>CAKJTW010000121.1:0-2894827 GCA_917880005.1 Nanger dama | reverse complement strand
CCATATTTGCATGAAATTTTCCTTGGTATTTCTAATTTTCTTGAGAAATTAGCCACTGACTTATTTAATTATTGTCTGACTCCTTTATCCATCTAGAGGGTTTTGTCTTTTAAAGTGTGTTTTCCCCAGTTAAAGTTCTTAACATGATGATGAGTTTTTAATGACAGCCATTGTGTTCTTTCTTTTTATAGTATTTTGACTTTGTTGGGTTTTCCCATTTATGGCATGTGAGCTTAGTTGGCCTGTAGGATCTAGTTCCCCAGCCAGGGATTGAACCCTGAACCCTGTGTTGGGAGCATGGAGTCTTATTCAGTGGACCACCAGGGAAGTACTTGGAGGTTTACTTTTTTAACCTCTTTATTCCTCAACCCTGAGCACAATACCTGGCACATAGTAGGTGGTCAGTAAAAAGTGGAGTGACTGATTTTTCATAAAGGGAATCATAGCTGTTGGGTAACACTCCTCTGCAGACTTGGTTAAAAGCTTTTGGTGAGAAAGGAGTTTCCTGCCCTGTTGTTGCATATTTTGGGGAGAGTTATGGTTCCAAACAGAAGCAGTGGAGCTGTATTTACCATGGGTTGCTTTCTACTATGCCCCAGAGACGCATAGGTCTTTCTTTCCTTAGTTCCTGGTGCAGTTTATATCTACCTATATTTTTAGCAAATATGTGTTTATGTTATAATGGTCTTTAAAAGTCTCCCCACTTGTGTATAAACTTCTTCCCCAAAGGCATGGATTCATTAATAACATTGTGACTGTTACATGAACAATAATATTTCATATTCATTGTCTTACTGTGGGCCACATACTGTGCTCAGCTTCACCTGTGTGATCCTCAGGTCAGCCCTGTGAAGTAGGTATTGTTGTCTGTTTTATAGATGAAAAACTGAGGCATTGAGAGATTAAGGCAAAGAGAAGGGGTATTCATTAGCCAGGGTTCCACCAGGGAAACAGATCCACTAGAAAATACATGAGAAGGGATCTCTGCAAAGAACTGGCTCATGTGCTGTTGTGGGCCTGGTTCTCAGGCATTGACCCAAGTAGCTCTCTACTCGCAAAATTGCAGAAACCTCAGCTCTGCCCTTAAGGCCTCTCTGTGGAAGCAGGCCCACCCAGATTATCTAGGTAATCTCTCTCACTTCAAGTCAACTGATTGTGAACTGTCATCACCCTTCCAGAAGACCTCACAGAAACATTTAGATGAGCAGTTGACTCACTGCCAAGTTGAGACAGTAAAAGTCCATCACAAGAGGTCACACAGGTAATGAGTGGTTGATTCCGACCCAGGTGTCACTTCCTAAGCAGGTAGTTGTACAAAATGTGGGATTCCTGATTCATCAGTCAGTCTACACAGGAGACACTAGGATTCCATACCGGTATGAGTCGTATATTGATTTCTCTGAGCATCCCCCACCCTTGTCATGAGTGATTTTTAAATAAAAATAGGAGGTGGTTTGAGTGATGAATGATGACCAGCCTATTGAGTTCCAGTCCATGTGACACTACCATGCTGAACAAAGCTGAAGACCAGCTGGCCCTGCCTTGTTCTCTAGCCTGGCCATGGGACTTCCAGGCGGTCTTCAGTGGGAACAGAGATCAGATGCCCCTTTAGAGAGTGAATGGGAAGCCCAGAGGTGCCAAGTGGTGGACAAGTAGTAGTTAGTGGAGAAACAAACTGCCGTCAGCAGAGCGTACGCAGCTAAAGCACAAGCTGGTGGACTCCCAGAGGTTGCCATTGTATTAGAGTTCTCTAGGGAAACACAGCCAGTAGGGTGTGGGTGATGATGGGGGGGCGGTGCAGGGGAAGGAGGTTTATTTTAAAGAAGTGGTTCTTGTGAGTGTGGACGCTGACAAGTCCAAAATCTGCAGGGTGGGCTGGCAAGTCGGAGACCCAGGGTAGAGCCAGGGCCACGGCTCAAATCTGAAGGCTGTCTACTGGCAGAATCTCCTCTTGATCGGGAAGAATCAGTCTTTAGAGCTATTCAGGCCATCAGCTGATGGGATGAGACCCACCCACATTGTGGAGGGCAGTCTGCTCTGCTCAGAGTCAACCAACTTAAATGTTTACCTCATCCAAGTCCCTCACAGAAAAATCCAGAGTGTGTTTGCCCAAATATCTGGGCACTGTGGCCCAGCTGAGTTGACACATAAAATGAACTGTCACAGGCACCCTAGACTGTCATAATCCCGCTGAAGTTTTCCAGTGCTTGTCTGTGTTAAGGTCCCAGAGCCCATTTCCGGGAAGCTCACAGAGCCTGACTGTCACCAGTCAGATCAGGTCAGTTATTGCACTGACCGCGGGTCCAGCTGCTGGCCTCTGATGTGAGTGTGGAATGATGTATTAGCCCTGCTTCTTGTCCAGCGCCAGGATAGTCTAGGTGGTTGGTTAAACTAGTATGAAAATTATTAATTTAGTCATATTAAAAAGCAGAGACATTACTTTGTCAATAAAAGTTTGTCTAGTCAAGGCTATGGCTTTTCCAGTGGTCATGTACAGATGTGAGAGTTGGACTATAAAGAGAGTTGGGCGCCGAAAAATTGATGGTTTTGAACTGTGGTGTTGGAAAAGACTCTTAAGAGTCCCTTGAACTGCAAGGAGATCCTAAAAGAGACCAGTCCTGGGTGTTCATTGGAAGGACTGATGTTGAGGCTGAAACTCCAATACTTTGGCCACCTGATGCGAAGAGCTGACTCATTTGAAAAGACCCCGATGCTGGGAAAGATTGAGGGCAGGAGGAGAAGGGGAAGACAGAGGATGAGATGGTTGGATGGCATCACTGACTTAATGGACATGGGTTTGGTTGGACTCCCAGAGTTGGTGATGGACAGGGAGGCCTGGCGTGCTGCAGTTCATGGGGTCGCAAGAGTCGGGTATGACTGAGCAAATGAACTGAACTGAATGGCAATAAGAATTCACCAGAAGGTGAAGCCAGTGTGGGCTGGCCCCCTCCAAATGGACCTGCACCCTCTGGGCTCTGCACGTCACCGGTACCCCTGGAAAAGTTACCCTAGATCATTAGATTGTTGCTGAGAAAAATGATATGGGTGGGGAGGGACCCTCTGTCTGTCTCTGGCTCTCTGGCACACGGGAAATGCATGGATCAGATATCTTTGAAGTGTTGCAGAAGGAAGCAGAAGGCTGATTATTTTATGTCGGAGCCCAGTGACAGAAAAGACTTGTGCCTGTTTTTACCCCAGGTGGCAAATTTAATACAAGGAGCCTTCCCTATGAGTGCCTCCGGCCAGTAAGATAATAACGTATTTTGGATACTGACAAAGCGAGAGAAGTTAGCCAAGTTCGCCCTTTGACTCTCAGACCATCCTTGGAACTTGTGCTTTACAGTCTGACTCTTTTGTGAAGGATGTTGTTTTCTCCCCTAGTGGCTCATCGTAGCATTTCAGTATAAGACAGGGCTTCTTCGTCGTTTAAAACCCGGTCATCTCATTCTTTGAGCAGAGAAGCTGTGGTCACGCCTATCTCCCACCCTCACTGGGTGCTTGGTCACGACAGACCTGCATGTAAATTACAAGATTCCCTTAACTACCCACCTTCCTTAGCTGCCTCCCTGCAGAACCATGATCATTTTCCATTGCTTTGATCCACGTTTTGTCTGGTTCATGTTTTTATTTAAATGTTTTATTAACTTTCGCTGCACTGGGTGTCTTTGGTGCAGGGGCTTCACTTGTTGCCTGGCAAGGCCTTGCCAGTTGTGGCACTTGGGCTCTGGAGCGCGTGGGCTCAGTAGTTACACCGTGGCCTGTGGGATCTCAGTTCCTGGACCAGGGATCAAACCCGCACCCCATGCTGGAAGGCGGATTCTTAACTTCTGGATCATCAGGGAAGTCCCTCTAGTTCATTTTAAAGGTGTGACATCTTTTGCTTCTACTTTGACAGTAGAGATTGAGCAATCTCTCTTTCATATTAGGGACTGAAAAATCAAAGCTCCAAAGGATTTTGATTCCTTTTTCTACTAGGGCAAGCAGTTTGCAAATGGCTGTGAATAGGCCACAGTCAGGAGAGTAGAAAAATTTTTTTAAAACTAGAAGAGATAGAAGACAATTCACAAGTTTCCTAAGAGGCTACAAAGGAAACCAGTAGAGAAGCAGTTTTTGTTTTGTTTTGTTTTCCCCAGTTAAATGCTACTACATGGTACCACAGAGTTCCTGTTTCCTTTTAACTGCAATCTGTTGCTTACTTTCTTTTCTATTTTGGCTGTGCTGGGTCTTTGTTAGGTGTGCGGACTTTCTCCCTGTAATTGTCTGGCTTTTGGGCTTAGTTGCCCTGTGGCGTGTGAAATCTTATCCCCTGACCAGGGATTGACTCTATGCCCCCTGCATTGGAAACATGGAGTCTTGACCCCTGGAGCACCAGAGGTCCCTGAACTTAACATTTTGAGCAGCACTGTTGAACCCAGTACAGATCGCCGTGAACTTAGGTTCTGTTTGGTCGCAGCACTTGAACGCTCTTCTTCCATTTTTCACTGTGTGACGGTGATTCAGTACAAACAGTTGTCCATATGGGCTCCAAGCTCTTGGGTTTGTTTTTCAACATGGCAGGCCTGGCATTGGAAACCCAGCTCTCCTGACCTCAAGAGTGGCCTCCCTGGGATAGCTCTGGGCCAGGTGGAGTTTGTCAGGCATGGGGGAAAGTTCTTTTGCCCTTGGGGTTGCCTGTGCCGAGAGGTGAGCGAGGCTTTGAGGGTAGCATGGCTGATGGGACCAGCTCTGTTGGAGATTCTGAGTGTGGTTTATTGGAGCCTTGGGCAGTGGAAAGGCCCAGCCTGTGGTGCTTAGGGTGCTATTCCTCTGTCTTGATTCCTCACGTGGGCCCTGGGTTTCAGTACGTACACCCATCCCTTCTTGGAGGGAGCTCCCACCTATCGGAAGCTGACATGTATGTCCTGGGTCCTTGCCCTGTCAAGTGGATATCACCCCTGCGGCACCAGTGAGGACATGAGGCCTCGGGGACTGAGCCATGTGCTCAGCTCCTGCAGAGAAGCAGCTGGGCCCAAATTTGAGCCCACAGAAGCCCCACCCTGGAGCCATCTCTCAGCCAGGTGCTTAGAGTCATCCATACAGGCTCCTTGTCACCACTCCAGCCTCGGAATCGTACCTGCATTTCTACACAGTGAATAGGGCAGGAATAGTGCTCCTTGCCAGTGGTAGAGAACCCGCCTGCCAGCGCAGGAGACATAGGAGACATGGGTTCAATCCCTGGGCCAGGAAGATCCCCTGGAGGAAGGTGTGGCAACCCACTTCAGTATTCTTGACTGGAGAATCCCATACAGAGGAGCCTGGCGGACTACTGTCCATACGGTTGCATAGAATCTATGACTGGAGTGACTTAGCGTGCGTGCACAGTGCTCTTGGCACCTAGCTTTGCTCAGGCTCAGATACTCTTTTTTTCCCCTTTTAAAATATTTTTACTTGTTTATTTAGCTGTACCCAGTCTTAGTTGCAGGTTGTGCGATCTTAGTTCTCTGACCAAGAATTGAACTCAGGCATTGGGAGTCTTAGCTGCTGGACCAGCAGAGAAGTCCCCCAGGCACCTTCCTGTGCATATTATTCCCCAGTTTACAGTTGGTACGAAAGGCAATGACAGGAACTTTGGATTTTTATAGCTTTGCTGTATTGATATATTAACACTTGGTCCCATATGTCGTTTCACAGAGAAAAAAATCCTGCCTGTGTAGATAATGAGTTCATGGCAGAGGCTGTGGGGCTGGGGGATACCGATGTGAAGTTGTGGGTCTGTGTTCTGAGTCTTTGACCTGTTCTGTGACCCTTGGGCGAGTCATCTGAGCTTGGCCGCCACCTGTGAAAATGAGGGCATCAGACTGGGTCACCAGCTCAAAGATGCTCTGGTCGTTTGTAAACCAGAACTCAGTGTCACAGTGAAAAGGACACGATAGGATTTCTTTCTGAAGGTTCTTCATCCCTCTGTTTACTTTCATTGTGTGAGGATTACTCTCTCTCGTGCAAGAATATAGTCTGTATTTCAGCCATGTGGCATTTATCTGTGGCTTCTCTGGGTCTTCGCTGCTTTTGCTTGAGCTGCAGCAAGTGGGGGGTGCTCTCTGGCTGTGGGGTGTAGGCCGCTCGTTGCGGGGGCTTCTCTCCTTGCAGAGCGTGGGCTCTAGGCATGCAGGCTCCAGCAGTTGTGGCTCATGGGTTTCGTTGCTGCACGGCATGTGGGGTCTTCCCAGACCAGGGATTGAACCTGGGCCTCCTGCATTAGCAGACGAATTCTTAACCACTGCACCACCAGGAATATAGTCTTAAAATAGATCTGCGAAGAAACATTTCTGTATTTTTATTTACAGAGAGATTCCTCACAGAATATTTTTTTTCCTCCTCATATTGGAGAGGTTCCAATGGAAAACATACAATGTTTACACTGGTTGTCCAGTGCTGAAATAAGAATTCTAAGGGCCTTCCCTGGTGGTCCAGTGTTAGGACTCCACACTACCAAGGCAGGGGATATCCCTGATCAGGGATCTAAGTCCCACATACTGCATGGTGTAGGGAAAAAGAGAATACTAAGTACCCTCTGCAGCCATGAAATTAAAGATGCTTACTCCTTGGAAGAAAAGTTACGGCCAACCTAGATAGCATATTCAAAAGCAGAGACATTACTTTGCCAACTAAGGTCTGTCTAGTCAAGGCTATGGTTTTTGCACTGGTCATGTATGGATGTGAGAGTTGGACTATGAAGAAGGCTGAGTGCCGAAGAATTGATGCTTTTGAACTGTGGTGGTGGAGAAGACTCTTGAGAGTCCCTTGGACTGCAAGGAGATCCAACCAGTCCATTCTGAAGGAGATCAGCCCTGGGATTTCTTTGGAAGGAATGATGCTAAAGCTGAAACTCCAGTACTTTGGCCACCTCATATGGAGAATTGACTCATTGGAAAAGACTTTGATGCTAGGAGGGATTAGGGGGAGGAGGAGGAGGGGATGAGGATGAGATGGCTGGATGGCATCACTGACTCCATGGACGTGAGTCTGAGTGAACTCTGGGAGATGGTGATGGACGGGGAGGCCTGGAGTGCTGCGATTCATGGGGTCGCAAAGAGTCGCGACTGAGCAACTGAACTGAAGTACCCTAAAAGTAAACAAAAACTTCTGCCCTATATTTGGGGAGAAAAATAGAATTTATATCATTTTACTACAAATTTTTATCTCCAACTTTATATCATTTTACTACAAATTTTTATCTCCAACATAAAAATAATTGTCCTTCTGACATGCTGTTGAGTAAATCTTGGGGGTTTTTTTGGCTTGTTGTCACTGTTCTAAGCATACCTCCAGAATAAACATCTATCAGCTTAGCACTCAGGAGATGAGAAGGTAAGGTGAAGATTTCTCACCAGCAGAGAAATTATCACAGGATGGCATGCTATTTAGAATTTACTAACATTGGGGCACAGAAATCACAGTCATAATACTTCATAATCACACAGCACCTTTCACTTGAGATTCTGAAGAGTGTTCTAGACCAGGCTGGGAGCTGTGACAGTCGTATTAAACCCTGTGCTTGGAAGGCACTGATGGATGAGGTTCAAGAACGAGAGTCTGGATGCTGGGGAAGGTGTCCATTCTTAATATTTTTTCCATTATGGTTGATCACAGGATATTGAATATAGTTCCCTGTGCTAACAGTCAGCTCTTGTTGGTTATCCATCCAGTACATACTAGCCTGCATCTGCCAACCCTAACTCCCAGTCCGCCCCTCCCCCCTCTGCTCCTCCCCACCCTCCCCTCTCCACCTCTTCCCCTCCCTCCCCCTTGTCAGCTGCCAGTGTGTCCCTGGCGGTTGTGTCCCCTGATTGTGTTTCATAGGTAAGTTCATTTGTGTCTTATTTTAGATTCTGTATACAAGTGGTATCACATGGTATTCTTTTTCTCTTTCTGACTGACTTCACTTACTATAGATTCCAGTTTCACTCATGTTGCTGCAGATGGCATGATTTCATTCTTTTTATGGGTGCATAGTATTCCACTGTATATATGTAGCACATCTTCTTTCTCATTCACTTGTTGATGGACAGTGGGGTTGTTTCCATGATTTGGCTTTTGTGAACAGGGGTGTGTGTGTCTTTTTGAATTAGAGTTTTGTCTGGATATACACCCAGGAGTGGGATTTCTGGATCATATGGCAACTCTATTTTAGTGTTTTGAGGAACGTCCACACCCTTCTGCATGCTGGCTGCACCCACTTACCCTCCTGCCAGCAGCATAGGAGGGTTTCATTTTCTCCTGTCTCCTCTCTCTCTCAGCCTTCTACCTTGGCCAAAGGCAACAACTGTTACTCGCTTCTTGTGTGTTCTATATATATGTTGGCACATACATTTGTATATACCTATATCTTTATGTATATTCTTTTAAAATAGTCTTGTTTTAAAAAACACCCAACTATGTTGTACATATTGGTATGTGCCTGTTACATCTTGTTATGAACTTTGCGTCTTTCATTTGGAAATGGCTCTTGTTGATCATGTAGGAACTCTTTATGACATCGAGAGAATGTTCTGGATAAGCTCTGGCACTTGAAGACTCCTCGTTTTCAGACTTTGCAGGAGTCTAGAATCCCACATGTGATCTCTTGGCTGTAATACTGCAATTAGACAGGCTTTACCTGGTAGGCCTTATCAGGGGAGCTGCCTTCCCAGAACCAGCCTGGATGTGGAGTCTGGAGGGAGTTCTAGTCTATGCTCTTCCAAGCGTCTGCATTGCCAGTCCCAGCACCTTCATCCCAGGCCTCCTTATCCACGGGCCCTGGCCACGACCCTTCCCAGGCACCTCTGCTGATACCTCCTTGTGAAAGGAGGGGGCTTGAAGACACTTTACTATACTCTGACTCAGTCCTTGGGACTTCTCCGTCGGTAACCATTTTCCCCGCCTCCTTAGCAGTGAGAGGATCGTCTCTTCCTGCCACCTACTTAGATGTGACCTTCCCTTGCCTTGTGCTGTTCCATAGGGAAAAGTGCCCCCATTTCCCCTGTTCTGCCTCTGGCTTATACAGTATCCCCCTCTGTATCAGCGGGTGATTGGGTCCAGGACCTGCTGTGGATACCAAAACCTGTGGATGCTCAGGGCCCACAGTGGATCCATCTGTGGCTTCAGCCAACCATGCACTGAGTACTATTTGTTGTTGTTCAGTTGCTAAGTCAGGTCTGACTCTGTGACCCCATGGACTGTAGCCTGCCAGGCTCCTCTGTTCATGGAATTTCCCAGGTAAGAATACTGGAGTGGGTTGCCGTTTCCTTCTCCAGGGGATATTCTTGACCCAGAGATTGAACCCGAATCTCCTGCATTGGCGGGTGGATTCTTTACCACTGAGCCACCAGGAAGCACTGAGTGCTATTTACCATCTGCCATTGCTTGAACTCGTGGATGCGGAAGGCAGAATGTACTGTCACAGTAAGTCAATAAATGCTCAATTGTTATTTTCAGTTTGGCTTCTTCTCCTAATTGACCTCCTTGTTATCGGATAGCTCAGCTGTTTATACTTTTAATGAGCGATTTTGTCGCTCAGCCCGGTCTGACTCTTTGCGGCCCCATGGACTGTAGCATGCTAGGCTTCCCTGTCCTTCTCCATCTCCCAGAGCTTGCTCAAACTCATGTCCATTGAGTCGGTGATGCCATCCAACTTTCTTATCCTCTGTTGTCCTCTTCTCCTGCCTTCAGTCGCCCAGCATCAGGGTCTTTTCTAATGAGTTGGATCTTCATCACTTCAGTTCAGTAGCTCAGTCATGTCCAACTCCTTGAGACCCCATGGACTGCAGCACTCCAGGCCTCCCTGTCCATCACCAGCTCCCGGAGTTGACACAAACTGATGTCCATTGATTCGGTGATGCCATCCAACCATCTCATCCTCTGTCATCCCCTTCTCCTCCTGCCCTTTATCTTTCCCAGCATCAGGGTTTTCTCAGATGAGTCAGTTCTTCACATCAGGTGGCCAAAGTATTGGAGTTTCAACTTCAGCATCAGTCCTTCCAGTGAATATTCAGGACTGATTTCCTTTATGATGGACTGGTTGGATCTCCTTGCAGTCCAAGGGACTCTAAAGAGCCTTCTCTATAGTTCAAAAGTATTAATTCTTTGGTGCTCAGTTTTCTTTACAGTCCAACCCTCACATCCATACATGAGTACTGGAAAAACCATAGCTTTGATTAGACGGACCATTGTTGGCAAAGTAATGTCTTTCGTTTTTAGTATGCTGTCTAGGTTGGTCGTAGCTTCTCTTCCAAGGAACAAGTGTCTTAATTTTATGGCTGCAGTCACCATTGGCAGTGATTTTGGAGCCCAAGAAAATAAAATCTGTCACTGTTGCCACTGTTTCCCCATCTATTTGCCATGAAGTGATGTATTTGGATGCCATGATCTTCATTTTTGAAATGTTGAGTTTTGAGCCAGCTTCTTCACTCTCCTCTTTCATCTAAAGAGGCTCTTTACTGCTTCTTCACTTTCTGCCATAAGGGTGGTATTGTCTGCATATCTGAGGTTATTGATATTTCTTTGGCAATCTTGATTACAGCTTGTGCTTCATCTAGTCCCACATTTTGCATCATGTACTCTGCATATAAGTTAAATAAGCGGGGTGACAATATACAGCCTTGATGTAATCCTTTCCTGATTTGGAACCAGTCTCTTCTTCCATGTCCAGTTCTAACTGTTGCCTCTTAACCTACATGCAGGTTTCTCAGGAGGCAGGTAAAGTGTTCTGGTATTCCCATCTCTTGAAAAATTTTACACAATTTGTTGTGATCTACACAGTCAAGATTGCTGGTAGAAATATCAATAACCTCAGATATGCAGATGACACCATCCTTATGGCAGAAAGTGAAGAGGAACTAAAAAGCCTCTTGTTGAAAGTGAAAGAGGACTGTTATGACCAATCTAGATAGCATATTGAAAAGCAGAGACATTACTTTGCCAACAAAGGTCCACTTAGTCAAGGCTATGGTTTTTCCAGTGGTCATGTATGGATGTGAGAGTCGGACTGTGAAGAAAGCTGAGTGCCGAAGAACTGATGCTTTTGAATTGTGATGTTAGAGAAGACTCTTGAGAGTCCCTTGGACTGCAAGGAGATCCAACCAGTCCATCATAAAGGAGATCAGTCCTGGGTGTTCTTTGGAAGGACTGATGCTAAAGCTGAAACTCTAGTACTTTGGCCACCTCATGAGAAGAGTTGACTCATTGGAAAAGACTCTGATGCTAGGAGAGATTAGGGGTAGGCGGAAAAGGGGATGACAGAGGATGAGATGGCTGAATGGTATCACTGATTCGATAGACATGAGTTTAAGTGAACTCCAGGAGATGGTGATGGACAGGGAGGCCTGGCATGCTGGGATTCATGGGGTCGCAAAGAGTTGGACACGACTGAGTGACTGAACTGAACACAGTCAAAGGCTTTAGTGTAGACAATGAAGCACATGTTTTTCTGGAATTCTCTTGCTTTTTCTTTGATCCAGCTGATGTTGTAAATTTGATCTCTGGTTCCTTTGCCTTTTCTAAATCCAGCTTGAACATCTGGAAGTTCATGGTTCACATTCTGTTGAAACCTGGCTTGGAGAATTTTGAGCATTACTTTACTAGCCAGCAAATATGGAAAACTCAGCAGTGGCGCAGGACTGGAAAAGGTCGGTTTTCATCCCAATCCCAAAGAAAGGCAATGCCAATGAATGCTCAAACTACCACATAATTGTACTCATCTCACACGCTAGTAAAGTAATGCTTAAAATTCTCCAAGTCAGGCTTCAGCAATATGTGAACCATGAACTTCCAGATGTTCAAGCTGGTTTTAGAAAAGGCAGAGGAACCAGAGATCAAATTGCCAACATCTGATGGATCGTTGAAAAAGCAAGAGAGTTCCAGAAAAACATCTATTTCTGCTTTATTGACTATGCCAAAGCCTTTGACTGTGTGGATCACAATAAACTGTGGAAAATTCTAAAAGAGGTGAGAATACCAGACCATCTGACCTGCCTCTTGAGAAACCTGTATGCAGGTCAGGAAGCAAGTTAGAACTGGCCATGGAAAAACAGCCTGGTTCCACATAGGAAAAGGTGTATGTCAAGTCTGTATATTGTCACCCTGCTTATTTAACTTCTATGCAGAGTACATCATGAGAAATGCTGGGCTGGGGGAAGCACAAGCTAGAATCAAGATTGCTGGGAAAAATATCAATAACCTCAGATATGCAGATGACACCACCCTTATGGGAGAAAGTGAAGAAGAATTAAAGAGCCTCTTGGTGAAATCAGTGAAAGAGAAGAGTATAAAAGTTGGCTTAAAGCTCAACATTCAGAAAAGTAAGATCATGGCATCCAATCCCATCACTTCATGGTAGATAGATGGGGAAACAGTGGAAATAGTGGCTAACTTTATTTTGGGGAGCTCCAAAATCACTGCAGGTGGTGACTGCAGCCATGAAATTAAAAGATGCTTACTCTTTGGAAAGAAAGTTATGACCAATGTAGATAGCATATTAAAAGCAGAGACATTACTTTGCCAACAAAGGTCCGTTTAGTCCAGGCTATGGTTTTTCCAGTGGTCATGTATGGATGTGAGAGTTGGACTATAAAGAAAGCTGAGTGTTGAAGAATTGATGCTTTTGAACTGTGGTTTTGGAGAAGACTCTTGAAAATCTCTTGGACTTACAAGGATATCCAACCAGTCCATCCTAAAGGAGACCAGTCCTGGGTGTTCGTTGGAAGGACTGATACTGAAGCTGAAACTCCAATACTTTGGCCACCTGATGCGAAGAGCTGACTCACTGGAAAAGACTCTGATGCTGGGAAAGATTGAAGGCAGGAGGAAAAGTGGATGACAAAGGATGAGATGGTTGGATGGCATCACTGACTCGATGGACATGGGTTTGGCTGGACTCCTGGAGTTGGTGATGGAGAGGGAGGCCTGGTATGCTGTGATTCATGAGGTTGCAAAAAGTTGGGCACATGAGTGACTGAACTGACTTAGTCTCGTGTGAGATGAGTGCAATTGTGTGGTAGTTTGAGCATTCTTTGGCATTGCCTTTCTTTGGGATTGGAATGAAAACTGACCTTTTGCAGTCCTGTGGCCACTGCTCAGTTTTCAAAATTTTTGGCATATGGAGTGCAATATGAGAAATTTAGGGTATTTCTAATTTCTTGCTCTTATAAACAATACTATAGGGACGGTCTGTGCCCTGTGCTGTTTAATGAAGATAAAGATCATGAGTGGAGAGTTGCTTGATAGAACCATTTATACCACTCCCATGATGTTTGTGAGAGGAGGTTTCTTTAGGCTTTTATGGACTCCTTGCTTTTTTCAACCTTTTGCATTTGCCAAATACTTGAAGAAAAATAGTATCTCAGAATTTTAATGTTATTTTAAGAGAGGCTAAGCATCATTTCATATTTATAAAAGCAGTTCATTTTTTTGCCTGTTTTGTTTAGTAGGTGTTATTGATTTCTAGGAGTTGTTTATACATTAAGGAGATTTGACTTTCCTAATTTGTCAGTAAAAGAAATTCCATACCTTTTAACTGTCACCCTTTCAATTTCCCATTCTTTTCTCCCAGGTCTGGGTAACACCAATCTATTTTCTGTCTCTCTAGATTTCTCCTATTTTGAACATTTCACATGGATGGAATAATATAATAGATCTTTTGTGACTGGTTTCTTTCAGTTCAGTTCAGTTCAATTGCTCAGTCGTGTCCAACTTTTGCAACCCCATGAACCTCATCACACCAGGCCTCCCTGTCCATCATCAACTCCGGGAGTCCACCCAAACCCATGTCCATCGAGTCGGTGATGCCATCCAACCATCTCATCCTCTGTCATCCCTTCTCCTCCTGCCCTCAATCTTTCCCAGCATCGGGGTCTTTTCCAATGAGTCAGCTCTTAGCATCAAGTGGCTAAAGTATTGGAGTTTTAGCCTCAACATCAGTCCTTCCAATGAACACCCAAGACTGATCTTAGGATGGACTGGTTGGATCTCCTTGCAATCCAAGGGGCTTTCAAGAGTCTTCTCCAACACCTCAGTTCAAAAGCATCAAAAGCTTCGGCTCTCAGCTTTCTTTATAGTCCAACTCTCACATCCATATGTGACCACTGGAAAAACCATAGCCTTGACTAGGTGGACCTTTGCTGACAATGTAATGTCTCTGCTTTTTAATATGCTATCTAGGTTGGTCATTACTTTCCTTCCAAGGAGTGAGTGTCTTTTAATTTCATGGCTGCAGTCACCATCTGCAGTGATTTTGGAGCCCAGAAAAATAAAGTCATAGCATAATGTTTTAAGGATTCATCATGTTATAGCATGTATTAGTACTTCATTTTTATGGTTGCATTATAATATTACATCGAACATTGCACATTTTGTTTTTATATTCATCAGCTTATGGACATTTGTGTTGTTTCCATGCTTTGGTTATTATTAATAATGCTACTCTAAACATTGGTGTACAGGTTTTATGTGGACATGTCATTTCTCTTGGCTATATATCTAGGAGTGGAATTGTTGGGTCATAAACTTATGAGTCATTTAAGTTTACAGTTCAGTGAAGTTTAGCAAATTTTTATGCATGGCCACCATCCTGCTTTAGAGCACTTCCATCACTGTTTTGTTTTTATGTTTTAAATATTTCAAAAATTTATTGTCTTTGAATCTTTGTTTGGTCTGGAATTTGGTGCAAACAGTGAGAACAGCATCCATCCACATTTGTAAATTTGTGCTTATTCATTTTTCCAACACCGTTTCTGGAATAGTCGTTTTCCTGCTGATAAGGCAGTGCCACTTAAATTGCATCCTAAATTAGGTGTGTGGGTCCATCTCTGGTCTTCCTTTTCTTTCTCTTTGATTTGTCAGCCTGTTGATGTGCCAGAATTATGGTATTTTCTGTAGTGCCACTTTAGAGTGTGCTTCAGTGTCTGATGAGGCTAGTGCACCTTAGCTGTGCTTCATTTCAGCTACTCCTGGATGATTGTTTCCGTAAGAACTTCAGAATGAATCAGCTTGTTGAATTCTTAAAAACTCCATGGCCATGATCACCTCTTGGGCTTTTTTTTTTTTTTAACTAGGCTTGCAGTAAATCTATACATTCTTTGAGAACTGATGTCTAAATGATGTCCTTTTAAGAATCAAAGCATAGCTATTCATCTTTCAACTCACTTCAGCATTCTTTTGTGTCCCTCAGGAGAATTAATTCCTACATCTTCCCTTTTGGGGGAGCTGCTGTATGGCTTATGAGATCTTAGTTCCCTGACCAGGATTGAACCTGGGCTCTCCACAGTGAATGCTGTGAGTCCTAGCCTGCATGGTACTTCTAATGCTGAGTATTTTATCCTTTTTATTGCTGTTGCAAATGAAAATTTCTCCCTTTATATTTTCTGCCTTACAGGGCATCTTGACTGGGTGGCTTGTAAATATCAAGACTGTTGTTTTCTGGTGGCTCAGAGGTTAAAGTGTCTGCCTGCAGTGCAGGAGACCCAGGTTCAATCCCTGAGTCGGGAAGATCCCCTGGAGAAGGAAATGGCAACCCACTCCAGTATTCTTGCCTGGAGAATCCCATGGACGGAGGAGCCTCATAGGCTGCAGTCCATGGGGTCGCAAAGAGTTGGTCACGACTGAGCGACTTCACTTCACTTGTTTTCTGTGGGTGGAATTTATTCCCAGAAATCTAATGCCTTGTATTATTTTGGTTGTTGTAGCTTCTCTGTTGATCTCCTCTGGTTTTGCAGGTGTACCATCTTATCTGTTATAGATAGTGATCATTCACCTTCTTCTTGATTTTTATCAGGTTTCTTTTAATAATTGTGCTGGCTAGTGTATTTTTTTTTCTAAACTGAAGTATAGTTGACTTACAATATCATGTTAGTTTCAGGTATACAGCACAGTGATTCATATATATTCTTTTAAGATTTTTCCCTTTACAGGTTATTACAAAATAATGGACTATAGTTCCCTTTGCTATACAGTAGGTCCTTACTGATTATCTGTTTTATGTATAGTGTATACATCTTAATTTTAGCCTCCTAACTGCTAAGTCGCTTCAGTCGTGTCTGACTCTGTGTGACCCCATAGACGGCAGCCCACCAGGCTCCCCATCCCTGGGATTCTCCAGGCAAGAACACTGGAGTGGGTTGCCATTTCCTTCTCCAATGCATGAAAGTAAGTGAAAGGTGAAAGTGAAGTCTCTCAGTCGTGTCTGACTCTTAGCGACCCCATGGACTCCTAGCCCACCAGGCTCCTCCGTCCATGGGATTCTCTAGGCAAGAACACTGGAGTGGGTTGACATTTCCTTCTCCTTAGCCTCCTAACTTATCCCCAGACAAACTTAAATCATAGTGGTTATGGTGATCATTTGTGCCTTAGTCTTAATTTTGTCCAAAAGGCTTCTAGTTTCCCCAATAGACATAAATATATATATATTATAGATAATGTACATATTATATAATGTATATGTAAGATGTATAAAATATATGTGCATCACTTATTAAGAGCTTTTAAAAAATACAGGAGAGATACTAATTTGCCCATTTGATAAATGTTATTACAGGTCTGTGGTGTTTTAGGCAGGATTCTAGTTCTGAGGACACGGCGGGAAGTGAAACAAAGCCTTTGCTGTCAAGAAGCTGAAAGTCTAGTGGAACCGACAGGAAAGAAATCAAATAATTAATAAATGTCAGGTTCTATGAAGTCAAGTGAGGAGAGAGATAGGGAATAATGTGGTGAATTTAGTTATGACGGTCAGAAAGGGATTTAGAATTTTTCAGGTGTGTTTTCATTATCTTTATCTTTTTCTTTCTATTTAATTTGAAACCGTGGGTATACTTCTGCCCCCATCCCAGAGTCTAGCATTTTCACCAGGGCTGTAGGGACCTCAGGGCAAACTCGCCGCATGATACGCTGTCTTAGTCCACTGGCTGGTATTTGCTTGCCCTCATCTTATTTCCAGGATACCAATTATTTAAGAAATGAACTGAATGTGTAAGAGAGCAGGGTGATTTATCACTGTGGATGGAGACAGTGTTGCTAAGGCAACCGGCTGCAGACTTCCCACCTGCCAGGACTGTGGGGGTCCTGGAGCTTCCCTGGCCTCCAGCTCTCCTGCATCGCTCTGGCCGCTCCCAGGTGGCTTCTGTGTTTTGTCTTCACTTCCTGCTGGTTGCTCTGCCCAGGGACCCACCGGGCTGCTGGTGGCCAATCCTGGCTGACATGAGGGTTATCATAGCTAGTTGCTCATTTGACAAAATCAGGATAGACCCGTGGACCTTGGAATCGTCTTCATGCTCCTTAATTTCCCCCCTCCTTTTTAAATTGAGATATAATGGACTTATTATATTAGTTCCAAGTGTATAATTCCATATTTGTGTAAACTGTGAAATCACCACAGATCTAGCTAATATCTGTTATCATACATAGTTATTTTTCTTAAGATGAGAACTTGGAGGATTTACTCTTTTCAGCAGCTTTCTAATATGCAGACATTATGAGCTATAGTCCCCTGTTTTACATTACATCTCCATGACTTATTTATATAATTGGAAGTTTCTACCATTGATCCCCTTCCTCCATCTCCCCCACTGTCTATAGCAACCACCAATTGCTGTTCTCTGTACTTATGAGTGCTGGAGGATGGAGGGAACCAAAAGTGCCCACTGAACTGAGAAGGCGTCTTGAGAGAGAAAAGCAAGGCAGGCAGTTCTGTATAATCAATGGACCAGGTTATTACAGGGTAACTTGCCGGGTGGGGTCTGGATCAGGTGGATAATGAGTGACCCAGAAGCATTCACAGCTATATTCCACACCTCCAAAGGGACATTGGGACGGTTTTATAGTTAATCTAGGGTGTGGGATGGGTGCTTGAAATAGATGTACCTTCCTAAATTAAGTTTATGAATGGGTAACTAGTCTCACCTGGCGTGCTGCAGTCCTTGGGGTTGCAGAGAGTCAGACACGACTTAGCAACTGAACTGAACTGGTCTCATGCCAGTTTTCATCATTATTGGTGGCCTAATAGAACTTGCAGGCCACCTGCTCCTAACGATTATTAAACAATATCTCTTAATTACAAAGGCCCTAATGACAGAGAGGGCTTCCCTGATAGCTCAGTTGGTAAAGAATCCACCTGCAGTGCAGAAGACCCTGGTTTGATTCCTGGGTTGGGAATGTCTACTGGAGAAGGGATAGGCTACCCATTCCAGTATTTGGGGGCTTCCCTAATGAAGGGAAAGCTGGTAAAGAATCTGCCTGCAGTGCAGGTGACCTGGGTTTGATCCCTGGGGCAAGATCCCCTGGAGAAGGGAAAAGCAACCCACTCCAGTGTTCTGGTCTAGAGAATTCCATGGATTGTATAGTCGTGGGGTCACAAAAAGTTGGACATGACTGAGCAGTCGACTTATTGACTGCCCTGTACAGTCCTAGGTGGGGTCAGCGGGAGGACAGGAGGAGCCACATGGGCCCATGATGGCTCAGTTATGCTCACAGCCATACAGTGAGATTGGTGTGTTCTTTTTTTCCTTTTTAGAGTCTACCTAAAAATGAGCTCATGGTATTTGCTTTTCTTTGTCTGGTCTGTTTCACTTAATATAATACCCTGTGTGGTGGTCTTCATACAAAAAGATTAGGTTATTAATGCATCATTATATCATGGCCAAGCATCTGTATTCTCATCCTTAAATATTTTCTAATTCTTAGAACATCTCTCATGTCCTTCGTGCCTCTGACCTCAAGGAGTTTGGTTCTAAATTTGGCCAAACCACGTCTCATCACCTCTGCCATCATTGCCCTGGTCCAGGCCCCTGTTGTCTTGCCTTAACTCCCCTCCTCCTGCTGTTGGCACCCACCCTGTATTTTCCACAGTGGCTGGACTGAATCTTTCTCATGGCCACATGAGATGAGGAAACTGTTAGGAAGCTGTGGTGGACTTCCACTACACCTACGATAAATGCCCCCCAATCTGATCTGTGGCCCCAGGCTCTGTGGGCCCAGGTCCCTGGCTGTGTCTCTGACCTCATTTCTAAGACCATTTGCACCTTGCCTTTTCTCGGGTTTGAGATACCTGGCCACTTGCTGCTTCCGCACTCACCCAGGCACCCCATTTCAGGGCTGAAAGCTCGTAGGACTGAGAATGAGGCATGCGAGGCAAGTTAGTTAGGTTGATCAATTGTCTTTCAGCTTAGAAGAGGAGTGACTTCTGTGTTTAGTTGCACTGTGGTCTTCAGGAAGGGTACCCAAGATGAGGGACCGGTGGACATGGCCAGGTTTAGTGGGTTCCCTGGTACCCACAGACTGCAGTTATTTCCTTGTGTGTGGAGACAGTGAGTGAATTCCCAGAAAGGGTTAACATCTGTAGTACTTTGGCTGACTGGGGATTTTGTTTGAAGGTTCACCTGAAAGGAAGAGCCTGAAACACCTTGCTGAAATCACATGCATAATTCATTTTTAAAGAAAATAGAAACCCATGCTGATTCATTTAAAGCATCAGCGAAAGATAGGTCTTGAAACTGAGAATGTGTTGACAGACCTTGCATACATTTTAGATTAAACAATAATTATTATTATGAATTTTGTTGTTGATGTAGAAAACCAGAAGGAAAGTTGGGCATGATGCTGAAGATAAGCATCATAAAGGAGTAAGATGCTTCCCTGGGGGTAATTCTCGTTGAATTTACAATCTGAAATGTTCCCACTGAGCAGACACACACAGTGAGAACCTTGATCAGTTAAACAGTCCCAATAAATTGCAGACCACAGCAGATCAGGTGGTTGGGAAAGTGAAGGCTTATTGAAGTTGAATAACCTCTGAAACAGCTTCATTTTTAAGCTTCATTTAGATCGCTAATGTGGCTGTTCATGGCTTTGGCAATCAGCACTTAAGTGTGTGGGTAGAATTGCCCTGAGTCCTCACAAAGCGCCTTTGATGGTTCTGTCCACTGTGGGGGTGGGGTGCTGGCTGGGAAGATGGCAACTAATTTGGGGAAAGTAATTCTACTTGTAAAGATGAACTTCCCTGGTGGTCCAGTGGCTAAGACTCAGACTCCCAATTCAGAGGGCGCAAGTTTGATCCCTGGCTGGGGAGCTAAGGTCTGGCCTGCTGCTCGGCACAGCCAAAAAACAAACAAACAAACCAAAAAAAAAAAAAAAAGGGAAGGCTTCAGGTGTTTTTTAATTTTTCCAGCTCTTCTGTCCTAAAGTGTGCTTTCTCGTTCTCCTGGCTTTGTATCTAGGCCCCTGACTGGCTGAGTGACCTTAGGCAAGGCCTTTAACCAATTCCTGCTTCATTTTCCCAATCTGTACAATGGAGATAATACCAGAATTATCAAGATCAAATATTTATTAGGTTGAGAGTATTGGGTTACAACCCTTAGAATAAAAGTGTCCACAGTCTGGCTTGCTGTTAACAAATAATTGAACAAAAAAGCCAACGGGAAAGAAGGAACAGCTCTTCATTACAGTAGAAGTCCCATTAGTAAGTGTAGAAAGGATGAAAAATAGAAGATCACTACCAGGCCAGATACAGAATAATAATTGTTTCAGGCAAGAACTGTCAGAGGATACCAAAATTAGTGAGTGAAAGCGTTATGAGAAACAGGGTATTTGCATAATTTCAAAGTATCTCCTCATAAGAGATAAACAATTACAAAGAGAAGATAGAACTTGATAACAGACTTATGCAGAAGACACCCCGGTGACTGAGCAATCAAGGTTAATACCACCAGTAATAAGATGTTGTGTTACTGTGAACTCCCAAATATGATGCATCAATCAGAAACACAATGGCACATACACCAAAAATATGTATCATAACCTCATTGTCATTGTTAGAAATGAGAGGGCCATTTTGAAGCTAGCTGGCCTGTACTTTTCAAAAGTATCACAGGTTAGAGGAGGTGAAGAGACTTGATGGCTAAATGTGAAATGGGATCCTGGATCCTGAAAAAAGAGCTGAATGGGACAAATGGTGAGATGCACACAGGTGTGACAGGTCAGGAACTTGCTGTGTATCAGTGAATTTCCTGGTGTTGCTAAAGGTGCTGCTTTTTAAAAATATATATTTATTTATTTTAATTGGAGGTTAATTGCTTTACAATATTGTATTGGTTTTGCCATACATCAACTGAACTGAGCATGAATCCGCCACGGGTGTGCACGTGTTCCCCATCCTGAACCCTCCCCCCCTCCCCATACCATCCCTCTGGGTCGTCCCAGTGCACCAAGCCCCCAAGCATCCAGCATCATGCATTGAACCTGGACTGGCGATTTCTTTCATATATTATACATGTTTCAATGCCATTCTCCCAAATCATCCCACCCTCTCCCTCTCCCACAGAGTCCAAAAGACTGTTCTATACATCTGTGTCTCTTTTGCTGTCTTGCATACAGGGTTATCGTTACCATCTTTCTAAATTCCATATATATGCGTAAGTATTACTATATTGGTGTTTTTCTTTCTGGTTTACTTCACTCTGTATAATAGGCTCCAGTTTTATCCCCCTCATTAGAACTGATTCAAATGTATTCTTTTTTTTTTTTTTAATTACAATACTGTATTTGTTTTGCCATACATTGACACGAATCAGCCATAGGTGAACAAAATCTCCCAATGCCGAATCCCCCTCCCACCTCCCACCCGCCATCCTCTACTTGAATCATCCTGTGCATCAGCCCCATGTGTTTGGATTTTATTTGCTTACTTTGGGTTTTATTTATTTAGCTGTGGCTGCGCTGGGTTTTTGTTGGTGTAAAGGCTTTTCCCTAGTTGCGGTGAGCGTCGTCTCCTCTGCATCGCAGCGTGCGGGCTCCTCGTTGCTGTGGCTTCTCTTTTGCTGCGGAGCGCAGGCTCCAGGTGCATGGGCTTCCGTACTGTGGTACGCGGACTTGGTTCCCTTGCGCATGTGAAATCTTCCCGAACTGGTAATAGCCGAGACCCTTTGCAGGATTCATACAGTAAAGAATCTGCCTGCAGTGCAGGAGACCTGAGTTCAATCCCTGGATGGGGAAGACCCCCTGGAGAAGGGAATGGCACCCCGCTCCAGTATCCTTGCCTGGGAAATCTCATGGACAGAGGAGCTGGGAGGGCTACAGTCCATGGGGTCACAAAGCGTCAGACATGCCTGAGGGACACAAAGAGAAACGGTAGATGGGAGAACTGGCAATGTTCCCTGAGATCACCTGGTCCAACTTCCTGTTCTTCCCTGGGCCCAAGGGTCCGGGAGGCTAAGTTGTGTGTGTGAGGTCAGCGAGGTGGGCCTCGTCTTGTAGCTGTTGTTTTGCTATCACCCTTGGAAGCCTTCACAGGCATCCGTAACTTTAACACAGAGCAGAGTGAGGAAAGTCCATTTCAGTGCTAAGGATCTTATGAGCATTCAGCTCGCGTTTCCGTGTTGTCCTGACGTTGCTGGTGAGATTTGTCTCTCTGGAAGGGAGGAAGGGAGGAAGTGCTTCCATCCTGGAGAAAGGGGGTCAGTGATTGCTGGCAGAGATGAGGAACGAGGTGGACACCTCCCGTGTTGGGACCCTGGGCAGCCTTCCTTGGCCAGGAAAGGATCAGCTATGAGCCGTCATTCACAGCAGGGGTTGTCAGCCCCAGGGCGCTTGACGCTGTCTGGACACTTTTGCTGACTGGTGTCTCAGGGGCAGAGGCCGGGGTTACGCCACTAAACATCCTGTAATACACAGGTCAGTCCTGTGCAATCAGCTGTACTCAAATGTCAGGAGCTTTGAGGTTGGGAAGCCCTGACTTGTAAGAGACTGGGGCAAAACCTGGAGATGCCTGAACTCTGTTGTTTCGTAAGAGTTTGAATGTAATTACAGTGACTTTTTTCGCTTGGAAAGCTTATTAGGAAGTCTTCATGATTCTGTGGTATTTTCCATAAACCAGAGGAGCTTTTTAAGAAGTAGAAAGAGACACCCAACAAGGACCTGCTGTCTAGTATAGGGGACTCTGCTCAGTATTCTGTTATAACCTACATGGGAAAAGAATTTGAAAGAGAAGACATACATGTATATATGTAACTGAATCACTTTGTTGTACATCTGAAACAAACACGACATTGTTAATCAGCTGTTACTCAAGAACAACAACAAAATACTACCAATAAAAGAGCATTAAAAACTATGCTCCATTATGAAGTAAAATTTTTATAAAAGAGTTACAGTCATGTTTGTGAGACTATCTGATTTCAAGAAGGTGAACATGTATTTGGGGCTGGATTTGGAGGTTTCTTACCATAATTCCGACATGCTACCCCCTTCCTTAAAGCCACATAATGCTGTAGAGTAACAGCACTATAAAGATGCTGATATCATCTTTATTATCAGGTGTTTATTGCTAATTAGATTACATCTAAATTTAGAAATGAAAGAAAAAACACCTCTCTGTATGTTTTAATTTTCTGCATAAATTATGTGTGTTGGGGGGATCCTGCAAACAGGTCCTTGATCTTGGTGGTGAAAACTCCAGCGAAGTGGAGGAAGTGCAGTGTCTGGCTGCTTCTGCTGGCGTAGCTATTTTAGGCAGACAGACAGTGACAGGCGTGTTCCCAGTCTGGCTGGGAGTTCACGGGAGGCACAGATGCCATTGGCAGGAGGAGGAGGCAGGGCCAGAAAGTGATGAAGGGATTAGGAAGGTATTTCCGCCACCTTTGGTTCTGGGGGAAAATTGGGGAGCTGGTGAAATGGGCTAAATCGAAATATACTTTCTCTTTGCACAACAAAGGGAATCTAAAACTTGTTTCATGCTTAGCTTCTAGGAAATCCAAATTGTGTGAGTTCCTGGGGACAGAGCCAGTCTCTGATACTTTCTGGAACAGCCAGAAAGTATTAGATAGCTGAGGGTTTGAGTCACATGGACACAGTATACTGTCAGTCCACTCCATACAAACGAGTTCTGTTCTGAGAGTGCATTCATTAGTCCAGTTCGTTCTTAAGTCCAACAGAGTTAGCCTTGGCACCCAGTTAACATAATTGGCTATGTACCACTGCTGTTACACTTGCTCCCAGACATCCTTGGCTTGAAATACACTGCTCTGCTGTACAGCCTGTAGAGTACACAAAAGCACAACCACTTGTGGAGGATGCACACACATGACAGTGTACACCAGACGTGAACTAACACGTGCAGAAGTGAATACATGTCTGCCTCTTTGAAGTGTGCAGCTTAAATGTTTGTGTGTAGGGAACTTACCGTGTACAGACATGCACACATACAAAAACAAAAAGAAGCTGCCGCGGTGGCCTCTCATTTTTAGCTAACTACAAGCCTTTCAAACATCTCATATGCTGACTAAGGCGGAGAGGAACTTCTTTGTACCTTGCTCAATCTGGGATGTTTGAAAGCTACCCTCCTTGGCTTTCTCAAAAACTTGCAAAACCTTCATTGAAATGATCAATCCTACAACTTGATAATGATTTTTTCCCCCTTCCTGAATGTTTACTGAAAGTAATGCATAAGGTTTGATTGCTTGGAAGCTCCTGCAGTGTTTCCAGGTGATAATACATGTTGCTTGTGTTTGTTAAAAGGTATTTATTTTATTTGGGGCGTGCTGGGGCTTTCTCTGGTTGCGGAGAGCGGGAGTTACTCTAGTTGCTGTGCCCGGGCTTCTTTCTGTGGTGGCTGCTCTTAGTGCAGACCATGGCTCTGCAGCGTGGGCTTCAGCAGCTGTGGCACACAGCTTAGCTGCCCCAAGGGATGTGGGATCTTCCTGAACCAGGGATTGAACTGGTGTCCCCTGCATCGGCAGGGGGATTCTTAAAACCACTGGACCACCAGGAAAGTTCCTAGCTCATGTTTTAATCCCCCACAACACCTGTACCCACCATGTACCTGTTGGATGCTCTTGGACTGGAGTGTGCTGGCTTCTCCTTTTCCTTCTTATAAATGCTAACCTTTGAAATGCAATTTTTCATTTAAGCACTGGGTGCTTTTAAGGTCATAATTAATCACAGAATGATCTGTTTTTCTCAGTTGGTGGTAACTAGCTCTGTTACTTAGGCTCCATACAGCTTAGCTCAGCAAAGCTTTATGAAGTAAAAGCAGCGAGTCTCTTTGCTTCTGTGAGCCAGTGCGGACTCACATTTTCCTTGGGCTAAAGCTCTAAGATCAATGCACATTAGAGCATAACTAAACCCATTCCGGGGTGTAAGATTGAGTTTTTCCTGCCGTGCAGCTAGTACAAACAATGCAAGGCCCTCAGAAAAGTGTTAGAACCAGGGCAAGTGCATCTGTATTTTTATTTGCTGTTAATCCTGCTTTTATAACTCTGTCCTCAAGATTCCCACCAGCTTCAGAAATGTACTAAATACCACTACTGACTGGCCTTTACTGAAAGGGAGTTTTTAGCCCAAGAACGTGCCCTGTACCTCGTTTCTTCCTCTCAAAGCCCCTGTGCATGTAATCCCAGTCTCTGAGGTTTGCAAAGAAGCATTATGATTTTCAAACAAGATTTTTCAGCTTGCCCGAAGAGCCTGATCTTTAGAAGAGCAGACTGTTCTAGTGTAAAAAATGAAACTTCTATTTTAAAACAAAAATGCTTCGTTTTGCACAAAGGTCACACAGGTATTTTGTCCCAGGACATTCATTTTCATGATCCAAGTGGACCAGACCCGAGCCTCTCCATCCCTCTTTCTGCACTTCGGTAACTTGTTTATGAGTCTTAAATGCCCGATTCCATATGCCAGCCAGCCAGGGGACCCTCAACCATCTGGGGATAACATGCAGATGAATTCCAACAAGCAGATCTGTGTTTTCTGCACCATCTGGCCTTCAGCCACATATGTGGTGGATCTTCCCTGTCTGGGCCGGGGATCTGCTCTGGATGATGTAAGCCTATTAACCAGGAAGGACGGTTGTGTAGGGCACATCATGTGGGTGATGGTTTATTGCAAGGTTCACCCAGGGGGCAGTGGGTGCTTGGGGCTTTCAAATCTTCAAATTCAAGCTTTGGGGTCAGACCCCAGGGACTAATCCCCATTCTGAGGACCCTCTCAGCTCCGCAAGCATCTCATGGCATCTCTGCCTGCAGGTGGTTGGGAGAATGCTGTCACATGGCCCCTTAATCTTTATCCTGCATCAGTATTTAGTGCTCGGCAGATGGCCAGTGCTAACATCTGGGATTCAGAGACGTAAGAATTTGATACATGTGATGTGCAGACCAGCCCCTGGCTGTTTGAGAGTAATTCAGGACACGTTCCTCATTGAGCATGCACTCAATGGTTTGCCAGTGCGGCCGCACACAAATGGGCTTTGAAAGGCTCCGGGAACGTATTGCCAAATGGCCCGGAGAAAAGTCACACTAATTTACAGCCTGGCCAGCTGTCGATGTGAGTGCCCACTTTCCTGAAGCCTTGCCAACACTGGCTTTTATTATATTTAAAATTTCTTGCAACTTGCTCAGCTGACAGTAAAAGCATCTGATTGTCTTCTCATTTGAGTTTCTTTAATTACTTAGAGATGGAAATGAGACAGGAAAATGTCATGTTATCAATCATTTGTAATTTTGGTAATCATGTTACAGTTTTTTTTGATGTATTTTATTGAAGCAGAGTTGATTGATAATTTTGGGGTTAATCATTGCTTACAGTTTTAGCGCATTAATTTCCACTCAGCTAAAGTAGGAATACCCACATGGTGGGATACCAGATAGCCCTTTAGATTATGTTTTTAAAAATATTTAATACTGTAGTGACATTTTCATAATTTATTAAGCGAAAAATCAGTAGTAAAAATGTCTCATAATTCTAGCTTAATAAAACATTAACGAGATGTATGACTATAGCACAGATATTTAGGAGTCACAAATTTATATGCCCTACAACTCAGATTACAAGGAAATAGTGTTCTGTTTATTTTTGGTGACTGGTCCAGTCATTTCAGGAGCCTCCATCCTGGGAGGGAGGAGAGAATTTTCCAGAGTGTCTTCGTCACTTCTAGTTTGTACTCTTGATTTAGCCAGGGCCCAGTGGTCCTCCTGCAACATGACTTGGCCTCAATTTCCTCTGATGCTGTCACCCTCTGACCCCCAGTCACATCCGCCTCTATCGGAGTGGGCCCTGGTCCTGGGAGCATCCTTCCTGAAGCAGCATCCCTCCTGGAGGTGCTGCTGGCTCTCGACTGGGCCCCACCCCACCTTTCTCAGGCAGGTGCTAGGCTCTCGGGCCTCTTGCCCTGCAGGGCAGCATCATCCCTAACCGCCACCCTGCTGCCCAACTCTGGTCCTCTCTGCCCTGTAGCCTGTGGGAAGGTCTACAGTTCAGACTTCCAAGGTGTGTTAAGAAGTTTCAGAATCAATTTCTCTTCAGCAGTGCCTGACTTCACCACTGTCTTTCGTGAATGAGATAAGACCTGAAGAATGACCCCTAGATGGTGTCTGTCCTTCACCCCCATCACTCCCCCATTCCGTTGAATCCATGGATTGGGCCTTTCAGGCCACACAGTTTATGGGAAATGAAAGATCATCTGACAATATTTCATTTAAAAATATATTTAAAAAATACTGGAAGGAAGCACACCAACATGATTTTTCTTTGGATTAGTGGGTTTATACGTGAATTTCTTCTTCTTCTTCATGCTTTTCTGTATTTCCCAGACTTTCTACTGTGTCTATACTATGTTCTTATAATTCTCTAAAGCCATTTAAAAATAAAGTATTTTTTTTCTCTTTTACTTCCTTAAATGTTAGAGAAAAGGGGCTGAGGAGTGATGAGATATAGAATACTATTTGGATTATGGAGTTTTTAGTATTTCAGTTTCCTTTTTCTTTCAGCTTCCTTTCTCCCCCATCACCCCAAGTTTGCAAAACAAGATCAAGAGTTATATATGCACGCTGGGCACCAGCAGATGGAACCAGGCAAAGGCTAAGTGGAAATAAGAATCGAGGAAAATCACTTTTCTGTCATTTTTTATTTTTATTTTTTTTTAACCCCCCTCCCACCACCCTCTCCATATCATCTCTCTGGGTCATCCCAGTGCACCAGCCCCAAGCAACCTGTATCCTGTATCGAACCTAGACTGTCGATTCATTTCTTACATGATAGTATGTTTTGTCATTAAAAATTTTTTTTTAATTTTTAAAATTAGAGTTGGTTTAAATGTTGTGTTTCTGGTGTGCGGCAAAGTGGTTCAGTTATATATGCATATTCTTTATATTTTCCATTATGGTTTATCACAGTATATTGAATATAATTCCCTGTGCTCTACAGTTAGGACCTTGTTGTTTATCTATTCTGTACATAATAGCTTACATCTGCTTACCCTAACTTCCTGTTCCATCTCTCCCCCCAATCCCTGCCCCCCGCCGCCTTGGCAACCACAGGCCTGTTCTCGGTCCATGAGTCTGTTTTTGTTTTATAGATAGGTTTGTTTCCACATATAAGTGATGCCATGTGATATTTGTTTTTCCTTGTCTGAAATGTTTCACTTAGTGTGATAATCTCTAGTTGTATCCATGTTGCTGCAAATGGCATTCTCTTGTTCTTTTTAATGGCTGAGTAATGCTGAGCGCCGAAGAATTGATGCTTTTGAACTGAGGCGTTGGATAAGACTCTTGAGAGTCCCGTGGACTACAAGGAGATCCAACCAGTCCATCCTGAAGGAGATCAACCCTAGGATTTCTTTGCAAGGAATGATGCTAAAGCTGAAACTCCAGTACTCTGGCCACCTCATGAGAAGAGTTGACTCACTGGAAAAGACTCTGATGCTGGGAGGGATTGGGGGCGGGAGGAGAAGGGGACGACAGAGGATGAGATGGCTGGATGGCATCACGGACTCGATGGACGTGAGTCTGAGTGAACTCCGGGAGATGGTGATGGACAGGGAGGCCTGCCTGGCATGCTGCGATTCATGGGGTCGCAAAGAGTTGGACATGACTGAGCGACTGAACTGAACTGAATGCTCCATTCTGTATATACACACCACATCTTTATCCATTCGTCAGTGGACATTGAGGTTGTTTCCACGTCTTGGCTATTGTGACTAGTGCTGCTGTGAACACTGGGGTGCAAGCATTCTTTCAAATTAGAGTTTTATGCAGATATATACCCAGGAGTGGGGTTGGTGGATGTTATGGTAATTCTGTTTTTAGTTTTCTGAGGACCCTCCATACTGATTTCCATAGTGGCTGTACCAACTTACATTCCTACTAACTGTGTGTGTGGGTGTGGGTATCCTTTTCTCCACACCCTCTCCAGCATGTATTATTTGCAGACTCTTTGACTGGTGTGAGGTGATACCTCATTGTTGTTTTGATTTACGTTTATATTTACATTCTAATAACCAGTGATGCTGAGCATCTTTTCATGTGCCTGTTGACCATTTGTCTGTCTTCTTTGGAGAAGTATCTGTTTAGGTGTTCTGCCCATTTTTCAGTTGGGTTGCTTGTTTTGTGCTATTGCTACTGAATGAGTTATTTGTATATTTTAGAAATTAAGCCCTTGGCAGTTGCATCATTTGCAAATATTTTCTCCCAGTCTGTAGGTGGTCTTTTCATATTTTTAATGGTTTCCTTTGCTGTGCAAAAGCTTGTAAGTTTGATTAGGCCCCATTTGTTTATTTTTGTTTTATTTCTGTTGCCTTTGGAGACTCACCTAAGAAACAGAGGTACTGTTTGTCAGAGAATGTTTTGCCCGTGCTCTCTTCTAGGAGTTTTATAGTGTCATGTCTTACGTTTAAGTCTTTAAACCATTTTGAGTGTCTTCTGTCTTTTCTTTGATGCCTCTTTTGACATTTGTTTCCCTGGGATAAAAGTTATCTTCTATTAAGTAACATTGTGGTGAGTGACCCTTTTATAGGATAAAACTTGGTGCAATGTTCTTTCTTTTTTTTTTTGGTGCACATTGATGATCTAAAAAATAACTTCTGTAACCTTGCCAGAGTTAGATTACTGAGAACTCTGAAATCTAGACATAGGCTGATCCCTAGACAACCTTGAAATTTATTCCAGAATCATCTTTTTTTCTTGGGGAGAAAAACTTGTAATAATGTGAAAGAAAATTAAAAGAAAAGAGCCCCATTTTAATGGTTTTATAACATTTTCTCATCTTTGCATAGATAGTGTTCATTTATTATGCTTGTGGTTGGCAGAAAAATGTGTAGTCTTTTCCACTTAATACATATCTTTCCATTTGTGTTTTTAAAATAAACTATATTTATATATTTATTTTAGAATACCAAAATTCCCTTATAACTTATTTCAATGAATCATTCTATTGTTGGGTATGTATTCTGCTTGCCATTTTTACATCTTTGTTTTGGAGATTATTCTAAAGCTGTGTATAGACAGCATGTAGATCTCAAATATTTCCAAATGCACTGTGCAAGGTACGTAGTCCGTGAATGCATTTGGAGTGAGTGGTCTGGCTCTGATCTGTCATCTTCTTAATCTGCAGGATTGATGAGCCAACCTCCTTGGCTTCCAACACTCCTGCAATATTAATATATTACCATCTTTCAAATCTACTATATGCAGAGTTAAAGAGACTGCACTTACTGTAGTTAAATCAATCCACAACTAGCCCTGAGGCCTAATTTTAGCTGTGATCAAATCCTCCCTCTTCTTTTCACAGTTAAAAACAAAGAAAATTGACAAGTTGCATTCTCTGTGATATTTCCATGTCCTTTGATAAGCTGTAAATTACTTTTAAAAAAGGCAAACGATTAAGGAAAATGAAGAACTGAAAAGGAGGCAGCCAGTCGTGTCCTGACCACCCATTGTGTGCTGGGCATTGTGCAGAGTGCTTCTCCGCAGCTGTCTCATTTAATCTTGGAAAAACCTGGTAGACAGCTAGAGTCATCTCTACTTGATGGAGGGGAAGTTGAGAACTGGATAGGTTTAAACAGTTTGCCTCCGATCTCTGGTAGTAAGGAAGTGAACTGGCTCAAATCTGAATCTGTTTCAGTCTCACAAGCTTCTGCTCTTGGTTTGGCCCCAAGTTCATACCTGGGATACTACAGTTTGAAGTAACTGGTGGTAACTTGAGAGGTATGCCAGGATGCATTTTTCCTTTCTTTTGTTATTTTACTGTTTAGAGTGTATTTTACTGAAGTATAGTTGATTAATGTTGTGTTAACTTCCACTGTATAGCTGAGTGACTTAGTTATACATATATGCCTTCTTTTGCATTTTCTTTTCCATTATGGTTTATCCCAGGATATTGTAGGTAGTTCCCTGTGCTACACAGTAAGACCTTGTTGTTTATCCAGCCTATACATAATAGCTTACATCTGCTAATACCAGACTTCGAATCCATCCCTTCCTCACCCACTTTCCCCTTGGCAATCACAGGTCTGTTCTCTGTATCTGTGAGTCTGTTTCTGTTTCATAGGCAAATTCATTTGTGTCGTGTTTCAGATTCCACATATGAATGATGCATGCTAAGTCTCTCAGTTGCGTCTGACTCTTTGTGACCCTATGGACTGTAGCCCGCCAGCCTCCTCTGTCCAAGGGATTCTCCAAGAAAGAACGCTGGAGTGGGCTGCCTTGCCCTCCTTCAGGGGATCTTCCTGATCCAAGGACTGAACCAGAGTCTCTTAAGTCTCCTGCATTGGCAGGGTTTTTTTGTTTTTGTTTTTTAATACCACTAGCACCACCTAGGAAACCCAGTATAAGTGATACCATATGGTAACTCTCTTTCTTGTTTTGACTGACTTCGCTTAATATGCTCATTTCTGGGTCCATCCTTGTTGCTGCAAATGGCATTATTTCATTATTTTTTTATGGCTGAGTAGTATTTGATTATGTGTGTGTACACACACTACATCTTCTTTACAGGATGAATTTTAAGTGGAGCCAAGACTTAGGTATTAAAAAAAAAAAAAAAAACTAAAGCACTTAAACCACACAAGAACTGCTTTTGGCCCCTGAACGGGGAAGGCCTTTTAACATGACTTAAAAATCTTAAGCCAAATCCAAAAAGAGATTCAAAATTTGACTTCTTAAAAATAAAAAGACTTTCTTGTGGCCTAAAATATATTATAGGCAAAGTCAATTTGGGGAAAGAATACAACTCTTAACCTAGATAAAAGCCAATTCCTCAATTGCATAAGGAGCTCCTAGAAATGAGGAAGAAAAGCCAATGATCCAGTGGGAAAGTAGGGAAAGATTACGAGGATACTGTTCACTGAAAAGGAGAGAAAATGACTTCCCGGGTCTTTGCCTGCATCCACATCTGGTTCTTATCAGGCTTTTGCACTCACGAGTATTATGGGAGTGATTCAGAAGTCAGGTTAAGACCCTTCAACAGAGCACATTGCCTGCACCTACAGTGAGGAGCAGTTTGGATGGAGCCCTTCAGAGTCACTGGGAATCATAACTGTATTTTGTCCAGAAATTTCAGTTATTAGTATCTCAAAGCCATGCTAGGAGTGTAGTTCTCTGAAGCTCGAAGACAGTTTATTGAGGGAAGGACAGGACTTTTGCCTGAGATGGTTGTCTGTCATTGAGCAGGAATGGTCCAGCTTCTTCCAGTTCTTAGAGAGCATGCCTTGCAGAAGAAATCCCAGAATGGATCCTTTTTATAACTGAGAGCCATGTTGGAGTCTGTCTGGTTCAACGAGAAAGCCCAGCTCAGAGAGGTTGGTGATGTGTTTGAAGTCACATACAACTATTCATAGTTGAGTTGAAGCTCTTGACTGTGAGTCTAGAGCTCCATCCTCTGCTGTGGGCTTATAAGTGGGACTTGGGAGCCAAAGAAGCAGCTTTAAGACAGATGCAAGCAAGTCTGGGAATTCTTCACTGAAACTGTTTCTTCTGCAATTACTTGACCAGACCTGAGGTTTTTTCCCTTTCTGTGTTTTTGCTTGGAGTAGGAAATGGCAACCCACTCCTGTATTCTTACCATGGAACAGAGGCCTGGCAGGCTGCAGTCCATGGGGTTGCAAAGAGTTGTATATGACTGAAGTGACTTAGCATGCATAGCATGTTTTGGCTACACTGTGTGGCATGTAGGAACTTAGTTCCCTGGCCAAGAATTCCATGTCCCCTACAGTGGAAGCTCGAAGTCTTAACCACTGGATACAGGGAAGTCCCCAGATCTGAGTTTCATCTTGACTCCTTCCCTATCTCCCTTTCTCCCTCCCACAGACACCAATTACACACCTACAATGTGCCCTTCTCCGTGACAAGAAAAGACCATAACTTCTCTTGTGTTACTAACTGACTTGAATCACATTCTCATCAGTGAACCACTTGTCTCACAGAGGGGAACATGTGTAATTTAAATTAGCTACTGTGTTCTAATAACTAATTGAAAAGTGTCACTGTTATTCAACATTCCTTGGATCCAGAAACAATGAGTAGATGAGCCACAAGTGTGGATCGGGTGTGTTGGGAGAGTCCTTGCACAATCTGCTTTTTAGTTGCGGGTTTTAGAGGGCTTTGGGTGTGGAGAGAGCCTAGTTCCCAGTCTAGAGGCGCCTTGCTCCTAAATCGTGGTATCCCTTGTTCTTCATGAATTTAGACATTAAGGACCTTTTTAACATTTGTTTTTAGTGCAGGATTACTGACACTCTGATCTTGAGATGGGTGAATTAATACTTAAATTTTTTTCTTGAAAGTATTTTTATTAAGTGAATTACCATAACATTAAATCGACCATTTTAAAAAGAACAATTCAATGACTTTTAGTGTATTTATATGTTGTGCAACCACCAACTCTGTCTAGTTCCAGAACTTTCTCATCACCCCCAAGAAGAAATCCGACACCCATCAAGCAGTCAGTCCCCATTACCCCCTCCTCCTAGCACCTGGCAATCTCTAATCTTGGTTCCGTGGATTTACCTATTCTGAATATATCATGTAAATGGAATCATACAGTATGTGACCTTATGTGACTTTGCATCTGGCTTCTTTCACTTAGATAATGTTATGAAGGTTAATCCACATTGTAGCGTGTTTCAACGCTTCATTCCTTTTCATGGCTAAATAATACTCCATTGTATGTGCACCCAGTCATCTGCTGATGCACCTTTGCGTTGTTTCTACTTCTGGCTATTGTGAGTAGTGCTGCTGTGAACATGCGTGTACGTGTACTTTTTAAAAATCAGTTTTCAGTAACCTGGGGTCTCTACCTGGAAGTGGGGTTTCTGGGTCCCATGGTAATTCTGTTAAACTTTTGAGGTGTTGCCAAACTGTTTTCTACCATGACTATGATTTTACTGTCTCACAAGCAATGGATGAGGGTTCTAGTTTCCATATCCTCCCCAAAGCTTGTTCTTTTCCGCTTTTGTGTCTGTAGCCACCCCAGTGGGTTTGAAGGGGTGTCTTACTCTGGTTTTGATTTGCCCTTTCCTCATGACTAACGATAATGAGCATCTTACGGTGTGCTTCTTATTCTTAGATAATTACTTAACTTTTATGTATATTAATAATTCATCTTGACTTTAAATCCTAGCACTTGCTTGAGACTGTAGACTCTAATCCCGTCACACCCATGAACCCAGAAGGTGACAGCCATCACAAGACGCTGGGACTCCAGACCATCTCAGCCTGGCCTCCTGTGACTCTGCGTATCTCCCCCTCACTCTGTTCCCCAGCTCCTTTCATTGTGCTTCTTGGGGTTCGTGGTCAGTCATCAAACTTAAGCCCCTACACCCTCAGCCTGCTCTCTAAACAGTCTCTTAACCTTCTCTGCCTTGACCTTGTTCTCCCGGGTAACCCTCCCGTGCGGCTGTGGCTGTCTCTTTCCCTCCTTCCATGGAGATGGAAAAAGTGACCTGTTTGTTTCTCTTTGCCACTGCAGGGTCATTTTTCTGCCTCTTCCCTTAAAGCACCCACTTTTGAATCTCATGCCATCATTGTATTAGTACCACATCTCCATGGTCCTTCCTTCATCCCTTGATGGTTTGAGCTCCTAAATTACCGTTACTCCCTTCAGCCATTTCCTCATTAACCTGTTTGAATTTTCTGACCTCTCTGTGTCAAGCCCTTTCTCCCTCCCTTAGATCTCTTTACCTTTCTCCCTTGGTTCTACTCGCCTGGCAAAATCCTAGCCTTGGTCCAGTCCTCAAACCTGCAGCACTGGAGTGTAGAAAAATGGTACAGATGAACCTGTTTCTAGGGCAGGAACGGAGATGCAGATGTGGAGAATGGATATGTGGGCATGTGGGTGCGTAGAAGGGGGGGGGGTTGAGTGGGGAGACTGGGACTGACGTGTATGCACTACCATGTGTAAGATAGCTAGCTAGTGGCAGCCGCTGTATAGCATGGGGAGCTCAGCCTGGTGCCCTGTGGTGACCTAGAGAGGCGGAATGGGGCAGTGGGAGGGAGGTTCAGAAGGGAGGGGACATCTGTACACATGTTGGCATTGTGAAGTAATGATACTCCAATTTAAAAATACCCATAAAACCCCCAAACCTGCAGCACTTTCTTTCCCATCTTTGCTCTTAGGTGATGACCTTACTTCTGTTTCCCTAGAAGATAAAAGCCTCCAGCAGAGAACTTACACCAGTCTCTTTCCTCCACTACACCCCTGCAACCTGCCTCTTGCAGACACTCTGCCTTCCCTAGTTTTGGCTGGTCCCAGCACTCACGTGCTCACTGTTGCCCTATCTCTCCTGCTGTAGACCTAGTTCTGGAAATTTTCCCTCCTATAATGTCAGTCTATGGGATTATTCCAGAAAGAGAAGAGAAGCTTAATTTTTTTTAATTCCCCCTCCTAAATTTTCAGGAGCCCTGTGTACTAGACAGACAAGAGACAGACTAACAAGAGAAAAACAAGAGTTTGGGTCTTAAAGCCTGCACCTTGCATACACAGAGGGGTGCTCATGCCTGGGAACTCTAAGGATTGATTAGAACTCAGGTTTGCAAAGCGTCTTAAGAAAAATAATGTTTTTTGTGAAGTGACAGGCAAAGGAAAAGAACTGCTTCTAAGGGCTTCACGTCATCAAGAGGTCAAAGTATATGGAGGAAACTGGTGGATAAGTAGGGATAGTTGTTGAGGTTTGCTGTGTAAATTCCTCTATGCCCTTTAAGGCTGGTGAGAGTCTAGGGTGTCTAGAATTAAGAGTCCTCTTGCCCTTCCTGGAAGAAAGGAAGAAGGCATAGCATATCTTGTTTGATCCTTACTGCTTTCAGTTTAAAATAATCGTTATGCCAGAAGGACATGATTTGTGGTGGCATATTCTGCTGTGTCCTCATCAATGTACAAATCAGCTGTAACTTGTTCCATCTTAAAACCCTTCTCTTAATCTCACACTCTATCCAACTGTGGTTCACTTTTCTGCTCCCTTTAACCTTGTTTTCAGTCTTTCTTAAGCCTTTTCTACTTGAGGCCTTTTTCCTCCACAATTTCCACTGAAACAGTTCTCTTCGAGTTCACCAGGGATCTCCAGCTTGGTAGACTTCGTGGTCACTCCCAGGCCTCATCCCACTGACCAGTCAGTGGTTCTGGATCCAGCGGGTCCCTTCCTCCGCGAAGCACTGTCCCTCCCCACTGCCACCCCCTCCTGCTGCCGGAGCATTCACGATACCACGCTGTGCTGCTTTTCATCCTGTCACACAAGTCGCTCACTCTTCTTAGTTTCTCTTGTTGGTTTCATTTACATCCTACTCTCTAAAATGCTGGAGTTTCTCCTCTGTCTTCGATTGCCCTTTGGCGATCTTTTCTAGAGACCATCCATGTGCCGACAACCCGTGTGCTTGTCACGTGTCCAGATACCTCGTTACATCCCCACTGGGATGTTTGACCTCTGTGTCAGAGTCACTGTGTTCATGAGACTAAAACTGAATTTGTGAACATCTTCCATGTCTTTTCCCTGTGCCCCACAAGCAGCAATAACAGTAACTTGCTCCTCTCTGTTTCTGTGTTTTTTAAACATACATATTCTATTTTGTATTTTTTCCATTATAGTTTATTATAAGATATTGCATAGAGTTCTCTATGTTATATAGCAGGTTCTTGTTGTTTATCTGTTTTATATATAGTAGTATGTATATGTCAATCCCAAACTCCTAATTTATCTTCCTGCTTTCTCCTTTGGTGCCCATAAGATTGTTTTCTAAATCTGTGAATCTGTTTTGTAAATAAGTTCATTTGTATCATATTTTAATTACATATATAAGCGATACCATATTTGTCTTTCTTTGTGTGACTTAATTCACTTAGTATGATCCTCTCTAGGTCTGTCCATGTTGCTGCAAATGGCATGATTCATTCTTTTTTATGGCTGAGCTATACTCCACTGTATACATATACCACATCTTCTTTATCCACTCGCGTGTTGGTGAGCGTTTGGGCTGCCTCAGAGTCTTGGCTGTTGTGCTTCTGTAAACATTGGGGTGCATGTGTCTTTTCAAACTAGAATTTTTTTCTTTTCTGGATATATGCCCAGGAGTGGCACCTCTGGATCATATGGTAGCTCTGTTTTTAGTTTCTTAAGGGCCTTCCACACCATTCTCCACAGTGTGTGCGTGCTAAGTCACTTCAGTCGTTTCCAACTCTTTGTGACCCTATGCACCATGGCCCGCCAGGCTCCTCTGTCCATGGAATTCTCCAGGCAACAATACTGGAGTGGGTTGCCATTCCCTTCTCCAGGGCATCTTCCCAGCTCAGGGATGGAACCCATGGCTCTTACATCTTCAGCACTGGCACGCAGGTTCTCTACCTGTAGCATCACCTGAGAAGCCCGTAGTTCTCCAGTGTCTATTACCAATTTACATGCCCACCAACAGTGTAGGAGGGTCTCCTTTTCTCCACACCCTCTCCCACATTTATGGTTCATAGATTTTTTAATGATGGCCATTCTGGCCAGTGTGAGGTGACATCTTATTGTAGTTTTGGTTTGTGTTTCTCTAATAATTAGTAGTGTGGAGCAGTTTTTCGTGTGCCTGTTGGCCATCTGTATGCCTCTCTTTCTGTTGCCACATTTATAATTGGAAACTCCATCCTTTCAGTGGCTCAGACTCCAAACCTTGTCACTTATTCTTTTTTTTTTTTTTTTTATTCCTCATCAGAATTGTAAGAATACTCCATTGCCTCATCCATCAAAGTATCACCTATGGCCCTCTTACGAGCTTCTCACCTGGACACCAGTGAGAGGAGCCTGGTTACTAGTCTTCTTGCTTCATCTGACCTTCCTCATAGCACCATTCTCAAAACAGTAGCTAGAGGGATCCTTGAAAAAGTCCGATAATGTCTCTATCTTTTTTTTGTTTGTTTAAAATCTGCCAACTCTGAAATGACTGATTCAGTCTGGAATAGGGAAAGTACAAAATAAGCCTGGGCCATCATATGGTACCTGAACGGAAGTGCTCAAGGCCCACGGGTAAGTGTCAAAAGATACTTTTTGGTGGTGATTTGAAACATTCGAATAGAAAAGGTAATCCACAAGTCAGTAGTGGCAGCAAAATGAAAAGTGGCAGGTGGTGGGGAGAGAGAATATCAACTAATATATGTAGAGAGCAAAGAGAGTTAGAAAATCATCATTTTGGCATTCCAGAGAAATAATAGATATAGGCAAAGACCATTAGAGGATGCCTAAACCATTAGGTGAAGGATGTCGGGGAACAAGATACTCATAAGGCATCCTTGTGAGGTTTTTGTGTTGCTTATAAGTTGACAAGATACAAAATATTCCCCAGTCCAAACCTAATCAAATCTTTAGACGTACTTACCAGCTTGCAGAAGTTCAAGGGATAAAGAAGCAGTTAAACAGCACTAGGAGGGCGCAGCTGGGCAAAGCCGGGAGGTGGGACTCCTAGAAGAGCCACAGGCCCTGTCTCTTAAGAAATAGAAAAATAAGAGGAACGCTTGCAGTTTGAAGGAGACTCCTGAGACATAGCAGCCAAATTCTCCACATGGACTGTGATGTTTTGGATAATCTGGGATCTTAGATTATGGATTGTATATTGGCTTTTTAAAAATATGTATTATTTTATTTATTTACTTGACTGCACTGAGTCTTAGTTGCAGCACATGGGATTTTTAGCTGTGGCTTTCGGGCCATAGTTGCCTGACCAGGGGTTGAACCTTGGGCCCCCTGCGTTGAAACTGGAGTTTTAGCCACTGGACCACCAGCAAAGGCCTAAGACTATGTATTAGTTAATTTACTGGGGATTATTCTTAGTTTTATGGATTGAGATGGTGAAAATGTGGGCAAGTAGGTAAATGTCCTTGCTTCTAAGAGACACATGCCGAAATATTTAGGAGTGAAGTGTAACTTGCCTGTAACTTCAAACATTTCAGGAAGAACAGGTATGTGAGAGAGGTGCACACATATTCTTACAGACAAAGCAAAGATGGCAATGTGAGCAGTTGCTGGATCTTGCTTCTGGGTATGTGGGTTTCCAGTCCTCTTTAAAAAAAAAGTATCTTTATTATTATTTTGCCACACCATATGGCTTTTGGGCTCTTACTCCCCTGACTAGGCACTGAACGTGGGCTCTCTACAGAGAGAGTGCAGCGTCTCAACCACCAGACTGCTGGGGAATTCCCTGGGTTTCCATTTTTTAAAAATGTATGAATATTTTAAGAGAGAATTTTAAAGAGCTCAACGTAGGGGCTCCCCTGCTAGTCCAGCGGCTGACACTTCACACTCCCAGTGCAGGGGGCCCAGGTTCCATCCTCTGGTCAGGGGACTAGATCCCACATGCTGTAACCGAGTTCACATCCCACAGCTTAAGATGCTGTGTGCTGCAGTGAAGACCCAGCTCCGCCAACCAACAAGGTCAAAGCAATTTAAAATCCACTTAAAATGTGCCCCTCCTCGCACGAAGTGGCATCTGAACCTCACAGCCAGTCCAAACAGCCGCACGTGTGCCAGCCCCTCCTGGCCTCTTGGAGGCCCTCTCCACCGCTCCGCCTCCCGGACTCGAGTCCTTCAGCCTTCCTGTGTGTTGGCTGCCCCACCTCAGGGCCCTCACACTTCCACCCCTCCTTCCTTCCTGGGACAGCCTGCCTTTGGATCTGTGCTTGGCTTCCTCTTGTTGCCTTGAGGTGTTTACCCAAAGATTGTTTAGTGAGGCCTTCCCTAGGTCACCCACCTGTTTAACTCACTACTGATCAGGGTTTTTGCAGAAACTAACACTCATGGCCCGTGATTTTTCTTTTGGCCGGCCAAAAATTAATTCTGTTTTTTCACTGGCTCTTTGTGGATTACTGCCTTCAGTAGTTACACCTGCTGCACCTGTAAAGTCTTCCGATTTTTGTGAAATGTCTCCAGTCCACCCTTCCGGGAGAAGCAAAGGAGTGTTCTCCAGCACCGTGAGCTTCACGTTCACTTTCCATATCAAAATGGGGGCTTTTTGTCTTTTGTTGGTCTAATATTCACATCATCTGAATCAGAACTATATTCTAGAACTATCATTTTCTGAAACACTAGTGTATGTGTCGCCCAGACAGAGAAGCTATCTTCATAAAATTCACCGAGAAATTCTAATTTACTCAAAATTTCACGACACATCATTTTTGAAACTTTTCTGTTTAAAACATACATAAGGTTGGAACAAAAACCTAACGGGGCAAAATGTGAATGATAAGAGCAGTCATAAGCTGTATGATGAGCCTTTGATCAATGTTAAGCTCTGACAGCTTCACACATTGTTGCTAATTGTGTCCCTCTCTGAAAATGTATTGATGCATCAGTAGTGTTTGGGGAACAAAAGCCTATTAATGCGTCTGTGGTCAGTAAAGTGTTCCTAATGTTGCAGCCCCTGGGCCCCCATCCCTTGCTCTTTTCCCTGCCTCAGTTTTCTTCTCCACAGTGCTCATCACACTTGGCATGGCGCACATTTGCGTGTTCACTTACTGGCCGTCTTCCTCCCCTGGAGCAGATCATGTGGGCGTAGATTTCAGTGGTTCATTCCTGGCTGTGCCCGCTTGCCCTGGAGAGTGCCAACTTAAGCCTGCCTGTGTTTAAGAGGATGTTTTCCCAGGTTTTCTACCCAGAAACTTTAAATAGCTTTAAAAACACCTCACCTTTGTGAACTGTGAGGAAAATGACTGCCCTGAGAGGTAACAGAGAGGGATCCATAGGTGAACATCATTTGGGAGCTAAAATGATGATTTAGACTATGAAATCCAATAAATCCATTGTGTAAGGGCTGCCCGAGAATGATTTGCAAAAAAGAAAAGTATTTGAGAAGCTTTATTCTACCTTAGATCAATACCTTTAAAGCTGAAGGGGCATGTCTGGGAGCATAATTTTCTGAACTTGGATAACTGCAACGGTCGTGATTGTTCCAATTTATTATTCATCACAGAACTTCAAAATGATTGAGTCAACTTAAGCCGCCTGTTTTAAAGTGGAGATAGCACTGAATAATAAGCATCTCTTCTCAGTAATCAGCCACCTACATTTGCCTGAAAAGTGAATAGCTCACAGTGGTTTCATGAAACCACACACACACACACACACACACACACACACATGTGCTCACACTCACACACGTGCTCACACACAGCACAGTATGTCCTTTTTCTCTTTTTTAAAAGCTAAGTTTTATTAGAGCACAGTTGATTTACAATGTTGTTAGTTTCTACTGGATAGCCAAGTAAATATACATTCCTTTTTCATTTTGAGTTTATTTCTGTTAATTTGATAGCTCCAGATTTCAGAATGTATTAATACTTTAAAAACATATAATTTGTTGGTGGGAACAAACTAGTACAGTCACTATGGAGAACAGTGTGGAGATGCCTTAAAAACTGGAAATAGAACTGCCTTATGACCTAGCAATCCCACTGCTGGGCAGACACACCGAGGAAACCAGAATTGAAAGAGACACGTGCCCCAAAGTTCATTTTAGTATTGTTTACCATAGCCATGACATGGAAGCAACCTAGATGTCCAAAGGCAGATGAATGGATAAGAAAGCTGTGATACATATACACAATGGAGTATTACTCAGCTATAACAAAGAATTCATTTGAGTCAGTTCTAATGAGGTGGATGAAACTGGAGCTGATTATACAGAGTGAAGTAAGTCAGAGAGAGAAACACCAATACAGTATATTAACATATATATATGGAAGTTAGACAGTAACAACGACCCTATATGCAAGACAGCAAAGGAGACATAGATGTAAAGAACCGACTTTTGGACTTTGTGGGAGAAGGCGCGGGTGGGATGATTTGAGAAAATAGCATTGAAACACATATATTACCATATGTAAAACGGACAACCAGTGCAAGTTTGATGCATGAAGCAGGGCACTTGGCCCTGGTGGTCTGGGACAACCCAGGGGGATGGAGTGGAGAGGGAAGTGGGAGGGGGCTTCAGGATGGGGGGACACATGTATGCCCGTGGCTGATTCATGTCAGTGTATAACAGAAACCACCACAATATTGTAATTACCCTCAATTAAAAAAGTTAATTTTTAAAAACATATAATTGAGGGACTTCCCTGGCAGTCCAGTGGTTAAGACCCTGCGATTCCTTTGTGGGGGGCATGGGTTTGACCCCTGGTCAGGGAGCTAGGATCATGCATGCCACGTGGCGTGGCCAAAACAACGAGACCAAAGGAACATATAGTTGGGCCTCACTGTTTATGGGTCTGTATCTGCAAATTTGTCTGCTTGCTGAAATGCATCTATAACCCAAGAATCGATACTTGGGATGCTTTCCTGGTCATTCACAGAGACAGTGCAAAAGATTCTGAGTCCCGAACTTCCCTGGAGTTGTAGTGGTTAAGACTCTGTGCTTCCCCCTTCAGGGGGCATGGGTTTAATCCCTGGTCAGGGAACTAAGATCCCGCATGCTGCACTGCAGAGCCTCTGCCCACCCCCCCACACCCCCACCCCCGCCCCTGTAATCTGAGTTCCTTGACCAACAGGTCCCAGCTGAGGTTGAACAGGGCAACCTTTGGCCTTCTTGTCTGGGCTCTCCCTTTATAAGTGAGTGTGCCTCTCAGTCTGTTTAGTGCTACATTTTGGGCATGTTTGTGCTTTTGTTGGTGATTTTTCTGTATTAAGTGGCCCCCAAGTGTTAGTGCTGAAGTCCTGTCAAATGTTGGTTTCCAAGTGTGAGAAGGCTGTGGTGTGCCGGACAGAGAAAATACATATTTGGTTAGCTTCATTCAGGTGTGAGTTATAGCGCTGTTGGGTGTGAGTTGTCAGGGCAAAATATGGTATATCTGAAAAAAAGGAAGAGAGAAACCTGATGATCTGTATGTGAGGTTACTCTGGAAAATGCAAAAGTAACATCTAGAGTATGTGATAAAACCATGGAGAAAATGGAAAAGCAGCGAAATTAGTGAACTGGTGAGATGGCAGCTGATTGTTAAAAAGCGTAGTGGGCGGCTTCGACAGGGGACTGAAAGCCAAACACATTGCTGGTCCTGTTCCCCAGGGTCAGAAAAATGGTAAGCCTTCCTTGTCTAGTGCTGGCTGACTCACGTATCTCAAAAGGTGATACGGCGTGAAAACGTTAAATGTTTATAAGATGAACAAATTCTAAAGATCAAGAGACTGAGGGAGAATTTGAAAAATAGTGTATCTTATAAGCTTTCAAAAAAAACCCCATTTGGTCCTCGTTATTGATACATTCTGCATTTACGAATTCTCCCACTCGCTAAAGTGGAGCCGAGACACCAAAGTGGACGCTCGTGGTGGTTTTGCAAACACTGGCAGACACACAGGGCGTCAGGACTGCCCTGCAGTGTGCACGTTCCCGCTGAGGCCCCTGAGCCCTCCGTGAGCTCAGTGTCCAGGCGACCTGGGGATGGAGACAGAGGGCGGCTCCTGCTGCAACCTCCACATTTGGGTCAGTAGGATGTAAGTTGATCCCAGCTCTGGCTTGGGTTACTGGGGCAGCCCTAGGCGACTTAACACCTCGGAACCTCATTTTCTCTTTAGTAAAATAGAGAAAATAGAATCTACTAGACTAAGATATTTTCAGCATTTGAGATTATAACCCATGTGATACACACACACAAATATATGTGCATATACACATGTATCCTAGAAATAACAGCTCAGCGTTTGGTAATTGACTATTCATGGTGACTATAGAACATAATTACTGTGAATAATGAGAATCGACTATACCTGCTCAAGAAAAGGATACTGCAAGAAAAGGATTATATGGATAAGCTGGATTCTGATGCTAATGAAACTAGCATGTTTTACAAGGACCTTGGCAGACAAACCTGGGTAGACCAGAATGTCACAGCAGGCTCACAGGACCCTCACAGTGTATTTGCCTGAGCAGCGATGGTCCGTCCAGTATTCTCTGATTAGCGTTTGCAGCAGCTTTGTGGATGTAACTACTGCAAATAATGAGACTTGACTGAAACCAGTTTGGTGAATTAATTTTAGAAACACAGAAGGCAGCGCTGACAGGAGAGGACATGGGTCTGTGGAGCTGTGGAACGTGCCTGACGTCGACGGCATTGCTTCTGAAAGAAGTCTCATGGTGTCTGGCGAAAGCCATAGGGGAGAAATTCCGTGTCTGCATTTATTCTCCACTGGTGCTCACCATCACGTGGCTGCTGACCTGTGTTCAGTGTTTCCTGTTTTCCCATTCAGCTCGTTGTGTGTGAGCTCCTTTAACCTGCGGAGTAACAGTCATGGGGGTCACGGAAGGAGGGGGTGCAGCAGCTGCAGCAGACGCTTTGTGGGGCGCTTGCTGTGTCTTAGGACCATCTGTCAGCAGTTCATGGTTATGGACTGATTCACCCCTCAAAGGTGCCTCTCCCAGGAGAATAGTTAGGAGCCCCATTTTACAGATGTGGAAACTGAGGCCCCCAAACGAGTGAACTGCATGGCCAAGGTCACACTTAATAAGTGGTTCTGAGTCTGTTCTGTTCAGATCCTAATTAATTCTGCTGCTTCCCAGAGTAGGGGCTTGGGAGAGGCGCTTCCTCCACCAATAAACCAATTCCCTGGGTAGGAGCCGGAATGCGCTCTCCACACAGAATCTTCAGTGTTCGTTGTGGCATGCAAATTCTTAGTTGTGGCTTCTGGGATCTAGTTCCCTGACCAGGGATTGAACCTGGGCCCTCTGTTTTGGGAGCATGCAGTCTTAGCCACTGGACCACCAGAGAAGTCCCTCACTTTTTATTTATATATTATTAACTTTGCATGCCTTGAACTCAGATTAGCGCTGATGGGCTGATTGGTTTCTATAGGTTGTAACTTAAATGTCAGGTGATAAACTCCGTTTCTCAAACCAGAATTGTAAACAGAAGCTGACCTGTTTGCCAAGGAGAACTTCACTGCATTGATTAAGAGTTATGGTCTGCTGTGGTCTTTAAAATTTGTTGGTTGAAAAAGTGCACAGAGTGAGAATTGAGTTAAGTTTTGCTTGAGGCATGTGAGGACTCTAGCCTGGGAGACAGCATTTCAGATAACTCTTAGAAGCTGCACCAAAAAGGTGTGTGGTGAGGGCGGGGGTGGTGGTGGGGAAGGCTAGTGTCATATATGATTTTAGAGAAGGTGGGTATGTGCAGTCAACCACATATTCTGGCAGAAGGTTACTACTAGTCATGAGGAGCAGGTGTCAATGGTAATGATTTGAGTGCTTTTCTAGACGTGAGGATATGCAAGGATTGGGCTTTTAAGATCTTTCGGAAATGTTTATCTGAAGACCTGTTCTCTCAGTTTTTCCCAGGGCACAGAGCGCCTCATTCCTGATCTCCACCCCAAACTCCTTTCGGGAGATGTTGGAGGTCAGAGGCTGCAGTGACTGAGGACTCAGTCCTTACAGAGGGAAATGGCAAGCGTTTAGTTGGCAGATTGTTTTTGCTTTAAAATTGGAGTACAGTTGCTGTGTGCTCCTGTGTCAGTTTTGCTGGGCGACAGAGTGGATCAGCCACAGGTCTACGTGTAGCTCCTCTTCTGTGGATTTCCTTCCCGTTTGCTGGCGTTGCTCAGTTGCTAAGTTGTGTCCAGCTCTTTGTGACCGCATGAGCTGCAGCACGCCACGCTTCCCCTCCACTGTCTCCCTGAGTTTGCTCAGACTTGGATGTCGGTCTCCACAGAGCATTGAGGAGAGCTCTCTGTGTTATGCAGTAGCTTCTCATGAGTTAACTGTTTGCTACAGAGAGGTGTGTGTGTCCCAGCTCATCCCACTCCCCCTTTTCTCCCTTGGTACCCATACATTTATTCTCTGTGTCTGTTTTTGCTTTGCATATAAGATCATCTATACCATTTTTCTAAATTCCACATATATGCATTAATATAAGATTTTTATTTTTCTGGTTTACTTTATATGACAGTCTCCATCCACATCTCTGCAAATAACCCGATTCCATTCCTTTTTATGGCTAATATTCCATTGTATATATGTGGAATATATATATTATATATATATAATATAATATATATATATATATTCCACATCTTCATCTGTTCCTGTTGTTGGGCATCTGGGTTGCTCCCGTGTCCTGGCTACTGTAAATAGTGCTGCAGTGAGCATTGGGGTTCATGTATCTTTTTGAATTATGGTTTTCTCTGGGTATATTCCCAGGAGTGGGATTGCTGGGTCGTATGGTAGCTCTGTTGTAGTTTTTTAAGGACCCTCCATACACTGTTCTCCATAGTGGCTATACTAATTTACATTCCCACCAACAGTGTAGGAGGGTTCCCTTTTCTGCACACCCTCTCCTGACATTTATTATTTGTAGACATTTTGGTGGTGGCCATTCTAACTGGTTTGAGATGATACTTCATTGTGGTTTTGATTTGCATTTCTCTAGTACTTAGTACTCTTGCCTGAAAAATCCCATGGACGGAGGAGCCTGGTGTGCTGCAGTCCATGGGGTCGCTAAGAGTCGGACACAACTGAATGACTTTACTTTCACTTTTCACTTTAATACACTGGAGGAAGAAATGGCAACCCACTCCAGTGTTCTTGCCTGGAGAATCCTAGGGACCAGGGAGCCTGGTGGGCTACTGTCTGTGGGGTCGCACAGAGTCAGACACAACTGACGTGACTTAGCAGCAGCAGTAATTAGAGATGTTGAGCATCTTTTCATGTGTTTGTTGGTTATCTGTATATCTTTGGAGAAATGTCGATTTTGGTTTCTGTCCATTTTTTGCCTCGGTTTTTTTTTTTTTTTTGACATTGAACTGCATGAGCTGTTTATGTATTTTGGAGATTATTCCTTTGTCCATTGCTTTGTTTGCAAATATTTTCTCCCAGTCTGAGGGTTGTCCTTTTATCTTGTTTATGGTTTTATTTGCTATAAAATGCTTTTAATTTTAATTAGGTCCCATTTGTTTATTTCTGTTTTTATTTCTGTTACTCTAGGAGGTGAGTCATAGACGGATCTTGCTGTGATTTAAGTCAAAGAGTGTTTCGCCTATATTTTCCTCTAAGAGCTTTATAGTGTCTGTCCTTACATTTAAGTCTTGAATCCATTTTGAGTTTATTTTTGTGTATGGGGTTAGGGAGTGTTCTAATATTATTGTTTTACATGTAGCTGTCCAGTTTTCCCACCCTTGTAAGTTCTTGGCTCCTTTGTTATGAATCCGGTGACCGCGGGTGCCCGGCTTTCTCTCTGAACTCTCTGTCCAGTTGCATGGATCTATGTTTCTGTTTTTGTGCCAGTGCCATGCTGTCGTAATGACTGTAGCTTTGTAGTATAGCCTGAAGTCACGAGGCCGGATTCCTCCAGCTCCACTTTTCTTTCTCACGATTGTGTTGGCTATTTGGGCTCTCCTGTGTTTCCATACAAATTGTAAAATTTTATGTCACTGCTAATTTGATGAGGATTGTATTGAATCTATATCTAATCTATATCTAATCTTTGGGTACGTTCCTAGGTATTTTATTCTTTTTTGTTACAGTGGTAAATGGGATAGTGTCCTTAATTTCTCTTTCTGATCTTTCCTTGTTAGTGTTTAGGGATATGAGATTTTTCTGTGTATTAATTTTGTATCTCACAGCTTCACTAAATTCACTGATCAGCTCTAGTGGTTTTCTGGTAGCATCGTAATGATTTCCTATGTCTAGTATCATCTGCAAATGGTGACAGTTTTACTTCTTTTCCAGTTTGGATTCTTTTTAGTTCTTTTTCCTCTTTGACTGCTGTCACAAGGACTTCCAAAACTATGTTGAATAGTAGTGGTGAGAGTGGATGCCCTTATCTTGTTCCTGATATTAGAAGAAATGCTTTTAGGTTTTCACCATTACTGTGGGTTTATCATATATGACTTTTATTATGTTGAGATAGGTTCCCTCATTGCCCACTTCCTGGAGAGAATTTTGTAAAAGCTTTCTCTGTATCTATTGAGAAGATCATATGCTTTTTATTCTTCAATTTGTTAATATGGTATATCCTTGATTGATTTGCATATATTGAAGAATCCTTGCATCCCTGGATAAATCCCACTTGATCATCATGTATGACTGCTTTAATGTATTGCTGGATTCATTTTATGACCTCAATCAAATCCCTTATGACTATACAGTGGAAGTAACAAATAGATTCAAGGGATTAGATCTGATAGACAAGAGAGCCAGAACTATGGATGGAGGTTCATACCATTGTACAGGAGGCAGTGATCAAGACCATCCCCAAGAAAACAAAAGGCAAAAAGGCAATGAAAACAAGAGATGCGAAAGGCAAAGGAGAAAAGGAAAGATACACCCATTTGAATGTAGAGTTCCAAAGAATAGCAAGGAGAGGTAAGAAAGCCTTCCTCTGTGATCAATGCAAAGAAATAGAGGGAAATAATAGAATGGGAGAGAATACAGATCTCTTCAAGAAAATTAGAGATACTATGGGAACTTTTCATGCAAAGATAGGCTCAATAAAGGGCAGAAATGGTATGGACCTAACAAAAGCAGAAGATATTAAAAAGAGGTGGCAAGAATACACAGAAGAACTCTACAAAAAACATCTTCATGACCCAGATAACCATGATGGTGTGATCACTCACCTAGAGCCAGACATCTGAGAATGCGAAGTCAAGTGGGCCTTAGGAAGCATCACTACAAACAAAGCTACTGGAGGTGATGGAATTCCAGTTGAGCTGTTTCATATCTTGGAAGATGATGCTGTGAAAGTGCTGCACTCAATATGCCAGCAAATTTGGAAAACTCAGCAGTGGCCACAGGGTTGGAAAAGGTTAGTTTTCATTCCAATCTCAAAGAAAGGCAATGCCAAAGAATACTGAAACTACCACACAATTGCACTGATCTCACACGCTAGCAAAATAATACTAAAAATTCTCCAAGCCAACCTTCAACAGCACGTGAACCATGAACTTCAGATGTTCAATCTGGTTTTAGAAAAGGCAGAGGAACCAGAGATTAAATTGCCTACCTCCATTGGCTCATCGAAAAAGCAAGAGAGTTCCAGAAAAACGTCTACTTCTGTTTTATTGACTACACTGAAGCCTTTGACTGTGTGGATCACAACAAACTGTGGACAGTTCTTCAAGAGATGGGAATACCAGACCACCCACCTCCTGAGAAATCTGTATATGGGTCAGGAAGCAACAGTTAGAACTGGACATGGAACAACAGACTGGTTCCAAATTGGGAAAACAGTATGTCAAGGCTGTATATTGTCACCCTGCTTATTTAAGTTATATGCAGAGTACGTCATGAGAATCACTGGGATGGGTGAAGCACAAGCTGGAATCAAGATTGCCAAGAGAAATATCAATAACCTCATATATGAAGATGACACCACGTGATGGCAGAAAGTGAGGAACTAAAGGGCCTCTTGATGATAGTGAAAGAAGAGAGTGAAAAAGGTGACTTAAAACTCAACACTCAGAAAACGAAGATCATGGCATCTGGTCACATCACTTAATGACAAATACATGGGGAAACAATGGAAACAGTGAGAGACTTTATCTTGGAAGGCTCCCAAAATCACTGCAGATGGTGACTGCAGCCATAAAATTAAAAGACACTTGCTCCGTGGAAGAAAAGTTATGACCAACCTAGATAGCATATTCAAAAGCAGAGACATTACCTTGCCAGCAAAGGTCCATCTAGTCAAAGCTATGGTTTTTCCAGTGGTCATGTATGGATGTGAGAGTTGGAGTATAAAGAAAGCTGAGCGCCGAAGAATTGATGCTCTCGGACTGTGGTGTTGGAGAAGACTCTTGAGAGTCCCTTGGACTGCAAAGGAGATCCAACCAGTCCATCCTAAAGGAAATCAGTCCTGAATATTCATTGGAAAGACTGATGCTGAAGCTGAAACTCAATACTTTGGCCACCTGATACGAAGAACTGACTCAGTTGAAAAGACCATGATGCTGGCAAAGGTTGAAGGTGGGAAGAAAAGGGGACGACAGAGGATGAGATGGTTGGATGGCATCACCGACTCAATGGACATGAGTTTGAGTGAACTCTGGGAGTTGGTGATGGACAGGGAAGCCTGGCGTGCTGCAGTCCATGGGGTCGCAGAGTCAGACACGACTGAGCGACTGAACTGAACTGATTGGTGGATTCAGTTTGCTATTATTTTGTTGAGGATTTTTGTGTCTGTGTTCATCACTGATATTGACCTGTAATTTTCTTAGTTGGCAAATTGTTGAAGGGAAGTGATATGTGGGGTATTAGGGTTCGGTGGAATTAGTATGGAAAGAAAAATAGATTTGTTTTTTCAGGAAAACAAAGCCGAAGATACATTTCCTCTTTACACTCTGTATATGTGTGTGTGTATATATATATATATATTTTGTTTGTTTGTTTGTTTGTTTGTTTGTTTGTTTTTCCTTTAAATGAATCCAAATGGAAGCCTCTCAGGGTAGGAACCGCAGGGCTCAGCATCTCCTGGGAAGTGCGCTCTGCACCCTTCACCTCATCTGTCCTGGGGGTTCCTAGCTGGACATTATCGGCCTACAGAGTTCAATTTTGCTTGCTTGTCGATTGATTTACAGTGGCCACAAGTGCCTTTGAGAATCTCATGGAAGCAGAGGACTCTTTCCTCGGGAGTAAAATGCTTGCAGGCATAAATAACCCTGTCACTGAATCCATTTTGTGGACACCAGTCCTCCCGCAGGAGCCCAGTGAGAAAGCCTTTTAGAGTTCATGGATTCCAGAACCTTCTGTCTTGGTGGGTTCCGTGCGCTATTTTTACCATTCCGTTTCATTTAAAAAAAAATGTATTGATTTGGCTGCGCTGCCTCTTCGTTGCCACACGTGGGATTTTCTGTATGCTGTGGCATGCTGACTCTTACTTGTGGCAGATGGGATTTAGTTCCCCAAGCAGGGATCTAGCCCAGGGCCCCTGCATCTGGAGTGTGGAGTCTTAGCCACTGGACCACCAGGGGAGTCTCTGTTTTTACCATTTTAAAATCCCCAACTGAAGCCACACAACTGTCTACATTTCTTTGCTCTTAGCTGGACTTAGATGAGCCTTTGCTGGGCATTCTGGCTTTCTTACGTGGACATGCTGGTGGCAGCAAGGAGTCCATGCTGAGCAAGGTGGGGTTCCTTAGCCTGAAAGGCTGAGAACCACTAGCCTTACTGGCTCCTTTGTCTGCACTGGGCTTACCCTTTTCAGAATCTTGTTCGTCTGGATGGCCCTGACTCCGTAACTCAACAGTATGGCTTTATCTGTTTTGATGGTGCGTCTGGATGGCCCTGACTCCATAACTGAACAGTATGGCTTTATCTGTTTTGATGATTCTGTATGAACATGTTTTGTCTTCTCTGTTCATTCTTAGAATCCTTAGGGAGCTGTGTCTCTTGCCCCTTTCGTCTCCTCCATGGGACTTGGCACCCTCTAGGCCAGTGGGCTTATTCTTGATATTTTTTTGGTTATCAGTATTTTTTTTTAATCGAAGTATAGTTGATTTACAGTGTTAATCTCTGCTGTACAGCAAAGTGATTCGGTTATATATTAACATATTCTTTCCCCGTTCTTTTCCGTTATGGTTTATCACAGGATATTGAATGTAGTTCCCTTGCTGTTTATCCATCCTGTCCGTAGTAGTTTGTATCTGCGAATCCCAGACTCCCACTCCATCCATCCTCCAACCCCCACCCCGCCTTGGCAGCCACCGCTCTGTTCTGTGAGTCTGTTTCCTAGATATGTTCGCTGGTGCCCTGTTTCAGATTCCACATGAAGGTGTTAGTGGGCTTATTTTGTTGCAGCCACCGTTTTCTCCAGGGTGGGGCATGGAGGGGTGTGTCCGGCGAAGGTGCTCATGCTTTTGTCAGCAGGGGGCAGCATTGGAGAGGGTAAAAATGGTCAGAGTTCTTCAGTTCACCGTGTCAAAGCTGGGGAAGTTGTTAATAAATGCAGCTCTGTTAGAATCAAGCACGTATTGAAGTCTGAAGCAATACTTCTAAGTTTTCTCTTACTAGAGGGAATGGCATCTTTTAGATAAATAGTTTTATTTGTTTGTTTTGTTGGCCCATGCCACGTGGAGTGAGATCTCAGTTCCCTGACCAGGGATTGAACCTGCGGCCCCTGCGTCGTGAAGTCTTAACCCCCTGGGCCACTGGGAAGTCTCACTTTTTTGTTTTCTGTTGCTTTGGAGCAGGGTGGAGGGTAACGTATACAGTCAGAAGCATGAGTATCTCTTCATGCCAAGGGCTACCTTTGCTCCTACTATTGCTGCTAAATGTACACGAAAAGTGAAAATTGCTCAGTCATATCTGATTCTTTGCGACCCCATGGGCTATACAGTCCATGGCAGAATACTGGAGTGGGCAGCCATTCTCTCCTCCAGGGGATCTCCCAATCCAGGGATCAAACCCAGGTCTCCCACACTACAGGCGGATTCTGTACCAGCTGAGCTACCAGGGAAGCCGGTGAAAGTGAAGCCAGTTGATCGCCAGGGTGAGGCATGTCTTTGCACTGCAGCTGTGGAAAGAACTACAGCCTGCTTATTTTGCAGTTGGGAACGGGAGGTAAAATAGGAAGGGTCGCCAACACTGTGCAATTTCTGAAAGATTAGGTTAGAGCTGGTAAATTACAGTACACAGGTAGGCCTAGAGGGAGACAGTTATCTCAAACTGTCTGAACTGAAGAAGAAAATGCATCTTCCCTTCTGTAAATGCCCAGTTTTGCCTAAACTAGGCAGCCCCAACTACTGACACAAACACAGCAGAGGCAGAGCATTTTCACTGGGAAAGTACAAATCTGGAAACTGAGGCAATGGCACAAAGCCTGGGGATGCGTTCAGTCAGAGCATCATCGAAAACTAGCCAGGTGCTAAGGATACGGCCGCGGGCTGCCCCTTGACCTCAAGAACTTAAAGGAACTTACCTGCTGGTCCAGTGGCTAAAACTCTGAGCTCTCGATGCAGGGGATCTGGGTTCGATCCCTGGTCAGGAAACTAGATCCCACATGCTGCAGTGAAAATAAAAATCCTGTGTGCTGCAGCTGAAACCCGACGTGGCTAAATAAATAAATATTTTAAAATAAAGAAATAGATAAACCCCCTTTAACCTGGGAGGCCCCATTGACCTTGCATTACGAGATGATGTCACAGATAAGAGAGAGCTTGGGGGTGAGGTCTGCGTTCAGTGAGAGATGGGCTTTTATCATACGCCTTTGTAAGAAATTAGTAAACATCTAGAACCCTCTGGGAAGCTGTGTAGGTGAGACCATCATGTCACGCATGCATTCCGTGCAGGGCAGCACCTCAGCATTGAAGTAAGTGTTTTGGATGAAAGCTGACTGCTGTTCCAGTTGAGACATACATTTTCCTGTGAAGTGAGTTTTTAGGGGGTTTGTAAATAGTGTGCACCCTTGTATCATGCATATCAGTATCTTACAGCACAGTCAGAGAGAAGTGAGTCCAGGGGAGAGCCCGCTCTGAAGGGGAGGTCCATGCGTGCAGGCTATGGCTTACACGGCATCAGTCTTTACATCCCCGCATCTGCCGATTGGACGAGGATGCTCATCTGATCCACGGCCAGATTCACACTCTCTTGAATCTGACTGAAGAGTGCCATGTGAGATGGGGTCAGTGTGACTCCAGGGGCTCTGCTGGGATGCGTCTAAGTGCAGGACGTTTTCAGCTGAGCAGGAGGAGTGAGAGAAGGTGCAGACCTCAGAGCCCAGGGCGACCGGAGGGATGCAGAAGGGAAACTGTGATGCTGCTGCCGAGGATGGCCCTTTCTGGTAGATACAGGGCATGTCTACCCTGTGTCCAGCCAGTGGGCTCCCTTCTCCTTGAATTAATATGGGTGCATTTCTGTTCTTTGCTACCAAAGGCTCTCTTTGACCATGCTCGCAAGACCTGAGAGGCACGTGAGCAGAGGGTGAAACCTTGTCCTCTGATCACTGCAGTTCTCTGACATGATGTTATCGGAAAACAGTTCACCTGCTCCTGTTCGTCCCCAGAACTGGCAGGGTCCCTCCTTCCCTTGTCCATTCTGAAGGCTCATGGCTGTCACTCAGAAGCTGTTTGGACCTTTTCTTCATGCCGATGCATCTCACATCCTCACCTTCTGTTATTCCTGTAAGGGGGGAGAACACTACTCTCAGGAGATGCCTGGGTGCTTCCTTCATCTCTTCATTCACTCATTCTTTAGGGTTCTGCCTGCAGTTTGCCAGAACTTTCCTAGATGTTAGAGAAACAGCAGTGAACAAAGAGCTAAGGTCCTCATCCTCATGGAGATCAGAGCTTCCTAAGAGCCAGAGAGAGAAATCAACCAATAACATAGCACATTTGTTACAACCATGACATGTCTATGGCGATGAGCATTGTGAGCTTTCTCAAGGTGGTGGAAGGCTACCTGGTGAAACCAACCTCTAAGATGAGGCCATAAGAAGAGAATCTCCCACCAGGACATAACACTGTTGGTGGGAAGATAAATTGGTGCAGCCACTATGGAGAACACGATGGAGTTTCCTTTTAAAAAAAAAAGTAAAAATATTATCCTGAAATCCTCCTCTTGGACATATATCTGGAGAAAGCCGTAATTTGAAAAGATACATGCACCCCAATGATCATAGCGGCACTATTTACAACAGCCAGGACATGAAAGCAACCTAGATGTCCATCACCAAATACATGGATAAAGAGGATATGTACAGTGAAATACTACTCAGCCATAAAAAGAATGAAATGATGCCTTTTGCAGCAACATAGATGAATCTTGAGGTAATCATACTAACTGAAGCAAGTCAGGCAGAGAAAGACAGATACTATATGATATCACTTACAAGTGCAATCTTAAATGTTACAAATGAACTAATTCACAAAACAAATAGACTCACAGACATAGAAAACAAACTATGGTTACCAGAGGGGAAATGTGAGGGGAGGGATAAATTATGACTTTGGAATGAACAGATACACACTATTATATAAAATAAAAAACAGTGAAGCACAGGGAACTACAGTCAGTATCTTGTGATGACCTTATAATGGAAAAGAATCTGAAAAAGTATGTAAATATGAATAACCAAATCATTTTTCTGTATACCTGAGGCATTGTAAATCAACTATACCTCCCCCACAAAAAAACAAACAAACAAAAAAAACAGGAAACCAACATTTCGTGGTGGAGGCTAGAGCCCACTCAGGTGGGGCTGTGTTTTCCCCCAGGGACGTGCAGATTGATTTAGAGGCTGTAAGAAACGTGGGGCGGCTGTGTGCCTGGAGATAGACGCCTTATGTGTGGTTAAAGCCTCCTGCTTCCTCTGTCCTCTGGGCTGTAGGTCCGACATTGCAGGATGCAGAGGGCAATGGCCTTTATTCTTCAGGGAGAAGGAGCCGCTCCGGATGAGGGCCCCCTTGAGGGGAGTTCTCAGATGTGCTAGAGGGCCTTGCCAGCCGCACTTCTTGAACCCGTGGCGCTGTGCCTGCCTTCCCGCCCTGTTCTCTCAAGTCCCCTTCTCCCCTCTCCTGCCCTTTCTCCTCCCGCCCTCCTCCGTCCCGTCCTGTCACTGCCCTCTTCCTCCCTTCTCTTCCTTTCTCCCATCCACCCTTCCACCCTCCCTCCCTTCTTTCCCTTCCTCCCCCCCTCCCTCCTTCCCATCCATTCATCCATCTGTCCATCCATCCGGCATTCGTCAGGTTCATCTCCTGTGAATGGAGTCCTTTGATGAATAAGATGCCATATGGTCGCGGATGGGATCCATCTCATCGGTAGGCTCGGAATCTCGAGATGGGCCGGTATGGAAGTGACTGCAAGTTTGCCTTTGTGTGTTTATTCCTGTTAAGAGGCCACGGACTACACGCTCTTCCACTTCCTTAAAAAGTGGGTGCCAGAGTCGTGAGGAAGAGTGGGGAAGGAATGAAAACGGGTCCCGGCCAGTTCATCTCCATGACGTGAAAGCCGCTTCCAGGCAGGCCCCTGGGCGGTGCTGGCTCTTGTGTAAAGCATGTGTATGTCGTCACTATTCTAGCTCATATTTGAGCACTTTGAGGATTACATCGTAAGCTGTTGTGTGCAGGAATTGTGTCCTCTCTTCTTTAGAATGGTGGCTGCAATGTCACTTACCCAGTGGGGATACAATTAATACTAATTACTGGTGGCTCATCCCTTACCATAATTTTCTCTTCCAGAAAATGAGAGCAGACTCCTGATAAATGCATTTGTCTCTCCAGAGTTTCATATGTCAGGGCTCAGATGCTATAAAGGATTTGCCTGGAGGCGTGAAGTTTTTGCCCAGTTTTTCCCTCTCTCTCAAGTGCCCTTTGGAGAAACATTTCTGCCCTGCAAGTCGTTGGCACTTGTGAAATTAATTTTAGCTGGAAAAAGAGCTGTGTTGTCATGGTCTTGTCTTGGTTTGGGTAGATGTTTGAACTAAAAACAACTATTAAGTTTTAAAAAAGAGAAGCAGGCTTTTAGTAGGTAGAGCGATGACCCAGTCTGAGATAAGTATATGCTACCATCCTGAAATTAGATATAGGTATCTGTTGCTTTTTTTCCCCCAGGAATTCTTAGAACAACCTTCTCTCCCCCAAATAAAAGGATTTCCCCAAATGAAGACTGAATACTTCACAAACTTAGAGGTTCTTGGAGGTAAGCTGAGCATGGATATGGAAAATGAGTGTAAACAAAGGAAGAGCAGACTCCAGTAATTTCATACTCATTGATGTTTGGTTGTAAGGTTTCACTCTGCAAGAGGTGGAAACCTGATTCACCAGCCAGTGACGACTGAGAAATGGTGGGTCAGCTGGAAGGCTGACAGTGTGGATCTCTAAAGCAGCATTTTAGTCTTTGGTATTTACATGGGTGTGTGTGTGGGGTGTGTGTGTGTGTGTGTGTGTGTGTGTGTGTGTGCGCGCGTGTGCATGCATGTGTGTATTTTTAAGCATGGTGTATATTTAAGTTTCTGGTGAGATGACTTCTGAGTGAAAGTTAAACCCTGAGTGAAAATTCCACACTGCTTGCAGGACACATCGTTACCCTTTGTTGTTGAGGCTTTGTTTATGAATCATAATTTCTTTTCCAGGGATTTTACCTAGGAAGAGTTTGTGGTCTAACTTGTTCTAGGTCACTTCAGTGGGAGTTGCGACTGATTTCTTTTTAGGCGGAAGGCCACGCCACGAGAGTGTGTGTGTGTGTCTATACACGTGCGTGCATGTGCTGTGATCGTGAGTTGTCTAGAGCATTGCCATTCTGTGTGCCTCCTGGGAGTGAGGCAGACAGGCAGAGAATCCTGGCTCCAGGACAGGGGACCTCAGTCCTCACCTCTCCAGCTGCATGGTCATGACCTGGGCCCCAGGGTGGCGCATCACAATGGCCAGCCTGCCTGTGCCCAAGGCAGGGGGGTGCGGCGAGAGACGATGAGTGTAGAAGCACTTACTGTTCACCTTCCCCTTGCCCAGAGGTGAAATGACCCTGGCCCTATTAGTCACGTCACTGCCTGTGACCAGTGTGGCTTCTGTATTGCAAGTAGGTGGAGAAGTTGAGAAAGAGTAGTGTGGGAAAGCCCGGAGCTGCTTTCTGCTTTCCTCTGCAGCTTAGAGGCTGGATCCACATCGGATGCAGGGCCTCGTTGAGCCTGGCAAAGGTGAACAGGCCTTCCCTTATCTGGTGGGTCCTGGCAGCAGAGCAGACGGATGGACAGGGTCCAGGGTCAGGCATTATTTCCTGTTGCTTCCTTATCCTTGACTTTTTAGAAGAGAACCATGGCTTCTTCACGAGCTTTCTTTACAGATTTTCTAAACATTTATTTTTGGCTGTGCTGGGTCTCCACCGCTGTGAGAGGGCCTTCTCTAGCTGCGGCGAGTGGGGTCCACTCTCTTGTGGAGGTGCTCGGGCTTCTCCCCGTGACGCCTCTCTTGAGGTGGGCTCTGGTCACATGGCCTTCGTTGCCCCGTGTCATGTGGAATCTTCCTGGACAAGGATCGAACCTGTGCGGCCTGCACTGCCAGGCAGGCCCTCAACCACTGGGCCACCAGGCGGTCCCTCTTCTGAGTTTCCTGAATCCCTGGATCCTCTTGGTCGTTCGTCCCCTCCCTCCCCAGGGCTGTGTGTAGCTTTCCATGCATTGCTGGGACCAGCTTGCCCTCCGCCCTACAGGAGTGCCCACCCAGCCATCCACGTGCCTCATTCCTCTCTCCAGAAGAAACATGCTCCCTGGGCTCCCTTTCATCTTATTTTGCTTGAATTTTCTTGACTGGATATGGAAACTGTTTTTCTGTTCAGTACATTTTACATATAACATGGTGTAAATTTAAAGTGCTTCTCCTGTTAATTTGATACATGAGTATAGGGTAATAGCATGCCACTGTAGCAATATTCAGCACCTCTGTCACGTTACATAATTATCCCTTCTTTTTAGTGGTTGGAATAATTAAGTTCTAGTCACTTAGCAAGGTTGATTGTGGTACAATATTATTGTCTATATTCATTATACTGTACATTAGGTCTCTTGGGCTTATTTACTACTCATTGCTGGATGTGGAGATTTCTTAACGTTTTTTGAAACCCCAGATTATTCAGGAACATGGGCAGTGGATTAAAGAAAAAAAAATCGCAAAACACTGAGTTTAGCTTTGGGGGAGTTCTTTTTTTTTGTCTATGTAATTGATTATGAGAAAAAGGAGATTTTTAGAGAGTGTCGAGGAAGAAGACAGCTCTTTCACTGCTGAGAACACACAGGGCTTTTGGCTGCACTGGGTCTGCACTGTGGTGTGTGGGTTTCATAATTCCACAGCATGTAGGATCTTAGTTCCCTGACCAGGGACTGAACTCCGTCGCCTGCACTGCTAGGAGGATTCTTAACCACTGGACCACCAGGGAAGTCCTGTATTGATATCAATTTGTATCAATACAAATTGATGACAGTTTTAATTTTTTTCCCCCGATAGTAAGCTGACAGTGTTTCTCAAAAGCCTTAAAAATTAATGCTGCTGCTGCTGCTGCTGCTAAGTCACTTCGGTCATGTCCGACTCTGTGCGACCCCATAGACGGCAGCCCACCAGGCTCCCCGTCCCTGGGATTCTCCAGGCAAGAATAAAATACCTTCAAATTCAGCAATTACTTTTCTAGGAGTTCAAGAAAATCATTGCAAATTTATGCAGAGATCTACCTACAGAGAAGTTTATGGAATTGTGACTTGTCACAGAGAAGAAAGTTAGACCTCGTCATGAGGTTCGTTGGTGGGGAGCTGGGCAGTCAGCTGTGGCCCACTGATGCGCTGGATTGATGTGCAGTCTCTTAAATAGCATTGTCCCAGTTTATTGACATGGTAGATAGAATTTAAAAAGCAGTACCCCTTTCGTAAAAATTCAAAGAACACATTTGTACATCAAAATATCGTAAGTATATTTGCCTAAATTTTAAAGTTTATTTCTCTATGTGTTATGGGTATATGTTTTTTCTATTTTATTATTATTTTTATCCTGTGATACGTATTGCTTTTGTTTAAAAAAGAAAGGAAGAAAGATATTTATTAAAAAAGCATCTTCCACCAAAGCCCCAGTCATGGTCTCTGTGCCGGGAGGCCAGCCTTGTACGCCTTCATTGCATCTAGCACCCTGCCAGGGCTGTGTCTGTACGAGGGAGGCAGGAGCTGTCAAGCAAGGAGGGATGAATGAGACAATTATTTTATTTCCTGACCCCTTACCTTCTACTCACAGTCCTGTTGGCCTGTTTCTTTGATAGCAAGAGATTATTCCTTTTGTCCCAGGCACCCCTCATTACCAACTTGGTAACATTCAGTGCAAACACATAGAATTTAAAAGTAATGCTTTTAAGCTGTGTATCACCATCTTCTGTTACCTTTTTAAAAGTTGGAGTATAATTGCTTCACATAATGTCATGTTCGTTTCTGCTGTACAATGAAATGCATTAGCTGTATGTATGCATATATTCCCTCCTTCTTGAACATCGCTCCACTCCACCCCCACCCACCCCCTCCCTCTAGGTCATCACAGCCCCGAGCTAAGCTCCCAGTGCTAGACAGCAGCTTCCCACTAGCTCTCCTTTTTATACACGGTAGTGTATGTATGTCAGTGATGTTCTCCCAATTCATCCCACTCTCTCCTACCTCTGCACGTCTGTTCTCGACTTCTGCAGCTCTATTCCTGCCCTGCAAATAGGTTCATTCGTACCATTTTTCTAGATTCCTCATTCTGAAAATGCATTCTCTATCTCACTTTTCCTTTAGGAAAAATTCCTTGAGAAAACACGAGGGTGACATTGCATGCAAGCAGCCTCTGCTCCAGAGCCAGGGCTGAATCAGTTTCTTGGGGCTGCAGTAACAAAGTAGCACAAACTGGCTGGCTACTTGGTCTCCTGGCACTGGTCCAGGTATTGGCAGGTTGGTGCTTCTGAGGGTCTGATCCAGGTCTCCCAGGGCTTCTCTCATTCACCTTCTGTGTGTGTCTCGGTCATAATGTCCCTGTTTTATAAGGACAAGGACACTGTATTGGACTAGGACCCACTCTAATGACTGAATTTTAACCTGATGACCTCTGTGGAAAAAAAAGAGACTTTTTCACTGCTATGAATGATTGCAGCAAGGATAGAAACTCCTGGGTAACATCCAATCATATTAATAATTTCCTTCCTGAGAAAAATGTGATTGGAGTCATGCACGTGTGGAAGCAAGTTGGAACCCTTCCTGGCAGGCCCTGGATGGGGGCTCCTGCTGCCGCTGCTGCTGTTGCTCACTCGCTAGGTCACGTCCGACTCTTTGCGAGCCCGTGAACTGCAGCAGAGCTGCTGCCAAGTGTCTCCCAATCTCAGCCTTGCTCTTGGCCTTTCTGAGAGTTGGTTGTTCAACACCTTTAATCTTCAAGAAACTCCTGTATTTTTCTAATTTTTTATTGAGGTATAGTTAATTTACACTGTTATATTAGTTTCAGGTGTACAACATAGCAATCCAGTCTTCTTATAGATTATAATTCAAAGTTTTTACAAAGTAAAGGCTATACTTCCCCTTGCAGAAATGTTACATTTAAGCGATGAGAGTTATGATGTCAACATACTAAGTCTGGAGAGATACAGTTCAACCCATAACAATGTATTTTCCTCCTATTGAAAAAAATTGCATTAGTTTGACATTTTTCAAACATAAAAACATTAGGGACGGCAATATTAAACCTCCATGTCACTAGCAACAGCTTTAGCATCCCCCAACCCAGTGTCATTTCATACTATCTCTCCCTTCAACCCCCAGTGGAGTATTTTGAAGTAACTCTCAGCCGTAAGAAATGATGCATTCCACGTGGTAAAATTAGATCTAAAGATCCTGTTAGAGAAATTAGCATTGAGCGCGCACGTGTGTAAATTGGGAGAGTCAGAGCAATACCAGAATGTTAGGGCCTGTCTCTGGGAAGTAGGATTTTGGGAAATGTTTACTTCCTTCTTTAGAACTGTATTTACTGTCTAATTTTGTTGGGACAGTGGCTGAGGGAGTAAGTCAACCTTGTTTTTAATGAGAAAAACAGACACTAGGTGTCTCCAGTTGGTGAGAATGCTGGGCTGAGGGCAGCAGAAGGACCATCACTGGAGTTGCTTTCGGAGGCAAAGGGCTATTTTGCTCTCAGAATATGAGAAGGAAAGACGAGGAAGAACATCAGCTTGTGAAGTGAAGAGGCCCCTGAGGAGGAGAGTGAGGGCTGCCACTCCAGATGAAGCTGTGTGACCTCGGCACAGATCCCCAGCCTCTCTGAACCCAGGGTTCCTGCCTGCAGAATGGTTTTGATTTTTTTTTTTTTAATTACAAAGTTTCTTTATTTTATTTTTTAATTTTATTTTTACTTTATTCTGCTTTACAATACTGTATTGGTTTTGCCATACATTGACATGAATCAGCCACGGGTGTACATGACCTCCCAATGCTGAAACCCCCTCCCACCTTCCACCCCATTTCATCTCTCTGGATCATCCTCATGCACCAGCCCCAAGCCTCCTGTATCCTGTATTGAACATAGACTGGCGCTTCGTTTCTTACATGATAGTATACATGTTTCAATGCCATTCTCCCAAATCATCCTACCCTCTCCCTCTCCCTCAGAGGCCAAAAGTCCGTTCTATACCTCTGAGTCTCTTTTGTTGTCTCACATAGAGGGTCATCATTACTATCTTTCTAAATTCCATATATATGTGTCAGTATACTGTATTGGTGTTTTTCTTTCTGGCTTCACTCTGTATAATCGGCTCCAGTTTCATCCATCTCATTAGAACTGAGTCAAATTTATTCTTTTAAGGGCTGAGTAGTACTCCATTGTGTATATGTACCACAGCTTTCTTATCCATTCATCTGCTGATGGACATCTAGGTTGCTTCCATGTCCTGGCTATTATAAACAGTGCTACAGTGAACATTGGGGTACATGTGTCTCTTTCAATTCTGGTTTTCTCGGTGTGTATGCCCAGCAGGGGATTGCTGGGTCATATGGCAGTTCTATTTGCAATTTTTAAAGGAATCTCTACACTGTTTTCCATAGTGGCTGTAACTAGTTTGCATTCCCACCAACAGTGTAAGAGGGTTCCCTTTTCTCCACATCCTCTCCAGCATTTATTGCTTGTAGACTTTTGGATCGCAGCCATTCTGACTGGTGTGAAATGGTACCTCATTGTGGTTTTGATTTGCATTTCTCTGATAATGAGTGCTGTTGAGCATCTTTTCATGGGTTTGTTAGCCATCCATATGTCTTCTTTGGAGAAATGCCTATTTAGTTCTTTGGCCCATTTTTTTGACTGGGTCGTTTATTTTCTGGAGTTGAGCTGCACAAGTTGCTTGTATATCTTTGAAACTAGTTGTTTGTCAGTTGCTTCATTTGCTATTGTTTTCTCCCATTCAGAAGGCTGTCTTTTCACCTTACTTATAGTTTCCTTTGTTGTGCAGAAGCTTTTAATTAGATCCCATTTGTTTATTTTTGCTTTTATTTCCAATATTCTGGAAGGTGGATCATAGAGGATCCTGCTGTGATTTATGTCGGAGAGTGTTTTGCCTATGTTCTCCTCTAGGAGTTTTATAGTTTCTGGTCTTAAGTTTAGGTCTTTAATCCATTTTGAGTTTATTTTTGTGTGTGGTGTTAGAAAGTGATCTAGTTTCATTCTTTTACAAGTGGTTGACCAGTTTTCCCAGCACCACTTGTTAAAGAGATTGTCTTTCCATTGTATATTCTTGCCTCCCTAAACAAAGACCAAACACAAAGAACAAATATTAAAAGCGGCAAGGGAAAAACAACAAATAACACATAAGGGGATCCCCATAAGAATAACTGCAGATCTTTCAATAGAAACTCTTCAGGCCAGGAGGGAATGTCAAGACATACTTAAAGTGATGAAAGAAAATAACCTACAGCCCAGAAATAAAAAGCTTTACAGACAAGCAAAAGCTGAGAGAATTCAGCACCACCAAACCAGCTCTCCAACAAATGCTAAAGGATAGACTTTAGACAGGAAACACAAAAGGGCATATAAAACCCGAACCCAAAGCAATAAAGTAAATGGCAATGGGATCATACTTATCAATAATTACCTTAAACGTAAATGGGTCGAATGCCCCAACCAAAAGGCAAAGACTGGCTGAATGGATACAAAAACAAGATCCCTATGTATGCTGCCTACAAGAGACCCACCTCAAAACAAGGGACACATACAGACTGTAAAGAAGGGCTAGAAAAAGATATTCCATGCAAATAGAGACCAAAAGAAAGCAGGAGTAGCAATACTCATATCAAATAAAAAATACTTTAAAACAAAGGCTGTGAAAAGAGACAAAGAAGGCCACTACATAATGATTAAATGATCAATCCAAGAAGAAGATATAACAGTTATAAATATGTATGCACCCAACATAGGAGCACTGCAATATGTAAGACAAATGCTAACAAGCATGAAAGGGGAAATTAATAATAACACAATAATAGTGGGAGACTTTAATACCCCACTCACACCTATGGATCAACTAAACAGAAAATTAACAAAGAAATGCAAACTTTAAATGATACAATAGACCAGTTAGACCTAATTGATATCTATAGGACATTTCACCCCAAAAACAATGAATTTCACCTTTTTCTCAAGTGCTCATGGAACCTTTTCCAGGATAGATCACATCCTGGGCCATAAATCTAACCTTGATAAATTCAAAAAAATCAAAATCATTCCAAGCATCTTTTCTGACCATAATGTACTAAGATTAGATCTCAATTACAGGAAAAAAAAAAAAAACTATTAAAAATTCCAACATTTGGAGGCTGAACAACACCCTTCTGAATAACCAACAAATCACAGAATAAATCAAAAAAGAAACCAAAATATGCACAGAAACAAATGAAAATGAAAACACAACTACCCAAAACCTATAAAAGCAGTGCTAAAAGGAAAGTTCATAGCAGTACAGGCATACCTCAAGAAACAAGAAAAAAGTCAAATAAATAACCTAACTCTACACCTAAAGCAACTAGAAAAGGAAGAAATGGAGAACCCCAGAGTTAGTAGAAAGGAAAGAAATCCTAAAAATTAGGGCAGAAATAAATGCAAAAGAAACAAAAGAGACCATAGCAAAAATCAACAAAGCAAAAAGCTGGTTCTTTGGAAGGATAAATAAAATTGACAAACCATTAGCCAGACTCATCAAGAAACAAAGAGAAAAAAATCAAATCAATAAAATTAGAAATGAAAATGGAGAGATCACGACAGACAACACAAAAATACAAAGAATCATAAGAGACTACTATCAGCAATTATATGCCAATAAAATGGACAACTTGGAAGAAATGGACAAATTCTTAGAAAAGTACAACTTTCCAAAATTGAACCAGGAAGAAATAGAAAATCTTAACAGACCCATCACAAGCATGGAAATTGAAACTATAATCAGAACTCTTCCAGCAAACAAAAGCCCAGGTCCAGACGGCTTCACAGCTGAATTCTACCAAAAATTTCGAGAAGAGCTAACACCTATCTTACTGAAAGTCTTCCAGAAAATTGCAGAGGAAGGTAAACTTCCAAACTCATTCTATGAGGCCACCATCACCGTAATACCAAAACCTGACAAAGACGTCACAAAAAAGGAAAACTGCAGGCCAATATCACTGATGAACATAGATGCAAAATCCTTAACAAAATTCTAGCAATCAGAATACGACAACACATTAAAAAAATCAGACACCATGACCAAGTGGGCTTTATCCCAGGGATGCAAGGATTCTTCAATATCTGCAAATCAATCACCACATTAACAAATTGAAAAATAAAAGTCATATGATTATCTCAATAGATGCAGAGAAGGCCTTTGACAAAATTCAACATCATTTATGATAAAAACTCTCCAGAAAGCAGGAATAGAAGGAACGTACCTCAACATAATAAAAGCTATATATGACAAACCCACAGCAAACATTATCCTCAATGGTGAAAAATTGAAAGCATTTCCCCTAAAGTCAGGAACAAGACAAGGGTGCCCACTTTCACTGCTACTATTCAATATAGTTCTGGAAGTTTTGACCACAACAATCAGAGCAGAAAAAGAAATAAAAGGAATCCAAATTGGAAAAGAAGTAAAACTCTCACTGTTTGCAGATGACATGATCCTCTACATAGACAATCCTAAAGACTCCACCAGAAAACTACTAGAGCTAATCAATGAATATAGTAAAGTTGCAGGATATAAAATCAACATTCAGAAATCCCTTGCATTCCTATACACTAATAATGAGAAAGTAGAAAAGAAGTTAAGGAAACAATTCCATTCACCATTGCAACAAAAAGAATAAAATACTTAGGAATATATCTACCTAAAGAAACTAAAGACCTACATATCGAAAACTATAAAACACTGATGAAAGAAATCAAAGAGGACACTAACAGATGGAGAAATGTACCATGTTCATGGATCGGAAGAATCAATATAGTGAAAATCAGTATACTACCCAAAGCAATCTACAGATTCAATGCAATTCCTATCAAGCTACCAGCGGTGTTTTTCACAGGACTAGAACAAATAATTTCAAGATTTGCATGGAAATACAAAAAACCTCGAGTAGCCAAAGCAATCTTGAGAAAGAAGAATGGAACTGGAGGAATCAACTTGCCTGACTTCAGGCTCTACTACAGATCCACAGTCTTTAAGACAGTATGGTACTGGCACAAAGACAGAAATATAGATCAGTGGAACAAAATTGAAAGCCCAGAGATAAATCCACACACCTATGGTTTTGATTTTGAATCTGTGGTCATAGATTTCTTTGGCCATGAATACTGTGATCTCATAGTTCTTTCTTTTTTAAAATTGAAGTATCATTGATTTACAATGCTGTGTTAATCTCTTCTGTACAGCATGATGACTCAGTTATGCATGGGTATACACATTCTTTTATATTCTTTTCCATTATGGTTTATCTCAGGATACTAGATACAGTTTTCTGTACAGCAGGACCTTGTTTATCCACCCTATATATAGCAGTTTGCACCTCCTAGCCCCACACTCACAGTCCCTCCTGTCCCCTTTGGCAAGCACAGGTCTGTTCTCTGTGTCTGTGATTCTGTGTCTGTTTCATATGTCTGTTCATTTGTGCCATATTTTAAATTCCACGTGCAAATGATAGCATGTGGTGTTTGTCTTTCTGACTTATTTCACTTAGTTACAATCGCCTCTAGTTGCACCCATGTGGCTACAGACGGCATGATTTGGTTCTCGTATGTGGCTGAGAAGTAGTCCGTTGTATACATGTGCCACATCGTTTATTTATCTGTCGTGGATATTGAGGTGGTTTCTACATTTTGGCCATTGTGAATAGTGCTGCTGTACATGCAGGGGTGCATGTATTTTTTGAATTAGAGTTTTGTCCAAATACATGCCCCAGAGTGGGATTACTGGATCTTAAGGGGATTCTGTTTTCACTTTACTGAAGAATTTCTACACTGTCCTCCACAGCGGCTGCACCAACTTACATTCCCACCGATACTGTAACAGGGCTTCCTTTTCTCCACACCTCCTCCACCATTGGTTATTTGTAGACTTTTAAATGATGGGCACTCTGACTGGTGTGAGGTGGTACCTCACTGAAGTTTTGATTTGTGCTTCTCTAATAACTAGTCACATGGAGCATCTTCCCGTGTGCCTATTGGCCATCTGTATGTCTTCTTTGGAGAAATGTCTGTTACGGTTTTCTGCTTATTTTTATTGTGCTTTTTTTCTGTTTATGATGTTATAGTTCTTGAACATTATGGGTTTGCTTTATTTATTCTTGGTGGTGCTGGGTCTTCATTGTTGTGCGGGCTTTTCTCTGGTTGTGGTGGGTGGGGAGATCTCTAGTTGCGTTGCACGGCTTCTCCTTGTACTGGCTTCTCGTGTTGTGGAGCACGGGCTCTAGGCTCCTGGGGGCTTCCGTGGTTGTGGTGCGTAGACTCGGTGGTTGTGGCTCCTGGGCTCTGTTGCGTAGGCTCAGTAGTTCTGGTACGTGGGCTTAGTTGCTCCGTGGATGTGGGATCCTCTTGGATTAGGGATTGAATCCACATCTCCTTATGCCCAAAGGCATAAAAGTGATTTCAGGCCTGTGACTCCCCCCCTGACCCAGAGCCCAGGGCAAGGGGGATCCCTGCCAAAACAGGCACCTGTCCTCTGTCCGGAAGGCCTGGGCTCTCAGGCCAACCAGCAGGAACCAGTGGAGGCCTCGGACAGGAGGCAAACCAAGCAGATCAAAGTAGCAGCATTAAGGCTTTGAAATTAGATCGCCGTTGAAACCACAGGCCATAAAAGTAGGCAAGGGCTTGTGTGCTCAATCCAGGCATATGACTGCCTCCTAAAAATTCACACTGGACCTAGAGTCTCCTAACATGATAGCCAAGATGTCCGAGATAGGCATGAAAATCATCTCTCACGCCAAGAGCCAACAAAAGTACACCTTGAATGAAAAAAAGGGAATTATCTGACATCTAAACCGAGATGTTAAATGCTGAGCACAGCCTCAGCCATCTGTTATACTTGGACCCTGCCTGCCTTCAAGCTGTAGGGGCTGAGCTAAGCACAGAGGCCCCGTGGTCTGCAAAACCTTTACTATTTATTCTCTGACCCTTTATGGAAGTTTGCCAACACGTGCAGTCAGGGCATGAGACACCTAATGGTCCATTTGGGGGAGACCTTTCCTTCTTTTCCCCATTTTTAAATTTCCCTTGGTTTGTAACATAGAATAATATGGTCTTTACCTTTGTCTCTCCATCCTCTACCTACGCTTTGTCATTTTGTTCTTCCTCGTTATCGTAGCCTCAGCTGTGTAGCTGGCAGCCTCGCCCCATTGGAGAGGGACCCGATTTCCTCCTGCTCTGCCTTGCTCCTTATTGTCGCCATCTCCAGCCCCTACCGAGCAGTGAGGGTCTGCAGGTCTGCCTCCATGGAGTTTTCTTTGTCTGCTCACCTGATGAGCCTGGAGGGGGAGCTGGGAGTCCATAAGATGTTTAGGAGTAGCCTACGTGGGGTCATGCCTGGGACCAAGGAGAGCCGTGCAAGGGGACCCGGAACCCTGCCGCAAGGCAGCTCTCGGCTGGCTACAGTTGAGAGCTACACTCCAGTAGATGTTGTGTCAAGAGCCAGAGGGACAGACAGAGTTCAGGAGGCCGCTTGAGAGGGAAGTGAGTCAGCAAGAAGGAGAAAATTGTTCAGGTGAGCCCAGGGATGACTGTGTCCCCAGCACTGCAGCTGGGAGAAAGGCTGGAGAGGTGGGGGTGTAACCTGTCCAGGTGCCAGTACTGCCCTCTGGTGGCAAAGCAGAGGGGCTTTATGGTTCACACTGCAGGGGAAGCAGACCTCCAAGGGGCAGTGTCTCCTCGCCGCGGGGGCGGTGTCAGAATTACGGGGGACGCGATGAGCTGGGACATGCGGACTGGCACGCTACACTACTGATCCTGTGTGCAGAAGGGATAACCAATGACAGTGTCCTGTACAGCATGGGGAGCTCTACTCTGCTCCGTGGTGACCTACATGGGAAGGAAATCTAAAAAAAAGGGGGATATATGCATACATACAGCTGGTTCACTCTGCTGTATAGCAGAGACTAACACAGCATTGTAAAGCAACTATACTCCAGTAAAATTTTTTTAAAAAATTTGGAAATTCAAAATTTGGTTGACAAAACGGAGACTTGACAGGGATCAAGGAACAGTGGCTCAGGACTGGCAGAAACAGCAAGGTGAGGATGCTGAGGCAAGGCACTCAGTGAGGTTTAGGGTGCATGCTGTATGTTGATGGATGTTTTAGGAAACTTCTGTAACCAGCTGTCAAGTCATTGCTGGGTGGGGAGTCTGAAATACTAAGGTAATGCTACTGAAAGTAGTTGAATAGTAAATCTATGTTAATGGAGATGGCAAGCTAATTAGTAAGTTAGTTAGTTTGGGTTCTAAGGTCTTTGAAGCCTGGCTTGTGAGCCTCGGTGATGACTTTGGCCAAGTGAAAAAAATTGCCCTAAGCTGGTCAAGGACTGATCCATGACCTAGACATGAGACTTAGCAGGAGTTCTGGGGTCCCATCAGGCTGAGGAGAAATGCCAAAACAAGGTCACCTCGAGGTTGGCATCAAATTATTTGGTCTCCTCCCTCCCAAGCAGGACAGGTTGAATTGCTGAAGGCCCCGGGTTGTCTGGGAGCCCAGGAGGTTCTGCCAGCAAGACCGGCAGCTCTGGTGATGTTAGGATAAGAAAGCTGTGCGTGAGGCTGATGCTTTGGTTACCGATGGATGGATGATCCATCAGATGTCTGACCTGTCAGGATGGGACCTTTCTGGTGCCTCTCCAAACTTACACCAAGCTTTGCAGGTCAGATAAGAAAACCGTGCATGAGGCTGATGCTTTGGTTACCGATGGATGGATGATCCATCAACAGTTTGTTGATGTCTGACCTGTCAGGATGGGACCTTTCTGGCGCCTCTCCAAACTTACACCAAGGTTTGCAGGTCAGAACAGTCTAAAGTGATCAAGGCAAGGGTAGCCACTGCTCCTCCGGTCCTCCTTTAGCTGGATCTCATCTTATTGAGCTGATGTCATTGGGTTTGGTCTTTGCCTTTAGCTTGGTTTCAGTGTCACTGAAAGAAAACAATGAAATCTGCAGCCACTGACTTTCTTTGCACTAACCTACAGTTTGACTTTGAGGTGCACTTGCCATTCTTTGCACCATGAGGAATGGGTCATAGAATTTTCGCTTCCCTATGAAATTGGACTTGACCTTTGGTTAATCCATTTTAGAACCTCGGAGTTGATGGGTTCAGGGAGTAGATCTCTGAAATTTGACGAGGGTCCCATTTGCACCCATGTTACGAGGTGTGATGCCCCTGACTGTAGAGATGAAATGCCAGCAAGAAATGAAACGTGTGCCTTTTGTTCACCCTGGTCTTTAAACACCACGCATGGTTCATGTTGTGCTTCAGGAGAAGTGTTTAGGGACTTCTCGATTGATCCAGTGACTTAAGACTGCGCTTACGATGCAGGGGCACTGGCTTGATCCTGGGGAGCTAAGATCCCGCATGCCTCATGGAGCAGCCAAAGAATAAAATAAAGAAGTGTTCAGAAACCTGATCTGAAACGCATGTAATTAGTGGTTCAGGCTGTCCGAGGCTGGTGGCCGTCACTGACCACGCTTCGTTCTTGTGTTGAGGTTGTGGGAGCCTGCAGGACAGAGTGAGCTGCTTAGAGACTTTGTGTCGCATACAGCTTTGTGACATCTTCTCAAATGTGCCCTTCATTAAAATCAGATATGAAAACAGATAAAACTTGTTCTTCCCAAGTCTGATGGGAGGTCCTCCTCAGGACCTCCCAGTCTGAGAAATGTTCCAGCAGCAACAGCCATGATATATCCTCCTGAGGCTGGCAGTCCTGTGTTGCTTGCAGAGTTCAGTCAGTTTCTTTTGGAGCCCGATGATGCTCATAGAAAGTGAAGGTTGGCCTCAGCTGTGTCTGTAAAGACTAAAGTTCTGTTTCCATCTGCTTAACTGTGCTGGGATCATTTTACTTTCAGTGCTCCGTTTCCCAAGAAGGATGCTGAAATCACCCAGTACCTGGTCACTGGCATTCTTTAGCACAGGTTGACTCAGGGGGCCGCTATTGGCATTTTGGAGCAGGGGAGTTCTTGAGTGGGACTGTGCCCTGACTTGTGGGGCATGTGGCACCCCCGCCCCTCCCACTCAGCTCCAGCTGTTCTGCAGTCACTGTCGCTGAATCCACCCACCGCCAGTTCCGGCATGCCTCCAGGAGGCCATCCTGTCTCTGGCGCTGGCAACAGGCTCTCAGTAAACACTGTCAGGTATTCTCCAGAGAGGGTGTGTGCCGCCCGTCTCTGGGTGCATGCCTCTGTTGTAATGGGGTGGGAGATGAGGGGAGTCGGCTTTGTGCTTATTGACTTTAGCTGTACTGGGTTTTCGTTGCTGCACTTGGGCTTTCTCTAGTTGCAGCAAGAGGGATACTCTCTAGTTGTGGTGTGCAGGCTTCTCATTACGGTGCTTTCTCTTGATGCAGAGCACGGTCTCGAGATGCTCAGGCTCAGTAGCTGCGGCTGAAAGGGTCCAGGGTGAGGGCGCAGTTGTGGTGCCTGAGGTTAGCAGCTCCACAGTCTGTAGGATCTTAGTCCTGTCTGACCAGGGGTTGAACCAGTGTCCCCTGCACTTGCAATTGGATTCTTAACCACTGAACCACCAGGGAGGGGTCCCCAATTTAGTGTCTTTTTACCTGAGATTTGCATTATATTTTATGCTTGTGAAATAATTATTTATCCTATGCTATATAATTGGAATATAGTTCTTTTTGTTGATTAAAAATGAATATATTCCAACTACTATATAGAAAATAGATAATCCCCAAGGACCTACTGTATAGCACAGGGACCCCTATTCAGTGTCCTGTGGTGACCTGTATGGGAAAAGAATCTGAAAAAGAATGGATATATGTGTAGATTCGTCAGTGAATCATTTTGCAGTACACCTACAACTACCACAATATTGTAAATCAGCTATAGCCCAAGGCAAAATAAAAATTAAAGAAAAAAATGAGTGGATTCCATAGTTAATGGCTTTATTTTACTACCTTTTCTCTTAAGCATTATGGCATCATCTGTAATAGTCAAGAATATATGCTTTACATTCTGGTGGTATATTTTCTTCTTCTCTTTCAACACATCATTTTTCTGAAACAGGTTTTTATGGTAGGAATTTACAGAAATGCTGACTATGACGAGTAGCTCGAAGTCAACTTCTCCCTAAATGTTAGCAGTTCTCCATAGAGTTGACTGTCAACAAATATGTAAACATTTTATCTTTTTGATGTTAAATTTAACCATTTTCTCGGCAAACTTAAACTGATAACAGAGGTATTACTTTTCCTGAATCTTCAGCCATTTTGTCCTAACTGACTGTGATTCTAGTAGACTCTGTGTCATAAATGGATTCTTTTGTGCCTCTTGAGAAATCTGTATGCAGGTCAAGAAGCAACAGAACTGGACATGGAACAACAGACTGGTTCCAAATAGGAAAAGGAGTACGTCAAGGCTGTATATTGTCACCCTGCTTATTTAACTTATATGCAGAGTACATCATGAGAAATGCTGGACTGGAAGAAACACAAGCTGGAATCAAGATTGCCAGGAGAAATATCAATAACCTCAGATATGCAGATGACACCACCCTTATGGCAGAAAGTGAAGAGGAGCTAAAAAGCCTCTTGATGAAAGTGAAAGAGGAAAGTGAAAAAGTTGACTTAAAGCTCAACATTCAGAAAATGAAGATCATGGCATCTGGTCCCATCACTTCATGGGAAATAGATGGGGAAACAGTGGAAACAGTGTCAGACTTTATTTTGGGGGGCTCCAAAATCACTGCAGATGGTGATTGCAGCCGTGAAATTAAAAGATGCTTACTCTTTGGAAGAAAAGTTATGACCAACCTAGATAGTATATTCAAAAGCAGAGACATTACTTTGCCAACTAAGGTCCGTCTAGTCAAGGCTATGGTTTTTCCTGTGGTCATGTATGGATGTGAGAGTTGGACTGTGAAGAAGGCTGAGCACCGAAGAATTGATGCTTTTGACCTGTGGTGTTGGAGGGAGACTCTTGAGAGTCCCTTGGACTGCAAGGAGATCCAACCAGTCCATTCTGAAGGAGATGAGCCCTGGGATTTCTTTGGCAGGAATGATGCTAAAGCTGAAACTCCAGTACTTTGGCCACCTCATGTGAAGAGTTCACTCATTGGAAAAGACTCTGATGCTGGGAGGGATTGGGGGCAGGAGGAGATGGGGACCACCGAGGATGAGATGGCTGGATGGCATCACTGACTCGATGGACGTGAGTCTGAGTGAACTCCAGGAGTTGGTGATGGACAGAGAGGCCTGGCGTGCTGTGATTCATGGAGTCGCAAAGAGTTGGACATGACTGAGCAACTAAACTGAACTTGCCCCTCAGTGAAAAGAAAGGGACCCTGGGGGTTCATTCATTCATTCAACAGATAGTTGCTTGGGATCCATCAGTGAATCACACAGATAGAATGCTTCCTGCTTTCATGCTAGTACAGATGATTTTAAATTATGTGGTGTAGGAAGCTTTCCCAAGAAGGCACCTCTTCAGCAAAGACCTGAAGAAGAAACAAATTCTTACTGAGCTCCTATTATGCCTCAGATGCTGTTTTAGGAGCCAGAATGGCTAGCTATAACCTCTGTAATCAGCAGAAAATAACTTACATGGTCAGAGGATGGGCGTGTAATCTGTTTGATGTCACTATTTAAAAAATATTTTTGAAGTAATGGCACCAATTTTGGTTAAGTAGGATTGCAGTGGGCAAACTGTTTAAGGCGATGACCACACAGAGTGATAGGAAATTATGGGATGGGTTTTGTGTCCAGGTCCAGCGGTCCTTGCAGAGGTGTGGCTTCTCCCCAGCTGCTGGCATCGTGATGGCCATAAGGGTCCTCCTGGGGATGACAGTGACAAAGCAGGAGCAACTGCTGCAGATTACGGATGGCTTTTGTGGAAGATGCTTGCAGAACAGTGAAGGAGTCCAGGGAGCAGGACTTGGTCCCTGCCTCGAATGCTGACCTGTGACCTCAGGCGGGCTGCCTTTGCTCCTCCACACATCAACTCGACTGCTTATTTGCTGGCCATGCAATTTATGCTCATCATCTGGTTTAGCAAGATAAGGTATAAAAGCAGGAGGAGGATACACTTCACAAGATCACCAGTCAAGTCCTTTTCTAGTTCTCAAATTCCTTTCTCCTTGATTTGTCCAAGGAAACACTGCTTGTCTGTGGCTTTTGGATTGGAAGCCAGGCCACTGTGGGGTTCACTGGTTTGTCACAGTTAGCTGTGGAGCAGGGATGGCTCTTGAACTCCTGGTTTTTCTCCTCCTCTTGGCTCCCTACACATGGTGTTAAGCAAGTTGACGGCTCTCTTAGCATTTTAGGGGCAGAGTGGGTCGGCGCTGGTTTTGCTGTGTGTCTGGTCTCACCCCCACAAATGGTAGCCCTAGATTTCACTTTTATTTCCTGAACTTCAAGGAGGACCACCAAGGAGTTAGGGATGGACAGGAGACGGAAGCAAAGCAAGGAATCAACCTTGCTCTGAGACAAAGCCAGGGGTGCCCATTGTCTCGGATAACCTTCCTGTGGTCCAAGGAGCTTAAAGTCGATCACAGGACTTCTACTTTTGGTATATTTATTTTTACCTTTCAAAGATCTGCAAAAGATACTCCTGGATTGCCTGATGGTCCCCTTCAGGTCTAAAGTTCTAAAATTCTCTTGTGTGTACAGTTGCAGAGGCCAAGTGCCTTTGGGTAGATGGACCCGGATGGATTTCATCCGAGGCCTGTGGCATCCCGGGATGGATGTGCACCAAGCATCCTCAGACTGCATCTTCACGCCGCCGGCGGTAGTCTGGGTGGTGATACTGTCTTGCACCGCACTTTTTTTTTTTTTAATTTAATTATTTTAATTGGAGGCTAATTACTTTACAATATTGTAGTGGTTTTTGCCATATATTGACATGAATCAGCCATGAGTGTACATGTGTTCCCCATCCTGAACCCCCTTCCCACCTCCTTCCCTATCCCATCTCATCCCTCAGGGTCATCCCAGTGCTCTGGCCCTAAGCACCCTGTCTCATGCATCAAACCTGGACTGGTGATCTATTTCATATATGGTAATCTACATGTTTCAATGCTGTTCTTTCAAATCATCCCACCCTCGCTTCCTCCCACAGAGTCCAAAACACTGTTCTTGACATCTATGTCTCTTTTGCTGTCTCACATATAGGGTCATCATTCCCATCTGTCTAAATTCCATATATATGCATTAATATACTGTGTTGGTGTTTTTCTTTCTGACTTCACTCTGTATAATAGGCTCCAGTTTCATCCACCTCATTAGAACTGATTCAAATGCATTCTTTTTAATGGCTGAGTAATACTCCATTGTGTGTATGTACCACCGCTTCTTATCTGTTCATCTGGGAGGGCATCTAGGTTGCTTCCGTGTCCTGGCTATCGTGAGCAGTTGCGCCGCACTTTGGTCCACTCTGGTGGTTTAGCGCTGGCTCCTGGATGCTGGGAGTGAGGCCTTCCGACTCTCACCTCGGGCTGTCTCCCTTTCCGCAGATGATGACCCAGGTGGAGGGGGCAGCAGAAGAGCCTGGTGCACGCCATCGAGTCTCTCCCGGGTCTGGCCCCCTCACTGCCTTGGACCAGGACCTGCTGCTCCTGAAAGCTACCTCGGCTGCCACCCTCAGCTGCCTCGGGGAGTGCCTGAGCCTGCTCCAGCAGAGCCTGCACCACGCCGGCCAGTCCAGCCACAGGCCGGCGGCCTCGGGTAAGACTTCCGCGGCGGTGGCGCTCCCGGGTCTGCGAGCACGCGTCGTGGTGTGCGCATGTGCTCGTCTGGCCGCTGTGACCTTCTCCCTGTAAATCGATCCATCTCGCGTCTTATCCAAGTGCTTCTCCGTTTGCCCCTTCTCAACCTCGCTTGGGCTGTCTATATTTTTTCCATTTCACCCATTAGCAGTGTGCCATCCTGTCAACAATTTAACGTTTTCATGAATACTATAGAACTCTTCTGAAACGTGTTAGCGTTCAGTTCTCCGTTGCCTTCTGTTTGTGAATTTTCCACTCACACTTTGCTGTGATTGCAAGATCCGTTGCTCTGCAGCGTCTGGTCCGCTATTTCTAACTGTGCCTGTGGGGCGTGTCCCCCTCCCGTGATGAACAACCGCCTTGCTTCCTGCTCTCTGCCCTGGGCCACCATGCCCTCCTCTTTCCTGTCTCCTCAGGGCCCGGTGTGAGATTTTCTCTGGGATACATAACAGAAGCATTTCTAGTTGTTTATCAAGAAGTTCGAGATAATAATAAACTCCCTGAAGAGGCGCCAGTCCTTTGAAGGAAGGTTTTCATGGATAAGCAGATAGAAAGATATTAGGGAAAATTAAATGATAAAGGTGAAAATGGCTTGAGATGGGTCATGTCATAGAGAATTATAAAACATTAGAAGAGATGCACTGAAGTCTCACTGAGCTTTGTTGCCCAGGGTTCAATTAATTAACGAAGAATGAAGCAATTCAGGTGATGGGAAGCCAAGCCAGGTTATGATGAATGGTCTATTTCACATTTCCTCCAGGTCCTCACTGCTCTCCTCTGTCACCAAGGTTAAAGGGGTGATGTTGGTTTCCCAGTCAGCTGTAGGGGTGGGAAGGGGGTTGAGTTTCTTCTGTAGTACCCACTGTCATTTACTAAGCTCTGATTCTGTCAGTGTCTACCTTTTGCTACCTGTTTTATGAAGTCTTCACGAAGTATGTATCATTATATTCATCATGTGAGTGAGGTGAGCTGAGGCTCAGAGCAGTTAAATGACCTGCCCAGAGCCACCCTGGTACCGCAGAGCAAAGCCCAGGGGTGGGCTCTGCCCATGTGGCAGGTGCCTGGGGTCCTTTGTTCAAACCAGAACAGACCACCCAGTAGACTCTGGATTCCCCAAACTGGGACTGGGGACGCTGTCCTGCTCACATCTTAATTTTCTCAGGGCAGATATTTGTATTTTTTTCTTTATTCTTTGGGAAATAGTTTGAGACGTCTAAAAAGTTACAAGGATAGTATGAAAAATTCTCATCAATCTCCAAATTCTCCAAATGGTATTATGATGTTTGCTCCATCTTCTCTGTATGTATAAGCCTATTATAATATTCTAGCCACTAAAGAGTAAGTTGCTGACGATATGTATCTTTACTTTCCTATACCTCAGTGTGAATTTCCTTAAGAAAAGGGCACTCTTCTCTGTAACAACAGTACAGTGGTCCAAATCGAGAAATTAACATAAATACAATCCTCTTCCTAATTTTCAGACCTTATTAAATTTTTTAAAATTGAATTTGTTTATATTTTTGGCTGCACTGTCTTCGTTGCTACATGTGGGTTTTTTCTAGCTGTGATGAGCGGGGTTGCTCTCTAGTTGCAGAGTGGGGGCTTCTCTTGTTGTGGAGAGCAGGCGCTAGGGCACACGGGCTTCGGTAGCTGTAGCTCTTGAACTCTGTAGAGTGTGACTGAGTAGATGTGTAGCATGGACTTAGTTGCCCCGTGGCATTGTCACCTTCGCTGACCAAGGACTGAACCCATGCCCCCTCCGTTGGCAGGCAGATTCTTAATCACTGACCACCAGGGAAGTCCCGACTTTCTGAATTTTGCTTGTGACTCTACCAGTGTCTTCTGTAACGAAAGAAAAAACATTCAGGGGCCAGATCTGGGCTGGGAGAGGCGTGTGTGTCCGTCCAGGTGCAGAGTGAAGGCACTCCGTGTGCGTTTCTCCTTGCTTTTTTGTTGTCTACTTGAAAACTGAGACTCCCTGACTTTGCCTGGTCTGGTTTGAGCCTCAGTGACTGCTTTAGGCGTTGGGCACACCTCAGCATTAGACTGGGTGCTTCTCAAAGTTCCTAGAATTCTTCTTGTACCAGAACCTGCTTCTAGGCTCTGCAAACAAATGGGCTTATTCCAAGGAGTGGATAAGAAACTTGAACCATTTTCTTGTGTCTGAAATTCATGCCTTACCTTTTTTCTTCAGGGTGGCTTTCTAGTAAATTTTGAATTTCGTTCCAGATTTTCATTCTTTCTCCGGGGTTTTTAAGGGCTGGAGGGACAAAGCTTGAGGTCGAATTTCAGATGTGGTGAGAGGTTGAAATTAGGACTGTCTGTGGGGGAGGTGGGAGACCACACAATGTCCTGGACACTGCCCCACCCACCCTGCTGCCTCCTGGGGGAGTGGTCGTCCTGTCCCTTCCCGGACCTCACTCCGTTGTCCATCCATCCTTCCTTTTAGCCATTTTTACCAGGGAACTTGGTTGGAGGTTGAAGAATAGAGCATGAAGCATCATAAAGGTTCTTGTGTTTCTTTCTTTTCCTAACCCTTTCCAAAGTTACATTCCATGTAACATGGCCCTTTGGATTTTAAAACATTCTGCACATGTCTTTTAAATCTGTGCCAGCACATTTAGGGAGGGAAAGGTGGAATTACATCCTCATCCAAAGCATCGTAGGTGCCTGCAGTTAAAACAGAATTCCAGGATCTCAAGCTAATGGAATGGAAGAACCTGGTGACCCCAGGAGTGTCATCTCAAAATGCATTTGTTAAGAACCTCAGGGCTCTTTGGGGTGATAGGCACAGTAGTAGCCTGACTCCTGCTGATAAAACTTAATGGTTGTATCCAAGGAGTGCCAGACTGGGTTGATGGAAATCAAAATCTCATTAAAGCGAACCTCTATCAGGCTTTCCTTCAGAGCAGCGGTCCCCAGCCTTTTGGGCACCAGGAACTGGCTTTGTGAAAGACACTTTTTCATGGACCAGAAGTTGGGGGATGGTTTCCGGGTGATTCAAGCGAATTCATTTATTGCTCACTTTATTTCTAATCTAATGCCATGGCTAATCTGACAGGAGGTACCAGTCTGTGGCCCAGAGGTTGGGGACCCCTGCTCTAGAGTATCAAGGGGTGGGGGGTGGGGTGCAGATTGCTCGGCACAGCTGATATCTATAGGCACTGTTCATGAAGTCTCTCTGCTTTCTGATCCTTCTGCACTGATTTTCTTTTTCCTTCTGACCCTCTTCGGAATCAAAACCTAATCTGTGATCTCACGGCATCTTGTATAGCTTCTTGTTGCATCTTCTGGGGAACCTGGAGGCTCTAGAGCCTTTGTCTGAAGATGTTGCTCCCTGACCTCAATTTCATTTCAAACAGAGCGACTGGACCAAGGTAGAGATTACTTGAGCTCTCATCTGTGCCCACCTACACATTTCAGGCTCGGGTCCTGTCTCCGATGTTACCTCTGAGATAAATCAGGGCTGAAATGCTTCATCTAACTTCTGTTTATGGAGAGGTTTGTAGCTAAAATTTATAAAGGAACTTGACTTCTTGGTCCAGGCTTATGTTCCCTGGTTCTCCCTCTGTCCTGGTGACTGAATCTTCTCCAGTGTTTTCATAGAGGCAGATGCGTGATGGGATGGGGCAGGTGGGCATCTGGTTTCCCGAGTCCAGATATGTGCCTCTGATTTTCCATGGTGTGACAAGTAAAGGTGGCACCAGAGCTGGAGACGGCTGGGAGTCTGTGCTGGAGGGGGATTCCAGACCTTAAGGTGGTCTGGGGGCACAGCAGTCTGCTGCCTATGCTTCTGGGGAAGTTCCTCACTTGATCAGGGAACATGATTCAGAGGCAGCACAGACACCTGTGATCAGACCGGCACGTTCTAGTGCACTGTGAGAGCTGGCTGCCGCTTTATGGTGGGTGCAGGACATGCTGGGAGAGAACACTGGGGTTAGAGCTGCTGGAGTGGGGTGGCAGAGGAATAATCCCGTGGATAATGCTCGTGCCCTTGGACATGAATCAGGGCTAGAGACCAAGACACATGTAATTGAAGAGAGGGGAACCGGAGCAGACTTTAACATGCACTTCTTAACTTGCCCTTCCAGTAACTTTTTCATTCTCTTTTATGATTTTTAAGGATTGTTGGTTAATAAGCCAGTTGCATTGGTTCGTGCTATTTTGGGGTTTGGCCAAAAGGGTCAAATAGATGAGATTTTTTTTTTTTTTTTTTGGCTGTACCACACAGCATATGGAATCCAGTTCCCTTATCAGGGTTTGAACTCAGTCCTCCTGTATTGGAAGCATGGAGTCTTAACCACTGGTCCATCAGGAAAGTCCTGGTGAGACTATTGTAGGGTCTTTTCTGGGCTTTTCCCACTTGTTGACTTCTTTCTTCTGTTCTGCTTCACTTTTTCCCAGAAACATCTTCAGATTCTCAACTTTCATCCCTTTTCCCCACTCAGACCCCCTTTGTTCCCCCTGCCCCTACAGTGTCTATCTTTTCTCTACCTCTGTCTATCCTTCTTTCCTGATGCCCAGTGCTTCTGATCGCAGTGCTTCCCATTTAAGTCACCTTCCCTTATTTTGTGATTAAAAGTCAAGATAAAATCCCTTCAGTAAGCAGCATATTGGGAAACACTACCATTGCAGAATCTTTCAGATGGGTAGTTTTATTTATTTACTTTTACAGCGGTCAAAACAGATTGATTGGCAGTTCCTCTATAAAGAAAGCCATCAGACCCTACCATACCAGCTTTTCATCGTAAATACACCCTATGTTTTCCCCATGTTTGTAAATGTCAGTCTCACTCATTTGGGGAAAGCCCTCTCAGATTGACTGCACCCCGGAGGCGGGAGTTCACTGTGTTACAGGAACAGTGGGGGCCTTCCAGCGCCTCCGCTGTCACTGGCCTCTGTCTGAGCAGAGACGTCACAGGGCTGGTGTGGGTACTGTAGCCTCCAGAGCTCCAGCAAGGGGTAAGCTGAGGCCAAGGGCAGAGTCAGACAGTCCCACAGTCAAAGCTTTAAGCCTGTGGTTAAATCTTCTGTAGCTTTCTTTCTGCTTCTGGTAGGTTAAGAGAACCAGAAAGTTATTCCCCCGCCCCCTTTTTCTTGGGTTTCTTGTGTCTACTAAGGCGTGTGTGTGAGGAGCTGCAGGCATGCGTCAAAACGTGGTGTAAGCACTGGCTTGCAAATTGGTGAACACCTGACCCATTGCCTTCCTCCTCTCTCCCATTGGATCATCTCTGACGGTCTGCCACTCAGGAGCTTTAGGGTGGACTGGAAAGTAAAAGGTAATTGACATACAACCAGTAGGCTACGGTCAGCAGCCACGTGGTAATGTTAGATCCTGGTTTTCTTTGCATTTGTACTTGCTGGTATGTCTGTGATCATCTTTCTATCGTAGACCTTCTGCGTCACTTTCTATAGGTGAGGCATGTTTTCTCACCTGTCCAACACATCCGTAGTAACACACACCATGAGCCTTTGTGCCACTAAGAAAAAGGTGCCAATTAAACTATGACACATTGTTGAGCACAAGATGAACTCTGATTTCAGAGATGTTAAAGTGTGAAAATTGGTGTGTCTTTGGATTAATGAAATCTGGTTTAAACTTGTGTTTTGTTTTATGACACAATCGTGAGAATTTATCTTTTAAACACATCATGCAGGCCAGTTATTTTTTCCCCTTACCCTGCTGCTTGTTTTTCTGTTGGTCTCCATTACACTTTTTGTCTCTGTGTTTCTATGCTGCTTTTCTTGTTTCCTCTCATTTTGCTACACAGGTTGTGTTTCCTTTTCTATAGCATTTTGGGGAAAATACGTATATAAATTATAGTAGTGGTTACACTGCAGTCTTCGTAAAGATTCACTGACTTGTATTATTGTAATTGTCAAAATCAAGAAGGACACATTGTATAGAGTGAAGACTCAATACTTTAATTTCTTTTTTTCTCAGTAGACTTCCTAATTTTTGATTAAAATATAATACAGGAGATATTATCAATATTTTAATATTAATTTAATACTTAATAATGTGTAGTAATGATTAAATCTCTTTAAAGGAATTTTGACTTAATAGTCAGTGGTGTTTCATGTTTTCAATAAGTATTTAAATTCAGTTCCAGGGCTAGGCTGGGGTTTGATGAGTGAAACACCTACTGTGAGCACAAATTTAATGGTACCAAAGTCATTGAGATAAATGATGTTTTAATGCAATATGGTTAAACCAAAATTAATGCAAAAAGTCCAGGATGAACAAAATATCAAAATCTTACAGATAGGACTTGACTGGGAGAGGCAACTGAGTCCTTTAAGACATTTTTTTGTTTTGACACTAATTTTGATTTAAACAATATTGCATGAACATGTCATTTATCTTGATTACTGTCTTGGTGCCTCTTTAAATTTTACCCAGAGGCAAGTGCCTTTTCCCTCCCAAGTCCCAGCTCTGCTCAGCCTTGCGTTCAGCTGGGTTCATTGCTCACTGCCACTCCTTTCACACAGCTTCTCCAGTCTTGAGTTCTTTATCCTGCTGCTTGTCTTCATGTGTTGGGATATGTCCTCAAGTCATTTTTTCCCCAGAAAGTGGGATATTTTCTGAGTCCCTGCAGTGGTGCTCAGAAGGCATAGAGGGTAGAGTTTGAGAGTCTGGGCTCTGGGGACAGGTGGCCTGGGTGTTCATCTGCCATTTACCCCTGACACTTACTGGCTCTGCGTGCCTCTTTGTTTATCTGTCAAGAGGTAAGTCCTAGGACTTACCTTATGGGTCGTCATTAGAATCAGATGAGTTAACACACGAAAATTCCATCCGATAGGGACTTGCCTGGTGGTCCAGTGGTTAAGACTCTTCGCTCCCAGTGTGGGGGGTCCAGGCTTGAACCCTGACTGGGGAATTAGATTCAGTATGCTGCAACTGGGAGTTTGCATACCACAACTAAAGATGCTGCAAATAGAAAAGGAGGAAGAAGATCTTGCATGCCACAAATAAGACCTGGCCCAGCCAAATAAATAAATATTAAATAATAATTTTAAAAAGAAAATTTTTGTATAGTAGTCCTTGGCACCTAGCGAGAGCTCGAACAAATGCTGGCTGTTTTCAGCAGAGGAAAGATAATTTATCCGAAGACAAGCATTATCTTTCCACCCTGCACCCACCCGGAAATATGTAGATATTCATTTACATTCTTTTCTTCATCTGTCATCTTTTGGCATTTAGCGCTGTGGCAAAAGCCAAGACTAGCTTGATTTTTTTTTTTTCTCCCTTTAAGGCAAGTCTAACTGTTCTGCCTAAATGATTGGAAAATTTTTCCTCTTGATTTTTTTTTTTTAATTAAAAAGTGTTGCCAAACTTCATGAGCCAGGCATTCATTAAACTCCTCTATTTTTGTGTGTGGTTGACATTTCAGTAAGAAAAAAAACTAAGAAAATATTGAAAGCTGTGTCTAGATATGAGTGTCTCCTGATGGGTTCTGCTGGACTGTGGTGGGCTGTTTTCACAGGCCCCAGAACCCACTCTTCAGCTTGGCTGTGTGCTGCTTTACTCCCGTTATTGTTTATTGTTTTTCTTCCATTTGTCCCAGTGATCTCTTTCAGCTTAATGGTCTCTGCTGTGTATCTTCTGTCTTTAAATCAGTCATTATTATTATTATGTATTTTTGCCTGCACTGGGTCTTCATCGCTGTGCACGGGCTTTCTCTGGTTGCAGTGCGTGGGGGCAGCCTCTAGCTGTGGTTTGCGGGCTTCTCACTGTGTCGGCTTCTCCCGTTGCAGAGGACGGGCTCTAGAGCACTGGCTCAGTAGCTGCGGTGCGTGGTCTTAGTTGCTCCATGGCACGTGGAATCCTCCTGGACTAGGGATCGAACACATGGCCCTTACATTGCTAGATGGCTTCTTGATCTCTGGACCACCAGGGGAGCCCCGAGTCTTCTGTCTTATTGCTGACCCTTGTGCCCTTGGCAGCTGCTCACTAGTAGAACTCCATCTTGACACACTACTTACTTGACTTTCTACAGTGTCGATTCAGTTTTAACCTTGTTTCAATACTGAAACCTTGTTTCAGTATTAACCTTCAGTTCAGTTCAGTCGCTCAGTCATGTCTGACTCTTTGTGACCCCATGAATCCCAGCATGCCAGGCCTCCCTCTCCATCACCATCTCCCGAAGTTCACTCAAACTCACGTCCATCAAGTCGGTGATGCCATCTAGCCATCCCATCCTCGGTCATCCCCTTCTCCTCCTGCCCTCAGTCCCTCCCAGCATCAGAGTCTTTTCCAATGAGTCAACTCTTCGCATGAGGTGGCCAAAGTACTGGAGTTAGGGCTGATCTTCAGAATGGACTGGTTGGATCTCCTTGCAGTCCAAGGGACTCTCAAGAGTCTTCTCCAACACCACAGTTCAAAAGCATCAATTCTTCGGCCCTCAGCTTTCTTTATAGTCCAACTTTCACATCCATACATGACCACTGGAAAAACCATAGCCTTGACTAAACAGACCTTTGTTGGCAAAGTAATGTCTCTGCTTTTGAATATGCTATCTAGGTTGGTCATAACCCTTCTTCCAGGGAGTAAGCATCTTTTAATTTCATGGCTGCAGTCACCATTTGCAGTGATTTTGGAGCCCAGAAAAATAAAGTCTGACACTGTTTCCCCTGTTTCCCCATCTATTTCCCATGAAGTGATGGGACGAGATGCCATGATCTTTGTTTTCTGAATGTTGAGCTTTAAGCCAACTTTTTCACTCTCCTATTAACCTTAATTCCGCTAATTAAGCCAAAATTATGGCTTTATTTCCTCTTAATAATTCCTCCTGCCTCCATCTCTTTCTTCACCTCAGCCTGTTTTCTTCTTCTGGCTCTGTGTTCTTGTTTCATGGTGGTTACTTTATTTTGTATTGTTTCAAGGATACACCTCTCCTGATGTTTTCTCTGACACCTTACCATTAAAGTAAATTTCAGAGATGTAGTTTCCTCTCAGCCTTCTGAGTGTCCTTCTCAGGACACTTTTTCTTTCTCAAGCACTGTAGAGTCTTAAACAAACAAACAAACAGCGGAAACTTTAGAATTAGCTGGCTGCACTCAGTTTAGATGATCCCAATTTTATTGGCAGCATCCAAAGCATCAGTCAGGAGCCAGGTGGACATTTGCCTTCTTCCCTCCATCAGGCCTGATGAGGGTGTTGACCTTGGCCATGTGGATGTCACAGACCGTCTTCACAGCCTGTTTGACGGGTCCTTGTTGGCCTTGACATCCACAGTGAACGCCACTTGTGTTGTGCCTTCTGTTGCCTTCGTGGCTGACTTGCTGGTTGAGGAAGGGCTTGATGGCATCGTGGTCAAACTTGTTTCCTCCAGGAGCGCTCTTCTGAGGATATCTAGGCTCCCTCCTGAGCCACGGTATTTTGGGCCATTGGAAGATGAATAATGTATGGATCGCCTTCTTTTTCGTTTTATGGTCGTGGATGCCTTTAATCACTGCTTCTTGGCCTTCAAGGTCTTTGCTTTGGCTTCCGCTTTGAGAAGGGCTGGAGCTGAGAGAAAGAAAGAAAATGAGGGTGCAGGGGCCCCTACTACCGACCGTCAGTGCAGAATTAACCAATTTATACAGCCTTTTTCATTCACTCTGTTAGAATTTCCCTTCTTTATCCTCGCACCATGTAGGTCTATCCACACTCCCAAACCAGTGATTGGGGATCAGAGCAGCTGGACTGGTCTGAGGTGGGCTTCTCTCCTGTCACTCACTCACTGGGCTTTAATGCTCAGAATCTGTAGAATGTACAAAAAACTACATTTCCCCGCATGCATTGCCACCTCCCCTTCCTGTCCTGGTCTTTGCTGAGTTTTTAGGGAGAAGAGGAAGGCAGACAATAAACGAATGAACAGAGTGCGTTCAGTTCAGTTGCTCAGTCGTGTCCAGCTCTTTGTGACCCCATGGACTGTAGTGTGCCCGGCCATCTCCTGGAGCTTGCTCAGACTCGTGTCCATCGAGTTGGTGATGTCATCCAACCATCTCATCCTCTGTTGTCCCCTTCTCCTCCTGCCTTCAATCTTTCCCAGCATCAGGGTCTTTTCTAAGGAGTCAGTTTTTTGCAGCAGGTGGCCAGAGGATTGGAGAGTGAGTTCAGATAGCACTAGGAGCCGGAAGACAGTAGAACAACTATTGGGATGGGGGAAGCCTGTGGCGTTCTGCCTTGCCCAGCATGGTCCTGGGCAGGGGGCCCTGTCTGAGTGAGTGACAGTTGAGTTGGTCCCTGGATTTATGTGGGAGACCTCCTCCACCAGGTAGATGAATGAAGGATGCCAGTCTTAGCAGGGCAATAGTGCCCACCAAGACCTTCATTACTTTGAAGAGCTTGAAAAAACATTGCTTGGGCATTGTGAGCAGCAGGGGGAGAAGAGCAGATGGCAGGCAGTGTCTGAGCCCTGAAGGGCGACTGAGCTCTTCATGTGAGGCAGTCTGCCTGAGCCAGCCTTCCCTGACTCGCTCACTCCTGCTCCCAGGCTGAGGACGGAATCCCGGTTCAGCTGAGTGTGAGGCCAGCTCTTTTTCTGATGGCAGGACTGCGGTGGGGTATAGAATCTGCCTCCAGTTACTTCTGTCCCCTACGGAAGCATATGCAACTATTCTACAGTAACCCATGACTCTTAGGAAGGTCGGGATGCCCCGGTGACTCCGTGCTTAAGGGACCCGCCGGCCAGTGCAGGAGCCACAGGAAACCTGAGTTCCACCCCTGGGTCAGGAAAACCCCCTGGAGGAGGGCATGGCAGCCCACTCCAGTCTTCTTGCCTAGAGAATCCCAGGGACAGAGGAGCCTGGCGGGCTACAGTCCGTGCGGTCGCAGAGTCAGGCACAACTGAGCATACACGCTTACGAAGGTTAGTGTTAGAGTTAGAAAGGTTTTCTTGCTGTTCTCAAGGATCTAGGGAAGATTAGGAAAATGCTTTACAGGGAATTCCCTGGCAGTCCAGTGGTTAGGACTCTTGATTCCGCTGCTGGAGACCTGGGTCCAATCCCTGATAAGGGCACTAAGATCCTGCCAGCCGTGTGGCATGGCCAAATAAAGAGAGAAAAATAAACGTTTTATAAACACCAATCTGGTGACCCCAGAAGTGCTTTTGCTGCTATGGCATGACCACATCTGTCTTCAGGGATGTGGCTTCTTGACTCCTGCCGCACTGGCTGCATCTGATGGCTGTGGGCTTGTGACGTCATCACACTGCAGATGTCTTTTCTCAGCTCTGGTCATCAGATTGCACTGAAACTGCATTTTGAACAGCCTGTGTCTGATAAAATTCTACGTTGTTTTTATTTTCTGCCCACGTCGTGCAGGATCTTTCCTGACCAGGGATCGAATTTATGCCCCCTGCCTTGGGAACTACGGGACTGCCAGGGAGTCCTTGACTTTTGCTTTTTATTGTAAATATTTTAAAGTATTTTTAAAACACCCTTAAGGAAATGTGGCAAACTTGTTTTTGTCCAAGAATGGGGAGAGACACAGCCTCTGGTGATTCTGATATGGCCATTATGCGGAGACCCGTTTATGAATAGATGATCTGAATCTACACTTCAGTCTACTGAATCAACTGAAATCCACCGCCGTCCACTTAAAGCTGGGCCCACTTCACGTCGGGCTTCTTATCTAGTGTCATTCCTCTTGAGCTCTAAATGTTGGATTTGGAAAGTGCTTGGCATCATCCTTGGTCTTTATTTCAGAAAGCATCCTGGGATGGCACGGGCCCAAGTCACACTCCACAGAGCAGCTGAAAAATGGGACACTTGGCTCCTTGCCATCAGCCAGCGCCAGCATCACCTGGGCCATTTTACCCAACTCCACAGAGGACGAGCAAGCCTTCCCGCCAGAGCCAGAGCCAGAGGTAAGCACCTGTCCTCTCTAGCACTGTGTATGGCTTGTGTTAGTGCTTGCTGGGAAAGAGAGTAATTATATTTGTAACTTGCTCATCTCAGGATTTTAAGAGGAGACCAACGATAAAATGGAAGCATCACTTGGGAGGCAAAATCACCCCCAAGCACACCTGTTCTCCTGCCTGGCAGCTGCCGTGGGCGAATTATGATGCAACCGATGGGGAATCTCCTATTTTCATTGAAATGGAAGTTATTTTATTATTGAGCAGGAGAGATTCTAACGCACCCACTGATGTGACGCCTGTTGACATGATGGGAGCAGTTACAATATATCACTCCCCTAAAACAGTGGCTTCTTTGGGTTGGTTGTGCTAATACTGTGAATGCCTGCCTCCCCACGCTCACTCCCCCGCATGCCACAGGACCGGACGAGGCCCACGGGCAGTGGCTGGGGCTCTTCCAGGCGCTGCACGGCAGCCCAGGTCCAGGGACAAGCAGCTCTGTTGACCTTAGTGGCCAGCCAGACCCCCACAGGCTCCCCGGGCCCTGTGATCTGCCTGCATGGTGCTCCTTGACCAACAGTGCCGCTGAGTGGCAGCTGGAGAGAAGCGAAATGCAGCCTGCCTTTTGTTCGTTTCTCCCGTGTCACGAGTGAATTTCTGTTTTCTCTGTTCCTTTGGGTGCACGTTTCCTGTTGACATGATCTCGTGAACTGGGCTGGGACCTACTGTAACCATGTGTTAGAGGTAGTTCTTCATTTCAATTGAAATCATTTTGGCTACAGAATTATAGAACAAAATCTATTTTGTAAGGGTGCAAGCCCCAAAGCAGCATCTTGGATCAAATGGTCTTGGTTCTCCATTGGCATTTTTCTCCCAGCTTCACGTCTTTTCCCCAAGGGTGACTAAAGGGCCTAGGGTCTTCCAGAGGCAGGGTTAGCCTGCCCACAAAGTATTTCATCAGTATCTGTAAGGTGACTTCACAGAGTATGAAATGATAGGGGATGTGAGATTTTGACGGGCCTTTGCCTCTGGCCATGCACCGAGTTTCAGGTGGGGAACACTTGAAGCTGACATGTAGTTGCCTCACAAGGTAAGTTGGCAACTGAGAGGATGATCGGAGCTTGGCGTTGGGTAGCTCTTTTGAGAGCCTTGGGTGGGGTCACGTTTGAGGAGGGGTACTTCACTGCTAAGGGCCTGAGAACTCCAGTCCCTTCCATTCCATTGGGAAAGAAGCTTTGGGACTTCACACCATAATACACATACTTAAAACTTGCTCTAGAGAGAAGTGAAAAGAGAAATTCTTAGATCTTCAGAAATAATTATTTAAGTCCTGTGCACAGCAGCATCACGGAAACCCTAGCAGACTGTCATCTAATAAGCTTTAAAAAAAAAAAAAGATTTTATTTATTTATTGAAGCCTAGTGTGTTAATTTGTGCCGTACAGCAAAATGATTCAGTTATACATAATCCTTTTATAAAATATTCTTTTCCACTGTGGTTTATCACAGGATATTGAATATATCGATAGTCCCTTGTGCTATACAGGGTTATAGCATCTTGTTGGTTATCCATTCCATAAAAGAGCTTGCATCTGCTAACACCAACCTCCCAGTCTCGCAGTCCCCAGTCTCCCCCACCCTGCCGACTACAAGTCTGTTCTCTGTGTCCATGAGCCTGTTTGTGAGAGGTTCATTTGTATCATATTTTAGATTCCACAGGTAGGTGATATCATATGGTATTTGTCTTTCTCCTTCTGACTTACTTCACTTAATGTAATAATCTCTAGTTGTGTGTATATATTTATAATTATATATATAATGGAATACTACTCAACCTTAAAGAATGAGCAGCATGGATGCAGCTGGAGATTATTTTGTGTGTGTCTATTCTTTCGGCATTCATCTGTTAAAGGGTATTTAGGCTGTTTCCATGAACACTGGGGTGCAGGTATTTGAATTAGAGCCGTGTCTGGATATATGCCCAGGAGTGAGATAGCTGGATCATGTGGTAATTCTGTTTTTAGTTTTTTTGAGGCACCTCTGTAGTGTTTTCCATTGTGACTGCACCAGCTTACATTCCAAACAAACAGTGTAGGAGGGTTCCCTATTCTCTACATCTTGTCTGCTGCTGCTGCTGCTGCTGCTGCTGCTAAGTCGCTTCAGTCGCGACCAACTCTGTGCGACCCCATAGACAGCAGCCCACTGGGCTCCCCCGTCCCAGGGATTCTCCAGGCAAGAACACTGGAGTGGGTTGCCATTTCCTTCTCCAGTGCATGAAAGTGAAAAGTAAAAGTGAAGTCACTCAGTCGTGTCCAACTCTTAGCGACCCCATGGACTGCAGCCCACCAGGCTCTGCCATCCATGGGATTTTCCAGGCAAGAGTACTGGAGTGGGGTGCCATTGCCTTCTCCCTACATCTTCTCTAGCATTTGTTATTTGTAGACTTTTTAAAGATAGCCATTCTGACCAGTGTGAGGTAGTACTTCATGGTAGTTTTGATTTGCATTTATTTAATAATTAGCTTACTCCTTGGAAGGAAAGTTATGACCAACCTAGACAGCATATTAAAAAGTAGAGACGTTACTTTGTCAATAAAGGTCCATCTCATCAAGGCTATGGTTTTTCCAGTAGTCATGTATCAATGTGAGAGCTGGACTATAAAGAAAGCTGAGTGCCGAAGAATTGATGCCTTTGAACTGTGGTGTTGGAAGACTCTTGAGAGTCCCTTGGACTGCAAGGAGATCCAACCAGTCCATTCTGAAGGAAATAAGTCCTGAGTGTTCATTGGAAGGACTCACATTGAAGCTGAAACTCCAATACTTTGGCCATCTCATGTGAAGAGCTGACTCATCTGAAAAGAGGCTGATGCTGGGAAAGATTGAAGGCAGGAGGAGAAGGGGACGACAGAGGATGAGATGGCTGGATGGCATCACAGACTCAGTGGACATGAGTTTGGGTGAACTCCATGAGTTGGTGATTTACAGGGAGGCCTGGTGTCCATGGGGTCGCCAAGAGTCAGACACGACTGAGAGACTGAAGTGCACTGATAATTAGTGGCCTTGAGCATCTTTTCATGTTCCTGTTGGCTGTCTCTGTGTTTTAGGAGAAATGTCTGTTTGGTAACCTAGTTAGCTGATTATCAGGGCTGCTGGCATTCCGCACTCTGAGTTCTTACCCCTGTGTGTGCAGCTTTCTCATGGGTGCTTCCTGTAACTCCAAAGTTTGAGAGATCTGTTTTTTTTTTTTTTTTTAAACATAAAGTTACTGCCCACTTTGCTTCCGGTCAGTAGCACAGTCAGACGATAGTATATCATTATCCATATGAAATAACTAGCTCCGAGGTTCAACTTAAATATACCTTGAGGGAGAAGCACTCAGGAGGGCCCCCACCCCCCGCTGAAGTTAGGGACAGCCATTAATTTCTCGTTGTCACTTTTGCCCTCATTCCTTTTGTGGGCCCGGTAGGAGATATTGTCTGGTAGTCCCTTGTGGCAGGCAAGACTTGCGGGTTGTGATGTGGGTGTGATGGTTTTCTGAGAAGGAAGGATTAAGAGTTCTTTCGCAAAGCCTTCCCTCATTTTTCCAGTGACACCGCTAGTAGATGATTTTTGCAACCCAAGCAGCTAGTGTCGGTTGGACGCTGTTTTTATTTTTGGCCATTGTGCTTTGTCTTTTGTTGTTGGAGGAATTGAAGAAGCCAGCATCAGCCACCCAATAGTTTTCTTGTCAGAAAAGGAGAATGTTTTCACTGTCTCCCTTTTGTATAATTTTGGAGAAACAACCCCAGAAGAAGTGAAGTGAAATTCCTGAAGGCTAAAAAGTTCCTTATGAGAATGTTCCTTATCCCTTACGATACTGAGAATATAGTTACCAAGTGGGTGGTCATTGGGAGGCTAGGAATTGTAGCTATTGTGGTTCCTCCGGCTCATTGTGGTGGTCATGCTCCGTCTTTGGGAGCGTGAGTTAGGATGTAGACACTCCGATGCCTATTTACGGTGTTTGTTCTATTATTTTTTTGCCATATTGTATGGCACTCGGGATCTTTATCCCCCTACCAGAGACTGAACCCATGCGCTCTGCAGTGGGAGTGTGGGATCTCTGGACCGCCAGGAAAGCCCCTGTTCGTGTCTTTTATGCCATCAAGCAGTTAACTCAATCCAGTTCCCATCAGACACAGACTGGGCATCCTCCAGGTCAACTCAGTTCTGATGCTGTCCACCGGGAGGGGGCGCCAGATCGCACAGGGGAAGGGCTCAGACTGCAAGACTGAGCCCCGCCTTCCACCAGACGCCTGTCCCAAGTCCAGGTTGTTGCCTGTGCTTCTGACCAACTGGCTATGGACTGGAGAGTGCCGTCCTTCTCTCAGGTGTGATGAATTTGCTAGAGTGGCTCACAGAACTCAGAGAAATATTTACCAGTTTCCTATAGAAGGATGTCATTCAGAAACGGAAGGAAGAAAAGCTCAGGGCAAGGTCTGTAGGGAGGGAGCTTGGAGCTTTGCTGCCCACTCTGAGTGTCCTCTGCCTCCCTGCACCCCACCTGTTCACCTACCAGGATGTCCTCTGAACCCTGTTCTTTGGGGGTTTTATGGAGGTCTCATTGCATAGGCAACAGTAAGGAAATTTGTAGCCGTTGATGATTCTCCGGTGATTAAAGCACCTCCAGCTCCTTTCCCCTCCCTGGAGACCAGGAGTAAGACTGAGAACCCCGACCCTCTCATCACAGAGCGTCAGCCCCACGGACAACCGTCTCCCATCCTTAGGTGACCAGGGCCTTACAGAAGTCCCTCGCTAACATAACAAACGACACATTTAAAGCTCTCATTTCTTAGGAAATTCTGAGGGTTTGAGGAACTCGGTGCCAGAAATAGAGACAAAAAGCAAATGTACATTTCTTACCCTAAATCACAACTTCACACTCCCCTCCCCTGGTTCTGGCTTACCATAAAACAACTTATACGTATCTGGAAATGAACACATTTTCAAGCTCAGTCTGTTCCATTCTCAACAGAACAGAACTCAGAGAGCAGTGTGTATTTAATAACGTGAGTTACAAGAAAGTCATGGTTGGCCTTGTTATCAAATGCAGTGATCTCAAATTTTTATTCTGCTGTGGCTGGAACTAACTAAATGTGAAAATGAAATATTCTCACATAATAAAGCAAGTTAGGATCTTGGTTTCCCCTGTTAGTAGAATGATAATTCAACTCTCTTAACGTGTTTGAAATGTTAAGTTCGAACAGAAAAAGGTTTTGGCTGTGCTTTCTTTGTCGAAGTACACCTTGTTTTAGGACAGGAGAAGGGGAGATGTTGGGCCTGGTGCTCTTGACTTTTATCCAGCCTCTGGACCGAAAACCCACCAGCTCACGTCCAGGTCCCCATGTCCTTTGTTTTCTCACAGTAAGGTCTCCAAACGCATGACGGTTTCCTCAGTGTATTTGTGTGGGATTTGGAAGCTGAGATGGGGCCCATATTCCTTCTGCTGGTGTAACTGGTGGACAGGGTCATGAAGGGATGTGTTCAGAGGCAAGTGCAGTGGTCAGAACTCTGTTCAGTGCCCCTGCTCTGGCGGGAGAGGCTGCTGAAGCCGCAGCAGCAGCAGCAGCAGCAGCATCCAGATACTGGGGTCAGGGCCACCTGCAGTGCTGGCTCTTGAGTTAAAAAGCCTACGGGGGATTTATGTTCCTCCAGGCCAGTGATACTGTACATACCCAATTCCCGTATCACATCCCTTCCTGGTCAAAACACCTGAAGTGGTTTCCATTCCCAGCACTGGGTCTGGACTGGTCGGGCTGTTGTTGAAATAAGGAGGCAGAGGATGGCTTGGGTGCAATCCTGGATACGTTGACCCATCTTTCTAGAGCAGGGGTCCCCAGCCTTTAGGGTCTAGTGGCTGCTGGCCTGAGGTGGAGCTGATGTAATAATAATAGAAAGGCAGTGCCCAATAAATGTAGTGCTCTGGAGTCATCCTGAAACCACCTCCCACCTCCACCCCAACCCCCGGTCCATGGAAAAATTGTCTCTCATGGATCTGGCCCCTGGTGCCAAAAAGATTGGGGACTGCTGTTCTAGACAGTATATCTGAGGGGTAAAACCCTCATTCGTCCTAAAAGTCAGGTTTATAGAGGTGTAATTGATAAATAATAAAACTCACCTCTTTACAAATGTAGTTTTGTTGCTTCTGTCCTTTGATTTGTTACAGCAGTTCCACTGCTTTCCAAGAGCCCCTTGGGTTCCTGTATATTTAACTCCTCTGGTCCCTGGTGAGCACTCACCTGTCTTCCTTCCACGTAGTTTTGCCTTTTTCGAACACCCACCTAAATGGAGTCGTGCGGTCTGTATTCATGAGTCTGGCTTCCTCTGTTGGGCATATCACTGGAGGTGTTTATTCGGTGCCCAGACGCCTACCCCTGGCCTGGAGAGAAGCTGGAGCGGCATCTCGCTAATCCCTCCGCTGTGGCTTCCCAGGTGGTGCTGGAGGTAAAGAACCCACCTGCCAATGCAGGAGGCATAAAAGACGTGGGTTCGGTGTCTGGGTCAGGAAGATCCCCTGGAGGAGGCCATGGGAACCCACTCCAGTATTCTTCCCTGGGGAATCCCGTGGACAGAGGAGCCTGGCGGGCTACAGTCCACAGGGTCACAAAGAGCCGGACACGACTGAAGCGACTTAGCACACGTGCCCGGGTACCTTCAGCGGAAAGCCCTGATGCTGTGTCTCAGGAGCATGCCGCCAGCGCCTGTCAGCCCTGGGCTGGCTGTCTCGCTGGGGCACTTGCTTGGTCAGCCATCTGCATCGAAGAGACCACGTGCCCTGCATCCCCCAAGTCTAGCAGGTCCAGAAGGACTTCTCCTGACATCCCCACTAAGGACTGGGTCAGCATATGAACTAGCTAAGTGGGCTTTGGTTAGAAAATGGCCAAATTGAATTTTCAAGTGCTTATGTCATAATCTCTCCTCCTCCAATGGAGGGTGTTGTCTTGCCAATGAGGGGAAGAGACAGATATAAAAGACTTAGCTGAATGCTGGCTCAAGAAGAATTTTCATGCCCTTGGTTGAATTGTCATTTTTAGCCCAGAACTTTTGAACCACTCACTTAACATAGAAGGCTGTCAGTTTTGAAATAACTCTGAAATTCAAGTTGAAGCCTGGCCAGTCTAATCTCAAGCCATTTTGATGATGTTTTACGCCTCACCTCCACAATGCATCAGTGTATATGTATGTGTAGATTTGAGCATAAGGATGAGGCATGGGACAGTGATAGATTTTTCAAGATAAGGTGGTATGCTGCTTTGATCGTTTGGATGGTTTTTTAACTGAGCTATTACTTGTGGCTGTGCTGGCTCTTTGCTGCTGTCCTCGGGCTTTCTCCAGCTGCGGTAGTTGGGGACTGCTCTTCGGTGCAGTGGGGTGGGGGCTTCTCGTCGCAGGAGCTTCTCTTGTTGCAGAACATGGGCTCCAGAGCAGGCTTCAGTGGTTGCAGCTCACGGGCTCAGTTGCCTCATGGCGTGTGGGATGTTCCCAGACCGAGGATCAGACCTGTGTCCCCTGCACTAGTACACAGATTCTTAAGCACCGGACCATTGCGGAAGTCCTGGATAATTCTTTTAGCATACATTTTCAACCTTGAAGATTTGTTCAAAATATTTGACACACATTTGTTTGTTATCAACTGTTTGACCAGGGAGTGAGACAGCTAACCCATCGTTATAATGGTGGGAGATTGCTTTTGTGATATCTGTGATAGGTCCACAAAGTTTAATGGTTGCTCTGTAGGAAATGTTGTCAATCATGTCCAGACTTTGTAACAAGAAAGTCCATGGGTGACGTGATTACCTGTTTTCTACCCCACTCTCCTTCCTTAGTCAGAGAGTTTAATTGCATCAAACTTTCCAGATCCTGTAGAACACTTTTTTCCTCTGTGAACCATGCCTTTGAATCACTAAATATTAGAATAGTCTTTAGGGGTCCAGTGGCTACTCTCCAGACTGGAGTGAGTGACTGACTTGCCAAGAGACACAGGTCTGATGAGCAGTAAAGGCAAGGTGGAAGTCTGGACTTCTTTATCCCCAGCCAATGCCCTTTCCTATAGACAACACCATTTCTTGTGTCCAGAGGGAATCCTCAACTGCAAGTAACAGAGAACCCAATTAGAAGCTCAGGCAGTAACAGCATTTAATTTTCTCACACAATTGGACTTCTGCCGATAGCGGTCATGGGTTTGTTGCAGTCACTCCTGACGCCCTTGAAGATACAGGCTGTTAGAAAATGGTTTGCAGGTTCCTCAGAAACAAAAACTAAACCCAGAACTACTGATCCAGCGATCCCACTGTGTGTCTTTATCCAGAAGCACTGAAATCAGGATCTTGAGATGTTTACACTCCAGTGTCTATTTCAGCTTTGCTCCTGAACAGCCACACGAGGTGGGAACAACCTAAATGGATGAATGAACAGAGACAATGTGGTGTATGGATACGATGGGTTGTTAGCCAGCCTTAGGGTTGTTGTGAGCCTTCAGGACATTATGCTAAGTGAAATACGCCAGTCACAGAAGGACAAATACATGATTCCACACATGGGAAATATCTAAAGTTATCAGACTCATAGAAACAGGAAGTGGGATGATGGTGGCTGGGTAGAGGGGGATGAAGAGTTTGTTCTCCAGTGAGTGGAGAGTTCCATTTGTATGAGATGAAGGGTTTGGAGGACCGCATGTAACTAACACTGACCATACCTTACACTTCAGCATTTGTTATGAGAGTAGATCTTGTGAGTCCTTTATGATGCAAAACATCAGTTACCTCTTTTAAAAATAAAAATAAAAACAGGTTTCTTCCATTATTCTTGAGCTGGTTTTTCATCCCCATGCTTGTCATGGTGGCTGTGTGCCAGCTACAGTCCCAAGCATCAGAAACCCATGGCATTCCTTTAAAGGCTTCCCCAGGATGCTGCATGTGGAAAGGGAAGGCCCCAGCATGCTTTTCCTGTATGTCCCAAACAGAGCTAGATACCCCCCTGGGCCCCACCCAAGACCTGTAACTCAAGCCTGGCACCTGGGTTTCCATGACTGCTTTAGAGTAATCAGTCACCCTCCATGGCTGTGGAGGAGGGTGCTGAATCACAGTGAGTCTTGAGTCCTAGATGGCCCCACACTGGGTCCCTGTTAGCAGGGGAGAAGTGAGGAGAGCCCTGGGGTGTGGGGATAGTGTGACTGGACCCCCCAAACCTGCCCCAAGCAGGTTTTCTTCCTGCAGCACTCATCTGCAGCTTCCATAAGACTTTTCCAGCCCTACCATTTCATCTCATAGGCCAAATTCTTCAATGAGTGAACATGAAAGGTCCGTCTGTACTGTTCATGTGCTGAGGGCATCTCTCCCTGTCCTCATCTCTGTCCCTTGCTCTCTCTAGGAGTCTGGATGCCCCAACAGAAAGTCTAGGGACTTCCCTGGCAGTCCAGTGGTTGAGACTTTGTGCTCCCAATGCAGGGGGCATGGGTTCCATCCCTGGCTGTGAAACTGAGATCTCACATGCCATGCAGCATGGCCAGAAACCTAAAAAACAGTAAGTCTAACCGCTGAGTGGCACGTGAGTTACGAATGCTGCTGTAATGAGAGATTCATTGACGACCAGTGCCCTGGCCTCCCTAAAGTGAAGGCTCACCTACTCATTAGTCCTGGCCTTGACCTGTCCAACACGTACTAGATGGTGGTGGTGATATGCGGAACTCTTATTATGACCTTTTCAGAAGATCCATGCAGGGCATTCCAATTTAGGTCCTTCATTATAGGAATGAGCAGTGGGTTTTAATCATCTGGATTTTTTCTTCTCCTCTTCTGGCTGTAGGTCTGCAGAGACAGCAGTCCATCCACTCTGCAAATGTAGAAGATACGCCTCCTAGTTACCAGACCCTCAGGACTTAGAAGGATCCAGGTTGTTGCTTGTGTTGATAATAGATCCTTCCCTCATAAGTTTGCTGTGTCCCAATATAGTAAGATAGTAATTATTCATCTTCTTGGTTATTTGTTTGTTCATCAAACACTAATTGAGCTACTATGTGGTAAAGTTGAATGGAAGACTCCTTAATTTAGCAGATTTCATAGCTCAGTACTGTGAGCTAAAGCATACCCAGGTGGCTAATGCAAGAGACTTAAGAGGTGCAGGTTTGATCCCTGGGTTGGGAAGATCCCTTGGAGGAAGGCATGGCAACCCACTCCAGTATTCTTGCCTGGACAATCCCACGGACAGAGAAGCCTGGTGTGCTACGATCCATAGGGCTGCAAAGAGGTGGAGCGTGACTGAAGTGACTTAGTACACATGAGCTAAATCATATGCCAACCTTCCCTGCTAGTTCATGTGTTGAAGACCTAACCCCTAGTAGGACTGTATCTGAGAGTCCTTAGGAAGCAGTCAAGGTTAAATGAGGCCATGTGGGTGGAGCCCCAACCCAAGAGGACTCTCTCTGACTCCACCCTGGGAGGACAAGGTGGAAGGCAGCCGTCTGCAAACCAAGAAGAGAGCCCTCATCAGAACCCAGCCGTGCTGGCCCCCTCATCTTGGACTCCCAGCCTCTAGAACTGTGAGAAAATAAACTCCTATTGTTTAACCCAACCCAGTCTATGGACTTTTGTTTGCCCAAGCTAAGACACTCAGCTTATTAACTCCATGCTTTTCTCACAATAGTCACAATTATTTTTCTCTCTTTATACCTTGAGATTAGAAGCAGGAGAGATGGATTTTAGCTCAGTGATGTTTCCAGGTTAGTTTGCCAACACTGGGGGTGGTTCTGGGCTCTGGGGCTGTGGTCTGCCTGTGGCCCGTGGCAGTTAAAATGACCATGTGTGAGCTGCATGGCATTTGGTGGTGCTCTCATAGGATCCGATTGTTGTTCCTCATGTGGCTGAGAGCTCCTGTCTGTTAAAAAAAAAAAGTTTTTCTGTCCTCTTAACAGTCAACAGCAAACATAAGCATCACAGGCAAACCTAAGCTCTGTGTGCATCTTTCCAGGGCTTCCTGAACCTGGATTCTGGCTGCACTGATGAGCTCTCAGAGGCTACCAGATACAGCAGTGTCATTTCCAGAGCAGCTTTGGGGGAATTTTTGTTACTTTTCAAGGATTTGTTCCTCCCTTCTTTCCTCTTCCTTTTTCTCTTCTCCCTTCTAGTGGGTGATGATAAAGTTTTGTTTCTTGGCTGGTGTTGCTTTCATAAGAGCAGGTGGAATACACTCAGAGGTTCCCAACCACACCTCCTTAGGGGCTGCTAGGGTGTGTCTGGGGCTTGAACCAGCAGGTGCAGCCCCAGAACAAGCTGGTCTGTGGTGGGCCTCCCCCCCCTCTCCCTCCCCCTCCCCCAGGCCACTGTGGCTTTGTGACATAAACACCCACCAGAGTGTTGGGGATGCAGCCACCGTGGATTTGCCAGTTGTGAGCTGGAGCTATATGAAAAAAAACAGCACCAAGTGGTATAATCTCATCTGTCCTGCAGCAGCCCCCCAAAGGATTAAGTGCTTTGAAACTGGTGAATGAAAAGGGCTTAGAATTATGCAGTGTTTCCTGTGGGTTTCTCCCCTTCTCCCCTCCCCTGTTCTCTTCTCTCTCTCCCCATCCCTCCTGTCGTCCTCTCCACTCCTGCCTCCTCATCCCCCACTTCTCCCCTCCCTCCTCCTCCCTCTTTGCCTTCCTGCCAGTCCTGTGGCCACAAAAGGGAAAGCCTGACCTGAACCAGACGTGAAGAATGGAAGAGAGTCTATGCAGGTGGTATGATTATTTTTAGTGGCCTGTTGTTTCCGGGTTTGTTTATTCTTTTCCTAGCCAGGTGGCCCCAAATTTCACAACTCCTCCACTTTCCCCCTGGCCTGCCTTGCTCTGTGAAGTGCTACCAGCAGAAAGAAGCTCTTCACCATCTGTCTGGCTTACATTTTTATTTGCCCATGATGAATAATTCTTCCCAGGGTGATTTATATGCCCCCTCTGATGATGTTCACTTTCCAGAGATGGGAAGTCGATGCTCAGAGATTTATGATCTTGGGAAAACAATGTTAGGGAAGAAACGAGGAAAGTCTTTTCTCACATCCACTTGGCTCTGCCTGAATTAATCAATGAGTTCTTGGATCCCTTTTGTGATGTGAAATTGAGTTTTGTAGATGGATTATGGGGCCGTGTGGCATAGGGACTGCCTCTGTGCTGTACTGTAATTCTGAATTCTAAATTTTGGGGTAATGATGAAAGATGAGCAGCTCACCAGAGCAGAGACGGTGTGTGTGTATGCGAATGAAATTGTCTAAGTTCTGGTAGATTTCTCTCCGTGCGGAGACCGCCGCTCTGATGCTGGATCCTACTTGACCGGCAGTTTGGCTGGCTGTCCTGGTCCCAAAGCTCTCCTTGTCCCTGCAGATATTAGAGCAGCAGGGGTCAAGCAGGTGGGCTTTGTGAGGTGACAGGTGACCAGCATCACGGGACACCTGGCGCCACCATCTTTCTCCTCTGGGAACAGTTTGTAGTCATCGCCTACCCAACACCCCTCACCCCGCTTCTCTGCCATTCTCCACCTGCAGCTGGCTCATTAGACACTGAACTGTCCTCTGTCACATGTGGCTCTGTCTATTGGCTACAGTAATCCCAGCCAGTGACCTCATCACTAATAAGTATAAGATGAGGGTCAGACACACAGCCACTTGGAGGAAAAAAGAAACCATAACTCTTTTGGAAATGAAGTTAAACCAGAGTGAGAACACTGTGTCAATTGTTAAAGCCCTAGAACTGTCCTTCAGATTGCCCCCAAATCTCTGTTTTCCTTGATCTTATCAGAATTGCTTTCCATGAAAGAGAATAAGCAATGTATAGAACTTGATTGCCTTTAAGTAATGCTGCAAGGTATCAGATCTTAGAGCAGATGTATAGTCTTTAATCCACGCTCTGAGTCTGTAAGAGTTTTGTGGGTCGTTCTGGAAATGGACCCACCATGAATGACATTCTTTTTTGGAAAATGTATTTCAGACTCCAAATATCTTCTTTTCACTGACTTGTGGACTAAAATGCAGGGACAGCTTGTAGTTTTGTTTTTAAAAATTATATAACCAGGGAGAGACAACCCCTTTGGGGAACATGAGGTTTTCTTGTAGTGACTGAAACCAGTTTCCTGTACTGAAGTGAGAAGGGGAATGCAAGCCACAGAAAGGACTGCTCTTAGCTCTACCTGTCTTTTTGTTTCATTATGGTGCATTTTTAGAGCTAAAAACTTTATTTAGAATGAAATCTTACGTAGAAATTCCCAGAATGAGGAAATGCCCACCCATGTTACATGCTATTTTGTGAAATAGTGGGTCTTCACCAGAAGAGGGGAGAAGTGAGGCTAGATGTCGTAACTGGCTTCTTCCTGAGGCTTAACAGAAGCCCTTTATAAAGCAGCAGCGGGCCCATCTCACAGAAGCAGGCTCTGTGTTTATATCTTTATTTTTTAGAACGCAGATTCCTGGTAAAATGTAAGAGACAAAACAGTAACTGAGAAGGAGAGCCTCTTTTTGACAGTCTGGCTGTTGAGATAAATAAGAAGTGTTTCAAAGCTGCGGGAGTGTTTGGAGAGGAGGTGAGGTTAGACGTTTGCGTGCCTGGATCATAGGACCGAAGCTGGCAGTCTCTCTTCTCTTGGGCATTCTGGTCTAGAGCTGATGCCAGTTGAGCCATCCCTTGATGCGGAGGGGCGGGTGTCAGCACGATGTGTCTTTAGGGTCCCCTCTGTGGAGGCTGGCGGAGGTGATCGGACCCCAGTCCGTTTATTTACTGGTTTTGAGAACGTGGGCATGTCAGTGGTCAGTGGTAATGATTGTAGTGATTTCCTGGTGGAAATGTCATGAGAACCAGTTGAGACAGTGCCTTGTCAGTGTTCAGCTCTGTGCCTCGCACTTAGTAGGTACTCACTAGTCTAAAGTCAGTCCCTTTTCAGGTTGTCTTTGACCTGCCTCTCTTATCCTTGGCTGTAGATACAAGTTAACTTGAGAAGCCCCTCTGAGCATTTGTTGTTAAGCGAGTTTGAGTTCTTCACACGAGATTCATTTCTCTTATGTCATTTTCCTAAATAGTCTGGGTGTAAATGATGACAGGTATGTCTGTTTATATGGTGGCCCCGATTTACAGGGGCCTCCACTCATCCAGATATGGCTTCTCCAGCTGGTTGAGGAAATCATGGAGGCACTTCTGTTGCAAGACAGGCCTCTTGCCAGGCCCCTCACCGAGGAAGTCCAAGAACCATCCGTCCAGCTGCAGAGTGGGCCCCGCTCCCTGGGTGTCTGGAAGGTGTGCTGACTTTCACACCCCAGCCTTGCTCAGCAGAGGAAGTCGAGTGTAGAGAAATAAAGGAACTATTACAGGGACTGTATTAGTTTTGTATTGCTGCTGTAACACATGGCCACAAACTTAACACCTTGTAAAGCACAAATGCATCATCTTAGAGTTCTGTAGGTTAGAAGCTTACACAGGTCTTGGTGGAGTCAAGTCCAGGTGTCAGCAGGATGGCGTTCCTTTCTGGAGGGACGCTCTGGGGTGAATCTGTTCCCTCAGCTTTTCCAGTTTCTAGGAGGCCGCCTGCTGTCTTGGCTTGTGGCCTCTTTTCTCCCCTTCTTTTTAAAAATGATTTTTCTGTGGCTGCACGGATTTTTCTCTCGTGGTGGCAAGTGGGGGCTATTGTCCAGTCACGGTGTGTGGCCTCAGTAGTTGTGGCCTTGGGTTCCGTTGCCCAGTGGCGGGTGGAATCTCCCAGACCAGAGATCGAACAGGTGGATTCCTATCCACTGTACCGCCAGGGAAGACCCCTTCCTCTGTCTTCAGGGCCAGGGACCTCACATCTCTTTGACTCTGCTTCCAAACTCCTCTCTCTCTCCCACTTTTAAGGATCCTTGAGGTTACGTTGGACCCATCCAGATAACGTAGGACAGTCTCCCTACTTTAAGATCAGCTGATGAGCACTCTTTAATTCCCCACTGCACAGTTAATAACCTAACACAGTTGAGTCCTGATTATTAGAACATCTTTAGGCCATTATTCAGCCTACACAGCAGGCAAGTTGGTTGGCAGTCACCAAATACATTAGACAAAGCAAGGAATGAAACTGGGATCGACCTCTGGCTTGAAGTAGAGCCAGTGGTTAAATTGCTCCCTTTAAGGAAAGCAGTCTGCTCAGCTGGATGCATTATCAGGAGAAAAGTGACTGGCTTTTGCTTTTGTACACAGTGAAGCTTTTCCAAAGTGGCTTTTCCCAGCCTGTCCCCTGCTCCCCTCCCCCAACTCTCACTGCTCCCAGGAGCCTCAGCATTAAGTCAGATGTGACCCATGAGGTCATCATTGACAGTTGACACAGTTCAGAGCTTGTCAGTGGGAGGAGGAGGACTTGAAAAATTACTGTGAAACAACATAATTGTTCCATAAATATAGCACAGGATTTGTAGGAGGTTGCCAGTACCCACTATTTCTTCCTTCCAACACGACCACCTACAAGGAGCTGCTATCTCTCTTCTGGGGACTCTGTTTGCAGAGCAAACATACATACTTTAAACAGTTTCTGCAGCAGTGGAATCACACTATAGGTAACGTGGCTCTTTCATTTTTAACAATAGACCATAGGTATATTGTTTGCATTCCTTTTAACGGCCGCAGAAGCAATTCATGGAATCACATACCATAATTTATCAATATTTAACCACTAATTTATTTAACCAGACTCCACGAGAGACCTTCACATTGTCCAGTTTCTTTTACAGGTAGTGCTTTGACACATATTTGGCACACTAATGGACAGACATCTCAGATAGGGAAGCTGTCTAGTAGTGAACTTTAAGTGGTATTCAGCCAACATATGTGGGAATTGAAAATGTTGCAAAGTGTTACCAAATTGCTCTCCAAGACTCAGCCAAATTTACCCTCTCGGCATTGTGGTGAGGGCTGCTACTGTCCTGTTCTTTGGCCATTAGGAACGAGTAGCAAGGTCTTGTTTTCTTACCGGTGCTTTTAAGAAGAAAAATGGTTTCTTGTTTAATTTCTGTTTTTATAATTACGAATGAAGTTAAGGCTATGCTTTGCCTATTTATTAGCCCTTTGTATTTCTCTCTTGCTTTTAATGTTTTAGTCACAGCCTTTGTATTTTTTTTTTCCCAGTTCAGTTGGACTTTCTAATCTGTGTTCTATAAGAATCCTTTTTGTATTAAGCCAATCAGTCCTTCATTGTGTGGGAAAAATGTTTTGCCCTCTTGGGTGTACTTTGAGTGCTAAGACATGAGGATCAAAGTCATCGTTACAGTAGCCAGCATAAAACTTGACCCCGTGGAGGAGCCCTTCCTTGAGTCAGTTTGAGAGTCAGGTTCCCTGTACATCCTTTCATAACTCAGCGCTCATTTCAGAAGACCTTTGTGTATTGCTGTCTGGGGGTCGCCCACCACGCTGTTTGTGGTGGCAGTTGCATAGGAAGCTCGACACTGTGGGAATGTGCTTGAGCTGCTGCGTGTGTGCCCATCCTTCCTGGAAACATCGTCTGCAAGACTCAAGCACCCTGTCATGGAGAGCGTGGTCCGCCTGCCCGTGGAGCTGCTGCCCGGGCCCCGGCTTACTCGGAGGCAGAAGTCAAAATGCGAGCCGTCGTTCTGCAAGTGGTCCTGGCTTTGACCCTTCATCTCCATCCACAGTTGATTGTTGCTGGTTTTAAGGCAGTTTCTTTAAGGGTCTTTTTGAAAAATGTATTTATTTGGCTGTACCAGCTCTTTGTTGCGGCGCTCAGGGATCTTTCGCTGCTGCATTTTGAACTTTGAGCTGTGGTTTGTGGGATTTAGTTCCCTGACCCCTTGCCTAGGGAGCACAGCGTCTTAGTCACTTGGACTACCAAAGAAGTCCCTTACGACAGTTTTACGCAGGATACTTATCAAGTTGGGAAAAAAAAAAAAGCAATAGTTTTATTTCTCAGAAAATGAAGCACATAATGTCAGAAGTTAAACTTTTTTTTTTTTTTAGTTCTAAAGACATTGGATGGTAAAATATTCAGTTAAATATCAATTTCAAATAAGGTATCATCTACCACAGAGTATTTTTAAACTCGCATGAGGGATGTGTTTCATGATCATGCTTTATGAATGGGATGAAGATTTATCATTCAGGGATAGAGCATTTATCAAACGTCTACCCAAGTGACAGGAACCCTAGCTTTGAGAGTCATTGCAGGGCTCCGTTATGCTGGAGAAATGGAAATTCTATGCCTCAGAATGGTCTTAAAAAGAATTAATGTTTAAAAGAGTGTGGGTCCCACCTGAGACATTCATGCCTCAAAATTCACTGTGATCTTTTGTGCGAAATATCCAGTTTTTAAAAAATTGTATTTTAGTGAAGTATAGTTGATTTGCAATGTGTTAACTTCTGCTATACAGCAAAGGGATTCAGTTACACTTATGTGTGTTATTTCTCATAGTCTTCCCATTATGGTTTATCACAGGATATTGAATATAGTTCCCTGTGCTGTGCAGAGAGACCTTGTTTACGCTTCCTGTATAGACGAGTTTACGTCTGCTAAGCCCACACTCCCAACCCTTCCCACCCTCCCTCCCCTTCGGCAGCCACGAGTCTGCTTCTGGGTCTTGTGAGTCTGTTTTCATTTCCACGGGTGCGTTCATTTGTGCGTCAGACCTTAAGTTCTGCGTGTGGAGTGATGCCATAGGGTCTTGTGTCTTCCGCTGTCTGGTTTACTCGGTCATCCCTAGGTCCCTCCATGCTGCTGCATATGGCACTGTTTCATTCTTTTCTGTGGCTGAGTTGTACTGCATTATATATAATACACAGCCTCTGCTGGATCCGTCTTGTGTGCACAGAGGTTGTTTCCATGTCTTGGCTGTTGTAAATAGTGCTTCTGTGAACTTTTGGGTGCATGTATCTTTTTGAAATCTGGTTTTAAACCCACAGTCCTGATCATGAATAGCTCTCACCATGCAGTTTTCTCATTCCTCTGGGATGGTTACAGCTGTCTCACACGTTTCCCCTTGAGGTTTCCACTGAACGGAGCATTTGAAAGTGGGGCAAGGCCGAGTATGATACTATGATGGTTTTTAAGGTAGATGTAGTAAGCCTCATTGGGATTTTATGGCAGTGGAATAATCTGGAGAAATGAACTGTTGCAGTTACCCTCTTAGATCCTGGAGTATCACTTCCCATTCAGATAAAAATACAGGGAAACCTTCTTTAATAATATCTATCACAGTGGCTAGAAAAATAGTCATACAAAATGCAGATTAAAAGCAGAGAAAATGCCAGCTATTTGAGCCAAAGTGTACTGAGTGGGATTTAGAGACTGGAGCATCACTGGAGGCTTATTGGTGCTTCCTCACTGTAGAGTTAAGAGCTGTGGTGGTTTTGTTTCTGATTTGTTCTTTTTCTCCCCCGCCCAAAAAAACTGTAGATAGAGCCTATTTTCTCCCAGATGCTTTTCCCTAAGTTCATTAGTTTTTATAGAAATCAGGACATGATAGACATACACCGGGGACTTTGGATGGATTTTATTTATTTATTTATTTGGCCTCGCTGTGCAGCATGTGGGCTCCTAGTTCCCCAACCAGGGATCGAACCTGTGCCCCCTGCACTGGACACGCAGAGTCTCAACCCCTGGGCCTCCAGGGACGCCCCCAGAGACTTTTTAAGAGAAGTAGAGAGCCTACAGTTGCCCAAGCTTCAGATTATTGTTGAAATTTCCAGCTCCCCGCACAATGGTGTCCCTGGTGGCCTGGACGGAGTGTTCTCTTCAGAACAGTTTGATGGGCTTTGCCTTTCCCATTCACAGTGCGAGCCCATTTTACCTGCAAAGGAAATAAATGCGTCTTGCTTCTAATGACTCAGAAGCAAGTCTGTAGTTTGTGAGGCCACCAGTTATCTCCTTTGGCTTATCATCTCCTCCTAAATTCTCACTGTGTGTGCTGTGCTCACTCACTCAGTTGTGTCTGCCTCTTTGTGACCCCAAGGACTGCAGCCCACCAGGCTCCTCTGTCCACGGGCTTTCCCAGGCAAGAATGCTGGAGTGGGATGCCATTTCCTCCTCCAGGGGATCTTTCTGACCCAGGGACTGAACCCAGTGTACTCCATTGCAGGCAGATTCTTTACCCACTGAGCCACCTGGAAATTTTCCCTGGAGAGAATCAGCTGGGAATTTTCAGGTGAAAGAAATGATGACGTTGGACAGATACAGTCCTGAGTCAGGATTAAATGAACACCTGCTGTAGCCACTGATGCTCTTCCAGTCCAAGCTTATGACTTTCCCATCCAGCTTTTGGATCTTTGAGAAAAATTTCCAGGACCTGGTCTATTGCTGAGAAATGTAATTTCCTTCTTCAACTTGTGCCTGCCTGAGATTTGGGGGAAAGTTGTCCGTGTGTCTATGATTGGACCCTGTGTCCACACTGAGCTCTCAGGATTAAGCTTGGAAAGGCGTTAGAGACTGTGACATACTTCCTGCTACTGACTTTCCTGGGGGCCCAGCCCTCCAGCATGCCTGCTGCTTTTCTGGGCTGGTCCTTGGGTCCCTCTGGCCTTTCGTCATAGCAGCGGTGCTTTCCTCAAATGCTAATGTGTGTCCAAATCACTTTGGGACTCGGTAACCCTCAGGCTCTGCAGGGGAGGGGCAGAAGCAAGGTGTGTTCAGGGATATAGAGCTTCAGTTTCACAAGATGAAAAAGTTCCAGAAATTTATTGCCCAATAACATGAATAGAATTGATACAGCTGAACCGTACACTTAATAACAGTTAAGATGTTAAACAAGTAGTCGGATGTGTAAAGTGATTTGCCATAACTATGCACTAAGGCCTGTACATTGCATCGTATATAAATTCTGCTTCGATTCAAAAATAGCATCAAAATACAAACAGAGCAGAGGGCTGGGCGCCTATCCCCAGAGTTCCTGGTTCTGAAAGTCTGGGATAGGACCCAGACTTTGCATTTCTTTCTTTTTTCTTTTATTAAGCATTTTTGGGGGAAGGGGGCTGCGCTGGATCTTCTTTGCTACGTGTGGGCTTTCTCTGGTTGCAGCAAGCAGGGGCTGCTCCTTTTGTAGTGTGTGGGCATCTCATTGCAAAGCGCAGACTCTAGGAACTCAGGCCTCAGTAGCTGTGGCAAACAACTTACTTAGTTGCCCCGAGGCATGTGGGATCTCCCGAACCAGGGGATTGAACCTGCGTCCCCTGCACTGGCAGGTGGATTCTTAACGATTGGCCCACCAGGGAAGTCCCAGACCTGGCATTTCCATCAAGTTCCTGATGATGCTGGGGCTGCAGGTTGGAGACAGTGTGTTAGGCAGGCCAGATCCCGAGCTCTCCCACTAATCCATCCTGCCCTCTCCTAGCTTTGTGTCTTGTTTTTCCGCATCCCTGCCTTAGACGCTGAGCCCATGGCTGTGCATAATTTGCAGGAAAAGCTAGGTGATCCATCAATTAGCAGCATCAAGGGTATAGAGTCTGAAACAGCCACTCCGGGGGCACCATCGAGTCTCGTATCCCATGTTCACTTTCTGAATAGAGGTGCTTACTCTCGGCCGAATCAGAAGTCCATCAATGCAGCACAGAGCACAGATCAATAACTGTGGATATAGAAAGTCAGAATTCTGTCCTCGATGTGCATCTGTGGTTGCGACAGAAGCAAATCATAGAGGGTAGAACTCCTTGAAGTTTGCAGTTACAGAATCATCTTCTATAGCCACCCCCTCAACGCCATACATCATTCCATCACCTTTTCATTTTGGCAGTGAAGGCCCTTGTAAAATTGTTCTTCTGTGCTTCAGTCAGCATTTTAGATTTTTTAAACGATCTATTCTCACTGAGCTTTTTGTTGTGAAAATGTTAAGACAAGACAGGCATGGCGGTAGCCTGTGAATGACCCTAGGGAGGCTTCCTTGTGGGGTTTTAAAGGAGAGAGGGAATCCTTCAGCCCCGGGATCATCAGAGCCTTCGTCAGGACGCGTGTGCTCTTGCCGCAGAGAAATTAACAAATGCTGGCACCCCAGAAATGAGTTGGGAGGACGGTCACCGTAAAGCCTGATGCGGTGACGAGTGTTTTCTTTGCACACTGACCAGCAGGGAAGCCACCGCCACCTGTGGCTGCCAAGCGCTCACAGTGAGGCTGGGTAGTGTGCTTCGTTTTAATTAATCTGCTTAGTGCTGGTGGCTGCCACGGCAAGCAGGGCAAGTCTAGGCTGGAGGAGGGTCAGGTGAGCAGCAGGAGGGGATGTGAGAAAGGGGGTCTGGGGGAGGAAGGCCCCGGATGCTGGGCTGAGTGAGTAGACCATTGTCTGTGGGCAGTGGGAGGCTTTAAACAGAGAAGCGGGTGTTCAGGGAAGAACCTTCTAGTGGTGCCCGACTCGTGTGTGAGAGGAGGGGTCTGGAGCAGATGAGGATCTGAGAAGAGCTGGGGTTCTATGAGACGTGCCCCAAGGCCCAGAGTGGGATGGCAGGGGGTGTATAGGCAGGTGGTTGTTGGGGTGCTGGGTGCTGGGGAGGTGTCCGTGAGCCTGCAGGCTCAGCCTGGATGACGGGGAGGATGCTGAGTGAAGCAGGAAAGGTGGGGTGCTGGGGGGCCCTTGAGTTGTGTGTGGGCCTGAGAGGGGAGAAGAAATGCTCACGGCTCTTTCCCAGTTGAGTGGTGCCATGTCTGAGTTCTCAAGCGCTTCTCCGCCATCCCTGGTTGGCTAAAGTAAGGCCACCTGCTGGCACTGGGACCGGAGTGCTGCTTGCTGCCTCCAGGGCCCTGCTGCTTCCCTCCTTCTGAACTGCCTGCCGCCGCCTCACTGCTCCCCCACGGCTCCAGCAAGAGCTCCTGTTGACCCCACAGCTGGGAACGCAGCCCAGCCCCAGTCCACGCAGGTCCAGGGGAGCCCAGGCCATGTCCTGGACCGTCTGCCTCTCGTGCCTCCCACGGAGCCTGACAGGTTTGTCTGGATAAGAGGAGGGGCAGGGCATCCTCCGGCACCCCTGCTGCACTCCACGCTCCCTCACGCTGGGCCGCGGCTGCAGAAAAGCTTCTAGAGTGATTCTCAGTGCCCATCGGCCCTATTGATGGTCACGCTGCTGCTTAAACAGGCCATTTCCCCAGGGACTGGAGTGTGTTCATCAGCCTCTTAGGGATCTTCAGCAGTTGCTCACTTCTAAAGGGGCAAGCCAAGTGTGTCTTCATTCCTTCAAAGGGTATGTCAATGCCAGTGTGTATGTCCTGTCTTTGTTGATAGAGAGACAGTGATGAACAAAACACAGCCTGGTCCCGAGAGCGGGCCTTCTCTGCGGGGAGATGTGACCTGTCAGTGTGGGGTGTGATCTGTGCTGGGGGAGGGGGGGGGGGGTGGGACCACGAGGCTATCCCTCAGGTCAGGTGACACTCGAGTGAGACCTGAGATGGGGGAGGGAGGGAGTCAGGCAGGAATCCGGGCCGAGGCGGGAGGCTGGTAACAGCAGGTGCAAAGGCCCTGAGGTAGGTGTGCACTGCACGTGCCCAGGAGCAGGAGGTGGAGGGTGGGGCCCGAGGAGGATGTAGGAGGGTGTGCTGGGAAGGAAGGGGGAGAGAAGCAGGGGGCCTTGTGGGCTTCAGGGAGGATTTTGATACCGAAGGAAGCGGGGGAGGGTTTTGAGCACTGGAGCCAGAGGATCTGCCTTAGGACGGAAGATGCCTTCTGGCTGCTGAGAGGAGACAGGGCCATCAGGGTGGGGCCCCCAGAGACTGGCTGGAATGGGGGTGCAGTAAGGGAGGGTTGCCGGTGGCCGGTGGCAGGGCATGGAGGCTGTAAGAGCAGTCAGCGCCGAGAAGATGCAGCTTGAAGGGTTTGCTGGGGCGAGCGGTGTTGGGGGAACATGAGTAAGCGTGGGTGCTGCCGAGGCTTTCGGCTGAGAGCCTGGGAAAACAAAGTTGGCATGTTCTGAGCCACAGAGGGGCGCAGTTTGGAGTTGGGAGCTGAAAGGTATGTTTTGGACGCGATACGTTGAGAAGCCTGTTAACATGCTACTTCTCTATTGCTGCTGTTACAAACCGGCACAGACCCATTGGTTTAAAACAATGGAAACTGGTCACCTTGTAGTTCCATAGGTCAGAAGTCCTAGACAGGTCTCATGGAGCTAAAATCAAGGGTTTTTTTCTGGAAGTTGTAGGGGACACTCAGTTTCTTTCTTCGGCCATATCGCTTGCAGGTTCTTAGCTCCCCTGTCGAGGACTGGACGTGGGCCGTGGCAGTAAGAGCACCTAGTCCTGGCCGCTGGGAAGTGAAAGTGTTAGTCCCTCAGTCGTGTCCGACTCTGTGCGACCCCATGGACTGTAGCCCACCAGGCTCCTCGGTCCGTGGGATTCTCCAGGCAAGAACACTGGAGTGGGTTGCTGTGTCCTCCTCCAGGGGGTCTTTCCAACCCAGGGATCAAACCTGGGTCTCCTGCATAGCGGGCAGATTCTTTACCAGCTGAGCCACCAGGGAAGCAACACCCCCTAACCGCTGGCCACCGGGGAGCTCCAGAGACTCGGTTCTTGGCTCTTGCAGCTGCGAGAGGCTGCCTGTTTTCCTTGGCTCCTGGCCCCGCTCCCCCATCCACAGAGCCCCCAGTGCTGTTTCTCTCTGACCAGTTCTCCTGGGGACACCTCCTTCTGACCTCAGCCAGTTGAAAGAGTCTTGCGTTTTAGGGATAATACGCTTCTGTTGGATCCATCTGGATATCCCAGGACCAGCACCCTGATTCCAGGCTTTCATCGCATTTGTAAAGCCCTTTTCTCATGTGAAGTACCATACTCACGGCTTCCAGGGTGAGGGCTTAGATGAGTCTGAAAGTCCATGGTTCTGCCTAATTGCTCGGGCAGGTATGGACAGGCAGTCAAGACACACGAGGCTGGAGGTCAGGGGAGAAGGTTGATCTGAGATGCACGTTTAGAAGCCATCAGTGTACAAACGGTTTCAAAAGCCAGTCAGTCACATGGGCTCTCCCAGTCGGGCGTAAGGTCAAAGCCGTGGGTCACCTGGGCTCAGCCAGACCTCCCTGGCTGCTGTGTCTCTCCCGTTGGAAGGGCCCCTTCTTTCTCTGCTGCCCTAAGCATTGCTTCTTGGTGAGACTCGGCCCAGAGTCTGGCAGCGCACAAGTCACCTTCCTCCTGGCCTTGTCTGACTTTGCATCACGTGTCTTTTATTCTTTTAATTGTCATTTAAACTGACAGCTTCATTGAGATCATTCACAGGCCACCCACCCCACCTCAGGTGTGTTTCAGGATGCTCCCAGCACTGCAGTCAGCATTAGGACATTGTCCTAAAGGACCTCAGCTCCTAGCTGCCACCCCAGGTCCCCCAGCCCCGACCAACCGCTAATCTACTTCCTGTCTCTCTAGACTGACCCATTCTGGGCATCTCACGTGAGCGAGATTGTAGCATTGGCAATCTTCTGGGATGGGTTGGCTTTTTCAATTTAAGTCTGGATTTTGTCCGTGCACACTCTTTTACGATTTTTCTTTAGTTTTCTTCGTTCAGTGCTTACAGGTTTTTGTTTGTTTTTTTTTTTCAACTGAGCACCTGTTATGAAACCAGCCTCTGTGCTGCGATTCTAGAATGGGAACCCGAGGCACGCAGCCTCCTGTCTGCACGGAGCTGTGAGCTGGGTGAGCTGACAGCCTCACTCTCCCCGCCTGAGCTGATGGATCCAGGGCCTTCATCCTCTTGCAACCTGGAGGAGGCTTCAATTCACACTGACCCAGAGCCCTAAGCAGCCAGCCCGAATGATCAGTATTCCTTGTACCGAAAGAGTCCTGGCTGTCCTGCTCTGGCGGGAAAGCAGATAGATGTGCTGCTGCATAAACACGGTAGGGGAAGGGACTTCCCGGGCGGGCCAGTGGTTAAGACTCCGCACTCCCAATGCAGGATGTGAGTTCGAGCCCTAGTGAGGGAACTAAGATCCCACATGCCCCGAGGCATGGCCAAGAGACAAATAAGCTTTCTGATAAATTATGAATATATATTGTCCTTTAAAAAAAAAAAAAGCACACGGCAATCAAGCCTCCCACGGTGCTTAGAAATTACGGTACTCATAAGTATTTTTTTTTAAAAATGCAATTGGTTAAGCGCCAAATTGGGCACAGACAGGGTGCTCATGGATTCCTGGTTAGGATAGACATTGCCTCCACCCCCATGAAGCGCAGCTGAACTAAGGTCTCGAATGATGAGTTGAAACTTGCCACTCCCACCCAGGGCTGGAGGAAGAACGGTCTCCCCGCAGACCCCCACTTGTAGGACGTACCTTGAGCATCCTCTGTCTTCAATATCTCAGATGATGCTTGCTGATCATGAGCATCTGAGGAGACTGGTGTGGTGGTGACTCATTCTCCTCTGGTACCTGCTTATCCCTCAGCCCTCCCTAAGAGTGGGAGGTTTTTTTATGTCTTAAACCACCAGTTTGTCTTTTACCAGAGTCCAGAAACGCTAAGATGGACCTCAGGGAGTTTCTTCCCCACCTTTTCTGGGTAGTGCTGGACGGTAGCTGCCCACTCCTGTTACCCCCACAGACCACAGCTGGACCCCTGGGGCCCAGGATGGCCTTCGCACACCGAGGCTGTGTGCTGGCTGCCGTGATATTTGTCCCGTGTGATGCCCAGATCTGCCCGGGATCCTCGGCTGAGATTTGCGAGGGGATTCCTGTGCATCCCTTCCTGCTGCAGCCCCAGGTCTGGGAACTGATGCTGCCTCTGGCGTTCAGGCCCATGGACTGTTCAGGGGCCTGGATCTTTGTGGCCCCAGAGCCCTCCGGGTCCTCGGCTGGGGAAGGCCTGGGACACAGTGTGGGTGGCATCCTGCAGCTTCCAGGAGGGTGCTGCCAGGATGGGAATGAGCCCAAGTGGGGGTGGCAGGCGCTTCAGCTGAGGCTTCCCGGTCCTCGGGCCCCACATCCCCGGTGAGGGTGCCTCAGCCTCAGGAGAGCAGCGGGCTTTTGCTCAGTGTTCCCTCTGCACCCATGCCCCATCTTCCCTGAGCCTCTCTGTGGCATCCCCCTCCCCAGGGCTGGGTGGTACCATCTCCATCTCACAGGTGAGGATGCGGCCTGCCAGGTGGAGGGCGGCATTCGGGACTTCCGTCCAGGGCGTGTCTGCAGCCACTGCTCAGAGTTCTCTCTGGCTGCCCCTCAGAGCTGCGGTGGTGTGTCCTCTTTCTTGCCTTCTCGTGACCTTTATCCCATCTTCAGGGGCTTCCTGTGAGTTGGGAATAGTGACCTGTGCCGCCAGCACTGTCCGAGGACCAGGGCGTGGTAGGCACACCCTCACCCGCAGAACTTTGCGGAGCCCGCGCCCAGCTGTGAATTCAGGCTGGAAAGGGCCGGACTTTGCTGATGCAGAAAGGTCACAAAGCCCCGGACACAGCCCTGGCCCTTAGCCTGGTGCACTGCGTCTGTGCCCTCCCCTCTCTTCCCGGTGCCTGCATGCCTGGGCCGGGCCCTGCTGACCTGTTTCCCAAGCCTCAACCGCAGCGCAGTCACCTCCCGCTTCTGTCGCTGCTGCCCTTTCCCTGCTGCCCTTTCCCCGGATTTCCTTTGCTCCTTCCCTTGTGATTCCTTTCTTTTAAGATGGTTTCCAAGCAGACACGGTAAAGGGCTTGGCCATGCTCCTCCCCGAATGCCTCCCTCGTGTGTCTTTGAAAGGAATGCCTTTACGATGCTCGATGCTCCCGATGTGCTGTTCCTGATGAGGAATGCCCGCCCCCGCCTCTCAGCTCCCTCTCCCCAGAGGCATCTCCTCTTATCTTCCTGGGTGTGTTTGATGTACAATTAACCTTTCTGCAGGTCGGCCCCTTTGCTCAGGGACGAGCATCTGTCCTTCCAGTCTATGAGAGCCAAGTGTGGGAAGTGTGTGTGTATGTGTGGGTAGCGCCAGAGAGCCACCGCGGCCGCTGGGAGGCAGCAGAGGAGGATTGTGACATCAGCGGCGCCCAGCCCAGCCTCCCCAGGCCTGGACATAAAGCTTGCACTTGCACCTGTCCGAGCCAGGAGCCGACTCCTCCATCAGGTCTTCCTGACCGTGGCCTCGCCGTATCGACCTCCAAATGGCCAGATAAGGTCCCCCAGCTGCGGAGGCGGCCTCCGAGGCACAGTTGGTCACCTGAGGCCACCGCGGCTCCGTACAGAGGACAGGACGTGTGAGGAGCCTCTGACGGCCCCCCTGCGTCTGGGCCAAGGGGCATCAGCCGGACCTGACACCCCCGAAGACCCGCGCCTGTCAGCAGCCCTCTGTCATGACTTCTGACTGGAGACGAGCATCCATCCTGCTAGCGAGAACCCTCCCACCCAGCCAGGATGGCCTCCTTTTGGGGAATTAGAGACAGGCGCAAGAGAGATTCTTCTGGAGGAGAAACCCCACGTGCGCTGAGCGTGGGGAGAACAGTAGGTCCCGGTGGTCGCCACCGCGTGTTCAGAGGACAAGCATCACATCTGCGTCTGTCCTCGGGAGTGATTGTTCCAGGCGTAGTAGCGAGGGCCGTGCCCTCAATCGCCCCAGGGTACACGGTTCCCATTGGGGAGTGAGGTCGGCCGTGACCAGTGGAATTGGCTGCACAGCCCGGCTGGCAGCGGGGGCCCCAGGCTCTGCCAGTGCTGTTGATCAGATCCGCAAGTTGGACTGGGACTTTGGATCCCTCTGTGCCAGTCCTCGTGACCTCGGGCTATTAGACGGGGCTTCTTAGGATGCCAGATGGCACGGATGTGTCGATGTGCTCTGAGGATAGAGTACTGGTTGTGACCGCTTGGTTACATGCGCTGTAAATACCGAGATGGAGAAGAAAAGGCCAGGGACTGAAGAGACGGTAACCCCGTCATCAGCAGAACCAAAAATGTTGGTTTGGTTGGTCCCTGGGCACTTGTGCCTCTCAGACACTCAGATCCTCTTGCTCTTCTGGAGTTCACCATGCTCCTGTTTTGTTCCCTTAGTCTGTCTCTGTTTCCCCACCCTCCCAGTTTCTCTGGCCCCCTCAGCACTCTCCATGTTTCAACTTCACGTTCCTGCTTTTTTCTAAAACCTCTCATTTTGGGAAGACCACCTTCTCTTGACTCGTATCCCTTAGTGAGCAGAAGCCGGCTCGCCCTGGCGGCTGGGATCGCATGTTGTTGCATGTTTTGTGTAGCTGTGACCTTGAGAAGCAAGTGGCATACGAGGCCACGTCAATTCCCAGTTACTCCTCCACCCACTCCTGTGCTCATGACATGGAGGGCATCTGAGGGTGGCGGCGCTTGGGGTCTGCTTCCCCACCACCCCCTCTTGGTGGCCCTCAGAATGCCAGACAGTGTTCTTGGCTTGGCTGGGCCCCCCTTTCCCTGTAAAGACAATATCTGGGCTACGTCTAGTTCTTGCATTCAGTGCCAAGGGTTTTGGGTTGACTCAGCCCACCTATACCTCCATGCCAAGATACCAGCGTGCAGGGAGAGATGCCAGACTTAAAAACCGATTGGGCTGCGGCGTGTTCGCTGCTGGAAGAGAAGCTGACGTTCATTCTCTAGCTGGCTTTCTGTCTTGATCAGGTAGACTTCTGGGGAAGGTTGCAGCGCAGAGAGCTCAGTGGGTTCTGTCATTCTGTTGAAGATGTAGTCCAGTTAAAAATACCTCGTCAGGATGCTTGTTTTCCTGGCAGAAGTTGGCTGCCGGCATCCATCTAGTCCTTGCTGGAGGAAACCCTTCAGACCTGCATGGCTGTATTTCAGGGCTCCACGGGGAGCCGCTCCCTGCCCGGCAGTGAAACGGCTTCTTGCAAGACTGGGTAAGGCACAGGCCTCTCTCTAAGGCCTTGAGGCAGAGGCTCAGCCCTTTGATTTAAGTCACTGGGTGAAGCGGACCTTCGTAGTGGACCCAGCTGCTTGTATTGGCCCCAGGCCTCAGTCCAGACAGCAGGGGAGATCACTGTGGAGAAAGACGGACACCGTCCAAGGAGGGGAAGATAGAAACGAGGCTGGGAAGAGGGTGGGTTTGGGGAGCGTGGCGCGGAGTGAGGGCCTCGATAGGGAACTGCATGGACTCTGAAGATAAATGTCTGTTTCCTGGTTGGTTTATTTCCCTGGAACTGACTCCAACTGTAATTACATCACACGTGTGTATTGAATAAAAGAGATTGGAATTTCAGTCTTGCTTGGAATTTGCATTTGTATGAAGCTTTTTGTGAAAAGGATGAGACACCAGCCAAGTTCAGTGTGTCTGCGACACCGGTGTTCGCCTTGACAGGACAGCGGGACCCCATGGGTCTAACACGAGTTGCGGTGTTGCTTCTGGCTTTGGGCCCCAAAGCGGGGACGAGCTTCTCCCTCTCAGATGAGGCGCAGAGACCGGTAATGAGGCAGGGCGTGTCTGGTGCTGGGACCTTCCCAGCCTGAGGGCCCAGCTCACTTCCAGGACCCTTCAGACCTTGAGAGGCCTGAAGTCAGTCTAGGCAGACCCACTCTATAAAATGCCCTCCCTCCTCAGTTTGAGTGTGAAATGTCAAGGGTGACATATCATTTTTAAAAAGATTTTTGTTTTGTATGTGGACCATTTTTAAAGTTTATTGAATTTGTTATGACGCTGCTTTTGTTTTGGCTGCTAGATCTTGGCTCCCCAACCAGGGATCGCACCCTTGCGCCCTGCGTTGGAAGAGGGGAGTCTAAACCACTGGACGGCCAGGAAGGTCCCCTGGCAGTAGATATCTCATTGAGTGTCCTTGGCACCCAGGTTAGGAACCCTTGCCCTGGGGGCCAGGTCACTGCTGAGCCACCAGGGGGCGCCGGCTGCCCTGTCGGCCTTTTCCGGGCCCTCTGCTCTGCTTGTCTGTCTTCCCTTTGCTCCCAACGCAGGAGTCACTGGCTTGTTGTACCCCACACTCTGCGGTGCTCGTGTGGTAGAAATCCTGACTCATAATTTTTGTTTTTACTCAAAGCTTCATTTTTCCAAAGCCTGCTTTTCTTTACAGCATATCCTAATTCCATTATATATTCAAGTTTGCAGACCTTTTTACTGCCCAGCTGGCTCATTTGCAGAGTTCTCCAGGGGATGGGGGAGGGGGGTTTGAAGATGCTTCTTGATCAGGTCTTAGGAATTTTCTCAGAGTTATAAAGCCGTTTTTTCCTTTCAGTTTTCTTCTGAGGTGGAGAAACACTGTTCCAGCCACCTCTGATCCCCTGGGGAGAGGAACAGTCCTCGATGAGCGGGAAGGGGAGGATGCGACCGGCACGTGGGCCTGGCGGTGGAAAAGAGATTGGATCCACTGACTGTTACCGCTGTTGTGGATTTCATGTCAGACAGCAGAATCTGCAAGCCCTTGACCTTGAAAAGGGAGGTTTTCTGCCTTTAAAACTCCATCAAAGCTGGTTCTTCGAATTCTCCATTTTTCAGAGGCCCTGCTAACTGTGGGTGCTTTGCAGGTGCCCACAAATTGGTGTTCACACGGCCAGTTGACCCTCAGCCTGATGTGCCCTGTTGGAGACGTCTACCCTCCATCCATGCATACCTGTATTGTTTTATTTTTCTGATCAGATCAGTCGCTCAGTCGTGTCCGACTCTCTGCGACCCCATGAATCGCAGCACGCCAGGCCTCCCTGTCCATCACCAACTCCCGGAGTTCACTTGCTACCTTTAAACTCACTCTTATTTATTTTTGGCTGTTGTGGGTCTTTGTGGCTGTGAGTGGGCTTTCTCTAGTTGCAGCAAGCTGAGGCTGCTCTTTGGTTGCGGCGCACAAGCCTCTCATTGCTGTGGCTTCCCTTGCGGCGGAGCACGGGCTCTAGGCGTGTAGGCTTCAGTACTTGCAACATGTGGGCTTGGCCGCCTTGATGCCTGTGGGATCTTCCTGAACCAGGAATTGAACCCATGTCCTCTGTATTGGCGGGCAGATTCTTAGACCACCAGAGAAGTCCCACACATCCCCATTTTGAGACCCACACAAACAAGTGGTCTCACCTTCTGCATACGGATTGAGCTCCAGTTTGGGTGGAATTGGAGGAGAGGTGGTTCTCTAGTATGTTCACTGACAAAGTGATGAATGAAACCAGCTTTTTTAAAAACAAAAACAAAACTTGATTATTTATTCAGGGTTTGGTAGGAGAATCTTTGCAGGTTCTCAGAAGCTGGGAGAAACAGGAATATTACTGGACCCTTGTTTAAGCTCAGGGCACTGTTTGCTAAGGATCTGCGCCAGTGAGGGGATGTGTGTCAGACTCCCTGTGGCCTTTCTTCCCTTGATGGGGACTTCAGGGCCCCCAGGAGTTCTGGCCACCAGTCACCCTGGGTGAGTCAGCTTCTGGGGCCTGTGTACCAGCCTGCTTTCTCTTTACTGGGGCCAGTGTCCCTGGTGGTTTCATGAGACATGGGAAATGTGACGTTGATTGGAGTGGGACAAACTGGAGAGGCTTGTGTGCACAGTAATGCTTGTTTGCTGTGGCAGGATCTCGCGGAAGGCTTCTTGGCTCCTTGGAGATCAGGGGCCGGCTGGGCTTGGTCTTCAAGGAAGGCAGATGGCAGGAGATGTGTGGTCTGGGTGGCCTCTTAAGCATCTCCCTGCGAGCGGCCATGGATGGGAGGGGTGGAGAGTTCCCCACGCGCTGGCCTACAGGCAGATGGGAAAATCACAGCTTCGGAAAAAGAAGCCTTCTTCACTTCGCAAAACTGACTTGAGCTATTGATTTGTTTACCTCACACTCAGTACTTTGTGGAGCAACTCATTTCAGGCAGAACAATTGCACTCCAAAAGGAGCTCCCTTCCTTTCTGAATTTCTCTTTTGGAGAACGTCGAGGAATGATGTTGTGTTCCTTTCGGGTGTCCAGCAGTGATGCGGTTGTACACCTACAGGTATCTGTTCTTCTTCAGGGTCTTTTCCCATGGCGCTCCCTTTCTCGCTGAGATCTGCAGGGACCTTGAAAGCCAGGCCTGCCTCCTCCCGTGCAGGCTGGTAACCTGATTTGCTTTCTTTTTTAAAAAGTTATCTATATGTACGTGGTCATGCCAGGTCTTAGTTGCGAGAGGTCTTTACTTGCAGCATGAGGGCTCTCAGTTGCAGGGTGTGGGCTGAGCCTAGGCCCCCTGCTTGGGGCTTGCAGAGAATAGCCACTGGGCCAGCAGGAAAGCCCACGATTGCTTTAGATTGTGGTTTCTCCTCCTGACACAGGATGCCCAGGTGTTGCCCTCTCCTGCCCCCCGCCCGGGTGGAGGGAAGTCTGCTAGCCCTTCCTGCCTGTCAGATCGCTGCAGAGGAGGCAGCAGCTGTGTCACCGAGGCACGGGCTTTGCTGGTGGCTCAGAGGTAAAGAATCTGCCTGCCAGGGCAGGAGGTGCCGGTTCAATCCCTGGGTTGGGAAGATCCCCTGGAGAAGGGAATGGCTACCCACTCCAGTATTCTTGCCCAGAGAACCGCATGGACAGAGGAGTCTGGCAGGTTATACAATCTGTGGGGTTGCAAAGAGTCAGACAGGACTGAGAGACTAACACTTTTCACCTTCATATTGGAGGGTGGGTGTCTGAGCTTTCTGGCTTTGGTGGCACCTGATTGGAGATGCAGACTCACAGAGCACAGAGGCAGCCACCCTTTAAAATTCACGTAAAGTGCCAAGGAGAGGAGCGAGGAGAGTGAGGAGGACAGGTGTGTGGGAGGGGTGGCCCTGCCTTAGCCCGTCGGCGCAGAAGTGCAGCGGCCTTGATCGCCACGGGCGCTGCAGCGGGAGGAGCTGATGCTGGAGGAGAGACAGGGCCGCTGGGCGCTGGGCTCCTAGGCCCCCTGCCCCTGGTTTTCCAGCACGGCCCCAGACTTCGCTCAGGTCCGTCCGCTGGATCACGATGTGGGGACAGAGGCCCTCAGTTGTTTCAGTATATCCAGCAAAGCACCTTTCTGGTGATGTCATGTAAGACACGTGGCGTGAGTCTGGGGAACCAGGCAGACAATGGAAACACAATTCTTGGCTGGAGGACAGCCCCATGGACTTGAGAATAGTTTGAGAAATATGTCTAAGGAAAATGTCTATCTCAGTTGAAGTCTTCCTCTTACTTTTAAATGGCATTTTTATGTATGTATTTGGCTGCATCATCGAGATCTTTGTGGCACACGCCCTCTCCAGTTGTGGCCTGGGCTTCAGCAGTTGTGGTACATGGGCTTAGTTGCACCATGGCGTGTGAGATCTTAGGTCCCCCACCAGGATTGAACCCATGACTCACTGTTGCAAGGTGCGTTCATGACCACTGGACCATCAAGCAAGTCCCTCAATTGAAATTTTAAAAACTGCTACCCCGGTGGGAAAAATACCTTATTTCCTCTGGAGCGTTGGGGAGGAACAGCCAGCATGTGTGTGTGAAGCCAGATGATTATCAACACCGTGATAGCTACGTAACTTTTGTGTATTGGAAATAGATGTGATGGTTCTGTCTCCTGAGGTTGAAAATTGTTAGTTTCTGTGTGGATATTTGGACAAGTCTGTATCCTTTTATATGAAAACATTCAAGCTCCTGTGTATCTGTATTTTAAGTTCATTGTGTCTGACCTGTCAACAGTAGTTAGAAACAATTACGACATGTTTTGTGTGGAGTGCTTTTGCTGGTAGAGAAACAAGTACTTTGAGAACATAAATGAGGAGTGGTGAATAAAATGGTGATTTCTTTCAAGAGAAGAGTTCTTTGGTACTTAGGTAGCAGAACATTTTGCTCTCAAGAACCCCCCTGGCACATTTTATTAACGTGCCTGCTTTCTGTGTAATTTGGAAAATGAGAAGCAACTGAATGAATAAAACTTGCCTCAAGGAAAGCGCAGGGTCTGTTGGTGGATTGAAGCTTAGCACTGTTGCACCATTTCAGACTTTTTCTTTACGTTTTTTTTGTTTCCCTGCCTAAATGAATGCCAACAACTGAGCCGTTTTTGGTCTTATTTGCCATCTTGATATTAACTAATGGGAATAGAAATAATTTCAGAGTAAATTTTCACATAAATAAGGGTAATGTCAACTTTAGAGGTATCTGGTGTTTGCTGATAAACAGAAATTTCCATTACTTACAGTGTAAATTTACATTGGCTGTAGTGGGTTGTACAAATTAACAGGAGAACATCATTTGGGAATAGTGGAGGTGGATGGATTCATGCTGGGATATTGCAGTTATTAATAGTTTCTTGGAGGGCAGGGAGCTTTTTGTCAGGGGAGGTGCTTAGGTCAGAATGCTCACTTACTGATGGAGGGGATGAGCGAGCTCCTGCAGTGCTTGCAGGTGGGGCCTGCACCCCAAAATCGTCTTCACCCCATGGCCGGGAGGACCAGCTGGTGGAGTTCTTTCTGGGCGAGCCTGGCCTCTCTGCCCTTTTGCCAGAGAACATGGGTGCGGTGCTGTGCCTCTCCCTTCTCGGGACCAGCTGGTGATTTTTATTGATGATCTTGTTTTAGCCAAATTCAGGCCCTGAATTGGTTTTGTCCGAAGATGAGAAAAGCGACACTGAAGATCAGGAAGAGACGGAGCTGGGCGTCATGGAGGACCAGCGCAGTGTGATCCTTCACCTCATTTCTCAGCTCAAGCTTGGGATGGATCTCACCAAGGTAGGAGGGCGCGTCCCCAGGGACCTGTGGCCGGTCGTCTGGGCGCTGTGTGTCCCTCTCAGGCTCCCCTGTCAAGCATGGATGCCCCACGGATGACTGGAAAAGCTTTGTTTTTGTTTGTTTGACTGTCACACAGCATGTGGAATCTTAATTCCCTGACTGGGGATTGAACCTGGAGCTTAACCACTGGATCACCTGGAAAGTCCCTGGAAAGGATATTTCATGCAGACACCCATCCCCAGGGTGAGAGCCTGGCATTTGCATCTGTGGAGGAGCTGAGATGCTCCAAGGGCGGGGAGAGCACACGAGATGATGAGGACAATTCCAGATGGGATTTGTCTCCCACTGTGTCCTCGAGAGGATGAAAGGTGACCCAGAGAGATGCGTGTGGCACCTTAGCCACAGGAAACAGGAGGAAGGAGACGGTGGGGGTGGGAGTGAGCCTGCCTCCTGGCACCTCCTCCCGGGCACCTGGCCGCCTGCTGCTGCTGCCTGTTGCTGGCCTTCACCCTGCAGGTGACTAGCCCTCAGTGCCCACGTGGAGAGCTGTGTGCCGCTGGTTGGTGGACATGCAGAAACTCCTGCTGGTGTGCACTCATCCTGGGAAACTGTGTTGAGAGGACTCAGCATCCTCATGGTGACGTCCAGGAGATGGCCCATGTGGAGCCTCCCCTTACTGTGGGCTGTGTCTTTGTTCTGGAGGCGAGAGGAAAGGCCACCGTGCTTGCCACGGAGAGGTGAGGGCGGGCATCAGTGGCCTTGTGGGTCCAGGTGCCTGGACTTGACTGCCTGACCTGCCTTGGGTTTCCTTGCCTTGTCCTGATTCTGGAAGTTCAGCCTCTCTGCACCAGTGCCGAAAGGAATCTCAGAGACAGAGTTTTGGGTGATGTAGAGAAGAGTAGCTTTATTGCTTTGTCAGGCAAAGGGGGACACAGCAGTCTAATGCCCTCAAGTCTGTGTGTCCCAGCCCAGGAGGATCTGGTGAGGAGCTGTGGAGCAGCGGTTCAAGGGCGGAGCTGCTGCTGAGGCTCTCAGGGCGCACAGGGCCTGTACTCCTATAGTCTGGCCCAGGTGGTCTCCTCTAGAACAGTGCTGATCCACCTTACATTTGTCTATGCATCTTGTGCATAATGTTGTTTATCATCTTATGTATAATAGCTTGCATCTGCTAATCCCAAACTGCAATGACAACCCAGATTAGGACTTGAACCCAAGGTCTGTTAATTGAGATTGCACACCTGGTCTCAGGGTTTAATGAAGCGCAGGTTCTTGATGTCTTACCACAGAAAGAATTCAGCGAGAGACAAAGTGATAGGTAAGAAGTGGATTAATTTAGAGAGAAGCACACTCCACTGACACAGTGTGGGCCCTCCAGAAGGCGAGAGAGGCCCCCAAATATGGCATCTTTAGCTTTCATAGGGTAATGAGCAGGAGGATCACGGCACCTGTCTTGAGGGAGGGGTGGGAATTCCTGGGCCTTGGGCCACTACCCACTGCTTGATATCTAATGGGCAGCCTCAGAGCTCCCCTGGCCTGGTCGGTGTGTTGTTTCGTTTGCTGTGTCGCGCTGAGCCTAGCTGAGGCGCGACGACTCGCCCGGCATCTTGAACTAGCTTGCTCTAACCAGTTGTTGTCGCGTCCTGTGGCTGTATCATTCTTTTAAAGGTTCTGCCCTTCCCCTTCTCTTTTGTTTCAAACCTCACCCTCTGTCCCTTCCCCATTCTCCCCTTCCCTTGGCAACCACACTTGTGCTCTCTGTGTCTCTGATTCTGTTTTTGTTTTGTAGGTGTGCTCATTTGTGCGGTAATTTAGATTCCGCCTGTATGTGATATCACACGTATTTGTCTTTCTCTGACTTCACTAAGTGTGGTCATCTCTGTGTCCATCCATGTTGCTGCAAATGGCATTGTTCTTTCTTTGTTAATGGCCCAGTAATATTCCATTTTATATATGCCCCTCATTTCTCCATCCACTCGTCTGTTGATGGACATTTAGGCTGCTTCCGCCGTCTTGGCTGCTGTGAATAGTGCCTCAATGAATGCCTGGGTGCGTGTGTCTTTTCACATTATAGTTGTATCTGGGTATATGCCCAGTACTGGGATTCCTGGATCATACGGTGGTTCTGTTTTTAGTTAGTTGTTTTTTTTTTTTTTTTTTTTTGAGGAATCTCCTTTTTGTTTTTCACAGTGGCTACATCAAATTATATTCCCACCAGCAGTGTGTGAGGGTTCCCTTTTCTCCACACCCTCTCCAGCATCTATTGTTTGTAGATCAAGTCTTTCCTGTTGTCTCCTCCGTCTTCTCAGCTCTTGACTATTCAGTGATGCTTGTGCTAAACTGGCAGTGGATGAACCTGGTCTGAATGGCACTTGGTCCAGGGACCGGGCACCCTTGGAGGGGGAAGATTCCTCCACTCGAGAATGAAGCTCCGGTCTCTCCATAAAAATAAGTGTACGGCTCTGTCTCTGCAGAGATGGCCAGTGCAGCCATGTTCACAGGTCAGCAGCCTCGCCAGGCCTTTAGGGATGCATTTGCAGTTTCCTGGATATGTGACTAGTGGGGTTGTACAGCACCCCACGCTCAGAAGCACCCCCAGGCTGGGTTACCACTCTGCTGTTGCTGACTTGAAATTCATTTTGAACAGGAGGACTTGCATTTTCACTTTTCACTGGTCCTGTTTTGAAAAGCACCCTTGTCTGCCCTCCTTTCTTGGTTGTGGTTCCAGAGGCCTAAGTTGCTGGTAAACTCCTCCACTTGATAATCTGCTGCACTTCCACAAACTGTGGGTAGCCCAGGAAGGCAAATACAGGAAAAGAAGGGGCCGTAGAAGATGGAGGTCACAGAAGGGCACTTTGACAAAGGGACATGTAGGTGGAGCCTGAAGAACCAGTGGACAGGAGTGGGAGGAACAAGAGGAAGGGTGTTCTGGCGGAGGGAACAGCCTTGGCAAAGCCAGAGCATACGGTGGTGGGGTGTGCAAGGAGTGTGTACTAGTGGGGCCCAGAGGAGCCTCAAGTCTGGAGGGGTCAGATCTGCAGAGCCCTGTTGGCCTCTGAAGGATGGTGGACTGGATCCTGAGGGCTGTAGGAAACCTCTGGAGCGCTTGGAGCAGCTGGGAAATGTGTTCAGAGCCACTGCCCTGCCAAATCGTGGGCTCCAGGGAGGCGGGCCCCAGGGTGCAAGGTGGAGCTTGGTTTGTGGTGACTTTTCCCTCGTTTCCAGGGCTGTGAAAGGCAACCTTTTCCTGATGCAGGTGCTCTCACCTAGTATGTGTATACTGGGCTCCACACCTGCCATGCTGGGAGTGCCACCGTTCAGAATCCACACCCTCGTGGAGCCTGTGTGGTGGTGGAAGGAGACAGACAAGAAACAAGAGAGCGAAAAGGATGTAGGGATCAGAAACGCAATGCAGAGACACGGAGCGTGGTGGGCCCGGGTTGGGGTGGACGGGGAGAGGGCGGGCCTCCTCGATCAGCTGCTCCGAGCAGGGTTCCCCAGGTATCGCTGGAGATGGAGAAGTCAGGCAGGGGACCTCGAAGTGGAAGGGCATTCAGGCCAGAGGGGACAGTGAGTGGATAGGGCCCAGGGTGGATCTTGCTTGGCGTTTGAGGATGACCGCTGTGCCAGGATGAGAGTGACCTGTGTGGGTTGGCAGGATGGCAGGGGCTGGATCGGAGAACCTAGTCAGACATTGTGAGGAACTGGGTATTATTCTGGGTGATGTGGGTGCCGCTGGAGAGTTTTGAGTGGAGGCGTGCAGGGCCTTCCTCGCATTGTTCTAATATTTATTTTTGTGTTTGGTGTCTCGGCTCTCAGTGGCGGCACACGGATCTTCGTTGCCCGGTGGGATCTTCTGTCACAGTGGGTGGACTCTGGCTGGGGCACGCAGGTTCCAGAGCGCACAGGCCTCAGGAGTTTCGATATGTGCCTTAGTTGCTGTGTGACATGTGGGATCTTAGTTCCCCAACCAGGGAACCCACCCACATCCCTTGCATTGCAAGGCAGATTCTTACCCCCTGGACCACCAGGGAATTCCCTTCCTTATATTTGTAAAGGTTTGACTCTTGTATGGAAAGTGGACTGAGAAAGGCGAGCGGGGTGCAGGCAGCAAGGTCATGGTGGAAATGGAGGAGGTCAGTCAGTGGTAAGGGTGGTGGCAGATTCTGGGTGTACATAGAAGGGGTGCCAGCGGGCTGTGACTGTCCTGTTTGCATGTAGGTCGGATGTAGGATATGAGCTAAAGAGGAACAGAGAATTACTCTAACCCAAGCCACTGGGATAATAAAGATTAGAACTGCTGTTTGCTTCAAATATCTCTTACTGAGGAATTGACCGCCTAAACAAAATGAGCTAAAGTGACCCTTTTGCTTCTTGACAGTCATGCAGTCTAGGCTGGGCTCAGCTGAACAGCTCTCCTGTTAGTCTTGCCTGTGGTCACTGCCTCTGTGCCTGTTTTCAGCTGTTGGGCTGACTGTGGGCTGGACTTGGTTGGAACAGCTGGGCCTTTCTCTCACCATGATGTTCTAGGACCTTCTCTCTCCATGAATCCCTCCTTCATGGTCTGTCCAGCTGGGTAGCCAGCTGAAAACTCCTAGGAGGGCAAAAGTGAACACTGATAAACCTTAGGCCCCAAACTGACACCATGTCAGTTCTACTCTACTGATGAATGTATGACAAGCGGACTGGGCAGGAGTGTGATCTCCAGGGGTTCAGGTTCGCTGAGGGCCACAGTGGAGCTGACCACCACCCCTGTTTAGCAAGGGGAAAAAGGTATAGAATGGGGAGGTCAAGGGGATACCCCCAGGTTCAACCTTGAGTCTCTTGGGTCTGAGAGATCCATTCAGTCCTAAAAGGTAGTGAATAGAGACATAGGAGGAAATTCCAGAGAATCTCTAATATGTGGAGTCTGGAGAGATGCTGCTGCTGCTAAGACACTTCAGTTGTGTCCGACTCTGTGCAGCCCCATAGATGGCAGCCCACCGGGCTCCCCGCCCCTGGGATTCTCCAGGCAAGAACACTGGAGTGGGTTGCCATTTCCTTCTCCAATGCATGAAGGTGAAAAGTGAAAGGGAAGTCACTCAGTCGTGTCTGACTCCTAGTGACCCCATAGACTGCAGCCCACTGGGCTTCTCCATCCATGGGATTTTCCAGGCAAGAGTACCGGAGTGGGGGTGCCATTGCCTTCTCCAGGAGAGATGGAGAGTCGTGGAGAGAGGACAGGAAACAGAGGAGCATGACAGCGTGAGGTCACACAGTTTTTCAAAGAGAAGGGAGTCTCCACAGCATGGCATTCCAGCTGGGTGGAGAAAAAGCATGCTTGCCGAGGGACCATTACCTTTGTTTTGGTCGAGGTATGATTGGGTGGCTTCAAGGGAGGATGGGGAGAAAAAGTGGAGACAGGCAGTAAAGTTTCAAGGAGTTTTGATGCCAAGGGGAGCAGAAAATTGGAAGGAAGGTCTGAAATTGACAAGTGTAGTTTCTGAAGATGTTTGAATGCTGCTGGGAACAGTCGGGAGAGAGGGTGGAGATGCCTGCGGGAACTTGAGAGTGGAGGGGCTGGGATCCCGTGAAGGGGCAGAGGGCTTGCCCATAGCCAGTACCATTCATCGCTGGAGCAGGAGGCAGGCAGCGGAGCAGAAGTGTGCAGACTCCAGGGACTCGCAGGACAGCCCTGTGTTCATGCCCGTGGCTCTGGCCTGGATGCCTTCCAGCTGAGTCACCTTGCCGCCGAGTGTCTCCATTTCCTTCCCTGTAAATGCGGGATAATTGTGCTCAGAACTAGTGCAAGGCAAAGAGTATGTTGAACTCTCCTTGGGTGCCCCATGCATATCCCGTCCATCAAGGATGCTAGCCAAGATTCTGTACATTGAGACAGAAACTCGCTGAGATCATTCTGAAGTTTCTCTGATTCTTTTGGTTTTTTAATTTCTTAAAAAAATTTTTTTATTCTTGTTTCTTTGTCTTAATTTTCTCTGATTCTTGAAGAATTGTTTAAATTGTTCCAGTATTGCTGTTTGTAAAACCAAGAGGAGGTTTAGTCTGTGGCTGTGGTTCATGGACCCCCGGATAGAGAATAACATCAGGACAGACACCTGCATGCCTGCACAGAAACTTTCTCATGGCCTGCATTCATGTTCACGGATGGACAACCTCCCAGCAGACCATTGGGTTGTCTTCATGACCTCCTCAAATGGCTGCTTGATATCACACAGTGGACATCCTAAACACACAGCTTTTTCCTTTGATCACATTATTTTATTAGGCCACATTTCCAGGTGCAGTCACAACATGCATGGATTAACAGCACTGCTGTGCTTATCCTCCTCCTTCTTAGGGGAAAGTTTGCCCAGGTCCTCATGGCTGCCACGGCCAAGAGGTGAACCTCGACCCACAGCCTCTGACCCTCTTATGAGCTGGAGGTCTTCAACCCTGAGGCTACGTGGGACCTGATTCCAACAAATGCACCTCTCTATATGTAGTAAATATCTTCTCAGAAAAAGTAAAATTTTATTTGAAACTCTTTTCATCCAACAACAGTTTTAATGAATGCCTTTTGTGATGTCCCAAGCACCATGAAATAGGCATGAAGGGAGCTGGCCCTTTAAGGGAACTCAGGGTAGCATCCTGTTGGCTAAGTAGAGAGACCCCCTGGGCAGTGCAGATCCTCTCCTGCCTGCTTTGTAAGGCTGGAGTTCTGTGTACATCCTCTGGCTGCCTTAAAGGATTGCATAGATCCACCTCGGGGGCTGATCGTGCTCCCCTTTCCTAGCTGTTTGCTCTGGGTGGATTTGCCAGTCTTAATGGCAGAGTATCAGGTAGATGGCTCTCCCCGTTACCAAGTTAACGGATGTTCCTTTGGAGAGGTGGCTCCCGCCCAGCCCTTCCTTAGAGGAGGCCCACTGTGCTCCCCCTTGTGGGGAAGGGACGGGCCATCACTCTTTCCAGGGACCCTTTGACTTTCTCAGTGGGCAGCCAATTGTTTCCAGGTTCTAGGAGCCCAACCCAAAGGGTAGTTCGTTACCTCTAGACTGCTGCAACTTTAGCTGTAATTAATTTTTCTCTGATTCCCAAGTGCAGATCTTTTTTCCTTTTCCCCAAAGTAGTTCATGGTCTTAATTATGTTGACGGCAGCAAAGGCAGTCCTGAGGATGGCTGGACAAACCTGCAGCCATGCCTTCCAGCGCTCTGGCTCCGTCGTTCTGAGCAGCTGGGCCGTCGTTCACCTCTCTGCTGGAGACAGATGACTACTCCCCGCTTCTTGGCTCTCGTGCCTACAGTGTCCACCGCCCAAGACACAGATGATTAAGGGACTGATTTGCAAAGGGACCAAAAAAGGAATGTCAGGGAGGGACCGTAGGCGAGAGAGGATCTCCTTTAGAGGGGGAAGGGTGACGTCTTTGCCCAGGATGGTCACGGTGCTGGGTTGAAAGACTTAGGTTGGATATGCTGCACAAACACCAGCAAGAGATAAACGGGGGAGATGGCCACCCCTGGCTGCCCTTTCTCCGCCCTCTCTCCGGGAATCTACTTTCCCCAGAGCTGACAGCGCCACAGCATCACACGCCTAGTGGGTGGGACCTGAGGTTGCCTGTGAGACCGCATTCCCTGCGTCTTTCATTTCAGGAGCATTGTCTGGGACAACTAGTAAATTCCCAGGTGTTGCATCTCTAGTAGAGCCTTTTTCCTTTTCAACTCTGTGTTTTGCATTTTCCCATCTACGGCAGAGTTGCAGGAAGAGAACAATGAACGTGCACATACATTCTTCACCTTTACCGGCCAGTTGTTAGCATGTCGCCATTTAGCATTTTCCTCTCTTCCTCCTCCTCTCCCGCTTCTCTCTGTCCCTCACAAGAACACATGCGTGTGTGTATGTGTGTGTTTCCTGATGAGCCATTTCAGAGCAGGTCGCAGACAGGGCACTCCTCCCTGCTGTCCCTCAGTGCGTGGAGCTGGGCAGATCATCAGTTGCCTGACGGGGACATTCTCCTGCACTACTCATTTGTCACCCTGGGAAAGTTTCACTCGATGCCGTTCTGTTTCTCACACACCTGTTCCAGGAAGGGGAACCCCTTCCAGGGCCCGAGGGTGAGCTCTTGTCTACCACTCGGAAATGAACCGACCAAGGAGACACACATGCTGACAAAGCGAGAAACCTCACTGGGAAGGAGTGCCAGGTGGAGAGCAGCAGAGTGTGGGACCCCAGGAGAACTGCCCTGCCAGGCGGCTCTGCAGCCTCGGGTTTTGTGGTGATGGGATCAGTTTCCAGCCTGTCTCCAGTGCTGCGTGCATTGCTCAGCCAAGATGGATGCCAGCGAGAAGGAGGTGGGAGGTGGAAGGACACGTGGTGTCTCCTTTGACCTTTCCCGAACTCTTCTGGTTGGTGGTGGCTTAGTTCCTTACCAGCACTTCCTGTCGTAAAATAACTCACACAGATGGTTACTGTGGTGCCTAGCCAGAGTCTGTGGTTTCAATTAGCGTGCTTCCCCTAACACACCCGTAGTAAAATTTCCCCCAGTTGTTCCAATAAGGCTCTGTTTAGCATTGATCAAAGTGAGAGAGCCCTGGAGGTGCTACAGTGGGGTGTCTGATGGTTACAGTCAAGGAGCTGGTGGGTGGGTTTGCCTGGAAGCAGGAGCTGTGAGGAAGATCGCCTAGAGGAGGTTACCCTTGAGCTGTTTCTCATTTAGACAAGGCAGGAGGAGGGCAGGCAAGAGAGACAGGACTGAACGTGTGTGTGTGTGTGTGCGTGCATGCACACACGTGTCTGGAGGCAGCAAATGAGGGCTAGTGTGAGGCTGGAGAAGGTGAGGGACACCCTGGCCTTTGTCTCTTGCAGAGAGTTTAGGGAGAGGAGTCCAGCTGTGGTGTGGAGAAGAAGTGGGTGGTGGGCGTGCCAGCTGGAAAGGAGGGTGCGTTAGGGAGCGTCAGCTGTGCTTTTCCAGAGATGGGCACTGGAAGTCCGTCCTTAGTCACCAACGGCTCCCTCCCATCTGCATATTAATGCCAGGTTTGGTTTTGCTCTTCCAGCTGTGCTGGGTCTCTGTTGAGGTGTGTGGGCTCCTCTAGTTGTGGCTCCTGGGTTCAGTTGCTCCGCAGAAGGTGGGATCTTAGTTCCTAGACCAGGCGTTGAACCCAGGTCCCCTGCATTGGAAAGCAGATGCTCAAACGCTGGCCCACCAGGGAAGCCCCCGTCTGCATATTAATGCCAGTTTGGGGCTGGTGGATCGCCTTGTCGTCCTGGAAAGAGTAAAATGGACTGGAAGGTGGGGCTGTCATCCCACCCTTTCCCCTGGACCGCTTCCTGACCCCCTTGCCGTACTCAGGGACAGGAGAGGTGGTGGCCCAGCCTTCCATTCTGATGTCCAGGGAACGCTCACCTTGTTTGTCACTGAGGGAAAGAAGATGCTCTCAATGGCCAGAAGCAGAGAATCGTGGTGTCAGGGTGATGGACCCAACTTGGGGAGCAGTTGGGGCCCCTGAGGTTCCCTCCACATACCTTCCTGCCTCCTCCCCTGTCTGTCCCTCACCTGTGAGAGCAGAGGGCTGACCACAGCATCCCAAAGAGGCTTTCAGGCTTTAATGATCCACAGCTTGGGATTCTGAGTGGCATTCTTTTCTCCATTTGTTTCATTAAAAAAAAAAAAAATTTGTTTACATATGTGTTTATTAGGCTGTACCCGGTCTCAATTGTGGCACCGAGGGTCTTTAGTTGTGCCTGTGGGATCTAGCTCCCTGACCAGGGGTGGAATCCAAGCCCCTTGCATTGGGAGTGTAGCGTCTTAGCCACTGACCACCAGGGAAGTCTCTATTTAATTTGCCTTAATCCTCTAGCTTCTGAGTTCAGAAATGCTGACTTAGGGGAAGTGTCTTAAACTCTACCCTTTTCCCAGGAGAGCAGAAATACCCGCATGATTCTCTGCCTTCACGTTCAGTCTTGGGTCCCAGAGCTGGAATGGTTGGCGGAGACTCCTTGTCCTGTGGGTGGGAGGAGGGGCCAGGCCGTGGGACCCCCTTCACGTGGAGCTCCTCTGTTGGGCTGGAGGCCTCAGTGTGGCTCAGCGCCCGGCCCCCGACCCCCAGCAGAGGACCCCTTGCCTGGGAGGGAGAACAAGCGTGGAGTGGTGTGGGAGAGTCTGGAGATGGGGACCCTGAGGCTTCTTTTCTTTTGAAAATATTGCTGTGTTTAGCTGTGCCAGTCTTAGCTGCAGCACTCAGAATCTTTAGTTGTGCCTGTGGGATCTGGTTCCCTGACCAGGGATCAGCCCAACCCCCCTGCACTGGGAGTGCGGAGTCTTAGCCACTGGACCACCAGGGAAGTCCCTTTCTTTACTTTTTAAATTGACTTAACTTTACTGCCCAGAAGGAGGGGGGAGTTCCAAGGCTGCTTAAATCCACAGCTCCCGACCCGCACAGCCTGTGTCGGGGGGCATTCCTGGGGGACCTCGAGCGGCTTTCTTGGGGGAGGACATGAGAAGCATAGCTGACCCCCACAGAGCATGGGGAGGGGGGCTGAACTTGACCTCCTCCCACCCAGAGCCGTAGCAGGCGAGATCAGTGGGGTCTGAAGGCCATTATGAGCCAGCATGCGTTTTCCTGGTCAGCTGGAGTCCTTGGGCACCGAGGCGCTCAAATCTGTCAGGCTGTGGCTCAAAAGAAAATTAGAAGATCTCTGTTAGTGTGTATGGTCGTGGTTTAGAAGTTTCTTCTTGCAGTTTATTAGAAAAAGAAAGCAGAAGGATACTCACAAGAAACGTAAAGACACTTCTGTCACCAAGAGAGACGTGTTGAACGTGGGGCCCGGCTGTGGCCCGTGTCACGCGTTCATTCTGCATCTGGCTTCTTTTGACTCATCACAGCTGCGCTGTCCTTGGACATCATTTTCAAGTGAAAGACAGAAAAGCATTGAGAAGGATACCGGCCTCTCCGTCCTGGTGGGCTGGCCTTTCCCTAGATTATTCTGAGAACTCTTCGCTGTTCTCGAGGCTGGCTGTCTCGTGTCCACCTGTCTGTCTCGTGTCCGCCTCGCCTGTCTGTCTCGTGTCCGCCTGTCTGTCTGTCTCGTGTCTGCCTATCTGTCTCTCTCGTGTCCACCTGTCTCTCTCGTGTCAGGCTGTCTCTCTCATGTCTGCCTCGCCTGTCTGTCTCGTGTCTGTCTGTCTCGTGTCCACCTGTCTCAAGGCTGGCTGTCCCGTGTCCACCTGTGTCTCTTGTGTCCACCTGTCTCACTCGTGTCCGCCTGTCTCGTGTCCACCTCGCCTGTCTCGTGTCTGCCTGTCTCTCTCGTGTCCGCCTGTCTCTCAGGATACCTCGCTTCCACTGTGTCTCCATCTTTCGAGAGGAACGGTCCCAGCGAGGGCTGAGCTGGGGACCTAGTCACAGGGCTGTGTGTGATATTCCCAGTCGGCGATGCTTTCGAATGGCCTGGCGCCACGGGTGTGACAGAAGGACAGACTCAGCCACACAGGGAGGAGCAGAAGCCAGCCGTGCGACCTTGGCCAGCCCTTACCCTCACCTGGGCAGTTCAAGGGTCAGGACTGGTCTTCCGGCTTCGAAACCGGGTGAGCCTAGCGAGAGGAGCCGAGTGAGAGGGCGTTCCAGGTCAGCCCAGGCTTGTCTCGCAGTTACTGGCCCACAGGCGCCTGCAGTGAGCTCGCTGAGGGGTGCTGGCGGGCTGGCGTGGTGAGGGGGCTGCCTGTGTCCCAGAAAGCCCCCTCACCTGCTGTAGGGGGCCTGATCCCTGGGTTCTGGGAGTTTGGGGGTGTGGCACACGAGGGGCCACTCAGATCCATGCTGGGCCAACGAGGAGTGCCGTAGCCCCTGGAGGACCCTCCAGGCCCCTCCCTGTCCTCAGTCATGGCCCAGTGACACAGGAGGAGACGGCCCCTCTGCCAGGCAGTTTACCAGAAGCTTTTGCTGTCAGCCCAGTCTTCTTTATAGCTCTTTTCTCCTGACCCAGCCTGTGGAGCAGCCTCCAGCTGTGGCCCTCCTGTGCGTGGTAGCCCTGTGAACACTGCCTGCTTGCTGGCCTTGCCTCCAGAGACAAGGGCCAGGCCCTTTCTATACTCATTTTCTGCCCTGATCCTGGTAGGGTTTCTGTACTGCTCTTGCTATAGCAATTTCCAAACAAATACTCTCATCGGTGGTGGTCTATCTGGACCCCCCTCTGACACGGCAGCCCTGAGCCCCAGGATCCGGGTTTGTGGGGACACACCAAGTATCACCCTTGGCAGTACCCGATGGCAGGAAGAATACAAAAGAGCCCTTTGGAGCTGTTTTCTTCACGTCTCTAAATGGTGGAGAGCTGGGTGTGGACCGAGGGCTGCGCGTTAGCAAGGCGCCGGCCGTGGAGGGAGACACAGAGGCTGTGGTTTCAGCCCAGGTGAGCAGAGTGGAAGACAGCTCAGGACAGTTGCGCCCACGAAGCTGGGTAGGCATCACGGGTGCTGCCGCAGCCGTTTCCAGTTCCTCGGACGTTCTGCCGTCTGATCTGTCATGCGTGCGCACATCCAAGGAACTGGGCTTGGCTCGGCCCTGGGGACTGTGCCTGGAGGGGGGGTGCAGCCCCAGCTTTCACCTGTAACTGCAGGGCTCGCTGTCTGACCTTGCCTCCTCCGGGCGCAGGTGGTGCTCCCCACGTTCATTCTGGAGAAGCGGTCCTTGCTAGAGATGTACGCAGACTTCCTGGCGCACCCTGACCTGCTGCTGGCCGTTGAGGCGGGGGCCACGCCCAGGACCGGGTCATCAGCTTCGTGGAGTATTACCTCACCGCCTTCCACGAGGGCCGCAAGGGCGCCCTGGCCAAGAAGCCCTACAACCCCATCATTGGTGAGACATTCCACTGCTCCTGGGAGGTTCCCAAGGATAAGGTCAAGGCCCGGAGGACTGCCCTCCCCGCTCCCGCGGGCCACGAACACCCGATGGCCGATGACTCTTCCAAGAACTACAAGCTGCGGTTTGTGGCCGAGCAGGTGTCTCACCACCCGCCCATCTCCTGCTTCTACTGTGAGTGCAAGGAGAAGAGACTCTGTGTCAACACTCACGTGTGGACCAAAAGCAAGTTCATGGGCATGTCTGTGGGGGTCTCGATGATCGGGGAAGGTAAGCCGTGCTGAGGGGTGGAGCTGGGCTCCGACGGAGGGACATTTGTGTACCTGATGGGTGCTTGAGGGTGTGCATGTGGAGTCATTTCTTTTCACTTCATCACAGGGCTGGGGGTAAGTGGACGGGTGGGGACTAGGGATGGGACTTGCCCTTGAGGACCAGGTCCTGGCCCTTTCCCGGTGGGGCCAAGGTGATGCACCAAGCGGGATGCAGCTCTTTGCCTGTTGGGCTGCCCACCTGGGTTCTTTACCTGCTCCTCGTGTGCAGGCCACCAAGCAGTTCCTTTTATTTCCAGCTCCGTATGAATATTAGAGTTGGCTTCAAATCTATGAAAACACATCTTTACTCATTCTCGTCAGTGTTCTGGCTCACAAACAATGTAGTTGCTCAGTCGTGTCTGACTCTGACCCCTATGGACTGTAGCCCACCAGGATCCTCTATCCATTAAATTCTCCAGGCAAGAATACTGGAATGGGTTGCCATTCCTTTCTCCAGAGGATCTTTCCGACCCAGGGATCGAACCTGGGTCTCCTGCATGGCAGGCAGATTGTTTACCTTCTGAGGTACCAGGGATTCCCTGAGCATCATAGAGCTGCCTGTTCACTATCTGCTCATAAATGATTCCCAAGACAAATCTCTGGATGCTGGGCTTGCAGTTCTGAATCGAGAACCCAGTGTAATCAGACCATGCGTGGATCACACGTTCCCCTCTTAGCAGCTAGCTGTGAGTGGAGTGTATTTATTGTTGGAGGAAAACTATAATCATCCTTGTTAAACTCAGGTGCCTGTATAAGTGTTTCTTCAACTTCCTTTTAGTCATCAGTCCCTGTGAGATTCTGGCCAGACTCTCAGAAAAGAGAAAAAATCCAACACAAAATTTGGCTTTCAGGTTCAGGGTATACATGGCTCCTCAGAAGCCCTTCCAGAATTCCAGAAGATTAGAGTACATCCCATTGCCTTAGCAGGCTTTTATTGAGCACCTAATGTATGCCAGCCATTGTTTTGGGAGCCATGAATACTTGAGTGAAGAAAATGTGTCCTCATGAAGCTCTCTTCTGCTGGGGAAATACACTGGTGGGGTGCTTTAGAAGGTGTTAAGTTCTAGAGAGAGAAATAAGCAGGGAAGGCGGACCTGGGAATGGGAGGACAGGGTGGTAGAGCTAGGATGGGCTGGAGTGGCAGCTGGATAGACCCCACTAAGAAGGAGGCAACTGGGCAAAGACCTCAGGGGGTGTTGAAGGACCCCAGGGCTGGTGAAGGACCCCGGGCTGGTGAAGTACCCTGGGGCTAATGAAGGACACCAGGGCTGGTGAAGGACCCCGGGGGTGATGAGGGACCCCAGGGGGTGATGAGGGACCCTGAGGGCTGGTGAGGGACCCTGGGGACTGGGTGAGGGACCCCAGGGGGTGATGAAGGACCCCAGGGCTGATGAAGGACCCTGGGGGAGTGATGAAGGACTCTGGGCTGATGAAGGACCCCAGGGGGTGATGAAGAACCTTGGGGGCTGGGTGAAGAACCCTGGGGGAGTGATGAAGGATCCTGGGGCTGATGAAGGACCCCAGGGGGTGATGAAGGACCTTGGGGGCTGATGAAGGACCCCAGGGGGTGATGAAGGACCTTGGGGGCTGATGAAGGACCCCAGGGGGTGGTGAAGGACCCCAGGGGTGGTGAAGGACCCCAGGGGTGATGAAGGACCTCCGGGGCTGATGAAGGGCCCTGGGGGTGATGAGGGACCCCAGGGGGTGATGAGGGACCCCAGGGGGTGATGAAGGACCTCGGGAGCTGATGAGGGACCCCGGGGGCTGATGAAGGACCCTGGGGGATGATGAGGGACCCTGGGGCTGATGAGGGACCTCAGGGGGTGATGATGGACCTCAGGGGGTGATGAAGGACCCTGGGCACTGATGGAGGACCTCTGGGGGTGATGAGGGGACCCCGGGGCTGAGGAAGGACCCCGGGTGATAAAGGACCCCAGGGGGTGATGAGGGACCCCAGGGAGTTGTGAGGGACCCCAGGGGGTAATGAAAGACCCCGGGGGCTGATGAAGGACCCCAGGGGCTGATGAAGGACCCTGGGGGGTGATGGGGGACCTCGGGGGGGTGGTGAGGGACCCCAGGGCTGATGAGAAGGACCCCAGGGGGTGATGAGGGACCCCAGGAGGTGATGAGGGGCCCCAGGAGGTGATGAAGGACCCCGGGGGCTGATGAGGGGACCCCAGGGGCTGATGAGGGACCCCAGGAAGTGATGAAGTCCCTGCATGCTGGACTGAGACGGGAAGTCATGTGCCTGGAGAAGGGAGGGAGAGCGGAGGAGAAGATGAGCTCAGAGAGGTAACTGTGGCTGGGGCATGTGGGAGCCTGGGGGCGGTCCCCTGGGGTATTTGCTGTCGCTGGTGCTAAGTGAGCTGCGAAGATGAGGGCTTTTGAGTAGAAGATTCTGTGAACTGGCTTGCATTTCAGCGAGATTGTTCCAGCTGCTTGTTGCTACTAGGTCATAAGAGGAGAAAGGAGCACAAGGAGACCAGTCAGGAGATTATGATGAGAGTCCAGGCAGGAGATGGTGGTGGCTTGGGCCAGGGCAGAGATGGTGGGGGTGGTGACGTGGGGCGGGAATCTGGGTGAATAAGTGGAGTGATCAGACGTGGGGTGTGAGCGGAAGGGGATGCCGAGGCTTTTTGCTTTCTTTCTGTGTGTGCTCAGTCATGCAGTCGTGTCCGACTCTCTGTGACCCCACGGACTGTAGCCCACCAGGCTCCTCGGTCCATGACATTTTCCAGGTGAGAGTACCGGAGGGGGTTGCCATGCCCTCCTCCAGGGGATCTTCCCACCCCAGGGATTGAACCCGTGTCTCTTGTGTCTCCTGGGATTCTTCAACACTAGTGCCACCTAAAATACTGCATAATTGTTGATGCTCTTCCCAGCACTATACACTTCATACCCGTGACTCATTTACTTACTTTTCAGCTTGAAGTCGGTACCTCCTGATCTCCCCCATCTATTTCCCCCCCCCCGCCCCCAGCCAGCTGTTTGTTCTCTGATTCTGTGTTTCTGCTGTGTTACGTTTGTTCATTTGCTCTGTTCATTTGTGTTTTTAGATTCCACCTATAAGTATATCATACAGTGTTCATCTTTCTCTGTCTGACTTATGTCATGTAGCGTAATACCCTCTAGGTCTCTCCCTTTTGTCACAAAGGGCAAAATTTCACTAGCTTTTATCATTACTGTTTCATTGTGGATTTATACCACAGTTGCTCGATCTGTTTGTCTGTTGGCGGGCACTTAGGTTGCTTCCGTATCTTGGTTATTGTAAATGCTGCTGCTTGAACACAGGGGTGTGTGTATCTCTTCCGATTAGTGTTTTCGTTTTCTTTGGATGAATACCCAGAGTGTGGCTGCCAGGCCGTGTGGTGGAGCTGGCCTTAGTTTGGGGAACCCCCTGCTGTTCTCCATAGTAGCTGTGCCAAGTGAGACTCCCGCCACCCGTCAACGGGGTCCCTTTCCTCCACACCCCCACCAGCGCTTCTCATCTCTGATCCCGCCACCCGTCAACGGGGTCCCTTTCTTCCACACCCCCACCGGCGCTTCTTGTCTCTGATCCCGCCACCCGTGAATGGGGTCCCTTTCCTCCACACCCCCACCGGCGCTTCTCGTCTCTGATCTTTTTCACGACGGCCGTGCGGTGGCGTCTCACTGGTTTTGATCTGCGCCTCCCTGATGCTTTGAGGCGCGGCGCATCTGCTCCTGTGCCTGTTGGCCGTTAAGCGGCCATGTGGACTGCTGCGTGTCTCTTCAGATCCTCCACCTCGTTGTCAGTTGTTTGTTTAAGGTCGAGATGTGTGAGTTCTTTGTCTCTTTGGAATATTAACCCCTCATCAGATGCATCTGGAGCTCAGATGTGAGCTGTGAGAGGCAGATGACACCAGGCTTTTGGCCTGAACAGCTTAGAAGGAAGAGCCCTTCGCAGAGGTGAGGAAGATTGCAGGCGGTGCTGGTTTGGAAGGAGTGTGCAGGGGTCCAGGTGGGTTACATTAGGGTTTAGATATTCGAGGGGGCAACTTGAGCAGACAGCGACTCTGCATGCTGGGGTTCTGTGGGGAGGTCCCAGCTGAGGTTAAAACTTGTCACTTAGAACCTGGAGACTCATGTCTGCTGAGTGTAGGGTCGGCCTCTGACGTTCAGGATCTGGGCTCCCCTGTTCCTTACGGGCAGCTGGGAGGGGCTGTGGCCTTCATTCACCTTGGACACCTGGGACAAAGCTCTTAATGACGTGTGTTGGAAATCATATCACACCCTTGCTGTAGCATCTTGAGCAGAGCTGGAATTTTCTGCTCTCATTTTTCCTCTGTGCCTGAAAATTCTCCTTCAGACATCTCAGTGGAGTTCGGAAAGTGAAGGAAGCTTCTGGAGAGACTCTGCAAGGCCCCCTGGGGATCCCCACCCCAGGTGCTCCTGCCGTGGACGGGCCTGGGAGGCTTGCTGCTCATCCCTGTGGGGCTTTCAGTCTGTCTCAGTCCTTTCAGTGGCCTCATCTCCCTTTCTTTCATATAAATCAAGGGTGGGCTCTGTAACCCACCATTTTTCTTGACTTTTCACAGAAAATGCTTCTCACTTCAGTTCGGTACTCAATCGTGTCTGACTCTTTTCGATCCCATGGACTGCAGCATGCCAGGCCTCCCTGTCCATCACCAATTCCCTGAGTTTACTCAAATTCATGTCCATCCAGTCGGTGATGCCATCCAGCCATCTCATTCTCTGTTGACCCCTTCTCCTTCCCAGTCTTTCCCAGCAGCAGGGTCTTTTCCAATGAGTCAGTTCTTCACATCAGGTGGCGAAAGGATTGGAGTTTTAGCTTCAGCATCAGTCCTTCCAATGCATATTCAGCACTGATTTCCTTTAGGATGGACTGGTTGGATCTCCTTGCAGTCCAAGGGACTCTCAAGAGTCTTCTCCAACATCACATTTCAAAAGCATCAATACTTCGGTGTTTAGCCTTCTTCACAGTCCAACTCTCACATCCACCCATGACTACTGGAAAAAGCCTTGACTAGACGGACCTTTGTTGACAAAGTAATGTCTCTGCTTTTAATAAGCTGTTTAAGTTGCTTATAATTTTTCTTCCAAGGAGCAAGTGTCTTTTAATTTCATGGTTGCAGTCACCATCTGCAGTGATTTTGGAGGCCAAAAATACCAAAGTCTGTCACTGTTTCCATTGTTTCCCCATCTATTTGCCATGAAATGATGTGACTGAATGCCATGATCTTAGTTTTCTGAATGTTGAGTTTCAAGCCAACTTTTTCACTCTCCTGTTTCCCTTTCATCAAGAGGCTCTTTAGTTCTTCTCTTTCTGCCATAAGCGTGGTGTCATCTGCGTATCTGAGGTTATTGATATTTCTTCCGGCAATCTTGATTCCAGCTTGTGCAACATTCAGCCCAGCATTTCTCATGGTGTACCCTGTAAATAAGCAGGGTGACAATATACAGCCTTGACATGCTCCTTTCCCAATTTGGAACCAGTCTGTTGTTCCATGTCCAGTTCTAACTGTTGCTTCTTGATCTGCATACAGATTTCTTAAGAGGCAGGTCAGGTGGTCTGGTATTCCCATCTCTTGAAGAATTTTCCACAGTTTATTGTGATCCACACAGTCAAAGGCTTTGGCATAATCAATAAAGCAGAAGTAAATGTTTTTCTGGAACTCTCTTGCTTTTTTGATGATCCAGTGGATGATGCCAATTTGATTTCTGGTTCCTCTTGCTTTTCTAAATCCAGCTGGAACATCTGGAAATTCACGGTTCACATACTGTTGAAGCCTGACTTGGAGAATTTTAAGCATTACTTTACTAGCATGTGAGATGAGTGCAATTGTGGGATAGTTTGATCATTCTTTGGCATTGCCTTTCTTTTCGATTGGAATGCAAACTGACCTTTTCCAGTCCTGTGGCCACTGCTGAGTTTTCCAAATTTGCTGGCGTATTGAGTGCAGCACTTTCACAGCATCATCTTTCAGGATTTGAAGTAGCTCAACTGGAGTTCTGTCACCTCCACTAGCTTTGTTCGCACTGATGCTTTCTAAGGCCCACGTGAGTTCACATTCCAGAATGTCTGGCTCTAGGTGAGTGATCACACCATCGTGATTATCTTCGTCATGAAGATCTTTTTGTAGAGTTCTTCTGTGTATTCTTGCCACCTCTTCTTAATATCTTCTGCTCTGGGTCCAGACCATTTCTGTCCTTTATCGAGCCCATCTTTGCATGAAATGTTCCCTTGGTATGTCTAGTTTTCTTGAAGAGATCTCTAGTCTTTCCCGCTCTATTGTTTTCCTCTGTTTCTTTGTACTGATCACTGAGGAAGGCTTTCTTATCTCTCCTTGCTATTCTTTGGAACTCTGCATTCAGTTGGGTATATCTTTCCTTTTCTTCTTTACCTTTCACTCCTCTTCTTTTTATGGCTATTTTTAAACCCTCCTCAGAGAACTATTTTGCATTTCTTTTTTGAGGGATGGTCTTGATCACTGTCTCCTGTATAATGTCACCAACTTCTGTCCATAGTTCTTCAGGCACTCTATCAGATCTAATCCCTTGATTCTATTTGTCACTTCAACTGTGTAAAGGATTTGGCTTAGGTCATACCTGAATGGTCTAGTGGTTTTCCCTACATTCTTCAATTTTAGTCTGAATGTGGCAATAAGGAGTTCATGATCTGAGCCACAGTCGGCTCCCAGTCTTGTTTTTGCTGACTGTATAGAGTTTCTTCATCTTTGGCTGCAAAGACTATAATCAGTCTGATTTCGGTGTTGACCATCTGCTGGTGTCCATGTGTAGAGTCTTCTCTTGTGTTGTTGGAAGAGGTTGTTTGCTATGACCAGTGCATTCTCTTGGCAAAACTCTGTTAGCCTTTGCCCTGCTTCATTCTGTACTCCAAGGCCGAACTTGCCTGTTACTCCAGGTGTTTCTTGACTTCCTATTTTTGCATTCCAGTCCCCTATAATGAAAAGAACATCTTTTTTGAGTGTTAGTTCTAGAAGGTCTTCTAGCTCTTCATAGAACCATTTAGCTTTAGCTTCTTCAGCATTACTTGTCGGGGCATAGACTTGGATTACCGTGATATTGAATGGTTTGCCTTGGAAATGAACAGAGATCATTCTGTTATTTTTGAGATTGCATCCAAGTACTGCATTTCAGACTCTTGTTGACTATGATGGCTACTCCATTTCTTCTAAGGGATTCTTGCCCACAGTAGTAGATATAATGGTCATCTGAGTTAAATTCACCCATTCCAGTCCATCTTCGTTCACTGATTCCTAGAATGTCGACGTTCACTCTTGCCATCTCCTGTCTGACCACTTCCAATTTGCCTTGATTCATGGACCTGACATTCCAGGTTCCTATGCATTATTGCTCTTTACAGCATTGGACCTTGCTTCCATCACCAGTCACATCCACAGCTGGGTGTCATTTTTGCTTTGGCTCTGTTTCTTCATTCCTTCTGGAGTTATTTCTCCACTGATCTCTAGTAACATGTTGGGCACCTACTGACCTGGGGAGTTCCTCTTTCAGTGTCCTATCACTTTGCCTTTTCATACTGTTCATGGGGTTCTCAAGGCAAGAATACTGAAGTGGTTTGCCATTCCCTTCTCCAGTGGACCACGTTTTGTCAGAACTCTCTACCGTGACCCATACCCAGGACTGGGAAACCGACCCTGGGAGGGCACAGACAGAAAGAACCTTGTGCCCACCAGGACCCAGGAGAAAGGAGCAGTGACCCCATAGGAGACTGGCCTAGAGTTGCCCGTGAGTGTCCAAGAGTCTCTGGCGGAGGCGTGGGTCAGCGGTGGCCTGCTGCGGGGTCGGGGCACTGGGTGTGGCAGTGGGTGCGGGACCTTTGAAGGAGGTCGCCATTATCTTCATTGTCTCTACCATAGTGGCCTCAGGTGAATGACAGGGAGGGAACACAGCCCCTTCCATCAACAGGAAATTGGATTAGAGATTGACTGAGCATGACCCCGCCCATCAGAACAAGACCCTGTTTCCCCCTGAGTCACTCTCATCCATCAGGAAAATGCTTCGAAGAATCCCAGGCTTCCAGGATCCTGCTTGCCGCGCTCAAGGCGCCTCTGGGGGCGGGCTGTGGGTGGGGGGCACTGGGGGAGGTGGGTTGTTTTTCTTTGCCTCACTGCTGTCTTTGCACTGATCCGGGACATTCCGTGAATGCGTTGGTTGGGCTTGAAGTGACAATTTTCAGCTCTTCATTCTATAAATTAGATGGGTCTACTTGAAATTTTGTACTTAATAACCTGCACTAATCTTATTTTTTTAATTTATATTGCTGTGTCGGATTTTTACTGCAGCATGTGGGATCTAGTTCCCTGACCAGGGATCGAACCTGGGCCCCCTGCACCAGGAGCATGGAGTCCTAGCCACTGGCCCAGTAGGGAATTCCCGGGGAGCTTTAAATGATTGCCTTTAGGCTGTGGCGTGTTTGGCTGTGATCAGATGCCCTTATCAAGTGCTCCATTGTGCCTTGACTCTTCCTAGTTGCTCCTTGGAGACCTCCCTGAATGGTCCCTCAGCGCTGACACTGTTCAGCCCTCCCTGAGGTGACATCACTCTGTGAAAGGAGGCATGAGTCCCTCTGCTTGGCACCCACCAGATTGCTGGGGACATGGCTCATCCAGCCGGTCTGGAAACCCCTGCCCCCGAGAACTCCAGACCAGCGCCCAGTACACGGGTCTGTGGGGACAGGCTGGGACTGGTTTGCCCATGAATGCTGGCACACGAGGCCTGCAGACCAGTCCCCTGGAGCCGCTTTCCATGCTTCTGTGCTTTCTTTCCAGCATCAACTTTGGTTCCTCAAAATTATTTTAGATGTGTCAGTTTCAAAGTCTTCATACTTGGCCTTATGTTTATTGATAAATCAATTGATGGGATTTAAAGCAGAAACCTCCCAGCTTGAGGACTAGCCATGGCCCCGGAGGCTGGATTATTCACTGTTTTTAAGCTTCTCTCAGCTCTTAGGCCAATTAAAAAGGAGCTTTCATCTGTGAGCCCATTTGCAAGTCTAGTTTTAATGTAGTCTTTTATTCATTATTAGGGACAGGTTTTTGTACACAGTCTTGAAAACAAAGTCTTGAGAAGGCATAATTGCTGGTGATTTAATGAGTGAGAACACATTTATGAGTTTTCAGAAAAGAGCCCAGGAAAGTGGTCTCAGCAGTGCAGTAAGTCAGCCTTGCTCTGGGGCTCACTCCTCTGATTTCAGTGGACTTGAGGGAAATTTCACCTTGGTTTGGGCAGGCAGAGGCTGCCTCCCACCTGGCTCCCCAGCCGCCATGAGCATCACCCATCACCTGGCTTTGTGAGTTCCTCTTCATTCCTGAGCGGAGAAAGCACTGCTAAGAATTCACCTGCCCAGAGAGTGGGGCTTTCCTGTGGCTCAGCGGTTAAAGTGTCTGCCTGCAGTGCAGGATACCTGGGTTCAGTCCCTGGGTCAGGAAGATCCCCTGGAGAAGGAAATGGCACCCCACTCAAGTATTCTTGCCTGGAGAATCCCATGGACAGAGGAGCCTGGTGGGCTACAGACCACAGGGTCGCAAAGAGTCGGACATGACTGAGTGACTTCACTTTCAGGGAGTGGAGAGTGATCAGTATCCTGGCAGCAAAGCTGTGTGCTCTTAGCTGAGTTTCAGGGGTCACCTTTTCACATCCCCGTGAGGTCAGGGTACCATTACCCTGCATCAGCTCAGGGGCAGAGGAGTTAAGGTCACCAGGCTGGTGAAGTACAGAGGACTTGGAGTGATGCGGGGGTCCCCAACCTCCAGGATCTAACGCCTGATAACCTGAGATGTGGATGATGTGATGATAGAAATAAGGTGCTTGGTAAATGTAATGTGCGTGAATCATCCCCAGACCACCACCCCCAACCCTCATCCGTGAAAAGAGTTTCTTCCACGAAACTGGTCCCTGGTGCGGTGCCACTGTTGGGGATTGCTGACCTCAGGTCTCACCTGTGCTCGGTCACGCCTGATTCTTTGCGGCCCCATGGCCTCCGGCCGCAGGCTCATCGTCCGTGGGGCTCTCCAGGCGCGAATGGTGCAGCAGGTTGCCGTTTCCCGCTCCAGAGGCTCTCTCTGACTCAGGGATTGAGCCCATGTCTCCTGCATTGCAGGCAGATTCTTTCCCCCGAGCCACCTGGGAAGGTCTCATGTAAGACATTTTTTAAAAGATGGTGACACACGTTGTTGTTTAGTTGCTTGTGACTCTTTGTGACCCCGTGGACCGCAGCACACCATGCCTCCCTGTCCTTCCCTATCTCCCCAAGTTTGCCCAAGTTCATGTCCATTGAATTGGTGATGCTATCTAACCATCTCCAGGCATATGCTCCAGGTAAATACGTTCTAAAGAAACTATCACTTGTCTGATCCTAGCTCACCAAGTTTACACTCGTGAAGGAGACCAGGAAGACCCAGCACATGGGGCTCACGGCTGCCGCACGCTCCTGCTCTGCAGAGGCCACCGCGGGATGTGCTAGTGGGCTGGGGTCGCTGAGGCTGGGAGGGCTGACCACAGAGGGGGCCAGTGTGGACGGCAGGGGTGAGGTGGTGCTCTCGGGGACACCTGAGTCCCCTGGGAGGATTGGACTGCCTCGTAGTCCGTCAGTGAGGAGGGCAGGGATGGGGGACAGAGAGCCGCCTTCTCTGGGCTCTTGAAGGCAGGTGCCGGAGGCACCTGCAGCTTCCTCCTCCTATTCTCGGGGCCCCTCCTCACTGCCGCAGGCCCTGAGACCTCGAGGCTTCTGAGCAGAACCGGGGCGTGGGAGAATCTGTGGGGCCTCATTCTGCCCAGCTTCCACTTCCAGTCCCTCTTGTTGGTGTCAGATCTGTTTGGCATGAGCTGAAACTTTCCACCTGCCTCTGTCTTTAGCAGCTTAATTCTAAGAAAGGCTCAAGCAGCCTTGAAAATGAAAGCAACTCAGGCCTGCCCATACTTGCCCAGGGTTCTGAGCAGGAGCCGTGAGAAGGGACAAGGGTCAGGTCTTCCTGGGAGACATGGGTCCACCCTTGCCTGCATCTCGGGACAGGGCCCCAGGGGTCACCTGGGGCATCTCAGCTGTGGGAGGAGGGACAGTGAGGGAGAGAGAGGCCTGAGGCTTGGCTTTGGGGAAGATGCTGTACTTAAGATGGTGCAGAGGTCAGTGTGCTCAGAATTTCGGCATGGAGTGGACACGGTGGAGTGGAGCCGTGTTGCCTGCGTTTGTGTTATAGGGATTCCTGTAACGTAAGAGAGTGAGAGGGAGAGATTTCAGTGTTGCTGCGACCTCTGCCCTCAGGCCTGCCCCGTGATCCTGAGTGACCCATAAGCCTGCTTTTCTCAGGGATCTTCTCTTCTCCAGGTGCCTGCGTGTGAGCATCCTGCCCCCGCACACGCAGCTGTTCCCCCTGAAGGAGACTGTGACCCCCCTACCCCCCCCACCCCCACCACACACACATGCAGCTGTCCCCTGGGCTCACAGCCTGCTGTCTGTGTGTTGGCAGGTCTGGCTTGGCAGGACTTCACCCAGGGTAAGTGTGAAGGTTCTGGACGAGCCTGGTGTTCTATCCACTGTGGCTCATGGGGTGATTCAGGGAGTTTTCAAGAGTAAATTGAATGACTCCTCCAGCATATCTTTATGTGGGCTTTGGAAACTTAGCACTCGTGACCCCTCTGTATCTTCAGACTCTCCTGGCGAGCTCCCCAGGGCTGAAAGGGACACAGCCACACCCACAGTGTCTCTCTGCTGGGCAAATTCCAGCTTGATTGGTTGATGTTTTTATTTTAATTTGTTGGCTGTACAGCAAAGTGACTCCGTTATATATATATACACACACCCATACACACACATTCTTTTTCCTATTCTCCTCCATTACGATTTATCCCAGGATACTGGATGTAGTTTGCAGTAGGACCTTGCTGTTTATCCATCCGATGGACACTAGTTGCATCCACTCACCCCGGCCTCCCAATCCGTCCCTCCCTCAGCTCCCCTCTCCTTTGGCGACCACAGTTCTGTTCTCCACATTTGTGTGTCGTCTTATGTTTTGTTGCTCAGTCACTAAGTTCTATCCAATTCTTTGGGACCCGATGGACTGCAGTATGCCAGGCTTCCCTATCCTTCACCATCTCCTGGAGTTTGCTCAAATTCACATCCGTTGAGTCAGTGATTCCATCCAACCATCTCATCCTCTGTCGTCCCCTTCTCCTCTTGCCCTCAGTCTTTCCCAGCATCAGGGACTTTTCCAGTCAGTTGCTTCACATCAGGTGGCCAAAGTATTGGATCTTCAACTTCAGCATCAGTCCTTCCAATGAATATTCAGAGTTTATTTCGCTTAGGATGGACTGGTTTGATCTCCTTGCAGTCCAAGGAGCTCTCGAGAGTCTCCTCCAGCACCACAATTCAAAAGCATCAATTTTTCAGCACTCAGACTTCTTTATGCTCCAACTGTCACATCTGTACATGACTACGGGAAAAACCATAGCTCTGACTAGACGGACCTTTGTCTGCAAAGTGATGCCTCAGCTTTTTAATATGCTGTCTAGATTTATCAATGATTTTCTTCCAAGCAGCAAGCGTCTTTTAATTTCATGGCTACAGTCACTATCTGCAGTGATTTTGGAGCCCAAGTCTCTTACCATTTCCATTGTTTCCCCATCTATTTGCCATAAAGTGATGGGACCAGATGCCATGATCTTAGTTTTTTGAATGTTGAGCTTTAAGCCAGTTTTTCACTCTCCTTTTTCACCCTCATCAAGAGTCTCTCTATTTCCTCTTTGCTGTCTGCCTTTAGTGGTGTCATCTGAGACTGTTGATATTTCTCCCGGCAATCTTGATTCCAGCTTGTGGTCCATCCAGTCTGGCGTTTCGCACGATGTATTTTGCATGTAAGTTACATAAGCAGAGTGTTTCGTGGATAAGCTCATCTGTATCATGTTTTAGACCCATGTGTAAGTGGTACCATGTGGCATTTGTCTTTCTCTGCTTGACCTACTTCACGTAGTGTGCTCATCTCTAGTTTTATCCATGTTGGTGAAAATGTGACTTTATTCTTTTCATGGCTGAGTGGTACCTAAGCCTGTTGATTTCGATGCTTATCTAGCCTCAGAGGGAAGTGCCAGCTGAGTTTTCATTGCTTCACTCTCACCGAGGGATGTTCAGTGAGAAGTTGTGAAGGCCCTGGAGCCAGGCAGGGTCCCCAGGGCACATTCAGCCTCCTTATTCTTCCCAGTAGAGGAACCAGAGGCCCAGGGAGGGGACATCACTGATGCTTCTGGTCACATGGATCTGGCCGAAGCACACACTGGCTTTCCCGAGGCTCTCGGTGCCCTTGCCCACTGCCAGGCCAGCATGGACAGGACTGGAGGCAGGAGGGCATTTCTACAGGAAGCAGAGCCCCAGGGTGGGGTGGGAGGCCGGGAAGGCGCTCACACAGAGTGAACCTCAGGAAGCCCATCCTGCCGGTTCCCAGGCCTCTGCCGGGCAGGGAGGTGCTGGCCCTCGGTGGGGGCACCCAGCAGGCAGGAGCTGGACGCTGATGCACCCGCAGTCTAGCAGCCCGGGGAGATGGCACGTGCAGCGGTGCTCACAGCAGCCTTGAGAACTTGGTCCAAACTATCATTCTTTTCCCCAGAAAAAGAGAGAACCCCGAATCATTTGCAGTGTGGCAAGAGGGTCAGAGCTCTCCAGGTCTAGTGATCGGCTTCCAGGGTGGACTCCCCTGGGTGGTGGCGGCGCAGTGTGCTCTGATTTCTAACTTCCTGGGAACCTTTGAGCCTGTCTCTGTTGCCCTCAGGATAAAGGCAGAACTCGTCAACAGGCTTTTAGAAGTTTAAAGGTGCAGTCTGGCCCCTATAGACCGAGCAGCCTCCACACCTCTGCCCATCGCCTGCCTTTCTCCCCCAGGGGCCTTTTCTCAGCCCCCTCCCCCACCCCATGCTCACCTGGCTGCTTCCCACCACAGGGCCTTTGCACATGCCTTCCTTAACCTGATACTCTGCCCAGCCCTCCTCCCCAGCTCAGCCCTTAGCCCAGCTCCTGCGTCCCTTCCCCAGGGGAGTCTCTCCTGCCAGGTCAGCTCCTCCTCGTCCCTCCTCATCACAGTCGTGGCTCTGCCTGCACCTCACTCACACCCACCTTTCTTTTCACCTTCTTGAGGGCAGAGAATGAGTCTGTCTTGTCCACGTGTGTTCCTGGTGCCTGACATGCAGTAGAGATGTGGCACGCAGAGGACTGGCAGGTAGGCGGCTGCCAGAGGCGCCTGTGCAGAGGTGGGAGGCGTGACGTCTGTGGCGGGAGCAGGTGTGGTTTCTCATCTTTGCACTGGTCCCCAGTGATGCTGCAAGCTCAGCTTCTGTGCCTGGTGCCAAATCAAATCTCAGAGGCCAAGTTCTGGGTGAAGCAGAAGAGAACAGCTTTATTGCTTTGCCCAGCAAAGGAGGACTTGGTGAGTTCCTGGCCTCCAAGCTGTGCGTCCCAACCTGGGAGGGTGGGGGTGAGGAGTTGAGTAGTTAGGGGTGGGGCTGCCGACAAGGTGCGGCAGTGTGGACAAGGGGCGGCAGTGTGGACAAAGGGTGGCAGTGTACAGGGTCTGCACGTCTACTCTGTGCGTCTGTGTCTCTGCCCTGGAGCTAGGCCCATTGCGCTGCGTTTCCAGATTCCGTGTATACGCGTCAATATGTGGTGTTTCTTTTTCTCTTTCTGACTGACTGCACTCCGTACGACAGACTAGGTCTGTGCCCATTTCTCTGAATGGCTCAGTTTCACTCTCCTTATGGCTGATATTCCTCTGGATGCGTGTGCCGCATCTCCGCAGTCCGTTCCGCCATCGGTGGGCGCGCAGGCTTCCAGGTCCCGGCTGCAGGCAGCAGCAGCGCTGCTCCTCTCTTGGTTAGCAACTGTGCGGGTTTGCGCTTTGGACCTCCGGGGAGGTCGGGAGGCTGGGGTCTTGCCGCTGAGGAACGGGGGCCACGAAGCCCCGCAGGGTCCCGCTGGGTTTGACCAGCCGCCCCTTCCGTCGTGGGCGAGCCCGACGCGCCTCTTCCCCCAGGTGTGCTGCGGCTCCTGGAGCACGGGGAGGAGTACGTGTTCACCCTGCCCAGCGCCTATGCCCGGTCCATCCTCACCCTCCCGTGGGTGGAGCTCGGAGGCAAAGTCAGCATCGCCTGTGCCAAGACCGGCTACTCGGCCACCGTCATCTTCCACACGAAGCCTTTCTACGGGGGCAAGGTCCACAGGTAGGCAGCGGCGGGGGCCGGGCCCATATCCGTCTGATCAGGAGGCCCCAGGCCTCCTCTCTCCATCCAAAGCCTGGGTTCCAGCCGGGAGATGCACTGGTAATAAAAATCCAGTTAAGGGATCTTTTTCAGATGACGGGACTTCTGGGTCAGAGTTCTGAACCCTTCCCAGTCTGGTGAGCAGCTGGCGGAGCACAGAGCAGAGATCAGAGGGCTTCTGGGGTCACTGTCGCCTCTTGCTCCCCAGGCCTCCGCCTGACCTGTTCTGATACAGTTGGTCCATGAGCTCCACGCAACATCCCGAATCCTGTTTCTTTGAGAGCAGGACTGTTTCTCTCCTTTGGGAAGCTAGGAAGCATGCCTTAAGGATAGGAAGGAGAGGGCTTGGAGCAGAGCCTCACCTCGTTTTCATGGTTCTGGTTATGATTCTCTCCCTTTGGAGCAGATCACTAGATAAACAAAGGAGGACTTTCTTATGCCTTTCTCTTGGAAAGTTGTCCTGGGTGGCATTCACCTAGGGGTGCTGGAGTGTCCCCTGGGAAGTGGATGCCCTCCTGGCCATTTTGGAGCTGGACACACTGGCTCCTAAGAGCCAATTGTATGCGTTTCTCCCCAGCTCTGCGGCCCCTCGTCCTGCCTGATGGCTTGAGATCCACCAAGGTTGGGGCAGGGAAGAAATTCACAGAAGGGCTGCAGACCAGGTGTTTCCCTCGTGGCGAGCCCGTTGTTAAAGCATTACCAACACAGCACAGACACCCTTCCCACAGGATCCACCAGAGGATCCCGGGTGTGCCCTGGGCCCCCAGCTGTGTCCAGGCTCCGGGGAACGCTTCCAGGCCTGTGTTCAGAAACTCCACATTCATCTGGAGTGTGGATGAAAAGAGGAAAAGAGGTTCCTCCACCTCCCATTCCTGCTGTGTTATTCTGCCCACAGCAGCCTCCTAGGGAAAGGGAGTGGGCTCTGCCTTCACTGAGACGTGAGCCCAAGTGCCCGGGCTGGGTGGGTGAGGCGAGAGGCCACGCACCTCCACCGGGGCCCTTGTACACCAGGCTGCAGGGGAGTCGCCCTCAGTGAGAGACTGAAAAGTTCTCCTGAGGCTCTTATGTTCTTTTGGTGGTTGAAATGTACACTATTATTATTATTACTAAAAAAAATTTTTGGCCGCACCCCACAGCATGCAGTTCCTTGACCAGCGACCCTAGTTCCACCAGGGTCAAACCCACCACCTTGCAGTGGAAGTGTGGAATTTTAACCACTGGACCGCCAGAGAGGTCCCAAAATGTACACTGTTAGATGCTTTTTGAGGAAGAAGGGTGATTTCCACCACAATAATAACATTTTGTAAAACCTTTGCATGTTTATCAAACCTATGAAATTGATGAGATTCAACTAAACAACTCACAATAAAGAGCAATAAAACACATATAATTTTAAGCTGCCTAATTTATTGTCAAAAATCAGTAAAGCAATATTAATTGAAAACCGAGAAATCTGAGGAGGGAATAAATTAGGACTTTGGGATTAACATATACATACTTTATATAAAACAGGTAAACAACAAGGACCTCCTGTGTAGCACAGGGAACTCTACTCAGTATCTTATTATAAACCTATAAGTGAAAAGAATCTGAAAAATATATATACATGTTCATATATGTGTGGGTAATTATATGAATCACTGTTTCCTTGAAACTAACACACACTGTAAATTAAGTATACTTCAATTAAAAAAAACTAAGCAGTTAGCATTGCTGCGTCCTTAGACTTTATTCAGATATACCTGTTTGCCCACTGATGCTTTCCTTATCTGCTCAAGGATGTTAGATCACATTTTAAGAGCTAGTCTTTGAGCAAAAGAGCAGCCCCATAAAAAAAAAAAAGATCTCTCAATGTGAGCACAGCTTTTGAAGTCAGTCTGTGTTCTGATAATCTCACAAAGTGTGTTCATTGTACTCTTTGTTCATTCAGGGTCACAGCAGAAGTGAAGCACAACCCCACCAACACCATCGTGTGCAAAGCCCACGGGGAGTGGAACGGGACCCTAGAGTTCACCTACAACAATGGGGAGACCAAGGTCATCGACACGACCACACTGCCCGTGTACCCCAAAGAAGATCCGCCCCCTGGAGAAGCAGGGCCCCATGGAGTCCAGGTGGGGACCAAGCTTTGCTGTCCTTAGCACGTGACCCAAGGGGCAGAGAGGACGTCTCAGGGGACGGGGCCAGAATCACGTTCTGGTTCCTTTAGAAACTTGAGTTATCCTCTGGGCATCACTTAGGAATAGACGGGTTGTCACTTTCAGTTTATTGTTTTGCAGTCATGGGGTAGAATGTGAAGACAGCCCGCCCGGACTTCACTGCCTGTCTTACAAGAATTTGTCAGCTCTGCTGGTCTGTTACTTAATCACTAAGTACAGAGCGATGCTAGTAATTAAAAAACCGTGCAATTAAGCAATGAGATACTTTTATTTTTTACCAGATTAGCTGTGATAAAATTGACACTGGGTCATGTGCAGGAAGGTGCCAGGTTCACCGCAGGGACCAGTGGCTTTAAATTTGTGACTTCTCCTTTATTTTGTAGTCTGCTTCTGGGAATCTCATCTAAGAGAGACTCCTTCAGTTCACAAAAGGTTTTAAAAATGAAATTTGTTTTTTAAATTAAACAACAAACAGAAAGAAACCATCTAACAGTGCAGTGATTTGGAGAATGGTTAAGTGAGTAACAGTGGCTCAGAGGTTAAAGCGTCTGCCTGCAATGCGGGAGACCTGGGTTTGATCCCTGGGTCGGGAAGATCCCCTGGAGAAGGAAATGGCAACCCACTCCAGTGTTCTTGCCTGGAGAATCCCATGGATGGAGGAGCCTGGTGGGCTATAGTCCATGGGTCACAAGAGTCGGACATGACTGAGCGACTTCACTTTCACTTTTAAGTGAGTAAAGGAGAATCCACTCTGTCATATGAATATTCTGCAGCCACTTAACGTGATGCTTATGCAACTACAGAAGCAGGGTCTTCTGGAAATATGCCATTAAAATTTTTAAATCCAGGAGTTCAGCCAAGTTTGCCCCACAGGCCAGACTGCACCTTGTAAACAATTTTTGTAAGGTTTTGTGGAGCACCGCCGTGCTCATCTGTTTGCGGCCGCTGTCTTGTGAAGCGGCCTGCAGCGCGGGCCCTCACAGGAGAGCGTTTGCTGGCCCCTGCTCTCACCGAGAAACATGCTCTCTGTAGAAAGATGACGTGGGATTAAAATGAAATCACAGATGATCCCATGAAAACGTTTGCCGTGACCAGAAAAGTTTGCTGCCAAATTGGACAAGTGCTTATTGTGTGGAAATGAGCCAGGGGTCCCAGCGTGTGTAAACCATACGTTGTCACCGAGCTTACTAGAAAGATGGCTGCAGTATCCTGGAAATCTGGCTTGGAGCTGGGAGTTGGCCACTGGTGCTCATTGATGAGGGTGTGACCTCTGTGTCAGAAGGGAGGACGTGAACCCAGCCCAGTGAGCTGTGACGGGACGTGTCCCCCACCCACGTGGCCTCTGATGACACCGCCCCCAGTCAGGAGCCCTGCGGTTCCCGGTCACAGCCCCTCTTGTTTGGCGTGGCTGTTGAGCAAAAACTCTCATTCCCTGAGCTAAGCTTCCAAGGATCTCCGTGGCTTAGCTGGTCCTTAGGAAGCCTCTTCGAGCGGGGAGCTCAGGCCCCTGCCTGGAGCAGAGCGGATGGGCGATGGAGTGTGGAACGGGAGAGGGGCGGAGGTTGATGCTTCTTGTCTCACACATGGACTCCCTGGCACCTGGAGCTGGGCTGTCGGCAAACCCAGCCGCCCACCTTGTCTGTCGGGGTGGGAATGGCCCAGAGGTGCAGCACCTGCCGTTCGGAGCACCTGAGCCCGCTTACATGCCCGCCAGCCAGGCCCCACCTGTGGAGGCCAAGGAAGGACCGCCCGGTTGCCTTGGCCCCACAGGGGCCCGGCCCCCGCCCCGTGGAAGGGAACCCCTGCCCCAATGCGGAAAGAGAAGCTGCTTTTCATCAGCCACCCCCGTCAGCGTGCTCATGATGCCCCCAGCCCGGTCTGCATGCTGCTGCTGACCACCCCTGGCCTCCTGGCCTGCATGCTGCTGCTGACCACCCCTGGCCTCCAGGACCTCCCTGCTCTCCGCGAGGGCTCCCTGCGCTTCCTTTTTTGCTTTGCATGCTGACTTGCTCCTACCCTTCCAGCCCTGGAGGCTTTTCTGCGTTTCAGCCCGAAGTTGAGCGCCTTCCCCAGTGAGCCCTGGCCTTGCCCCTCCAAGGGTTTCTGGGTGGAGCCTGTGAATGAATGGGCAGGCCCCTGAAGTGGGGCCGCTCCTGCTCATCACCCCGTCTCCAGCCGTGGGGGCTCTCTGCCCTCTGGTTTTGAGGCCACTGTCCTGTGATGGGACTTGTCAGGGGAAGTCCTGCCCTGGGAGCACCCCCCCACCCTAGATGTCCAGGCGCCTGGTCATTCTCTCTGCACGAGAGGTGGGGGCAATGGAAAAGCCAGTTTGAGGCAGCAGAAAGCCCGCCCTGTCTGCTTCCCCCACCCCTTTTCCTCTTTGAGCCCACCTCTTCCCCTCTAAGCTCTCAGGGTGCGGTAGAAAGAGCGAGGGCTGGGAGCCCTGTTGGACCTGGCTTCCTGCCCCATTCCAGAGCTTTCTCCTGTGTACGCTGGGAGCTGGGATGCCACTGTCCCCGGCACTTTGTAGGGTGGGAACTGACTGGGGCAGGGGGCGGGCAGTCTGGCCTCTGCAGCCTGAGCCCAGCTCCCATCCTGGACTCGGATTCCCCAGGAGGCTGCTGTCTTGGACGGCTTGGCTGCTCCACTGCTGACTCCCTGGCCTAGGAGCTAGCAGGGTGCCTGTGCTCAGCCTGCTGCAGAGGCATCCGTGTCCCCCACGCCAGGGAGGGGTGCTCTTTGTGGAGAAGTCTGCTGTTTGCTCTGTGCGGAATCAGGGCGGGTTCTGATACGAGAAAGTGACCCTTCACCTAAATGTGGGTCCCCCCCAACTCAGCTCCAGGACAGAGTGGGACTAGTGGGGAGGTGTTTCCTCAGGAGGGATGCTGATGGCTTCTCCAGTAAGTGAATGAATGAAGGAGTCTAACTTTGCATGTAGACACGGGCAGGTGGTGGGTCCTCCGGTGTCTGTAACTCTTAGTCTGGGCTTCCCTGCGGGAGCAGCCACTGTTTGCATCCATCAACTTGCTGACCTCGGGCAGGTGGCTGCCCTGGGTGTGGGTCATCTTTTCTCTGCTTTAGGATGGGGTCCCTAACGTCACGTCTGTGTCACTGGGGCATTGTGATGAGTTAATGTACACTGCTTATAAACAAGGTACCTCTTATAAACAAGGGTCTGCGTGGATTCTGTCTGTAGGAGCAGCAGGATCCCTCCCATCACCCCTAGACTTGGTCCCCCTGCGCTCAGAGCCCGGGAGAGGAGAGGGGATTCAGGGTTGGGTGCAGATGGGGCCCCGGGACCACAGCCTCGGGCCGCTGGCCGTGCCTGACTGCTAACTGTGCTCCCCATGTTCCCCTCAGGAACCTCTGGCGGGAGGTGACCCGGTGCCTGCGCCTAGGGGACATGGAGGCGGCCACTGAGCAGAAGCGGCAGCTGGAGGAGAAGCAGCGGGCGGAGGAACGGAAGCGGGAGAACCTCCGCGCGCCCTGGAGGCCCAAGTACTTCATCCAGGAGGTGACCTGGCCGGGCGGGGTGGGGGTGTCCTGTCTCCGCCGTGGGCTGGGCACGGGGGTGGGTGCCTGGGCATGACAGGCTGGGCATGGCAGCCGCGGCCCCGGGGTCCTGAGTGCCGCGCTCTGATTTCCATTAGAGGAGCTCTCCTGCAGGTGGGAAGGTGTGCAGGGGGTCGCGCTCTGGGCACCTAGCACTTCACAGAGGCCACAGACCTGCTCTGTCTTCTATAGTGAGTTAATGCGAAAGGCCTGCCCAGCCCATCTCCTCACCTGGGGAGGTTGGAACCTTCCTATGACAAGCACCTTTTTAGAGCTTTGCCTCTCCAGGGGCCAATGGAATGGACTTGGAGGGAGAGACTGGTGGGGGATGGGGAGGGTTGTCCCAGTTCACCAGGAATCCTGGGGAAACCACCCCCAGCCTGCTGGCCCACCTACTGGTCAGAGGGCCATATGCCCAGGTGTTTGTGGCACAGCTGGGTGGCATCCTAAGAACAGAACTGGAAACAACAGAAGCACGGGAGCGGCAGTTTCTCAGGCAGGCAGCCAGGAGTCTGAGAGTCAGTGAGAGAATCAGGCTGGTGGGGACCAGACAGACGCCAGTCTGTACCCAAAGGGGTGGATGCCACTTACCTCCAGGCCATCACAGGCCGATTCCCCAGTTTTCACGAGAAGCCAGAAATCAGAATTTCTGAGAGATCAGATACTCAGCTGGTGACGAGGAATCTGTAAAAGCTTAAACACTGAGAGCCAGTGGCAGTCTGTCTGGACTTTCCATGTCTGGGCGCTGGCGGCGTCCTGACTTGCACTCCATGGAAGGATGGCCCCAAGTAGCCGGAAGGCTGCAGGGAGAGAGGGTGACCATGAGGTGGGCTGGAACCAGGGCTGTGGGCTGAGCGTCAGCATCACGGCTGGCCGTTGCTTTAGACAGGAAGCCTGCTGGGGGACACTGGGAGCGGTCCCTTTCTGGAGGGCTTGCCCAGGGCAGGCGACTCTCTATTAGTCAGGGTTCCCCCAGAGAAACAGCACAGAACCAACAGGGGATAGGAGCTCATGTAGATCTATGATGAGATGGTGGGGGCTGCAAAGCCACAAGATCTGTGGGTTGCAAGCTGGAACTGCAGGAGAGCCAGTGGTATATTCAATCCAAAGCCTGAGACCCGGGGAGCTGATGGTATGAACCTCAGAGGCTCAAGGGCAGAAGTCCAGATGAGTGAGGCAAGACAGACAAGGCTGATCCTCACCTCCTCCCCCGTCCGGTTCCACTCTGGCCCGGGAGATGGGGCTATCCCCTCCCCTGCACAGGGGCAGGGTGTCTACTGCACCCCACCCACCAACCCACATGCCACCCTCCTCCAGAAACACCCTTGCTCTCAGGCTCAGAAACAAACTTAACTCAGGGCCGGTCACATCGACACATCAAAGTAGCCATCACGGGATCCCCTAGGATCCAACCGTGAGCTGGACCTCGTCTCCCAGAGACAGCTACTTGGCTTGGCTTCTGTGGCACGCTGCACGTGAAGAAGTAAAATGACAGCAAGCCCTGTTCTTTCTCCCAGTCAGTTCAGTTCAGTCGTTCAGTCGTGTCTGACTCTTTGCGACCCCATGAATCACAGCATGCCAGGCCTCCCTGTCCATCACCAGCTCCCCGGAGTTCACTCAGACTCAACGTCCATTGAGTCAGTGATGCCACCCAGCCATCTCATCCTCTGTCGTCCCCTTCTCCTCCTGCCCCCAATCCCTCCCAGCATCAGAGTCTTTTCCAATGAGTCAGCTCTTCGAATGAGGTGGCCAAAGTACTGGAGTTTCAGCTTTAGCATCATTCCTTCCAAAGCAATCCCAGGGCTGATCTCCTTCTAGAGGGTGTATAAAAGCCAGTCCGCCTCTAACAGGCTTGAGGACACCTGAAGGGTGCAGACCAGCCCAGCCTGGTTGCCGTGCAGTGTGCTCCTCAAGGCTGGTGTCCGGCCCACGCCGCCAGGAGTCTCTGCTTTTCCTCACCGGTGCCGCGTGTGACTGGTGTCGTCTCCTGGGGCTGCTGTGTGCCTTTAGCGGGCTGTATAGTCATTGCTTTGGGCAGGTTCCTCCTACTCAGGCCCTTGGGTTTTCTCTTCCCTGTCCGTTTATCCAAATACCTTCCTTTTTCCTCCTCTCCTGCTGTTTCAAGGTGCTTTTTCTTTTGGGGGCAATTAATCTTCCTTGATGGAAATCAAACAGGCCGTCTGCCTCCTCTTTGGTGTTTTGGTCTTTTGAGGGGTTTCCTCCTGAAGTGGCAGATGCGCGGGTCCCATGGGCTCTAGGAGGGGTGGTGAGACCAGCAGCGTGGCTGGGCTGTGCGCCGTGAGGAGCGAGGCAGGGGCACAGGCCTGTGGGAGCCAGTGCTGCTGCACAGGGTCCTAGGGGCTGGGCAGGGAGGACCCCTTTGCTTCTGCCCTCGCCTCCTGACAGGTCTTCACGTATTGATGAGTCCTCCTGTCTCTTGCAGGGTGACGGCTGGGTGTACTTCAACCCCTGTGGAAGGCACACTGATGGGTGGAGATGTGGAGCTTTCAGAAATAGCCCTGATTTTGTAGCAATTAAAGTGGTACGGTATCAAGGTTCTGCTGGTCTTCCCTGAGGCCACCTGAGAGCACTTAAGACATGGCCCCTGAGAGAGATTCTGCTGTGAGCGATGCGCACCCAGACTCTGCCGTGGGGTCGAGCTTATTCAAGAGCCATTTGGGCTTCCGTGTGCACGTGTCTGTGCGCAGAGCTCCCCGCACACTGTTCACACGCACGCACGCTGTCTGCTGGGTATCACTACACATGGAAATCCCACACTTAACCAACAGCGATGCGGGTGATTGTGAACTCCTTTTATCAATACGGTTTCAAGTTTTCTAGTTTTCACTTTTGCCAAAAAACGTTTTGCACTCACAAAGTATTCTCCAGTTGATGAGTCCTGTCCAGACGAAGGTGAACGGGTGTGGCCGGACTGCCATCCGTCTGGTGGAAGTTGGCCGCCGCTTCCCATCATGGCTGTGATTCCCACTCTGCCCCCAGCTTGGTTGGTGGTTGTCCATGCTCAAGACAGATCATCTGCATCTCCTGCGGGATGGGGAGTAGGCAGGAAGCTGTTAAAGGTGTAGGCTGGAGCCTTCGCGGATGGAGCGCCCCTCCGGGGGAGCCACAGCCAGGCCTACCTTGGGATGGTCCTCCCATGTCCTTGCCCTGAAGCTCTCTGATGATTTCTTATGCTCAAAGCCCTAGTCATACAGTTTTCAGAAGCTGCTGCTTTCATGGTAGAAAACAAGTCCTCTGGAGACTTCAGTACTTTCATCTTTGGGAAAAGGGCTTTAGGAGTGAGCCATACGCATGCACGTACACACATGCACTACCACAGCCTTGTGTTTCGTTTGGGGAAGGAGAAAAGAATACCCGGGGATTTTTTTTTTTTTTTTAAGTGCATCTCCCTCTCTTGTTTGACCCAATCTCTGCAAGGAAACCACTGTGATGAAAACATCCACACAGCCTGCCTAAGCGTTCCATGGTTTCAGCTCAGTTTCAGTCTTCAGCCTTTACAAATGAGGTCAAGACATGACCAGAATATAAAGCAAGGAGAAAATGAAGTATTTGATCTTTGCTCAATGCTTAATTTATTTTTTACTGTGCCACTCTGAGAATATTTATACAATCCAGTAGCATGACTGCTTCTCTGTAGTAATACTAATTCTGTGCCTTTCGTCTGCTTTCTTAAGACCAATTGTTCACACTTTGTAGACATTAGACAAATATATTTCGATTAAATACTATACTTATCTGTGTGTCTGTGCTTGATTTTCAGGGATTCCAAAGTTCTTTTGGAATTGGTGGCTCTGCATGAACTCATATTTTATTGATTAGTGTTCATTTGATGTGAACAGCCATTATATTTCCATCAAAACAGTGTTTTAAACACATTAAACATGGATATTTTCTGATCAGGTCATAAAATTTAACTTATATCTAGGGAATGGCCTTGTTTTGAGAAGCGACTTACCAGGCAACTGATAAGGTAAGCCTGTTCTGGTTCATTGTCTTAAGACATCTGGGAGAAGGAAGTGGAATCATTTTATTTCTGAGAGGGAAAGCAGAATAGATGTATTCTGAGAGGGAAATTTTAATGAGGAGACTGCAAAGTAATCACTGTGGTGTTTTTAGATGCTCCAGTCTTATACCAGAGCATAAACCATCTGGGAGGTAAAAAATGGAGATCCATCACTTTTCTTTTTTTTGGTCATGGTGGGGAGTTCATTTGGCCTTTTAAAATATTGTGAAACATCATATAAAGAATTACAGAAAACATATTACAGTTTCAGGACTAACTATAAACAAACACCCATATACTCACTGCCTGGGGAAAGAAACCTGTTTGTGCATACCTTGAAAGCCACCTTTGTGCCTCTGCAGAATTGTGTTGTTCTTACAACAATCATCCTAATGGGTGTGAACAGTTATCTTATGGGTTTGGCTTACATTTCCCTTATGATTTTTAGTGATGTTGACCGTCTTTCCCATGTATTTCTTGACCATCTGTGTATCTCCTGGAGAAATGTCTCTTAAGGTCCTCTGTACAGTTTTTGATTGCGTTTTTTATATTTTGTTAATATAGATGATTTACAAATATTTCCCCCCTTCTGTGGGTTGCCTTTTCACTTTGTTGATAACTGTCCTTTGATGTACAAAAGTATTTAACTTTGATGAAGTCCAGTTTTTCTTGGGCCTCCCAGGTGGCTTTGGATATCATATCCAAGAAATTATTGCCAAATCTAATTTGAGCTTAGCCCTTATGTTGCCTTCTAAGAGTTTCATAGTTTTAGCTCTTATGTTTTACATTTTTGATCCAGTTCAAGTGAACTTTTGTATATGGTGTTAGGTAAGTGTCCAATTTTATGACTCTGCATATCGATATCCTGTTTTCCTGGGACCATTTGTTGGGAACGCTCTTTTTCTCATAGAATGGTTGTCTTACTGAAAATCATTTGATCATCTGTGAAGGGTTTATTCCCTAGTCTGTTCCATTGGTATATGTCTGTGATTTTGTGCCAGTACCAGTTTTGAAATCTGGAAGTTAGACTTTCTCTATTTTGTTTCCGTTCAATCAATCAGTCATGTCCGACTCTTTCCAACTCCATAGACTGCAGCACGCGAGTCTTCCCTGTCCATCATCAACTCCTGGAGCTTGCTCAAACTCATGTACATTGAGTCGGTGATGCCATCCAACCATCTCACCCTCTGTCATCCCCTTCTGCCCCTGCCTTCAATCTTTCCCAGCATCAGGGTCTTTTCTAATGAGTCAGCTCTTCACATCAGATGGCCAAAGAACTGGAGTTTCAGCTTCAACATCAGTCCTTCCAGTGAACATTCAGGACTGATTTATTTTAGGATGGACTGGTTTGATCTCCTTGCAATCCAGGGGAATCTCAAGAGTCTTCTCCAGCACCACAGTTCAAAAGCATCATCAGTTCTTCAGCGCTCAGCTTTCTTTATAATCCAAAACTCATATCCATACATAACCACTGGAAGAACCATAGCCTTGACTAGACAGACCTTTGTTGGCAAAGTAGTGTCTCTGCTTTTAATATGCTGTCTAGGTTGGTCATAGCTTTTCTTCCCAGGAGTAAGCATCTTTTAATGTCATGGCTGCAGTCACCATCTGCAGTGATTTTGAAGCCCCCAAAAATAAAGTCTGTCACTGTTTCCATTGTTTCCCCATCTATTTGCCATGAAGTGATGGGACCAGATGCCATGATCTTTGTTTTCTGAATGTTGAGCTTTAAGACAACTTTTTCACTCTCCTCTTTCACTTTCATTAAGAGGCTCTTAAGTTCTTCTCTTTCTGCCATAAGAGTGGTGTCATCTGCATATCTGAGGTTATTGATATTTCTCCCAGCAATCTTAATTCCAGCTTGTGCTTCCTCCAGCCCAGTATTTCTCATGGTGTACTCTGCATATAATTAAATAAGCAGGGTGACAATATACAGCCTTGACATACTCCTTTCCCAATTTGGAATTAATCTATTGTTCCATGTCCAGTTCTAACTGTTGCTTCCTGACCTGCATACAGGTTTCTCAAGAGGCAGGTCAGGTGGTCTGGTATTCCAATCTCTTTCAGAATTTTCCACAGTTTATTGTGATCCACACAGTCAAAGGCTTTGGCATAGTCAGTAAAGCAGAAATAGATGTTTTTTGGAACTGTCTTGCTTTTTCAGTGCTCCAATGGATGTTGACAATTTGATCTCTGGTTCCTCTGCCTTTTCTAAAACCAGCTTGAACATCTGGAAGTTCACGGTTCAAGTACTGTTGAAGCCTGGCTTGGAGAACTTTGATCATTACCTTACTAGTATGTGAGATGTTAATAACCTCAGATATGCAGATGACACCATCCTTATGGCAGAAAGTGAAGAGGAACTAAAAAGCCTCTTGATGAAAGTGAAAGAGGAGAGTGAAAAAGTTGGCTTAAAGCTCAACATTCAGAAAATGAAGATCATGGCATCTGGTCCCATCACTTCATGGCAGATAGATAGGGAAACAGTGGAAACAGTGTCAGACTTTATTTTTGGGGGCTCCAAAATCACTGCAGATGGTGATTGCAGCCATGAAATTAAAAGACGCTTACTCCTTGGAAGGAAAGTTATGACCAACCTAGACAGCATATTAAAAAGTAGAAATATTACTTTGGCAACAAAGGTCCATCTAGTCAAGGCTATGGTTTTTCCAGTGGTCATGTTTGGATGTGAGAGTCGGATTATAAAGAAAGCTGAGTGCAGAAGAATCGGTGCTTTTGAACTGTGGTGTTGGAGAAGACTCTTGAGAGTCCCTGGACTGCAAGGAGATCCAACCAATCCATGCTAAAGGAGACCAGTCCTGGGTGTTCATCGGAAGGACTGATGCTGAGGCTGAAACTCCAATACTTTGGTCACCTCATGCAAAGAGTTGACTCATTGGAAAAGACCCTGATGCTGGGAGGGATTGGGGGCAGGAGGAGAAGGGGATGACAGAAGATGAGATGGTTGGATGACATCACTGACTCAATGCACATGAGATTGAGTGAACTCCAGGAGTTGGTGATGGACAAGGAGGCCTGGTGTGCTGCGATTCATGGGGTCGCAAAGAGTCAGACATGACTGATTGCAATTGTGTGGTAGTTTGAACATTCTGTGGAATTGCCTTTCTTTGGGATTAGAATGAAAACTGACCTTTTCCAGTCCTGTGGCCAGTGTTGAGTTTTCCAAGTTTGCTGGCATATTGAGTGCAGCACTTTCACAACATCATCTTTTAGGATTTGCAATAGCTCCACTGGAATTCCATCACCTCCACTAGCTTTGTTCGTGGTGATGCTTTCTAAGGCCCACTTGGCTTCGGACTCCAGGATGTCTGGCTCTGGGTGAGTGCTCACACCATCATGGTTATCTGGGTTGTCAAGGTCTGTGCAGCTCTTCTGAGTATTCTTGCCACCTGTTCTTAGTATCTTCAGCTTCTGTCAGGTCCACATCATTTCTGTCCTTTATTGTACTCACCTTTGCATGAAATATATTGTTTACTTCTATGCTAATCTTTTATTATTTCCTTCTCTTGTTATGGATTTAGTTTTATTTAGCTTGTTTGTTTACATCTTAAGGTTCAAAGGTTACTGATCTCAGAGCTTAACAAACAAGTATTTATAGCTATATATTTCCCCATTAATACCATTTTTGCAGCATCCCATACATTTTGGTGTTTGTTTTTTTTTTTCATTAGTCTTGAGATAAAGTTCTGATTTCTCTTGTGATTTCTTCTTTGACCCATTGGTTAAGAGTATGTTGTTGAGTTTCCACATACCTGTGGATTTCTCAGTTTTCCTTCCACTATTGATTTCTAATTTAATTGCACTGTGATTGGAAAAGATACTTTGATTTCAGTCTTAAAATTTATTGACTTGTTTTGTGGGCTGACATACAGTTTATCCAGGGGGATGTCCCACACACTTATGGGGCCATCAATACGTGTATGGTAAGTCCAGTTGGACTACAGTGATATTTGTCTTTTCTTATTGATCCTGTCTTGGTTGTTTTTATCCATTATTGATAGTGGGGTATTGAAATCTATTATTTTATAGCTATGTATTTCCTCCTCAATTCTGTAAATGTTTGCCTTGTACATATTGGAGTTTTGACGTTTGGTGGATGTGTGGCTATAATAGGTATACCTTCTTGGTGAGTTGATTCTTTTATCAGTATATAACATCCCTGTGTCTGGTAAGTTTTTGACCTAAAAGTTTAATTTGCCTGATACCAGTATAACCATCCTTGCTTTGGCTACTGTTTTGCATGAAATATTTCCTTCATCCTTTTACTTCGAATGTACACATTTTCTTGGATCTAAGGTGAGTCTCTTACAGAGTATAGAGTTGAATGTTGTTTTAAAATCCAGTCTGGGAGTTCCCCCTGGTAATCCAGTGGTTAAGGATCCACCTGCCAATGCAGGGGACATGGATTTGATCCCTGGTCCAGGAAGATCCCACCTTTCATGCAACTACCAAACCCATACACCACAGCTACTGAAGTCTGCATGCCTAGGGCCTGTGCTCTGCCAAGAAGCCATCAAAACAAGAAGCCCGCGTACTGCAATGAAGAATAGAGCCCCTGTTCACCACAGTTAGAGAAAGCCCTCACACAGCAATGAAGTCCCAGCACAGCCAAAAATAAAGTAAAAAAAAAAAAAAATCCATTCTGTTTGTTTATGTCTTCTGATTGAGGAATTTCATCTATTTACATTTAAACTAATTACTGATAATGATGTACTCCTGCCATTTTGTTTGTTTTCTGAGCATCTTACAGCATCACTGTCCTGCATTTTCTCCATTATTGTCTTCCTTGGGATTTAGCTGATTTTTTTTTTTTTTTTGAAGTGATAAATTGATTCCTCTGTCATTTTTGTCTGTATTCTATAATTATTACACTTGTGGTTATTAGAGAGATTACATATACCATCCTAAAGTTATAACAATCTATTTTAAATTAATACCAATTTTAGTCATGTAAACTTTTTTAAAATATAAATTTATTTTAATTGGAGGTTAATTACTTTACAATATTGTATTGGTTTTGCCATACATCAACATGAATCTGCCACAGGTATACATGTGTTCCTCGTCCTGAACCCCCTCCCTCCTCCATTCCCATACCATCCCTCTGGGTCGTCTCAGTGCACCAGCCCCAAGCATCCTGTATCATGCATTGAACTTGGACTGGCAATTCATTTCTTATATGATATTATACATGTTTCAATGCCATTCTCCCAAATCATCCCACCCTCTCCCCTCTCCCAGAGTCCAAAAGACTGTTCTGTACATCTGTGTCTGTTGCTGTCTCGCATACAGGGTTATCGTTACCATCTTTCTAAATTCCATATATATGCATTAGTATTACTGTATTGATGTTTTTCCTTCTGGCTTACTTCACTCTGTATAATAGGCTCCAGTTTCATCCACCTCATTAGAACTGATTCAAATGTATTCTTTGTAATGGCTGAGTAATACTCCATTGTGTATATGTACCACAGCTTTCTTATCCATTCATCTGCTGATGGACATCTAGGTTGCTTCCATGTCCTGGCTATTATAAACAGTGCTGTGATGAACATTGGGGTACACGTGACTCTTTCAATTCTGGTTTCCTCGGTGTGTATGCCCAGCAGTGGAATTGCTGGGTCATAAGGCAGTTCTATTTCCAGTTTTTTAAGGCATCTCCACACTGTTCTCCATGGTGGCTGTACTAGTTTGCATTCCCACCAGCAGTGTAAGAGGGTTCCCTTTTCACCACACCCTCTCAGGCATTTATTGCTTGTAGACTTTTGGATCGCAGCCATTCTGACTGGTGTGAAATGGTATCTCATTGTGGCCTTGATTTGCATTTCTCTGATAATGAGTGATGTTGAGCATCTTTTCATGTTTGTTAGCCATCTGTATGTCTTCTTTGGGGAAATGTCTATTTAGTTCTTTGGCCCACTTTTTGATTGGGTCGTTTATTTTTCTGGAGTTGAGCTGCAGGAGCTGCTTGTTTATTTTTGAGATTAGTTGTCAGTTGCCTCAGTTGCTTTATTTTCTCCCATTCTGAAGGCTGTCTTTTCACCTTGCTTAGAGTTTCCTTTGTTGTGCAGAAGCTTTTAAGTTTAATTAGGTTGCATTTGTTTATTTTTGCTTTTATTTCAATATTCTGGGAGGTGGGTCATAGAGGATCATGCTGTGATTTATGTCAGAGAGTGTTTTGCCTATGTTCTTCTCTAGAGGTTTTATAGTTTCTCACGTAAAACTCTTAATCCTTTACAGCTTCATCCTTTTTTGTTGATGTCACAAATCATATTTTTATATATTGTGTACCAATTATCATAGGTTTATGCTTATTTCTACGTGCCTGCCTTTTAAAGCATGTAGAATGTTCTATTCAAAATTATAGTAATTGGTTTTCTTATTTCTCCATATGTTTACATTTTTTATAGCTTTGAGTTACTGTTGAAAGCCTTTCAACTTAAAGCATGACTTTGTAGAGTGGTAATGAAACCTCTTAGATATTGTTTATCTGGAAAGATCTTGAAAGGTATAGAATTCTTGGTTTACAGTTTCTTTCTTTCAGCATTTTAAATGTACATTCCTACTGCATCATGGCCTTCAAAGTTTCTGAGAAACCTGCTGATAATCTTATTAAGGAAGGCTTTTAACTGACAACTTAACTTTTCCTTTTATCACAATGTCGTCCACTGGAGAAGGGAATGGCAAGACACTTCAGTATTCTTGCCTTGAGAACCCCATGAATAGTATGAAAAGGCAAAATGATAGGACACTGAAAAAGGAACTCCACAGGTCAGTAGGTGCCCAACACGCTACTGAAGATCAGTGGAGAAATAACTCCAGAAAGAATGAAGGGATGGAGCCAAAGCAAAAACAATACCCAGTTGTGGATGTGACTGGTGATAGAGGCAAGGTCCATTGCTGTAAAGAGCAATATTGCATAGGAACCTGGAATGTCAGGTCCATGAATCAAGGCAAATTGGAAGTGGTCAAACAGGAGATGGGAAGAGTTAATGTCAACATTCTAGGAATCAGCAAACTAAAATGGACTGGAATGGGTGAATTTTACTCAGATGACCATTATATATACTATTGTGGGCAAGAATCCCTTAGAAGAAATGGAGTAGCTATCATGGTCAACAAGAGAGTCCGAAATGCAGTACTTGGATGCAATCTCAATAACGACAGAATGATCTCTGTTCGTTTCCAAGGCAAACCATTCAATATCACAGTAATACAAGTCTATGCCCCCAACCAATAACGCTGAAGAAGCTGAAGTTGAACGGTTCTACGAAGACCTACAAGACTTTTTAGAACTAACACCCAAAAGAGAGGTCCTTTTCATTATAGGGGACTGGAATGCAAAAGTAGGAAGTCAAGAAACACCTGGAGTAATAGGCAAATTTGGCCTTGGAATACAGAATGAAGCAGGGAAAAGACTAATAGAGTTTTGCCAAGAAAATGCACTGGTCATAGTGAACACCCTCTTCCAACAACAGAAGAAAAGCTTCTACACATGGACATCACCAGATGGTCAACACCGAAATCAGATTGATTATATTCTATGCAGCCAAAGATGGAGAAGCTCTATACAGTCAACAAAAACAAGACCAGGAGCTGATTGTGGCTCAGATCATGAACTCTTTATTGCCACATTCAGACTGAAATAGAAGAAAGTAGGAAAACCACTAGACCATATGACCTAAATCAAATCCATTATGATTATACAGTGGAAGTGGGAAATAGATTTAAGGGCCTACATCTGATAGAGTGCCTGATGAACTATGGACGGAGGTTCATGATATTGTATAGGAGACATGGATCAAGACCATCCCCATGGAAAAGAAATGCAAAAAAGCAAAATGGCTGTCTGAGGAGGCCTTACAAATATCTGTGAAAAGAAGAGAAGCAAAAAGCAAAGGAGAAAAGGAAAGATATAAGCATCTGAATGCAGAATTCCAAAGAATAGCAAGGAGAGAAAAGAAAGCCTTCCTCAGCGATCAGTGCAAAGAAATAGAGGAAAACAACAGAATGGGAAAGACTATAGATCTTTTCAAGAAAACTAGAGATACCAAGGGAACATTTCATGCAAAGATGGGCTCAATAAAGGACAGAAATGGTATGGACCTAACAGAAGCAGAAGATATTAAAGAGGTGGCAAGAATACACAGAAGAACTGTACAAAAAAGATCTTCACGACGAAGATAATCACGATGCTCACTCACCTAGAGCCAGACATGCTGGAATGTGAACTCACGTGGGCCTTAGAAAGCATCACTACGAAAAGGCTAGTGGAGATGATGGAATTCCAGTTGAGCTGTTTCAAATCCTGAAAGAAGATGCTATGAAAGTGCTGCACTCAATATGCCAGCAAATTTGGAAAACTCAGCAGTGGCTACAGGACTGGAAAAGGTCAGTTTGCATTCCAATCCCAAAGAAAGGCAATGCCAAAGAATGCTGAAACTACCACACAATTGCACTCATCTCACATGCTAGTAAAGTAATGCTTAAAATTCTCCAAGCCAGGCCTCAGCAATACGTGAACTGTGAATTTCCAGATGTTCAAGCTGGTTTTAGAAAAGGCAGAGGAACCAGAGATCAAATTGCCAATATCCGCTGGATCATCGAAAAAGCAAGAGAGTTCCAGAAAACTCCAGAAAAACATCTATTTCTGCTTTATTGACTATGCCAAAGCCTTGACTGTGTGGATCACAATAAACTGTGGAAAATTCTGAAGGAGATGGGAATACCAGACCAGCTGACCTGCCTCTTGAGAAACCTATATGCAGGTCAGGAAGCAACAGTTAGAACTGGACATGGAACAACAGACTGGTTCCAAATAGGAAAAGGAGTACATCAAGGCTGTATATTGTCACCTTGCTTATTTAATTTACATGCAGAGTACATCATGAGAAACGCTGGGCTGGAGGAAGCACAAGCTGGAATCAAGATTGCTGGAAGAAATATCAATAACCTCAGATATGCAGATGACACCACCCTTATGGCAGAAAGTGAAGAGGAAGTAAAAAGCCTCTTGATGAAAGTGAGAGAGAGAAAGCGAAAAAGTTGGCATAAAGCTCAACATTCAGAAAATGAAGATCATGGCATCTGGTCCCATCACTTCATGGGAAATAGATGGTTAAACAGTGTCAGACTTTATCTTTTGGGGCTCCAAAATCACTGTAGATGGTGACTGCAGCCATGAAATTAGAAGACGGTTACTCTTTGGAAGAAAAGTTTCAACCAACCTAGATAGTATATTCAAAAGGAGAGACATTACTTTGCTGACTAAGGTCCACCTAGTTAAGACTATGGTTTTTCTTGTCGTCATGTATGGATATGAGAGTTGGACTGTGAAGAGGGCTGAGCACCAAAGAATTGATACTTTTGAACTGTGGTGTTGGAGAAGACTCTTGAGAGTCCCTTGGACTGCCAGGAGATCCAACCAGTCCACTCTGAAAGGAGATCCGCCCTGGGATTTCTTTGGAAGGAATGATGCTAAAGCTGAAACTCCAGTACTCTGGCCACCTCATGCAAAGAGTTGACTCACTGGAAAAGACTCTGATGCTGTGAAGAACTGGGAGCAAGAGGAGAAGGGGACAACCGAGGATGAGATGGCTGGATGGCATCACTGACTCCAACGTGAGTCTGAGTGAACTCCGGGAGATGGTGATGGACAGGGAGGCCTGGCGTGCTGCGATTCACGGGGTCACAAAGAGTTGGACATGACTGAGTGACTGAACTGAAGTCCTATTTATTTCCATTGCAATGGCAATGCACTCCAGTACTGTTGCCTGGAAAATCCCATGAACAGAGGCTGGTAGGCTGCAGTCCGTGGGGTTGCCAAGAGTCGGACACGACTGAGCAACTTCACTTTCATGCATTGGAGAAGGAAATGGCAACCCACTCGTGTTCTTGCCTGGAGAATCCCAGGGATGGGGGAGCCTGGTGGGCTGCCATCTATGGGGTCGCACAGTTGGACACGACTGAAGTGACTTAGCAGCAGCGAACAGCTTGAAAAAGATAGTTATAATTTGTGTGTTCTTCCCCATGTTTTCCTGTTATAATTAAGTTCTTATATTTAAATCTTTGTGTATGTTAAAGAATGTCCTAATTTGTTTTACACATAAGCTGTCTAGTTTTCTCAGCACCATTTATTGAAGAGACTGCCTTTCTTCCATCGTGTAGTCTTCTCTCCTTTATCATAGCTCGACCATATTTGTGTGGGTCATTTCTGGGCTTTCTATCCTGTTCTAATGATCTATATTGCTGTTTTTGTGCTAGTACCACACTATGTGACTGTAGCTATGTAATACAGTTGAAGTCAGGGAACCTGATTCCTCCAGGTCTGTTTTTCTTTCTCAAGCTTTCTTTGGGTATTCAGGGTACTGTGTTTCTGTAAAAACAAATTTATGAGCAGTGTCTGGCCTTTCTTCAGCTTTCCCAGCCTGAGATCTGAGCCATAACACTTTTCTCTAACAAGTTAGAGTGAAAAAGATTTTTTTTTATTCAGGTAGCCCTAGATAGATCAGACTGTTGCACGTTAAATTCTGTTCTTTTCCCTCCTATTTGAGAGGGGACGCTGAAGTATATGGCCAGTAGTGGGATTGCTGGGTCATGGGTTAGTTCTATTTTTAGTATTTTACAAAACCTCCAGACTGTTCCCCATAGTGGCTGTATCAGTTTATAGTCCCACTAACAGTGCAAGGGTTCCCTTTTTCCCACAGCCTCTCCAGCATTTGTTGTTGTAGATTTTTTGATAATGGCCATTTCTGACATGTCTGCATTTTTGTAATAATGATGTTGATCATCTTTTCCTGTGTCTCTTGGCCATGTTTGTTTGTTGGAGAAATGTCTATTTAGATCTGTCCATTTTTGATTGTTTATTGCTTCATTTGCAGCTATTTTCTCCCACTCTGAGGGCTGTCTTTTTGTCTTGTTTATGGTTTCCTTTGCTGTGCAAAAGCTTTTAGTTAGGTCCCATTTTTCTTTTTAAAAATTTCATTACTCTTAAAGGTGAGTCAAAAACTACAGAGCTATAGTAATTAAGACAGTATGGTTTTGATATAAAAGCAGAAATATGAATCAGTGGTATAGGACAGAAAGCCCAGAGCTAAACTCATAGTTATGGTCACCTGATGAGTGACAAAGGTGGCACACACATACAGTGAAGAAAAGACAGTCTCTTCCACACTGGTGCTGGGAAACGGGGCAGTTCCATGTAAAAGGATGAAATCAGAACACTTCCAAACATAGCACTATTTTTAATGTGACTTTTCCATGATTGGGCATGCGTTCAGTGCTGTAGACCAATGACCATTTTCCAGAAGCCCTATAAAGTTATTTTAGCCAGTTTCTCATTTGTTCTTATTTTAAATGTCTCATGAAGCATCAAGGGCCTTGGTCTTGTGTGTGCTAAAATCAAGTGCACAGTGTAAAGGAGCAGCAGACACATGTAATCACCATCCAACTCAAGTGAAACATGCCATCACTCCAGAGCCTTTTTCTAAAGTCAGAGTCCCCATTATTGTCCCCCAACTCTCCTCCCCAGAGTTGACCTATAATCCAACTTTGTGAGTATAAACCACATCCTGGTTTGCTTTATAGCTTTAATACTATGTACACATTCCTAAATGATGTTTGCCTGCTTTTGAACTGTATATAAATGGAATCGTATAATCTTTTGGCTTGTAAACTCAAGCTTTTTATGATCATCAATGTTATTTCTTATCAATGTAGTGCACTTTTTCCTTCTATACTGTTCCTTTATATGAATATATTACTATCCACTATCCATTGATCTTAGCTACTTTTGACAGACTTCAGAATTGCAGGGATATGGGATATATATCTTCAGTGTGCATCAGCTAACTCCTGAGTAGTCTTAAATTTTAAGTTCCCATCAGCAATGCATATGTTTGTAGTTTGGCTAACCTGATGGGTATATTTCTTTTATTTCCCATTTGGATTTCTTCTGTTAAGGATTAATCAAAAATCATCATGTTTTTTTCCCTAAGCGTTCTTTACAGAGTCTGGACATTAATCCTACATCTGCTGCAGGCTGGGTGACAACACATCCTCGCTTAGCCCAGGCACCTAGTGTAGGCCTGCAGCCTCGGTCAATATTTAAAGGTCACTGAACAAAGGTAGAGAACTCGTATTACCCAAGTTCAAGATTTACTGAAAAGCTGTAGTTATCAGTGTATCAAGAGGATACACACAGTCTGATGAAACATGAAGAATGTTGGTCTGTTTTCAGGTCTTTTCAACAAATGATGTTGGCTCAACTGAAAAACTCACACCTTAAGTCATATACAAAAACTAATTCTACAGATTACAGATCTAAAAGTTAATTCTATGTTGGCCAAAAAGGTACGAAATGGGAGGTTTGTTAACCAATGAGTCTGTTTTTCTATTCCTGGACAAAGAGAGGTAAGATAACTTATCCACCTTCTATACTATCTGTTGCCTCAAATAGCTAGAGCCATAAAAATATTAAAAATAGATATTTATCAAAAGACAAAGAGGATTATATATTTCCTGAGCTCTGATTCATGTTAATCCAAGTTTGTCAAAGAACAGATCTTGCTTTATCTATCTGGCCTGTTTAAATAATTACCACAGTGTGCTGAGGTTAAGAAAGAATACTCTGTTATCACAGTCAGTCTGGCTGCCATTGACCTTGAGTTTTCATTCATTCAATCTTGTATCTCCAGCTTTTATTGAAACCCTTTTATTACTCTAATCAACATGCCTCCAGGATCTTAGAGAATATGGAATATTCTTGGTGAGTTGTCTTATTTCTAAGAGCTAGACAATCTGAATTTTGTGGCTCCCAGAGATGGTCACAATGTCTAGCTATTATACACCAAGATAGAGGTGAACATGTTCAACATATGCTGTTTTAGGATTGAAAGGACCATCAGTAATTTTGTTCCTAATATTCTGCTTCTGACAATAGTGAACTGGGGGAGTTTGGACCAACTCTTTAGCTAAAGCCAAGTAGTAAAACTGGACAAGGGAAAATTGCTTAGTTGTGTCCAACTCTGCAAACCCATGGACTATACAGTCCATGGACTTCTCCAGGCCAGAATACTGGAGTGGGTAGCCTTTCTCTTCTCTGGGTGACTCATCCCAACCCAGGGATCGAACCCAGGTCTCCCGTATTGCAGGTGGATTCTTTTCCAGCTGAGCCACCAGGGAAGTGGACAAGAAATAATATACCTGTTTCAAGACTTCACAGAACCAAGACTACATCATCACACAGAATCCAGAAGACGGAAATCTTGAGACAGAAGGCCTGGCATTTGAGGCCATTTCCTCCTGGAAACTGGCAGAGATTTTGTAGAACTAAGAGGACAAAGGCTGGTATTAAAACCTGCATGGATGAGGTCCTTGCAGGGTTTCTAGTCTGGGAGTCATGAACCAGCCCTCAGAGAGACAGCAGACTAATTCTGTGATTACACATCCCTTGAACTGGATGAATGTGATTACGGCTTGCTATGAATCATGAGGCACCTGGCAGAAACAAAATCTTCCATAAAGGAAAATCTCTTAGACCCAAAGTTACTTGTACAATTTCTTATGTATGTTTGGGGCACACCATCTGCCCCCTCTCCTCCACACATTAAGAGGAAACACACCACAAACAAGACCCACAAGAACTCCAGTGAATTAATGGGCTAATCAGACATACTTTATGTTCACTAGATTAAAGACTGTCAGTAGTAAGCTTTTTAGAAACCATAAAAGAAACACTAGATTTGGCATGAGGAATTCTAAAACTGAAAATAACTCAATGGACAGCCAGCTTTAACATCAGATTAGTTATAACTGATGAGAGAAGTGAATCAAGAGAAAATACACAGAATGGAGACAGAAAAGGAGACAGCCAATACAGAAGGCTTAATTATATGTTCAGCTGGAGTCTTGGAGAGCAAAGAGAATGGGGCAGAAGCAATATTCCAGGTGATGATTGGGAACTTAATCCAACAAGCTACAAAGCTAAATGCTGAACAAATCCAGAGTAGGACACATTGAAGGATGAAAAACATACATCATGCGGTCATCTGAAGAAAGCTGATATAACAATCAGACAAAATAGGCTTTAACAGAAGGCATTACTGAAAATAAATCCTGGTAGTCCCCCAAAACTGAAGGTTCAATTTACCAATAAAAGTTTCAAGTGTATATACACCTAATAATCTGGGTCCAAACATATAAAAAAGGTTCAAATAGGAACAAGCAAACCTCCAACAGTTTACAGTGTCAATACATTCTTCTCAGCAAACAGAACAAGCTTCAGGGAGATTTTATACACACAAATTGGACCACAGAGAAAATTTCAAACATCTTCAAAGGAGTAAAATTTAGAGTATCTGATTATAGTGCAGTTAAGGTAGAAACTGATAATAAAAGGATAACCAGAAAACCACTACATCTGAAAAATCAAGAAATATACATCTAAATAAACAACCCAAGGTTCAAAGAAGAAAGTACACAAAGTACGCATTAAACTCAATGACAGTTCACATGAAAACTTTGAGAATGAAACAGACTTACGCTTGGAATAAATTTAGAACTTGTAAAATCATGTATCACACTAAGATGAAAAGAATACCTCTCCTTTACGGAAACAATTACCACAAATTAATGAAATTAAAACATACTGTAGAAAATGTCAAAGCTATAAATAAGCTGGTCTATGATAAAATCTGAAGGGTAATGAGGGAAAGATGAAACAAATGGAGAAGAAAACCAACCTCAGAAATGACAAGGACATCACTATAGAATCTGTGGACAGTAAAATAACTGTTACAGTGATACTAGCAACAATTTTACATTCACCTATTTAAAATAAGACAAAAATGGACAAATTCCTTGAAAAATTTACCAAATCTGACAAAAAATTAAAATCCAACTGTGTAATAAGATTAAATCTATTCAATTTAATTCAGAATACCAGAATGGGTAGCCATTCCCTCCCATATTTAATTTTATATTCAAAGAGAAATATACAACCAAATGTTTGCACCAGCAAATTTTATGAAACACTGATTGTTATCCCAGGAAGGCAAATTTAACAATGTAAACAAAAATCTCTATAATTCATTCACTGTGTTAACAGAATAAAGGAGAAAACCAAAATCATCTCAATAAACAAAACAAAATAAAAAAACTTCATGTGTAATCAACTCAGGAAACTGGGAAAAATATGTACTCAATCCAAAGATACCAAGAGAAAGTCTACAGTAAAGCCATCAGGGCTTCCCTGATGGCTTAGATGGTAAAGATCCACCTGCAATGCGAGAGACGAGAGTTCGAGCCCTGTGTCGGGAAGATCCCTTGGAGAAGGAAATGGCTACCCACTCTGGTATTCTGGCTGGGAGAATCCACAGGGACAAGAGGAGCCTGGTGGGCTACAGTGCATGGGGTCACAGAGTTGGACATGACTGAGCGACTAACACCTTCAAACATATTTAAAGAAGAAACATTGATAACTTCCTGTGTGAGACAGGAACAAGATAAAAGATGTTACCTGTTCTATGCAGTACTAGACTTGATGTCCTGACCAGTGCAGCAAAAACAAAGTCAAATGTATAACCACTACAAGAGGAGAGATAAAACTGCCATATAGCAACAATCTAAAATTATTACAGTGATTTTAACAGGTTTAGTATGATTTTAACACATAAAACCACACATTTTATATACTGACAGTTGGAAAATGAATTTTTAGGATGTACTGCAATACAACTTATGAAAATTAATAACACCTATTTAAAACCAATACAGAAATTAAAGATGACCAACACTTCTACAGATAGTAGGATATGCCATATTCAGTTAGACTCAATATCAAAAGACTCAAAGGTGCTGATTTTTCCTAATCTATAGTTTCAATGCTCAATGCCTAGTCAAAAGCTTGACAAGTTTTTTTTTTTTTCCCCCTAGTATCACTTTATAAACTGGTTCTAAAATTTATGTGGAGAAACAAAGGACCAGAAATAGCCAAGCTAGGTCTAAGATGGAGTGGGACTTATATCACCATCTGAAATATGTTAAAGCACATTAAGTCAATACAGAAAAAACTAAGAACTCTATGGAATATAACAGTTCAGATATTCATGTACAGATTTCCTGCAAAAGGAGAACTGCAGAGCTGCAGGAAAGGATAGTTCCTTCAATAAATGCAAAAATTAGACTCACATATGGAAAAAAAAACAAACATAACCAACCCAAAACAAAACCCAGACTATTCACACTGCACTCAACTGAATTCCAGGCAGACTGAAAGTTCAGTTCAGTTCAGTTGCTCAGTCGTGTCCGACTCTTTGCAGCCCCATGAATCGCAGCATGCCAGGCCTCCCTGTTCATCACCATCTCTCGGAGTAAAGCTAAGTATAAAAGATAAAACAATAAATTTCCCAGAAAAGACCACAAGAAACTATCTTCACACCACAGGTAAGGAAAAGATTACTAAATGGCACAGAAAGCTACAGGCAGATAAGACTGAGTAACTAGGTGGTTTGTAACACAATGATGAAGAGCTTATATAGGATATATTAAGAACCCCTACTAATACAATGAAAAAATAAAAATCAACAGAACACCCAAAACCTTGTAAAAAGGGGATTTCCAAATGACCAACCTCACTAGTAACCTAGAAATGGCAACTAAACAACAAAAAACCGTCATTTACCTATTGGAAAGAAAATTATAAAGTTTGACAAGGGCTGATTAGGATGTGGGAGTAAACAAGAACCTTTATACCTTTCCCAGTAATTCTATTTTATTCTGCTAAGTCACGTCAGTTGTGTCCAACTTTGTGTGACCCCATAGATGGCAGCCTACCAGGCTCTCCCGTCCCTGGGATTCTCCAGGCAAGAACACTGGAGTGGGCTGCCATTTCCTTCTCCAATGCATGAAAGTGAAAGTGAAGTCATGTTCAAGTCAGCGACTCCATGGACTGAAGCCTACCAGGCTCCTCTGTCCATGAGATTTTCCACTAGGTAAATACAAAAATGTGTGCAATATGGTCTCAGAGAGAGATAATAGAAATTGCTATAGCCTTAACTATAATATCCTCAAACTGGAAGTGCAAATATCCATCAATGATAGAATGGTATGTGAGACAAAAAAATACTCTACATCATTGAAAACAAACCTATAGCTGCATGCAACATTCTGAATTTCATCAAAATTAAGCTAAAGTAGCTACAGATACAAAAAAAAAATTATTTTGATTGCATTCTGTGTTCAAAGAATAGGTACAATTAAATATGTTTACAAAGAGTAATTATTGTAAAAGCTAGACCAATTACCTTCTGGAGAGGCGAGGGGACAGGCCAGTGACTGGGTGGGGGCATGAGGAAACTTCCAAGGGCCCAGCAGCACTGTGGTCTTGATCTGTATTGTGGTTACAGAGTTGCTCGTCTGGTGGTAACTTGCTAAGTTTGTCTTCTCTGTGTTACACTTCACACTAAAAAAGACTTACCTTTTCATTTCAGACACCTGCCATTTCTTACAGGCTGCTGTTTCTACGTTCACTCATGATTCCACCTACCTGGGTAACAAGGCAGAGGTTTGACAGTCCCCACTTCAACAGCGGCTGTTCCAGCAAGAGGACAAGCTTCTGGAGAGGGTCGCACAAAAATGTGAATGCACTCAACACGACTAAGCTGTAATTTTACAGTGGTTAGGATGTTAAATCTTGTTTTATATTTTACCACCATTTAAAAAATGTGTAGTAGCTCCAGATTTCCTAATCCTATGACCCCTGAGCTATAGAAACAGTAATACTCTATAGGATGCTTTTATGCTCTTCAGTCCTCTGGCCTTTTGGTCATGGCCTGGGGACTAAGTAAAATTCTACAAATGCTCTCTTCAGTAGCTAACAGTGTGAGTTTGCAAAATGAATTTTATCTTTGGATGTTTTTTCACTACAAAGCACTCAGTATGCTCAATTCTAAGATGTGGAATAAAACAAAAGCTATTTAATATGTTGATAATTTCATTTTTTATAATAAAACCGCGAAGGTCGTTACAATATAGTTTTTACTGAGATAATCCCCTGAACCAGACTGGAGGTGAGAGATCATTCCTGCTCTTAATGAGAAAATTAAATAAGACTTCAGTGATGTTTAACTAGAACTTTACAGAGAAGAGCTTTTGTTAAGTTCTGCCCTCATTTACATGGAGATAGAAGTTCCTTTTGGTTAGGTGTCTTTCCCTCACTTACCCATAAAAAGTCAAAATGAAATTTTCACTCTGGGCAGGGTAGGCGGAGGAAGGCATAACAAAATAGTAGGTCTCAGTTGAACTAGTTTTGGGGAACCCCATTTTGGTTCCATGAACTGTATCAGTAAAAGCTATATTGTAATGACACTTGAGGTCTTAATGTAGCAGAAAAGTGAAATTAAAGATATATAAAAGTGAAATTATAGTAACTGCCTTTGTTTTTATTGTTTTTGATTCTCCACATGGGTTCTCTCAAACCTTTGTCAATGAAAACAAGAAGACAGCATGTGCTCAAGACTCTGTAAAGAAAAGATTTGTAAAAAGACAACACTTAACACAAAATTTGAATTAACTTTATTTTCCCTACAGTCAACAACTTCTCTGCATTAAATTTTAAAGCAACAAAGTAAGATAAAATCCCCCAAATGACAAGGTATCAGAAATCCAGATTCAGTTACACTTCATTTGTGAAAATGTTGGACCATTTTATTTGTCTGTAAAAGAACCATCATCTGGGTCAAAAATGAATTCTATAAATCAGAGTATTCTACACTTTGGAAAAAGAAAATTGGCAGTAACATTCTCACTGAATATTGTAAATTACACTTTTCTTCATAAAAGGTACATACTATTCTGCATTTTTCCACCAAAAACAGTGGTGTAAGTTATGCTTGTTTATATTTAAAAAAAAAAAAAGGAAGGAAAGATATCCTGTGGCAGGAAAACCTTTCTCTTTCACTTTTATTAAACAGGAGAAAATTTTCAAGTCTATATAAAGTTGCCTATGAGCTGGAAAGTGAATATGTTCAATCTCCATTGACATTTTAGTGCATTTTTTGACAACTGTCACATTTTTAATAAAAGAAAATGCACATAGCATTAAAGACTGTTTCATCAAATGCTTAAGGGATTAACAAAATATGGAGCAAAGGACAAAAGTCATTGTGATGGATGAAACTGTTGTAAAAATGAGAGAAAGCCAGAATTTTACAAATCCTTTGTCATTTTGAAGAGTCACACAAAACAAACTCTGGATACCTGTCCACTTTAAGGGTTTCTTCCTTAATCTTTTGTATGTAAACACAGTGCTCAACTCCGGAGTAGGACGCCTAACCCCAGCCTGCTAACAAGCAACATTCTGTGTGTTGCCATGATTGCCAAAGGATATAAATTTAGCCCTTGAATGAACCATGTATGGTATCTGCTCTATAAGTACCTGGTGAAAACAACTGCTAACAGCAGCAATAATATTTCAACATTAAAAAAAAAAAAAACCAACTACTACTTGAATCAATGAGTTAGAGGTCCATCTTTAAAACAGCAGCTTCTTCTCAGAGCAAACAAGTAAGCAATAGAAAATGTACATTTGATGAAACATTCTTTGCACTGGAGAAACATGAAAATAAATATAGTTCAAGGAAGTATTCTTCTCATACCTCTTTCTCAGACCTGTACTAGTTTTACTGGTTCAAAAAGCTTGCATCACATTTTGTCATTTGTATTTTACATATTGCTATGTGGGTCATTCAAATAAAATACAGGTCTTGTAAAAGAATAAAAACCTTGACAAGTATGCATGTGCCAGGGACCAAATTAGAGGGTTCTTTGGTGCGATTTGTCCAAATTTTCAGATTTGAAGGATAATATGTACCAATTAAAAAAAAAAAAACCCTGCTGTTAAGACATTTACAGCAGTGCTCTGTCTTGCTTCACATTACAAATCGAAAATAGCTGTTCTCAATAAGCCAATTTTATTTTTTAAATCAGGTGTTGCCAGAGTTTTGTACGTTAACCTGGACCAGTGATGGTTCTGTACTCTCTGCTGCTGTGAAACATGACATGAGCTAAAGGCAAAGACCGGTTCTCACAAAGACATCTGCTTCAAGTTAGGAACCAGAACAGTGTTTTTAAACAGTCTTCTTAGATATTTTCTTGCCTTTCTTAAAAACTAGCTTATTTTTAATGTAGCCACGCTTCCTTTTCGCAGTCTAAAAAGAAAACAGAATACCTAGTGTTAGTGCAGGTTTCTTATGGATTAAAAATACGGATACACACATGGTTTACTGCAGAGTGGTGAAGACTGTCTTAATAAGCACTCAGCTCTTCTTGGGTCCAGTCTCCCTAAACTGTCAATGAGCACTCCCCACTGCTCTACACCGAGGATGTAGAGATCCAGGATAAGCTGGACAAGGTCCTCAGCTTTATGAGGAAAGGACCACCACAGCGCTCCTCCAAAGCCTGTCATATGTCTTCGTCATCAAGTGAATGGACTCCGACCTGCCTTCTCAACCACGAAATGCTTAGCTGTAATGACTCACATTTCTAAGGATGCTAGAGTATGCCTAGACTTAAGGATTCAGAAACCGTTATTGGTGCTCCTGATTTAGGATCCAAGAATTAGCTATGTCAGAATCCTAATGAACTTAGTAACTTTTGGAGCCCCAATTCTCTTATCTGTAAAAATGAGGATGACCTATACCTATCCACAAAAATAAAAGAGAATAAAGTTACCTGGCACATTCTCCAGCACTTAAATATTCAAAACGAAATAAAACGCAAAACACCAAGGGGAAAAAAACAAAACCGTAACATCCTTTGAGTTTCATACATCTTTAAAAAAATACTGTCAAACTGATGTCTGTCGTATAAGAAACAAATTACTGCAAAAATGTTTGCTATCTTAGAGTCTCACAAGATAAATCATATAGGACATGTGTCTGACAATCTGACATTTTCGTAGACACTGAAAAAAAGCAACACTTTTATCGTAATTCAACAAGTAATTCAATGCACCATCAAAGCACTGGGTTAGCAGTGGGTGAAGATTCAAGAGATTGATCCCTCGATTCAATTCTCATATTTAAATATAACTATGGAGGTGGTTTCAGAAACTTTGGTAACTCAGATGGTAAAGAATCCTCCTGCAATGTGGGAGACCCGGGTTCAATCCCTGGCTCAGGAAGATCCCCTGGAGAAGGGAATGGCAACCTACTCCAGTTTCTTGCCTGGAAAATCCCCTGGACAGGAAAGCCTGGCAAACTTTAGTCCATGGGGTCGCAAAGAGTCAGACACAAGTGAGTGACTAACACTTTCATTTTTCAGAAACTTTGGCAAATGCTTATCGTGTACGTACCTATTATGATGCTCACATTAAAACAATTTAAAATTTTTCCAACAGGAACAAAAATATGGGGCAAAATTCAATCCTTAGGATCACAAAAATTAACTACTGCTAACTTGTCCACAACATATGTTACCTTCTTATTAACTTATTAGGACAAAAAGTTAAAAAAAAAAAAAAAAAAAGTCAGAGGGTACAATTTGTAAAACTTTAAACCAGGCCGAGTTTATTATCATTACCCCCAGATTTCTAACCTGAAACCTCTTCTAGGAGCTCCTGTAAGATGCCCCAGGGTCTCTACAAGCATGGAACTAGGCGCTCAGTGTGCTGGCTCTCTCGGAGCACTGAGCAGGCAGTCCTGGACTACCACTCCCAGGGCCTCAGCCCCGCTGGCGCGGCAATGGCCGGACAGCTCTCACAGTGGCTGCTGTACTCACCCCCTCAAAAGCGGAAACTGGGACGGGGACAGGAAAGCAGAACAAAAAGCATTCCTGCTGGTACAAACTACCTATAAAGCCATGGAAATCAGAAATACAAGATTCACATTGGTGGCAACTAGAATACATGTTTGGAGAAGGCAATGGCACCCCCACTCCAGTACTCTTGCCTGGAAAATCCCATGGACGGAGGAGCCTGGTGGGCTAGAGTCCATGGGGTCGCTAAGAGTTGGAGACAACTGAGCGACTTCACTTTGACTTTTCACTTTCATGCATTGGAGAAGGAAATGGCAACCCACTCCAGTATTCTTGCCTGGAGAATCCCAGGGACGACGGAGCCTGGTGGGCTGCCATCTATGGGGTCGCACAGAGTCGGACACGACTAAAGCGACTTAGTAGTAGAATACATGTTTGGGGCATACAAGACAGGTGGATTTTTATTTATCCAATCACTTGTCTATTTGGGAGAAATGATGGGAAGACAAAAGAGGTCAGATTAGGATCAGTAGGACCTCTAGTTCAATGGCTATGTTTCTCAGAAGAGGGAGACCTTAACGGGGCCGAGATGTCTGAGGAGGGACTGACTGCCTTGGGCCTGGCAGCACGTGCTCTGGCCTCTGCACTGATGTGACCCACCAGTTTCCCCCATTGTGTGCCCACGAGTCACTGATCACTTGACACGACTGACACAGTGAGTGCCAGCTCTCTGACACGCTTCATTCAATACTTAGTCAAGACATGGTAACCTATTCCTGGCACAGGAAGGATTCATTAAAGTTTCATTTACATATCATACAGTTAATAGCACTTTTATAATATAAACAATTTGTACTCTGAGCATATTTGAAGTATATTTTAAGTAATACAAAGTGAAAAGTGTTAGTTGTTCAATCATGTCCGACTCTTTGTGACTGCCATTCCCTTCTCCAGGGGATCTTCCTGACCCAGAGATTGAACCCTGGCCTCCTGCATTGGAGGCAGATCCTTTACCGACTAAGACACCAGGGAAGCCCCTTCAATGATTTAAAATACTGATCTGGACAATGTAAACACAAGCATCTTTCAAGACTTAAGATTAAAATCAGTCTAATAACAACTAGTATTATTAAGAGTTGTACTTTAAATACAATCTTCATATTTCATCTGATTGCTCATTATTTTCCATCTCCCACAGAGGGCAAAACATATAAATACTCATTTTCAATAGTTTTTATAGCAAAGATTAGACCTATTTGGTTTAAGTGAGCCATAATGACCTCTAATAAAAGGCTTCATGTCTTATTAAGTATTACAGAAGTACTGCAATGGTCTCATCATCATAATTCTGCCTACAAGCTTTTTTGTGACAATTATACTTAATAATTATCTAAAGATAAATTTTTGGAGGATTCAGGACTAAATTCAACTTGAGCTTTTTAAAAATTCAATGAATAATATAGTAACATTGTACTGAGACTGGAACGTGAAAATGCTATATAAATTTGCTTTGACCAAACGATCATCAATGAATCACAACTGTTACTGAGTGTTTGGCATTTTTACTTTCACAAAGGTTCAGAAACTGATGGCCACAGACATCTTACTTTACAAACTAGTCTTTGTAATGGGAGCGGCACAAATTAAAGCTAGAATGTCTCCAAAAACTCTTGGCTCAATTCACTGATAACCACTCTTCCCATGAAGAACTCTCCAGAAGCAGCTGCTTTCTGGGGTAGCTTGAGTGCTCAGTTTGTAAGGACTGCCCTCAGCAGGCTGGCACTTGATATCTACTTTGTATTTAAGCCTTGGTCTTTACAAATCTGGCAAATGAAAACCTATTAGCAATTTTTAATCATTTTTCAGACAAACTGACCGATCTTGAGTTACTCTTTTATAGACCTGACTTCATTTGGTACCCACCTTCTTTGACAAATACTTCTGTTTGGGGAAAATGTTGGTTACTCGAGGTTTGTGGTCTAGTGTCTCCCTGTTATCAGGGGCTTTCACTTTATATATCCTTACAAGCCAGTGCTCTGATGTGAAGGCCTCCTCCAAATGCTTGAATTTAATGTCCTTGTTTCCAATCTCAGCATTACGTGTCCGATCAAAACCTGGAGGTGTACGGAAATCCAGCTGCAAAAGTGACACGAGTACTGGATGTTAAACATACTGGAAAACATTCAGTATAAGAAGGGGGTGTTATCACCAGAGTACAACTCTCTCCTTATAAACTAGGGAAACAGAATCACAGTGACATACTGTTAACAGTCCTCATATGCTGCTCACCAGACAGGAAGAAATCAGCAAGAGAGAAACTCAATGTAAGAATCAGAATGGACGAGCAGCCTGCAGGCACAAAAAACCCAAAACAGCAAAATGAAATCCATGAAACCCTTCTTATAGGTTTTCAGAGCAAACACACAGAAGGGCCTCCCTGCCTGGACCTTGCACTACCAGATTACTTTGTCAGCCTCAAAGTTCTTCATCTGGCAATTTTGCATGACTGGCTCCTTTCTATTCTCTGGTCTCAGCCCAAATACCATCACTTCAGAGAAATCTTTTCTTTAGATTGATGACTGAGAAGTCTCTTCCACTGATTCTTTTATTCTTTTACTCTATAGTGGTTGTTGCTAAAATTTTTATTTTCAAAATTATCTGCATCCTCCACTAGGAGGTAAGGTGCACGATGACTTTACCTTATTCAGTGTGGCTTTATCTCATGAGTGCTACTTGTGAAATCAGAGCACAAGTAAGCCTGATGCTAACCATCCTGAAAGTGGCAACTACAAAGGACATTAAATCAAACCAAGGGAAGATTAACCAGGGACGAGAAAAGCAAAAATGGAGGGGAGAGGACTTTAACAAATTCTCAGAGTAGGTTTATGCTGTCACATAAAAACTAAGTGAATCCAATTTAAAAATAAGACCAGAAAACAAATCTTGTCCAATGAGGGAATAACTTATTACACATCTTACAACAGGAAAGTTATACTTAATGTCTTAAACATATTCTTGAGTAGGGAAAAGCATCAAAATGAATGCATGCTAGATGCATGGCTTAGCGCTCTTGATCAGACAGGAAAAACAAAGGCCCTTTAATGCTATTATTAGTCAACAGAGAAACTAATCTTTCACCCATTTTCTGGGGCAGCTAATTATTGTGCCCTTAGTGCTTCTCTCTTAGCATAGCATGAGTTTAGAGACCAGGCAGTTTGCCTTCAAAAGAAATCAAAACACGAACAAAAACTTAAACCTAGTAGTATAATTATTATTTTTTAAAGCCACTTGCAGATTAATTCCAAATGAGTAATGCAGAAACATTATCTTGATCCATGGTATTTGTACAAAATTAAACAAGCAATTTTCCCTCTGCCTTCTAGTATCAACCAGAAAGCAGCATGGAACCAGAAAGTTTTCAATATAACCTTAGCACGAAGGTGTAACTTGGTACGACAGTCATGCAACATAAAGGTTAGGAAGAACAGTAGAGGCCACAAGGAGCCCTATTATATACAGATAAGGAAAAAAACCAAGCCCAGGGAGAATGTGACCCATCCAAGGATTACATGACATGATAGAGCTCGATCTGGACCCCAGGTTTGTGAGTTGCTGTTCCTTCCTTCTGCCACAATGCTTCCCTGTCCATTCATTCCTTTCATTGACTAAATCTTTTGTAGCACATCATTCTAATTTTCTGGGCAACACTGACGTAGAGAGTCCCAGCTATTTGAGGTAATGGAGAACAAGGGAGAATAAATGTGTGAAGTGACTAAATAATCCAACCCTTTAATTTCTGGCTTTCCCTCATGAGGCAGTAGTGTAGGCTACTTAAGATCATACTGCTTCCCAACTGGAAGACCTCTCCCTGGGAGAGCAATGTTCTCCAAACACATGAAGTAAAAAAAAGGCAGGATGGCAGGCAAGGGTTGGATTTAAGCCTCTATTAACATTTTGGAAAGAAACCTCTGCTCTAAAAAATACTTCCTCATTTTTGACACAGACATTTCAGAAAGTAAATTTAATAGAGTAGAAAAATTTTTAGATGAGCACATTTTTCTTTAGAGCACAACCAAAATATTATCCTGCTTTTTAGAGTCAAACAGACTATTGTTAAAATATTCCTGTGAAATAAAGATTACAGAAAAAAATCTAGAATAAAGCTTATAAAATAAAGATTATAGAAAAAAACAAAGATTATAACTAACCTGCATTTCTCCAAATCTGTAGTATGACATTTTATACATAAGGCAATTCAACAAAGTAGGGGATCCTGCTTTGTCTACACGGAATTCTCCTTGTGAGGTGAAATAGTCACTTTCCTATAGGAAAGAATCCAGAAGTTTCTGTGTCAGTTTAATATGACATATTCACAACTACAGGTTCCCCTTTCATTTCCCCATAAGAGCTAGCTTTTGAGGTTATCTTCATAAAGCCATATTTAGTTAAATCTCAAAAAAATCCACAGTATCAGAAGACAAACTTATAAATTTAATATGATCTCTTAAAAACCCACAAAACTATCACAGGTGTTTAACACTCAGTCCAGAAATTATTTCTTAAAAAGAAAAAGTATCCAAGAAAACATAAAGAGAACAATAGTTTTCTGGATGAAGGAGAGTAATTAATTTTATCAGACTTTAAACCATGTTATAATAAAACCTCAATAATTATTAAAAAAAAAAAAAAATGGTACCAACACCATGAATTAATACTAGGTATGCTGACTCTCTCCAACTATGTCCCCTTCCCCAGACATTCATTATTCCTTTCCAGAGTTTTCCTAAATTTATTTTTCCATATGACTGTCAAAACAATTTTTTTATTGGGAGGGAATATTTAGAAAACTCTTACAGCAATTTTTACTGTGAGCTCATCAAATTTATAAATTAACCTCTGAGAGAGCCAATCTGATACTACTGACAGAAATTTCTTTTCTAGAAATTTACCCTACAGAGATACTAAAATGTGGGCAAAATGATGAGTGTAGAAAGTTACTTACTGCACCACTGTTTCAGATTTAAAAACTAGAAAAACCTTGATATCCATTAACAGGAACAGGTTAAATAAATCACAGTGCACACATGCAATGGAACAGAGTTCAATTCAGTCGCTCAGTCATGTCCGACTCTTTGCAACCCCATGAATTGCAGCATGCCAGGCCTTACTATACAGATGTAAAAAAACAAATGAAGAAGGATCCCCATATTTTAATATGTGAAGATCTCCATAGAATATTGTGAAGTAAAAAAAGCAAGAACAATGTGTATATTTTCTACTAGTTATCTGCTTCAATTAGAATAAGAAAATAACAGAGATTACCATGGACTTTTTTTCTTTTTGGGGGGGTGGTAAACTTTTACTGTATGTCCCTATATATTTCATTTTTGGAACCATGTGAATGTGTAAACTACCCCCTCACAAAGCACAGAAAATTAGGATTTTTCTCTACACAGATGTTCAAAACATATCTCAATCTATCGTGTCACAATTTTAACACTGCTAAAAGCAAATCCACAAATGAAAACTCACATACTTGGAAGATTAAGACCAATGTAAATACAAGGAAGTACTACTTATTAATGGTAGTTAAGGGATAATGTCGAGTAGTTAGGCATTTATGTTTAAATAGAAAATCTGGGGTTTTACTCAACTTTACCCCTGTCACACAAAACACATTCCCATGTTTTCCCAAAACGTCCTTTCATTGTGGATCAGCAGTGAATCCTACTCTCCTCTTTTATGCCTTTATCATGTAACCTCACTACTGGGTGCCCATCATCTCTGAGCTCATAGCTGAGTGGGAGGATACAACAGAGTCTATCTACGAAACAGGCTGGACATGACCTGATGAGTAGAGACATGGATGTACCACAGAAGGACCTCTGCCAAGGGGACAGAACTGTTATAGGGAAGGTACCCCAAGAAGAAAAGATTATAACATTAATGTCAGATGAGCCAAGGAAAGAAAACACAAAACAAGTTTCATGGGCTAGGGAGAGTGACAGAGTGGAAAAAGTTGCTAGAAGGACAAGAAACCAGCAAAGGGAATTATTAAGGGGTTGCATTCTGAGCTAAGCGGTTTTGCTTTTGTACCAATGCTTTCCTATTTCAATCATCATTCTGATTATTCTAAACCAGTCATGAGGCTGAGGGTTCATCTACATTACCAGAAAATCTCATAACAGCACTACAAGTGAATTATTCCTGGCATCTCTATTAGTTATCAACCGAAATGGTCCTAATCACTACCATTAACACTAGAACCTAGAACAAGACCTACTGCTCGAACCATATAATGCTGACTGGCTGAAAAACAACTTGCCCACAGCACCAAGCTGACAGCGGCAGGGTTTAGTTGCAACTCTTATCTGTCTGCTTTTCTTTCTGAGGCTCCTTTCCTTAAACTAATGGAGGCTTAAAAAAAAAAAAAAAGCTGTAAAGTAACATAATCAATGTCATGTTAGATTGGGAGAGGAAACAGACTAAGGCAAAGGCAGCAATTTGAAGGCTACTGTCCTATTTCAAGCTTATGAGCACTGGGGTCAATACCAGAGTGGAAGCAACAAAAACGGAAGGAAAGGGCAAATGTGAGAGGCTGTAGGAATAAAAGCAAGAATCTTGAAAAGAAATTGTTTCCTAGAGGAGAATGGGAGTACCAGATTTCAAAAGTTTTAAACCTGGGAAAATGCTTATGCTGTCTTTAGTAAACAGTAGAGTGAGGGACTGCTCTGGAGACAGGATGATAACAAATACAGTGTAGTCAGAAAGGGAAGAGCGTTACCTGTACTCTGGGAACGGTCCTTCACATTCCAAGAACGACCTAGTTTCTTACCCGAATATCTTTTGGATGTTCCCCTTCAGCTATCCTAACCATCCAGAGAAACTTGTTGATGTCGTCACCAGAATAGCCAATAACCCCTCCAAAAATAATCAAAACATAATCTACGTCCAGACTCCTCATGATTTTATAGGCTGCTGTTTCATTTGAAGACATAGCTTTTCCCACCTAAAGAATAAAAAAAAAGTGAGAATATGTATTTTTAGTCCTCAAATAACACTAAAAATAAACATGAATGCACATTTTTACCTTAAAATAGAATGCATCTCGAAAGTTTGATTTACATGGAATTCCTTTTAGAGAAACAATCTATGAATTCAACAAATTCATGCTTATAAAGCACCTCCTTTACTATAACCAACTACAGCATAAATGTCAAAATCAGGATATGTGCTCTTATATTTTCCTAATAATTTGGTCACATTAAATTAACATTTTAATATGAAAGCAAACAAGCTTAAAAGAAGTAGAATTTCTCAAAATCCCAGGCTGGGGATGACCATCCATCTAGCTAGAACAAATATATCCTTTTCTTCAGTCTACCAAACATCTAATGATTAGCCACAACACTAATACAAACAAAATTCATTTGGCTAACACCTAGCTATCTATTTAAAATCTTTAGAGAACACAGAGGTGATTACTTTAATTAACATAAATTAGTCATTTAATAGCTAGAGAACATAATGTGCATGTTTATAAAACACAGTGCACTTGCCTTACACATCTGCAAATAATTTTAACTTACGAAAAGGAAAATATAAGACAAATAGAGTTTCAGATTTTGCCTCATTCTCCAGCATACAGCCTCTGATTCTGAATGGTATGTAAACAAATTCTAGTCTTAAAAACCAAATAAGCAAGCATACTTTGAATCACTTTACTGAACAAATATGCAGAGAAGTATGTTGAAAATTCAGCAAACAAAAAGTACTCTCCCCCACAGTTTTCCTACTTAATCACAAGTGAAGTCTGATGTCTAAGTAGTGAATAAAGGTTTGTAATTTTTGGTTTTTTGTTGGTCAAGTTCTTACCAGTGCTATGTGGCTGTTATTCCAGGTGTTGTTATCCACCAGAGTGGTTCTATTAGCCATCCCAGCAATCTGATAGCCGTAATCCCACCAAGACATCACTCGGGCATGTTCATCTGTGTTCTGCCTTAGCCAAAAATAAGCTTCTCTGAAATCATCTAAAATATTCCTGGTTCTGAAAAGAATCACAATATTCATTTAAATAAGACCTTATACATGTGAAGATGGTTTCTTAAAATCTTGGGGTGCCAGGCCACTAACTAATTTCATATTTTAAGGATGGTAGTTAAAAAGCCTCCAGGGTAGGGAAGAAAAAAAAAAAAAAAAAGAGCTAGACTAGTGCTTCTTCGACTTTTAACAGGCATACAAACCACCAGGCTAGCATGTAAAAAGCAAATTCTGATTTAGTAGTTCTGAAATGGAGCCTGATATTGCACAAGTCGGAAGAGCACCCACGTGAAGCACAAGCTGGGGTGGGAATGTAGGGGCAGTACAGAAACCACCTGTTGTTAAATTTCAGCTGCATCAGAATCCCTAGGGCACTCCTTAAAACAGATTCCTGAGTCTCACCCCCAGGTTTCTAACTCTACATGCTTAGGTGGTATCAAGAATGTACACGTCTAATGGGTTTCCTGGTAATGATGATGCTGTGTCCAAGCACGACACTTTGAGAAAGACTAATGTGTATGTTATATATACAAAGATATTCAGATAGACCTCTGAATTCTATCTTTTGAGACAAGAGAAAAGAGCAGGTGTGGAATCCTTTCGTAGTCAAGCCATCTTCTTACCCATCATGATTGTAGGAGGCCAGGACCACGCTTGGGCTGGAGTAAGCATTGCTTGTGACCCAGGTGCAGTGGACTGCAAACATCATCAACAGCATCAGCATCAACATGGTAACAATGCTTTTTATATTAGGACCTAATCCCTCTTCCGTTTTTTCCTGCTCAGTTACATGCTTCCTCACTTTGCCTGCCTGAAAATACAGAAAACTGATGAGACAAATTCATCATCTGACTTGCTTTCATTAAGACATTACATGGAGAAGTTGGGAGAATGTCATCTATCAATTTAATTTTTTTCAAGAGGAGAATGTATAACCATTCAGAATTCTTGTGTGGGTCATACAATGTTTTCTAAAAATTATCAAGGTGGACTGTCAACGAGAAGACTTCCTGGAACTAAACCCAATCCAGGAACTGGTTGCAGAGCAAAATATCTCCAGTAAGAAGTTGCTTTGCAACTCAATTGACCTTATGTTTACATAAATATAAAGGGGAGAACCAAATGGTCTCATCCTGGCAACCTTTCCTTATAAAAAATTGAATTCCTCATCCTGAAAAAAGCAATGTTCAGTTATAATCCAGGACTTTGTAGGACTTTAGTACAGGGAAAAAACAAACAAACAAACAAACAAACCCACATTATCAGCATGAGTTTTCCAATTTCCAAACCCTAAGTCAATAGGCTTGTTAAAATCAAGATGTGTTTTTGAAAGCAAAACAATAAACCTCATCAAAAACCAGGAGAGAACAGGACAGAGTCAGAGGGTCTAAACTGCAAGGTTAATTATTAAGAAACTACAAAACAAAAATAAACACAAAAGCAGGCATGTGCTTTAATAGCACTAATCTGTATGAATGATATTGGACCTATCATAGCAAGGAAAGAAAAATTTTAAACTGCTACTTAAACACCTAGTTAATATAGCAAAGTTTAATTTGTTGTTCAAGACAAGTGCTGTAAGTCTTTCCACACTTCCACCAAATCTAATTCTGCTGTTTCCTGAGATCTTAAAAGTGAATTACATTATATGGGCCCAGCACCTAGTACTAATGAATTGGAGACTTAAAAAAAAAAAAAAGGCATTTAATACCCTTCATATGGGCTTTCCTAGGTGGTGCAGTGGGTAAAGAATCCACCTGCCAATGCAGGAGATGTGGGAAGATCCCCTGGAGGAGGAAATGGTGACCCATTCCAGTATTCTTGCCTGAAAAATCCCATGGACAGAGGACCTTTGCGGGCTACAGTCAATGGGGTCGCAAAGTGTCAGACGAAACTGAGCATACACAATATCCTTCATTTACCATTCAGTCTACCAGATAGTTTACACTGAATATGGACTTCAAGGATAAACCCTTGTGCACATGGTGTCAGAAAGATTTATAGTGTTAAATTTTATGTAATTTAGTAAGAACACCAGCTTTTTGCTCTCAAAATTGGGTTTTAGTTTATAAAACCTGATCCAAAAGGTGATTATATACTCTGGTGACATTCTATTTTCTTATTCTGAGTGAAAAGACGAACTAGAAGTGTCAGTCTGTCTAGATTCTTGTTTAACCACACTTCTTAATATGTATGGTTCTTACTATGGTGGAAAAACAAAACATCTAAAACTTTTAAAGGCCTTACTTTAGATTTCCCACCTTATCATACAAATTTCCTGGGTTTCTCTTGTCATCCTCATCACTGCTGTCCTCCACAGGCGGGTTTTCCCTTTTCATGTCGTCCCCAAATAGTGCTCAAAAACATTTGAGAAGGCAATTGCAGACAGCATGCAAACGACTGGAGTCAAGGTCAACATCAGCCGTACCATCACGCCCGCAAAGTAGACAGCACTGATGGCGTACAGTGCAACTGCAAAGACAAGTTCTCTTGTAATATTTCAGGAAAGAAAGGGTCCCAGGAAGACCCACTGAATATTCAAAACTACTTCAAAGGACAATCGAAACACAAACATCTCATAAAAGGGCTGTTTTTAAACTGATAATCTGAACCAATTTCAATATTTAGAGATTATAACTAGTATTGACCAAATAAACACTGTATTGTCAATAGTTGAGGGAAATGTATCAGGATTCAAATTAATTATAGCTATTATGGGGAATGAGACAATTTGTTATTTGTCAACAGCATCACATATTAGAAAAATACATAACAGAGAAAAATGTGTTTGGTGAATTATATTAGGCACAGTAAGTTTATAGAATCAAATAGTCTATGAAAAGCTTGTGCCAATATTTGGCATAAAGCCTGCTTTAAAGTAAGAATAGGATGAGAAGAAAATAATTAACCAAAGGAGGAACTTATGAAGCTATTGCCAAGAAACTTTAAAAATCTGGAAGTACTTTCCAATGGTCAAACCGTTCCAGATAATGTGCTCACCACGAGGAAAGGCTCTATTCATTTCTGGCTAGAGATGTGACTTTACAAAGTTACTGAGTCATCTGAGTGCCCATCTCACTTAAACGAATTCGTATTTTTTTCCTGACTAAAAATACATTTACTATATAATATTATTTATCTCAGTGAATTTTTATATGCACACACCTATGTAATTGCCACCCATACACAAAACATCTGTATCCCTCCTCAGGAGAAGCCTTCATGCCTCTTCCTAGTCAATAACCACTATGCTCTCCCATAAAACAGGTAATCACTATTTGAACTTTTAAAGCAATAATTTAATTTTCCTTATTGTTAGTTCAGTTAAGTCGCTTAGTCGTGTCCGAATCTTTGTGACCTCACGGACTGCAGCAAGCCAGGCTTCCCTATCCATCACCAACTCCCGCAGCTTACTGAAACTCCTATCCATCAAGTCAGTGACGTCATTCAACCATCTCGCCCTCTGTCATCCCCTTCTCTTCCCGCTTTCAATCTTTCCCAGCATCAGGGTCTTTCCAATGAGTCAGTCCTTCACATCATGTGGCCAAAGTACTGGAGCTTCAGCTTCAGCATCAGTCCTTCCAATGAATATTCAAGATTTCCTTTAAGAATTGACTGGTTTGATCTCCTTGCAGTCCAAAGGATTTTCAGGGGTCTTCTCTAACACCACAGCTTGAAAGCATCAATTCTTCAACGCTCAGCTTTCTTTATGGCCCAACTCTTACATCCATACATGACTACTGGAAGAACCATAGCTTTGACTAGATGGGCCTTTGGCAGCAAAGGAATGTCTCTGCTTTTTAATATGCTGACTAAGTTTGTCACAGCTTTCCTTCCAAGGAGGAAGTGCCTTTTACTTTCATAGCTGAAGTCACCATCTGCAGAGATTTTGAAGCCCACTGTTTCCCCATCTATTTGACATGAAGTGATGGGACTGGATGCCATGATCTTTGTTTTTTGAATGTTGAGTTTTAAACCAGATTTTTCGCTCTCCTCTTTCACCAAGAGGCTCTTGAGTTCTTTGCTTTCTGCCAAAAGGATGGTATCATCTGCCTTTCTGAGGTTATTGATATTTCTCCCAACAATATTGATTCCAGCTTGTGCTTCATCCAGTCTGGCATTTCTCATGATGTACTCTGCATAGAAGTTAAATAAGCAAGGTGACAATATACACCCTGGACGTACGCCTTTCTCAATTTGGAACCAGTCCATTGTTCCACCTCTGGTTCTAACTGTTGCTTCTTGACTTGCATACAGATTTCTCAGGAGGCAGGTCAGGTGGTCTGGTATTCCTATCTCTTGAAGAATTTTCCACAGTTACAATCCACACAGTCAAAGGCTTGAGCAAAGTCAACGAAGCAGATATTTTTCTGGGATTCTCTTGCCTTTTCTATGATCCAACAGATGTTGGCAATTTGATCTCTGGTTGTACCTTTTCTAAATTCAGCTTGAACATCTGGAAGTTCTCAGTTCATGTACTGCTGAAGCCTATCTTGGAGAATTTTGAGCATGACTTTGCCAGCGTGTGAGATGAGTGCAACTGTGTGGTAGTTTGAGCATTCTTTGGCATTGCCTTTCTTTGGGATTGGAATGAAAACTGACCTTTTCCAGTCCTGTGGCCACTGCTGGGTTTTCCAAATTTGCTGGCATACTGAGAGCGGCACTTTTAACAGCATCATCTTTTAGGGTTTGAAATAGCTCAGCTAGAATTCCATCACTGCCACAAGCTTTGTTCGTAGTGATGCTTCCTTATTCTTAAACTTCATAGAAATAAAATTATATAAAAATATTTTCTTTCGTACTGTCTTTTGTTTACCCATGGTATTCTTGTATTAATTGTTGTGCTGTATTCCACTCTAAAATGCATAAGAATCTCTTTTTTTCTACTGCTGATAACCTCTGGAATGTTTCTAACTAGGAGCTATTATGGATAAAGCTACTATGCACATTCTTAGACATGTCCTTTGTTAGACACACTCCCTTCTCTTGGTATCTAGGATTGGGACTGCTAAATCATGAATGGGGCAATATGTTAAGCTAATTCTTCTTAAGTGATGTAGTATTAACATGGCCTTCTCCAAAGTCCACTGACCTATATAAACCAGAAAAGAATGAGTGCCATTCTTTGGTTACCACCTGCTGCTGCTGCTGCTAAGTCGCTTCAGTCGTGTCCGACTCTGTGCGACCCCATAGACGGCAGCCCACCAGGCTATGCAGATGCTATTTTCTCTCTCCTGACTTCACTCTGAAACTCTTTTAGTGTCATGCATGGTCCAGGCCACATACTTGTACAAGATATTTGCTTGTGTGACCCTGTGCATATTACAAACCATTTTCAGTTTCAGGTTTTATCTTAAACAATGGCTTTAAAATAGTTTGTAATTCTAAGTCTTGTTGGTTGAAAATTACATAAATCTATCAGCCAAGAGGATATTTACTTACAGGTGATTCTTATTCTATTACAAAATGTACTTTCTACTGCAATTTTTTTGGAGCATGGATGCCCCTGCAAAAGCCTTCCTACTTAGACAGAATTAACTGAGAAAACATAGTCAAGTCTATTCTGTCAACAGTTATAATTTCCAATTCTCAGCCACAGACTATCATTACATTAACCTCTCAGGAAACAGTAACTTGAATTAAAAGCTTACATACTAGTCCAAAATTTAATAATTAAGAATATATCTAATGCATTTTCACTTAATTTTTCTTGGTTAAGCACTTATGCAAAGTAAGAGAGGAAAGTTTATCTTTATGCAAAGTCGAGCAATGATGAAACTTTAAGGTGGAATGATAATCTCAATAATAAAAATAAACCAAAGTATATATTAAAAACCTCTTACCAAATACTCTTTCATCGTTGATATTTTTAATGCAGAACCACAGGCCTGCTGGGAAGGTACACACAAGAATATGTAGATCAAAGAAGAAAGATACCCAAGTTGTAGGCTGATGCTCAGACACTGATGCAATAATTGGAATGTGTATTTTTGCATACCTGGTATTAAAGAAGTTAACGTTATTTAAAATTAAATGATAAAACAGAAGTTCCTTTTAGGTGAATAAACTTTCTTTGATTGTACTAATAGATATGGTTCCCATCTCTCCCTCTTCTGGCTTAAAAGTACATTCCAATGTTACCTGCTATAGTGGATATAAATCTGACACACACTGGTAAAACCAAAATCAACATACTTCCCCTAAAATTAGAATTATCTAAGGCCAGTTATAGAAGTGTTGGCTCTGACTTCTACCACAAAAATCCTTGCTCAAATAGGAATTTCTTCTGCACTTGTTCTGATGCTGTAAAGAACAATATTGCATAGGAACCTGGAATGTTAGGACCATGAATCAAAACAAATTGGAAGTGGTCAAACAGGTGATGGCAAGAGTGAACATCAACATTTTGGAATCAGTGAACTAAAATGGAATGGAATGGGTGAATTTAACTCAGATGACCATTATATATACTACTGTCGGCAAGAATACCTAAGAAGAAATAGTGTAGCCATCATAGTCAACAAGAGTCCAAAAATGCTATACTTGGATGCAATCTCAAAATGACAGAATGATGTTTGTTTCCAAGGCAAACCATTCAACATCACAGTAATCCAAGTCTATGTCCTGACCAGTAATGCTTAAAAAGCTGAATTTTAATATTTCTATGAAGACCTACAAAACCTTCTAGAACTAACAGCAAAAAACGATGTCCTTTTCATTATAGGGGACTGGAATGCAAAAGTAGGAAGTCAAGGACTACCTGGAGTAACAGGCAAATTTGGCCTCAGAGTATAGAATGAAGCAGGGCAAAGGCTAATAGTTTTGCCAAGAGGACGCACTGGTCATAGCAAACACCCTCTTCCAACAACACAAGAGAAGACTACACATGGACATCAGCAGATGGTCAACACTGAAATCAGATTGATTATATTCTTTGCAGCCAAAGATGGAGAAGCTCTATACAGTCAGCAAAAACAAGACTGGGAGCTGACTATGGCTCAGATCATGAACTCCTTATTGCCAAATTCAGACTTAAACTGAAGAAAGTAGGGAAAATCACTAGACCATTCGGGTATGATCTAAATCAAATCCCTTACGATTATACAGTGGAAGTGACAAACAGATTCAAGGGATTAGATCTGATAGAAAAGAGTACCCGAAGAACTATGGACGGAGGTTCATGACATCGCAAAGGAGGCAGTGATCAAGATCATCCCCAAGAAAAAGAAAAGCAAAATGGTTGTCTGAGGAAGACTTACAAAGAGCTATGAAAAGAAGAGAAGTGAAAGGCAAAGGAGAAAAGAAAAGATATACCCTTTTGAATTCAGAGTTTCAAAGAATAGGAGGGAGAGATAAGAAAGCCTTCTTCAGTGATCAATGCAAAGAAATAGAGGGAAAAAATACAATTGTTTTAGGAAAGACTAGAAATCTCTTCAAGAAAATCAGAGATACTAAGGGAACTTTTCATGCAAAGATGGACACAAATAAGGACAGAAATGGTATGGACCTAACAGAAGCAGAAGATATTAAGAGAGTTTCAAATCGGGAAAGGAGTATGTCAAGGCTCTATATTGTCACCCTGCTTATTTAACTTATATGCAGAGTACATCATGAGAAACGCTGGGCTGGATGAAACACAAGCTGGAATCAAGACTGCCAGGAGAAATACCACTAACCTCAGATATGGAGATGACACCACCCTCATGGCAGAAAGAAAAGAACTAAAGAGCCTCGTGATGAAAGTGAAAGAGGAGTGTGAAAAAGGTGACTTAAAACTCAACATTCATAAAACTAAGATCATGGCATCTGGTATCATCATTTCATGGGAAACAAATGGGGAAACAGTGAAAGACTTTATTTTGGGGGCTCCAAAATCACCGCAGATGGTGGTGACTGCAGCCATGAAATTAAGACATTTGCTCCCTGGATGAAAAGTTATGACCAACTTAGCACATTAAAAAGCAGAGACATTATTTTGCCAACTAAGGTCCATCTAGTCAAGGCTATGGTTTTTCCAGTAGTCTTGTATAGATATGAGAGTTGGATTATAAAGAAAGCTGAGCATCGAAGAACTGATGCTTTTGAACTGTGGTGTTAGAGAAAAGGCTTGAGCGTTCCTTGGAGTGCAAGAAGATCCAACCAGTCCATCCAAAAGGAAATCAGTCCTGAATACTCACTGGAAGGACTGATGCTGAAACTGCAATATTTTGGCCACCTGATGCGAAGAGCTGACTCATTTGAAAAGACCATGATGCTGGGTAAGACTGAACGCAGGTAGAGAAGGGGATGACAGAGGATGAGATGTTGGATGGCATCATTGACTCAATGGACTTGAGTTTGAGTAAATTCTGGGGGTTGGTGATGGACAGGGAAGCCTGACATGCTGCAGTCCATGGGGTCACAAAGATTTGGACACAACTGAGGGACTGAACTGAACAAGCACTTCCTAAGTTTGCACCAATGAGTTCGATTACCTTTTGGATGTGTGACTAGCAGAATAACTCATCCAATAAGATATCCTATTGCGGCAATACCTTTCTTAACACAGAGATGGCACAGAGGTGGTTGGTGAGAGACATGGAAAGGACAGAACAGATTTTCTCTGAAATGTCCTAAGATTCCAAAGTGGGCAAGTAAAGTTTGAAAACAAGAATAAGTATGACTAATAAAATTTTAACCTAGAATTTTTAACCTAGTCAGAATTAATTAACTTCTACAACTGGGATTTTTCCCTCAAACTCTCTGGTGATGCAAAGGCTGATCTCTGGGAGTATGTGTCTGTTAGCTTCAGCCACTCATACATCATTTGCTTATGCCCTTTAATTAGGCTTGACTAGGGGCCTTTTGGTATTATATCAAAGGGCAGGCCTATTCAATAAAATGTGGTAGGTTTTTATTGGGCCACATGGGTAACAAATAGCAGAATCAAGGGAGAGAGGTCAATTATCACCAAGAGATATTTTCTTATCCTTAGGAAATCATTTTTAGAGTTAAAAAAGAGCTAACGTAAAAATATTTTTTATTAACTCATCTCATAAAAGCACTCTTAAAAAATGCAACAAATATCCTCTAGTATATCTGATGGTTAAAAAACACCAAGAAACTTAGATAAAATTAAATTTTTTCTCATATCTATAGAATATGGATTTATAACATAGAATCTATCCTTAAGGGTTAAAAATTAAATATTACTAACAGATGGAAACTTTGAATACATTGGTAAAAACAAACAAAAAATCAATCATTAAAATGGCACGTGTTACCTGAAATATTTTAATAAACAAAAATAAGGAGTTGCCTATGAAGAACAGAAATATGACTTATATATCAAACTACAGGTGAATTCCAAATGGATATTATAACAAAGACAAAATACAACATTTACTAAACTAGTATATGCTAAATATTTTAGAATGTTGCCCGGTATTGACAGAGATATTAACAATAAAGAAGACAAAAGAATATTTAAATAACATGAGGGCAAATAACTTATCTGCACTTACCCAGTGTCCCACAATGAGTAAAACCTGCCACTCCATGGTGCAATGTAACCTTGGAAGGAAAAAATGCAAAGGAAATTCATTGCCCTTTCATTGTTTTTATTGGTTTTATGTTTATTGATTCTTTGGACTAATTTTAAGCTAATGTTAAAAGAACTGCCTTAAAAAAAAAATAAAGGTTATACTGTATTTCACACAGCTGGTCATCAGATAAAATATAGCAGTAGTAGCGTTAAGTCACTCAGTCATGTCCAACTCTTTGTGATCCTAGGATCCTCTGTGATCCTCTGTCCATGGAATTCTCAGGCAAGAATACTGGAGTGGGTTGCCACTCCCTTCTCCAGGGAGTCTTACTGACCCAGGGATCGAACCTGGCTCTTCTGCATTGCTGGCAGATTCTTCACTGTCTGAGCCTTAGTGATCAAATTAAAAAAATACCCATGGACATTATATTTCCAAAGAAATACAACAAGCTGACTGAAAACACTGTAGACAGCTTTCCGATTCTTTTAAACCTCTGACTAGTAAAATAAAGATATTAAGAAAGCACTGGATAATTTTAAAAAGTGAGAGGTGTCCAGCATGCCAAATTTAGATCAATTACAAAGGTGATTTTAAACATTTGTGCCTCTTACTCCTGTCAATTAATTCTTCACGATTTTACGAGCTAAGGTGGTACATTAATTTGACATACCTTCAGAAAGAATTTTATGTTTCTAGTGACTAGTAAAGTCAGGAAAAGAAAGTAACTTAGAATCCAGCTGACTGAAAACTGATCTGGTTGGCTGTTTAGAAGCAGGAGACAGAGTATATAATATAGCAGGGAGGGTAAACCTATGCCGTTAACACTGGAAACTTTGAATTTTACACATTTTGGGCCTAATCAAGAGAAGGATGCTTGAATGTGGATTTGACAGAACCTGAAGCAACAAATATATTGTTTAAAAAAACAGAAATTTGTAGTGCTGTTCAGATTTTAGAACCTTTGACTTAATTTCATACTGTTTCTAAGGAAACAATAGCTGACTTACTAGGATAAATGGAATATGTACAAAACTTGCAAAAGAATTTACCTTTTGCAATGACATAGAGACAATATTCACATCCGACAGGTGCTGACACCTACCTGTATAAGTCAAATAGATGACACTAAGGAACACAGCACCTGCAGCTAGTGACACGCCCAAAAAGAACAGGGTTTGGAACTCTTGTTTTGTTAACCGGTCTCTCAGATACTGCAAGAAAGCATAAGCTTGCAGCAATGCAAAGACACCTAATTAAAGAGAAGGTTCATGTAAGTAATCAACGAAGCATTTTTCCAAGAACGTTGAGAAACATTAATTTGGAAGACTTAGAATACCCTATACAATTCAGTGATCTGACATTTCCTTTGTCAAATGACAGGTAACCAATTAATACATCCAAAAATTCTGTTACATGTTTTTTTTCTAATATATGAACAGAGAAGCTTTGTGTGCTGTAGTCCGTGGGGACATGACTTAGCGACTGAACAACCATATATGGTTACTGTTCATAGTTGGGGTGGGTATGTGTGGTTCAAGATTCTCACTGAAAATCTGATGATAAAAGCTATGGACCATCATCATCTCAGAAAGTTAAATATATCGATATTTATAAAATGCTACAAACAAAATGACTACCCACAGATTTTCTATGGGTCATGGACCTTGTGTGGAAATCTCTGATGAAGTTTTATTCACAGATCTCTCATTATATCTTGTTATCTATGACCCAGATTAATGATGGCAAAATGCTCTGCTTTAGGGAGAATTATGTGACTTTATACTCAATATAAAAGCCCTTAATTCTACTTAGTAGGGATGGATGAAATATTTTGGTAAGATGTAAAGAATATAAAAATCCATTCCACCTAAATTTGGTAAAATGACAACTTAGTGGTATAATAACTCAATATACAAATACATTACTATTTATTATTTGTTTATACAAAGCAAATGTTATTTAGTATTGGCAAAAAGGATGTTTTACCTTCTTAAAACAGCCATACCTGGGAAGACAGGCACTTTCAGAAGCCCAATATCAAAAAGTCTCAATAAATTCTCTGGTCATATTTTACAGTGGTGATGTTTTAGAATACAATGAAAACTAGAAACAACAACAAAACCCCAAAAGAACCCTTCATTCTACTGAAGATCAGTCAGTCACACATTCATTCATGGATTCTTCAGAAGAACATAGATATTTTTCCTACCTGCAGCTGCCATGTGTTCACTTGTTCTGATTGGCTGGAATCCCACAAAAGGTATCTGCATGGATAATATCAGGCCCACAATATAGAAAGTGCTATATGCTATAAAGACAAAATAGGAAACAAGGACAATTCACTATTACCATTAAGTACTTCAAACACAGATACATACATGATTCATATATTTTTAAACTGAGCTTATCTTAATAGAATTTTGAAGTGACTATTCTATTTGATACATATTTGATGATTAATCAATCATACATTATAAAACATATAATTATATTCTGCCATTTAAAAAAGTATTATTTTAACGAGACTGGTGCTGTTTTCTTCTTCTGAAAATGGAATCAAATTTTTCAATCTATCATTAACAATTGTTGACATGACCCAAGAAGCATATAAACACCATTCCTATTAGCATTAACACAAAGTATGCATGACCAAATGAAAGCTTATCATTATCCTATATGAGCAGCTTGCAGTCTGAAAAGCTTTTAAGTATTGCACGACCTTTTTTAATCTCCTAATATTTTTGTACAGTAATGTAACCAGTTTAAAGAAACTTTATGTCCATCTACTAGGTCTTCTATGATTAAAGAACAAAAGAACTAAGTGCACAGAGGTCAAGTCATAAAATAGATTAGTTACAAATTTATTAGGACCTAATAAAGGAAACTTATTTGCTTTCTGCACTGAATATACCATGTAGTATTCTTGGCTTATATCAACCTAAGTGTACAGGCAAACTGGGGAGCAGTTACAGCTTGTATGAAGGACTTGTTTTTGCACTAAGGTGTTCACAGATCATTACAGTGAAAGTATTTCGAATAGTCATAATTAAAACTTACTTTGGAAAAAGTTAAAATTCTTCTGAAATAAGTAAATGTGAAAAATATTCCATTTATAAAGCTTATTATACACATCACCTTATGAAGAATAGTAAGTATTTAGTGCTTGGCAAATAAAGTACTAGGAAAAAAAGGCTGCAGGAGAATGGTTCAGCAGACACATCTGTATTCCATACATTGTGCAGCACAGCACACGCTTCTCTCTACTCAACACAGCTGAGAGAGAATGCTTATCCAGTGCTAAAAGAAACCCATCCATATGAAGTAAATGATGGGCTAATATTTCAAATGTTAAGGTGTCTTCCAAGCTGTCTGATCAGAGATGACTACAGTATTAGGAAAAGGATAAGAAGCTTAAGTAAATGTAATAGGAAGGACCAATGTATAAAGTTTCTGATGACCTCAAGCTAACAGAGAACTGGTTGTCGAGAGGGTCCTGAGGAACAAACTCATCCACCAATCTACTTTCCAGACACATTAGTGTTGGACTAGAACTACTCTCAATGAGATATGTGAACGCAAAAATATGAACAAGAAATTCTTGACTGTGTGGATCACAATAAACTGTGGAAAATTCTGAAAGAGATGGGAATACCAGACCACCTGACCTGCCTCTTGAGAAATCTATATGCAGGTCAGGAAGCAATAGTTAGAACTGAACGTGGAACAACAGACTGGTTCCAAGGTTGTATGTTATCACCCTGCTTATTTAACTTATATGCAGAGTACATCATGAGAAACGCTGGGCTGGAGGAAGCACAAGCTGGAATCACAATTGCTGGAAGAAATATCAATAACCTCAGATATGCAGATGACACCACCCTTATGGCAGAAAGAGAACTAAAAAGCCTCTTGATGAAAGTGAAAGAGGAGAGTGAAAAAGTTGGCTTAAAGCTCAACATTCAGAAAACAAAGATCATGGCACCCAGTCCCATCACTTCATGGCAAATACATGGGGAAACAGTGGAAAGTGTCAGACTTTATTTTTTGGGGCTCCAAAATCCCTGCAGATGGTGACTGCAGCCATCAAGTTAAAAGACGCTTACTCCTTGGAAGAAAAGTTACAACCAACCTAGATAGCATATTCAAAAGCAGAGATATAACTTTATCAACAAAGGTCCGTCTAGTCAAGGCTATGGTTTTTCCAGTGGTCATGTATGGATGTGAGAGTTGGACTGTGAAGAAGGCTGAGCGCCGAAGAATTGATGCTTTTGAACTGAGAGTCCCTTGGACTGCAAGGAGATCCAACCAGTCCATTCTGAAGGAGATCAGCCCTGGGATTTGTTTGGAAGGAATGATGCTAAAGCTGAAACTCCAGTACTTTGGCCACCTCATGCGAAGAGTTGACTCATTGGAAAAGACTCTGATGCTGGGAGGGATTGGGGGCAGGAGGAGAAGGGGAGGACAGAGGATGAGATGGCTGGATGGCATCACTGACTCGATGGACGTGAGTCTGAGTGAACTCCAGGAGCTGGTGATGGACAGGGAGGCCTAGCGTGCTGCAATTCATGGGGTCACAAGGAGTCGGACACGACCGCACGACTGAATTGATGTCACATATATTTGAACTGCCAACCATTTTGGTTGATGGTGTTCAAATACCAGTGTGTTTCTCTTACAAATCAGCCTGTGTAGAAGCACAAAGAGTCAAACAGGCAGAATTAGGGAAAAAAATGCAAACACCGTCATTTTGTGACCTTGAAGAATTGTTGTTATTCAGTCACTAAGTCCTGTCCAACTCTTTGTTGACTCCATGGACTACAATGTGTCAGGCTTTCCTGTTCTTCACTATCTCCTGAAGTTTGCTCAAATTCATGTCCATTGAGTTGGTGAAGCTATTCAACCATCTCACCCTCTGCTGTCCTCTTCTCCTTTTGCCTTCAATCTTCCCCAGCATCAGGGTCTTTTCCAATGAGTTGGTTCTTCACATCAGGTGGCAAAATTACTGAAGCTTCAGCTTCAATATCAGTCCCTCCAACGAATATTCAGGACTGATTTTCTTTTAGGATTGACTGTTTGCTCTCCTTGCAGTCCAAGGGATTCTCAAGAGTCTTCTCCAACATCACAACTCAAAAGCATCAATTCTTCGGTGCTCAGCCTTCTTTATGGTCCAACTCTCACATCCACACACGACTACTGGAAAAACCACAGCTTTGACCAGACAGACTTTTGTCAGCAAAGTGATAATCTCTACTTCTTAATACACTGTCTAGGTCTGTCATAGCTTTCCTTCCAAAGAACAAGTGTCTTTCATTTCATGGCTGCAGTAACTATCCACAGTGAGTTTGAAGCCCAAGAAAATCGGTTACTGTTTCCATTTTTCTGGGTATATTCAAAAAGAGACTAAATCTGCTAAATATTCTCATTTCAGTGGTTTCATGCAGCTACACAGGCATTCACTGCCATTAGGTAAAGAAAACTCTTTATAAAGGAAGTGGTACACTAGAGTTCAAGTTAATAAAAAAGTGATGGAGATGGGTTCAAGAAAAAGAAACTCAATCTCAAGAAATATAAAAAAGGCAAGGTGGGACTTTAACTTGCAAACACATTACTTTGTAAATATGAGTTAGTGTTAAACAAATTTAAACTAATAGAAACAGACATGTTCTCAACAACATTTTACCTATAAATATTCCTCTATCCAAACTAACCTCATTTATACCTACTTACTTTTTATACCTACATTGATTATTCAAAGCTAATAAACGTGATAAATGCAATAATCCAAAGATAATAGTTTTCTTTTAAAAGAACTTGATTCATGTCTTCCTTATTTTTATCTTCTTTTGATCAGTGATACTGAGATGTTTACATAGAGGGATGTATATTCTACTTCACAGTACTCTTTAATACACAAATATTTCCATTGTTAAAGGCCCCGAATGGAGTCAGCAGTGCTGAAATTCAAGACTCAATACCCAATCCTAACTGCAGTCACAATCTTCCCCAGGAATACTATTCTACTAGGTCATCATGGAATGTTTTGTCAGCACAAATGAGGTAATGCTTTCTAACCCCCTACTGCCCAAAGAAAGAGGAGGGAACCTGCCACAAAGACCCTTTCCCTCCCCCACCACAGGTAGGTTACCTAACATGAAAGGCTTTTTGGTTATGAATTCCTTGTCTTGCCTATAAAAATCTTTCCCTTACTGTGGTTCTTTGGAGCTCCTTTCTACTTGGCTAAATTAGTGATGCTGCCCAACTTATGAATCATTAATAAAGCCAATTAGATACTTAAAATGCACTCAGTTGAATTTTGTTAAAAAAATTCCAAGTTCGTCTTGCTTAATACTGCCCTTCCTTCTTCTTGAACCTGTAAAATTAGACATACATCATCATACCTCAATTCAAATCCCATTTACAAACCCAAGTTTTTAAACATAGAAAATAAGAATTAGCAATACGTATTAAGAAACAGTGAAACTAAAAGACATAGTGAAGTAACCCTCAATTCTTAAACCATTCTCCAATGCAAAATGAAAATGTGTTTTTCTCGAGTCTTTGTATATGTTTTAAAATTCTCTCTTTAATTCATTCAAATATTAAGTTATGGTCTATTATGGTCAAGACATTCTAAAATTTCAATCTGACCTTCTAAGAATCAGATATCCAATTTGGAATATCACAGATGTACACAAATTACCGCAATACAATGGAGCAAGTACATGCGACACTGGTGGAAAAAACCCTGGCTTTGTAAGAACTTAAAGGAGGGCGAGAGCTCTGCTTCCTGACCTGAACGTTGAAGACACATGTAACACCACCTGCACCATCCTCCGACATGCTCAGAACCCTCCACAGCACACACACAGAGCAATCATTTTCCACCAGTTCTTCCTCCAGACTCTGAAACTTGACCAAACTATGGTCTATATCTTCACAACCTTCTATCTATCTATCTTAACCTACATTTTGTTACCCTTTAAACCAGAAGAATAAAGCTTTCTATCAATGTAGTGAGTTCTAAGGAAACAAACAAGACCAACAGTGTGGTAAATCATTCATTACATCATGACAGTGTTACCACACTGCCATCCTGTGGAAGTATAGTTACTGGCAATTTACTCCTGCAGATCAAACTTCCAATGTGTTAGAATTCCCCTCAAGTTATCATTAGGAAGATATATATAGTCTGTTAGCTTATTTGTAAGCAAAGAAAATCTCTTTGATTTGGGACAAATAGTAATCTTCTAAAACAGAAGCTAAACATCTTTTCACTTTTACAGTACTTTTTTCAAGGGTATTGGGTGGGACTAGATTGATACAGAAAACAAACAAACCACTGTTCTTGGCTTGAGGTGCACAAATGAGTTGGTCTGTAAAATAAAAGGCACCAAAAGGCTTGATTCGAGTACCAAAGAAATGCCCAGTTTTCAAGAAGCTCTTGCTGTTCCCCAAAGTAACCTTTAAGTACTTTCTTTGTCCCTGACAAAGCATCACAATTTAAGTTGACAGCATCCTTCATGCTTTTAAAATACTACTGTACGTCCCTTTATGTAAATAAAGTTAGAAAAGGTTTTGTGAATATTATATTCCAGTTAACTCTAATCTACCATAAAATCACCTTAGGATTCGCTGTATCTCCTGGGTGATATTTAATAGAAAGGGCTGGCAAAACACTTCTCTCTCAACCACAACAGCACTAACCAAAAGAAACAGAAAATACTTTAAAACTCAACCAGTTTTGCTTATTAACAAATATGATTAAAAGCTTACAAGACTGTTGAAATCTTTTATTAATAAAGATATTTTACTGTTTGATTACTGTGAATGCTGATAAAGGGACTGAAAGATGGGAAGAAACATACATGAAATTATAGCTTACAAGACACCCCCCAAAAAAACAAAAACCCTCCACAGATCCTTCTTGACCAGCAGAGAGAAATATAATGACTAACAGATACACAAGAGGAAAAATAATTTTTCTTTCTCAAGGATGTGGTCCATTATAAACTGTACTGAATGAATCTTTTAAACTATTTTACAAGCTCTATTTTAAAACCAGAAATGACTTGTGCAAAACATCTGAATGGAGACACAATGACAATTTTTAAAAATAGCAAATGTACCTAGTACTGATACTTAAAATGAAATCAAGCATATGATAGCAAAAAGAACAACAAAGAAATATAATTTAAAAATGTAAGATGATGCTCCTTGGTAACTTCTAGAGCTAAACAGAAATGAGGAGGGTAGGGAAGTTAGACTTTGCTAATCTAACTTCACTTCCTTTAGCTCTTCTTCCTCTTCCTGATTCAGGGGCATTTCACAAAGGTCTATCCCTCAGTCTTCTCCCTAACTCTGTTCTCCTGACCATTACATTTTTAGGGCCCTATATTTTTAAAATTAAACAAAGAAACTCTCAGTTCTTCCCCATAACCATTTAATTTAAAAACATTTTTTCCTTATACCGTTCCAAAACAAAAAGCTCAGAGTTACCGTTTAATCCATCATCTTCTTTTCTGGATTCCAATGCTGGCTTACAGTGTTTTCAGGGTAATGAGATATATAATCACATATTGATATATTTCTACAGTAAGGTATTTATTTATATGGTAGGCAACCCAGTTACAGTGATCTTTTTGCATCACAGGGTATCGAGCCAAAATATCTACATTTAGGCTTCAGCTCCATTACTAGCTACATGATCCTGAGCAAATTGTCTTCTCTTGTTTAACAGGACCTATCCTCAAGGTAAGGTTATAAAGAGTAAATGAGTTCAATACGTGCAAAGAACCTAGGACAGAGCATGGTGTATAAGAACCACCTGATGTATATATGTACTATTTCAGTGGTGATTGTCATAAAGTATGCTGAAGTGGGTCAAAACCTAATTAACAGATTATAACTTTTAAAAAATACTGATATAACACATACTAAAAAAACTCCACCCTTTTAAAATGTACCACTGAGTGGTTATTAGAGTCACAAAGTTGTGTGACTATCACCACTATTTAATTCTAGAACATCCCCCTTCCCCTGCGCCGAGAAGAAACCCTGTATCTCTAAGCTGTCACTCCAGTCCCCAAACTCTTGGCAACCTCTAAACCAACTTTCTGTCTCTAACCTGCTTGCTGTCTTTATAGATTTGCCACCTCTGGATATTTTATACAGAAAGAATCCTACAATATATGGCCTTTTGTGTCTGGTTTATTTTACTTAGCACAATGTTTTCAAGGTTCACGATGTAGCATGTAACACCTTTATTCCTTTTCATGCCGAACAACATTCCACTGTATGGATACACCACACTTTATCCATTCATCAGTTAATGGATAGTGGGTTGTCTTCAGTTTTTGGCTATTATGAATAACGAATGCTGCTATGAACATTACAAGTTTCTGTTTAAGTATATAATTTTCAATTCTCTTGGGTATATACCAAGGAGTGGATTTGTGGGTCACAGTAACTTTAAGTTTTTGATAAACTGCCAAACTACTATGCTTTTTAATCAAGTAAAAGCTTTATTATTTTTGTTAATGTTTTCCAACATTATTATAATAGAATTGTATTACTTTATTATAAAGACACTGGGTTCAGATGACAACTTCTCTGTGATTAATACAACCCATGAAAGTTCTGTCTCTATCACAGAAAGTGAGTTCTAAGATTCAAGACACCATCTATTACTAAGCATCTTATTCTAAACATGTGTTCTAAAACCTGCAGAGCAAATTAAAATCTTGCAGAGAAAACCCTCAGTCTACACGATGGTCTGAATGTTTATAAACCCAATACCCAAGGAAAGGGTGTTAGGAGGCAGCCTTTGGGAAGTGATTAAATAATGAGGTCACCGGGGAACAAGCACCCTTTTAAAAGCAGCCGAGAGAGTTGGCTCGTTCCTTCTACCTATATGGGGACAGAGACGGTATCAAGCTAAGGAGAAGAGCCCTCAGAAGAATGTGAGCATTCTGGTGCCTTGATTTAGACTTTCCAGCTTCCAAATTGAGAAATTTCTCTTGTTTATAAACTACCCAGTCTGTGGCATTTTTGTTATAGCAGCTTGAATGGATTAAGACAGTGTGTTGTATATTACTCAGAAAGGGCTTTCAAAAGCTTATTAAACTGTTAAGATGCTCAGTCTCTTGCAAGTAAGGTGAATTAGAATAGTGTGTATATATAGTGTAATAGTGTTTTTATAGTATGTATGTATCATTCCCCCAAATTAAAAAAAAAGGGGAGGGGCTGGTAAACATTAAATCAAGACTTATTTCTGCAAAAACAAAACAAACTCATTAAGGAAAAACTGATAGCAACACACTCTGGTAAAAATGCCTAACCCTCCTTATGAATACAAAAAGGCAAAACACTGTAAAGTTAGCTTTATTATTCATGGGTAATACCAACCAAACAGAAATGTCGGACAATTAGAGAATGTATACGAAACACCTCTTAGAAGTTGACAGATATCAGAAGTCTAATCACTTACCTATGTAGACTCTTTTGCTGTATCTCTGCATCAGTAACAACACAAATACATGCAGTGGAATAAGGTTGATAATAAACACATAACCACCCCAAGCAGAGACCTATGAGTAAAGAAACGCTAAGTTAAATAATTTACATATTTGCTTCTTAAAGTAGATAAATTCTGCCACAAAAGTCTAAACATAAACACTAGGATTTTCAGCAATTTTGAGATGCTTCAAAATAACCTATTTTTTCTATAATATACAAATAACCTAAATTAAATTAAAATACCACAATCCCATAAATCCAATACACTTTTCTATATCCACCAGAGGAATGGTCAAATTAAACTTATTAAGAACATCGAGAACAATTTGTGAACTGGCAATAAAAATACTGTCACAGAGATACAGACTGTAGAATACATATCATAAACTTTTAAAAGCAAAAAGCCCTTTGCTCTCCTCCATTTTTAATGGTAAATACATTGCAAGAGACTTCACAGAGAGTAAGAACAATGGATGTTACCATCAGTGAGCACCTCACCTGAAAGGAATACTCTGATGATGTGGATATGCTTTGTGATCCTCAAGATAAAAGGTGCTACCTTGGGTATAAATTTCTTCCTACTAATGGATACAAACCAAGATCCCAGTTTAATGTTTAGCCTGTATCACAAAGCTAGAAAAATTCTGTTTATCAGTATGTTCTGGTCTAAATTAATAAAGATCATAAAGATTATGCTTATTCCAGACCAACAGAATTTATTATTTTTTAAGAACATTCAATTCAGTAACAATAATAAGGTCTGTCAAGATCAAGTTCTTACATGTGCTCTAATAATGAAAAGCTTGATAGAACCATTTGAATCAACAGTCACCTTAGGAGACAGTATGTTAACATACATTCTAACAATGCTTCAGTCATGTGCTATTTTTTCACCAAAGACAACATTCCTCTGGAGCTCCAGTTCTATCTGAAGGACTTCTGGTTATTTCTGAAATTTAAGTCTAAACTTAAAAGAGAGTAAGTGTGCTATTACTAAGCACAACGTGCCTAGGACCCATTAATTAGGCACATAATATGTCCTAACCTTTAACCACTTTAAAAAGGGCATGGATAATTTGGAAACACAAATTCCATGACATTTGTTTAACAACCAAAAAAAAGTTACCTAAGATTATCATTAATTTTCAACATAAGAAAACCATACAGGATGTGGTGTGAAAAGAAAGGCAGGAGATTAAAGAGGTTATACTGAACTCCAATCTTATGTAACCTGTCGAAAAAAATTAGACAAGTAGTTCACAGGTTAACCCAGAGAATGTGACCATTATTTACAAAAAGTTGTACATCTGAAGGAAAATTTTTGTGTTCACTTGCTGCAAATATTATGTTTGAGAGGTTGAGTATGAGTCCTCCATCAACTGGAAAGTAGAAGTCCATATAAGACCCTGAAGACAGGAGTAGGGAACAAAGTGGTAGTAAGGAAAGCGAATGCATGAAACAAGTTCTTAAAGACTTCATGCGAAAGGAAGTGAAGAACTGCCCTGAGAAGGCACTGGTCTAGTTGCCAAAGACTTAGACCTCATGTAATCAGTTTCAAGTATGAGATCTTACCATATAGAAATATGACAAGCAGCAGCACATCGTCCAAAAAACTGACCCAGTTTTTACAGATTTTACCTAAAAAACAAACAAGCAACTGATATAAAAATGTTTATAAATGTTCCTGTTGACTGAAAAAGGTTAAGTGTTTAGTAAACTTGTATTATAAAAAGTGAAAATTATTCTTTAAAAAGGGTAATGAGATTACACAGATACTTAGACTCACTTACTAACACTGGACAGCAGTCAGACATTTTAGGAGTAGCTTTGTTTGTTTGTTTTTTTTTAGTTATGTAGTTTTTAGTAAAAAGAATCATATCAAAAGAAACAATGCATATTTTTCCATTTGTTCTGTTTTCTATCTTAAAATGATTAATATCAACAGATTAAGATTTAAACTAAAGAATAAATTTGTTTAGTAACTCTACATTTTTATATGGCAGGTTTGCTTAGACCCAACACCTTAATCTGTTGTTTTTCTTCATCTGAATGTGACCATCTATAGATCAATATTAACTATGAACATTCATTTCTGAAAACAAATTAAGCTGGAAATTTTAAGACACCACAATCAACGTCTTCATTAAGTTTATATTCTTAAATTTCTAGAAGACCTAATGTTAGTAAAATTCTCAATTACTCTCAAGATAATGGTCTGTAAACAAAGGTTTAAAAAGTTGACAAATGTCTATGGTCTAAAAAGAAACTAATCAAAGAGTTTATATGTTCACCTGAAAGAATAAAATACATCAGCACTTTCAGAAACAGAATTTAAAATTTTAAAAGCATAAGCTCTGAATACTTATGCCAAGAGCAATGGGGTCATCTTTAAGATGAATCAAGTGAGGGTCCTAAAGAAATGATAGACATAAGGCCCATTATAAGCAATCCTGTATTAAGAGCTATCTTTATGTCCTGATATGATAGGAAGTTCAACTTAACAGTATTATACAGAGTTTATTTCAAGAATTCCTATTTTCAAAATGGTCTTCTATTAGTACATTAAAACAAACCACAGGTGACATCAACCTTTGGGGAAATTGTAACAAGAAAGGAAGGGAAAGAGGAAGAGAAGAGAAAATATTCCTAATTCACAGCACTTTGAGTTGCCTGAGACTTCTAATAGACTACGAAACACTGCTCGGAATTCAGAATTCAGTGTTCCAAAACACTGCTCGGAATACAGTGCACGTGTATGCCAAAATATACTCCGATCTCCTCCCCCAAACCATGCCAACTTTGAAAAGGTTTCCCTTTGGACAGGGTAAAATAACATGGGTCCTATATCTGAAATATGAATGGGGAGGGGATATGTTAAAATATTAAAAAATTTTAAAGCAAGAAAATTATAACCTGGAAGTTTGTTTTAAAACTTTATTCATATATTGTAAGTCATTTAACTGTATACTTTGAAAGACTAAATTTTATAGCATGTAAATTATTTCTCAAAAAAGTTTGTGCAGTGAAGTTAAAATAGTGCATAAAGGAAAACTGCTTATATTAGAAGTGTATGAGCGCTCAACTGTGTTTGACTCTTTGCAGCCCTGCCAGGCTTCACTATCCGTGGGATTTTCCAGGCAAGAAAACTGGAGTGGATTGCCATTTCCACTTTCCAACCCAGGGATCAAACCCGCATCTCCTGAGTCTCCTGTACTGGCAGGTAGATTCTTTATCACTGAGCCACCACCTGGGAAGATTCCTTACATTAGAAGAGATGATCTCAAATGACTAATATAATGATCTAGAAAAATTTAAGCAAAAACTGAGAAATAAAATAATAAAAAGAGATATGTTCTTAGATGAGTCTCAGAGGTATTATGCTGTGTGAAGTAAGTCAGACATAAAGGGCCACCCCAAACTGTCTGTTTCTATAACATGGCATTCCAGAAAAGAAACTCCCAGAGATAATACAGACAGAAATCAGGTCTGTGATTCCAAGTAATACAGTTTAAGGACAAGGCTGATTACAAAGGCACAGAAGAAACTTAAAATCCCACAACTATAGGATGCAATATGGTGAGAAGTATTGTTCTAAGTACTATTCTATCTACATTAGCTCTATTTTTGGTGATGGTAACAATGGAAACAAACACTTACTCATCCCTTTCTGTGTTCTTACAATGTTCTGTACCTTTACATGAATTAACTTATTTAAACCATATGAGGTAATTTTTTTTTTTTACTTTGCAACAGTATTTTATTTTTGCTTTATATCCATTATTATAGTGTCTGAGACCTAAAGAAACCATTTTTTCCCTCAAATTTGGATGTGTATATAAGTATCACTTGTCTTTCATTTTATAGCTGATGAACTAGACAAAGAGGAGGTTTAAACAACTACAAGTGATAGAACTGGAATTCAAACAAAGAGGAAGATGATCCAAGAAAAACAGTGAAACAAACTATATTTGAAACTATAATCAAAGACAGCTTTCCAGAAATAAAAATTAACAATATACTGTGTTGAAAGGGTTTACCATTACCAACTTGGGTACATATCTTAGGAAATCTATTAGATTTCAATGCTATATAGGTAAAAAACAAAAATAAAAAAACTCATTATTTCTTCAGGGGAAAAAAAAAGACGTTTCTTAAGAAACACAGAAAATTAGGTTAACAGTAAGAAGCAAAATGATGGTAGTACAACAATTTCAAAAATTTCAAGTAAAGAACAAATGACCTAGACCTTTCTATCTAGCTAAACTCACATATGATATAGACTAGAAATATCATGTATAAAAATGTATAAATGACATTAAATACTATATATTAGTATATAAAATATATTACATGCTTAATAATATGTAATACATAACAAAAGCCATATTTGAAAATTACAGTGAATATATTCAATGGTGAAAGACTGAAGTTTTTCCTATGAACAGGAAAAAGACAAGGATGCCTACTTTCACCACCTCTATTCAACACAGTACTTAAGTCCTACCCAAAGAAGGAATCCAAATTGATTGGAAAGAAATAAAATCACCCTTGTTCACAGATATGATCTCAAATGGAAAAAGCTCCCTCATACAAAACCTGCTAGAGCTAATAAATGAACTTAGCAAAACAGCAAGATACAAGTCAACACAGAAAAAATGAACAAACAAACCCCACTGCATTTCTATATACTAACCAATAGTAATCTAAGAAGAATATTACAAAAAATTTCCAATAGCATCAAAAAGAATAAAATTAAACTAACAAAGTAAAAGACTTGCATGATGAAAACTGTAAAACACTGTTAAAGAAAACAGAAATGGAAATACCCCATGATTATTCATGGACTGGAAGATGACAATACTACCCAAAGTAATCTACAGAGTCAATACAATCCATATCAAAATCTGATGATTTTTCTTTGCAGAAGTAAAAATCCACCCTAAAATTCATATGGAATCTCAAGGGACCCCTAGGAGCCAAAGGAATCCTGAAAAAGAACAAAGAGGACAAACACCTCTTGATTTTAAAACTTACTCCACAGCTAATGAAATCAGTGTGGTGTTGGCATGAAGACACATATATACTGAGAGGTCAATGGAACAAAATAAAAACTCAGACTTTTGTATATATGGTCAAATGATTTTCAATGGGTGTCAAGTCTTTTCAATGGGGAACCACAGTCCCTTCAGTACACAGTGCTGAGCAAACTGGACATCAATGTGCAAATGATGAAGCTGGACCCTTACCAGCATATACAAAAACTAACTCAAATAGACCTACTGCTAGTAGAAATGTAAAATAGTACAGTTGCTACAGAAAACAATATGGTGGCTTCTCAAAAATTGCAATAGAACTCATCCATGACCCAGCAATTTCACTTCTGGGTATATACCCAATATAACTGAAAGCAAGGTCTGTAAGAGATATTTGTATACCCATGTTAGCTAAAACACAGAGGCAACCGAAGTGTCCATCGACAAATGAATGGATAAACAAAAGGTGGTATACAGATACAATGGAATATTATTTTCAGCCATAAAAAGGAAATTCTGACATATGCCACAGCATGGATGAATCTTGAGGACATTACACTAAGTGAAATAAGCCAGTCACAAATAGACAAAAATGTACGATTCCACTTATATGAAATACTTAAGTGCTGTCAAAATCATAGAGACATAAAGTAGAATGGTGGTGGGTCAGGAGCTGGGGAAGATTAAAATGGGCAGTTATGGAAAATGATGGCAATGGATGGTGGTGATGACTGGATAACATTATAAATCTACTGAATGCTAAACACTACTGAACTCTACATTTACAAATAGTTAAGATAGTATATTTTGTTACATATATTTTACCACAATTTAAAAACACACACAAAAGCCCAAAGCAACAACCATGAGATACCACTTCATACAAACGAAAAATACAAAACAAACGAAAAATACCGGGGGAGTTTTGGTGAGGGATCAGGAGAAATTAAAATCCTCATACACCACCAGTGGAAATATAAAAGGGGGAAACCACTGTGGAAAATAGTCTAGCAAATCCCCAATTCCACTCTTACATATATATGGAAGAGAAATGAAAATATATGTATGTCCACACAAAAAACGAGTACACAAATGTGCACTGGCAGTATTACCCCTAATAGTTAATACTTGAAAACAACTCAATGTCCATCAGCTAATGGATTTTAAACATGTGGTATATATACAATAGGTTAAAAGAGAAAGTGTTACTTGCTCAATTGTGTCCAACTCTTTTGAGACCCCATGGGCTGTAGCTTGCCAGGCCCCTCTTGTCCATGGAATTCTCCAGGCAAGAATACTGGCGTGGGTTGCTATTCCCTTCTCCAGAGGATCTTCCCAACCTGGGGATCAAACCCAGGTCTCCCGTATTGGAGGCAGATTCTTTACCATCTGAGCCATCAGGGAAGCCATACAATACAATACAATGCTATTCAATGGGTTATTCAACCACAAAAAGCAATACTGAGTCATGTCAAAAATAGCAAAGATTACGCTAAGTGAATGCACTGTTTATGTGGATTTTACCTACATGAAATGTCCAGAATAATAAGTCTTCAAACAGAAATTTAAAAAATAAGGAATGGGGAAGTTCAAGATTTCCTTAGGGGGTATAAAACGTTCTGCAAGTAAACAGAGGATACCAAAAGCCACTGAACTGTATACACTTTAGAATGGTTGATAGTGAATTTATGTCATGAATTTTGTCTCAATTTCTTAAATTTTTAAATGATGAAAGGTAATTAACATGCCAGTTAAGGCACTACTGCAATGGTTCAGACTCATGCTATTTTTTAAAAGAATAAAAAAACTATTTAAACAGTAACACTTTTGCATTTCATAAAAGCATGAAAAAATTTTAAACTGTGACAAAATGCAAATGACAGTAATACCTTGGTGATGGTTTCTTTACATTAGTTTTCTATGTTTTTAAGTTCCCAACAGATAGAATATATTGTTTTAAAATTTTATTACAAAAGGTTTCAAACATATAGAAGAGTAGAGAATAATAGCTATCCCGACTTCCAAATGCAAATAAAACATATTTGGTCTAGATGATCTTATTTAAAAAAAGTTTTTAACATACATAGTTGAACCTCCCCCCTTCATACTTCCTTCCTCAGTATCACTCACCCATACTCAAGAGTAATCACTATCATAAAGTTGGTATATATAATGGATAAATGCCATATTTTTAATACTTTCATTATAAATAAGCATAAACTGACAATATACAATATAGTCTGTACTACTTAAAATTACTGTATGTATTCTACCTCAATTTATTTTTCCACTTGGCATTATACTATCAAGATCTAGCCATACACATTATCAAAATCTATACTTAATATATGTTAAATACTACGTATTAGTTAAAAGACCTCAAAAGATATAGCATACATGTAATAAAAGTACCAGGAGAGGAGAGAAAGAACAGAATATTTGAAACAATAACTGATAATTTCCCTAAATAAAGTCAGAAACCAAATCCCCTAAATAAAGTCAGAAACCAAACTACAGATTCAGAAAGCTCAAATGTTAAGCAATAAATAAGAACCAACCACACCTAGGCATATCTTTTTCAAACTACAGAAAATCAATGATAATGAAAAACCCTAAAAGAAGCCAGAGGTAAAGACACCTTACCTCTAGAAGGACAAGGATAACAATCACATGACCTCTATTCAGAAATCATGCAAGCAAGATGAGATTAGAGTGAAATATGTAAGAAATGAGAAAGGAAAAAAGAAATAATAATCTAGAAATTTAGGCCTGGTGAAATTATGCTTCAAGACTTTCTCAGATAAATGAAAATTGAGGAAATGTGTTGACAGCAGACTTGTCTTGCAATAAAAGCTAAAAGTTCTTTAACAAGAAGGAAAACAACATAGATCTGAATCTACAGAAAGGAATAGCATCAAAGTCAGAATAAGTGAAGGGAAATTAAAAACTTTTAGTTTTCTTATTCTTAACTGATTCAACAGATAAGTTTATTGAAAATAATAAAACCAACAATGTAATCTATTACATATGTATTACATATGAATGTAATGATAGTAATGATACAAGGATTATTTTGTTACTATAAAGTACTCACACTGCCTATAAAGTGGTACACGCAGAGTTCAGATATATTGCAGGTTTAGTTCCAGACCACTATAATAAACTGAATATTGTATTAAAGCCAGTCATACAAATTTGTTTCCCAAGGAATATAAAAGACATAATAGACTCCAGCTTAGTGTAAACATGAGTTGTTTAGTTGCTAAGTCATATTTCTTTTGCTATCCCCATGTACTGTAGCCCACCAGGCTCCTCTGTCCATGGGATTTCCCACACAAGAACACTGGAGCGGGTTGCCATTTCCTTCTCCAGGGGATCTTCCCGACCCAAGGGTCGAACCTGCAACTCTTGCACTGGCAGGTGGATTCTTTAGCACTGAGCCACCTGGAAGGTCCCCAATATTAAGAGTACATTATGTTTAACCCAATCTTAAGAGTACATTATGTTTAATAAAACAACACATAATACTCTAAAGAACTCTTGGTGGCTCAGAGGTTAAAGTGTCTGCCTGCAATGCAGGAGACCTGGGTTTGATCCCTGGGTTGGGAAGATCCTCTGGAGAAGGAAATGGCAACCCACTCCAGTATTCTTGCCTGGAGAATCCCACGGGCAAAGGAGCCTGGTGGGCTACAGTCCATGGGGTCGCAAAGAGTCAGACACGACTGAGAGACTTCACTTTATAATACTTTAAAGAATACTTTATTGCTAAAAAATGCTAACCATCATCTGAACCTTTAGGGAGTTATAATCGTTTTGCCAGGGTAACATCAAAAATCTGATTACAGATCACTGTAACAAATATAACAATGAAAAAGTTTGAAATATTATGAGAAAAACCAAAATATGACATGAAGTGAGCAAATGTCTAGTGCTGGCAAACTCATTTGATGCAGGGTTGCCACAAACCTTCAATTTGTAAAAATGCAGTATTTGTGAAGTGCATTGAGACGAGGTATGCCTATATAGTATTCTTTGAAAGTGAACTTCAATCAGCTGTGTATGTCTGCTGCAAACTCTATGGCAACCACTATAAACAGTTTAAAAAAGCATAACTGATGTGCCAGGAAGAGAAAGCAGAACACAAGAAATGAACAGTTCAAACCACAAAAGGCAGAAAAAGAATAGAGAACAAGAATACCAAACAGAAAACAGTAACGTGTGGTAAATATTAAACCAATTATAGTCAAGAATCACTTTGAATGTCAATGGTCTAAATGCACAAATTAAAAAACAAATTGTCAGGGTGCATCAAAAACCAAGACCCAACTATATGTTGTCTACAAGAAACCTACTTTGAATATAAAGATACAGGGCCTCACCTCGTTGCCCACTGGTTAAAAATTCACCTGTCAATGTAGGGGACATAGGTTCGACCTCTGGTTTGAAAACTAAGATCCCACTGAACCCAAGTAGCACAACTATTGAAGCCTGCTCATCCTGGATCTCGTACTCTGCAAGAAGTCCACACACCACAACTAAAGAAAGCTCATAGGCAGCAATGAAGAGTACCATGTGCCACAACGGAGATCCAGTGCAGCCAGAAATAAATAATTTTTTTAAGGATTTAAAAAAATTTGAAGTATATATATATAAAGATACTTATATGCAGAGCACATCATGCAAAATGTCAGGGTGAATGAAGCACAAGCTGGAATCAAGATTGCCAGGAGAAATATCACTAACCTCAGATATGTAGATGACACCACCCTTATGGCAGAAAACAAAGAACTAAAGATAAAGAGCCTCTTGATGAAAGGGAAAAAGGAGAGTGAAAAGGCTGGCTTAAAACTCAACATTCAAAAACGAAGATCATGGCATCTGGTCCCATCACTTCATGGCAAATAGATGGGAAAACAATGGAAATAGTGACAGACTTTATTTTCTTGGGCTCCAAAATCACTGCAGATGGTGATTGCAGCCATGAAATTAAGACACTTGCTCTGTGGAAGAAAAGCTATGACCAACCTAGACAGCATATTAGAAAGCAGAGACATTACTTTGGCAACAAAGGTCCATCTAGTCAACTACTGGTTTTTCCAGTAGTCATGGATGTGAGAGTTGGACTATAAAGAAAGCTGAGCACCAAAGAATTGATGCTTTTGAACTGTTGGTGTTGGAGAAGATTCTTGAGAGTCCATTGGACTGCAAGGAGATCAAATCAGTCAATCCTAAAGGAAATCAGTCCTAAATATTCATTAGAAAAAATGATGCTGAAGCTCCAATCCTTTGGCCACCTGATGCAAAGAACTGACTCATTAGAAAAGACTCTGATGCTGGGAAAGATTAAAAGCAGGAGGAGAAGGAGACGACAGAGGACGAGATGGTTGAATGGCATCACCAACTCGATGGACATGAGCTTGAACAAGCTCTGGGAGTTGGTGATGGACAGGGAGGCTTGGTGTACTGCAGTCCATCGCGATGCAAAGAGTTGGTCATGATTGACTGAGTGAACTGAACTGATAAAGATACATATAATAAAGCCTACCTTAAAGCAAGGAAAGCTATCAGAAATCAAGAAGTGCATTATATAATGAAAAGGGGATTAATTCTCAAAGATAGCAAAAACAATCCTTTGAGTGTACATGTCTAACAACAGAGTGTCAAACTACATGAGGAAAAACTGATAGAGCCACAAGCATAAATGGATAAATCCACTATCATAATTGGAGACTTAAAACCCTTCTCTCAGACAGATGGATCTAGCAGGTAGAAAATCAGTAAGGATAGAGCTAAAACTCAACACCACTACCAATCAACTGGATGCCGGCTATGGTGGACATCTAAAGACAAACTCATCCAGTAATAGAAGAATACATATTCTTCTCAAGTCAGCATGGAATATTCACCAAGATAAACAACATCTGGGCCATAAAACACGTCCTAACAAATTTAATAGACTAAGTCATAGAATATGTAGTCTCTGGAGAAGGAAATGGCAGCCCACTCCAGTATTCTTGCCTGGAAAATCCCATGGACAGAGGAGCCTGGTGGGCTACAGTCCATGGGGTCACAAAGAGTTGGACACGACTGAGCAACTTCACTTTCACAATATGTAGTCTCAGCCCACAATGAAATCAAACAAAAAATCACTAATAGAAAAATAACTAGAAAGTCTCAAAATACATGGAAGTTAAACATACCTTTAAATAAGCACATTCAAAAGTCAAAACCTCAAGAGAAATTTCAAAATAGTGCTAAATAAAAATGAAAACACAACTGATCAAAATTTATGGAATGCAGCAAAAAGCAGTGCTAGTATGGACATTTATAGCACTGAATGTAAACAATAGAAAAGATAGATCGAAGACAATTATCTAAGTTTCCACCTTAGGAACCTAGAAAAAGAAGGGTAATTTAAATCCAAAGAAAGTAGATTTAAGAACCAGGGCAGAAATCAATGAAACTGAAAATAGGAAATTTATAAAGAAAAATCAATAAAACCAAAAACTGGTTCTTTGAAAGCTGAACAAAAATCAATAAACCTCTAGGCCAGGCTAATAACAAAAAAGAAGACACAAATACTAATATTGGAAATGGAAGAAGGAACATCACTACAGATCCCCTGGACATTCATTGAAAGGATGATGAAGAAATACAATGAACTCTATGTCCAAAAACTTGATAACCTAAACAAAATGAACCAATTTCTTGAAAGAAAAAAATCTGCTAATACTCAAACAAAAAGAAACAGAAAACCTGATTGGATCTCTGTTAAATAAATGGAAAAAATAAATAATTAATAACATTCCAAAACAGAAAGCACCAGGCCAAGGGGGAGTTCACTCATGAATTCTACCAAATGATTAAAAAGAATAAATAAAAATGACAACAATTCTCTGCAATCTCTTTCTGGAAACAGAAGCAGAGGAAATACTTCCTAACTCATTCTACAACGCTAGTACTGAACCAATACTAAAACCAAAGACATTACAAGAAAAGAAAACTACAGACCATTATCTCTCTCATTAGATACAAAATCCTCAACAAGATATTAGGAAATCAACTAACAAGATATTTTAAGAATTATATAGCATGACCAAGTGTGATTTATGCCAAGTATGAAATACTGGTTCAACATTTGAAAATAATGTATTAATGACATCAAAAGGTCAAAGAATTTACATACAGTTACAACTATATGTAACTATAATTGACCCTTGAACAAGGCAGAGGTTGCAGCAGTGACTACCTCCTTGGCATAAGAAAATCCACAAATAACTTTATAGTAGGGCCTTTATATAATCCTTGGGTCCAGATCTGTGGATTCAACCAAATTGTGAAGTACTGTAGGTATGTATTTAATAGAAAACAATATATATGTATAAATGGATCTGCACAGTTCAAACCTGTGTTGTTCAAGGATCAATCATGTATCAGTAGAGAAAAAGCATTTGACAAAATCCAACATTCACTCATGATAAACTCTCTCAAAAACTAAAGTGCATCTTCCTCAACTTGATAAATAAGACCTATCAAAAAACCTATAACCAACATGTTTAATAGTGAGAAACTCAAAGCTTTCCCACTAAGAAAAGGAACAGGCAAGGATCATCTTACTACACCTCTTCAACATCATACTGGAAGCACTAGTTAATACAGCAAGATAAGAAAAAGAAACAGAAGGTATACAGATAGCTTAAAGAAGAAATAACTTGGCAACAGTAAAATAATGCAAATTTCACACACAGAATACAACATCCTAAGCCAATGAACCACAGTTCAACCTTCTTAAGTATTTTTGACCTCTCTCCCCACTAGTAAAGAAACAACAAAAAAATCAACAGCTTACTTTCCGATAGCCTCTTTTATTGGAGCTGTGACTTATTTGTCATGAACAGTAACAGTTTTCTGCATGCAACTATAATGACAACTTTCAGTAAAAGTTCATGAGTATTAATGATAACAAAATATCAAGTGTTACTTACCCACAAGTAATATGTGAACTGAAGTGCAAAAATAGCAATGCCTTCATTATCAAAGGACCCAGCTACTGACCGAGAAATGTAGCCTGGCACAATGGCAATGAAGCAAGCGGCTAATAGCCCTGCTCCTTGGTTCCACAGTTCTCTGGTAAGCAGGAAAGTAGATATAGACGTAAGGCCACTGAAAGTTGGTGCAAGGAACACACATACATCTCTGATGTGAACTGTTATGTTCAATGTATTTAAAATCCAATGGATAAGGCCAGCTGTTATCATCAACCCTGGGTAAACCTATGGAAAACAAAAAGGAAAATTTAATTACAAATATAAGGAGGTAGCTGAAAACACTAAGCTCTTTATTATTACATAATTAGGTTGAGAATAAGCTCGCACAACAGTCTGCTTTCTTTACATACTACAAAATTAAATGTTCTTTTTCAACTGGACAAAAAATTCTCATATGAAGAAATATCTATTTAAGCAAAAGAAGAAAAAATCAGACTGAATGAAGTATTAAAAGTGAAGATGTTTAATGATGGAACACTGGGTAACTTTATAATTATCCCCACTAACTCTTTCACTATAAACAGGGTTCTATCTAACACATCCTTAAGTACGGGGTTTTAACAGTTTTGCCCATACTTGTGTTTAAGGGATTGAGAAACAAACAGAAGATGAAAAAAATTTATGTGCAGTTATTATTTAAGTGATATTTATTTATAAATGATTTCTTCCTCTCTTCAAAGTCAAGATCTGGAAAGTGAATAATTCTAGCTAGGAATAGGAGGACTAGTTAGTGAATTCAAATATAATATTTTGGAACTCCTCGAAGGCTGACATTTGTACACTTCTTACACATACTTAACAATGGAAAGCAAATCAACTAGAATAGGCCCACTTAACAGCTGTACTCTTCAACCTCTCCTCAAAGGAGGAAAATGAAACATTTAGGATTCAATGAACAATAAACAGGACATTAATTCTGAGCTATTTGTGATTAAACTGTGTATTTAAACTTTCATCCTTAGCTATATCCTAAAAGGTTTTTCTTTCTCCATCACTGAAACTACAAAGAATGTTATTAATTTACTTCCTGAGCCATACTATTTGCAAACTGTCCATGGTCTTTAAACCCACTCCTTTGCTTTTTCTCCATAGCAACTATCACCATTTCACATAGTATTTATTTTACTTATTTACTTACTGTCTATTAAGTAAATACCCTTGGGGACTTTCCTGGTGGTCCAGTGATTAAGAGTTCGCACTTCCAATGCAGGGAGCATGGGTTCAATCCCTGGTTGGGCAACTAAGATCCCACATGCTGCACAGCATGTCCAAAAATAAACAAACACTCTCACAGAATACAAGCTCCAAAATAACATGAAAAATTTCCCCAGCATCCAAATAACAATGATAGGCATAAAATAGATGCACAATATCTGTTGAACGCATAGAAGGAGAGTGGGGTAAGGAAAGGGGAAAAAGTATGGCAATCATTACCATTCTTAAAACTTTAAATTTTGTTCCATTACATATACAATACCAGGTCCCAAGTGAATAGTTTTGCTGGCAATATTTTTTTAATGGAAATGAATCTGAAAATATCTAAATATGGTAGACTGAACTGACATACAAAATAATACATTGAAGTATTAGATGAAAAGGTCAAGGTATTCTAGAAAAACAAAACCACTCAACAACAAAAAAGGCATGTTTAACCTTAAAAGAAAGAAAACCTGGAAGGGAATCCTTCAGGTTCCAAACATAAAGGAGCATTTAAACTAGGCACTGATACCATGGAAATCTTAAAAACAACAACACCACTCGAGGCCCTATACTTTAGGCACTTGAGGTGGTTGGAGAATAGTTACTGCTCATCACTGAGATTAAAAAAAAGGCCTAATTCCCAGCACAAACCCAGGGCCTGTTTATGAAACTAGATGAATTCTACCCATCCATCAAATGAAACAGTAAGCAACTTCTGCTTTACTTCCAAACCTTTAAAGAGAAACAAAACAAAAAATAACTCATTCACCACATGGGTGAATATGGGTTCCACATTTATACAGGCAAGCTCAGTCACTAAGTCATGTCGGGACTCTTTGCAACCCCATGGACTGTAGCCAACCAGGCTCTTCTGTCCATGGGATTCTTCAGGCAAGAATACTGGAGTGGGTTCTCATTTGCTTCTCCAGGGGACCTTCCCGACCCAAAGATCCAACCTGTATCTCCTACACTGGCAGGAGGGTTCTCTACCACTGAGTCACCAGGGTAGCCCTCTCCACATTTGAAACAACTTCACATATAAGAAACTGAGACTGAGAAACAACCTCTAAAAACCGTCCTAAGCTTCTGAGGACTCCAGCAAAAGGAAATGCAAAAGATTATTGTAAGGATGTTTCCAAATACCAGGACACTAGGAATCTCAGAAAACCAGCCTTCACTGAGGGTGAATTCACGATAAAAAGTTATAAAAATACCAGGAAACAAACTACAGTAATCAAAGATTAGTACAATAAAATATATGACAGGATTCACACCACAAGCAGTACAGATAATCATCATCTACCACATCTTTCACCATTCAATACCTTTCTAATCAATCTCAGAGGCTATCATAACTATTCTTCTGTATCATTATTCCTATTTACAAAGATAAAAAGATGTCCCAGATTTTATAAATATAACATCTCACTACCATGGGAAACATATTTCTTCCAAATGAAGAGGGAACATTTATAAAATTTGGCTATATCTTGGGCCACAAATCATGTCTCAATAAATTCCAAAGGATTATAATTACAGAATTTGTTTCCTAACATTAATATATTTGAAGTAAAAAGCAAAATAAGATGATGAGGAAATTCTCTTATGTTTAAAAGTTAAATACAGTCCTAAGTAACTCATGAATCAGAGAAAATTATAACAGAAATTAAAATACATTTTGACTTGAATGATAATGAAAACACTACATATCCAAACTTAAGCAATGTAGCTAAAACAGTAATCATGAGGCAATTTGGAGCTTCAAAACAAATACATTAGTAACAAAGAAAAGTTGAAAATTATTGAGCAAACTGTATCAGGAAACTAGATAAAAACATCAAACTCAAGAAAGTAGGAGGAAGGAAACAAACAGAAGGTAACACAAGACAAATATTTAATAATCAACAAAGTTTAATGGGTTAAAGAATCTACTAAAATTGATAAACCTCTGACAAAAGTGATCAAGAAAAAAATATTAAATGCATATGTTTCTCCAGTAGGTGCTTTGTCTTTCATTTTCTCTCAAACCATTCTCCTTACATCCCAAATCCTAAAAACATTTTCCTTTCTATCATCTTCTGGACATTACAATTTCCCATCAATTATGAATAATATCTAATCTACCTGGAGTAATTTGAGACAGATTTAGGACCTGGAAAATTAGAATTATCTGACTGTTCCACATTTTTATTTCCTTCCAAAATGTTTTTTACAATAAAGCTTCTATAGAACAAAACAAAAACACAAGTAACCTGAACTTAAGAGTGTGACAAGAGCTTCTCCTCCTAACCTCCACCATCTGTCAGAAATAATGGCTAGTATGAGTTTACCCCAAAACAGGCTGGGGGTTGGGGGTGTGTGAAAGAGAGTATCAGTAAAAGAGACTTAACAAATTAAATAACAGATAATTAGCCACAGAAAAACGTATCAGTTAACTATAAAAAACTGTTAAGAATTGCCATCACCTTAGTGATGAATGATTTACTCAAATCATTGAAAAATTTTAAGATTAACATGAATAACTGCATATATACTTACAGTACCACCTACTATTCTTCCTAGTGGATACCATGCTCTTTCATCAAACCAATTTAAAAATTCATAAAACCCATGAGACGCAAGATGATGTGTTGATCTATAGTTAAACCTGGAGAAAATAGGGAAAAAAGAAATGTTATAAAACTTCACTAGAAAGAAATAGCTCTAGCTTTCTAATACTATACTTTATATTTAACTCTTTATATATAAATCTATGGCTATATAAATGTATCTTTCATAACAATTTTCCTCAAACCTGAACAACAGATTATTTTCTAAGAAATCAGCTTATACCCCTAAAAATAACTAAAAACAAAGCCCATTCTCCCCCAAAAACAAGTCTACAAAACTAGTAATGATCAAATTAACATTTGGCCGCTGTCTGGAGGTACAGATGGTACATAGCTATGCATGTGAACAAGAAATGTGACAGTACATAAAATTTACCAAATCTTCAAAGATGTCAATGACTCTCAAAAGAGTAAAAACCACTAACAGAATACAGCACCAAAATGAAGCTTGTACATTCAATGTAATTGCTTTCAATTCCTGCTTATTTAACTTATATGCAGAATACAGCATGCAAAATGCTTGGCTGGATGAATTACAAGCTGGAATCAAGATTGCCAGAAGTATCAACAACTTCAGATATGCCGATGACCACTCTAATGGAAGAAAAGAGGAACTAAAAAGTCTCTTGATGAGGGTGAAAGAGGAGAGTGGAAAAAGCTAGCTTAAAACCCTAGATTCAAAAAACTAACATCATGGCATATGGCCCCATGGCAAACAAAAGGGGGAAAAAGTGATTACAGTGATGGATTTTATTTTCTTGGGCTCCAAAATAACTGTGGATGGTGACTGCAGTCACAAAATTAAAAGATGCAAGCCTGCTCCTCGGAAGGAAGGCTATAACAAATCCAGACAGGTATTAAAATAGCAGAGACAGTACTTTATCGACAAAGGTCTGTATGGTCAAAGCTATGCTTTTTTAGGTATTCAGATACGAATGTATATGAGAAGTGAATCATAAAGAAGGCTGAGCACCAAAGAATTGGTGCTTTTGATTTGTGGTGCTGGAGAAGACTCTTGAGAGTTCCTTGGGATCAAATCAGTTAATACTAAAGGAAATTAACCCTGAATATTTATTGGAAGAACAGACGTTGAAGGTCCAATTCTTTGGCCACCTGATGTGAAGAACTGACTCACTGGAAAAGATCTTGCTGCTGGGAAAGATTGAAAGCAAAAGGAGAAAGGCAGCAGAGGATGAGATGCTTACATAGCCATCACCAACTCAATGCACATGAATGTGAGTAAATTCCAGAAGATAGTGAAGGACAGGGAAGCTTGGTGTGCTGCAGTCCACAGGGTTGTAAAGAGCTGGACACGAGTTAGCGACTGAACAACTCTAATTCTAAAAATCACAGAAATAAAAGAGTTAAATTATAAATAACCATGGGAGATGAACTGTAACTGTACTGTAGAATAAGAACATGACCTTAACGAATGAGAATTTTGATCAATGAAAGACAAAATAACAAATAAGAAATGAGATGAAGAAGTCACAGTCAAAACTGCAACCTGAAGTAACTGCAAACTATGGTGTGTGTGTGTGTGTGTGTGGCGCACATGTGTGCATGCTTGGGTGTTGGAAGGGGGAAGAGTTGAAGAGGCAATATTTAGGATGGTTCATGTTTAATATAAAGTTGTTGAGGTGGGAAAGAGGCAAGAGAAAATCCTGCATCAACCTCAGGGTAATGAGCAATAGAAACTGCTAGGCAGGTGGATCCCCTTAGAGAACCATTGCCAAGCAAGGAGTGGGCCTCAGGGGTATCTCCAACACACATAGCCAAGTAATAAAAAGAGTGGAACAATGCTTTCCAGATGAATAGGAAATCCTCATATCCCAAACCAGCTTGATATATCCTTCCCAAACAGCAAGTCACGACTTTCCAATGCATGATCACTAGAAACAAAATGCTGTAATATTTTAAGACAGACTTGATCTAATACAAAATAAGCACACATCCAAAAATCAAACATGAGAAAAATAAGCAATATGAAAACTAAGCATCGAAATCAACCAACGAAATCAGTAACTTCAGAAGCAAGATAAGCCACACAGCCTGAAAGGGAGGTTTAGAGTACAAATGTTAGAATCATACTGCCTGGGTTTGGATATCCTGTTTCCACACTTACTAGCTATGTGACCTTGGCTAGACCATTCTCTGTGGTCTAGTTTCTTCCTCTGTAAAAAGGAAATAACAATTGTACCCACGTTAATAAGGTGGCTTTGATAAACAATATAATGTCCCTAAAGCACCCAGAGGCTACTGTTACTATTACTGTAAAATAAAGTATGGTAAAAGCACTATTTTAGTTTTTGAATGTCAAATTAAAAATAAGCTAAATATTTAAAAAGTTAAAGATGCAAAGCCAATTAGTAACAAGATAAAAAGTGTCTTGAGAGGTGGCATTTGAAAAGATGGCACAGTAGGTGACAGCAGCCTTCATACCCCCAATAAAAATAACAGACAGCTATCCACAAAGGAAAATATTTACGGGAAGCTCAAGTAGAACTGAGATCCTATAGCAGCACAATGAAGCAAACGACAGAGAGCAACCACACAGATGGAAGAAGGATCACTAGGTGATAGGCTTAGCTGAAGCATCTGGAGATAACCAGGATCAGCCACGTGGCAGGCATCCCTGCACTCCCCATGGTCTGCTCCGTGGTGGACCTAGGCAGGACAACAACACCCATGAGAGCTTTCACAAAGGAGGACCCCGTGAGTATTCATCAGAGCAGACCCCAGTAGCCTGCTCTACAGAAGACAACAGCTTTCAGCAAAAGTCATCACTGCCACAGGGCCCCTGGAGAGGGAGACGCTGCCATGCTCTCAACAAGAAAGACTTGCTGCTGCACTGCCCCGGGACTCAGGCTACCACGGTCCCACAAATACTACTGAACCCCAGAACCACTGTTAAGTGCCTACACTTCAGATTCCAGCTCTACAGCCTCCTGAGCTCCAGATCAAAGCTCCATGGTTGGCTCGACAAGTGCCTATGCTCTGGGCCCCAGATCTGCAGCTGAGCCACCACTGCCTGTGCTCTAGCTCACAGCTCCATGGTGACTCCACGGGCATTAGCCAGTAACACCACAATTAGGGAGGACACTGGTGAGCTGGGCCGGGTGCCAAGAACGATTTCCTTGGCCACAACAATTCGCCATGGGAGAAAAATAGATCAGAAGGTCCCCTGTAGCCCTTACAGCCCCCATAGACACTTGCAGCCTCGGCCATTGAGAACCTCCGCAGTGTGCAGTCTCCACTTAAACTCAGCTGTTAGAAATGCACAAAGACTACATCCCTAGATCTTACCCGGGGTAAGAACTGCCAGTTTATCCAGCTGTCACTCTTGCATTTACCCACAGGTAAGGTCTTTCCCACCAAAATTATGCCATAAAATGGGCAGACGTAAGGTGGCTCAGATGGTAAAGAATTTGCCTGCAATACAGGAGATGCAGGTTCAACCACTGGGTTGGGAAGATCCCCTGAGAAGCGAATGGCAACCCACTGCAGTATTCTTGCCTGGAGAATTCCATGGACAGAGGCGCCTGGTAGGCTACAGTCCATGGGATCAAAAAGAGTTGGACACGACTGAGTGACTAACACACTATACAAAGTAAGGCTACAAGAAATGTTTAAAAAAAAAAAAAAATCAAGAAAATGCCAAAGGAACACAATTATTTTTCAGTAACTGACCAGAGAAATAAATCTATTTCTCAATGAAGACTTCAAAGTAATTGTTTCAAGGAAGCTCAGCAAGCTACAAGAGAACCCAGACAGACAACAAATCAGGAAAATACCACATGAACATGAACAGAATAAGAAGTTCAACAGAGACAGAAATTATACTTTAAAAAAAAGAACACCAAAGAGAAATATTGGAGCTAATTAATAAAATGAAAAAGAAAATGCAGTAGAGAACATTAATAGTAGACTTGAACTAGCAGAAGAATCTGAAAACCAGAAGAAAGGTTACTTGAAATTATCAAAGCAAAGCAAAGTGAAAAATAGCCTACACCAACTGTAGGCCACAATCAAGAGTAATGATTGCATTATAGGAGTTCTAGAAGGAGAGACAGGGGTAGGAAGGTTATTTAAAGAAATAATGGCTTAAACCTTCCCAAATCTGGGGAGAGAAATTGAGTCATCCGGGCATGTGGTGTTCACATGCCCCAATACATATTCAACTCACACAGGACTTCACTGAGAGAGAATCTAATAAAACCATCAAAAATCAAAGACAAAGAGAGAACTCAGAAAGCAAGAGGAAAGAAACTCATACATGAGACCCCACATAAGGCTATCAGATTTCTCAGTGGACACCTTGCACCAGAATAAGGTATATAGATTCAAAGTGCTAGAAGAAAAAAACTGCCAACTAAGAATACTCAGCAAAGCTAACCGTCAGAAAAAGACATTCCCAAACTAAAAAAGAGAGCGAGAAAGAAAATTTGCAGGAGTTAATCACTACCAGACCTGCTTTATAAGAAACGATAAAGGGAGTTATTTCAGTTCTACAAGCTGAAATGAAAGGACAGTAATTAGTAACTTAAAAACATAAACAGTATAAACTCACTGGTAAGCTATGGACATAAGCAAATTCAGAATATTCTAGTACTGTAATGGTGTGTAAATCACTTAACTAGTATAAAGGCTGAAAGACAAAAATAAAAATATCTGCATTCAATAATTTGTTAAATACAAAACATAAAAAAGACTGACATAATGGCTTAAAAGTTGACAGTTATAAAACATTTTGTTTAAACCTCAGGGTAGTCACAAAGCAAAAACTTAGAGTAGATAAAAAAAGAATACCATGAAGGAAAACTATCAAATCACAGAGGAAGATAGCAAGAGAAGAGAGGAACAAAAGAAGTACAAAACAATCATAAACAATTAACAAGATGGAAGTAATTAAGTCTTTCAGTCAGTCAGTTCAGTTGCGTCTGACTCTTTGCAATCCCCTGGACAGCAGCACGCCAGGTTTCCCTGTTTATCACCAACTCCCAGAGCCTACTCAAACTTAGTCCATTGCGTCAGTAATGCCATCCAACCATCTCTACCTATCAATAATTACTTCCAATGTAAACAGATTAAATTCACTAATCATAGAGTAAGTAAATATATTAAAAATGCAATACCCAAACATATGCTAACAGAAATTCACTTCAGCTTTAAGGACACAAACAGCCTGAAAGTGAAGAGATGGAAAAAGATATTCTATACAAATGGAAAGCAGAAGAGACCAAGATTGGCTACACTTTTATCAGACCAAAAGAGAACCACAAAACTGTAACAGAGATAAAAGGTCATTCATTATATGACTAAGGAATCAATTCATCAAGATACAAATAATTGAAATAGACAGCAATGCAATAATAGTAGTGGGCTTTAATACCCTACTTTCAAAGAATAGATGAGAAGGAGAATATAAAGAAGGAAACAGTGGACTTGAACTACACTTTAGACCAAATGAATCCAACAGAAAATATTCCATTTAACTGTAAAACATACAGTCCTCTCAAGTGCACAGAGAATATTCTCCAGGATACTTCATATCAGTTCAGTTTAGCAGCTCAGTCGTGTCCGACTCTTTGCGACCCCATGGACTGCAGCACACTAGGCCTCCTGCCCATCGCCAACTCCTAGTTCACTCAAACTCATATCCATTGAGTCGATGATGCCATCCAACCATCTCATCCTCTGTCATCCTCTTCTGCTCCTGCCTTCAATCTTTCCATGCATCAGGGTCTTTACAAATGAGTCAGCTCTTCACATCAGATGGCCAAAGGATTGGAGTTTCAGCTTCAGCATCAGTCCTTCCAATGAATATTCAGGACCGATTTCCTTTAGGATGGACTGGTTGGATCTCCTTGCAGTCCAAGGGACTCGCAAGAGTCTTTTCCAACACAATTCAAAAGCATCAATTCTTTGGCACTCAGCTTTCTTTTATAGTCCAACTCTCACATCCATACTTCATATGTTAGGTCACAAAACAAGTCTTAACAAATTTAAGGCTGAAATTATATTGAGTATCTTTTCTGAGCACAACGGTATGAAATTAGTGATCAATAAGAAAGCTAGGAAATTCACTAATATGTGGAAGTTGAACAATATTTTCCTTAATCAATTGGTCCCCAAAAGAGACAGACCCAAATGGAAACATAGCAAAATGTAGCAAAAGCAATCTGAGAAGTTTATAGCAATAAATATCAACATTAGTAGAAAACAGATCTCAAAGAAACAGTCTCACTTTATACCTCAAGGAACCAGAAAAAGAATAAATTATGCCCAAAGAGCAGATACAAAGAAATAAGGATCAGAGCATAAATGAAAGAAATAGAGACTTAAAAAAAGAGGAAAAAGTTTCATTCCACTTTTTAAGATAAGCGAAATTGACAAACTTTTGGCTAGATTAAGAAAAAAAGACAAAATCAGAAATGAAAGAGGAGAGGACTTACCCAGTGGTCCAGTTCTTAAGACTCTGAGCTTCCAATACAGGAGACACAAGACTGATCCTTGGCTGGGGAACTAAGATCCCACACGCCACACGTTAAGGCAAAAAAAAATTTAAAAAGAAAAAAACTAAGAGGAGAGATTACAACTACTACCACAGATCATAAAAGATTATTATTAACAGTTATATGCCAACAAACTGGATAACTCAGAAGAAATGGACAGATTCTTAGAAACAACCTATATCAAAGACTGAACCAGAAGAAAGTTAAAAAATCTGAACAGATCAATAACAAGAAAGGTGACTGTTGGGGGCTTTTGATTACTAATCTGAAGAAAAGTCTAGGACCAGATGGCTTCCCTGGCAAATTCTACCAAACATTTAGAGAATTAATGCCAATCCATCTCAAACTCTTTCAAAAAAAAAAATAAAGAAAGAAAGAAAAAGCACTTCCAAAATCATTTTACAAGGCCATTATTACCTTGATACCAAAGTCAGACAACACAACAAGAAAACTACAGTGCCCCTGATGAATAAAGATACAAAAATCCTTAAGAAAATACTAGCAAATTGAATTCAACAGCACATTAAGAGGATCATGTACCATTATTAGGGGCTGCCATTTAAAATGGATTTAAAATGATGCTAGTGGTAAAGAACCTGCTTGCCAGTGCAGGAGACCTAAGCGATGCAGGTTCAATCCCTGGGCTAGGAGGGCATGTCAACCCACTCAAGTATTCCTGCCTGGAGAATTGCATGGACAGAGGAGCCTGGCAGGCTACAGTTCACAGGGTTACAAAGAGCCAGACACAACTGAAGCGATTCAGCACACAGCACACCACAATTAACTGGAATTTATCCTTGGGAGTCAGGAATGGTTCAACATACAAGAATTAATAAATGTGATCCCATATGAACAGAATGAATCTAATCATCTCAACAGATGCAAAAAAGGCATTTGATAAAATTCAACATTCTTTCACAACATAAACTAAAAAAGTAGGTATAGAAGAAATTTACCTCAACATAATAAACACCATATACGACAAGTCCATAGCTAGCATCATACCCAATGGTGAAATGGTGAAAGCTTAAGATCAAGAACAAAACAAGAATGCCTACTCTCACCCTTCTATTCAACACAGTACTGAAAGTCCTAGCTTTAGCAATTAGATAAGAAAAAGAAATAAAGGACTTCCAAATTGGGAAGGAAGATTTAAATTGTTTGCAAATGACATGATCTTATATACAGAAAACTCTAAAAACTTTACCAAGGATTCAAGAAAAACATGAAAAAAGCAGTTGCATTTCTATACACTAAAATGAATCATCTGAAAATAATTAAGAAAGCAATACCATTTACAGTAGTATGTTTTTTAAAAAGTCAGTAAAATACTTAGGAATACTTTAACCAATACTTTAACCCAGGAGGTGAAAGACCTGTACACTGAAAAGTATATGACACTGATAAATGAAGACAAAAGCAAATGGAAAGATACGCCACACTCGTGGGTTGGAAAAATCAGTATTGTTAAAATGTCCATATATACAACATTGTAAATCAGCCATACTACAAGAAAAAAATTTTTGAAGTCCATATTGCCCAGAGCAATCTACATATTCAATGCAATACTATAAAAATTCCAATACTATTTTTCACAGAAACAGAAAAATAACCCAAAATTTGCATGGAATCCCCAAAGAGCCTGAATAGCTAAAGCAAACTTGAGAAAGAACAACAAAACTGGAAGCATCAAAGTCCTTGATTCCAAACCATGTTACAAAACCATAATAACCAAAACAGTATGTTACTACCAAAAAAATAAGAGAGAGAGAGAGAGAAAGAGAGAGAAAGAGAGAGAAAGAGAGAGAAAGAGAACACTGGAACAGATTACAGAGCCCAGAAAAAAACTACTTTTACAGTCAACTAACCTTTGGTAAGGGCATCAAGGACAAACAATAACGCAAGACTAGTCTCTTCAACAAATGATGTTAGAAAACCGGATTTACATGAATGAAACTGGACCCTTATCTTATACCATACAAAAAAATTAACTCAAAATAGATTACTGACGTCAGTGTATGATGTGAAACCATAAAATCCCTAGAGGAAAGCATAAAGGAAAAGAAAAGCTCCCTGACATTGGCAACGATTTTTTCAGATATGATGCCAAAAACACAGGCAAAAAAGTAAAGAATAAATAAGCAAGACTATATATTAGAAGGCTTGTGTACAACAAAAGAAAGAATACACAATATGAAAAGGTAACCTATGAAATTAAAGAAAATGTTCACAAACCATATATCTAATAAAGGGTTATTATCTGTAATATATAAGGAACTCACACCACTCAAAAGCAAACAAAAATCCCAAAACCAATATAAAATATGACTTTAAAAAAGGTTCAAAGAACCCAGAGACACACAAATGGCCAAAAGGAAAAAGTGTTCAACATCACTATTCAGAGAAATGCAACTCAAAACCACAATGAGATAGATATACCCTTCACATCTGTTAGGATGGCTATTATCAAAAGGACGAGGTAAAAAATGCTGTCAAAGATGTGGAGAAAAGGGAACCCTTGGTATACTGTTGGTGGAAATGTAAATTTATACAGCCATTATGGAAAATAGTGTGGAGATTCCTTTAAAAATATTAAAATAGAACTAGTGTGTGATCCAGAGATCCTATTTCTGGGTACACTGTAGACCTGTGAACAATATAGGGGTTAGGGCATCAAGCCTCTGCAGCTGAAAAATAAGTTGGCCCTCCCAGATACTTGGTTCCTCCACATCTGTAGTTCCTCTGCATCTATGAATTCAACCAGCTGCGGACTGTATTTATCAATGAAAAAAATTTTGTGTATCAGTGCACTTATGTTCAAGCTGATTTTGGAAAAGGCAGAGGAACCAGAGATCAAATTGCCAACATCCACTGGATCATAGAAAAAGAGAGTTCCAGAAAAACATCTATTTCTGCTTTATTGACTATGCCAAAGCCTTTGACTTTGTGGATCACAATAAACTGTGGAAAATTCTGAGAAAGATGGTAATACCAGACCACCTGACCTGCCTCTTGAGAAACCTCTATGCAGGTCAGGAAGCAACAGTTAGAACTGGACATGGAACAACAGACTGGTTCCAAATAGGAAAAGGAGTATGTCAAGGCTGTATATTGTCACCCTGCTTATTTAACTTCTGTGCAGAGTACATCATGAGAAACGCTGGACTGGAGGAAACACAAGCTGGAATCAAGATTGCCGGGAGAAATATCAATAACCTCAGATATGCAGATGACACCACCCTTATGGCAGAAAGTGAAGAGGAACTAAAAAGCCTCTTGATGAAAGTGAAAGAGGAGAGTGAAAAAGTTGGCTTAAAGCTCAACATTCAGAAAACGAAGATCATGGCATCCGGTCCCATCACTTTATGGGAAGTAGATGGGGAAACAGTGGAAACAGTGTCAGACTTTACTTTGGGGCTCCAAAATCACTGCAGATGGTGACTGCAGCCATGAAATTAAAAGACACTTACTCCTTGGAAGGAAAGTTACAACCAACCTAGATAGCATATTCAAAAGCAGAGACATTACTTTGCCAACTAAGGTCCGTCTAGTCAAGGCTATGGTTTTTCCTGTGGTCATGTATGGATGTGAGAGTTGGACTGTGAAGAAGGCTGAGGGCCGAAGAATAGATGCTTTTGATCTGTGGTGTTGGAGAAGACTCTTGAGCGTCCCTTGGACTGCAAGGAGATCCAATCAGTCCACTCTGAAGATCAGCCCTGGGATTTCTTTGGAAGGAATGATGCTAAAGCGGAAACTCCAGTACTTTGGCCACCTCATGTGAAGAGTTGACTCAATGGAAAAGACTCTGATGCTGGGAGGGATTGGGGGTAGGAGGAGAAGGGCACGACCGAGGATGAGATGGCTGGATGGCATCACAGACTCAATGGACATGAGTCTGAGTGAACTCCAAGAGATGGTAATGAACAAGGAGGCCTGGCGTGCTGCAATTCATGGGGTCACAAAGAGTCGGACACGACTGAGCAACTGAACTGAACTGAATACTTGTTCAGTTCAAACCTGCATTGTTCAAGGGTCTACTGTGTATCCACAGGAGACAAAATCAGTATATAGAAGATGTATCAGCACTTACTTCCATGTTGACTGCAGCATTATTTCTAGTATCCAAGATATGTAAACAACCTAAGGGTCTGTTGATTTATGAATGGATAGTGAAAATGTAGTTATATTATAACATAAATAATAACATGTATATATACACACATTTTATAATTATGCATTTATATAATGAAACATTTGTCCACAAACAGAAGGAAACCTAGCCATTGGTGATTTGTGACCCATGTACAAACTTGAAAGGCATTTATGCTAAGTGAAGTAAGCCAGACAGAAAAAGAAAAACACTGAATAGTATCACTTACATATGAACTAAAAAAAAAGTTTAACTAAGAAAGAGAGTAGAGTGGTGAATGTCAGAGGATGGGGGATTGAACAAATGGGGAGACTCAGGTCAAAGGTTGCAAACTTCAATTAAAACATGAATAAGTTCTAAGGCTCTACTGTACAGCAAGATGACTATATTTAGTAATACTGTATTATATACTTGAAATTTGCTAAGAGAAGATGGGATCTTAAAAGGTCTCACAAAACAACAAAAAAAAGACTATGTGAGGTGATGTGAGATGTGTTATGATTGTGATAATCATTTCACAAATGTATGTATATCTCAAATCATTATGTACATTAAATACATACAACTTTGTCAACTGTATCTCAATAAAGCTGGAAAAAAGCATTAAGGAAAAATTTAAGAAATCATAAAAAGTAAATCCAGTTTTTACATTTAATCATAAAAAAAGAATCACTATATTTCACAGATGATTATGAAAAAACACTAATTTCAAAACACTAATGATAAGGAGATCAAACCATTCAATCCTAAAGGAAATCAGTCCTGAATATTCACTGGAAGGACTGATGCTGAAGCTGAGGCCACCTGATGTGAAGAGTCCATTTATTAGAAACAACCTTGATGCTGCAAAAGACTGAAGGCAGGAGGAAAAGGGGACGACAGAGGGCGAGATGGTTGGATGGCATCACCAACTTGAAGGACATAAGTTTGAGGAAGCTCCAGGAGATGGTGAAGGACAGGGAAGCCTGGCATGCTGTAGTCCATGGGGTCACAAAGAGTAGGACATGACTGAGAGACTGAACAAGCATAAAGTCTAACTTAAAATCATCCACAGAAAATAAACATTTTCTCTGAAGGAGTACAAATTAATTGTCATCACTGAATGCTACAAAGGCAATGAAATTTCTGACTACAGGAAAAGGATTTTAAAATCAGAACTTAAAGTAAAACAACATATAATTTCCAGCAACAATTCTGGAAATCTAAGCTAGTGCTAGAAATGCTACACATGATCCAAAAGAAGGTATGGGAGGTAATTTTAAGAGAGAAATTCCCCAATACTAGAAACAAAATATTTTACTTAAAGGTGGGACCCTGGAAAGACTACCACTTTACAGATGAAAAACAAGGTAGCCATCAGAATAGAAACGGTAAATTTTTCTCTTTCCAAGGGAAGAAAGACTCCCATAAAAAAGGTAAACTCTTTCTTCACCTTCCTACCATGCATGACAGTCTAAATTTACCAGTAATCTCCAAATCAAGAAATTAACACTGAATCCAAGGTCCCAAAACTTAGATTAACAGTTTAAGCAAAAACCAAAAATAACTTTAGAAAAAATGAGCTCATAAACAATAGTAACAAACTATACGCGGTAGAGAATCACCATTAGAAAGTACACAAGTAACAGCCCCAAAACTGGTCAAAGTATTTCAATGACAAAAGGCCTAGTATTTTACCAAGAACCAGGGCTTTACATTTTTAATGTAATTTTTCAGATTAAAAAAAAAAGACTCCAAGGGATAACGAACATGTTTTAAAAACTAAGAAACATGGGGCTCCAACTCTATAAAGTTGTTTGGCGTGATATTTTTAACTTTTCATTTTACATAATTCTTGACCTCTCCTCCCTCTTTGCTGAATCATTCTCTTTCTTTGGCTTTTAAAACTACAATAGTCTCCTGATTTTCACCCTACATCTCCAGTCCTCTTCTCTGCTTTCTGTACAGGTAGACTCCTCTACCAAAGATCCTCTTACCAACTCTTAACTCTTCCTCAAGGGATGTCAGTCATACCTGGGTATGCCAGTATGCCCACAATCTGCCAATGTTATTTCCCTATCTACATGTTTTTCCTCCACTGAATGTCACAAAGGCATCTCAAAGTCAACATTCATCTAGAATCATGACTGGACACCACCTCTCTAACTTCAAAACAAGCACATACACTGTCTCCTTTTAGTGTTTCCTATCTACCACCTAAATTGAAAAATCCAAAACTCTAGGTGTCATCCCGGAGTGTTCCCTCTATTTAAATACCTTTGAAATTTGTCTAATCTTTTCCTACTGATACTAGCACTGAAATCTAAGCTATCATTTTTAAACTAGACTACTTACTGCAATAGCCCCTAACTCAACCCCCTACATCCATTTTGCCTATCTCATTCCCCAATTTGTACATACTGTTTCTCAACAAAGAATGTTGTTTCAAAATGCAAATGTAATTACAATGCAATCCTCTGCTGAACTATTCAAGGGCTTCATCTCTTAAAATTAAATGGAAGGAACCTTAACATAAAGCCACATGTACTCTAGCTCTTACAGGTAACTCTAGTCTTGTCTCACATTTTACCATCTCCCTACTTTCCATATACCTATCTTTCGGTCCTCCAGACTCAACTTGTCCCCTCCAACCTCAGCATCTTCAGACTGCCAGTTCCCTACCTCTGTATCACTGCTATCTCCCCTCAGCCTAAATAATTCATCCTTCAAACTTCAGCAGATTTATAGGGGAGGCTGTTCTGGCGGGGGGGAAGGTTCAGTGTAATTTTTTTCTCCCTCGCACTTGCCACAGATGCAATTTCACATTAGTTTACCTGATTAATATTTACCGCACTAGATAAATACTTCTACAAGGAAACCGCATGTGTCCAACACCTAGCAGAGCACCTGGTACATGCTGCTGCTAAGTTGCTTCAGTTGTGTCCGACTCCGTGTGACCCCATAGACGGCAGCCCACCAAGCTCCCCCGTCCCTGGGATTCTCCAGGCAAGAACGCTGGAGTGGGTTGCCATTTCCTTCTCCAATGCAAGAAAGTGAAAGTCAAGTCACTCAGTGTAGGACTCTTCGCAACACCATGGACTGCAGTCTACCAGGCTCCTCCGTCCACAGGATTTTCCAGGCAAGGGTACTGGAGTGGGGTGCCATCGCCTTCTCTGACCTGGTACATAGCAGCCCTAAAATATTCATTGAATAAATAACTGATTTCAAAAACATGTTTTAAATAGATGAAATACAATCTAGCTAGCTTTCCAGAGAGCTACCTAGTGTCAATTTTAAGTGGTATCCCCAAAGTTAAAGACCAGTTTAACTATACCTCCTGAGATTCAAAACTGAAGGCAGAATTACAGAGTTCAAACAAACAAGCAAGTTCATTAAGATTCTATTGAAAACCTGCTCAAATAATAAAACAACTAAACATGAAGAATGCTTTTTGCCCTATTTTATCCCCAGGGTCAAGTCAATCCTGATACGCAAGGTTCCCAAAACTCCCTTAACTCTCTCTTATATACCCATTTTTGACTTTCAGTTCACTTCCTCCTTCTGATTTGGCATTCATTTTTCTATCCTATTTTCTGGCCCAGTTTCTAACCCACTACTATGAATAGTTTACTGAATGTGTTTATGGGTTTCCCCTCTTATTTACTATAAAGCACAACACTCTCTTACTTCACTGAGCACTTTCAAGTAATAGCAGTCACTTCTCTTCTTTCAGGCACATAATATATTACTGCCCCTGTGTGCTGGTGGTTCAATCGTGTCCAACTCTTTGCAACCCCATGGACTATAGCCCGCCAGGCTCCTCTGTCCATGGAATTCTCCAGGCAAGAATATTGGAGTGGGTTGCCATTTTCTCCTCCAGAGGATCTTCCTGAACCAAGGATTGAACCTAGGCCTCCTGCATTGTAGATAGATTCTTTGCTACCTGAACCACCATGGAAGCCCTATCTTCCCCCATACAACACACCACTACCACTAATCAGTCCTGTCAGCTAAATAAACTAACAACAGAGATATATAAATGGTGGACACCTTACCTATGAGTTCTTGCTGCTTAGTAACATTATCAACATTTAGGCTACCAAAGGCTTTTTGCCAACAAAAGTAACTGAATTTCCATGATGCCTTCTGAGGTTGAACACTTTTCATATATTTATTGGTCTTTAACCTTCCTCTTAAGTGTGTGCTGAAGTACTTTATGCCGTTCTTTTGTCAGTTATGAGTTTATAAACTGCTGTCATTCCATAGCTTTTTACTCATAATGGTATTTTTTTAAATAGAAATTCTTGACATAAACCTAATTCATCAATTCTTTGCTATGGATTAGTGCACTTTTTCTAGTTAAAAAAAGTGTTTTGGTGCCCCAAGGTCATAAAGGTATTGTGTTCTTCTTCATGACAATTAACAGCTTAAACTTAATTACTTAGGTACGTAATACACCTGGAATCAATTATTTCATATAATGAGAAATAAGGGTTCACCTTTATTTCCTCTGTATTAATATAAATAATTGCTCCCCTGCCATGAACTGAAACAACTAGTTTTCAACTAGCTTTCCTTTCTCCACTGCTGTACAGTTCCACCTCTACCATAAGCTAAGGATTCATTAGTGCAGATCTGTTTCTGGACTCTATTCTGCTTGAGTAATCTTTATGTCCTCCCATAATATGCAAACTTTATAAGTAGAGCTTCAAATAAAATCTTTAGTTCAAAGAACATTCTAGAACTGTTCCTTTTATAATTTGTCCTTCTGCATATTCACATAAATTTTAAAATAAGCTTGCCAGTTCCACCAAGAAACTCATGTTGGGTTTTGACTGCAAGTCCATTAATTCCACACATTAATTTGGGATAATTAATATCTTTACAATACTGACCCGTCCAATCCATAAATACACTTTAACTCTTTCATTTAGGTCTTCTTTAGTATCTCTCCAGAAAATGTATAATTTCACCTCAGAGGTCTTACACATTGTTTGCTTATATCTATTCCCATTTTTAATAGAATCATTTATTTTTAAAAATTCTGCTTGACATAGTGACAGGTACCTCGTGATATTTTACATTGATTTTATAACTAGAAATGTGTCACTAGATTCCTGCAGGCTTTAAATCTGAAAATCAATAAACACCCCTATGACTATGTTAAAAGAGAGCGATGTCTCAAAGACTACTACTTGACAAGTTTCAAGTTTTTAAAACCCTGTTCTAAAAGGTAATATTGTCTTCCCAAATCACTTCATTCTTTCTTATAACTACCAATCTTTTCAATTAGCAGAAAATACAGATAAACATTAATTTCATTCAAAGATATTTAATTGAAATAGGTAATTAAGATATGTAATATGAAATTTCAAAATGGAATAAGCTACTACATTCTCAAACTATAAAGATCTTGAACCTTTATTCAAATAAAATCTTAAAAATAAAGGAAAAATAAAAGTAGTCTTTAAAATAGAAATTTAAGCCTAAATTTAAAATGTTTATTAGTAAGTCAATCATTAAGAACAATTAGGTTCTTTCAGAAACAGAATCTTAAACTTGAGGTTACATATCATAGTTGCAAAGATGCTAACCATCTCATCCAATTCGTTATTTTCTTTGGTCACAAAACTGTAAAAATTTTTACTTAGATGTACCTGTCAAACAGTAATCATTTTAAAAAAGTATTCCTTGCTGTTAAAGATAGCCTTCAATTAAATGATGTGAAAAGTTTAGAGCCTAATAGAAAACTTCAGTTCAAGACTAAGTATTATGTAACAATGCTTGTGTTTCTCATTATATGTACACATGCGCGCGCGCACACACACACACACACACACACACACAAATTATAGAGAGTAAACCAGAAGTACCCAAATTTTAATCTGTAACACTGTGTTATAGATTCAGTTGTTACTACAAGTAGAATCTGGTTATTTGCTTCTATGTGAATTCCCAGGAAACCCAACCCAAACTGATTAGACATTTTTCCAAAGAAAACATATAAATACCAACAGTTAGATGAAAAGGTGTTAAATATCTTAATCACCAGGGAAATGCAAATCAAAATCACAAGAGATAACACTATACACCTGTCAGAAAGCCTATTACCAAAAAGACAAGAAATGTATGCTGTTGAGAATGTGAAAAAGGGGAACCCATGCACACTGAGTGGGGACATAAATTGACGAAGTCGCTATGGAAAACAGTATAGAGGTGCTTCAGAAAATAAAAATAGGACAATCACATGACCCAGCAATTACACTCCTGGGCGTTAATCTAAACTATCTTTAATAAGTATCTGTACTCCCGTGTTTGTTGTAGCAAAGGCAAAGTATGGAAACAAACCAAGTATCAACTAACAAATGAACAGATAAAAGAAAATGCGGTGTACACACCCACAAAGGAATATAATTCAATCATAAAAGGATACGGAATTGGACATGACAGAGCACATACACACACATAAAAAGAAGGAATCCTGTCATTTGCAACAATAAGGATGGACCTTGAGGGTATTATGCTAATGAAATAAGTCAAAGAAAAAGACATGGAATTTAACCCTCTCTCTCAAACAAAACAAACAAAAAACTCCAAAGCACTCCGATACAGAGAACAGACTGCTAGCTGTCAGAGGTGGGGTGGGGGAAATGGATGAAGGTAGTCCAAAGGTTCAAATTTACGGTTTTAACAATACTGTATTATATATTTGAAAGTTATCTAGATCTTAAAAGTTCTCATCACAAGGAAAAAACTCTGTAACTAGGTGTGGTAATTAATATTCAGTAAACTTACTGTGGTACTCATTTCACAACATATACATATATGAAATCATTATGATGTATACTACATTGTTATATAATAGTCATACCTCAACTGGAAAAAAAAGAATCTGGGTGGGAGGGTTAATAACGGGGGAAAAAATTCAAAACAAATATAAAAGGTATTTGGATTAATCATACAACTATTCTTTTCCACTACAGTAAATAACCAAAAAAGAATACATCTGCCACCCATTTGTTTTGCCTTCTTATGGAGCAATTTTAGCATGGTCTTTCTAAGCTCTTTTTCCTCCACATAGAAACCACCACAGCCATGCATTTCATTCCCCTTTCTCCATGCGAGTCTCCTCAAGCCAGAGATTCATTCTTGAAGGGGCATTTTCTAACACTGTGTCCTCCATTTCCAAATCCACTTGAATTTGTGCTTTGAAAGCATCAAGTTGTAACCTTTACTCTAGTTCACCTGGCAATGCAATATTTTTTTCTTAGTGACTTTTGTATTCTTGGAGGCATCAGATAGTTCCTGGCACTTCGCTTATGAGCGTCAGTTAATTCTCCTTTGTAGCATACTAGTACTGAGTGTTAACACTGACTTCAATCTTAGCTATTTTCTTCTTCATTAAATGCAAGCTATCACGTGCACAAAAGTAGTCTTCCATTTTACTATGTCCAATTTACATATTCAATAAATATTTAAATAGCTGGGGAGGGTGTTACAGGTGAAAAAATATGGACCATAAATTGAAAACTGTTGAAGCTGGGTGATATATGAAAGTTCATTACAGTATTAGCTCTTTATGTCTGAAATTTTCCACAATATTGTGCATATGTATATGTGTTTGCATATATATAAAACATACATTATATATGCAATTATAATACAACTTATATATACATAGATACATGGTCTACATAATCATATATGTGAGTAATGTAACACACATTGTTAAAAATTAATAAACTCCGATTAAATAGAGTAGGAAGACCAGAAAAGAGAGCTCTCATGCCTCGCAAGGAGACCAGAGCCCAACAGGAAAAAGGTTCCTCTTCTTCCTTGGTGAGGGCTCAGTAGCCAATGAAAAGCCATGGATTCTGTTTACTATAGCCACTCTAACTTCCTTTTCCTCTCTATAAAATGGCATGCTGGGACTTCAGGGCCTATGTGTTGCAGACTCCAAATTGCAATTCTCTGCTGATCCCAAATAATCCACTTTTGCTGAAGGAGTATCTGGCAGTCTACTTGTTTCAAGTCAATTGTCAGAAAACTTCACACACATACAACACATACAAATACACACATATGCCATACATATAACTTAGTTTCCCACAAGTAAAACTAGGTGAATTGACTGAGAAATGATGTATTAAAGGTTAGGAAACACCAAAATAAAACTGAAATAAAAGAGAAAGATAAGTGGTAAAATAATATCTAACTTAAAATAGTATGAGTAAACCTTCACATTTTACATACACTTTTATCAATATTCTAAGAGCAACTTTCGGTATTTTAAGTTCAATAAAATCATGTGTTTTGAAACAAGTGTGACAAAAAGATAATTATTGAATACAAATAGTAGACATATGTGGTTCATTACAGTCTCTACTTAACGTTCATTTGACATTTTCATAAAAGTTCTTTTAAAAATAAATGAATGGCTTCCCCCAAATTCTCTTAACCCAATCTCTAGAGTCACCCTGAAATTCCAATAAAGTGTGGGATAATGATTTATTAAGACAGACAAAATTATTCTCACATTAACTTATTCATTCTGAAAGGGGCATATAAATAATTTGGCTACTTCTGAGTAACAAACTATTTTATGATGTAAGAAGAAATTGGGTATGAAAATGAAATATGGGTTTTAACTCTGATAAAGAGAAAGAGCCACATGACAAATTAAAAGAGATCTTAGAGACCCAAGTTCACATAGAAGCTAAGATATATAAATTTTATTTCCTTCTTCAACATATTCCTAAAAGACCTAAGGTGTCCTTTGGCTGTTCAAAGACACTACATTTTACCATGGCCCTTCCCTCTATCTATAGGGAACAAATGCAAAGAAAGAAGATAGGAATAAAAACTTGCTTCTGAAAGTCATATAGTCATTTTAAATCTTTGTGAATGCCATACTATTAATTCTTTATCCCAAGAAATTCTTCAAAAGCTAAGAAAAGTTTGTGCTTCAAGACTTACAGTAAGGTGAGGTGAAGTTGCTCAGTCGTATCCGACTCTTTGCGACCCCATGGACTGTAACCTACTAGGCTTCTCCGTCCATGGGATTCTCCAGGCAAGAATAATGGAGTGGATTGCCATTTTCAAGATGAAATTAAATTATGGAAGCCCATTTATGAAAAATGGGTTATACTTCTTGGGTTCTAGTAGAGATTAGTCTAGTATACTTATATTCAAAACATAGCTTAAATAGAATTTCAGAAACTGATTTAAGGCTTATCAACATATACCATATTATCTCCTGAGGAGAAAACTCAGTACCAATCCATTCAGAAACTAGGGCTGCCCTTAGGAACAACCACATTTTCCTCTATAGGTCTTGCTGTTGACTTAACCACTTGATATATTTCTATCTTAGGTTTGTTATTTCATTTTATGCTATTTTGAACCACTAACATACAATCAAAACCAAACACAGAATCTCACGATTATGTACTAAAACAATATACCCTTAATCTTGAAGGTTAAAAAAATATATACATTAGTCCTAATACTAATCAAAGGCTTCTCTATATTCAAGAGGAAACTTCGGAGGTGGCAAAGGGTTTTGTATATTTAACATTTCCAGTCCTCTATAAAAACATGGCACTTTATCATACATATATACACAAAACTAATATAATTGGAAAATGTCTAAGAATAAGCAGAACAGTATATTCTTAGCCTTAAAATTGTGACCAACCTGAAGTTGTCTAAGACCGCTGTGACTAGCTTTTGTAACAGGATATACAGTATATGTACAACTTGAGCTAGACAAGCTGAGAAATAAAGGTCTCAATCTATAGCTATGGATGTAAAAGACAGAAAAGGTTCTAGGCCAAAGAAAAGGGCTATGGGCAGTGCTATGAAAGTAAAACACAAGCCAAGTTTCCCAAGGGCCAGCTCTGTCCTCCTTTTCCCTAAACCATAACTTCTCTAAAACTATCTACCAAATGCACATAAATATAGTTAAACCCTTAACTACAGTTTGCTACTTGACATTTTCCAGGGGCTATGTCATTGCTTTTTGCAAGACTGGCATCGAAATGATTGTCTCAAAATAAGTGCTTCCTGTAATAATCCCTACTCTTTTTGCGTCTATATTAGGTTCTTATATATATCCAAGATTAACACACTTTTAGAGGAACAAAGTAAAAACCTCAGAAGTGCAGAAACCAGGCTTTACAGAAACAGATGCAAATTAGGAAGTAACTAAGAAACAACAGAAAAAGAATGTTTTTGGCAATGAAACAGCAAGATAAACTCAGAGAGGACGGAAGACAAACATGTCCCACACCCCCAAATGGTCAGCGCATGAATCTGACTTCCATAAAACAACGCAAGTCTAGTTTAGCTTAGCCTCTGCAAATAGAACCTAAAAAACAGAAGAACCAACCACAAACAGTGGAGGAAACAAAGGCAAGGAAAGCAGCTCTGCTCCAAGATGATGATGAAGACCAAGTGAAAGCAGCAAAGGGAATGGGATGAAGGAGATGCGACAGCAGGGAGAGGGCGCCGAGCTCGCACCAGGTGCCGGCTCCAACAGTCCCCTCTCCAAGGCACAGTCTGCACTCGCGCCCCATTTTAATCTGCTCTGCACTGAAATACCAGGTCAACTACACTTCAGTTTCTACCAAAAATAAGGATACATGGCTCAAGAGTTGTCTACGGCTATGTCAACTTGACAGCATGTTTTTCAAAGTCTTCCTCAAAGTTTCTTTTAAAATTAATTTTACTCTGGCTGACAGAGATCCCAATAATATTATTAAGAAAATAAATTAAAAGTAACACTCCTTTTAGAGAGTACATGAAGCAACACAAATTCAGTCACTTTGGTGAAACTAATCTAATTTTGGCATTTAGAAAAGATTTACTTGCATAATTCCACTAGTTTTATTATTTATCATGTACACCCTACTTTTTTCTTTACTTATGCACTTAAGTGTGATTAATTTATTATCTTATTTTTTAATATTTATAATTAAGGATTGCCTCACAATATTGGTTTGATTTCTGCCATACATCAACATGAATAGCTCCCCCAATTTTTGTCTGTCAAGGTATTATAATATGTGCCTCTAAGGATTGCTATTCTACATTGAACATTAGTATGGTTTTCATTTTTTTTTAAGTAATAATCATTTATTATTTTTTAAAATTCTAAGCAAAGAATGTGTCACACATATCTGTTCAGCACTAGAACACAGCAGTGAAAAAGAGGCAGTATCTCTCTCCTGGAGCTTTAGTACAATAAACACAAACCAGATAATTATAGGCTGAAGCAAGAGCTTTGGAAGACACTAAAGGGACGGGATAAAAGAGTGAAATGGAAAGAAGGGTAAAGGTGCCTTTGTTGCTGCTGCTGCTAAGTTGCTTCAGTCGTGTCCGACTCTGTGCGACCCCATAGATGACAGCTGATCAGGCTCCGCCGTCCCTGGGATTCTCCAGGCAAGAACACTGGAGTGGGTTGCCATTGCCTTCTCCAGTGCATGAAAGTGAAAATATTTTAATATATTAATTAGGCTCTTGTATATACTCTCATTTAAAGAAAGGGTTTAAGAGCTAAAAACAAGTGTCTGAAAAACAATGGCATATATTTAAAATTATATAAGCAAAATCATTAGCAAAGTTACTCTTAAGATTAAGATGCAACTTTGAACCATGAAGCTTTTGCTCTCAAGTAACTTTGGAAACAAACAAATGGAGAAGCCCACTACATCTCTAACTGTATCATTTCAGGTTTTACCTCTCTGGTAGAGACACTACCTTTAAACGATCATGGTCTGAATAGCCACTGCCTTGAATGTTGCAATCATTCTGCCTGAGAGAAGAGAACTTTGGAGGCTCAGGCACAACAAATTTTCAGGTGGAAGGAAATGCACATCATTTACAGTCTTGATTCACCAGTAGTACAGTCACATGGCCCAACTCATGTGCTGAGAAAAGAGGGAAACCAGATACTGGTGAAAAGTACAAGAGATACCGTATTTGTGTGCATGCTCAGTCATGTCTGACTCTTGCCAACTCCATAAACTGTAGCCCATCAGCCTCCTCTGTTCATAGGATTTTTAGGCAAGAATACTGGAGTTGGCTGTATTTCCATATGTCATGCTATTTTCTTCCCTGGTGGCTCAGATGGTAAAGAATCTGCCTGCAGTGCAGGAGATTCAGGCTCAATCCCTGGGTGGGGAATATCTCCTAGAAAGGAAATGGCAACCCACTCCAGTATTCGTGCCTGGGAAATCCTATGGACAGAGGGGCCTGGCAGACTGCAGGACATGGGGTCGCAAGAGATGGACATGATTCAGCTACTAAACTGCCACCACCACCACCATTAACAAGTCTGTCCTACATTCTTTTCATGAGAACGGACACTGAGATTTCTTCAGATAAACTTTTCACCCATGTATAATAGAAATATTATAAAAGTGAACTGGCCTTTTTAGATGAAATAGGAATCCTCCAATAAGTATAGTTGTTTCTCTTTTAATAGATTTAAAAATCAGTTTACTCCTTATTCCATTTTACCCATAAATCTGTAAATAGTCTCGTTACTGACAAGTAAGAAAATTATTCATATAACCCATTTCAGAAATGAAGTCTAAGACTTATTTAGTCTGTCTTTAAAAGTCATTCTCCCTCTCTTTACAAGGAAAAATGTCAAAAATGTGCAAGAGTGGGCAATTTTAGCTCCCTTTGACTTGCACTCTTTTCAAGTAAAATATTACACTACCAAAAAGGAGAGTCTACCCTAAACGAAACAAGGTAAAGTCACCTTCTGCATTATTGTTGCCATTTAGTCTCAGTCATTTCTGACTCATTTGCAACCCCACGGACTATAGTCCGCCAGGCTCCTCGGTACATGAGATTTCCCAAGCAAGACTATTGGAGTGGGTAGCCGTTTCCTTCTCTATGGGATCTTCCCAACCAAGAGACTCAACTAGGTCTCCTGAATTGGCAGGCAGATTCATTACCACTAAGCCATCAGGGAAGCCCCACCTTTTCCTTTATATACTTCTAATATTTAACTATTTCAATTAGTGTCTTTTCTTGCTGGCATTACTCCAGTTATTTTGTAAGAGAAAAGGAACTTTCCTATTTCTTCAAATATAGCAGTAAAAACTATAATATGAAAACACAAGAAGAAAAAGCACTGTCTTCTAAAAAGACTGGTTTTATGGAAAAGATCTATAGTTTTCTAATTTCAGAGTTCTATATTGTTTCCTAAAGAAGCCTGTTTAATCATCATCAGCTTTGTTAGAATAAGAAAATCTATGCTAAGCTCTATCAAAGCTAGATCTGTCCTGAGAGAGACCATCTGTATATCGAAATTCCAAATGAGACATCCCTCACCAAATGCAAGCATCTCAAGGTTTATATTGTGATTTTTGTCTGTAAAACTGACCTATTTTTTTCTCATTTAATACTGATTTTTCTGCTCTTTTTCATGTTTTAAAATTAGTAGGATAGTCAATGTTTTTTATACTTACTCTCACAAATATCTCGATATATATTAGCTTTTTCAAGCTACATTCAATCTGTTTCAACTATGATCCAGCAAATAAATTTCCAAAACTCAACAGGTTTTTTAAAAATGTATTATTTATTTATTTTCATGGCAAGTGAGGTCTAGCTCCCTGAACAGGGATCAAACCCGGGCCCCCTGCATGGGGAGTGGGGAGTCTTGGCCCGTGTACCACCAGGGAAGTCCCTGTAACAGAGATCTTACTTGCTGTCTTTGAGAGAAAGGAGTGTATCTCCACACCAACAGTCAACTGTACTGTGCCTTCATCTGGAACCCTCAGAGATTTTTATAGCTCAGGGCAACATATAGGGACACACAAGTGGGATGCCTTCCTTTTGGAAAATGGGAGATGGGTAACTGGGCAATGGGAGATGGGGGATGAGAATCTCCATGTGGCCTGGACCTCAGTTTTAAGAAAAAGTACATAAAGAAGCAGGGCTTCCCTGGTGGCTCAGCAGTGAAGAATCCGCCTGACAATGCAAGAAACATGAGTTCAATACTTAGGTCAGGAAGATTCCCCTGGAGGAAGAAATGCCAATCCACCCCAGTATTCTTGCCTGGGAAATCCCATGGATGGACTGGGGGCTACAGTCCATTGGGCCACAAAGGAGTCAGACATGACTCAGAGACAGACAACATAAAGAACCTGAAAAGTCTCTTCCAAGTGCCCACTCCCCTGAGTCCCTTAGATGAAAAACAATTTTGTGCATAATGTACACAAATTTTCTTAGTCACTCTGCTTCAAAGATTGATGTAAAGAGACTGATGCCAGACTCTCTTCACTGCTACCTCTCCTCTTTCCTTGTCCATTTGACTACCATGGATGATTCCTAAGAATTCCTCTGCCTAAATTCTCAATCCTCATATAGAGCAGCCCACCAGAACAGCTGCTGAGACAGCTTCACATTGGAAACGATGGCACATTATACTCAACATACTAAAACTGAACTCATACTTACTCTGCTCTCTACTAGTTAAAAAGGCTCTCTTCTTAGTTAAAAAGGCTACCATTATTACAGAGGTATTGGGATCACCTTATACTCATTTCCTAAATCCAGCTCTTAAAATCCCCCAATAAAAAGTCCTCTTCGGGACTTCCCTTGCTGCCTAGTGGTTAAGACTCTGTTCTCCCAATGCAGCTGGCACAGGTTCAGCCCCTGATCAGGGAAAGAAGACCCAGCATGCCTCGAGGAGTAGCCAAAAAAAAAAAAACAAACAAAAAAACAAAAACAAAAACACCCTCGTCATATTCTATTTCATGTGCCTCTTTATTAACTTTCTGCCTCCAATGCATCCTCCACAAATTCTTTCTTAAATGAAACACACTAGTCCTTCACTAGTTCCCCAAATCTATAGGACGAAGTCCTAATGTTTTTAGACTCCCTTCCCTATCCCCACCCTGAAATGGCTCCTTACTACCTCTTTCTTACCTCATGGATCCAAACTTGTTTTTCCCTCAACATATACTGTTCATGCTTTCTCATACTTCTGTACCTTTGCACAAGCTGTTCTTATTTCCTCAAGAGCAAATCCTCCTCCAAATTCTCCCACACTTATCTTTCAAGACCTAGCTCAAAAGATACCTCCTACTAAGTCATAACTATCCTTTTCAGCTAAGAGGTGGAAACTCTCCTTTATGTCTCTAGTGGATCTTGTACTCTGCATTTTACTTTTTCCAATCAACATACTAAACAGCATAAATTGACCTATTAGCTTTCATCATAAGTTAATTGGTTGGTCAGTCAGTCACCAAGTCATGTCCGACTCTCTGACCCCATGGACTACAGCCTGCCAGGCTCCTCTGTCCATGTAATTTTCCAGGCAAGAATACTGAAGTGGGCTGCAATTTCCTTCTCCTAGAGATCTCCCACACCCAAGGAGCAAACCTGTGTCTCCTGCATTACCAGGCAGATTCTTACCACTGAGCCACCTGGAAAGCCCCTGTAAGTGAACAGTACAAAATTAACAAATAGTGAACATTAATGAGTACTTATGAATTATATACTGTTTTAAGCACTTTTATTTGTATGAGTGCATTCCATCTTTAAGGTAATTCACTGAGATGGGTAGTACTGTCAGTCCCAATTTTTAAAAAGTATTTATTTCAATTGGAGGCTAATTACTTTACAATACTGTAGTGGCCAAACAGTGACATGAATCAACCATGTCAATCCCAATTTATAGATGAGAAATGAAATGCAAATAGTCAGGTTGGCTCAAGGTCACTCAACAAACAGCAAAGCCAGCAAAGTCACGTGATTTGATGTACAAAGATGAATGACTTGATCTTATTATCCCCCTTATCACCAAGCACCCTGAATATAGTAATTTCAATAAATGTTAAAGTGCTTCTGAACACTTTATATATGATCCAATTTTTAAATATTTTCCCACAGATGTCCCCTGAGTAAGGTTATATAATGCTAATGTGAGTTATGAGTTGTGTAACGTTTTAACTCCCACTCTAAGGTAAACTACTCTTCTATAGAAATAGAAAACAATAAAAATACTCTAACTGGTTTAATCAAATTTCCACTGTCTAAGAGACTCAAAAACTTAGAGAATGAACTTATGGTTATCAGGGGAGAAGAATGGGGAGAAGGGATAGTTAGGGACTTTGGGATGCACATGTACATACTGCTTCAAATATATTTGAAACAGATAAACAACAAGGAACTACTGTATAGCACGTAACTCTGCTCAATGTTATTGGTAACTTGGATGGGAGGGGGATTTTGGGGGAGAATGGATCCATGTATATGTATGGCTGAGTCCCTTTGCTGTATACCTGAAACCACCACAACATTGTAAGTCAGCTATACTCAATACAAAATAAAAAGTTTTAAAAGGTCTTTTAAAAATTTCTGTTGTGCTGAAGATGAAACACCAATACTCTGGCCACCTGATGCGAAGAACTGACTCATTGGAAAAGACCCTGATGCTGGGAAAGACGGAAGGCGGGAGAAGAAGGGATGACAGAGGATGAGATGGTTGGATGGCATCATCAACTTGATGGACATGAGTCTGAGCAAGCTCTGGGAGTTGGTGATGGACAGGAAAGCCTGGCGTGCTCCAGTCCATAGGGTCGCAAGAGTTGGACACGACTGAGCAACTGAACTGAACTCCATATGGTCAGTGCTATTTGGTTACCTCTTCAGGTTCTGGCCTCTGAAGTCTTTCATCCATCCTGTGTGTCACCCACAAAACCACTCAGTATTATACACAAAAATGAAAAACACCTGTTACAGTCAAATTAATTTCTGTTCCACTTATTTTTTCAAACTAGTCTGTATTTAGAGTTTAACCCCCACAATCCCCAATCTCCTATCCTATCCCCATCCACACTATATCCTTTCTCACTATATCCTGGCCACAGGGGCCTTATCTTTTTCAGCATGCCAAATTTGTTTCTGCTTGCAAAGATAGCCTTTAACCCAGATCTTCGCAGAGATAGCCTTTAACCCAGATCTTCACAGAGCTAGCTAACTCCTTGTCATCTTCACAGGCTAGCTAACATCTTAGGTCAAATACTGCCTCAAAAGGGCTGCATTCACTTCCTTCTCTATAGTGGTAGCCCCACAGCAACATCCCAGACACTAGCCAGCATATTATTTTTTCACAGCTTTTATCATTAACTAAAATGATCTAGGTCTTTTGTTTATATTTTCCTTGCCAGAAAAATAAGCTCCATTACAACAGAGACCCCATAAATATTCCAAACATTCAGTACAGCGCCTGGCACATGATTACTGCTGTTTAGTCGCTAAGTCATGCTGACTCTCTGCGACCCCATGGACGCAGTCTACCAGGTTTCTCTGTCCAGGGGATCCTCCAGGCAAGAATACTGGAGTAGGAATGGAGTCCATTTCCTTCTGCAGGGGATCTTCCCGACCCAGGGATTGAACCTGCATCTTCTGCACTGGCAGGCAGATTCTTTACCACTGAGCCATTAGGCAAGCCACATTGTAAATATTTGTTATGTGACTTGAATGTTAAAAGTATATTAGAATGAAAAGCATTTACTCTACTATAGTTCAGATATGCAATCAAGGCCTGTGAGGGAAGGAAGGAATCAATGCTTTTCCAAATTCTAAATTCTATTAGATGTCTTGTTAATGTATTACCTTCTGGTAATATCTAATAAAATATCTAATAATATCTAATATTATTAGATATCTAATAAAAGATAAACAACAAGAGAAATATACATATACAAAAATTCAAGACTAGGTAAAAACACACCAAATAAGTCAAAAGAGCCTATGATTTTAACTTTAAATCTGACTTCATTTCCCAGCAATCAAGGCAAAACAGGAGAGGCATGAATAACTGAACAGAAAGCACAAAAAATGTCATTTCCACAATTAAATTTTGATTGAATGTATCTCAATATGACAATGTCTTTTAAACTCAAGTAGAAAATGGATATCAAAATGCAGCAACTCTAATACGAATATTCTTAAAATATGAAGCTTATCCTAAATAGTTTTTTGCAAGAATCATGTTATTTCTTTTTATAGGTTATTATAGCTAGGTACCACCTCAAGGAAAGAGCGGGAAGATTTATAAATAGGACAGAATAAACTAACAAATGACAGAATATGCATGTAGCCACAGTTTCAGACTTTGACATTTCTAAACATCTTGCCAGAAAGTATTATTTTCCTCCAAAAAACTGGTATCATAATTGAGAACAAGCATTTCTGACCAGAGATTCCCTAACAAAAATCAGGTTTACTTATGGAAGTATTTTTCCACCATTCTTATACCTATGTCTGTAATGGTTTGGAATGCAGAAGCAAACAGCCCGTGGAACTCAGTAATTATGATTTAGCTGTGCAACCCAAAAGGTCAGAAAAACAGCGAAAAAAAAAAAAAAAACAAAGAAATATAGGGAACCAACTGAAATAAACACTACACTTTCAAACTGTTCAGTACAGGTGAACACAGTACAGAGTAATTTCCTGCCTACTGAGAGCTAGTTATGTTTCTGAAAAGTTGGCAAGCCATCAGCTGGCAATAAAAAAATGCTAAGAGAAAAAGGAGGGACAGGCGGGATTTTTAATCTTGCTAGATGAGGGCCTCTGAGAATCTGATGAAAATATGAATTCTCTCAGAAGAATATGCAAAAATCTGCAGAATTTTGAATTTATTTTTAGAGGCCCCCAACATGTAAGTCACAACAGAAAAGCATTTTTTTTCCGGCACTGAAAAACCTATTCTGAGTTATCTTCAACAGTTCAGAAAAACTACACCTGTGATCTACCAGTTTCAGAGTTTATTTTTCAAGTTTGTGACCCAACCATTAAATCGTTTAAATTTTACTGTTATTTTCATCAGAGGAAAAAATAACACCATGACTACAAGGGATAGCACCAGTTAGGCAAAGTACTATAGAGCCATCTCATTCTTTTTCAAATTACTGTGGCACTTATGGGCTTTTTGTATCAAAACTGTAAAACAAGAGTGTATCCATTCTTTGCTCCCCATCAAAAAATTAGAGATGGCAGAGAGGAGCAGTATCTAGTTTTCACTTAAGAGGAATAAGCTTTACTTTTTAAAAAAAAAATCTGATTTTTAAGTTTTGGTATATAAATATAGCATGGTATTATCTCAAACTGGCTGGTGAAGATGAAACTGGAGCAAGATTATCGACACTTAAACAGAAGTGACATAAAGAAACACTGATTACAAAATTCTGAAATAATACAAATATTTTTCTTGAAACACACAAACGTGAAATATGGCTACCAACTTATGAATAAATTATAGTTGACAAATAACTTTTCCCTCAGAGGAAATAAGCCTGAGCACTATGCATACAAGCACACAATTTTAAGTAACAACCAGAGGCAAACTCAGTCCCTGACCTCATGAAACTCACAATCTTGGACAATCTTACAGGAGGGACAGTCAACAAGAAAATACAATCAGAGAAAAGACTCCACTAAAGGATACTAAATCCACTAAAAGATAGTTAACTTTATTTTTAAAATTTGAAGTATAATTTACATGCATTAAAACACACTGATGTTTTTGTTTGATTCAATGAATTTTGACAATTTTATACATTGCATCAATTGTAACTATCACCCCAAACCATGAATCAAGAAAGTTCCTACATCACCTTTTGAGTCATTTCCCCCTCCCATTTTCTGAGTTCTTTCATCACAGATTGATTTTGTTTGTTCTCAGATTTCCTATAAATGTATCACAGATTTTACCTTCTGTTGGTGTCTGGCTTTTTTCACTCAACATACTGTTCCTGAGATTGATTCATGTAGCAGGAGTTTGTTCCTTTTTTCTTGCTGACTAGTATTCCATCTTAAACACTACAGTTCATTCTCTTATTGAGTAATAATTAATTTGAGGCAATAAGGCTGTAATATAGTTTTCATAATGCTAACAGACAATAAAGCTAGATCAAGTTTTGTGATGTTAGAATATACTGCCAGTAGTAAAGACAGAGAGACAGTGGTGGGGTGGAGGTGGGGGGAGGCAACCTAGGAAGAGTATTTTTAAAAGTAGAATAAGTCCTAAAGAGACACTCATGTTTCATTAAGTCTATTAGATGCTCTTGTGCTATGACCTTCACACCATTTGTCATTCTTAATTGTTTCAAGTCTATCTCCCTGACTAGACTAGAATCCTATCTGTCTGGGTTCACACCACTAGATCCAAACACCTGGCAAATACATAACATTCAGAGATGGGAAAGGTTTATCAAGGATACTTGTATTAGTTTTCTACGGCTGTGTAACAAATTACAACAAGCTCAACTGGCTTAGAACAACATATATTCATTATTTCATGGTTTTGTGGATCAGGAATCCAGGCCCAGCTTAACTGCACCCCTGTACAGTCTCACAAGGTTGCAATCAAGGTGTGACCAGGGCTGGGCTGTCACTGGGACTCAATCAGAGAAAGAATTTTCTTCCAAGCTCATTTAGATTACTGGGAGAATTCATTTCCTTGAGGACCCTGGTTTCTTGACAAGAGGCCGCCCGCAGTTCCTTGCCACATGGACTTCTCCAACATGGCCACTTAGCACTTCATAATGCCAGCAAGGGGAGTTACTGATGTGAGTCCAATAGTAAGACAGAATCTCACATAATGTTAAGATGGAAGCTATGTGCCACCACCCTAGCCTCCATCCACCACTCCATTTTCTAAAGACTATCAACAGACAAGCTCTTTCAAAAATAATTCATTCTGTGAAAAGATTCACAGTCAATTACAACTCAGAGGTGGGTTTTTTTTTTTTTTTTACAAAGTATAGCACAAGATCTTACAAAATTGGCTGGGTTAGTATGTATTCATCTGGTAGATGAGAAGGCAACTAGTTATTACCAACAAAAATGACCAACTACAGATACCAATGTAAACGTAAGAGAATCAATAAAATAAAGGAAAGGAACGGAAGTTCACAGAGATAATCAAAGTGAAACCCAAAGTGTTAGAACGTCAGCGATTACATCCAGGATTAAATGTTTTTTGTTTCCTTCTCTTCTCTTTTACCTTGTCTCGGAATGAAGAGACTACGCAGGGTACCAGATCTACATATAAACAAGACTATATATATACCCCCAAATTCAGCACTAATGGGAACAGAAAACAACCAGGCCAGGGGAAGTATTAATACAAAGCAGCTAAGGCTACCAGTTCATATCAGCATTTCAACATACCTTTTTAGTCTTGCAATGTAGTGGCAGTATCAGAAACCAAAGTATGCCACACTGAAATGCTAAAAGAGGAAAAAAATCCTCAATTTACTAAAACTACTAAAAGGAACAATCTAACCCTAATATGTTATACATATGAATACTTTAGCCAATTGGAAACTATGGAAACTTGTATCTAGAGATATATTAAAGCCTAACACGATTATAGAGATCCATACCAATATTAAGTGACAACAGCAAAACAAAATTTCAAAGGATTACTAATGGTACAGAATAAAGAAGTCTTTTTTTTTTTACCTGTTTTATTAGGTCAATCTTGAAGTTTGAAAAGACCTACAGATGCAGACTGACTGCTAGCACACCATCAATGACAACTCTTTTAAGGAAAAGTAATTGCTACTGGATCTAAGACTCCTCTCAATAACCTCCCTGGTTCTTACACATGATGTGTGTGGGTCATTTTGCCTCAAGATCTTCTGTAAGCAGAAAGCATGCTGTATGTTTCACATGGACAGTCTGCTTCTCTACTCCCAAGCAACACATGAGGGGAAAAACAAGGACTATTCAAAAGCTGGGGATGTCCCACAGAGCTTTTCTGTGCCATCCCACAAAGGTAGGATGCATTAAATACAAAAGATACTAGATCTCACAAGAACACAGAGCAAAAATATTATTACTTCCCTCTCAACTTTTGCCTTAACTGACAATGACAGCTATCTATTTTTGTAAGTAACCATTTGAAAAAGGAGTGTGTTCTGCTTTATAAAGGACACTTAAAAAACTGAAAAAGGAAATGATGATAGGCCAGCATCAAAAACTTCTACCAAAGTAAGTGTCTTAATGTGATACATAAGGGTCATACATAAAATAGTGTATTTGATACATTAAGAGTATACATAATGATACTTTTTGCTCGGTTAAATCCAATGCAGACTGAAATCTTAAAAACCTACACAAGAGACAGTTACACACACTTGCATGTATTCTTTCTCCCTACAAAGCACACACATGTATGTGTCATACACATTTTAGTCAGGCATACATCCATACATAAAGGCAACAAGATCTCCAATAAATGTTACACATAAAAACATGCTGTGCATTCTAAGTCACTTCAGTCATGTCCAACTCTATGCAACCTCATGGACTGTATAGCCCACCAGTCTCCTCTGTCCATGGGATTTTTCCAGGAAAGAATACTGGAGTGGGTTGCCATTTCTGTCTCCAGGGAATCTTCCCAACCCAGGGATTGAATCCAGGTCTCCTGCATCTGCTGCATTGGCAGGCGGACTCTTTACCACTAGTACCCGGGAAGCCCATTTATCTAACATTGCCATTATATAATTATATGCACTATACTGTGATATACAATGTAATTAATTTCCAACTAACAAGCATTTGATATATAAATATGTATTATAATACATATATTTAACCCAAGACATGTTATATACTACAGAAATAAGATTTCCAACTAACAAAGGTGGTTAGATGGTAAAGACTCTGCCTGCAATGCAGGAGACTCAGGTTTAATTCCTGGGTTGAGAAGATCCTCTGGAGAAGGGAATGGCAACCCCTTTCAATAATATTCCTGCCTGGAGAATCCCATGAACAAAGGAGCCTGATGGACCACAGTCTATGGGGTTGCAAAGAGTTGGACAAGACTGAGCAATTAAGCATGCACGCCCATGTACAGTATTAAAATCCCCTGATCCACAATTTGCTGAGATTAAAGAACCAAAGCGGGTAATTCAAAAGCGAAGTGAACAACATTCAGGGGGAAAGCAATATCGAGAGAGAAACTGAAACAGCCACTTAAATAGCAATGTACATGGGGTCACAAAGAGTTGGACACGACTGTGCGACTGAACTGAACTGATAGTCCCTCATATTCATAAGCCAGACTGCAATGTTAAAATCTAACAAATTACAAAGTACTGAAGAGTGTCAAAACACCCAACTTTGTCACCAAGACAAATGGGGTGATGGTATAAGCAAGCAGATACCTGTTTCATTATGAAAAAACATTCATGCTCCCATTATAAGATAGATACACTTGATGTTCACAATGCAGTAATTCAAACTAAAAATAAAGACGTAAAGATTTCAAACCTGCAAGGCTGTCAGTCCTAGCTGTAGCTCTATGAAGTCACTTAGTATCATCAGGCCTCAGACTCCTCATCTATCAAATAAAGCAGCCAGATCAGTCTTTCCCAAACTGCATTGTACAGAAAATTGGGGGGGAAGCTACAGAGATTCTCTAACATGTTTAAACAATATCAATACTACGGTCAAAAATGTCTCCGCCTTTAACATGTTAATATGTACTGTAATAAAGAGCACAGGGTATTCAGTTTTTTCCAAATTTAAATTATAATAGGTTATTTTTTAGTTTTGAACTACAATTCCTATGATATGTGTTCTGCACAACATTTTGGTAAGCACTCTAACAAATAATGACCTTCCCAGGTGGCTCAGTGTTAAAGAACCCAACTGCCAATGCAGGAGACCTGGAGTTTGATCCCTGGGAAGGCAAGAGCCCCTGGAGGAGGAAACGGCAACCAGTATTCTTGCCTGGAGAATCCCACGTATGAGGAGCCTGGTGGGCTACAGTCCACAGGGTCGCAGAGAGTCAGACACGACTGAGCATGTGTGCATGCTAACAAATAATTGCTATGTTCTCTTCCAGTTATGAAGTTCATTCTACATTCCATGGCTGGTGGGGAAGTGATCCAGTTTACCTAGTTTTAATCACCCCATTTTCAAAGTATCAGCAAATATACTCAAAGAGTAATGAAAGACTAAAAGGAGAGTGATTCCATTTTCTCCTCCCTTTTGACCCACACTTCAGGCTCAAGGAAAAGATGACAGGAAACAGTGAATTATAAGAAAGCTTTGGTGTCCTTCACATAGCAAAGGTAATTTTGTTAATTTCTATAAACTAACAACATGTATTAAATGCCTCAGAGACTCAGAATAGCATATTTTTTATATATTCTATTTTAAAAGTGTTTATTCTAAGAATTACAAATGTTAAGTGCATTTTTTTAATTTTTAAATGAACTTAATTTTTCCTAAAAACAACAACAACAACAACAAATAGTATTGTTCTATACTCATCTGGGGTATCTAGTGTTAAGCTTTTTGCCACATGACCTGATAGCTATAGTTTATCATGGAAACAGTACGGAAGGGTAACTAATCTTCATATGCAGGACACTGGAAAGAGGAAGAATATGGGGCTGGGAAAAATAAAAATGAACGAGAGGCTGAGTCCTGCAATGGCTGTTATCACTAGGAAAAACATTCTTAAGTCAAAGCCCAAAGATATTCTGAATTCCACTGTTCATCAAAAATTCCTCCAGTAAGTACAATTACTATTATCACCTTCGTTTCTGCCTTTGAATCTTGGACCCAAGAAATGTGAAGTGACATGAAAGTAAGTCATGCTGCCTGAAGCATTGCTTTTACATTGAAGAATTGTACTGAGATGTCTGAATTCAACATATATTAATACAACTGTAATGATCAGAAACTATACTTACACAAAGAACGATTTTCCTAAATTTGAGGGTTGGAAAGTGGCTACACACTTACTTCTATTTACTCTGAATTTGCTCAGGCATGAGAGAAAGCTGCTTCATTTTAAAGTCTTGCTCTGTGGCATTTTCAGTTTTAAAGCAACTCAGCTGAGCTTGATGCAAGCCCACAGTGTTCTTTTTAAAGTACATACATATGGCAGATACTTGAATATCAGTTGTGAATCTCTAGGCTTACTAGAATTCTGACCACAACACTTATGCATCTTAATTTCCAATATACAGTTTGTAAGCAGGGTTAGTCAAGGAAATCTCCAATATCAGTCAATTCCTTTCCACTGTGTTCTGAGAACTTCAGCACATCCTCAAAGTGGGAGGCTGAGAGCAGAACTAGTTTGACTATCAAAAACACAAGTGTCTGAAATGTACTAGCAGATCCTGCTGATGATCCAACTGAAGAATTTAGAGGAAAAAAAAGTGACCATGGGGGGAAGGCAGGAAGACTATAGCGAACTTGGACCTGAGGGTACTGGTTCCAGCTCTGTCACTGTGGCATCATCGAGCCTCAGCTTACTAAGTAAAGCCACACTTCACCTAAAACACTGAAACTGACCGTAAATGAATAAAGAGAAACTTGTAAACTTTTGCAAGCGGCGGGGGGGGGGCCAACAGTGTAGCAGGCAGACTGATGGAAGCATGTCATTTCATAATTGTTCATGTTTACATATGCTATTGTTTATACTAAAAATATCCCGAGGCTGGCTGACTTTTAAGACCTACTTTAACGTACTAAGCAGCACTGATTTTACATGTAAAATGAATATAATAAAATATCTGTCTCACAGGACTGCTTTTAAGGACCAATATGCCAAAATATGTAGTAAAATTTGCAATGAATTTAACCTAGACAGTATCAGCGCCACCCTCCCCCCCCACACACACCAAAATACAAAACCCAGCTAAAAACTGACCAAAAACTTAACAGTTATTTCACAGAGGAGATAAAAGTGACACACTGTGGCAGTCAGTCTCCAAAGATGCCCGAAACAATTCTGTCCCTATCGGTATATGCATCTTCTCCCTTAACTCCAAGACTAGCCTGGCAACTTCCTCTCTCTGGAGGCTCTTTCTCAGAACCCAGCCACCGTGCTGTGAGGCAGTCCTTGCAGCCCACGTGAAGGAGCAAAAAAAAAAAAGACCCTGGCTGAGCTCCCAGTCAAGAATCCAGATGACTCTCAGCTGTCCACATCGCAGCCATTCTAGCCCCTGCAGCCTGCAACCTGTTGACTATAATCGTCCCAGCACCACAGCTGATACCATGAAGCAAAAGAACCTCCCACTCAAGACACACATTGCAAAATAATGAAATGCTGTTTTGTCACTAAGTTTAGGGTAGTGGTTTGTTCTTACAATCAAAACACATGACAAAATTCCCAGGTATACACTCTAGCAAACATGTACATATATGCATCAGAAAATATAGTTTTTAATGTTCATAGTATTTTTTAAAGCTCCAAACTAAGCAAAATTAGCAATATACTGTCTAGAAATATATACATGAGGTTTTCTCCCTCAGTGTTTCAAAGGAAATGTTAAACAGAACTCAGGACAGTGGTTTCCTAGCGTGAAAAGGCAAACAATGAGGATAAGCTTGGGAAGGAACGCAGATAATGTGAAGTTGATAACGTTCCAGTTCTCTAGCTGTGTAGGAGTTTCACAGGTGTTTATCATATTCCTAACTATATATATGGGTTTATACATTCTTTTATATGCAAGTTGTATTCTCAATATAGTTTGACTTATAAAAATTTTATTTAGAACATTATGAGGCAATTCACAATCAACAATTACGACCTCCAACACTAATTACACAAACGCTTATTGAAAGTCCAAAACAATTCTTATTTCAGAAGGAAAATCTTTTTGTTGCTTTAAATTGTTTATATCAGACACTTCATTTAAATGCAGCAAATTTTAACAACCAAAATAAGTATCTTAAACAGGAGAAAAGATCTCCCTGAGTAAGTGACTAACTCATTTTTAACCATCTTCAAAAAAAAAAAACTCATTTAAAAAGATTTTAGTCACTCCTCAAGCTCATTCTTCTGCTTTGAACAAATGACCGGACTTGACAGTTTTAAGATTACAGTTCATCTGCTACACATTGTTTCATTATCCTGTTCCTTCAAATGCCAGAAAGCTGCTTAGTATATTAAAACAAAAATATTATGACTAAAATTAAACTTCCATGAAGCAAATTCATTAAATTTTTAAATTTAAGAACACATTGTATCTTAATTGTCAATATATTCAACAAACCTTACTTTAACAGATTTTTTTAAAAGGCACTCTGATGTATGAAGGTTAAAAAAAAATCAGTTTTAAGCAAAAATGTCACTACAGCACATCAGGTTTAGGACTCACAGGAATGTTGTTATTATTACATGAATAACGGTATAATTAAAGAGCAGATCAATCATTTTGTTAGAGTCCCACACACAGTAAAAGAAGATAAAGAGTTTATATCTTGGTTTACTTTGCTCTTAAAATGTACAATATTCAATGATTCTCCCAGTGATTAGACATAGACAAAACTATTTCCACTGTGGACACTTTAAAGAAGACAAACAACTTATTTCATCCCCAACGTCCCCAACGAGTATTTTTATTTAGTATCCTTTAACAGTAAAGTGTAAAAATTTCGATCAGACAGATCTGGAATGCTTCCTAAAGTGTTGCTTAATTTCCATATTAATTACCTGTTACCATAAAGCTAAGTCAAGAACAGAGAAACCAAAGGGATCATTAATTAATCTAACCACATCCAAACTTATTTTTAGGAATTTAGTATATTCTAACTGTGTATATAATGATCATTCCTATTCTTACACATCAAGATATTTCAAGTTCAAACAAAATGCCAGCTTGTGAATTTTACGTCTATAACTGATATCTTTCTTCATTTATCATCTCAAAAGAACACAGCACTGAAACTTTATCATTCATATGATTTTTAGATATTAACTTACCTGTCTTTTCTTATTCAATGTTCCTTAACTAGTGAGTTAAAACGAGAGACAAAACTTTTATCTAAGAGTTGCTGGTATTTGAAAGAAATATTTACTCATGTAACTAAAATCTCCCTCCCTTAAAATTATTCTTAAGGTATCCATCCATCCAACTAGCCATCTCTCAATTGCTGATGGCAATTCCTGATGTTCAGGTAGATTACTTCTACAAACATTATCATCTACTTTCTTCAACTCTTTCTTTCTTAACATTAAAATGACACCTTTATTGAGAGTAAGATCTTGATGTTCACTATAAGCAGTTCACCACAGCATTCCAGTGTGTGTGACGGGGGCAGGGAATGGGGGTGTTTTCCCACACCACCAAGAAATTTTCCAATACTAGCTGCGTGTCCTACAACTCAACTGACATTATCTACCTGGAGACAGCATCAGATCCCACAGGTGAAGGGCTCACACCTGCAAGACTGAGCACCTCATCAACTTCAGATGCCAATCACAAGTCCAGGTGTCACCTGTGCTTCTAACCAACCATGACCCCTTGAACTAGCTCACAGAACTCAAATATCTCATTAAGTAGATCACTGGTTTAATATGAAAGGAGAGAACTCAGGAACAGCCAGATGATGAGCTGGTGTGCTGGATGGGGCACGGAGCTTCCACACTCTCTCCGAACCCATCGCTCAATCTCCACATGCTTCTAGAAGTTCTCCAAACTCCCACTGTTTTGGTTTTTATGGAGACTGTTACACAGGAACGACTCATTCAATTATTGGCCACTGGTGATTCTAGTGATTAGATCACTCCAGCTCCTCTCCCTTCCCTGAAGGTCAGGGGGTGGAACTAAAAGTCAGACCTACTGGCAACCATCTCCCATCCTCAGGTGAGCCAGGGGCTTCCCAACTTCACTCATTAACATACAAATGACACATTCAAAGCTCTCAACATTTAGGAAACTACAAGGGGATTTAAGGTTTCCGAGGTGGCACAGTGAAGAATCCGGCTGCCAATGCAGGAGACACAGGAGACAAGGTTCAATCCCTGGGTCGGGAAGATCCCTTGCAGGAGGAAATGGCAACCCACTTCAGTATTCTTGCCTGGAAAATTCATGGGCAGAGGAGCATGGCAGGCTATAGCCCATGGGGTTGCAAAGAATCAGATATGACTGAGTACACACAGAAGAGGATTTAGACCAAATATGACTTATTATCACTTTATCCCAACTACACGAGTTTCCTGACAGCACAGTCAAAGCCAAACTTTATCAAAGTATTACACAATAAGCACTTCTTGTTCCATCACTGTCATGACCAAACCATAAAATGTGGTTATCATCATTAATCATTCACTACACCCCCAATATAATATAGATATTCTAGGAAGATGATGTTAAGGATCTTCCTTTGTCTTTGAATAGTAATAACAATAAATTATAAATTATAATAAGTTATAAATCTTCAAAATGGTTCTGGCCTATTTGGTTAAGTGAACAGTCATAAACAAAATTTAACGAAGTCTGCTTTATAGTGGGATTAATAAAACTAGTACCTAAATCTCTCACATAAAACAGATAAACTATATTGGATTGTTATTTCTGAAAGAAGTATGCTGGGCATTTCCTAATAGTTAACACATTTTCTTTAGAAAAACAGCCCTACTTCCCTGAAGAATTCACATGAGAAACACTGAAGGTGTTAAAATAGCTTAAATCATTAAGTTGGACCATTATACAAATAAAGCCTAATTCAGAGTTTCTCTCTGGCATGCATTACATGGGATTTGGAGAAAAAGGATAATAAATACATCTTCCTTATGAATACTGGTTAGCTCAATTTGAAGTTTGAAGAAAGAACGTCCGAGATTTATATTCTCCTTCAACTGTTAATGAATTAACTATACAGTCTTTTTGTTTACAAAAGAAACCAACTGTTGAAGCATGGGTTCCATACTGCTGCTGCTGCTAAGTTGCTTCAGTCGTGTCCAACACTGTGTGACCCCAGAGGGCAGCCCACCAGGCTCCCCAATCCCTGGGATTCTCCAGGCAAGAACACTGGAGTAGGTTGCCATTTCCTTCTCCAATGCATGAAAGTGAAAAGTGAAAGTGAAGTCGCTCAGTCGTATCTGACTCTTAGGACCCCATGGACTGCAGCCTACCAGGCTCCTACATCCATGGGATATTCCAGGCAAGAGTACTGGAGTGGGGTGCCATCGCCTTCTCCGGGGTTCCATACTAATGCACAGCAGAAAAATACCACTAAATTTGATCAAAATCAGTCTGACGAATAAACAGAAATGCATTAGAAGCATTCATATGTGTGTTTCACTTAAGAACTGCTAATTAGAAGCTCATAATCTGGAATAACGTTTCCAACAGTATCTTTAAATCACTTCCTAATACATGACAAATTCTCACACCCCAATAAATACTAAGTTCCTACATAAAAATCGACGACCTCTTCTTTGCCTTTCTCTGAAAAAATTTTTTATCCCCTCAAGAAGCTTTTGAAAGGATTCTACCATCACCCCTCTCACATTCTTCTTGAAGACCAAGATAACTACTAAATCAATAAAAGAAAAAAAGATATTGAAACTGGCTGGGACCTGGGACCATTTCCTACAGCACTTGTACATGGACAAACATCTTCCTGAGCAACAGAATACAAAGAAACTATAAGGGACTAAAAATAACTGTGCATGTGCAGGTTGGGGCAAATTATGAAAAACACCATACAAAAAGGCCAAAAAACTGCCACTTCTGAGGTGCCAGGACCAAAAGCAAGTTGCACATTATCCCTGCATACAGCATCAATAGGGTAGAAAGACTACCTGACCTGACCCTCCAATCCTACCATCACCCGTAAGGGACCAGCTCACCCTCTGCAAGGTGCAAGCAAGGGACCCCGCTACTTATTTCTGTTCCCTCCTGCTGCAGGAGTCCTTTTATCAATATCTTATTGATTAAAGGGGCCTCTTATTAATTTCTATTGACTGAAAAACCCAGAGTGAAAGTCAATCAGTCGTGTCCGACTCTTTGCGGCCCCATGGACTATACAGTCCATGGAATTCTCCAGGCCCGAATACTGGAGTGGGTAGCCTTTCCCTTCTCCAGGCGATCTTCCCAACCCAGGGATTGAACATGGGTCTCCCTCGTTACAGATTCTTTACCAGCTGAGCCACAAGGGAAGCCCGAAGAACCCAGGTGGGTAACAATATGGGAAAAGAATAAAAGTGGTGGCCATGGAAGACTGGAAGAAAACAACACTCAGAGAAAAGAAAGCTATTCAAAAGCCCATAGTATCTCCACAAAATCACAACCAACCTGGAGTCAATAATCCTCTACAAAAATGTTAATACATTAAAACAGTCCAGTCTTAGGGTTTTCCTAAATTCCTATAGTTCAGATTCTCTTTCAACATTCTCTTTAAAGAACTACAGCAACTTTTCCTTATGTAACTTTTAGTGTATATACTTTAAAAAGAACAACACTTGGCAAAAGCTACAGTTTAAAAAGCCAATAATTTTGCATTTATCTGATTTTCGTTTGTCTCCTGAAAGTGATGTCTCCTCCCCCAACCTCTTGTAGTCTTACTGTCCGAAAAGATTAAATCTCTCCATACCTTTAAAAAACTTGTCTTACAGATACTTCTGATGCTAAAGAGCAGGCAACCTCCTCAAGTGGTTGAAAAGTATGGTGAATCCAATTATTGTCAAGCCTTATTTCCTACATACTCTCAACACCCTTCAAGCACTGAAGATTAATCTCACAGTGATGAACAACAACAAAAAAGCAAGACACAAAAGCCACAAGTTCATTTTGTTAAAGTTCTAAGATAGGCAAAACTATATTATTTAGGAATGCACTCAGAATTATACCACCTAAGAGAAAAAGCAGAATGTAATTACTATCACGTGTGTGGTGGGGAGGGAGATGGGTTGAGAGAGCACACAACAAGAATTCTGAGGTGGCAGCAAATTTTTTGTTTTTTCCTTAAAAAAAAAATATTTATTTGGCTGCACTGGGCCTTAGTTGCAGCACACGGGATCTAGTTTCCTGACCAGGGATCAAACCCATGCCCCCTACATTACAAGCTCTGAGTCTTAGGCAGTGGACCACCAGGGGACGTCCGGTGGTGGCAATTCTTTTGATGATGGAGGTGATGGTCACATTGGTGTTTAATTTATAATCAGTCATTACACTGCATATTAGGTTTATATACTTTTCAGAATGTGTTTCACTGTAAGGGAAAAGTTTTTAACAGACTGAAGCTGAATATCTTCTCACTGACAGAATATGATTCTTTTATGTAAATATTTAAGACATTTTCAGAATATAGAATATATTAGAATGCCACCTTCCAGTAATTCTGTACTCCATTATTTTTTCTATGAATTACACAACTAAGATGATCTGATAACTAGTTTAATAATAAAAACTACTTAAACAGGTTGCATTCTACTTAACAGGAGTTACTGGTGTTTTAATAAGCATGAATTGCTCAGAGTAGATCTAAAAAGTTCTCATCATAGTAAAAAAAAAAGGGGGTAACTATATAAGGTGATTGATAGATGTTAACTAGAGTTCCCCTGGTGATCATTTCAAAATGTATACAAATATTAAATCACATGTTGTATATCTGAAACTAATGTTATATGTCCATTTTACTTCAATTAAAAAAATTAAAAAGGCATAATAGTCACAAGTGAGTTTCCAGGTTTTGGCCAGCAGCACATTTAAGGTATGCATATACTGGCATTTTAGAAATTATGAATTACTACATTTTAATTCTTAAAATAGTATGAAAAAGTATATATTGTAATATTATCTATCCATCTATCTAAAAAAACAGAATCCAATAATTTAAATTTAAAAACCAAATTCAGTTCAAGTCATCTGTAGGTTGGATAGACTGTGAGATATCACTAAAGAAAAGAACATCCACAGTATGAAGAAAAATCTTTAACTACTTGAGAATATCTAATAAACCTGCAAGGCATGAAAAAGAAGTTAAAAGGAAATTCCCAAAGAAAGTTTACCAACTTGGTTATCAGCAAATAACTAGTACTTTACTAACAGAAACACAGAAATTTCTTTATGTTTTTCTGTGGTAATATTTCCTTGAGATAAGAATAAAGAAAAAAATTAAAAAAATGGAAACTAGTAACTTACAAAAATTACAGATAACTGATGGAGTTTTGAAAATCACTAGATCTAAAGAGTCAAACTTCACATAAAAGCCATTTCCATAGCTAAACTTGAACTGCGAACATCTCCCAGGCAGATTTAAGTGAAGGTAGACACTAACTTCCCCTCACCTTTTGAAGTAACAATCTCCAAACAACTTCTCAAAAAACTTCTTCTAATGCAAACACAGATGCAAAGAAAATACAAAAGAATTTGACCAACCCACAACTATACTACCTTAGAAAGAGACTCCAGTCTTCTGGCAGTCAGGAAACAAGCTGATTCTTTGTCCTGAAAACAAGACAATCTGACCAACATTAACTCTCTAAAAAGTCCTTTAGACTATAGAATTCCAAGACCAAAGAGTCCGACACTACTTAGCCACTGAACAGTAACAACCATAAATCCCTTAACTGGAATGGCTTAATACTTCCAACTTCATTTCTCTCAACTTTTTATAGACAAATCTAAATGAAAAAATTGAGTTGGATTCAATCATTTCCCCCTCATTCAGCTATTCCCTTAAAAGCCCCTCTCTGAAAATTGCCTAGTCATTCGGGTATAACAATTTTAAGCCACCATCGACTCTACTCTCTCCCCTACATCAAAACAAAAAGTAATTAGCCATCATCCAACTAGTGAGTGTGTAGTTAACTATAACAGGAACTGTGTGTGCCAACGCATTTTGATAGGCCAACGTGTTAAGACTTAAATCACAGCAGCTGATTAAAAAACATAAATTAAATGGAGGACACTGTCATTTAATCCTGCCTTGGAGGCAAAAGATGTAATAAAAAGGACAGATTCTGGAGAACAGGCAGACCTGTTTTATTCAATCTTCGAGAGTAATATTGCATTGAAATATTTTTTTTTATCTACTGAAATAAAAGATGTTACCTTATCTCTTCAATTCTAAGATCTAAAATCAAGTTATAAGACCATGTAAAAACTAAGCATTTACCACTTTTTAGAACATACATTCAAGTTACCCTGCAATATTAAGTTTCAAAGAAAGAAAAGTCACAGATGACATGGTCAGCTTAGGTATACCAGTCACAATTTCCTAGAAATTTGCTTTTCTAAAAATAGTACAAACTTGAACAACATAAAGATATTTACCAACTTAAATACAGGTTATATTCCAAAATGTTTAAATGTCTTTCATTTAAAACTATGAAAGTCCTTTTCCAAAGAAATAAGGCTCATTGAAAGCTATGAAAGTCTTTTTCCAAAGAAATAAGACTCCAAATAGTAGTTTAGTTTCCTGGCAAGTCTACAAATGCCAGTTAACCTACATTTACCTAAGATATGAGAGCCTTGAGTAGTTGCTCCTGTTTCTTCCAGCCCTGCTGCTGCGGCCACTGCTAAGTTGTGTCTGATTCTGTGCAACCCCACAGATGGCAGCCCACCAGGCTCCTCTGTCCCTGGGATTCTCCAGGCAAGAATACTGGAGTGGGTTGCCATTTCTTTCTCCACTTTCAGCCCTGACTCTCCCCTAACAGATTTTTCTTTTAATCTTATAGTATTGCCTGGTAGCTCAGCTGGTGAAAAATCCACCCGCAATACAGAAGACCCTGGTTCAATCGCTGGGTCTCCCTGGGTCAGGAAGATCCCCTGGAGAAGCAATAGGCTACCCACTCCAGAATGCTTGGGCTTCCCTGGTGGCTCAGACTGTAAAGAATCCATCTGCAATGCTGGAGGACCTGGGTTTGATCCCTAGGTTGCAAAGATCCCCTGGAGGAAGGCATGGCAGTCCACTCCAGTATCCCTGACTGAAGAATCCCCATAGACAGAGGAGCCTGGTGGGGTCCATGGGGTCACAAAGAGTTGGACACAACTGAGCAACTAACCACACACTTTCTATCAATTTCTAAATTCCTGGAAATTATCTTTGTATGTAAGAAAATAAAGTAAGGTCATAGAAACCCTCTCAGAAAAAGAGCAAGAGATTTAAAAACAAAAAGCCACCAGAATCAAGATTAAGCAAATAAAGGAGTAAAAATGGAATAGCAGGTTAACCATTCATATATTTTTCCCTTTCAAAAGTATTAATTTTGCCCATGTGTTACAACTGTGGGTCCTACATTGTTTGAAAATGTTTTCCTTTCTTCCCATTTATTGCAGGGACTGAGAGAAGCCACTTCTGGAATCATACATAATACTCAATTACACATTCCACGTGGATAAAACATGGCAAAAAAAAAAAAAAAAGGCAAGAATAAGACTCATCATAAGACTCCTTGGTCGTCCAGTGGTTTAGAAGCGACCAATCAATGCAGGGGACAGGGTTCAATCTCTGGTTCAGGAAGATTCCATGGGCCAAGGAGCAATTAAGCCCACGTACAACTACTGAGCCCTTATGCCCTAGAGGCTGTGCTCTGCAAGTCACCACAATGAGAAGCCCATGCAGCGCAACTAGACAAAGTCTGTGCACAGCAATGGAGCACAGCCAAAACACTAAAAAAAAAAAAAAAGAAACTAATAAGCACAGGCTCACCAATAAAAGGCTTATAATAATTCAAACGAGTTTAGGGGTTCCACAAAAACTAAATCTAATAAAACCTTCAGAATTTCTCCTGAGACACAGGATGCAACTTTGGAGAAGGGAATGGCAACCCACTCCAGTACTCTTGCCTGGAAAAAAATGGATGGAGAAGCCTGGTAGGCTACAAGTCCATGGGGTCACAAAGAGTCGGACACAACTGAGTGACTTCACTTTCTTTTCACTTTCAAGTCACTTAACAGACTTGGGCTATAAGCATGGACTTATAATGTACTCAGGTGAGTTACTAACCAAAACTCAGAATGACTGAAACTGATTCTAACCTGCAGTTTAATTTGAAGATGATATATAAACTGTATCTGTGCTTATTACATTCAAGTATTATAGAAAATAAATGCTACCCAGAGATAAGAGCTCCTCTTTATCACAGAGTTGAGGAACAAAGATAACATTCTTCACATTACAGTGTACTATTAGTATCCAAGCAGGATTTAAAATCAGTAATGGACAGATAGAAAGACATGATAAAGCAAATTAAGTAAGTACTAACTGGCGAAGGAAATGGCAACCCACTCTAGTATTCTTGCCTGGAAAATCCCACAGAGAGGAGCCTGGTGGGCTACAGTCCATGGGGTCACACAATAGAGTTGGACACGACTTAGCAACTAAACAACAAAGTGCAGTATGAGTGCTCACTGTAAAAATCTTTCAACTTTTCTGTATGGTTGAAGATTTTCATAACATGACAAGCAATATACCGAGCTGCTGAACTGTACAGTGCTTTATAATACAGGTTAACTGCAGTATTGTCTTTCCCTAACAGCATTAAGTTTTCAAAGTAACAAAATGACGGAAAAAAGTTTCAGTCACTTGAGAATATCCATCATTCCATTATTTCTGAGAGCATGTATGCACTGATTCATAATAAGATACTACGATGAAGACAACTTTTAACACTTTCTCATACCACACAAAGCACCCAAAACTTACTGAAAGCATAAAAATCAGAGAAGACAAAGCATGGACAGGCTAGTAAGTCTGCCCATATTCATAACTGGGTCAGAACCTAGAATGCAATTCCTTAATCAAAGTTCCTCAGACCAACATTGTGCAAACTGCTTATGGCAGTAAGGGGTGTGCAGTCTTATTCAAGTTGGCCCTCAAAACATGAATAAAGACAGAAAAAAGTTCCAGAGTGGTTGCTGACAGAGCCTAACTTCCCCAGCACTTATGAGACGCCTCAAGAAACCTGTGATTGTGACCTACAGGAGCCACCACACTCAGCCAGTGGGAGCAGGTCCCCTCATCCAACCCAGGAGCTCCGAACACTTCCTGCGCCTCCTCCCTAAGTGTTCTTAGAAGTGGAAAGATCTCCAGGGCTCAAGGCTTGAGAAGTTTTAAATTACAATGAAATCTGTGACAGTATATCAGTTCTGAAGGGCCTCTGGATTGCTGTTGTTAATGATTCCGTAAAGAGACTTAAGATGTTGTGACACTTCTGCTCTAAAATTGGTTTTGTTACCCATTTTGTCATCTTCAGAACTGAGGTCAACAGCCTCTTTTTGTCATTTGTCAAGAGAAGAAAAACATGGACATCTCAAAGTACAGGAAGTAGTCCCCCACTTACAAACAGCTTACGTTCCAAAGGTTTATCACTCCTCTGAAAACATGTTTGTACTAATTAAACTATTTATACCAAAGTTTCTATGAAAAACTGTCTCCCAAGTTTCAACTGCATAAACTGCAGCTTTCTGCCCTGCTACCCTTTTACAGTTAACTGCAGTTAACTCAAGGCTGAGAGAATTCTTCCAGGGCTCCAGGGAGAACCCTTCTCCAACCTTGCAGGCAGGGGAAAAGAGCAACTCCTCTTTTATAGGGAGCTTTTCCACTGCATCTGTGGGAAAAGCTACCACAATTTAACACGATAATGGTTATGGGAAAAGCACTTGGTTAATATAAAAGTATTAACAGCTACAACAAAAATAAGTAGAAACTACATTCTGTGCCAGATAAAAAGATAAAATTAGGTGCTGTTAAACAAGTTGGTCAACCAAATGTTTGCCAAGTACAAACAACAAATTCTCAGACTGTGTCCTCACGTATGATCAACTCAACTGATAAGGGGAAAAATTATACTAAAGTGAAGTGGGGAACAGATCATTACCCCAAATGCAGTGAAGTTCTAAAAAGTGCAGTGTACTTTAAAATTCAATAAATATTAATGAACATCATATACCACACCTTCTAACAATTGGTAAGCTTTATAAAATAACTTGAATGACAAACTTTTTAAAAACAAGTATAACTGTGACAATGAGTCACCTTTGGCAACTAACTAGAGTCTTACACAATATAAGTACTACTGTTAAAATTATAGAAGTTAACTTACAATCAAACAGAGGAAGTAAACTTTTCACTAGAAAGATCTCAGAAGTGAAGCCAGTGTACAGAGATATGGAAAAAAAAAAAAAAAGGATCAGGGAAGGTCAGAGAAAAATTGGTTTGTGGGTACAGAACCTGAGAGGAACATTCAAATATTATTAAAGGTTCATGTCACTACTACACGTTAAAACAGTAATCTGAGAGACTCCCAAGACAGTATAAGACTTGAGTGTAGAATCAAAGTGCTGGTAATATTAGTAGCTTTGAAGAAAAACTTTTAAAATTTAAATTTTTCAATAAGAATGGATTTTAAAAATAAGATACCTGAATTCTCTGAAAGACTTGACAGGAAAGACATAAGTGAGCAAACAAGGAAAATTTTTTTGACTGAAAATTCTAAGTCATCTGAATTATATTTAAGATTTATACTGGCAAATCTCCATTCACAATAAAAGATAGGGAAAATTCCTTTATTATAAAAGGCTATTTACTACTAGTCAGAATTATCTAACATTGTGAAAATAAATGTTTAACCAAGAATATAACAAAACATAAATATTAAAACTATCAGTAAGCTGAACAGCTACATCAAATAGATCTTTAAGACTTCTGAGGTTTATATACCTTTAGAGTATATGAATCAAAGTCAAACGTTATATATTCTACTCAAGGATGCTTCTAAAATGTGTCTAATAAGATAGAAAAAGGGGCACAAAACACATTTTCGTGTGAGTAAAAAGGATTTTGTTCTCCAAAAACCCTTGGAGTATATTTTCAAAACCAGAGAAGAAATCAACTTTTAATTTTTTGCCATACTAAAAAAAAAATACTTATCTGTGAAGCAATCCAGTAAGACTTTTCATGACTATAATATTCAATTTTAGTAGAAACTCTTTGGCTGGCTTGATGCACAAGTCTAACCTTCCTTCAAAATAAGGAAAATACCGATGCAGCTGTTAATTTCGCTGCAATCTTTAAGCCTCAATGTTACTATTAAAAATTCTGCTTTTAAAAATTATATTCTCCAGGAATAGAATTCACAAATTTTGTTACCCGAAACGTTTGGTCAACCATGCATTTCTGCTCTTGTAATCTGAAAAAAACAGAACTTTCTCTTTTCACATTGTTCAGCAACATACTAGCAGTTTTCATTTTCTGGTTCCAATTTCATTTTTATCTCACTTGCTTATGTGTTTAAAAGCTAGGACTAAGAATACTCTGGTTCATAAGGCTTCACAGGAATTTACTTTCTTCTGTGAGTCCAAGTAACACAAAAGTTACTTTAAAAGAAAAAAAAAAAACCTCTAAAATGTTTTCGAAAACGTTTCATGGAAGCGTGTCACAGCTGTTAACTGTCTATGTAAATTGAATTCTCCAGGAGTGGACCCCTCCGGTGTTCAACAGACGATGCACTACCAATTTTTCTATCCATGAGAGAACTTCAATTGGTGTTTTAACATCACTCCCCCAAATATTTATTAGTCATATATTTAGTAACTCTCAAGATGATTTTCTCTCTCTTTAATCCCAGCGATAAATACCAGTTTAGTTGGGTCTGATTATAAGCAAGAAAGATTAACTCAACGTTGATGGGTCAAGATGAATTAAGTTAGTTAAAAGGCATAGACTCAGACTAAAATAAAATCCACAAGAAACTTAACCTAGGCTGGGCAAGTTGCAAAAAATATTAAAGCACTTCCTATCACAGACCAATGAATTAAATTAGATAAATTAGCCAGTGTTCTTAATGGGGTAATTTCCTAAAACCTGAGGTCAGTCCCTGATGCCATGTGCAAATTCAGTATTAAAATCCAGGGCTCCCATCCACTATGCTACTGTTAGTTCTCTAATCCACAAACCTTCCTACAGAGACCAATAAAGGAACTAATGTAACGCCTTCAGATATTGTGCATACAATACTGAGGGTGACAGTTTGGCTAAGTCATGAGCCAAGGTAATTGTGGACCGGTGAGGTGCGGAATGCACTTAAGGGCCGTGAAAAAAAAGCCACTCTTGACAATATCTCACGTTAAATAAATTAGCGTCCCTAGCTTTCAGATCACTTTCAGGGATATTATTTCCTTTGCTCCAACACCTCGCTCCCTCGCTTTTTCCCTTCCCCTCTGAGAGCCCAGAGAGACAACGTAAAAGCGTGCAACTGCGAGTCTGAGCAGACCAGGCTCCGGCACATCGGGACTCACCTCCAACTGCAACGGGGTACCCGCCATGGGCGATCCCACCCCAGCCAGCCGAAAAGGCGCCCGAGAAGCTGAGAGCCCCGGGCAGCCCGCCGTCCGGCACCCCGCGAGGTGGGTCGGGCTCCGGGGGCCGAGCCGGCCGCGAAGAACCACGTTCGCCCTCCCCGGAGTCGGCAGGCTCGCCCGGCCCGGGGTCAAGGTCCCGGTCGGGCCCCGACGCCCCGCCTCGAGCGGCGCGGAGAAACTTCGCCCGCGGACGGGGGCGCGCCCGAGCTCCCCGGACCCACGGCCGGTCCGGGCAGAGCGGGCGGTGGGGGTGGGGGTAGCGGCGGCGGGGGGAGGGGCGGCGGGCACTCACCACGGGTCGAACTCGTGGATGATGCTTTCGAAGCGGATGACCGCGAAGAGGCGCGAGCTGAAGCCGGCGAGCCAGGCCAGGAAGAGGATGGTGAAGGAAAGCAGAGACTGCCAGCCGGCCGGCTGCGACAGCCCCCGGACAGCCCCGCGGGGGCCGGCTTAGGCGCCGCGCCGCCCGCCGCCTTGTGCGCACACTGGGCCCCGGGCCCGTGCCGGCTGTTCCCCAGGGCCATGAGGCCGCTCCACGGGGACGAGTTGAGGGACGACTTGTGCTTGCTCTCTGGGGCCGAGGGCTCCGCCATGTTGTGCCCCGGCGGCGGGTCTCGCTCCGCGCCGCCGCCGCCGCCTGGTGCGAGGGGTGCTGGGCGGGGACCCAGAGGAGGAGGAGGAGGAGGAAGGATGAGGAGAGGGAGGAGGGAGGAGTGCGGCGCGCGCCCGCCCTCAGCGCCGCGAGGCCAGAAAACTGGGGGTGGAGGCGGCAGCGGAGAGTCTCCGCCTCAGCAGTGGCCGCGACCGCCGCTCTCTCAACTCGGATGGCCCTTGCGCCCCTCTAGCCATCCGTCTCCTCAGTGCAGCTGCGGCAACGGCGAAAGCTGACGGGACGAGGGCGCCAGAGAAAGAGCAGGAGCAGTCGGAGGCAGCACCACCTCTTGGAGCGGCAGTGACATTCCCCTCACAACCGCCGCCCGCCGCGCCGTGAGGAACAGGAGGAGGAGCCCCCGGGCGTCCGGGCGGAGCTCAGGCTACCTCTGACTCCACCCCCGACCCAACAGGAACTGGCCCCTCCGCCTGTCACAATGCGACAGGTCCGTAAGGGGGCGGGCCCAGAGCCTTGGTGCCGGCCAATAGGAGTGCGAGCTGGGGCGGGGCTTGGCCCAACCGTTCTCCTCCCCCCTCCCCCGGCCTCGCGCCCGTTGGCCCGCAGCGGCCGTGCTGCGCGGCTACGGCTTCATTGTCAGTTGAAAGAGGCGGTTTCACGCGCCTATGTAGGCGGAGAGGAAGTGTGCTAGGCGTTGCGTGGAGCTGAGCCGGGCCGAGAGGGCGGGAAGTGATAGAGGAGAGCCGGACGGCCTCCCGTAGAACCGGCTTAGGGGACTGGAGGAGCCCCGCGCGGACCGGCGAAGCTCTCACAGGCTCTCCGCGGTCGTCACTTTTAACCCGCTTTGCGCGGAGCGCCCAACACGTGACTGAGCGCGCAGGCGCTCTTCCCTAGTGCCCGGCGCGTAGGTCAGGCGCGCCCAACTCGGCCGCCCCTAGGCGCCCGCACTTGGCGCGTCAAGTGAACCGCCCGCGGCAGCGCTCAGATTCCGTTCTGCGAGCCGCGACCGCCGCCTGCCTCAGGTCGCGCGCGAGGACGCGTCTGCGGGCGCTGGAAATTCGTTGGAGCCGGCGGAGAAGCCGCTAGCTCGGGAAAGACCACGTGGGGCAAGTGAAGTGCGACTTTCTCCGGCGTTTTTCACTTCTTGTATTTTCCTAAATGCAGAGATAACGTTGATTCTCTGGAAATGTGGGCAAATGTAGGAAATCCTTGTTAACAGTTGAGTATATTCCATCAGTGAATGAAACTTTCTGTGGACTTTCAGCTATTACCCAGTCCTGTTTATTAGCAAGTGATAGCGAATTACGGATTCCCGTATACGAATTTTTTGCATGTCTAGGTTGCATTTTTACATCTTTCTCCCCGTTTACCCACGCCCCTGCCCCCCAAAAGAAAGTGCTACCGAGTAGACTAAACTCAAAGCAAAATGAGTTTAAATATAAGTGGGGTAATCAAGTTTTATTGAAACTATATTTCAATAAAAATTAGCATATATATATATATATTAAGACTAGAAGTGCTCTGATGAGCTAAATGAACAAGTATCTTAGAGGCTGCTCTTTATTTCTTTTTTAGAGGCTGCTCTTTAAAACAACTGGATCCAGCTACGTAATCTTAGCGCACTAAGTGATTAACTTTTCTCTCCTTTCCTTACAATAATAAATATATAAATAGTCTCATTAAAGAAAGAACGAAAAGGTTTCCAGAAATAAACTTTCCCACTAACGACTTAATAGCCGACGTTTATTAAACATCCAGCTTTTAATGAAAATTATGATAAAATATTAACTGAGTCCTGTTGTACCAGAATTCTAGGTGACATGCTATTTGTCAGAGCTCTAACCTTCTATGAGAACATGCCAGCATTTAGAGAACTTGTGCCTACAATGAACCCAGGTTCTATGAGCCTAAGGTAAATTGTTTTTATTTTAATGTATTTGAATAATCTCTATTTATTGCCTTTTGTGTAGATGTTGCCTAGTCAGCTGTGCATTTTCTTCTTTTGCTTCCTTTTTGTTGTTTAATGGCCAGAGACCTGGTCTGAAAAGTAACAAGTCTTGGTTCTGGTCCCACTTTGTTGCTTACTAGCCATGTAACAGTGGACAAGTCATCTGCAAGTGGTTGCCCTTTCTACTCTTCAAGTCAATTGTTAATATCAAATTAGACCACTAAGCTGGAAATATTTTGAAATTTTATTAAGGTACGTACACAAATACAGAGTATCTGTGAGGGTAAAAGCAGCAGGGAAAACTGTTATTCTTGATCTTCACTCACTCACTCACAGACTCCTTTATTCATTGAATGAGTCTGTGACACTCTTTGTCAAAACCCAAATCTGAAAGAGATGGGAATACCAGACCACCTAACCTGCCTCTTGAGAAATCTGTATGCAGGTCAGGAAGCAACAGGACATGGAACAACAGACTGGTTCCAAATAGGAAAAGGACTACGTCAAGGCTGTATATTGTCACCCTGCTTACTTAACTTCTGTGCAGAGTACATCATGAGAAACGCTGGACTGGAAGAAACACAAGCTGGAATCAAGACTGCTGGGAGAAATATCAATAACCTCAGATATGCAGATGACACTACCCTTATGGCATAAAGTGACGAGGAACTAAAAAGCCTCTTGATGAAAGTGAAAGAGGAGAGTGAAAAAATTGGCTTAAAACTCAACATTGAGAAAATGAAGATCATGGCATCTGGTCCCATCACTTCATGGGAAATAGATGGAGAAACAGTGTCAGATTTTATGTTTTGGGGCTCCAAAATCACTGCAGATGGTGACTGCAGCCGTGAAATTAAAAGACGCTTACTCCTAGGAAGAAAAGTGATGACCAACCTAGATAGCATATTCAAAAGCAGAGACATTACTTTGTCGACTGAGGTCGGTCTAGTCAAGGCTATGGTTTTTCCTGTGGTCACGTATGGATGTGAGAGTTGGACTGTGAAGAAGGCTGAGCACCGAAGAACTGATGCTTTTGAACTGTGGTGTTGGAGAAGACTCTTGAGAGTCCCTTGGACTGCAAGGAGATCCAACCAGTCCATTCCAAAGGAGATCAACCCTGGGATTTCTTTGGAAGGAATGATGCTAAAGCTGAAACTCCAGTACTCTGTCCACCTCATGCGAAGAGTTGACTCATTGGAAAAGACTCTGATGCTGGGAGGGATTGGGGGCAGGAGGACAAGGGGACGACAGAGGATGAGATGGCTGGATGGCATCACCAACTCGATAGACGTGAGCCTGAGTGAACTCCGGGAATTGGTGATGGACAGGGAGGCTTGTCATGCTGTGATTCATGGGGTCGCAAAGAGTCAGACATGACTGAGTGACTGAACTGAACTGAACTGAAACCTTCTATGCTAACTAGTTGTTCAGTCTCTAAGTTGTGTCCAACCCTCTGCAACCCTGTGAACTTCTGAAGCACACCAGGCTTCCCTGTCCTTCACTATCTCTCTGAGTTTTCTCAAACTCCTATCCATTGAGTCAGTGATGCCATCCTACCATCTCATCCTCTGTTGCCCCCTTCTCCTCTTGCCCTCAATATGTTCCAGCATTAGAGTCTTTTCCAATGGCTCAGCTCTTTGCGTCAGGTGGCCAAAGTATTGGAGCTTCAGCGCCAGTCCTTCCAATGAATATTCAGGGTTGATTTCCTTCAAGTTGGTTGACTGGTTGATATCCTTGCTGTCTGAGGGATTCTCAAGAGTCTTTTCCAGCACCATTGTTTAAAAGCATCAATTCTTTGGTGTTCACCCTTCTTTATGATCCAATTTTAACATCTGTATGTGACTACTGAAAAAACCATAGCTTTGATTATATGGACCTTTGTCAACAAAGTGATGTCTCTGCTTTTTAATACACTGTCTAGGTTTGTCATGGCTATTCTTCCAAGGAGCAAGCATGTTTTAATTTCTTCACTGCACTCACCATCCACATTGATTTTGGAGCCCAAGACACCAGTTTTACATAAATCTTAATTTACATGAAAAATTAATCAGGTGTTTACTTACTGAGCATTGATTATACTGAAAGCTCCATGCCCTTCCTGGGGCTTATATCAGAACACCTTTATGCCAAGCTTTACGTGGACCATGGGATGTAAGAGGGAACATGAGGGATGTGGTTCCAGCCCTAGGGATGTGGACATTGACTAAACCATCACATTCAGTTCAGTTCAGTCACTCAGTCGTGTCCAACTTTTTGCAAACCCATGAATTGCAGCACGCCAGGCCTCCCTGTTCATCACCATCTCCTGGAGTTCACTCAGACTCATGTCCATTGAGTCCATGATGCCATCCAGCCATCTCATCCTCTGTCGTCCCCTTCTCCTCCTGCCCTCAATCCCTCCCAGTGTCAGAGTCTTTTCCAATGAGTCAACTCTTTGCATGAATTTCAGCTTTAGCATCATTCCTTCCAAAGAAATCCCAGGGTTGATCTCCTTCAGAATGGACTGGTTGGATCTCCTTGCAGTCCAAGGGACTCTCAAGAGTCTTCTCCAACACCACAGTTCAAAAGCATCAATTCTTCAGTGCTCAGCCTTCTTCACAGTCCAACTCTCACATCCATACATGACCACAGGAAAAACCATAGCCTTGACTAGACGGACCTCAGTCGGCAAAGTAATGTCTCTGCTTTTGAATATGCTATCTAGGTTGGTCATCACTTTTCTTCCAAGGAGTAAGCATCTTTTAATTTCATGGCTGCAGTCACCATCTACAGTGATTTTGGAGGCCCCCAAAATAAAGTCTGACACTGTTTCCACTGTTTCCCCATCTATTTGCCATGAAGTGATGGGACCGGATGCCATGATCTTTGTTTTCTGAATGTTGAGCTTTAAGCCAACTTTTTCACTCCTCTTTCACTTTCATCAAGAGGTTTTTAGTTCCTCGTCACTTTCTGCCATAAGGGTGGTGTCATCTGCATATCTGAGGTTATTGATATTTCTCCCGGCAGTCTTGATTCCAGTTTGTGTTTCTTCCAGTCCAGCGTTTCTCATGATGTACTCTACATATAAGTTAAATAAGCAGGGTGACAATATACAGCCTTGACGTAGTCCTTTTCCTATTTGGAACCAGTCTGTTGTTCCATGTCCAGTTCTAACTGCTGCTTCCTGACCTGCATACAGATTTCTCAAGAGGCAGGTTAGGTGGTCTGGTATTTCCATCTCTCTCAGAATTTTCCACAGTTTATTGTGATCCACACAGTCAAAGGCTTTGGCATAGTCAATAAAGCAGAAATAGATGTTTTTCTGGAACTCTCTTGCTTTTTCCATGATCCAGCAGATATTGGCAATTTGAACTCTGGTTCCTCTGCGTTTTCTAAAACCAGCTTGAATATCAAGGAGTTCACGGTTCACATATTCCTAAAGCCTGGCTTGGAGAATTTTGAGCATTACTTTACTAGCATGTGAGATGAGTGCAATTGTGCCGTAGTTCGAGCATTCTTTGGCATTGCCTTTCTTTGGGATTGGAATGAAAACTGACCTTTTCCAGTCCTGTGGCCACTGCTGAGTTTTCCAAATTTGCTGGCATATTGAGTGCAGCACTTTCATAGCATCATCTTTCAGGATTTGAAACAGCTCCACTGGAATTCCATCACCTCCACTAGCTTTGTCCGTAGTGATGCTTTCTAAGGCCCACTTGACTTCACATTCCAAGATGCCTGGCTCTAGATTAGTGATGACATCACTAAGTACCTAAAATGGAGTGTGACAAATACAGTGGAAGAGAGATACAGGGGGGTTTGATCCATGCAAGATGAAAACCTTACCCTGAGGAGGCAGCACTAGAGCTGAGGTCTGGAGGAAAGAGTGAATGGACCAGCGGAAGAAGGATGGAAAGAATTATCCAGAGAAGCACAGGCAGAGAAGCCTTCAGTGGGGCTAGGGAGACAAGTACAAGGAACCCAGAGAAGGACCAGTATGGCCACAACACAGATAGGAGATAGGAGCTGAAGAAAAGGCCAGATGGTGTGGATCATGGTAAGAGGTGTTTTGTTTTGTTTTTCTTTTTCTTGTAGCCAAAGAGTAATAGGAAGCTATGAAGAGGTTTAAGTAGGATGTGGTATGTGTGAGATGGGATGAGAAAGATGATCAGGTGTGTGTTTTGAAATGATTACTGGTATGCAATGTGGAAAGAACTTTGGAAGGGGGAACCAGTGAGAAATCTCATCAAGCTACATGTGCCAACATCTCATATTTCAGAGGTTACTTCTGAGAGAAATGCTTTACTGAAGAACCACGAAGGAGCCCATAGAAATAAATTGCAATAAGGTTAATTCTCAGTTTCCAGCTCACCATCATAGAAAAATAGTTTCCAGTTTGTGCATGAAGCTTGGGTGTATTGTTTTGTCTCTCTGCACTTCTTGATCTTACTAGGTGCTTATAATGTCCTCTTGAGTTAAAATCCCCAAGGAGTTAGACAGTCAGTTGTAAGCCATGCAGTATGATTAGTGGAGTGGTGATACATCAGGAGCAGAGAGTGCTCAGTTCCACCTCAGGGCTTCTGAGGAGAGCAAATGTTTGAGATGAAACTTGAGTAAAAATTCACTAGAAGAGGGATGAGGGAGGGCAGGATTTCAAACAGGAATAAGGAAGTCCTTGGAAGGAATACTCGAAGCTCAGCATTAATGAAGGTGTGTTGGAAGATGAGGCTGCAAAGGAAGTAAGAATCATATTATCAAGGATTTGTCTGCCTTGTTGAGGAGTTGAGGTGCTAACTTTCAAGCAGCTGGGAGTCATCAAAGCATTAGGACAACAGTAAAACCATCAGACTTGGTTGATGCCAAAAAAAAAAAAAAAAGGTTTGATGTGAAGAGTATACTGGAAAGGGTGAGAGTTGAGGGTGGGATCCAAAGAGGAAGAACTAGATTGGAGAGGTGTCAAGAGAGCGGAATCCAGAAACTGATGGTGGAAGTCAGAGTTAAGATAAGTCTAAGGTGGAGGCAGTGTCACAGAAACAGGGAGCACAAGAGACAAGCCACAGATTTGGAGGGAAGATGATCAGATCAGCTTTGGACATGTTATCAGAGTCTTGAGGACATCCTAAACATAGACACAGAGATCCAGCCAGACACATAGATAAAGAGATCTGGGGACTTCCCTGGTGATGCAGTGGCTAAGACTCCCTGCTCCTAATGCAGGAGACCCAGGTTCAATCCCTGGTCAGGGACTAGATCTTGCATGCCACAACTGAAGATCCTATGTGCTGCAGCTAAGACCCAGCAACAGGACTTCCCTGGTTGTCCGGTGGTTAAGAATTCACACACAGTACATGGGTTCAGTCCCTGTTCTGGGAAGATTCCACATGCCGGGGCAGTTGGGGGGGCAACTAAGCCCATGCACCACAACTACTGAAGCCCGGACACCCTAGAGCCTGTGCTTTTCAACAAGAGAAGACATATCAATGAGAAGCCAGCACTTAACCACAACTAGAGAGTAGCCCCCACTTACCACAACTGGAGAAAGCCCATGTGCAGCAAAGACCCAGTGCAGCCAAAAATAATAATATATATTTTTAAAAGATCCAGCACAACCACATATTTTTTTTAAAAAAGAGGAAGAGAGAGATCTGTTGCTCAAGAGGAAGAGGTTATCTAGGGATAAAGGTTGGGCCATTGAGGAAATGGTGGAACCAAGTTTAGAGAGAATGAGAAAGGGATTGAGGACAGAACCCTATGGAACTCCCAAATTAAGATGAAAAGTGTGCCTGCAAGGGAGGTGAGACAGGAGCCAAGGAGATGGAAGAATGAGCAGAGAGGGTGATGTCCTAGCAGCTCCGCAGAGAAAGAGGAACAGGGAGGCTGGCGCTGGCAGAGAGAGTAGAGCCGTGCAGTGTGGCCCCACGGGAAAGTGTGCCATGTTTGGTAACCAGGAGCTGGTCAGTTACCTTTCACAAGGCTGGTGTGGGGAAGCGGTGAGGAGCAGGAACTAGATGGCAGTGGGCGAAGTGGGGAGGGAAACAAAGGGTACAGGGGCAGGGCCTGTAAACTACCCTTTTCTAGAAGTCTGGCTTAGAAAGCACACGGAGGATCAAGTCAGGCCAAAAAAGACAAAGTGACTGATCCTCAGTGCCTGGCACTTCTGCTGTAGGCAAGATTTAAGTGATGATTCTGTGTCTCATGAAAGGCCCAGGTCTCAGAGAAGGTTTCCTCCTTTCTAGAGGAACAGAACCAGCACTACCAACACTCCTCTACTGGACACACCACAGTCTGGCATTGAATTGGCATTTATAAATCTTTGTTGACTGAGAAACTCTTGACTCTTACATCATCCCATGTTGATAAGCATCAGTCAGAGGACCTGATGGTGACCTGTAGCCCCAGAGAGGAGAGGGAAGCAGAGAGGGAGAGATGTGGGAGAAAAGTGATGAGTTTGTAAACCCCCAGAAGCAGAGTTAGCTGGTGGTGTAGAGCACAGGCTCTGGAGACAGCCAGCTGGAGATCAAACCCCGGCTCGACTTCTGAGTCATGCAGCTTTTGGCCCATTTCTTCACCTTTGTGTGCCTTGGTCTCCTCCTCTTTAAAGCGTGGATAAGGGTTAGCACCTTGCACTTGGAGTCCTGTGCTGTGTGCTTAGTCACTCAGTCATGTCCAACTCTGCGACCCTATAGATTGTAGCCTGACAGGCTCCTCTGTCCATGGGATTCTCCAGGCAAGAATACTGGAGTGGCTTGCCATTTCCTTCTCCAGGGGAAATTCCTGACCCAAGAATCGAACCCAGGTCTCCTGCATTGCAGTCAGACTCTTTACTGACTGAGCTACAAGGAAAGCCCCCACTTAGGGTCCTACTGAGGAATAAAGGCGAAGAAGGCGATGGCACCCCACTCCAGTAGTCATGCCTGGAAAATCCCATGGACAGAGGAGCCTGGTGGGCTTCAGTCCATGGGGTCACTGAGTTGGACACGACTGAGCGACTTCACTTTCACTTTTCACTTTCATGCATTAGAGAAGGAAATGGCAGCCCACTCCATTGTTCTTGGCTGGAGAATCCCAGGGTTGGGGGAGCCTCGTGGGCTGTCATCTATGAGGGTCACACAGAGTCGGACACGACTGAAGCGACTTAGCAGCAGAGGAATAAAGGAAACAATCCAGGACAACTTGGACCAACACCTGGCACATCGGAAACATACAATCCATGTTGGGTTTTGACACTATTACTGGGACTACTGTGTCTAGAATGATAACAGATGGACTGTGAGACTTCTGTGGATCTCCTGAAAAGAATCCCCAATGACCTGAGTCCATCTGAACACTTCTCCATTTCTTTAAACTAGAAAGTGCATGCCTCAAATCAACCACCACCTAGGAATGCTGTTTCATGGAAATATCTCCTGGATAAACAGGCAGGCAGCAAGGTGGCAAGAAAATCTCAGAGACTGGGTATAGTAGACAACTTCTAGTGATACTTGATGTCTCGTGTTCATAGCCAGTGATCCCCTCCACTAGGTGTGGGCTGGATCGAGTGACTCACTTCTAAGCAACAGAATACAGTAAAAGTAATGGGTTGTCACTTCCAAAACTAGGTTATAGGACTTCTCTGGTGGCCCAGTGATTAAGAATCTGCCTGCCAATGCAGGGGATGTGATCCAGGAAGATCTCACATAGAACTAAACCCGCACGCCACAATTATTAAACCTGTGCTCGAGACCAGGAGGTATCCTTGGTGGCTCAGACAGTAAAGAATCTACCGCAATGTGGGAGACCTGGGTTCGATCCCTGGGTTGGGAAGATCCCCTGGAGAAGAGAATGGCTACCTACTCTAGTATTCTTGCCTGGAGAATTCCGTGGATAGAGGATCCTGGCAAGATACAGGCCATGGGATCACAAAGAGACACAACTGAGCGACTAACACTGGAGCCCGAGACTATTGAAGCCTGAGAGCCCTAGAGCCTATGCCCTGCAACAAGAGAAGGCACCGCAATGAGAAGCCCATGAACCACAACTGGAGAGTAGCCCCCACCTGCCGTAACTAGAGAAAAGCCTGCGTGGTAACAAAGACCCAGCACAGCCAAAAAGAAATATTAATTTTAAAAATCAGGTTATAAATAACTAGTCTCATCTCCTTCCCCTCCTCCTCCCTTCCCCTCGTCCTCCCTTCCCCCTCCCCTCTCCTTTCTGCCTCCCCCCTTTTCTCCTGCTCTTTTCCATCTCCTTCTTCTCTCCCCTCTCAGGAAAGCGAACAATGATATTATGAGGAGTCCTGTAAAGGGGCCCTGTGTAGCATGGAACTATTTCCTCTGGCCTGCAGCCTGTGAGGACCTGAGGCTGCCAACAGTCACAAGAGTTTGCTTAGCAGCAGATACCTTCACAGCCCAGGCCTGAGATGACTGCAGCCTATGGAGGCATCCTGAGCCACAGGACTTGGTTGAGCTGCACCCAGATTCCTGATTCACAGAAACTGTGAGATAATAAATGCGTATTGTTTTAAGCCTTGTGTAAAGCTATGGATAAACTAACCCAGAGGAAATAAAGAGTGACAAGGTTATCAGGATTTTTCTTATAAGTTTTCTAACAATGTACCTAAATAACCTGCAAGTATGAAAAGAAACCATTTAATCACCCAAACAATTTCTAAGGCACACTTATCCCATAAGATTCTTTGGGAGAAAACAAAAAGATTTCCTAGTCAAAAAATAGACATGGGGACTTCTCTGGTGGTCCAATGGTTAAGAATCCACCTGCCAGTGCAGGGGAACCAGTTTGTTCCATCTCTGGTCTGGGAAAAGCCTATGTATTGCAAAGAGTAACTAAGCCCGTGTGCTGCAGCAAGAGAAGCCACAGCAATGGGAAGCCCATGCACCGCAATGAAGAGTAGTCCTCATTTGCTGCAACTAGAGAAAGCCTGCGAGCAGCAACAAAGACCCAGTGCAGCACCCCCACCCCTGAAAAAAACCAACATCGTTTATTTTCCCCTTGGGAATTTGTGATCAATATTGCCATACTCAGTGCTCTGGAGAATTTTGCAATAACTTGAGTTTACCTTGCACTGCCTAAGCCTATTTGACCCTAGGACCTCTTTTCCTCATAATAACCATTAAGAGGCTGTGAAACACCTACTCCTCAGACATAGTTTGGGAAACAGCATGGGATTAAAGTTGACGTTTCAACTTCCGCTCTAGAACTTGAAGAGCCTTTCATGTGGAAGAGCCCTGGACGGGCAGCTGAGAGTTGGATCCTGGGTCAGGTCTTGCCAGTAAGTCAAGTGACCTTAGGCAGCTCCCTGAAGCTGCCCACAGTTCAGTTCAGTTGCTCAGTCGTGTCCGACTCTTTGCAACCCCATGAACCACAGTACGCCAGGCCTCCCTGTCCACCAGTTCCTGGAGTTCACCCAAACCCATGTCCACTAAATCGGTGATGCCATCCAACCATCTCATCCTCTGTCATCACCTTCTCCTCCTGCCCTCAATCTATCCCAGCATCAGGGTCTTTTCCAATGAGTCAGCTCTTCGCATCAGGTGGCCAAAGGACTGGAGTTTCAGCTTCAACATCAGTCCTTCCAATGAACACCCAGGACTGATCTCCTTTAGGATGGACTGGTTGGATCTCCTTGCAGTCCAAGGGACTCTCAAGAGTCTTCTCCAACACCACAGGTCAAAAGCATCAATTCTTTGGCACTGAGCTTTCTTTATAGTCCAACTCTCACATCCATACATAACCACTGGAAAAACCATAGCCTTGACTAGACGGACCTTTGTTGACAAAGTAATGTCTCTACTTTTCAATATGCTGTCTAGGTTGGTCATACCTTTCCTTCCAAGGAGTAGGCGTCTTTTAATTTCATGGCTGCAATCACCATCTGCAGTGATTTTGAAGCCCAGAAAAATAAACTCAGCCACTGTTTCCCCATCTATTTGCCATGACGTGATGGGACCAGATGCCATGATCTTCGTTTTCTGAATGTTGAGCTTTAAGCCAACTTTTTCACTCTCCTCTTTCACTTTCATCAAGCGGCTCTTTAGTTCTTCTTCACTTTCTGCCATAAGGGTGGTGTCATCTGCATATCTGAGATTATTGACATTTCTTCCAGCAATCTTGATTCCAGCTTGTATTTCTTCCAGTCCAATGTTTCTCATGATGTACTCTGCATATAAGTTAAATAAGCAGGGTGACAATATACAGCCTTGATGTACTCTTTTTCCTATTTGGAACCAGTCTGTTGTTCCATGTCCAGTTCTAACTGTTACTTCCTGACCTGCATACAGGTTTCTCAAGAGGTAGCTCAGCCACCCACAGGAACCTGTCAAATAACTAGAGCAGCAGAATTTTTAACTCTCCACAGCCCTGCAAGGTTGGTTTTTATTCTCTTGACTGCTGCTTCACCATTGTAAAAGAGCTGCTGAAGCTCCAGACATCATGTCAGTATTTGAAGCACTTCATATTAGGGGAACAGGAAGTGTCAATCATGTATGTCTCCCCTTTTAAGGAAAATAAAGTTCTCCCAGATATTATCTTATCTTCTCTTAGTTCGTTGGCAAGAACCCACTACCTGCCCCCACCACCCCACTGTGATCACCTTGACTTCCTATTGCCCCAGGGCCGCTGTGTCACTTCTTCAGGCATATCTGGTCTTGTGGAGAGTTCAAGCAAAAATCCTGAAATTGGGTTTTAGTGAGTCTGATTGACCTGTCTTTGATCAAGTGCCAATTCCTGACCAAATACCTTGGCTAAGAGGATAAGAAATACTCTGTGATACACAGTGAGGTGGCTGTGTTCCAATAAAACAATTTATCAAAACCTGTTGGGTCAGATTTGGCCTGTACGTTGTAGTTTGCCATCTCCTGAACTACAGTGTTCCTCATCCCCGAAATGCTGGACACTGGAGGGCCTGATTTATTGCTACTACTGTTATTATTACTATCATTACTATTACTGGATGCTTTACAGAGGCAATAGAGTTCCGTGAAGACTCTGCCTCCCTTCCCTTTGTCCTGAGGCCAAATTCCTTCACTTTTCTCCCTGTAGGTAATCATTTTTATTATTTTCTTTTGTATTCTTTCAGCATTCTTTATGAAAAGGCAAGCACATATTTTTTCTTATTTTTCCATCCTTTTTACATGCTTGACACACTTTTCTCTATCTTAATTATTTTTTCTAAATATTTATCTTCACGATCTTTCCACATCAGTTCATAGAGAAAATTTTCATTCCTTTTTACAGCTGCATGATATTCCATAGAATGGATGTAGCATATTAATTTAATCAGTAACTCACTGGTGGGTGTTTGAGTTGCTTTCAATTTTATGCCACTACAAACAAGGACAAAATGAATAGATTATAAAGAACTAATTTTTCCCAAGTATGTTGATTGGATAAACTTACAGAAATTTGTAATATTTATAATTTCAGTAGATAAATTGTGCATTATATTGGCTCGAATCAATTGCCTTACCAGAGTGTGAGAGACCCACCTTCCAGGGCTCATCAACAGTGTACGCTGAGAAAGGGTTGGCTTGGGAACTTCCCTAGTGGGCCAGCTAAGACTGCATGCTCCCAGTGCAGGGGACCTGAATTTGACCCCTGGCTGGGGAACGAGATCCTGAATGCTGCACACAAAGATCCTGCATGCCACAACTAAGATCCAGCACAACCAAATAAAAAAAAGAAACAGTTGTCTTTTTGCTAACTAGTGAGGTGCAAACTCATGGTTTTAATTTGTATTTCCCTTATGTGTAAAGCTTAAGGGTACCTGATTTTATGTTTAAGGCAGTCTTTTCACATCCTCAATGAGGCAGAGTTGCCAGCATTGATTGTGTATCTTTAAGCATACTTTTCAGGGTAGTAGCTCCAATATTATGGAAACCATTAACATGTATAGTTTTATTTGCTGGTTACTCAGAAAATGAGGTCATATACATTGAATTCATGCAAATCTGTTCCTAAAAAATTCCTAAACTCTTTTACTGTTTAATTTAGCATATCCTGTAGATTATCTACTCTAGATCATGTACTTTATGAAAGTACCTTTGAAGTAATGAAGGGCTTTTTATGGTGCATTAAGAAATTCAGGTAGAATATTTCTGAAGATAAAGTAACTGCTAGAAAATGCCTCCTCTGATAGAAGAATGGTGGTTTCATTTTATTTTAATTTAATGTCAGGAAGTTTCGTGCTTTCCTGATATGTAGCTAAATTGTGTACCTCTTCCTGAGAGCCTTATGCTTTTGCTGCTAAGTTGCTTCAGTCGTGTCCGACTCTGTGTGGCCCCAGAGACAGCAGCCCACCAGGCTCCCCCGTCCCTGGGATTCTCCAGGTAAGAACACTGGAGTGGGTTGCCATTTCCTTCTCCAATGCATGAAAGTGAGAAGTGAAAGTGAAGTTGCTCAGTCATGTCTGACTCTTAGCGACCCCATGGACTGCAGCCCATCAGGCTACTGCATCCATGGGATTTTCCAGGCAAGAGTACTGGAGTGGGGTGCCATTGCCTTCTCCGGAGAGGCTTATAGGAGCAGACAAATAAATAGGTTACTTTCAGTTCAGTTCAGTTCAGTCACTCAGTTGTGTCTGACTCTTTGCAACCCAATGGACTGCAGCATGCCAGGCCTCCCTGTCCATCACCATCCTGGAGTTTACTCAAATTCATATCCATTGAGTTGGTGATGCCATCCAACCATCTCATCCTCTGTCGTCCCATTCTCTGCCTGCCTTCAATCTTTCCCAGAATCAGGGTCTTTTCAAATGAGTCAGTGCTTTGCATCAGGTGACCAAAGGATTGGAGTTTCAGCTTGAGCATCAAGTCCTTCTGATGAATATTCAGGACTCATTTTCTTTAGGATGGACTGTTTGGATCTCCTTACAGTCCAAGGGACTCTCAAAAGTCTTCAACACCACAGTTCAAAATCATCAATTCTTTGGTGGTCACCTTTCTTTATGGTCCAGCTCTCACATCCATACATGACTACTGGAAAAACCATAACCTTGACTAGACAGACCTTTGTTGGCAAAATAGTGTCTCTGCTTTTCAATATGCTGTCTAGGTTAGTAAACAATATTTTTAAAAATATATTTCAGTTACAGTCATAGTGATCTAATGTACTGCAATCACCCATTCCTATACCCTGGGGATTTTTAATATAAATTGTAAAGTGATCACAGAATCAATAACTGCATTATTTGTAAAAGATTGTGTTAAATTATATTCTAATGTAAAATAAGTTTGGGATTCTCAGGTGGCGCAGTGGTAAAGAATCTGTCTGCAAATGCAAGGGACACAGGAGAGGTGGGTCCAACCCCTGGGTTGGGAAGATCCTCTAAAGGAGGAAGTGGCAATGCATTCCAGTATTCTTGCCTAGGAAATACCTTGGAGAGAGGAGCCTGGCAGGCTACAGTCCATGGGGTCACAAAAGACTCGAACACGGCAGAATGAGTGAACACCACACACACACACTCACAGACACACACACACACATGCATAAAATAAGGCAGAGTGAAGTTCAAAATTTATATAATATGGACATGCTGTTTATTTCATCCTATAGGTGTCCAGAAAACAGGAAAACTTGACATAAGGGTCTTTTTCTTGCTGAACCAGAGAATTTAATATATATTAGAAAATTTAATATATATTGAGCTTCAGAATTTATGTATTCATTTTTTAAAATCTCCCCACTTCTTTCTATTGTAAATTGTTCATGTCTCAAATATTTAAAGTTAGAGACAATAACTATTTTGCTAAAGAAATATCTTCCCCTTAATAACTATACAAAACAAACTCATTTACTAAGAAATTAGAAGAGATTTTGTTGGTTATTAAATTAGTGACATAATGAAGAATGGAAGGCACATTAGCTGGAAGTTATAAAATTGAAAACTATGTTATAATTTGGATAATAAAAATAAAAGGAGCTGAAGGGATATATTAATTGTAAAAATATTCTGAATACCTAAAGCATTATACATGCATGTACGATTGGGTGTTCATTTTATTTCTGATAGCGTGGATTTCTTAGCTTCTCTCAGTTTTCAAAGAACAGATGTATTTGGGTTCCGGGTAATGGAATTTATTGAAAGGATGCACAGAGGAGGAAAAGAGAGACAGGAAGACCCCTCTACAGCTGCACAGCCAGACCGCAAAGAAAACAATAAGTTATTTTGGGATGCACAGCAATTCTGGTGTCTCAACAAAGCTCCGCTGGGCCAGTTGCATAACTTGTCATCTTCCTTGCACCCTGTCCATATGCTGACGCCATTATTCTGTCTTGGTTCCCATTGTAACTGCCTTCCTGTCTTCACCCTTTAACATACTCACTGTTTTTGTTCTCAAAGACTCTTCCTCAGGCTCCCTTATGGCTCCTGTTCCTCTGGGGCTTAGTGCCCTCTCTCTCTCTCTCTCTCTCTTTTTTAATTGAAGGATAATTGCTTCACAGAATTGTGTTGGTTTCTGCCATACATCAACAGGAATCAACCATATACAAAAACATACGTCCCCTCCCTCTTCAACCTCCCTCCTGCCTCCCACCCCATCCCACCCCCTCTCGGTTGTTACACAGCCCCGGTTTGAGCTCCCTGAGTCATACAGCAAATTCCCATTGCAGTGCCCTCTCTTGAACATCTTTCTGCTTTTCATGAAATCTTTGCACATCCATTTTAGATCCGTTTTCCCAGAAGAAGCCCCTGGGATGAGCTTGTGTGTGACTTACTGAGGAAGTGCCCTCAGGAGAAATTGTCAAGGGAGGGAGAGGTCAAGGAAAGGGAAGAACTCCAATAAGGATGCAGCTAGGATTTAAAAAAAAAAAAAAAAAGACTTGAATGCACAGGCAGCAGCCAAGCAAAGCTGTAAGCTAAAGGTGAAGCACTGGTAGAAGGATGTCACCAAGAGACTGACAGTCAGCAACTGTGTTCCAGACAGAGTGAGTGTGTGTTTGGTGAAACACCAAGAGCGTCAGCATTTTATCCTTGGGCCATGTGGTAGGGCCAGGAATGCTGTCCTTGATGTAGGATAACCTGAACATGTCCATGGAGTTCTGAAGTACGACTTTTGATCCAAATAAGAATGCAGGAATTGGATGGGGCCAAAGTGCTGTCATGGGCTTCCCTGGTGGCTCAGCAGTAAAGAATCCGCCTGCCGATGCAGTAGATGCGAGTTTGATCCCTGGGTCACTAAGATCCCCTGGAGAAGGAAATGGCAAGCCACTCCAGTATTCTTGCCTGGAGAATCCCATGGACAGAGGAGCCTGGCAGGCTGCAATCTATGGGATCGCAGAGTTGGAGATGACTGAGCAACTAAGAACACAGCACAGGACTCTAAGGGGAAGGTGTTAACCCTTATCCATGCTTTGAAGAGGAGGAGACCAAGGCACACAGAGGTGAAGAAATGGGCCAAAGGCCACATGACTCAGAAGTCGAGCCGGGGTTTGATCTCCAGCAGGCTGTCTCCTGTCCATCCTAGAGGAAATCAGTCCTGAATATTCACTGGAAGGACTGATGCTGAAGCTGAAACTCCAATCCTTTGGCCACCTGATGTGAAGAATTGATTCATTTGAAAATTCAGACCCTGATGCTGGGAAAGATGGAAGGCAGGAGGAGAAGGGGACGACAGAGGATGAGATGGCTGGATGGCATCACCGACTTGATGGACGTGAGTTTGAGTGAATTCTGGGAGTTGGTGAGAGACAGGGAGGCCTGGCATGCCGCAGTTACGGGGTCGCAAAGAGTTGGACACAACTAAGCGACTGAACTGAACTGATGGTCTGTAAGACATTCGTCTGTGGAAAACAGCTTAGACACTCCAGTAGGCAGAAAAGTCTGACCATAACCTTGCATATTTGAAGACACAGGCTGTGTTCTTCCTGCTGAGTCCCTGTGTCACTGCATGTGTCGTTACGGACTGAACTGTATCTCCTCAAGTCACACGTTGAAGCCCTCATCCCCCGTGTGGCTGTGTCTGAAGACAGGGCCTTCAAGGAGGTGATCAAGATTACATGACAGCCCAAGTACTCCAGTATGACCAGTGGCCTTACAAGAAGGGGAAGAGACACCAGTACTGTCTCTTTCTCTGTCCTTTGCACTTAGAGGAAAAGCCATGTGAGGACGCAGCGAGAAAGCAGCCTCTGCCACCCAAGGACAGCGATCTCACCAAAACCAGCCCCTCTGTCACCTTGATCTTAGATTTCCAATCTCCAGAACCGTGAGAAAATAAATGGAAGTTGTTTTTTTAGCTATCCAGTTTGTGATACTCTACTGGGGAAGCCAGAGTTGATCACAACCTAGCTGATCAATATATTTTTCCTTAGTTGACTTTCTCTCCTCTAGCATATTCACACAAAAAAAATGAAACTACAGGATCTTAAACTTAGAACACAACTAAGGTTTATTCCTCACTCATAGTTCACAGCCCAGTGGGCTTGTGGGGGTCTTGCGATTACTCACAGATGGGCTAACTGAGGCTTTACCAACCCTTAGCAATAGCATCTAGACCACAGTGGTTTTCTCCATCACCATGGAGGTGAACAGAGACCCAAAGGACCACCATAGGACTGAAGAATTAAAATTTTCCGTCCAGAGGTAGCCGGCATCACTAGTACTTTCGGCCTATGCCAGAACTAACCACATGGCTTTAAATGTTACCAGGGGCTTAGAACATTCAGGGAACCCTTGGTTATCCAGTGAGCAGCAAACTTCACGACTAGAGAAAATCAAAACTCTTCCTGACTATAAAACAGGTGATCTGTCCATTAGACCCTAATGTTTTGGGGATATGGGGAGATGTTTTGTCTTGATATCTTATTTCACTGTTTTTTGTTTGTTTCTTGTTTTTCTTTAATTGCCAAGTCCTTTTTCTTTAAATTTTATTTTTATTTACTTATTTGGCTGGGCCTAGTCTTAGCTGTGTCATGCAGGATCTTTAGTTGCAACATGTGAACTCTTAGCTGCAGCATGGAAGATCTAGTTCCCTGATCAGGGATCAAACCCAGGCCCCCTGCACTGGGAGCTCAGAGTCTTAGCCACTGGACCACCAAAGCAGTCCCTTGCCAATTCTTTATTTTATTTTTTGACCGTGCCATGGGTCTCGTGCAATTTAGTTCCCCAACTAGGGACTGAACCTGAGCCCTTGGCAGTGAGAATGCAGAGTCCTAACTGCTGGACCACCAGGGAATCCCCTTATTTTACTGTTTTAATGTACTAGTTGCAAATGATTTCTCTTCTAGTAATGGAGTGATTAAGAGTGGGGACCTCAGAACCAGACTTCCTGAGTTCGTATCCTGGCTCTTTCTATGGGCTGTGTACCCTTGGGTGAATTACTCAGTCTCTCTGTGTATCAGTTTTGTCCATGTATTAAAGGGAATGATAATGGTATTAATAATAGGATTTACATAACAAGGCTGTCAAGATTAAATGAGTTTGTTGAAGTGAAGCCTGAGGACTGAGCTTCATACAGTGGGTGCTCAATAAACCTTGTCATTATTTTTACTGAACCACTTTGCTTTTCACTGAAGAAAACTATTCTTCAGCTGCAGCATCTAACTTCAGCCAGAGCTTGTGGATACATGTGCACTGGGTCACAAAGGGAAACCACATAAGAGGGAATAACAGCGCAAACCTCAAACCACTCTTGGAAAAACAGCTCAAAGTTCATGTTCAGTTGAAAGTGGTTGGGCTGTGTGGTCTTTAGCAGCAAAAGAAGGGTGTGCGCATGCAAAGTACAAAATGTCAAGCAGAGAGATATTGGACAAACCACACATGAAATTCTGTCTTGAGAGTCCATTCTCATGTAGCCTTTACATAACATAATGTGCTCAGACAGGGTCTTGTTATTTAAAAAAAATTTTGTATCTATATTTTGAAGTATAGTTGATTTACAATCTTGTGTTAGTTTCTGCTGTACAGCAAAGTGATTTAATTATATATAAATTTATACATTCTTGTTAATCTTTCCGATTATGATTTATCACAGGATACTGAAGATAGTTCCATGTGCTATACAGTAGGACCTTGTTGTTCATCCATTCAAATATAATGGTTTGCATCTGTTAATCCCAAACTACCAATCCATCCCTTCACCCTCTGTGAGTCTGTTTGTTTTGTACAGAAGTTCACTTGTCATATTTTAGATTCCACAGAGAAGTGATATCACATGGTATTTGTCTGGCTTACTTCACTTGGTATGATCATCTCTAGCCCCATCTATATTGCTGCTAGGCAATATTTCATTCTTTTTCATGGCAGGGTAATATTTCATAGTGCTATTATGACATTGGGGTGCATGTATCATTTTGAATTATAGTTTTAAACAGAGTCTTACATATACATGAATCAAGAATTAAAAATAGACTAAAAACAGATTTCATTTGACTTATTTTCATTTCACACACACACATGAAATCTATTCAATCTCTCCTTGGCTACTGAGACTAGATAACATTCCAGAAAACCCCAGTACTTCTTGAACTTTTATTTCTTCTTTTCTGGACAGTCTCTGTGGGGAATGTGATTTCCCAGGGGCTCTGCGCAGGATTCACCGGGACGATTACATCTTCCAGCCCTCACCAGGGACTTGAGACTAAAATCTGGCTCCCAGGAGTTTGCCTGACCTGCCAGTGCAGCCTTCTCTCATCTGCCAGCGTCTCCTGGATGCACTCAACTCCCTTTCATTTCACCACTGAGAACCCAGACATTTGTGAGAATGAAATCTTATTCAGGTATACCAACAACTCTGAAGCCTTAACTTTAAAACTAAATTGATTTCTGCTTGAATTCACGTTTTTCTTTCCTTACCTCGAGAGCACTCATTAAGTGTCTGCACACTTACTGTGTCACATAGATAAGGAAAACACTCAAGACTCTAAGTGCACTTTAAAATTTACTTTAAAAAAGTAAGCAGTTTTGAAAGAAGACATTTAAGTCTCCTTCACTGTACATTATTTAACAAAAATCATGAACTGCTATTAGTAACTTCTGTGAGTATACTGAGGGTGTTAATTTAGTTCTTTCCTATTTCCCCCTATTCATCTTTGTGCGCTTTGAATAAAAGACATTTATTTTATACTCTACATATAATTATGGTTTTGTGCCCCTGCATTAGTAGTAGGGAATGCCTTGTTCCACTTCAACTTCAAAAGAAGAGGTTTTACAGTTTTAGAGAAATGAATAAGCATCTTAAAGGCAAAGCATGTCAGCCCAGTTTACACAGTAAATACTGACAGGATTTTGTTGAGATTAAGATCTACACAGGATAGAGAGTGAAGTAAGTCAGAAAGAGAAAAAAATAAATACATTAACACATATAAATGAAATCTAGAAAATGGTGATCTTATATGCAAAGATAGATGTATAGATGATATGTAAAAAGACAGATGTATAGATGATGTATAGATGATAGATGTATGTATAGATGATCTTATATGCAAAGCAGAAATAGAGACATTGACACAGAGAACAAAAGTATGAAGACCAAGGGAGAAAGAGAGGATGGGAAGAATTGGGAGGTTGAGACACTATACACTATTGATATATATACTATATAGAGTATATACATATATATATATATATATATACACTATTGATGCTATGTATAAAATAGATAACTAATGAGAGCCTACTGTATAGCACAGGGACCTCTACTCAAGCTCTGGGGTGACCTCAATGGGGAAGAAATCCAAAACAGAAGGGATGTATGTGTATGTATAGCTGATTCACTTTGATATACAATAGAAACTAACACAACATTGTAAAGCACAAGCCAATAAAAGTTAATTTAAAAAAAGACCTACACAGGAATTCAGAACACTCAGAGAAAGTAGCAAGAAATAGCCCTGAGAGGTCTCAATAAGTTTAAGAGGTTTTTAGCTTTGCAGACCAAGATAAATGTAAGGAACATATTCAATGAATATTTATGCTCCTCTCCAACAGGTACAAGACATTTCCACCAAGTCAATGGCACATTTATTATTCTTGTTTTGTTTGGGTTCAGGTTGAGCTATTTATTTTCCAAACAATAGGCTGTAAGAATGAATTCTGTTCTCTCTTTCTTTCTTCTGTTTTTTAATAACTGTTTCTGGTTCTCCACATTAATTCCCTTTGCCAAGTGTATACATGATCTATATTTTAAAAAGTGACTTGCTTTCTGAAAAACACAAAAACACTAATTCAAAAGATACATGCCTCCCAATGTTCATTGCAGCACCATTTACAATAGCCATGATATGGAAGCAACCTAAGTGTCCACCAACAGATGAAGGGATAAGAAAGATGTGATATATATCTACAATGGAATATTATCCTTGAAAAGAATGAAATTTTGCCATTTGTAGCAACATGGGTGGACCTGGGGGCATTAAGCTAAGTGAATTAAGTCAGATAAAGACAAATGCTGTATGATATTTTGCGCTTGTGTGCAGAATCTAAAAAATACAACACAGTGAATATAATAAAACAGAAGCAGACGCATAGATATAGAGTGCAAATTAGTGGTTACCAGTGGGAAGGGAGGAGAGATAATATAGGGGTGGGGAAAGGGGAGGCACAAACTATTGGTGTAGCATAAGCCCAAGGATGTATTGTACAACATGAGGAATGTAGCCAATATTTTGTAATAATTATAAATGGAAAGTAACCTTTAAAAATTGTATGCATGAGTGCTAAGTCTCTTAAGTCGTGTCCAACTCTGTGTGACCCCATGGACTGTAGCACACCAGGCTTCTCTGTCCATGGGACTCTTCAGGCAAGAATATTGGAGTGGGTTGCCATGACCTCCTCCAGGGGATCTTCCCGACCCAGGGATCAAACCAGCATCTCTTACATCTTCTGGATTGACAGGTAGGTTCTTTACCACTAAAGCCACACAAAAAAATTACTAAAAATTTAAATGACTTCCTCTGAAGTAATAAAACATGCTTGGGGTCAAGAAAGTAAAACACCTTGGGCACATTTAACCCTAGGCTGAGATGCCACTGTACAGATTTAAGTAGAGGAAAGTGATGAATTCTGGATTGACTCTGAGCACTGTACAACTAAAAAGAAGTGGAGGTGGGTTTGGTGTTTAAAATTTAAAAACACATCAGGTACCTTTGTTTCTCTTATCTTGATAGTTCCTTTCAACCTTCCTTAGAAATTCCAAACCATGTGAAAAAGAGATGTGAAGAGACAGCAAAGAGGTGAAGAAAGGAAAGAAAAGAAGTGATGTAGTTATGGAGAGACAAAAGCAAGAGAGGCTTCTTGGGAGCAGGGAGAGTAGGGGAAGGATCTCATATAAATATTGTTTTCAAATAATTGTAGTAACTAAGAATAAAACCACAGCTAACTCTAGCTGTGATACATCAACTGACTAAAAGTAAGAAATCTGCATGCTGAGGGAAGCAAAGCAGCTCAGCTGTTGACACAGCTGACAAGCCTGTGCAGCAGGGGAAGCTGAGCATCAGATGGGAACCGTTGTATCCCATTGTCTTAGCTTTCTTTTCCACCTTGGTCAACATTTTGGTTTTTTACTACTACTGCTAATAGGGTTAGTTGCTCAGTCGAGCCTGACTCTTTGCGACCCCATGTACTACAGCCCTCTGTCCATGAGATTTTCCAGGCAAGGATGCTGGAGTGGGTTGCCATTTCCTTCTCCAGGGGATCTTCCCAACCCAGGAATCGAACCCGGGTCTCCTGCACTGCAGGCAGATTCTTTACCAACTGAGCTACAAGAGAAGCAAAGCTTGTTTTTCACAAATGGGCACAATAAAGGACAGAAATGATATGAACCTAACAGAAGCAGATGATATTAAGAAGAGGTGGCAAGAATACACAGAATAACTATATTAAAAAGATCTTCACGACCCAGATAATCACAATGGTGTGATCACACACCTAGAGCCAGTCACCCTGGAATGCAAAGTCAAGTGGGCCTTAGGAAGCATCACTATGCACAAAGCTAGTGGAGGTGATGGAATTCCAGTTGAGCTATTTCAAATCCTAAAACACGATGCTGTGAAAGTGCTGCACTCAATATGCCAGCAAATTTGGAAAACTCAGCAGTGACTCCAGGACTGGAAAAAGTCGGTTTTCATTCCAATTCCAAAGAAAAGCAATGCCAAAGAATGTTCAAACTAACAAACAATTGCACTGATCTCACACGCTAGCAAAGTAATGCTCAAAATTCTCTAAGCCAGGCTTCAAAAGTATGTGAACCATGAACTTCCAGATGTTCAAGCTGGATTTAGAAAACATAGAGGAACCAGAGATCAAATTGCCTACATCCATTGGATCATCAAAAAAGCAAGAGCGTTCCAGAAAAACATCCACTTCTGCTTTATTGACTATGCCAAAGCCTTTGACTGTGTGGATCACAACAAACTCTGGAAAATTCTTCAAAAGATGGGAATACCAGACTACCTGACCTGCCTCTTGAGAAATCTGTATGCAGGTCAGGAAGCAACAGTTAGAACTGGACATGGAACAACAGACTGGTTCCAAATAGGAAAGGAGTACGTCAAGGCTGTATATTCTCACCCTGCTTATTTAACTTATATGCACATAGAAGTTAAATAAGCAAGGTGACAATATACAGCCTTGACGTTATATGAGAAATGCTGGACTGGATGAAGCACAAGCTGGAATCAAGATTGCCGGGAGAAGTATCAATAACCTCTGATATGCAGATGACACCACCCTTATGGCAGAAAGTGAAGAGGAACTAAAAAGCCTCTTGATGAAAAAGAAAGAAGAGAGTGAAAACGTTGGCTTAAAACTCAACATTCAGAAAACAAAGATCATGGCATCTGGTCCCATCACTTCATGGCAAATAGATGGGGAAACTAGTTTTGGGGGCTCCAAAATCACTGCAGATGGTGACTACAGCCATTAAAAGACATTAAAAGAAATTAAAAGACACTTGCCCTTTGGAAGAAAAGCTATGACCAACCTAGACAGCATATTAAAAAGCAGAGACATTACTTTGTCAACAAAGGTCCGTCTAGTCAAGGCTGTGGTTTTTCCTGTGGTCATGTATGGACGTGAAAGTTGTGAAGAAAGCTGAGTGCCGAAGAATTGATGCTTTTGAACTGTGGTGTTGGAGAAGCCTCTTGAGAGTCCCCTGGACTGCAAGGAGATCCAACCAGTCAATCCTAAAGGAAATCAGTCCTGAATGTTCATGAGAAGGACTGATGCTGAAGCTGACACTCCAGTCCTTTGGCCACGTGATGTGAAGAGCTGACTCATTTGAAAAGACCCTGATGCTGGGAAAGATTGAAGGCAGCAGGAGAAGGGGATGACAGAGGATGAGATGGTTGGATGGCATCACCGACTCAACGGACATGAGTTTGAGTAAATTCCAGAATTTGGAGATGGACAGGGAGGCCTGGCATGCTGCAGTCCATGGGTCACAGTGAGTCAGACACGGCTGAGCAACTGAACTGAACTGATTAGTGTACTTCTAAATTTATTTGTATGTATGTATTTCAAATTATAGTTGACTGGCAATATCACGTTAGTTTCAGTATACAGCCAAGTGTTTCAGTTATACACACACACACATCTATTCATTTTCAGATTCTTTTCTCTTATAGGTTATTATAGAATATTGAGTATAGTTACCTGTGTATTTGTATTTATTTTTAAATTTTTTATCTAGAGATTCCAGAAGTGTACCAAACAGAGTTCCTGTATGCTCTTTATTCAGCTTCCCCTATTGCTAGCATCTTACATAATCATAGTGCAATGATTAAAACTGAGAAATAAGCTCATTTGTACCATTTTTAAAGATTTCACATATAAGTGATATGATATTTGTTTTTCTCTGACTTATTTCACCAAGTATGACAATCGCTAGGTACATCCATGTTACTGCAAATGGTATTTTTTCTTTTTTATGGCTGAGTGGTATTCTCTTATGGAGAAGGAAATGGCAGCCCACACCAGTATTCTTGCCTAGGGAATCCTGTGGACACAGGAGCCTGGTGGGCTGCCATATATGGGGTCACACATGACTGAAGCACCTTAGCAGCAGCAGCAGCAGCATTCTCTTATATGTACATTTTCCTGCTGCATAGCACAGGGAACTCTTCTCTCAGTGTTCTGTAGGGACCTATATGGGAAAAGAATTTTTGAAAGAACAGATATATGTATATATACAACTGATTCACTTTGATATACAGCAGAAATTAACATTTTAAATCAACTATAGTCCAATAAAAGTTTTAAAAAAAAGCAACATTGGTGCTTGATTATTACTGCTGCTGCTAAGGTGCTTCAGTCGTGTCCGACTCTGTGTGACCCCATAGACGGCAGCCCACCAGGCTTCCCCGTCCCTGGGACTCTCCAGGCAAGAACACTGGAGTGGGTTGCCATTTCCTTCTCCAATGCATGAAAGTGAAAAGTGAAAGTGAAGTCGCTCAGTCCTGTCCAACTCTTAGCAACTCCTTGGACTGCAGCCCACTAGGCTCCTCCGTCCACAGGATTTTCCAGGCAAGAGTACCAGAGACTTTGAATTTCACCAGTTTTTCTATTACCGTTCTTTGTCTGTTTTAGAATCCTGTGTTGCATTTAGTTGTTGTATTAGTCAGTGCTGTGTACTGAATATGTCTCCTCACTCCAAATCCAATAGTGAAACCCTAATCCCCATTATGATGGAATTTGGAAATGGGGCCTTTGGTATGTGCTTAGATCATGGTGGGTAGAGCCCGAGGTAGGATTATGTAAGGGATGAGGGACTAAGCTTTCCTTCTACATGAGAGAATGTGGTGAGAAGTTAGCCATCTGCCACTTTAGGGTCCTCCCTAGAATCCAACCATGATGGCACTATGATCTGGGACTTCCAGCCCTGACAACTGTGAGAAATAAATTTCTGTTGTTAATAAGTTGCCCAGTTATGGTATTTTGTTATTGCAGCTTGAGCTGATTAAGATAGCTATCTAATGTGGCAGAACAAATTGGGATTACCATAAACTCAGCAGCTAAAAACAATACATTAATTATTTCATAGTTTTTGTGGGTTATGGTTTCAGGCATAGATTCACTGTGTTCTCTGCGAAGGGTCTCACAAAGCTGTGATCCAGGTGTCAGCTGGGCTGACGTTTGAAGGCTAGAATGGGAAGATTCTGCTTCCAAGCTCCCTCAGGTGTTGGTAGAATTCATTTCCCTGAGACTGTAGGACTGGGGGCCCTGGCTTCTTGCTGGCTAACGGCTACTCTCAGCCTGTGGGTGGGTCTCCCAAGTGGCCACTTGCTTCTCCAAAGGTGACTGGAAGAACTCTCTCGAGCAGGTCTGCCAGCAACATGGAGCCTTATCTAACATGACACCATCACAGGGACAATGATATCCATCACCACTGCCAGATTCTGTTGTCAGAAACAGTCAAGGCGGGGGGGCGGGGTGGGGCCACAGTTACCCCCAGGGGGTGGGGATCATAATTATTCACATGGACTTGGTCCTCCGTGGTGGCCACACCTCTTATTTGTGGCAATTACACAGTCCTCTTGTCCTTCATAACCTTGGCACTTAGAATACTGAGCTGCTTTTATTGATGTGTGTACTTTTGTCCATTGTGGGTTTTTTTTTACTTTTTATGAAAGTTTATTTATTTATTTTAATTGGAGGCTAATTACTTAACAATATTGTAGTGGTTTTTGCCATCCATTGACATGAATCAGCCAAGATGGTAAAGATGACCCTATATGCGAGACCATTGTGTTTTTAACAATTATTAAAATATTTTTCTCAGATAACTTGGGACACATACATGTCATTTACCCTCCCTGCAAACTTTAGCCTGTGAATCATCACGTGTCTCTTGTCTCTGCCCCTGTTTTCATTTCCTGAGAGATGCTGGAGAAGAGACATAGCAAGCATAAGAGACCACCTCAAGAAATCATGGGCAGACAAAGACAAGCATCATATGATATTGCTTTTATGTGGAATCTAAAAAAAATGGTACAAATGAACTTATGAGCTTAATTACAAAACAGAAATGAGTCACAGATGTAGAAAACAAATTTATGGCAGGGGGATAAATCGGGAGATTGGGATTGACACATATACAGTGCTGCTGCTGCTGCTGCTGCTGCTGCTGCTAAGTCGCTTCAGTCGTGTCCGACTCTGTGCGACCCCATAGACAGCAGCCCACCAGGCTTCCCCATCCCTAGGCTTCTCCAGGCAAGAACACTGGAGTGGGTTGCCATTTCCTTCTCCAATGCATGAAAGTGAAAAGTGAAAGTGAAGTCGCTCAGTCATGTCTGACTCTTCGAGACCCCATGGACTGCAGCCTACCAGGCTCCTGCGTCCCTGGGATTTTCCAGGCAAGAGTACTGGAGTGGGGGTGCCATTGCCTTCTCCAATACACAGTGCTACATTTATATAAAATAGATAACTAAAAAGGACCTACTATATAGCACAGGAAACTCTGTTCAATATTCTGTAATAACCTATATGGGAAAAGAATCTAAAAAGCAATGTATATGTGTATATATGTAACCGATTCACTTAGCTGTATACCTGAAACTAACATGATGTAAATCAACTATAACCCAATAAAATAAAAATAAATAATGAAAACTTAAAAAAAAATAATGGGGAGGCATAAATTAGGAATTTGGGATTAACATATACACACTACTATATATAAAATAGATAATAAGTATCCACTGTATAGCACAGGGAACTCTACTCAATGTTCTGTAATAACCTATAAGGGGAAAGAATCTGAATAAAAAGATAAATATGTAAATATAAGTGAATCACTTTGCTGTATACCTGAAACTAACACAACATTGTAGATCAACTATATTTCAATTAAAATAAAAAAGAGGTAACAGGTTAGCTATAAAAGGTTGTGAGCCTAGACAAATGATCACATCTTTGATAGAAATCAGAAAATTAATGGGAAGATGCTGGGTTGGGAAGCATGCTGCTGCTGCTAAATCCCTTCAGTCGTGTCCGACTCTGTGCGACCCCATAGGATGGCAGCCCACCAGGCTCCGCCATCCCTGGGATTCTCCAGGCTAGAACACTGGAGTGGATTGCCATTTCCTTCTCCAGTGCATGATAAGTGAAAAGTGAAAGCAAAGTCGGTCAGTCGTGTCCGACTCTTAGTGACCCCATGGACTGCAGCCCACCAGGCTCCTCCGTCCATGGGATTTTCCAGGCAAGAGTACTGGAGTGGGGTGCCATTATACTGAACATTTATTGCTTGCACTCTGGAAAGCTTGATGAATCTTAGCTAGAGTGATACAGATGGAGAGAACAGCACCCCGATTTTAGTGGCGGGTGTGGCTGTGAAACCTTTCAGAGCCCTGGGTCTCAGCGATCAGCTCAGGAAATGGCCCATCCTGATCAGAGCCATGGAGATGCTCAGTTGCATCTTCTTAGAGCTTTTGAGAAAGAGGCAGTATCTTGCAGAGCTTTACTCCACGGGAGATAAGCCTGAATCTATGGTAAGCATTCTGCCATGCATGTTAATTAATATTACGTTTTGCTCAGACACAGAAACCTCATATTTACAATAATTTAAATAAGATACAGGTGTATTTTTTCTTACATGAATGGAGTCTGCAGTAAGCAATTCAGGGAGGCTGTGTGGTGGCTCCATGGCCAGCAGAGCATGGTTTCTCTCTTGCTTTTGTTCCTGATAACACGGATGGTTCCAGACAGATGCTTGAATTTTCAGGCTGTAGGGAAAAGGGAGATGGTAAAGAGGGATCCTTCAAGGACAACTTTCTGAAAATTGCTCATGACGCTTCTTCCACTTGTGTGCCATTGGCCACACTACCATGCTTAACTGCAACAGAGGCATGGAAACGTGGTCTTTACCTCAGGAGGCTGTTCCCAGCCACAGGTGAGAGGTTTTATGATAAAGCAAGCAAAGGGGAAACAGCTGTGGGTGGACAATGAGCTTTCTCTGCTGCTCCCTCCGCCAGTGGAGAGACTGACTGGAAATAGAGTCTGCTCTGAAGGAGCAGAGTTGAAAGATGGGACTAAATCAGTCTTGTCCCAGTGACAGCTTTGAATCCCTGGATCAAGCTGTACTTGAAGCCAAAATACCCCTGCTACTTAAGCTAATAACTCTCCCTTCTTTCCTTATTCCCTCACTTCTTCATTCCTTCATTTCTGTTTTTCTTCCTTCTTTCTCATTCTCTGTTTTAACTGAAAAAATCTCGACTGGTACAGAAAGGAGGATTTCCCCCAGACAGCATATAGTTCAGTTCAGTTCAGTCGCTCAGTCGTGTCCCTCTCTGCGACCCCATGAATCGCAGCATGCCAGGCCTCCCTGTCCATCACCAACTCCCAGAGTTCACCTTTATTTCTTTATTCTCTCAAGCTCTCCGTTCCCCTCACAGTTACTCAGAAAGGCAACTGAATTTTCCCTTTGTCTCCTAAGGGTCAAATTATGCATCTCCATGCTCTATTTCCTTTCAGCCTAAAGGATAGGGAGCTGCTGATGTTTCTTAGAATTTGCCTTTTTGAGATTGGATTAAAAATTTAAAAATATGTTGGCTTGTAAATCTCTACTAAGACTCATAAGCTGTAAATCTCAACCTATTCTAGGTATTTTTACTTATTTTTAGTAAATGTTCCTTGTAATTCTTTCCCTATTTAGTAAAAACTCCTCTGTCCAATATCTTGGCTGCATACTCACGTCCTCTTCCTCAAGTCTGACTTTTATTAACATTAATAGCATCTGTGAGAATTAGAGCTTAATGGATTGCTTTTTGTTGATCTGAGAACCCTGCCATAATAAAAATCCTTGTTTTAAAGGATTCCAAACAGTCAGTTGGTCAGCAATCCAGCCTTTTTTTTTTAAACTAACTTTGCTGCTGCTGCTGCTGCTAAGTTGCATCAGTCGTGTCTGACTCTCTACGACACCACAGACAGCACCCCAACAGGCTCCCCCCGTCCTGGGATTCTCCAGGCAAGAATACTGGAGTGGGTTGCCATTTCCTTCTCCAGTGCTTGAAAGTGAAAAGTGAAGTCACTCAGTCGTGTCCAACTCTTACCGACCCCATGGGCTGTAGCCTACCAGGCTCCTCTGTCCATGGGATTCTCCAGGCAAGAGTATTGGACTGGGGTGCCGTTGCCTTCTCCGAAACTAACTTTGCTAGTAGAATCAATTTGCCCAGCCTGTTCCCTTGGCATCTCTTTTTCTGGGTCTTTCCTTTGAAGCAGTCAATCCAAAACATTAGGTTTGGAGGTTTTTTTCTATCAGATTCTGAAAGCACGGTTTTCACTTAAATTATTATGCGTCTCTGTCCTTACTTATATCAGTAAAGTGATTATGAGTGTCTACCAACTGCAATTCTCAGGCTATGAAATCTGGATTTTTGAATTTAAATTATACCACAGCACCATATGGCTGAGGAGAGAGGAGTGCTCAATTTCTTATCTAACAGAGAGTTCCTCTTGTCAAGCAAGGAAATTGCCTTCACAGTCCAAGTTTTCCCCGTGTCTCAAAGCGCATGCGCATAGGATATTCTGAAGCGGCTCAGAGAAAAGTTGCTGCAAAACACAGCAACGAGGAGAGCTCCCCGCGAGTCTCCTGTTGCCCGTCTTCTCACTGATGCTGAGGAGGCCACGAGGCCAAGTTCCGGAAATGGGAGCACTCTGGGTGTCCTTCACTTACGAGCGTTAAAAAAATGTATTCAACTTGAGGCTTATTCAGAACTTCATTCCTTTCCTGGAGGGCATGGTGAGCAGGGGCTACCAGGCTAATGCAATTATGTGTGGGAGCACCACGGAGACCCCTAAAGCTTCTGAAGCACAAGGTCAAATGCTACAAAAGTGTAGGTGTGTTGGGGGATGCGGCTGATTTATGATTATGAGGACTCTTCTCTCTGAATCTGTCATGAATTAATGGGACTCGGGAGCTACACATCCTCTTTAGGGTTATAAATGGCATCCTGACGTTTTAGACTGGGCCACCTTTCTCTCACACCCGATATTAGGGGACACTTGACTGCCTACTGAGACAGTGACCTTGTACTTGCCTTCCTTCAAGTCGGCGTCAGGACTATTGCAGACAACTCAGGGGTGATCTCTGTTATTTACTAGGCACAGGAACCAAGCCGGGTCCTTTTGTATGTCAGTGGCACTGGATACCTCCTCCCGGCCTCCGAACCCGCTCTCCGCGTGCCCTTTGCTCCTGGTGGCCGACCTGGCTGGCTGACATCCCCGTGGCCCCTGCGCTCTGCCTTCTAGCTGGGGCTGTCCGTCGGGTGAGTGCAGGCAGGGAGGCTGGGGTGTCTGTTTCCCGGCCTCCTTTCTGTGGTCAGCAGCGCTGACACCTACACAGCTCCCACCACGTGGCCTTCTCCCCTCTGACCTCTGGTAACATCTCACTCCCTGTGCCTCTGGATTCTGAACCTCCTCCCTGCCGTCGCTGGCCCTGAGTATTACACCACCCAATGGTGGTTTCCCTTTACCTGCCCACACTTAAGTAAATAATATATTTCTTAAACTCTCTCCACATTTCTGCTTCATTGTGCCCTGGGTTTCTTGCTGGAAGCCTGTGTGTTAAAACAGCATTGTCTTGATTTGTCTGATCTCCCTTCTGCCTCTTCCACCTGCTCTGACTCAGTCTTTCCTCTTAAGTGTCTGTAAAAGGCCACCATCTATGTTTGTTTGTGCTTATTTGCTTAATGCACTTGCTTCAGCTCATTTTCAGAAGGATGTGATTACGCATGTTGGCTGGGCATGCCCCGCGCTGCCTAGCCTCTGCCCCCTTAAAATACGCTGTATCTTTAGGTCACCCACACAAACTTTTAAGAAATCGGGGGGAACCTTCAATCTGACTCTTCCCTGACATGAAGACAACCTCTAAGATACATCTTATTGAAGTCAGTCCTTTAAAATAGAATTTAACTGAACCTTTTGGCATGACTATAACCTCAGAAATATCATATGTACTTGCCTGGTGACACTGAAGTGTCTACTATTTTGGTTAGAACAGGTTTCACTTTGATTCTTTTGAGATGATTGTCTTTTTAAGATGGAAATTTCTTTTTTTCTCTTTTTTTGAAATATTCATTTGTCTGGCTGCACTGGGTCTTGGTCGCCGCGCAGAGGCTCTTCACTGGGTGCGGGGCTCTTTGTCATGGTGCAGGGCTTCTCTCTCTAGCTTTGGTGCACATGCTCCAGAGTGCACAGGTTCAGTGGTTGCCCCACAGGATGTGGGATCTTAGTTCCCCGACCAGGGATGGAACCTGGGTCCCATGCCTTGCAAGGCAGCTTCTTAACCACTGGACCACCAGGGAAGTCTCTAAGGTGAACAGTTCTTAGGTAGTCATTGTCCTATCAGAAAAAAATGCCAGCAAGAAAAATGCCAATGTACCACACTTGTGATTAAAAAAAAATCCAGCTGTGAGTACTGATTTTTAGGCTATTCAACGTCGGGAAAGGTTATTCAGGACTCAAGTAGATACAGCATAGTTTTTAGTACAAGAGAAGTATAGGTTGCCTTCTGATAATGTTAGAATGTCTTGAATCTTTGGTATTCTGATGATGGCTTTGGTCCAGAACGAACTTTTACCCAAGTGAGAAAAGGAGGTGTGGCAGGTGTCCTAAACGGCCCACTTCCCTGTCCCCCTACCCCTTCCCCTCCCGCAGAGATGGAGAATCCTCTACTCGCACAAAGCTCCCCCTTGCCGGCATCTCTCTGCCAGGGGCTTGTGTGGGGCCTGGTGAGGCGGGTGCCCCGATAGCCACCTTCACCCCAACAGGGACAGGAGCTGGAGGATGAATGTCCACTTCTCTTTATCCCTTTGGGAGAAGGGGCAGTTCTGCGATGTGTGCTGTGCAGGCACCAGTGGTTCCCCAGAAGGACTGAAACTCAGTTGCCAACAGCGGTCACATCCTTGTGAGCAGACCCTTCATTGGCTTTCCTCCTTTTACTGTCTCTCTTCCCACCTCTTGCTGTGCTTCTGTGATTGCCTCCCGAATAAACGGCTTGTACCCAAAATCTTATCTCAGGCACTGACCTTTGGGAGCATACATTTAGGACCAGATGCTCCAGAAGGACAACGAGAGAGGAGACCCACAGAAGAGACCAGGCCATTCCTAGCTTCAAGAGAATTGTGCCTTTTCCATTCTTCTGAATTATCTCTTATGAACTATTGAGAACACTGGCTGTTTCTAATCAGCTCTATAAATTTCTACCATCTACACATGCAGGGAAGGAAGACTCGATAAATATTTGATAATAATGACAGTTCTAAGATTATGCTATTTATGGTAACCATTACCCTAGTGAAGGGATATAATTATTGCAAAAGAGCAAATCAAGTTCTGCATTTTGTGAAAGGTAAGTGCCATCAGTCCTCTTTGAGTCATCTCTAAAGGCTAAAAAAAAACAGCGTCTTCCTCAGATGAGCACTGTTAGGGATGGTAAGGTTATGCAATTGTGTTCAAAGCAAGCTGAATTTCTTCTCAGGTGACATGGCAGTTTTTCACATTCCTCCACTCATGTTGAGGGCCTAAGTGGATTGATTGTAACATCTCTGTGTATTTCCATAGACAACAAGACTTTCACCAGATGTACACCAAAAGTCTATCTTTGCATGTACAGCTTAGTCTTAGCATTAAAAAAAAAATTTTTTTTTTAAATTTAGCTTTTCCAGGTCTTAGTTGCAGCATGAGGGATCTAGTTCCTCAGCCAGGGATCGACCCCAGGGCCCCTGCATTGGGAGCTCAGAGTCTTAGCCACTGGACCACCAGGGAAGTTCCCAGACTTAGCCTTTAGAACTGGCTGCAGACCTTTCTAAACCTGATTGGAGGAGTCCAAGCCAAACATAAAAGGTGGAGAATTCAGTGTAGAAAACAATGATGAAACAAAAGTATGTGCATTATTTTGCTCTTAGCAACCTTCCAAATTATGGCCTTTATTCTTTGATTTATCATCTGCCCACTCTTGGTGAAATGAATAGTTTTCTGCATATTATTTTAGGAATTTTTTTCACCCATGAAGTACTCACTAGCATTCATCATATAGTAGAAGAGTGAAAAGTCACACCCAGGATAATATCAGACAATTTCTTCGTCTAGCTAATATTAATGAAATTGAATAGATTTCCTCCAAAATTCATTGGGAATCATTATTCACTGTCCTGTGATGCATTTAATCAGATCCAGTTGTGCAAAGATTATGTTACATTATCTCCTCAGGAGGAAAGTTATGATAGAAAGATAATCTTCCAGGCTGTACACAATAGGACAAAATATGTGATAAGGGCTCTTGGAAACCCAAGCAGGTTGGCTTCATTTAAAAACTTCAAGCTTCATTTAAAAACATCAAGGCTAGAATGTAGCCCATCTTTGCAAAACATGGTAAAGTGCTCTTTCCAATGATCATACATTTCATCCTTCAAAATGTATTTTTGGTACATTCTTTTTCATATTCTTTTCCATATGGTTTATCCTAGGATATTGAGTAAGTTCCCTGTGCTATACAGTAGGTCTTTGTTGTCTGTGCATGCTTAAATGTCAGTTTGTGTCTACCAACCCCAGCCCCTCCCTCTCCTTCCCCCAAAATGTATTCTTGATTTATTTTTGAAACCGTCATCCTAAGCATATTTAGTTAGGCATTACTTGCAAATAAGCTAATGGGGTAGCGGCACAAAATGCCAAGACAACTACAATTATCTCTTAATTACACACAGCAGGCTCCCAACATGTGTCACCCTTCTGAGGATACTTAACAAGAAACAGAGAAAGTCAAGCTAGCCAGTTAGAGAGCCCACACAGGCTGCCTGATGACAGGTTTCCTCTGAGACACTATGGGGCAGGACACAGCCGCAGCAACTGTCACCAGGAAGATATTGCCCAGATCGAGAAAATAACCCGACCGAATCTGATGATTCTATTCACATGGATGGACGTGAGGAACTAGGAAACGAGACGATGAGATAATCCCATTGGCAAATCAATGGTTTTCCCAGGAGCTCTAGCCCTCTACATATGAATAAGGGAATTTCAGACAACCCACCTCGGCTTGTGTCACTCAGGGCGGTGTTATATCTTCCTTGTGCAAGAATCAATATCTCCTTGTTACTATGAGAGCCTATATTCAGGACAGGCAATGGTCTAAGACCAGAAATATGTCAAACAAAGTCCATTTCATCTCCAGGGGATATTGATGAACTGGGGAAAAGCCTATCCATGAATTAGTCAATGAAAGTTTATGGCATGACATTAGTTGCTGACACTGTCCTCAGTAAGGTTAAGGGACTTGGTGGTCCAGTGGTTAAGAATCCACCTGCCAAGGCAGGGAACTCACGTTCAGTCCCTGGCTGGGAACCTTCTAAGATGCCACATGCTGCGGGGCAACCCGTGCACTGCAGCTACAGAGCCCGTGCTGCAAGGAAGAGCCCACGTGCAACTACTGAGACCTGAAGCAGCCCAAAATAAGACAACAAAGCACCAAAGGGAGGCTAATGCAAACCTCACGTGTAGTCTCTGCTTTCTCACACATTCCGAAACAAAGCTGCGGTGGGGAGTAGCACCCAGCCTCCGTGGATGGTGCACATGTGAGGTGGATAGACCGACTAAGGGTGGTCATAATTACTTGCAGCATCTACATCTCTTGCCAGACAACAAAGGATGCTCGTAAGCTTTCTTTGCTTTGATTCGTACCGCAACTCATGAAATGAATTGGAAAACACACTCACCCCTTTCTGCAAATGAGAAAGCCTCTTGCTCCATGGTCTAGAAATTTCTAATTGCTGTGGGAAAGGAAGTACCCAGTGCATACCCTTTATGACACTGACTGCAGGGGGAGGTTACTGGAGTGGATAAGCAGAGGTTTCTAAAGCTGGGCCTGAGGACAGTCGTCTTACCCTCATACTCAGCTACGTTTGGGAAATTTTAATTAGTCACCAATTAGCCCCACTTGAACCCTCCAGTCCTGCTACATCCTCTGTTTTCACAGAACTTCCTTGCATCTTGAATTCAGCCAATCACATCATACCTCTCTCTTTGTTCATTCTCTCTTCTACTACCCCAGTGGGCCCAGGCCTGGTTTTATAGCAGAGTCACCTGCTGAGTTTATTATCAATTCAGTTCCTTGGGCTCCATCCACTATAGACCCATTGAATCAGAGATTCCTCCTGCAGTCTGTGACTAGAACTGCTTTTGCTGTTTGGAAATGCTGACTAGACTCTGAGCTCCTCTGGGGCTTTGCTTTGTCTTTTTCATTTTGATGATTCAGTCTGATATTTTTCGCTTTCACTGATATTGTCTAAGTAATATTCTAATCAAGAGTTGGAATATTGGAGGGAATTCCCTGGTGGTCCAGTGGTTAGGACTCTGAGCTTCCACTGCTGGGTGCATGGGTTCTATCCCTGGTCAGGGAACTAAAATCCTGCATGCCACATAGTGCGAAGGAAAAGAAAAAAAAAGAATTGGAATATTGGAACAAAGTTAACTGGTCAACCTAAAGGGAGAGTAAACTTAGGTATGTGTTTGATTATCCTTGCGACTTTTCTGTGTTTGGCATTTTCAACAGAAAACGCTAGAGGAGAAAACATATGATTAGCTAAATAATTACTGACAAATTTGGTGGAATCAACTGAAAACAGTTTAAAAAAACAAGGTGAGTTGGGCTTCAATTCTAAATTAACTGTATAGCACATGGAACTGTACTATTTTGTAGTAACCGATAAGGATGAAGAATCTCTCTCTCTCTCTCTCTATATATATATATATATATATCTTGCAGAAGGCAATGGCAACCCACTCCAGTACTCTTGCCTGGAAAATCCCATGGACGGAGGAGCCTGGTAGGCTGCAGTCCGTGGGGTCGCAGATTCGGACACGACTGAGCCGTCTTCACTTTCACTTTTCATTTTCATGCATTGGAGAAGGAAATGGCAACCCACTCCAGTGTTCTTGCCTGGAGAATCCCAAGGACAGCAGAGCCTGGCAGGCTGCTGTCTATGGGGTCGCACGGAGTCAGACACGATTGAAGTGACTTAGCAGGAGCATATATAGATATCCGAATCACTTTGCTGTACACGTAAAACTAATGCAACATTGTAAATCAACTATACTTCAAGAAAAATACTAATTAATTAGCTTGTTAATTGAATAAATGAATGAATGATCTGATCTCTGACCTTTTATTTTTTATTCAGAAGAAAATGCTGAGAACTTACAGATAGCGAATTTGTTACCAGGAAGACCTTTAAAAAATGGAGGCGTTGGAAACTAAAAACTAGTTTTTCTTCTTAGTTGCATCGTTGAAACTTGCAACCAATTAATTTCCTCCAAATATACCCATTCTATAATATCCTCTAATTAGAAACCTGTTTCTGTTTTCATTTTCAGTGAGCACTCCATTGTCTGTGCAATAGACAGAAAGCAATGCTGTGGACCAATAAAAGCAGCGAGGTGACAGACCATGAGAGGTACTGGCTGGTTATGCTGTTTCCTCCTGGTTGCCCTTAGAGCCCACAGTCCTTTTCTGCAGAGGCCTTCACTCATGAGACATCATACTTTGTATCACTCACCCCCGCCATCTAGGCCACATCGGATTGGACTGTTGATGGGGTCCAGGTTCAAAGATGGCCAAAAGTTAGCAGTCTCCCAGGTGGCCTGGATCTGTCCTGGTTCATGACTGGCTAGTCTGAGGATGTTAAAGGATGGGACACCCAGAGACATACAGCAAGAGGAGGGCAGCATGGAACCAGGGATGTAATAAAGCGATGCCTCTAAGTGTGGATGCTGTCACAGGAAGAGAAGGGAGTCAGCTGACAATGGCTGCAGCAGTAGAAGCAAAAGCAGAAAACTATTGATCAAATTGTTGGTCTCAGGGGACAGAAACCCTTCCTGAACTTGCTTAGGCAAAAGGAGAAATTTATTGGCTGATACAGCCATGAAGATTGGGTATGTGGTTAGGTAGGATGAGAAGCAAGAGTTGATCCCAGCCAGAGATTTTTCTTTTTGTCTTATAAGCTTGTTTCTACTGTGTCTTGTGTGTTTTCTCTATTTTCCAATGGGCATCATCACTGGAGGGAGAGCGGACATGGTAGCTCTACCACTAGAACATCTTAGGGAGGGGCTCTGGTTGGTCTGCTTAGGCCACAAAACCGTCACTGGACAAATCAGTGTGACTAGGCGGGCTGTGCATTGCGGGTGACAGTCTTCATGGTTTCCACAAGAGAAATGACAGACCTTCAAGAGAAAGAGGGTAAATTTCCCCAAAGAAGGGAGAAAAACTGGGTAGAGTAACTCACTGATACCCAGCTTAGTAGCCATAATGGCAGAATGTTAGAGAAGGAATCACTGGACACCTATTTCTGAGCACAAAGGCCCTAGGATTCAGTTACGTCATCAGAGCAGCTGCTGAACTCCTCATGAGACAGGCCTGGGACTGGGACCCTTTGCTGCAGTGCTTACACCTAGACACACCTCTCCTCCAGCAACAAAATACAAAGAAACTGTATGGGACTAAAAATAACTGTGTGCATGTGCCTTTGGGGCAAATTCATTGGAGCAAACTCTGGACACAAAGGATACAAAGAGACCAAAAACCTCAGCCTCCACTTCTGAGGAGCCTAGGACAAAAACAGGGCTTTGGGGAGCAAAACAAGAGGACTGTGCATGCCCCCTGCACACACTACCACCAGAGGGGTGGGCAGACCACCTTAAGCCCCCTCCAGCCCAACCCCTGGGCACAAACCTACCCTCACCCTATGTAAGGAACAAGATTTCTCCACCTTGGGGAGTGAGAGAGCAATTTCAATTGATGAAGAAGGCCAAAAACCCTGGTTGGTGGCACATAGAGATTTTTATGTGTATTAGCCAGCTATTACCACAATAAGCTGTATAACAAACATTCCAAAGACCTCAGTGGCTTACCACAACAAACATTTATTTCTCATTCATGAACTGGGGTTTAGCAGGGATGACTGCTTTATACTTGGATCCTGGTCTGCTCTGAGCACCTCCCCATCCTGGGATAAGTGCTATCTGGCACATGTTCTTTTCATGATGAAAGTCAAAAGCCCAAGAAATCAAGCCAAACTCTGCACTAATATTTTTACATGTCTCTGCCTCTACTTGTATCACGTCTGTCAACATTCCTTTATCCATGCCCATCATCAGGACCAGAGGGGCTCCACAGAGGTGAGGAAGAGAAAGTGGATACTTGGCTGGAAAATAAGAAAATCTACTATTATCCTGAATGGCATTGAATCACATTCTAGGAGGTCTGATGAAATTGTTTCTTAAATTTTCTTGTTTTTCTGTATATTTATTTAGTGGATGTATAACTCAGTTCAGAAATCCAAATGTTGAAATAAATTATATTTTCTCTAATGTGACTTCATCTATTTGGAGCCTCCATTCAAGAGGCTGAAACTTGACCTCCTTGAATTCAGAAATTATCTGTCTCTATCTTTTTCACAATCAGATTTAGATCCTGGGGTGGGGTTGTTATGTAAATGCTATCAAAACAGCATCTGGAGAGCATCTGGTCTTTGAGGCATCTTTCTGTACAGACTCCCACTGAAATGTTCATCTGTCTCTGACGTCAGTCCCTGCCAGTGACTACCAGGAGGTCACATCTAGCATGAGAATCATTCAGCTGCTTCTGTGCCACAGGGGGCTTCATGAGGACAGGAGAGCCCAAGTACACAAGACTCTCCCCACGTGTCTGTAGATAGATTGTGCTGCTACGGCTCTGGGCCACTCTAGTCACATGGTCAGCAGAGGCCAGGTAGCCGCCCATTGGTCCTTCAAATCGACCTTAAGTTTGCTGCCCATTGGGGGCCCTGGAAAAACCATACAAAGCCACTTTGCCACTTTGCCATTTTGCCACTTTGCCATTTTCCAAATATTTAATTAGTCCCCGAATTTCTTCCTTTCAGCCTATCAAGCAGTCTTTCCCAACTCTGAAGAAACTCTAGTCTACTCAGCAACCTCCCTCAACTCAGTTCTATTCTCAACCATGGAATTTCTCTATCTCCTCTGAGGGTGGGCTCTCTGTCCTCTCTTGCCACATAACAGGGCCAAGGAATTTGGAAACCCAAGCCAGGAAAAGGCCATGTTTCAGCTGTCCACCAGGGGTGTGTCTCTGATAGAGGCAGGGAGTTCAAAACAGCCTAACTGCCTAAAGAGGAAGGGACTTAGGGAAAAGAGAATGACTGGGGGAAAATATCTTAAAAATATGACCTTTACTACATTTGCAAACTGAGATCCACTGATCATGCATCAGTTCTTAGGAATTTGAAGGGAATATTGATAAAAATCCAACAGTACACTTTCATAAGTCATATATGCTGGCCTTTAAGTGGATTTTGGTACTTCTATTAAAGTAAGGATTTGTTTGACACGGTGGGAAATCACAACATTTCTAACTAAAAAGCAAACATATTTACATTATGAAAATAAGGTTCGGGATTTCCTTGGTGCTCCACTGGGTCCAGACTCCACGCTCCCAAAGCAGGGAGATTGGGTTCAATCCCTAATCAGGGAACTAGATCCCTCATGCCTCAGCTAACAGCCCACATACCACAACTAAGACTTGGTGCAGCCAAATAATAAATAATCATTTTTTAAAGTTTTGAAATAATAATAAAAAGAAAATAAGGTTTAAGAGGAACTAGAATGTTGTCCAAAATCGCTGTTACTTTCCCTGTGACAAGCTGAAAACGGTGGTCATTCTCTTGCAGAATATGAAACAATGGCCTAAAGAATTTCTCATTATCCACCCCAACTGCCAAACTTGCTATCACACACCTTCTATGGAATCAGAGTGTTTAAATATTTTGGTATAAGTATATGGTGGTTTAGTCACTAAATCTTGTCCGACTCTTGAAATCCCATGGACTGTAGCCCACCAGGCTCCTCTGTCCATGGGATTTTCCAGGCAAGAGTACTAGAGTGAGTTCCCATTTCCTTCTCCAGGGGATCTTCCCAACCCAGGGATTAAACCTGGGTCTCCTGCATTGTAGGCGGATTCTTTGCCAACTGAGCCGTCAGGGAAGATGCTGTTCTTTGGTGGACTCTTCTGGGGATATTTGATGAGCTAATGAGACAACAATTTCCCATTTTCCCAGGAACAACTCTCGTCTTAACAGCTGGATCTCTAGCCACCATAGTCTTTCTGTGTAAGTTCATCTCTGGCTCTGCTATCTGAACCAGCGCCACATACCAGCTCTACACTTGTCAGTCTTCTGGGCATCTGGGGCTGAAATTGAAAGATGAGTCTTTCTTGGCTGAACCCTCAGGTTCCAGGAAGCAGATGAAGCAGCTTTGGGGAGAGAATGTAGAAGTATCTTTACTGAGTGTGTCCTCCTAGGTTTGTCATTGCCAAGTCCTTTCTCTCCTGAGGCTGTGTGTCTTGCAGTCTCCAGGCCACTGAGACTCTGCACACTGTCTCAAATCTCCCTCCTCTGTGAACTTGAGCTCATCTAATTGTATTTCTCTTGTTTGTAACCAAAGAATTTTAACAAACACACTTTTTCTTTTGCTGAGCTCAGTTAAACCAGAACCTTATTTATATCAACACAGGACTTAATTAAGCTGAGTGGATAACAGCATCAAGAAGAACTTGGATAACCAGGAATAGCTGTTCATAGCTCCTTTAAAGGAAACGAGAACATAGCAGTGGCTACGTGTTGAGTCACAAAGCCCCAGTCTATAATTCTGTGCACATCAAACTGCCAGCGCCATTTGTTTATATGAGAGCAGGATCCGAAACATTTATGCCCCAGGTTAATGAACATTGCGAACAAAGGAAGGGGAACTTTTACAGCCTGTAAGGAGCAGCTGAGAGGATACACAAGAGCAAAGTTTTGACTTCAAACGTCAGAAATTTTTGTCATGCTTATTATTTTAGGCTATCAGACTGCCTGCTTTCATGTATTGATATATTGACTTTACAAAAATAAAATCATTTTAAAAAAGTTTGATCACATGTATCTAGCCATCTGCTTTCTGGTGACTAAGTTGAGGGTTGCAGAAAGCCAAGAAGGGATATACTATCTTTTGTCAACCAAGGCAAAAATAAAATTCACAGATCAAAAATCGGAACCTGGGGGAGGGAAGCATCCGGATTTCTCAGATGAGTCAAGAAATATGCAAACTGTAGACCTCTCTCCAACTCTGGAAAAATCTAACTTTGGGAGGGTGAGTTTTGCCTGTTTTGGTAGAAAATAAATTGGGTTGGTGGATGTGGATGCTATAGGAAGTGACTGGAGTTTGAGGGCTCAGATCCAAAGTCTCTCTCTCTCTCATCATTCAAGAGAATTTCCTCTTCCTCGGGATCACCTCTTCTAGAGGATAAAAATAAAATTAAGTCTTTCTGAGTACCCTTGAAATTTTACCTGATTTTATTTGTTGAGTATTCCATTTAAAGGCCTCAGTTCCCTGGTGGAAGGGAAAACACTTGCCTTCAAAAAGCCATATTCCACGATCACATCTCGCAGGATCGGCCGACAAGAGCGCCTGGCAGTTAGCTTTTATAGAGTGGGGAAAAATCTCTCTTTTGAACCATATTTCTGGCTCTCCAAATTAATGGGACGTCTTTTTCTTGAGGACATTTTTGGAGTGTAGCAGCAGGGCATTTACTCTTCATTCTCTAACTGCAGACCTTATTTAATTTCTAGTTCCACTAAGTCCGCCCTCGGCCCTTGACCTCCCTTCTCACTATTAAATCGAGCCCTCAAGTGATTGCTGTGGACAAGATGACTTTAGACAAAACTGGAAGGAGGTCGCATTTGTCGCTGGCTCCCTTTCACCCCCTCCCCCATTAGCACCATCCCCTTTTACCTCCCATCCATTCCAAGCCACTTTTGTTGCCTGGGTGATCCATCTTAAATAGACCCAAAGTGCTCAGAAATCCCACTTCTGTACTTAATTATGAACAAAACTGTATTTACTTACTTATTTTTGTTAACTTAAAATATATGGTAATTGAACATACATTTTGTCATGCATGTAGATATAAAAGTAAATGCCATGGGTCCCTGTTTTCAAAAAATAATGATCTGGGCAAAACAGATGCATATGGGACTTCCCTGGTTGTCCCTTCCCAATGCAGGGGGCCTGGGTTCCACCTCTGGTCGAGGAACTAGACCCCATATGCTGTAACCAAGAGTTCACATGCCACAGCTAAGACCCAGCACAGCCAAATAAGTAAGTAAGCAAACGGATAAGTGAATGAGTGATAAATACATAAAAAAATCTTGTTGTTTTAGTTGCTGTCATGTCTAATTCTTTTGCAACCCCATGGACTGTAGCCCACTAGGCTCCTCTGTCCGTTGGATTTCCCAGGCAAGAATACTGGAGTGGGTTGCCATTTCCTTCTCCAATGGATCTCCCCAACCCAGGGATTGAATTTGAGTCTGCTGCATTGGCAGGTGGTTTCTTTACCACTGAGCCACCTAGAGAAGCCATATAAAAAAGACAGATGCATATAAATGTGCATGTATGTGCAACAGTGGGCTTCCCTGGTGGCTCAGATGGTAAAGAATCTGCCTGCAATGCAGGAGACCTAGATTTGACTCCTAGATTGGGAAGATCCCCTGGAGGAGGGCATGGCAACCCACTCCAGTATTCTTGCCGGGAAAATCCCATGGATGGAGGAGCCTGGTGGGCTACAGTTCATGGGGTCAAAAGAGTCAGACACGACTGAGTGACTTCACTCACTCAGGTTTATTGAATCAAATCTTTTCCAATGGGACTTCCCTGGTGGTTCAGTAGTTGAGAATCTGCCTTCCAATGCAGGGGACATGGGTTGGTGAACTAAGATCCCACATGTCATGGGGCAACTAAGCCCCATGCACATACTGCGACTACTAAGCCTGTGCAGTACTTGTGGTGTGTGGGCTTAGTTGCCCACGTGCCACAAGTAGAGAGAAGGCCACGTGCCATAACTAAGACCCAGGGCAGCCAATAAATAAATAAATAAGAAAAGGGCAGTTCATTTCTGGGTAGCCTATTAAAAAATGTATTCCAGCGAAAGTATGAGATAGTAAATTTTCAGACTGAAGGAGCCAGTATTTCCTTATGCTAAAAGGGACAAATATGAATGCATTCTCAGACACAGGGTGAACCACAGTCCAGGACCGAAAGATGACAACTGAAAAGCATTTGAAATCAAGTTGACCCTGGAAGATCTATGTTACATGGACACTGTATCCATATTTCTTCAGAGATTAGGAGATTGGATGATAACCTAAAATGTAAAAAGTTGATCATTCTTTTGTAAAAATAGTGTGCAATGAGACAGAAATCTATTTTGAAGTTAGAACCAGAGAAAACTGGAATTAAGACGAACCACATGGCATATTTATTTATCTGTTTTGGCTCAGTGGCTTATCCCTTACAATATAGGTTTTCATAAAGAAGGAGAGAAATATGATAGTTTTCTTCAAAAGTCTGTTATGAAAATAGAAAATGACATTTTCTTCCCAGGTAGATTTAGCCTGATCCTGCCAGATTTGTCTGGATGTTGCTTTGTGTACTGTCCTTATTGAAATGCTTGATGGATGCCATTATGGGGTTGGTGGGTAATAGAGGGGGCATGGGGTTGAGTTTAGAGAAACACTGCAGGGAAAAGCAGTGAACATTCATATGCAAATATGCCATCAAGGAGAGACACTCAGAAAAAATGTGAACTCTCCTAAACTGTGGTATTTAAATACTATCTTTATCCTGGTCATTTTTTCCCCAAAGAAGTGCAAATGGCTAATAGGTGAATGAATAGATGCTCCATATTGCTAATTATTGACTATGCCAAAGCCTTTGACTGTGTGGATCACAATAAACTGTGGAAAATTCTGAGAGAGATGGAAATACCAGACCACCTGACTTGCCTCTTGAGAAACCTGTATGCAGGTCAGGAAGCAACAGTTAGAACTGGACGTGGAACAGCAGACTGGTTCCAAATAGGAAAAGGAGTACGTCAAGGCTGTATATTGTCACCCTGCTTATTTAACTTCTGTGCAGAGTACATCATGAGAAACACTGGACTGGAAGAAACACAAGCTGGACTCAAGATTGCCGGGAGAAATATTAATAACCTCAGATATGCAGATGACACCACCCTTATGGCAGAAAGTGAAGAGAAACTAAAAAGCCTCTTGATGAAAGTGAAAGAGGAGAGCAAAAAGTTGGCTTAAAGCTCAACATTCAGAAAATAATCATGGCATCCGGTCCCATCACTCCATGCCAAATAGATGGGGAAACAGTGGAAACAGTGTCAGACTTTATTTTTAGGGCTCCAAAATCATTGCAGATGGTGACTGCAGCCATGAAATTAAAAGACGCTTACTCCTTGGAAGAAAAGTTATGACCAACCCAGATAGCATATTCAAAAGCAGAGACATTACTTTGCCAACCCAGGTTCGTCTGGTCAAGGCTATGGTTTTTCCAGTAGTCATGTATGGATGTGAGATTTGGACTGTGAGGAAGGCTGAGCGCCAAAGAATTGATGCTTTTGAACTGTGGTGTTGGAGAAGACTCTTGAGAGTCCCTTGGACTGAAAGGAGATCCAACCAGTCCATTCTGAAGGAGATCAACCCTGGGATTTCTTTGGAAGGAATGATGCTAAAGCTGAAACTCCAGTACTTTGGCCACCTCATGCGAAGAGTTGACTCGTTGGAAAAGACTCTGATGCTGGGAGGGATTAGGGGCAGGAGGAGAAGGGGACGACTGAGGATGAGATGGCTGGATGGCATCATGGACTCGATGGACGTGAGTCTGAGTGAACTCCTGGGTTATGGACAGGGAAGCCTGGTGTGCTGTGATTCATGGGGTCGCAAAGAGTCGGACACGACTGAGTGACTGAACTGAACTGAACTGAACTGATTGCTAATTATCAGAGAAATGCAAGTCAAAACTACAGTGAGGTACCACCACACACTGGTCAGAATGGCCATCATTAAAAACTCTGTAAGTGACAAATGCTGGGGAGGATGTGGAGAAAAGGGAACCCTCCTATGCTGTTGGTGGGAATGTAAGTTGGTGCAGCTAATATGGAGAAAAATATGGAGGTTCCTTACAAAACTAAAAACAGAGCCCACTATGTCATCCAGCAATCCCATCCTGAGTGTATATCTGAAGAAAATTCTAATTCAAAAAGATATTTACACCCCAACGTTCATTACAGTATTATTCACAATAGCCAAGACATGGAAGCAACCTAATGTCCACTGACAGATGAATGGATAAAGAAGATGTGGTACCTATATACAATGGAATCTTAGCCATAAAAAGAAGGAAATAATGCCATTTGCAGCAATATGGATGGACCTAAAAATGATCATACTAGAGTGAAGTAAGTCAGAATGAGAAAGACAAACACCGTACGATATCACTTACATGTGGAATCTAAAGCATGACACAAGTGAATCTCTCTAACCTTCTGCGTCTGGGGCAACTGCTCAAGGGGCAAGGAGGGGCATGGCCCAAGTTCTGCAAGACCTGTAGTCTTTCAACTCTGCATTTCTAGGCAGCTGAATCATGTACATACTTTCTATGTGGGCTCACAATTGTGCCTTTTATTTAATGATTGTACTCCAGCCTGGAAGGACATCCAAACTTTCTTCCTTTTCCATATGCTGGGAGCCTGGGTTAGCTGCTGGGTGCTTGGACTCATCTGAGTGTATGTGATGACCTGTGAGTGCAATCAGAGAGGTGTTTGCATTTGGTGGTTTGCCTGCAGGGAGAGAGCTTATGACCAGGAAGAAAATATTCATGTGGAGCCAGACTAGTAGACCCAGTCTCTGGGAATGTGTTTCTTAGTCTTACAAAGATAAGGGTAGCAGCAATGAGGTGGTTCTCTAAGCATGAACTCTGAGATAACTGGTGAAAGTCATTGAAAAACAAACACCTGTAGAGAACAAACTTGTGGTTGCCAAGAGGGAGGGGTTGGGGAGGGGGTGGAGAGGAAGGTTGAGGTTAACAGATGTAAGCCATTATACCTAGGATGGATAAGCAACAAGGTCCTATTGTCTAGCACAAGGAACTATATTCAATATCCTGTGATAAACCATAATGGAAAAGAACATGAAAAGAAAAAAGAATGTAAAAAGATCCCAGAAAACATAGAGGTCTGGGTTCCACTTAGACCTTCTGAATCAGAATCTCTGATGGAAGGGCCTAGGAACCTGAACCCCAGGTGACTCTGACACCTACTACAAAGGTGGGGCCTAAAGCGGAGGACAGGACCTGCCTCACCTGGGGGCCCCATCCCTGACCTCCTGAATCAGAGTCTACCTTTTAATACATTCGCCCGTGTGGTTCTTCATGCACAGTCCATTTGAGAAGTCGTGGCCTAATGGTTTGAGAACCACTTCCCCAAGAGAGTTCTTTTCCTGCCAGGTCCCCAGAGGTGAGAGGGAGACTCAAGTCACTCGATATTCGTCTGGAGCACAGATGAAGCAGCCTGGAGCACAGAGGCCCTATGACGGGTGCCCAGTACAGGACTCGAGGGAAGGGGTATCAGTCTGCCATCTCCAGGACTGGCATCTTTAAATGACTCCAGAGGGCAACAGGGACATCCTGATGGGCACTGGCAGCAGAGCCATTGGGATGTCTTCAAATAGCTTACCGGGTGGCAGACACCCAGGGTTGGGTGGGAGGGAGGTGAGGGCAGAGGCGGAAGGAACGGCAGGCACCATCTGTAGAACCACACTTGTCCCCCGGCCCCGCCGGCTGCCAATTCCCTGAAGGAACAGGGCAAGACTGTGTGGCTTTGAGAACTGACAGCCTGTGTCACACCACTGTGTACAAGACCCGCAGCTACAGCTCAGAGTCTGGGAAGGCTGAAGGAGAGCAGGTCACATTACAGTTCCTTACATCAAGCAAATGTGATTAGAGGGGCTTCCTTGGTGGTCCTGTGGCTAAGACTCCATGCTCCAAATGCAGAGGGCCCTGCTTGCATCCTTGATCCGGGAACTGGATACCCCATGTCACAACTAAGAGTTTGTCTGCTGTAAGTAAAACATCTTATGTGCTGTAACTAAGATCTGGCAAGGAAAAGAAAAATAAAAAACAATACCCAACCACACACGCAAATGCAATTAGAGATGGTATTTCTGGGTCCCAGTCATTCTCAACCAGGGGTTATTTTTAGACCCCCAGGGGCATTTGGCAATGTCTGGACTTTGACAGCTTGGGTGTCCAGGCCACTGTGTACTGCTAAACATCTGCGATGCCTGGGGCAGCCATATCAAAGGCTTGTTGTTTTTTAGCTCCTAAGTCACATCTGAGTCTTTGCAACACCATGGACTGTAGCCCACCAGGCTCCACTGTCCATGAGATTTCCCAGGCAAGAATACTGGAGTGGGTTGCCATTTCCTTCTCTAGGGGATCTTCCCAACCCAGGGGTTTTACTTATGTGTCCTGCATCGGCGGGCACATTCTTTACCACTGAGCCACCTGGGAAGCCTTATCTGAGTCACAGTGTCAACAGAGCCTAGACTGAGAAACTTGGAATTGTATTCCAGAGATGGATTTACAAAAAAACGATATTCCTCATCAACTTGACAGCCATTGTTGGTGATATTTAAAGATTCACCACACAAGGTTAAGCTAGCGAAATGGGAACCCTCTTTGCTGGCAATTGAGTTGACTACAGCATCATTTCAAATTGACTGACTCTTCTGTAGAGTTCCTTTGCAGATATTAAAGTTAAACTGATCAATCTCAAAGAGCCAGGGAGTCTTCTGACCTCTTAAACTACTGGGCACTGTATCTATCCTGTCTCTTCATTCTTTTTCTCTTCAGTCCTATTAGTTCCGAAAAATAATGACAAGTGACTCAGCAGTAAGGCGACCCATTCCTGCTGAGTGTTGAGAATCGTGTTATAGGACCTAGTGCTTGGAATACTCCCCTTTTATCATGCACTCAACCTCCAGGCTAGAGAAAAGGAGAAAGTGATTTCCCTTCACATGCTGGCATCCAGGGCTTGCTCTTCATATTTGATTAATTCTGAGCTTAAAGAAATTACATATATATATAAATTACATTTTTGGAATAACCAGTTATTAGGTTTTTGCTTCTGTTCTCAGCAGGCCATATTGAGAACTCATACAAGAAAGGAGAAAATTGAGCCTTTGAAGTCAAATTCCTGGGCTGGGAAAAGAAAACACTTTCTAGGAAAGACTGTTGTTGTTTAGTGCTCAGTGTGTCCAACTCTTTTGTGACCCCATGGACACCACCAGGCTCTTCTGTCCATGGGATTTTCCAGAGAAGAATACTGGAGTGGGTTGCCACTTCCCTCTCCAGCAGATCTTCCCGATCCAGGAGGGAACCCATCCCTGGGCGGGTTCCTGCATTGACAGGCAGATTCTTTACTACTGAGCTACCTGGGAAACACAGGGAGGACTATGCACCTTAGTAAAAATCGACCAAGAGACATCTTAAGTCAAAATAAAATCAGTTTTATTCATTTTATGGGAAGAGGAATATAAAGCTTAAATAAGAGACATGCTACGAGTGAAAGTCCGCTGGAGTTTAGATCAGACAGATTTTTGTGTGGATCCCAGTTCTTCAGCAGTCTAGCTGGTGACTGCGGGCTTGTTTCTCGTTCTGTTTCCAGTTTTGTTAGAAAGGGATATTGCTATTTACTTCATAGGATTGTGCATTGGTTAGCTATTACTGTGTAACAAAAGTCACAAAACCTCAGTGGCATGCAAGTCTTTATGTCATGTGAGGTCAGCTGGGAGTTGGCTAATGTAGGTTGGAGAGGTTTTTTTTTTTAATTATTCTTTTTCTGAAGTATAGTTGATTTACAAAGCTGTGTTAATTAGCAAAAATGATTCATATATATATATATTCTTTTTCAGATTCTTTTCTATTATGGGTTATTATAAGATACTGAATATCTTATATGCTATACAGTAGGTCCTTGCTGCTTGTCTATTTTACGTATAATTCTGTGTGCCTGTTAATCCCAAACTCCTAATTTATCCCTCTCCCTTTTTTTCCCTTTGGTAACATTAGTTTGTTTGCTAAGTCTATGAGTCTGTTTCTGTTTTGTGAATTAGTTCATTTGAATCAGTTTTTAGGTTCTTCATATGGTATTTGTCTTTCTTTTTCTGACTTACTTCACTTAGTATGATCATCTCTAGGTGCACCCATGTTGCTGCAAATAGCATTATATTTCATCCCTTTTACTTGCTGACTAATATTTCACTGTATATATAGATAGACAGACAGGTAGATAATTGGGTTGCCCAAAAATTCATTCAAATTTCTGCAAATTTTATGGAAAAACCTAAAAGAAATTTCTGGCTATACACACACACACACACACACACACACACACATACATCAATTCAGTTTAGTTCAGTTCCATTCAGTCACTCAGTCGTGTCTGACTCTTTGCGACCCCAGAGATGGCAGCCCACCAGGCTCCGCAGTCCCTGGGATTCTCCAGGCAAGAACACTGGAGTGGGTTGCCATTTCCTTCTGCAATGCATGAAAGTGAAAAGTGAAAGTGAAGTCTCTCAGTCGTGTCCGAATCTTAGCGACCCCATGGACTGCAGCCTACCAGGCTCCTCCGTCCATGGGATTTTCCAGGCAAGAGTACTGGAGTGGGGTGCCATTGCCTTCTCCAACCAACTCCACACATACATATATAATACACACTTTTGTATCCATTCATCTGTTGATGGACATTTAGGCTGTTTCCATGTCATGCTGTTGCAAATAGCGCTGCTGGTTTGCAGTGGTTTTGTTCTCTGAGAGTCTCATTTCCCTCCAGAGACAAGAAGGCTGCCTGAGAATGCATTGCCCTGTTTCAAGTCTCTGCTTGGATCCCATCTACTAACACCCTAAAGTTGGGCAAAGTTGCCCAAAGTTGGTCATGTGACTGATGCCAAAGCCAAAGGGAGGGAAAGTACAATCTACCTCATAGAAGCGAAAGCAAATCGCATAGGCAAATTCAACATCCTTGGAGCAGAAACTCTATGCTTCCCAGGAACGTGGGGAGGGAAGGAGGGAGTGAAGATTTCTGAATAATAATCATCTACCACCAACTGCTTAAGTGATTACATGAATTTATGTCCTCAGAGCACCTTGCATAATGTCTGGCACTAAAGTGTTTAATAAATGTTAGTTCCTTTCTCCTCCTCCAAAACCTGACTTTGCAATGAAGAATGGCAAAATTAATTTCAGAGATACAATAACTATTTCAAAATACACTTGAAATCTGTATTATGATCAGCTGTGAGAGAAGGGGTAAAAGGAAAGGAAGAGGTATTAAGAAAATTAGGAAACGGCTTCCCTGGTGGTCCAGTGGCTAAGAATACACCTGCCAGCGGGGGAGTGGGTTCCATCCCTGGTCAGGGAAGATCCCACACATGCCATGGGGCAGCTGAGCCTGTGCACCACAGCTGCTGAGCCCGTATGTTCTAGAGCCTGCCCGCCACAGCTAGAGAAAGCCCGCGTGCAGCAGTGAAGACCCAGTGCAGCCAAAAAAAAATAAATAGATAAAAACAGCCGCAGAACAGGGGAACAGTGAAGAAGGGGAAGGAAAGAATGACTGAACAAGAGAATCACCACGAAATCCAGGGAGCTTTATAAAACATATACAGCTTTCCTCCCCTCTCCCCCAAATTGTGAACTGCACATTTTTCATATAGAATACACTAGGAAAGGGAGAGGAATATACATTGTCTTATTGTCTCTTTCAAGGTTTTATGAAAGACTGATTGGCATTTTGGGCTTCCCAGGTGGCTCAGTGGTAAAGTATCTGCCTGCCAATACAGGATACTTGGGTTTGATCCCTGGGTCAAGAAGATCCCCTGGAGGAGGAGATGAAAACCCACTCCAGTAGTCTTACCTAGGAAATCCCATGGACAGAGGAGCTACAGTCCATGGGGTTGCAAAAGAGTCAGAGAAGACTTATGGACTAAAACTGGCATTTTAACCACTGTTTACAACGTCACTGAGTGCATTCTATCCTGATACTTCAGAAGCTCTAGTCTGAACGTGGCTTTTATTTCAACCTGCCAAATGAGCAATCATTTATTTCTTGGGAAGGTGGCATGAGGAAGAGATATTGTAGGGATTGAGTGAAATTGACTTGAGTTTTTGACTCTTACAATGTGGTCCATCCAGAGTGAAGAATATTCTCAGCACAGCCCATCTGATCATAAAATATGTCACATCACCTCACTGCTCAGTGTTCCATGGTAGGAAAAAATGTTCAGGAATTATTTTCTAGAGGATAATAGAGCCTTCAGTATAATACTCTGCCTACAAATACCTTCTAAAAGAAGAGAAAAAATGCTTTGGTCAAATTGGACTTGGTTGATAAGGACTATCAGGAACTTCTGTTAGATGAAAAGTGTTAATATTTAGCCAGGCTGTCTTTGTAAAGAGCAATGGTGAATGGTTTTGCTACCTCACATGCTTAGGGAAACAAAGACATACAAATTCAACCATCTTAATTTTCCATAGTAAACTCTTGTTAGCTTTTTGCATGAGCCGTCTTGCTTTATGGTCACACTGCCAATAGCCTACACAAAGAAGATGCTTAGAAACTGGGGTAAGGTCAGGAAAAAGCCATTTACAAAATTATGTTTAGCAAAAATCTGATTCATCATGGACAGCTATGGGCACATGAATGGGCAATCCCTCCTCATTCACGTTCCTTAAAAAAAAAAAAAAAGGAAAATGCGTACAGCTTGAAGAAATGAGAATGTTTAAAAAAAATACAGCATTCCATACCAAAAAGATAGACTTGGAATATAAAGATGTAAACAAGAATAACAACAACAAAACCAGTAACTTGAGTGGTGCTGTGAGCTGGTATCCTGACATAAGAAGTGACTTATAGAAATGAAAACAAACGAACAAAACAAAATGCTGATTTTTAACTGAAGGGCTTCATGGAACCTAGAAAGAGCTGCTCACACATCAGGCCCTCATGGAGGCCTGTCCCAACCGTCTTCCCTAAAACGGCTCTATTCCCCTCTGTCCTCGAACTTGGCATTAAATTTCTTCTTATCATTTCCTACTACCTGACATTGCATTATACACCTACTTTGCTAATCTCTTTCTTTTCTTTCTTTCTTTTTATTGGAGTATAGTTGCTTTATAATGTTGTGTTAATTTCTGCTGTACAGCAACATGAATGAGCTGCATGTATACACACATCACCCTTTCTTGGGTTTCCTTCCCACTTAGGTCACCATGGAGCATTGAGTAGAGTGCCCTGGGCTAAACAGTAGGTTCTCATTAGTCAGCCATTTTGCACATGGTATCAATAATGTATGTATGTCATTCCCAGTCTCCCAGTTCATCCTGCCCCCTCTTTCCTCCCTTGGTGTCCGTACGTTTGTTCTCTGTATGTATCTCTACTTTTGCTTTGCAAATAGGTTCATCAAAGCATTGCTAGTCTGTTTCTTGTCTGTCGTCACTAGAATGTTAGCTTCCTGAAGCCAGGGTCTTCTTGCTTCTCACCACTATACCTTTAGGGTCCAGAGCAGTGCCTGTGCTGGGCACACAACAGGCTTTTCAGTATATTCTGCTCAGTGAATGAATGCCTGTAGCAAGCAAAGGACATCATTTTGGACTATGCATCACAGTTCTACACATGAAAATATCCTTAACGTGAAGTCGGGCAATCCTTCGGCTACCATGGCTTTGTAAAAAATTTCCCTGGACATATACACTCATTCCTCAAATGGCCGGTTGGACCTACCAGGTGTAGAGCACCTTGTTGAGGTGCTATAGGCAGACTGATGCAAAAATGGCAGGCCCATGTGCCCACGCTCTACATCTGAGTCTCTATTTATGCCTTGCAAATGAAAGCATCTGTACCGCTTTCCACAGTTAGAACTGGACATGGAATAACAGACCGGTTCAAAATTTGGAAACAAGTACATCAAGGCTGTATGTTGTCCCCTTGTTTATTTAACTTACATGTAGAAAGTACATCATGTGAAATGTCAGACTGGATGAAGCAGAAGCTGGAATCAAGATTGCAGGGAGAAATAGCAATAACCTCATAGACACAGATGACACCACCCTTGTGGCAGAAAGGGAAGAAGGAGTAAAGAGCCTCTTGATGAAAGTGAAAGAGGAGAGTGATCATGGCATCCGGCCCCATCACTTCATGGGAAATAGATGGGGAAACAGTGAGAGCACTTTATTTTCTTGGGCTACAAAATCACTGCAGATGGTGATTGTAGCCATGACATTAAAAGATGCTTACTCCTTGGAAGGAAAGTTATGACCAACCTAGACAGCATATTAAAAACCAAAGACATTACTTTGCCAACAAAGGTCCGTCTAGTCAAGGCTATGGTTTTTCCAGTGGTCATGTATGGATATGAGAGTTGGACTGTGAAGAAAGCTGAGTGCCGAAGAATTGATGCTTTTGAGCTGTGGTATTGGAGAAGACTCTTGAGAGTCCCTTGGACTGCAAGGAGATCCAACCAGTCCATCCTAAAGGAGATCAGTCCTGAATCTTCATTGGAAGGAAGTTGAAGCTCCAATACTTTAGCCACCTGATGCAAAGAACTGACTCATTGGGAAAGACCTTGATGCTGGAAAAGATTGAAGGCAGGAGGAGATGGGGATGACAGAAGATGAGATGGTTGGATGGCTCACTGTCTCAATGGGCATGAGTTTGAGAAAGCTCTGGGGAGTTGGTGATGGATGGGGAGGCCTGATGTGCTGTGTCCATGGGGTCGCAGAGTGGGACACGACTGAGTGACTGAACTGTACAATACCATTTTTCTAGATTCCATAGATGTGTGTTAATAGGCAACTGATGAGAACGTACTATATAGCACAGGGAACTGTACTCAAAGCTCTGTGATGACCCAAATGGGAAGGAAATCCAAAAAGAGGGGGATTTATGTATGTGTATATATGTGTGTGTGTGTGTGTGTGTGTGTGTGTATAGGCTTACCTTGTGGCTCAGTTGGTAAAGAATCTGCCTGCAATGCAGAAGACTCGGGTTTGATTCCTGGGCCAGGGAATCCCTGGGAAGATCCCCTGGAGAAGGAAGTGGCAACCCACTCCAGTATTCTTGCCTGGAGAATCCCATGGACAGAGGAGCTTTGCGGGCTACAGTCCATGGGGTCGCAAAGAGTTGGACACGACTTAGCAACTAAACCACCGCCACCATCTATCTATATGTATCTGATTCACTTTGCTAGGCAGCAGAATTAGCTTAACATCGTAAAGCAATTATACTCCGATAACAGTTATTAAAAAAAAAAAGACCCCAACGTTCCTGCCTTCAAGGAATGATCATCTAGAAGTGGTGTTGGGTCTTCCTGGGTCATGGCTGGGGATGCCATTTACACAGACGTGACACAAGTCACACCTTCCTCAAGCGATGAGGCACCCAACCTGTCCAGCTGAATACAGCAAGCCTGGGACACAGCATTTCTTTTCCCTCAACCAGTGTGATGCTTTCTACTGATCCAGACACCAGAATCCCAGGGACGGAGGAGCCTGGTGGGCTGCCGTCTATGGGGTCGCACAGAGTCGGGCACGACTGAAGTGATTTAGTAGTAGCGGCAGACACCAGAGGATTTTCATTCATTCATGCCACTAGCAATTATCATATACATACTTCATATATGGCTCCCCTCGAGGCTCAGACAGTAGAGCATCTGTCTGTAATACAGGAGACCTGGGTTCAATCCCTGGGTCAGGAAGATCCCCTAGAGGGAGGGCATGGCAACCCACTCCAGTATTCTTGCTTGAAGAATTTCATGAACAGAGGAGCCTGGAGGGTTACAATCCATCGAGTTGCAGAGTTGGACACAACTGAAGCGACTTAGCATGCACACACGCATGAGGAATTTATACAACGCTTTGTGCTTTAGGGTGATTAGTAACAAAACAAATGAAATTTCTGTTTTGATGCACTCTACATAAATATATCCTCTGAATCATTTCCATAGTTGATGCAAAAAGAGTGACTTGAATAGAATACAAAACATGGGGGAAAGTTCAGAAAATTCACTTGAATTCTTTTTCATACACCACCTAAATAAAGGAGTATTTTTCATTCTCGTGCCTTTTCAGGTCTTGTAGGAAAACCTACGAAGGTTTCTATCTCTGTCATCAGTGTTGATACGATTTTCTGGGCGGGCTATCTTGGATTCAAGGCTTTTGCTTGTCACCTCTGAGCTTGGAGGGTGTGACTCAGGGAACACCTGCGTGCCTTCAGTCTGCGATGCCGTCAGCACCAGACGCCAGATTTCATGACAGGATCTCAGTGAAGTGGCTTAAGGGGGGTGTGGAGGGGAGGGCAGCCAGCTGGGTTAGCGTAGCGTAGTTGTGTGAAAACATCCTGTCAGCTCCAAAGCACTGAGCCAAAAATGTACTTGTGGCAGGAGTAAAGGCAAAGAGAGAGGGTTAACATTAAAGCGGTTGCAACCTTGCTCCTTCACAAAGGAGGAAGGATTCTTGCTTATCTGGTCATTCTAGAGTCTTCCCTTCTTCTTTTCTGGAATTGGGAAAACTGAACACATATAGGAAAATGAAAAGCAAGCAAAACTAATTAAAAAAATACTCTTAACCAGAGAACTATAGAATGAAGACCTAATGTGAAGGAAGTACAAGAGATACCATCAAACGGACTAGTTATCTTGCAAACATCACAGCAACATTAAAGTGACATGATGCAGGTAAATGTTTCATACAGGCTTTCTGAAAAAAACAAACCTCTGTGTGTTTGCACATATATATGTAAGTTTATTATAGATTTTATTGTGTCATGCACAATTTACAGATAATAAAATATGTAATATTCTTTATTATAAATTCTTTACAAACAATTGATCCCCACAGAATGCGTTCATTGATTTTTGCTGAACTCTTAGAGCCATTGCAACTGATAAATGAATATAGTCCTAACCTAAAATTGCTTAATATTTTCATTTATGTTAAGTTAGACACAAGAAAGTGAAACAACAAAGAGTACGTTTAATTTTACACATTCATCAATGATGTCAGTGGCTTCTTTGCTGAAATGGATAATGGTTTTTGAACTATTTAATTTTTTATCCTGTTCACAGTGTAAAAGAAAGTGAAAGTGTTAGTCGGTCAGTTGTGTCCGATTCTTTGTGACCCCATGGACTGGAGCCCTCCAGGCTCCTCTGTCCATGAAATTTTCCAGGCAAGGATAATGGAGTGGGTTGCCATCTCCTTCTCCAGGAATCTTCCCCACCCAGGGATCGAACCCAGTTCTCCTGCATTGCAGGCAGATTCTTTACTGTCTCAGCCACCAGGGAAGGATGTTCACAATGTGAGGCATAACACAATTTTGACTTGTATTACTATTAATAACATTTTTTTCCATGACTGTCTTAAGTCCTGACAGCCAAGAAAACAAAAATATCAAGCCATGGTTTGGAGTATTTGCTGGTTTCCATGGTGTAAACACTCCCACAAGGGCCAGTTTCAGGCTCCCAACATGAGGTCACTGAAAATGGAATTGGGAGAAGAGGCCAGAAGCGCCATTGCACAGTATTTCTGCATTACAGACACAGAGCGTGAAGAAACCTTAAGGGTGTATAGATGGGGACTTCCCTGGTGGCCCAGTGGCTAAGACTCTGTGCTCCCAATGCGGGGGGCCTGGGCTTGATCCCTGGCGGGGGAGCTAGGTCTCACATGCTGCAAGTAACACCTGGTGCAGCCAAATGAAAAAAAAGGAGAGAAAAAGTATATATAGTCAACCAGCTAGAGTGATGGATTTTGAGTGTTTGTTACAGCGCTCTTGAGGTATAACTGACATACAATAAACTGCACACACACGAGTTTGATAGTTTGACATATATATACACCTGTGAAAATACCACCACAATACACTGAATACCCCGGAATCTCCTCATGTCTCTTCGTAACCTGTCTGCTCCACTGCCTCCCAGCCCCACCCTCAGATGACCACTCGTTTGGCTTTCTGTCACTACAAGGGCGATTTTTTTTCCATACGTGGAATCACTCTGTGTGCACTCTTCCTTTGCCTGGCTTCGCATAACTATTTTGAGATTCACTCGTGTTGTTGCATGTTCATCCCTTTCTTCCTCTGAGTATTGCATATTTATCACTTTGGTGTATAATTTATTTTGTTGTAAGTGTCTATAATTTAATTTTTAATAATGGCCGCATTGAACAACTGACTGGCAAAATTCCTGAAAATTGAACAACTGGCTCTTTCAAGCTGAGGCAAGCCAGCTCTGGTGTACCTCTGGTAGGCTGTATACAAGTGTGTGTGTGTGTGTGTGTGTGTGTGTGTCTTGCTTTAGAGAGAAGGCTGAGAGTCTCTGGGACAGCAGCAGGGTTTGGGGAATAATTGGAAATGAAAGAAAAGGAAAAGAGAATTTCTAACAAGTTCTTCTGTATTTTCTCTTTGGTGTTCTTTGAGAGAAACTGCAGTAAAATGCTAATTAAAAATTACTTTTTGGTTGCTGGTTTGTTTTAATGGATGCATGACTGCACCACAATATAGCTGGGCTTTGGCACTTTGGGGCTTCTCTTGTGGCTCAGCTAGTAAAGAAGCTGCCTGCAATGCGAGAGACCTGGGTTCGATTCCTGGGTTGGGAGAGTCCCCTGGAGAAGGGGAAGGCTACGCACTCCGGTATTTATTATGGCCTGGAGAATTCCATGGACAGTCCATGGGGTTGCACAGAGTAGGACACGACTGAGCGGCTTTCACTTTGGGGCTTTCACAAGAGTGACTTTTAAGCCTGAGGGTTCCAAAGAGAGAACTCCAAATGCCAGAGTCAGTTTGCTTGTCGATCCTGGGGGCAAACTGGTGGAGAAGGACCTGGAGCTGATTCTTGGGCACCAGGATGCTGGGAGCTGGCTACTCATAGACCACCCTGCCTCTCCCCAAATGCACTGGACAAGCAGGTGTGTGGGAGAGGGCTTGGGCTCCATCCTGTGTCACTGGCACATTGTCATCAGGGAGATGCAATTTGGGATGTGACGCTCACTGTGTATGGCCCTGAATATATCCTCAGGTAGAGGCTGAGGAGTTGTCCTTGGTGTCTCAGTGGTAAAGAATCTGGCTGCCAAGTCAGGAAACGCAGGTTTGATCCCTGGATCATAAAGATCTCTTGGAGAAGGGAATGGCTACCCAATGCAGCTTTCTTGCCTGGTAAATCCCATGGACAGAGGAGCCTGGCAGGCTACAGTCCACGGGGTCACAAAGACTCAGACTCAATTTGGCAACTAAACAACAAAACCAAACAGGGAGATTGTTCCATGCTTCTTCTGTGAGGTAACAAAATTAAAAAGCCAGTAAAGAGAGCTGCAATAATGGCAGTACCCGTGTACTGAGTGTTCACTACAGGCAAGGCTCGCAGACAAGGGCTATCTATCTGCTAGAACCATCAGAATAGCCTGAGATGAGCCACTGGCTGGTACCCATTTTACAGGGAAGTTAAGTCCTTTGCCAGAATTCACAGGAAGCAGTGGTAGAGACAGGATTGGGACTTAGATCTTTGTGATTCTTCCGGTCTTAATCCCTACCCTGGATAGCCTTCTGGTTGGCTGAGCTGTAGGAAACTCAACAGTACAAGGCCTCGAAACAAGAGTGACAGGCCTGGTTGGCAAAGGGCCCTTTCCCAACTCAACGAGAGCATCTGTGGCTGCCTGGAGAGCATGCCTGGAGGTGGCACTGGAGTCCAGTCATCTGGGGCCTTTTAAACGTCTTTTTGAAACTTGGATTCACTCCTAAGAGCAATCAGGGTTATGAGTATGGAGTGTGGGCTCAAAAATGCATTAAAGGGACTTCTCTGTTGGTCCAGTGGTTAAGATTGCATGGTCCCAATGCACGGGGCACAAGTTCGATCCCTGGTTAGGGAACTAGATCGCACATGCCCAACTAAGAAAAGATCTGTATGCCAAACTAAGACCTGGTGCAGCAAAATATATACACACACACATATATATATGAGGAATTAAAAAGGAAATTTAAATTTCTTTTCTCATTAGAGAAGAGTAGGTTGGAAAGTGGCTGTATAAGATACAGGCTAAAGGCATCCGAAAATATAATGTAGATGTACCTGTACTCTCTCCTTTTGACAAATCCTTCCAACTATTATATTGCAGATTAGATTCTGAGAAGGTAAGGAGCTTGCCCAAGGCCATACTGCTCCTCAGAGGCTGTGTTAGGATTTAAGGCTGTACTTTAGGCAGTGAAGGAAGGACACATCCTCTGAAACCCAAAGAAGAATGAAGGATATCTGAAAATAAGGAGAGGGTGTAGATAAGGAGAGGAAAGATCCTGCAACAAAGACATTTAAACTATAATGCCTTAAGTAAATAGGCTTATGTATCTCCCAAGAGCAGTCTAGAATGAGCTCACTTTTGCAGGTAGGGTGGTTTTGCTCTACAAAGACATTTGGAGACCTTGATGCCTTCCATTTTATTGCCCTGTAATCTCCTTGACTGTCTTAGGGCTGATACTGGCTCTCTTCCACCTTCATGATCTAGCCTGGGGCAGGGAAGAGCTTCTGGGTCAGTCTTTTAGAAGATCTGGAAGTTGTCTACATCCCATTGGTCTAAGTAAGCCACAAAGCAGTCTGGGAAATGTAGTTTCTTCTCGGGTGACTAGATTTCCAGCTAAAACCCAGGGTTCTGCCACTAAAAGGAAGGAGAACATGGATACTATACGCTCTGAGTCTTTTACTAGTCTTTTACTAGAATTGCTCCTAGGCAAGTCATGTGGCAAAACCACAAAGCCTGTCTGAATAACAGACACTTACACAAGACAATTAATGAAAACAATATCCCGTGATAATTTCAAAACTGTGTCCTGTGGCAAATGGTATTTCTAACAGACTGAGAGAATGCATTTAGTGTCTGGCGTCTGCGCCATTACTCTGTGGCTCTCCTAGCAGGTGGGCATCTTTTGGAGATGATAGCCTTGTCAGAGAGTGTCTTTCGGAGATAAGTCAACAACTGGTCATAATTTTCTGCCTGTTTTTACGAGATAGGAGTCAGTGGATATTTAAGCCAAAAGGAAATGAGTGACGTTGGCTGATGGGGACAGTGGTAGCCTGGAGAGAGTGGGCCCTGGGCAGCTACTCCTCAGTTTTAGCTACTGATGCCAGGAGGGAATGTGGCCAGGGTTTTTGGAAATTTGAGAATCTTAATAGAACCCAGCAATCTGGGTTTTAGCATGTCATCCAATCTTTCAACGTTGGCTCAAATGTTATAATATCACTCTGTGGGCCAAAAAGAACATCCCTGTGAGCTGAGAGCAGGCTCTGGTCTTTGACCAGAATGTCTTAGAACTTCATTTTCCCATCTGTCAACTGGAAGTGATACACACCTCAAAACCTTATAGGAAGGATGGAAGGCAATAGTGTATGCCTGGGCAGGTAGTCATTACCATATCTGATCTTTTTCATGATGAATCTGCCTCAGAATTGGGAGATTCTCATATACCATCCTAGTGGATGGTAAGTTAATGATGGATATTTTGAAGAAGCTAAGAGAGTAAAGTCTGTAAGATTAGCTGGAATTGGCTGTTTTAATTTACAGCTATCCAAATGAACATCTCCTAACATTGCCTTTTGGAAGTGTCAAGGGCAAGAGCTGGGTTGCACCAAGCAGCCTGAAGTAGAGAAGAAGATGAGTCCATCCTATAATCACCCTTTGCTACTTGTGTGACTTGGGCTCAGTTACTTCATATCCCTAAGCCTTAGTTTTCTTATTTTAAAAATAAGAATAATAATAACTTCATAGAATAATTGTCAGGACTCAGTGAGATGACAAACCCTTAGTGTCTATTGCTGAACATATAGGAAGTATTCCATATACATTAATTGTATTTACATATTATGTCTTACCCAGGTGGAAGATATATAAAACAGGTTACTTGTTATTTTGATTTCTGATAAAATTTGTATTTTCAGGGACTTCCCTGATGGTTCAGTGGTTAAGACTTCACCTTTCAATGCAGAGGGTGTGTGTTTGATTCCACATGCCTCATGGCCAAAAGAATCAAAACATAAAAACAAAAGCAATTTTGTAACAAATTCAATAAAGAGTTTAAAAATGGTCCACATTTTTAAAAATCTTTAAAAAAATTTTGATTTTCAGGAAAATCATTTTGGTCAACATCTTGTTTTATTTTCCCCTAGGAGAACTGTGATATATAATAGATAAAATCTTAGGAAATATTGCTTAAATCATCCTTTGTGCAATTCCCTACAGCAAGAAGATAGTGTCAGGTGTAAAGTGTTCGAAAATAACAAAGTGACCTTTAAAGAAAAGCAATTTATTCTTAAAGTAAATCACTAAAGAGAGAGGGGAAAGTTCTTGAATATTGCTAGTATCAGATCTCTGAGCTGCCACCTTGTTTTGCATTGTTTGGGTTGGTTACCTGCTGAAGGATCCTGTGAAAAAGGAATATTGAAGTTTACTACAGTAAGGAGGACATGATCTGTCTTACAAAAATCCTCACAGGCAAAACCAGTGGCGGAAGTGAAGTGAAGTGCAAGTCACTCAGTCGTGTCTGACTCTTTGCCATGGACCATACAGTCCATGGAATTCTCCAGGCCAGGATACTGGAGTGGGTAGGTAAGCCTTGCCCTTCTCTATGGGATCTTCCCAACCCAGGGATCAAACCCAGGTCTCCCACATTACAGGTGGATTCTTTACCAGCTGAGACACAAGGGAAGCAGTGGAGGCAGGGTGCAAATGGTCAATGGTTCCTTCCAGAAAGTTATCAACCAGCAATTAAGCTCTTTTTTTTTTTCCAAGAATAAACTTCCACAGGATTGTTAGACCTATTGATCATCTTTACCATAATAATTATTAGTATTACCAGTAGCAGCAATAATAATTACTGATGTTTATTGACTTTTCCTCTGGACCACCCATTGGGTAAACTGCATGCCTTATCTCTATGAATTCTCTCAAGAATTCTATGAGCGAGGGCTATTATTATTCGCATTTTTCAGACGAGGAAATTGATGCTTGGAGATGTTAACCTGCTTAGCTTTGTTTCTTTGTCAGTGGCCTGCTTAGCTTCTTTTCATTTATTTTTGGCTGCGCTGGGTCTTTGCTGCTTTGCGAGGGCTCTTCTCTAGTTGCAGTGAGCAGGGTCTACTCTTGGTTGTGTCGTGCGGGTTTCTTGTTGAGGTGGCTCCTCTTGTTGCAGAGCACAAGCTCTGGGCGTGTGGGCTTCGGTAGTTGTGGCCCACAGGCTTAGTAGTTGCCCCAGAGCACGTGGAATCTTTGTTTGATTCCGTATCCCCTGCATTGGCAGGCGGATTCTTATCCACTGGGCCACCAGGTCAGTCCTATGGCTTGGCTTCTGACTTAGCACTGGCTGGCTCTGGTGCCCATGATTCTGTGAGGGAATGGAAGTTTTGGTGAATAAGATGGAAAGAAAAAACATTTAATTTGAATTTTAAGCCATTTCAAAGAGAGAGCATCCAAAGCCAGTGCCTCAAATTTATTCTTTTAAGGGCTGATATGGGGTGGGAGGTGGGAGGGGGCTTCGGGATTGGGAGATCGTGCACACCTGTGGCTGATTCATGTCAATGTATGGCAAAACCAATACAGTATTGTAACGTAGAATAAAGTAAAAATAAAATTAAAAAAAAAAAAAACAAAGCCAATGCCTCATTGTGGAGCTTTGGGAAAACAGAAAGTTCAGGAGGGGAGGCAAAGGAGCAGTGGGGACTTTGAAGACCAATCCTGTATGCTTTGTAATTTCAGCAGCTGTGCTGATATCTCATGCTCATTCTTTGATAACTTGATCTCTTTGTTCTGACTGGAAATGGCTTTTATTATCTACATTGCTGATCACCATTCTGGAATTACCATGATGTCTTGCTTTCAAATACCCTGTTCTACTGTTCCCATAAATACATCAGACTAACTTGGGGAATCATGATCTTACAATGATGGGCATGGTTTCCGGAGCCCCTCAGCTCCAGTTCACTAATTCCAGTTGGCAAGGTGGCCCCTCTCTCCGGGAGTAGTCAGCCTCTGTCAGAAGACAAGAACATTCTCTTGACAAGTCTGACAAGCTGCCACTCTCTCATGTGGAGAGGAACTGTTTACCACTCTGAATTGTTGGTTATTTTCTTTACAATATCATCATACCTTCTTCTTCTTGTTAAATAATAATTAACACATATCCTCACATCACCTTTAAACACAATTGGCAGCTTGGATGAATTCATCTATAATTACAGAATGTTGTCCTTGACTATGTTAGGGGAAATTTTTGATAAACTCCTTCAATTATGAAGTAGTTGACCTTGAATTGGATAAGATACAAACTAGACATACACCTGTAGAAATAAAAGGGAAGAAAATTTTTGTGTGTAATAGGCTGGGGAAACACTCCAAAGAGTCTTGTCCAGGTGAAAGCTAAATACTCTTTCCATTTTTTTCTTGTTGGCTTTGGAGCCAGCCTCCAAATAACAGCGGCCCCATCCTGCTGGCTAGAGCTGCAGACAGAACCCTGCACAGTAGGACAGCTGGCTCTACTGTGGGCTTTGTCCCTGTGTGGCTCAGAACTCCCTGCCTTGTACTTTGCAGAAAGAATAACACAAAATCACTTGAGCAGGTTTTCCCTGGTGGTCCAGTGGTTAAGAATCTGCCTGCCAATGCAGGGGACACTGGTTCAATCCTTGGTCCAGGGAGATTTCACAGGCCAAGGGGCAACTAAGCCCATGAGCAGCAGTTACAGAGCCTGTACCCTAGAGCTCGTGCTCTGCAACAGAGAGGCCACTGCAGTGAGAAGCCTGCAACTGTGATAGGGAAACCCTGTGCAGCAGTGGAGACCCAGGGCAGCCGGAAGTGACTCTATCAATCATAAACAACATTGTAAAAGTCACTTAAGCAGAAAGAGAGCTTATTGCTGAAGTAACTTACATGTTTGGGGGTAAATCTGGCTTCAGGTAGCTCAGAGCTATTAATTATATCACGAAGGCTTCTTTTCCTTCCATTCCTCAACTCCACTCCTGCTTCTTTCTCAGACTCCACATGGCAGGTCATCTCAGCTCTGGTCTCATCTTCTCCTAGGCTCTGCTGCTAAGTTGCTTCAGTTGTGTCTGACTCTGTGTGACCCCATAGATGGCAGCCCACCAGGCTCCCCCATCCCTGGGATTCTCCAGGCAAGAACGCTGGAGTGGGTTGCCATTTTCTTCTCCAATGCATGAAAGTGAAAAGTGAAAGGGAAGTCTCTCAGTCGTGCCCTACTCTTAGCAACCCCATGGACTGCAGCCCACCAGGCTCCTCCGTTCTCCCAGGCTCTAGACCAGCATGAAAGCACAGGAAATTTTCCCAGTGGTCCTAAGGGGACTACTCTGTCTTCTGAATTGACAGGCCCAAGATCCACGTTATCCCCAGACCAATCACTGTGCTGTTTTAATTGACCATGTCTGGATAGAGCCTCAACCAGACCTCATAAGAGTGGGGAAGGTAGATACCCAGAACAAAAATGGGGGCCATTACTAGGAGAACGGGAGTATCAATGCTGCTCACCAATCATGTGACCTTAAAAGAGTAACTAAACCTCTGTGAGAAGTAGAGTTAATAATGTGTATTAAAAATGGATTAAAAATTATTTGTAGACCCAAGTAACAAATGCTGGAGAGGGTGTGGAGAAAAGGGAATCCTCCTACATTACTGGTGAGAATGTAAGTTGGTATAACCATTATGGAAAACAGTATGGAGGTTCCTCATAAAACTGAAAATAGAATTACCAAAAATAGCAATCCCACTCCTGGGTAGATATCGAGATAAAACTATAATTCAAAAATACACACGCTCCCCAATGTTCAGAGCAGCATTATTCACAATAGCCATGATACAGAAATAACCTAAACGTCCATCAGCAGATAAATGGATAAAGAAGATGTAGTACATGTGTACAGTGGAATACTACTCAGCCATAAAAAGAATAAAATAATGCCATTTGTAGCAACATGGATGAAACTAGCAATTATAATACTAAGTGAAGTAAGCAGAAAGAGAAAGACAAATATCATGTGCAATCTCTTGAATCTAAAATCTGGCACAAATGACCCTATCTACAAAAGGAAAGAGACTCACAGACATAGAGAAAGAGACTTGTGCCTGCCAAGGGGAGGGCTGTGAGCAAGAGATGGACTGAGAACTTGGGTTTAGCAGATGAAAAGTATTACATATAGAATGGATAAGCAACAAGGTCCTACAGTATAGCAAAGGGAACTATATTCAGTATCCTAGGGTAAACCATAAGAGAAAAGAACATAAAAAAGAATGTATATATGTAAATAATGGAGTCATGTTGCTGTACAACAGATATTAACAATTTCATACAGGGTTCCTTGGTAGCTCAGATGGCAAATAATCTGCTGTTTGGTAAATTGCACCATTAAAATTATGCCATTCATCCAATGACAGTCTAAAAAGTGAAAGGGATAAGAATCTGCAGCAGGTAACCAACAAAGTACTAGTATTCTGAATATAAAAAGACCTCTCTGTGAATGGTTGAGAAAGCAAAAAAAAAAAAAAAGACACATACAATTGTTCAATAAGTAAAAAATGTGGACAAGTACAACACTAAATATACCCAACAAATATAATGTGGTCAATAAATATTAAAAACATGGTCTTTGTAAATTATCAGGAAAATGTATATTATAATGAGATACACATTGGATTAGAAGATAAAGTCTAGTACCTAAAATAACTAAACAGTCTTGAAACAATGTAGATCAATAAGACCTCTATTCTGTACTCAATAGAAAACAATTTGGCCTTCCTTGGTGAGGTTGAAGATGTACACAGTATGTATACAACTCATCAGGTTCACTCCTATGTATTGGTCCCAGTTAAACTTCTAAAGATCACAACAAGAAATTGTATGAAAGTAAAAGTGCTAGTTGCTTAGTTGTGCCCCCTTCTTTGAGATTCCATGGACTGTAGCCTGCTCCTCTGTCCTTGGAATTCTCCAGGCAAGAATCCTGGAGTGAGTTGCCATTCCCTTCTCCAGGGGATCTTCCCGACCCAGGGATCGAACCTGCCTCTCTTGTGTCTCCTGCATTGCAGGTGGGTTCTTTATTCACTGAGCCACCTGGGAAGCCCTCTATCTACTAGATATCACTGCTAATCTCTGTCCTCATTCACCTATTTGTAACAACAGCACTGTTGATTTTTTTTAATCATTTGTGGTATTAGAATTAAATGAAATTGAGTTTACCAATCAGAGATTGGGAAAAGTTATAAATTTCTTTTACCTATAGAAAACCTGAAGGGTGAGAAATATGTTTTGGAGAGAGGACCTGAAAGGCCAATTATTTCCAAATAGAAGGTAAATGATGAGTAAGGCTGGGGAAGAGGAGAACTGGGGAAGAGGCTGCTCAGAATTGGGGTTTCAGGTTAGAAGACAGCAAAGAATAAGAACCCTTATGGCTCTTTTGGCCTATGGCACATTATTGCTACCTTAAGAACTATAATGGAAATAAAATAAAGGCAGATAAAAGCCAGATAGGATGTAGATAAAAAAATATAACTTTTGCGAATATGGCTTTTTAGCCTACAAAAATATTTTTTCTCTATCTTATTATAAGTACTATCTCAATGTGATTTTACATTAACAATACAAAAATAAGACGATTCTTGTCTCCATGCTTTAATTTTCTGGCCCTTCTCCAGTGGTGGTGAGTTGTTCTTGAAAGAAATTTCTTTGCCTGCAGCTCTCTCAAAGCACAGGCTGGAGCAAAATTCATGGAGAGGGGAATTCAAAAAGTCTACTTGCATTAAGTCAGCTAACTCTATTAGAGAAGAAGTAGGAGAGGAAGACCCTAGACCTGCAGGATTAAAAGAGAACTAAGCTGTTGAGCTCAGAGATCGTGTCTTTCCAGGCTGTCATGTCTGGTTCACTGTGTTGTATGTGCTGGTTGTTGATAGTAATTATAAGGATGAATTGAAGAATGTGTAGAAAAGCAGCTGTCCTTGAGATGAACTGGACCCAAGCCACAGTGCACAGTGATGGATGAATTAAAAACCCTGGTCCTCGTTCCAAGTTACCATCTATTCAATAGAAGCCAGCCAAGGAGATACAAAGCAAGGTTAAAGCTTGCAGGTGCAACTCAGACATCAGCTGTGCTCTTGGCCTCTGACTTGTGCACTACACATGCTGACCATCAGCCGACTTGGATGCAAAAGTCAGTCCTCGCCCATTTCTCCAGCGAGAATCCCTCCCGCAGAAGCATTATCAAGCAGAGAAGAATTGGTGGAAACACTTTGCAGGGAAGGTGGAGGACTAAGGTTTTCATTGCACATCCCGTAACAAACTAGTTTAAAAGTCCCCTGAAGTATTTCCCAGTCTTTTTTTTTTTTTTTCCCCTTTGGCTATGTCTTACAGCATGTTGGTTCCCCAAGAGGGATTGAACCCATGCCCCCTGGAAGCGTGGAGTCTTCACTACTGGACCACCAGGGAAGTCTGATTTCCCCAGGCTTTTGAACCCACCTCCAAGGGAAGAACTTTGTCTCTGGCTCCCCTCCCCAGGTTCCTCCTAGCTATGCTGGGTCCTTCTCTGAATACCTTGCCTTTGTTTTTCTTTTCCTCACTCTTTAGAGCATCTTAAGTTCTCCCCACTATCTTAAGCCTTCCAGGTTAGCTACCATGTTTCAGCATTTGTTCACCTCCCAAATGGAGGCTCTTATATCTGCACTAAGGGTCTTACTCATTCATTCAAGTGTTTATTAGGTGTTTACTATGTGATAAGACCTGTTTAGGCCCTGGGGGTTCAGCAGTGAGCAAAACAGAAACTCTTACCATTAAGGAGCTTATATTGTAATAGCAGGAGCCCTACAAAAATAAATAAAACAAAATATAATTAAAATGTATAACATGTCAGGTAGCGATAAGACCTCTGTGCAAAAATAAAGCAAAGAAGAGATAAGGGATTCTAGAGATGAGGGTTGCAATTTTGAATAGTGTGGTCCCAGAAGATTTTGCTGGCAAGGTAACACGAAGCACATTCCTGAAGGAGGTCAGGGAGTCAATCTGGGATATACTGGAGAAAAGAGTATTCCAGATAAAAGGAACAGCAAGAGCCCCCAAGGCAGAAGAGTGCCTGGCTTGTTTCTGGAACAGCAGGGAGGCTGTTGATGCTGAAGCTGAGTGAACAAGGGCAAGGGTAACTGGAGACAAGGTTTTAAAGATAATTGGGCAAGATCCTGAAGGGCTTATCCTATGAAGGCTTTGGGTTTTTGCCGAGTGAGATGGGGAGACTCTGGGGAATTGAGGGCCGGCAAATGACGTGATCTGACAACTATGTTTAAACCTCCCTCTGGCTACAGGTCTGAGAGCAGACCACAGGAGGTATAGGGAAACTGGTTAGAAAACTTGTACCATAACCCAGACTAGAAATAACTGTGGCTTGGAAGACAGTGACTGAACTGGCGATGGTGAGACGTGTTGGATTCTGTTTACAATTTGAAAGGAGTGTTTCTAGACTCTTGCCAATATGTTGGATGAGAAGTAGGGGAAACAAGAGGGAGAGTAAAAGATGTCTCTAAGGTTTTTAACTTGAGTCCCTGAAAGATGGATTTTCATTTTTAGAGATGAGGGAGACTGAGGAATGGGGGTGGTGGGGGAAAACCAGGAATCTGATTTGGGACAGAGTAAGTTTAAGACAGCTACTAGTTATTCCAGAGGAGAAGTTGACTTAGCCCTTGGGTATAAGATGCTGAAGTTCAGGGGCAACATCTAGACTGGAAAGACAAGTCTGGGGGTTGTAAATACAAATAATATCTAAAAGAGTGAGGGAGATTTCCCTGGTGGTCCAGTGACTAAGACCTCGCACTCCCAACATACCAAGGGCCCGGGTTCAATCCCTGGTCCCCACACACCACAACCAAGAGTTCACTTGCCAACTAAAGATCCCGCAAGCTGCAACTAAGACTCGGCACAGCACGTACATACTTTTAAAACAATAAAAAATAAAAAACAAAGGAACACTTTTTGAGAACATTAAGATATCTGGCATAATCTGATGAGATTCAAAACTTACCAGGATATTCCATCTGAACAACTAAGAAGCTCCCCTAAGGGGATGTCTCTGCACGTGATGCTGCAGGGTAGAGACGCACAGACCCCGTGTGGTCTGACCCCGCGTTTTCCCACTCTGTCCCGCCTCTGGCTCCTGCCCTCGTTTATTCTGCTCTCGCCACACCGGCCTCAGAGCTGTTCCTTGAACTTGCCACACACACTCTCATCTCCTGGCTTGGATAGTTGCTTTTCCTTCCTCCTGAAAGGCTTCATCTTGCTTCTTTCCTTCAGGACACTTTATGTATTACTTGTCTTTTGCTGTATGACAAATTACTTCAAAACTTTATCATCTCACCTTTTCTTTAGATTAGAAAGTCAGGGCCGGAATGGCTGTGTGGCTCTGGCTAAGGGTTTTCCATGAGACTGAGGGCAGCTTTGAGCTGGGGCTTCAGCCTTTGAGCTGAAGGCTTGACTGGGGCTGGAGGTTCCTCTCCTGAGGAACCTGGAGGGGGTTCTGAACTCCTCTTCACATGGTCCTCTCCCAAGGCTGCTTCATTGTCCTCCTGACTTGAAGCATGGCGTGCCCCAGAGTGAGTCACCCAAAAACCAAAATGTGTGAGTTTCCTGTTGCTCTAGGTTTTTAAAATCTCAGCTGTCAGCATGGTCATACTTCCAAGAAAACTCAGGCCCAAAGGGTTAAGCAAGCCCAGATGGAAGTGAGATTGATGGGGCATCTGTGTTACTGCAGAGGGAGAGAAAACAGTGGGATTAATAATAACGATGATGAGGGTAACAGCTTTTATTGTAGGCCAAGGGGCCATCCCGGATTTATTGTGGGAGGAGACACACAAGGGTGTAGACACCAGGGAGGTGAGGCTCACCAAGGGCCTCCTTGAAAGCTGGCTGCCCCATCTTATCAGAGATGCCTTCTCAGACTATTCTATATATTATGGACTGAATGAATGCATGTATCCCCACTCTGCTGCACCCTCCTCCCCAAATCATACATTGAAGCCCTAACCCTCTAGTGTGACTGGAGAAAGGAAGTAATTAAGGTTAAATGAAGTCACACAGGTGGGGCCCTGGTCATATAGGATTAGTGTCTTTTTAAGAGAAAATAGGGGGCTTCCCAGGTAGCTCAAGTGGTAAAGACTCAGCCTGCTAATGCAGGAGATGCAGGAGACATGGGTTCCATCCCTGAGTCAGGAAGATGCCCTGGAGTAGGAATTGGCAACCCACTCCAGTATTCTTGCCTAGAGAATCCCATGGGCAGAGGAGCCTGGTGGACTGTAGCCCATGGGGTTGCAAAGAGTCAGGCATGCCTGAGCAAGCACATGCACACAAGAGAGCAGAGAACCGAAGCTCTTTCCCCACTTCCCCCTTTGTGTGCACATGCTGAGGATAGAGACAAGGGGGCAGTCTGCAAGCCGGAAAGAGCTCCCACTGTAACCAAATGGGGCGCAGTCTTGATCTCGAGTATCCAGCCTCTGGAACCGCAAGAGAAAAATTGCTGTTGTTTAAGCCACTTAGTGTGTGGTATGCTGTTATGCAGCCTGGGCAGAATAATATACTGCATTAAGGAGTAACCTCCTACCTCAGCACTTTCCATTCCCTATATTCTGCTTTATTGTTCTTTTTTGTATCATTACAATTCTCCTTTTAATGATGCGTATTTCAGACATTCAAATTATGCTTTATTGTTCTATACAGTTCTTTCTCACAGCCTGACATTTTCTCAGTTCATTTGTTTATTGTCCGTCTCCCTTCCTGGAGTGGGAAGCCCTCTGAGGGCAGGGACTGTTTGGGGTACTGTTGTATCTCAAATTTGAAACCAGTGCCTGGCCCATGAAAGGTGCTCTGAATTATTTTTTAAAATATTTATTTATTTGGTCGCACTGGGTCTTAGTTGTGGCCTGTGGGTTCTAGTTCCATGACTGGAGATTGAACCTGGGTCCCCTGCATTGGGAGCACAGAGTCTTAGCCACTGGGCCACCAGGAAAGTCCCTGATTTACTTATTGAATGATAAATGATTGGATGAATATCTGACCTTATTGTATGTCACCTCCTCACCCTGTCGGTGGCCAGGATGACTCTGACTTTAAGTGAACTTGGTGCTCATCATGTCCCAGCACCATTTCTGAAAGCAGGCATGAAGCAGAATATTTTAAAAATCTCAATTTATCTAGTACTTGGATTATTAATTATAATGGATTATTTGAAAATTAACCCAGTGAAATACAAGCCCATCTGAAGTAATTTCAAGGTTGTCCTCGCCTAAGCTATAAACCATGGGAAACCTTCCAGTTCTTGGGGCTGTTTTTCCTGCCCGAGGGTGAGAATTCTGCACTTTGTCAAGCACGTGCAGTGACTAATCCTGATGAAATGTGACCTGTGTTTTTTGCACGCGTGTAACTGTAAAAGAGCGAGCCTGAAAAGAAATGCAAAATCCATTTCTGTATATTCCAATTTTCCCGTCACGCTTATGTACTTACTTCTGTAGTTAGAAATGAAAAAGCTATAAATGATGAAATAGAAAGAACAATAATCTTGAAGTAGGCGAAATCCATTTGTATCTGTGCTCTGTGTCTTACTTTATCTCCCTGAGTTTTGGCTTCTGGCTCTGCAGATAGGAGACAGTACTAGTATGGAACGCTAGCTTTGACTTATGTAGAAAAAAAAATCTGAATGTTGGAGTGTGTTGGCTCATTCTTGTAGCTTTCGGTTGAGTCCTGAGAGAATGGGACAAAGTTTGGTCCGAGATGGCTCTTAGAAGAGGAAACAGGATATAACCTTGCCACGAAAAGTCTTTTCTGTTTGCAAAACCATGCGCGGCCAGATTGGCTGACCAAGGACATCACTTCACTGCCAAGGACTGGAGTGCCTGCCAGTCTTCTCTGGCTGGATAGAGCGTGCTCAGGACTGGATGTCCTGGGTGACTTTATTTGGTTTTATCCAAAAGGGAGTCATCTGTGGTTACCTTATTTGGTTTTTCAACCATTGTTTGTTGAAATATTTAAATTGATCATTCCTGGGCTCTGAGAAATCATAAGTGGACCTGATTCAGAGGAAGGCACATTTCCCCAGAGATTCTGGCTTGGAGCTAGATGGAGTAATAGGGTGAGACTTCTAGTTGCCTCTCCCATAAAGCCCCTTGGCCCATAATAAAAGCTGCTAGCCCCGGCATCATTATTACTAACGTCTCTCTTTTCTCTCCTTCTGCAGTAACACAGACGCCCCCATTAATCTCACTTCCATCTGGGCTTGCTTAACCCTGTGGGTCTGAGCTTGCATGGAAGCATGGCCAGGCTGACAGGTGGGATTTTAAAAAACTAGAGCAACAGGAAGCCTGCTTAACTTTCAGCTAAGAGGGTGACGGGAGGATCTCAGTCAGTAAGGATAAATGAGTTATAATGTGGATATTGATGGACGCGGGCAATTCTAATGAAACTAGAGTGGAAACACAGGGGATTCGGGAAGGCAGATCGATAAACAAGAAAACCCACTGGAAAAGACCACCTTGTAATGAGTGGACCTCCTGTCTCTGAGCTCCTCCGCATCCTCGGGGGCGCGGGGAGTGGGGCAGCCGAGCTGCGGGCCTCTCTTCTCACTGCTCCTGTCTGGGCTCCGCTCTGGCTGCCTTGCTGGGCCCGCCCAGCTGTGGCCTTTAGGGCTTTCTCCCTCTGCGGTTGTCCTCTGCACTCTCACCCCTCACTTTTGCATGGGTCTGACAATTTCTTACAGCTTTTAAAATCTGTTAATTGGTATATACTGCCAAGGGAAATTGGTTTCAGACTTAACTGACTGCTATGTCTGAATCAGAGAAGACAGTGGAACCCCACTCCAGGACTCTTGCCTGGAAAATCCCACGGACGGAGGAGCCTGCTGGGCTGCAGTCCATGGGGCCGCGAAGAGTCGGGCACGCCTGAGCGACTTCACTTTCCCTTTTCACTTTCATGCACTGGAGAAGGAAATGGCAACCCACTCCAGTGTTCTTGCCTGAAGAGTCCCAGGGACGGGGGAGCCTGGTGGGCTGCCGTCTATGGGGTCGCACAGAGTTGGACACGACTGAAGTGACTTAGCAGCAGCGTGGTCTGAATACTCATGTTCCTTCCAAAGTCACAGGCTGAAATCCTAACCACTAAAGAATGAAGCAATGCCATTTGCAGCAACGTGGACAGACCTTGAGATTGTCATTCTGACTGAAGTCAGGCAGAGAAGGAGAAGTACTGTATGAAATCCCTTATATGTGGAATCTAAAAGAATTGCTACAAATGAATTTATTTATAAAACTGAAACAGACTCAAACAAATTCATGGTTGCTGGGGTTGGGGGAAGATAAGGGGAAGGGATAGTTATGGAGTTTGAGATGGACAGGTACACACTGTTATATTCAAAACGGATAACCAAAAACGACCTACTGTGTAGCACAGGAACTCTGCGCAATTTTATGGGGCAGCCTGGATGGGAGGGGAGTTTGGGAGAGAATGGATACAGACAGGTATATGTGTGACTGAATCCCTTTACTATTCACCTGAAACTATCACAATTTGTTAATCAGCTGTATACCCCAAGGCAAAATAAAAACTTAAAAAAAAAAAAAGTCCTAGCAACTCCTCCACACCACCCCCCACCCAGAGGGGAGGTCACCGGCTGTGAGCCAGGAAAAAAAGTCCAGGAAAAAGTCATGTTCTCTGGAACATGACCGTGCCGGCAGCTTGATCTGAGACTTCTCGCATGCAGAACTGTGAGAAAATTTGTTTTGTTTTTTAAATTCATTTTTTTGTCACATCATGTGCATATGGGTTCTTAGTTTCCTGACCAGGGACTGAACCCCCAACCCATGCATTGGAAGCACAGATTCTTAAACCAGTGGACCACCAGGGTCCTACATTTCTGTTGTTTCTAAGTTACCCAGTCTGCAGTAGTTTTATTTTTTTTTTAATTATTATTTTTTTATAGTAGCCCAAATGGTCTAGGGCTTCCCTGGTGGCTCAATGGTAAAGAATTTGCCTGCAATACAGGAACCAGAGGAGACTCGGGTTCAACCCCTGGGTCCCCTGGAGGAGGGCATGGCAACCCACTTTGGTATTCTTGCCTGGAGAATCCCATGGACAGAATGAGCCTGGTGGGCTACAGTCCATGGGGTCACAAAGAGTTGGACATGACTGAAGTGACTCAGCACACACGCAAGCAAATGGGTGAAGATACTAATTTTATCAATACCATACCATTATTAAATATAATGGTGGCTTGAGGGAGAAAAACGACAAAAATCTTAGACTGCCACATCCTGCTTAGCCTGAACTTGGATGAGTAGCAAGTTCCTGGTGGAAATAAACATCCTCTTTAAAATTCAGTTTCAGTTTAGTCTCTCAGTCATGTCGCGCTCTTTGCAACCCATGGACTGCTGCACACCAGGCTTCCCTGTCCATCACCAACTCTTGGAGCTTGCTCAAACTCCTGTCCATCAAGTAGGTGATGCCATCCAACCATCTCATCCTCTGTTGTCCCCTTCTCCTCCTGCATTCAGTCTTTCAAATGAGTCAGTTCTTCACATCAGGTGGCCAAAGGACTGGAGTTTCAGCTTCAACATCAGTCCTTCCAGTGAATATTTAGGACTGATTTTCTTTAGGTTGGATCTCCTTGCAGTCCAAGGGACTCTCAAGAGTCTTCTCCAATACCACAGTTCAAAAGCATCAATTCTTCAGTGCTTGACTTTCTTTAAGTCCAGGCTCAGCTGGTAAAGAATCTTCCTGCAATGTGGGAGACCTGGCTTTGATTCCTGGGTTGGGAAGTTTCCCTGGAGAAGGGAAAGACTACCCACTCCAGTATTCTGGCCTGGAGAATTCCATGGACTGTGTAGTCCATGCAGTTGCAAAGAGTCAGACACGACTGAGCAACTTGCACTTCAAAAACTTTTCAAACTCACATTCATACGTGACTACTGGAAAAATCATAGCTTTGACTAGACGGGCTTTTGTCAGCAAAGTAATGTCTCTGCTACCAACTTATAATTGATTTTATCTGGCTCATATTATGTTGTTAAAGATTTGCATTAATTGCTTGCTTTAAACAAGAGTTTTTTTTTTTTAATTTCTGAATTCTCTTGAAGAACTCAGAAGATCTGGCAACCCTGGGCCCGCATTTCTGCCAGCCAACAGCAACTGTAGCTGAATCAAGGCTTCCCCGAGGTTGGCAGGAGCACTTTGGTTCCATGGGCAGCTTCGTGAATTCATGGTGTCTACCTGGCTCCTACAGGGATTTCCATGTTTGACCTAATTGTCAATGCCTCCTGGTTTCTTTTTGAACCCTGTCCCTTTTAGAACATAGCTGTGCCCAGTAATTTGTGACAAGTGTTAACTATGATGAAAGAGCTAAGGTCATTTTGTTCAAAGGTTCATTCATTCATTTATTTACTCGTTCATTTCAGTTACCCTACTATCATGGCCTATTGTTTTAATCTTTAATGTTTTTAAATAGGCACCATTAAAATGCAAACAGTACAAAAATGTGTACGTAAAAAGTAGTGTCTCTCACTCAGATCTCCCAATCCTCTTCCCAGAGTCTCCCTGTTTCACTAGATTTTTGTGTACTCCTTCCCAAGAAAGCCTACACATGTATCCAGGTTAATATATATCCCCCTTCACATTATACCAAATGGTAGCAACCAGGAGAGGGTTCTTCATCTTCCTTTTTCACTTAATGATACATCTTGCAAATTATTCCACATCAGTATGGATTTGCCTCATTCTTTTTAAACCCTGCAGAGCATTTCATTTTATTCATGTCTGATGATTTTTTTAAAAAAGCTTATTGGTGGGCCTGTAGCTTGTTTTTAGTCTTTTATGAATATAAACCACACACAATGACCATCCCTGTAAATGTCTGGGATGGGGAAAATGTGCCAGCCTACCTGCGAGATGTATTTTGAGAAGAGGAATTGCTTGGCCCAAGGATACTAGAGTAAACTGACATTTACTTAGTTTACACTCTCCCATGAGGACCAGGCCAAATGCATCCTTTCCCAGCCCCACGGTCAATGCCATCACACTGGTAACTTGACTTGGACACAGTGAGAGTATTTACATCATGGAAACCTGCAGTCATTACACAGGAGGGCTTCACTTATCCCTCCTGGAGAGCTGGTTGTCAAACACCGCAGTACTATGATTAAATTCCAGCACTACCTGGAGTCAGTGCAGACTTCACCGGTTAAGGGCACAGCCCCCCACAAGGCTGGCCTCACTTCAGATGCCAGCTGCAAGTCTGGGGGTTCCCAGGTCACCCACACTTCTGGCTAACTGGTTACAGACTTGGAGGTTCCCATGACCTGTTCTGACTTCCTAGGTGGCACCAGTGGTAAAGAACCCTCCTGTCAATGCAGCAGACATAAGAGATGTAGGTTCAATCCCTGGGTAAGGAGGATCCTTTGAAGGAGGACGTGGCAACCCACTCCAGTATTCTTGCCTGGAGAATCCCATGGACAGAGGAGCCTGGAGGATTATGGTCTATAGGGTCATAAAGAGTCAGACATGACTGAAGCAACTTAGCCTAACCTCTTCAGGTTTGATAATTTACTAGAATGACTCACGGAACTCAGTTCTTCACTTACAATTATGGCCACATTATGTAGGATGCAAATCAGGACCAGTGAAATGAGGAAACCTATTGGTGAGGCCTGACAGAGTCCCGGATGAAGAGTTTGGGGGCCTGCAGGCCTTGTCATCCCTCAGGCACGTCAAAGTGTTCACCAACCAGGAAGCTCACTGGAGCTTTAAGTATCCAGAGCTTTTATTGGCATTTCATTAAGGTGGCATGATTGATTTAATTATTGCCCATGTAATTAATTCAGTCTCCAGCCATGTGAACTCCCAGGGAAGGGAGGATGCGCTACCAGTGGGTGGCCTAAGCCCCAGGCCTCTAATCACAGGATCTATCTTTCTGGCATGGCCAGCCCCCATCTTAAAACTTCCTAGAAGCCCATCACTGTCACAGTCAAGGTTAACTCATTAACAGAAACCCAGGTGCGACCCCAGGAGCCCAGCATGAATACGTGGCACTCTTAACATTCAGGAAATTCTAAGAGTTAAGAGGCTCCATGACTGCAGGCATGAAATTAAAAGATGCTTACTCCTTGGAAGAAAAGTTATGACCAACCTAGATAGCATATTGAAAAACAGATATATTACTTTGCCAACGAAGGTCCGTCTAGTCAAAGTTATAGTTTTTCCAGTAGTCATGTATGGATGTGAGAGTTGGACTATAAAGAAAGCTGAGCATGGAAGAATTGATGCTTTTGAGCTGTGGTGTTGGAGAAGACTCTTGAGAGTCCCTTGGACTGCAAGGAGATCCAATCAGTCCATCCTAAAGTAAATCAGTCCTAAATACTCATTGGAAGGACTGATGCTTGAAGCTGAAACTCCAATCCTTTGGCCACCTGATGTGAAGAACTGACTGATTGGAAAAGAACCTGATGCTGGGAAATATTGAAGGCAGGAGGAGAAGGGGATGACAGAGGTGAGATGGTTGGATGGTATCACCGACTCAATGGTTGTGAGTTTGAGTAAACTCTGGGAGTTGATGATGGACAGGGAGGCCTGGCATGCTGCAGTCCATGGAGCCACAAAGAGTTGGACATGACTGAGCGACTGAACTGAACTGAACTGAACTGAAGAGGCTCCATCCCATTAACTTAACTTCCCCAAGGGCCCAGCAGGTAAAGAATCTGCCTGTAATGCAAGAGATGTGGGTTCAGTCCCTGGGTCAGGAAGAGCCCCTGGAGGAGGAGGTGGCAACCCACTCCAGTATTCTTGCCTGAAAAATCTCATGGATAGAGGCGCTTGACAGGATATAGCCTGAAGGGTTGTAAAGAGTAAGACATGACTGACTGAGCAAACACCCCATTAACCAGGGACAATGACCATTCGATTCTCCATCATATCAATACAACAAACACTGAACACATCACCGGGTATAAACATTTACAGTGTTGACATACCTCTCCAAACTGTCCTCTAAAGAGGCTGGACCAAATATGCAGTCCCACTAGCTTACGAGAATGTTTTTACGGGGAAAATTCTGACCATGACGATTCATAGTGTATCACTAGACTATGCCAGTTATTTCTCAGAGACCAAGCACATGCAGCTCAAGGTTATGTCCCTGGGAGGACACTTTTCTACTCTTGCTGAGATCGTCAATGAAACCCAACATCGCGAACCTTTCTTCTGGCTTTATGTTTCTGCTACTTCAGCAAATAGTCATGGGTGAAATTTGCCAGCTATTGATGGAAATAAGACAACTTTGCCTCATACTTGGTCTTTAACTTTTCTATAATCACTATTAGAAAAGTTTCCTAAAGACTGCCTTGTAAGAGTAAATTCCATTTATGATGTGTGTGTGTGTGTGTGTGTGTGTGTGTGTGTGTGTGCACTGTGCTAAGTCTTGTCTGACTTTTTGTGACCCCATGGACTGTAGCCTGCCAGGATCCTCTGTCCATGGGGTTTTCCAGGCAAGAATACTGGAACAGGTTGCCATTTCCTTCTCCAGGGGATCTTCCTGACCCAGGGAGAGAACCCACCTCTCTTGTGCCTCCTGCATTGGCAGGCAGATTCTTTACCACCAAGTCACCTGGGAAGTCATCCATGAATGATAAAACCTCACAAATTTGGGGAAAGGTCATTCTGAAATAGTAACATGTGGAAATATGAAAGTTCTGAAAATAACATTGTTTTCTTATCATTGTCTTAAATTATCTTTTTTTTTTTTTTTACACATATGATGATGTTGATTTGTTCCAAAGTATTGTCAGATCCTATTGGGTAATGCTTTGGTAGAATACAAAGAAACTAAGAAATATATGATTACTAAATAAAGTGACTTATAGTCATTGAAATTTAATGAATGGTATTCATATAAAGTCTAAGTGACTGACACATTAACTCCTTTCATCCTCTCAAAAACCATATAATAGTATTATAGAGTATACTTGGAAAAGGAAATGGCAACCCACTCCAGTATTCTTGCCTAGAGAATCCTGTGGACAGAGGAGCCTGGTGGGCTGCTGTCCATAGGGTGGCATAGAGTCGGACACGACTGAAATGACTTAGCATGCATGCATGCATTGGAGAAGGAAATGGCAACCCACTCCAGTACTCTTGCCTGGTAAATCCCGTGGGCAGAGGACCCTGGTAGGCTGCAGTCCATGGGGTCACGAAGAGTCGGACACGACTGAGCAACTTCACTTTCACTTTTCACTTTCATGCATTGGAGAAGGAAATGGCAACTCACTCCAGTGTTCTTGCCTGGAGAATCCCAGAGACAGGGGAGCCTGGTGGGCTGCCATCTATGGGGCTACACAGAGTCGGACACGACTGAAGCAACGTAGCAGCAGCAGCAGCAGAGTAATACTATCCTACTTGATATGAGGAAAAAACCTGGGGCATAGAGATTGAATAACTTGGTCAAAGTGGCACAGCTGGGAAATGGTGGACCTGGTCCTTAAACCCAGAAATCTAGCTTCTGAGACTATGTTTTTTTGCTGCCACACCACACTGTCTTTATATGCGAAGAGGCTCAAAGTCATCAGTGGTGGTGTCTAATTCCCATGAGCACTGAGAATCAACATGAAAGTCTCAAGAAAGCTGGGGATGGGGTTCCCAGGGTGTGCAGGCCAGCACTGGAGCCATGTGGAGAGGTGTGGAGTTGGCCTGGCCCCTTCTATGGCCATGCTGCTTGGACAATTTTTTGATGATTTATTTTGGCTGTGTTAGGTCTTAGTGGGGCACAAAGGATCTCTCACTGTGGCCTGCAGGCAATCGAGTCATGGAACTCGGTCTCAGTGGTTGCAAACCTCAGGCTTAGTTGCCCTGAGGCAGGTGGGATCTTAGTTCCCTGACCAGGAATCAAACCCGTGTCCCCTGCATTGCAAGGCGAAGTCTTAACTTGCCTTGGACCACCAGGGAAGTCCCTGCTGCCTAGGGACTTGCCTCCCCACCCATGGAGCACTTCTTTCCAGGTGATGCAGCACGGCATGGAGGTCACACAGAACTGTGTCAAACAGGTCTTCCTGGTACAGTGGGGTCTTCCCAGCAACAGTTTCTTGTGTGTATTCTAGTGGAATGAGGCCCAGCCATCACCTGGGTTTGGTGATATTTATTAAAACAGCTAGGCTAGATGTTCAGCCTGTTCTGTCATTATCATGGTTCAGCTGGGAAGTACCTTTCCTAGAATCCCTCTCCCACTATGATTCTGGTTTTGAGTTGGCCAAAGAGAAATTTGCATAAAACTGGGGAGGGAGGTGAAGGACTGGTAGTCCCTTTCTGAAAGCCTTTTCACAGTCAGATACAGTATGAGCTGTAATCAGAAGGGCTCTGTCAATGCCCTGGCCAGATCCCCCAGGTCCCCAAGGTTTTCTGTGTGTTTTTTGTTCCAAAGGCTCACATCTGCAGCTTTTCTTCAGAAGCCTGTTACCAGACTACCTGTTGTTGTTCAGTTGCTCAGTCGTGTCCAACTCTGCAACCCCATGGACTGCAGCATGCCAGGCTGCTCTGCTTTCCACTGTCTCCCAGAGCTTGCTCAAACTCATGTCCATCGAGTCGGTGATGCCATCCAACCATCTCATCCTCGCCCTCCACCTTTTCCTCCTCCCCTCAATCTTTCCCAGCATCAGGGTCTTTTCCAATGAGTCAACTGGCCTTGATGCAAAGCTGACTTTGCCAAAGTGGACTGGCCAAAGTACTGGAGCTTCAGCACCAGTCCTTCCAATGAATATTCAGGGTTGATTTCCTTTAGGATGGACTGGTTTGATCTCTTTTGCTGTCCAAGGCACTCTCAAGGGTCAGTCAAAATCACCTGGGAGTTTATGGCCCCTGAGGCGGGTCCTTGGAGGTGAGTTCTGGCCACAATCATTCCAAAAGCTCTAAGGGGGCTCACTTGCCAGAGCTCTCCTGAGGGCCAGCCTGGAGTGGCCCTCTGAGGCCTGGGTGCCTGCTGCCCACTTCACCCACGGTAAGTCACTAACCAGGACCCTCACCTCAGGTAGTTTTCTGGATAAACTAACCTACAGACCAAGAGTATCTCAGAAAAAAACACTGGCTTCCAACCAGGTTTGTTTGATGCCCATCACTGAACTCAAGCCTCCTCCTCTTTCTGGGTAAGTCCGTACTTTGAGTCTTTTGACACCAATACAGTGGAATCCAAAAACCCAAGATACTGAAGCCAGTTGAAGGATTTCACTCACTCTGGTCCTTGTCAAGGCAAATGAAAGATTTGGGGTTCTCCTCATCGGTTCAGGAAAGCAAATGATGTAGACTGTGAAATAGGGAGTCTGTTGGGAGGTATTAGAGGAGCTGGGGGGCAGGTAGGAGGATGTGATTTCCCTAAGATCAGTTGCTGCAGGAAGTGGCTGCCACCTCCAGTCGGGAAAGAGCAAAGGAAAGAAAACATGCTGCTCCTTGCACTCGGGGTGCTATCTTCAGGGCTGAGCTGGCAGAAACCCAGGAGCCTGTCCTTGCCCTTGGCACCCCTGCCTCCCCTGCCATGACTGCCCCGCCTCTGAGGAAGCACAACCAGGTTCACGGGGGGTGGGGAGAAGTTTCTGCCAAACTCCTGCCAGTGCCAGGGAGCCAAGTGGAAAGCCAGGCTGGAAAGTGTAGTTTGCAGGCTCTGGGCTGGGCAGTGGAGAAGCAGCTTAGAAGAGAGGGTTGTAGGGCTAAGATGGGCTTCCCTCGTGGCTCAGCTGGTAAAGAATCTGCCTGCAATGCGGGAGACCTGGGTTCAATCCCTGGGTTGGGAAGATCCCCTGGAGAAGGGAAAGGCTACCCACTCCAGGACTGAAAGAGAAGACACCATCTGGCATCTCACCCCAAAGTCCACATCCTCTTCCTGGTGCAGAAAGTCATCTCAAGGTGCCCAAGGCTTCAGAACTGGTGTAGGATGAACTTACCGGGATGCAGGAGCTGGGGAGGAGGGGAAGAGGGCCAGGGGTAGGACATTGAATGGATGGAAAAATGCAGCACCGCCCTTTAAGAGGCTTGGGAGGCCTCCAGGGTGGGACAGCTTAGCCCCCTTGGCTCATGTTGAACACAGATTACAGGACACACTTCCTTTCATCATCTTTGGGACACTGCTGGATAAACTTTCATCTGAACTCTTAGGAGACTTCCTGGTGGTCCAGTGGCTAAGACTCCATGTTCTCAATACAGGGGCCCAGGTTCGATCCCTGGGTCAAGGAATTAGAGCTCACATTCTGTAACTAAAGATCCTACATGCTGCAATTAAGATCCAGCATGTCTCAGCTAAGACCTGGTGCAGCCAAATAAAAAAATAAAAATAAATGTTAACATAAAATTGTAAGAAAACGCCGCGGGAAGAAAAAGCCACCTCTAGGGACCGTTAGTAAAAGGCCTTTATTGGGCGGTCGCTTTCGGGCAGAACTCCCAAGGACAGGCAAGCGAGGGAAGCGAGGGAGTCTGCGAGGCGGGGAGGGGTGCGGGAAGGTTTTATAGCAAGGGCTGGCGGACAGGCCAAGTTTTTCCCGACAAACGCAGGCTACAGCGGTGATTGGTGTCCAAGGGCTCTGTGTGGGCACCTGATTGGGCCAGGATGCCGGGGGGTTGGCCCGCGGAAGCCTGGTCCACTTCTGGTTCCTGTTTGGTCGTTGTCCCGCCTCCAAGGCTTGTCTGCGGCACTTTTGGGGGGCGTGCCTCAGCCAGCCTGGGCGTGTCCTAACCTTTCAAAAATGACTCTAACAGAAACTTCAGCCTTTGCCAGGAAGAAGCGAGAAAGCATGCTCACAGCCACAAGTGAGTTTGAAGAGGAGAGACCTGCAGGCCCGTGGGTGCTTCAGTTTGGTTGTGGAATTATAGCTGATTTAGATGGAGCCCAGAGACCTTGGCATTTGTTACTTAAGAATCAAAGTCACAGTCGATTAATCCCATCTGCTTCTGAGAAATAGGGACAGTCAGCATCCTGGTTCTCAGTCTCCCTGTAAGGCCTGCTTGCCTGGGCCTCTCAAGGGCCACTATGTGTTCAGAGAATTTTAAGCTCTATAGTGAGATGGATAAGTTAAAACCCCACTCTATTAACATTCTATTGCTGCTGCAACAAATTATCACAACCATAGCAGTTTAAACAGCACAACAGTATTATCTATGGTCCCAGATGGTAATGCTGGTCTAAAATCAAGGTGTTAGGGGTCCTCCCTGGTGGTCCAGTAGCTAAGACTCCATGCTCCCAATGCAGGGGGCCCGAGTTCAGTCCCTGGCCAGGGAACTAGATCCTGCATACCACAGTTTAGAGTTCCCATGCCTCAGCTAAGACCCCAAGGGTTGCAGCTAACACCCAGAGCGGCCTATATATATGTATACCCAGTTGCTTCAGTACTGTTCAACTCTTTGCAACCCCGTGGACTGTAACCCATCAGACTCCTCTGTCCATGGATTTTTTTCAGGCAAGAGAACTGGAGTGGGTTTTGCCATGTCCTCCTCCAGGGGATCTTCTCGGCCCAAGGATTGAACCTGTGTCCATATATCTCCCGTATTGCAGGCAGATTCTTTACCCTGCTGAGCCATTAGGGAAGCCATATATATATAATAAAAGCAAGATGTCCATACACTTGCATTCCTTCTAGAGACTGTAGGGGAGAATCTATTTCTTTGCCTTTTTAGCATCTAAAGCCACCTGTTTTCCTTCCTCCATCTTCCAAGCCAGCAGCCCAGCACTTTCCTCCTCCCTGACCTCTGCTTCTATCTTTTCTGTCTGACTTTGAGCTGCCCACACCCCTTTTATAAGGCCAGATTACATTGGGTCCAGTTGGACAACCTAGGCTCCACTCTGCTTAATGTATTAATGTGTTTTTAGAGAGTGATTTAATTAACTTCACTGTGCAAAATTGTTAGAGATTAGGTGCCGAGGTCCAGCCCCGGTGGATCCAGGGAATTCGAAGGGGGACAGAGTCGGAGTCTGGGACATGACTATTTAACAGAAATGTAAAGAGATTAGGAAAGAATAGTGTAGTAGGAAAATTAGTGGAGAAAAGACGCTAAATAACTTGGTTTATGTGGAAAACTAATAAAACCTCAAGACAAGAGGTTTGCACCGTCTATGTTAGGCCACCGGTGCCCACTTGAATACTGGAGAGTGCCCCACTTTGGACTCCCTCTCGTGTGGATCTTAGAAGCCAGGGTAAGTAAGTAGACTTGGCGAGCCTCCGTGCCCCAGATGGGAATTCAGCTGGAAAAGGGGGAGAAAAGAATGACATGGGGGAGACCAGCATTGGTGCAAGACTCTAGACTTTATTTTCAAAATCAGCTTATATACCCCAAGTTGCATATAAAGAAATAATGGAATATGCAGAGTTATGCAGGGCAGCAGCCCTGACTCTCATTGAGACTAGGCTTTCTTTTTGCATATCTTCCCGTATACAAAAGGTCTCAGGTGGTTTACATTATCTTCTGGCCAAGAGGTCTGTTAACATTTTTATGGCTCTCTTCCTGGATAAATGTCTATCAATCAGAAAACTCTTTTTCCCTAGAAGTGTTTTTTCTTTACTCTGCATCACCCTCAAAATACTAAATAAAGTTACATTCCTGTAGAACAAAGGTGCAGTGGGTTATAACAAAGAAAGTACATAACTCAAAGCTCTAATGTTGCTAATACCAGGTCTACTACCTGTTTTTTCTATATACCAACTATATCTACAAATAAAAGATATGAAAACTTGGCAGCAAGTGTTGGCTCAACAAATCAAACCTTTAATCAGTCCTATTCTAATGATTTTGACTCCTCCGCAAACAATCACATGCACAGCTGTAAGAGTCCGGCAGGCAGGCTAGAAAGCCATCAGAGGAGTTTTTGGATTGAAACACTCTTATTATGCCCAGGAGATTTATTATCTAAAAGCTTTAAATTAACCTTTTCCAGAAAAGGTGGTGGGGGAATACCCCCTGTTAATGTCAGAAGAGTAGGTGGAAAGCATAACACCGTAAAGCAGGCAGACTCTCGTTTTGGGGGTAGATGCTCGGAAACAGGGGGTCTCCTGAGGCTTGATCACACCTTTGCGTTATGCAGAGGCTCCTTCCTCATGACCTTTGCCATGGGCGGAGTTCCTCACGCTGGCTCCTGGCACTTAGGATTGAATAAGAGTTCTTTATACAACTTATATTGTTCTTATCATTCACATTTTGCTCTGTTAGGTTTCTGTTCCAACCCTGTGTGCCTTATAGAGATACAATTTTTGAATATGACACATCAGGAAATTTTGAGTGAAGAGAAACTTTTTGGTGAGTTTTATGCAGACACTTTCCCTGACTGTCCCAGCAACATATATACTAGTGTCTCAGAAGGTGATAGATCTTCAGAATATAGTTCCAATTCAGACAATGTCAATATTAGACCAACAAAAAGACAACAAACCTTAGTGGTTGATTCTGATATGGAAAGTCAACATGAAACTTACAGCACTGGAGAAGACTTTACAGACGTGTCAGGTATAACTCGGAGAAGGCACCCCTCTCCAGTACTTTGGAGAAGGCAATGGCACCCCTCTCCAGTACTCTGGAGAAGGCAATGGCACCCCACTCCAGTACTCTTGCCTGGAAAATCCCGTGGACTGCAGCCTACCAGGCTTCTCCATCCATGGGGTTGCTAAGAGTCAGACACAACTGAGCGACTTCACTTTCACTTTTCACTTTCATGCATTGGAGAAGGAAGTGGCAACCCACTCCAGTGTTCTTGCCTGGAGAATCCCAGGGACGGGGAGCCTGGTGGGTTGCTGTCTATAGGGTTGCACAGAGTCAGACACGACTGAAGTGTCTTAACAGCAGCAGCAGCTGCTGAATATATAACTACTGAATGTAATAAGCCACAAAACATTAGTGAAGTAACAGAATTAATTTTTGGCTGGCCAAAATAAAAAATCCCTGGCCATAGGTGTTACTTTCTGCAGAAATCTCCCAGTCAGTAATGAATTAGTCATACCTGCAAAGTCCCTTTCATCTTCCGGGATTAGGATATGGATGTCTTTGAGGGCCATTGTGCAGTCCACCAGGCCCATGGTCTGGAACATGCATTAAATGCAGAGGAGGCAGAGACCTTGCCCTGAGTGTTAAGCTGGGCTAGAATCATGACATGTATTGGAAATACACATGGGTATATTGGAAAAGGCAGCCTCCACGTGGCCGTTGAAATGAAAATTATTCAGCAAATAAATCGATGTTAATGAACCCAAATTTCCTTGCCCCTTCACTATCTAGAGTAAACCAGTTTAGGCCAGTTCCTTTTTACTGAAGAAGCATTTTTAGAACAATTGCTACATTAAGGTCCTACTGGACAGTACAGGAAACTCTACTCAATACTCTGTAATGACCTATGTGGGAAAAGAATCTTAAAAAAGTAGATTTGATACCACCCTAATGGCAGAAAGTGAAGAGGAACTGAAAAGCCTCTTGATGAGGGTGAAAGAGGGGAAAAGCTGACTTAAAATCCAACATTCAAAAGGCTATCATGGCATCTGGTCCCATCACTTCATGGCAAATAGATGGGAAAAAATGGAAAAAGTGGCAGATTTTATTTTCTTGGGCTCCAAATCACTGCAGATGGTGACTGAAGACATGAAATTAAAGAAAAGTTATGATAAACCGAGACAGCATTATTAAAAAGCAGAGACATCACTTTGCCAACAAAGTTTCATATTGTCAAAGCTATGGTTTTTCCAGGAGTCATGTATGGATGTGAGATCTGGGCAATAATGCTGAAGAATTGATGCTTTTGAACTGTGATGCTAGAGAAGACTCTGGAGAGTCCCTTGGACAGCAGGGAGATCAAACCAGTCAATCCTAAAGGAAATCAACCCTGAATATTCATTGGAAGGACTGATGCTGAAGCTCCAATACTTTGGGCACTTGGTGTCAAGAGCCAATTCACTGGAAATGACCTTGATGCTGGGAAAGATTGAGGGCAGAAGAGGGAGATAGAGATGGGGTGGTTGGATGACATCACCTACTCAATGGACATGAGTGTGAGTAAACTCCAGGAGATGGTGAAGGATGGGGAAGCCTGGTGTGCTGCAGTTCATGGCGTTGCAAAGAGTCAGCCATGACTGAGCAACTGAACAACAACAATAAATGATTCACTTTGCTGCATGCCTGAAACTAACACAACATTGTAAATCAACTATACGCCAATAAAAATTTTAAAAATAACTGTTGCCACATATTCCCTGGATCTGGAGAGTCACATGGAGAACAGACAATAGTTCACGGGGAAAACAGGTGATGTGAAGAGATACAAGTTTCCCAGGTGGTTCGGTGGTAAAGAATCTGCCCGCAGTGCAGGACCCGCAGAAGAGCTGGGTTTGATCCCTGGGGCAAGAATATCCCCTGGAAGAGGCCAGTACTCTTGCCTAGAGAATCCCATGGACAGAGGAGCCTGGGTGGGCTACAGTCCATAGGGTTGCAGACAGTTGGACATGACTGAAGTGACTTAGTGTGCACATGCACATGTGAAGAGACATGGACTTGAGCTGCACCCAGGGATCAGTGTGAGGCCCCAGCCAGGTAACCCCAGGCAGACGAGGGGCTGAGAAATCTCACCACCAAAGAACCAGCGCACATACGTGGGGCACTGGCGTTTCACGCCACTGGGGCAGTGGTCAGCTGTGGTGTGCGTTCAGACCACCCACAGAGCTTGTCAGTCACGCAGCTGGCCTTCTGAACCCAACCACCCGTAGAGTTCCTGAACTGGAGAGTCTGGGGTGAGGCCCTGGGATGAACATGTGTAACAGATGCTAAAGACGATTCTCATTAAAGTTGGAGAATTATTGCTCTTCTGTCTTGGAGCTCTTGTTAGCATCAGAAACCCAAGGACAGTTTCTGAGAAATAGAGAAGTATGTCATAGAAACCCAACTAAACGCCAGCTGGGTAATTGCAGTATTTATTACTGCAAAGCTACACATTCATGTTTAGAATGAATCTCTTATAGGGCTCATTCTAAATGTGGTCAATATGCCCCAAAATGCAATAGGTGAGAGTGGTTATGTACAGATAATGAGCTGCAAATAGCACTCGAATTTTGGGTGTAGCTGTTGGCTTCTGGAATTGTCCAAAAGGGACTACATCATAGAGGAAATTCCGTTTTTGTCTTTGCTTTCAAACACCTGCATTTAATATAAAGTCGATTCAATTTTCTCCGGCTGAGTTGATGTGGATTGCCATATTTCATCTAGACTCAGATATTACCAGTTTTAAGAAATGCCATTCCTGTATGTATTGCTATGAAAGAAAAAAGCCAATCAAACAATAATAATCACAAGACATACTTTCATTACACGTGTATTAAAATGTGTGTGTGTGTGTGGAGGAAGTACATTGTTAAAATTTGGTATTTCAGGATTCCTCCTTCCTGTGAAATAGGCTATTATTTCTTGGATGAGATTTAGTTTCCCTGAACCTGGGGCATATTATCTTCTCCACCTTTGGCATCCATGCATGGGAAAGCAAAATCTAGCTCTGTGTTAGCACATATTTTGTATGACATTGATCTCTATCACTAATTTAAAAACTACATTTTAGAGACTAGAACCCAATAATTAGAGGAACTAAATTGAGAATTAGGATTAAACTTTAATAAGAAAATATAATAACAGAAAGTTATAACACTGTCTCCTTTGTATCACTTAAAGATGAATAGGCTCAGCAAAAGAAAATGAGAAACCTATTTATTGAAGAATTAGCCAAGAAAAGGGTCTTCTCTGAAATACCCTTCTAGACTATGGATCTTTAATAGGCAGATTTCACCCTTGAAGCTTAATAAATGGCAGTGGAAGACAGGTTTCCGTGCCCCCCCACCCAACTCAGGCACTGATATAATCAAGATTTTTTTTTGTTCCTCATGAAGAGAAAGCTAGGTATTGCCATGTCTATAAAACACTAGTGGAAGTTAGGAATCACATTCTCGGTGTTGTATGCCATAAGGCAACCAGTACACGGTAACTGGAATTTGCTTTTCTAAAGATCTAAGAGAGTATATATTTGTGACTCTTATTCGGCCAGAAGAGAAGCCACTCCACTCCTAGATTTGAAACAGAGCAATCAAATTTGGAAACCAGATTTGCAACCCATGTTATTTGATAGCAGTGATAAGATTTTGTCCCCAAGGCAAGAGGTGATTTGGTTAAATTTTGTTTTTCTCTTTTTCCCTTTTCACAGGACACCTGTCTTTGGGATGTTGCGTAGTCACAGATAATTGAAGTACAGGACAGTTTTTTATGCAACAATAATAGCTATCTGAATTTGGGGTAGACTGTGATGCAGCAATAGATCATGGAAACAGAAAGAGACCCAGCAGGAGTAAGATTTCAAGCCAAATTCTATAGAGGGCATCTCCAGCTTGATCCTGCTGAGGGGATTCTGTGTCAGAGTTATCTTAACCTCAGGTTTTCAATTTCCTGCTTATTGGTAAGGACCACCTTGTGGGGCAGAGATGGTGGCATGAACTCCCAGCTCTTCTGGCTTTCTTCAGAGTGTGGGTGTGTCAGTCACCCTTCAGAGTGTAGCTGGCCTGTGGTTGGCACCATCCGATCCGTTAGCAGTAACTGAGTGAGGAGCACCGTTGTGTAGTAGTAACCCACCTCTTATTATCTGCCAATATTTAACAGACTCCACAGCTCAAGCAGAAAGCCTTGCAAGAATCCCAGACTGTAGCTTGTTTGTTCGAGCAAGCACTTTAACACCACACTGTGGGAGGAATCTTTGTAAGAAGAGGAACAAGGAAGTGAACTTCCTTTTTTGCAAGGTAGGAAAAATAAGCCCTGAAAAATGCTGCAGGTGAAAGGTGCTTGCGTAGCAAAGCACAGGGAAGCAGTTTTGTGACAGTGTTGAATGTTTCTGCTGCTCAGAGAAGCGTGAGCTGGGGGATGCTAGATGGCTGGCAGGTGTGTCAGGCAGTGGTGTTGGCACGACTAACCTCCTCATTCCTGACCCCAGTGAAGAAATGTCTTGTAGTCTTTTCTGTTGGGTTTAATTAGAACACAAATGTGATTTTTTTTTTAAAGTAGAAATTGGTTAGAATTCAATGACTTTTTTTTTTTTTAATACAGAGAACTAATTTTCAACAATTTGTCCTAGAAAACCCTGTCCTGGTCATTTGGGGAGGAAGATCTCATTTTCTAAAGGCAAATTTTGGCTACATTTGTCCTCTCTCTTGTACCTCAACAATTAAAAAAAAAAGCAGAAATAGCCTTTTAAAAATCTACAACGTAAAGCAATATTTTTTGTGATATTCTTTCCTAGATTTATCTTATTTTGTGCTTAGTTGATCAGTCGTGTCTGACTCTTTGCAACCCCATGGACTGTAGCCCGCCAGGCTCCTCTGTCCATGGGATTCTCCAGGCAAGAACACTGGAGTGGGTTGTCGTGCACTCCTTCAAGGGATGTTTCCAATGCAGGGATCGAACCTGGGTCTCCCGCACTGCAGGTAGATTCTTTACCATCTGAGCCACCAGGGAAGCCTAGATTTATCTTAGAAAACAATTTTTCACTTTGCTCTTTTTTTTTTTTTAATATGCAGTTGTTCAGAATGAATGAATGACTTTCACAAGCCTGAGTTAAGAACTGATCTCTTCCACTTGTTGTAATATACAACCTGGACCCTCTGCTGGGCACTGCCACTACTGCTGGGGTTTTTGCTGGGTGGGGTGGCAGCTTCTAGCAGTGCCAAGAAAACTTAAGTGCTGGGGTTAAACTAGGAGCCCTGGGTAAATGTTGCCTCAAAACGGCTGCTGGTACCAAAGCCAAATAAGCCGAGGAATCAATTACCCTCTGATGCTGGCACTGTCAGATGACTAGAGCCGCCATCCCTGGAACTGCTGGGAAAGCTCTGGTTAAGCCAGGCGTCTGATGACGCTAAGAACAGAATACACAACTATTTCCTGGGTAATTGTTTTCTCTTCCATAAGCTCCACCTGAGGGATGCAGCCAGCATCAGTCCGCCCCCAAGTGGCAGCTCTTCCAACACCTGGGCACCATTTCTTCCTTTGTTCAGATATTTTACCAGGAAACAGCGACGTTTTAATGAGAGACAATGAGACCTAACCCCTGAGCTTCCAAGTGCCAGCTGGTGAGGAGAGGGCTTCTGGGGTGACAGACACAATCATCGCTTCCATTAGACCACACTGATCACTCACTGCTGGGAGCAATGGGGATTTGCAACTTGATTAAAACTGGAGATTTAGTGGCTGGAGTAGAATTTCTCAGATGATTGCTGGAAATGGGCCAACTCCTTCGCTGGACTGAGTTCCATGTGGCAGATTATATGCTCTCTGACTGAAACCAGATCCACGTAAGACAGAGATGCTTCTTAAAGATGCACTTTTCGGAACTTCCCTGGTAGTCCGGGGTTACGGATCTGTTTGCCAATGCAAGAGACATGGTTTGATCCCTGTTCTGGGAAACTGTCACATGGCTCAGAGCAACTAAGCCCCTGGGCCACAAATACCGAGCCCAAGCCCTAGAGCCTGTGCTCGGCAGTGAGAGAAGCCCCTGCAGTGAGGCTCCTGAGCTCTGCAACTAGGGAGCGGCCCCTCTGCCGAGACCAGAGACAGCCCAAGCGCAGCCTCGAAGACACAGCGCAACGAAGAGCCAGCCAACCAATCAGCCAACAGAAACGTGCACTTGACCTTGTGATGAGCAGAGCAAGGCATGCCAGGATGGGATACTCCTGTATTTCTTTGCTCTCCAGTGTTCACCAAAAGAGTGTCAGAGCCTATTCAGGGTTTTTAAATTGGCATTTGACACCACAGCCTTTAAGTTATAAATGGACTTCTTGAACGTGGGGTCATTGTCTTTAGAAAACAAAATCAAAGTGAAGATGACTCTGTTTCCCTCTAGAAACAGTTTAAAAGGGCATCCTATTTCTTTCTTCACTCAAATCTTTTCTTTTGTAATTGAATAGCTTTCTCCTTGTAGACATGTCTCTTTCTTGATTTTTTTCTTGCACAAGACCATGTCTGATCCTCCCAGTCAGTCAGGATGTGATTAAAAAACTGTGAGCCTACGTCCCCAAACCGAGACCCCATACATCTTCGTGCTGCACCAAAGTGAAAATGTTTTAAATAATGTGCCCGAAAGACTTAAAAATTATACCACCCAAGATTGGTGAGGAGACCTGGATACCTCCATACCCTGCTGCCTTTCCCAGAAAACAGTCTGATGATATTCATCAACGGTCTGAAAAATGCGCATGTCCTTTGACCCAGTATTTCTTCTCAAACTTAGTCGTTAGAAAATAATCAGGGACATGAGGTAAGCTTGGCTTCTCTTAACGTTTGCAGCTGCCTGTCTAGCAAAATCTTGTCTAGCAAACCCTTGGCAATAGTGTGTAACTTTGAAGGATTAGAATAGAATGCATTCTGTTACAACAAAGGTGGAAATGTTAATAGTGGTTGTCTCCCCAGCATAGAATTACAATTCTATTTTGTGTGTCTGTATTTTCTAATTTTGCTTCAGTGAATCAGTTCAGGTCAGTTCAGTGGCTCAGTCGTGTCTGACTCTTTGTGACCTCATGGACTGTGGCATGCCAGGCTTCCCTGTCCAACACCACCTCCCAGGACTTAATCAAACTTATGTCCATTGAGTCAGTGATGTCATCCAACCATCTCATCTTCTGTTGTCCCCTTCTCTCCTACCTGCAATCTTTCCCAGCATCAGGGTCTTTTCAAATGAGTCAGCTCTTCGCATCAGGTGGCCAAAGGACTGGAGTTTCAGCTACAACATCAGTCCTTCCAATGAACACCCAGGACTGATCTCTTTTAGGATGGACTGGTTAGATCTCCTTGCAGTCCAAGGGACTCTCAAGAGTCTTCTCCAACACCACAGTTCAAAAGCATCAATTCTTTGGTGCTCAGCTTCCTTACAGTCCAACTCTCACATCCATACATGATCACTGGAAAAACCATAGCCTTGACTAGATGGACCTTTGTTGCAAAGTAACGTCTCTGCTTTTTAATATGCTGTCATAACTTTTCTTCCAAGGAGTAAGCGTCTTTTAATTTCATGGCTGCAGTCACCATCTGCAGTGAATTGGAGCCCCCAAAATAAAGTCTCTCACTGTTTCCACTGTTTCTCGATCTATTTGCCATGAAGTGATGGGACCAGATGCCATGAGCTTAGTTGTCTGAATGTTGAGTTTGAAACCAACTTTTTCACTCTCCTCTCTCACTTTCATCAAGAGACTCTTTAGTCCTTCTTCACTTTCTGCCATAAGGGTAGTGTGTCATCTGCATATCTGAGGTTATTGATATTTCTCCTGGCAATCTTGATTCCAGCTTGTGCTTCATCTAACCCAGTATTTCACATGATGTATTCTATATAAGTTAAATAAGCAGAGTGATAATATATAGCCTTGATGTACTCCTATCTCGATTTGGAACCAGTCTGTTGTTCCGTTTACAGTTCTAACTGTTGCTTCTTGACCTGCATACAGATATCCCAGGAAGCAGGTCAGGTGGTTTGGTATTCCCATCTCTTTAAAAATTTTCCATAGTTTGTTGTGATCCACACAGTCAAAGGCTTTGACATAGTCAATAAAACAGAAGTAAATGTTTTTCTGGAACTTTCTTGCTTTTTGATGATCCAACAGATGTAGGCAATTTGATCTCTGGTTCCTCTGCTTTTCTAAATCCAGCTTGAACATCTGGAAGTTCATGGTTCATGTACTGTTGAAACTTGCCTTGGAGACTTTTGAGCATTATTTTACTAGCATGTGAGATGAGTGAAATTTTGTGGTAGTTTGAACATTTTTTTTTGGCTTTACCCTTCTTTGGGATTTGAATGAAAACTGACTGTTTCCAGTCCTGTGGCCACTGCTGAGTTTTCCAAATTTGCTGGCATATTGAGTGCAGCACTTTCATAGCATCATCTTTCAGGATTTGAAATAGCTCAACTGGAATTCCATCCCCTCTGCTAGCTTTGTTCGTAGTGATGCTTCCTAAGGCCCACTTGACGTCACATTCCAGGATGTCTGGCTCTAGGTGAGTGATCATGCTATCGTGGTTATCTGGGTAATGAAGGTCTTTTGGTACAGTTCTTCTGTGTGTTCTTGCCACCTCTTCTTAATATCTTCTACTTCTGTTAGGTCCGTACCATTTCTGTCCTTAATGTGCCCATCTTTGCACGAAATATTCCCTTGGTATTGCTGATTTTCTTGAAGAGATCTCTAGTCTTTCCCATTCTATTGTTTTCCTCTATTTCTTTGCAATGATCACTGAGGAAGGCTTTGTTATCTCTCCTTGCTGTTCTTTGGAACTCTGGATTTAAATGGGTATATCTTTCCTTTTCTCCTTTGCCTTTAGCTTATCTTCTTTTCTCAGCTATTTGTAAGGCCTCCTCAGACAACTTTTTTGCCTTTTTGAACTTCTTTTCCTAAGGATGGTCTTGATCACTGCCTCTTATATGGTGTTTCGAACCTCCAGCCATAGTTCTTCAGGCACTCTGACTATCAGATCTAGTCCTTTGAATCTGTTTGTCACTTCCACTGTATAATTGTAAGGGATTTGATTTAGGTCATATCTGAATGGTCTAGTGGTTTTCCCTACTTTCTTCAATTTCAGTCTGAATTTGGCAATAAGGAGTTCATGATCTGAGCCTCAGTCAGCTCCCGGTCTTGTTTTTGCTGACTGTATAGAGCTTCTCCATCTTTGGCTTCAATGAATATGTTACTCATTTAAATATATTAAAAATTTTAGAACTGTAAAAGAGTTTCATTGTAGAAGCTTGTTTACTGACATGATAACAATGTTCCTAAAGCTAACAATTGTAAATAAAAGGTGTTAACCTACAGGTGGAATGATTCTACTTTTTAAAAAGGGAACCCAGGGCTTCCCTGGTCTGGTTGTCTAGTGGTTAGGGATCCGCCTGCCAATGCAGGAGAACAGGTTTAATCCCTGGTCCAGGATCTCACGCAACAGGGAGCAACTAAAGCCTGTGCTCCACAACTGGAGAAGCTGCAATGAGAAGCCTGTGCACTGCCACGAGAGAATAGCCCCAGCTCTCCACAACCAGAGAACAGCCTCTCACAGCAACAAAGACCTAGGGTGGCCCAAAATAACACAAATACATTTTCTTTTCTTTTTTTAAAATAGAGAAATCTGTTTGTTTTCTGTCTTTGCCCCTTTCCTCCTGGCTTGCACAACACAGACATCTGTTAGCACACACACCAGTGGATTGCAGTGGTTCTCTTTTGGTGAGAGAAAGAGAACAATTTCTTCTCTTTGCTCATTTGTATAACTTTTACTCTTTTTCCAGCAAACATGTGATACTTGTACAGTTGGAAAAAAACCCAGATCTTAATTTCACAAGCAATAGACAGGATGCCCGAGGTGTACATATGCAGGGAGTTGTCAAGGGTCCCATTCTTGGCCCTCCACCCGCTTCTGCTTCCTGAGTGCTGATGGAGGTTTGGGATTCCCCTTCTGTCATAGGTAAGACAGAGCCTCCTATTTGCTCAGAAGTGGTCTAGGGCAGGAAGCACCAGACAACCATTAGGCAGCATCTCAGAGGCCTTTGGGGGAAAGAAGGGATTTAGAAGCTGGCACAGGTGTTGGGCAGAAAGCAAAGGAGAACTAAAGAACCTCTTGATAAAAGTGAAAGAGGAGAGTGAAAAAGTTGGCTTCAAACTCAACATCCAGACAACTAAGATCACGGCATCTGGTCCCATCACTTCATGGTAAATAGACAGGAAACAGTGGAAACAGTGAGAGACTTTATTTTGGGGGGCTCCAATTCACTGCAGATGGTGACTGCAGCCATGAAATTAAAAGACTTTTGCTCCTTGGAAGAAAAGTTATGACAGCATATTAAAAAGCAGAGACATTACTTTGCCAACAAAGATCCATCTAGTCAAGGCTATGGTTTTTCCTGTGGTCATGTATGGATGTGAGAGTTGGACTATAAAGAAGCTGAGCACCAAAGAATTGATGCTTTTGAACTGTGTAGTTGGAGAAGACTCTTGAGAGTCCCTTGGACTGCAAGGAGATCCAACCAGTCCATTCTAAAGGAAATCAGTCCTGGGTGTTCATTGGAAGGACTGATGTTGAAGCTGAAACTCCAGTCCTTTGGCCACTTGATGCGAAGAACTGACTCGTTGGAAAAGACCTCGATACTGGGAAAGATTGCGGGCGGGAGGAGAAGGGGACGACAGAAGATGAGACAGTTGGAGGGCATCACCAACTCAACGAGCATGAGTCTTGGTAAGCTCCAGGAGTTGGTGATGGACAGGGAGGCCTGGCGTGCTGCAGTCCATGTGGTCGCAAAGAGTCAGAGATAACTGAGCGACTGAACTGAACTGAACTGAACAGGGCTTGGGGGAAGATTTGTGGCCTGCCACCTGTAAAAATTGCAACCGGCCAGAGCAGCCGGGTGGGCTCCTGTCCATTGGCATTGCAGAGTCAGACATGACTGAGCGACTGAGCGTGCAGGGGCAGCCGGCCCGGCCCACAGGCTCCAGGGATGGCTCTCGGCTCTCTCCTGCTTGGGATGGGCAGGAGGAAGATGATTGTCAGGAGTGCTATCTAGTAGAAGCAGAAAGCTTTCTCTGGCTCTCATAAAACATAACTGCACTTAAAGCCACTTCCCTCAGCCGTTTACTCCCCTAGAGAAACCCGTGCTAGAGGGCGAGGCGAAGGAGGAATTAGAACGGAGCTCTCTCAGCTGGGGACTCACAGGCAGCGCCGCTGGTGGCTGGGAGCCGGCTCTGGCGTGCCAGCTGCCTCTGTGTGTGGAGGACTCTGCCATAGGCTAGCTGTGTGACCTCAGGCCAACACTTAACCCCTCTGGGCCTTAGTTTTCTATTTGTAAAATTTAGATGACAATTGTAATGATTGAATTAGGTAATATATCGACAGTACTTTGAACAGAGCCACGTGTTTGTCAAGTACTCAGAAAATATACAACTTCCACAAATATTGCCGTATTGTTATTCCACATGTTTTCTCTAGTATTTTAATTATTTTTTGAATAGATGGCACACACTCATTGTACAGATGATAACTTCAAAATGTAGTGAAAAACATACAGTGATGTGGCAGCTCAAATAATGCCTCTTCCCAAAGATATCCACACCCTTATCCTTGGAGGCAATGAATATGTTACATGGCAAAGGGGACTTTCAGATGTAGTTCAGTTTATAAACTTTAAGACAGGGAGATTATCCTGGATTATCTAGGTAGGCCCAGTCTGAACAAGTGAGTCCTTAAAAACAGAGACATTTCTTGGCTAGCAACAGAGAGGTGTGGCAGATGAGGAAGGGAAAGAGTCTGAGGGTGAGTGAGATGCACCAGCTGGTGCCCCAGGCACCAGGTCAGATGCAGGTCACCGTCAGGCTCCAAGACCAGCCCTGACTGACAGCCAGCAAGCATACTGGGACCTCAGTCCTACAGCCACAAGCAACCGTCTTCAGCCCACACCCTAAATGAGCCCCAAAGTAGATTTTCCCCTGGGAACTTCCAATGAGGAACAAACCTTGCTGGTACCTTGGTTACAGCCTCATGGGACTCAGAAAAGAGAAACCAGTCAATCAACCCAGACTTTTGACAGTGAGATAAGTTTGTATTATCTTAAGCTGTGTACATTTTTATAATGACTAGTAAAAAGTAAGTTTCATTCTTACCCTTGATTCCCAGTCCCCATTTCCCTATCCTGGAGAAAATCTCCCATTGTTTAGATAGAAAAATCAGAAAAAGGAAGGAAATAGGTCTCTTATTTGGGATATTTTAAACTGAGAGATTTTTGTTTAAGAAAGTCAAAGAAAAGGAAGAATGCTAGTTCTTGGATGTTTTCATAGGGCAATTTTGATTTTGCATGGTACCAAGTGTGATAGTGTCCACATGAAAATGATTAATGAAACAGTAAATTTGAGATATTTGTAGATCTTTACTTTTTGTGAATCTTTATAGAAAAGAGAATCACAACAATATAGGAAATGTGAATAATTGTGAACCTAATGGTGATCTTAAAAGATGTGAATGGATCATAATGGGAAACACCTTTTGAAAATATGAGGTTTTCTTTTTAGAGCCATTAAAAACTTCTGAACAGTTCAGTCCTGTTCTTCCTCGAAGCCAAATCGCCTAGAGAATGGGGAGAGAGAGTGGAAGAGAGAAAAAGAAGAGACCATTAGTCAATTTGAAGAAGAGCACATGAACAGAAAAGAACTGTAAATATTCCAAGTGGAATCTGAGCTTGAATCACTTCAATCAGGTCCTTGACAAGATAGACAAAAGATGATCCTGTAGGTAGACTGGAGTCACTTTGTATGTCCCTGCTTCCATCCATAATCAATCTGAAGGCTTTTATTTCTCCTACTGACATTTGGAAAGCTGACACTCTATCAACTAATATTTATATTTTAAACCTGACTTTGCAAGATTTTTTTTTTTTTCTGGTATTGGTGGAAGAGAGGTCAAGAAAGGGGGCAGTTAGTCATCCAATGGATGTGCTGGTATATTCTTTCAGAAGGATCACTGAACCTGACTTAACATGTTGAAAATTCATTCTGTTTTAGTTTATCCAAATAATTTATAATTAAGAAATCAAATTTAAAATGCTTTATGAATATTTAGAAGAAATAAAGTATATTGACTAGTTTGATGAATGTTAGCCCCAATGGAAATATTGTAACCATTCCTGTATTATATAGATGGTAGAAATAAGAGTTGCTCAAGTCACATTACAAATAAGGCAAAATGCAGTTTTCTTATGGCAAAAATTGAATATATATTGGTGCTATTTGAATAATCTGTTTTTATTTTTAAACAGAAAAAAGCTAAAAATTCTATTGCTTTGCTAGAATTTTCTCATGAGATTTAATCCCAAGAAGAATGAAATGTAATTCATAGACTTTTATTCCCACCCAACAAATGTCTCACAATGTGTGTGACCACCCAGGAGTTCATTTGTAGACTTGTGTATCCCAAGACACCCAGTTATAGTTACACTGATTTCAAAGAAAGAACAGACACATTTTTTTCTAAAGTTTTTCTGTTATAACACAGTGCAGAGCCACAAGGTAAAGGCTCACTCCTGGCTCCCTCTCCCCACAAAAGAATCCTGGGTGTTGAGGGAGTACTTTCCAGCTAAGACTCTGCCGTCTCTCTGCTCTTGGCCGAATAAGAAAGGTGTCTCAGCTAAGGTGCTTCTGATCAATAGTATGGCTTCAAGGTCAGCAAAGAGGACCTGGTTTAATTTGGGTAGAGGAATGAGGCCAGTGGTACATATCGTGAGGAAAAGGAAAAAGGTAGCCGGAAGTCCTTGTGGTTCCAATACCAAGGCCATGTACTTGGGCATGAGATTAGATTTCTCAGGGCCCTCTTGGTCTATTCCATTCTCTTTTAAAATTAAAAAATTTTTTTTCCAAAGGAGAAAGGTAGGAGAGGGAGGAATAAATTAGGAGGTTAGGATTAACATATATATACTACTATGTATGAAATAGATGATCAACAAAAACTTGCTGTATATAGGTACTATATATGTGCTGTGTTTATACAGCACAGGGAACTCTACTCAACACTCTGTAATAACCTATATGGGAAAAGGATCCAAAAACAACACATTTGTGTTTGCATATAACTGAATCAAGTTGCCATACACCTGAAACTAACACAACATCATAATTCAACTATACTCCAATATAAAATAAAAATTAAATAATTTTTAAAATGAATTTTTATTTTTATAGAATTCTTAGAGGTTACTTTCCATTTGCAGCTATGACAAAACATTGGCTGTATTCTCCATGTTGCACAATACATCCTTAAGTCTATCTTGTACCTCCCACCCCCCACCCATATATTTCACCCCACATACCCATTGTAAGTCTGCTTTTCTGTTATAGTCACTACTTTGTTGTATTTTGGGGGCTTCCACATATAAATGATATCATGCAATATTTTCCCCTCATTGCCTGGCTTGTTTCTCTTAGCGTAATGCCCCTCAAGTCCAACCGTGCTGTTGAAATTGGCAAAATGTTCTTCCTTTTTAAATGGCTGAGTGGTATTCCTTTGTGTACAGGTACCACATCTTCTTTATCTGTTCATCTGTTGGTGGACGTTTAGTTGCGTTCAATCCTTGGCTATTCTGGACAGTGCTGCAGAGCACTGGCATTCTGTTTTCTTCCTGTAGCTAATGAAGAAGACATTGTATATGGTTAAAACAACCCCCAGAAGAAACTGCCATTCTAACTATCAGAGTCACGTCAAAGAACATTTTTATTCGCTATGATCACACCTGTTCAACAGAAAAATTATTAATACTCATACGGTTTTGCTTGTGATCAATTTGCTAAGATTTCCACATCCAGCCGTGCCATTTGGCTCAAACTGCATTCATCTGATGGCCAAATGGATGACTGCTGGCTGAAGAGAGTAGTTGCTTGTTGATGAAAAATACAAGATCAAATACTCTGGTTCGGATGAGAGTATGACATTTTAGCAAAGTGATGTGTATTTTCTATAATTCTAAGAATGATACTGACTGTTGACAATACTCATGTAGTCTTTTTGTGTCCATCTTGGGGGAAAGTTTTCAAATACATTTGCCAAAGAAGAAGTTCCTTCTTCCATTTATAAAGCCACAGTTCAGGTCACATTATCTTTTAGAGAAAGTCTCAGAGAAAGCGGGGTCACCATTCTTGACTGTGAGCAGGTACAGTTACCATGACCTTGGCAAGAGTTTGTGACTATCTGTTTTACAGGATAAAAATTAGCTCATTTCGGTGATGACCCATTTAGTAAACTATGGGTTTCTCCATGTGAAGTTTTTGAGCTGAAGTCATCCTTAAGCTATTTCCCCATGGATCTGTCTACTCATTTGTCTACTGGAGAAAGGTGGAAGGTCGCTGCTGAGCTCTGCTACCGGGATGTGCCTCACGGCAGCTTCCTGAATGGGAAAGTGAGGAGCGGACAACAGTGAGAATCTCCACGGGCAGAGATAGGAGCTGCCATGCGTTCCTATGCAGTCGTGTCCGACTCTTTGTGACAGGCTCCCAGTCCATGGAATTTTCCAGGCAAGAGGACTGAAGTGGGTTGCCATTTCCTTCTCCAGGGGATCTTCCCAACCCAGGGCTCGAACCTGAGTCTTCCGCATTGCGGGCAGATGCTTTACTGTATGAGCCACCAGGGAAGCCGTGTTCCTACTAATATTCCACAGACTCTTAGATCTCAACTCCTAAGCCACTTCCTCAAGTAAGCCTCTTCTGACTTCCTCAGAGTAAATGTTTCTGTTCTGTAATCCACACCTCTCCTTTCACACTAGTCATCAAATTTCCAAATATTTACCTTCTTTCTCCGTAGACTGCAGGCTCCGTGTGGAATGGGAATGGAGTCCATCTTGCTCATGTCTGTATCTCTAGCATTTACCGTTCAACCATGGAGGGCTGGCTATATGCCTACCATTCTTCATTTTCTGATTGTACTGTTGACCTCTTCAAAGGTGTTCATTTTTGCATCATAGAATGCCATCTTTATGGTGTGGCTTTTGGAAAATTTTAGGTATTACCCCCAGGCTTTGCTATCAGGGTTCTTCCAGGTTTCTTTGCGAATAAGCTCAAGCAGATGAAAGTGCACATCTTCTCATGTTTCACGGGAGGGATTTGTCTAAGAGTCCATGGGAGCTCGTCTATTTGACCAAGTTGTCCTGTATGTCTGTCTGCTCAGAAGTGGATGGGAGGTGCTTCATTGCCTGGTGGGTGAGTTAACTTCTGCACTAGTGGCTCTAGAACCCAGGATGCCTGACGAATACTTGCTGAGTTTAGAAAGCAGAGGCAAAGAAAGTGGCCATGTGGGGCAAGAAGCTTACATCTGGGAAAGCACATTCACTCTCCCACATTCAAATCTTGACAGAGGGCTCTCAGATCTGTAATAATAGCATTTCTTATTTTTAATCATGTTTTCCCATGGAATTAACATTTTGTGGTCTACAGTAGAATAATTTGGGGGAACTTCAGTTTCTGCCTCTTTGGGGCTAAAAGCAAATGGATGAAAATAAACGGGAACTCACAGATGCTTTGTAGATAGATCTCTGGATTCCTTCAACCTCCTCACCCCTGTTGGGATGAAACGTCTTCCACTCTGGAAATGAGAGCCTTCCCTTGCTTCCTGCAAGGCCCTGCGTCCTACCCCAGGCCTTTAGAATCACATAGCTGCCTGCTTTTTTTTTTTTTTTTTTTTGACAATTTCTATTGGTGAATTTTTGGAGAGAAGCTAAGACTTAGCATGGGTGGCAAGTAATTATAGTTTTTGATTCCCAGTCTTTATCTAAAGAACTAGTTCCTTTCTGATGATGAAGACTGTAAACATGTACGTGCTCCTGGAAACTGTGGAGGAAATTTGGGCTGTACAGATGAGATTGAGCACCATCCCCCCTACCCACCACCACCCCAGGGAACTCCCGGAAGACAACTGCAGAGGAAGATGATTTGAGGCACTTAAGTGAATTAAGGGCATTTGTTCAACATTTGCATTTCTCAGAATTTCAGGTAAGCTGAGTGGATTTCATTTCAGACATTAAGTAATGAAATGCAGGGCTAATTTTAGAAGTTATTATTCATCAATCAATTAAGTCAGGAAGTTATTTAATATCCTCCCAAAACAATTTTCTGGGCTTCCTGTTTCAGTCATTTGGCCATAATGAGTAGGCAGGAAACTTCACCTTGGAAAGCAGGGTGGGGTACCTGGTGTGGGCATCTCTCTGCTTTGCGGGGAAATGCGGCTGGGGCTGTAGCAGTGAGGAGCACAGGATGGAGCTGCCTTGGCTCCCCATTTTCTTCCTTCAGTATTCTATTTGGCTTTTTCACTGCAGACTCAATTTTTCTGCTGTTCTGGGTCTTGGTTTTGGCACACGGGTTCTTCCTTGCCGCTCACAGGCTTCTCTAGTTGTGCTGTGCAGGCTTAGTTGCCCCACCGCATGTGGGATCTTAGTTCCCCAAGTAGGGATCAAACCGACACCCTCTGTATTGCAAGGCAGATTCTTAACCACTGGAAATCCCATAGAGACTGTCATTTTTTGATGAGTATGATTTTAACGCCAAACTCTTTATTTTGGTCTCAAGGGACCAAATAACATGCATGGTAACACTCATTGTGGTTGACCATATTATTGTTCACAATATCAAACATCTCTCCACGTGTTCCCCTTCCTGCTGGACGGAGGACTGTACCTCCTTGCCCTGGAGAACTCAAGTGTGCCCATGAGGCTTGCTTTAGCCAGAGAACCATGAGGGTCTCTTTAGCCAGAGACCCCAAGCAGAAGATCTCAGGGCTACCATTCAGCTTTCTTCCTGCTACCAGCTGGCCTGGGTGCCAGGGGCTGTGCCACCAACTGGCAGAGCACTGTGGCCGATCCAAGACAGCTAGCAGCAGGAACGAGAAATAAGCCATGGCACCTTGGGGTGGTCTATCCTGAATGACACCGGTAATCAGTGAACATGATTTCTGCCCAGCTGTCTCCTTCTTTCCACCTTTTTACATGATTCATGGGGCTTCCATGGCAAGAATACTGGAGTGGTTTGTCACTCCCTCTTCCAGTAGACCACATTTTGTCAGAACTCTCTACTATGATCTGTCTGTCCCCCATGGCCCTGCATGACATGGCTCATAGCTTCACTGAATTATGCAAGCCCCTTCGCCATGACAAGGCAGTGATTCGTGAAGCTTCAATACTTTGGCCACCTGATGTGGAGAGCCAACTTATTGGAAAAGACCCTGATGCTGGGAAAGATTGAAGGCAGAAGGAGAAGGGGACGACAGAGGATGAGATGGTTGGACACTGATTCAATGGACATGAACTTGGGAGAACTCCAGGAGATAGTAAGGGACAGGGAAGCCTGGTGTGCTGCAGTCCATGGGGTCACAGAGTTGGACATGACTGAGAAACTGAACAACTTCTTTGGTTTTTGCTCATAGAAAGTAACTCCTGTTACTGTTTGCAAGGATACTTTCACGGGTCAGTGGACAGGCTCAGGAAAAAGCTGTGAAACTGCTCACCAAAAATGAGGTTTCCCCATGGTAATATACTGTAGGAAGTTTCTGGAAAGGTTGGACAGAGTGGTTGCTCCATGAGGGCCAAGATCAGACCTGCCTTGTTCTGTCTCTGGTGCCTTGCCTGCAAGCGCTCTATTATTATTTGTTGGATGCATGCTGAGTGATTGAATATATAAGAAATCAAGCATCTCCACATTTATAGGGGGCAGAGAGCACTTTGGAGTTAAAAATTACAGCCACACCTTGGAGATAGTGCAGTCTTGGTTCCAGATATCACAATAAAACTAACATCACATAAAGTAAGTCACATGAATTTTTTGGTTTCCCAGTGCATATAAAAGTTATGTTATATTGTACAGTAGCTGTAAAGTGTGCAACAGCATTATGTAAAAAAAAAAAAATATATATATATACACATACCTTGATTAAAATATACCTACTGCTAGGGAGAAGGAAATGGCAACCCACTCCAGCGTTCTTGCCTGGAGAAGCCCAGGGACAGGGGAGCCTCATGGGCTGCCGTCTATGGGATCGCACAGAGTCGGACACGACTGAAGTGACTTAGCAGCAGCAGCAGCAGCAGCAGCAGCAGCAGGGACTTCCCTGGTGGTCCAGTGGTTAAGACTCTGTGCTCCCAATGCAGAGGCAGAAGTTTGGTCCGTGGTCAGCACATTAAGATCCCACATGCTGCACAGTGTGGCCTTAAAAAAAAAAAGCACCTACTGCTCAAAAAATGTTAACCATCATTTGTGCCTTCAGTGAGTCATAGTTGTTTTGCAATAGTAGCATCAAAGATCACAGATCACCATAACAAAGATGAAAATAATAATGTAAAAGCTTGAAATATTGCGAGAGTTACAAAAATGTGACCCTGAGACATGAAGCAAGCAGAGGCTGCTGGAAAAATTGTGTCAGTAACTTTGCTGGATTCAGGATTGCCACAAACTTGCAGTTTGTTTAAAAAAAAAGAAAAAATAATGCAGAATCTATAAAGTGCAATAAAATGAGGTCGGCCTATAGGTTTAGGGTTTGAAAAGGCGGTTAAAGCAAATAAGGAACCGAGAGGCTAAGGTGGGTCTAAAGGAGTCGCCTGGGGTCAAACTAGGTCTCAAAATCCCACATGTCACTCGGGACTGTGCACAAAGCATAAACATGCAAGACAGGCTGGGTCATTTCGGCCCAGAAACAGGCTCCCGGCCCTTCTTCTTGAAACATGTGGTTCTCTTAGTCTGTCTCTAATTTCCCCACTTTTTCAAAAAAAGTATTTATTTATTTGGCTGCACCAGGTCTTAGCTGTGGCACACGGGATCTTTACTTGCAGCATGTGGGATCCAGTTCCCTGACCAGGGACTGAACCCAGGCCCCTCGCCTTGGGAGCAGGAAGTCTTAGCCACTCGATCACCAGGGAAGTCCCTTCCCCAGGTTTTGATAGAGAAATAGTTTTCTAACTTGATTATAAGCAAAACAAAAGCACGATTAGAAATACAGTCACTCATGGTCAGCCTGTTTCTTGGGGACAAAACCCTGGAGGCCTGAAGAGCTTGTGTCCTACAAAGGACTCAGTCATTTCCCGGCTCCCTCTGAGTGCTGCCACATTAGAATATGGGTGCAGTTTCCTAGAGCAACCTAAATTTGAGGAGAAGTTGGCAATCTGGATGTGGGTTTTGAAGTTTACGCTTCTTAAATGTTGGCACCTAAAAAACAAGATGAAGTTCAGCACAGGCCCTGCGATTCTCTGTGGCAAGGCCGGCTTGCCTTTATGGCCAGCTTGCAACTTTGACTGTGGTCTGTTTTTACAAGTACGGCTCTGGCTTTGGACTTTAAGCTTATATTTGCATAGATGTGTGTGTTTTTAAGAAGACACCTGGAGGGAGGGCTGATACCAGTTTCTGTTGACCCCAAACCCCACACTGGTAACTCACTGTCCAAGCTGCTGGGAGGGTGGCAGAAGGCTGCTAAATGACCTTTTGAGGTCTCCCCTCAGTTCAGGCCAACATCCTTTAACACTGAGTTGAGTATTTCTAAGATTAAATTGGAGACTTGCGTACTAAATTACATATTCAGGGGTCCTTGCTGAAATGAAGTTTTTTTTTCTTCTTTGTTTTGTTACAGGCATGTTTGTCTTTTGTTTCTTTTTCTCAAATGACATTAGAAGTGTCCGATTTCCCTTAAGGGAAAATGAAGGCTTGATTGAAGAGATGGACGATTTGGAGTTGCAGGACAGGATGTGGAAGAGGAGATAAAGTCCTGTGTGTGAGGAGGTCCTTGCCTTCAGCTTCTGCGAGGTTGGAGACTGTGTCTGCAGCAGTGGCTCCTGTGTGGAGGTGTCTATGATCCTTGGGGAGGCACCCAAATGATGGAGTTTAAGTTGTTTTTTTTTGGTGTGTCCACCCAGCATCATGGGGACAGCTTTCTTTTATTTTGGAAATTTCCCTCATCCACAAATCCTACTTCCTGAATGCAGGGAGGCAGTTCTGACACACTCGGCCCTCACCTTCCTAGACTTAGAGCTGGTGTCTAGGCCAGTGGCCTAGGCTCAGGGTGATGCGTCTCTTTCATTTGGTTCTCTGGATCTGCTTTCTGCCCTTCTCTACATGCTCTGTCCCCCAAGAGGCCTGCAAGGGCTTACATGGTTTCCTTGTCTCTGGCTTCTGGTTGACTTTGGCCAACAGCAGGAGACTGGAGAGTGGAAGGAGAGAGCAGTGGGGTCCAGACTCCCTCAGCTCCATCTGTTCCATAAAGTGTGCTCACTGTCCTCCCTGAACCAGGAACACAGTAGGGATGAGACAGTGTCAGAGAGATCACTGATGACCTTGTCAACCTGGTGGAAAACACAGATGAGAAACACAGATGAGAAACTTTGCACGAAACCAGGTGTGTGAATATGGTGCATAGAAAGTCAACATCTTGTGGGATGATTGGTGATTGTTATCGCCACTTGTGGCCACTGCAGTCTGGCCTTCCAACTAGTTCTCATGAGAAAGCCACCAGCCGTGACACCTGCTAATGATGGAGAAAAGCTCAGCATCCTTTTGGCATCTGAAAGCTTCTCTCGGTAAATTTCCCCCAAACACTGAAACAAAACAAAACAACAGCTCACAGAATGAGAGAAAATATTTGCAAATGAAGCAGCTGACAAGGGATGATCTCCAAAATATACAAACAACTCATGCAGTGCTATGTCAAAAAAATATCTAATCAGAAAAGGGGCAGAAGATCTAAATAGACATGTCTTCAAAGGAGACATACAGGTAACCAAAAGGCACATGAAATGATGCTCAACATCATTAATTATCGGAGAAATGCAAATTGAAATCAGAATGAGGTATTACTTCACATCAGTCAGGATGAACATCATCAAAAAGTCTACAAACAATAAATGCTGGAGAGGGTGTGGAGAAAAAGGAACCCTCCTACACTGTCGGTGGAAATGTAAGTTGATACAGCCACTATGGAGAACAGTATGGAGCTTCCTTAAAAATTAAAAATAAAACTACCATATATAGCAATCCCACTCCTGAGCATATATCCGGAGGAAACCATAATTAGAAAAGATACATGTACCCTTCATTACAGCATGATTTACAAGAGGCAAGACACAGAGACAACCTAAATGTCCATCAGCAGAGGAATGGATAAATACAATGTGGTATACATACACAATGGAATATTACTCAGCTACAAAAAGAAAGAAAGAATGGCGTTTGCAGCAACATGGATGGATCTAGACATGACCATACTAAGCAAAGTAAGTCATTCAGAAAAAGACAAGTATCATATGATATCACTTGTATGTAGAATCTAACTTTAAAAAATGATACAAGTGAATATACTTACTGAACAGAAAGAGACTTACAGTTGGTGAAAACAAACTTATGGTTACCAAAGGGGGAACGCAGTGGGAAGGAATAAATCAGGAGCTTAGGATTAACACACACATACTACTATATATGATAGATAACCAACAAGGACCTCCTGTATAGTACAGGGAATTCTACTCAATATTTTGTTATAACCTATATGGGAAAAGAATCTGAAAAAATGAATATATACATATGTCTACATATATACATGAACCACTTTGCTGTGTACCTGAAACAAACACTACATTGTAAATCAACTATACTCTTTGCGTGTGTCACCATCCGTCCCCACACCACTGTAAACAGTCCTCTTAATAAACATCTGCAATTATCCTTCTCTCCGTGCCATCTCTTTCCTGCCTGGGCTCCTGCTGGTTCACTCTGTAAATCAAACATGTCTTTGCCAAACTTTGACTCGAAAAGCTGGTGACAGCAGAGGGCTGGGGGTGGTGGTGTGATGGTTAATTTTTATATGTCAACTAGGTGGGTCCATGGTACCCAAATATTTGGTCATTCTAGAGTTTCTGTGAGGGTGTGTTTGGATGAAATTAAGATTTAAATCAATGGATTGAATAAAGCAGATTTCCTTCCCCAGTGTGGGTTTGTGCTAAATTGCTTTTAGTTGTGTCCAACTCTTTGAGATCCTATGGAGTGTAGCCTACCAGCCTCTGAATCCATGGGGATTCTCCAGGCAAGAATGCTGGAGTTGGGTTGCCATACCCTCTTCCAGCAGGTCTTGCCGCCCCAGGGATTGAACCTGTGTCTCCTGTACTGCAGACATATTCTTTACCGCTGAGCCACTGGGAAAGCCCAAATGTGGGTGAGCCTCATCCAGTTACTTGAAGGCCTGAATAGAACTGACCTCCTTCAAGCAAGAGGGAATTTTACCAGCAGACTGCCTCTGGACTTGAACTACAACTCTGCCTTACCAGCTTACTCAATCAGACTGTGGACCTAACTGAGATTCCGTAACCACATGAGCCAATTTCTTAAAATAAATTTTTCTTTTGTCTATATAGTTGACCCTGAATACGCTGGAGGTTAGGGGTACCAACCCCCTGTTCAGTCAAAAATCCATGAACAACAACAACAGATCATGTAGTTCTGCAGTGTTTATTTGCTGGAAAAAAAATCTGCATAGAAACATACTCATGCAGTTCAAACCTGTGTTGTTCAACAGTCAACTGTATGTAGCGCCTATTGTTCATTTTCTCTAGAGAACCAGCGAAGTAATACAGATGGTGGACTTGCTCTCTTTCTTTGGAGGTTAAGGCTGTGAGGCAAAATTCCTGGCATGGATACAGCAGTGGTTCAGACTGCATAACTGCTGCCTGTTGGCAGAGGTGGTGGCACCTGTTTTCTAGTCAGACTATTTCTGCAGTGTGGATTTGAGAACTGTTTCTGGGAGCTCACGTTTAACCTGGGTCTCTAGTCCTCCAAAGGATTTGTGATGTCCTTTGAATATTCGTGTTTCTTATTCAACCCGAGTCTGGCTTCTGTGGCTTACAACTGTTAACTGTCACAGAAGCATGGGCCAAGCACAGTTGGAGAAAGGTCAGATGATAAAAACAAAAAAGTTTTGTTTTTGTTTGTTGACTGAAAGAACAGTTATCAAATGCAGTTGCATGGTATTAAAGCAATTCATTTTTCTTGTAATAATAAATATACTGTCATTCAGCTGTACTATTATCTTTTCCTTTGGAGTGTAATGTACTTTTCGAGACTGGCACAGATAAGAAGCCATTCAAGCATGTTGCTACCATCCCCTCATTTAGTTTCACCTCGGAATGTCCCTGTGATCTTGCTTTAGCATGAAGCAAATGTCATTGTGTTTGCAAGCGTGCTTTCCAAGACATGTGCATGTTGGTCTAGGATCCCTTTTCTCCTTCTCTTTACAGAAACATGAAGTTAGGCTTGCAGGTTCTGTGATGTTTCTGGAAGGATTAATTTCTACAAAACAGAAGATTTAAAAACCTGCCTAAGGAAGAGTTCTAGTTCCTGTATAATGCAACCAATGTTTTTATTTCTGATCTAATAACGTTTTAACATTTTGGTTTTCATAGGAATGTAGGAAAGGAGGAAATTCGTAAGTTTGTTTTCTTCTTGTTACATAGATTAATAAGCCAATGCCTCTATCACTAAATTAAGTATATTTTGTACAATATTCCTCTAAGTGTAATCATTGTGTTTGTGTATGTGTGTATATATATATATATATATATATATATATATACCTTCCCAGGTGGCTTGGTGGTAAAGAATCCGCCTGTCAAGCAGTAGATACAAGTTTGATCCCTGGGTCAGGAAGATCCCCTGGAGAAGGAAATGGCAACCCCCCTTCAGTATTCTTGCCTGCAGAATGCCATGGAAAAGGGATCCTGGCAGGCTACAGCCCATGGGGTTGCAAAAGAGTCAGACACGATTGACTAAGCAGCAGCAGCAGTGTGTATATGTGTGTATATATATATGTATATATATATATATATATATATATATGCACTTAATTTTTTTTTTCAAGAGCAGTTTTCGATTCACAGCAAAACTTCAGTGGACAGCACAGAGCTCCCATATACCCCCCCGCCCCCACCACTGTTGACATTCTCCGCAAGAGTGGTCCTCTGTTACAACTGATCAACTACCATTGACACGTCTCTACTGCCGAAGACTCTAGTTTAGATTAGGGTTTTCTCTTTGTGTTGGATGTTCTATGGGTTTTGAGAAATGTAAACTATATCCACTATCATAATATTATACTGAATAATTTCCCTGTCCTAAAATTCTCCTTTCTCTGCCTAGCCATCTCTCCTTCCCTCCATACCCCTAGCAACCACTAATCTTTTTACTCTCTTCAGGGTTTTGCCTTTTCTAAAATGCCATAGAGTTGGAGCCTACAGTATGCTGCCTTTTCAGATTGGCTTCTTTCACTTAGTAATATGTTTTTATGTTTCTTCCATGCCTTTTCATGGTGTGACAGCTCATTTCTTTTTAGTGCCAGATAATATTACATTGTACAGATGTACCACAGTTTATCCATTCATCTATTTAAAAACATCAGTTTACAACAATTTTTATAAGATGGCACAAAATCCACATTTAATTTTAACAGTGGTGTATATCATGTTAAGGCAAACAGCAGTTAAGAGCAATATAAGAACACAAATAAGTTAATGAATTAAAATTTTTGTCTCTTTTTCTCATTTGTAGTCCATGACAACCTTTAGGTCTTTGCTGCTCCCCAAGGCACATACTTCTAAATAGATTCTGCTACAATGGTATTAATGAGAGCTCTTCTGGCTGTCCACGCACGGCACCCCAGAAGCCTCATATGCGAGCCCTATTCCATCTATTCTGTCATTGTTGTGCTCCCTTGCTCAGTCATGTCTGACTCTTTGTGGCCCCATGGACTGTAACCCACCAGTCTTCTCTGTCCATAGCATTTCCCAGGCAAGAATACTGGACTGGGTTGCCATTTCCTTTCTCCAGGGGATCTTTCTGACCCAGGGATCAGACCCACATCTTCTGCAACTCCTGCATTGCAGGCGGATTCTTTACTACTGTGCCACCTGGCTATTTTAGTCAGTGTCTAATATGACCTTTCTAAATATTTCAACCAGAGATAGATTTAATATATAGAATTGGTTGTAAGAACATTGGAATGGCTGGAAAAGCAACAGAAGGAAGCTGGTGCTGCTTAGAAATCAGGCAGCTGCTCCCAACCCTGCCCCCACTGCCCCACCCCAAAAAACACTGGAGATTCAGAGAAGACATCCGTGCCATATTCAGAGACAGCAGAAATTTTGGAATTATCACACCATAAGTTTATAATAGCAACAATAAATATGCTAACAACACTAGTGGGAAGAGTACAACATACAAGCTTGGGTGGATAATGTAAGCAGAGGAAAAGAAATGCTAAAAAAGTATCAAAGCAAAATGCTAGAAATAAAAACAATGATAACAGAAATGAAGAATACTTTCAGTGGGCTTGTCAGCAAACTGGATATGGGCAAGGAAAAAAATCAGTGAGCTTGGAGACATGGCAATAGAAACTTCTGAAAATGGAAAGTAAGGAGAATGAAGAAGGAAAAAGTAGAGCAGAATATCCACCTATCATGGGACAATTACAAAAGGTGCAACATTTATGAAGTGAGGATATCAGAAGGAAACAGAAAAATTTGAATAGAAGAAATATTTGAAATAACAGTGTCTGAATTTCTCCCAGTAATGTTGGTCATCACACCACAATCCAGGGGGTTTACAGAACCAGCAGAGTAAACGCAGGAAAAATGACACCTAAGCACATTATTCTCAAATTACAGAGAACCAGGGTAAATAATGACTGAGAACGTTCTAAAATTAATGAAAGACATGAATCACAGATCTAGAAAGCTTGGAGAACATTAACAAGGATAAATACTAAATAATCTACCTAAGCATATCATTGTCAAACTGCAGAAAATCAAAGACAAAGGGAAAATCTTGCAAGAAACCAAAGAAAGCTCATCTTATCTGTAGAGGAACTAGCGTAAGGGTTATAGAAACAACAGAAGCAAAAGAAAGTGGAGTGAAATGTTTAAGGTACTCTCCACCTATAATTTTGTATCTAGTGAAATTATCATTGAACAGTCAAAGATAAATAATGAGTTTTCAGACAAACAAAAGCTGAAGGAACTGGTCATCAGTAGACCTGCCTTGTAAGAAATGTCAAAAGGAGCTCTTGATTTTTAAAAACTTATTCGTTTTTAATTGCAGGATAAGTGCTTTACAATACTGTGCTGCTTCTGCTGTACATCAACATGAGGCAGCCACAGATATGTATACGTCTCCCTCTTGGGCTTCCCTGGCGGCTCAGACGGTAAAGGATCCACTTGCAATGCAGGAGACACGGGTTCAATCCCCGGATCAGGAAGATCCCCTAGAGAAGGGACTGGCTACCCACTCCAGTGTTCTTGCCTGGGGAATTCCACGGAGAGAGGAGCCTGGCAGACTACAGTCCATGGGATCCCGAAGAGCTGGACACAACCGAGCGACTAGCTCTTTCACTTTCCCCCTTTCTCTTGAAGCTTCCTCCACCCCTCACCCCATCCCACCCCTCTAGGTTGTCACAGAGCACCTGATTTGAGCTGCCTGTGCCATACAGCAAATTTCCACTGGCTATCTCCTTGACATATAGTAATGCCTATGTCTCCATGCTACTCTCTCAATTTGGCCCAAATACTAGTGGCAGCAATATACTGAGCGATTATGGTTATGAATCAGTGAAATGCATGGCAGCAGTGTTGGAGGGAGGGGTTAGGAATATGCCAGTGCATTAACAAGATACTTGCGCTACCTGTGAAGCAATACAGTGTTATTTGAAAGTGAACTTGGATTGGTTGTAAATGTATATTGCAAAATTGAAGTCAGTCACAAAATTTTTTTAAAAAGAAACATGATTGGTATCCTAAGAGAGGAGAGAAAAGAGAATCATGCAAAATGCTCTGTTAAAACTAGTGAAGGCAAAAAAAAAAAAAAAAAGAAGAAGAAGAGGGAAACACAAAAGACAAACAGAAACAAGTAACAAATTCAGTAGCAAACTGTGTGACTTTCCCCCCTGGTAGCTATGAATCCAGGTACTTTAATAATCATTTAAACTGTATATGGTCTAAATAAATACACCAATTAAAAGACAGAGACTGACAGATTGAACTAGAGAAAAACAAGACTGAACTGTAATTTATCTATAAGTTAATTCTATGTTGTCTATAAGAAGCCACTTTAAATATAAAGACACAGATAAATTGAAAATAGAGAGAGAGAAAACTATACCATGTTAATGCTAAAGAAAGCTGGAGTAGCTACACTAATTCGGACAAAGCAGACTTCAGAGCTAGGATAGTCATCGTGGAAAACACAATGGTAAAACGGTCAGTTCTCCAAGACACAGTCGTTGATATGTACGTGCCTAAGGACAGTATGGGTAGGTACGAGAGGCAAACACTGATAGAACTGCAAGGAGAAACAGACAAGTCCAGTTATAGCTGGAGACTTCAACATTCCCCACGCACTAATTGAATGAAAAAAAGGTAAACGGTAAATCAGAAAGGGTAAAGAAAGTGAAAGCGTTAGTCACTCAGTCGTGTCCAGCTCTTGTGACCCCATGGACTGTGGCCCACCAGGGTCCTCTGTCCATGGTAGAGGAAGACTTAAACAATAACCATCAACCAGCGTGTCCTAACTGACATTTATAAAGACCCAATAGTAGCAAAATACTCATTCATTTTAGGTGCATGTGGAGCATTCATCATGACAGACCACATCCTGGATCATAAAACAATCTTTAGCAAATTTTAAAGAATTGAAATTATTCCAAGTATAAGCTTTGACCTTACTGGAATTAAGAAATCACTAGAAATCACTAACAAAAAGTATCTGAAATATCTCCCAATATTTAAAAAGTATCATAAGCATATACTTTCTGCAGATACTGAAGCATGACCACCTAGAGCCCATGCTCTGCAAACATAGAAGAGACTGCAATGCGAAGCCTGAACAGTTCAATGGAGAGCAGCCCCTGCTGGCTGCAACTAGAGAAAGCCCTTGTGCAAAAAAGAGCATCCAGCGCAGCCAAAAATAAAAAAATAAATAAACGAAATTTAAGAATGAATAAATAATTTTAAAAATCTATGGTCTATGGGGTTGTTAAGAGTCAGACACGACTGAGCGACTTCACTTTCAGTTTTCACTTTCATGCATTGGAGAAAGAAATGGCAACCCACTCCAGTGTTCTTGCCTGGAGAATCCCAGGGATGGGGGAGCCTGGTGGGCTGCCATCTATGGGGTCGCACAGAGTTGGACACAACTGAAGCGACTCAGCAGCAGCAGCATGTGCTGAAATGAAAGATCAAGATAAATTAGAAAATATTTTGAATATTCAATGAAAATAAAAATATATGGAGAAGGAAAAGGCAACCCACTCCAGTATTCTTGCATAGAGAATCCCATGGACAGAGGAGCCAGGTGGCCTACAGTCCACAGGGTTGCAAAGAGTTGGACTTGACTTAGCGACTAAACAACTCAGATTCTTCAGGTAATTTCACTGTTAGTAACTCAATATTAGAATGTTTTCTATATTACTCTTTTTTTTGGTCCCAGTTGAGACAGAATCTTGTCAAATCCTGACATTTCTCCTTGGAAGAGAATGTCACAGGCCAAGCGGGTGGGCAGGCTTGAGGAAAGAGCAGTTATTAAACAGAACTCTCTCTGTGTTTGTTCTTATTATATCGAAGTTAAGAGGCAAGATGATTGGCAGTGGGATTCCCTCTCAGGATCACATTAGTTATATCAGAGCACTTTAGTCTGAAGGATGATACTATAACTTGATTGAACTAATTCACTTTTAATTGTCAATAGCTGTTTTATTTAATACCCTCCTACATACAGTACCGGGGACCACTGTAAACCTCAGACGACTCCATATTTTTGTAGCACTACGAGATTTATTTATGTCCCTATAAAGAAAACTGGATATGCACTTGAACTCTGGAGATATATGTGTATGTATGTGTCATGCAATGCTTTTAACTTGATGTCAGTGTACTTGGACTGTGATAACCCTGATGCACTGGGTGGCAGGGACGCTGAGTGGTTTCTCCCAGGAAGAGCTCAAGTGAAGACTCAAGTTCTTCCCAAGAGCTTTTCATTGTGGGAGATCTGCTGCTAGGACCTTGGGGATGGGACTTGGTCCATGTTTGAGAGGGTCATCGGGTTGGGGAGCAAATTCCTCTGCTCTGAGATGCCATTCGAGAACTCTGGAGAATGAAGGACAATCAACTTCAAGAGCGTCCAGTTTCTACCAACTGCTGGAAAAAAATTCCATGGGGAGCATTTCTGCACCTCTCGAGGATGACAGTTAATACCTGTCCTTGAGGACTCCAGTGTGAAGGAGATCTTAGCTGGGAAAGCTGGAGCCAGCTCTGAGCTGTTCACAGGGGCAGGTGGACTGGAGGGCTGGAACTCCTGCAGCCAACATGGGTCTGAGGGCTTACACAGAGCTGTCTGCACCAGGAGAGTCTGGTTTAGCCTCTGGCTGCTGAGAATGCTTACTGAACTGATGGGCCCTAGGAGGAGGCCATGCCCTGCAGAAGCAGGAGCAGCTCTTTCTTGTCCCTGCCTGGCTGCACCCTGAGAAGACCAGTCAGTACTTCAGGGAAGCATCCAATGAAATACCAAATACCTGTGATGAACTTCCACTGGAGGTCAGCATCTGGAAAAAAATGTCAATCCTTTGCCAACTTATTTCATATCATTTCTGTCGTCGGGCTTTCACAGATGTCCTGCCCACCTCTTTTATTTTCTGTGGGTCAGCCTCCCCGTGTAGTGGAATGGAGGAGCAAGAAAGTCTGCCCTTTGCCACATGAACAGCCATTGGCCTGGAGTGGGGGTGTGTGGGCAGTGAGTGGCACACATCTGTGGTTTCCAGCTCTGCTGGTGGCAGGGGCTCAGAAGGGCATGGAGGGAGGAGGGTCCTCGAGCCTCAGCCACGTGCCAGACTGAACACCAGAGGCAACTTGATGTTAAATTAGGCACAATCTTCCCTCCCCCGTGCCCCTTCTCTTTCAGACCTACTCACTGACGACTGGCCCCTCAAGGCTGAAGGATCTGTTGCCTTACTGGGCTGGAGAGCTTAACCTCCAGTTTCAATACCAATCTATCCTGTGGTTTTCTCAGTATCTGTTGTGTGAGTTACTGATGTGACCTCTTCCTTGCTCTGACTGAAAGCTCACCCAGCATTTCTGGATTATAGAATTCTTATCTCCTGCCTTGTTACTTTGGGAATTTTGAATTTCTTTGCTTTTGTTTTTAAAAAGTAACCTAAAATTTCCTACAATACTAAACAAAATGGTACTGGTACTAGCTTTCAAAAAATAAAATTTAAAAAACAATGTAATATTGAATTGGTCAAACGTTCTTTTGGGCTTTTCTGTAACATCTTGTGGAAAAACCTCAACATGCCTTTTGGCCCACCCAATTTTGGGCTCCAAAATCACTGTGGACAGTGACTGCAGCCATGAAATTAAAAGATGCATACTCCTTGGAAGAAAAGCTATGAAAAACAGCATATTACAAAGCAGAGACATCACTTTGCTGACAAAGGTCTATATAGTTAAAGGTATGGTTTTTCCAGTAGTCATGTACAGATGTAAGAGTTGGACCATATTGATGCTTTTGAACGGTGGTGTTGGAAGAGACTCTTGAGAGTCCCTTGGACTGCAAGGATATCAAACCAGTCAATCCTACAGGAAATCAACCCTGAATATTCATCAGAAGGACTGATGCTGAAGCTGAAGCTCCAATACTTTGGCCACCTGGTGTGAAGAGCCAATACATTAGAAAAGACCCTAATGCTGGGAAAGATTGAGGGCAGGAGAAGGAGGCAACAGATGATGAGATGGCTGGATGGCATCACCGACTCAATGGACATGAGTTTGAGCAAACTCTGGGAGATAAGGAAGGATAGGGAAGACTGGCGTGCTGCAGTCCATGGGATTGCAAAGACTTGGACATGACTTAGCAAATGAACAACAACGGCATTTAGAGAAAATTGTGTTATTAAATGCAAACACCAAAAAAGAAGAAAAAGCCTCAAATATATAATCTAAACTTTCACTTTACACAACTAGTAAAATAAATCCAAAACAAGCAGAATGAAGGAAATAGTAATGACAAAAGCAGAAATCAATGAAATAAAATCAGAAAGACAGAAACATCAATGAAACAAAAGATGATTCTTTGAAAAGATCAACAAAATTTGTATACCTACAGCCATACTTTGAAGAAAAAAAGAGAGAAGACACAAATTACCAATATCAGAAGTAACACAGGGGAGATAGCACTATAGACTCTGTATGATTTAAAAAGATAATAAAGAGAAAACTATGAACATAAATTCAATAACAGAAATAGCATGGCCCAATTTCTTGAAAGTAAAAAAAAATTACCAAAATTTATTCAAGAAAAAATAGACCATCTGACCAGCCTTATATCTAGCAAAGAAACATAATTTATATTTAGAAATCTGCAAAAAAAGACAACTCCAGGTCTAGAAGGCTCCACTGGAAAATTCTGCCAAACATTTAATGAAGACATAGCACAATTCCTACAAAATATCTACCAGAAAATACCCAAGAAGGGAATACTTACAAACTCATTTATGAGTCTAGCATTCCTTTGATAGAAAAACCAGAGAGTAAAAGAAAGAAAAAGACCATGTGTGGCAGAGACCAACACAATATTGTAGGCGCCTGTACTCCAACGGCTGTATTGTGTTCTATGCTTCTCAATACTATACAGTTATAATCTTTGTTAACTATTAGTTACGCAGAAAAAGAATGTATAGTTTCAAAGAAAGAAAAAGGCCAAAACCCAACAACAGACCAATAACCTTCATGATCCAATGGACGATCCAACAGATCATCAATAACCTCAGATATGCAGATGACGCCACCGTTATGGCAGAAAGTGAAGAAGAACTAAAGCGCCTCTTGAAGAAAGTTGAAAGAGGATAGTGAAAAAAGTTGGCTTCAAACTCAACATTCAGAAAACGAAGATCATGGCATCTGGTCCCATCACTTCTTGGCAAATAGATGGGGAGACAATGCAAACAGTGAGAGACTTTATATTTTTGGGCTTCAATCACTGCAGATGGTGACTGCAGCCATGAAATTAAAAGGCGCCTGTTCCTTAGAAGAAAAGTTATGACCAACCTAGACAGCACATTAAAAAGCAGACACATTACTTTGTCAACAAAGGTCCATCTAGTCAAAGCTGGTTTTCCAGTAGTCATGTATGGATGTGTGAGTTGGACTATAAAGAAAGCTGAGTGTTAAAAAGCTGATGCTTTTGAACTGTGGTGTTGGAGAAGATTCTCAGAGTCCTCCGGACTACAAGGAGATCAAACCAGTCTATCTTAAAGGAGATCAGTCCTGAATATTCCTTGGAAGGACTGATGCTGAAGCTGAAATTCCAGTATTTTGACCACCTGATGTGAAGGACTGACTCATTTTAAAAGACCCTGATGCTGGGAAAGATTGAAGGTGGGAGGAGAAGGGGATGAAAGAAGATGAGATGGTTGGATGGCATCACCGACTCAATGGACATGAGTTTGGGTAAACTCCAGGAGTCGGTGATGGACAGGAAGCCCAGTGTATTGCAGTCCACGGGGCCACAGAGAGTCAGACAAGACTGAGAGACTGAACTGAACTGAACCTTCATGATACAGATGCAAAAATCTTCAGCAAAATATTAGCAACTTGAATTCTGCAATATGATAAAGGAATAATACATCACAACCAAGTGGGGTTTATCCTGAGAATAGCAAGGCTCGTTCAGTATTCAAAAATCGATTGATATAATACACCATATTGGCACACCAAAGAAGAAAGACCCTTAGAGTCAGGTAGAATGTTTTTCCAGCCTGGGTTGAGCTTGCTCCCCAGTGTTTATGATTAGCTGGGGTTGGACAAGCAGCTCTGCGGATCTTCTGTGCTTTGAGGATCAGCTGCTGCTCAAGGGTTTAGAGTAACTTTGGCTGGAAAGACTGTTCTCTTCCAAGTGGGCTCTCCCATTCCCCAACAGGCTTCTTTTGTGATAGTAACAAGGATACAAAAATTGTACATCCTTTGAGACCCAGACTTGAAATTAGCACACCATCACTTCCACTGCGTTGGACTGTCACAGGAGCTGGCATCAGGAGCCCAGATTCAGGAGGTATGGATATGGATGTATAAACAGTCCCCTCTTACACATAACTTTGCTTTTTGTGGTTTCAGTTACCTGTGATTAACTGGGATCTGAAAAGAGGAAATGAAAAATGCCAGAAATAAGCAAATTTATATCGTAAGTCATGCTATTCTGAGAAGCACAATGAGATCTTGCACTGTCTTGCTCTGTCCTGCCCGTCCTGCCCTAGACTTGAATCTTCACTTTACCCATCACCTCCCACCTGTTAGTAACTTAGCAGACTGTCTCAGTGATCAGATTGACTGTCTTGGTATCCACAGTGCTTGAGTTCAAATAACCCTTGTTTTACTGAACCATGATGCCAAAGAGCAAGATTAGGGGTGCTGGCAATTTGAATACTCTCTTACTGTGCCTAATTTATAAAATGAAATTTACCATAGGTATAGAAGCATAGGAATAAACAGTTTTTTAAAAAAGGTTTGGTGTTACTTGTGGCTTCAGATATCCACTGATGGGGGTTTCTTGGCATGTATCCACCATGGATAAAGAGGAATTCCTGTACTCTTTGATTGAAAGACTAACAAAATTGCATTGCAAAGGGGCATGGAGACAGGGAGAGATAGAGAAATTGGCCCATTTTTTGGCAACGAGTGTACACTCAGATATTCACTTAGGTATACAAGGAGGCTTGCACATTTCTACATATAGTAGCTTAGGACTAGACCTAGCTAATCTTAGGTACTCTCTCGATCTTGCTAATTATGTGAATTTCTTTTTCTGTCACATCTGTCTAGGCCTCCAGGACTAATTTTTGAGTGAGAATCTGATGGGTCTGTGCCATCATGAACCACCCACCACACTGTGGATTGACGGATGCGCCCACGCCTGTCACTTATCACTCACCATTCCATTATCAACCCCCGGCTGCTCTCAGTATCAGCAGTCCTCTGCCTACGGGCTTCCTCTTGACCCCAGCTTGTGGGGCAGTCTGGCAGTGCTGAGGAGCTGTCCTAAATCAACAGCACATGGGGACTGGTGGGCATGGCAGGTCGCTTGCTTTGATAGCCAGTCCTCTGACCCTCTCTTCTTTGTTGGCTGTGCCATGTGGCATGCGTGAGCCTGGCTCCCTGACCAGGGGTCGAGCTTGTGCCCCTTGTGTTGGGAGTGCAGTCTTAACCACTGGGCTGCCAGGGACATCCTCTTTGGTCATCTCTTCGTCCATCCTGTTTGCCCTGTATCCTGTAAGTGTTAGCCACTCACTCATGTCCGACTCCTTGCAACCCCATGGGCTGTAACCCGCCAGGCTCCTGTGTCCATGGAATTCTCCAGGCAAGAATACTGGAGTGGGTCGCCATTTCTTCCTCTAGGGGATCTTCCCGACACAGGGACTGAACCCAGGCCTTCTGCACTGCAGGCAGATTCTTTGCCTCAGCCACCAGCTCCGTGCTCTGTGACTTCATGATCTCTCTCACTAAAGAGATGGCATCCATTTCCCTATCACTTGAATGTAGGTTTTGTGTGTTGTCACTGGTCTTGGATGTTAGCAGACTTGCTACAAACAGAGGCTGAGAAATCCTTCGTGCATTTCTGCTTTCTCCCCTATTCCTCTGTGACTGCCATGGGAGGATAGCCAGGCTAGTGAGCCAGAGGACGATACATATGGGTCAGCAAGGCCTTTGCAGAACAGCTGAGAGTCAGGTGACCCCTGGGCACATACGAGAGAGTCCAACTAAGATCAGCAGAGCCAAGCAGCCAATCCAGAGCTGGGCCGCAGGTGCATGAGTGAGCTTAGCTGAGATCAGAAGAACCTGCCCAGCTGACCTGCAGATACATGAGCAGAATAAAGCGTTGTTATTTTAAGCCACTCAATTCTCCTTGAACTACCAGTCTGGAGGCTTGGTGGTTCGGGCAGGAAAGGTTAGGTTCTTGACTTCTTTGGCAAGCAGTAGTCTTGGGCATTAGACATTGTTAAGATGGGGGATTTTCCTAAGCTCCTTTAGTTCTTTTTGTAGTATAGCAAATGCTAGTCTTCCTAGAGTTTCTCTTATCGAGTAAGGAAAGAAATATTTATCCCCATTTTGACTTGGCCTTGAGGCTGGGGTTGGAAGAAAGAATAGGACACGGGAGAAAAACCTGTCTACTCTGCTGAGATGTTTAGGGCAAAGGGGAGTAAGACCGAAAAAGACACAGGCAGAAAAGGGAACTTGTAGACACGTGGGTCTTGCTTGTGAGTAAGATGCTCATCATTAGAGGAGACTGTAGATCCAAGAACACCGCTGTCATTGCCACGAAGACTCTTGAGTCCCTACTCTTTCTATCTGAATGCTTTTTTGAAATGGGATGTTTGAACATAGGTGTGCTGCACGTCTGTGGGGTTGGGGAATGCCATGAATAAGAGAGACTGAGCAGGATGTTGGTTACTTCCAGGGAAAGAGAAGGGGTTGTGATCAGGAAGGGACACATGAAGGATCTCTGGGGTAGTGGCAGTTTTCAATTTCTTCACTGGGTGGTTATCATAAAGGGAATTCATGACCATCTTTAACACACTCTCATGGTTGCAAAGTGGCTGCTGCAGCTCATGGAACATGTCTCTGCTCCACACAGGGTAAAGCTGAATCTTTTAAAGGGCTTTCCTGAACAACCCAATAGAAAAATGGGCAGAAGACTTCAACAGATGTGTCTCCAAAGACATACAGAAGGCCAGTAGGCACATGAAAAAATGCTCAAACTTGCTACTTATTCGAGAAATGCAAATCAAAGCTATAATGAGGTGTCACTTCATGCTAGTCAGAATGGCCATCCTTTAGAAGACTACAGAAAATGAGTGCTGCATTGTTGCTGGAAATGTAAACTGATTCAGCCACTGTGGAGAACGGTGTGGAGGGTCTCAGAAAATTAAAAATGGAATCACCACGTGACCCAGCAATCTCACTACTAACATAATCTGGAAAAAACTATAATTCAAAACTATACAGGCACCCCTGTGTTCACAGCAGCACTATTCACAATAGCCAAGACATGGAAACCACCTCAGTGTCCACTAACAGATGAACAGATAAACAAGATGTGGCACACACATTCCGACTCTACGGACACGAGTTTGAACAAACTCTGGGAGATGGTGAAGGACAGGGAAGCCTGGCGTGCTGCAGTCCAAGGGGGGAGCAAAGAGTCAGACACGACTGAGCTACTGAACGACAACAAGAACATATACACAGTGGAATATTAGTCATAAAAAGAATGAAATAATGCCATGTGCAGCAACATGGAGGCAACAAGAGATCATACTAAGTGAAGTAAATCAGAAAGAGAAAGACGAGTACTATGTGACATCATTTACACATGGCATCTAAAATATGGCACAAATGAACCTATCTATGAAATGGAAACAGAATCACGAATACAGAACAGACTTATGGCTACCATAGGGGGGTGTGGGGGCCATGGGACGGATGGGAGTTTGGAGTTAATAGATACAAACTATTACATATAGAATGGATAAACAACAAGGTCTTACTGTATAGCTCAGGAAACTATATACAATCTCCTAGAATAAACCATAATGGAAAAGAATATAAAATAATGTATATATGTATATAAATGAGTCACTTATCTATACAGCAGAAATTAACATAACATTGTAAATCAACTACACTTCAATAAAAAGTAAAAAGTGCTTTCCTGGCCTTCTCGGGTGGTGCTAGTGGTAAAGAATCTGTCTTCAGTGCAGGAGATGCAAGAGATAATGGTTCAATCTCTGGGTTGGGAAGTTCCCTGGAGTAGGAAATGGTAACCCGCTCCAGTATTCTTGCTTGGAAAAGTCCATGGACAAAATAAGCCTGGCAGGCTATACAGTCCATGGAGCTGCAAAGAATTGGACATGCCTGAGCACCTGAACACAAAGTGTTTTCCAGGAGATCGTAGCTGGCAAATTCCATTTATATACATCTCATTGACGAGGACTGAATCATGTAGCCATATCTATTAATAGTTCAGTTCAGTTCAGTCACTCAGTCGTGTCCGACTCTTTGTGACCCCATGAATCGCAGCACGCCAGGCCTCCCTGTCCATCACCAACTCCTGGAGTTCACTCAGATTCACGTCCATTGAGTCAGTGATGCCATCCAGTCATCTCATCCTTAGTCATCCCCTTCTCCTCCTGCCTCCAATCCCTCCCAGCATCAGAATCTTTTCCAATGAGTCAACTCTTCACATGAGGTGGCCAAAGTACTGGAGTTTCAGCTTTAGCATCATTCCTTCCAAAGAAATCCCAGGGCTGATCTCCTTCAGAATGGACTGGTTGGATCTCCTTGCAGTCCAAGGGACTCTCAAGAGTCTTCTCCAACACCACAGTTCAAAAGCATCAATTCTTTGGCACTCAGCCTTCTTCCCAGTCCAACTCTCACATTCATATGTGACCACTGGAAAAACCATAGCCTTGCCCAAATGGACCTTAGTCGGCAAAGTAATGTCTCTGCTTTTGAATATACTATCTAGGTTGGTCATAACTTTTCTTCCAAGGAGTAAGCGTCTTTTAATTTCATGGCTGCAATCACCATCTGCAGTGATTTTGGAGCCCCCAAAATAAAGGCTGACACTGTTTCCACTGTTTCCCCATCTATTTCCCATGAAGTGATGGGACCAGATGCCATGATCTAAGTTTTCTGAAAGTTGAGCTTTAAGCCAACGTTTTCACTCTCCACTTTCACTTTCATCAAGAGGCTTTTAGTTTTGCAAGGGAATATTTGTTGTTGTTCAGTCACTCAGTCATGTCCGACTCTTTGCAATCCCATGGACTGCAGCACACCAGGCTTCCCTGTCCATCATCATCTCTTGGAGCTTGCTCAAATTTATGACCATTGAGTCAGTGATGACATCCAGCCATCTTGTCCTCTGTCAACCCTTCTCCTCTTGCCTTAAATCTTTCCCAGCATCAGGGTCTTTTCCAATGAATTGGCTCTTCACATCAGGTGGCCAAAGTGTTGGAGCTGAAGCTTCAGCATCACTCCTTCCAATGAATATTTAGGATTGATTTCCTTTAGGACGGACTGGTTTGATCTCCTTGCTGTCCAAGGGACTCTCAATAGTCTTCTCCAACACCACAGTTCAAAAGCATCAATTCTTTGGTGCTCAGTCTTCTTCACAGACCAACTCTCACATCCATACATGACCACTGGAAAAACCATAGCCTTGACTAGACGAACCTTTGTTGGCAAAGTAATGTCTCTCCTTTTTAATATGCTGTTTATATTGGTCAGCTTTTCTTTCAAGGAGCAAGTGTCTTTTAATTTCATGGCTGCAGTCATCATCTGCAGTGATTTTTGAGCTCAAGAAAATAAAGTCTGTCACTGTTTCCATTGTTTTCTCATCTATTTCCCATGAAGTGATGGGACTGGATGCCATGATCTTAGTTTTTTGAATGTTGAGCTTTAAGCCAACTTTTTCACTCTCTTCTTTCATCTTCATCAAGAGGCTCTTTAGTTCCTCTTCACTTTCTGCCATAAAGGTGGTGTCGTCTGCATATCTGAGGTTTTGATATTTCTCCCGGCAATCTGGATTCCAGCTTGTGCTTCATCCAGCCCAGCGTTTTGCATGATGTACTCTGCACATAAGTTAAATAAGCAGGGTGACAATATACAGCCTTAACGTACTCCTTTCCCAATTTGGAATCAGTCTGTTGTTCCATGTCTGGTTCTCACTGTTGCTTGCTGACCTGCATAAAGGTTTCACAGGAGGAGGCAGGTGAGGTGGTCTGATATTCCTGTCTCTTTAAGAATTTTCCACAGTTTCTTGTGATCCACACAGTCGAATGCTTTAGCATAGTCAATGAAGCAGGTGTTTTTGCATATTATAACCTCTCTATATTCTGCAAAGGACTATAGAGAAGTTACAGAAAGCAAGAATGAACAGATTTGGGGTGCCTGATCAGACAGTAAAGAATCCACCTGCAATGTAGGAGACCAGGGTTTAATCCCTGGGTTGGGAAGATCCCCTGGAGGAGGGCATGACAACCCACTCCAGTATTCTCAACTGGAGAATCCTCATGAAGAAACACAGTCCATGGGGTCACAAAGAGCTGGACACAACTGAGTAACTAAGCACACACATACAAGTTAGGGTGATGCTAGCTGCTTTAACAAGGAAATTCCAAAATTTCAATGGCTTAACACTACAGAATTTTATTTATAGGTCACTAAAAGTCTAGTGTGGGTTTTCCTGGTCAGTAGGCAGCATTCCATTCTGTTAGTCAGTTATGCTATAGGGCACTGGAATCCTCATTTATTAGGCAGATGAGAAGAGCGAGTAGAGAAGGTACACAATGACTTGGCCACTAAGGCCTAGAAATGACCCATCACCCCTGTTCACATTCAATTGGTGAGAATGAGTCACATGGCTCCATCTAGAAACAAGTGGTTCTGGGGAATGTAGTCTCTGCTTTTGCCATCTGCTTCTACTAAATACACTTACCTGGAAAAGAACACACCTTTCCTCGGTGTATTCTTTTTTATTTGCCTATACTGTGTAGATTGGATAATTGTTCTTATTTATTTTTAAATTATTTTTACTTTTTTGGCCATGCCGCATGGCTTGTGGATCTTAGTTCCCTGACCAGGGATTGAACCCAGGCCCCTGGCAATGGAAGTGTGAGGTTCTAGCCACCGGACTGCCAGAGAATTCCCTGGATAATTGTTTTTAGGTCCTTTTTACTGTAGTACACCATCAGAAAAGTGCATGTATTGTATAATCCAGTGCATTTTCTTCTTTTTCTTTGTATTTGTTAAAAGTATAACTGACATATAGAACTATGCAAGTTTAAGGTGCACAACATACTGATTTGACTTATGTATGTAATGAAATGATCACCACAATAAGTTTAGTGAACATCTATCATGTAATACAGATACACCATCCAAGAAATAAAATATATTTTTTCCTCATCATGAGAACTCCAAGGATTTCCTCTCTTATGTTTCTTTCATATGTAATATAAAAGAGTGTTGATCATATTTATCATGTTGTACATTGCATCCTTAGTACTTATTTATCTTATAACTGGAAGTTTGTGCCTTTTGACTGCTTTCATCCAATTCCCCTGCCCTCTATCTGCTGACTCTGGGAACCAAAAATCTGATCTTTTTCTCTATGAGTCTGTTTGTTTTGACCCATAATTGACCTACAATACTATGCTAGCTCCTAGAACACAATATAGTGATTCAGTGTTTCTGTACATCTCAAAATGCTCACCATGATGAGTCTAGTTAACACCAGTCCAATGCATTTTCACAAACTCGATGCACTTGTATGACCAGCTCCAGATTTAGAAGCAGAGCATAAGCAGCACTGCAGAAGTCCCTTTGGGGAGGACATATTTTTGATGCATAGTTAGCTGTTGCCATAGTAGACTATCAGGGGTCTCTGCTACAGTCGTAAACAGCAGGAAATTTATATTTTCAATTTAACTATGTTGCTTACTAAGTGCCATATCCATCACCAGTGCAGTTTGGTTGCTGGGTTCTGATAGGAGTTTATGCAAACAGAACCACATGTGGCTGGTCACCGGTTCCTGATTGGATGAATTTCTGGTGGTCTGTTGATATTCACATGGGCACAGGCAATGGAAACCACCTTTGCAGATAAGCAGTGCTGTGAATCTTTTCAGCTTTGCCTACATGTATTCGGTTTCTAGGGAACTACTGGAGATATTCAGTTGAATGTCTTCTACAAATGAAATGCCTGAAACAAAACATTTCTCTTTAAATTACAGCTGAAATTGTGGGTACCTTTGTACTGTGTACAGTTTGTATAAATGTGAATGAGGTCGGCTAGTATACAGGAACTGTTCAAGTGTTTCACATGCTTGTGTTAGTCTGGTAGAGTGTTTATTATAGTAGCTCAGCTGGTTAAGAATCCTCCTGCAAAGCAGGAGACCCTGGTTTGATTCCTGGGTCAGGAAGGTCCCTTGGAGAATGGATAGGCTACCCACTGTAGTACTTATTTATCTTATAACTGGAAGCTTGTGCCTTTTGACTGCTTTCATCCAATTCCCTTGGGTTTCCCTTTCTAGTATTCTTGGCTCAGCTGGTAAAGAATCTGCCTGCAATGTGGGAGACCTGGGTTTGACCCCTGGGTTGGGAAGATCCCCTGGGGAAGGGAACGGCTACCAACTCCAGTATTCTGGCCTGGAGAATTCCATCGACTGTATAGCCCATGGGGTCACAAAGAGTCGGACATGACTGAGTGACTTTCAGTGTTATTTATTTATTTGGCTGCGTTGGGTCTTAGCTGCAGATGTGGGGTCTCCTGTTGCAGTGCCTGGACTCTCTGGTTGTGGTGCGTGGGCTCAGTTGTTGTGGCTCATGAGCTTAGTCACTCCACAGCATGTGGGATCTTAGTTCCCTGACCAGAGATTGAACCCCTGCCCCCTGCATTGTGAGTGTTTGTAACCATTGGGCACAGGGAAGTCCTTAATGGTTTAGTTTTAAGGCATAGTTTTAACAAGGTTCTCCCACATGCAGTGCTGTGTGGGCACCACTCTTTGCTTCTGCTAGCGTAGCCTTTGAGCACATTTATGCAGACACCATGCCCAGTGCTCTGACAGCTGCATGAGGTAGGCACAGAGTGGTGGTGATGAACACTGGCCTTGGCATCAGAAAGATCTAGATCAAACAATGGGCTCTGTCACTTTTTAACTATTTTTACCTGAAGAAACGACCTGATCACTCCTAGCTTCCTTTCTTCCCCTTGAATTGGGGTGAGGCTCATCTGAGATAGTGCATGTTACATTCAACCTATTAGGTGCTCATTAAAATGATTCTGTAGCTCAGACAGAGGTTGGAGTCCCACTTGGCACTGCTCTTTGTTGGTTGGATGTGACTGTTCTGGACGCTGTTCAGTGGTTTGTGGAGAGCCCAGTGCTGCATCTGACGGACTCGGGCCCTTCCATGCTGCCCCATGCATGTGCTCTCTCTATCTCTCTGTGTATATAGATATATATTTTTAAAATAGATATATATGTATTTAATAGATATATATATTTATTTATTTGGCTGCAATGGGTCTTAACTGTGGCAAGTGGGATCTTTAGCTGTGACATGTGAACTCTTGGTCGCAGCATGTGGGGTCTAGTTTCCTGACCAGGGATTCAACCCAGTCCCCCTGTGCTGAGAACTTGGAGTTTTAGCCACGGAACCACTGGGGAGTCCCCATGCACTCCACTGCAGGCCTTCCAATGCTCTTCACCGTAAAGCTTTTCATTCATTAATAGACACTGAAATTGAATATTAGAAATACCTAAGGCTCCCTTGGTGGTCCAGGGGTTAAGAATGTGCCTGACAATGCAGGGGCCACAGGGTCGATCCCTGGTCCAGGAAGAATCCACATGCTGAGGGGCAACTAAGCCCATGTGACGAACGACAGAGCCCACCCTCTAAAGCCCGTGCTCTGGAATGAGAGAAGCCTGCTCACTGCAACCAGAGAAAGCCCCCGAGCAGCAACGAAGACCCAGCACAGCGATAAACAAATACACATTAAATTAAAAAAAAGAATCCTTGCACTTAGAAAAGGCTTTGCCCATTTCTGTATTTCAGGTTCCAGCTGCTATCAAAATTGCTTGGCCAGGCCACTTGTATGGTTGTGTGGTTGGTGCACTGCTTGAAAGAATCTGGCCAAGGGAGGTGAGAGAGGGCAAAATCCAGCATGCGATCTGTTTGTCAAGCTGTGAGTCTTACTGACGGGCTGTGTTTACTCCTTTTCTCTAATAATCCACCCAAATGGGACACTCACCGGTAAGTCACACAAGCCCCGTGTTGTCTGGCCATTTCACTTTCTTCTCTCTCCCTTCTCCTTCCTGATGTTTATATATCAAAGGAGAAATAAAACAAATTCTATGAGTTCATCTTCCTTTTTGCCTACACCCTTGGGGCCACACATTTGTTTTCCGAATTCTGATCCTTTCAGAGTGAGAAAGGTACACATATTCTGTATTATGTAATAGCTCCAGCAGGGTCTGGGAAAGCACTCATAATTAAACACATTAATATTTCCTTGCAAAATGCATGAATATTCATATTAAGTGTGATGGATAAAGACTATAAATAGTTGAGTCTTGCCACCAAGTGAGTTCAAGTCAGGTCAGATTTTGTTACCACTGAGTTTGGAAAAAACTTTAAGCTTTTCTGGGTCTTTGGGATTTCAGAATAAGGGATTATGGACCTGTATTTTCCTATGCAGAGTCAATGGGGTCTCTCTAGTAGCTATGTACAAAGCCAGAACAAGGCCATCTTCTGTCTGTCCAATGAAGTGTTACAGATTTAAAATGAACTCTTGGTATAGTCGACCGGCTAGATCTGTGAGTATAAACTTTGCTGAACTGCTCATTAGAATCATCTAAGGAGCTTTAAAAAATTCTGGTACCCTGTTTGTGCCCTAGAGCAATTACATCAGAATCCCTGGAAGTGGGAGCCACTTTTAAAAATTTCTAGATGGTATAGGCTTGTGATTGCCAAGGAGAGGGAAGGTGGGGGAGGGTTGGGTTGGGAGTTTGAGAATAGCAAACTATTATGGATAGAATGGATAAATAAGGTCCTACTGTGTAGCACAGGGAATTATGTTTAATATCCTGTAATCAAACATAATGAAAAAGAATATATATATATTTAGCTGAATCACTTTGCTGTACACCAGGAACTAATACAACACTGTAAATCAACTATACTTCAATGAAAGAAAGATCTCTAGGTGATTCCAACATGAAGCAAAATCTAGGAATCTCTGGCTTTGGTGAAAAGGGAAATCATTAGGACAGATGTAGTAGGGGTCTGTTTGCCAGTCACAGGGAAGGCTAGGCTGAGGCTGAAACAGGAGCTCCAAAGCTACTCCCTGAAACTGCTGTGCAGTCTGGGGGCTAAGTGAGCTGCTGTAGGGGCCATGTCCAGCCTGCTGCCCTGGGGCAGTGGGTCACAGTCACAAATTTGGCCTGGGACAATCCAAATTAAGACTGATGGGCAATTTTCTGGTGGATCAGTGGTTAGGACTCTGTGCTTTCACTGCACTGGGCCTGGATTTAATCTCTGATTGGGGAACTAAGATCTCACAAGCCGGGAAAAAGACTGATGGCCAAGAGGGAACCATCTAGAAGAACCTGCTGAATCTCCTTGCCTCTCTGACTTGTAGCCTATCAATTCAACTTCTGACTGTTGTGGCTCATCTGATTTTTGCTTTTCTAATTAAAAAAATACTTTTAAAGATCAAATTTTATTTATTTATATTAAATTTTTTGACTGCATGACATGGGAGATCTTTGTTCCCCTGTCAGGAATCTAATTCAGGCCCTCTGCACTGGAAGCGCAGAGTGTTAACCACTGGACTGCCAGGGAAGTCCCACGGCTCGTCTGTTAATGTCTTCTGTGCTAGGATCCTCTGACCTGTAAGATGGGCTTCCCCATGTTACTCATGTCAGCCGAATAGCACGGCTTCTATTCGCCCCTCATTCCACTTAGGATTCCTTATGTTCTTCCCCCTACTTGATCCAGTTTCGGTGTTAGAAAGCAGGGAGGATATGAATGGTTAAAGTCGTCTAGTTGCTGCAAACCAGACAAGAAGTTGTGCAGGAGGGCGCTTTAAAATGTGTAGCAGGAGAAGCAGGGCAAGAAATGTATGATATGGTTTAACCTACTCAGTGGATGTTCGCTCACCTGGCCCTCACTTTCCACCGTGTTGAGGATGGGCTTGGCTGCGTAACATTTTGGGCCTGTAGCATATGAACAGTGGGCTTACCAGGTACCTCATTAGTAAAGAATTCACCTGCCAATGCAGGAGACTCGGGTTCGATCCCTGGGTCAGGAAGATGCCCTGGAGAAGGAAAGGGCAATCCAGTATTCTTGTCTGGAGAATTCCATGGACAGAGGAGCCTGGCGGGCTACAGTCCATGGGGTTGCAAACAGTCAGACATGACTGAGCAACTAAACAAGCACAGCATGCGAGCAGTAGGGTGTGCCAGGGCCCTTGAGTGGATGGTGTTGCTGGGCTCTCTTCTGCCCGCAGATCTGCTGTGAGGCGAGGACACGCGGCTCCTGCTGCCTCCATAGCCTGCGGCCGGGGGTAGAGAGATGTGGGGAGCAGACCGCAGCCCAACACACAGCTTGGGGCTTGGCCAGCCAACCAGGCGCCCAAAGGAGCCATCCCCAAGAACTGAGGGCGACAAAAATATGTGTTTGCTGTTGTAGCTGCTGAGTTTGGGGTACTTTGTTATGTGGCTTCATTGTGACAGTAGCTGATGAATACTGAGAGGAACCAGGGCTGCATTCAAAGCAAGGACACAGGGCCCATCCTAGCTTGTGGCGGACCTGGAGCTGGCGGGCGAAAGCAGCCACTCCATGTTGCTAGTAAGTCAGTCAGCCCTGCATGGGGCTGGGAGGAGGGAAGAGGACTCATCTTGATGGTTTCATATTCAGAATCTGTTTTAAATGATAATGAATCTGGGCAAGCAACAACTCAGTGGCTCCTTTTTACAAAAGACTTAAGCATCTTGCCCCAAACTATAGCAAGCGCATATGGTGGACTGGAAACCAATCAAAATCAGTCACTTCTCCAAAAATTGTGAATCATTACATTGTACACCCGTAACTTATATAACCAGGATAGCCCGCAAAACACTGGAGTGGGTTTCCATTCCCTTCTCCAGGGGATCTTTACAACCCAGGGATCGAACCCGGGTCCTCTTCATTGCAGGCAGATTCTTTACCATCTGAGCCACCAGGGAAGCCAAACTTACATAATATTGTACATCAGCTACACACCATAACAAAGCAACTCTAAAAAGGTATTACTATACCTCAGTAATACAATCTACTATACAATACAATCAATAATATCATAGAAGACTTGCTATAAACTGTACTAACTTAACCGGGGTATTTTTTCAAAGTTTTCAAGTCAATAAAAGATTTGATGGCAAAAAAAAAAAAAAAAAAACCACCCCAGTCACTTCTCAGAAATCCCCCTGTGATATATCCCCATTCTTTCTAGAGCTGTTTTAGTGTCAGAAGATGATCCAAAGGGTGAGTGTGCCTTTTATGTTTGTCTAGAAAGAAAAGCAAGTCTGACCTTGGCCTCAGACACAAGAATAATAAAGATTTAAATTAAACAGAACCTCAGAGGCTCTCCAGTCCTGTTCCCTTTTTTTTTCCTGCTTATATAAAAAAAAAATATACTTGTCTTAGTCTAGATTATTGGAAAAGGAATGCAGTATTGTTTGACATTACTTAGTAAGCAAATGAAAAATTTCCTGGTTAAATTCTAGCATGTAACACAGTCAGTGTGGTGAAGGATAATTTGGACTGTATGAGACATAGGCATCAGTAAGAGAAGAAACCTCAGGACCCAAGACGTCAGGGAAATGTTGGGTTAAACAGCACTGAACAGCTTTCTTTACTGCAGGAATTTTCAGAGTCTTTGCTAGCCCAGTGGATATAGTAAGTTTCTAAGAATTAACATTTCCCAAGTTTGGATGAAAATGAGGCTCCCTTCCCCCACCTCCCATTCACCTCTCAGAAATAGTGAGGAAGATGCTTTAGGAGATGTTGTATTAGGTATATTTCTGGGCTTGCAGTAGTCAGTGACCATGGTGGGTACCCTCCTGGATGGTAGATCTGGAGGATAGATCTTGCTAAACCTGAGGTCACCCCTCTATCAAGGCCATGTCTCTCTCTTCTTTCTTTCCTGGACAGCTCTTTAGAATGCATGGAAGGAAGCTGACAAGCTTGTTAATGTCTAGATATTTCTAAATATGTAAATATTTCATCACTGCTGCCTTCCTCTGTACAATGCAGGTTCCCTCGTAAAGGTATGTGTACTGACAGAGCGCAAACCCACAGGCACCCCCACATTTGTCACTGTCATTCTCCTGGAATCTAATTGGCAAGAGACACTCGTGGGACTGTATTTGCTAGCATTCAAGGCGGGACTCCTTCTCCAAGGGCTCAGAGTCCCAGTGTCTGATTTTTCTGTTCCTGTTGATGAGAGGGGGCTTCCAAGGTGAAGCCCCTTGTCCAGGGCTTACCGCGTCCCCACATCTCACCCTAGTTGTGTTTTATGACTCTGGTTGGTTCTTGTACATAGCAGTGCATCAGATGCTAAATGTGTTCAATCACAGTCTCTCACATCAATGATTCTTTCATCACAAGAGCAGTGTTTTTCCTTCTATTCCAAAGATAAGGGACTTCCTTGGCGGTCCAGTGGCTGACTCCACACTCCCAATGCAGGGGGCCTGGGTTCCATCCCTGGTCAGGAAACTAGATCCTGTTGCAACTAAATATCCTGTGCACCACAACAAAGACCTTGTGAAGCCAAATAAATAAATATTGAAATAAAAAGACTATTGCTCACTTAAAAAAAAAAAAGCAGAGATAGGAAGGCTTGCTGTGTCTATGACCAAGGGCTTACTGGAGGGCAAGATAAAGAGAAAAGTGGTAGGAAAAGCATTTTCTCAGCAAAGCTGGATATTTTTCAAGGTAAACGAAATACTTTTTTGTTGTTTTGTCTCTATATCTTTCATTCGTAGCCATGTGGAGTCAAGCTTGATAATTTCAGTTACTTAGCACATTTCAGCGCATGTCCTGATGGCTTACAGTCCATGAGGTTGCAAAGAGTTGGACATGACTGAGCACGCATGCATGCAGAATCCAGAGCTTAGATGTGAGAATTCCAAGCAGTTTTTCAAGAATATGATGAAGAATAAAAGATCGCTTACCTGAAAGGGAGAGCATTCTAAAGAGCATGCCTATAATGTCAGATTTCTTTACTGTGGACTAGAGCTCTCCATGGTTTGGGTTCACGTCATCTGTGTTCATGCAAACCCAATCTCTGCACCACCTTTTTGCCTTCCATTCCCTTTGCTTTAAATTTGCAGATCGTTCTGCAGAATTTGGTCTTTGAACTTCAGTTTTGCTAAAACTTTCCATTGCATCTCTTAAAAGTGGACCAATAGAAGGGAAATTACCAGGTGACTTGAAATCCTACGACAGGTGCTCACAAACAACCCCACTTCCTGTGTTAATATTCCTTGATAGAAATGGTTCTCCTCCCAGCAGCTTGGGCTCCTTTAATCTATGCAAGAGACCCATTTTCTGCCTGTCACCATGTTTAATTGTAGCAGGTAGCTTCCTCCCCAGTGTTCTGAATAACCATTGAACTTCGCTTTGATTTGCATTGTCCTCATTTTTCCATTTATTAGCAAGCATATTGGCTCTGCCAGAGTCATGCAATTATCTTTGTGTCTGCCAGATTAGGGCATATGGTGTATTATTTTGGGAAGGCAGATAATGCTCCCATTTGGAGCCGTATCCAGGCAGTATGAACATGCCTTCGAAAAGGTTTCCATATAAATTAATTTCCCCTCTCAACTGTGTAATGACAGTATATTAATTTTTTGCTCTTTGAGGCATGCAGACTTAACTTGGAGAGGGTTTTATAATGGCTTCCCATGATACCATTGGCTCAGTGATTTGAATATCTTACCCTGGACATTTTTATTTTTTTAAAGAAAGCAAGCTGACAATCTGGTGTGCTTCTTAGAAAAGGAGCCAATGAATCAACAACATTGGGCCCAAACAGAAATACAAGGGTTGTCAAATGCTTTCTACCACTTTCAGACCATTGAGTGCTGTGTCTGAGAATGGGAGATGGTCCATGAGAGGTGAAGACTTCAGAGCATCATCTGGCCCCGGCTGGACCTCTCCTGCAGAGTCTAATCAGACTCCTGCTGCTAAATCCCTGGAGAGCACTCTGAAAACTTAGAGATAAGTCCTGAGGATACCTCAACCTGGAAAAAGTGCTTACAGATGATATTTTTAAGGGAAAAAATGGAGTTTTTTTCTTTTCTTCATTCACTGAGGTGCTATGATAAAAGAACCTGATCTCTCTAAAAGTAACCAGGTGGCACAGTGGTAAAGAATTCTCTTGCCAATGCAGGAGATGCAAGAGATGTGGGTTCAATCCCTGGTTCAGAAAGATCCCCTGGAGAAGGAAATGGCAACCCACTCCAGTATTCTCGCCTGGAGAATCCCATGGACAGAAGAGCCTGGCAGGCTACAGTCCATGGGATCTCAAAGCGTCAGACATGACTGAGCACGGCAACAACAACAAAAGTAACCAGCCTGCAAATTTGACTACTTGTGCAAATTTTCTCGTTAAGGTTTAAGAAACCCTCAGTTCATCTAGAAGAGATGACTTTGATGATGCCCCAGCCTCAGACTTCCTGACTTCCACCATCATAGCACCTCAGAGTTATGGAGCAGTGATTCTCATATGCTGACTTGCATCAAAATCACCCAGAAGACTTGTTAGAGAGAGCGCTTGGTCCCAGCCCCAGAGCTTCTGATTCTGTGGCCTGGACTGGGGTCAAGAATTAGTGCTTCTTCCAAATTCACAGATGATGCTGATGTTTCTGGGCTGGTGGCTGTCTTCTGAGAACCGCTGGTGTGGGTGGACACTAAGTGTGTAGACTCTGAAGCTGAGTTGCTTGAGTTCCTGTATTGTTGCTGTTCAGTCGCTAAGTTGTGTGATTCCATGAACTGCAGCACGCCAGGCTTCCCTATCCTTCACTATCTCCTGGAGCTGGCTCAAACTCACTGAGTCGGTGATGCCATCTAGCCATCTTATCCTCTGTCATCCCCTTCTCCTCCTGCCCTCAATCTTTCTCAGCATCAGGGTCTTTTCCAATGATTCATCTCTTTGCATTAGGAGGCCAAAGTATTGGAGCTTCAGCATCAGTCCTTCTAGTGAATACTTTGGATTGATTTCCTTCAGGATGGACTGGTTTGATCTCTTTGTTATCCAAGGGACTCTAAAGAGTCTTCTCCAGCACCACAGTTCAATTCAGTTCAGTTCAGTTGCTCAGTCATGTCCGACTCTTTGCGACCCCATGAATCGCAGCATGCCAGGCCTCCCTGTCCATCACCAATTCCCGGAGTTCACTCAGACTCACGTCCATCGAGTCAGTGATGCCATCCAGCCATCTCATCCTCTGTCGGCCCCTTCTCCTCCTGCCCCCAATCCCTCCCAGCATCAGAGTCTTTTCCAATGAGTCAACTCTTCGCATGAGGTGGCCAAAGTACCAGAGTTTCAGCTTTAGCATCATTCCTTCCAAAGAAATCCCAGGGCTGATCTCCTTCAGAATGAACTGGTTGGATCTCCTTGCAGTCCAAGGGATTCTCAAGAGTCTTCTCCAACACCACAGTTCAAAAGCATCAATTCTTCGGCGCTCAGCCTTCTTCACAGTCCAACTCTCACATCCATACATGACCACAGGAAAAACCATAGCCTTGACTAGACGGACCTTTGTTGGCAAAGTAATGTCTCTGCTTTTCCATATGCTGTCTAGGTTGGTCATAGCTTTTCTTCCAGGGAGTAAGTGTCTCTTAATTTCATGGCTGCAGTCACCTTAGAAAGCATGAGTTCTTTGGTACTTTGCCTTCTTTCTGGTCCAACTCTCACATCCATACATGACTGCTGGAAAAACCATAGCTTTGACTACAGGCAGTCATTAATTTTCCAGATACTGTGTTAACAGAATTGCATGCACAGCAGACCTGTGCCCTTGGTGCTGTGTGCCATGAAGACTGCCTGGGACCTTAACCCTCTGTGCTTTAGTTTCCTCATCGAGAATGGAAATATTGACAGCTACCCAATACAGTTCTTGGGGGTTACATGAAACAATCCTTGAAAAACACACAGAATAGTGCCTGACACATAGTAAATACAACCAATGAGTAACTATTATTATACTATTATTGTTATTGGAGCAATGCACTTAGAATTATAATGTTTTAAATCCTAGGGACCTTAAAGATAAGGTATTCTAACTTTTCACCTCATCCTTTTTAAAATGTAAATATTTATCTGTTTATTTTGGCTGACCTGGGTCTTGTTATGTGTGATCCAGTTCCCTGACCAGGGGTTGAGCCACCTGCATTAGGGGCCTGGAGTCTTAGTCACTGGACCGCCACGGAAGTCCTGCATACTCTTTTTAAGGAAAGGTAGCAGACTCACCTGGGCTTCCATGGTGGCTCAGCTGGTAAAGAATCCGCCTGACACTGCAGCAGAACCAGGTTCCATCCCTGGGTTGGGAAGATCCCCTGATAAGGAAATGGCAACCCACTCCAGTATTCTTGCTTGGGAAATCCCAAGGACAGAGGAACTTGGTGGATCTCAGTCCATGGGGTTGCAAAGAGTTGGACATGACTGAGTGACTAAGCCACCACCATAACCGAGTCATAGAGAAGTGGAGTAATCCACCTAAAGCTCTACGAAGAGCTAGCCAGTGCAGCTGTTAATTCTTAATTCAGAACTTTTCCCAAGATATCATGTTGATTACTCCGCTTTTAGAGATTTGTTCACAAACGATTATTCAGTCTGTATTAAGGATGTTTTGATCTTGTTCAGCTAATTTTAAGATCAGAGAGACCTGGGAAATACAGGAACAACGTTGTAATAATTTAATTAGGTGTCTAGCTTGAGAACCAGCTTTTTGTATTCAATCTGTCCCCTCCTGTCACAGGGGCTCCAGGATAAGTGCGTTGGGTAGGAAGGAAAGGCTGTTCCCTCAGTCTGCTTAGATATGGTTATTTTATTTTTGTTTTACAAAGTGCCTGAGCTTGTGTGAGGGAAAGTCACTAGTCATAAGGAAAAATAGGGAAGGATAAGTGATTCCTCCTTTGACACATAGAAAGCAGATTCTTCAGAAAAGTTCTTTCGTTTGTGTCTCCTCTAGGTACCCACACTGGTATTCAGGGAAAGCCTTGCTGTGTCCACTTACTCATTCAACAAGTAGTTATTAAGCAACTGCTGTAAGCCAGCTACTGTTGGATGATGGGAAGCACTTTGAACTTTGGCATGCAGGCAGTTCTGGGCTGGATTTATCGCATTCTTGGCTCCCCTCACTTGTCTTTTCTGTTCATCTAGAGGCCACCTGGCATTAGGCAACAGCTAGGGGTCACCAGGTCATGGTAGAAGCTCAATAAATAATTGCTGAAAGAATGTACGAAAGATGGAAAATAAATGCAAGAGAGAGGCTGAATTCCCATCCTTGGCCCAGCCTCTGGTTCCAATGTCCTGATTTTGAAGCCTTAGGGAGATATTGGAGGTTATTCATAATCTCTATTCCCACCTCATCACTACCACTGAAAAACTGGCTTCAGTTTATTTTTAGTGATTGACCCCAAGGACTGCCCTGACCACTTAGGAATGACTGGGTTATTTGCCAGGGAACCTTTTCCATGTATGGTTTATAACATGTATTTATTCATTTTAAAGGCTGAGCAAATCACTAGGGCCAGCCAGGTTGCTGCACTCACAAACATCAGCTTTCTGGAAAATGAGTCTGTGTTGGATGTTCAAACTGTTCATTATAACAGTTAATATAGCCAGTAAAGATAGACCTGTGTTTGGGGGCCTGGGTGATAGCGACAATGGAAAGCTTATCCAGGCTCTGTGTATTTGAATCGGGGCTGGTGACAGTGGCCGTACAGCTTCATGAGTAATTGTCATGCACCTCGAAGCCTTGGACTGTGGAGGACATCGACTTGGTCATGAGTGACTTCTTAAAAGAATGAAAGAGGGAGTTCCTTGGCAGTCCAGTGGTTAGGACTCTGTGCTCTCACTGCTGAAGGCTCCGATTCAATCCCTGGTCAGAGAACCAAGATCAACTTGTCTAGTGTGGCCAAAATAAAACGAACCAAAGAGTCTCTCTTCAGATAACCATCAGTTGCCTATTAGATGTTGCTGATTGGTTAGTCTAATTGGCTGCATATTTCTCTGTAGATAGATTCCTGAAATAACTGGTTGTTACTGTTTTTCTTTAAAATAAATGTTTTGTGTGCAAAATAGATAGCTAGTGGGAAGCTGCTGTATAGTACAGGGAGCTCAGCTCTGTCATAACCGAGAGGGGTGGGATAGGGGGAGGTGAAAGAAGGCTCAAAAGGGAGGGGATACATGGATACATATAGCTGAATCATGATGTTGAAAAGCAGAAACTAATACAATATTGTAAAGCAATTGTACTCCAAATTTTAAAAAAGTAAAAATTTTTTAAATATTCAATTAAAGCTTTTGTTTTAGAATAGCATAGGTTTCAGTTCAGTTCAGTTCAGTCGCTCAATCATGTCCAACTCTTTGCAACCCCATGAATCGCAGCATGCCAGGCCTCACTGTCCATCACCAACTCGCGGAGTTCACCCAAATTCATGTCCATCGAGTCGGTGATGCCATCCAGCCATCTCATTCTCTGTCATCCCCTTCTCCTCCTGTCTCCAATCCCTCCCAGCATCAGTCTTTTCCAATGAGTCAACTCTTCGCATGAGGTGGCCAAAATATTGGAGTTTCAGCTTCACCATCAGTCCTTCCAAAGAACACCCAGGACTGAACTCCTTTAGAATGGACTGGTTGGATCTTCTGGCAGTCCAAGGGACCCTCAAGAGTCTTCTCCAACACCACGGTTCAAAAGCATCAATTCTTTGGTGCCCAGCTTTCTTCACAGTCCAACTTTCACATCCATAAATGACCACTGGAAAAACCAAAGCCTTGACTAGATGGACCTTTGTTGGTCTCTGCTTTTGAATATGCTGTCTAGGTTGGTCATAACCTTCCTTCCAAGGAGTAAGCATCTTTTCATTTCATGGCTGCAATCACCATCTGCAGTGATTTTGGAGCCCCCCAAAATAAAGTCTGACCCTGTTTCCACTGTTTCCCCATCTATTTGCCATGAAGTGATGAGACCAGATGCCATGATCTTCGTTTTCTGAATGTTGAGCTTTAAGCCAACTTTTTCACTCTCCTCTTTCACTTTCGTCAAGAGGCTTTTTAGGTCCTCTTCATTTTCTGCCATAAGGGTGGTGTCATTTGCATATCTGAGGTTATTGATATTTCTTCTGGCAATCTTGATTCCAGCTTGTGCTTCTTCCAGCCCAGCGTTTCTCATGATGTACTCTGCATAGAAGTTAAAGAAGCAGGGTGACAATATACAGCCTTGACGTAGTCCTTTTCCTATTTGGAACCAGTCTGTTGTTCCATGTCCAGCTCTAACTGTTGCTTCCTGACCGGCATACAGGTTTCTCAGGAGGTAGGTCAGGTGGTCTGGTATTCCCATCTCTTTCAGAATTTTCCACAGTTTATTGTGATCCACACAGTCAAAGGCTTTGGCATAGTCAATAAAGCAGAAATAGATGTTTTTCTGGGACTCTCTTGCTTTTTCGATGATCCAGTGGATGTTGGCAGTTTGATCTCTGGTTCCTCTGCCTTTTCTAAAACCAGCCTGAACATCTGGAAGTTCACGGTTCACGTATTGCTGAAGTCTGGCTTGGAGAATTTTGAGCATTACTTTACTTGCGTGTGAGATCAGTGCAATTGTGTGGTAGTTTGAGCATTCTTTGGCATTGCTTTTCTTTGAGATTGGAATGAAAACTGATCTTTTCCAGTCCTGTGGCCACTGCTGAGTTTTCCAAATTTGCTGGCATATTGGGTGGAGCACTTTCACAGCATCATCTTTCAGGATTTGAAATAGCTCTACTGGAATTCCATCACTTTCACTAGCTTTGTTCATAGTGATGCTTTATAAGGCCCATTTGACTTCACATTCCAGGATGTCTGGCTTTAGGTGAGTGATCAAACTATCGTGATTATCTTGGTTGTGAAGATCTTTTTGTACAGTTCTTCTGTGTATTCTTGCCACCTCTTCTTAATATCTTCTGCTTTTGTTAGGTCCATACCATTTCTGGCCTTTATCGAGCCCATCTTTGCATGAAATATTCCCTTGGTATCTCTAATTTTCTTAAAGAGATCTCTAGTCTTTCCCATTCTGTTCTTTTCCTCTGTTTCTTTGCATTGATGGCTCAGGAAGGCTTTCTTCTCTCTCCTTGCTATTCTTTGGAACTCTGCATTCAGAGGCTTATATCTTTCCTTTTCTCCTTTGCTTTTCACCTCTCTTCTTCTCACAGCTATTTGTAAGGCCTCCCCAGACCATCATTTTGCTTTTTTGCATTTCTTTTCCATGGGGATGGTCTTGATCCCTGTCTCCTGTACAACGTCATGAACCTCTGTCCATAGTTCATCAGGTATTCTATCAGATCTAGTCCCTTAAATCTATTTCTCACTTCCATTGTATAAGTATAGGTTTACAGACGTTATAAAGATTGTAGAGACAGTTCCCTTACTCCACAGCCAGTTTCCCCTAATATTAAGACCTTCCATTACCAGGGGGCATTTTTCACAGCTAAGGAAGCAACACCAGTACATTCCTATTCACGAAACTCCATACTTTGTTTGGGTCTCGTTAGTTTTTCCCATGTTCTTTCTCCATGCTACTCCATTTTGTTGCATGTCTCTGGAGGCTCCTCTGGGCTGCAGCAGCCCTCAGACACTCAGGCCTTCCTTGACGGCAGGAGTGCTGGTCAGCACTTGGAGGGCGTACTTTGTATTTTGTAGTATTGTCCTCAGTTTGGGTTTGTCTGATGCTTTTCTCATGGCTAGACTAGGATTACAGCTTTCTTGGGAAGAAGGCCACAGAGGTAAAGTGCTCTTCTCGCCATGTGAGTTATAGTGTCCATATTTAGAAAATGACTTATCATGGATGATGTCCATGTTGGTCCCCGGCCAATGTGGTGCTGCCAGGCTTCTCCTTGGGGAGTAACTTTGTTATCCCTTTACACACTTGTCTCATTGGCAGGAAGTCACTGAATGCAATCCAAGCCCAGTAAGTAGGGAATTAAGTTCTAGCTCCTTCAAGAGAAGTATCTACACGAAATATCTGTGGCTTTATAAAATTTTGTAAAATATCTATTTGTTTATTTGGCTGAACTGGGTCTTAGTTGTGGCACTTGGGATCTTTAGTCGCGGCATGTGAACTCTTAGTTGCGGCATGTGGGATCTAGTTCCCCGACCAAGAATTGAACCTGGGTTCCCAGCACTGGGAGCACAGTCTTAGCTACTGGATGACCAGGGAAGTCCCTACACAAAATATTTGGAACTTTCTGTATGGGAGATCGTCTTTTCTGCTCCGTTTTTAAATTTATTAAGTACTTTATATCAGTATGGTCTCATGGATAACCACTTTGGATTTTAATTCAACCCTACATTAGTTATTCTCTTTGTCAAACTCTCCCAGTTTTGGCCCTTGGCAGCTCTTTCAGCTCAGCTCTTGTGTGCCTTTGATATGTCTTCATTATTATGATTCTGGGGGAATACTTTCTTACTTTCCAGGACCATAAGATGCTCCAGGATCATCTTATATATTTCCTGCCCCAGTCCTAGAATGAACTATATCTCCAAGGAACTCTGGTTTATTTTATAGGAAAAATATTAGAAACCAAGACTTTTGGGGACTTCCCTGGTGGTCCTGTGGTTAGGACTCCAAGCTTCCACTGCAGGGGTGTGAGTTTGATCCCTGGTTGAGGAACTAAGATCTTGCATGCCATGTGGCACAGCCAAAACAAAACAAAACACAATAAACACTTCATTGAGATGGACAACATATTTAAAAAGAAAGAAAGAAAGAAAGAAACCAAGATTTTTTGCACTGGGTGACTTGCTGGTGCTTTTAATAGAACCTCAGCTAGGGAACAACAAGGTGATCATCTGTGAGTTAATTAACAGTCCTACATGACTGTTCCAAGATTTGACAAAGCCAGCAAAAATAACTTTAGAACATCCAAGAAATGGCTTTCCTTTAAGAGGAAGCTTTTGGGGTATTAGGGTGAGGGGTAGTTACTTGTTTGGCATGATAGAAAAAGTCTTTCAATAAGCAATATTTTTAAAGGAATGATGCTGAGAGTCCCTTGGACTGCAAGGAGATCAAGCCAGTCAATCCTAAAGGAAATCAGTTCTGAATATTCATTGGAAAGTCTGATGCTGAAACTGAAGCTCCAATATCTTGGCTACCTAATGTGAAGAACTGACTCATGGAGAAGACCCTGATGTTGGGAAAGACTGAAGGCAGGAGAAGAAGGGACAACAGAGGATGAGATGTTGGATGGCATCACTGACTTGATGGACATGAGTTTGAGCAAGCTCTGGGAGTTGGTGATGGACAGGGAAGCCTGGTGTGCTGCAGTCCATGGGGTCACAAAGAGTCAGACATGACTGAGCAGCTGAACTAAACTGTTATTATTTTTTTCATGTTCTAGTCCTTAAAATCTTCCACACATTTTTTTAAACCAAAATATAGTTGATTTACAGTTAGCATTAATTTCTGATGTGTAGCAAAGTGATTCAGTTACACACACACACAGTCTTTTTCACATCCTTTCCTATGTCGCTTTCTTTTTCACATCCTTTCCCATGTCGCTTTATCACGTGCTGTGCAGTAGGACATTGCTGTTGGTCCATTCTACATGTGACAGTTGGCATCTGCTACTCCTGAACTCCCCAGTCCTTTTCTCCCCCAGTCCCTCCTCCCTCTTGGCAATCACAAGTCTTCTCTTTGTGAGTCTGTGTGTTTTTCATAGATAGGTTCGTTTGTGCCATATTTTATGCTCCACAATAAGTGATATTATATGGCACTTGTTATTGTCTGGCTTACTTCATTAATACGATAATCTCCAGGTCCATCCATATTGCTGCAGGTGGCATCGTGCCACTCTTTTTATGGCTGAGTAGTATTCCGGTGTGTATATGTACCACGTCTTTCTCCATTCATCTGTTAATGGGCACTCAGTTGCTTCCATGTCTTGGCTATTGTAAACAGTGCTGCAGCAAACACTGAGGTGCATGCATCTTTTGAATTATAGCTTGCCTTGGGTATATGCCCAGGAGTGGAATTGCTAGATCATATGGCAACTCTATTTTGGTTTTTTGAGGCGCCTCCACACTGTTTTTCATAGTCAGTCCTAAAGTCTTGACTGCGGTTGCAATGATGGTGATGTCACCATCAAGTCTGTATCACCCTGCTGTCCCTTTATGCCAGCACCTGGTGGGCATCTTTATCTTGGGACTTGGGACAAATTATAGAAGGATTAGTTTTCAGTGACTCAGAGTTAGACGACTGAAGACTGTAATGACCACACCTTTCTCTCTTCCTCATGTACTTCCCTGCTACTAACTTCCATCTCCTGAGGTTATATGTTTCACTCTGAAGGAGTCTAAGATAAACTAGAGCAAAGATCAACTTTTTAAATAATTTGGAGGAAATGAATACACTATTTAAAACATTTTTCTATTAAGGCCAACATTGGCAATGGCACCCCCACTCCAGTACTCTTGCCTGGGAAATCCATGGACAGAGGAGCCTGCTAGGCTACAGTCCATGGGGTCGCTAAAAGTCGGACATGACTGGAGCGACTTCACTTTCACTCTTATGCATTGGAGAAGGAAATGGCAACCCACTCCAGTGTTCTTGCCTGGAGAATCCCAGGGACAGAGGAGCCTGGTGGGCTTCCATCTACGGGGTCACGCAGAGTTGGACACGACTCACGCGAATTAGCAGTAGCAGCAGCAGACATGTGTAACACTGGAATGAATTTTAAAGATACATATTGAGGCATCAAATTTTTTTTTCAAACTTGCTAAACAATAAAAGGGGCTCTGGGTCTGCTTTTGGACACATGCAGTGGTGAGCAGTAGCTTGCAGTAAGCAGAAGCTGCAGCGAAGAGTAGCTGCAAGCGACTTTAGTTCTCTGCCCAGGAGTCCTAACTGCTAGGCCAGAGGCTAATGGCTAGGGCCTGAGTCTCCAGTCCTTGCCTGCCTTGACCAGAAGGAACTCTGAAGAGGCAGCAGAAGGTAAAGGAAAAAGTAAAACAGTTATTGGAAAAACAGAGTACACGTGGGAAGACGCGTGGGCAAATTCTGCATAAGACTTGACAGTCTTTGTGAGGTTTATTATTGGAGACAGCACAAGTCGGAGAGCACAAAAGGATCAGTTTGTTTAGCTAAGGTGGGAGTGAGGCAGAGATGTACATCCAGAGAGGAAGGGTGTGGCTGATCTCTCTAATGAGGAGAACTGCCGGAGCGGTGGTTAAATCATTTATATAGGGCAGTTCTTGTGAGCTTCTGTTGAGCTTTGCCCAATTATCTGGTTTCTTTTTCCACATCTGACTTGCCCTAGGACCCTCCCCAACATGTGTGCACAATTTTTTCCAAGATGGATTCCAGCCCAAAGGCCTATGGGGGAGCCTTGGCATCACATATCCTGGGGTGGTGTCCTCTCCTTTTGACCCCCAAGGAGCCTTTCTGCACATGGGCAAGGTCTCCCTTACTCCAAGGATGGGAAATATATGACCTCTTGATCTTTTACTCAAACAAGCTTTAGCCTCTCTCAGTTTCTGCCATGACTATTATCTTAAAATATTCGCTTTAAGAGACAAAGCCTGGCTGTGTACACTGTTTCTGTTCCATTTCAGAGAGCAAACAATGGAGGCTGATTGTAAATGCTTAACCTGAAGCCCACCTCTCTCTTGTCTCAGGAAATGCAAGCAGGAGGCTAGTTCTAAGTGTCTGGCCTGAAGGCCACTTGTTTCCTGCCCCATGAAATGTAAACAGGAGGCCAGCTGTAAATGGAGCCCACCTAAAGCCTGCCTCAGCTCCATGCGATGGGCAATGCAGCCGTCAAGCAATCAAGGCTACAGGCTGCAGTGGGGCTCCCTGGTGGCCCAAATCGTGACGAATCCGCCTGCCGTGTGGGAGACCTGGCTTGATCCCTGGCTCGGGAAGAGTATGGATACTTCTCAAAAGATTATACTCAGGGAAAAAGGCCAGATGAAAAAGGCCACATATTCCATGATTCCAGTGACATAAAACATCTATAGTCAGCAAATCTAGAGAGACAGGTGTTGGTGATGGAAATGGGGATTAACTGTAAACAGACATGAAGGGTCTTACTGAGGTAACAGAGATGTTCTGAAACTAGATTATGGTGATAGCTGTAAAACTCCATGGATTTAGTGAATTTATTAAAAATCACTGAATTGCAAATTTAACAAATCAATCTTACTACAACTCAGTAAAGTTGTTTACCAAAAAAGTAAAAGGAAGATAGGAAAAGAAAGTAAAATGGGTATGGTTCCCAGAATCTCTGGGGGTGTGCACTCAGCTATTGGGGTGTTTGGTGGAAAAGTTTTAAGAGTGTGGCTGTACATTAACTTGGGTGTGCTTGGTCTCTGCAACTTGAAATAACCTAGCAAGCTATGTGTTGTTTTACTTATGTTAAAGGGTGACTAAAACCGCCCACCCTGGCCAGGCATGATTGTAACCATGTGCCTGAGCTATTTTATAACAGGAGGTCCTATCAAGGAACAGGAAACTAACAAACCCTCATCAACTGGAAGAATTCAGAAAAGGTCAAAAGGAGATGCCACATATCCTACCACCTCCCAGAATCTTCCTCACTGGACGTCATCTTGGCTGAGCGATGTGCGCGCCACCAGGAAGGACCCTGAGTCAGAGTGACTGGCCAAGACAACCAGGAAACGAACCCCATCACCATAAAACCCCAGACTGCGAGTCATGTGGCAGAGCAGTTCTCCTGAGTTCCCTTATCCTTCTGCTTTCCAATCAGGTGCCCTTTCCTGATAAAGTCTCTTGCTTTGTCGGCATCGGTATGACTCCTTGGACAATTCACTTTTGAGTGTTGGAAAAAGTTCACCCTCAGGTCCTGGATGGGGTGGCCCTTCCTGTAACACTTACTACAAAAAACAGCATAATTTATTTAAAATAATGATGAATTCTAAGCAACAGCTTTTAATATCCATTTCAGTACATTCTCAAGAAGGACTTTGTGATCAATCCAAACCAGGTAGGACTGATCTGTCTTCTGAAAGGGACTAGAGTAATGCTTTTCAAATTTTATACTCACAGCATCACCTATGTGTGCATGTGTGATAAGTTGCTTCAGTCGTGTCTCTGTTTAACCCTATGGATTGTAGCCCACCAGGCCCCTCTGTCCACAAGATTCTCCGGGCAAGAATACTGGAGTGGGTAGCCATGCCCTCCTCCAGGGGATCTTCCTGACCCAGTGGTCGAACCCGAGTCACTTATGTCTCTTGCATTGGCAGGCAAGTTCTTTACCACTAGCACCACCAAATGCATATTCAGATTAAGCAGGTCTGGGGGTGCCACCTGAGATTCTGCATTTTAACAAGCTCCAGAGGGTTGCTCGTGCTACTGTTGGTCCACGGAACACACTTTGAGCAGCATGGGACTGCAGCACAGTGCTCAAGGCTTAAGGATTTGCAAACAGATGAAGATGGATTTGCATCTGGACCCTGTTCCTCAACTGCAGTGTGATTTTGTGCAAATAGCTTGAGGTCTGTGTGCTTCAGTTTCATCAAGTGCACAGTGGGATGGATAAGAGTCCTAGCTCACAAGGCTGCTGTGAGGACCAAATGCATATAAAACACTTGGAAATAGTCCTGAGCACAAAGGGGCTGTTCAAGGTACTTGTCAACGTTATTCTTATTATGCTATGTCTGATCATAATCCTCTTTTGGTTTCTTTTGACACTCTGCTCACTGGGGACTCATGGCTCTGTCTTGGTTTGGTATTGGATTATTTCTTCTTTCTCTCTTCTCTCTTTGGTATCAAAGCATTTATTTATTTTTATTTTATTAAAAAAATCTTTTTGGCTGTACTGGGTCTTTGTGGCAGCACACAGGCTTAGTTGCCCTGTGGCATGTGGGATCTTATCTTCCCAACCAAGGACTGAACCTACACCCCTGTGCTGGAAGGCAGATTCTTAACCACTGGACTGCTAGGGAAGTCCCACACTTATTAAAGTTTATGGAAAGTTGTCCAAGTTTGTTTACGTGCTTTCAGAGGTTTCACTTAAGTACCTACTCTTGACTTGAAAGAGATTTGTTTCCCCTTGTATTATCTGCAGAGTATCTGGTCCTAAATTATTCCTTACCCAGAAATGGCTGTTATCTGGTTGGAGCTGAGACTCTTCCGGTCTCTCTGTCTTGTTTGTATTTTCTGGGCCGTGGAGTAGTGAAGAGTTTTTCAGCTATTCTCCTCGACCCCCACACACATCATTTTTTTTTTTTTTTAAGAATAATTTCCTGATTAGAGTGTGAGCTGAAAATGGAATTTTCCCTTTGTTGAGTAGAAAAATCCTGGAAGCCAAGACAATTCCTGTAAAACAACACTAAACACGTCTCCAACCCCACCCCACTACCCTACATGTACTAGTTCAGAGGATATCCCTGTTTAACGATTCCATTTTTAATACTGCTTCACATGCGAGCATTTGTTAGAGATGGAATGCTTTTGTCTTGATGAATTGCTCCACCAAGCACCATCTTGCTTGTGTCTCCAGGTCACATAAAGAGTTCATTAGTAAACAATCTCCTCCTGCCCCCTTTCTTTTCTTTCTTTCGGCCAGGCTGTGTTGTTTGTGGGATCTTAGTTCTCCGACCAGGAATTGAACCCGGGGCCACCGCAGTGACAGTGCCAAGTCTTAACCACTGGACTGCCAGGGAATTCCCTGTAAGGTATTTAGATGAACTATTTTACACCACCTCTAAGGTGTCTGCGTGTGTGCTATTTAGAGGTACCCACAAGAGATGAGGCCACCACAAGCAACTAAAAGAGGCACAGTTTTAAGATTCATTTGTTTCTTATAATAAATCTTATTATAAATTATTTATTTATTTGGTCACACCAGGTCTTAGTTGAGGCACGTGGGGTCTAGTTTCCTGTCGAGGGATCCAACCCAAGACCCTGCATTGGGAGCGCAGAGTCTTAGCCACTGGACCAGCAGGGAGGTCTCCCAAAGGAGGCACATCTTCACCCCAGTACCCGAACCTGGAGAAATGCAAACTCGAGATGCAACATCCTGGACTGGTGAAATCCCTGTCGTGTTCTTTTAGATTAAAGAATGCTTAATCCATGCTTTTGTAAAAGTACTGCCCGGGGATATTTTTCAAGCATCCATTTCACTGAGGTGCCATTAATATATCTTTAAATGCATGCATTCAATGTGTAGAATTCACGAACCTTGACAAATGTGTGTACTCACACAATCACCACTGCAGTCAAGGTGTCAAACATTTCTTCCACTCCTGGGGGATTCGTAATCCCTATAAACTCCCCTGGTAAGGGGGTGGGGAGGTCACGCCTCTGGGTAGTAAGTGGGCTCTGCTAAAAGGGGAAGGAAGTCATATTCTGAAGGACTGAAGGACTAAAGGACGTGGTTTCATCACCAGAGGAGGATGTGATGGTCGTGGACCACAGGAGAAGGAAGCCATCTGGGAACTAGAGTTTTCCCTGAGAAGGTCCCAAGTGAAATCTCTTCCACTTTTTTTTTTCCTACTTCTATTTTCTCTAAATCATATTTAGTATTCTGTGCTGTTGTTGTGCTTTAGTCGCTAATTCATGTCCAACTCTTTGTGACCCCATGGACTGCAGCACGCCAGGCTTCCCTGTCCTTCACTATCTCCTGGAGCTTGCTCAAACTCATGTCCATTGGGTCGATGATGTCATCCAACCATCTCATCCTCTGTCATCCCCTTCTCCTCCTGCTTTCAATCTTTCACAGCATCAGGGTCTTTTCCAGTGAGTTGGCTCTTCACATCAGGTGGCCAAACTATTAGAGCTTCACCATCGGTCCTTCCAGTGAATATTCTGGGTTGATTTCCTTTAGGATTTACTGGTTTGATCTCCTTGCTGTCCAAGGGACCCTATAGAATCTTCTCCACCACCACAATTTGAAAGCATCAAATTTTTTGGCACTCAGCTTTCTTTATGGTCCAACTCTCACATCTGTACATGACTACTGGAAAGACCATAACTTTGACTATAAGGACCTTTGTCAGCAAAAGTCTGTGTTGAGTGTCACCAAATCTTTTACAAAGACACAGACTCTGTTAGTGTGTATGGCAGGTGTCAAGGGGAAGAGAGCAAAGGGAAATGCCACTAGCTGAGGCCAGCAAGGCAGAGACTGCACCACTTTAGGATGAACAAGGGCTTGGGAGGTCCTGGAATGACGAGGCACAGAGAATGGTGGCTTTAGATGGACTGAAAACAGCAGCTGCACCTTAGACTGACTCAGAGACAGATATGAGATGAGTTCAACAGAGGAAATCCTTAAAATAGGGTTGTCATACTTAGCAAATAAAAATTAGGATGCCCATTTAAATTTGAATTTCAGATAAACAATGAATAATTTTAGGGTAAGTATGTCTCATGCAGTATTTGAAAGACATTATTCTAAAAAATTTGTGCTTTATCTGAAATTTCAGTTTAACTGATCATCTTGTATTTTATCTGAAAACTCTAACTTATGAGAAAGAAACTCTAGTAACTTGATTGCAATGTTAACCATTTAATAAAAATAATTAAAAGTGAAGAATGAAAAATAAGAATCCACATCTTATGGAGGTTTGAATAATGGATATGTGTGTGTGTGTGTGTGTATACATATACATTAAAATGATTAAAGAGAATTAAAACTGAAAGACCAGTATATATTTTTGGACTTCAATATAAGTGAACTTGATATTTTATTTACTTGACTTGAATCTGTTTTCTAGGGAGCTAAGTAAGTTTTTTATTTTTAGTTCCAAACTGGCTGAGTCTTTCAAAGTCTGAGTAGGTTATGCTTTCCTTAGAGACTTTTGATCTGGGCACCATTGCAACAAGAACAATTTTCTACCCATGGGCATTTTTTGCTAGAGATTGGATCACAGAAGCCTTTGACCTTTTTTCTTTATTTTTTTCTTATTGGTTTATTTATCTGTTTATTTTAATCTGTTCCCTATTTTACTTTTATTGAAGTCAAGTTGCATTATAATATTAGTTTCAGCTGTACAGTGTAGTGATTCAGTATTTCGACGGATTATATACTCCATTAAAAGTTGTTATAACAGCTATAATTTCCTGTACTGCACAATATAACCTCATTTCTCTATTTTATACATAGTAGTTTGTATCTCTTAATCCCACACCCTTATTTTGTTTTTCATCACTGAGTGTGATGTTAGCTATGGGACTGTCATAAATGGTCTCTATTATGTGGAGACATGTTATCTCTTTACCAAGTTTGATGAGATTTTCTATCATTAATGGATATTGAATATTGTCAAATGCTCTTTCTGCATTTTTTGAGATGATCATTTGATTTTTATCCTCCTTTTGTTAATATGGTGTATCACTTTGATTTATTTGCAGATATGGAAGCATCCTTGGGTCCATGGAATAAAATCCAACTTAAGTGTAACTGTGTACTATCCTTTTTTATATTGTTGGATTTGGTTTGCAAATGATCCTTCCTCACAGTTAAAAATTATTTATATGGAAGTTTCATATGTAAAAAATTCAAGTAGTGTCAAAATACTTATTAGAAAAATAAGCAACCCTCTGTTCAAAACTTTTTCATTCTGTACCTCCAATCCCCAGTAATAACCACTTTCAATCCTTTTAAGAAATTATTTCTGATTCAGTAATTCCACATGTTAAATAATATTCTAATGTTAAATAATCTCTTCAGATTATTTTTTTATTTCCTGCTAGATAGTTGAGAATTTCTCTGTCTTATACTACTCTCTGCAATTCTCCTTCCACTTCTCTCTGCCATCTACCCAATCTTTCATAATTGTTAGTTCAAATAAGGATTGTTTACATCATTTCAGTTTATTAAAGTCATTCACTGCTGAGAAATGTAATATGTTGTGGTTGCATTTTAATACAATTTTTGTTTGAGTTAGTATTTGCCTCTGCATTTTGGAAAACCCCACTATTTATTTGTTTTTGGCTGCCCTGGTCTTTGTTGCTTCATACAGGCTTTCTCTAATTGTGGTGAGCAGCGGCTACTCTTTATTGCAGTGCACAGGCTTCTCGCTACAGTGGCTTCTTGTTGCAGAGCAGGGGCTCCAGCGGGTGGGCTCAGGAACTGTGGCGCACAGGCCCAGCTGCTCCAGCATGTGGTGTCTCCCCCAACCCGGGACTGGACCCTCGTCTCCTACACTGGTAGGCGGATTCTTAACCACTGGACCACCGGGGAAGTCCCTTCCTTGGCTTTTTAAATCTTTTGGTCTTTTAAACTGAGGTCTAATTGACACAGAACATTTTATTAGTTTTCGATATACAACACAGTGGTTCGATGTTTGTATACACATTGAAGTGATCACCATAAGTCTATTTAACATATGTCCTCACACATGTTACAAAATATTTTTTTTCTTATGATAAGAACCCTTAACATTTACTCTCTTAGCAACTAACTTTTAAATATGTCATACAGAGACTTCTGTGGTGGTCCAATGGTCAAGAATTTGCCTTTTAGTGCAGGGTATGTGGGTTCGCTCCTGGTCAGAGAACTGAGACCCTACAGGTCATGGAGCAACTAGGCTACTGAGCCCTCCCCCCCTCTGGAGTGTGTGGGCCACAACTAGAGAAGCCCGCATGCTGACACAAGATCTGCCACACTGTTTATGCCATACAGTACTATAAACGGTGGTCACCATGCTGTATATTACATCTCCATGATTATCTATTTTATAACCCCAAGTGTGAACATTTTGACCCCTTTCACCAATTTTGTTCACCTCCTGCCCTACCTCTTACATCCACAGTTGCCTGTTTTCACTTTTGATTAGTTTTCTACAGACTTCGATTTTTCCCCCAAATACTCTCATTGATCTGTTAAAGGTAGCAATATATATATACATATATTTTCCACATGATCAAAAGACTCTGATGCTGGCAAAGATTGAAGGCAGGAGGAGAAGGGGATGACAGAGGACGAGATGGTTGGATGGCATCATTGACTCAATGGACATGAGTTTGAGCAAGCTCCAGGAGATGGAGAAGGACAGGGAAGCCTGGGGTGCTGTAGTCCATGCGGTCACAAAGAGGTGGGCACAACTGAGTGACTGAACAACAGCAAAACACATGAAATACTCTGGTTCTTTTTTCCACCCTACTCAGATGCTCTCCCTACAACCGTCTATGGGGTTGGTAAAAAGTTCATTCAGATTTTCTGTAAGATGTTGAGGAAAACCCAAACAAACTTTTGGCTAACCCAGTATCTTTCTATTCCATCTGAAATGGTTGATCTCAGGGCCTCCACTCTGCTATCAACATGAGTCTTCCCTTCACAATCTGCTTGTGACTTCCCTTCACTATCTGCTTTGGTTGAAGAAGAAAGGATGTGTACTAAAACTCATTATCTTCTTCTTTCTTTTACTGAAGCATATATTTTAAAAAATAGTTTCCCATCAAAAGGTGCATTAGAGATTTGCTTATTTGAGGATTTTATGCTTGAAAATGTATTTTCTCCTTGTACTTGATCAGTGGTCAGACTTTGTATGGAATTTTAGATTAATAATGACCCTCAAGGACTCGCCTGGCAGTCCAGTGATTAAGAATCTACCTTCCAAATGCAGGGTACATGGTTTTGATCCCTGATTGGGGAACTAAGATCCATCATGCCTTGGAGCAACTAAACCCAAGCACTACAAGTAGAGAGCCTGTGTACCACAACTGGAGAAGCCTGAGAGCTGCAGCTGCTGAGCCTGGTCACGCAGAAGCCCATGCTCCACACCCAGGGGAGCCCAGAGACCACAGCTGGAGAAAGCCTGCATACAGCAACAAAGAAGCTTCGTGTCACAATGAAGAACCTGCACAGCCACACACACACAAAAAAAAAAATTGGAGGCACCCAGATGGTTGTCAGGAGAAGGCAATGGCATCCCTCTCCAGTACTCTTGCCTGGAAAATCCCCTGGACGGAGGAGGCTGTAGTCCATGGGGGTCGATAAGAGTTGGGCACGACTGAGAAATTTCACTTTCACTTTTCACTTTTATGCACTGGAGAAGGAAATGGCAACCCATCTAGTGTTCTTGGCTGGAGAATCCCAGGGATGGGGGAGCCTGGTGGGCTGCTGTCTATGGGGTCGCACAGAGTCGGACACGACTGAAGTGACTGAGCAGCAGCAGCAGCAGCAGGTGGTTGTCGTGCTTGCTTTCAATATTGTGTGAGACATATTTTCTCACTGTAAAAGCGTTTAGTCTTCATTTATCCCAGGTGCTCTGATTCTTCATGAGGGTGTGCCTTTGGCTGAGACCCTAATAATTATTTGTATTTGTCACTTATGGAACTAGAGATGCATGTCTTTAGCCATAGACTTCTTCTTTGCAACTTTAATAATTTTACTCATTCCCTTCCTCTATTATTTCTTGAATTCATATTAATTAGACACTGAACTTCCTGGATTAATTACCTAATTTTGTTTCATTTCCCTTCCCATTTCTGTCTTCAGAAAATTATTCTACTTTTGGTAAGTTCCATTCTTCCAAGTTCCTCAAATTTATCTCCTAGCCTTTCCATCAAAAATTTATTTTCAGTTAAATTTTACATAGGGCTTCCCAGGTGGTGCAATGGTAAAGAACTTGCCTGCCAATGCAGGAGACACAAGAGAGGCAGGCTGCTCCTCATTGTACTTTGACTGGTACTTTTTACTAGCTTCTTAGTCTTGTTTCACAAATACAAATATCTTTTCTTAGCATTCTAAAAATACACACTATAGGTTTTTCAACCTTCATTTACTGTCTCTGTTTCCCTCAGATCCTTCTTTTCTGATTGTTTTGATGTCTTTCATGCCAGAAATCTGCTCTTGTAACTGGTTATCTTTGGCTGTCCACGTATAATTGAGAGAAAAATATAGAAAGCAGACTGGAATGTGTGTGTTGTGGGAAGGGAAACTTTTACCAGTGGGCTTCATCTGAAGATGATGAGGTAATGATGGGGGACTTTACCTGTCTCCAAAGATCTTATATTTGTGTTTAGTTTCTCTATGGAGGAGCATCCAGCTTGCAGATGGAGTTAGATGAAAGGACAGTAAATTGCCTGGCTGCTGTTATTTTGGAACAGGTAGAAGAAGAAAGAAGAGGTTCTTGTGGTTCAGAATGTGGATTAACTGCTCTGTTTCCAGTCCTGCCTCTAACTTCATTCCTTTGCTAGCTCCTCTACTCATCTACTTGTCCTCTTGGGTTAACACACACACACACACACACACACACACACACACACACACACACACTATTTAATTAATTTGCTGGAATTTCAGTGGAGTCTGGCTGGAAAGGGAGAAAACCATAGAGGATTATCCATCTTACTTAGAAGTTTAAGACAACTACTCTTCACAAACAATCTTTATCAATCAAGTCCCCTTAATTTCCATATAAATAGACTGTGTTGACTGTAAAGAATGGCATGTATTACTTACCTTTCCAACCAGACTCTGAGCTGAGTGATATCTTGCCACTGATATGGGTCTTATATGGGACCCTGGGGTTTTGAATTTCTATATCTTAGATCATCCTTTCCTTGTTGTGGACTTGTTGTAAAGGATAGAAAGACACAGGCAGACCTGGAACAGCTCAAAATGTAAGTACTGGGAAGTGGGCTGATGAAAGACACGAGAATATGATTAAAGGTTCAAAGTCCCATTGAGTGCTAAATAGAGATTCTTTGACATTGGGTCCTTTAATCAAGTTACAAAAATTCTGCTGAAGTGAACATGTGCCTTTATTATTAGGAAGCAGGACAGCATTTGAAGTGCAATTGCAGAAGCAGTGAAATACATCCAAGAATCCATGAAGCAGACATGAGTCTATTATCACTCATAATGGACCTAAATATAAAGAGTGTGATTGAAGTCTTTTGCATCTATGACTTCGGAATCTATTTCTGATAGCTAATGACAGTCCTTGGTTATCATTAAGAATATTCCTAGTCCCCCAGGGGTAAGAGAGATTCTTAAGGATGCCTTGATGTATAATTAGGTGGGAATGCAGTCATTTCTCTTTGAAAGTTCTGAGAATAATCCCTTAGCTTGCCAACTGGCCTTATTATAAAGCTATTACGCTTATGGAAACTGGTGGAGTTTTTATGATCTCATATGAGTGTAGAGAAGGCAATGAATGGGAAAATATTCCATTAGATTGCTGTGGAAATTCTAGAATGCTTGACTGGGTGAAAAAAATTTTTGTGTTTACTATATGCTAGCTATTGTGCTAGAATTTAAATGCATTATCTTTAAATCTTTGGGATAACCCCATAAGGTGGGGGCTATGATTATATACATTCTAAAGAGCAGAGGTCCCCAACTTTTTTGGCACTAGGGACCAGTTTCATGGAAGACATTTTTTTCCATGCATCAGGGGTGGGGGATGATTTTGAGATGATTCACACACATTACTTTTACTGTGCACTTATTTCTACTTTATTATATCAGCTCCACCTCGGATCATCAGGCAGTAGATCCTGGAGTTTGGGGACCCCTGCTGCAGAGCAGAAGACTGAGATCATAGAGGTAGTAAGTGGAGGAAGCTTATTTTGAAACTAAGTATTTTAGTTAGTCTGTGTTGTGGATGATATAGGAACTATTCTAGTCCTCAAGGACCTGATTTTGCTGTGTGTGTGTGTGTGTGTGTGTGTGTGTGAGTGTTTATGCTGTATGCTTTTGCTTGAGCTGTTTATCACCTGCAGCTCTTTCTTGGAGATCCACACTCAGGACAATGGAGCCTGCTTTTCCTGGAGTGATCTTTAACCAATACCCATCGGATATGGGATGATAAAAGGCCAGGTTTCTCGTGTGACTTGGCCAACTTGGCACAGCTGTGAAGTGTTGTGACAGTCTTCCCTCAGAGTCACCTCCAAGGATCAGGCTGAAGTGCCCATCCTTGAAACTCTGCTTTCCTCCCCAACTCTTCCTTACTAGCTTCTTCAGGGCCTATTTCCTCATTAAGTCCCTTGACACGAGTCCTTGTCTCGGGGTCTACGTCTAGCAAATTTCACCTAGGACAATAATTTGTTTGCACTGATTAGCTGTGAGCCTGCGCTTACCCAGCTCGTGCACAGTAGGGCTGGAGAGACACAGGGAGACCACCGAGGCCAGCTCTCCTCACTCTGACTTGTGATGACCACCCTCTACGTGCACGGAGAAATTCACACTTTTTAACCTGGTTTTTAAGACTCCACATGATCCCGGTTTGACTTTCTGCTCCAGTTTCCTCTCAGCATCCTCCTCCTCACTTTCACAGGCACCTGACCCTCTTTCTGCTCCTTGAAGGCACTAGGTTCATGACTCCCCCAGGGTCTTTGGACGTATTCATTCTCATCATTTGGGTCTCAGTTCAAATGACATGACCTTAGAAAAATCTCACCTACTGCTCTATGTAAAGTAACAGCCAACCCCTGAGTCAGCAGAAAAAAAAAATCACCTTTTCTTTTCTAAGATTTTTTTTCACCTTATTTTGTTTTCTTTTCTTTCTAAGGTTTTTTTGTTTGTTTGTTTGTTTTTGATGTGGAGCATTTTAAAGTCTTTATTGAATTTGTTACAATATCACTTCTGGCTTTGTGCATGCTCAGCCGCACAGTTGTGTCTGACTCCTTGCAACCCCATAGACTACAGACTGCTTAGGCTCCTCTGTCCATGGGATTTCCCTGGCAAGAGTACTGGAGTGGGTTGCCATTTCCTCCTCCAGGGGATATTCCAGACCCCTGAGTCTGAGTCTCCTGTGGCTCCTGCATTGCCAGGCGAGTTCTTTACCACCAAGCCACCTGGGAAGTTTCCTGTTTTGGTTTTCTTGGCTCCCTGACCAGAGGTGAGCCTGCACCTCCTGCACTGAAGGCGAAGTCTTAACCACTGGACTTCCAGGGAAGTCCCCTGTTTCTATTTTCTTCCCACACTTACAATCTCATGCTAGTGCCTCTTTCTTCTGTTCATTTACTTCTTGTTGTCTGTTCTTCTCCATTAGAATGTTGCTTCCTTGAGATCAGGGACCAGGTCTTGCCATGTGCACCATCACCTCTTGTGTCTTGTGTTCTGCTCTGGTGATATGTGCAGGACGCTGAGCAGGCTGCTTGCACCGAAAGGGTAAAGTGAGATCCTTTCCTTCTAGGCCTTTCATACGCTCTCCTCTCCATGACATTGTCTGTCAAGAATACCAGATGACTGGCAGTGGAAACAGAAATCTATGTCTCGGAAGCACACAAGAGACAGACTAGAGCAGGATGTTATAGGACAAAGGCAACCTGGAGAGCTTTCTAGTGTGCTAATGACAGTAGATTTGTGTTCAAAACAAGTCTATACTGGCCTTTCGGGGCTTGATTCTAGAATTCCTGACGCAAAACTTTCCTGCCAACCAGGAGCGTCTTCTTCCTCTCCCTTCCTGAAAGGGTAATATTTTTTTAAATCCATTGTATCCCTCTGCAAGACAGAAAGTCTGACTCTCAACCCCACATCCTCACCCTAGGCCTTGATGTCCAAGAGGAGCTTCAATAACATTTTTATATTTCCAAGTAGGTATTTTGATTTGAACAGGACAAGCCTCCACTCAGACACATTAATTGCCTAAATATGGACAGTTGATTTGTTCTTTTCATAGTTCATAATTTCTGAGAGCAACTGGTTGACCACATAACTATGCATGTAAAGATGAATACTACTGATGGCTATCTGCCTGCTTCATTAGTATTTTACTTCACTTCTATTTTTATTTATACTTTGTTAGTTTACATTTTATCTTCTCTATTTAATTTTATATATTTTAATCTTATTTTTGGTGGCTTAAAATAACAGAACTTTATTCTCTCACTGGAGAATTCATCAGAAGGCCAGAGGCCAAAAGTCTGAAGTCAGGTGTTGGCAGGGCCACAGAGGCTGTAGGGAGATCCCTTACTTGTCTGTTCCTAGTTGGTGGCGGTTGTCCGCATCCTCTAGTTTTGCTTGCTGTGTTAATATATTACTCCAATCTCTGCTTTCATCCTCAACATGGTATTTTTTTCGGTGTGTCTCACAGTAGCTATGTCTTCATATGGTCTTTTTTCTCTATTTCTTAAAACAATTTGTATGTAAGTTTTAAGGGTTATACTCCAGTTACAGTTATTACAAAATATTCCCTGTATTCCCTGCATTGTACAATACATCCATGTAGCTTATTTTAATACAGAATAGTTGTGCCTCACACTCCTGCATCCCTACATTGCCCCTCCCCACTTCCCCACTGATAACCACTGGTTTGTTCTCTATCTCTGTGAGTCTGCTTCTTTCTGGTTTTATTCACTAGAATGCTGCATTTTTAGATTCCATATATGAGTGATATCATACAGTATTTGTCTTTGCCTGACTTACTTGGCTTAGGACAGTGCCCTCCAACAAAATGAGAAACAACAAACCCATAAAACAGTTATTGCTTGAACCTACACAGGTCTGTGTGCCCATGTTTCTAACATTTTTAACAACATCCAGTTACTTTCTTTCTGCTTGTCAGTGTCATTGTTTCACGGTCAGTGTGTTTATGCCAGGAGGTTTTTTCTTTCCAGAGAATTTGTTGGGGATCAGCATGAGACCTGAATAGTCACAGGTCAAACAGGATACAGGACAGTGTAAATCACAGGGCCTTGCCTGCAAACAGAGAGGAAGGAAAGAGGAAGTGGAGCCGTAAACACAGGTACACAGAACCCAGTTGTCAAGCCAACGATGGGGCCACAAGGAAACAAAGCATGTTGTGAAGCTAAGACTGGGATATGACACTGGTCCACATGAGATCAGAAAAACAACAATCAAGGGGGAAATGTCCTGCTGAGGACTTTGGAAAATGGGCTCCACATCATGCTTTTCATTCATCAATGTGTCCAACCTTGCATTCATTGAGTGATCAGGTGTTTACTGAACACTTACTTTGTTTCATCTTGATGCTTAGGTCTTTGGTGTTAAACTCTTTGTATATAATTCAGTGGCTTTCCCAAAAGGTGCTGGCAGCTGAACCATTTTGCAATCTCAAAAGTTTCTCTAATAGACAGCCTTCTTAGCCTTCTAACTTTTTTGCTGCTTTAGATCCTTAGTTGTGGAGTTGGGGCAGAAGAGAAAAGGGGAGAAGAGGGAACATGGTGTTGGGGCTACAGGGCAGTTGGGGATGAATGGACTGGACACTGGGTGGGGTATGGGGAAGGGGCGTGTCTGCATGGGGTAATTCTACCACGAACTGAGGTGAGTCTTGGACGATGAAAGTTAACATGCTGTGGTCCCAAGAGCCTCTCTGATAGGTTTAGCAACATGTACTCTTTGATAACAGGGATGTCCAAAGACAAGGTTGTTTTAAGAGCTTTCAGTGGCTTTGCTTACTATTTCTTTCTGCTTTCCGTATTCTGGGCATATAACAGAATTAAACCTCCTGGTCCCCTGTGCTTGTGGGGACCATATGGCTTATTTCTGTCCAACGAACTGAGATGAAAGTCTCCTGAGTTGCAGCATTTAGCAGTAGGTGTGAGACCTTCCAAAGCACTGTTTTCCCTCTGCCACTGGTATCCAGCGATGATGAAATTGGTGGTTGCTCTGTCAGCCTGGATCCTGGGGTAAAGAGATTTGGGAGCGGCCCCCGCACCATTCCCTTCCCACCCCTACTATCTGACCCCTTATATACAGGGAATGTGAATGAGAAAAAACTTTGTTGTTAAGTAGGTACTAAGATTTTGGATTATTTGTTACCAAGCCGCATCTAGCCCATGCATTCTTAAGAGGAACTATATCAGTTCCATGGAGGTAAAAACTGGCTCTTGGGATGAGTGAAAATATAGTCCATACATATTGTAAATAAACAAATATATAAAGTATCTGTGGTAATGAAGTTTCATGGGGAGGTTAAGGAAAAAAAAGTCTTTGGCCCATTTTTTGATTGAGTCGTTTATTTTTCTGGAATTGAGCTGCATAAGTTGCTTGTATATTTTGAGATTAGTTGCTTGTCAGTTGCTTCATTTGCTATTATTTTCTCCCATTCAGAAGGCTGTCTTTTCACCTTGCTTATAGTTTCCTTTGTTGTGCAGAAGCTTTTAATTTTAATTAGATTCCATTTGTTTATTTTTGCTTTTATTTCTAGTATTCTGGGAGGTGGATCATAGAGAATCCTGCTGTGATTTATGTTGGAGAGTGTTTTGCCTATGTTCTCCTCTAGGAGTTTTATAGTTTCTGGTCTTACGTTTAGATCTTTAATCCATTTGAGTTTATTTTTGTATGGGGTGTTAGAAAGTGATCTAGTTTCATTCTTTTACAAGTGCTTGACCAGTTTTCCCAGCACCACTTGTTGAAGAGATTGTCTTTACTCCATTGTATATTCTTGCCTCCTGTGTTGAAGATAAGGTGTCCATAGGTGTGTGGATTTATCTCTGGGCTTTCTATTTTGTTCCATTGATCTATATGTCTGTCTTTGTGCCAGTACCATACTGTCTTGATGACTGTGGCTTTGTAGTAGAGCCTGAAGTCAGGCAAGTTGATTCCTCCAGTTCCATTCTTTGCTTTGGCTATTCGAGGTTTTTTGTATTTCCATACAAATCTTGAAATTATTTCTTCTAGTTCTGTGAAAAATACCGCTGGTAGCTTGATAGGGATTGCATTGAATCTGTAGATTGCTTTGGGTAGTATACTAATTTTCACTATATTGATTCTTCCAATCCATGAACATGGTATATTTCTCCATCTATTAGTGTCCTCTTTGATTTCTTTCATCAGTGTTTCAGTTTTCTATATATAGGTCTTTAGTTTCTTTAGGTAGATATATTCCTAAGTATTTTATTCTTGTCATTGCAATGGTGAATGGAATTGTTTCCTTAATTTTTTTCTCTACTTTCTCATTATTAGTGTATAGGAATGCAAGGGATTTCTGAGTGTTGAATTTCTCCAAGAAGACATACGGATAGTTAACAAACACATGAAAAGATGCTCAACATCACTCATTATCAGAGAAATGCAAATCAAGACTACAATGAGGTACCATTTCGCACCAGTCAGAATGGCTGCGATCCAAAAGTCTACAAGCAATAAATGCTGGAGAGGGTGTGAAGAAAAGGGAACCCTCTTACACTGTTGGTGGGAATGCAAACTAGTACAGCTGCTATGGAGAACAGTGTGGAGATTCCTTAAAATTTGCAAATAGAACTGCCTTATGACCCAGCAATCCCACTGCTGGGCATACACACCAAGCAAACCAGAATTGAAAGAGACACATGTACCCCAATGTTCATCGCAGCACTGTTTATAGTAGCCAGGACATGGAAACAACCTAGATGTCCATCAGCAGATGAATGGATAAGAAAGTTGTGGTACATATACACAATGGAGTATTACTCAGCCATTAAAAAGAATACACTTGAATCAGTTCTAATGAGATGGATGAAACTGGAGCTGATTATACAGAGTGAAGTAAGCCAGAAAGAAAAACACCAATACAGTATACTAACACATATATATGGAATTTGGAAAGATGGTAATGATAACCCTGTATGTGAGACAGCAAAAGAGACACAGATGTATAGAGTGGACTTTTGGATTCTGAGGGAGAGGGTAGAATGATTTGGGAGAATGGCATTGAAACATGTGTACTATTATGTAAGAAATGAATTGCCAGTCTATGTTTGATACAGGATACAGGATGCTTGGGGTTGGTACACAGGGATGATCCAGAGAGATGATATGGGGAGGGAGGTGGGAGGAGGGTTCAGGATTGGGAACTCATGTACACCCGTGGCAGATTCATGTCAATGTATGGCAAAACCAATACAGTACTGTAAAGTAAAATAAAGTAAAAATAAAAATTAAAAAAAAAAAGTCTGAAAAAGACTCCCTGGGAGGCAATAATGAAAAATAAGTTGAGAAAACTGATCTGGCATATCCTGAGTGATATAGTTATGAAGAACAGTGTCTTAAAAAAAAAATGAAGCATAGTTAATTTACAATATTGTGTTAGTTTCAGGTGTACAGCAAAGTGATTCAATTATATACTTTTTTCCATGATAGGTTATTATAAGATACTTGAATATAGTTTCCTGTGCTATATAGTAAATCCTTGTTGTTTACCTACTTTATGTATAGTAGTTTGTATTTGTTAATTCTATACTCCTAACTTAACTCCCTCTTTCCTCTTTGGTAGCTATAAATGTTTTCTATGTCTGTAAGTCTGTTTCTGCTTTGTATATAGATTCATTTGTATTATTTTTTAGATTCCACATTAAAGTGATATCAAATAATATTTGTTTTTCTCTTACTTCACTAAGTATAATGTTCTCTAGGTTCATCCATGATGCTGCAATGGCAATATTTCATTCTCTTTTATCCCACTGTGTGTGTGTTTATATACATACATACACACACATCACATCTTAGCCAATCGTCTGTAGGACACTTGGGTGCTCCCCATGTCTTGGCTACTGTAAACAGATGGAATGCACAGTCTCTGTCTGTTTCTGTTCCTTTCTGCATCCTTTCTGCCCTTCTATGGCAGCTCTAGAACACTTTTGGTTACCAGTGTCAAGATGAATATGTGTTTGAAACTTTTTAGGACAAGCCTATTCTTAAATTTTTTTCTTTGTCGCCAAAAGTACTTTTGAATATCCAGGCACATTCTTAATTTTTGGCCTGAAAAAAATATGTTTGATTTACCCCAGGGCCTTCATGGTCACTTGACTTGACTAGAAAGGTTCTTAAAATTTTCTTAATGTTCTTTTGTGGGGGATGAGAAAGGGATAGTCAGGGTCAGCTTGTGTCTGGGGAGTTTCCAGAGTTCATCTTGCCTTGAGGAATAGTGAAGGAAGAAGCACATTTAATTTTTTGGTTAAGACACTGAGAGTGTTTGGGCTTAGGGTAGAAAAGGAAACAGATGCAGCTTTTCTGTCCTTGCGTGTGTGTATGCTCAGTAGCTTCAGTCATGTCCCATTCTTTGTGACTTTAGGGACTGCAGCCCACCAGGCTTCTCTGTCCATGGGATTCTCCAGGCAAGAATACTCGAGTGGTTTGCCACGCCCTACTCCAGGGGATCTTCTTGACTCAGAGACTAAACTACATTGCGGCAGATTCTTTACTGCTGAGCCACCAGGGAAACCCTTTTCTCTCCCTTAAGACCTGACTAAAAAGGCTTCTCAGCTGAGCGGGGAGATGCTGAGTACTAGCTCTGTGAGTAGACAGAGGTGCCAGAAACCCATGGGGGCATTCCTGGACAGACTATCTCCCTAACCCGAGAACATGGGCTTCTGCAAGATAAAGTAAAGAAACCAATATAAACGAGCACCTATGACTCAAAGCTATTAAACCAGCAGTCCCCAACCTCTTTGGCACCAAGGACTGGTTTCGTGCAAGACAGTTTTTCCACGGATGTGGGTGGGGCAGGGGTATGGTTTCAGCATGATTCAAGCACATTATATTTCTCATGCACTTGATTTCTGTTACTGTCACATCAGCTCCACTTCAGATCATCAGGCACATCCTGGAGGCTGGGGATTTCTGTATTAAACAACTCAATGAGAAATAAGACTACTTCTGGGGAGAAATTCAGCAGAATAGTCAGCGCCCAGACAGACAGGAGTGACAGGGATCCAGTCAGAACATGGGACCATGATGGTGAGCTTCTACTTCTCTGATTGATCTCGTGAGACTCCAAGTGACCTCCTGGCATACACTTAGTGCTTAGTAAAGCTGTTTTTAATGAATGCACACATGAGGGAGTAGCTGCCATCAACCACAATGATTCCCAGGGAAAATAGCTGGGCTGTGAAGATATCCTTCCCTGGAAGCAAGGGTGGAGCATTCCGTGGGGGAACTGCCCCGTGTGCCCACTTCATTTTTCCTCTCTTTGTCTAGTATTCCCAGTAAATAGGCATATTTTCTCTTTTAACCTCCCCATTGTTGGGTGCTTAATTTGAACAGTCCTCCTGGGTATCAACTTCTTTAGTTAAATTTGGGGGTCTTCTAACAGTTCCTCTGTTCTTTATCCTGTTATTAGACACATCCTTGCTACTCTAAGTGCGGTTTTTGGACCACAAGAATCAGCCTTACCTCAGAGCCAGTTTGAAATGCAGAATCTCAGGCCTGACCCAAGACCCACTGAATCAGAATCTGTGTTTTATTAAGATCCCCAGGGGATTCATCTGCCAGTCAAAGTTTGAGAGGCTCTGCTGAAAATGATTATCAGTTCAGTTCAGTTGCTCAGTCATGTCCGACTCTTTGCGACCCCATGAATTGCAGCATGCTAGGCCTCCCTGTCCATCACCAACTCCAGGAGTTCACTCAAATTCATGTCCATCGAGTCAGTGATGCCATCCAGCCATCTCATCCTCTGTCATCCCCTTCTCCCCTTGTCCCCAATCCCTCCCAACATCAGAGTCTTTTCCAATGAGTCAACTCTTCGCATGAAGTGGCCAAAGTATTGGAGTTTCCGCTTCAGCATCAGTCCTCCGATGAACACCCAGGACTGATCTCCTTTAGAATGGACTGGTTGGATCTCCTTGCAATCCAAGGGACTCTCAAGAGTCTTCTCCAACACCACAGTTCAAAAGCATCAATTCTTTGGCGCTCAGCTTTCTTCACAGTCCAACTCTCACATCCATACATGACCACTGGAAAAACCATAGACTTGACTAGATGGACCTTAGTCGGCAAAGTAATGTCTCTGCTTTTGAATATGCTATATAGGTTGGTCATAACTTTCTTTCCAAGGAGTAAGCGTCTTTTAAATTTCATGGCTACAATCACCATTTGCAGTGATTTTGGAACTCCCCAAAATAAAGTCTGATCCTGTTTCCACTGTTTCCCCATCTATTTGCCGTGAAGTGATGGGACCAGATGCCATGATCTTCGTTTTCTGAATGTTGAGCTTTAAGCCAACTTTCTCACTCTCCTCTTTCACTTTCATCAAGAGGCTTTTTAGTTCCTCTTCACTTTCTGCCATAAGAGTGGTGTCATCTGCATATCTGAGGTTATTGATATTTCTTCTGGCACTCTTGATTCCAGCTTGTGCTTCTTCCAGTCCAGCGTTTCTCATGATGTACTCTGCATATAAGTTAAAGAAGCAGGGTGACAATATACAGCCTTGACGTAGTCCTTTTCCTATTTGGAACCAGTCTGTTGTTCCATGTCCAGTTCTAACTGTTGCTTACTGACCTGCATATAGGTTTCTCAAGAGGCAGATCAGATGATCTGGTATTCCCATCTCTTTAAAAATTTTCCACAGTTTATTGTGATCCACACAGTCAAAGGCTTTGGCATAGTCCATAAAACAGAAATAGATGTTTTTCTGGAACTCTCTTGCTTTTTCCATTATCCAGTGGTAGTTTGATCTCTGGTTCCTCTGCCTTTTCTAAAACCAGCTTGAACATCTGGAAATTCACAGTTCACATATTGCTGAAGTCTGGCTTGGAGAATTTTGAGCATTACTTTACTAGCGTGTGAGATGAGTGCACTTGGGCGGTAGTTTGAGCATTCTTTGGCATTGCTTTTCTTTGCGATTGGAATGAAAACTGACCTTTTCCAGTGCTGTGGCTACTGCTGAGCTTTCCAAATTTGCTGGCATATTGGGTGCAGCATTTTCACAGCATCATCTTTCAGGATTTAAAATAGCTCTACTGGAATTCCATCATCTCCACTTGCTTTGTTTGCAGTGATGCTTTCTAAGGCCCACTTGACTTCACATTCCAGGATATCTGGCTCTAGGTAAGTGCTCACACCATCATGATTATCTGGGTTGTGAAAATCTTGTTTGTACAGTTCTTCTGTGTATTCTTGCCACCTCTTAAAGAGCACGTATTATGTCGTATAATTAATATAACCATAGAAGAAAGGAAAGACTGTGTAAATAAGTAGTTATTCACATCTTTGAGCTAGAAAAAGAAAGCACTGTGTGAAGGGATGACCCCAGAGACTCCTACAACCTCCATCTAGTGAATCAGCCATGGGCCCCTCAACCCTGGAGGTGAGATGTCCCCACTGGATATGTCGTTCATGATACTGACTGCTTTAGAAATAGAGCTGGTCCATGTCTTTGTGTGACCATTTAGTAAGAAGGGGATTTTCCCTTTTCTTCATTTTAAATCCACTGCTCTAAAACCACTGGGTTTGAAAAGGTTAATGACATATTAGATAGAACCTTTCTTAAGAGTTAGATTCCTTAATATAAGGATACATATTTTATTTGGAATCCATTTTATGATCAGAACATTTTATTAATGGAATAGTTTATTGCCCACCTGAGTGCAAGAACTCTTCAGGTACCAGGTGTCCTCTTGTAGGAATTTATAAATGTTCATCACAGACCTGTGAATGTGATACTTTACAGCATGGCGACTCTCAAACTTGGATGTGTATCAGAATCTCCTGCAGAGCTGTTTAAAATACAGGCTTCCTTCTCCAGTCCCAGTTTCTGACTCAGAAAGTCCAGTGCAGTCCAATACTTTGCATGCTTAGCAGTTCCCAGGTGATGCTAGTGTTGTTGGGCCCAGCCACTCTGTAAACCAACGTGATAGAGAAACTTCAAAAATACTGAGACTCACTCAGTAAAGTGGTTGATCTCTGTCTGGCTCAAGAGAAAGCTTCAAGCCTTTGGCTTGATTTCACATACATCATCACATTACTGCTTGTTATTGCAATTTCAGTCCAGGAATTCATATTTCTCTGAGGGGAGAGTCTGAGAGAGGCTGTAAGTTATTCCTTGAACTCTCTCTTCCCTTTGTCTATAGTAGTAGAAACCCTGCTATTTAGCTGGGCATCTGGCTTCCCAGAAAAGTGACTACATTTCCTTGCCTTCCTAAACCTAGACATGACCATGTGACTAAGCTGTAGTCAGTTATACATGGGCCGGAGTGATGCGTGTAATCTGGGTCATGCCTTAAAGGGAAAGGACAGTTTTTAAAGATGCAAGTTAACTTTATTTTGCTTTTAATTTTGTGGCTGTGCCACTACATGTGGGTGGGGTCTTAGCCACTGGATCACCGTGGAAGTCCCAAAAGGACAACTCTCATTCTCCTTTTTCCATTCTGCTGCCCTGAATGTGGGTATGATAGGCGGCATTTTGGACCCAAAGGAAAATCCAACCAGATATGCTAGAGGGAAAAGAAAACTGGGTGCCTGACAAAATGAAGCTACCATACCACCCCGGACTGCTAGTGTCTGAATAGTTAGGCTGGAAATAATCATCTTTTTATCAAAGCCATTGTTATTTCGAGTCTATGACACAGAAGCCCAACTAATATTCTCACTAGTGTTAGAGGATAGTGTGACAATTCCATTTACTAGAAAGATTCTATTTACTTTTGAAGATTTTTCAGGATGTGGAACCATGGAAGAGTTTGGAAGAATAGCACAGAGACCTTATCGTTTGTTGCATTGGCTTTTCATCTTTATGTGTTCAGAAGGAAAAAAAATACCTGCCCACTTTAAAAAATAATTATGAAAAAGAGAAAGATGAAGCTTATGGAGAAGGTCTTAAGAGGCTTAATGTTAATCCAGATCAAATATCACAGAAATAGGATATGAACACAACACATCTATTGTCTTCGTTCTTTCCAGGCCAAGAGCAGTGGTTAAAGAGTAAATCTATAGGACTGTCAAAGGAGGGAAATATCACAGTCTCAGTATACTGTGACTTGAGGGAAAATTGGAATAAAGTCTTTCATGATACCTTCATGGATGAAATAAAAAAATTAGCATTGGAGTTCACTGTGGTTAGACAGAATTGTGTCTGTTTGATCAACTATACTTTTAATATTGATTCATGTTGGCATTTTAACTAAAGGTATGATTCAAGCCATGTTTGACTGTAAAGCACAGAAAACCAAACTAATAGTGGTTTAAGGGACATCCCACGTAGTCCAGAGGCTAAGACTCCAGGCTTCCAATGTAAGGGGCCCAAGTTGGATCCCTGGTCAGGGTACTAGATCCCACATTCCACAACTAAAAGTTTGCATGCTGCAACTAAAGATCCCACATGCCTCAATGAACAATGAGGATCCTGTGTGCTTCAGTGAAGATCTAATGCAGCCAATTAAATATTTTAAAAATTACTTGCTTAAGCAATAAAGACAGTTATTTCTCATAACAAGAACTCTAGCTATAGCCATAATATTCCAAAGTTTCTCCATCTTAATATTGCCTCTGCCTTTATGCTTGTCACCTCATGGTCACAAGACAGCTGCTATGGCTCCAGGCATCAAAATCACATTCAAAGGTAGAAATAATGGAATAATCAGTGTTAAGAGAGGACGCCTTAGACAGACTTAGCTTTTTTTTTTTTTTTTTAATGGGAGCAGAATATTTCCCCATGTTCCTTCCTCCTTGTTGATGTCTCTTTATGCCTCACTAGCCACAACTAGCTATAGGAAAGTTGGCATAGTGGGTTTTGGCATTTCTCAGCCTCTATAATTAAAAGAGAGCAAGGAATAAGAAAGTTTGGAGAAATGGCTATTGGATGAGCTGACCAATTATGTCTGCTACACTGAGAAAGAAGACTGTAGGGGTATTTGTAGGGTTTTCTGGGGGCTAACATGGACAGACCATTTATTAACAAGTTGAAAAAGGCATGATAGTCATAATTACAGTATTTTCAAATGACACCTGGTGAGGTCAGTTAATATCTTGGATGACAGAATTTGGTTTAAAATCTGTATTTTTCTCCAAAGTTAGGAACTTTATGTGCAGATGAAACACAATTACCTCAGCACACAGGCACACCTAACTCAACATCAGTTAATGTGGAAAAAGCCATTGGGGTTTACGCTGATCATGGATTTCAATATGAGTCACCGAGGAAGAGCATCTCAGTTTACAGGAATAAAAATACACCAATTTTAACTTAGTTCCAGAAAAATATTCTCCTTTCTTGTGACTTTATCTCTGCTTCTATTATTCACTTTTTCATTCATTCAGGACAGTTTCATTGAATGTGCAGGATATAGTACCAAGCACTAGATATACAACAATGCAAGAAAACAGGAAACAAGCAACTATTCAGAGTGGGTTAATTAGACAGCATGACAAATCCTACAAAAGTAGAGTCAAGGAGACTATGAAATTGGACAAGTGGAGGTTCTGACTTGGCCTTGGGGATGCAGGATAGTTACTGAGAGAAAGTGGTATTCTGCTGACACTAGGAAGATGAGAGAAATTGGCCCAGCAGATTCACCAGAAGAAAGCAGAGAAAATGAGCTGCGGAGAAAATGAGCCCTTCTGAAGGTGCTGGGGCAGGAGCAGGGTGAGACAGGGGATGGGGGCCTAGCAATAAAACCACACCTCAAACTGGACACAAACGCACAATAATTCAACTGAAACTGTACAACTTATCTTAGGACTTAAAGAAGCTCAAGTTCTGAGTATGTTGGTGCAGAAGAAATTCAGTGAGAGGAAAAGTGATGGCTGAGAACTAAATTTATTAAACCAAGGCAAAGTGGAGAAGAAAAAGACCACCCTCCTCCTCTTCCTTTGCAAAGATGTTACAAAAAATGGGCTGCAAGAGAATGGTCATGTTGCAGTCTCCAGTGGGTTCCTGGGACAGGCCACCAAGTGAGGGTCCTGGACTTCAGGCAGGAAAAATTCAAGGGTGAGTGGTAGTAGAGAGAAAGCAGAGACACACATTCCATGGGCAGAATGTGGTCCACCTCAGGGGAGAGGTGGCCTCAGGACATGGGGTCCCCTTGGGAAACTGACAGCAGCCCTACGCATGGGGATGGTTAGTTTTCACAGGCTGGCTAATTCCATAAGCCAACAAGTGGGAGGAGTATTCTATCTTGGAGAAGCAGTGGGGATTGCCAGGAACTGGGGCACCACCCACTTCTGTGCCTTTTCTGGGTGGCCTTGGAATTGTCATGGTGCCTGTGGGTGTGTCATTTAGCATGATAATACAAAGAGTACATAATGAGGCTTAAGGTCTACCAGTAGACAAATCTTCCACCATCTTGGGCCTGCTAGGTTCTAACCAATGTATGTCATATCCTGCATGGCTTTGTCCTACTTTTAAAAGTTGCACCCCGCCCTCTTCCCTTCAGTTTCAAAGTGGAGGTTCTGACTTGACCTTGGGGATGCAGGATGGTTAGTATGAGGTGAGGAAGCGGTAATTCTGCTGATACTAAAAGGATGAAGGAAATTGACTCAGCAGATTCACTGGGAGAAAGCAGGCACTTGCAGAGAAAATGAACCCTTCTGAAGGTGTTGACATGAGGAGGAGCTGGGCGAGCTGGAGCTGTGTGGTTTTCAGAGTACACCTAGCCGGGGCAGGAGGCATCTAGAGATGAGGCTGCAGAGGTGAGCTGTGTGGGCCATGATAGGAGGTCAGTCTTTATCCTAAACGCATTAGAAGGCATTGCTTTGTCTTGCAGAGACCTACCCTGGCTAGTGCATACAGAATGAACTGGAGGGGCCAAAAATGGGTTCAGAGAAACTGGATAATAACATTGCCATTTTGGACAGAGAGATGCTGGCAGCTGGGACTTTAGGGGCAGAAGAAGGCAGAAGTATTTTGGATCTGAAGATGTAGTAGATAGGAGGTGAGGACAGGGAGGTTTCAAAACTGACTTCTCGTGTTCTGATTTTTAAAATGGAGTAGATGGATCTACACTCACTGAGAAAGTTTTACTGAAAGCAGGGTCCAGCTCCTCACTGCTTTAAGCCAGTAATGAGGCAAGACTGGTGGAAAGGGAAGTTTGATAAGGAAAGTTGAGGTCAGTAACTGGCGAGGAGGGTAAAATATGTCCTGTCCAAAGGCTGATTCCTCACCTCTGACAATCAGTGGGCAAGAGCTTTTATAGGAGGAGTTATATTTCTTCAAAAAAATTTTACTGAAATATACTTAATTTTTAATGCACTAATTCCTGCTATACAGCAAAGTGACTCAGTTATACCCATGGTGCTAGTGGTAAAGAACCCACCTGCCAATGCAGGAGATGTAAGAGACATGGGTTCAATCCCTGGGTTGGGAAGATCCTTTGGAGGAAGGCATGGCAACCCACTCCAGTATTCAGAGAATCCCATGGATGGAGAAGCCTGGTGGACTATAGTCCATGGGGTCACAAAGAGTTGGACATGACTGAAGTGACTTAGCACACACACACACATTCTTTTTTATGTTCTTTTCCATTGTGGTTTATCATAGAATATGGAATACAGTTCCTTGTGCCATATAGTAGGACCTGTTTATACATTCTATATATAATAGTTTGCCCCTGCTAATCCCAAACTCCCAATCCTTCCCTCCTCTACCTGCCAACCTTGGCAACCACAAGCTTGTTCTCTGTATCTGTGAGTCCATTTTTGTTTCATAGATATGTTGATTTGTGTCATATTTTAGATTCCATATCTAAGTGATATCACATGGTATTTGTTTCTCTTTCTGACCTACTTCATTTAGTATGATCATCTCTAGGTCCATCCATGTTACTGCAAATGGCATTCTTTCTTTTATGCCTATATAGTAGTCTATGGTATACACATACCACATCTTTGTCATCCATTCCTCTTTTGATGGATATTTAGGTTTTTCCATGTCTTGGCTACTGTGAATAGCGCTGCTATGAATACTGGGGGACATGTATCTTTTGAATGACAGCTTTGACAGTATTTTGAAACTGGTCATGTAGTGGTCTGATCAACATCATCTTGATTATTTTAAATACAGTTAATATTTAGTTCCAGGGTTGTTCTCATTTCTTTGAAGCCAGTTCTCAGAATTGTGGCAGCTTATGTCATGGCTACCATCTGGTCACTGTATAGTTAGCGTTTTCTACCTGGTGGGAGTTGGTTTCAGTAGCTATAAGATAGCTCAAAGGATATGGCTCAGAATATTACCTATGGCCCTTGAGGAGGAACTAAAAGTCCCTGACTTTATTAAATGCCTATACTATTATTATTTTGTCCTGTTTGACTGCTTTCCTTTGCTTCTGCATTTTCCCCCACTTCTCTGATTAAACTTGAGTGAGGGAGTGAAAGTTGCTCAGTCATGTCCAACACTTTGCAACCCTAAGGACTATACAGTCCAGGGACTTCTCCAGGCCAGAATACTGGAGTGGGTAGCCTTTCCCTTCTCCAAGAGATCTTCCCAACCCAGGGATCAAACCCAGGTCTCCCGCATTGCTGGAGGATTCTTTACCAGCTGAGCCACAAGGGAAACCCCGATTAAACTTATCCTTTGGCTAAAGTTTATCCACAGACAAAAGGCAGGCCAAAGACATGGGAGGCAAAGACCATAAGGTCCTGCTCCATTTCAATTCCCCCTTTTCTTTAAATCTCCTCAATTTTGAGGAGGAATGGGTATTGAACAAGAAATGGAATCAAGCTTTTGATAGAGAAGTTAATCCTAAACTTGGCAGAAGAACTTGATTTTAGTTCCATTTCTGTTCCAATATTCCCTAAGTCTTTGAGGGTGTTGACTGCTCTGGTTAATTTCTGCTGAAATGGGATGCAGTCCTACCTAATTTGGGGAATGGACATAGAATTGGAAATAATTTCAAGTTCCAAGCTTAGCATCAATATTTTGTATTGTGAAAACATTACCTCTCTTTGATTACCTTGTCATGGCACTTAGACAAATGCTTGAAAATTAGTAGACATATTACAATGAGGATAACAACCAAAATGCATCTTTGTATTATTCTATGAATGTATTTTTCCCTAATGGTTAAAGCAGATGTACAATGTATGTATGTGAGTGTTGCTTACTATTATTTTTTAATTTTTGATTTATAGGGTTACAATGTGTGTTTAACAGGCCACCAAGAGGCTGTTTGGTTAGCCTAAACTTCAACTTAAATCATGTGTAGACCAGAATGACTTTCCCATACCTCAATATGTGAAATTTCCCTTCATCATTTCCCCCTTTTATTAATAATGGCAAATCTTTCCACAAAAACATTGATAAACAACATAGTTTTTCATCATTGCCAGAGTGACTCAGTTTCCTGCTCTGGGGCCATTCATATCCCTTGGTGCTAGGCCAACTTTTTGTTTAAATACTGGCCTAGTTATCCTTGTTCGGAGAAAACTAATCAGATTTAACAAACAAGTACAGAGAGATATGTTGACAGGGAAACATTTCATAGGCATACATTTTATCACTTATGCACAGTTGTGACACAAACAATCTATGTGTGCTTTCAGCAGTGAATGTAAAGCCAGCAGTGATACACATCATAAGTAATTATACTCTGTGATAACGTCACTGGACCAATTTTTGCATCCTGAACATTGGAGTAAAAAAAAAAAAAAAAAAAAATATATATATATATATATATATATATATATATTCTGAAGCAAAACAATAGCCTTCTGTTAGAATTCTTTAACTTTCTTACCCAGTTCAGCAGTATGGTCTGAAAGTTATCAAATGTGTTCCAAATAATTTAACATACCAAAAATCCTAGGCACCTTAATATTTCTTCTTATTAATAGCTACCTTGGGGCCTTTTGGAATACTCAAAATTAGCTAGAAAAAGAAACTTACAATCTGTTATCAAAAGTAGCTCAATATTCCAGGAAAATTTTGTTCTAATAGGAAGAAAGAAAACCAAATTCCAGTCTTAAACCAGCTTACTATTAATAATGAAGTACATTTACATAGTTAAATCCGATCTTAATTACTCCTGACAACATACAAATTTATTTTCTCAAAGTTCTCTTTTTTTTACAAACCTTATATCACTTTTTGTATCCATATGGTTTTTCCATTATTTTTCCTATCCAGAAGCAACTGGCTCTATGACAAAATTATCATCATTTTTCTGCAAAAAAATCTCCATTCTTTTTACCTTCTCTCACTTGCAACACATATCCTAGTTGCTTTACACATCGAAATGCTCCCCTTGTCATTTCTAGTAGCTTAAATTACATATTATAATTTTCAGTCCTTAAAAGTCTTAACAAAACCAAGAATCAAGTAATTGAACTATTATACCAGCATTTACTGACTGGCAAACTTAAGAACATATTGCATAACCTCTAAAAGCATACATTTTTTTCCCCCACAACATACGTTCTCTTTAATGTAGTACATGATGCGTGTTTAGTAAACCTAAACATCTTTAGTGATTTTTTTTTTACCTCCTAAGAAGGGTTTCCTAGGCAGCACTAGCAATAAAGAACCTACCTGCCAATGCTGGAGACATGAGACATGGGTTCCATTGCTGGATGGGGACAATCCCCTGGAGGAGGCATGGTAACCCATTCCAGTAGTCTTGCCTGGAGAGTCCCCTGGACAGAGGAGCCTGGCGGGCTACAGTCCATATGGATATGAAATGACTGAAGAGACTTAAACACGCAAGAAGGCAAAAGTAGGCAAACTTACATTTGTTCAGCAAAGTTCCAGTATTTTATCTTAAAAATTATTTAGCTATTCAATTAGTTTTCATAGTTTAACTTAAAAAAAAAAAAACTAAGGTTTTAAGTCACCAAAAATCTGAAAAAGCTGTTTTTAGGTAGACATTCCTCAAACATAATTATTTTCAAAGAGTTTATCTGAAAGCTTTTGATTTCATTTTGGACAATGTTACATATAGATGTATAATATTCAGACAGAGATCTCAACTCAGATGTTTCAATGGAGAAGTTATCAGTTTATAAATAATAATTGGAATAAACTGAATTTACTCACTTGGGTTTAAAAGACTTCTTCCCCCACCTTTCCCCCCTTTTCTTGAAGTTCTAATTAACCTAAGGCTGAATTCTTAGGAGGAGTGGACTGTGTTTGTATTAACATTTCAAGGACATGATTCAAGAGTTAACTTCAAGCTTTCTCCTAGGCATATTTTTGTTTTCTTTGCAGTCAAAATTCTGAAAACGGCATTTTATCTAGCCAGTGTTCTCTAAGTGTACTCCCCAATACAAACGGGCCTCCACCTCAGAAACACTTCAGAACCAACTGGCAAAACATCCACATAGCACTTCGAGGTCAAAAGACAAGTTGCCAGGCGCACACTGCTGAACATACTGGGTTTGGGAGCTCGTCAGCTTGTCCAGAGGTGTCTTCTCAGTCCACCAAGGAAAAGCAGATATGGGCAGCCAGTGCTGAGCAGAGGAGAAGCAGGAGGATCCCCGAAACCAGCGGTTTAGGCAGCTGCTAGGAATATCCTCCCCAAACCTCTTCCTGGGGCCAGCAAGGCTCTTCACAGCCTTCCTAGCATGTCGTCATGGCAGCAGCACCGACGGAGAAACCCCAGGCGCCAGATATCGCGAGAGCTCAGCCTCACGTTGGCGCCAAAATCTGTTAGCGAAAGCGGGTCCAGCTGCTTGGCGCTGGAAAGCCAATAAAGAGGTAAGGTTAGTGGAAAGAAAAGTTTGCTTCATTTTGGACGCTGGCAGCCAAGGGCAGGGAGCTCATATCGGAAGGCCGACTCCTCCCCAACCCCAATCAGTGGGCAAGAACTTTTATAGGCAGAGGGAGCAGGCTCCATGTATAAACACACAGTCAGCTCTGACAGCCGCCTTGAAACTGGTCGTCGGTAGGCTAACCAGCGTCATCGCGATTGCTTTCACACAGTATTCTGTTCCAGGGTTGGTTGGTTCCCATTTCCTTGCGGCCAGCTCTTGGGACTGTGACAGCTTACATCATGGCTGCAGTCTGGTCATTATGTAGTTATTAATAACTTCTTCCACCTGGTGGGGTTTCAGTATCTATAAGACAGCTCACAGGATATGGCTCAGAACATTAGCCCTTGTGAAGGTCCTTGACTTTGCTTAATGACTAAACTATTGTTTTTATTTTTTTGTCCTATTTGAGCGCTTTGCTTCTGCATTTTCTCACTTCTCTGATTAAACTTATTTGACTAAAGGTTTTCCACAGACAAAAGATAGGCTGAGGACATGGCGGGGAAGGACTATAGGACCTTGCTCCACTTAGATATTGAATAGTGTTCCCTGTTCTATACAGCAGGACCTTGTTGTTTATCCATTCTGTATATAATAGCTTACATCTGCTAATCCCGTCCTCCACTCTGTCCCCCTTCCTCCTTGACAACCACAAATCTGTTTTATTTTATTTTGGAAAATTTTTTGCTTTGCATCTTTATTTTAATTGCTGCAAATTTTCCAAAATTCTTTTGACATTCTTTTTTTTTTTATTCTGGTTTATCACAGGATATCGAATAGAGTTCCCTGTGCCATACAGTAGGACCTTGTTTATCCATCTTATATGGACTAGCTTGCATCTGCTAATGTCAAACTTCCAATTGGGCCTGGAACTAAAAAAAAAAAAAAGAATTAGACATGGAGAGGAATCAGGGCATGAAAAGGGGCAGTCCAGGTAGAAGGCACGTGGGAGGAATTAAAGCAGATTTAGGACCAAGTCATGAGCAAACAACTTCCAGGTCTGAGATGGGGAGGTGTGTGCTAAGTCACTTCAGTTGTATCTGCCTCTTTGCGACCCCATGGACCGTAGCCTGAGACTCCTCTGTCCATCGGATGCTCCAGGCAAGAATACTGGAGTGGGTTGCCATGCCGTTCGGCAAATGACTCGGAGGAGATTTTGGGAAGGGGGACGAAAGTAATATTTTGGCATCTCAGAAGCCAGAAAAGGTTAGCGTTGCCTGGAGGACATGTTGCCTTAGGCTAGTCTTGATATGGACCCATCTGTTGGACCTGCATGAAATTTAGTGAAGGTATAAGCACCAACCCCTGCCCCGCCCTTACCTGCTCTGCTTCTGAAACTGAACTGCCTTTGCCTACACTTAATCATGTTGGATATTCCCTCTTCTCAACATTTAAATAGTGTAAGTTAACCCTTTGATTCATCTTGCCTTGTAAGCCAGTCAGCCTAAATTGCCTTTCGGTGATTATTTTTCCCCTTGTGTCACAGTGGCCCTGAATAGAAGACAAGTTTCCAACCCTCAGCTCTGGAGGTTTGCATTTCAAAAGACCCTTCAGCGGCCAGCCAGACACCCCGTGGGTGTGCAATCAGTCTGTTTTTCAGTTCCTCTCCCAGAAGAGCAGCCAGGCAGCTCACAGAATGAGGACGACGAGGTGTTGACCTCGAGTTGGCCCTGACACACCGTGCATTTCAAAGCAGACCAGAAGACACTTTGAACAAGCCCTTGCTGCTTGTCTGTGTCCTTCCCAGTGCCTCAGGTGGAACTGGAGATGAGCTCCATGAATTGTTAATGCTGATTCGAAATGGGGCTTTCAATAATTCCTGCTCCATTCTCTTCTCTGGGTGCATATCACACCCCAAAGTAGGACAAAAGGCAGTCCTCAAGAGGAACCCCACAAATGGTCACTGACAGATTAGGAAAGAAGAGAAATTGAGGGGCAAAATTCAAGTTTTTAATTTTAAAAAATAACCACATCATTATTTTTTTAAGCTCACTACTTGTTCATTTGGAGAAGGCGATGGCACTCAACTCCAGTACTCTTGCCTGGCAAATACCATGGATGGAGGAGCCAGGTAGGCTGCAGTCCATGGGGTCACTAAGAGTCGGACACGAGTAAGAGTATGTAAATCTTGCCTGATGCTTTTTACCCTTTTGGCAGTTGAGGATGATTTCTTATGGAGCATTTGGTGTGGAATCATTAATATTTTTAGTTGCTATGGCCAAATAACAGCTTTGCTTGGGTGGTGTAGGATTTTGTGTCCTAAAGCATTTTTTTTTTCAGTTGACAGTATCTGTAACTATCTCTGTCTTTTTTTAATTTTCACTTTAATTTTTTACTGATGTATAGTTGTGTTGCAGGAAGGGGAACCCCTTCCAGGGCCTGAAAGTGGGCTCTTGTCTAATGCTTGGAAATGAATTGTCCAAGGAGACACATGTGTTGACAAAGCAAGAGATTTTATTAGGAAGAGGCACCCCCGGTGGAGACCAGCAGGGTAAGGGAACCAAGGAGAACTGCTCTGCCACGTGGCTCACAGTCTTGGGTTTCATTGTGATGGGATTAGTTTCTGGGTTGTCCCATCATTTGATTCAGAATCCTTCCTGGTGGCGCGTGCATTGCTCAGCTAAGATGGACGCCAACGAGAAAGATTCTGGGAGATGGTTGGATGTCACCTTTTGACCTTTCCTGAACCCTTCCAGTTGGTGGTGGCTTATTAGTTCGTGTTTCTTACCAGGACCTCCTGTCGTAAAAACAACTTATGCAAATGGCAACTATGGTGCCTGTCCAGGGTGAGCGGGATTGAGTCAGTGTGCTTCCCCTAACAGTTGGGCTTCCCTGGTGGCTCAGATGGTAAAGAATCCACCTGCAATGTGAGATGCCTGGGTTCGATCCCTAGGTTAGGAGGATCCCCTGGAGGAGGGCATGGCAACTTCTTGCCAGGAGAATCCTCATGGACAAAGGACTCTAGTGGGCTAGAGTTCATGGGGTCGCAAAGAATCAGACACGACTGAGCGACTAAGCACACACAGTTGGTTTACAAGTTTCTGGTGTACAGCAAAGTGATTCAGTTACACACACGCACACTCATATATATATACGTTTTCAGATTCTTTTCCATTATAGGTTATTACATAATACTGAATATAGTTCCCTGTGCTATACAGTTGGTCCTCGTTGCTTATCTGCTATATATGTGCATGTTCAGTCCCTTCAGACTCTTTGTGACCCCATGGACTGTAGCCCACCAGGCTCCTCTATCCATAGGATTCTCCAGGCAAGAATGCTGGAGTGGGTTGCCATGCCCTTCTCTAGGGGTCTTCTGATCTAGGGATTGAACCCAGGTGTCTCACAATGCAGGTGACCAATTGAGCTAGCAAGGAAGCCCATTATAATGTATATAACAGTTTGTATCCACTAATACCAAACTCTTAATTTATCCCTCCCTCCTCTTTTGCCTTTGGTAGTCCTAAGTTTGTTTTCTATGTCTGTGAGCCTGTTTTTGTTTTATAACAAAGTTCATTTGTATCATTTTTTAGATTCCACATATGAGTGATACCATATTTGTCTTCCTCTGTCTGACCTATTTAGTATGATCATCTCTAGGGTCATCCATGTTGCTGCAAGTGTCAACCTTTCATTCTGAAACACTTTAAATGTATACACACACACACAAATGCAGAACTACACCTTACTAACTGTTTTATTTTCAATTTTAGGTTCTTGCTTTGTGTCTGTCACTGACTTTCCATAAATTCTGCCCACCTCCCCTCTTCCTGCCAGGCCCACCCCCTAACTTCTTGGATGTGTTGTTTCTCCCTTCTGCTACCCACTGTCCTAGCCCCCTTCCTTGCTAAATGAATTCTCTCCAGGCACAGTGGCACCTGGCAGAGAAAGAAGAAATAATCAACTGCAGCTGAGAAATATTCCCTAGTGATATTTGCAAGCCTGAAATTTCAGCCTCACGTCAGGGAGAGTAATGAATAGATTGCTTGTGGAAGTTTCCCTTTCTAATCCAAAAAAAAAAATGTAAACAGAGAGTACACAGTAAAGGATTAGGAAAAAAGATCATAAGATTTTCTTAATGTTATCAGCACAGGGATCCAGAGTCATAGGGTTTAAAGGACCTTTAGGGGTCATTTAGTTCAACGGAACCTGAATTATTGAAGACAGGTGGTTGTCTATATCTGATTTTAAATGGCCTCCAGGGAAAAATTCCACAGCTTCCCTTGGTAACCAGTTCCAGTCGTAATAACAGTGATGGAAATGAGGCTGGTTAACTCTGAGGTGTCTCACGGCATTGCTGTCAATTAATGAAGAACTGATGGGCAGAACCACATTGTTTGCATCTGAGTTTTTCTAAGTTTATTCTTCTCTAACCCTCTGATGTCAGCCTTCAGTTTACAACCTTGACAGTCCAAAGGCTCTTTCATCCTTGCTTCCTAACCCAGTCCTCTTGCTGTATTTTAAACTAGTTTGTTTTTGTTTGGGCCTTAGGGGAGAAGAGGCTAGCTGGCTCCTTTCTGCTCTGGGTTATCTTTCCTAGACTAAGAAATTGTTATTATTTCAGATCTGTCTATAGTTTGTTCTTTACTGCACACTCAGTGTGATTAGCATTGTTAGTGGAAATCTCAACAAAGCATGAAGGCAAAGCTGCTCTGGATCTTGCCACACATTTCACTTGTAGGGACTTCTTTCTGGTACTTGTCCATACATACTGTGTGCGTGTGTGTCCATGTGTGTACTGTGCTAGTTGCTCAGTTGTGTCCGACTCTTTGCAACCCCATGGACTGTAGCCTGCCAGGCTCCTCTGTCCATGGGATTTCCCCAGGCAAGAATACTGGAGTGTGTTGCTGTTTCCTTCTCCAGGGGATCTTCCCAACCCAGGGACAGAACTTGTGTCTCCTGAGTCTCTTGCACTGGCAGGTGAATTCTTTACTACCACTGTGCCACCTAGGAAGCCCTGGCCATATGTATACATAATTTTTAATATAATTGTTATTACTTTTCTGTTTTTAAAAATTTAACATTTGTCTTTTCCTCAGAGCTCTTTTATAAATCAGTGCGTACAATTAATTCAGTATTGGTTTTTCATGATGTACACAACTGTTCTCTTCCTTTTGGGCATTTAAGTAATTTCCAGTTTTTAAAGACAAAATAAAGACGTTGGTGCCAAAGCAAATAGAAGTTCCCAGCAATTCCCAAAGTTGACATCTGGACACAGAGATGCAAAAGAGGTCTCTAGAGTCTTGCTGAGGCTCAGACTCCAAGTCCTGCTGAAGGTAATGCCCAAATTTCCCCCAAAGCATGTGAACCAAATCTCACTAAATGAGCTGCCAACAAGGCCCAAACTCAGTTCAACTCTAGATTCAATATACTCACTGCTGTGCCTCTCTCCCAGTAGCCCCACCTGCCGGGCTATACACACATTAGCAGCTGACAGAGCCCTGTGGTTTTTCTGGGGTTAAGTCTTATCAACTTCAGGCTCTATTATTTCCTTGCACACAATTTTGGGCATATAATAAAAATAGCAAGTCATGAGACAAAGTAGGACAATGTGATCAATAAACCAGAGAGAAAAGAGTTGAAAGAATTGATTGACAGATAGCACAGAGGTTGGAATTTGCAGATGCAGACTTTTTGGGGGTATGTGTGGTTGAATTTATTAAATAACACAGCATAACAAGTAACTAATCTCTAATGATCATATACAAGAAGCAATAGCTAGTTTAGTGCCAGATATAGAAATAGCCATTTATGTGAATCAGGCATCTTCATTAGCCCTTAACTACTAATAATTAAGCTTAATTTTACTTTGATTAAAAAAACATTTTTTATTGTAGTGGAATGGTTTTAACACTGATGTGTTGGTTTCTGCTGTACAATGCAGTGAATCAGCTATACGTATACATATATCTCCCCCTTGGACCTCCCTCCCCTGCCCTCCCTCCCACCCCACCCGTCTGGGTCATCACAGGGAGGGAGCTGAGCTCCCTGCGCTGCAGCAGCGTCCCGCGAGCTGTCTGTTTTGCACAGGGTGGCGCATATACGATGCTGGTGTATATGTCAGTGATGCTCTCCCAACTTGTCCTGCTCTCCCTCCCGGCACCATGTCCGCTTGTCCACTCTCTACAGCAGGTGTGGACTTTTGAATAGACACTATAAATACATCAAAGGATCTAGTGGAAAAGAGGAACAACACATGTAAACAGAGGTAGAATTTCAGCATAAAAAGGGAAATGTTGAAAATGACCAAATGGAAATACTAACAAATGCCTATCAGAATTGACTTTCTAAATTGAACTGGTACACCTAACAGCAGGGAAGGATCAGTGGACATGGAGACAGGTTAATAGAGATTACACAAGCTGAAAACAAAGAAGAAGGAAGGATGCCAAACCAAAAGGGACAGCTGAGACCTATGATCTAATATAAATATAGTGGAGTCCTGAAATGAGAGGAGAGAGGGAACAGGGCAGAAAAAAATATATGAAGAAACATGGCCACATATTTCCCAAGTTGATGAAATATAATTACCCACAGGTCCAAGAATTTCAGTGAATTCCAAGGAAGATAAATTCAAAGTAAACCATAGTCAAAGAGAGTCAACTTCCAAAAACGGAGATACAGAGGAAATTGTGAAATTAGCTGAAAGAAAAGATTTACTACTTACAGCATAAGGGTGGATCTCTCACCAGAAACAATGTATATATATCTGTTCACACATATATACATTCTTTAAAAGATTACTGGTTATTTAAAAGAGTAATAAAGATGTGTTGTGGGATTATAATGTATGTAGAAGTGATCTATGAAACAACTACATTCTATGGAGCCCCCTCTAGTCTGTTGGGGCCAGTGGGGCCCTGCCAACCTGAGGTTGTTCGGTGGCAGCCACTGGTGCCATCAGGGAGCTGGTGATGGCCAGCAAGCTTCAGCCTAGGCCACCCCAAAAGTGCTGTGTGGGGCTGAGGGTGAGGTGTGGGGACCGAACCAGACCTTGGTGGTGCTACCCACTACATGGGAGATGGCAGTACAGGGTTTCCTGTAGATGAAAGCCAACGTTTAAATGCAAGGAGAAAGAGTTTGGCATCATGTTTTCTGCCCTTGATAAAGAACAAGTAAGTCTCCAAGCTCAGGAATTATGAAGCCCTGGAGTCCTTTTGGAAGGAGGCTAGCCATGAAATGCTCAGAAATGCTGAGCATGGAGGCAAATGATAAAAAAAAAACCCAAACCCATGAAGTTTCATTCTTGAGGTTAACGAGAATTGCCAGTAAAGGAATGAAGGGAAGAGGCTCCTTCCTGCAAGTCCAGGATGAGTGCTGAGGGAGGGCTCCTCACAGGATGCCCCGTCACTGGAAGGCGTATGTCAGGGGCCGTTGAGCTCCAAGTGACCTGCAGTCCCACCAGGGAAGCAAGACCAGCACCAGGGGAAGGTGTGGACCATCTCCAGGAAAGTGTAACGCTACTTCAACAAGAGCTGAAGGGCGCAAAGAGCGGAGAACTCCATAAACTTGATGAACAGAAAAAACAAAACTGTGATGACTTGAAAGCAACAGCTTTCAAAGTTTTTGGTGTCAGGACCCTTTGCTTTCTTAAAAATTATTGAGGATCCTCAAGGGCTTTGGGTTTCCACTGTGGCTCAGCTGGTAAAGAATCTGCCTGCAGTGCAGGAGACCTGGGTTTAGTCCCTGAGTTGGGAAGATCCCCTGGAGAGGGGAAAGGCTACTCACTCCTGTATTCTGGCCTGGAGAATTCCATGGACTGTATAGTCTGTGGGGTCGCAAAGAGTCGGACATGACTGAGCAACTTTCACTCAAGGGCTTTTGGCCATGTGGGCTATATCCATTGGTTTTTACTATATCAGAAATTAAAATAGGAACATTTTGAGAATAGTATTTATTCATTATTTTATTATCATAAATTATATTATATTTTATTTATATATAAATATATATGTATATATTTATTCTATATATATATGCAATTATTATTTTTAATTATAAACCTCTAATATTTAAAATAATACATTTAATGGACAATTGCCAATTTTCCTCCCCCAAACAACAAAAATTACTAAGAAGATTGGCCTTATTTTACAGATTTGTAAATTTTTAAAAAGATGTCTGACTTAATCGAAGGTAGCTGGATTCTTATATCTGCCTTTTCATTCAATATTTTGCAGTGTATTGCTGTAATTTGGATATATGAAAAAATTCTTTCTTACACATATACATAATTGGAAAAGAGAGGAATATGCTAACAGTTTTTTTAGGTAATAGTGGGTATTCTTTGTTACTATATTAAAACTTGACAGTTGTTTATTAAAAGGTAGTTGTGATGTGGAATCTGACATCATATCAGTGAAATTTCCATGCTCTGCTACAATAAATTCATCGGTCTATCTTGTATTTTAAAAACTCTTTTCCCTTTGTATGGTTTTATAATATAATGCATTGCCCCTTGAAAAATACTGATTTACTGAGTTATTTAAATCCTACAAATGTTGATGTATTTCATTATAAAATATAGAGACATTATATTTGTTAATAACACCACTGATTAACCAGAAAAGGCTTTTAGTATTGCGATACTGTCAAACTCATGACGACTGATACAATTTTTTTCCCCCAAAATTCTGATGTTCACTTGAAAACTTGAATTTTATCTTGGGCAAAAATACTATCAACTGTTTTCCTTGAAGTGACAGGCTTGCTTTGTTTATTTGCAATAACTTGTCTGCCAAATACCTAAATCTGTGTGGTTTGTCAGATTTTCTTTCAAATGAAAATGGTATTCTATGAAAAAGTGGCTAGTTCAGCTTGCAACTCAGTCAATTACACACATGCTTTCCGTCCAGATAATCATCAGACTCAGTATGAAGCAGAAGCTGCTTTTTATTTAATTATTTTTTAAGCCAAGATTGTAAGATGATGAAGAAATACAATGACTACTAGTACATTTTGGTGCTTCTGCTGTGATTCATACTAAAATGTTACCAGCTTTACTCATCCTTGTTTCTTGCACTGTCAGTGTAAATGTCAACTGTGAAAAAGGAAATGGTATCTTGGTATTATTCTGAGAATACTTTTGACCTCACAGATCTGTCAGAAGAATCTTAGGGATGCCCTGGTTCCCACAGACTACAGTTTGGGAATTACTGGTCTAAAGCATGGATGGAAAAAGTTGTACATGAGAAGCAGCATCAGATCAAAACTAACTAAATGTCTCCTGAAGACAGCAGATTGGCTGTGGTCCTTGAAAAAAATAACACCAGGAAAAGGACATGAAGAGACAATGAAAACTGGAACCACTTAGATGAGAAGTCAATATGACCTTTGAGGAAACTGATCAAGTCTATCAAGTGAAATGCTTTCTTACAAACCCTTGAAGTAGGAAGCAACCAAATACATACTGAACTAAGTAGAGAAGATAAAAATCTCTGACAGAACTAGACTGATTTATTTGTCCTTTGAAAAGCCAGCTGAATGCTCTTGGTTACAGAAAATGCACCCGGAAGACCGAAATCAATGCAGACAATATAACACTTGAGATTTTAGAAAAGGATCCACAAGATACTGATTATTCAAATAGAGCATTAGGCTAAAGCCCAGGAGAACCAAGAAATCATTTGGATATCAGATCCTCAAGAGAGGAGGTTCGTCTTATCAAATGAGGGCAGTTCAGAGATGCAGGGTTCAGTGTTGCCCTGGTTCACCAGACATCGTGTCCATGGGTTCCAGAGCCAAGATGACAGAGTGTACACCAGCTTGTCTGTATCCTGGTCCAGCTTTCTTTTCATGTACAAGTCAGACTCTCACTTTTGCTCCAGATGTTGGTCCTTTTTCTGCACCAACAAGACTTGTAAGTTCTAATGGGCTGCTGCTTTTGAGAGAGCGATTAGTCCACATTAAAAAAAAAAAAAGACATCTGGTGGGACTCATCCAAGAATGTTTTTGATAATTTAAGTCCTCCTGAGCCATTTCTGTCACTGGAATGTGAAGTAGCTGCAGGTACTTTTCTTCAACCCCATCATCCAGTTGATGGTTCCATGCTGGGAAGGGATCCATTCGTGGGAAAGGACCTCATCAATAAACCTGTATGAAGCCCCAAGATTACTTCCTGCGGGGAATTTTCCTAGCTTTTCATCCATCCTCTAGTAGCACAGAGGAATATCCATCCATCAGGGGAATGTCCTTGTATTTTTGCCCAAGACTGACTTCTGATGTGTGAGTTTTCTATGGCTGAGTTAGCCTTTCAGAGTCTCCTTGTGAAAGTTCACACCAGGGCAATTGTGTTAATAATCTTTCTATCACTCTTCTAAAGACATTTTAAATTCTTTTTTCGTTTAACAGCTGTTGTTTAAGTAGTTGTACATTTGCTCAAATTGAAGCTTGATGGAATTATACCTCTTAGGGTAGTATTTTGTAAGTAGTGGAATGATTTTATAAATTAGAATCTTATGAATGAGTTATTTCCATCTTATTGTTCTCTGTAGGTAGTGGAAGATTTGATTTTGATTTGATTAACCAGTCCACCAGAACATCAGCTAGAGTAGGCACTTTGCATGAGCAGCTATGCACATTTAAAATTTCAAAGCCTGTTTTTCTCTGCTAAGAACTCGTTTTTTAGTATAGCATTGAGAAAAACTGGAGGGTTGTTTGAAGTTGACTACAATTTTTATTGGGGTTAAAAAGTAATAAAGAATGAATAAAGTGGTGGCACAGAATGCCTTTTTGTTTTAGGGATGCAGCTGGGGTGAAAGAGGGTTAAGTGCTCATGCATTTAAAGAGAGGGACCATTTGGTTACTTCCATGTCCTGGCTACTGTAAATAGTGCTGCAATGAACACTGGGGTGTATGCGTCTTTTTGAATTGTGGTTTTCTCTGGATATATGCCCAGGAGTGGGACTGCTGGATCATATGGCAGTTGTATTTTTACCTTTTAAGGAACCTCCATACTATGAGAGTTGGACTGTGAAGAAGGCTGAGCACTGAAGAATTGATGCTTTTGAACTGTGGTGTTGGAGAAGACTCTTGAGAGTCCCTTGGACTGCAAGGAGATCCAACCAGTCCATTCTGAAGGAGATCAGTCCTGGGTGTTCTTTGAAAGGACTGATGCTAAAGCTGAAACTCCAGTACTTTGGCCACCTCATGTGAGGAGTTGACTCATTGTAAAAGACTTTGATGCTGGGAGGGATTAGGGGCAGGAGAAGGGGACGACCAAGGATGAGATGGCTGGATGGCATCACGGACTCGATGGACGTGAGTCTGAATGAACTCCGAGAGTTGGTGATGGACAGGGAGGCCTGGCGTGCTGCGATTCATGGGGTCACAAAGAGTTGGACATGACTGAGCAGCTGAACTGAACTGAACTGATACTGTTCTTCACGGTGGTTGCACTAACTTACGTGTCCATCAACGGTGTAAAAGAGGGTTTAAAGAGGGTTTCCTTTCCTCCACACCCTCTCCTAAATGTCCAGAACATAAGACTGGATAAAGTAGATGTGGTACATGTATACAATGGAATATTACTTAGCCATAAAAGGAATGAAACTGTGTCATTTGCAGAGATGTGGATGAACCTGGAGACTGTCATACAGAGTGAAGTACATCAGAAAGAGAAAATCAAATATTGTGTATTAACACATATATGTGGAATCTAGAAAAATGGTACAGATAATCTTATTTGCAAAGCAGAAATGGAGACACAGACATAGAAAACAAACATGTGGACACCAAGGGGAAAATGGGGGATGAGATGAATTGGGAGAATGGGACTGACATTTATACACTACTGATACTATGTATAAAGTAGCTAATTCACAAGAACCTACTGTACAGCACAGGAACTCCACTCGGTGCTCTGTGGTGATGTAAATGGTGAAGAGATACATAAAGGAGGAGATATATGTAAGCATATAGCTGATTCGCTTTGCTGTAGGGCAGAAAGGAACACAACATTGCAGAACAACTATACTATAATAAAAATTATTTAAAAAAATAGAGGGGCCAGACCACCCATGCAATTCTTCCTGAAGGGAGTTCCAAAGAACAAATTTCATCCCACATAGCCCATCACTCACTTCTGTCTTATATGCATTGGAGGGTGGAGGAATTAGTGGGTCTTACTAGGGTTCTACCTAACCCACGTCTGAGGTCAGGGGTGATGGCGGGAGGAGCTACCCGACGCTTGAGGCCAGGGATGTTGGCCGGGAGGAGCTACCCCGCTCCCGAGGTCAGGGGCAGCAGCTGAGAGGAGCAATGCCACGTCCAAGGAGTGGTGGCTGCATGGGCATAGGAGGGCTGGGAGGAGCTACTCCACATTAAAGGTCAGGAGGGGCGGTGGTAAGGAGATAACCCTTGTTCAAGGTGAGGAACAGCAGCTGTGCTTTGCTGGAGCAGCCGTGAAGAGACAGCCCACGTCCAAGGTAAGAGAAACCCAAGTAAGATGATAGGTGTGGCAAGAGGGCATGAGAGGGCAGACACACAGAAACCATAATCACTGAAAACTAGTCAATCTGATCATACAGACCACAGCCTTGTCTAACTCAATGAAACTAAACTATGCTGTGTGGGGCCACCCAAGATGGCGGGTCATGGTGGAGAGGTCTAACAGAATGTGGTCCACTGGAGAAGGAAATGGTAAACCACTTCAATATTCTTTCCTTGAGAACCCCATGAACAGTATGAAAAGGCAAAATGATAGGATTCTGAAAGAGGAACTCCCCAGGTTGGTAGGTGCCCAATATGCTACTAGAAATCAGTGGAGAAATAATTCCAGAAAGAATGAAGGGATGGAGCCAAAGCAAAAACAGTACCCAGTTGTGGATGTGACTGGTGATAGAAGCAAGGTCCGATTCTGTAAAGAGCAATATTTCCTAGAAACCTGGAATGTTAGGTCCCTGAATCAAGGCAAATTGGAAGTGGTCAAACAGGAGATGGCAAGAGTGAATGTCAACATTCTAGGAATCAGCAAACTAAAATGACTGGAATGGGTGAATTTAACAGATGACTATTATATATACTGCTGTGGGCAGGAATCCCTCAGAGGAAATGTAGTAGCCATCATCATCAACAGAAGAGTCTGAAATGCAGTACTTGGATGCAATCTCAAAAATGTTCATTTCCAAAGCAAACCATTTAATATCACAGTAATCCAAGTCTATGCCCCAACCAGTAACGCTGAAGAAGCTGAAGTTGAATGGTTCTATGAAGACCTACAAGACCTTTTAGAACTAACACCCCCAAAAGATGTCCTTTTCATTATAAGGGACTGGAATGCAAAACTAGGAAGTCAAGAAACACCTGGAGTAATAGGCACATTTGGCCTTGGAATATGGAATGAAGCAGGGCAAAGGCCAATAAGAGTTTTTCCAAGAGAACGTGGTGGTCATAGCAAACACCCTCTTCCAACAACACAAGAGAAGACTGTACACATGGACATCACCAGATGGTCAACACTGAAATCAGATTGATCATATTCTTTGCAACCAAAGATGGAGAAGCTCTATACAGTCAGCAAAAACAAGACCAGAAGCTGACTGTGGCTCAGATCATAAACTTCTTATTGCCAAATTCAGACTTAAATTGACGAAAGTAGGGAAAACTGCTAACCATTCAGGTATGATCTAAATCAAATCCCTTATGATTATACAGTGGAAGTGAGAAATAGATTTAATGGACTAGATCTGATAGATAGATTGCCTGATGAGCTATGGACGGAGGTTTGTGACATTGTACAGGAGACAGGGAGCAGGACCACCCCCATGGAAAAGAAATGCGAAAAAGCAAAATGGCTGTCTGGGGAGGCCTTACAAATAGCTGTGAAAAGAAGAGAAGCGAAAAGCAAAGGAGAAAAAGAAAGATATAAGCATCTGAATGCAGAGTTCCAAAGAATAGCAAGAAGAGATAAGAAAGCCTTCCTCAGTGATCAATACAAAGAAATAGAGGAAAACAATGGTATAGGAAAGACTAGAGAGCTCTTCAAGAAAATTAGAGATACCAAGGGACATTTCATGCAAAGATGGGCTCGATAAAGGACAGAAATGGTATGGACCTAACAGGAGTAGAAGATACTAAGAAGAGGTGGCAAGAATACACAGAACTGTACAAAAAAGATCTTCACGACCCAGAAAATCATGATAGTGTGATCACTCACATAGAGCCATACATCCTGGAATGTGAAGTCAAGTGGGCCTTAGAAAGCATCACTACAAACAAAGCTAGTGGAGATGATGGAATTCTAGTTGAGCTATTTCGAATCCTAAAAGATGATGCTGTGAAAGCGAAAGTGGAGAGTGAGAAAGTTGGCTTAAAGCTCAACATTCAGAAAACTAAGATCATGGCATCTGGTCCCGTCACTTCATGGCAAATAGATGGGGAAACAGTGGAAACAGTGTCAGACTTTATTTTTTTGGTCTCCAACATCACTGCAGATCGTGACTGCAGCCATGAAATGAAAAGACGTTTACTCCTTGGAAGGAAAGTTATGACCAACCTAGATAGCACATTGAAAAGGAGAGACATTACTCTGCCAACAAAGGTCTGTATAGTCAAGACTATGGTTTTTCCGGTCATGTATGGATGTGAGAGTTGGACTGTGAAGAAAGCTGAGTGCCAAAGAATTGGTGCTTTTGAACTGTGGTGTTGGAGAAGACTCTTGAGAGTCCCTTGGACTGCAAGGAGATCCAACCAGTCCATCCTAAAGGAGATCAGTCCTGGGTGTTCTTTGAAAGGACTAATGCTAAAGCTGAAACTCCAGTAGTTTGGCCACCTCATGCGAAGAGTTGACTCATTGGAAAAGACTCTGATGCTGGAGGTATTGGGGGCAGGAGGCGAAGTTGAGGACAGAGGATGAGATGGCTGGATGGCATCACCGACTCAATGGACGTGAGTTTGAGTGAACTGCAGGAGTTGGTGATGGACAGGGAGGTCTACGTGCCTTGATTCATGGGGTTGGAAAGAGTCAGACACGACTGAGCGACTGAACTGAACTGAACTAGGGTTCTCTGGGGAGAGCTGAAGGGTTCTGTGTTTCTCCCTATTCACACTCGCTGTGCGTTCATGTGTGCTAAGTTGCTTCAGTCATGTTTAACTTTTTGCAATCCCATGGACTATAGCCTGCCAGGCCTCTCTGTCCATGGGATTCTCCTGGCATGAGTACTTGAGTGGATACCATTACCTTCTCCAGGGGATTTTTCTGACCCAAATATCAAACCCTGATCTCTTATGTGTTCTGCATTGGCTGGTGGGTTCTTTACCACTAGCACCACCTGGGAAGCCCAAGAGCTACTAGTATTGAAAGGTTGTTGTTGAACCACAAAAGATGCCGGAATTCTTGGCCTCTGGAGCAGAAGAATTCAATCCAGGGCCAGAGACAAGGCTTGAACACTCAGAGCTTTTGTGTAATAAAGTTTTATTAAAGTATAAAAGAGATAGAGAAAGCTTTTGACATAGACATCAGAAGGGGGCTGAAAGAGTACCTCCCTGCTAGTCTTTAGCTGGATGTTATATAGATACTAGCAGTCTGCTAATTAGAGAAAGGAAATGTCTCAAAACTCAGAGAATGGCACCAGGCCCCTCACCCACAACATGCATTGTTACTGGCATCACGTGAGTCAACCCAGGCCATAAAACGATTGACATGAATCTTGCAGAAAGGCAGATTTCCAAACAAATATATAGTTTCATTAACATAGATTAGGAGAACAATGTATGAGTATAACATACTGGTTTGTCAAGTCGGTTCTGGGCCTTTAGGCAATGGACTTGAAGACAGAGTCTAGGATAAAGAGCTTAAGTACAGAGTTAAATAGTTAAGTACATTAACATCAGTTCTGTTCAGTTGCTCAGTCATGCCCAACTCTTTGAGACCCCATGAATCTCAGCACGCCAGGCCTCCCTGTCCATCACCAACTCCTGGAGTTTACCCAAACCCATGTCCATCGAGTCAGTGATGCCATCCAGCCATCTCTTCCTCTGTTGTCCCCTTGTCCTCCTGCCCCCAATCACTTCCAGCATCAGGGTCTTTTCCAATCAGACAACTGTTCGCATGAAGTGGCCAAAGTATTGGAGCTTCAGCTTCAGAATCAGTCTTTCCAATGAACAGCCAGGACTGATCTCCTTCAGAATGGATTGGTTGGATCTTCTTGCAGTCCATGGGATGCTCAAGAGTGTTCTCTAACACCACGGTTCAAAAGCATCAATTCTTTGGCACTCAGCTTTCTTCACAGTCCAACTCTCACATCCATACATGACCACTGGAAAAAACTGTAGCCTTGACTAGATGGACCTTTTTTTGGCAAAGTAATGTCTCTCCTTTTCAATATGCTCTCTAGGTTGGTCATAACTTTCCTTCCAAGGAGTAAGCGTCTTTTCATTTCATGGCTGCAGTCACGATCTGCAGTGATTTTGGAGCCCCCAAAAATAAAGTCTGACACTGTTTCCACTGTTTTCCCATCTATTTGCCATGAAGTGATGGGACCAGATGCCATGATCTTCGTTTTCTGAATGTTGAGCTTTAAGCCAACTTTTTTTACTCTCCTCTTTCACTTTCATCAAGAGGCTTTTAGTTCTTCTTCACTTTTTGTCATAAGGGTGGTGTCATCTGCATATCAGAGGTTATTGATATTTCTCCCAGCAATCTTGATTCCAACTTGTGCTTCTTCCAGCCCAGCGTTTCTCATGATGTACTCTGCATATATGTTGAATAAGCAGAGTGACAATATACAGCCTTGACGTAGTCCTTTTCCTATTTGGAACCAGCCTATTGTTCCATGTCCAGTTCTAACTGTTGCTTCCTGACCTGCATATAGGTTTCTCAAGAGGCAGGTCAGGTAGTCTGGTATTCCCATCTCTTTCAGAATTTTCCACAGTTTATTGTGATCCACACAGTCAAAGGCTTTGGCATAGTCAATAAAGCAGAAATAGATGTTTTTCTGGGACTCTCTTGCTTTTTCGATGATCCAGTGAATGTTGTCAATTTGATCTCTGGTTCCTCTGCCTTTTCTAAAACCAGCCTGAACATCTGGAAATTCATGGTTCATGTATTGCTGAAGCCTGGCTTGGAGAATTTTGAGCATTACTTTACTAGCGTGTAAGATGAGTGCAATTGTGTGGTAGTTTGAGCATTCTTTGGCTTTGCCTTTCTTTGTGATTGGAATGAAAACTGACCTTTTCCAGTGCTGTGGCCACTGCTGAGTTTTCCAAATTTCCTGACATATTGGGTGGAGCACTTTCACAGCATCATCTTTCAGGATTTGAAACAGCTCGACTGGAATTCCCGTCACCTCCACTAACTTTGTTCGTAGTGATGCTTTGTAAGGCCCACTTGACTTCACATTCCAAGATGTCTGGCTCTAGGTGAGTGATCACACCATCGTGATTATCTGCGTCGTGAAAATCTTGTTTGTACAGTTCTCCTGTGTATTCTTGCCATCTCTTCTTAATATATTCCACTCCTGTTAGGTCCATACCATTTCTGGCCTTTATCGAACCCATCTTTGCATCAAATATTCCCTTGGAATTTCTAATTTTCTTGAAGAGATCTCTAGTCTTTCCCATTCTGTTGTTTTCCTCTATTTCTTTGCACTGATTGCTGAGGAAGTCTTTCTTATCTCTTCTTGCTATTCTTTGGAACTCTGCATTCAGATAATTATATCTTTCCTTTTCTCCTTTGCTTTTCACTTCTCTTCTTTTCACAGCTATTTGTAAGGCCTCCCCAGACAGCCATTTTGCTTTTTTGCATTTCTTTTCCATGGGGATGGTCTTGATCCCTGTCTCCTGTACAATGTCATGAACCTCCATCCATAGTTCATCAGGCACTCTGTCTATCAGATCTAGTCCCTTAAATCTATTTCTCACTTCCACTGTATAATCATAAGGAATTTGATATAGGTCATACCTGAATGCTCTAGTGGTTTTAACTTAAGACAAACATTTCCGTAAGAAAAATGCATTGGTTAGCTCAAGGTTTGAGAAAAGTTAGGTTCTGTTGAAACCAGGTGTCATTATGGCAACACAGAATTTTAAGAGAAACCTCTTTTTAAATTTCTATAGAGAAGGGAAAAAAAAACCCCACTGGTTTGTTTCCTCCTTCCGCTTAAGATAGAGATAAAATATGTCTGACACTTGCAGCTTATTTCCTCCATTTGGAGACCCCTGGCCTTCTTGACTATTACCCTCTCAGTATTTGGGCATCTGGTCCCCAGAAAGGGCTCTGATCCCAGGTTAATATCAGTCAAGGAAGGCTTTTCACACACCACACTCTGTTTATGTTTCCTCTTTCTCAAGCTCCCATCCTGAGCAGGGAAGTGGGGAAGGAAGAAAAATATAAACATCCCCCCTCACCTCCACTGCCTCCCAGTCCACATCGCAGGTTTCTAAACTCAGATTTCATCAAGAGTTTTAAATTAAATGGGACTGAAATTTTAATTCCGATTTTATTAAACATTTTAATACCCCTAAAATGAGACTGTTATTTATACTTTAAAGTGATTGAAAGGGTTGTTGGATTGGCTTCAAATATCATCTAGTTGAGAAACAAAAATGTTAAGGAAAAGGCTATTTCACTATTTTACTTCCACTTGGTTTGGATTGTTAAATATACTTATTATGGTAGTAGTGAACATCTTTGGGCATGGACCTTGATTCTTCTTTGAAGCAATTTCCTTAAGTTAAATGCCCAGATGTGGGGTAATTGGTCAAAGGTTATGAACATTATTATGGCTTCAGATAAGCAATACTAAACTGATAACCCATAAGTTTACCAAAATGAACTGCTACTGGCAATGTAGGAAAACATAAATTTTATGCCAAATTTCACTGTACCATTGTCACCCTTGTTAGATGAGGTCCCAAGTCAGGGTCACAATAATAGCGTGGACAAAGTAGAACAGTACTCAGAACTCAGTTTCTCTTTGCACCTATGACCATATATATAGGGGGAAATTGCAAATATTTATACAGATTTTGTTTTGCAAAGGCAAAAATGTGATTACATGGTACATATTTATATTCACTTGTTGTTAGTATTTTCCCATATCAATATTCAAAGTTCTGTCTTATTCTGTTGATGGATATCCCAATTTCTTTTAACAAAACAATAATATATGTTAAAAAGAAAATGTTAGGGGAAAACCGCATTACATTTCTCATAACTAATTGATTAATTTTTACAAACACTACAGTCTCTTTTGTTGCTGCCTCTTTTCTTTATTGTTGCATTCTATAATGTACATTATTTTCAAGGTGCTGTGTTGTACACTGTAGCATTCACTCATTTAATATACAGATACTGTATATACAGTCACAAATGAAACAAACATGGCATCTGCCTTCTGGAGGAGTTTCCAACCTAATAGAAATTTTCAGTTTCTACTTTGCCTTCTAAGGATAAGGTTAATACTTAAACCCCAAATGCATATTATATCTCATATAGTTTGCTAGAACTTTGGCTACTAATTAATAGTGATCTTCCTAGTAGCTAACACAAAGTGAGACATTTAAGCAGTAATTGTAACGTAAGTTACACCTGCTGAGGAGATGCAACTCTATGCACATTTTGGGGGATCAGTTCAGTTCAGTCATTCAGTCAGCTCTTTGCGACCGCATGGACTGGAGCACACCAGGCCTCCCTGTCCATCACCAACTCCTGGAGGCTACTCAAACTCATGTCCATAGCATCAGTGATGCCATCCAGCCCTCTTATCCTCTGTCGTCCCCTTCTCCTCCCACCTTCAATCTTTCCCAGGATAGCCTTTTCCAATGAGTCAGTTCTTCGCATCAGATGGCCAAAGTATTGGAGCTTCAGCAGGACGTCAGTCCTTCCAATGAATATTCAGGACTGATTTCCTTTAGGATGGACTGGTTGGATCTCCTTGCAGTCCAAGGGACTCTCAAGAGTCTTCTCCAACATCACAGTTCAAAAGCATCAATTCTTTGGTGCTCAGCTTTCTTTATAGTCCAACTCTCACATCCATACATGACCACTGGAAAAACGATAGCTTTGACTAGATGGACCTTTGTTGGCAAAGTCATGTCTCTGCTTTTCAATATGGTGTCTATGTCGGTCATAGCTTTTCTTCCAAGGAGCAAGCGTCTTTAATTTCATTGCTGCAGTCACCATCTACAGTGATTTTGGAGCCCCCAAAATAAAGTCTCTCACTGTTTCTGTTATTTCCTTATCTATTTGCCAAGAAGTGATGGGACCAGATGCCAGGATCTTAGTTTTCTGAATGTTGAGTTTTAAGCCAACTTTTTAACTCCTCTTTCACTTTCATCAAGAGGCTCTAAGGGTGGTATCATCTGCATATCTGAGGTTATTGATATTTCTCCTGGCAATCTTGAGTCCAGCTTGTGCTTCATCCAGCCCAGCATTTCACATGATGTATTCTGCATATAAGTTAAGTAGGGTGACTCCTTTCCTGATTTGGAGTACTGTTGTTTGATGTCAAGTTCTAAGTGCTACTTTTTGACCTGCATACAGACTTCTCAGAAGGTAGGTTAGGTGGTCTGATATTCTCATCTCTTGAAGAATTTTCTACAGTTTGTTTTGATCCACACAGTCAAAGTCTTTGGTGTAGTCAGTAAAGCAGAAATAGATGTTTTCCTGGCACTCTCTTGCTTTTTCAATGATCCAACAGATGCTGACAGTTTGATCTCTGGTTCCTCTGCCTTTTCTAAATCCAGTTTGCACATCTGGAACTTCATTGTTCACGTACCGTTGAAGCCTGGCATGGAGCATTTTGAATGTTACTTTACTAGTGTGTGAGATGAGTGCAATTGTGTGGTAGTTTGAACATTCTTTGGCCTTGCCTTTCTTTGGGGTTGGAATGAAAACAGACCTTTTCCAGTCCTGTGGCCATTGCTGAGTTTTCCAAATTTGCTGGCATGTTGAGCGCAGCACTTTCACAGCATCATCTTTTAGGATTTGAAATAGCTCAACTATTTCGAATAGTTGCATAGAGGAGATTCAACTCTGTGCACAGTTTGGGGGATGGAGAGCATTTTTCCTATAAGTTCTAATTAAAGAAATACTTCATAATGTAGAGAACTATGTTCTCAACATTATCTCATTAGTCAGCACAAACTGAATTTCAAAGCACTGTTTTATATCATGTATTTCAATATAAGTGATGATGTAGTGCCAAACGCAATCTAGGAAAATAAGTTCTCTAAGGAGAACAGAGCTCATGGGCAAGACACACAGGTTTCTGACTTGACCCACTAATTTAGAGAGTCTAGAGTCTACAGTCCAGAATGTATATGTGTATATATATATACACACATATATAATATACATACATATATAATATACATACATATACATATATCATTCAGTTGTGTCTTTGCCACCCCATGGACTGTAACCTACCAAGCCTCTCTGTCCATCGGATTTTCCAGGCAAGGGTACTGGAGTGGGTTGCCATTTCCTTCTCCATATATGTATATCCATATATGTATATATTATATATATGTGTGTATATATATATATATATATTACCATTATGGTTTATCCCAAGAGATTGGATATAGTTCCCTGTGCTGTACAGTAGGACTTTGTTTTTGAATGTATCCTGTATATAACAGTTTGTGCCCACTGATCCCTAACTCCCACCCTGTCCCTCCTCCACCCCCCTTGGCAACCACACTCCGTTCTATATGTCTGTGAGTCTGTTTGTTTCATAGGTAAGTCCACTTGTGTCATAGTTTTTAGTTTTTCGTTTCTCTACTTTGGCTGCTGCTGGGTCTTTGTTGCTTTGCACGGGCTTTCTGTAGTTGCAGCAAGTGGGGGCCTCTCTTCACTGCAGTGTGTGGGCTTCTCCCTGCGGTGGCTTCTGCTGGGGAGTGCGGGCTCTAGGTGCGTGGGCTTCAGGAGTTGTGGCGCACAGGCTTAGTTGTGCCACAGCGCGTGGAGTTTTCCTGGACCAGGGATCCAACATCCTCTGCGTTGGCAGGTGGATTCTTATCCACGGTGCCACCAGGGAAGACTTGTGTAATATTTTATGTCCCACATATAAGCAATATCATGATGCTTGTCTTTTTCTGACTTAGTTAGTATGATCATCTCTATCCATGTTGCTGAAAATGAGATGTGTATTATTAATATTCTGATTTTTAGGTGAGGAAACTTAGTTAGGGAAGGTAAGTCACTTTACTTCAAACAGTGAATTAGTAGCTGGGCTAGGGTTGGATCCAGGGGCAAAGTCTAATCTAAAATTTCTATTTTTAACCACAATATTAAAGGATTTAGTGACAGGCTGAGAAATCTCAGGATACAAACTCTTTTGGTTTCACAATAACAGGTACCCAGAAAACCATCACAGAATCCTGTGTCCAAACTCAGAGCTATGTCTATGAATTTCTTCCCTTCACTTTATGGGGTTTCTCTGATTTCTATCAAGGCTTTCCTGATAGCTAAGTTGGTAAAGAATCCACCTGTAATGCAGAAGACACTGGTTAGATTCTGAGATCGGAAAGATCCACTGGAGAAAGGATGACTACCCACTCCAGTATTCTTAGGCTTCCCTTGTGGCTCACCTGGTAAAGAATCCACCTACAATGTGGGAGACCTGGGCCCTGTGTTGCAAAGATTCCCTGAATATGGGAAAGGCTACCCACTCTAGTATTCTTGCATGGAGAATTCCATGGACTAGGGTCACAAAGACATGACTGAGCAACTTTCACTTTTTTTCGGGTTTCCCTTAAAGAGTCTGTAGCTCAGTTAGTAAATAATTCACCTGCAATGCAGGAGACTCTGGTTTGATTCCTGGGTCAGGAAGATCCACTGGAGAAGGGATAGGCTACCCACTCCAGTATTCTTGGACTTCCCTGGTAGCTCAGCTGATAAAGAATCCACCTGCAATGCAGGAGACCTGGATTTGATCCCTGGGTTGGGAAGATCCCCTGGAGAAAGGAATGGTTATGCACTCCAGTATTCTGGCCTGGAGAATTCCATGGACTGTATAGTCCATCGGGTTGCAAAGAGTCAGACTAGACTGAGTGACTTTCACTATTTTTTTCTGATTTCTAGGATGTAAGGATTAAGGACATGGTGGGCTGTTTTCCAGGCGTATCTTTGGGCCAAAGTATGTTTGCTGGGCAGCCTCCTAGGTCCTCCTATGGGCTCTGTTCTCCCAGGTTCCCGCATCTGAATGCCTCCCACCCCTGGTCTCCCTCCCTGGTGGTCGGCAGTGGTAACTCCCATCTGTGCTTTCTCTAGTTCCTGTTCTGATTCACTGAAGTACAGATATTGTTTTGGGATCTCTTGTTCAGTTTCTTTCATTCTTATCCTTCCTCAATGACCTGACTTTCCTATTTTCCTTTTTCCCATTGGTCAGATTCTGACATTTTGTACATTTATATTTACAATATCCACATCTATGTTGAATTTACATGAAATGACCCTTGTCATCTACACTTGAAGAAATGGGCTATTTGTCAACATTCCACTTGCCAAGATTTTGTTTTCCCTACAACTGCCTTCTCTTGATGGGACATTTATGGACTTTGAGATCTGAAGACTTGCCTGAATTTTCTCCAAAATTGTGTTTCCCAGCACCATCTGGAGTTTTCTGTATCCTTTGGTAGTTCAGTTCTACACAGGCAGAATCTGGGCACCAAAAGGGATGCCTTTTCTCATACATTAAGCTAATAACTATTTTTCCAACCACATTTGCTCACAGAATCGAAACTATTCTCAAAATCCATTAGCTGAGTGCTGAGATCCCTGATGACTTAAACTTTGATGGAGTGAGAAATTAATCAGTTTCTACCTGGAAGGTTTCTGTTAGTGCTACCAGATTAAGGAGCCTCGTCAGAGCTTCTACTTGATAAACAACAGGAATGGGCAGCCAGACAAAGCCATCTCAGGTGGGACTCTGGGCCATCAGAGAGCATGAGGGCGTGTGGGGTTGGTGTTGGCACACTTGTTCCCCCTTTCAGGAGAGGACACGCTTAAAACATTTGTAGGTGTCTGTCTAAGGGTGGGGTCCCTGACACAGAGATTTGAGTGGCTTATGGAGGGAGTGCTCTTCAGCAATAACCTGCCAGGGAGCAGAGGAAGGGGATGGGAAAGGGAATGAGTGGAACACTTAGTGGAAACAGTCTCACTTGCCTTTGGTCCATGGTGCTCTGGAGCGTACACAGTGCCCTGGGACTGCTGCAGCTTGAAGAAAGGGGCTGGGCTTTTAAAAAATTAGTTAATTTATTCATCTTTGGCCACTCTGGGTCGTGGTTGCTTCGAGAGGGCTTTCTCTGTCTGTGGTGCACGGCCTTCTCACTGTGGTAGCTCCTCTTGTGGAGCATGGGCTCTAGTGCAAAGGCTCAGTAGTTGTGGCACAAGAGTTCAGTTGCCCCTTGGTAAGTGGACTCTTCCTGGACCAGGGATCAAAACTGTGTCCCCTGCATTGGCAGGCAGATTGTTAACCACTAGAACACCAGGGATGTTCTGGACATTTTTTCTGAAACTCCTTATCAGTTACCTACCCGTGCCTCCCTCCTCTGTCTATCAACTTCTAAGCATCCTCTGCCCACCTGATGATCTTCAGCCAGGTATTAATATAATCCCTGGCAAAGCGGCCTGGGTGGGCCATTAACTGCTATACTTGTAGCCACTGGGGCCTGGACACACAGCTGGTCAAGGGTGCTGGCTGTTGTGGGTCCAGTGGGGACCCACTTCCTGGGCTGATGGTTTCCAGCCATGTCCCCACATGGCGGAGGAGGAGGGAGGTCTTGCCCTCATGGCCTGTCTAACCTAATTACTCCTTCCTCCCTGATAATGTCACATCAAGTTTCAGTGCTTCAGTGTATGAACTGGGTGAGGGACACAAACATTCAGCCCAAAACAGCAGGAAGATGGAAGATCAGATAGTCAGCCCAGTGGATGCCTGCTCTTGGCTGCCCAGGTGTAACTGTGTCATGTGGCCACACTGAGCTACAAGAGAGGCTGAGAAAATGAGATTTTGGCATTTCTGGTCTCAGCAATACAGGTAGGGAGGGGACCATGAGGCTGACACTGGAGGCTGGGCCAGATCCCTAGCAATATCTCTGTGGAGCCTTTATTTGTTGACATTGTTTTCTGAGGAGCTGCTAATTGATGACTGAGTGTGGGCAACATTGCTAGTTTCCTTAAAAGGAATGAGAGATGCTAATGAGCTTTGGGGAACTTGCTGTTCAGGGAGGGTGGTTGATCAGTAGGTCAGGACCTCTCAGTGTGACAAAGGCTATGAGAAAGGCCTGGCTCTCCACACTGTCCCACAGAACAGGAGGCCCAGAGGATGGACTCGGTCAGTTGGCTTGAGAGAGGCAGTTAGTTCATCACATGTTGGGACAATATTCTTGGTGTCTAATGTGACGGGTGAGGAATATGTGGGAATTGGCAGGGATCCATCACCTTGCAGATTTGGAGAATGGTTGGTGATTAGATCAAGTTTATTGTGACATGTGGAGTCCAAATGCTCTTACAGAATAGCTGACAGGAGCTGGCCAGTGTGCAGCTGCAAAACCAATGGCTAAGGTCAACTCAGCTCTCACTCTGGTCAAGTTCTGGAGTCAAGCTCTCCACATTGACGAGCTCTCCTAACTCACCCAGCACGACTGGTCCCTAATACATCCTCTCCATTTTACAGAGGAAGAAACTGAGGCTTAGGAAGAGTAACTCATCTCAGGTTACACAGCCCTAAGTGATGGCACCTAGTGTGTCAGCCTATGTGCTACCAGTCATGTCCAACTCTGCAATCCTATGGACTGTAGTCCAGCAGGTTCCTCTGTCCATGGGATTCTCCAGGCAAGAATGCTGGAGAGGGTTGCCATGCCATCCTCCAGGGGATCTTCCCGACCCACGTCTGTGGAGTCTCCTGCAGTGGCAGGTGGGTTCTTTACCACTAGCACCACCTGAGAAGCCCAATGACACCCAGATCTGAGCCCAAATAGTCTGATTCCAGTGTCTGCTCTTAACTCTTGATTAATTCAGCAGACATCTCCTGAGCATCAGCGATGTGACAGATGCTGTTCTAGGTGCAGGGAATACAGTACATAGGACAGACAAAATTGTGGTCCTTATGGAGCTTATCTTTTAGTGTAAGTAGCAAATACAATATTGCATAATAAATGAATCTTATTATAATGAAATAAATAAAAATACTTATTTTAAAATAAATCACAATTTTATAAACCACATGTAGTAATAATGTAACTATGTAATAAGAAGGCTTTACCTTAGTGGTAATGCTGCTGCCATCCAGCCTCCTGGCAGAACTGGGGCCCAGTGTGGAGTTTGGGAAGCACAGGATGGTCCTGGGGCCAACACAGGGATGGAGCTGACACTTCTGTGCTGGTACTACAGCCTGAAAACTTGGGATACCTGTTTCCAGGAGGGAAATCCTGGCTGGCTGGTGCTTCCTTTTTTTTTTTTTTCTGCTTTTTAGCCACATCACACAGCTTATGAGATAGTTCCCCACCAGGAGTTGAACCCAGGCCCTCAGCAGTGAGAATGCAGTCTTAACCACTGGACCACCAGGGAATTCCCCCATGAATGGTGCTGGTTTTGATGAGAGCTTTGTCCTGGGAGGATCAGAGATAAGTGTACATAAGATGACCAAGCCATGGAGTACAGCAGGACAGGTCAAGACTGAACTCAAGGTCAGATATCACAGTGGCAGCTCTGGGACAAAACTCAGGGGTTTGATGAGAAATCTATCATGCAGCTAAAGATATGCAGCGTGGGTCTGAGTCTGAAACCATCTGCCTCTTTCTGTTTTCTTTCCAACCTCAGGGTCATGATCAGAGATAGGCCTTTATATGGCAAGTTCTGTTTTCTTAATTCCATGAGGTTGGATCTCACTTTAGACTTTAGAGAGCCAACCTGTAGAATCATACCATAAATCTTATTACAGAGGGATGGGACAGCTTTTAGTTGAAGAAAAGGAATTGTAAACTACTGTACAGCCAAGGAAAATAAGATAGCTACAAAGTTCTAGGCCCATAACACTTTGTGTGTAGGGGTCAGGTTTGTTCAGGAAATTAAGGGAATTATTTAAATCATGCACTGAGTTTGCTATCAAATAGGAGCGAGTAGAAGAATTAAAGCGGGAAAAAGGAAAAACAGCTACTAAAGTGAAAAGGAGAGAAATTTATTGAGCAGAGTGACTGAGATCTTAGAGTATAGTCTGGACAGATATGAAATGAAAAATGAGATCTTGTTCTTCTTTTTTATCTTTGTGCGAAAACTGGAAAACTGTTACTGGCTTTGTGTCGAGGTTTCACCCGTTTTGCTGCTTTTGGGACACTGATTTGCTTAAACACTTGGTCCTGGGTGCATTGTTTTTTTCCCCCTGTGGTGTTCAAAAGAATAAACATTTTCTTACAGGTTAAAGAAAACTTCCTTCTTTCTAGACCAAATAAAATATTATTTTTTTAAAAAGAGAATGAGGTCTTAGAGGCTGGATGAGACATATCTGAGAAGGGACAGGAGAAGCACATTCATCCAACCCCCTTCCTAATGAAGAGGTTGCTGTGCATGTCTGCTCTAAGGTCAGAGAAGGTCACTCATCTCTGGGAGGAGAGGGGACTAATATTTCCCTGGCAGTCCTTGACTTTGGGAAACGATTGAGGGGTGTCTCTGTAAAACTGCAGGTTGTTCTCCTCAAATAAGAGCAACTGGGTAAGCTCCCTTGAGGACTGAGACAACTGCACAATATTTGGATAGATGTGAATGACAAGGCCTGAGAAGATAAAATTCTCAAGGTATTGAGTCATGACTTGGAAACGGGTTCTGTTATCAGTTCTCACAGGTGGGAAAGCAGGAATTGCCTGTGCCAGGTGGGAACTTCCTAGGGAAATTTATGGAATTGGAGTTTCCCTACAGGGAGAGGCACAGGGAATATAAGACATCCTCCAGAGGAGCCAGGCAAGATAAAAATAAACCAGGTCAGTCCTGAGTCCGTTATTGATCTGAGAAGGGCATCCCTCCTGAGTTTGAATAACTCAGGAAAGTGAAGCTAGATAAGATTTGTTTGAAAATTGTATGCTTGGAAAACGATTGACTCTCTAACTTGGTATCAGATACTCTGAGGGATCCAGAGAGACCAACCCAAGAGGAGGAAGTTAGAAAGACAAGTGTCTGGGTCAGAAAAGCAGTATGAAAGCAAACAGAAAGAAAGTGCCAGGCCAGCAGAAAGGTATGGGCCTACTCCCCATAGGGAAGGTAAGGGACCCTTTAAGGAGCAGGTTAAGCTGCTATCATCTCAGCTGTAGCTTCTGAGGGGAACAGCGGGTGCAGACACCAGAGGCCTGTCACACTCAAGCAGAAAACAGGTAGAAGAGGAGGAAATGTTACAGGCCCAGAAATTTCAAAAGCAGAAAAAAGACAGGGTCTTGAGGAGCAAACCATAGAAGATGCTCTTACCAGACCCTTGGACACAGGCCACCCCTGAGCAGCATCCTGGGGATGCCCAGAGTGAGACTGGCCAGACTCATTGAGGTTGTGAAAATAAACAAGAGACCACCCAAACGAGAACAAACAGGCTGTTTCCAGAGTCTGCTATATCAAGGGAACCGCCCATCATCATCTGTGTTTGCCAGAACCTCAGGGAGGCAGGGGATGGGGAGCTTTACAGTGAAAAATAGGGAAGATGTCAAGAAGGCAGAGGGGATAACCGAGGATGAGATGGTTGGATGGCATCACCGACTCAATGGACATGAGTTTGAGCAAGCTCCGGGGGTTGGTGATGCACAGGGAAGCCTGGCAAGCAGGGAAGCCTGCTGCAGTCCTTGGGGTCGCAAAGAGTTGGATATGACTGAGTGACTGAACTGAACAAGAGTGCTCTGATGGGAGGTTGCAGGCACAGGGACTCTGGAAGTGGGCTAACCAGAAGTGAAGCATTTTATATTTCTAATCTGGGGAACAGAGTGGGCTTTCTCTGGTCGGTCATGAGTTGGAACTGGGAGCAAACATTTGGGAAGCTGGTGGTCATTGACCAAGTCTTGGTTGTCTGGGATGATTGCTGCAGAGGTTCATGATTTGTCTTCTTAGACTAATTGCTGCAGAAGTTATGGGTCAGAGTTCTATTTTCATCTATTGTCTGGCCATTTGTCTGTTTGGTCTCTTAAGAGTAAAACTGTTCTAGAGAGCAGATTGTATGGACCTGCACATTTCCATAGTAGGAACCCCAAGACTTGGATAGTAAATGGCTGACCACAAAAAATGTAGAGGTGATTTCCTGGTTTTCAGCATTTTTCTGGCCTTGTACATGGCCCTGGACGTGTACAGAAACCTTTACGTGTGTGTGATCATCTGGACTTACAGACATGTTTTTTTCAGAGATCTTTACAGACTTTGCTTTTTTTTAAGTTTCTTTTCAGCTTGTTGTCTGTCCCAACTGTTATTGCCACCTCAGGCAAGTGCAATATTAAACAATTGCTGCTGATTGTTTTTGATAAATACCCCTGAGGAAGAGGTTGCTCATTCAGAGTAAGCTCTGAGTCAAGTCCCATAAAGACTTGCTTGATGACAGTTTCCAGGGAACTGCTGCTGCTGCTGCTGAGTCACTTCAGTCGTGTCTGACTCTGTGACCCCATAGACGGCAGCCCACCAGGCTCCCCCATCCCTGGGATTCTCCAGGCAAGAACACTGGAGTGGGTTGCCATTTCCTTCTCCAATGCATGAAAGTGAAAAGTCAAAGTGAAGTCGCTCAGTCCTGTCCGACTGTTCGCGACCCCATGGACTGCAGCCTAACAGGCTCCTCTGTCCATGTGATTTTCCAGGCAAGAGTACTGGAGTGGGGTGCCATCAAGAGAGGTCAAATAATAGCAGTTCTCTGGAGTGGTGGTTTGGGGAGGTCCAAGCCTGTCTGCTTCCCCCAGTGGCTTCTAGTTTTCACTTTGATGGTGGAACTGTGGTTTTCAAGGCTACTGTGAAGCTAGAGAGGGGAAGGGATCAGAAGAGAGCAAATTAAAATGACACAATCCTGCCTATTCTTACCAAGATGTGGTTCTTTTTCTTGGGTTGTTGCAAACCTTTTGTTAATTTCCAGAGTTTTGGAAAAGTTGACTTTCACAATTTTGCTGATTCATTGCTTTTCTGGAGAAGCAGATTTTCAGAGGTCCTTACTCTCACATGTGATAGCTTTGGTTCTGCTTCCACTGAAATGCGTATGCTTGCCTTCCTTCCTCAAACCTGTAGTCATCCGTGTTCCAGGCTTCCCCCACCCCCACCCCTTTCCAGACTATCTGCGTAAACCATTAGACATTGCCCAAAAATCAAGATTGATCATCCCTTTACCATCTCTTTGTCAAGGCAAAGTGGATAATCAGATATACTACTTCCAGTTTTGCCCAGGTAAGGATTCCTCAACATTTTTCACAGATGCTTTAGAGTGAATCAGTAATATTTCTGTTTGACTTGTGCCACAATATTTTGTAGACCATCTGTAAACCAGTCTTGAGTATTGTCTTCCTCAAATGGTCACAGGAAAGTTCCACGAGGCTCTAGGTATAGATTAAGAGGGAAAGAGCATTGCAACAAGAGGGATTGGTATGGGAGTCTAAGCCAGTACAATGTACTAGTGCTTTCAGGGCCTGACTGAGCTCAGTCTTGGATAAGCCATTTTCATTTGATGATGAATTAATGTTATGTATACCCACCTTTATGGTTGGTGGGTCAGACAATGATGGAAATTTAGTGATGGGAAGCTCAGACAACATGGTCACCTGATACCCCCAGTTAGGTGTTCAGGCTGTGCTTGGGCATAGTAGTAAGCCAATAACTATTTCTCAAAATTAGGATAATGATAGGCAGAAGAAGACATGGCGTTACTCTGAATTCTATACGTATCTGCCCTTGAACTCTCCAACTAGGGTTTACCTGATGTCCCATTGTTGTTGTTGTTTAGTTGTGAAGTCATGTCTGACTCTTTTGTGACCCTATGGACTATAGCCTGCCAGGCTCCTCTGTCCATGAGATTTCCCAGGCAAGAATACTAGAGTGGGTTGCCATTTCCTTCTCCAGGGGATCTTCCTGACCCAGGGATCAAACCCATGTCTCCTACATTGACAGGTGGATTGTTTACCTCTGAGCTACCCGGGAAGGCTAGATGTCCCATTAAGCATCCCTATTTGCCACTGCATCTCAGGTACTTGGTGAAATGTTCGCAGAATGTTGGACCCTTAAAGCAAGTAGCAAGTGGTGGTCCAGTGGTTAAGACTTCACCTTCCAGTGCAAGGGCTGCAGGTTTGATCCCTGGTCAGAGAGCTATACACCTCAGGGCCAAAAAACCAAGCACAAAGCAGAAGCAATATTGTAAGAAATTCAATAAAGACTTTAAAAAGAATGGTCCACATTAAACTTTAAAAAGATAAAGCAAGTAGCTAGGTGTGTTTCATTAACCCTTGTAGAGACCAACCCAAGTAATCAACACCTTGGGTTGGCAAACTGTGGCCTACAAGCCCAATCTGGTCACATCCATTTGTTTAAATATCATCTATAACTATTTTTATGCTACACACCTGGAGGTTTGAGTGTTTGTGACAAAGACCAGATGGCCCACAAAGCCTAAACTGCTACCTGACTCTTTACAGGACTTGTTTGCTGGCCCCAGCCTCTACCACTGGCTCCTTTGCCCTCTGAATTCCATGTAGGTTCAGTCCTGGGAGCATGGCAGAGGCTGAAGGGAAGGAGGAGAGGGAGCTGGGGGTTTCTTTCCTTTAGTTTCCTCTCTTTGCTGCCTCAAGCTCAGGACTAAAAGTCCTTGCAGGTTGTCTTGGGGCCCCCCTCCAAGCAGCCATTTCTGCATCTGGGTTCTAGTAATGTCAGTCCATCCTGCCCCTTCTGGTCCAAGGATGGCACCTCCTCCCTGCTGTCCTATCCCTGGGGCCCTGTGCTGCCCCTCATGGTTTCTGAACCTCTGCCTGCCCTTATGCAATGGCCCTTTGTTAAGCTGTCCTTAATTTAAGGATACCTTCTGCTCCTGGAACTCTGACTGACGCAGCAGATTTACAGTACTCCCTTTATAGACAAATATGTAACTCTGCCATCCTAATTTTATAGAAGAAAGAAGATACTGAAAATAATTTTACAAAGATGGTACCAGTAGGTATCTGTGCTTTGTGAAATTATCAAAGATTTTTATTATATTCTTTTTGCTTTTCCTTGACTTCATATGGTGACGATAGATTACTTTTGTGCTAAGGAAACTGTTAAATAATATAATCAAGGAAAAAAAAAAACACCCTAAGCTCTTTGGCTTGGACCAAACCCCACTGTGTCCTAAAGCTCAGTGATCTGTGATGTCTTTTCCAGGAGGTCCTGTAGAGGATGGAGCGGCCTCCGCCTTTAGAATCCGCAGCTCACCCTGCACTCAGCCTGCAGTCACAGAGACCCACGGGAGGCACACACGGATACAGTCCTGTGTGAAGTAGAGCTGCACAGCGCAAAACAGCCTGGAGCTAAAACTCCCATCCAGTTCCTCCCACCATTCTATACAGAATGAAGAGCTTTCTCCCCTGAAGAAAGGAAGGGACATGAAGACTGATTACGTTCAGCTCCCAGCCGATCCCAGTCTCTGGCTGGCATCAGGAATTCCTTACCCCAGTTGTTGAAAGCTAACTAATCAAAAATAATCATGAGAAAAAAGAGACCCCCTCAAAATGATGCATCTCCGCATATACATGTTTTCTATGCATAGCTACTCTCTGCTTGACTTATCGCAGCAGCCCACTAATGGGACTGCTGCCCCTTCTCGCCCCATTAAAGGTGATCTCTTCCTGTAAAATGCCGGTCTCATTTTTTTTTCTTGAACCTCGCCTTCTCTAACTCCTTTATCTTACAATGTGGGTGTGCATGGCACATACACAGATATACATCATGTGCATGCACACTCCCACATACATCACCACACACTCCAGATACACACTATACACATATACATCCCACACACTGTATATACATACATACTACATACACAGACACACACATACTATACACACACACACCTACACAATACATATACACCACAGCACAAACACTATATGCACACACGCCCCACATACGTACTATATATACATACACACCACACACACACTATATAACACACACCCCACATACACACACACACACACACACACACACCTTAAAGATACACCCCTCCCACACATACCACATACACACCACCACCACACACACCCCACATACAAACACCCCACAAACACACACAGCATGTACACACACACCACACTCACACCACTTTCACACACAAAGAACAGTTGCGTCGGCCCAGTGTACCTTCACTTCAGGGGCTGCCACGCGTCCTGTGCGGTGTGACTGGTATCTGCCGTGCCTGCAGCTTATGGTCCTGGATTCGTGTTAAGCCGAAGAAGCATGATAATACTCTCTTTGAAGGGTCCTTTCTCTGTGTAGCTTCCTCTTTGAGTATTCCACACTGAAAATTCTGTCTCCACCTCCCTAAACTCTGACATTTGTCTCCTCAACTCAGAGAGCTTGCCCGGTTGCATTTCAGCTCTCCATCCCTACACTGTGGTTTGGAAATTGCCTCAGGGCAGAAAGATGGGGCAATCCCAGGTTATGCCTCCTTTGTTTCTTCTAGAGATCATGGCCCTGAACTGCCTGCTGTCTGACATCTGAAAATACGTGCGTCCTATGTCCCCTTCTCCTCCCAGGTTTCTAGTTGCTTACTACAGGACGGTCATTCTGGACTTTGTCACTCCCTTACCTTGACTGGCACACACAAGTTTTGAATACCTGCCTGCCCGAATGAAAGAATAGCATACAGAGAAGTGGACTATGGCTCGTGAGCAGGATCAAAAGATCTGCACCTTGGGGTGTGACTAAGGCCAGCAGACTCGGAATCTTGGGCAGGAGCTGAATTGTGAGATGGCTTAAAGAAAGGCATCTGATCCTCCAGGAAAGAGAGGTGGCCCAACATAGTCTTTCTTAAAAATATTTCCTTTATTTATTCCTTTGGCTGTGCCAGGTCTTAGTTGCACCAAATGGGATCTAGTTCCACGACCAAGGATTGAACGTGGCCTTCTGCACTGGGAGTGCAGACTCATAGCCATTGGACCCCAGGGAAGTCCCACCCAACATAGTCTTGACTGTGGTTTTGTGTTACAGAAAATGTTTCTGAATTGGGCCCCGAGGGACCTGCATTCTGCTCTTAGCTTTCCTACACGCCCCCACTTTGAATGGCGCATGGGGCTATGTGATCTGCTTTAACCAATGAAATGTTAGTGGAACCCATGAGTCACTTCCAGGTGGCATCTTTAAAGGCCATGTGACATTTGTCACATTCTTCTTTTACTATGTAATCATGTATCTAGAATCTAGTGACCCAAGTTGGACATGTAGCATGAATAAGAAATGACTTTTCTGCTGGGTTGAAATCTGGGAATTGTTTATCAGCCCAGCATAGCCAGTCACATCTGGACTCACGTAAACACTGTCCATGCATTATTTAATTACGATTACAATTTAATACTTCCTACAGTCTCCGAGTCGTAATTATTATTGTGGATGTGGAGACCAAGGCACAAGGGGTTATGTAACTTTTCTCAATTCACAGGGTTGGTAAGTGGAGGAGATGAGTCAAGAATTCAACTCCAGGGAGTGGTCTCCAACACTCACTGCTCAACAGCACAGTCAATGAGGGTGACGCAGAGGGAGAAAGGTCCCTAGGACCTGGTGATGGTGGTGGGGAGCCTGAGGAGCAGTGCTGTGCAGGGTGGTTTTTACAGTCTGTTGCAGTGTTTGGTTTCATCTAATTGCTTTATCCTTTCACTTACAAGCTTAGAGAGAGTCTGGACGTGTCCCTGAATCTGCTTTTGACATTTTGTATTTCATGCCCATGAAGTTGTGGGGATTTTTAATTGTTGGTTGCTTTTTCAGAATAAATGAAGAAATTATATTCAAAGGGATTCCTGCATGCCACATGGAAAGCCTTTGATGATGTCTTGGCATTTGAGGAAATGAGCTTCTAAATGAATAAATAGCTATTGCATGTGATTGGACAGAATTTAAATGGCAACAAGGAAGGACCAAGAATAGCTATTCAGGTCTCCCCTGGCTCTCTTGTAATCCTTTGAATACTTAATTGGATTTTCCTTCAAGTGCCTATTCCCTCCGCCTCTTTTTTTCTTTTTTTTCTGTATTGGAGTATAGTTGATTTACAATGTTGTATTCATTTCTGGTGTACAGCAAAGTGATTCCATTATACATCTCTCTCTCTCTCTCTCTCTCTCTCTCTCTGTAAAGTGAAGTCACTCAGTCATGTCCAACTCTGTGCCACCCCATGGACTATAGCGTACCAGGCTCTTCTGTCTATGGGGTTCTCCAGGCAAGAATACTGGAGTGGGTTGCCATTTCCTTCTCCAGGGGATCTTCCTGACCCAGGGATAGAACCCAGGTCTCCTGCATTGCAGGCAGATGCTTTACCCTCTGAGCCACCAGGGAAGCTCGCTCTCGCTCGCCCCCCCTCTCTCTCTCTATATATATATATGTGTGTGTGTGTGTGTGTGTGTGTGTATATTTTCAGATTCTTTTCCACTATGGTTTATCACAGGATATTGAATATAGTTCTCTGTGCTATACAGTAGGTCCTTATATAAAGTAGTGTGTCTCTGTCAGATGTCTTTCAGTATCTCCAGTAGTTTGAATGGAGCAAGCTCATCAAGTCTATTCATGAGTCATGATGTCAGTAGAGGGCATGGAGTCAGCTGAAGAGAAGGACCCAGGGAAGGCCCGGGAGCAGAGGGGGAAGGAAGTGGAGCCATCGGTGTCACTGGCCTCAGGGATGCCCCTCCTCTGAGCCCTGCTGGCACCCAGGTCTGTGCCAGTCATCCTGTACCAAAGCCGCACTAACTGCTCACGTCCGCTAGTCTCTCAGTTCTTTCTCAGTCTCTAAGTTAACCCACAGCCCTATATGGACATATTCTGTATGTATCTTTGATATATTTCCTAAGGTAGAACCCAATATGTGGAAAATGATTGTTTATTAATTATGGTTAACCAGGAAATGGGAATTTGTTGAGAAGGAGGGTAGGAAATGCTTTATCCATCTCTTTCTGGAGGAGAAACTTGCCAGCTATCACCACCCCCAAAGAAAGCACTAGAAAAGCCTGTTGGTCAAAGAAAGCTGTGTGTTAGACATACTCCAGCCTTGATAGCATCTTAGTAGTACCTCAGAGGGGACCTCAGAGAGGATATTTATTGCACTTTGGATCTGGGTTCAATGATTTTAAGGAGAGTCTTACAAGGCAGAGAACTCATTGGTATTAGACAGAACTTATGGCATAGTTTAATGGAATATAGAGGTGAAGGTTTGGAGGTGCATATACTGGTGCATAAGCTGGTAGGTTTTTTTCTATTTGTTTTTAAAATTATTTATGTATTTGTTTGGGGCTGTGCTGTATCTTCGTTGCTGCACGGGCTTCTAGTTGCAGTGAGAGGGCTTCCCACTGCAGTGGCTTCTCTTGTTGTGGAGCACAGGCTCTGGGGTGCATGGGCTTCAGTACCTGTGGCAGGTGGGCTTAGTTGCTCCACAGCAGGTGGGATCTTCCCAGATGAAGGATCGAATCCATGTCTCCTGCAGCGGCAGATGGGTTCTTTGCCACTGAGCCACCAGGGAAGCCCTGAGCAAATAGTTTTAAAAGTAAAGTGTTTCATTGCTTTAGAGACTTATCTTCGAAGTTAAGTATTTCTTAGATTAAGTAGCCAAATGTTTTTCTGCCTGATCCCAATGTTGTTAAGCACTGAGGGGGAAAAAAAGAAGTATGTTTGTACATAAATATTCCACAGTGAAGTTGTTAAGGAAGAGTGCTCAGTCCCAGAACTGTTTAGCACAAAACCTGGAAAGTTGATTGGTTTTGGTTCTTGGGGTAGAACCAAAAGAACCTGGCCGGTATTTTGGAGACTCAAAAACTCAGCTGTTAGCAAACAGCTGATGTCTTTACTCTAACCTTTCTCAAGTGAGGATTTGCACCCTTCACATGGTACCAATCATCAAAGGTTGACCTGAATTGTTTAAATCCACTGGGGTTGAGGTAAGGTGATACTAGAATCCTCTGGCAAAGAGGACTTTAGTTTTCTGCTTTTCACAGTTACTGAGGTTTTCACAGTGTCAGTGAGTGGAGTATCTTTCAATGGGTGAAGTAGTCCATTTTGTTTCTAGTCCATCAGAAATGAGTTGACATTTGCTTTTGTATTAGTTCCTTTTAAAAATGGATTGACCCTGCATGGTTGTATAAATGGTTCTTACCAACACGGTGCTATGTCCCAAAGGAGTTAATGTGATTGCTCCTTCATCCTGAGTAAATCAGTTTCTGTTCCCTACATGTAAAGAAATAAAGACCTCTTTCCTGGAGAACGCAGGGAGGATAGTGGATTATTTTGCTTTTTGACCTATTGGCTATGGCATTGTAGCCCAAAGATGGCATGAAATGAAGCTGAAAATCATCTGCTTAAATGTTAATAATTTTATGCACTAGTGATTTGTGAAATGCAGGAACAATAAGAAAACATTCCTGAGCTTATAGAAAGATAAATTATGCAGTCAGCATCTGGAATTTAAATGATATGTTTTCCTCTTTGGATGCAAATAACCGTTAATGGTGGCAAGGGTATCGCAATCCTAATGTAATTTCTCCTCTGGAGATATGTCTTGAAAATCATGAAGCTATTTTCAATTCAAAAGATAACTTAAAAGAATTGAGTTAAAGGATAACCAAACCCAAAACAAAGCAAACTGAGAGAGAATTGTTTTCTTTGAAAAAGCCACATCTTATTCCCTTCCCTATTTGTTCTTAAGTTTTCTTAGGAATATCGGTGTTTTCTCTGCATAATAACTGAGATCATCATCATCATCATTATGTCACTTGTTGAGTGAATACCATGAGATGGGCACGATGCTAGACTCTTTAATTTCATGTCAAAAAGCTCTACAAGGTAGGTATTATTACCCCATTTTACAGGTGATAAATTTGAAGGTTAGAGAGATGGTATCATTTTCACAGCACATTGTGTCCTTCAAAGACTCATGAGTCTTTCAATGTTAGAGACAGGATGCAACTCAGCAAGCATCCTTGGTTTACAGGCAAGGACACCAAGGCACAGAGAGGGGAAATGACCTGAAGTAGAATCTTACTGTGGGTTGTACATCACGGGGGACCTTGTGATTGGATGTTCATCATCCACTCTAGCTCAACATTGGTAATTCCTCCCCTCTCATCCATTATTGATTCAGGAATGGATGATTATGGCCAGTGAAGTGTGAGGGTGAGTATGCTGGAGGGCTTTCAGGAAGAATTTCATCAATCCCTTAAGAACTCCAAGGAGAGAAGGTAGTCATCTTTTCATTAGCCCAAGAATGATGCTAACCCCAGGCTGGTAGAGCAGAGCAATAGCAGGCCCTTGTATTCCTGATGACCTTGTTGGACCTCTGAGTCAGTTAAATTTGAAGTTCATCCAACCTCTAGACTCTCTAGTTATTTTAAAGGTCTAGGGACTTCCCTGGTGGTCCAGTGGTTAACACTGCACTCTCAATGTAGACAGCCTGAGTTTGTACCCTGGTCAGGGAACTAGATCCCACATGTTGCAACTAAGATCTGGCATAGTTAAATCAATCAATCAGTCAATCAATTAAGGGTCTATATGGTTGTATAGTTATAATAAGTATATAGTAATAATAAATTCCCTTGTTACTTAATTCAGTTTGAGTCAGAATTTCTACTTGCAGCCAAAAAGATATAAACATTTAACTTGGAGTTACCCAGCTTTCCCTCTAGCTCTGCAATCTCTGTTTTATACACACACCAAGTTCAGTGAATTCAATGAGGAGAAATGCAAATTATTTTACATGTAAGGTATAACAAAGAATTGGGGAAATGAAGAAGCACAAAGTAGAGATACAGAATAAGATGTACATTGATCCTGAGGCCATTGGTAAAGTAGAGGAAGTTTCAGATTGGAAGATTGCTTGGAGATGGTTTATCAGATATCTCTTTTTAAAAAATTTTTATTGAAGTATAGGTGATTTGGTGGCTCAGAGCGTAAAGAATCTGCCTGTGATGCAGAAGAGCGAGGTTTGATCCCTGGGTCAGGAAGATCCCTTGCAGAAGGGAATGGCAACCCACTCCAGTATTCTTGCCTGGAGAATCCTGTGGACAGAGGAGCCTGGCGGGCTACAGTCCATGGTGTTGCAAAAAGTCAGACATGACTGAGGAATCAACACTATAGATGATCTACAGTGTTGTGTTAATTTCTGCTGTACCGCATATTGACTGAGTTATATACATATATAAATTCCTTTTTTTTTAATATTCTTCTTCAGTTCAGTTTAGGTCAGTTGCTCAGTTGTGTCCAACTCTTTGTGACCCCATGGATCACAGCACGCCAGGCCTCTCTGTTCATCACCAACTCCCGGAGTCCACCCAAACCCATGTCCATTGCGTTGGTGATGCCATCCAACCATCTCATCTTCTGTTGTCCCCTTCTCCTCCTGCCTTCAATCTTTCCCAACATTAGGGACTACATTAGGGTTCATCCCAGGAGATTAGATATAGTTTCCTGTGCTATGCAGTCGGGCCTTGTTGTTTCTCCATCCTATATATAATGGTTTGCATCTATGAACCCCAAATTCCCAGTCCATTCATTCTCCTCCCCCCACCTTGGCAGCCACAAGTCTGTTTTCTATGTCTGTGAGTCTGTTTCTATTTTGCACGTAAGTTACTTTGTGTCATATTTTAGATTCCACATGTAAGTGATGGCATATGGTATTCGTCTTTCTCTTTCTGACTTACTTCACTTGGTGTGATAACCTGTAGTTGCACCTATGTTGCTGCAAATGGCATTATTTCTTTCTTCTTTATGGCTGAGTAGTATTCCATTGTATATATGTACCACATCTTTTATATTCACTCATCTCAAATACTAATTTTGAACAGAATCTCGAACATGTGAGTTGATCTGTATCAACTAGATACAGCTGTACTAGTATATTACTCTCTTCAGTACACTAGAATTTTAAAATGAAAACTACGCTTCTAGAGCCATAATCATTTTTGTACTTTGACTCCACTAAGTGAATAACAAAGGTATGGATGTTTGTGCATCTGTAGGCAAGATATTATTGAGGTATTTAGACTTAACCTGGAACTTCCCTGGTGGTCCCGTGGTTAAGAATCCCAGTGCAGGGGGCCTGGGTTCAATCCCTAGTCAGGGAACTAGACACCTCACACCATGACAAAGACCCTGCATGCCTCAACTAAGACCCAGCACAGCTAACTAGATAAATAAATATTAATAAATAAAAATAAATATTAGACTTGACCCACTCACTTATATTTTAGAGGTTTGAGACCTGTAAAGACATAAATATTCATTTGCTTCTTTTTGTCTCTACAAACATGGCCTTTTCACACCAAAATAAAGTGTTTGAGTTTTGTTTGAGAAATATTGAATTCTTCTTCCATATGTGCCTCAGTTTTACCTGCTTCCTGAGAGGTCAGAAGTTTGCAGCTAGAACAAGTATACCCACCCACTCACCTCCACCTGATTAGAAATCCAGGAGCAAGTGAGATTAGTGCTGGGGTTACTCTTTGGTGGGCCACTTAGCAATATTTTCTTGCATTGCCCAGTCTGACTTTCCATGTTCTTGAGACCATGAGCTCAAGAACAAAGAGACTGTGTAGGCTGTATTTAAGTTCAAACACATCAGCTCAGTTCAGTTCAGTTGCTCAGTCGTGTCCGACTCTTTGCGAAACCATGAATGACAGCATGCCAGGCCTCCCTGTCCATTACCAACTCCCAGAGTTCATTCAGACTCACGTCCATCGAGTCAGTGATGCCATCCAGCCATCTCATCCTCTGTCATCCCCTTTGCCTCCTGCCCCCAGTCCTTCCCAGCATCAGAGTCTTTTCCAATGAGTCAACTTTTTGCATGAGGTGGCCAAAGTACTGGAGTTTCAACTTTAGCATCATTCCTTCCAAAGAAATCCCAGGGCTGATCTCCTTCAGAATGGACTGGTTGGATCTCCTTGCAGTCCAAGGGACTCTCAAGAGTCTTCTCCAACACCACAGTTCACAAGCATCAATTCTTCGGCACTCAGCCTTCTTCACAATGCAACTCTCACATCCATACATGACCACTGGAAAAACCATAGCCTTGACTAGATGGACCTTAGTTGGCAAAGTAATGTCTCTGCTTTTGAATATGCTGTCTAGGTTGGTCATAACTTTTCTTCCAAGGAGTAAGCGTCTTTTAATTTCATGGCTGCAGTCATCATCTGCAGCGATTTTCCTTTTTTTCAGGAGGAGCAAACTTCCTAGTCTGCTGGACTCCAGCACACCCACATGATTTGCTCTGGCCAGTAGAATATGGATGAGTGGAAAAGGAACTTTGTTGTTTTAAGCCACAGAAATTTTTGACCTTATCTGTTACTACAGCAAACCTCCCAAATGCTGAGTGATGCGGTGACAGGCAGCAGGGTGCGTAGTTACACAGTGTGGCTGCTGTCACTCACTGGAAATGATTAACTTACAGGTGGCACTTACCCTGAATATGACCAATTCTTAAAAACACATCATTCTTTTTTTAAAAAAAGATAAATAGTGATTTATTTGGCCATGCCAGGTCTTTGTTGTGGCGTGCGGGATCTTCAGTTGCAGCAGGCAAGAGCTTTTAGCTGTGGCATATGAACTCCCAGTTGTGCTGTGTGAGATCTGATTCCCTGACCAAGGATTGAAGCAGGCCCCCTGCACTGGGGCACAGAGTCTTCGCCACTGGGCCATCAGGAAAGTCCCAGTACGGCCAATTTTTAAGATACTGTTTGTAATTTTGAAAGGCAAGATAAAACAAAAGATGTGAAAAAGATGTTAGCCCCGAGAAAAAGATCCGAAAGACTGATAAAATGGGAACATAGTCCAGTCACAGAAAAAAATTAAAGTATAATTTCTGTACATCTTTGTTCATGAATTTTAAGTCTTTTACCTACAGCATTTATTGGTGAAAAGGTTCTAATGAGGCAGAGGTTCTGAACTCTCTGTGGCCATAGAAAACCAACATGCAAAGAAAAGATCTTGGCACCTATCCTCACTAATTTACCTTAGAAGGTTCCTATTTTATTTCTAGCCTCTCTTCCCCCTCGTGGTAGTACTGGTCTAGTCCCTAAGTCGTGTCTGACTCTTGGCGACCCCGCGGACTGTAGCCCGCCAAGCTCTTCTGACCCTGGGATTCTCCAGGCAAGAATACTGGAGTGGGTTGCCATTTCCTTCTCCAGGTTCCCCCTTGTAGGGGAACTTTGGTACTAAATATTTGTACTCTGTACATATGCAAATATTTGGTTCATGTGTCCCAGTGCTGATTCATACATAAAAAGTTTGATTCAATCCTCAGTATTTGGGGTGAATAATTTAAAAAGCCCGACCCTCATTCTTAGAGCATCTTCTACAGATTAGAGGCTTCTATAGACTATGATTTATTTCCTAGTAAGTGATTTCACTTTAAGACTCCAGTTCCTTATAGGCAAAATGAGAACCCTATTAACTGTCCCGTCACATTATAGTTTTGTTATAGTGCTTTATAAACGGTAAATTCTACATGCATGATTATTCTTTTCCATTGACTACCTTGTATGTTATTGCTACTGTTACCACCTGTATAATGCCTGCTATTCGCAAAGCTAATTAATCCATGTTATTTATTAAATTTTCTCAGCAACATGCAATTCCTATAGTTAAGGGCAGAGATGTGGCGAGAATAATTGCAACTCTCCTCTGCTTTTCTCTCTTCCTTTTCCCTCTCCTCTCTTATAAGGAGATCTGTGCTTCTCTTGTGACCAGGAGCAATGGAATTTGAAAGCAGATCAAATTCCTTTAAGTGGAAAAGGATGAGATTGGGAGGGGCAGCCTGAGAAGATGAGGAACCCAGCAGGAGTAAGGAGAGTCAAGAGTGGAAGCTTGAGAAAGAGGAGGAAAAGGGAGGAGAAATCGGTGCCATGATGGGGAGCTTTGGAGAGAGATGAAAAACAGTTATTTTCCAGAAGTTCTACTGTGCTGTGCTGTGTAAATCCCTTGTCTCTGGCTTCTCAAGACACATTTCAACAGTTTGTCTGGTTCTAAGAAAATATGCTGTTGGTATTTTTATTCTCATCGCATTCCATTACGTTACATACAGAGATTAGCTTGGGGAGAACTGACAGTCCTTCCATACAAAAACAGCGCATGCATATTCATGTCTTCAACTTTTCTTTTTCATACTTATCTCAGTGTAAGTTTCCTTCAACACAGTTTGCCTATTTCTTGTTAATTTGAATCAATTCTGTTGAAATTTATTTCTATTTATTTTATATTTTTGTTGCTTTTGCAAAGGGTATCTTTTATTCTATAATATTTTCTAAGAGCTTGCTGTTTTTCTATTGGTCTATTTTTTATTGCCTCCTAATTTTTTTTTAATACATTTCATTTTGTTCTCTTAGATGACTGCTTTGGTTAGTACCTCTGTAACAATGTTAAATAACATGGAATTAGTGTAGGTCATGGACCTGTTCCCTACTTTATTGAAAATACTTTGTAGTGTTTCTCTAATGCTACATCTTGGGTTGAGATGTACTTATCAGTAGCCATGTTTGTTTCTATTGTCAAGTATTCGTCTGTCTGTTTCTATGGAAATTAGCATAACTAACTTGTCCTTGTCTGGGTCTTTCTTGGTTTTAGCATTGAGAGTACAATGTCTTGGGAAACTGTTTATAGACAAATCATGATTGGGCACTTGAACTAAAATCAAGAATGAATGTGAATCTTATCTGATCATTTTCAGCATCTATGTGGATACCTTATAATTTTTCAAGTGGACGGATTAATGTAATTGATTGATTGTATTTATATGTTTTTACAGCATAGAGCTGACTTTTTCCTCTTGATGTGAACTCCAGCAACTAATCTTACGCTCGTTCGCTAGCCAATTGCTGGAATCTCTTTGGTAAAAGTTTATGTTAGCTATTTTTGTCAATAGTCATAAGCGAGATCAGTCAGGCTGTGGTTGTATGTTTTATCTTTGCTGGATTTAGGTACCGATGTTGTGGTGATTTCATAAAAAGAATTTAGAATCTTCATTTCCTTTTCTAGATTCTGCAACAATTTAAATAGCATTGGCTGTTCTGTCCCTTAAAGTTTTGGTAGGTCTTCCTTGTGAAGCCATCTGGACTTGGTATTTTTGTGATGGGTAGCTATTTTTCTAGTTCCTCTCCACCCAACAGTAACTGGTCTGTTTAGACTATCTATTGCTTTGGGGTTCAATTTAGTAACATGTTTCATTGGGCAGTCCTCCATTGAGGTTTTCAAATTATTTCATAGTCAGGTTTTAAAAATATCTGAATAGAATTGATAAAAATAGTTTCTTATGATTTTTTTAGTTTATACTATATATCTGCACATTTTTCCATTTTCTTTTTTATGCTTCATACCCTTATCTCTTAACTTAGCCTGTGGTTTTCAATTTGGAGGTTTTTTCCTCCCCCTGCAACAAATGTCTGTCTGTCTCTTTCTCTTATTTATATGTCTCTCTATGTACTTTTTATATTTTACTCTTATATAATTAGTTGATTTCTGTTTTTATTTATTAATGATTTCCTTCTGCTTTATTTTTAGTTTTTGCTATTTTTTAACTCCTTGAGAATATGTGTGTAATTTATTTTTCTCATCCATTCTTATTTATAACATAAGTGCTTAAGATTATGAATTTTAGGGACTTCCTTGGCAGTCCAATGGTTAAGAGTTCACCTGCCAAGGCAAGGAGTATGGGTTTGATCCCTGGTCAGGAGCTAACTTCCTACATGCCTTGTGGCCAAAATACCAAAACATAAAACAGAAACAATATTGTAGCATAATCAATAAAGACTTTAAAAATAGTCTACATCAAAAAAATCTTTGAAAAAGATTATGAAATTTCTTTGAGAATTCTTTAGCTGTTGCCCGTAGATTCTGTCATATAGTATTTTCAAAGCTTTTTCAAAGTCGCTCATCTCTAGTGTAATTTCATCATAATCAAAGAATGTTATCCATTTAATTTCCACTTTAGGGTCTTGGCACTATTACTTGCATTCCCATGCAGAATCCAGGCATCTTCCCAGGCAGCTCACATACCCAATCTCTCCAAAGAAATGACTGTTCATTTTGTCCCTCAGTCTTCACTACTCCATGCTTTCAGCATCTCCCAGAACTCTGTTAAATTTTCTCTGCATTTAGTAACTCTTCCTCATATAGAGTGATTCAGAGTGATTCTGTCAGAAGTGGAGTTTGCATTGGGTCTTTCATTATCCTTGTTGTTTTGGGCAATTTCCAAGGTTAAAGGGGTGACAAATTTCTTTATTCTGCCATCTTACAAATGGCATGTTGTTCTAGACGTTCAGCAGAGGACAAAGTCATCTGGAGAAGTCACATGTGTGCTCCCCAGCATCCCATCAACTAGACTCTGAGGTCTCTGCTGAGCCTGGTACACAGACTCTTTCAATGTGAGTTCACTCTGAGCTCAGAGAAACCAGACTCTGCTCTCTCAGTTGTTTCTCCAAACTAGCTACTTTCTATTCCTTTCCTGACATTTTGTCTCACTCCTCAGCTTCTGGGGAGGGAGTAATTGAGCTGAATCCTGTGAGAACATTCTAGAAAAGGAGGAAAATGTGCAAAGGGCTGGAGATGAGAAAGACATGGGATGTTTGGGGAACCGAAGATGGCTAGAGTGACCAGCTCATAGAGGGAAAGGAGCCTAAGAGGGAAGGGTGGCTGGAAATGCAGGGGGCTTATAAGCCATGGTAGGAAGTTGGGATTCTTTAAAGTTAGTTTCTATTGGAGTATAGTCGCTTGACAATGTTATGTTAGTTTCTGCCATACAGCAAAGTGAATCAGCTATATGTATAACTATATCCCCTCTTTTTGGATTTCCTTCCCATTTAGGCCACCACAGAGCATTGAGTAAAGCTCCCTGTGCTATAAATGATAGGTTCTCATTAGTTATCTGCTTTATACATGGTAGAACGTATATGTTAATATCAATCTCCCAATTCACCCCCTCTTCCTTTACCCCTTGGTATCCATGCCTTTGTTATCTGTGTCTGTATCTCTATTTCTACTTTGCAAATAAAAGCATCTGTGAAATTTTTCTAGATTCCACATAGCTGTGTTAATATATGATATTTGTTTTTCTCTTTCTGACCTACTTCACTCTGAATGAAAGCCTCTGGGTCCATCCACATATCTGCAAATGACCCAGTTACTTTCCTTTTCATGGCCAAGTAATATTCTGTTATATATGTGTACCACACCTTCTTTATCCATTCATCTGCTGATGGACATTTAGGTTGCTTCCATGTTCTAGCTATTGTAAATAATGTTTCAAAGAACATTGGTGTACATGTGTCTTTTTGAATTATGATTTGAATTATGATTTGAATTATGATTTTCTCTTGTGATCTCAAGAGGCACTCTCTTCCCCAACCCTAAAACATTCTCTGCTATGGGATTTTAAATTCCCTTGGTGGGCCAGTTCTTTATAAAGTTACTGAAGACCCCGGTATATAGCAGGTACAGATAATCAGGATGAATAACTTAAAATAATAAAATAAATAATAAAGGAGCATAAGCTCTAAAAATGCCCAGGAGTAGGATTGCTGGCTCATAATTTAGTTTTACTTTTATCTTTTAAAGGAACCTCCATACTGTTCTCTGTAGTGACTTAATCAATGTACATTCCCACCTACAGTGTAGGAGGATTCACTTTTCTCCACACTGTCTTCAGGAAGTCAGGCTTTTATTCTTTTATTTTAAGTTGAAGTAAAGCTGAGCACCGAAGAATTGATGCTTTTGAACTGTGGTGCTGAAGAAGACTCTTGAGAGTCCCTTGGACTACAAGGAGATCCAACCAGTCCATCCTCAGGGAGACCAGTCCTGAGTGTTCATTGGAAGGACTGATGCTGAGGCTGAAACTCCAGTACTTTGGCCACCTCATGCGAAGAGTTACTCATTGGAAAAGACCCTGATGCTGGGAAGGATTGGGAGTAGGAGGAGAAGGGGACGGCAGAGGATGAGATGGCTGGATGGCATCACCAACTCGATGGACATGAGTTTAAATAAACTCTGGGAGTTGGTGATGGACAGAGAGGCCTGGCGTGCTGTGATTCATGGGGTCACAGAGTCGGACATGACTGAGTGACTGAACTGAACTGAACTGATAGGTGATAAGTTACAGGTGTACAATATAGTGAGTCACCATTTTTAGAGCTTATGCTCCTTTATTATTTATTTTATTATTTTAAGTTATTCATCCTGATTATCTGTACCTGCTATATACCGGGGTCTTCAGTAACTTTATAAAGAACTGGCCCACCAAGGGAATTTAAAATCCCATAGCAGAGAATGTTTTAGGGTTGGGGAAAAGAGATCACAAGAAGAGGAGATTATTCCAAAGGGTGGTCCTGCCTGGGGATACCCCTCTTTGCCCATAGACCAAGGGATGTGCACTCTTCTTAAGCAAGTCTGGTGTTCAGTCACATGGGCTATCGGGGACCCATGTGCTATAAGAAGCCTTCTCTTGCCATTCCTGGTGCCCAGCAGGCATGGCAATGAGTGTCATATTTAGATTACATACCCCATGTAGGGGCAACTAGCTTCTGAGGGTGACACGCACACTTTGGCTTCTCCTTTCCCCTTCTGCTTATTAACACCTTTCAGCCAGTAAAGGTCATGGACATAGATATACCTGTTAGCTGCTTGTCGCCAGTTCCCTACAACGCTGGCCTACTCCAGCGTGCCAGGGGTTAGCCTCTAGTCTAAGGGCTCTCTTTCCCTGTTTGCCCCTCACAGACCCCACAGCAGCAGCTGGTCCTATGGGGCGCATCCTCTGACGACTCTACCCCTTTGATGCCTCCACCAGCCTCTGCACTCGGCCGACCCCTACCCCCTCATCAATGTCCCATTCTCTGTCAGCCTCTCACGTGTTTCTCCTTGGCGGGCCTCTGTCCGCTGCTCTCTTTGCTTCTCGGGCTCCACATTCTGCCTGGATGGCCTGTCCTTGTCCATGGCAGGAAGGACATCCTCAGGTTCTGAGGATGTCTGTGTCTGTTCTGCCCCCTCAGCCCTTTGTTGGACAGCCGCCCCAGTCACCCCCCACCCCCCAGCAGTTCCCAGTCAACAGGCTGAGAGCAGAACACATTTGCCACCCCCATCAGCTCCACGTGCAGCCACAAGATGACCCAAACCTAGGGCTGTCCCCAACGCCACCTTCTCCTGGACCTCATGCCTCTTCAGCCCCAAACCCCATCAATCCCCCAGAAACTCCCCTCCATTCCCTTCCATTGTCTTCCTCCTGCAGTCACCCCCAATTGACCAAACATATCCTTCTTCCCTGGACTCATAAAACCCCTGTGAGCTCATCTTCTACTGCAGTCTTTGTCTGCCCCTCCCCTACTCTGTCTTCCAGCCAGTGATGGGTTATCTTCCAGGAATGGCCTCTTGCCCCCACTGTCACCCCTGCCCCACCATAGATTAAAGGCCGAGGACCAGACGGGCAGAGGGGTGCCATGCAGCCACGGGGATTAGATGGAGCAGAGGCCTCTGTTTTCCCCCTTTGACTGTGTGTGCATACTCAGTCGCTTCAGTTGTGTCCAGTTCTTTGTGACCCTATGGACTGTAGCCTGCTAGGCTCCTCTGTCCATGGGGATTCTCCGAGAAAGAATACTGGAGGGGGTGGCCATGCCTTCCTCCAGGGGATCTTCCTGACCTAGGGATTGAACCCACATCACCTGTGTCTCCTGCATTGGCAGGCAGCTTCTTTATTTCTAGCGCTGCCTGGGAAGCCCTCTGGCTGTGTTAACTTCTGGCAGAGACTGAACTCTAGGGAGCACAGTGAGGAACAAACTCAGGTCAATCCTTTTTCTGACACTGGGGCAGGATGAGAGCCAGAAGAATGACCTTGAGTTACAAAAGAAAACATGATAACCCTAGCACACCTCAGATCTGAAGGCCAGCACTGGTTATCGTCACATCTTTTTCTTCACTAGATGGGGATACCCGCCAAGTCCCTATCTATGTAGCCCTTGGGCCCAACTCAGGGTCTGGACCGTCCTAGGTGGTCAGTGCATTTTATAGAACTTTAATGCATGCCTCAGACCTCACTGCTCACAGTGTCAGTGAGAGAATCTCTGAGAAAAACCTTCTGCTCTTTCAGAGAAATTTGGGTTAATACTGACAGAGGCAGCTAGGAACAAAAGCAGGAGAGGGAGAGATGTGATGGGGGGGCAGAGAAAGAGAGAGAGAATATGTATGAGCTGGGCTTCTCTGGGGTAGGGCCTGTGGAATATTATTCAAGGAGCTCAGCCGGGAGCAGAGCCGGGACACTTTTCAGTGAGTTGGCTCTGGGGTTGGCAGGCAAGAATTTGGCTGAGGCCAAGCAGGCTCATTCACATTGTTTATTCCTTTGCATTGTGTGGGGAGGAAGTCACCCTTGGCTGTGAATGGCAGCAGCAGTCCCGGCTGATCCTTACGTGCCTGAGCGTCACCCAGGGTGGCCTCGCCAGCTGCCAGGGGCTCCCCGGGCTTGGCAGCCCCCTCCCACCTGGTCCAGTGAGGACAGCTGGCCCCCGCCTTCCTCAGGACCTCACCCTGCCCACCCTCTAGGCAGTGGCGGGAGGCAGGAGGGCTGGATGATTGTGTTCATTCTCAGAGAGCCTTCCTGGGTGGCTTGTAGGTTTCCTAGGAGTCATCGTTTTTGCTCATAATCCAGAAATTAATGCAGACAGCCTTGCTCCATAGCTTAATTTTTGTCTTTGTAAGCTGGTGGATTTATTTAAAACAATGTCACCTTCCCAAATCTGAAAGTAGCATCCCTGGCCTTTCCCATGATTTGTTCTATTTGTTCTTCGGTTGACTTTTAACTACAGTGTAGAAGGTTCGGTTGACTTTTAACTACAGTGTAGAAGGTTTGCAACATGTAAGGAACATGATTTTAAAATATCAGGTTCCAGGGACTTCCCTGGACATCCAATGGTTAAGATTCTGTGTGCTTAGTACAGGGGACAAGGTTTGATCCCTGATCAGAGAACTAAGATCCCATATGCCTCACAGTGTGGTCAAAAAAAAAAAGAAAAAGAAAAAAAAATAGATTCCTGTCTGTGGCAAGGTTCTAGAAGAACATGTGGGACCTGAAATATGACTATGGTCTTTTCCAGAAAATGTGACCTGTCTCACTCGTCTTCAGTTTCCTCCTAGCTCCATAAACTCCATACACGCTGCTCTTTAAACTCTGTTGAATGTCTTTTAAAGGCATGCACTATGGTCTGAGTGTCCGTGTCCACTCCTCACCCCCATTCATGTGTTGAAAACCTGATGCCCAAGGTGAGGGTTTGGAGTTGGGTCTTTGGGCAGCAAAGCCCTCGTGAATGGAATTAGTGACCTCATGACAGAGACCTCAGAGTAATCCCTGGCCTCTTCCTTTAGGGGTGGGTACAGCGAGATGGCTGTGACTCAGAAGAGGGACCTCAGCAGACCAGGCTGGCATTCTGGTCTCAGATATCCAGCTTCCAGAACCGTGGAAATGCATTGCCATTGCTTTCATATTAGGCTGGGAACTCCTCGGCTGTGGAATTTAGTTTATACCAGTCTGAACGGACCGTCAGTGTCTGCAGCCGTATGACAATCTTGTAGGTTAGGGCTCACGATCTCCACTGAGAGGGCCAGTAAGTGGCAGGACAAGGATTTCAGAGCATGTTCTTCTTTCCCATCACTGCTCCCAATGTGCTGGTTCAAATCTCACTTCCCCTTTTCAAACCAATGCCCTGATCAGATTCCAAAACTTCACACCCAACAACTGTTAGTAGCACAATGGTTATTTGACTTCAGCATCTGCAACCCAGCCTTTGTTGTTGTTCAATCACTCAGTCGTGTGTGACTCTCTGTGACCCCATGGGCTGCAGCATGCCAGGCTTCCCTGTCCTGCATGATTTCCCGGAGTTTGTTCAAACTCATGTCCATTGAATCGATGAAGCCATCTAACCATCTGATCCTCTGTCATCCCCTTCTCCTCCTGCCCTCAGTCTTTCCTAGCATCAGGGTCTTTTCCAGTGAGTCAGCTCTTCGCATCAGGTGGCCAAAGAAGTGGAGCCGTAGCGTCAGTCTTCCCAATGAATATTCAGAGTTGATTTCCATTAGGGCTGACTGGTTTGATCTTGCAGTCCAAGGGACTCTCGAGTCTTCTCCAGCATTACAATTGGAAAGCATCAATTCTTTGGTGCCCAGCTTTCTTTATGGTCCAACTCTCACATCCATACATGACCACTGGAAAAACCATAGCTTTGACTATACAGACCTCTGTAAGCAAAGTGATATCTCTGCTTTTTACTCTAAGTTTGTCATAGCTTTTTTCCACCTAGTCTTATTTGTAGTTAAAACCCCAATCTCCTACCAACTGTTAAGACTTCATCTTATCTCCCTTTTCCCTAGCTCAGCTAAAGTTGGGGTGTGAGGCTCCTGAAATAGAGAAGGCATGGGGCTCTCAGGGACCCTCTCTGATACCGTCAAGGGCTCTTGGCCTCCTTAATCAATAAAAATTGATTGGAGGCCAGGCAAGAAATCCAGGCAAGGCTTTACTGGGGCCTTTGCTGCAGCAAGGCTGGGCGAGGGGTGAGAAAAGCAACAGGTTCCCTTGATCACTCACTGCCCAAGGTGGGGAAGCCGGGCGTTGAGCTGATTTCTTATATGGGGTGAAGGCAGGTGTGTCCTGAGGTCTGGCTGGAGGGTGGCTTCAGTGTTTGGCCCCTCTTCTGGTGTTGTCAAGTGCAAGAGGCATACACAGTACCCTGCTTTCGCTCCCAGCTCTTCACAAGTGGTGGTTGAACAATTTGGTCTTTTTGTATCTTTTGTCCAGACTTCGCCCCTACTGCATATGCAAGCAGTTATTTTTAGCGCCATGCACTTTCTTTGTATTTTGTTGCTTGAGGAGACATTTGTCCAGGTGCAAGCACTGCAGCCAAGGGTCCCAAGCCCCAGCCTGTCTAGTCTCCCCCCCGCCCTGAGTCTCCGTGAGTTCCACTGGGAGGAGGGACTGGGACGGTGGCCCAGTGTCTCATTTACTGGCTACTCCTAGTGCGGAGTGGCTCCCAGCCTCCCTCTGGTTCCAGGTGATCTGTGTTGACGGTGAGCAGCTTTCCTCGGGATGCCGTTCACTCTATCCCACCCGCCTGATAAAGAACCTTTGCAGAGGGCAGTTGCATCTTTTTTCATCACCTACAGGAGGAGTTTGGACTTGAATCCTTTCTGGGTGGATGATGGCCTTCGGCAACTGAAAATGTCCACATAGCCTCTGGGTTTCTGTCTCCTTTTCACACCTCTGTGACCTTCATGTGAAGTCACAAACTTCCACAGCCTCTTCCACGCCATCCAATGGCCTTGAGGAACAGTGGGGGTGTGATGAACATGGCTCACACTTTGTCCAGACACACCACCCCAGGCCCCTACCTTCCACACTGGCCACCCCCAACCTGAGAACTCCGCAGGCAAGAAGCCTGGTCCCTCGGCCCATCTGTTGGGGACGCTGCCAGCATCACCCGGGAATTCCTTCCCTCTCTTTGCCTTGGCAGCTGGGATCCAAGGTAGATGTGTGGGTGTCTACAGCCCAGTGGGCATCCAGCTGAGGAGTGCGGCGTGTGTCTGAGGTCCCACTTCACCCCATGGGGGTCTCCAGGGTCCTCGTGTGACTTGGGGCACAAGGGGAACCAGTTCAAGGGCCTCTTAATCGAAACTTGCAGTTTCCTGCTCTTTGTAGAATTTTGCCAAGGAATGGAGTTCTTACTTTTCTTTCTTTCCAGTTTTATCCTGGATCTCAACTCTGGGGCCATAGGAAGCTTCCCACTCAACACCTGGCTACAGCCATAAAACAGCTGGGCTGACCTCTCATCCATCCTCCACACTGTACAAAGGAGGGCGCCCAACACGGAGGAAAGGCGGCTTCACTCTAAGTGAACAAACTCAGGCCAGGTGCCCACCTGGAGCCAATCATGGGGCTGCAGAAACTTCATACGCTGATGAGCTTAAGTCTATGGGGCTCACCCTGGAGCTGGGATGAGATTATTCTTTTTTTCCACATTTTATTGTCATTGTTGTTTAGTTGCTAAGTCATGTTTGACTCTGTGACCCCATGGACTGTAGTCCACCAGACTCCTCTCTCCGTGGGATTTCCCAGGCAAGAACACTGGAGTGGGAAGAGGAGAATGAAAAAGCTGGTTTAAAATTCAATATTCAAAAAACTAAGATCATGGCATCCGGTCCCATCACTTCATGGCAAATAGATGGGGAAACAGTGGAAACGGTGACTGACTTTATATATCTGGGCTCCAAAATCACTGCAGATGGTGACTGCAGCAATGAAATTAAAAGACACTCCTTGAAAGGAAAGTTATAACCAACCTAGACAGCATATTAAAAAGCAGAGACATTACTTTGTCAACAAAGGTCCTTCTAGTCAAAGCTATGGTTTTAATTCTTTCCATTCTCCATTTCCTTCTCCAGAGGAAAATCTCCAGACCAGAAATCACACCTGCATCTCCTGCATTGGCAGGTGGTTTTCTTGCTACTGAGCTACCAATTCAGTTCAGTTCAGTCACTCAGTCCTGTTTGACTCTTTGCAACCCTATGGACTGCAGCACGCCAGGCCTCTCTGTCCATCACCAACTCCCAGAGCTTGCTCAAACTTATGTCGATCAGGTCTGTTATGTCATCCAACCATCTCATCCTCTGTCGTCTCCCTCTCCTGCCTTCAGTCATTCGCAGCATCAGGGTCTTTTGCAATGAGACTCAGTTCTTTGCATCAGGTGGCCAAAGTATTGGAGTTTCAGCTTCAACATCAGTCCTTCCAATGAATATTCAGGACTGATTTCCTTTAGGATTGATTCGTTTAATCTCCTTGCAGTCCAAGGGACCCTCAAGAGTTCTCCAACACCACAGTTCAAAAATACCAATTTTTCGGTGCTCAGCTTTCTTTAGAGTCCAACTCTCACATCCATATATGACCGCTGGAAAAACTATAGCTTTGACTAGAAGGACCTTTGTTGACAAAATAATGTCTCTGCTTTTGAATATGCTGTCTAGGTTGGTCATAACTTTCCTTTCAAGGAATAAGTGTCTTTTAATTTCATTGCTGCAGTCACCATTTGCAGTGATTTTGGAGCCCAGAAATATAAAGTCAGTCACCGTTTCCACTGTTACCCCATCTATTTGCCATGAAGTGATGGGGCCGGATGCCATGATCTTAGTTTTTGAATACTGAGTTTTAAACCAGCTTTTTCATTCTCCTCTTTCACTTTTATCAAGACGCTCCATGGTTCCTCTTTGCTTTCTGCCATAAGGGTGGTGTCATCTGCATATCTGAGGTTATTGATATGTCTCCCCACAATCTTGATTCCAGCTTGGGCTTCAGCCAGCCAGGCATTTTGCATCATGTATTCTGCATATAAGTTAAATAAGCAGAGTGACAATATACAGCCTTGTATATTGACGTACTCCTCTCCCGATTTGGAACCAGTCCGTTGTTTCCTGTTCATTTCTAACTGTTGCTTCTTGACCTGCACACAGATTTCTCAGGAAGCAGGTAAGGTGGTCTGGTATTCCCATCTCTTGAAGAATTTTCCAATTTGTTGTGATCCACATAGCCAAATGCTTTGGCGAAGTCAATAAAGCAGAGGTAGATGTTTTTCTGGAATTCTCTTGCTTTTTTGATGATCCAGTAGATGTTGGCAATTTGATCTCTGGCTCCTCTGCCTTTTCTAAATCCAGCTTGAACATCTGGAAGTTCTCAGTTCACGTACTGTTGAAGCCTGGCTTGGAGAAATTTGAGCATTACTTTGCTATCGTGTGAGATGAGGGCAATTGTGTGGTAGTTTGAGCATTCTTTGGTATTGCCTTTCTTTGGGACTAGAATGAAAACCGACCTTTTCTAGTCCTGTGGCCACTGCTGAGTTCTCCAAATTTGCTGGCATATTGCGTGCAGCACTTTCACAGCATCATCTTTTAGGATTTGAAATAGCTCAGCTGGAATTCCATCACCTCCACTAGCTTTGTTCGTAGTATGCTTCCTAAGGCCCACCTGACTTTGGATTCCAGGATGTCTGGTTCTAGGGGAGTGCTCACACCATTGTGATTATCTGAGTCATGAAGATCTTGTTTGTACAGTTCTTCTGTGTATTCTTGCCACCTCATCTTAATACCTTCTGCTTCTATTTGGTCCATACCATTTCTGTCCTTTATTGAGCCCATCTTTGCATGCATGAAATGTTCCCTTGGTATCTCTAATTTTCTTGAAGAGATCTCTAGTCTTTCCCATTCTGTTGTTTTCCTCTATTTCTTTGCACTGATCACTGAGGAAGGCTTTCTTATCTGTCCTTGCTATTCTTTGGAACTCTGCATTCAAATGGGTATATCTTTCCTTTTCTCCTTTGCCTTTAGCTTCTAGGGAAGCCCTTAAATGGAGTATAATTGCTTTACAATGCTGTGTTAGTATGTAACAACATGCTGTACAACAGCATGAATCAGCTAAAAGCATACATATGTCCCCTCCCTCTTGAATCTCCCACCCTGCCTCATCCCACCTCTCTAGGTCATCACAGAGCACTGCGCTTAGCTCCCTGTGCTATACAGCAGCTTTCCACTCGTGATCTCTTTCACACATGGTAGCTTATATATGTCAACCCCAATCTTCTGGTACAGCCCACCCTCCCCTTCCCTCACTGTGTCCACATATCTGTTCCCTACGTCTCTCTCTCTGTTTCTCCTCTGAATGACTGGGCTGTGTGCTCCCGGAGGCACTGTGCATTAAGACCTAAGACCTAAAACCCTCTTTCTGCTCTGTCTTTGCTATAAGACTGTGAGCTCATTGAGGGCAGGGGCTGTTTGGTCCATTGCTGTAAATATTTCCATGCCTCCCTTCGAGCCTGGCGCATGGCAGGGGTTTCATTGAAGGTTTCATTGAATTCAAATAACAGGAAGCAGAGCTTGGAGCACCAGCCATTTAAGGTCTGCAGTCCTCAAAGATGAATGGACTCCATTTGTATGCACAGGCAGGGTCTACTTTTCAACTTGCCACATTTGTCTTATTTTCCCTTTCCTAATGGACCCCTTGGAGAAGGCAATGGCATCCCACTCCAGTACTCTTGCCTGGGAAATCCCATGGACAGAGGAGCCTGGTAGGCTATAGTCCATGAGGTCGCAAAGAGCCGGACACGACTGAGCGACTTCACTTTCACTTTTCACGCATTGCAGAAGGAAATGGCAACCCACTCCAGTGTTCTTGCCTGGAGAATCCCAGGGACGAGGGAGCCTGGTGCGCTGCCGTCTATGGGGTCGCACAGAGTCGGACACGACTGAAGTGACTTAGCAGCGGCAGCAGTGGGCCCCTAGGCTTTCCATCTCGCCTTCTTGGTCCTTTATTCTACAGTCTTTGGTCTGTGTGATGGTTTCTACCCACGTGGGTGGAGCATTGCCCGGGTCTGCCTGAGGATGGTTAGCTCCATAACATCTGTTCCCAGGAATGTACCGCATTTTAATTGCATCTTAAAAGCGGAGGCGTCCTGTACCCAGTTACCTGTGGGGGACTCAGTGTGTAGTACTATTGATTTATTTATAACTCATAGCCTAATCCCTTCTGGAAAAATAGAAACAGCAACTTGAAGCTGCTGATGAACGATGAGACAGAATTCTAGAGAAGAAACTGTTCTGGTCCTGGATTTTAATTCTGGTTGTCTCTGACTTGCTGTGTGACCTTGGCCAACTCATTTGACCTCCGTGGGCCTCGGTTTTTCTCATCTGTTGAATGGAGTACTGAGTGTGTTGGAATGCGGGGCGGTGTGAGTGGATAGATATTTATGACGTGGAGACCAAGGTTCCCTCTTGAACCACATTCTGTGATCCTGCGAGTGTGGACGTGTCAGAAGCCTTGTGTGAAGTGCACAATTACAGGACCGTAAGCTACAGGAGCTGGCTGTGGAAACGCTGTTGGAGAGCTTGCTTATGAAAAGTCATCTTTCTCTTCTGCGCTGTGGCACGTTTGTGCTGATTGGCGGGACGCTTCAGGAGCCCGCTAAATGCTGTCATTAATCGTATTGCCAGCACGTGTCGGGCTGGGAACCCCTTGAACACTATTCAACTTGTATTATTTTCCTCTCTGCTTTTGTTTTTAATAATGATGACACACCCCAGACAGATAAAGACATTTTAATATCTCTCTTTAGCAAAAATGTGCTCTGGCACCTGCGTCAGTGCTGAGAGCCGAGAGCATCCGTACCATTTCAAAGATCATGCAGAGAAAGTGACTTAGCTTCTAAAGCAAAGTTATGACTATAATTTCCCTCAATTACAGTCTCGTCTCATGTGATTTGTGCTCAAGGGTACTTCAATTGGATTGATTTCCACCAGTCGGAATGTCTTACTACAGCCGGAAGCCAGAAATGGAACACACTTCACTGATTCTATTAGAAACCAAATGTATTTGGTATCCAGAGGAACCAGGGAATCTGTCTCCAGATTTGAGGAGACTCAGGGGACAGAGTGGGTGAACCCCTACCTGAAATCGTGGGACTGTTACCCCAGCACAAGAAATCCCCGACACATCCCCAGCTCTTCTCTTTGGCCAAAAATTCACAGCCTTTCTACACGTGATTTTTATTTTCTTCTGACTGGGAAACCACCAGTGACCATTACAACGAGCAAAAGGCTGGCATGAGCATTTGTCTGTAAGAAATCCCTATAATTAGGTATGTTAATTAGTTAGCATTCTGCCTTGTTTCTATTTTTATCTGAAGACCAGCCTCCTCACAAACATCTCTTCCAGAAATTTTATGTGTGCTCTTTCTTGCCAAAAGTTTGTGAAGTCCATCTTAATCCATGATTAAATCAAACGGGATCCCCCACATGCTTCCCAGGCCCCTTGCAGCCCTGGCATGTGAAGAAGGTTAGACATCAAATCCAGACATGCCCTTAGTACCAGGCCTGTAGCACCGGTCAGCAAGGAAGTCGGGGACCAAACGAGCCGCTCTGAACCAGCAGCTGCTAGGTGCTCCCCTTTCCCTCTTTTTATTTTATAATCGAGGAAACAGATGCCAAAATGGATTTGTATTTATGAATCTTTTGTCAGGGTGTCAGGATTATTTTCCTGTTCACTGGAAGTTGTATAAATTCAGCCAGAACATTAAGTTCTTAAGCGTAGTTGTATTCCTTTGAATCCACTGTAAAGGATTTGCAAAAGAGGGGAAAAAAAGGAGACTTGTGATACATAATGAGTGAAACAAAGAGCCACATGGGGTATGTGTTTTAAGAAAAGGTTTCCAAAGAGGAATCCAGCAGGGCAGTGCTGTTAAGTATGGACTCTAACACTGAAGTTTAGACTGTAAAATCAAGATACCTATTCTTTTCTCCAGGGACTTCCCTGGTGGTCTCGTGGTTGGAGCTTCACTTTCCAATGCAGGGAGTGTGGGTTTGATCTCTAATCAGGGAGCTAAGATCCATAAGCCTTTATCTGTGCGTGCTTGCTCGTGTCTAACTCTCTGTGACTCCATGGACTATAGCCTACCAGTCTCCTCTGTCCGTGGAGTTTTCCAGGCAAGAATACTAGAGTGGGTTGCCATTTCCTACTCCAGGGGATCTTCCTGACCCAGGGATTGAACCTGTGTCTCCTGTGACTCCCAAATTGGCAGGTGGTGCAATAGCACCACCTGGTAAGCCCTCTCACATGCCTTGTGTCCAAAAAACCAAAACATAATACAGAAGCAACATCTTAACAAATTCAATAGAGATTTTAAAAATGATCCACATCAAAAAGTCTTTCAAAAATTTAGATTCTGGATATAAAATCATAAGCATTTTTCTTAATATTGCTAGCTGATGAGAAAACTGACAATACAAATTAACAAACATTAACTTTTTGCCTGTGGCAATGGGAGTGTGGAGAAAGGCAGATGGAGAAAACAAATAATTTCTCTAATCCTACGTTAGGATCATCTGGCTTTTTTATATGGATGGAGAAAAGGACCAGTAGAGATGGCCGAAGTTGTGTATTGGCCGAAGTAATCAGTGTGGGTAGGTTATGCTGTGGAACTAAGAACATAGTATGTCCATGACTTACAACAACCAAGATTTCTTTCTTGTTTGCACTGCGTGAGCATGGTCGACCGTGGCTCTGTGCCTTGTCATCCTTGACTCAGGACTCAGGTTGATGAAGTAGCTTCTATCTGGGACTCTGCGGTTTGTTGAGGAAGAAGACAAAAAGGAGATGGTGAACCCTATGCTGGGCCTTAAAGCTGCTCTCTGGAAGTGATACTGGAGAAGGAAACAGCATCCCACTCCAGTACTCTTGTCTGGAGAATCCTATGGACAGAGGAGCCTGGCGGGCTACAGTCCATGGGGTCACAAAGAGTGGGACAAGACTTAGTGACTAAGCACATACAATTGATACATTTCACTTCTGTTCACATTCCATTGGCCAAAGCAAATCATTTGGCCAGCCCAGAGATAGTAAGATGTATGGGCCTCCAGCAGAGAGCGTCCCTAACAGGGAACAGTTATATAGTCCATGAGTGGCCGAGTAGAGCTTTAATTGATGGCAACTGTTGCACTTTGGAATCTGGCTTGCATTTGTGCCAAGGCCATACTCCCTCTGTGCTGCTCCCCACCAAAGACTTGTGTGGTGGGGACCTAGTCCAGGAGGCGGGGGACTCCTTTGCTATCAACATGGCTCAAGGATGCCCACAGAGCTTTACCAAACCTTCCTCTGGCTGCACAGGGATCTCAACTGCCTCTGTGAAAGCTCCTCTTCTTCTTCCTTCCTTGGGGTCACACTTGTGCCATCATCTGTTGACTTTCCCAGCTGGCTCCAGCTCACTCCCTATTTCCATTCACACACACATTTGCCTGTCAAGTCCTTGGATGTTCAGGCCGTTCTTGGTAGAGCCCGTTACAAAGTGTTCTATGGCAAGAAGGAATTCAGGAGGAAGCAGAAACAAGCTGAGTGGCTGGTGAGTCTCTGGAGGCGTTTGAGTCACTTGTACTTAGAAATGCATGTGGGCATCTGGAACGGTGTGTATGTCCTAGCAGGGAGGCTGTGGGGCCTGTACTGCCAGGATGCTTAGATATAGACACAGACACTCAGATTCTGTACTGAACGGTTGGTCAGAGTACCTGTCCAGCTCAGAGTCCTTCTAAGGGAGATGGTCCCACTCATGGCCTCGTGCGAGGGAAGCAGCTCTTACAGCCATGCAATATACCTCGTGGCTGTTTAGACCCAAGACCTGAACCCAAGAGCAGCCAGTAATAACTGGTCTGGGCAGTGATGTGTGAAGAGCTCTGCCTCAATACAGTGCTCTTGGAATTTGAACTGGGACCTCTTTTAAAAGTGTAGGTCCTTCCAGGAGAAGATTCTGAGAGGATAATGTGGGTGTAGGAAGTTTATTTGGGAAGTGTAATAGTTAACTTTATGTATCAACTTGACAGGCCTAAGGGATGCCCAGATAGCTGGTAAAGTCTTATTTCTAGGCATGTCTGTGAGGGTGTTTCTGGATCAAACACCCTGATCAAATTAGCACAAGATTCGGTTGACTCAGTACAGAGATCCACCCTCACTAGTGTGGCTGGGTATCGTCCAACCGCCTGAATGGAAGAAATGAAGTCGTTCAGTCGTATCTGACTCTTTGTGACCCCGTGGACTGTAGCCTACCAGGCTTCTCCATCCATGGGATTCTCCAGGAAAGAATACTGGAGTGGGTTACCATTTCCTTCTCCAAGGGATCTTCCCGACCCAGGAATTGAACCCGGATCTCCCACGTTGGAGGCAGACGCTTTAACCTCTGAACCACCAGGGAAAGACCTGAATGGAAGAAACAAGGGCAAATTCTCTCTCTCTTTTAAATTGAATTAATTTGCTGCAAGTTGGCTTTCTCTAGTTGTGGTGAGTGGGAGCGGGGACTACTCCCCTTTGCAGTGCCTGGGCTTCTTGACGTGGGGTCTCCTCTTGTTGCAGAGCTTAGGGTCTAGGAGTGCAGGCTTCAGTGGTTGTGGCACAGGAGCTCGGTAGTTGGGGTGTATGTCTTAGCTGGTCCGTGGCATGCGGGATTTTCCTGGACCAGGAATCAAACCTGTGTCCCCTGCATTCGCAGGTGGATTCTTAACCTCTGGACCACTAGGGAAGTCCAAATTTTCTCTCTCTTGTCTCTTTTCTCCTTCCCTTTGAGATCAGAGCTCTTAGTTCTCAAGCCTTTGGACTCTGAGGCTTACACTTGTGGGCCCTTGGTTCTCAGGTCTTTGTAATCTGATTGAATCACACCCCTGGCTTTGTTAACTCACCAGCTTGTAGATGGCCAACTGTGGGATTTCTTGGCCTCCATAACTGACTGAACCAATTTTATAATAAATTTCCTATCAATCCATCTATCCATCCATCCTATTGCTTCTTTCTCTCTGGAGAACTAACATCAGAGGTGATTCCAGGAATTATAAATAGAGACTATGATAGGAAAATGGGATGCATAGGAGGAAAAAACTATGAAGTGAATGAGGGGTTATTCTGGGCAATAACTGGAGCTCACCTCTACTGGGGACCCTTTCAGAAACTGTGTGGACTCATATGGATTTGTCCCTCTGGAAGATGGGTGAGTAAGACACTGACTCACTCATTCATGGAGTGCCCATCCCAATAAGTAATACCCCCTCCCCCATGACAATGAGCAATAAGAACTCTACCAGTTGAGGGCTATTACTTCTAGGGCGTTAATTCCTTTACTTTTCTGGATTGTACTTGCTGCAGCTGAGCAAGGACCCATGGGACCTCTGGTGAAGTCAAAAGGGCAGCTCAACCTGCTGGAAACCCTACCACAGCGGTGGTGGCCTTAGGGGCAGGCAAAGGGGCCTTGACAGTATCTGCAGAAACTTATAAGGAGAGAAACAGGAGTAGGAATTGAGAAGACATGGAAGAACCAGAAGCGGAAAATATTGAGACACTGTGAGTAAGCACTTGCTGAGAGGTGGAAGGAGAGATGAAGGAAGAAAACACATATATTGAGTAGCCGGTTTGGTCATGGGAAATTTAATGGGTGACAGGGACAGGCGAATTCTGCTGGGACACTGGCACTTCTTTCCTTTTCCATCCCCCACCTTGCAAGACAAGCATATAATGGACATAAAAGCATGTCCATGCTTTTTAGTGAGTCTCATTTCTCTGTGGCTCTTTACGGCACTGATTAGAGATTAAGTCCTCAGTTTCAGGGACAAGATTGAAACTAGAAGTGGGTTTTTGCCCCTAAATGAATGGATGTTCATGCAGATTTTCAGGACACTTGGAAAACACAAGCAAGCATTAAGACTGCCTTCTAGTGTTCTGAGACACAACGGGGGAAGAAAAAGGAAGGCTCTGGCTCAGGGAAGGGGTTGTGAGAGTCCAGGTTCTCTGTGGGCCTGCTCCACTGCTGCAGGGTGTGGCTCGCAGGTGCACAGGCGGGGGCTCTTGCACAACTGGGGTCCTGCCTTCGCTGAGAGCGAGGAGCAGCCTTTCCTCCGTGGGTCTCAGCAGGTGCAGGGGTAGCCCCATGTGTCCTACTGCTTGGCTGCCCCAAGACCCGACTGTCAGGTCCTTGCTATCTCTGGGGTCAGGTGGATGTAAGTCTCACTCTTATCAAGGATGACCAGGTGTTCAGGACCCAAACATCCCAGGTGCACTTAAGTCACTGATCATCCTTTAAAAATGCCTAGTTAAAATCCAGCCACATCCCTACAGTGTAAATGTATTAATAGAATTAGTCCCTAAATGTGAAGCATTACATTTATCAAGGCTACTATCCAAAAGTCTACAAGCAATAAATGCTGGAGAGGGTGTGGAGAAAAGGGAACCCTCTTACACTGTTGGTGGGAATGCAAACTAGTACAGCCACTATGGAGAACAGTGTGAAGATTCCTTAAAAAACTGGAAATAGAACTGCCTTATGACCCAGCAATCCCACTGGGCATACACACTGAGGAAACTAGAATTGAGAGAGACATGTGTACCCCAATGTTCATCACAGCACAGTTTATAATAGCCAGGGCATGGAAGCAACCTAGATGTCTATCAGCAGATGAATGGATAAGAAAGGTGTGGTGCATATACACAATGGAGTATTACTCAGTCATTAAAAAGAATACATTTGAATCAGTTCTAATGAGGCAGATGAAACTGGAGCCTATTATACAGAGTGAAGTAAGCCAGAAAGAAAAACACCAGTACAGTATACCAATGCATATATATGGAATTTAGAAAGATGGTAACGATAACCCTGTATGTGAGACAGCAAAAGAGACACAGATGTACAGAACAGTCTTTTGGACTCTGTGGGAGAGGGCAAGGGTGGGATGATTTGGGAGAATGGCATTGAAACATGTATAATATATGTGAAACGAATCACCAGTCCAGGTTCGATGCATGATACAGGATGCTTGGGGCTGGTGCACTGGGATGACCCAAAGGGGTGGTACGGAGAAGGAGGTGGGAAGGGGGTTCAGGATGGGGAACACATGTACACCTGTGGTGGATTCATGTTGATGTATGGCAAAACCAATACAATATTGTAAAGTAATTAGCCTCCAATTAAAATAAATAAATTTAAATTTAAGAAAAAAATGTACAATAAAAAAAACCCACATTTTTAAAAAATGCAATAATCATCTTTATATTTAACATCTATAAATTTCAACCAGTTTAGGGGAAAGTTTGGGATCTAAAGAAAGTCTTGTTCCAAAGTGATATTTGTTTGGCAGATGTGGGAGTTACTCAGGACCCCTAAAGAGACTGCCCTGAAAATTAATGTAATGCAGCATCTTACAAGCTTTGTCAACGGTTCTATCCTTTCTTGGCCACTAAGGCAACATAACACCATGAAAACATCCCAGGCTTGTCCTATCCATTCTCTGCCTCCATTAAAGTGTGCCTGTGCAGGCTTCCACTCCCATCTCATTTAAGATGTGCACGGCTGGGCGGGGCTCACTGTGTCCCATGATATTGGCTTTTTCGTACGGAACCTCTGAGGACACTGCTGATCACAGGTTGGGCAGGAAGCAGATGCTGAGATGAATTCAGGAGGGTAAAACACTTGCTGGGGAGTCACACCCGGGGAAGCAAGAGAGTGTGGAGCAGGGCTGCGCAGTGGGAGCCGTCAGACCCGGGCGCACGTTGAACGGAGCCTCGGCCAGCTCCAGGGAGAGCCTCAGAGCAAGACGGCCCTGTATCGGGTCCTGTGCTGGGTGGAGATGGTTTGGTCCTGTATCACTGCTCTGCTCAGTCATTGGCTGGAAACCTCTTGAGAAGAGCATGAACTTGACTTGAAAGTGGAGGTTGTTGGACGCTCATACTCCTTTTCTTTTGGTTGCACAGCTCATCAGATCTTAGTTCCCCAGCCACGGATTGGACCTGCACTGGAAGCACAGAGTCTTAACCACTAGAACACCAGGGAAGTCCCTTCCCATGCTCCTTGAGTTCTTCCTTAGAGAGCCATCTGAGTGGTGCATCTCTGTGTCCACCATGTTCACTTAACCCAAGGAAAGACCATGTAACATGGAATTTTTAAGGCCATATTATTGAGCTGAGGCATGTTTATAAATGTGTGTTCAGGGACTACTTTGTGCTGGATATGTTCACAAAGCATGTATCTTCTGACATTTTGAGCAAAAGGAAAAAAAAAGGAAAAAGAGAGAGCTTTTTTTTGTTACTCCCTTCCCCACTTCATATTGTCTTTTGTTTGGCTGTCTTGCTTGGCAGAATATTTAAGTCCTACTTATTTTTCAAGGCTCAGGTCAGGATTATCATGGTGTCAAAATATTTAAATTGGAACTCTCCCAGAAAATCAAGGACGTGTTTGAAATCCTGTGCCTTCAAATCGCCAGTGCTGGCCAGCTTTGCGGATTTTCTGTCAGAGGGAGAGCTGGTTTTGTTTTTATTTTTGTTGACCTTGATCTGTTGTATGTTTCCGGACACAATGACTGCTTGACCCTCATCAAGCCCTTAGCTCACTGGGGCAAGGAGTGTTCTCAGGGCTCCCATGGGACCGCTGTGAGTTTCTGTCCTAGACTGAGTGTGCTGTCACAGAGGTCAATCTGCTCTCTCCTATTTGGCCTGAGTTGCCACATGCCTCTTATCACATGTACCTCTTGCTACACTGAGTGTGTTTTTGGTGTTTAAAGGTGTGTGTCCTTTCTTACAACATGATCTTTAACACAAGCCAGATGCTTCATCTGGCACTTATCTGAAGATACAGTCACGGGTCCCCTTGCTGGGAAAAAACCTGCTTGTGATGAGCTCAGGGAGAGGTGACAGTGTGTTGGTGTGCTGGCTTCTGGTCTGGAGCGTATAGATATGGCTGCAGCACATTTAACTGTCAAGATGCACGTAACAGGGACTTCCCTGGTGGTCCAGTGGTTAAGACTCCACACTCCCAATGCAGGGGGCGCTGGTTCCATTCTCGGTTGGGGAACTAAGAACCCACATGTACGAAGGCGTGGTCAAAAAATAAATAAATAATTTTTTAAAAGACGCATGGGCCATTTGATGGATTTTCAGGGGTAACGCTGACTTTGTGAATTTCACCATATGGACAGAATAACTACAGCCAAACCATTGGTCTGCTATAGTCGAATGAGCCTTTCACTGATGCTTATTGAGCCTCTGTGATGTGCTGTTCTTGGTAGGCCTCTTCCTCACCCAGCTCCCACTTGGCAGACCCTGTGGCTCTTTCTGCTGCCGGCGGGAACATCCCCAACCGCATCACCTGCTGAGTTATCTCTGTGCTTGCTATCCCTTTCCTCAGAACTTTTCCTAAATTCAGACTCAGCATCTCCTGTCTCCCTCGCTCCAAACCCTACTCCCATTCCTGCTGCATGACTGCTGGTCATTTTGATGAAGAATTAGCCCATTGGATGCTAATCCAGGAATCTCTACAGAAGGCCTTGTGTTGAAACCACATGGCCTGGATGGTCAGAACGTCCTCTTCCAAGAAAAGACTTTGAGGGCAAAAATGAGGTTGGACAGCTCTCAGAATGGTGTCTAAATCACCCCTGGAACGAGATAATAGCGATCATACAACTGGGTCTTTCTGTTGATGGCTGGTTGGTGCATGTATGCAGTAAAGTTAAGGTCTTGTTGGCAATTCCACTTTGTTATTAAAGAAACTCTCTAAAGTTGGTCTTCTCGTGTTTTCCTTGAACTTTCTGCCAATATTCCCTCAGAATGTGGCTTTGTAGACAGGAGTTGCCTTGGAGAAAGATCCTTCACCTTTTAATGATATTTATTTTCAAAGGCACTAAAACAATAATTTGTACTGTCTTTATAATAGAATTTAAATGAATGCATAAGTTTTGCTTTTATGTTATTATGAAGTTTTTATTTTCAGCTGTAAAGTAGGATTTTTATAGTTTTGTGGACTTAGGCAAGAAGAGATGTGTATCAAAGCTAATGTAGATTTCAGCTTTTATGTGTTAAAATGTGTAATATATTCATCAACGCAGGAAATTAATATTGTGCCTTTTTCCTTATAAAAATTGAAAATCAATCATGATACTTTTAATAGAGGTTAAATGAATAAAATCACCTTTTAACATAATAATCCAACATTTTCATTGTATCTTCCCCAGTGTGGTGCATGGCATGATGGTAAAACATTAACTTTGGTTAGTTATTAAGTCTGATTGTGAGAACTTTTGTTTCCCCCTAAAATCTACGTGCTCCAGGTCAGCTCTTGGTCTCTGTATTCTTGGCACACAGTAGACCTACAGTATATATATATATAGGAGCCAACACATAATTTTGAGCTGTGATTTGTGGAAATAAAAAGACTTGTTGATAAGATTCTGTGAGCTCCCAGATGGCGCTAGTGGTAAAGGACCCGCCTGCCAATGCAGGAGATGTAGGTTTGACCCCTGGGTCAGGAAATTACCCGGAGGAGGGCATGGCAACCTACTCCAGTATTCTTGCCTGCAGAATCCCATGAACAGAGGAGCCTAGCAGGCTATAGTCTGTGGGGTCGCGAACAGTCAGACATGGCTAAAGTGATGTAGCACATATGCACGACATGATTTTGTAAATCTCTGTGCAAGGGCAAAGGATGGGCCTGATGCCTGGTGAGTGCCTGTTATATGCTAGGTATCCTGATTGTCATACCACACAGCATCAATGGTACTAGCTTGAGTTCTATGGAATTATCTGTATGGATAGTGCACCCTTAGCCCTTTAAGGGAGAAGGCAATGGCACCCCCACTCCAGTACTGTTGCCTGGAGAATCCCATGGATGGAGGAGCCTGGTAGGCTGCTGTCCATGGGATCACTAAGAGTCAGACATGACTGAGAGACTTCACTTTCACTTTTCACTTTCATGCATTGGAGAAGGAAATGGCACCCCACTCCCGTGTTCTTGCCTGGAGAATCCCAGGGACAGGGAAGCCTGTTGGGCTGCCGTCTATGGGGTCACACAGAGTCGGACATGACTGAAGCGACTTAGCAGCAGCAGCAGCCCTTTAAGAATAGGGGACAGACCCAATCCTGTCATAGCCAAGCCTGTTGCCAGGAGAAACCATGAAGTGTTCCAAGTGCTTGTTGGTGGTTCCCTGATTTCAAGAACTTTCCAGGGCAGGGAATGACCTTGCATTTTTCCCAGGGTCCATTCTGATGGGATTAGCCTTGGAAGAGTTTCTTGGTCTTTGCCCAAGTCTTCTTGGTTCATTTCAGAGTCACTGTGGGCCCAGATGAGGTGAGGAAATGCTCCATCCCAGAAGTGCCAGTCAGGGTCATGAACCCACTTCTTTCTAATTATGTTCCAGGGTCAGGTTATCTGGAGCATGTCTTCCATGGGGAGAAAACTACTATCAAATCCAGCGTGAGCAACCCTAGACAGCTTACCTCATCTCTCCATGCAAATGAAAATTCTCATAACTGCCTTGCAGGCTAAAAATGAGATGAGTTTATTTATATGCAACCTGCTGGCAGGCCATACCAGTTATCTGTTGTCCCAGGGATTTCTGGTAACAGATGACCACAAAACCACAGGGGCGTATAACAATAAGTGTTTATTGCTCTTGTGTTTGGTTCTGCTGGGGGTTGGCTAGATGGTTCTGCAGATCTAGGCTGGGCTTGCTTTTATGTCTGTGGCTCGTCTGCCTGTCGGCGGGCTGATCTAGGCTGAAAGAAACCACACACGTCTCATTCTTTGTCAGGGTAGCCTGGGCAGAGGTTCAAGAGAACTTACGTATAAACAGCTGATTCACTTTGCTGTACAGCAGAAACTAACGCAACAGTGTAAAGCAACTGCTCCCCGCCCTTTTCCCTCACCCCCGCCCCCCAAAAGAAAAGAAACACTCTGTTCCCCTAATCCTTAGAGCAGGCTTGTCCTGTGATTTGCTTTGGCCAATCAGGTGATGGTGCTGCCAATTCTGAGCCTCAGCAGACATCCCAGGCCTTTGTAATTCCTCCGCTCCTCTGCCATCGCCACGTGGGTGTGTCTGGTCTGGACGTGTGGGCAGAGCTGGGCCACCCCAGGCGACGCCAGCCTAGAACAGCTAATAGCAGCCAAGCTGGAGTCTCATGAGGGGTCCAGTCAAGACTCTAAAGCTGCCTCCTAGCCTCTGAGTGACCCAAACACACAAGCAACAAACACTTGTCATCTCTCACCATGTTTTTGTCGCTATTGATTAGACAGCGTTATTGCAGGAACAGCTAATGGATACTTGTGTCCACTGCCAGACAGTTTGCTGGGATTTAGAGTGGTCCTGTATGCCCAGCATCTCTTTGCTCCCGTTCATTTTCAGAGCCTGGTCCTCCCGAATTCTTGGCAATTAATGCAAGTGATCCAGTATGTTTTCAGCAAATGCCCTTTGTGCTTACATCACCCAGAGCCAATTTCTATTTCCCACACTGAAGAATTCTGTTTAGTACTATGCAAAGATCATGCTGACTCTTATTATTATTCTTCCATTCCTGCCTCTGTTTGAACTGGCACTTATCTTCTTGAACTTGTTTCCTTCCTGAATGATACAGCGTCTGACACACTGTCTTCCCCAGGAAACCTCCCTGACTAATTGCGAGGTGCCAGCCTGTCCTTGTATCTTCTCTTCTTTGAGAGCCAGCATCTTCTCAGCCTCATTGTCACTGTCCCCCACTATGCTCAAAGCAACCGTGAAGAAACTGCCATTGTTCTCAGAGAAGTGATTCATCTGTTGGATGTTTACAGAATTATCATTGTTCACGTCATCATTGCCCATTATAGAGAGTCACTGTGCAGTGGACACAGATGGTGTTGATTTAACCAATTTTTCCTACACCATGTAGATATTCTCTTGATTCAGGTGAGTGGGTCAGCCCTTCAGTGATGATGAATAAGCAAATACTAGGCAGAGACAGGAAGCTGATGGCCAGACTAATTTGCTCCCAAGGAGGTTGCCTGAACTGAGTGTGACATTAGAGTTGAAGTGGATTGGGACCTTTGGCATATTGAAAAGAGTGAGGACCTTGGCACCAAAATGCTGAGTTTTCATCCGGGCTGTATGCCTTAGAAAAACTATTCAACCATTCCAGAAACCAGTTTCCTGAACTTTAAAATGGGGGCACAAACCAATACTCTCCCCGTGCATTGGTCAAAGTTGTTGTGACAGTCAAAAGACATACAGCTCACAAATGTGCTTTGTAAAACAAAACAAAACAAAACAAAACAAAAAAAACCGTTGAAGAGCAAAAGAATAATGATGAATGCTAACTGCTGGGCTCCCTTGACCACAGGTTCACTTCTCTAGAGAGGCCACAAGGGCATGAGACGTCAGTACAGGCCAGGAGTCTGGAGTCAGTGTCCAGGTAGTTACTGGTAAACTCCTAGTCCTGGTATGGAACCAGGAGCCACAGACTGGCCACGCTAGGCTGGCAGACAGGAGTGAGGAGGTTTCATTGTGGCGTGTGTCAGGGCACAGGGCAGGGTAATGCCAGCCAGCATGGTGCTCTGATTCTGCTTAACAGAAGACTGGGAGAGAGAGAGTCCTCTAAGTTTAGTAGGGAGTGAGCGTTAGAGGGGCTTGTTTCAGAGAAGAATCAATTTTGATCATGACTAGTAGGGACCTAGAATGTAGTGGCTAACACCATTATTCAAGATTTTATTTTCTCACTTAAAGAGAAGTCCTAATGTGGGCAATTGAGGACAGATGTAGTAGCTTCGTGAACAGACTGAGGCTTCTAGAAATCCACTCTCTTCTTATGGTGTGATCCCTCTTTTTGCATTTTATTTATCTGTTATTTAAACTTAAAAAAATGAAGTATAGTTATTTACAACATTGTATTGGTTTCTAGTGCACAGCAAAGTGATTCAGTTGTATGTGTATATATATATATATTATTTTCAGATTATTTTTCATTATAATTTATTACAAGGCATTCAGTATAGTTCCCTGTGCTATACAGTAGGTTCTTGTTGTTTGTCTAGTTTACGTGTATTCATGTGTTTAGGCTAATCCCAAACTACTAATTTATCCCTCCCCCACCTTTCCCATTTGGCAACCAAGAATTTATTTTCTATGTCTGTGAGTCTCTTTCAGTTTTGTAACTAAGTTCATTTCTATGTATTTTTAAAGATTCTTCTTATAACTTATATGATTTTGTCTTTCTCTTTCTGACTTAACCTCACTTAGTATGATCATCTCCAGGCCCATCCCTGTTGTTGCAAATGGCATGATTTCATTATTATTTATGGCTGAGTAATATCGTATGATCCTTCTTCCTAACCACTCGAAGTAGCTGCCGAGGCACCAGCCATTATGTCTGTATCTCAGGCAGGAGAGAGTATTCACTAGCTGAATGATTCCCCTTTAAAGACTTTCTCAGAAAATACTTTCTAGAGACTTCTGCTTGCATCTCATTGCTTAATGGAGGGGGCTAAAACTGCCTTTCTACGTGAGCATATTGTCACCCCAAACAGAACTGGGGTCCTATTAGTAGGGGAGGATGGGGGCAATTTGCTGTCTTTTCCACAGATTCTCATGCTCTAACATGCCAATATCATGATGCACAGTCCTCAGAGGGAAATGTGACGTTTGGAAATAGCATAACATTGGAAATTCAGGCTGAGTCTGAATTTGGAGGACAGACCATCCTGGTTTCAAATTATACCATTTATACCATTGGTACATTTATACCAATGAATGGCACTTAAATAAAATGAGATGCAGCATACCCAGACTCACAAAGTGGAGAAAATGAGAGTCATCATTTCTAGCTCTGATTTAAAGAACCCTATAATTCATTGATTCATCCATCCATTTATGCACATTATTAAGGTATATTAATTTATTTTGGGGAGAGATTCACTTGCCTCCCTGTCCACCCCCGTTCCAGGTTTATTGAGATACAGTTGGCATGTGGCATTATGTCAGCTTAATGTGTACAGCGTGCTGCTTTAGTGCACATATATACTGAGAAATGATCACCTTACCTATTACTTTTTGGTGTGTTGGGAACACTTAAGATCTACTTTCTAGAATCATGGTGCGCCTCGGGAATTTGTGTATCGTCCTTGCGCAGGGGCCGTGCTGTCTTCGCGTTGTTCTAGCTTTAGTACACGTGGCACTGAAACAAGCGCTTCCTAGTGTTCCTTGGGAATCTGTCATGTACCAGGTACCGTGTTAGTTTCTGACGAAACTTGGTGGGCTCACATTCTAATGAGGGAAGGAGGCCAAGGGGAGAGGCAGGTAAATGATTAATTATAGCAAAAGTCAAACGTTTCATGACACACTGTTGGTAAAGCCACATACCAGCTGTTGTTGGTGAGAACTGAAATTAGGGGAGGACATTTGGCAAGATTTATCAAAATTGTGGGGCTTCCCTGGCGGCTCAGTGGTAGAGTCCGCCTGACAATGCAGGAGACTTAGGTTTGATCCCTGGGTAGGGAAGATCCCCTGGAGATAAGAACGGCAACCCACTGCAGAATTCTTGCCTGGAGAATCCCATGGACAGAGGAGCCTGGCGGACTGCAGCTCATAGAGTCACAAAGAATTGGACACGACTGAGTGAACCACAAAAGCAATCAAAATTGCAAATGTGCATACCTGTGGACCCAGTGATTACACTTCAGGGAGTCTCTCTGAAGGAAATAATGGTAGAAAATATCATAAGCAGGAGGTTAGTTATTGTAGCATTATTTATAAAACAAAAGATTGGAGGTAACCATAATGTTCCTAGATTATGGCCCCTCCATGTAATGAAGTGCCACAGAACTCTCTACAAGAATGAAACTTGAAACAGAAAAATCTCCAGAATAAAGTATAAATGCAGACCAGTGTCAAAAGATTTGTGTAAAAGGAGGGAAGAAAATGACATAGTTAACTGTATAGACATAGAATATCTCAGGAAGGACACTGAAAGCACTGTTGTTAGTTGCCTCTATGGAGAACTAGGTGTCTATAGGGTTAGGGGTTTTATATTCTTTTACTTTTCAAATAACCAATTGTGTGAACATATTACTTTTCAAAAAGTAAAGTTTAAACTTTTAAAAAGAACTAGTTACACTGAATGAGCAAAGTATGAACGGAAGTGTGTATTGTATAAAGTGTTGTTGGGGTGCTAAGTAGATTTGTGTATTCTAATTATCAGTTCAGTCAGTTAGCATCTCATAGGGAGAGTTGGTGTCAGAATGGGTAGCGTTTACTCATGTGTTTATTTTTGGCTGTGCGGGTCTCCATTGGTGCGTGCGGGCTTTCTGTAGCCGCAGTCAGTGGGGGTTCCTCTCTAGTCCCCGTGCTCGGGCTTCTCTTGTTGCAGAGCACAGCCTCTGGACAATGTGGGCTTCGGTAGTTGCCCCGAGGCATGTAGGATCTTCCCAGAGCAGGGCTCCAACCTGTGTACTCTCCCTTGACAGGTGGATTCTTAACCACTGGATCACCAGGGAAGTCCAGAAGAGATAACTTTTAATATCCTTAGAGTCTTGTGCTTCTGTGACAATTAGAGGTGATACTAGAAGATGCCTGAATTCCTTTCAAATGCCGGAACTGTGTGACTCAATGGTTTTAAGAAATCGAAGGAGCAGAGGTTTGCCTCTATGTGAGTTGGGGAGGGAGAGCTTTAATACTTAAATGCTAGGAGCACTCCCAGGAACCACCCCATCAACAGGAAAGACAATTTATGCACGTCTTCCCGCTGCAGAGGGAGGCAGGCTGCTTCCTCTGCTGATGGGCGTGGCGCTGCCTGCTTGCTGCTCAGGTACAGCTCTGCATCTTTAAGTCAAACCCTGGCGAGTAAATTTAGTACCAGAAGTAGGAGGCTTCTGAATAATTAAAGATTTTCCCTTTGTTTTCTTGATCTATACATTTTTCTGAGCACACCAGCTATTTTGTTAGCCTCCCACTGTGGGAAAGATGCGACTTTGGCAATTGTCGAGGAGGTTTAAAAAAAAAAAAAAGCTTAGCCAGGATTTATTAGGTGATTTATCTCAGTTCTTAATAAACCAAGGAAGAAATGTTAGGAGCCAAGGAGAGGCACTGGAAAAAACAAGCCAAGGCCAGAGACAAAAATAACAGAAAAAAGATGCTTGCCTGCAGCAAAACAGGATGCTAGGGTGACCGCCAGCCCAGACTCTTTCGGGAGGCTGGGCCTCCCCCAGAAGATGCTCCCAAACTGTCTAGGAAGTCTCCCCTCTCGCACGAGACCGGACTCAGGCAGGCCCAGTGAATGTGCGAAGCACACGCTGACCTAATTCACCAGAGTCCAGCTGCAGCGGGGCTTCTGGGTACCACAGTCTCTTCTAGTTTCTTGCACAGAGTTTTGTGACCTGGATGTGGTCAGTTTGCTAGGGTTTTCATCCCAGTCTGAAGTCGGAGCTTATATACAAGTCACCCTTCACACCTTTCCATTTTAATCCCTCAGCCTTCCCAGAGAGGCCTAAGGAAGGGGAGGGGAGTCCCATTCACTGCCAGACCCCTGGGCTGCCTGCTGGGCGAGCAGGAATCAGGAATGTCTGCTGTACATTTGAGATGATTCCCAGTGAAGGATTCCACCTCCCCTCAGCCAGGTGGAAAGACCCCAGGTTCCCAAGTTCAGATGCTGTTGAGAGGGGCATTTCCTGGAAGTGGTCCAGCTGCCCCTGCCCCCAACTCGACCTCCACCCCTGCATTTCAGAGAAACAGTGAATCTGCTTCTTACCAGACTAGGTCTTCCACAGAAAACTAAACTAACCTCAGCCCCATGCCCTGAACATTTTTTATCATGAAAATATATATCTATATATAACAAAATGAACCATTTAAACCACTTTTAAATATATACTCCATTAAGTGCGTTGACATAATTGTACACTTGTCACCACCATCCAGAACTTTTCATCTTCCAAACCGAAGCTCTGTATCCATAAAGCAGTTAACTCCCCACCCCCACCCCTAGCCTTGGAAACCACAGTCTACTTTCTGCCTCTGTGACCCTGGCTCCCCTGCACACCTCGTATGAGTAGGGCCACACAGACGATCCTTTCAGAGCTGGCGAGGTTCAGCCATGCTGTCCCGGCTCCTGTCTGCCTTTAGCTTTTGTCCCCTTCCCCACAGGCCCTGTGCCGTCTCCTCCCTTCACCACTTCCTCACTGCCCCATGCCCTAGTTCCTGTTTTCTCTTGGGTCCCTCTTCTGATCCTTAAACTAGGCACAGAATAGGGCCTTCATCTTCCACCAGGCACTTCACCTACAGCAGGGCCTCAGATCACATTCTGTAAAAGTGGTACTGTTGCTGCAGAGAAAAGGGAGCTCTCTTACACTCTTGGTGGGAATGTGAATTGGTACAGTCTCTATGTGTGATATGGAGGTTCCTCAGAAAACTAATAGTTTGGAGGTTCCTCAGAAATAGCATGTAAATTCCTCAGAAAACTAAAAGTAGAATTGCCATATGCTCCAGTGATCTCACTGTGGGGCATATATCTGGAGAAAACTATAATTTGAAATGACACACAGCCCCCCTCACCATGCTCAAAGCAGCACTATTTACAATAGCCGAGACATGGAGGCAACCTAACTGTCCATGAACAGATGACTGGATAAAGAAGACATGGTATATGTGTATTCAGCAAGATATGACTCAGCCATCAAAGGGGAATGAAATCATGCCATTTGCAGAAATATGAATGGACCTAGAGACTATTTTACTAAGTGAAGTAAGTCAGAGAGAGAGAGACAAATTTCATATTTGTGTGTCATATTTGTGTGTCATTTCAAATTCCACTCATAGGTGGAATCTAATTTTAAAAAATGATACAAGTGAATATATTTGTAAAACAGAAATAGATTCATAGGTATAAAAAGCAAACTTATGGTTACCAAAGAGGAAAGGCAGGGGTGCATAAATTAGGTAATTAGGGATTGATAGATACACACTACTATATATAAAATAGGTAAACAACAAGGAAACTATATTCAGTACTTGTAATAACTTATAATGGAAAGAATCTGAAAAAGAATGTGTGTGTGTATATATATATGTGTGTGTGTGTGTGTGTGTGTGTGTGTTTGTGTGTGTGTGTGTTTAACTGAGTCAGTTTGCTGTTTACCTGAAACTAACACAATAGTGTAAGCCAACTATACTTCAATAAAACATAAAAAAATGAAATAAAAGTGACATCCTTGGGAGAACTTATTTTAAGGTCACCTCCTGACAGGAGTCATGATAATATTATCAAGAAAGAATCAAGGAAGCAATAAAAGAAGAGGCCAGGGGCTGAGAGGATGTGTTCACAGGGTTTCCCGTGACTTAAACACAGCCAGGTGCCAAGGGAAACCACCCTTGTCTGCAGTCTTTTAGGGAGGGGAAGGAGAGTGAGGGTGGGGGCAGCTCCCCTCCCCAGACTGTTCCTTGCCCAGCTTTGGAGGATTGTCCGGGTCCCACATTATGGAACAGCAGAACCAGAGCAGCGCGGAGGCAGGGGGCTCTACAGATATCAGTGCATTTCCTGGCATCTTTACGTGAAAAAGCAGCAGCAGCAGCAGCATCGCGAGGGCTGGGACAGTGGCAGAAGCAGGCTGGAAGGAGTGCGTTATAAAACCCTATTAGAAATTGTGCCTCTTTAATCTCTTACTTTCCTTCCTGTAGGTCAGGTGAGGGCTGATAAATCTGGAAACCCATTGGTGAAAACCCCACAGCTTGTTAATCAGGTGAGCTGGCTGGGAGATATCTGTTAACCCAGGCCCACTCTGGTGCGGGGTGACCCAGTTTTAATGGGAGAGTCGGACTCTGATTTTTCTGTTACTGTACTTAAGGTGACTGGCCGTTATTTCTAAGAAAAGCGAACTGCCGGCAGCCTCCATGTGGGATTTCTCTGGCAGGGCCGCTGCAGCTTTCATTCAGCCCTTTTGTCAGGTCATTCCTGATGGGTTGGATCAGACATGGACAGATAAGTTCTTTCCCACTTAATTTAGCAAATGGCCTCATGTTGGCTGTTGTTTTTTATTGGTACTCTCAGTGTTAGCTACTGAGTATGAGATACTGTGACTGTAGCTGAAAGAGCTGAGTTCTATGCCAGTGTTTACAGAGCTCCCGTGTTCTGTTGTCTTGGTGGGGATAAGTGGGAGGCTAGTTTTCCCTTCACTGATCTCCCAGAGGAAGGGTGCACAGGAGCAGACCCCAGGGTGGTCTGGGAAGGTGAGGAAATCCAGGTAGGTAAGGTAGTCACTCAGTCATGTCTGACTCTTTGTGACCCTGTGGACTGTAGCCTGCCAGGCTCCTCTGTCCATGGAATTCTCCAGGCAAGAATACTGGAGTGGGTTGCCATCACTGGGATGGAACTGGGCCTTGGTATCTGACTAAACCTCTGCTGCTTGGCACATTCTGAAAATAGCCTTGAGAAAGGGAGACAGAGGACTTCTCTGGTGGGCCAGTGGTTAAGACTTTACCTTCCAATGCACGGGGTGCTGATTCGATCCCTAGTTTGGGAGCTAAGGCCTCATATTCCTACCAGCCAAAAACTGAAATATAAAACAAAAGCAATACTGTAACAAGCCTGATAAAGAATTTTAAAATGGTTCACATTAAAAAAAAAAAGAAAGAAAGAAACAACCAACCATCTACAGAAAAGGAGGTAGAAAAAAGAACCTGAAGGAAGAATTGCTGAATTCTAGGGTGTCCTGTGAGGCCATCTCATCCATCTGTACCTTGCTCCCTGCTTGACCCGCTTCTCCACTCTGCCTCTGGAAAGGGATCTGCCCTCTGCTTGGGAGTCTCTTTCTAAAAAAAGGTCCTTGTAATCTGGAAATGTTCCCTTTTGCCTCGCCCATTTCCCTTGATGCTGTGTGCAAGACCTACTGCTTACTGCTTCTGTACGAGGCGGAGAAAAGCCAGCTGCTACCCTCAGTGGAACCTCAGCCACCACGAACCTAGGCAATGAACACAATTGTGTTTCCCTTTCTTTACGTCTTGTCCAAGCTGATCAAAAAGTCAGTTTCTTTACTGAAGGCTGGCACTCTTTGCCTACACCTGTCTATGGGATCTAATTGGTTAAATGCACAGGCTTTGTGTTTATGAAACCTCCCAGAGGAGGGCATGTTATGTAAGTAATCTTTTAACTCAGGTATGTGGAGAGAGGTTGTTGTGAAGATATGGGGGTGGGACAGGTTAGGGGTCTGAGTGTATGGGGGAGTGAAGTGCTAAAAAGTGCAGGGTCTAAAGCTGGACTGCCTGGAACTCCAGTTCTGCCACGTGTGGGCTGAGTCTGGTTCTTTTCTATGAAATAGGATTGTAACAGAACCTCCTTTATGGAGCTTTGTAATAGAGTGACAGATTATACCATGTAAATGGCTTACACAGCACCTGGATACGGGCCACTCAATTTCGGCTCTCACCATGATCATTGCCATCGTCATCACCGTTGTGATCATGACTGCTCATTTGCTAGACTGTGAGCTGCTTGAGGACAGGGACTAGATTTACCTGTGCATAGGAGGACTCAGCTGGGAAAGGCACTGGCAGCCCACTCCAGTACTCTTGCCTGGAAAAATCCATGGACGGAGGAGCCTGGAAGGCTGCAGTCCATGGAGTCGCAAGAGTCAGACACGACTAAGCGACTTCACTTTCATGCATTGGAGAAGGAAATGGCAACCCACTCCAGTGTTCTTGCCTGGAGAATACCAGGGACAGGGAAGCCTGGTGGGCTGCCGTCTATGGGATCTCACAGAGTCGGGCACGACTGGAGCGACTTGGCAGCAGCAGCAGCAGCAGGAGGACTCAGCAAGTGTTTGCTGGATGAGTGAACAAAGGCTACTTGGGGTCAGGCTTGGGCTTCCTTGGTGGCTCAGATGGTCAAGAATCTGGCTGCAATGCAGGAGACGCAGATTTGATTCCTGGGTTGGGATGATCCCTAGAGAAGGAAATGGCAACGCACTCCAGTGTTCTTGCCTGGGGAATTTTGTGGACAGACGAGCCTGGTGGCCTACACGGTCCATGGCGTTGCAAAGAGTTGGACGTGACTGAGCGGCTAACACTTTCACATTTTTCAATGTCAATCTTTCTTTTCAAATTATTCCTTTTTAAAAAGTTGTTTGTATATGTTTATTTTTAACTTAAAACATTGAAGTATGGTTGATTTACTATGTTCAGATGTATAGCAAAGTGATTCAGTTATATACATGATACATTATATTAATATTCTTTTTCAGATTTTTTTTACTGAAAGATTATTCTTTTCTTTACTATAGATTATTCTTTTCTACTTAGGTTATTATAAGATATTGAATAGTTTCCTGTGATATACAGTGGGTCCTTGTTGTTTTATCTATTTTATAGGTAGCAGTGTGTATCTGCTAATCCCCAGCTTATTCTTTTAGGACTGATTCTTGAGTTTTCCTTTCATTTTGTTTTTTCTTTTCAATCTCAGAGACAATATAGTGTTATTTTGGGAAGAAAGGAAGACAAAAATACCCTCAGTCTCACCAAATTATCATTCTTCTCAGTTTTTTTTTTTTTCCTATTTATATCCAGTCCTTCTTATAGTAGATTATATTATTCAAGAGCATGTCCCCACTCACCTGCACTTCCATGGGGAGAAGTATGCTTGGCCCTGTGACTTACTTTGGTCTCATGGGGTGTGAAGTGTACTTTCTTACACCCGTATTTTGCTCAGTTATGTGATTTACTTTGCTTTTGTTTTGGCTGTGCCATGTGAGATCTTAGTTCCCTAACTAGAGACCAAACTCCTGCTCCCTCCAGTGGCAGTGTGGAGTCTTAACCACTGGCCTTCCAGAGAGGTCCCTGATTTCCTTTGACAATGGGATGACGTGAGCAGAGGCTTAAAGCATACTTGTGCCGCTGGACTTGCCCTCTTGTACCACTGTCATCGCCATGGAAAAAGCTCCGTCAGCCTGGGCCCCAGGACAGACATGTGCAGAGCAGACCCGAGTTCAACCCACTTCAGGGGCAAAAACCCAGCTGAACCACAGCAAAGTCACTAGCAGACATATGAGGAATAAGTACTTGTTTGTTATGCAGCAATAACTGACTGAGGCACTTACACAATGTGAATGTAATTTGTACACAGGCACAACCAGAACTGTATTTCTCTTTAGTTCATTATGTATTATATGATAGCTGGGTTTCTCTATGTTGTTATGAAGTTTTATAATTTTCAACTACTACTACTACTACTAAGTCGCTTCAGTCGTGTCTGACTCTGTGCGACCCCATAGATGGCAGCCTTCCAGGCAAGAAGACTGGAGTGAGTTGCCATTTCCTTCTCCAAATTTTCAATTAGTAACAGAATACTTTATCAGATTTATTTAGAAAATAATAACATAGATATTCATATCTTGGAGACTTTGTGTGCCAGGTACAGTGTCTTGTGTACATTTAGTCCTTTCAACAATCCTGGGAGGTGAATCTGATTCACCATTCCATCATCTCAGAGCTAGAGGTGTCATGACATACAATGAAGACTATGGACACTGGAGCCGGGCTGCTGGGTTCAAATCCTGCTCCTGCCACTTCTGAGCTGTGACCTTGGGAAATCACTTAAAAGCTTTGACTCAGTTTCCTCACCTGTTAGGATGATCATAATAATAGGATCTACCTTATAGAGTTGCAGCTGTGAAATTGTAATGGGTTAACATACCTAAATGTTTAGACTAGTGTCTGGCCTATAGAATTGATGTTAGGTATCATAGTAGTTGAGGAAAATGAATTTCAGGGAGGGTAATAAATTATAGTAAATCAACTATGTTATCTTGCTGTATGCAGGTCAGGAAGCAACAGTTAGAATTGGAATGAAACAACAGACTGGTTCCAAATAGGAAAAGGAGTACATCAAGACTGTATACTGTCACCTTGCTTATTTAACTTATATGCAGAGTACATCATGAGAAACACTGGGCTGGAAGAAGCACAAGCTGGAATTAGGATTGCTGGGAGAAATATCAATAACTTCAGATATTCAGATGACACCATCCTTATGGCAGAGTGTGAAGAAGAACTAAAAAGCCTCTTGATGAAAATGAAAGAGGAGAGTGAAAAAGCTGGCTTAAAGCTCAACATTCAGAAAATGAAGATCATGGCATCTGGTCCCATCACTTCATGGCAGATAGATGGGGAAACAGTGGAAACAGTGGCTGACTTTATTTTTCTGGGCTTCAAGATTTCTGCAGATGGTGATTGCAGCCATGAAATTAAAAACACTTACTCCTTGGAAGAAGAGTTATGACCAACCTAGATAACATATTCAAAAGCAGACACATTACTTTGCCAACAAATGTCTGTCTAGTCAAGGCTATGGTTTTTCCAGTGGTCACTTATGGATGTGAGAGTTGGACTGTGAAGAAAGCTGAGCACCGAAGAATTGATGCTTTTGAACTGTGGTGTTGGAGAAGACTCTTGAGAATCCCTTGGACTGCAAGGAGATCCAACTAGTCCATCCTAAAGGAGATCAACCCTGGGATTTCTTTGGAAGGAATGATGCTAAAGCTGAAGCTCCAGTCCTTTGGCCACCTGATGCGAAGAGCTGACTTATCTGAAAACACTGATGCTGGGAAAAATTGAGGGCCAGAGGAGAAGGGGATGACAGAGGATGAGATGGTTGGATGACATCATCGACTTGATGGACATGGATTTGGGTAGACTCTGGGAGTTGGTGACGGACAGGGAGGCCTGACGTGCTGTGATTCATGGCGTCGCAAAGAGTCAGACACCACTGAGTGACTGAACTGAACTGACCTTGCTAGGATACTTTAATGATTCCTACATATTGAGAAAGTATTTGAATTTTCAGGGTTTTTGTCTTTTTTCCCCTGGAAATCATAAAATCATGATGCACAGGAAGATAAACTGCCTGGCAAATGTTGATGGTGAACTGTTCGGCACTACCCAAGGGTGCACAGACTCTTGGTTAACAGACGTTGCGTATTAAGGTTCCACTGTCAAGTCCAGACTTAGGTAGAAACAGAAAGGCTTTAGGGAGCCTAATACTTGACTGAGAGTCACAATGTGGTAAGAGGGAGAGGTAGAACAACTTGGGTTTCATGACTCCAACCCCAGGGATTTTTCACGGTGCCACACTATTTCTCTAGAAAAAATAATTGTTCATTTAAAGACAGAGGTAATGACCCATTGAAGATTAATTTTGCTGTTTAGCAGGGTGACCCAGTTAAAACCTAGCTTGGATTTTACTTTTCACCGCAAGACACATTCAATGTTTCCCTGGCTTATGTTTGGGTTAGAGAATAAAAGGTAAGGAAGGGAAATTATTCCTCCTCCATCACAAATAAAATGTCCTCTTTCTCCCCCAGCCTCTTGGTGGGAGTCTGGTCTCCCTTTTGATGTTACTATTTCCTATTGTTTTGAAAGCAGAAAGCCAGCAATGCTATCTAGGGTCATCATGGTGAAGCTGCCTGGGGGACTCACTGTTTTGAGGGTCTGAATCCTTCCATCACTGCCCCAGTGTCCTACTGACCAGAAAGGGGGATAAAGGAGCTCTTTAATACATGCAGTATTGAAAAGGAAGGTGACGATGCCAGGTGTATGGCTGTGGATCCACATAAGAGGAAAATGGAATAAATAGTGGTTCTGCTTGGCAAGACCTGGGTTCCTGAGCCCATTTCTGATCTGATTCCCCTGGCTGAAGTCCCAGTAGAAATAGCTCTTGTAGGAGGGACGGGACGAGGAGCATCGGGCCCTAGATACCAAGGTAGAGGCACCTGGAGCTGGCCTTGCAGTACAAAGAGTGGAGATATCCTGTCTCCCAGCACCGTGGCTGCCATGCAGGGACCTGGACCGAGCCTGGGGCTGGTGTCACCACCAGTCACCCAGAGATGTCATTGGCCCTAGAGCACCAAAAGGCCACGAACGGAGCAAAGACAGCAGTGGTACTAGAAGGCAGGGTAGATCCCAGTGGTCTCCTAGTCGATGGGGAAGTTGGGCTGCCTCTTTTCTCCTAAGAGTTGTGATTTTGAGGTTTGCATTTTGTGTCATAGTTCCTGGGGAGGCAGGTTCCCCAGGGGGAAGATAACTGGTTTAACTTCTAATATGGCAGCAGGGTGGGGAGGAAACAGAAAAGGGGGCAAGAGCCTGGGCCTCTTCTGAACTGACCTGAGGATGTAAGGGAGAGGGGACATCTTGACACAGAGTGTCATCAAGCTCCCCAAAGCAGGTAGTCAAAGCCCCTAGGACATCAGCAATGTCCTCCTTTTCAGAAGGAAAAAAAAATCTAGCATGTCTTCTTCTGATCAACCCACAGTATTTCCTCAACAGCCCCAGGAAAGCAACGGCCTGAGCAAAGGAGATGAAATTTTTAAGTGTGAATTGCTTTTATATTCAGATGAAAACTACTAAACCCGGTTCATGTTGTAAAATATAACAAAACATACAGAATATTTAATGACATGCAAAGATGTTCCCCACATAGGGCCTCATGAAAAAGCAGGTTCATTCCTGGACTTTCAGTGTGATCTCCTTTCACAGCACTAGACAGATAGATCTCTGCCGAGGGAAAAAGTCAGAAAGATGTATTCCAACATGCTCCCTGTGCTTACTCTTTGGTGCAATAATGGGTGCTTTTTATTTCTCCATTCTGCTTGTCTGCACTGTTTGAATATTTTTATGATAAATAGGTATTGCTTTTGTAGTAAGGAACAAGTGCAACATAGGTTTTTATTTTTAAAAACTGAGAGCAAATCTAAACAAGAAGAAGCCCTGCCGCCTTTGTGTTCAGGATGGCGGAGATGGTGGAGCTCTTTCATCTTTTGGGGGTGTGGATGTCAGGGCTGGAGGACAATGACTCAGAGGCGGTGGAAACGCAGCCTGCGGAACAAGTTTCAAACAGGAAAGCTCTTGTTGGTGACCCCTAAGGTCAGCTGCAGAGCTTACTGCAGATTCCACAAAGAGAGAAAGAGGATCCAAAAGGCATGGGGTGGGGTCGGTGGTCAGGCGTGTCCCAGTTTAAACAAAACAGCTTTGATGTGGGTCCCAGTGGGCTGGCACGGGAAAGAGGGGGGCTGCTTTCTCCCCCAGCCATTAGGGAGTCATAAACATCTATCTCCAAATGAAAGATCCATCAGCTTTGCATCAACCACAAAGGAAAGATTTACAGGTAATTTTCCCTCCCAGTACAGAAATATAATTAAGCATATGTTTGGCAGGTTTCTGTTTTTCTATTTCTCACACTGTAAATAGAGATGCTTTGTTTTTCTCTCATTCCTGGTGATGTTTATAATGAGTTTTACAGACACAGACTGATGTTTGGTGCTTACAATGTGCTTTCCTTACATCCATCAGAAGGGTGAGGCATATGGACTCTGCCGTTCCCCCTCTTGAGATGATGGGAAGCAGCTGAGGTGTAGGGTTCTGAGTGTGCTGGGGATCTATCTGCTGGCCCTAAATTCCTGCCCTTCTAGGGGCAATCCTTCTAGGCCCAGGTAACATGACTTCAGGGAGGTGTGGCTCATGGGGGTGTTGGGGAGGAGAAATATACCTAGCCCCCTATGGTGGATCAGTTACTGAAAGGAATACCTTGGGGAGTGATGGGGTTCATTTTAAGGCCAAACCTCTTGAAAACCCTTTCATTAAGCAGTGGAGTGCCAAGACCTTGACCTGGAGTCAAACATTTATTGGTTCAGATCCACACTCTGCTATAGACTGGTTGCGTGATCTTAGAACGTGTAAGAAGTTTCCTGGAGACTTTTTAAAAATTGATCTACAATAGATTTGTAGTGTTGTGTTAGCTGTGAAATCTCAGAAATGTATCTCGGAGGAATCCAGTTGTTTATGTCTCAGCAGACCAAGAGGCAAAGTGATAGATAAGAAGTGATTTATTAGAATAGGATGCTTGTGAGGCTTACAAGTAGGTAGGCAAAGAAGTACCTTGCCAAGAACTTAGTTGGCTACACTTTTATAAACAAAGGAAAAATGGGGAGGGGAAGAAGACACCTTCTTCCTCCTTCTTGAGTAGATGTCATGTTTCCATCATCAACTCCTCCTCCACGTCAGGTGGTAAGGTTGGGATTGTCACGGCACAATGGAAATAACCCAAGGGGCAGTAATGTATACTAAAGTATGGTAAACCATCTCAGGTTTTAGTATAATGTCACTTTTGCCTGTATTTTTGTCTTTACTGTGCATAGAGGAGCATGTCCTAGGAATCAGTAACTTACTGACATCAGTGGGCAGGATGTACCATTGTCTCGGGGGCCTGTCTCATGATTCCATTGCATGGCTTTTTGCTAAGTAAGCCCGCTTGGTTTTGTGGTTAAGCAAACTTGCTGTGAGTGATGTTTAACTTAGAGGGCTCTCCCATACTTTTTCTCTACTTATAATTCCCTAGTGAAATTAGCTATGTAATCACCTACTTTGTGTCTTTACTCTATCCCTATCAATTTCAAGTGTTCAGGAGTAGAGCAATGCAATACACACACACACACATATATGTGTGTATGCATATATATGTGTATATAAATATATATATATACACACACACACTCTTTTTCAGATTCTTTTCCATTCTAGATTATTGCAAGATCTTGACGCTGCAGAGTAGCTCCTGTTATTTATCTATTGGAAAACTGCTAGACCATTCAGGTATGACCTAAATCAAATCCCGATGATTATACAGTGGAAGTGAAAAATGGATTTAAAGGCCTAGATCTGATAGATAGAGTGCCTGATGAACTATGGAATGAGGTTCGTGACATTGTACAGGAGACAGGGATCAATACTATCCTCATGGAAAAGAAATGCAAAAAAGCAAAATGGCTGTCTGGAGAGGCCTTACAAATAGCTGTGAAAAGAAGAAAGGCGAAAAGCAAAGGAGAAAAGGAAAGATATAAGCCTCTGAATGCAGAGTTCCAAAGAATAGCAAGGAGAGATAAGAAAGCCTTCCTCAGCAATCAATGCAAAGAAATAGAGGAAAAGAACAGAATGGGAAAGACTAGAGATCTCTTCAAGAAAATTAGAGATACCAAGGGAAAATTTCATGCAAAGATGGGCTCGATAAAGGAGAGAAATGGTATGGACCTAACAGAAGCAGAAGATATTAAGAAGAGGTGGCAAGAATACACAGAAGAACTGTACAAAAAGATCTTCATGACCCAGATAATCATGATGATGTGATCACTAATCTAGAGCCAGACATCTTGGAATGTGAAGTCAAGTGGGCCTTAGAAAGCATCACTACGAACAAAGCTAGTGGAGGTGACAGAATTCCAGTGGAGCTGTTTCAAATCCTGAAAGATGATGCTGTGAAAGTGTTGCACTCAATATGCCAGCAAATTTGGAAAACTCAGCAGTGGCCACAGGACTGGAAAAGGTCAGTGTTCATTCCAATCCCAAAGAAAGGCAATGCCAAAGAGTGCTCAAACTACCACACAATTGCACTCATCTTACATGCTAGTAAAGTAATGCTCAAAATTCTCCAAGCCAGGCTTCAGCAGTACGTGAACCATGAACTCCCTGATGTTCAAGCTGGTTTTAGAAAAGGCAGAGGAACCAGAGATCAAATTGCCAACATCCACTGGATCATGGAAAAAGCAAGTGAGTTCCAGAAAAACATCTATTTCTGCTTTATTGACTATGCCAAAGCCTTTGACTGTGTGGATCACAATAAACTGGAAAATTCTGAAAGAGATGGGAATACCAGACCACCTAACCTGCCTCTTGAGAAATCTGTATGCCGGTCAGGAAGCAACAGTTAGAACTGGACATGGAACAACAGACTGGTTCCAAATAGGAAAAGGAGCATGTCAAGGCTGTATATTGTCACCCTTCTTGTTTAACTTATATGCAGAGTACATCATGAGAAACGCTGGACTGGAAGAAACACAAGCTGGAATCAAGATTGCTGGGAGAAAGATCAATAACCTCAGATATGCAGATGACACCACCCTTATGGCAGAAAGTGAAGAGGAGCTAAAAGGCCTCTTGATGAAGGTGAAAGAGGAGAGCGAAAAAGTTGGCTTAAAGCTCAACATTCAGAAAACGAAGATCATGGCATCCGGTCCCATCACTTCATGGGAAATAGATGGGGAAACAGTGGAAACAGTGTCAGACTTTATTTTGGGGGGCTCCAAAATCACTGCAGATGGTGATTGCAGCCATGAAATTAAAAGACGCTTAGTCCTTGGAAGGAAAGTTACGACCAACCTAGATAGTATAATCAAAAGCAGAGACATTACTTTGCCGACTAAGGTTAGTCTAGTCAAGGCTATGGTTTTTCCTGGGGTCATGTATGGATGTGAGAGTTGGACTGTGAAGAAGGCTGAGCACCGAAGAATTGATGCTTTTGAACTGTGGTGTTGGAGAAGACTCTTGAGAGTCCCTTGGACTGCAAGGAGATCCAGCCAGTCCATTCTGAAGGAGATCAGCTCTGGGGTTTCTTTGGAAGGAATGATGCTGAAGCTGAAACTCCAGTACTTTGGCCACCTCATGCGAAGAGTTGACTCATTGGAAAAGACTCTGATGCTGGGAGGGATTGAAGGCAGGAGGAGAAGGGGACGACAGAGGATGAGATGGCTGGATGGCATCACGGACTTGATGGATGCGAGTCTGAGTGAACCCCGAGAGATGGTGATGAACAGGGAGGCCTGGCGTGCTGCGATTCATGGGTCTCAAAGAGTTGGACACGACTGAGTGACTGAACTGAACTGAACTGAACTGAGTGTGAATCTGCTGACCTCAGACTCCTAAATTATCTCCCCCTACCCTTTCCTCTTTGATAACCATAAGCTTGTTTTCTAAGTCTGTGAGTCTCTTTCTGTTATGTAAATAAGTTCATCTGGATCACTTTTGTTAGATTCCATATATAAATGATGTCATATGGTGTTTGTCTTTCTCCATCTGACTTCCTTCACTTACTTCAGTATGGTAATCTCTAGGTGCATCCTTGTTACTACAAATGGCAGCATCTCATTCATTGTCATGGCTGAATAATATTCCATTTTGTAAATATATCACAGCTTCTTTATCCATTCATCTACCAAAGACTTCACTTTCGACCTCTCTGTACCAGGGATGCAACCTTCTTGCACTGGGGGTGGTACACAATGTGCAAGCGAGAAGTCCTGTCAGCGCTTCAGCGGAGGTTGTGCCAGTGACTCCAGCATCCCAGAGTGAGGTGCTAGTAAGGCCACCTAGGCAGGACTTGGAAGGAGGCACAATCTCCTCCTGAGCACCTACTCAGGAGAGCATGCTGAGGTGTCTGTGCACCTCCCTCAGAACCTCACGGATGAAAACATACAGATCAAGTCCATTACATATATATTTTTAATACTGTTTGCTAATGTGATGGGCAGAAAATGAAATCTTGTCATTTCAGCTGCATTAGCAACTTTGATTATTGTAAAATGTAACATGTAGTAGCATGTTTATTGACCATTTGTATTTCTCCCTTGCTCTTGACCTTTTCATGGTCTCCAATTTTTCCATTAGCCTCTCTCAGACCAGTTAAATTTAACTGTGTCTTTTAATGTGCCCCAGTATTCAAAAGAAGAGACACAGTTCAGAGCAGCACTGACTTCCAGCTCAGGAGAAAAGCAACCTGGGGAGTCCCACACTTTTCCTTCCCACAGGGAAATCAGAGCCTGTGTTCATTCCTCTCCCTCTAGACTCTTTTCAGGTTTAACAAAACAACAGGAGGTAGAAGAAATCAACAGTCAAGGACAGAAAATGCTGAAGAAAAAAGGCAAGACCACCACAGATCTTCAAGAAGGGAACATGAGCTGCATGGAGGATGGGGCCATCTTGTTGCCTTGTGGCTCCAGGAGCAGAAAGGGATGGATTCCTGTCATTCTGCAGAAAGGGTAGGACCCCAGAGACAATTGCTTGTGCCTTTTAAGGGTAAGCTATTTGTAACCCCTCTCCCTGAGCAAGGCATCAAGGAATTTCCCTAGTGGCTTAGATGGTAAAGAATCTGCCTGCAATGCAGGAGACCTGGGTTTGATCACTGGGTTGGGAAGATCCCCTGGAGAAGGAAAGCAACCCACTCTAGTACTCTTGCCTGGAGACTTCCCATGGACAGAGGAGCCTGGCAGGCTACAGGCCACGGGGTCGCAGAGTCAGACACGACTGAGCACCCAAGCACTCACAGCATACAGCACAAGGCATCAGGAAACAATCCCAGCATGGCCAACAGCATCCTCAGGTCCTGACTCAACAGTTTTAGAGAAAGGCCTTAAACTATTTTGGCATCAAAGCAAACTCAATTCCGTCTCTCAACAGAGGATAGAAGAGCTGTGTGGCTACAGAGCTTTACAAGGGAGACCTAGGGTTTGAAGAATCCTGTAAAACAAAACGTCTGTTCCTCTTACCATTTCTCACCTTCAGAGAATTTCTGAGGCTTATGCAGTGGAAGGTCAAGGGAACAAAACCTAACTCACTGTCTTCCCTTGGTTGAGTCGATATGATACGAGGGGTGGGTAGGAGAAGCCACACCATTGTTCTTATTTTACCTTTTGTCCCACAAAGTCTTTGAAATTCCCAAATCTTTCAAAATTCTCCCAACCCCACATCGATGATCACTTTGCTGAACACTAGTGAAGTGAAGGTGAAGTACAAGTGTTAGTCACTTAGTCATGTCCAACTCTTTGCGATCCCGTGGGCTGTAGCCTGCCAGGCTCCTCTGTCCATGGAATTCTCCAGGCACTGGTACTCTCCAATAAATTAAGGTTACAAGAAAGAAACCAGAATCCTTGGCTATTTTAGAAGCTTTCTGGAGTCTGTTTCCATGAGCTCTGGTTCCAGAAAATAATTAGCAGCAAATGGAAGTACCACAGGGAAACCTGGGGGATACTGGGCAATGTCCATGGACCATTAACAAGGAACAGTTTCTTGGAAAAATGAAGCCAGCATCTTGTACCAGGTACATTTTTCTGCTTGACTTCTGGTTGGGTGCTTGGAAGAGATAAAGTTAAAATTTGGTTTTCTTAGAGAAGGAGAGTCCCTATCACATAAGGAAGAAGGAATAGGATACTTCTGTGATCTTCTCTCTGCAGTTATGCCTGCTCAGCTGCTCCCCAAGCCACACTGTGTTGGGTCAAACAGTTTAGTGAATGTCTTTGTTGACTGTGGCTGCCATATCAAACATCATAGACTGGGTGGCTTAAACAACAGGAATTTATTTTCTCACTATTATGGAGGCTGGAAGTCCAAGGTCAGAGTACCAGCATGGCTAGCTTCCCATGAGAGCCCCCTTTCAGGTTTGATAGCCATCTTCTCACTGTGCCCCCACTTGGAAGAGAGAGGTCGAGAGGAGAGACGGAGGGAGAGAGGGAAGTGGGGAGAGAGAGTGAGACAGACAGACAGAGACAGAGAGAGGGAGGGAGGAAGAGAAGGAATGAGAGAGAGGAGAGAAGGAAGGAGAGAGGGAGGGAGAGAGAAATACAGAAACAGAGATAGAGAGGGAGAGTGGGGGAGGGGAGGGAGAGAGAGAGGGATGGAGGGAGGGCTTGATGTGTCTCTTCTTATAAGGACACTAATCCATCATGAGGCCCCACCCTCATGATCTCATTTAACCTAATTACCTCCCTAAGTCCCACCTCCGAATACTAACACACTGGGGGTTAGGGCTTTAGCACAAATTCACCGTGAAATTTTCTGGGGGGTGGGACACAATTTCACGGTCCACAGCAGTGAAGCTGATGACAACAGCGTTGAAGTCCTGATGTATCAATCGTTCTCCTTCGGGGGCCTCGCTCCTCCTCCTGTCCTCTCTCTATGCCCACCATGTCTTAACTCCCCGTGTGCAGGGTATGCCCTGAGTGGGAAATACTCTTCTGTACCTTGCCAGCTGAGACAAGAAGCTGCAGCGGCGGCATATCTCCTCATCATAAAAGTGGTGTTGGCTCTGATTTTGTAAGTTGTTACTATCTCTGTAGCATGCCTCACGGCCCACCATGGTTCTGTGCCTTGAACCAAGCCAGTCTCACTGGTGAACAAGATGACCAGGTCCTCCAGACCATCTTAGGAACCACTGGACCAGAAGACAACAATTTTTTTCTTCTTGGCAAATGGTCAAGTAATACATATTAAAAATCTTGTGTGTGTATGTGCATGCTAGTCCCTTCAGTCATGTCTGACTCTTTGCAATCCTATAGACTGTAGCCTACCAGGCTCCTCTGTCCATGGAATTCTCCAGGTATGGATATTGGAATGGGTTGCCATGCGCTCCTTCAGGGGATCTTGCTGACCTAGAGATTGAACCCATGTCTCTTGAGTCTCTGGCATTGGCAGGTGGGTTCTTTACCACTTTGGCACCACCTGGGAAGCCAAAAGGTTTTGTGGATCATAACTAATCAATTCTGTCATCACACCATGATAGCAGCCATAGACAATATGTAAATGATTACAGTATGGTTGTTTTTCAATAAAACATTATTAAAAAAAAAAAAGGCTGTGGGCCAATCTGGCCCAAGGCTCCTAGTCTCCAATCTTGACTCCCTCTTACCCTCCGTCCTGCTCCCTCTCTGCTCCCTCCTTTCCAGCCCTGAATGGTTAAGTATTTGTCTGATTGCCTTCATCTCCTCTGTTCTCATGACTAGTGTCTTTGTCTCTGCCTTTAGATCTTACACGTCTTCTGCTGGGAGTAGTTTGGATGACCCCTTATCGGAATGAACCCGTGATGGGATGGGAGCTGGCCCCCTTGTCTGTTGTGAGACAAAGGCCAGTCAGATAGAGCAAGGCAATGACTGCATGGTTTTCTCTCTGCTTTGGACTATTTCGGGAACTTGGATGCCCTTTTCAGTGCATTCCATCCCTGGGAAGAATCTGGAACCCATAGATCAATGGCCATCAGTCTAGTCCTGGTTGTCAGGCACCTGTAGCTATGGTAATCTGCCAGACATCTCAATTTAGATCTTGATTGTAAGAATCTCTGGGAGAGGAAGAAGATGACAGGTTTCTAACAAGCTAATTTACTCACTGAGCAAGATTAACCGTGGTGGCTGGACACCTCAGTCTCAGAAAGACATAGAGCCTTGCTCCACACATCAGCCGAGCTCCTGAGGGGTCTGGTGAGTGACGAGCAATCTGACACGTGTTACTTCTCCCATAAGGAACTTCGCTCCTGGAGCTCCGTCCATCACTACTTCTAAGGTCCTAGGCACCATGGTCCTTTGTACCTAGATGGCTCCCCTGGTTCCCACCTCTGCCCTCCATGGCCACCATATTTCATCTCAGTCAAGCAGAGAATGTGCTCCTTTGAAATCAAAATGGAGCTTGATCTTTGCTCAAGGTCCTGAGGCAGTTCCCTAGAGTAAAAGCCAAAGTGCTGACACATACCTATAAGGCCCAGATGATCTGACGGCTTCTTCAACTCATTCCTCCCTTTTGACTTTTAAATTTTACTTTATTTTTAGTGGAGTATAGTTGATTTACGATATTGTTAGTTTCACTTATATAGCAAAGTGATTCAGGTGAGGTTTTTTTTCAGATTTTCTCCGTTATAGATTATTACAAGATATTGAGTATAGTTCCCTGTGCTGTACACTAGGTTACCTATTTTATATATAGTAGTGTGTATATGTTAATTCCAAGTTCCTAATTTATTCCCCCCACCTTTTCCCTTGGTGTGTTAATCACTCATTCATGTCCGACTCTTTGAGACCCAAGGACACTAGACCACTAGGCTCTTCTGTCCATGGGATTCTGGAGTGGGTACCTACCTGATCCAGAGATCAAACCCTGGTCTCTTGCATTGCAGGCAGACTCTTCACCACCTGAGCCATCAGGGAAGCCCTCCTTTTCCCCATGGTAACCATAAGTTTGTTTTCTAAGTCTGTGAATCTCTTTCTGTTCATTTGTGTAATTTTTTTTAGAGTCTACATATAAGTGATAGCATATATTTGTCTTTGTCTGACTTTGCTCAGTGTGGTCATCTCTAGGTCCATCGTATTGCTGCAGACCCACCCACTCCTCTTGCAGCTTCATCACTCTACTCGCCGCTGGCTTCACAGCGGCCACATTCTACTCCACATTACTCAAACTCACCAATCAAGCTCTTCCCACCTCTGCAAGATCTGTCCTTTGCTACTTTCAGGTCTCTGTCCAAATATCACCTTATCAGCGAAGCCTTCCCAACTCCTTCACCTAAAATAACACCCTCCCCCTACTACTCTGTCATGCTCCGAGCCTCTCATCCTGATGTATTTTCTCCAGTGCACCTATACTAGCATACTGTATATTTCCTTATTTATCCATGGATTATCTCACTTGTCCCCTAGAATGTAAAACTCTAGGAGGGCAAGGAAGTAATCTACTTGATTAAAAATTTTATTTCCAGGACCTACAACATTTAATTTAAAATTAAATTAGAACATTAAAATTTTATCTCCAGGACCTGTTATTTGATACATAACAAGTCCATATAAACCTATATACAAATGGGAGTCTGTGTATATATATCTACATATATCTATAATATATATAGGGTTGGACAGAAAGTTCATTTGGGATTTTCCATATTATCTTATAGAAAAACGTGAATGAACTTTTGGCCAACTCAATGTGTGTGTGTGTGTGTGTGTGTGTGTGTGTGTGTGCACGTGCACGAGTGTGCACATGTGTGCACACGTGTATATTTCAGTGAATGAGTGGGTGAATTCATGACTGATCAAAGTAACCTGTGTATTTTCTCTATGTGCCATAATGTTTCTCTTAATAAATGGTGCACATGCGTGGATGCATTCTTTTTAGGTAGATAGTCATTGGGACCATATAAAACTATAGGATCATTAGTTCTGGTGAGAGAGGCAGAATAAATGACTTCCTATCCAAACAGGATCTAGTTTTCATTTTTATTTTTTTCAGGATCTAGTTTTGTTTGGAGATTATAAATCCTGGAGTAAAGTTCTTTCATACAACTGCTTTTTTACACTGCACTATATTTTACCTGAATTCTTTGCTCACAGACGTGAATAAAATACTTATTAAACAGCAATAGGGAGTGAGCTGGGTTAACTTTCCCCAAAGAATGCTTCATGGAACGTTGAATCTAGAGAGCTCGCTCTGCATCTGGGGACCCCCGAGGGCATTGCACCTAGCCCCGTTTCTTTCAAAATGTCTACCATTCTTGAAATTCTGTGCAAGCTCAACTTGTAGGGTGATCACTTCACACCTCCGAGTGCACATGGGTTAGTCAAAGCGTACACCAGCTTTCATGCTGAGTGGGACGCTCTGAACATTGAGACAACCGTCAAAACCAAAGGTGTGGATGAGGTCACCGTTGTCAACATCCTGACCAACCGCAGCAGTGAACAGAGACAGGATATTACCTTCGCTACCAGCGAAGGGCCAGGAAGGAGCTTGCACCAGCACTGAAGTCAGCCTTGTCTCTGGCACCTGGAGGCAGTGATTTGGGGCCTATTGAAAACACCTGCTATGTATGATGCTCCTGAGCTGAAAGCATCCATGAAGGGACCGGGGGTTGATGAGGACTCTCTCATTGAGATCATCTGCTCAAGGACCAACCAGGAGCTGCAGGAAATCAACAGAGTCTACGTGGAAATGTACAAGCCCGGTCTGGAGAGGGACGTCATTTCCAACACATCTCGGGACTTCCACAAGCGGATGGTTGCCCTCACAAATGGTTGAAGAGCAGAGAATGGCTGTTGTTGATTATGAACTGACTGACCAGGACTCCCGCTATCTCTATGATGCTGGGGTGAAGAGGAAAGAAACTAACGTTCCCAAGTGTATCCGCATCATGACTGAGTGGAGAGGGTGTCACTTCCTGAAAGTATTTGAAAGGTACCAGAGCTACAGCCCTTGTGACATGCTGGAGAGCATCAAGAAGGAGGTCAAAGGCGACCTGGAAAATGTTTTCCTGAACCTGGTCCAGTGCATTCAGAACAAGCCCCTGTATTTTGCTGACAGACTGTACGTCTCCATGAATGGCTGGGGCACTCGTGGTAAGGTCCTGATTAGAATCCCCCATAGTGACATGGGCATGTTGAAAATAAGATCTGATTTCAAATAAAGTCTGGCAAGTCCCTGTAATACTACTTTCAGCAAGACACCAAGGGCGACCACCAGAAAGCGCTGCTGTGCCTGCGTGGTGGGGATGACTGAACCCCACAACAGCCCGAGCATCCAGGGTGGCTGCTCCGTGCTCCAGCTAACAGTTCTCCACAGTCAGCTTGGGCTAGCAGCCCCCTGTGCCCATCCCTGGGAGGATGACGCTAGCGCTGCCCACCCCATCCACTCTTTTGTTAGTTTAGATGCCTACTCATCACCTGACTTTCCCATCTAGTCCCTGTTTATAGCCAAAGAAATGAAGATTCCAAGGACTTGGAAGTGAAATCTATGATGTGAAACACTTTGTCTCTTGAGTACTATGTTGTAAACAGATGAATAAACTGAATTCTTTAAAGTTTTTTTTTTTTTTTTCAGTTGAAGGATAATTGCTTTACAGAATTTTGTTGTTTTCTGTCAAACCTGAACATGAATCAGCCACAGGGACACATATCTCCCCTCCCTTCTGAACCGCCCTCCCATCTCCCCCATCCCACCCCTCTAGGTCGATACAGAGCCCCTGTTGGAGTTTCCTGAGACATACAGCAAATTCCTGTTGGCTATCTGTTTTATGTATGGTAAGCTTCCATGTTGCTCTCTCCACACTTCTCACTCCTCCCCTCTCCCCATGACCATAAGTCTATTCTCTATGTCTGTTTCTCCATCGCTGCCCTGCAGATAAATTCTTCAGTACCGTTTTTCTAGATTCTGTATATATGCGTTCAGTTCAGTTCAGTTGCTCAGTCGTGTCTGACTCTTTGCAACCCCAAGAATCGCAGCACGCCAGGCCTCCCCTGTCCATCACCAATTCCCTGAGTTCACTCAGACTCGCGTCCATTGAGTCAGTGATGCCATCCAGCCATCTTATCCTTGGTCGTCCCCTTCTCCTCCTGCCCCCAATCCCTGGTATATGATATTTATCTTTCTCTTTCTGACTTACTTCACTCTGTATAATAAGCTCTAGGTTCATCCACCTCATAAGAACTTACTCAAATGGATTCCTTTCTATGGCTGAGTAGTATTCCATTGCAGAGAAGGCAATGGCACCTCACTCCAGTACTCTTGCCTGGAAAATCCCATGGATGGAGGAGCCTGGTGGGCTGAAGTCCATGGGGTCGCTAAGAGTCAGATATGACTGAGCGACTTCACTTTCACTTTTCACTTTCAGGCATTGGAGAAGGAAATGGCAACCCACTCCAGTGTTCTTGCCTGGAGAATCCCAGGGACGGGGAGCCTGGTAGGCTGCCGTCTATGGGGTGGCACAGAGTCGGACACAACTGAAGCGACTCAGCAGTGTTCCACTGTGTGTGTGTACCACAGCTTCTCCATCCATTCATCTGTCGCTGGGCATCTAGGTTGTTTCCATGTTCTGACTATTGTAAATAGTGCTGCAATGAACAATGGGATACATGGGTCTTTTTCAGTTTTGGTTCCCTCAGGGTATATGCCTAGGAGTGGGATTGCTGGGTCATATGATGGTTTTATTCCTAATTTTTTAAGGAATCTCCATACCGTTATCCATAGTGGCTATATCTATTTACATTCCCACCAACAGTGCAAGAGTGCTCCCTTTTCTCCACACCCTCTCCAGCATTTATTGTTTGTAGACTTTTTGATGATGGCCATTCTGACTGGTTTGAGGTGAAATCTCATTGTAGTTTTGATTTGCATTTCTCTAATAATGAGCGATTTTGAGCATCTTTGCATGTGTTTGTTAGCCATCTCTGTGTCTTCTTTGGAGAAATGTCTGTTTAGGTCTTTTCCTCACTTTTTGACTGGGTTGTTTGTTTTTCTGGTATTGAGTTGTATGAGTTGCTTATATATTTTGGAAATTAATCCTTTGTCAGTTGTTTCATTTGCTATTATTTTCTCCCATTCTGAGGGTTGTCTTTTCACCTTGCTTATAGTTTCCTTTGCTGTGCAAAAGCTTTTAAGTTTAATCAAGTCCCACTTGTGAATAAACTGAATTTTTACTTAAGAAAAAAAAAATTCAGAGAGCTGTTCTGTGGAAGAAGGGTACTCTTCTGTCTGTCTGTCTGTTTAGAAAGCCTCGAATTTGTCATAGCTAATAATTATAAAAGCTAACATGGATTGTTGTTAAATCACCTGCAGATTACAAGCTGCTGTCTTTGATCCTGTTCACTCTACATATTAGCATATTCAAGGCTCTGAGAAGTCCTGCATGAAAGAAACCTGCTTGTTTTCAGCCCAGCTTTTGCCAAATGTATTTGCTTATACAACCATTTCTTTTTCATTAGGGATACTTATTAACACCTCATGGATCTCTTGTTCTGCAAAACTAGAGTTGGAAAATGCTGCTATAGATAAGGGAATTAAATAGGAAAGCAAAATTATGGCAAACTAGAGTATTGCAAGGAACTAAATAAGCATTGACCTTTAGGGTTTTTAAATTAAGGTTGCAATTGACTGGATGCCAGGAGATAAGAAGTGATAGCATCTTCTTAGACCCAGTGGTATAATCTCTGCTTAATTGTCCAAGAAAATAAAATTGTGTTTCTAAGGATCAGTATGTACCCAAGGAGAACTTCTGCATGCTCATGGGATAGATTCATGGTTTCCTAATCTAAACTCTATCCATTTAAAAAATGTTGGTTTCAGTAATTAGGAAGAAATTTTTAACACTTTCAGGTTGGATAAAAATTTTGTCACTTTAGAATGTAAATGACATCATCTGAAAGTGAGCTGAAGAAATGTTTGTGTGTGTGCGTATGTGTGTGTGTGTGCATGTGTATGCATGTTGTTAGAGCTTTTTCTGGTCAACAAAGTGATATCTCTGCTTTTTAATATACCATCTAGGTTTGTCATAGCTTTTCTTCCAGGGAGTAAGCATCCTTTAATTTCATGGCTGCAGTCAACTGTCCATAGTGAGTTTTTGACCCAAAAGGACGCCTAGTTCAGTCCCATGGCCAGTGGGCATTCGTGCTGGGGACACTGGTGCTGCTGGAGGAGTGGAGTGAGGTGGACCGCCGTCTTCCTTCTTCATCAGCTGAAAGTCTTTTCTTGGGAGCCAAATGTTGAATGCAGGCAGGGAGCTGAGAATAGAGAATTGTTCGCTAAAGGAGAAAAAACCTTGTGAATGGGTGTTTCTGTCTTGTCTGTTAGAAAAGGCAGTCTCTTGTTTGCAAAATCTGCATTTCTGTTTAAGTCTATGTTTCCCAAATGAAGTTTCCCTTAATGGACTTCTATACTGAGACTTAATGATTCTTGCATGAGGATTCTTATGGTGATAATATGTTATTTGAGTTTCCTTGAGAAAGCACCTATGTTCTTGCTCTGGCTGGGATGTGAGGCGGTCAAAGGGAAGGAAAAAAAAGTAGGAAAAGAATAGGTACAAATCAGGAACCTAACACCACTTAACTCTTTCGAAAAACCAGTGAAGTGGGGAAATGATTCTGTGCTTCTGTTTCCTCAAATCGCCTTGTGTGTACTTTAAAAGGATATAAAGTGACTTACGGATCACTGGGGGAAAGTCTGAGCAGAAGTATCGAGTCTGAAGCCATAGGGACCTCATTCATCATTATGTGTGGCAGTGCAGACCCCAGAGAGCCTTGAGCTTTGTGGGGACTTAATTTCATGGGGACATCAAGCGAGGGAATAACAGGATGAGTAAATGGCCAGTTATTCAGAGTATGTGCTTCTATTTCTGAGAAACTGGTGTGTTGTACAAAAGAGTTCAGGATGGCAGTGAGGAACAGGGTTTAAAATAGGAAACACTTATAGAGACCCACCTGTGTGCCAGGCACCCTCCTAAAGGCTTTATATATTTTAACTCATTTGATCCTCACAACAACCCTAGGGGGACGCTTTATCCTTATCTTTGTTTTGCAGAGGAGGACACAGAAGCAAAGCTAACTGATGACTCGCCCAGGATCACACAGCTGGTGGTAGAGCCAGGCTGAATCCGGTGCAGGCAGACTCCTGAGTCTGTGCTGTTAATCACTGAAGTGTGCTGGCTTAATCACTGAAGTGTGAAGTAAAAGCAAGGGCAAGGGCAAGGGCAAATTGTAGAGGCTGGCCCAGCTGTCCCATCCATTTAACCTCACCGAGCCTTGGTTTTCCCATTTAGAGAATGTGCACATTCACTGTTCCTGCCTCATAGGGCCACTGTGATTATTCATTTCATTAAATAAGCTCCCAATAGCCCTATGTGTCTTTAGCTGTAAACATCTTTAAACAGGTCTTCCCAGGTGGCACTAGTGGTAAAGAACCCTCCTGTCCATGCAGGAGACATAAGGGACTTGGGTTCTATCCCTAAGTCAGGAAGATCCCCTGGAGGAGGACACAGCAACCCACTTCAGTATTGTTCTTGCCTGAAGGGTCCCATGGACAGAGGAGCCTGGTGGGCTACAGTCCATAGGGTCGCAAAGAGTTGGACACGACTGAAGGGACTTAGCATGCATGCATCTTTTAAAATGTGAGCCTGGGGACTTCCCTGGTGGTCTGGTGGGTAACAGTCTGCCTGCCAGTGCAGGGGACGTGAGAGCTGACCTCCCACATGCCACAGGGCAGCTGGAGCCCACACACCCTAGAGCCTGTGCTTTGCAAAACGAGGGCAGCTCCTGCTCCGCAAAACCAGAGAAAGCCCACAGGCAGCAAGGAAGACACAGAGCAGCAACAAGTAAATAAATACACTTTAGAAAAGAAACTTTTATAGAAGAAATAGGAGCCTCGGAAGAAATCTGGATCACTTTTATCTAGGGCTCCAAAAGGGAAAAGATCGAGCATTCAGAGCAGTGCTGTCCAAGTAAACACCGTGATGACAGAGATGTCCTCTCCCGGCACCATCCAATATGGCACCACACGTGGCTACTGAACACTTGACGCATGACTAGCACTCCAGGAGAAGTGACTTTTAACTTTATTTCATTATAATTCATTTAAATAGGCAAACAATGGTTGCCCTGGGATGGGGATGGGGGTGGAGGAGTGGGTAACTGAGGAAGAGCAGAGAAGGATGAGAGAGGGTTACAAAGGGCCGAGGCAACCCTGGGTGTGATGGCTGAATTTCTTCTCTAAGTGTGGAGCTAGCTGCATAGGTGTGTGCTTATCCAGTTGTCCACTTGTGCAGTTTGTCGTATTGCATTCATATTTCAGTAAAGCTGTTAAACAACAAAACAGATCCATCCAGGATTAATCCAGCTTATGCATGGCTTGCAACAGTGGTTTTTAAACTGAGTTTTGAGGGGAGCCCGGGGTCACTGGGGCTTCTGGGACTGGAGGTTGAGGTGAGGGTCGACGGGTGCGTGTCAGTTAGGCACACTCTCCAGGTCTGCTTGGAGATGAGCTGCTTGCTGGGCTGTGTGTGCAGTTTTCTGGCTTGCCCTCTCTCCTGAGCTCGTGGGCTACACAAGCAGGGAGTTTGCAGTCTCCGTTTCTGTCTCCTTGGTGAGTGCTCAAGAGATGCTTGTTTAGCTGAGGTTCTGAAAATAGCACTCCTACTCTCTGTTTAGCCAACACTTGTAAGGTACCCACTTTCAGCCAGGGACTGTTCCTACACCTTGAAAACAGTAACTTCTTTAATTATTGTTTAAAAAGTTTTTAGAGTATAGTTGCTTTACAATGTTGTGTTACTTTCTGCTGTAGAGCAAAGTGAATCAGTTATATATATACACACGTATATCCTCTCTTTTTGGATTTCCTCCCCGTTTAGGTCACCACAGAGCACTGAGTAGAGTTCCTTGTATTATACAGTAGGTTCTCATTAGCTATCTATTTTATACAGAGTATCAATAGTGTATATATGTCTATCTCAATCTCCCAATTCATTCCATTCCCTCCTCCTTTAATTCTTTGACATCCTATTTTGAATTACATGCTCTCAAGGCAAAGGAAAGGTAAACACTTTCCTGGGATCTTACACCTCGTAGGAGGGAGGATTCAGATCCATGCTATCAGCTCAGAATCGGTCCCAAGAATACCACCACCGGGGGAGGGGGTTTCCCAGGCAGTGCAGCAGTAAAGAATCCGCCTGCCAACGTGGAAGACGCAGGAGATGTGGGTTCAGTCCCTGGGTCAGGAAGATCCCCTGGAGAAGGGAGTAGCTATCTACCCACTCCAGTATTCTTTCCTGGAGAATCCCATGGGCAGAGGAGCCTTGCAGGCTATAGTCCTTGAGGTTGCAAAGAGTTAGATGAAACTGAGCGACTGCACGCACCATTGGATAGAGGCCCTTCTGGTAGAAACTTCCTTCCAAATCAAGGTTTTTGGCTGTGCTACAGGGCATGTGGAATCTTAGTTCCCTGACCAGGAATCGAAACCATGCCCTCTTTAGTGGAAGCTCAGAATCATAACCATTGAACTGGCAAGGAAGTCCTGAAATCTGGGATTCTTACATTACCGTGTGCCTCTAGAATTCTGGGGATGTCGATGAACTTTCTCCTGGCATAATATTTTTTGTTTGCTTGTTTGCTTTCTGGAATAATACTTCCAATTGCACATGAAAAAATGCATAGGATTACAAAGGAAACCAATTTTACTGAAATATGGCTACTGCAATATTAAAAATATCCTAGGGTGTTCATTTGTGTTATGATAAAGTACATGGCTCTTTATCAACATATGAAACAATAAGAACTAGCAGTGGGCCTAATCGCTACTGTAATTCCCAGTCATCGGTAGTATTGGGAGAGATCATAAAGGGAAATTTGGAGCGATGGAGGGATATTGAAGAGACCTGAGGTTTCTATTTGGGACAAAATTACAGGTACTCCTCCTACAGCTCTAGTTGTTATCTACGTTCATAACAGAAGGGAATGATAAGTTTCTCTTTTTTTTGGTTGTGCCACACAGGCACAGGACCTTAGTTTGGTTGTACAATCTCTTAGTTCCCCAACCAGAGATCCCACCCACACCCAATGCAGTGGAAGCTCAGAGGACCACCAGAAGTCCCAGGATTGGTAAGTTTAGAAGATAGTAAAAATGCAGATGTACATAGTTTTTATCATCCAAATTCACAGACTCCATGAGTTGAAGAATTCTTTGTGGACCAGGTCAGGGACCCCGGTTCTAGGTGCTCTTGATGTGGACCGGCAGCACTGGCAGCACCTGGATGCTGCTGAAATACAGGATCTCAACCCCACCCCTGGCCCACGAATCCGAATCCACAGTTCAACGAAAATCTTTGAGCTATCTGTGTGCACACAGAAATTTGACAAGCCATGCAAAACAGATGTTTCGTGAGGTCAAAGCAACAGAGAGCTGTGTTCTTGAACAAGACTGAAAAATCTGGCTGCAAATTTGTTTTTATCCTTCTCTCTGCCTTTTATAACCTCCTTCCTGTGATGGAAGACAGTTGAACCAGTTGGCAATGCTGGGACCATGGCTGCGGCTGACATCTCTCAGTACTCCCTTGGGGCCAACCCTCAGGGCAAGGGCAAGGGTGTTCTCATCCTCTCCAGGTCATGGGTGGTCCAGGCAGGTTCTGCTCCTTGGGGAGGGGAAGTCGGCATTTGTCCACAACTATATCTGGGGCAGTGGACCCTGGTCAATATGCTTCAGGAGGAAGGCCATTTGGACCTCATACCCAAGTCCAGCTTTCCAATCTAGGTATTCCAGCATGAAAACAGAAATAGTGCTTTGTCTCCCAGCTCTATTTGTTTAATCAGCTCTGAATCTTCTAAAGAAGGATCTGATTAATTAGTGCCTTCAAATTCCAACAATATTTGCTGTTAGAAAACTCAAGAGCCAGGACTTCCCTGGTGGTCCAGTAGGTAAGAATCACCTGTTAATGCAGGGGATACGGGTTCAATCCCTGGTCCGGGAATCTCACATGCTATGGGGCAACTAAGACTGCATGCCAGAAGCACTGAGCCCCTCCCTCTGGAGCCCGTGAGCTGCAGCTACTGAAGACTGCCTGTGCCAAAGCCGGTGTCCTGCAACCAGAGAAGCCACTGCAGCTAGAGAGTAGCCCCCCATTCTCTGTGACTTGAGAAAGCCTGTGAACAGCAACGAGGCACTCATACCCCACATCCAAGACCCGGTGCAGCCAAAAATAAATAAGTAGATAAATTTAAAAAAAAAGAATAAAAAAAAGAATTCTCAGCAGCAAATGTACAGAACTCTAAGAATGCATTTTTGTAATAATCTCATTCCTGAATCATTTCTATGGCCCTCCTCTAGTTCTTCCTTTTATATTCCTCCTTGTTTGAATTTATGTCCTCTTTCTGTAATCTTGTTCTATTTTCTCTATCCTTATAAGCCTCTTTAAATCATTTTTAGAATAAGGTAGGCACATAGACTCGTAAATAAAGATGCAAATATGAAGACAAGTAGACACCTGAGTCTTAGAGACAGACGCTGAATCACATCCCCCAACCGCAGGGGGCTTCTCTCCTTGTTGTTTGTGGGGATCATGGTCTTTGAGCACAGTGATAGACCAGAAGGGGAGAGGAGAATCAGGCCCCTGGGGTCAGTGATCCAGGGCTCCTGACACATGTAGTCTCTGTGGATCAGTTGGCAATGTGTTTCTGAAAAAGTGTCTGGTAACCAAGGGCATTTGGGGGTAGGCTTTTCATTTGTAAAACTGTCCTCAAAAACATTCTAAAAATAGTCTTTGCTCTCGGGATATGTGGGTGAGTGCAGGTGGCCTCCCTGCTCGTTTAGCTGGAATGTGCAGTGATTTGAAAACCAGGACCTGAAGCGCGCGCGGGCAGGCGGGGCTGGGCGTCTCTGCTGAATGGGGCCAAATGCTTCCCAGTGAGCAAGAGCTCGCTGGTCTCAGGTGCTGTGAGATCCAGCTTCCCCCGCTGGTTATACCTGCCGCCCTGGGGTGGGGGGGTGCTCCTCTGCTGTGATACAGGTATGGTGCTGGTTACGTAGGCTGTACTTACCCAGCTGTCCACTTCATGTGCGGATTATTGCATTCTCCAAAGAACAGATGAGGACAGAGGAGATGAAGGCAAATGGTCAAATAATACATGTTAAAGGTTTTCCAGGCTCTCAGACTGATCCTGGGCTCCTTGAACAGGCCACACTCCTTCCGTCCTCAAGGGTCTGTGCTCATTCTTTTCCCTTTGCCTGGAATCCTTTCCCAGGCCAGGGCCCATAGTTACCCTTTAGGACTTGACCCAAATGTTACTCCCTCTAGAAGCCTTTGCTGATGTTTAACCCTGTCAGGTTAAATCCCCCAGAACAGCCTTCCCTGCTCTTACTGTGGTTTGCGCCATCAGGTCTTTAGTGCCATTTTCCCTGCTGGACCACAGGCTCCTTGGAACACAGGCTGCCCCCATCTTGGTTATGACCATTTTGTTGCCAGTTAGGCCTGGCAGTTGCCTGACACAGAGCAGGGCTCATTGAGTAATTTGCCAGATGAATGAATGGAAAAGTGGGAAACAGATCTACAGACACAGCTAAAGCATTGCAAAGTATATTTTGCAAGGCAAAATATAAACGTGAAAAGAAGTATATTCATATCATTTTTTAAAAAGATGAAAAAAATTTTTTAATTGAGGAAAATGAGTTCCTCTCATTTTTCAGGCATCTAGAAAAGCCGCTGTATATGAGGTGGGCCAGTCATGGGGCTCACCGTGGGAAATGGGCAGCTCTCCTCCTATTTTCAGGAAATCCCTGGCCACAGAGAATAGGTTAAAACTGTAGCAACAGAAGGAAATGTAGATATCAAGAAATTTCTGAATCTCAGGGAAAATGATATTTGAACCCAAAAGACAATATATCCTAGTGATGAGGAGCCAGACTCTGGGTTCAATTCTGACTTTACTACTTATTAGCTCTGTGTCCTTGGGAAAACTACCAAACTTATCTATGTGTTGCTAAAACAAACAAACAAAAGATGAGAATAATGTAACCCACTTCATGGGCAGGATGGCTATGCAATTTACACTTTAAACCTAGGCATTTTGGGAAGTAAAAGAGGGGGTGGGGTACTGATAACTTTGTTTGCATGACAGGAATAAACGGCCCCCACCCAGAATCTAGAGAAATGTGGTCGTTGTACTCATAAAACGTTCCAAGATTTAAAGACATTGTTGTTCGGTTGCTAATTCGTGTCCAACTCTGAAACCCCTTGGACTGCAGCATGCCAGGCTCCTCTGTGCTCCACTATCTCCTGGAGTTTGCTCAGATTCACGTCCATTGAGTTGGATGCTATCTAACAATCTCATCTTCTGCCACCACCTTCTCCTTTTGCCTTCATCTTTCCCAGCACCAGGGTCTTTTCCAATAAGTTGGTTCTTCGCATCAGGTGGCCAGAGTATTGGAGCTTCAGCTTCAGCATCAGTCCCTCCAATGAATATTAAAGAAATGAATGCATGTAACTCCCTGAGAAGCATGCTGACACGAATTAGTGCTTAGTGATGGCCAGCTATTCCTGATAAGACACAATCTTTCTGAAGACTCTGAGAAAAGATGGATAGTTGATTATATGGGATGGAGTTTATAACTTGGGCTGCACCAGGATTTAATGGCCTGATTTTTTTACACTTCTTTTCTTTTTAACTTTAAAAAAATTGACATATAACATCCTTAGAAAAACATATATATAACCAGTGTATAGGGCTTCCCTGGTGGTTCAGCAGTAAAGAATCCATCTGCAATGCAGGAGCCACAGGAGATGCAGGTTCAATCCCTGGGTCAGGAAGATCCCCTGGAGGAGGAAATGGCAACCCACTCCAGTATTCTTGCCTGGAGAATCCCATGGACAGAGGAGCCTGGTGAGCTACAGTTCATGGTGTTGCAAAGAGCTGGACACAATTGAAGTAATTTAGCTCATATGCACGCATGCAACTGGTATATCTTATTGAATTATCATGAAGTAAACACACCCAGAAACCACCTAGGAACCATCTCCCAGGTCAAGAAGCAGAATCTTCCAGAACTCCAGAGATGTCTGGCCTGCCCATTCCCATCACCAACCCACTGTGTCAGCCCCAGGAGTGACAGCTTTCCTGACTCCTAACCTCCAAGTGAGTTTTGTCTATTTTCTTGAAAGACACACGTAAGTGGACACTGGAGATGTGCCCCTTCGTGTGTGTGCTTCTTTAGCTCAACCCTTGGCTCAGGTGGTTCATTAAGGTTGCTGAGTCAAATCGGAATCTATTTAACCTCACAACTGGGCAACAGTCCGTTGTGGGTATACACCAGTATTTATGTATCTGTTCTGCAGATGCTGCATGTGTGGGTCATTTCCAGTTTCTGGCTGCTATGAAAGGTGCTACAATGGCCATCTTATCTCTCAGGATGCATACTCTGTGTTGTGTTGGGTGTATAGACACTTAGGGGTGGAAGTGCTGAGTTCTACCCTTGGTAGATTCTGGTGACCAGCTTCCCAGGGTCATGGGACCACTTCACCTTCCCACTAGGTCATCTAACAGTTCTGGATCTTCCACATCCTTCCCGCCCTTTGATGCTGCTGATCACTTCTGGAGGTTATCTCATTCTGGCTTTAAAAAAAATTGCTCGTGAATTCTACCTAACTCTAAAATCAATAAACAGAGTATCTAGTAAATGCCAGACCCTGAGTCAGGAAGAGAATACTTCATTCAGTCCACAAATGAGCCCTTGGGTCCAGGTGTGTCCTCACTGCTCGGGGGAGGACCAGAGAGCCTGGGTGTGGTGGAGGCTGCGGAGGAAAGTCCTAAGTGGCGAGACGCTGGTCCCTTCGGATCCACTCGGTGTGAAGCCGGGATACAGGTGCTCATTTCCCTGCCTGTGGTACTGACCCCGCAGGGTCAGGACGAAGCAGGGAAGTGGGATCCTGAGCAGAACAGGAAAGAGTGCTCTGAATCCAGCCGTGCCCTTCGGGCGGCCTCTGGGGGATGGGGGTGTCCACTGTCTCCCCACACAGGACTGTGTGTACCTCCCTCCCCAGCCATCAGCTCTGGGGTTCTGAGCCAGAGAGCCGGAACGGACGCCCTGTCCCAGCTGCAAAGGAAGATCAGATGGGGTGGCTCTAGTCTCCCGCTTCCTTTTGGAAAGAGGACCAGCCCTGGGTTGGGGAGGTGCCCCCGGGTCATGCTGAAGTGGGGAGAGGGGGCAGGGGCTGAGTTCTCCCGTGGCTCAGAATTCCCTGCCCCTGAGCACAGGGCCCCATCGTTGTTACCTGAGCTTCGGGAGGCTGTGATGCTGACTCGGACAGACCCACTCTCCCTCGGTCTCCTTAGGCTCCCCACGGGTCCCTCCCTCCTCTGTCGCAAGTCTCTTTATGGCCCCCTCCCCTTCTCAGCCTCAGTGCCTTTCTGAGGACCATGCGCACATGTGACTCGGGTGTGGCCAAGCCCGCCAAGGCTTGCCCTCACCTCCCCTGCACCCACATTCCATCCTGAGGCCACGAGAAGGGAGACACGTCTTTAATTCAGGTGTCTGTCACCTTTCACACTGTAAAATAAACATAAACACGGAAGCTACCAAACAGTCTAATAAGGACAAACACCCCTGCCCAGGACAACCACCAGGACAGGCTGACCACCCCAGAGGCTCCCACGTCCCCTGGCCCATCACTGCCCCTTGTGCCACAAAGTGTCCTCTCTCCCCCCTTACATGCATCACGTCCTTGAGTGACTTTATATGGATTTGTCACCAAAGGGGGCGTCCCTGGGCCGGTAACAGATTGCCCTTTTGGAGGATGGCGCTGGGATTTATCCAGACCCCTGTGGGTACATCCTGCAGCCCTGCCTCCTTTCTCTGTCCTCATCTGCCCCTCACCTGGCCTCTTTTTATGCTTTTGCTTTCATGCTTTCTGCTCCCCTATGATTCCCCTTCTCCCACAGCCTCCTGGCTGGCGTTCTCTGCTTTCCCATTCCTGACTGCCTTGTTCCTTCTAGGGAGCAGCCCTTGAACATTCTGGGGAGTCAATTTCTCCACCTCCTATACCTGTACATACCTGGAGTAACTTGTTTCTTCTTTGATTTCTGGAAAATTCATTGCCTCCTTTAAGACCTAAGTCCAAGGTCACTTTTTTTTTTTTTACATTTATTTTTATTAATTTGGCTGTACCAAGCCTCAGTTTTGGCATGTAGGCTCTTCCATCTTCGTTACAGCATACAGGGTCTTAAGTTGTGACATGTGGAATCTAGTTCCCTGGCCAGGGATTGAACCCGGGCCCCCTGCATTGGGAGAATAGCGTCTTAGCCCCTGGGCCACCAGTAAAGCCCCAGAGGTCACTTCTTCTACATGCCCTTCCCTGCCTCTCTCCACAGCCTCACTTTCCTTTCTTCTCTGTCCTCTAAGCTCATCTTAGCCGATTAATTTAGCTGAGCTGAACTTAGCTTGCCTCTGTGTTCTCCTGATGCCATGGTGGCACTTTGCTCAAGGGTCAGGCTTCTTGGTTAGCAGGGTCGCAGCTGCTCAGCATACAGAAAGTGACCAGTAAGTGTCTCTTGAGTTAACAAGGACTAGAAAGCCCTACCCCAAGTCTTCATAACGAGAGAGTGTATGGAGTGTGAGCTCACAAAAATAATAAATTGGGAGTGGGCAGAAGCAAGCATATTTTTAGCTGTAATTGTCAAGTAAGAAACCCACAGGATACATGAAAAATATAGTCAGAGAAAATGGGGTGAGAGGACTCTGGGTAGAAAGAAGATAAAATAATGCTCTAATGGGGGCACACATTCTGAGCGAGGAGAATAATTTAATTTTTTCTTTTTAATTAAATGATATTTGATAGTTCAGGAAAATCCTTAAAAATATGTCAACCACTTCTCATTTTTCAGACAATGACAGTAATAAATGCATAATGGTTAACAAGTATTCAAACAGCAAAAGGGTATGAAATGAAAAGAAAAAGGTTTTCTGTTCTACTTCATTCTTAAACCACTTGTCTAGTTTTCTGGCATCTTTTAAAGAAAATTCCCAAGTACTTTCTTCAAATGTTATAAAGCACTTCAAATATTTACCTTCTAGTAGGGAGAGGGTGCTTCAGAGATGACTTTGGCATCAGTCAGATCTGGGTTCTAACCCACTGCTTATTCCCTGTTTGACCCTACCGGAGGCAAATTTCCTCTAAAATCTTGAGCTAAACTTTGGTTTCACTCCTTTGGAATCTTGAAGATGAAAATAGTTCCCCTTCTCTTCCTCAGGCTCATTCTTCTTGATGTTGTTGATGTTTAATCTCTTGGATCATTGGATTGAAAGTTAGAAAACTGGGTCTTATCCTTTTCAGTCATGAAGCGTTTCTATGATCTTGGGCGGGGCCTCCAACCTCTTCTCTGTGTGACCTCGGGCAGCCCCTAGGCCCCTTGAGTCTGAGCTTCTTCATCTGAAAATAATAGCCTTTAGTGCTCACTCCAGCAGCACACACACTGAAACTGGAACAACAGATTAGTATGCCCCTGAGCAAGGCTGAATGTAGTTGTTTCTATTAGACGCTCCTGTGGGCTCCAAAGTCCCCTGGCTCCGTAGGTCAGTGATGATGGATTTTAGGAAGCCAGTCTCCATCTGTGTTTTGTTTGTTTGTTTGTTTTTTTCCTCTAGGACCTGGGACATACATATACCCAGACCCTAAAATCCTTCTCAAAACCTGGGAGAGCAAATTTTTCCTTACCTTGGAAGGTGCAGGGGAGTGAATGAATTAAGCTAGAACCTCTTTGAACTCTCCACTGTGGGAGAAAGGTGATATGAAAGAGAAACCACAGCTTATTATTTTTAGAAATAGCCTAAAGGGAGATCAGAGAGCACTGTCTGCAGACGGCCTGCAGCAATCTACTGCAGCCAGAGCTTTCTTCTTTCAGCCAACCTGCCCCTTGATTTCACCTCTAGGGAGCACCCAGAAAGGAATGGTTCTGTGGCTCAGGGTGACAGCAGAAGAGAAGATGAGTGGCCCTTCTGGAAGCTTTATGTCACTTTATGTTCCCTGGAGTGTGCAGGGGGCATGTTGCAAAAGACATGTATAAATCAATACCTGGGTTATCTTTTGTAGGCCTCACAGTGATTTAGGTTTTTAAATATATGTAATGCCATATTTCTAGCATGCTGGGAGATAGAGCGTGTGCTGGGCTCTTTCCTGACGAAATACGGTAAATCACAGAGCTGTAATAGAGATGTGAAATGGGCACCGAGCAGAAAACAACCAGGCAGAGATGAACACTTCCAAAGTGTCATCATCTCTTTCAGTTTTCTAAATGAAATTGGGTTTTCCCGTTGAGCTTAAAATACAGTTTCCCATCTCTAGCTAAAGCAAGCTCTCCACGGTGGGTGGGTGGGGAGGGGGAGCAAGTGTGGAGGAGAAAGAGGGGTGGGGGAGGCAAGGGGGGCGAACTGGAGAGAGGGGAAGGGCTGGAGAGAAGAAAGTGTTTTTAGTAAATCTTTAAAAAAAAACCATTAGATTTTAAAAATTATTCATGTATTTATCTGACTGCAGCATGTGGGATCTTTGATCTTCAATGTGGATTGCAAACTCTGATTTGTTGTATGTAGGATCTAGTTCCCTCACTGAGATCAAACCTGAGCCCCTTCCATTGGGAGCGTGGAGTCTTAGCCACTAGACCCCCAAGGAAGCCCTCCTTTTGCAAATCTTATGCAAACTCATTTCCAAAAACTCCTGGACACACTGCACAAGAAAGGAACTCCAAATAAACAATAAGATTATGAAAAGGTGCCTACCATAATCAGACCACTGGGAAACGGAAATTTGAATGACAAAAGCTGCTCTTTCATCCCTACTGTTGCTGTTTGGATGCTGAGTTCTGTCCAACTCTTGTGTGACGCCATGGACAGTAGCCCACCAGGCTCCTCTGTCCATGGGACTTCCCTTGCAGGAACACTGCAGCGGCTGCCATTTCCTTCCCATTAGCATGGCTAGAATGAAGAGGACTAACCATGCCAAACATGGGTGAGGATGTGGAGCCCTGGGAACTCTCCTTCAGAGCTGAGAGGAGTCCACACTGGTTAAAAGTGACTTTGTACGGATATTCTTGGAATATCGCCTTTAGGTGTATTAAAGTTAAACACAGGCTTAGCCTATGGCCTAAGCAATTCCACTAAAAGCATGTGTAAGGCTGTTTGTATTATCTTTATTCATAACAGCCCGAACAGGAAATAACCCAAATGCCCATTCACAGTATAAGCGTTCAATGAATTGCAATACATTTACACACCACATAACGACAGGAATAAACAAAGCACCGCCATATGCAACAGTATGGAGGACCCTATCAAATGGAATATTGAGTAAAGCCGGCCAGATTCAAGAGAGCTTGTATTGTGTGACTTCATTATATGAAGTTCAGAAATAAGCAAAATGAATCTGTGCTGCTAGAAATAAGGCCAGTGGTTGCTTTGGGGAATGGTACTGATTGGGAGGGGCATGAGGGAGCCTTCTGGGATGTTGGAAAGGATCTGCATCTCAACTGAAGTGGTGGTTACACATGGGTAAGCATATGTAAGAGTTATTAAGTTTTATACTTTACCTTTGTGCTTACTGTCAATCAAAAAAAAAAAAAAAAAAACAAACACCCATCTGGCTTTAGATGACTGCAAATTGAGTCTACTGGTGTTTTCTGGGAAAAGGAGACTTCCCTGTGGTCCTGAAAGGTTGTTGTTGAATTATGATGCCGGGATTCTTGGCCCTCGGAGGAGAAGAATTCAATCCGGGGCCAGAGACGAGGCTTGATCGCTCAGAGCTTTTGTGTAGTGAAGTTTATTAAAGTATAAAGGAGACAGAGAAAGCTTCTGACATAGGCATCAGAAGGGGGCAGAAAGAGTACCCCCTGCTAGTCTTTAGCTGGGTGTTATATAGTCACCAGCAGTCTGTTAATGAAAGAAAGGAATGTCTCAGAACTTAGAATGGCACCAGGCCCCTCACCCATAAGATGTATTTTGGGATAACCTTGGCTCCAAATGGTTTATCTTGGGCCATAAAATGATTAATTTGAATCTTGAAGAAAGGCAGATCACCATACAAATAGTTTCATTTACATAGATTAGGGGAACAATATTGGAGTATAACATACTGGTTTGTCAAGTAGGTTCTGAGCCCAAAAGGCAGAACCGACTTGAAAACAGAGTTTGGGGAAAATGCATAGTACATTAGCATAGCTTAAGATAAACATTTCCATAAGAAAGAGGCATTGGTTAACTTCAGGTGAAACCAGGTATCATTATGGCAACACAGAATTTTAAGAGAAACCTCCTTTTAAATTTGTATAGAGAAGGAAAAAATATTGCTAGTTTGTTTCCTCCTGCCGTTTAAGAGAGAGAAAATGTCTGACACTTGCAGGCTATTTCGTCCGTTTGGAGACCCCTGGCCTTCCTGCCTGTTACCCTCTCAGTCCCACTGTGCTATGAACATTTGAGGCTGGGAGTCTTTAATTTCGTGTCTGAATCCTCAGTATCTTAACGTGTGATGTGCCCACTAAAGACCTTGGCTAAATATTAGGCCCTGACTTCTGCTTTTGTTGGGTACCTGGGCTGAAGAGAAGTTGACTTTTGCCATGTTCCTTCTTTTTAGAAAATGAATAGTTTTATTTCTCAAATCGTGTTCTTCTTACAGCATCAAGAAAAGGATGGGGCTGCCCAAAACGCTCTTGGTCCGGCCATGTATAAAATAAGATGGAGGGTGAAACCCCCAGCCCCTTTCACTGAAGGCAGTGTTTTACATTAGAGGAATGTGGACTTCCAGGATTACACAGTTTAGAGATAGCAATCTACCACTCCCAGCCTTGTAGCTCAGGTCGTTTTGCCTCTGGGTCTAAGTGAGGTCAATGCTATTTACTCTGTAGTCTTGTGACATGGATTAAAATTCTATATTGGAGAGGCAGTTGGCATAGTGAGCCTAGTATCCAGTAGGTGTGCAATCAGTGCAGATTCTCTCACCTATTTTGTTTCCATAATCAGCATCAACATGCTTGGTGACATGACTGAACTTCGGGAAGTGGCACTTCCCTGCAGCTCCATAGGCTACCTTCCAATTGTATGGACACTTCCACTCTGAAATGAGACTCATTATCTTGCCTGTGTAATGCAGAAAACAACTCCCAGCTGCTCTCTGAGAATTATCAACATTCATCATGAAGGATAAAGAATCCTTTCAAGATTATGATGAAAGGAAAGAAATCTGAAGGCAAAATTCTATCTTTCCATACCTCTGCATGCACTTCTTCAGCGATGTTGTACCTGTCCACCTTATGTCACCCCAAATCATTTATTGGACACTTTGGGGGGCAGTCCACTCCAGTATTCTTGCCTGGAGGCTCCCAGGGATAGGAGTCTGGTGGGCTGCCTTCTATGGGTTGCACAGAGTCAGACACGACTGACATGACTTAGCAGCAGCAGCAATCATGAACTCAAATCACATGCATAAAACATGCCCCCAGGGCTTCCCGGGTGGCTCAGTGGTCAAGAATCCACCTGCTATGGCAGGAGACACGGGTTCGATCCCTGATCTAGGAAGATTCCACAAACCGCAGAGCAACCAAGCCCATGAGCCACAAGTCTTGAGCCTGTGCTCTAGAGACCGGGAGCCACAACCAGTGAGCCCACATGCCTCAGCTACTGAAGTCCACGTGACCTAGAGCCCGTGCTCTGCTGGAAGAGCTGCCACCACAGTGTGAAGCCAGTGCTCAGCAACTGCAGAGTGGACCGCGTTCCCGAAACTAGAGAAACGCCAGTGCAGCAGCGAAGACCTAGCATAGCCCAAAATAAACACATTAAAATTATATATGTAAAAAACCCTGCCCCCAGACCATCATGATGAACAGATTTAAATCTACCCTTCTGCCAACTGAGCTTCAAAATCAGTTCCCCATGATTTCCTCGGACCTCCCCAAAGATCAAGAGGAAGTTGTTAAAATGAACTCAGGTAGAAGAAATGGCCTACTACTTTAATTTGAGGGGAAAAGGAAGCATTAAGCCACGTGTAATTGCAAGGTCAATCGTCCTGAGTTTGAGTGCTTTTGATTCTAATGAAGGTCAAGGAAGTAGAGTCACAGACTTGGAAGGAAATGGGGATTTCATGTTAATGGCTGCTGAGGATGCTGCAGGTCCTCTCAGGCCCGAAGGTGGAAGAACAAAGTAAGGTAATGATTTGTGAAGGTTACTGAACAGTGAAAAGTTTCAACTTTCATATTCTCAGCTTCCTCCAAACTTTTTCTTAGGCCATAACTGTGTATAGACAAACATTTCCCAAATTTTTCCTTAGAGAAAACATACTCTGCTATGTGTTCAGTGAAGCAAGCTTCCCATGGACAAGGACATTTGGTGATCCTAGCCTACTTTGCCTCTTTCTTGGAGAGTAAGAAATTCCCTAGTAAGAAATTCAACTAGTGTTTCTTCAAATGGTTTGAATCCTGGAGTCTATTTTAAGAGGAAAGGTCCATGAAGTACAATTTGAAAAATGCTGGTGTAGATATATGCTATCAGTGACTAAAATTTAACACTAAAAGTGTCTTTTCCCACAAATGTCACTCTCATATAGTACTTGGATTTCTAGAGCATTGATGAAACCTATTCCATTAAAATTAGGAACTAGTTCAATTTCTATGCAATTATATTATCTCTACAACATGAAGTCTACTGTCAATTCTATATGAAATCTACCATTTCCTCTCTCTATTCCTTTGATTAATTCTAATATTCAAAATTCAGTTATGTAAATAAAAAGAGGTGATATTTGCGAATGTTGTTTCCCTTTGGAAGTATCTTCCTTATGAACAGAGGCTCTTGTAAGAAAACGCCGCCTCTAGGACCCGTTAGTAAAAAGGCCTTTATTAGGGCGGGCGGTCGCTCCCAGGCAGAATCCCCAGGGGCAAGCAAGCAGGGGAACAAAGGGAGTCTGCGAGGCGGGCAGGGGTGCGGGAAAGTTTTATCTCGAGGGCTGGCAGCCGGTCCAAGGTCACTTCCCATTTAGGTAGCATTTGCAGACTACAGCGGTGATTGGTGTCTATGGTTTCCGTGTTGTCCCTGATTGGATTGGGGCTTCAGGACTCGCCCGTCACGTACCGCACGTTTGTGGGGGACCTGGTGCTGCTGCTGGATCAGGGGCTTCAAGGCCGGCCCCCCTTTTCTGGCCATGTTCAGACAGCTCGCCCTTTCATCCCGGCCTTTTGATATAGGATAAGGGGCGCCAAATCTTTCTGGCTACTTCCTGCTGAACGAGGGCGACGAAGGGAAAGGGTGGTCGGGATGCTTTGGGCTGGCTTTTAGATTTGGTGGAGATCTCTCGGAGTGGACCCTGAGTACTGTTGTCGCAGCACCATCAGCTGAACCGCGTTGGGCCTTCGTCCCAGCTGGCACATGTTTAGGGTCACGTTTGACAAGTAGCTGAGGATATAAGGCTCAAAAAGAAGAAGGGTTAGCACTACAAGGACAAATATGAAAATGGGCTTTTACCAACTGAACTTGAACCAGGAAGTAATCTCATCTAGAAGAGAGGGGGAGCTGTCACCCAACCGGGAGATACTGTCTCTTACCTCAGTCAAAGCGTTAGAGACATTTTGGGAGAGATCTGGGATATATACACAGCACTCTGTCTTGATAATAGCGCAGGTCCCTCCCTGGGCAGCTATGAGAATGTCGAGGGCCATTCTGTTTTGTAGTCGACCTGGGTCATGACATCTAGATTTCCCACAGAGGGTACAAACACAGCTGTTAGATAATCATACCAGTGGAATAGTGATCTGGCCCATCTGGCTTTGACCAGAGGTAAATTTGCCGGTGTAGGCATCTTTTCCGTGTGTATCCGTCCAGGGGCAAAAACGAATCCCAAAGTGCATCTGTCCACCCATCCGACCGGAAGCCAGGGCCAGACGTTGTTGCCATACACCCATTTGGTTTGCATGTATCACCACTAACAAGGAAATACAGTCCCTCCTGCTCTGGCTGCTTGCTGCCCAGGGCCCCATGGACGCTGGGGCCTCAGGGTGGGCTGGGGACTGGCCAGCTCTGGGTGAGTCGAGGGGCACTCATGGGCCACTATGAGGGTGTGACTGCCTGCACACGCCCAGCCCTTGGCCTGTTCCCACCTCTGTCCCTGTCAACACATCCTCGAACCCCCGCATCCAATCCATGCACCCTCATCCCTGCCTCTCGGGGCCCCATGGACCCCCTTCTGTCACCTGTTCCTTCCATTACCTCCCTGTCACACCAGCGCTGGCTGCCTTCCACCACGCCCGCGCTTACTGTCCCTGAAGGCCACCCTCTGTGGCCACGGCCCCTGGGCTTCTTCCGTATCCCCTGAGGGTCCTCCACTCACCCCTGCAAGCTTGGCCAGTCTCCAACCCTGAGGGAGGACCGTCCAGGTGAGCTGAGTGGTCAGGTGGGTATCAGGATCTGTCCAGGTGAAAGCGAAGAGAAACTGGCAATCGGAATGAAGTGGAATAGTAAAGAAGGCATCTTTGAGATCAATGACAGTGAAATGAGAAGTTTGAGGAGGAATTGAGGAAAGAAGGGTGTAAGGGTTAGGGACCAGCGGGTGTGCAGGAACCACCGCCACGTTAATCAGGCGGAGATCCTGCACCAGCCGGTAGTCACCAGAGGCCTTCCGGACAGGAAGGATGGGCGTGTTACAAGGGGAGGTCGTGGGGATCAGGAGACCCTGTCCCATGAGGCGGTCGATGATGGGCTTTAGTCCCCTGAGGCTCTGGGTCGACAAGGGGAATTGAGGCCGAGCTGGAAAAGAGGTGGGATCTCTTAGCCGAATGAGAACTGGAGGGTGGTGCCAAGCCACCACCGGAACTCGGGTGTCCCAGACCTCAGGGCTAACCGAGGGGGTCAGGGACTCTGCGAGTAGCACCAGGAAGGCCCCCGATGTGGGAGCCGACCCTGGGGTCAGGTGGAGGGTGGCTTTTAGCTTAGCGAGTATGTCCCTCCCCAAGAGTGGGGTAGGGCAGGAGGGTATGACTAAAAAGGAGTGTGTGAACATGGATGAATCTAACTGACAAGACAGAGGTTGTGTCTGGAGAGGACACGAGGGTCGGCCGTCAATTTCTATAACCGAAATCTGAGAAGGATGCAAAATGCCCCCAAAGGAAGGAAGAACCGAATAGGTAGCCCCCGTATCAACCAGGAAGTTGATAAACTTACCCGCTACCTGGAGCGTTACCCTGGGCTTGGCTTGGGTGATTGGGGTCCCCGAGTCTGGGCGGCATCAGTCTTCGTCGAAGCTCAGCAGCTCCAAAGCCGGAGTAGGGCAGGAAGTCTCCCTAGGGCGCTCTGGTCCCCGGCCCCTAGAGGTCGGGGCCCGAGAGGCCTGGGGACAGTCGCTGGCCCAATGTCCTCGTTGTTTGCACAGTGGACATGGCTTGGATGGAGGGGCGAGGGTTGGGGCATGTCCTGGCCCAATGCCCTTCTTGGCCACATTTGAAGCATGCCCCCGGAGGGGGTTTTTGGGGCCCCGAGCCCGCTGCCGGCCGCAGAGCCGCTATCAAGGCCTGGGTCTGCTGGTTTAGGAGGCTTGCCTGGAATTTGGTCTTTTGTTTAAGCCTTGCCTTACGGCTGGCCTCAGCAGTCTCCTCATGGGCATTGTAAACCTTGAAAGCCATTTTTATCAGATCTCGGATAGGGGTCTGAGGGCCACCCTCAGCCTTGGCCAGCTTTCTCCGGATATCAGGAGCTGACTGAGAGATAAAACGACTGGCCAAGGTGGCTGCCCCTACAGGGGACTCAGGGGACAGCCTAGTGTATTGAATGAGGGCCTCAGTAAGCCGATTGAGGAACATAGCTGGATTTTCCTTAGGCCCCTGAGTCACCTCGTCCAGCTTAAGGAAATTTACAACTTTGTGAGAGGATACCTCCATCCCATTAAGAAAGCACTCTATCATGTAGCCTACTCGCTGCTGGCCACCACCCCCCTCCTGATAGTTTTAGTCAGGGTCAATGTCAGGGACCGCCTGAGCCCCCAGGGGGCGCTCGGGAGAGGGATTGGCAATGTGCCTCTGATCGGCCTGAGCTTTGGCTGCCATCCAGATGGCCTGCCTTTCTTTTGGGGTGGTGGAGGACCCTAAAATGACATAGATGTCTTGCCAGGTTAAAGCATAGGCACGGGTCAGGCCCGTGAACTGTTTAATGTATTGAGTAGGATTGGAAGAAAAAAGAGCCCAGTTTGGCTTCAATCTGTGCCAGGTCCTGAAGAGAAAAGGGGACATGGACCTGGGCTGAGGCCCTCGGTTCCGGCCACCTGCCGCAAAGGAAGCAGTGGAGCCGCGGCTGAGGGAGCCGGAACGGATGGAGGAGGTTCCTGTAGGTTGTCGTGGGAACGAGTGTGAGAGCTGACTGGGGAAGGCAGCGGAGTTAGCGGGGGAAGAGGGGGATAAAGAACAGGAGCAGGCGTTGTCGGGGCCAGATCCAGGGGTGAAATCTCCTTGGCTGACGTGGAAGCCGGGGGGGCGAAGTAGGAGGAGTGGAAGGAGTGGAGATTGAGGCCGTAGAAGACGCGTACGGAGGAGGAGCAGTCAGTTCTTCCGGAGGGACAGTGAAAGCAGAAGACTCGGGAGAAGTAGGGAGGGGCTTGGCCTGAGGGGAGGAGGCATGGTTAAGAGGATCTGGCCGGGGGAGCATGCAGCACATAGGATGGGGCGGGAGCACAACGCCCAAAAGGCCTGGACGTAGGGGACCTCAGACCATTTTCCCGTTCTCCGGCAGTAATTATCTAAATCACGGAGGATGTCAAAGTCCAATGTCCCTGTGGCTGGCCAGTGAGCCGTTATCCAGAGAATATTGTGGCCAGGCCTGAGAGCACAAAAAAGTAAGCTGTTTGGCGCGGACATGTCCCTTTAGTCCTAAGGTCCGCAAATTAGCCAATAAGCATTCCAAAGGGGTTAAATCTTGGAGTTCGGGTTCGGGTTTGGAGACTGTCGATCCCATAGCGACCACCAACAGCGGAGGCAGACTCCGGTATCCAAACGTCTTTGGACACGCTGGGGAAGCCGGAGGTCCAGGCAGCCGATCAGAACGTCTTCTTCACGGTCTGCCGGACCGGAAAAGGCCGAAGCCGGAGGTCCACGCAGTCGATCAGGACGTCTCCCTCACGAACTGGGGACCTGGGGAGGGGGCCGAAGCCGGAGGCTGAAGCCGGAGGGAGGCCGAAGCCGGAGGTCTCTCAGTCGATTAGGACGTCTCCCTCACGAACTGATGACCGGGAGGGCCCAGTAAGTGCGCACCCGTTACAGGGCCCTAGGAAGTGGTCGCCAGGGAGTACAGACCCCAAAGCCGAAGGGACTTACCCCGTTTCCTGCCGTCCGGGAGGTTGGTCAGCCGCCTGGGTCTGGGGCTACCGTGGCGGTGGAGCTCGAGGGGGACCTCAACGGCAAGTGCCGGAGGCCCTCACCTCGAGCCCCACGTTGGGCGCCAGATGTAAGAAAACGCCGCGGGAAGAAAAAGCCACCTCTAGGACCCGTTAGTAAAAAGGCCTTTATTAGGGCGGGCGGTCGCTCCCGGGCAGAATCCCCAGGGGCAAGCAAGCAGGGGAACAAAGGGAGTCTGCGAGGCGGGCAGGGGTGCGGGAAAGTTTTATCTCGAGGGCTGGCAGCCGGTCCAAGGTCACTTCCCATTTAGGTAGCATTTGCAGACTACAGCGGTGATTGGTGTCTATGGTTTCCGTGTTGTCCCTGATTGGACTGGGGCTTCAGGACTCGCCCGTCACGTACCGCACGTTTGTGGGGGACCTGGTGCTGCTGCTGGATCAGGGGCTTCAAGGCCGGCCCCCCCTTTTCTGGCCATGTTCAGACAGCTCGCCCTTTCAGCTCTTATGCCTTTTTCATGTGTTATATCCATGTCAGTATACACATATCTGCTCCAGAATGTATACTTTTCATCTGGATTTCTTTTTTAAAATTTATTGTTAATTGGAGAATAATTGCTTTCCAATATTGTGTTGGCTTCTGCCATACAATGTCGTGAATCAGCCACAAGGTCACATCGTCCCCTCCCTCTTGAACCTCTCTCCCACCCCCTACCCCATCCCACCCTTCTAGGTCATCACAGAACACCAGGTTGAGCTCCCCATGCCCAGTGAGATTTCTGCTGTGGATTCCTGACATAGTAATAGGCTTATGGGTTTAGAGTCAGAGTAATAGGGGTTTGAATTTAAGCTCTGAGCCAAGTTATCCTAATTCTTAGTATCAGTTTTCCTATACCAAAACTTACCTTACACAGTTGCTGTAAGAATTCCATGAGATTCTCTCCATCAGACAGTTTGACATCATCCTCCAGGGCACATATGTAACTGCTTTATAAATGGTTTTACTGTCCTTTCCATAGTTGGAGTTGATGACCTTTGAAAATGCATCCCTCTCATCCTAATTATCTAATATTTAACTCACACTTTGAATTGAGGTTGTTTTCTGTGCAAACAGCCATGACTGAGTATATTCTGCCATGATATGTAACTGACAAAGGGTAGCTTAGGTTTGGGAATTCCCTGGCAGTCCAGTGGTTAGGACTCCATACTGCTGTGGGTGTGGGTTCAGTCTCTGGTTGGGAAACTAAGATGCCACAAGCTGCGAGGCCAAAAAACAAACAAACAAACAAACAAACAAAAAACACGGGTAGCTTAGATTTGTTTCCTGCTCTTAATATTTTTTTACCATTCTGTGGGTATACTTTTTAAAAGTGATCTTGGCCCTAAGTCATAGGTCAATATTGTTTTTTTTTTTTTTTACGTTGCTGGTTCTGTTTATTTGTTTTCATTTTATTTATTTATTTAGGCTGTGCTGGATCTTTGTTGCTGCGTGTGGGTGTTCTCTAGTTACAGTGAGCAGGAGCTATTCTTTGTTGTGGTGCATGGGCTTCTCAATAAGGTGGCTTCTCTTGTTGCAAAGCACAGGTTCTAGTCTCAGGGCTTCAGCAGTTGCAACACATGGGCTCAGTGGTTGCCACTCACAGGCTTACTTGCCCTGAGTTATGTGGGATCATCCTGGACCAGGAATTGATCCCATGTCCCTTAATCACTAGACCACCAGGGAAGTCTCCATGGGTGAATATTGACTGTCATGTTTATCTGTGGCAGGATGCTAGGTCGCTTTCATCTGCAGCCTATGTTTCTTCCATCTAATATGCTGAAGGTGCAGCTGATAAACATTGGTTTCAGTTTTCTGATGGAAAAATGCAAATCTGAAGGAAGTAAAAGAACACAGACTTCACACTTCAAACTGGAACCTGCTGCCTAAAGGAACAATCCTGATGCTCATCAAAGGTTTATTCTATTCACTCATCTTTTCAGGGCAGAGCTCTAAACTGTAACAGTGGCTTGGTTACCAAGTCAATTGGCTTGAAATAGGTTTTCAACAGTGAATTTGAATTGAACTGGGTTCCTTGCTGCCCCTTTAACTTAGGGAAGACTGAAAATATATCTGTTCTATAGAATGTTTGACTCAAAAACTTTAAAGACTGGAAATGTACGTGGACTGTGCATGTGTGTGTGCCTGCGTGTGTCTCTAAGTGTGGTTGAGATGGGGAGGGATGTTTGCAGGTGTGAATGAATGTATTTGTGCACTTTGAGAAAGGCAGGCAAACTTATTTTGCGTGGAGATTGAGTTTACTGGTTTGGCTGAAAGATTATTGTACCACAAATAAAGGCTTTCAACTTTCCTGATTCTCCCAGTTAGAACTGTCTTTCAGAAGGCTAGGAAAGGCCATATTTCTTTCCTTTTTGTCAGAATTGGAAAGGTAGGCATTTGTCAATACATACATGACATTTTCTTGAAGAAATAGCCAGAGTGCTGTCCACTGACCAAGAAACCAGGTATCCAAGTAGTATGATTAATCTGTGGAAAGATTATCAGTAGAGTTTTCTGAAGGTTCTTCGAGTTCTCTTTGTAATTATTTTTCCTTGAAGGGTGATGGAAAGAGAACAAAGGTTGTCTTCATGAGAACCATTAGAACTGTTACATGAAATCTACCTCAAAGAGGTCACCCTTGACTCGAACACAAAAATGTTTCGGCCAATGTAGGAGAAAGTCTCAGTGGTTGAGAAAACTACATATTATAAGAAAGGGACGACAAGATGGTGAGAGAGCTTGTATAGTATAAATTTGAACCTGACCTTATTTTGTATCAGCCTCGGAGCAGTGGCAGTGGGGTGCTCACATATGGCAACTGGAAAACTCTTTGTTGTTGTCAGTCTCTAAGTCATTTCTGATTCTTTGTGATCCCATGTTCATGGGGTTCTTGAGCCAAGTATACTGGAGTGGTCTGACATTCCCTCCTCCAGTGGACCATGTGTTGTTAGAATTCTCCACTATGATCCGCCCATCTTGGGTGGCCCTGCCTGGCTCATAGCTTCACTGAGTTACATAAACCCCCTTGGCCATGATAAGACTGTGATCCTCGAAGAGGCTAAAACTCTTACACCTTCCAAAAGATCTTATTCTTTTGCATTTTTTTTTAAATTTTGGATTTTGATTATATGTCTCAGATCAGAGTTTCTCAACCTCCACACTGCTGACATTTGAGGTCAAACTCAAATGTACACTCCATTTGTGGGGAGTGGTCCTGGGTATTGTATGATGTTTAGCAGCATCCCTCACCTCACCCCTCAAGATGCCAGCAGCCCACTGTCATCCTCTCACTTCCTCCTCACTCCTACCCCCAGATCTGCTCCCACTTAGCTGTGACAACCAAACATGTGTCCAGACAATACCATTATATCCCTTGGCAGGAAACTCAGCCCTGGCTAAAAATGTCAGTCTTAGCGTGTAGTGTGTGGTGCTCTGTGATGGGGAAGTGGGTGAAATGGAAGATTGGGATTGACATATATACACTACAATGTGTAAAACAGATAGTTAGTGGGAAGACAGAAGAAGCAAGAACTACAATTCCACAGCCTCCAGAATGAAAACCACAGTCACAGAAAGCTAATCAAAGTGATAACATGGATCACAGTCTTGTGTAACTCAGTGAAGCTATGAGCCACGCCATGCAGAACCACCCAAAATGGACAGATTGTAGTGGAGAGTTTGACAAAACGTGGTCCACTGGAGAAGGGAATGGCAAACCACTACGATATTCTTGCCGCAAGAACCCTGTGAACAGTGTGAAAGGCAAAATGAAAGGACACCAGAAGATGAGCTCCTGAAGTCGGTAGCTAGTGAGAACCTGCTGTATAACACAGTGCTCTGTGATGACCTGGAGACGAGGGTGGGAGTGGGTGGGAAGGAGGTCCAAGAGGGGCCGGTGTATGCTTCCCTGGGGGCTCAGACAGCAAAGAATCTGCCTGCAGTGCAGGAGACCTGGGTTCCATCCTTGGGTTGGGAAGATCCCCTGGAGAAGGGAATGGCTATCTCTTCCAGTATCCTTGACTGGAGAATCCCCATGGACAGAGGAGCCTGGCGGGCTGCAGTCCATGGGGGTTGCAGAGTCAGACATGACTGAGCCACTTTGACTTTAAGCGGCTGATTCACTTTGCTGTATAGCAGAAACTAACAACGTTGTAAAGCAACTCTACCCCTATTTTTTTTTAACATAGTATTTGGAGGATTAATTCAGATTGATACATATAGCAGTTTATTCTTTCTAATTATTGAGCAATCTTTTATTATATGAATACACCACAATTTGCTATTCCATTTTCTTATTGATAAATCGTGATTTTGGTTTTGGCTATCATAAATAAAACTGCTGTGGACATGGTTATTCAAGTCTTGTTGTGAGCCTGGTTTTATTTTCTTGGCTAAATAATTAGGAGTGTGAATTTCCGAGTCACATTGTGGGTGGGGGTTTAACTCTATGAGAAATCCCAACTAAATTTCCAAAATGGTGGAAATATATTTTCAACATCACAAACAATCCTGGGTCAATATTTCATAATGATAGGGCAATGAGAATGGTTGGCTGTTGAGACTTAAAGAAACTCATTTTGGGAGAGGACTCCTAACCTCAAAAATGAAAAGCATGGGTGTAAGCTTCCCATAAGTGAAAATAGGGAAAATATATCTGGCCTGATCATCAGAGGACTGCCAGACAAAATTCTATGTTCTGGCTAAAAGCCACCAGGTCATCAATCCAACACCTGCCTTCTAAGCTTATTTGAGATGGAGCTCATTTCTTTCTGGGTCCAGTAAAATCATGAAAACTCTAGGAAACTTTTGAAATGGTATCTGTTAGGATTACTGAAGCCCTAGGAAGCTATGGAATTTGAAACCCCTGAAAAGGATAGTATTTGCAAGGGGGAGAAAAGATTAAATTCATGATTTTTGCACTTGAGAGCTTTTTCTTTTTTGATGAAAGAGTTTTAAATAGTTTTGAAATCATTGTACTTTGTTTTGTCTGTTCTTCAACACACTGAAAGCTTTTAGAAGAATCATCCATACAACATTGGTAATTGCAGTTTAAACTGTACGAGGGAATTAAATTCATCAAACTTGTAATCAATGAGTAAATGCTTAAGAATAAAAGGCTTTCAAAATGTCCTTTATTAGGTATATGAGTTGAATGAATTGAGCATTAAACAAAATACAAATGCACATGCCTTTTCCTTTCTATACACAAAAGCCCCATGGACATCAAAGAGAGAGGCTGATACCCTTTTAATTCCTGGAGTTATTACACTGTGTCTCCCTGAATAAGATAAGGCAGTTGCTGCTGCTAAGTCACGTCAGTCATGTCCGACTCTGTGTGACCCCATATATGGCAGCCCAACAGGCTCCCCCGTCCCTGGGATTCTCCAGGCAAGAACACTGGAGTGGGTTGCCATTTCCTTCTCCAATGCATGAAAGTGAAAAGTGAAAGTGAAGTCACTCAGTCGTGTCCGACTCTTAGCGACCCCATGGACTGCAGTCTACCAGGGTCCTCCGTCCATGGGATTCTCCAGGCAAGAGTACTGGAGTAAGGCAGTTGAGCCAATAGTAATTAGACATCTACTTCCAAAGAGTGGGTCTTAGGAGCTAATTAGTCAGTGAGAAATAAGTCTTTCATTCTGGTACAACAGCCTCTGGGGAAGTGGACCGGTGTGGCGCTTTTGTGAGCCATAAATTGCTAGAATAACCTCCTAAGGGGGCAGCACCATGGCCATTGCCCAAGATTCTTCATTAAACATGTCTCCAAGGCCCACTACCTTGGACCCAAATGGGAGATTCTCTCCCCTGTTGCCAGTGGTACAGATGAGAGATGGATAAGGGTGAGCAGTTTTAGTTCTTTCTCCCTTGTTCTCTGCAACCAGTGAACATGACTCATGCCTTTCATAAAGGGCTGGGGCCCAGAAGGTGGCGTTCGCGTCCCTGGTTTGCAGGATTAAGGGTAACCAGGGAAGTTGTTTCTCATGCTCTGAATGGCTAACTTCGAGGCCATCTGTACCACAGATTCATAGCAGACCAGGAAAAGTGACCCTGCATGAAATAAATAAGTGACATTAAAAAATCTTTGAGGAGTTACCCAGCTCTAAAAGTAATTCAGGACGCTACTTGCAAAACTTTTTGCTGAGAAGTTCCGGGGATGTTTCAATTGAGCCAAGGTAATGGCTGATAGTTCCTCTTTAGGAAGCAGGACTAGACTGGGACTGTACTTAAGGGAGCTTAAACAGGATCATGTGTCTTGTCCTTCTTAAGAAGCAGACAGTCCCAGGAAGAGGGTTAGTGTGAGCCCCTCAGCCCCTCCTGCTTCCCTATCAAGTGGCGCCTTTCAGACTTGCAAACAGAGCAAGTTGGGGTTTTTTAAGGATGTATTTTCACTTCAGGAATCCCCAGATGCTTCTGGTTATCCTTCACCTCTCCCCACACCCTCCATCCAAGTGAATAGTATTCTTTGCTTTAGGAAGGTGGCTGGATACAGGATAGAACAAAGAGATCATTGTTATTTCTGACTTTTAAGGGTTTGGCGAGTCCATGCCTGCAACAATAGTCCGAAAGCCTAGTTGATTTTGATTGCTGTGAACCAGGAACTTGAGATAAAAGAACTTTTATTCTGTGTCTCCAAAAAGGCACAGCTTGAAATACGCTTAGTTTGAGCCAGAGGACTCAGATCTGAGAATTAACACTGGAGTATGAAAGGATACGGGGTAGGGCATCAGAGGATCTTGCCTTCGTGAAATGAGATCCAAATGCTGGCTCTTGGTAGGGAGGAGGAGATGGGGAGGGGAGCATGAAGGTAGGGTGCAGGCAGAGTTTCTCACGGGTGTTGGAGCCCTGAGAGCGAGGCTGGTGCGATGACCACCCCCCACCCAGCTGATGCTGGTCTCTGAGTGCCACAACACCACATGCGGGCTTGCCAGCCTGCCAGCACCTCTGTAAACAGCTCCTTCATTTAAAATTCCTCACCCAGGTTTTGAACAGTGTTTCGCACCCCAGGTCTGATGGCTGCAAGGTGTAACTAGAGCTCTGGGGAGAAACTACATCCAAGAGCATAAATGGAAGGCTGCCGCCTGTGACGCACAGAGTGGACACTGCACACGTCTAGGTCTATGGAAGGGTCTGTGAGAGTGGTGTCTCCCTAGCAGTCTCTGAAGTGGTACAGTGGCCAGCCTGCATAATCGTCCATAGCAGCCTCGGCCCAGTAGAAGTCATAGTTGAGGAGAGCCTCTAAGATCAATGCTGGAAAAGATTCCGAACAGACTGATTTTTCTCCAACGCGCAAATCTGACTGTGTCACCCGTACCCCTTAAATATCACAGTATTTCCTAGTGTTACTTGGGGTAAAGAAAACTCTCAAAGATGTTCCAAGGGGCTCTGCTTGCTCTGACCCTATGTGACTCCCCAGGCTCGCGTTGCATCTTGTCTCTGTAGTAGCCCCACGTGCCTTCCTGGAGGCCTTTGAACTCGTCATGTAATTTCCCATGTCAGGACCTTTGCACCAGCTGTTGTCTCGAGGCCTTTCCTCCCCTCTCTGGGCTCACCATTTTCCACTCTTCCTTCTGATCTTGGCTTACAGGTCACTTTCTCCAGACAGTTTACTCTGACCCCCTGAGCAGCTTACCTCCCCTGGCAGACACCCTTCTAGCATGGTGGAGAACCACTTAGAATTTTACCTTTGCTTCTATGATGCCTTGATAAACCTCTGTCCTTATAGAAAACAATCAGAACAATCACAATGACAGCTAACATGTATTAGACACTTCCTTTGTGCCGGGCCCTCTTTTAAGGCCAAATTAACTCATTTGATCATCTCAGGGACTGGGTGAGGTTGATATAATTGTCCTCTACCCCTGTTTTACAGATGAGGAAATGGAGCCGCAGAAAGAGGTTATGGGGACCATGTCTATTTTGCTTGCCCTTGAATACTGTCTAGTTGAACACCTAATATAGCAAACGATCACTGTTTCTTGGTTACTTGAATAAAAGATGTTTGAGGTGAATCACAGCACTGGACATTAGTATCTGAGGGGTAGGAGGTTTGGGAGCGGGTAGGAGGTTTGGGAGCAGGAGGAGGTTGAGAGGCTGATTGGGAAGAACAGAACAGAGGAATCCAGAAGAGAGGCTGTGGATAAAGCAAGACAGGACATAGTCCTCTTGTTGGCCTTAAAGCAGATGCAGGCCTGTGCATTTCACGGTGAAGGACTAAGCTCCATGGAACACGAGACAGATGCTAGGAGAGAGGGTGGATGGTGGTGACTGCTAGGGTTACTGGGAAGCAGACCCCAGAAAGATACCAAAACCTCCACTCTCGTGGAAGAGCCCACTGGGCAAAAAGTTTGGGGTCACATGGCCCTCATTTCTTCCAGTGAACTGAAGTTTGATATTTCTCCAACAAATAATACTTTAGTTCAGTTCAGTTCAGTCGCTCAGTCGTGTCTGACTCTTTGTGACCCCATGAATCGCAGCACGCCAGGCCTCCCTGTCCATCACCATCTCCCGGAGTTCACTCAGACTCACTTCCATCGAGTCTGTGATGCCATCCAGCCATCTCATCATCAGTTGTCCTCTTCTCCTCCTGCCCCCAATCCCTCCCAGCATCAGAGTCTTTTCCAATGAGTCAACTCTTCTCATGAGGTTGCCAAAGTACTGGAGTTTCAGCTTTAGCATCATTCCTTCCAAAGAAATCCCAGGGTTGATCTTCTTCAGAATGGACTGGTTGGATCTCCTTAAAGTCCAAGGGACTCTCAAGATTCTTCTCCAACACCACAGTTCAAAAGCATCAATTATTCAGTGCTCAGCCTTCTTCACAGTCCAACTTTCACATCCATACATGACCACAGGAAAAACCATAGCCTTGACTAGACTACCTTAGTCAGCAAAGTAATGTCTCTGCTTTTGAATATACTATCTAGGGTGGTCATAAGTTTTCCAAGGAGTAAGTGTCTTTTAATTTCATGGCTGCAATCACCATCTGCAGTGATTTTGGAGCCCCCAAAATAAAGTCTGACACTGTTTCCACTGTTTCCCCATCTATTTCCCATGAAGTGATGGGACCAGATGCCATGATCTTCATCTTCTGAATACTGAGCTTTAAGCCAACTTTTTCACTTTCCTCTTTTACTTTCATCAAGAAGCTTTTTAGCTCCTCTTCACTTTCTGCCATAAGGGTGGTGTCATCTGCATATCTGAGGTTATTGATCTTTCTCCCAGCAATCTTGATTCCAGCTTGTGTTTCTTTCAGTCCAGCGTTTCTCATGATGTACTCTGCATAGAAGTTAAATAAGCAGGGTGACAATATACAGCCTTGACGTACTCCTTTTCCTATTTGGAACCAGTCTGGTGTTCCATGTCCAGTTCTAACTGTTGCTTCCTGACCTGCATACAGATTTCTCAAGAGGCAGGTTAGGTGGTGTGGTATTCCCATCTCTTTCAGAATTTTCCACAGTTTATTGTGATCCACACAGTCAAAGGCTTTGGCATAGTCAATAAAGCAGAAATAGATGTTTTTCTGGAACTCGCTTGCTTTTTCCATGATCCAGTGAATGTTGGCAATTTGATCTCTGGTTCCTCTGCCTTTTCTAAAACCAGCTTGAACATCAGGGAGTTCACGGTTCACATATTGCTGAAGCCTGGCTTGGAGAATTTTGAGCATTACTTTACTAGCATGGGAAATGAGTGCAATTGTGCAGTAGTTTGAGCATTCTTTGGCATTGCCTTTCTTTGGAATTGGAATGAAAACTGACCTTTTCCAGTTCTGTGGCCACTGCTGAGTTTTCCAAATTTGCTGGTATATTGAGTGCAGCACTTTCACAGCATCATCTTTCAGGATTTGAAACAGCTCAACTGGAATTCCATCACCTCCACTAGCTTTGTTCATAGTGATGCTTTCTAAGGCCCACTTGACTTCACATTCCAAGATGTCTGTCACCAGATTATATCACTGGACTCTTGCTGCCCATGAGCATATTTCATGAGGAAAGAGCTATGGAAGGTCTGTACGTTCACCTTGACTCCAGGGAAGAGGGAAAGCTGAAGGGAATGTAATTAAGATGAATTTTGCTGCGCAACCCGAAGCCAGAACCAAATAATCAGTCACAGGAAGGCAGCCTCTCCTTGGGATCACCCAGGTGCCTGTGAAGTCTTGGTCTTTCCTGGAGCTCGGAGTTCCTTGCATTGATTCAGGTTGTGAACGTGAGGGGGGTGGGGATGAGAGATCAAACTCAATGACACACGTCATTTTCTGTGGGTGTCCAAGGGAAGGCATTGGCTGAGGGTTCCTTGGCCTTGCCCTTTAATCTTCCCTGTGACCTTGCTGGAGGTTTGCACGTCTCTGGACTCTGGTGCCCACATTTGAAAGGGGTGACTGCCCCACTGTAAATTTTCCGTGACTGGATATAGCATGTGGATTGATGGCGGTTACACTGTGGGTGGAGGGGGAGGAAGGAGGGGAGGGGCTGCTAAGGGTTTACAGCCTGCAGGATCCTCAGAAGATCTTAACATTCAGCAGCTCTGAGGGTCTGTAAGTGGAGACAGTGATAGCAGGGAACATAAGGGTTTAATCCGTAAACTATGAAGTGCATTTTAGCTCCTTGGCAAATTCAGCAATTCTCCTGGGAGGCTTGGCTGTCACTTCTGGCTGCTGTTCCTGCCTGGGAAATTATGAACAGTAGCAGGCAAGCAGTCCCTCTTCATAAACCCATTTGCTGATCAACGCCTGATACCAGGAGGGAGAAATGACCTGAAAACCCAGCTTGTGATAATCCGCAGCCGGCATCACTTTAGAAGGAGGCTTTCTCATTGTGGAGAAGATGCACCGTCAGAAAGGTGCAGATTACCTACCATTGTGAGAGCATTTTCCTCTTAAAGAGAGCTCCTGTCACACAAAGTTCTATCTTGGATCTGCTCCCATCCCTCCTGGGAGAGAAGGAGGGAGAGAGAATAAATTCCCCCGTTTCACAGATGGGAGAACTAACCCAGGGGCTATGACTTTGTCGAAGATCATATTACTAACTGGCACCAAGGGTGGTCCTCGAAGCCTAGTCCTTTCTGTCATCATCTTCAAGATACTATGTTAAAAATAAGTTTCGTTTGCTCTTCAATTTATTCCCTTTTCAAAGCTCTGTCTCTGGACCGAGCTGCTTATTTAGTTGTGCCAGAGTTTCTTTTTGAAGCCAAGGTCAGCAATGGTATATCTTGATTGAACAGCATCAATGATAATAACTAAGGATTATTAGGTGCCTTTCCTTGGGCTGGATGGCATCACAGACTCGATGGATGTGAGTCTGAGTGAACTCCGGTGGATGGTGATGAATAGGGAGGCCTGGCGTGCTGCGATTCATGGGGTTGCAAAGAGTCGGACACGACTGAGCAACTGAAATGAACTGAACTGAACTGAACTTCCTTGGGATTCTCTTCTTGGTAGTGGTTCTTCTTGCTTTTCCCATCAAATTTATCCACTCTTCCAACTTTCCAATTTTAAAAAATGTTTTTTGCCACACTGTGTGGCATGTGGGATCTTAGCTTCCAATCAGGGCTCGAACCCTCCCCCTCTGCATTGGAAGCACAGAGTCTTAACCACTGGATTGTCAAGGAAGTCCTGATTTTTATCTTCCCTAATTTGATCACTCACCTTCAGCCTCAGTGATGAAGCCAATGGGAAATGGAGAGTGGTGGTCAGAATTGCATTGTACTTTTCTTCTATCTGCTACTTATTGCTTTCAATCCCTGTATTTACCTCTTGGTCTTTATATATCCATTTCAATGCTGACTAAACACTTTCAACCTTGAGTACTGTGTGCCTGGCCCTCTGCTAAGTTTATTGCATGTACTGTTCAAATTTACAGACAAACTGAAGCTCAGGGAAATGAAGCATCTTGGCCAAAGTCACACAGTTCTAGGAGTGATAGGTCTGGTCAACTCTGTAGCACATGTTCTTAACTCTTATACATTCCTATCTTCCAAGATTGGTGATGTGGTTAAATATTGGGTAGTGTCTCAGGGTGAGATGGGTTAGAAGAGAAAGAAGCATGCTTTCCAAGCTTAAATCCTGCTTTTCACATTTTCAGCCTTGTCTTGCACATGTCACCAATTTGGGGGCAGACACAGGGAAAAGTCAGGGCTGAAAAATTAAGCATATACTTGCTTGTGAACAAACACACAGTCCCATCAGCTCCTATGACTGGTTCAGATCTGTCTGCTATGTTCTGGAATTGTGATGTTAGGAAAATATTCATTTCCCAGGGCTGCTGCAACAAATTACCATAAACTTGGTAGCTTAAAATAACAGAACTGATTCTCTTGCAGTTTGGAGAGCAGAATCTAGTTGTCAGCAGGGCCCTGTTCTGTCCAGGGTTCTCTGGGGAGAATTCTTCCTGGCCTCTTCTGGCTCCTGGTGGCTCCTGCATCCCTTGGCTTGTGGCATCGCATCTCCAGTCTCTGCCTCTGTCTTCCCACGACTTTCTTCCTGTGTGTTTCTTGGTCAGTCTCCCTTTCCCTTCTCATCTAAGAGCTTGTCATTGGATTTAGTGCCCACTCGAATCCAAGACAGTCTGGTCTTGAAATTCTTACCTGAATTCCGTTGGCAAAGACCTTATTCCTAGTGAGGACATGTGGGAAGTTCGGGTGGAGGTATGTTTTGGAGGTCACCATTCAACACACTACTTAGGCTCCCAGTGCTAGGCAGGAATCGCAGTTCACAGCCCTCAGTTTCTACATCGGGGTGATGTTCCACTTGCTACTTGCTCTTTCGCACATGTTTTATAAGGATGGCATGAGTCACAGGGAGGCTGTGTGCTTCTTGAAACCCAAACAGTCAGACGGTGCTAAGCTGCCTTCATTCCTTCAGCAATAGCCATCTGTAAGTAAATAAATGTCTAGACGCTTTACAGAACTAACATGTCTTTCAAAGATCTTACTCTCAGAGAGAAACTTGAAAAATGGGAAAACTAGGCTCAATATGTGTGAAAGAACTATGTGTCTTCAGGGAAAAGCCAGCGTATACGTTTCAGAGAGTAGTATTATTATAGAAAGACAAGAACATGTGGGGATAAAGTGAAAAATAATTTCTGTTGATATGCCCATCTTGGGACTTGGTCCATTCCCCAGTTTCATGAAAAACTCTCCATCTGAATTGCCAGAAAGGAATTGATGCCCGCTGGATAAATCATCAGGGCTATACCTGCACCAACAGGCTAGGAGGACAGCCTGGAGAAGTGGCCATCAAGCTTCATGAAAGCTTCCAAGGGTTTGTTCATCTTTTCCTTAACACCCACGATTCCTGCTTCACTGGGCAAATGAGTCCTGAAGTCTCTGTCCTCTGGTCAGATTGAAACCTGGTCAGTTATACGTGAATATGTGCTTAGTCGTGTCTGACTCGTTGCCACCCCATGGTCTGTAGCTTGCCAGGCTGTTCTGTCCATGGGATTTCCCAGGCAAGAATACTAGAGTGGGTTGCCATTTTTTTCTCCAGGGCATCTTCCCAACCCTGGGATGGAACAGGGTCTCCTGCTTTGACAGGAGGATTCTTTACCACTGAGCCATTGGGGAAGCCCTTAACAACTAAGGTCAATTAGAATCAGTTACATTTTCTCTCTCCCGGGGAATGGCTTAGATGTCTATTTGCCCGGCGTCTGTCCTTTGACAATTCAGTGCATTCAGTTGAGCTCTGCAAACATGTCCTCACTGACAGCTCAGCAGGCAGCACTGTGTCTGCACTGAGCAGAGGGTGGACCTGCCTCCCAGGACCATGATCCAGAGAGAGCCCGCTCAGCAGACAGTCAGAGGGGAGCAAGGCATCCGCTCATAGAGGTGCAGCGCTCCATGGCAACACATCTGGGCGACAATTAATCCTTCCTCATTGAAAAAATTATGTTTCTGGTAAAAATAAAATAGAGATAGGAAAAAAAAAAAGACTGTATAATTCCACAACACAGAGGTAACCATTCTTAACATTTGGTCTGTGTCCACATCTATGAGTATCTTCGTACCTGACTCCACCTATGTCTACACCTTTATGTGAACCTAGGTTCATATGCTCATGTCGATCAGTATTTTAATAACAATATCATCCCCTGATATGCCCATACATCTTGCTTTACAGTCCACTTGCATATTCCATAGTGTCCTGAAAACTTATTTCAATGTTATTTAGTTCATCATTTTTAATAGCTATATATTATTCTGTTGTATGGAAGAAACTTATTTAACCAGTCTCTTATTACTATGAATTTAATAATTTTATAGATAAACCCACGCTACTGCTGCTGCTAAGTTGCTTCAGTCATGTCCAACTCTATGTGACCCTGTGGACTGTAACCTGTCAAGATCCTCTGTCCATGGGATTCTCCAGGCAAGAATCCTGGAGTGAGTTGCCATGCCCTCCTCCAGGGATGTTCCCAACCCAAGGGGCGAACCTGAGTCTCTTATGTCTCCTGGACGGGCAGTCGGGTTCTTTACCAGTAGTGCCACATGGGAAGCCCCCAACCCACACACAACTCCATAACTTTGTTCTTAGAAAAAAATCTTTGGTGCTGAGACCCACCCAGGTGGAGCCCTCCGCTCTGCAGAGAGTCAATCAGAGGGGCCAAGACCAAGCAGTGGACTGCTTGTGATGCTGTAGGAAATAGTGGGTGAATCCGGGCACCCTGGAGGCAGGGGCGGGGTGCAAAAAGGAGCGGTGTTTGGCCTGCAGGCATTTTGTTTATGACAAAAATGCTATTTTCTTCTCCAGGGCTCTTACCCATCCAGGGATTGAATCCGTGTCTCTTGCATCTCCTGCATTGGCAAATAAGCCAAATAGTTGCTAGCAAATTTGCTAGCAAATAAGTAAAATATTTGCTTATTTTGTTTTCTATTTTAGGCTGCAATTTTTTTGGCTTTTCTTCCCCCAATCATGTGGAAGGTAAATATTCTGCTTTTGTTCACAGTGTAAGTAGTTTTCATTAAGTTTATCAACAATCTTTGGCATGTATATTTCTCCAAACAACAACAACAACAACAAAAAGAACTGCTGTGTTTTGACTTCTTTAAAATGAAAAAGGTCACATATTTTAACTTCCTCCCACCCTGTATTTTTTCCTTCTTGACTTTCGCTAATATGGGGTTTTCTATTCCTATGTTTATTATTGATAGGTCCTGGTTATATTTTATATGTCTCATTTGGTAATTGTTTTTGATACTGTGTAAGCACATTTATAACATGTATTTAGAGAGAGCTCGGTGTTCTACTCTTCAGTGCTTACTATTGGTGCTTTTATATCAAAGCTTTTTTTTCTCTATTGAGTTATTTTGATCACCTCTCGGGATGAATGGTGAAAACATTAAGTCCAATGATAACTGGTTGTATGTGTGATATATGAAGAAAAGGCACCGTGACCTCTCTGACCCAGCCAGCATCACAGCAGGACTTAGTGCCCTCGTGTTGGCCGTAGATGACTGTGCAAGGATCAGTATCAGCCCCGGCTACTCAGCGACTGTGATAGCTCATGACAAAGCGATCAGCGACTGTGATAGCTCATGACAAAGACGAGACCACTGCACGACCATGTCTGAATGCTGACCGAACGTGACCACTATCCAAGCTATAACGACTGAACCTCTCCAAACCGTGGCTAATACAAATGACCTCTGCTTTTCAAAAACTTAATTTTATTGGAGTCTAGTGGATTTACAAAGCTGTGTTAGTTTCAGGTGTACAGCAAAGTGATTCAGTTATACACATGCATGTATCTGGGGCTTCCCAGGCGGTGCTAGCGATAAAGGATCCACCTGCCAATGCAGGAGATGCAAGACACATGGGTTCAATCCTCGTGTGGGTAAGATCCCTGGAGAAGAAAATGCAACCCACTCCAGTGCTCTTGCCTAGAAAATTCCATGAGCAGAGGAGTGTCATGGGCTACAGTCCATGGGGCCACAAAGAGTCAGACACGACTGAGCAACTGGGCACACACACATATATCTCTTCTTTTCCAGATTCTTTTTTCATAAAGGTCATCACATAAATTGAGTAGAGTTCCCTGTGCTATGCAGTAGGTCCTTATTGATTATCTATCTTAAACGTAGCAGTGTGTGTGTCAGGGACAGCTTTAGCCTTTGTCTAGTCTGCCCTCCTTCTAGATAAGATGTATTAAGATGCCCAAGCTTAGTATTACCTCTGCTTTCTGACAGCATGAATTCCAAGCAAAGTCCTGTATCCTCAGATCACTAACACAAGTTCAAATCCTATCACAACCCCTTTCTGATACTCCTTTACTAAGATACCTCAAGGGTTTCCTGGCTGGGCTCATCCTCGTTGAAATGAGTAATAAACCCAACTTGTTCCACTGCATTCCTGGTGCTCTCTGGCTGGAAGGGGTCACACGATGGCTTCACTAACTGGCCTCCTGTGTCCACCTTTCTTGCCCAGTAACTGGAAGGTCCTCTCCCTCTGGGCTCTGGCTCAGTCACGTGAATTGTGCTGATCCGGGCGACAGTGGCAAACTCGATGCCAGCACAGGCTGGCAAGCGCGCATGTGTCTGCTCTCTCTTTCAAACCCAGCTATCGCCAACAGACAGAGCTGGCACAGTGGAGAGTGAAACATGTGGAGGTCAGTCAGGTGGGCCCAGCCGCAGACACAAGAGGCAGCCTAGCTCAGATCAGAACTCCACAGTCAGCCCATTATCTTTTTTTTTTTTTTTAATAAATTTTTATTGGCATATAGTTGCTTTACAATGTAGTGTTAGTTTCTGGTGATGGTGCTTTAGTTGCTCAGTCGTGCCTGACTCTGTAATTCCATGGATTGTAGCCCACCGGGCTCCTCTGTTCATGGGATTCTCCAGGCAAGAATACTGGAGTTAGTCGCCATTTCCTTCTCCAGGGGATCTTCCTGACCCAGGGATGGAACTCAGGTCTCCTACATTGCCAGGCAGATTTTTTACCATTGAGCCACCCGCCTCTACTGTACAGCAAAGTGAGTCATCTATGTGCATACCTGTTTCCCCTCGTGTTTGGATTTCCTCCCCAGGTAGGTCACCACAGAGCACTGACTGGAGCTCCCTGTGCTGCACACCAGGTTCTCACATTGGCTGTTTTACACATAGCAGTGTGTATGTGTCAGTCCCAGGCTCCCAACTCACCTCTCTTTTCCCCACTTGGTCTCCATATGTTTGTTCTCTATGTCTGTGTCTCAATTTCTGTTTTGTAAATAAAATCAATGTATACCATTTTTCTAGATTCCACATATATGTATTAATACATGATATTTGTTTTTCTCTTTCTGACCTACTTCATTCTGTATCACAGTCTCTAGGTCCATCCACATCTCTATAAGTGATCCAATTTCATTCCTGACTTATAATCTTATAGTGGTCAGGTGGAGTTTATTTTGGGGATGCAAAAATGGTAACTTTGCCATTTTTTTCCCCCAGAAAGATCAGAGCAAATGAAGGCTTCAGATAGTCTTTCTCCTCAGTCTATTTTTTAATGTTTGAAATCAAGCTATCAGTTCAGTTCAGTTCAGTCGGTCAGTTGTGTCCGACTCTTTCCGACCCCATGAATCGCAGCACGCCAGGCCTCCCTGTCCATCACCAACTCCCAGAATTCACTCAGACTCATGTCCATCAAGTCCGTGATGCCATCCAGCCATCTCATCCTTTGTCGTCCCCTTCTCCTCCCGCCCTCAATCCCTCCCAGCATCAGAGTCTTTTCCAGTGTCAACTCTTCACATGAGGTGGCCAAAGTACTGGAGTTTCAGCTTTAGCATCATTCCTTCCAAAGAAATCCCAGGGTTGATCTTCTTCAGAATGGACTGGTTGGATCTCCTTGCAGTCCAAGGGACTCTCAAGAGTCTTCTCCAACACCACAGTTCAAAAGCATCAATTCTTCGGCGCTCAGCTTTCTTCATAGTCAAACTCTCACATCCATACATGACCACTGGAAAAACTATAGCCTTGACTGGATGGACCTTTGTTGGCTAAGTAATGTCTCTGCTTTTCAATATGCTGTCTAGGTTGGTCATAACTTTCCTTCCAAGGAGTAAGCACCTTCTAATTTCATGGCTGCAGTCACATCTGCAGTGATTTTGTTGCATAATTATTAGATGACATTCCATCCTCATTTTAGTAAATGTTATAAGAATTTTCCTTGAGATTCTTAAGCTAATAAAGGTGGTTTTTAAGCTATTTTTCATTACTGATATTAACTATTACTATTGCTATTGCTCATGACATAGAAAGCAGCATTGCACATGTCACTGTGACCAGAAAGGAAACTGGAGCTGTCCAGGCAGCATCTGTTTCCCATACAGGGATGAGCTGTATGTCTGGAACAAGGGTAACAGTTTCTTACTGGAGCAGCCAGCTGGATAGAAGGTAATGTTCAGCCAAATATTTGCTTTCAGCCAGTCTGTTTGACCATATTGTAAAGGGTACATTTGCTATCAGTGGTGGAAGATGATCGGAACCATGGAGGAACCTTCCTGGGAACCAGGCAGCAGGCTTTGTAACTAACTAACTTTGCAACTCACTTAGCTGTGTGATAGCTGAGCGAGTTCTTTCTCCTCCAAGAACCTCCTTTCCTTTTAAAAAAGTGAGGCTGATGGATTTCCACCCAACAGGGATACTGGAAGGGTGATGTGAGATGTCATGGCAATTGACTGAAGACACAGTCAGGAATAGATGCTGAGTTCCACTGTCTAGGTGGGGCTGCCCCAATATTTCCAAATGTATCTTTAGGTGACAGTGGGCGTCACTTACCGCAGGTGAAATATTTTCTAGTTACATCTTTTACTTCTTTGTTTGTACCTTTATTTATGTTGTTGTTCTAGTCACTAAGTTGTATCCCACTCTTTTGCAGCCTCATGGACTGTAGCCCATCAGGCTTCTCTGTCCATGGGATTTCCCAGGCAAGAGTACTGGAGTGGGTTGCCATTTTCTTCTCCAGGGGACCTTTATGACCTAGGAATTGAATCTCCTACACATCTCTCCTGCATTGCAGGCATATTCTTTACTGCTGAGCTGCCAAGGAAGCCCTAATCTATTTATAGATACTTTTTTTTTTTTTAATCATTCATTCATTCAAACATTTGTTGGTTGTTGGTCAGGTTCTCCTGGAGCAGACACTGAGTTGGAGTTTGATCAGGGACCAATACTTATTGGATAGAGGGAGGAGTCACACCGTGACGTGGACGAACCAGAAGTCGCTGGCAGGACTTGGAGCAGATGATGTCTGTTGGGGCTGTCCTGTGGGTACATTTGGTCAGAATGGCTGTGCCTCTGTCCTCTTGCCTTGCTCATTCATGGAATGAGGGCTGTCCTGGGAAGACCATGACCTCGGGCAAGAGAAGGCACAGCTGAAGCAGTTTCTGAAGGTGTCAATGACTGAAGGCTGTGTGCAGAGGACAGCAGGTTCTACCTTGCAGGGTGTCTGGGTGACGTGTCCTCCTCTCCACTGCTGGTGGCTACCGTGGGCAGACCCTGCACCCAGACCTGGGCTTGCAATGCCAAATCAGAAAGACAAGTCCCCTCACCCAACTTAGCTTACAGAATAGGCTGCTTTTGAGAATTTTTAGTTGTCTCCATATTTCAAGGAAACCATCTTCTTTAGATAGATTGCCCATGAAGCTGGAAGAAGAGTCTAATGTTCCTAGGAAGGAAGCAACAGAAGTCTCTAATTATCGTAACACAGACTCTGGGCTACTGGAATCCTTTTCCATTAGTTTTCTGCTGATTTTAACAGTTCCACAAATACTGCTTTTCTATCTTGTGCCAGGCAGTGTCAGGTGTTAGGGGTACGGTGGTGAACAGTATACAGTCTTGCAGGAAAGACAGACAGGTAAAGATAACCTCAACATAAAGTAAGAAGTTATGGGGACTTACCTGGTGGTCCGGTGGTCAAGAATCCACCTCCTAATGAACAGGACATGAGTTTGATCCCTGGTCCGAGAACTAAGATTCCACATGCCTCAGGGCAGCTAAGCCCATGGGCCGCAACTCTAGCACCCACGCACCTCAGTGGAAGATTCCGCATGATGCAACTAAGACCCAGTGCAGCCAAATAAGTACGTATTTTTAGAAAATAGTAATAAATTTAAAAAATAAGGTATAAGGTAGTGACGTGAGGACATTGCTAAAGACATTCAGAAGTAAGACAACTCCCTCCAGCCAGGTGGGGGGGTCAGGAGAAGCTTCTCCAAGGATAAGATGCTTGAGCGGAGACGAGAAGAAAGAATATGAGTCAGCCAGATAAATGAGTTCTCGGCTCTTAAGTAATTTTCCTCTATTTCATGGAAAAAGAGGACACATTAGGAGTCTTAAACATTTATAGAAAGTAATCATGCCAAGAGAATCAGGGATATTTAATGGGACAAATGAACTTTGATGGTCTCTCTCAAGAAAGTTTCCTTCATTTTAAGCTTTGAAAGCTTAAGGTTTTCCTGGGGGGCCAGTAAACCGAACATTGGATGATGCTGGTTCTTTGTAACTGATTTCACTCTTTGTGTTAATGGCTATCACACCTCTAAGAGGCCGTCTGAAAAAGAGAAAATCTGTGTGTTCCTAAATGTTGTGTGATGCAGTCATTTGGTTTAATTTGAGTTTTCTCTAGGTTCTCCTGACTGATAGCTCTGTGGAATCCTGAAAGGGGCTGGAGGGAGTCTTTAATACGTGCACATGTGTGAGCCTCAAGCTCACACCTCCAGGCTCCCCTGAACCCACAATTTTCTTCAATCCCTTGACTCTTGAGTCACACATATTAGGATTCTGAAAATTGGGGGTTTTAATAGAATCACGTTAGCTAGAGGCCATGTTTTTCCTTTTATATTTTAGAAATGCTCTTCAAGACCCATGAGCTGAGGCTTCTTTATTAATGTAAGAGCTGGAAATCTCTAAGGCAAAAGTCTGTTTGCAAACCTGGTGGTATCAGACTGCCACTTGGCTTCTCTGAAATTTCCCCATTGTTGGTGGGGTTTCCACTCCAAAGGCTCCACCACAGGGGAAGAGTAGATACGTGGTCGGGGTTGAGATGCCAGCCTGTCAAGGCTAATAATAATCTCACCATGTACTGAATGTGCACCCTGAAACCAGATGAGTTCACCTTTGCTCTGAGACTCTGGAGAAAATAGACCCCCATCCTTATTTCTCATGGGTTGGAAGGGGGTCCCCAGCTCCCAGGCCACAAACTGGCGCTGTTTTGTGGCCTCTAGGACCTGGACCACACCACAGGAGATGAGCGGAGGGCACACGAGCGAAGCTTCATCTGAATTGACAGCTGCTCCTCATCGCTGGCATTGCCACCCAAGCTCCACCTCCTGTCAGATCAGCAGCAGCATTAGATTCTCATAGGAGCCCGAACCCGAATGTGAACGGTGTGCGCAGGGATCTAGGTTGCATGCTCCTTATAAGAATTGAATGCCTCATGATTTGAGGTGGAGCTGAAGTGCTGATGCTAGCGTGGGGAGTGGCTGCAAATACAGATTATGATTAACATAATAAATGCCATGCTTTTGGATCATCCCCAAACCACCCCCTCCCACCACCCATGGAAAAATTCTTCCACCAAACTGGTCCTTGGTGCCAAAAGACTGGGGACTGCTGGTTCCAGGAAGTCCGTGTTCTCCTCATGATTTCTACCATTTCCAATAGCTTTGCATTTCTCCTGGTCATCTCTGGTTTTGACTTCTGGCTTTTACTGAATCTTTATTCTCTGCTTATATTCTTTTTCTATATCAGTATCCACCCAAATGAGAGCTGATGGCTCTTTCTCTTTGAGTGTCTTTCTCTCTGTTATTTCCCTAGATATCCCCCATCTGAACTGTGTGATTGCTTTAAGCAGAGATTTGTCATGGGATAGACAACACCAGTAATACTGGATTTCTGTCTTCTTGAATAAAATGCCTAATCAATTCTGCCGCTTGAGCTTCAGATATTCTACCATAGTGTGAGGTGCTTCTTTCTCTTTCATCAGTCTCGAGATCTCTTTTCTTTCTCTTCTGCTAATCTGCTTTTGCCACTCAAGATTATATATTGCACGATAGTGGTTTAGTCACTTAGTCATGTCCGATTCTTGCAACCCCATGGACTGTAGTCCACCAGGCTCCTCTGTCCATGGAATTTTCCAGGCAAGAAAGTGAAACTGAAGTTGCTCAGTTGTGTCCTACTCTTTGTGACCCGTGGACTCTAGCCCACCAAGCTCCTCTGTCCATGGGATTCTCCAGGCAAGAATACTGGAGTGGGTTGCCATTTCCTTCTCCAGGGGATCTTCCCGATCCAGGGGTCGAACCCAGGTCTCCCACATTGCAGGCAGGCGCTTTAACCTCTGCACCACCAGGGAAGTGGAGTGGATTTCCATTTCCTTCTCCAAGGGATCTTCCCAACCCAGGAATCAAACCCAGGTCTCCGGCATTGCAGGCATCCACAGGCAGATTCTTTATGGACAGAACTATGAGGAAAGCCCCATATATTGCATATGGGGCTGAAAAATACACAGAGACTGTGTAACTTGGCTAAGATCACATGATTAGTAAAAGCAGAGCTACAATGCAAACTTCGGTGCGCTATGCAAACCCAAATGAGTACAAAAATCACCTGGGAATCTTACCGCAACACAGATTCAGAGTGTGCTGCTTTGGGCGAGGGACTGGAAAACTTGCATCTCTGATAAGCTCCCAGGTGACGCCCACACCACACCACGGTCTATACTCTCAGTAACAGAACCTAGAGAGTGCTGCTTATGTTTCTGTTTTTCCTATTCAAACCAGCGGGGACTTTGCCTTGTGGTTCAATGTCTCACACGATCTCTGAATTTTTCTTCTTGAGCAAAATGGGCTGGGGGCGAGGGGCCCTTCCCTTCAAAGATCCAGGACTCCTACCAGGTCAGAGATTCCACCTCACATTAATGAAATTAATTAATTAAAAAGCTACCATTACTCAGATCTAAGAAATAAGGTTCCCTTCAGAATGGGCAGGAAAGATGGATGTAGTCAAGGTGATTTAGTGTCGAAAGGTAGGCCGTTTGATGTTGAATGGTGACAGTGGATGTTTTAAATTCTGCCCTTCTGTCCCTTCTGTAGTCAACTTGGTGAGAAATCGACTTTGCCCATCCTCAAGCTTCTATGAAATGCAAACTGCAAGGGGAGCTTGAAAGAGTTTCCCACAGTTACACATCATTCCACAGATGTTCTCTTACTAAAGGCAATTTCTTCCATGATGTTTTTTATTTTTTAATTAAAAAAAATTGCTGTTCTTCATTTTGATGTTCAGATTTGCAGAGGCCCTATGACTGAAGCAAAGGGTGATTAGTGCCTGGGAAAGCCACTTGTCACTGAAGCCTGCTGCTGCTGGGGAAGAGGGCAGTAGCACAGTCGGGCAGGGTGGGCGTGGGTGTTTCCCTAGCCATGGCAACGCTCTCATTACAGGAATGGCCAGAGTTGTGATCGCCTCATGAAAGCAACCAGTATTGAGTGCGTCATACACTACTATGGAATACTTAATTACAGAGGAAAGTTATGGGTTCCAGTTGACAGAACCATCTAATCAATATGGCTTACTCCATACTCTAATTTACTTGTCTTACAACTCATTAAATTTGAAATATTATTGATTTTCAAGTAGATGGCTTAGAGGATAAATAAGTACATTTTATCTTGGGGACCTTCATTTGAGTTTGATCAGTGGATCTGCAGAAGAGAAAGCTCAAATGCCTTCATTAGGCAGTATCTGTAAAATCATCACCCCAGACATACTCCACTGATGCAGGTAATCTGCCAGGACCCCATATTTCCCAACAGCTGGTGGGGATGAGCTACTTCCCTGTTTCTGAGGGGGTCACTTGACAGCAGGGCCCAGTGCATTGTATGTCTTGGAGACATCCTTCTCAGGAGCATGGACGTCTCTGAAATGTAATTTCTCTGGATTCTACAAATCAAAGGATGCTATGAATCTTCTTTTTCTTTTGCACTAGAAACCATCTTCTTGCTTTTCAGCAACCTATTTTGCCTTTTAACCTCAACACTCTGGAACAGATTCTGTTCCCATGGTAGACAAAGCCACCCTCCAATGAAAAGGCTCAGAGGCAGGCTTCTGCATACCCTGGACAATTAAAAAAAATTTTTTATTTATCTGTTTTGCTGTTCCAGGTCTTGGCTGATGCACATAGGATGTCCAGTCTTCACTGTGGAATGCTGGGTGTTTAAGCTGTGGCTTGCAAACTCTTAATTGTGGCATGTGGGATCTAGTTCTCTGACCAGGGATTGAACCCTGGACCCCTGCATTGGGAGGGAGGAGTCTTAGCTACTGGACCACCAGGGAAGTCACCACCTGGAATCTGACAAGCCTGCAGGCACTGTTTACCAGTGTGCTTTGTCCACGTGCTGAGCGTGATGGGTGGGTTGGTGTGAAGGCAGGGCCAGTCAAATCAGTCTTTTGTCTGCGGAATTTCACTCTCTGGGGTGGCCTTTCTAAAAGTAGCTTTTTGAATAGATGCCTATTGACATGACTAAAAAACTTAACATTATAAAAAGGCACCCAGTGAAAAATATTCAACCCTTGTTTTGTTTTCATATTTGCCCCCTCTCCTCCTAATAGGAAACTACTGTTTTTAGTAAGTTTCTTTTGTTTCCTTCTGGAGTTTCTTTATGTGTATGGAAGCAAGAACAAATACAGATTCTTATTTTTTCCCTACTACTATAAAAGGTATCATATACACTGTTATGAATCTTTTTTAACTTACTGGCTTATTGGGGGATTTTTCATATCAACACATAAACCTGTGTATACCATAATTTATGTAATCAGTCTGCTAGAAATGGACCTTTGGAGCCTTTCAAATATTTTGCTATTACATGCTACTGCTGTGACTAATCCTGCTCGCAGGTACACAAGTGCAAAACAACTTCGTAAGTAGCTTTGCGATTGTATAAGTATTCATGCGGACTCCCCACTGGTTCAGTGGATAAAGAATCTGCCTGCAATGCAGGAGACCCAGGAGATGCAGATTCAGTTCCTGAGTTGGGAAGATCCTCTGGAGGAGGAAACTGACAACTCACTCCAGTATTCTTGCCTGAAAAATTCCATGAACGCGACTAAGCCTGCGGACACATACGTTGGATAAACTCTCCAAGGTGGAGAGCTGGGTCAAGGAATTCATGACAGCTTTGTCAAGGTGTCCTCCTTGGTATTATTGCCTGTTTGTCCTTCCACCAGCAATGTATGGGATCTGCAACTGGCAGTTTTCAAACCCTTGGCAAGCACTTACATTTCCAGGTGAAAAACTATAGCCAGGGTTGCAAATAACAGAAAGAGGGTCCGGTTAACTTGAGACAGGAAGGTCTATTGGAATTGATTGGGAAACTGGAGCACAGGCTTTGGGAAGATGAGGGAGGTGAAACACCGCCCCGCCCTGCAAAGACTTGCGCTGGGGACAGTCTCATGAGGCCTGTCACCACCAGGCACCTCTGCGGAGTCGGGGCCCCCAGCCCCCAGCTTTGCTCTCCCAGTACTACACACTGGCTCTAATTAAGCTTCTTTTGGGCTTCCTAGGTGTGAGTGATAGTAAAGAACCCTCCTGCCAATGCAGGAGACAGACGTAAGAGACCCTGGCTCCATCCCTGGGTTGGGAAGATCTCCTGAAGGAGGGCATAGCAACCCACTCCAGTTGCTATGGAGTGGAGAATCCCATGGAGAATCCCACGGATGGAGGAGACTGGTGGGTTACAGTCCATAGGTTTGCAAAGAACCAGACAAGACTGAGGTGACAGCCTGCACACACCGGAGTATGGTAGCCTGGGGAAATGGGAAAAGGAAGGGAGCCCTGCCAACCTCTCTTCGCCTCTGGACAAGAAGCTATTCAGATGCTGGGCAGTCAAAACAATGTCCACTCTGAAGACACGCCTACTTCTTTGTATTCCAAAGGAAGCAGTGCATCCAAAGGTATTTTCTTGGATTATTCAGGTTTTAGGATCTGTGTTTAAAAGCTCTCCCAGCTTTGGGATCTGTATTGAACCTAGCATCTGCCACTGCATGCGGGAGGGGGTTCATGCATCATTTTGAGTGCAGTTAGTAAGTCTCCTTCATTTACTGACCAGCTCACTGAGGAAGCACACGCTTGGCCAAGGACTTGGAGTCAGGAACTCTTCCATCTAATGCTGCATCAGCTCTTCTGATGGATGACTTAGCCTTGGGCGAGCCATTCTTCTGAAGCCTGCTTCCTCATCCACAAAGCAAGGATAATAATATTGACCTACTTTCCAGGTTGTTGCTGGGGCTCATTAATTGATAGCTGTAAAGAACTCTGAGAATATCAGTCCTTGAGACCCCGGGCCCCCTGTACCTTTGTCCCCTTCAGCACTGCAGCCATGTAGTTTGGGAACAGATGACAGACTGGGAGACAGACACGACTTGTTTGACATGTTGAGAGACAGCGAGATTGAGCCAGTGCGAAAGGAAGTTCATTAGCAGATAGTGGCCTCTGTGAAGGTTTCTGCAGCACTGCTGCTTCAGCTCCAGCTATCAAGATCCTCAAAGGGCAGATGCCCAAGTCCTAATTGCTTTCCCTGGTTGTCATCCTCAGATGTAAATAAATTAGCAGCCAAGTCCTTGACATGGATGCTCTGAATGGCTCACCCCAAGCAGCTGTTACAGGCTCTCATATTAATCACACGGTCCCCTCATGGCATTGCCCTTAATATGAAATGCCTGCTTTGGTCCTAGCAGGGTGCATTTGTGGCCCTGATGACAAGGGAGAAGGCTGGATCCTTATCATGAATATCATCACCACAACAACATTTTTATATGCATTGGGATTCTCAGAGTATCCTTACATCTGGGAACTCGGTGGAATCTTGGCAGTATTTTGAGCCGGGCAAACATGATGATCTCTATTAATGATAGAAAAACCTGAATTTGGAGAGGGTCCTAGACCTAAGATTATACAGCAGGAAAATGAAATCTTTTGGTTGGCCAGCCCAGCACTCTCTGCATTACATTACTCTGTGTCCTTAAATGATAAATAGCTGCCTCTGGTCTCCATTTTGATAGTGAATTGAAACAACTCAAAAATACACTCTGCCCTTCCATCCTTTTGAAACTCTCCCTACACACAGCATATTGCGCTGGGTGAGGGCAGGGTAGGATGACATCTCATCCTCACTCCGCTCTAAGGGCAGGCATCTTTGTCCTCCTCATGAGATGAAACAAACCGAGGTCCAGAGAAGTTAACAACTTGTCCAAGGACACAGAGAAGGTCCAAGCACTCCACCGCAGTTCTCCACTGCCAAACACCGAGAGCCCAGTGACAGACCTGCCCGGGGCAGCGGGCTGGCATTTCATGGGTGGAATAGAGAAAAGGCGATGCTGCCTCTGGCCTCTTGCATCACGGGCTGTTCCATTCCAGTTTACCTCATCCATCAACCAAGAATTTGCTTCTATCATTGAGCGGGAGAGCTGTGAGCTCCAGGTGGGGGAGGCCCCGGGGAGGGATAGAAAGTTTTGCAGGTGTTCGGTGGGTCACACAGGGTGTGGGCGCTCAGTCGCCTGCCTGGGTCCTGCTGATTGCTGTCTGAAGTGTCCCCTTCCACCTCCTGTGCCCTGGAAGGCAGACACACCTGGGACCTGGACTCACATCCTCATGGCATCACCTGGGGTTTTATTGTGATGAAATAGCTGTGACCAGACAGCTCAGACCCTGCGTTCTGCTCACTGCTGCCCACGGAATCTGTATTCACCCAGGCCTTCTGTCTTCTCTCTGTACTTTCTGCCCCCGGGCTCTGCTGGGGTGGCAACCGTGGCTGAGGGCACCCAGCCGGCCCACACATCTAGGACAGGGAGCAGGGGCAGGTTTCTCCCTCCCTCGAAGAGGAAAAGTGAAAATTTTACATAACCTCCTGCTCTTTCTGCCTCTGTAACTCAGCTTGCTCCCTGGCAAAGTCTGGATCATGTAGGTCACGTAGTCTCCAAAAGTGGGGACTTAACACTACTGGGAACTGGAGCTTATCTCACTCACCCTTGTCCTGCTCTTTGCAACTGCCCAGCCCCTGCAAACCTGCTTAATCATGTCTGTCCGTGTAAAGATCAGGCACTCCCTCCCCATCTTGGCTGCTGTTCCCGTGTGCGTGAAACCACTTAGTTTAAACCAACCTATTAACAGTGTTGCCCAGTATAGGAGCAGTGTATAGGAACTCTGTAACCCCTTTGTTCAGGGCTCAGAGCTTGGAGTGTTAACTCCTCTGGGCCCACCGGCAGGCATAATCAATCTGAGTTCTCCAACTCTCTGAGTGTGGTGCTTGGTTTCCCGATTACTGGTTTCTGCAACACCCTTCCCATGGGAGCTCCTCTGGAAGGATTCTCCAGAAATTCTGTGCACTCGAGCCTTGCTGTCCACAGCCAATTAGAAACCTCTTTTTTTTTTTCTTCTATCTCTTTTCCCATACAAGCCCCCTCTGTTCCTGGGGATCACCTTAGAAAGAAACTGCCTGCACCTACCTTCCTGTCTTAGGTTATATCTTTGGGAAGAACCCAGACTAGGAAAATCTATTCCCTTTCTAATAGCCTTGAGGGCATTATTCACCTATTTTTTTCCTTTAAAAATCATCCCTTGATGTCGAGGAGTCTTCATCAAGGTCCTCTCAGCTTTGTCCACCTTGATCTCCCTGTGTACACAGCAAGGCTAAGAAGACTGCCTACCTCCTCAGTTGTAGAGTTAATTGTGGGAGAGCCAGGTGTGTAACAATCAGTTACAACACTGAACACAATCAGTGTTCAGTGAAACAGAGCCAGATTGTTGAATCCCCCTGGTCACCAAGTGGGTTTATTGACACCTCCCTCTGAATTCTTTTGATCCCTCCGTGGACACTCTCTCATGGGAGAACCGTGCATGTCTCTGGCCTCTCTCCCAAGGCTACCTCCTCCTTGTGTGTGCTAAGTTGCTTCAGTTGTGTCCGACTCTTTGAGACCCTATGGACTGTAGCTCACCAGGCTCCTGCCCGTGGAATTCTCTAGGCAAGGATACTGGAGTGGGTGGCCATGCCCTCTCCAGGGGACCCTCCCGACCCAGGGATGGAGCCCGGGTCTCTTACATCTCCTGCATTAGCAGGTGGTTCTTTACCACTAGCGCCACCTGGGAAACCCACATTCTTCTTAGAAGCTTAAAAGGAGTCATTCCTCCTGAATCATCTGCTAGGGAACCATCACATTCAGGCGAGGTCATCAGAGGGGTCCCTGATGAGAGTCAGAAGAACTTCGGGAAGCAAACTGGTTCAGCCTCCTCAATGCACAGGGAAAGCGTGGCCCCCAGCTCAGCAGAGGGTCACTGAAGACTGTCCACTGGAAACTGGCTCTGCAGGAGGCGGGCTTTTGGGAAGCAGGAAGAGGAGCTCAGTGAAAGCAGCTTTTCTTGGAGAGAGTCACGGGGTTGAACGGCGGAAGCTTTATCCAGCAGTTTTGGTGAAAGTCAGATGCTCCTTCTAGGAGGCATTTCTTGGTGGTGGAACTGTCAGTCCAGCCATAGCTTTCCCTGAAAACGATTCGAGGCCTGCTGGGGAGCAGGATGGGGGCCTCCCTGTGGCACCTGGGTGGGGGATCACCCTGGCTTGTGTCCTTCTTTCCCTTTAACGCTGTGTGTCACTATATCCTCAACATCAAGTCAGTGAGGATGAGCATGCCCGGCAGAGAAGGGTTGTGGGGGTGACCATTGCTGGACAAAGAGAGGAGGGAGGTCTGGAGAAGAGTGGAGGCATCTCCTCGGGGCTGGTGCGGGTTTACTTGAAAGACCTTCCTGAGTCAGAGATGCATATTCAACCTGTGCACATTTTCATCCCTGTCTCTGGTGTGTCAGGTGGCAAAACTTTCCCTACTGACAACAAACACACTTTGTCTTGTTATACCTATTGTTGATCTCATTGGCTGGCGTTTTCAAAGAGGAAGCTTGTTAAACTAAGCTGTTATGCTTGTGGTTTCAGAGGTTGGCAAGGGTAGACAGTTCTAGGTAAGGAAGATGTGCACATGAATGGTTAGAAAAGCACTTCTACTAACAACATACACAGTTCTAGGAAAAAAAAAAATCCCCACTAGCACTAAGTCTCTCTGAGTGCATTCTGCAAACTCCTGGTCTTGCCAGTGCTCTGGCTGGCAATGGAAGGTTTGAAATGATTTCATTGCCTGGGAGAAGGGGGTTTGGTGCGGGTTCTTGGCTCATCTCCATGGTGTATTTGGGACCCCCAGATGTGGTCTAATTTCATCCTATTCCCTACAATTTTGGGGTAAGTCAAGTCAATTATGGTCCTATTTCCTGTCTACACCTGCATACTCAGCTTGAATAACCGAAGACAGGAATCCAAGTGTAAAATAAAAGTTAAAAATAGTAATAATGAGGATAATACTAGCTATGCTGAAGCTGAAGCTCCAATACTTTGGCCACATGATGTGAAGATCTGACTCACTGGAAAAGACCTTGATGCTGAGAAAGACTGAGGGTGAGAGGAGAAGGGGATGACAGAGGATGAGGTGGTTGGACAGCATCACTGACTCAATGGACATGAGTTTGGGCAAACTGTGGGAGGTGGTGGAGGACAGGGCAGCCTGGCGTGCTGCAGTCCATGGGGTCGCGAAGTCGGACAGGACCGAGTGACTGAGCAACAGCAGCCAGGCATGTGGCATCCTCAGCTCTCCCGGCTAATACGCAGGCCAGGCGCCACGCTCACTTTCCAGGGGAGCTGCTCACGTGCTTGTTAGCTCTCATACCCACATCCTGACCTTTCCTTCTCTTCCTTGGCTTTCAGGGAACTACATTTCCCAAGACCCTTAGTCAAAAGCCCTCCAGGTGGCTTTAGACAGCGGAAGGTACCGTTGTGAAACGACAAGTAGAATCCAGGTCTTCTCCCTCACCCTCTGCCCTACCTTGGGCAGCACCCTTGGCACAGCTGTGTCCCCTCAGGGCCCCTCGGGATGCCTCCAGCTCCTGGCTCTGATTGGTCACACCCCCTCCTCCCTCGCCCCCCCCCTGCAGGGCAAGACTGCTTCAGGCTGCTGGGAATCTCTGTCGTGTCTCTGTGTCTTTGGCCCCCTCAGCTCTTACAGCTTCTTGAGCAACACTTTCTCTGCATTAATCCCCCTTCACCGACACCTCCCCATCATTTGAATGGCCTAGGCTAGTTTCTGGTTTCCTGGCTGGCAGACACTAGCAAACTTTTTTCTATAAAGGGCCAGATAGTAACTATTTTAGGACTTGTGAGACAAGAGACAACAGTCAAGGTACTTGTATGTAGGTATTTATGTAATAACAAAAACCAAATTTCTGCAGATGATTGCCATACAAAAGCAGGTGCTGAGTGGATTCAGCCAGAGACACATAGGTTGCCAACCCTGCAGTGTGGCGAGGAGATGGAAACTTATTTTAAGTGATGTGGAAAACCACTAGCCATTCTCAGGAAGAGAGTGACAGGATGGGATAAGTTTTAAGAAAATTACTCTGAGACCTCCCTGATGGTCCAGCAGTTAAGAATCTGCCTGCCAATGCAAGGGACATGGGTTCAATCCCTGCTCAGGGAAGTGGATCCCACATGCTGCAGGGCAGCTCAGCTTGCGCGCCATAGCTGCTGTGCCCACCCACCCTAAAGCCTGTGCTCAGCAAGAAGAGAAGCCCCCGCAATGAGACGTCCGTGCACCACAGCTGAAGAGGAGCCCTTGCTCACCACAACCTGAGAAAGCCCAAGTGCATCAGGGAAGACCCAGAGCAGCCAACAAATAAGAAAGAAAAGAAAACACTCGGGCTACTGCGCTGAGAATAACGGCTGGGAGAGAGCAAGAAAAGACGGAGCAGGTGGTGGCCTGGGCAAGGGCGGTGGCTGTGGCAAGAGTACAGCAGGTGGACGGAAGTGCTGCTCTCAGTTCTGAAGGCCAAGTTACTACCCTGAAATACCAGTCTGATCACAGCACAGAGAGAAGCCGTGCCGGAGCCACAGGTTGTCCACAGTCCAACTGGTGAGCTCCACAGACTTAGTGACCATCTCTTTCCGACCCCTAAATGGGGACGTTGCTAGAAAGCTCAGGAAGCAAAGGCAAAAAGCCGTGTGGCATCCGGGAAAGGGTGAATGACCATTCGTTGGGATGGATTTGGGGATGGCAGGAGTTGTTGTCACTATCTGATGCCTTTCCTGTCACTTCATTCCAGATAGGGCCAGGGTCTGGGGGATTTTTATAGGACATTTAAACTAGAAGATGAATGCATGCTTTTTTATAGCACTCACAGTGACTGGAGAGGGTCATGGTCATTTTAAATTCCCATTTTCAGCAGAAGTTCTTAACCTAAGGCACATGGAGAGAATGCAGCGATCTATAAACTTGGGTGAAAAAAACATTTAATTTCACTAACACAGAAATGAAGCTTTGCTCTTCTTTTGGTGATAAATGTAGGTCGGAAAACCACAGTAGAATTAACCATTCCGCTAGATAGTACATTTTCATATCATCTAGATATTGTTGTAGACATCTTAAAATATTCATTATTCCATAACTCTAAGTTTTCACACCCACCACTGGATCTTATTTAATGTTTAATAAAGATGAACAACCGTTACTACTCTGTCACCGATTAAAAAAAAAATATTTTGGTAATGGTATTTCAGCATAAGTGGCTTCTTCTGTCATCCTGCATATTTCTTTTGTGCCCTTAAAAACATTCTTTGGATAAGAAGTTGTAAGTTTCAGCAGCCTGCCCAAGCCAAAAGCAGAGCCCCGCCCACCCAGTCGGGACTTCTTCTCACAAGCAGCATGAATGGATGGTCTGGTCCTGGTCGGGGTCAGGCACAGAGCAGACTTCCCAAAGCTTCTCTTTTCTTCCGCACTTTTATACTTAACAGCGAGCTGCTGCCTGCCTTCCCAGGCTTCTCCACACTTCTAGAAGCACTTAGCTAATTGTGCTGAACTCAGGGCCAGACATCAGGGGGAAAGAAGCAGCCCGTCTGGTCCCTAATGGCAGTCACTTAGTCCCTGAAGTAGGAAGGTTGATGGCTTCTGCACAAGTTGATGCAGCTAATAATACTGTCGATGCTGTTTTCCAAAGCACATTCCAAAGCACGTAGCCATCCCCTGTCTTCTTTTTCAGCCTCTGTGCCTCACATGGGGGTTAGAGCTCCTGGAGACAAAGCAAAGGCGCCTTACGGAGGTGATTTGAACCCTAATGCATCCTGTCCGTTTCCACAGCTCATCTGCTTTCTGGCTGCTAATTTGCATTTCCTCTCATCTTCTGATTACCTTTCTCACATTTCCTTTTTGGGTCACACATATAATCTCCTTCCCTGCATGCTCTTTGTATATATATTTTTAATGGGAGTATAATTGCTTTACAATGTGATGTTAGTTTCTTTTGTACAGCAGTGTGAATCAGCTGTATGTATATATATATTTCATCTCTCTTGAGTCTCTATCTCCCTGCATGTTCTGAAATGACCTTTTCTCCTACCCAAACCCCTTGAAATACCTCGTCCTTCTCAGAACCTCAGCAGTGTTTGATGGGGTTGCAGAGAATGGAGACCTGGGGCTCTGAGGAATGAGTAGAGAGTGGGAACACGGGAGCTGTCGGCTATCAATCCCCCTGCGAGTTGTTCAGAGACCCTGCATCGAATCCAGGGCCCTGGGAATACCGTTTTAAAAATGAACATTTCTCCCATGAGGACTTCCCTGGTGGCTCGGATGGTAAAGCCGTCTGCCTACAATGCGGGAGACTCAGGTTCAATCCCTGGGTTGGGAAGATCCTCTGGAGAAGGAAATGGCAACCCACTCCAGCACTCTTGCCGGGAAATCCCATGGACAGAGGAGCACGGTAGGCTGTGGTCCACAAGGTCGCAAAGAGTCGGACACTGTCTCCCATGACATTGCCAATAACTCATTCTTGAGACTGCAACCAGTTTCCAGCCCAAGCTGAAAGCTCAGGAGTTGAAATAACAGTTTCCCCTGGGTTATCTTATGATTAAAAATGTTGAACTCTCAGGATTTCCCTGGTGGTCCAGTGGTCAAACTTCCCTTGTAAAGAATCTGCCTGCAATGCAAGAGACCTGGGTTTGATTCCTGGGTCGAAAAGATCCCTTGGAGAAGGAAATGACAACACACTCCAGTATTCTTGCCTGGAGAATCCCATGGGCAGAGGAGCTGTAGCCCATGGGGTCACAAGAGTCGGACACGATTTAGCCAGTGGCTAAGTGTCATGGAGCCACTAAGCCCACGTGCCACAGCTGCTGAGCCCCTCACTCTCTGGAGCCCGTGCAACACAACTAGAGTCTGTGTGCCGGAATGAAGACCCTGTGTGACACAACAAAGATCCCGCGTGCTGCAGCCAAGACCAGATGCAGCCAAATACAAATACATTAAAAATAAATAGATAACGTGTTGAAATTTCCCAGCATGGTTGCTGAGAGGGGAGCTGCCTTCCCTTCACTCATCAGTGACTTATTCCCTGCTTCTGCCTTCAGCACCTTCAGGATCTGCCCTCCCACTATGGATCAGAGAGTACTACCCACAAGTGGCCCTATTGGAAGCTTCTCTCTGAGGTCATGCCAAGGTCTGGGGACACTGAAAGACCCACAAAACCATGTGGGTAGTTTTGCTTTAGTCTCTGTTTCAAGTACAGAAAACCCGGAGAGAGTAGGTATGATTTTGGACTCTTTCTGGGTACAGCATTCTATTATTCAAGCATTTTTCATGGTTACGCTGTTGTGGTAACAGACTCCAACACTGACTATGCTTGAGAGCTTCAGCAGCTCATGACTGTTGTGAATGAAGCTACAATGAACATGGCAGTATAAATGTATCTGCAAGACCCATCTTTGAATTAGATTTGTACCAGGAGTGGGATTGCTGGATCACACAACAGTCGCATGTTTAATTTTAGGAGAAACCGCCATACTGTTTTCCACAGAAGCTTTGCAGCATTTTACATTCCTGCCAGCAGTGAACATGGATTCCAGTTTTTCTGCATCCTCAACATCACTTGTTATTTTCCACTTTTTTCCTTGATAATGGCCATCCCGATGGATGTGAGGTGATATCTCACTGTGGTTTTGACTTTACATCTCTATCGGGTCACGTTTACTGAGCATCTTTTCATATGCTTGTTGGCTTGTCTTTGGAGAAATGTCTGTTCAAGTCCTTTGCCTGTTTTTCCGGGGAAGGAAGGGTTTCACTGTTCCATTTTACTTAATTCTTAATATAAAGGAAAATCAGCCAACATTCAGGTCAGAACTCTACCCTTTTGGCAATGGAACGGGGGTGGGTGGGGTGGGGTGGTAAGCAACTTCCTCGCCAAAATGGGATAGAAATCAAGCATTTACCTGTGGTATGACTTTGTGACACTACGGTGATAGAATGATCAGAACCCATACTGAATTTTGCAAGGCGTACCGAGGGTACAGCTGCATGAAATTTACGATGAAGAGCTGTGAGCCGTGGTCGCTACACGCACAGTACTAGGCTGGGTGCTAAGCCAGGGCTGGGGTGCCTAGGGAACTCGGCTCGGCAGGGCGGGAAGAGACGGCGGGGGAACCACCATTCCCAGGAGCGCCGCCAGGCGCGCGGAGCCTCCCGGCTGGGCTGCGGGCGCCCGCGTTGAGTTTCTGCGGAAAAAAGGCCTCGCCTCAGCCGGCTTCCCTTCCTGCCCCGCGCCACCCCCACCCCCTTTATGAAACCGAGCTGTCTTCTTGTTCGGGGCTTGTGGGGTTTCCTTATGTATTCTGGCCATGAACCTCTTGTCAGAGACCACTTGCAAATAATTTCTTATTCCATCGATCGGCTTTTCACTTTGTCGATTTTTCGAGGACAGTTAACAGGTTTGGTCTAACTTTCCCAAGCCTGAGAATCACTGGGCTTTTGTTCAAAAATACATATATTCCCAAGCTCTACTGAAAATTCTGATTCAGGAGATAAAAATCAGGAACCACGAATCTGTTTTTGTTGTTGCCTTGTGGTGCTGCTTGCGGGGTCTTAGTTCCCCGACCAGAAATTGAACCTGAGCTCCGACAGTGAAAGGGCCGAGTCCTAACCACTGGACCACCAGGGAATTCCCCTAGACACAGTTATTTTTAAGCTCTTTCTCCAGCACCCTGTTTGTGATTTGGATGTGTGTGCTTGTCGATCTAAAAGCCAATACAGGGCAAGAAAAGCTAACTGGAGAATTTATAAATTAGTTTCTATTTATCCCTCAAACAAGCTAATAGAGGGAAGCTGATAAGAGACAAGAGAGTGAGGTTAAGAGTTCAGATCTGATTCTATCGCTTATTATTCATGGGCTTCTTGGGCATGACATCTAACCTGTCTGGGTCTCAGTTGGCTTATCTGTGAAATGGAGTTAATGGTATCCACTCAGGCTGTAAGAAGGTCAAATGAGGTAAGACAGAAAAACTATTTGGTAACCTTGGTATGTGAATAAATGTTAGCCTTTAAGAAGTGGTCGTTATTACCGTTACTGTTGTGGTTATGAGCTGTTGTGTGTATCAGTGGGCGTTGGTACTTTAGAGCAGCAAACACTTTGCCTTCGCCGTGCCTGCCAAAGGGCAGGAGAGCATACAGCCGGAAGGATGTGGGATATTTTTGTGGACACTTTCCATCCATGTGTATTAGTTAAATTATTCCCAAATACCAGCAGCCTCTCACTGGGTACTTATTGGGTTCCACAGTGTTCTTTTTTTTTTTTCCTTTAGGACTTTCAGTTGACTTAGTACCTTCCAGTTTTTCACCAGCTATACCCAAACCAAACAGAGACCTTACCATCGTTGTTTGCCTGTAACTAGAAATTATTCACGCTAAGGTGAACCTTGCTCCTCGCTAAATTTTAAACCTGTCTATTTCTATGAATGAGCTCAAAGCCAATTTTCCTGATTACTTTGGTAGTATTTCTTCAGTAAATAGGAAGTCTTTGGGGGAATTTTAGTGTGCAACCATGTGACTTGGAGATTGAAGGCAGGTGCTTTGGGGAATGGGGTCCAGGGCAGAAGAAAATAAGTCGTGGGGAGAAGATTGAGAACCTCTGACATTAATGTGCGTGGCAGGAATGTGGATATAAGAGGCAGGAAGAGGACGTCATTTAGTGCCTCCTGCGTATTAACACTGTGCTGGAAGTTTCATTCAGCTTCCCATTTGATTCTCATATCCATCCTGCAGGAGGGGCCTCATTTCCATCTTATTCAAGAGTCCAGAGACATAAGGTGCCTTTATCAAGGTCACACAGCCTGCGTGACTGGTTTGGTTCCAAAGCCCACGTGGGTTCTCTTCTGTCATTTAGGCTCAGTGGAAAAAATACAGTGACACCAAGTAGAGCTGGGATATTGGAAAACTATTAAACAGAGAAGAAAAACACAGAAGTTATTGTTTAATAGATAAAATGGTGCTATCAAGAGTCATTTATATCCCATTTATGCCTAATATACCACAATAATGATTATGATTAAATGTCCGACAGCTGAAGTTGGCTGTACATTTTATTTGATCAGAACAGGAAGCATAGCACATATAGGTTTCCTCTTCCTTGTTTCTTGCCCACGCAGCATGTCACTTGTTCATGACTTCAGTAAATCACAAGTGACGTTGGTCAGCAGTTTTAGACCAGCCCTGTATCCCAGACGCAAGAACAGAGAGAGTCATATCCAGCCTTTGCATCAGTCTCAACAAAGAATTTGCTAATTATTTCTCTCTGCCATGTATAGGTAGCATTAGGAAAAATAAATACACTGAAACTTGAGTGACTCAAAGTTCCTGCTTTTGTTGTTGAATTTCCTTAGTATTTTATTTTTTTATTTTGTGATTATGGCGGGTGCCTTTGTCCACAGTGAATGAAAAAAATTAACTTATGGTTCTTGGGGAGGGAGGAGAGATTGCTTAACAGCACAGAGGACTGGGTTGGAGGGATGCAGCTGTGAGGAAGAAGAGGGCAGTGAATTAGGATTCAGGGACGCTCACTCTGCCACTGCCTGCTATGTGCCTCTGACCTCTGTGTGTTTTCTCATCCTTAAAATGAGGATGATAATAATATTGGCCTTCTATGGGATGTCTGAGACACCAAAGGCAAACGTGGAGACAGGAATTCTGAGTGCAGGTCACTGAATTTGGAGGTGATCCAAGGGAGCGCAATGAGGGAGCTGGTGAGTAGGTTACCGCTGTGGGCATTGGGGTCAGTGCCGCTAGGACTGCTGTGTAACAAATTACTCCAAAATTTAATGGCTTAAGCAAGAACTATTCATTATACTTACATTTCCTGTAGATGAGGGATTCAGAACTGGCTTATCTGGGCAGCTCTGGCTCAAGACCTCTGGTAAGATTATAGTCAAAATGGTGGTCGGAGCAGCAGCATCTGGAAGCTTGAGTGGGGCTGCAGGATCCCTCTCCAAGGTGGCTCCACCAAGTGGCTGGTGCGCGGGCGCTGGTTGTTGGTGGGACGCCTCGTCCCTCGCTATGCGGGCCTCCCGCGAGCTGCCTGTGTGTTCTCACGACATGGCTAGAGGCTGCATTTTCACAGCCTCAGCTTGGAAGTCTCATCACGTTCTAGTCATTAGAAGTGTCACTTAATGTCGCTTGCATTTGGGGGCAGGGGAATTAGGCTTCACCTTTTAAGGACTGAAGTTTAAAGAATTTGTTGACATATTTTAGGACTGCCACTTACTCCGTGTGACTCTTACGGAATACACTAGAATTTTCCTTTTTCTTGAGAATGGAAGAAGCTGGGCTGTTTATGTTCCGACTCCCAGCCCTATGGGTTGAAGAGCTGGTTGGTGATCTGAGGGCAGGAATGGGTGAGAGGAGGGAGGAAGGTAGTTCTCCTGCTCTGAATGGTGCTTAATAGACATTCCCTGGGGCTCCAGGGGGTGCTGAGGGGTACCACTGACAAGATGTACCACCCCGGACTGAGTGCTGCCCCCAGGCAGAGCCCCTGGTGCCCCCTCAGCGCGGGCCAGTGCAGGGCCCTGAGCTCAGTGTAAACCTCAGTCAGAACCTAGCTCTTACCTGATTATTTCCACTTATCATGACTAGAAAAACCTGCCTTTTTGCTGTCATCTTTTTAGCTGAAAACGAGACTAAGGCTCTTATTCTTTTTCTTAAGCTGCCCTTGCTTGGACTAGCAGAGGATGTCCAAATACCACGTATATTGGAGATTTTTTTGTAAAATACGCACACACACTTGCATCCATAGAGACAAATAGCACCTCTCTCTGCTCTGCTATTTCTAGCACTAACCTTCATTTATGATGCCATATTTATGTAATTACAGTGCTGCAGTGGTAGATCATGATTTCAAAACACAATCATAATCACCATCAGAAGAAATGGGGAAGACGAAAAACATACACAAAGCAATTAAAAAGTCCTTGTGAATGAATTTTCCCAGTGCCTCCTGTTCTTGGGTCATGGGATGCTCACCTCCAGACGCTTATGTGTCTATGTGTATGTGTTTACATTTCTGCTCTTAGTATATACCTGGGCCAGGGTATATATACCCAGTGAAATGACTTATCCCTTGGAGATTGCCATCCATCTGCTTGATTAGATTTTTCTGTTCATTTATCTGTGGTCTTTTTTAAAAAAGTTATTTATTTGGCTGTGCCAGGTCTTAGTTCTGGCTTTGCGAGATCTAGTACCTTGACCAGGGATTGAACCTTGGCTCCCTGCATTGGGAGTGAGCTGTCTTAGCCACTGGACCACCAGAGACATCCCAGTCATCTGTGGTCTTAATAGTCAGGGGATCTTGGCCACAGTGTATTTGTTATGACACATGTATCCCTGCTTCCCCAGTGGCTCAGTGGTAAAGAATCTGCTTCCCAATGCAGGAGACACAGGTTTGATCCTTGGGTCAGGAAGATCCTCTGGAGAAGGAAATGGCAACCCACTCCAGAATTCTTGCCTGGGGAATTCCATGGACAGAGGAGCCTGGCAGACTACAGTCCATAGGGTTGCAAAGAGTTGGACACAACTGAGCAATTAAACAACAATCCCTGCTTTATACTCCTTCCTGCTGACGACACTTTTCATATGTTCAGTTCGGTTCAGTTCAGTTGCTCAGTTGTGTTCGACTCTTTGCAACCCCATTGACTGCAGCACGCTAGGCTTCCCCTGTCCATCACCAGCTCTCAGAGCTTGCTCAGACTCATGTCCATCAAGTTGGTGATGCCATTCAACCATCTCATACATTAATTCCTTAGTAATATTTTAACGTTGTTTCTCTGTGCTTGAAAAATAATTTCCCAGTTCCAGAATCCATGTGTCCCTCTATGCCTGTCTTCCCAGTCCCCTCCGCACTTTATCCTTCTGTAACACCCCTCCATCCCCATCTGTGCTGCTGCTGCTAAGTTGCTTCAGTCGTGTCCCATTCTGTGTGACCCCATAGATGGCCACCCACCAGGCTCCTCTATCCCTGGGATTCTCCAGGCAAGAACACTGGAGTGGTTGCCATTTCCTTCTCCAATGCATGAAAGTGAAGTCGCTCACTCATGTCTGACTCTTCGTGACCCCATGGACTGCAGCCTACCAGGCTCCTCCATCCATGGGATTCTCCAGGCAAGAGTGCTGGAGTGGGGTGCCATTGCCTTCTCCAGGCCTCATCAGTGAGATGCTGGCTAATTCAAAAGCATCCTATTTTCTCTGCAGGGGCCCCTTGCCAGCTGGAAGCTCAGGGCTCCGTGTTGCTTTGTGTTGAGGACTCCGCCTGTCCGGCTTGCTGTGTTCTGTGAACCTACTGAAACACTAGGGAAGTCCCTTTGCAATGCCTAGAAAACCCGATTCTTTTCTCTGGCATTTCCTGCTTCTGTGTAGCGAAAGCACAATATGCCCTGCCAAATCTCAAAACCTTAAAGTGGTTTATATATCCCATTCGGGGACTGCCTTTTTCTTCCAGGAAGTTCCCTGTGGCTATATCACACGAAATCTCATCCTGAATTACGTATTTGAAAACATAAAGGAAAGTATTCCTTTAGTACATTACAACTTGCAAGATTGGAGAAGAAGACTTTGGGGGAAAGTGACTATTTAAATTATTATTAATTTTTTATTGCTGGGACTTCAAACAGTAGTTACTCATTACTTTGAATCAAAAGCTCTCACCGAGTCCATAAGATGAAGTGTTTTATCCATCTGTCTACCGTCAACACCCCTGGCCTGTTTGTCCCTGACGATTGTGCTCTTTGTGAGGGGCAAGGAGGAGACTTTAGGAAGGAGTGGGGGGGAGGTGAGCCTGTGTATCCAGTCGTTTCTATTTCTTTAAAGTGCTGCTGCGCAAGTCCACAGGCATCGCAACAGACGTGTCCCCTACAGCCAGCGCTTCCTTTGGGTCAGCACAGAGGGAGGAGGGTATGTCACCTCTAGCCAGCTTTCATTCTGCCAGCTTTAACATTTCATTCTTGCTAGCTACTTTGTAGCTCTAGGGTGCCTTTAATGGTCGCTGGACGAAGATCTGTTGTTTAAAAGATGGGTTGGGAGAGGGAGTGTCTGGGTGTACCTTTTGGTCTGTGTCATTAACGACTGACTTCAAACCCAGAAAACAAATTAATTCTAGGAAATTAATTCAGTCTCTTAATTGAAGCAATAGCCTATTTGCAAGTAATTTAAAAGATGAGATATGAATTTATGTAGCTAGCTTTTACTGACCTAAGGCAAGGAGATCTGCTTTCCTAGGAATTCCTTTCCTCCTGCTGTACCTTCTCTGGCTTCTGAAACCTTACTCTTGTTTAACTGCTGGCTGAAGATCTTCGTCTCCTGTTTCCTCCATCCCTGATAGAATTTTCTCTCATCTGTGACTGACTGCACACACTCTAATAAATTAAGTACGAGATTGCTGTGTTATAGGTACAGGTGTGGGAATCTGGTGAAGTGTAGCAAATTATTTTTATCTTCTGCTCTCTGTTGAGCAGCGGTTGTTACTCTATTATCTATGTTTTGAATCTGGTTCTTTGAGCCTCAAAGCCTAAAAGTAGCTTCTGTGCACAGTTTTATGGTCTTGGGGGTGCCAGCGACAGCTGTAAATTCTTCTGTTGACCCATATCTACTTTGCACATCCTCAAAATACGTTCAGCTCTGTTTCCCCCGCACATGGATGTATCGTGGCCAATAGTGACATTTCCACATCCTTTTCTGTTTCCCTTCTTCACAAACCCACTACGGAACTGACAGCTGGAACGAACAGCAAAGAAAGCATGGCCTCGCACCCACACTCTGCGGACCTACGTTCTTCTTTAGCTGATGATGGCTTAGCGTTGGCATCCTGGGAGGTTTGGAAGAGCCAGCCTCTCTTTTTCCAAGGCTACAGATAGATTCTGCGGGGGGTGGGGGTGGGGGGGGTGGGGAGAGTGCCATGGTGGAAAACTTAAGTGTTTAGGTGCTCTGTCTGGGTACTTGGAGACCACAAGGAAAGGCCTTGGTGTCATTATGCCTGCATGTGACAAGATGGTCAGCATGTCTTTATGATCTTGTTCTGGAGTGGGAGAAACCAGGGAACTGGAACCATGCGTTTCCATCAGCCGTAAAGGCAGCTATAAGCATTGCACTTTGGTGTGTTTACGCACAGAAGGGAGGAGATGGGCGGAGGAAAAGAGAACTGGAGGAGGTGGGTGAAGGTGTGGCTTGTGCTCAGAACAGGTGGGCAAATATGAAGCAGCTGATTTCCTTCTGTCTGCTTCCTTCTCCTACTGTTGGCTTGGTTTCTCCTCATTCTGGTTTGGTCATGGTATCTCGGGGCCTCTAGAGCTATCTCATGCCCTACCTTGACCTACACTTTCTGCACTGTCTTACCCACGTCCCGTTTCAAACTCCCAAGGAAGAGAGCCCAATGGGCCTACCTTGTCTTTTCGCCTGTGTCCACCCCAGAGGCTGGGATTTGGCTGCTCTGGTGTTCGGTCTGCAGCCCTGGCCGTGGCTGGAATGGGAGGGCCACGTGCTGGAGGACAGATCATGTTCCGCACAGGCTGTGGTTAGGCACCTCCTGTGGGAACGGGCTGGAGGCCTTCCACATGGCAGGCACACTCTACTCATGTCTGTGGCAGATTGTGAACCCTGCAAAGTATGTGACCAAAGAGCCCGCAGACAAAGGATTGTAGCACATGGCCATCAAAGGGTGCTGGTTTTCCATACTTTTGGTTCAAAAGAAAAGGCTTCCATGTGAAAGTCTGCATGCAGCAGGAAACCACCACACTCACTACAAACACAAAGTCCTGGAGAGTGATTTTTACATGGAAACATGTATCAGTTCAGTTCAGTTGCTCAGTCGTGTCCAGCTCTTTGTGACCCCATGGAGTGCAGGACACCACGCCTCCCTGTCCATCACCAGCTCCTGGAGTTTACCCAAACTCAGGTCCGTTGAGTTGCTAATGCCATCCAACCATCTCATCTTCTGTCGTCCCCTTCTCCTCCCGTCTTCAATCTTGCCCAGCATCAGGGTCTCTGCAAATGAGTTAGTTCTTCACATCAGGTGGCCAAAGGATTGGAGTTTCAGCTTCAGCATCAGTCCTTCCAATGAACACTCAGGACTGATCTCCTTTAGGATGTACTGGTTGGATCTCCTTGCAGTCCAAGGGACTCTCAAGAGTCTTATCCAACACCACAGTTCAAAAGCATCAATTCTTTGGTGCTCAGCCTTCTTCACAGTCCAACTCTCACTTCCATACATTGAAGACCTCTCGGCCTTTCTCAGGACCTGTCGCTCCAAAGACCACGATGGCTCGGACGGTGCATAAGCAAGAGGATTTATTTGAGTCGGGCCCCCCCGGGTTCAGTCTCCTGGGAAGGTGAACGGTGACAAAAATCACAGGCAGGTGGGGATGGAGTCGGGTTATGGGATACATTGGTAGAGGCCATAGGTGCGGGGTTACTCTTGATTGGTGGGAAAACTTACAGAGAGCAACTAAGTTGAAACAGAGAAGCTATTTTCTGGGGGCTATGTCCTTGCCTCCCGATAAGGAGAAACTATTTTCTGGGGGCTATGGCCTTGCCTCCTGAGCTTAAATTTTTAATCTAAGTTCTTCAACATGACCACAGGAAAAACCATAGCCTTGACTAGACGGACCTTAGTCGGCAAAGTAATGTCTCTGCTTTTGAATATGCTGTCTAGGGTGGTCATAGCTTTTCTTCCAAGGAGCAAGTGTCTTTTAATTTCATGGCTGCAGTCACCATCTGCAGTGATTTTGGAGCCCCCCAAATAAAGTGTGCCACTGTTTCCACTGTTTCCCCATCTATTTGCCATGAAGTGATGGGACGGGACCAGATGCCATGATCTTAGTTTTCTGAATGTTGAGCTTTAAGCCAACTTTTCCACTTTCCTCTTTCACTTTCATCAAGAGGCTCTTTAGTTCTTCTTCACTTTCTGCCATAAAGGTGGTGTCATCCGCATATCTGAGGTTATTGATATTTCTCCCGGCAATCTTGATTCCAGCTTGTGCTTCATCCAGTCCAGCGTTTCTCATGATGTACTCTGCATATAAGTTAAATAAGCAGGGTGACAATATACAGCCTTGACGTACTCCTTTTCCTGTTTGGAACCAGTCTGTTGTTCCATGTCCAGTTCTAACTGTTGCTTCCTGACTGGCATACAGATTTCTCAAGAGGCAGGTTGGGTGGTCTAGTATTCCCATCTCTTTCAGAATTTCCACAGTTTATTGTGATCCACACAGTCAAAGGCTTTGATATAGTCAATAAAGCAGAAATAGATGTTTTTCTGGAACTCTCTTGCTTTTTTTTATGATCCAGTGGATGTTGGCAATTTGATCTCTGGTTCCTCTGCCTTTTCTAAAACCAGCTTGAACATCTGGAAGTTCATGGTTCATGTATTGCTGAAGCCTGGCTTGGAGAATTTTGAGCCTTACTTTACTAGCGTGTGAGATGAGTGCAATTGTGTGGTAGTTTGAGCATTCTTTGACATTGCATTTCTTTGGGATTGGAATGAAAACTGACTTTTCAAGTCCTGTGGCCACTGCTGAGTTTTCCAAATTTGCTGGCATATTGGGTGCAACACTTTTACAGCATCATGTTTTAGGATTTGAAATAGCTCAACTGGAATTCCATCACCTCCACTAGCTTTGTTTGTAGTGATGCTTCCTAAAGCCCACTTGACTTCACATTCCAGGATGTGTGGCTCAAGGTGAGTGATCACACCATTGTGATCATCTTGGTCGTGAAGATCTTTTTTGTACAGTTCTTCTGTGTATTCTTGCCACCTCGTCTTGATATGTTCTGCTTCTAATAGGTCCATACCGTTTCTGTCCTTTATTAGGGTCCATCTTTGCATGAAATGTTCCCTTGGTATCTCTACTTCTCTTGAAGAGATCGCTAGTCTTTCCCATTTTATTGTTTTCCTTTATTTTTTTGCACTGATCCTTGCGGAAGGCTTTCTTATCTCTCCTTGCTGTTCTTTGGAACTCTGCATTCAAAGGGTATATCTTTCCTTTTCTCCTTTGCTTTTCTCTTCTCTTCTTTTCACAGCTATTTGTAAGGCCTCCTCAGAGAGCCATTTTGCTTTTTTGCATTTCTTTTCCATGGGGATGGTCTTGATCCCTGTCTCCTGTACATTGTCACGAACCTCTGCCCATAGATCTTCAGGCACTCTATCAGATCCAGTCCCTTAAATCTATTTTTCACTTACACTGTATAATCATAAGAAATTTGATTTAGGTCATACCTGAATGGTCTAGTGGTTTTCCCTACTTTTTTCAATTTAAGTCTGAATCTGGCAATAAGGAGTTCATGATCTGAGCCACAGTCAGCTCCCGGTCTTGTTTTTGCTGACTATATAGAGCTTCTTCATCTTTGGCTGAAAAGAATATAATCAATCTGATTTTGGTATTGACCATCTGCTGATGTCCATGTGTAGAGTCTTTTCTTATGTTGTTGGAAGAGGGTGTTTGCTCTGATCAGTGTGTTCTCTTGGCAAAATTTTATGAGTCTTTGCCCTGTTTCATTCTGTTCTCCAAGGCCAAATTTGCCTGTTACTTCAGGTGTTTCTTGACTTCTTACTTTTGCATTCCAGTCCCTTATAATGAAAAGGATATCTTTTTTGAGTGTTAGTTCTAAAAGGTCTTGTAGGTCTTCATAGAACTATTCAACTTCAGCTTCTTTAGCATTACTATTTGAGGCATAGCCTTGGATTACCATGATATTGAATGGTTTGCCTTGGGAACGAACAGAGATCGTTCTGTTGTTTCTGAGACTGCATCCAAGTACTGTATTTCAGACTCTTGTTGACTATGATGGCTATTCATAGTATAATTTTTGTATGGAAACATTTATAAATAGTCATTTGTGCCTTTAGAGAATGGATGGAAGATCAAAGATAGAATAAAGGCACAAAGAACATTTCTTTTCCTTTTTCTGCTTGAGAAAGCTCACCCAAGGGCTAGGGATTTTAATTTTCTGTTGTTCTGAGATATGAAGGCCAATGTATGTCATCCAGAAGGTGCAGGAGGCTTGCTTGTCCCTGGAGGTCCCTATGTGTTTGTTTTTAGCCCCTAAATTCCATGGTGCATGGAGCTTTAAATCCCAGATTTTTGCTACTTCATAGGCTGTTTAGGTTCTAATTCTTTGCAGCTTCCCTTGCCCTGCAGGGTGTCCACTGGAACATGAACTTGCCTCTTTGGGAGAGTTTCCAGGGGGCCATGGGAGGGGTATCACCGTAAAGCGTGATGTCATTGCTGTTGCCACCTCTGGGCCTTCCCCCCCTTTCTCCCTGCCCTGCTCCTCACTGCTCCCTCCCAGACTTCTTCAAATGGTAGGAGGTCTTCCATGTCTCTTTTTTTTCTGTCTTGTGGAATAACTCAACAGTCTGTCGGGATTTCCTCTCTCTGGTTTGTTGCCTCAATCTTATTTTAAAAATCTAAACAAAATTGAGGGATCTCCACCTGGTGGTTTCTGCTTATAAAAAAGGCAGTTGGGGTTATAACTATCATACAGGTAACAAATAAGGTATGTTATACTTTGTAATTTAAAAACCCCACCGAAGTGTGAGATTAGAACCATTATCTCTTTTTTGTCAATGGGAAGATTTTAGCACCGAGGTTAAGAGACTTGAGTTCACTATACAATCAGCTTGGCAGCTTCAATTCCAACTTGAGGGCTGTAAATCCAGTAGATTCATGAAATGTCCTAGGCTTTACACACCTGCATTTCAGCAAGACTGTCTATTTGTTAACACATCCTTGGTGGAGCAGGTGGATCTATATTCCTGCACAACTGGGTGGATCTCTTTCTGGATGAATAGTCATTGCCAGACACTGCTAATTAGTGAATCATAATCAAATGAAAAAAATTAGCATAAATTTTTGACACTTGGTGGTATGTAAGTGCTCACATCCCCTCCTGAGAGCACCGTGACTCCATCTGGGACACAGCCTGTCCTCCACTGTGAGCAGCTTCAGTGGAATCTTTCTGTGACAGATGCTGAAGGGGCTTGTCAGCCAGATCCTTCCTCCTACTTTCTGGTCCAGCCAGGAGCCAGTCACAGTGCCTGAGCTCAGCCAAGAGGCCCTTTCATTAGTTCTTTCCATCTTGAGTAGAGTGACATAGATAAAGAAATGGTGGTTAGAGCTTCCTGGGCAAGAGGGCCATGTTCCTGATTTTGGCACTGCCGGCTTTCATTGCTCCCAGACATGATTCTTCAATTTCCTTTTAATCCATGGTGGTGATGGTTGAGTCACCAATCTGTGTCTGACTCTTGCGACCCCATGGACTATATAGCCCATCAGGCTCCTCTGTCCATAGGATTTCCCTGGAAGAAATACAAGAATACTGGAGTGGATTGCCATTTCCTTCTCCAGGTTGTCTTCCCAACCCAAGGATTGAACCCAGGCCTCCTGCTTTGCAGGCAGTCTCTTTACAGACCAAGCCACCAGGGAACCCATTTTAAAATCCATCTCTTTTGCTTAATTTCCAAGAATGTCTTTCTGTTCACTGAGCCAAAGGACCTACACCAGAACAGATTTCTAGTGTGTGTCACGCTCTGTCCATGTCTCTTTGTCTTCTTTTATTATTTTTCAATGACTAAGGATGAAAATACAGATAATACTAGGGTCCAGAATGATCACAACAAAGAGAAATGATGAATTAATAGGTGAAGTTTTACTAATAAGTTTGCTTGCAGTTTGGCATTTTAGATGCTAAAATCTAGTTACACACCAGCTTAGGTAAGTGGGAGGCTCATGTGTTAGAGAGATAATAAGAGTCTCTTTTAAAGACCTAGCTATTGAGATGCTCCGAGGTAGGTACTGTTATCCCATAGCAAAGGAAATCAAGGCTGTGGTTCCTCAGCTGACATGTGATGGCTGTAGAATTCAAGTTCAAATTCTGGCTTTTCCTGTTTTGTTACAGTTAGTAGCAAAGCTGTAATCAGAGAAGATTGTGCCAGAGACCAGGACCAGTGAGGGCAGCTCCGGGTCCAAAGGCTGTGGTAGTTTCAGCAGATGTGGGCCCCAGGGATGTTTTAACCCAGGAGCTGAGGCAAAGAATCCTGTAGGGGACAATTAAAATCAAAATTGTGTTCATGCATTGCAAGACTCAACATAGCAAAGATGTCAGTTTTCCCAGAATTGATTTATAGGTTGAATGCAAATCTTATAAAAATCCCAGCATGGTTTTTAATAGACACAGACAGGCTTATTTAAAAATTTAAATGAGAATGCACAGGACCTAGAATAACTAAAATATTTTGGAAAAAAACAATACAGCGGGAGTAGTCATGCTACCTCCTTCCCTTCATGTATCACAGCCTTGTCATGGCAAAGGGGCTTGTGTAACTCAGTGAAGTTATGAGCCATGCTGTGCAGGGCCACCCAAGATGGATGGGTCATAGTGAAGAGTTCTGACAAAATATGGTCCACTAGAGGAGGAAATGGTAACCCACTGAAGTATCCATCCTTACCTTGAGACCCCCATGAACAGTATGAAAAGGTGAAAAGATATGATACCAGAAGATGAGCCCTCCCCTCAGGTTGGAAGGTGTCTGGTATGCTAGTGGGGAAGAGCAGAGGGCAATTACTAATAGCTCCAGAAAGTTACTGGGCCAAAGCAGAAATGATGCTCAGTTGTGGATGTGACTGGTGCTGAAAGTAACGTCCAATGCTGTAAAGAACCATATTGCATAGGAACCTGGAATATAAGGTCCATGAATCAAGATAAATTGTGAAGGTCAATATCTTAGGAGTGAAGGTATCAAGAGTGAAGGTCAATATCTTAGGAGTCAGTGAACTAAAATGGAGAGGATTGGGCGAATTTAATTCAGATGACTATTATCTCCACCACTGAGGGCAAGAATCCCTTAGAAGAGATGGAGTAGCTATTATAGTCAACAAGAGTCCAAAATACAGCACTTGGGTGCAACCTCCAAAATGACAGAATGACCTCAGTTTCTGTCCAAGGCAAACCACTCAACATCACAGTAATCCAAGTCTGTGTCCCAACCACAGATGCCAAAGAAGCTGAAGTTGAATGGTTCTATGAAGACTTACAACACCTTCTTACTAATGTCAAAAAAAAAAGATATCCTTTTCATCATGGGGGATTGAAATGCAAAATTAGGAAGTCAACAGGCAAGACTGGCCTTGGAGTACAAAGGCTAGCAGAGTTTGGTCAAGTAAACACACTGGTCATAGCAAACACCCTTTTCCAACATTGCAAGAGGTGACTTTACATATGAATATCACCAATAGTCAGTACAGAAGTCAGATTGGTTATATTCTTTGTACTCAAAGATGGAGAAGCTCTGTACAGACAGCAAAAACAAGACCAGGAGCTGACTGTGGCTCAGATCATCAGCTCCTTAGTGCAAAATTCAGGCTTAAATTGAAGAAAGTAGGGAAAACCACTAGGCCATTCAGGTATGACCTAAATCAAATCCTTTATGATTATTCAGTGGAGGTGATGGATATATTCAAGGCATTAGATCTGGTGGACAAAGTGCCTGAAGAACTATGGACAGAGATTTGTACCATTGTACAAGAGGCAGTGACCAAAACCATCTTAAATGAAAAGGAAACACTAAAAGTCAAAGTGGTTGTCTGAGGAGGTGTAGGCAGATATACCCCACTGAATGCAGAGTTCCAGAGAACAGCAAGGAGAGAAAAGGCCTTCTTAAATGAACAATGCAAAGAAATAGAGGAAAATAATAGAATGGGAAAGACTAGAGATCTCTATAAGAAAATTGGAGATATCAAGGGAGCCTTTCATGCAAGGAAGGGCACGATAAAGGACAGAAACAGTCAGGACCTAACAGAAGCAGAAGGTATTAAGAAGAGGTGGCAAGAATACACAGAACTATACAAAAAGATCTTCATGACCCAGGTAATCAGGATGGTGTGATCACTCACCTAGAGCCACACATCCTGGAATGCAAAGTCAAGTGAGCTTTCAGTTCAGTTCAGTCACTCAGTCTTGTCTGACTCTTTGCGACCCCATGAATCGCAGCACGCCAGGCCTCCCTGTCCATCACCATCTCTTGGAGTTGACTCAGATTCACATCCATCGAGTCCATGATGCCATAAATGCCAGGAAGCATTATTATGAACAAAGCTAGTGGAGGTGGTGGAATTCCAGTTGCACTATTTCAAATCCTAAAAGATGATGCTATGAAAATGCTTTACTCAATATGTCAGCAAATTTGGAAAACTCAGCAGTGGCCATAGGACTGGAAAAGGTCAGTTCTAATCCCAAAGAAGGACAATGCCAAAGAATGTTCAAACTACTGTACATTTGCGCTCATTTTACACACTAGCAAGGTTGTCCTCAAAATTCTTTAAGCTAGGCTTCAGCACTATGTGAATTGAGAACTTCCAGATGTACAAGCTGGGTTTTGAAGAGGCAGAGGAACCAGGGATCAAATTGCCAACATTTGTTGGATCATGGAGAAAGCAAGGGAGTTGTAGAAAAACATCTACTTCTGCTTCATTGACTCTGCTAAAGCCTTTGACTGTGTGGATCACAGCAAACTGGAAAATTCTTCAAGAGATGGGAATACTAGATCACCTTACCTGATTCCTGAGAAACCTATATGTGGGTTAAGAATCAGCAGAACTGGACATGAAACAACTGAGTGGTTCCAAATCGGGAAAGGAGTATGACAAGGCTGTATATTGTCTCCATGCTTATCTAATTTATATGCAGAGTACATCATATGAAATGCCTGACTGCATGAATCACAAGCTGAAACAAGATTGCTAGGAGACATATCAACAACCTCATATAATGCAGATGATACCACTCTAATGGCAGAAAGTGAAAAGAACCTAAAAAGCCTCTTGATGAGGGTGAAAAAGCTGGCTTGAAATTCAACATTCAGAAAACGAAGATCATGGCATCTTGTCCCATCACTTCATGGCAAATAGAGGGGGGAAAGTAGAAGCAGTGACAGATTCTTTTTTCTTGGGCTCCAAAATCACTGCAGTCACTGCAGTCGGTGACTGCAGCCATGAAATTAAAAGACTCTTGCTCCTTGGCAGGAAAGCTATGACAAACCAAGACAGCATATTCAAAAGCAGAGACATCACTTTGCCAACAAAAGTCTGTATAGTCAAAGCTATGGTTTTTCCAGTAGTCATGTGGAGATGTGAGAATTGGACCCTAAAGAAGACTGAGTGCCAAAGGACTGATGCTTTCAAATTGTGGTGCTGGAGAAGACTCTTGATAATCTCTTGGACTGCAAGATCAAACCAGTCAATCCTAAATGAAATTAGCCCTGAATATTCATTGGAAGGACTGATGCTGAAGCTGAAACTCAAATCATTTGGCCATCTGATGCGAAGAGCCGACTCATTGGAAAAGACCCTGATGCTGGGAGAGATAAAAGGCAAAAAGTAAAGGGAGCAGCAAAGGATGACATGGTTAGATATTAATAGCTTCATTGACTCAATGGACATGAATTTGAGCAAACTCTGAGAGACGGTGGAAGACAGAGGTGCCTGAGGTGTTGCAGTCTATGGGGCCGCCAAGGGTCAGACATGACTTAGTGACTCAACAAAAACAACAATGGTAACAATCATGCTAGCTGATGTTAAAGCTTGCTGTTTAGTCGCTAAGTTGTTTCTGATTCTTTTGAGGTCTCATGGACTATAGCCCGCCAGATTCCCTTGTGTATGGGGTTTTCCGGGCAAGAATACTAGAGTGGGTTGCCATTTCCTTTTCTAGGGGATCTTCTCATACAGGGATAGAACCTGCATCTCCTAGTTAGTAGGCAGATTGTTTACCACTGAGCCACCTGGGAAGCTGATGTTAAAACTTACTGTATAGCTGTAGTAGTCATCATACGGTGTGGTGTCTGATGGACAGGATTGAATGGACAGTTTAATGAATTGAGCAGAACAGCGAAATCCTAGTCATAGATCCCCACAATTATGCCCAGCTGATTTTTGGCAAAGTTGGAAAAGCAATCCAATGGGGGACAAATGGTCTTTTCAACAAATGATGCTGTAACAGTTGGACATCCATAAGCAGAATAAACAAAGCTCCAAACTAAGTCTCGTATCTTCTACAAAAATTAACTCAAAGTGTGCACGCTTATTCACTCGGTTGTGTCCAACTCTTCATGACCCCATGAACTGTAGCCCACCAGGCTCCTCTGTCCATGGGATTCTCTAGGCAAGAATACTGGAATGGGTTGCCATGCCCTCTTCCAGGGGATCTTCCCAACCCAGGGATCAAACCTAGGTCTCCCACATTGCAGGCAGATTCTTTACCACCTGAGCCACCAAGAAAGCAACTCAAAGTGTGTCATGATTTAAATATAAAACTACAAAATCTTTATGAAAAGAACATAGAAAGCATTTAGGACATAGGGCTAGTGGAGAGTTCTCTTGGTGTCATGGGGGATTGACACCAAAATCATGATCCATAAAAGTTGATAAACTGGATATCATTAAAATAAAAAAACTTTTGCATTGCTCAGCTGTTCAGGATAAAAACACAAGCTACTGACTGAGAGAAAATATTTACAAGCACATATTTAGCAAAGACTTTATATCTAAAATATATAAAGAACTCTTAAAACTCCACAGTAAAAATTAAACAAACAATCCAGTTAGAAAACGAACAACAGATGTGAACAGACATTTCACTGAGAAGAATATGCAGATGGCAAATGAGCATATGAAAAAATAGTAAATATCATTAGCTACTGGGGAAGTGCAAATTAAATCTATCAGAATGAGAGAAAAAAAAAAAACCAATAGTGATAACATCAAATGCTGGCAAGGGTGTGGAGAAACTGGATCACTCGTGTATTGCTGTGGAAATGTAAAATGGTATAGCCAGTTTAGAAAAACACTTGGAAATGTCTTGTAAAACCATAGTACAACCCAGAAGTGCACTCCTGGGTATTTATCCCAGAGAAACAAAAACTAATATTCACACAAAACCTATTGGTGAATGTTCATAGCAACTTTCTTGGCTATAAAACTGAAAACCACCCAAACGTATTTCAGTGGGTACCTGGTTAAACTAATGGTGGCCCATCCACACTAGGATGCTACTCAGTAATAAAAATGAACCTACTATTGATACAACAGCTTGATTGTTTTGTAAGTTATGCTGAGTGAAAACAGCTAATCTCAGAAGGCTGTGCTCTATGATTCCATCTATCTCAATCCTAGAGACGGAGATCAGATTAGTGGCTGCCAGAGGGTTGGAGGGAGGCAGTTGACTGTGGCTATAAAAGGGTAGCATGAGGAGTCCTCTGTACCTTGACTGCTTTTGGCTGCACAGATCCACATAAATGACAAACTGTATAAAAATACAGGTATATGTGCACCCACACTGAGTGTGTGTAAAAGCTGCATGGTGGGTAGACTGTATCAATGCCACTTTCATAGTTGTGATATTTACTGTAGTTATGCAGGATGTTCCTGCTGGGGAAACTGACTTAAGGCTGTATAGGTCATCTCTTTATTATTTCTTATGTATGAACTTTTAAGTACTTCAAAAGATAAAGTTAAAAATTCAGGCGAGTAACCTCTGCAGTTCAGAGAGAACCAGAGGCCAGTAGAAAGCTGGCTATTTCCTGTTCCCCGGGATAGGCCCAGGCCAGCTCAACCTACCTGCAAGGCTCAGGTTCTCACCATGCCATACTGGCTCCAGCTCACCTCCAGCTCCTCCATGCTCAGGACTGGGCCTCACAGTGTCTGGCACTCAGGGTCCATGAAGGCTTCCCAAATGAATGAGATCTTTTTCTGATGTCCATTTTCTCTGAAGTCTCTCCAATGGATGTCTTTACTCTGTTTTGTCTTTTTCACTGCTATTATTTTAGTATCACTATTACTTTATTGTATCACATGACTAAATTATAAAGACGGATCACAAAGGGAGGGAAAAAAGGGAGTACGGTTTGCTAGTGAATTAACAGCTGAATTCCTAACTTTTAATTACTGGTTAAAAGATGTAGACTCAAAGTTGACAGTATGCACAGACAAGAATAATGGTGAAGAAAGCAATTAATGTATAACACGGGTTGATCGTGTCCTCGAGCAGAATTCTGAGTATCTCTTCAGAGGAGAAGACAAAAGTTTTGGTTTATTTACTTTCTGAAACAGAATGAAGACTTCTGAGGTCGGGACAATATAGTTCTCTGAGTCACTACAGTAAAACAAAGCTTGGCAATTATTTGGTGTAAAAGTTCAAGAATTTCTTTTCCCATTTGTCATTCAGAACAGAAGTTAATCATCAAAATAGCTTTTTGAGAATAGCTCACCCACACAATCAAGGATTCTTTGGTGTCCTTCCAAGGTCTTAGGTTCCTAGGTAGCAGGCTAGATTTTCTCACCCAGCATCCAAGAGAACAAATCAGTTAATTTTGTCAGCCTTTCCTCCTTGTATGTTGCAAGGGCACAGAGTTTGGAAGTCTTCACTCCTAGTGTTAATCTGGTTAGGGTTAGTGTTAGGGGTTAGCATCCTTGGAAGAAAAGTTATGACCAACCTTATCTATCTATTCAAAAGCAGAGACATTACTTTGCCGAGTAAGGTCCATCTAGTCAAGGCTATGGTTTTTCCAGTAGTCATGTATGGATGTGAGAGTTGGACTGTGAAGAAGGCTGAGCACCGAAGAATTGATGCTTTTGAACTGTGGTGCTGGAGAAGACTCTTGAGAGTCCCGTGGACTGCAAGGAGATCCAACCAGTCCATTCTGAAGGAGATCAGCCCTGAGATTACTTTGGAAAGAATGATGCTAAAGCTGAAACTCCAGTATTTTGGCCACCTCATGCAAAGAGTTGACTCATTGGAAAAGACTCTGATGCTGGGAGGGATTGGGGGCAGGAGGAGAAGGGGACGACCGAGGATGAGATAGCTGGATGACATCACAGACTCGATGGAAGTGAGTCTGAGTGAACTCCGGGAGTTGGTGATGGACAGGGAGGCCTGGCGTGCTGTGATTCATGGGGTCGCAAAGAGTCAGACATGACTGAGCGACTGAACTGAAACTGAACTGATGTAGGTTATGGCTACATAGATATGCACCAAGACCAAAAAAAAAGAACTTGTGGAGGGAAGATTAAACCAAAGATGTTGTTCACACTGTGTATTGCACATGAGGCCAGCGTCGAATGCTGCTTCTATAAAATAGCAAGGGTTTTTGCATCCTGAGGAAGTTCTGGAGGAGAAAGATCTCCAGGAAGATTAGGCCAAACCATGAGTAATTTCCTAAATGATCCACCCTACCTTATGGGGTTGTGTTGGTATTACAGCACAGCCCTCAGCATAAAGAAGGTACTTATTCATTGCTAACTCTGGTTGTTGTTATTATAACCATGATTATTGCTGTGACCATCTGTGTTTGGGAATGAAGAATGCATCTTTGGCTAGCCTCACTCTCCCTGCTTGTTCTGATTCTAGGATGTCAGGGCTGGAATGAGATCTCATGGTGGTGGAGTTTATCAACATCGCCTGCCCTTTTCTCTTGCTGTTGGAAGAACAAACATAACTTTCATGATCCCTGACCTGGGGACAGATAAAGCATAATCACTTCCCCTCGTAGAATCTGGTGTCTTCAGCAGTCTGTGTCTGTAGCATTAGAATCCCCATGTCTGGCTATATCAGCCAAGCATGCTAACCTGTACTTGTGCCCTTGATATATTCTGTTGTAGTAAAGTGGCTAATGGCATATCCTGACCCTTTGGCATCTCTCAAAATTATTTCCTTACATAGCTAATATGATGGCTGTTTGACTTACAACAACATGGCTTGCTTTGCTTAACAGTGAACTGTATGTCAACATTTCTGACTCTCCAATCTGCAATGGGTAATGTTGACTCTGGCCCAGTAGCCAAAGAAATTCTCTAAACAATTTATGCCCAGGCAGAGCAGATGCTACGATTCCATTATTTTGGACCACTCTCAGCTCTACCCAGAACCCAGTGCAGCTACCATCCCTTGCCAGCAACGTCTCCATCTCACAGTGTCAAACTGGAGGCCAGGCACAGCTTTATTGACAGTGCCTTCTGGAAAGTTCCTACTTAACAATATGTTTGATTCTTAGAAACATGATTTAGTGTATCCCAACAAAAACCTACAGCATCAAATGTGAGTTGAGGGCTTAAGATTAGGTTATAAATGACTTATTTCTATTGCTAAATGGTAATTCTGAAAAACTATTGAAATCCATATAGTTTTTTGACAAGACAGTTGGGTTGTTGTACCTACCACACTTCCTGGTCTGTCTTATCCAAAACCATTATTTCAAGACTACACCCAGGCTACGAGTTCCCAAGACTGTATCTCAAGCACAGATTTCAAACTAAACCCAAACCAGAATATTCAGTGTATGAACTGATCAATGAAAGAAGAAGTGTAAATGTCTGATAAATATGAAGATATTCAGCATATAGTGGTCAGAGAAATACACATGGAAATGAGATGTGATTTAAAAGAATTAATGCAGTGATAAAAATTTGTAAATGGGCCAAGACTGAAGGCTCATTTGTGTTCCTTAGTTGCTCTGTAGGGTTTGTCCACTCGGCAGCCTCATGCTTGGTGGGACTGGGAGAGGGCGGGGTATGAGGGACATTTATCATGCAATCTTTGACTTTCAGGACCTTGGAACTGAGACAATTGAACCAGCATCCAAACAGCAGACATTGAAAATGAAATCTGTATTAAGCTCTAACTTGTAAAATAAGAGTTTTGGAACAGGGGTAATATCAGATAAAATAATCAAAGAAATCTTCCCAAGAAGTAGACAACTTGAATTGGATCTTACGTAAAGTTTGTGTAAAATTCCAGAAGCGGAGGTGAAGCCTGTTGAATGGGTTCCTACATTAGCTCGAGGAGAGGGGCAGACTGAGCAAGGTACGTTGGGAAACGATGAGAGCAAAAACTTAATAAACGTGGAGGTTCTTGAGAGGAAATAGAAAATGAGGTTATTCAGCTGGGGCTTGGTTATGAACGCTCACAAAAGCCAAGAGAAGTCTGGAATCAATGTAGAAGGCCATGGGCAAACATTTGATTTTGGTGAACATTTATTGAACGTCTTCTGTGAGTTCTCAGGACTCAGGGGAAACAGAGATGAATAGGAGAACTTGGTCCCACCCTGAAGGAGTTTGCAGGTTATAAGTGACGATAAATGTGAAGGAAGTGTGGTCATAGATGAGATGGGCCACAGTGTCCAGAAGAGAAGAAATAAAGAACTTTAAGCACAAAGGCTGAGACAGAGTCAACCCAAAGGCAAGGGACTGTTTAGCAGCTCTTTTCAGGGATACTCAACATTCAGAAAACGAAGATCACGGCATCTGGTCCCATCACTTCATGGGAAATAGATGGGGAAACAGTGGAAACAGTGTCAGACTTTATATTTTTGGGCTCCAAAATCACTGCAGATGGTGATTGCAGCCGTGAAGTTAAAAGATGCTTACTCCTTGGAAGAAAGGTTATGACCAACCTAGATAGGATATTCAAAAGCAGAGACATTACTTTGCCGACTAAGGTCCATCTAGTCAAGGCTATGGTTTTTCCAGTAGTCATGTATGGATGTGAGAGTTGGACTGTGAAGAAGGCTGAGCGCCGAAGAATTGATGCTTTTGAACTGTGGTGCTGGAGAAGACTCTTGAGAGTCCCTTGGACTGCAAGGAGATCCAACCAGTCCATTCTGAAGGAGATCAGCCCTGAGATTTCTTTGGAAGGAATGATGCTAAAGCTGAAACTCCAATCCTTTGGCCACCTCATGCAAAGAGTTGACTCATTGGAAAAGACTCTGATGGTGGGAGGGATTGGGGGCAGGAGGAGAAGGGGATGACCGAGGATGAGATGGCTGGATGGCATCACGGACTCAATGGATGTGAGTCTGAGTGAACTCCGAGAGATGGTGATGAACAGGGAGGCCTGGCGTGCTGTGATTCATGGGGTTGCAAAGAGTCGGACATGACTGAGCGACTGAACTGAACTGAACTAATGTGTTTATAACCCAGTGATTTCAGTTTTGACACTTCAGTTGGATATTTGAGACATGAAGTGTTAAAGTTGCTACGTTTAGCAAATCAATTTTTTGATATAAATATGTCCTGTACAGAATTCATTGTTTACCTGAAATTCAGTTCAACCAGGCATCCTGTATTTTGTCTGGCCACCCTAGGAAAAGTCCGATTTAACATCCTGTTACAGCTTTAATGGCTCACTTCCTATGGAAAAGTAAGAACCAGTTGGGAGCTGCAGCTGAGGCTTTTTCAGGGGACATGGCCACCTTGGGTTTGAGTGTATGTGTATAAGTCCTTGAAAAAGGCCCTCCATACCACAAGAATGTCTGCCAGTGCAGGAGATGTATGAGATATGGTCTCTGGGTCGGGAAGACCCCTGGAGGAGGGCATGGCAACCCACTCCAGTATTCTTGCCTGGAGAATCCCATGGACAGAGGAACCTGGCTGGCTACAGTCCATAGGGTCACAAAGAGTCAGACACGACTGAAGTGACTTAGCAGGCATGCACACCACAACAATTGAATGTCACACGGTAAAATATTGGCAAATACCCTTACACAGAAGAACACTGTACAATGAAATTTTTGAGTTCTAAATCTTAGAGTTCTTAGCAGTAGGGTTATTTTTTTGAACCAAACATCAAGAACTAAGCATAGCAAAAATAATCTTTGCCACCTTTGCTTGTTGTTGTCATTGTTCAGAAGTGTCATTTATCTTCGACAGTTGATATACTTGATTGTGTATCTTCTCAGGAAAGCAGATGAGGGAAGTGAGTTCTTCACAGTTTTATTGTTCTGGCATCAAAGATTCCAGCTGATTACTGCATCCTATCTCCAACATCTAGCTACATTTATTTAGCTCCCCAACCTCTTACCAAAGCAAAACACAATAAAACAAAGTCATTAGAAATTCCAGAAGATTAAGGAAGATGTGGATGATAAGGATTACAGGGTAGTTATGGAGGCCTTTGACATCAATTTCATTCTCCCAGCGGGTTCAAGGATTTATTTTTTCTGCTTCTTTTACTACAAAGACTTTAGGTCTATTTTGTTACTAACTCTTGAAATCTGAGGATATAATTTCTAGCTTGGTAATTCATATAATAAAATTCCATAATTTTATTTGGAATGAAAAGCCATTTTGATCCTGGAACATTTATAAGAACTTTTGTTTGAAATACATAATAAGTGCCCAGAGACAGTTTAACTCAGGAAAATGCAAACCATAATACAAGGACGCTTGGAGGATATGTGGCATGGACAGGCATCTCTTGGTGGCAAGCAACAGAAATCCTTTAAGAAAGCTCGAGGGAAGGGGATTTCAAAGGTGTTTTGCAGAAGATTAGCTTTGAGATGCTCCTCTCTCTCCCTCCTTCTCTCCCTACCCCCTTCTCTATCACTAGCAACTGACACACACACACACACACACACACACACACACACACACACGTCCCCTGTATGACTGCTATTTTTGCTGTATAGTTGCTAAGTTGTGCCTGGCTCTTTGCCACCCCATGGACTGTAGCCCACTTGGCTCCTCTGTTAATGAAATTCTCTAGGCAAGAATGCTGGAGTGGGTTGCCATTTCCTTCTCCAGGGGATCTTGCCGATCCAGCGATGGAACCTGCATCTCCTGCTTGGCAGGTGAATTCTTTACCATTGAGCCACCTGAGAAAGTCCAGCCATTTCAAAATGAAGCCAACACCTTAGTTGTTTACATGACCTTGTGAGTCTGCACTTACAGCTAAACACCTAACTGGAATGTTGGTGTCTGAGTTTAACCTTCTGTGAAGGAGACTTTAGGTGCTTGCTTTTAATGAAATGTCTGTCAACAAGGTGTGGGTAGAGTCCTCTGGCTCCCTGTCTCTTCAGCAGAGCTCTGGACATAGATATGGACACAGATTTGGACAGAACAGCCAAATCAAGTGACATGATGATTTAGGTATTTTTGTCTTTTTCCTTTTCTCTGTTTGCTCCTAACCTGAATAAGGGGCTGATGTCTTGGCCTGATTTTTATGAACTTTCATATGTTTTTTTGAAGTTCTAAATTCACTGAGAAAATCCTTCAGAACATTGGGCTTTGCATGATGGATTTTATAGTTTAGATTCCCCGCTGCAGCGGATTCATTCCACAGATAGCACTGGGGTGGAAATATTGTCCCTAAACCATGACTAAGTCTGTCTTGGATTTTCAAGTTCATTTGTTCCATCTAAACTGAAGACCCAAATTTTCTGCAGCTGACCACTTGCTAAAGGCATGGAAGGCGGGAAATACATATTCTTTGAGCATTCCTGCTCTGGCCCAGCCACAAAGGACGGTGTCACTGATACGAAGGTGATGGGGGAAACTTCAGAGGGAACCTTAGACCAGGCATGGGACAGTCATTCTGATTGCCTCTAACTTTTTTTCTTTTCAAGCAGATCTGATTTAGCAGCAATTCCATTACACATCCGAGACCTGCTTTGGCCTATAAGTGCTCCGTATCACCATGATAAGGACCCATGCAGCTCAGCCTTAGGTGGGAGAGGGAGGAATCCCTTTAAATTAAACTTACTAGTCAGAGGCTTGAGGCTTAATAAAGGGCATTTCACTCAGTAATTGGTTATAGCGATTGCGTTTTCCAGAACTAATGTTTTGGGCCTTCTCTCCAGTTGTGTTGTGGGTTGTATGAAGACGGGAGTAGGCAGGAGGGAGTGGAGATGGCCTGTAATGGCTCCTACTTAAGCTCTTAATTTACATTGGTTGTCTCTGCCTCTGGATGCTTCCATGTGACTATCTGTGAGAGGGTGGAGAGAAAAAATGGCACTCTATTTTCTGCTTTTCTATTTTCTTGAGATTTTGGATCTTCATTTAAAAGCAATCAGGCCAGCAGGTGAAGGAATCAGATAAAAGAATGGCTTTTAATGGTTTTCAGATCAAGATTCCAACTTCTTCCTCAAGGCTAGCCAGCACTTCTATGATGCCCAGTTTGATACTTTTGGTTGCATCTCATGTGCTTTAAGAATTTGGCACTTTTCAGATTAAAAATGCCTTCAAGAAAGACAGCAGAGTATCTGAGGGTGGCATAAAGAGCATAGAATATTCTTCAAGACCCACCCAAGTCACTCTGTCAGTTGTAAGAAGGCTGGCCTCTGACACCAGTCCTGGGTCTCTGTCCTCAGAGTCTCTGTAAGCAGCATTTATAGAAAGGGTGCTGCCCCCTGGGAAATGCTGGGTGGTTATTTGTTTGACTCTGACCATCCCTCCCCTACTTCCCCTTCCAGAAGACCTTGGGTCAGGAAGATCCCCTGGAGGAAGGCATGGCAACCCACTCTAGTACTCTTGCCTGGAGAATCCCATAGACAGAGGAGCCTGACAGGCTACAGTCCATGGGGTCACAAAGAGGTGGACACCACTGAAGTGATGGATCACAGTAGCTGTCCCTCAGAAGACCTTAGTTTGGGGTATGCCTTGGTGCTAGAATCTTAGTCTGGAGGGGAGTCACTTGGGGTCATGGAAGGCAGCTAAATGTTTTCTCTTGGGAAGTCTGTGTAGACTCCACATCCAGAGGGGCAGAGGGTGGTGCCTAGAGAGTGGGGGTGGCAAGGGTCTTAGCAGCTGGTGTCAGGACTCAGCATTTGAGTGCTGTGTGAGAACTAGCTAGGCCAGTGCTGCTTGCTGGCCGTGTCCTGGTTATGCTAACCTGTCACTCCTGGCTGGGACCAGGTGGTGGGTGGGGCTGTTGCACCTGCCCTGCAGAGTGGGTGGGAGGCTGCTGGGGTCCCCTCTGCAGGAGAGCACAGCGCTCCTTCATGTTGTTCCACAGTGGCTGGTTTACAGGACCAATGCCCCAGGATTGCGGAGAAGGCAATGGCACCCCACTCCAGTACTCTTGCCTGGAAAATCCCACGGACAGGGGAGCCTGGTGGGCTGCAGTCCATGGGGTCGCGAAGAGTCAGGCATGACTGAGCGACTTCACTTTCACTTTTCACTTTCATGCATTGGGGAAGGAAATGGTAACCCGCTCCAGTGTTCTTGCCTGGAGAACCCCAGGGGGAGCCTGGTGGGCTGCCGTCTATGGGGTCGCACAGAGTCAGACACGACTGATGTGACTTAGCAGCAACAGCAGCAGCCCCAGGATTGTGAGCCCTGAGTTTCAGTCAATTTCTGCAGCTCTGTGATGAATCCATAGAACTGGCCGATGATGTGTGGCAGCTGTGGTGGGAAAGTGAGAGAGTCTCTGTCTTGACCACCATTTCTTTATTTTAATGTAAATGTATTTGTTTAATTGGAGGATAATTACATTACATTATTGTGTTGGTTTCTGCCACATATCAACATGAATCAGCCGTAGATACCCATATGTCCCCTCCCTGGTGAACCTACTTCCTGCTCCATTCCACCTCTCTAGGTTGTCACAGAGCCTCGACTTTGAGCTCCCTGCTTGACCACCATTTCTTGCCCTAACAAAGTGCACATCCCACCAGGCTGTGTGTCCTGCTCCTACATCATAGTCATGATTTAAGGGGACAAAAATACTATGATTTCACTTGAGACTCCAGGAACAATGGGTGTGTATTAAAATGTCTTGACTCCTCACTTTGTGGGTGAGTCGGGAAGGGTAATGACTGGCCCAGACATAGGCCAACTGAGTGACTGGGGCCATAAATTAGATTCTATGAGGCTGGCCTGCCCAATGGGAGATGGGGGAGCAAAAGATGGCATGGGAAAGCCAGGGTCAGACAGACAGCAGGGACATCACATGCACACACCCGTCTGAGGAATGAGGATGGGCGGACTAGGCTGGTCAGAAAGGGATCGGATCAGCGCATATATCAGAGACAAGGAAGAGAGTGGGGAAGGGTAGTGGGGAAGAAAAGATGTGGCACCAGCTGTTCAAATAATCAAGAGAACAGCTTATTAATCTGAGCTTCACTGGAGGCTCAGTGGTAAAGAATCTGCCTGCCCATGCAGGAGACCCAGGTTTGATCCCTGGGCTGGGAAGATTCCCTTGGAGAAGGAAACCCACTCCAATATTCTTGCTTAAGAAATCTCATGGACAGAGGAGTCTGGCTGGCTACAGTCCATGGGTTGGCAAAAGAGTCAGATATGACTTAGTAGTTAAACTGCAACAGATTTATTAATTCAGTAATCATTCAGTCACTCAAGAAGTGCTCATTCATTCTGAAAGTAGGGTTGGGATCTGGAGGGTGAACAGTGGGTTCAGGTGTGGGTGCACTGGGCTTGGGGTGCAATGCTGTCCAGTTGCACAGGTATGGGTGCTCACAGGGCCAAGCAAAGGCTCACTGTTATGCACAGATTAATTTTTCTCCTTATTGGAAATGGGGCTCTGCATTGGGAAAATAAGGAATTTGAGCTGAACTATACCAGAGGGATAAACCTCAAGTTAGAACCTAGATGTACCGTAACAAGGTTTAGCTTCTGAGAGATGAAAAACAAAAAAACCGAAGGCCTACATCTCTCAGCATTTTAAAAATTTGAGTCATGTGAATTTATTTGCACCAATGGTTCTTGTTTTATGAATTCCTTGACACGGTTCTATAACAAAGCAATTGCTTTATGCTGAGTTTCAGGGAAATTCCTGCCGGGCATGCCCAGAGAATGGTGTGCTTCAGAAGATATGCCGTCTCCCCGGGCTGGTGGACCCCTGTGCCTCCGACTTTCTCCTTTTCGGGTCAGTAGCTCACTGTTATCAGGATGCTGCCTGATGCCTGCCTGTCTTAAACCCCAGAAGAGAGCCGTCTGTTGAGCTGTGGAATGTTCTCAGCCATGAGTTGTGCATCGTTATTCTAGCCAGGACGTGCTGTTGCTCGTAGAATTTTTTATAGGTGGGAGCCCAGCTTATGTTCTGAATTAAAGGCTTTCATCTGCCTGTGGCAAATTGCAGCATATGCTGCTGGAAATTCCCTCCTGGGTGAGACTTGAAATATTTGGGATGTTATCTGTTCAGACATCCAACTATCCCTTCTAAACCTCTCTTTCTGTCGCCACTCTTCAGATGCAGAAACGTAGGTGTGTGTCTGTATCTCTTCGTTTTGGATTGTCTTATTCCAAAAGCATTTTACATTTTCTCATTAGGAATTGTCTCTTTGTCCAGAAGGAGAAAAAAAAATCTGTGGAAGATACACTTTGTATTTAAGGTTTTTAAAAATGAGTGTTAATTATGCTGAGAAGGTTGTATTCTGGCATAATATATTTGTAGTTTAAAATTTTTAAAGAGAGAATAGTTTGGAATTTAACCCAACATCAGTGATAGCGGTGGCTATCACTGGTGGCTCAGATAGTAAAGAATCCACCTGCAATGTGCGAGACCTGGGTTCAGTCCTTGGGTTGGGAAGATCACCTGGAGAAGGGCACAGCTATCCACTCCAGTATTCTTGCCTGGAAAATTCCATGGACAGAGGAGCTTCCCTCACAGCTCAGTTGGTAAAGAATCTGCCTGGAATGCAGGAGACCTGGGTTCGATTCCTGGGTTGGGAAGACCCCCTGGAGGAGGAAATGGCAAACCAATCCAGTATTCTTGCCTGTAGAGTCCCATGGACAGAGGAGACTGGCAGGCCCCAGTTCATGGGGTCACAAGAGTCAGATACTATTTAGCAACTAAATCACCACCATCAGTGATAGCTGCTAATGAAGAGGTCCATTTAATGGCTTCAAGTCACATAAAAGTTCTAGCTTCAAGAGAAAAGTAGCTAAAGGTGAGGTGGATGATAGGTGTAGGAGAAAAATGCATCATAGAAGGCAAATGAGTTACGTGGGTTCGTGCCATAGGTGTGAGCAGTTATTTACACCTTTCCTTCTACCCCTGCATGGAACAGAAGGACCTCTGTTCTTTGAGCCAGGAGACATGGAACACTGGAACAGTGAGCAAGTGGGGAGGGCTGAGCATGCTGACTGGATGGGACAGTCCTAGACCTTAGGAGTTTCTTTTTCTGCAGTAATTAAAGCCCGCTGCAGAAGAAAAACTTTAAATAATTGATCATGCGGTGAGGCTAAACATTCTGGGAGGTTTTTGCCGTGGGAGAGTAGGTGGAGCGGTACTCTGTCCTAGAGACAGGAGTGGAATTAAAACAGTAGCTGCTGATAAAAGTCCTTCAGAGCTGGTCCATCACCCTTTGGATTGAAGCCAACCTTCTTAAAATGGCACATGAAGCGATTATGGTTTGTCTCAGGACTTTTTCGGTTTGTTTCTGTTATCCTTGCCCACCTCTCTCTGTAACCGCTCGCACTGTCTTCCTCCCCACCATCCCCACCTCTGTGCTCCCACCACATCATGGTGCCTGTGTTAAGAGTGACTTGGACATACAGAGTTCTCAAACTGCGGACCTGACAGAAGCCTTATCTTCCCATGGCCAGCTCTGCCTCGGCTTCTAAGTCTCAGCACAGATGTCATTTTCCTCTCAGAATCCTTCTTTACCTCTGTAGATGCTCCTATGATCTCTTGATTCTCTCCTTCTGTAGCACTTGGAACGCTGTATTGAAATTACTTGTTTAATCATCTGTTTCCTCAAACGTATGACGGTATTGGAAGTTCTGTGAGAGTCAAGGGTAGTGTCTTCCAACTTGATATTATATTTCCTATATCTGACACATAGTGGGTACTAGGGTAATACTCAGGAACTCAGTTCAGACACTCAGTGGTATCCGACTCTTTGCAACCCCATGGACTGCAGCACACCAGGCTTCCCTGTCCATCACCAACTCTCAAAGCTTGCTCAAACTCATGTCCATCACGTAGGTGATGCCATCCAACCATCTCATCCTCTGTCGTTCCCTTCTCCTGCCTTCAGTCTTTCCCTGCATCAGGGTCTTTTCCAGTGAGTCAGTTCTTCTCATCAGGTGGCCAAAGTATTGGAACTTCAGCTTCAACATCAGTCCTTCAAATGAATAGTCAGGGCTGATTTCTTTTAGGATGGACTTGTTGTATCTCCTTGCAGACCAAGGGACTCTCAAGAGTTTTCTCCAAAGCCGTTGTTCAAAAGCATCAATTCTTCTGTGCTCAGCTTACTTTATAGTCCAACTCTCACATCCATACTGGAAAAACCATAGCTTTGACTAGATGGACCTTTGCTGGCAAAGTAATGCCTCTGCTTTTTAGTATGCTATCTAGGTTGGTCATAACTTTTTTTCTAAGGAGCAAGCATCTTTTAATTTCATGGCTGCAGTCACGATCTGCAGTGATTTTGGAGCCCAAGAAAATAAAGTCTCAGTGTTTCCATTGTTTTCCCCATCTATTTGCCATGAAGTGATGGGACTGGATGCCATGATCTTAGTTTTCTGAATGTTGAGCTTTAAGCCTGATTTTTCACTCTGCTCTTTATATATATATATATATATATATATATTTATATATATATTTTTTTTTTGTGGCAGTGGTATAATATAATCCCATATGTATCAGCTGTTGGGATGATGAACCTGAGAGAGAGGGGGGGTAGTTGTATAGAAGCATTGGTATTTCTTCAATACTTGCTCTGTGTATTCTATTAAAATAAACTTTCCTCAGAATATTAGGCAATATTTATCTTTAGCTTTTTAATTAATTTTTATTGGAGTAAAGTTGCTTTACATATCCGTAGCATTTAAAGTAAACTATACTGTTGCAAAAGAAAGCATATAATTAAACAAAAACATTATTTTCTAGGTTTCAATCATAAATTCTTTGGAATAAATGAACAGCTCTAATATAAACCCAAATTTGATTCCTGCTGACATTGGGAAGCTTGCCCTTAAGAAACAAGTGTGATGTGGAAATAATGACCTTGCTGCCTTTTTCAAGGTCATGCGGTAGTCTGGTGATAAAACATACCTCTGTTTTCTTATCTGTAAAATGGGATTGTAACTTTCCAAGTATGGTTGTTGGAAGAATAAAATGAGATCATGGTTATGAAGCACTAGCTGTGGCAGCCGGCACATAGTCAGCAGGGAATAAAGTGGCTGGTGCACTGCTGGCCGTGACTAGCTCTCGGGAACTGGCTGACCCCTTCCGCAGGCGATGCTTCCAGAGACCGGCAGGAGTTCATGTGACTTCCTGACGGTGCCTCTGAGGCAGTCCTCTGTGTCCATGCCTGTGTGCCGGCATGTGTTTGTGTGTGTGATGCTCACACGTGAGCTCTCACTGCCTGATCCACGTGTCATGGAGTTTTTGAATTTTCCAAAAACTTTTCCCGTGTAATCTGCATTTTCATCAACTGCCTCTTGAGTCTACCTTGTAGTTCAAAGCATCACTTAGGTGTTACCGCACATCAGCTCAGAACTGTGCTTGGAAGATTGACAATTTTGAGTGTGTATACATAATGAAATAAAGTTCTAAATAATACATTAAAAGATAGTTGAGAGCTCTTGTTACAAGTTAACTTCCCACTACAAATTAAACAACTTAACACAAGTTTAATTTTTCCAAAATACTCGTTCCAAAAGGCAGTGTACCTTTTACAGTTCAGCGGCAACACTTTGAAAATATTTTTACTTTACTGGAAACTCAGTTATGTTCCAGAATAAATTTTCTTTATGGACAGGGGAGGTTGGTTTCTTGTATGTAAAATCAATACCCAGGTAACTTATACACAAGTCGCACACAGATTTCCTTTCCTTTCCCTTTCATAATTATTTTTTTTAAATTTAGCAATGAGTCCCTTTGGTTTTCTTCTGACATTTTACAGAAGTCATTGTGGAAGCAGTGTGATCAGTTAACAACTATTGAATTATGAAAAAATAACAGCAAAGCTACCGTCTCCAGTCATCCACAGAAATCAGAGCAATTTCCATCGCAACCCTGAGGATTTAGGCAGCTTATTTGTACAATTCATTTTCCTCCCCACTGGCTGCTCGTTTCATAAATAATTCTGATAGTGTGCTTGCATGTATTAGTATTTCACTAATTTTTCTACCAAATCAAATGGCATCAGGCATTTAATGATGTAGATGTGTTTGAAGACAGACTTCAGGGCAGACTAAAAAAGAATTTCAGTTTACAATGGCTGTGCAATTTTCCAGGCATCATTTACTGTACCTGGGGAGGACAAGAAATACCAGTGTTTCCTTAAAGTAAGAGTATTTCAAGGCTTGTCACAGAAGTGGAAAGATTTCTCTTCCTTTCTGGTTTCCTTTTAACTATCTCCATAAAACAAAGGAATTGCCCAAAACCTTTGGACATTTCCTCTCTCTTCATGAAAAGAACTGCCTAATAGAAGTTACTGACCTTCTTTCCTTTTTCATTCAAAGATCACCTCTGCCCTCTTGGAGGGCTGTCGGAGGAAAGATGTCTGCCTTCCCGGAGCCTTGGATAATTATACACATATGTCTCCATGTATTATATACTCTCCGTTAAGTTCATTAAAAAGCCATAAGATGCAAAGCAAAGTGTAAGTACTTTATTGCCTTTCCAATAGAGGGTCTTTGAAGGCATGATGGGTACGGCAGGGGAGGCTGGATTTAATGAAATTTCCAAGCAACTCTTAAGATTCTGTGATGCGGTCACTTTTTCCATTTAAGATATTTCTCTGAATATCGCTTTCTTGGGCTGACTGCCAAATACCTCCCAATGTTTGTTTCTGCTTCTGTCTCGTACTCGAGCAGCTTATCATCTTTCATGCCTTCCTCCTCAAAGATGGAAAGACCTGGAGGGCAGGAGGAGTTTGGCATTTTGGAGCAACCAAAAATAGTTTTCGGTGGGCTGGGTTTCAGATCGGTAACGGGAGGTGTGGGTGAGAAGAGGCTGGGAGTCACGGAGAGTCATTGCAACCTTGCAACTGCGTTTGAGTGTGATCCTAAGGATAAGTAGATGTCATCAAGCATTTTATGAACTAGTGATGTGGTAAGATTTTAATTCTAAAAATATTACATTTAATTCTGGGTAATGTGAATGTGGTGTTTGTTGTACAATATCATTCTTTGTACTTCTGTATATTTTTGAAAGCTTAGCTCGCATGATATGTATCATGTATAATATATATTCACCTGGTGGCTCAGATGGTAAAGTGTCTGCCTACAATGCGAGACACCTGGGTTTGATCCTCGGGTCAGGAAGATCTCCTGGAGAAGGAAAAGGCAACCCACCCCAGTATTCTCGCCTGGAAAAACCCCACGGACAGAGGCACCTCTTAGGCTGCAATCCATGGGGTCGCAAAAATCCGACTCGACTGAGCGACTTCACTTTCACTTTAGTGTAGAGAAGATATCAGAAGAGATGCAATGCCTGTATCAGTTGGAAATTTGTGATAGTGATAGTGACAGGAGACAGTGGTCTGTGTTATCAATGACTGTGCCTCAGTAGGAGTGAAGACACATGGATGGAGTGAGGCATATGTAGGGGGCAGAACTGGAGCTGGATGTGAAGGGGCATGAAGCAAACAGCTGTCATTAATTAGAGCTGATGGACGTGTTAACTGGGTGAGTGGTGGTCCACACGGGAAGATGGGTGGACAATAGCTATGTTCCCTTGGAACCGTTTGAAGTGTCTAGGAGTTGTCTTAGTTGAGATACCTTAAAAGCAGTTGAATTTTGGGAGCTTGGGAGAAGGTTCTAGATTACTGATAACATTTTGGAATTTTACTACTACTAATAATAAATACTTTTTTGAGAACATACTCTGCCCTAAACTCTTTACCAGTATTGCCGTATTTTATATTAACAACACCTAAAGTAGAACTAATGTTAAATCCTTTTGCTGAGGAAACTGAGACAGAGAGAGGTTAACTACTATGCCCATGATCACACAGATGGGAGACAGCTGGACTCTGCGTGCTTTAATCTAAAACTCCTAAGCTTGTTGGGAAGGGAGAGTCTAGGTGCTGAGTGTGGGCTTTGCTTTCAGCAGCTGTGCTGTGACGTGGAGGAGAGAGAGAAGAGAAAGGGTCATTCCCCTAAGAAGTGGGGTTTGTATGCCTGTTTGCTTTCACGATGGGATAACTTGCGGTCTCCTTAAATCCTGATGGGGAAGAAACTGGTGGAAAGGGATCGGGTGATGATCTGGAGAGAAGAGGCTCGCTCTGCAGGCAGGTGTCTCAAGAGGTGGTAGGACGGGGGCATCCAGAGTGTTCTACTGTCACTGCCACTTCTGGAGCGGGCAGGACCCCAGGCGGAGAGCTTGGGAGTGGACGGCTGAGGTGGTTTTTGCCTGATGGCTCTGTTCTCTCTGAGAAGGAAGAGGTGAGGGGCTTTCCTGAGTGAGGAGGCTGGTGACAGGGCAGAGCCTTGAGGATTATGACATCTGCTAGCGTGGACCGCGGGGGGAGTGCGGACCAAAGAGCTGTAGAAAGGCTGTGAGCAGCACGAAGGCCCAGTGAAGCCTGGAGGCCGTGGGTTTGTAGTTAAACCATGGGCAGGAAAGGGGAGAGAGGGTGTCGTCCTCACTGGTGCTTAGGAAGTATTTGTCGAATTACACAAACTGAATAGAGAGACAGACAGATGATGTCAAATTTACGTTGACTTTGTGTCTTACCTGACAATAACGTATTTAGAAGTTTAAGCTTCACATCAGTTAGCCATTTTCTCATAAAAGGAAAGAAAACAAGTCCGTGTATGTGGATTTTGTGGAAATGCAGATGTCAGAAAAATAGACTAAAAGTTTATGTTCTGTATTGTTTTTCTCTGTACATCGCTCAGAACTGGGGGAAGGAGGGGGACGTGGGAGGCGGGGGAGGGGAGGTTAAGGGGAGACAGGGAGAGAGGGGCCCTGGCATGGCTTTGGAGCCTGGTATGAAGTAGTAGTGAGAATTCCAGCGTTCCTTGAGCTCAGTGGTGTTTTTTTAATCTGGATTTTCGCTTTGTGGAAATCCTCCTGGGTCCTGGCCAGTTCATGCGGTGACGTAGTTCATGGTGGTGACTGACAGCTTCGCAAACCAGGGCTGACTTGTGACAGACAACTGTGTCTCTGCTAAGTGCCCGACAGGAACTTACGCAGAGTTTCGCAAACCCCAGCGCAAGAACACCCCTCAGGCCCTTCAGTTCTGGCCCAGCTCTCTCTTCCTGCTCTTATCTGAGTTCTGTGTGGTGTTTTCTGCATCATTTCCTTGACAGAAAGCAGTGGAGCACTGTTGAAAATCCAGGCTTAGTGAGTGGCTTTGATTTGAAGAACTGTGCTCTGAAATCAGGGCTGGATTGCTTTGAGGGTGGCCACCTCAAACATGCCTTCTGTCGAGATCTGTCCACTCCTCTCCTGGGGGAAACAGTCACTTTGGTGACTATGTAGATGTTACTTTTGGAATTTTTGATCTAACACCTAGCAGACCATGTCACCACTCACAGTTGGCCTTAAATTATGGATTCTTTAAGTTAAGAGGTAATATGAAGTCCCGTGCGTGCGTGCAAAGTCGCTTCAGTCGTGTCCGACTCTTTGTGACCTTGTGGACTGGAGCCCACCAGGTTCCTCCGTCCATGTTATTTCCCAGGCAAGAACATTGGAGTGGGTTGCCATGCCCTCATCCAGGGGATCTTCCCAACCCAGGGATTGAACCGCGTCTCTTACGTCTCCTGAATTGGCAGGCAGTTTCTTTACCAGTAGCCCCACCTGGGAAGCCAGGAGAAATATCAGTAACCTCAGATATGCAGACAACACCACCCTTATGGCAGAAAGTGAAGAGGAACTAAAAGCCTCTTGATGAAAGTGAAAGAGGAGAGTGAAAAAAATTGGCTTAAAGCTCAACATTCAGAAAACGAAGATCATGGCATCTGGTCCCATCACTTTATGGGAAATAGATGGGGAAATAGTGGAAACAGTGTCAGACTTTATTTTGGGGGCTCCAAAATCGCTGCAGATGGTGACTAAAGCCATGAAATTAAAAGACGCTTACTCTTTGGAAGGAAAGTTATGACCAACCTAGATAGCATATTGAAAAGCAGAGACATTACTTTGCCAACAAAGGTCTGTCTAGTCGAAGCTATGGTTTTTCCAGTGGTCAAGTATGGATGTGAGAGTTGGACTGTAGAGAAGGCTGAGCACCGAAGAATTGATGCTTTTGAACTGTGGTGCTGGAAAAGACTCTTGAGAGTCCCTTGGACTGCAAGGAGATCCAACCAGTCCATCCTAAAGGAGATCGGACCTGGCTGTTCATTGGAAGGACTGATGTTGAAGCTGAAACTCCAATACTTTGGCCACCTCATGTGAAGAATTGACTCATTGGAAAAGACTCTGATGCTGGGAGGGGAGGGATTGAGGGCAGGAGGAGAAGGGGATGACAGAGGATGAGATAGTTGGATGGCATCACTGACTCGATGGACATGAGTTTGGGTGATATCCAAGAGTTGGTGATGGACAGGGAGGCCTGGTGTGCTGCGATTCATGGGGTTGCAAAGAGTTGGACACGATTGAGCTACTGAACCGAACTAAGTTGAGAAGGAGCTATAAGATGAGCAAAATTTTAGACTTGATTTAGTTCTTGGTGAATTCTTATGAATTAGGGTTAATATCATGAATGGAAATTCTGAGATATCAAGCCAGATTTCAGGATACAAACCTTTTCCCTCTTATTAGTTGCAAACAAATACCCATTTTATTCATTCACCAAATAGTTACTGAGTGCCTACTATGTTCCAGGCAGTTTTGTATAGGGACTTTTCATCTTTCAAGCTTTTATGAAAATTCAAACCTTGAATTTTCTCCCAGATATGCCTGACTGCAAAGTCTTTGCTTTTACCTTATGCTCCAGGACGAGAGCTGGGATTTAGAGCATCGTTAGGGTTAGATGTCACTGCAGGGTGACTCTCCCGGGCTCTGCTCTTTTCTCTTTAATATTAAAGGGATGCTTATGAGAACCTCAGAAGCTGACCATAGTGTCACACAACCTGCGTGAATTCCTTATTGGATCTTAAAGGCTCTGCAGGTTTTTCCCCAGAAATGGCAGCATCCTGGCAGTGGTACAGGGTGGAAGGAGCTGCATCTGGAGGCGGGAGGCTCACTTGGAGGTGAGGGTCTCCTGAGGAGCTGTGTATCCTTGGACAAGACCCTCAGTTTCTTTCGGGAAAAGTCCTAAAACTCTTTGTTTCCTTTCCATTTTAAGTGGAAACAGGAACACCTACTGTATTCATTCACCAGCTTAATCGTTCATCCGTTCGCTTGCTCCTCTGCCAGCAATGTCCTAATTTACGGAGTTCTCAGAGTGAGCAAGACATTCCTGTTCTTAAGGAGCTTACTTTCTAGTGTGGAAACTGACCGTACACAATACACCAATACATGAAAAAGTCTGGATTGTTGAAGTTCTGTGGAGGGAAAAATATACCCAAACCATGGCTGTGGAGAGAGAGAGATGGCCTGGGTCAGAGGGGAGAACATTCTAGATTGGGTGGCCAGGAGGGCCTCCTGAGGGAATCACCTATAAACCGCAGTCATAAAAGGGCAAGAAGCGTGTTGGGGGCAGTGCCAGCAGGGGAAGGGAAGAGAGGGAAGAGCACATGCGCTGAGAGTGTCTGCAGAGGAAGACCTTGGACCAGCGAGGTCAGGGCCCAGTGATGTGACGTGTGTGCAGACACTTTGTGTATTGTAAATAATCATACAGAGACTATTTTTAATTCCCTCCTTCCCACTCACCTTTTCCTTCTTTCCTGCCCCCCGACCCCGCATCCCTTCCAGTGTGTCTCTTATCCCAGTGCATCCCAAACACTGATTTAAAAAAGAAGTCGTTTTATTTTTTCGTCTCCTTCTGTCACGCTCTGGTCCTTTGGTCAAAGGTCCCAGCACCTGTCAAGTAGCGGCAGAGTTTCCTGTATGCTGAGGTTGACTTCGGTAGACTGGCAGTGCTGAGTTCACGGGCCACACCTTGAAGAGCACCTTTTGACACCATAGGGCCCACCCCCACTCCCAGGCTTGGTTCGTGGGGGTCCCCAGTTGGTCATTCCCCAGGCTGAAATGACCAGTGTCAATGTGGTGGTGTTGTGAGGAGCGCAGAGGAGGGAGCATGGTGCTGGCCAAGTCAGGCTCAGGGAAGAGCCGGGGGAGGGGTGGCTTCAGGGTGGAGCAGGTCTGAAGGCTGAACTGGAGTTTGCCATGCAGATAGGGCAGAGTGCAGAGCAAGGGGGTCTGTAACCTTCTGCCTCTGGTTAGTTTTGCTGTTTGTCAGCGTATCGCGTGAATAGCAGCATTTTATTTCAACGGGACCTGGGGTTCAAAAGCACACCCCATCTGGCCCTCGGTGTATTCTCTAATTTACACAGGCCTTCCAGACTCTGAGACAGGGGCCCAGAGACTGGTGTAAAGAGTCACCCTTAGTTTTTCCCTGATACTGTCGTAGAATCAAAACAGCCCAATTAGCCCAGGGCCAGGGCAGCTCTGTGGGAGATTTCATAAAGACTCTAGACAGGCAGGCATTTTCCACTCGATCTCAATTCCTTTCACAGAATTTGAAAAGCCAGGGGGAAGCGTCCAAGAAGGGCAGGGTCCTTGCCAAGGTGAATTTCAAGCTGACTCGAAGAGGTTTGAGCAATAATGGCCACCTCCTGAGTGGGGAGTGGACAAGCTTATTAAAACCATCAAAGCGCCTGGGGGTATTGTGACAGGCTGGGGCTGGTTCTCCTGCCCTGTGACTCTTACATGCTCGGGAGTGGAGGGCCTGCACTGTCTGGGTGTGGAATCAATAAATCCGAATGTCACATTTCCAAGGGCAGTCATGTTTGTTAAGGGTGACCCAGGTGTTTTCCTGACACCCCAGAGGACTTTTAGCATCTTGGGAGGTCTCAGTTCTGCTGAAACACAAAGACAAAAATCATAGACTCTTGGCTTTCCAACACCAGAAAACAAGAGTTCTCTCATTTTATCTTTATTTTTTTAAACAGCTGAAAATGAAGCAGAAATTGTTTGGAAGACTTAACTGCTGGAGTGTTCCTCTAGGCAGGGAGATGGAATCGCTCTGGGCCCTCTTTTCAATAGGTACTTTCAGTTTGGCAGACATAAGCTCATTATCCTTCTCTTGGATACTTTTCCTGCCCTGTGATAGGAAAAACAACAACAACAAGGTGGAAATGTAAAGGTTTGGAAAGAGCCCAGGAGTCAATGAAGGAGATTATATCTTATCATTCAGTTTCAGGCTCCATGGGCACCATGCGTGTTTCCATCAGCTAGAACTGTTTACAGCAGAGGGCTGCCACTTCATGGCAGTTTGAAGCAGAGTGACTCAAGGCTTTGGACTCTGGAATCATCGAGACCCAGAATTGAATTTTGACCTGGCTACTTCCGAGCTGGCGTAAGTCATCTCATCTCTCTGAATCTCTATTCCCCATGTGCAAAATTTGAAATCGATGGCACTCATGAAAGTGCTTTACCAGGGGCTTGTTCAGCTTCACCAGGACTCCCTCAGCACAGTGCCTGGTACACAGGACACTTGCAATTAATGCTGGATGCTAACATCATGTGGTTTATTATTACTTTCTCAGCCAACTCAACATCTGGGGGACCATTACTAAATCTGTCCTCTGTGGACACCATTGCTGATTGTGATCATTGGGTCACTTCTCTGCCATTGGTTGCCCCACCAATCAGACCACCAATATATGGATTTTTTTTTCTCATTTGTTTGATTCGAGGCAGCAATGAGCTTATAGCACTGCTGTGCCAGCTGCTATGGTGGACATAGACAGTAGACTAAAAATGGCAGAAGGAATTGACACTTAGTGAAGATTCCCAAAGAGCTTTATCTACTTCATCCAGTTTAATTATCACAGCAGCTCTGCATGGTAGGGATATGATTGCCACGTCACGAATGAGTCCTGAGAGTTTAGGTGACTTGCCTGTGCTCACTCAGCATGTAAGGGAATGGCCGGGACTTACATCCATGTCTTTGCCTTATGGGATAGTGCTGTGGTCCTGCAGCAGACCACCCTTTGATGGGCTCACCAGTGGTTAGGTGAGAGGAAATGCACGTACTGAAAGGCAGGTCTAGACTGATAGATTGCTACCCCATCTGAGTGGGAAGGGCAGTAGTGGAACATGGCAGACGGGCTGCCAGCCTCATCCCCATCCTCTTGCCTGAAACTGTTTGTCCACAGCCACTGCTGTGGGGGAAACACGCCTGGCCCTGGTTCCACAGTGGTCTGAGCCAGTGGTGGACGGTGACCCAGCTGGGAACAAGCTGATGCTCTCTACTGTTTTAGGACTTCTGGAGGGTATAGTGATTAGAGTCGGGTGTTCGAGTTAGGAGGTGGTGCAGTGCTGGGGATGGTGTGCTCCTGTCCCGTGACTGTGTAACAAATAATGGAACATTTGCTAGATTAAAACAGCACCGACTCAGTGGCCTGCAGCTCTGGAGGTCAGAGGTCCAGGCCCTAGTGGCTGGGTTCTTCCACAGCCTACAGTCTCACAAGACTGGAGCTGCTGGAATGTACTTCTAGCTCTCTGGGGGCAGTCGACCAGTAGCCGTAGAGTTCTTATCTCCTTGCTGACTGTTGCTGGGTCTCCTCTTAGTTCCTTGGTGCTCACTGCAGTCTTGGCCTTGTGGCCCACTTCGTCCCCAAGGCCAACACTGGAGAATTTCCCTCATGTTTAATTCCTTTCCTTCTTGTTGTTTGGTCATTAAGTCACGTCTGACTCCTTGTGACCCCACGGACTATAGCCTGCCAGGCTCCTCTGTCTGTGGGATTTCCCAGGCAAGAATACTGGAGTAGGTTCCATTTCCTTCTCCAGGGGATCTTCCCAACTGAGGGATCGAACCCATGTCTCCTTCACTGGCAGGCAGATCCTTTGCCACTGAGCCACCAGGGAACAAGCCCTTTCCTGCTTCTACTCTTTTTCTCAGGAAGAGCTCAGACAGTCAGGCTCGCCCAATACCCCTTTTCCTTAAAGTCCACTGTGCCATTTAACGTCACCTGATCATGGGAGTGAGGTCCATCACACTCAGGATCCGGGAGGTTACGTGGGCATGTCCACCGGGGAGTGGGAACTCATAGAGGCATCTTAGGATTTTGCCTGATAGAGATGAAGTTGCCCTTTGGGGGCCATGTGCAAACCAGATGAAGAAGCCTGGAGGGGGAAGGAGAGAGGGAGGCACTATGTGAGCAGGATCATGGCTGGGCAGCCCTGGGGAGGGCTCCACACGTGCCCGCGTGCAGAGAGGTTAGCTGCCCTTTTTCCTGGGGCACTTCTGGTTTCCATCAGGCTCTGGTGCAGTTCAGCCTCTGGCTCTTGGGTTCTGTGTGAGGGCTCGGTGTATCTGGGATGAATTTTCTTTCGTGCTGTGCTACCTTGAGAGGATTTGTTTTCTGTTACCTGAGTGGATGTGAATCTCCATCCATAAACTCAGATGCAGGCAGATTTTCTTTTCTTTTCTCTATAAATCAGACTAATTTCTCTCTGGAGCCACTTTCCACTTAGAAACAGCCTCAGTCAATTCAGAACTTCCTTTGGTTTTGCGTATATGCTGTCTATGCCCCCGCCCCCTGCCCCCTTGGGCTTCCTCATAGCCGTGCACACCCATAGACTTTCACACCGGGTATCCATCTCTTTGCCTGGGCTCTGCCCTTTGGGCCGGGGCTTCTCTCTGCCCTCCCCATTCCTTCCTGGGCGGAGGTGTTCATGCCCCCTGGGAGTATCCCTCAACCAGTGGGGCCCTCAGTGGGTTTCTTTGCCGGTGTATTTGCCCCTCATCTCTGCAGTGGGGAAATCCTGGAGGCCAGGGTCTTCATTTGTTTCCAGAGTGACAGGCACAAAGCGGTCACTGTCCCCTTTGCTGAGTAATTGCTTTCTCCCTACTGATGGGCCTATGGATTAGCTCTGGAGTAAAGAGTCAGCCTGCAGTGCAGGAGATGCGGGTTTGACCCCTGGCTTGCGAAGATCCGCTGGAGAAGGGCATGATGACCCACTCCCAGTATTCTTGCCCAGAGAATCCCGTGAACAAAGGAGCCTGATGGGCTACAGTCCAGTGGGTCACAAAGAGCTGGAGGCAACCGAGCACATCTGCATAGAAAATGCTCACACCCACAGGACCTGCTTCCAGAGAAAAGCACCCTAAGACACACACAGCCAAGACTTGCAGGGGCAGGGGGCTGGGGGTGGTCCTTGATGCCCCTGGTCAGAGAAGTACAGCTGAGATGCCCATCTCCCTGTGCTTTCCTAAGGCAGCAGATTGTCTCACAGATTCGACCTCCTGCTTCCAGCCAACCTTCTTGCTATTTCTGGCTGCCCATCCTGACCCCATTATACAACTGGGTTAGTGGGGGTCCTGGAAGGAGACAGATGGTACACTCAAGCTGAGTATTTTGAGAAGACTGTACAAGGTATGAGACGGATGTAAAAAACCATAAGAGATGGTGCAGGGAAATATCCCACTCCAGTCTGGGGGTGTGGGGAGCACTGCCCTCCTAGGGCTGAAGGGGCCAGGGAAGGAGCCCTTCCAGGAAGCTGAAAAGGTGTAGTTGTAAGGAGAGCGCTCCCGCACAGGAGCTGTGGACTTTGGTCATCATGGAGCCAGACTTCAGTCAGACCAGAGGCTGAGGGAGTATTTACTCAAGCATCACTCTCCTTCCTGTCCATTTACTGCCGGTGCACCCCTGGGGACCCCAGTTGAAGGCTGCAGGGCGCAGGGACCACCTAGCCTTGTCCACACACATCAGCCCTCTGAGGAGAGAGGAGGGTGGAGACAGCTCAGCCGAGACCTGAAGGGGGCAGATGGAGGCCGTGCAGCTATCGCCGTGCTCTCTCTGCTTCCCATGGACTCTGCAGGAAGTGGGCTTGGGCACAGACCTCGGGTACCCTTAGCTCTGGAGCGGCATTATGGGTGCATGTGTTTGTGTGTATGGAAATTGTTTGGTAACTGCACTGGTTTCCTGTGACTGTTACAACTTCAGTGGCTTAAGGCAAGAGTTTATTCTCTTATAGCTGGAGGTCAGAAGTATGTAGAGAGTCATATTTGGCCCACTGCTGCTGCTACCGCTGCTAAGTCGCTTCAGTCGTGTCCGACTCTGTGTGACCCCATAGATGGCAGCCCACCAGGCTACCCTGTCCCTGGGATTCTCCAGGCAAGAACACTGGAGTGGGTTGCCATTGCCTTCTCCAATGCATGAAAGTGAAAAGTGAAAGTGAAGCTGCTCAGTCGTGCCAACCGTTCATGGCACTTTCCAGGCAAGAGCACTGGAGTGGGGTGCCATTGCCTTCTCCAGCCTGGCCCTCTAGGCCAAAGTAAAGAAGTCAGTACAACGGGCCCCTTTTGGAGACTCCAGAGGAGAATGTTTTCTTGCCTTTTCTAGCTACTAGAAGCCACCTGCCCTCTTTGGATCCTGGCCTCTTCCTTCATTTTCACAGTGCGTCACTCCAGTCTTTGCTTCCTTCATCATGTTGCCTCCTCCTCTCTGTAGTCGATCTCCCTCTATCTCCCTCTTCTAAAGAGCTTTGTGATTATGTGTTAAGCCCATTAGGGTAATTCAGGGTAGTCTTCCCATCTCAAGATATTTAATCACATCTGCAAAGTCCCTTTTGCCATGAAGAGTGAAAGTTGCTAAGTTGTGTCCGACTCTGCGACCCCATGGATCATAGTCCGCCAGGCTCCTCTGTCCATGGGATTCTCCAGGGAAGAATACTAGAGCGGGTAGCCGTTCCCTTCTCCAGGGGAATCTTCCCAGCCCAGGGATTGAACCCGGGTCGCCCACATTGTAGGCAGATTCCTTACTGTCTGAGCCACCATAGACGGTAACAGGCTCACAAATTGCAGGGATTAGGATCTGGACATCTTTATTCAGCTCACCAGAGTAGGAATGGACTCTCTAAAATTAAAAAAATTTTTTTAATTTAATTTTTCATTCTAGTATAGTTGATTTATAATGTTTCGGGTATACTAGAAAAGTGACTCAGTTAGCCCGTGTCCCCTGCGTTGTAGATAGACGCTTTACTGTCTGAGCCGCCAAGGAAGTCGTACGTAACACACACACACATATATTCTTTTTCAGGTTCTTTTCCCTTACAGTTTATTGCAATATATTAAATATAGTTCCCCGTGCTACACAGTAGGACCTTGTTGTATCTATTTTATATGTACTAGTGTGTATCTGTTAATCTCAAACTGCTTATTTATCGCTTCCACTCACCCTTCCCTTTTGGTAACCATAAGTTTGTTTTCTATGTCTGCGAGTCTGTTTCTGTTTTGTAAATAAGTTCTTTAGAGTTCCCATATAAGTGGTATCATATGGTGTGTGTCTTTCTATTTCTGACTTACGTCACTTAGTGGGATCATCTGTAGGTCCGTCCGCGTTGGTGCAAATGGCATTATTTCATTCTTTTCTTAATGGCTGAGTAATATCCCATTGTATATATGTACTGCATCTTCTTTATCCATGCATCTCTTGACGGGTATTTGCATAGTTCCATGTCTTGGCTGTTGCAAATAGTGCTTCTGTGAACATTGGCCTGCATGTGTCTTTTCGAGGAATGGACCCTTGAGTCAGTGGCTTGAGATCACATCTCAGCCCTGACATTTATTAGAGTCATGACCTCAGACAAATTACTTAGTCTCTGTGAGTCTCAGTTTCTTCATCTGTTGAATGGGGAAAGCAGTAACACACACATAGTGTCATTATTCTAAGGATGGAATGAGAACACTAAGGCAAAGTGCTTACCCCAGGACAGGGTCAGCGTTCAGGAAATGCTGCTGTCATTATTTTTCTGATGCTGTTTAGGGCCTGGCCCGTGTATCCAGTGCTTTTGTCTGCAGCACTCATTTTCTTCTTCAGCTAATAGCACTTCAGTTTTTCTTAGGGGACTTCCGCTACCTCGTTCTCTGTCCAAAGGGTTTATGTGGGGCTGAATTTATTCCCAGCCCCAGGGATGGACATGGGGCCCAGGCCTAAACTCACCAGTATGGTTTATCCTTGCTTTGGTCTTGGATTGGTTTAAGGATGAGCATGGGAGTCAAACTGTCCCAAGCAGCATGAATCCCTACTTGTCCAGGGGTGCCCAAAGAATAGAGTTGCAGAGGGCAGATGTATGAAGCTGTAACAATGAGCAGAGGTTTTGTTTTGTTTTGTTTTGTTTCTCTTTTAAAGTGTTACCACACTGTTAAGCCACCTGGAGGGTGGGAGGAAGAATCAAGATTAAGGAGAGAGAACTCTGAAATCTGTGATGAAGCCTCAAATCCAGCTCATCCTGAAACCAGTGCTTCTGTGGTCTTTCCAGTTACATGAGCCAACACAGTCTCCTTCTTACTTAAGCCAATTTTAATTGGGTTTTTGGTCATTTTGGGCCTTTCCTGGTGTCTCAGATGGTAAAGAATCTGCCTGCAGTGGGGTAGACCCTGGTTCGATCCCCGGGTTGGAAAGCTCCCCTGGAGAAGGGAATGGCAACCCATCCAGTATTCTTGCCTGGAGAATTCCACTGACAGAGGAGCCTGGTGGGCTACAGTCCATAGGGTCACAAGAGTTGGACACAACTGAGTGACTTAACACTTTCTCCTGGTCATTTTTAATCTGAAAGATTTCTCATGGAGCCATGGGGAATGCGGGTCCTTTCTCTTTGAGAGAGAATAGAGATTTCCTGGCCGTCCCTTGGCCTGAGAAGAAGCCTCAGCCATGTGTCTGAGGCTGTGGAATATTCCTGGGGAACAGGGAGGCTCCCGACCTTCTTCCCTATGGTTCACAGTGTCAGCGATGACAATGATGGTAGCTTAGCTGCTCCTGTGTGCCCCCTGGGAGGCTAAGTCATTTCTAATTCTTGCACCAGTGCTTCGAGGAAAGGATTAGTTTATAGACAAGGAAGTGAATGAGAGTGCAGGGAGGTAAAGTAAAATTTCCAAGGTCAAATCACTCACAGCGGACAGAAGTAAGAGGCACACCTGGGTCTTTCTAGGTCCTGTCTCCTCTGCTGCAGTGCGTCCCAGAGGCATTCAGGGACCAGTCCCATGACCGAGCTTTAGATGAGTCTGTCTGCCGGAGGCACACCCAGGTGGCCCTCCTGGGGACTGGGGCTCCCCTTCTCTTGGGCTGTGCTCTGCTCATCAGAAGGTACACTGACCCCTGGACTCCGAGACTCCCCCACTTTGCCTGCATCCATCTCCCCTCCCTCCACATTTCCCCATCTTTTACTTAAATCTCCGTATGTGTTGTGTTTGTACCCAGAGAATTTCCCTCAGTGTTCAAATCATGCTGTTGCCACTCTTTCATCCACAGACGTATTCCTTTTAAAGGTGTACATCTAAACTGAGACAAGTATACAATGTAAAGCCATAGAAAATAGTTACTGCCTTTTGAGCCATCGCATCCTAAGGTAGATAATAATAGCAATGGACCAGTGAATAGCAAGCATCAAACAAACACGTCCACACATGTCAAGAGAGAACAGCGCATTATAATGATGAATGCAGGTATACCTGAGTCTCAGCTTTACACCCACCACTTTGTAATCTGGGAAGGCTACTTAATCATCTACCTCTCGGGATATTCAACTAAAAATCGGAAATGGTAATAATATCTCATAGGGTCCCTGTGGGGATTATAGTTTTTATGTGGGAGGACTGTAAATGTGGAGTGGCAATTATAAATGTCAAGCACTTAGCCCAGTGCCTGACTCATAATGAGAACTCTATAATATTAACTATCTTTATTAGTGTATGTATATATAAGAAAAAACAGTCATAATATATATACTCTCTGTGTAATATGCACAAGTGTGGAATCAGATTTGTAAAAGAATAATGGAGGCTGGAGAAGGCAGTGGCACCCCCACTCCAGTACTCTTGCCTGGAAAATCCCATGGGTGGAGGAGCCTGGTGGGCTGCAGTCCATGGGGTCGCGAAGAGTCGGACACGACTGAGCAACTTCACTTTCACTTTTCACTTTCATGCATTGGAGAAGGAAATGGCAACCCACTCCAGCGTTCTTGCCTGGAGAATCCCAGGGACGGGGGAGCCTGGTGGGCTGCCGTCCATGGGGTCACACAGAGTCGGACACGACTGAAGTGACTTAGCAGTAGCAGCATATATATATATATATATATATATATATATATATTTATTTAGTTATGGCAGTTTGGCCCTAGAAACCAGACAACTCTTTAGAGAGGATGCTTTTCATGAGAAAAATGGAGTCTTTTATCCATTCAGACTGTAGTCAGGGACTAAGAGCCACAGCTTTTGACACACGGTCTCTGATGTACTCAGACAGTCAGGGTATAGAAATGTCTCATTGGGACATATCAGGACCAACCGCCAATTGTCAGGGGCACCAGTGAGACAAGGGATCATTCTTGAAGAGTGCTACCCACAAATGATTCAGGAGTTGTTGTTGATGTCCAGGGCCCCAGGTCTCAGCAGAGGGAGCAAGATAGGAAGTACCGTCAGGCGCTGATATGGCAGATCTCACACGACTCTCACACCCACTCCTTTACCACGTTTTATGTCTCCTCAGTCTTCATGTGCTGTTGGCACACTTCGATTCTCCTTCTCTGAGAGCTGCCACCGGAGCAGTGCACCCTTGAAGCCCTGCCTCTACTGGCCTGACGCCATCATCTAGCATCGTTGACTAAACGGTTGGGCCTATCAGTCCCTACTCTAGGAGTCTGGAATTTGCAATGTGTCATTGCTAGTGAGCTTTCTGAACTGAGGGCTTAACAGCTCGGGTACTTGGGAGAGTGAGGGCCAGGCGAAGATGAAGAGGAGTAGGAATGAGAGCGAGAGAAAGAGGGGGAAAGAGAGAAGGGATGATGCCTCAGGTCCCGACTGCTCTTCAGGTCTTGGTTCTGCCACCTGCCTCTGCCCACCCCCACCCCCAAAACCATCACTCTTGAATATTTTTAAGTCCTAATAAATGCCACTCACTTTTTGGGCTTCCCTGCTAGCTCAGCTGGTGAAGAATTCACCTGCAATGCAGGAGACCCCAGTTCGATTCCTGGGTCGGGAAGATCCCTTGGAGGAGGGCATAGCAACCCACTCCAGTATTCTAGCCTGGAGAATTTCATGGACTGAATAGCCCATGGGGTTGCAAAGCATCGGATGCGACTGAGTGACTTTCACTTCACTTCACTTTTTTGTAATACTAGCTTGAACATGTCCTGTGTTAACTTTAAAAAGTATGTAAACAGATAATATCCAAGTTTCCCAATATTTCTTTTAATCTCTTTTTAAGTTTAAATTTATTAATTTAAGATTTCTTTTTAATTAAGGGTACCATGTACACAGTTAACAGACACCTATCATATTGAGGGGAAACATTTGCAATGTCTAAACTGACAAGTTATAATTTCTAGACTATATGAAAACTTTAAAAAATTAATAAGAAAAACCCAACACTCCAACAGAAAAACAGACAAAAGATATGAGTGGGTATAATATAAAGGATAGACTCTCAAATGGCTAAGAAGCATATAGCGAATACTCTAATTCATTAATAATCAAGAATTAATAGTAAAGCATTGATGAGTTACTAATATCATTTGACATCCATTCCCAGGTGGCTCAGATGGTAAATAATCTGCCTGTAATGCAGGAGGCCCAGATATGATCCCTGGGTCTGGAAGATCTCCTGGAGAAGAGAATGGCTACCCACTCCAGTATTCTTGCCTGGAGAATTCCATAGACAGAAAAGCCTAGTGGGCTATACATTCCACGGGGTCACAAAGAATTGGACACCGCTGAGCAACTAACACTTTCACTTTTCAGGCTGGCAAAATATAGAAAATCTGGACAGGGGAGACGTGGGGATCATGTAAACCTGCACAGCCATCCTGGAGAGTTTGGCATTCTTGGTTGTGTGACATCTGCTTGTAGTCTGCTCTTGGTGTATAGCTCAAAAATACCCACATTGGTCTACAGGAGGCATGTAGAGATCTCATCATCTCAGCTTGTTTGTGGAGGTGAGGAGTTGGAAGTGATTCTACCATCCAAGGAATGCAGAGGCAAAATGTGGTTTTGCATACATGAATAGCAGAAATGGACTTGAGCTGTCTATAACAATGAGGACATTTAAGAAATTAGTGCTAATATCCAAAGTATATAAAAAAACTCATAGAACTCCAAAGTAGAAAACCAAGCAATCTGATTAATAAATGGACAGAAGATCTGAAAAGATATTTTTCCAAGGAATACTTACAGATGGCCAACAGGCACATGAAAAGATGATCAGCATAACTAATTATCAGGGAAATGAAAATCAAAACAACAATGAGGTAGTGTTGCTATTGTGCTGAGCTGTATCATCTCACACCTGTCAAAATGACTCTTTTCAAAAAGACAAGAAATTACAGGTGTTGGCAAGGATGTGGAGAAAAGGGAACACTCCAGCACTGTTGCTGGGAATATAAATTGATGCAACCACTATAGAAACAGTATGGAGGGTCCTCAACAAATCAAACCTAGAACTGCCATATGATTCAGAAGTCCCATTTCTGGGTATTCATCTGAGGAAACCAAAAGCACTAATTCGAAAAGAGACATGCACCCCCATTCACTGTAGCATTATTTACAACAGCCAAGATACAGACACAACTCAGTGTCCATTGATGGATAAATCAATAAAGAAATTGTGATTTGTACACACACACTCACAGTGAAATACTATTCAGACCTAGAAAAGGGTGAAATCTTGCCATTTATGACATCATGAAGGGACCTTGAGGGCATTATGCTAAATAAAATAAATCAGAGAAAGAAAAATACCATATCATCTTGCATATGTATAATCTAGAAAAAAATCAATAAATACAAGAAGTAAAACTAAGCTCACAGATACAGCAACAGAATGATGGTTGTAAGGTGGGAAATGGGGCAGGGGTAATGGATGAACTGTAGTTTTTAGTTTAAATAAAAAAAATTTAAAAAGCTAGTGCTTAGTAGAGGTTGGAAGGAAGCGTAATGAGGTGTGCCACATTCCACATAAGAGTGATGCTGCAGAGGAAATGACAGCACATATTTATAGCGTGGACCTAAAAACCAGGAGAATGGCTGCTGATGGGGAGGGAAACGGGGAAAAGAAAAGTCATAAGAAGTGTGGGTAAATGAAGCAAGAGTAGGCTCTTGTCCAGACTGATCATGATAATGTCCCATGGACCAAGGGATATGATTAACTCCACGCTTTCCATAGAGGTCCACGTTTTGGTCATGTGGGGTGACTCGAGTAGCCCTGGCTTTGCCTAAAAGCCTCAGGCAGTGGGAGTGGAGAGGTGGGTGGCGCAAGGACCCTCGGCAGCATCCTCTGTGTTGCTTACATCCTGTTTTCTACCAGATGAGTTTGGGTGACTCAATGCATGTGGAGGTTTTATTTTGTTTCCAGCTTCTCCCATCCACTATTTCTTGCCCTTGAATTGGAAGGATTTATTACGGTTACAAGGCTTTATCTTCTCCTTTTCTCTGTTCTGTTCAGTTCTCTTTAATTTAAACCTTGCTTTCTCCTTCTCCAGATTGCTTTGGATTCAAACTTGCTCCCAAAGCATTGCCAGATCCCTTCCCCTTGCCAATAAGGCTTGGCACAGTCGCAGCCTCCTTGTGTGAAAATGTTTTTCGTGGCAGTGTCTCTCAGCTGACTGTGGTGATGTCATAGGTGGCCTCAGCACGCAGGACAGATGTGCCATGTAACAGGGGTCGTGAGGCTGCCATGAAAATCAAACCGTGTGCCTTGGGCATAGGATACTGGCAGCAACTGTGTGTGGCAGTATGCGCTTGGGGATTCAGCTGGTCCATAGGACTGTTATCCTTTTCAAGTAGGTTGGGCCACTCCCTGGCTGATTACACACCTGAAATTCTATTTTATGCAAAGCTTACATGATTTTATAAAAGGAACAGGCTCCTTAAATTGTGAGCTGGTTTGACCCAGTCTCACTGATGGAAGTAATAAGCAACTATATAGAAATGTGTCCTTTCTGGACTGCCCGACTGAAATGCTTAATATTTACCAAACAAACATGTTGAGATCAGTTGCCCTTTTTCTGTTGGTTTCTGTTTGCAAATCATGACTTTGATGATTGAATTTTACAGTCTTCCATGTGGTAGATTTATTTTTTGGGCTCCAAAATCACTGCAGATTCTGATTGCAGCCATGAAATTAAAAGACACTCCTTGGAAGGAGAGTTATGACCAACCTAGACAGCATATTAAAAAGCAGAGACATTACTTTGCCAACAAAGGTCCGTCTAGTCAAGGCTACAGTTTTTCCAGTAGTCATGTATGGATGTGAGAGTTGGACTATAAAGAAAGCTGAGCGCCGAAGAATTGATGCTTTTGAACTGTGGTGTTGGAGAAGACTCTTGAGAGTCCCTTGGACTGCAAGGAGATCCAACCAGTCCATCCCAAAAGACATCAGTCCTGGGTGTTCATTGGAAGGACTGATGTTGAAGCTGAAACTCTAATCCTTTAGCCACCTGATGTGAAGAGCTGACTCATTTGAAAAGACCCTGATGGTGGGAAAGATTGAAGACGGAAGGAGAAGGGGATGACAGAGGATCGGATGGTTGGATGGCATGACTGACTCAATGGACATGAATTTGGGTGGATTCCGGGAGTTAATGATGGACAGGGAGGCCTGATGTGCTGTGGTTCATGGAGTTGTAAAGAGTCGGACATGACTGAGCAGTTGAACTGAAACTGAAATGTGGTAAGATAATTTTTCTGGTCTTGGCCTGTAGTCCTGTTTGGATAAGATCCCATCCCACTGAAGTTCCAAAAGTCTGAGTGAACAAGTTGGAGAACCAATAAAGGGGAAGGAGACACACACACTCACTCACTCACACACTCACTCACACACTCACTCACTCACTCACTCACTCACTCACTCACTCACTCACTCACTCACTCACTCACTCACTCACTCACACACTCACTCACTCACTCACTCACTCACTCACTCACACACTCACTCACTCACTCACTCACTCACTCACTCACACTCACTCACTCACACACACTCACTCACACACTCACTCACTCACTCACACACTCACTCACTCTGTGTGTCTGTTTCCATGAGAGGGAGTCAGTGAAGCAGAGAGAGACACAGAGAGGAAGTCAGCATCAGAGCAGCCCGAGAAGCTGTCCGCTGTGGTCAGGGACATATGTAATGGTCACCATATTCCCAGAGGAGTAATGATGACTCGGATGTTCTCTGTGGTGGCTGGAGATTTGGATTCCATCTTGGCCAGTGGGATGAGGGATGTGGAAGTGGAGAATAGATCTCCCTTCCACTTCAGTCAGTGTTTTCTCCATTTCTTGTAGGCACAAGCCTCCCTGGGCGTGATTGCTGAAGAAACTGAAGTTATAAATATGTGTAATGTTCTAATTCTATTTTTGTTGGGCAGGAGGGAAATTGGAAAAGGCAACTAATTTCCTTAAAAAACAAAATGCATCAATGCATTATGCTAAAACATGGATGAACCTCAGAAACATGCTGAGTGAAAGAACCAAATGCAAAAGACCACATTATTATATGATTCTGTTTATGTGAAATTGCCAGTAAAGGCCATAGGTAGAGACAGAAAGTTGACTGATAGCTGCCCAAAGCCAGGAGTGGGAACCACAGGTGACTGCAGATGGACAGAGCAGATCTTTGTTGGGCTGATGGAAGTGTTCTAGTATTAAATTCTGGTCCTGGTTGCATAACTCTGTGAGTTCACAGAAAAATGTTGAATTTATATTTAAGACAGGTGAAGTTTATGGTGAAGAAAGTATACCTCAAATATGTATATTTGTTTAAAAAGAAGATAATTGTGCTCAATGATGTTATAGGTTACTGCTGTTTGGTTCTGTACAAGTTGACGGTGTAAGCCAGATCTTGTTTCCTAGTCTGGAGGAAGTGGATTCCTGGTGCCAGGAGACACTCACTTTCTATTGGTTTGTATGGAGCTGCCCTGCGTGCCATCCAGCTGCTGTCTGAGGACGGGAGGGACTTGTCGCTGGGCGGGTCACTCTGCACAGAGTGGCCCCGTGCCTGCCTCCCGGCCCCACACGGGCTCTGCACCTCCTCAGCGTGTGGTCTTCTCTCTGTGAAAGATGGTCTCTCTTGGACAGTGGAGTTATCACTCATCAGCCCTGGGCTGGGAAGGCAGTCCAGTGCTCATCTTAGAAGCCTACGATTTTTCAGGTGTGGTTTTCTGGGGGTCCATGTCCCACGCAGGACACGCGCTCTTCCAGGATGAGAGCCTCTGAGAGTCGTCCCAGTGTTCTCAGCGCTTGGTGCATCGTGGACGCACAGTCATTCGTCACTGGTCTGAGAGGAGTCCGTCTGCTCAAGAGTTGCTGCTGACCTTGTGGAAGGGGATGGTGATGCTGACTCTCATTAGGGGCAGTAAGGGAGTGCCAAGTCATAAGTAGACTGATTTTTGTTGTGTCAGTTTTCTTTTTCCACAAAACTCCTGACTGAAAAACCACCCAAACTCAGTGTGGAAACAGAGTTGGTCTTCTCACTCATGTTGGTGTTGGCTGGGGGCTGAGGTTGACCGAAGCCTTGCTGGCTGGAGCTTGCCTTGAAGCTGTGGGTTGGGCCCAGGTGTTTTCCATGTCTCTCGTCCTCCTTGCACCAGTGAGCTCCTGACCCATGCTCTTCTCACGGCCACATAGTGTGAGCAGGAGGAGAAAAGTGTGATGCCTCCTAAGGTCTATGCCCGGAGGTGTTACGATGCCACCTGCACCCAGCTGGTGGAAGTTAAGTGTCTTAGCTGAGTCCCACACCAGTGCTTGAGAAATGGACTCAGCCTTTATCAGAAACTGCAGACTCAGTTGCAGTTTCTCTAATGGAGAATTGGAAATAATAATACAAGTACAGTATGCTTACTTGTAAATGCTTTCACCGATAAAGCCATGTGGATCATAGGAAGCATGTTAAGAGTGTGTGTGGAATGCTCTATATGCCCTGTGATTTCCCATCAGATGACTTGTACCAGTCATAAAAATCACTGCTTTCTCATTTCAGCCGGATTTGCTGACCCATCCCTTCCAAAGGCACAAGTTGTCAAGAACGCCAGGTCAACGGGCAGTTCTGCTAAGGTAAGGCCATCACACAGCTCTCGGCAGCTTACAAAGGACAGCTCAAGTGAAAGCCACATGAACTCAAGGCATCGTTTCATTTTCAGAAACCTTGCTCTCACCTGCTGAGGACACCGGAGTCAGAAAGGGACACCCTAGTAGGAAAGGAAAATTGTCCCAGTGCCTATGGAGGGTGCAGGGATATTCTACCCGACAGTAATGGTGAGTTTTCTGAAGGGCTTCCATTTGCTGAGGACACCAGCGGAGCTTGATCATTTAAGTGCTGTGTTTTGACCAGTGTGTTTTCAGGCAGTGCCCATTACTTTGTCTTTCATTAGGTCTCTTTCCAGGCAGGAAAAAGCCTGGGGAGAGAGTTACCCACCAATCAACCACAAAAGCAACTTTGAAAGCCTGAGATGCATCGCGAGGTTGCAGCAGTATCTAATCACTCCTAGCAAGCACATCACAGAGGCCTTGCTGGAGACAGATGCCCTCCATCCTGACCTCGTTTCCTTTCTTTCTGTACCAGTTTGGGAAATTCAGTGTTATGTGTCTGCTCCTTTTTTTTTTTTTTTTTGTTCACCTGGAAAAAAATTTTTAAAGGTTTGTTTGTTCAAAAGTGTGATAGGTGCTGTGAAAGGAAGAGACAGGCTTGCGGTAGAAACTATCAGATGGAGACCTGCAGGTGTGGGGACCAGGAAGAGGAGGCACCCAAGCTTAGGTGACCGGGAGAACGCGAACCAGCCGGTGAAGGGCGAGGGGAGACCACCCAGGGAGGGAGCAGGATGAACAGGGTCCTGAGGCTGAAGAGAAGCCCTGGGTGGGAGCTGGTGAAGCTGGGGAGAAGGGCCTTGGGGTGAGCTTGGAGACAGGCTGGGGCCTCAGGCTGTGATTGGAAATGTGAATTTTTAACAACTTTTATTAAGGTTTGAGGTACACAGAGAAAAGTACATAATCCATAGTACAATTTTTATAAAAACCTAGCTGTGTAACCAGCATTCAAATCAGGAAACGGAACACAGCCCTCAGCCAGAGCACCACTTGACCCCTTTCCAGTCATCATGGACACGCTCCTGCCCAGAGAAGCACTTAGCAGACTTCTGATTGCCCTCGTCAGCTTTGCCTGCTTTTGAATGTAGCGCAAACAAGTCATGCATAAGCACTCTTTTGCTGTCTCTTGTTCAGTATGGCCTTGAAATTCAACCATGTACTTCCTGTGATTTAAGTCATTTTCATTGCTGTTGAATACTCCATTATGTGACTAAACCAAGATTTATCTATTCATCTGCCATTAGTGAGCCTTTGGTTAATTTCCATCTGGGGCTTATTTATGAGTAGTGCTGCTGACAGTGGTCTTGTAGCTGTCTACCTGTGCATGTACATAAGCGTAGCCCTGGCAAGCCCTATGTATATATATATAACAGAGGAGTCTGGGGAGTTGCAAACAGTTGGACATGACTGAAGCAATTTAGCACGTTCACATGCTTACATCGATTTTGGGGGTGTGTGTATGTGTGTAGCTGAGGGTAGGCCTGATGGAGCATAGGGTGTGCATATGCTCAGCTTTAGCAGAAACTGCTTGATAGTTTTCCTGCCATTTTGTACCAAGTCACTCTGTCCCCAGAAGAGGGTGAGCATTCCAGTTGCTCCATACCTGCCCTAATGCTGGATGTTATTCCATATGCCTTGTTCCTTCAGCCATCCTGACGGATGCAGTGGTCTTGCACTGAGACTTGATGAGTGAGGTGAGCCTTTTTCATATGTACGTTGACCATGTGGATGTTCTCTTTTGCCAAATATTTGGCTCATTTTTCTACAGAGTAGTTTCTAATTTTCTTATTTGTCTGGGTCCTTATATATTTAAATATGAATCCTTTGTCAGGTATGTGTTTTGTAAATACCATCTGTTGCTCAACGGGTTGCCTTTTCAATTAATTCTGTTTGATGATTGAAAGTTGTTAATTTCAACATAATTCAGTTTATCTTATTTCCCTTCATTGTGCGTGCTGAGTCACTTCAGTCATGTATGAATCTTTGCGACCCTATGGACTGTAGCCTGCCAGGCTCCTCTGTCCATGGGATTCTCCAGGCAAGAATACTGGAGTGGTTGCTGTGCCCTCCTCCAGGGGATCTTCCCAACCCAGGGATCGAACCCATGTCTCTTATGTCTCCTGCATTGGCAGGCAGTTTCTTTACCACTAGTGATTTTTGTATCCTGTTTAAAACATCTTTACAGATTCCAAGATAAGTGTTTGGAATTTTATCTGTGCAGTAAAGATCCATTGATAGGCATGAGCAGGTAAGTGACAAGACCTGATTTATGTCTGTAGAAATTCATGTATGTTGCTGCTTAGAATTTAAAGGAAAGGTGTGGAGGAAGTGAGTGCGTAGAGGGTCAGCCGCCTTAACACTGGGTGAGAGATGGCAATGAACTGACAGAATTCCTAGGTGGAGGAAAAGCGAGGAGCCGAATGACCCACAGATGGAGGGTTAGAACTGAGTTGTTAGTGAGGCCATTCATTGAGATGGGGAAACTGAAGTGACTATGGGTGGCAAGGAGGGGATGGCTTCTTTGAAAAAAGTGAAATACATATTATATATATTATGTTTGAGATGTTCTGAGGCATGCAAGGGGAAATGTCTGGAGGCATTTAGATATGCTAATTTGGATCTCACACTTGGGGGAGGAGTGTGTGTGTGTGTGTGTGTGTGTGTGTGTGTGTGTGGAGGAGGGGGAGTCTGAATTCAAAGACCCTTAGAACCTTTTCTTATCTTTCCAGAGGAAAACTGATCACTCCTTTCCTTACATACCTCCTTGTTCTGTATAGATTTCTCTCATGGTATCTGTAATTTTTAAAAACAAATCTATCCCACTCAGTTAGTCTGGGAGTTCATTGAGGGCATGAAAAAGTGCTTGTGCTTTGCACGAATCACTCATTTTTGTTAACCAGATGAATGGCTTTTCTTAAAGAAGTAAAACACAACTGAAAAACTAAGACTTTTAAAATCAAAACCTACTAGTCAACCAGAATTCACAAAATGTTCTGCAAATCCCAGTAATAAATCAATAGGATAAAGAAAAAACCTCAGTCCTTGAGTAAATAGAACAAACTTGGCTTCCAGGATATTCAGATTGCCTCCCAACCGTGAGTAATGAAATGATTTTGAGCTGGTGCCTCAGTGCAGAGGGGAGGCTGCTGGCACACGGATGGCCGGCTTGTTGGAATAGACTGCTGGGCCGAGTCAGCGCAGCCGAGATGCAAGTTTCCGTGACCCAGTGGAGCTCAAGCAAAAGCTGAGAAAACTGGGGCAGAGAAGGGAACTGACACCTTTCCTTGCTTCCTGTGTTGTCAGCACCCCCAAAGGTGACTGTTTTCTGGAGGCAAAAGGAAGGGTTAATGCATGAAATGAAAGCCACGCTTGTGCTCCTGGCTGGCAGGCAGGTCCAAACCCTCCCACCGGATAAGCCTTGCTGAGGCTGGTGCCAGTGCTTCTCATGGGCGTATGACGCTCTGGGGTCTGGAGGAGGAGGGCACATTTCCACAGATGACCTGCCCCACCCAGAGTTGTGAGATTCTGTACTCCTTTGTCCGAATGTACTGAAACCAAATTCAGCTGCTCACCGCTGGAAAGACCTATACTCAGGAGATGAGTGTTGGTGGAGAAGGAAAAGTTGCTTCATTTAGGAAACCAGCAACCTGGGAAGATGGTGGATACGCCCTTAGACCATCTCCAAGGTCCTGGCTAGGAGACCAAGGTTATTTCGGTTGTTTGCTTGGCTGCACCGGGTCTTCTTTGTGGTGCAGAGGCTTAGCTGCCCCGAGGGATATGGGAGCTTCCTTCCCTGACCAGGGATGGACTGCACATCCCCTGCGTTAGAAGGCAGATTCTTAACCACTGGAGAACCAGGGAAACCCCAGGAGACAAAGGTTTTAAAGGCAATATGAGGGAGGGGCTGCAGTGTGCTTGATCAGCTTGTGCACAATTCTCCCATTGGTTGGCATCAAAGTCAAGTTTTGAGCATCACCCATCTTTGGTTTTAAACAATCTGGTGTCTGAGTGCTTGTGGTCAGCAGTTTTCATCTGGTGGGGGAGGGGGTCTTCCTCCTGTAAAAACAGCTTAGGAGTGTGACCTTTATCCATATATTCAGGGAACTGAGAGTTTGGTGACGTTGCTATGTGGCTAGTTTATAGTCTAAATTGTTGCCTGCTTCCTGTCCCATGTCCTGGAGGTTTTGGTCTGGAATTAAGTAAGCAAGATTAGTTCTCTCCTAGTCAATTAGTCATCCTCTGAAACAGCTCTCAGACATGCTTGAGTCAATGGGAATGGAAAATATGTGTTTCCAGTCTTGTTCTGCTCAAAATGGGGCAGCTTTTGCTCTGGGTGCACAGACAAGTGGTGTTCAGTAGATAGAGACATGGACTGCACGTGTGTAAAATGGGTGAAAAGAAACAAGGGGGTTAATTTTAATAATGTTTTATTTAAGCTAGTATATTACAGTTGCGATCATTTCAGCATGCAGTATAAAAACTAATGAGCAACAAATATATATATATATATATATATATGTCTCCAAAATTGAATGTATATCTCAATTCTGAGCAGCCACATTTCAAGAGTTCAGTAGTGACATGGCGAGTGGTCACCGTTTTGGATGGTATAGATCTAGACTTAAAAACCCATGCAGCTTCCGGTGACACAGTGCTTCCTAGAGTTCTGGCTTTGGTCTGACTTCCATAGACCTGTCTGGGATCAAGGACATCTTCTTCCACTTGTCTTTTCTTTCTGAAATCCCCCAGTTTGACTTTGTCTCTTCCTAAAGCTACTGTTACTCACTACGTTCACTGGTTTCTGTTCCTCCTGAAACCAGCCGTTGGTGGGACCCAGACCTTCTGCTCTGTCTCACTCCATTTCCTGATTTGGGACCACAAGTGTCTTCCATATTGGGCTTTCTTATTAACATCATGCAAAAACAGGGAGATAAAAAAACAAATGTAGGCTAATACAGTGTTGAGAATAAGCTTCAGAGTACTTTAAGTCTTTCTCTGTGCAGTGCCTGGCTCTTTAGGGAGACAGAAACCGGAAGCTTCTGCTGCTTCTTTTTCCCTTGTGGAGGGCCTTCTGCATTTTTTTTTTCCAAGGATGGAGCTCGCCATGCCTCCCACTTCTGTGGCACCCGCCATTAGTGAAGGTCAAAAGATGGCTTCCTGCTAATGGCCCGTCTTCCTGGATGTCAGCCCAAAGGCCAAGATTGACAAGCAGTCTCTGAAGGACTCAGCTGCCTGACATCCTCTCTGAATCTCTGTCTCAAACAGGAACTGTCAGACACCTTTGAATCTTTCCTCCTACAGGACAGACTTAACATGAATGATTGCTTGGCTTGGAAAGGGGCACAGGTTACGATGAAAAGTAGGGTGGGGTTAATGGCCTTGGATTGGGGTGGCAAAGGAAATTGGCTCCATTAGCTTGTTAGAATTTAAAGGACTTTTACAGAGGAAATAAAAAGTGGAACCAATTTATTTCCATGCCAACAAAGATAAAAGCCCCAACTAAAGGCAAACTCCATCCCTCTGTGCTCTGCACATGGCTGACAGCACCGGCCTCTGGCCTCAGGTCCACACTGCAGGGACAGCTCCGGGTCCCAAACACTCTCCTTTCTCTTCCCCTGTCCGCCGTGAGGTGTTTGACAGTCCCAGCCGGGGGCATTCTCACTCTGTGACCTCCTCAGAAGGGTTTCCCCTTTGGGAGATAATCTCAGTGAACCGTTCTGTTGCCTGGAATCTAGGAAAAGTTAAGGGAGCAAAATGGCAGCCAGGGTCCCACACTGAGGCAAAGGTGTGCCTGGAACCAGCTCCTGTCTGTGAAGAGAAGTCTGGTGAGGAAACTTTCATACAAAACAAGAATAAACTCTAGATTCTGTTTCCAAAGACCCTCTGTGGCCCAATTTATTGATAGGTGTCTTGGCTGCAAAGACTGGATAAGAATAAGTGCTTTCTAGGCAACCTTTCTACACCTATGTTAGGTGTGAAGCTGTGGACGCATGTGGGGATATTCGATACTTTGCTGTATAATCAAGGGCTGGCATGTGGCACAGCTACTCCTAAGTGGTTCTAATTAGGTCTGAGCACTCAGATCAATGAAGGGAATCATTATGGAAAATGTCATTCCTAATATGGGCAATGAAGGTGTATTAAGCCCGTTGCAGTAGAAATGTGCACGTCAGACTCATGGTAGGTTCTTCAGAGTTGAAGGCTAAAACTTTATTTCTCTAAAGGAAGATGAAAATCTCAGAACTCACTGGGTGATAAATCAGTCCAGGATTCAGATGCAGGTTTTCTCTGCCAGGGCAGTGAAACAGTGGCGGCGGGCACTGTCATTGCTTATGCCCACTTATGAGAGAAGCCTTTTCCAGGAAGACTGTGGCTCTCACCCAGGGGTGTCCTTGGCCACCTGACCCCAGCGGTGCTCAAGTGTCTGCTGTGTGGCACCCATCGTGTTCGTCGCATTCTCCGTGTGATTGCATTTGGGCAGGGACATGTGACCCCTTTGTGGGCCAGTGACATGTGTGGGGAAGGCTTGTGGGCCTTCTGGAAAGTATTTTCTTCTCTATTAATGAGAAGAATGTCTTTCAGACAAACCCCCAGGTTGAAAGTCTATATATACAGTCTCCTCAAGAAGACCGTTCTGAGAAAAATACTTAAGTTCCAGAAGTTTACTTGGGAGTGATCTCAGGCAGCGTCCGTAGGGAAGTGAGGAATGACAAGGGGAGGAAGGCGGTCAGCATGCTATGCTTTAATGAGCAGGCTTCACTCTGGATCACTGGGCCTCAGTCCTGCTGGGGCCTTGGGGATGAAGTGTAGACCGTATCTCAGAGCTGTTCTTCCTCGGAGGTGAGTAAGCCCAATCTGTCCATCAACCTCCTGAGGCATTGCGGAGCACTGTGCTCGGGTGCCATCTCCCTCCACATGGGAGGAGACAGCCCCAGGGACAGAGAAAGGCTGCCGCCAGAGGCCCCCGTACATCTGGGGGTGTGGAAGGGTAGGCTCTGCGGGACGTGAGTGGGCACTGGCATTTCGACTAGAGGCACAATTAACCAACTCTGGAAGCATCTTCCTTTTATGTGAGTTAATAGCACTTTCAGGAGCGGACTCTCGCACTCAGGTAGGGCTGCCATTCAGCTCTGGTGCAGAGGTGGGGGTGGTTTACAGCCAGCATCTCTTGTGATGACTTAGATGCCTCTTTTCCTGGTCAGTGCCAATGCTATTTCCCTTAAGATATCTCAGTGGCTGCTGTGTAGAAGAAACATCTAACCGATCTACCTCCTACCCAGTCTTTCTGCTGTTAGCCTCTTCATTGCCTCGTTTATCTGCAGATTAATGACTAACCAGAAAAATCTTCCTTAAGCACCATTTTCATCATATCATTATCTGCAGGGAACCCATAGTCTAAAGATGAAATTTCTTAATGAGATCTTCAAGTTCTCCATTCTGGCCCTGACCTACCGGTCTAATCTTATTAATATCACCTACTACTTTCATATATAAAAACTGGCATCAACTTGTATACTTCTCATAACAGTCACAAGGGTAGGTAGTATCATCAAAACCATTTTTTCAATAAGAAAACTGAGGTTTCAAGAAGTCACACATTATAAGGAAGCAGATTCTAGGCCTTTCTAAATAGAGATATTGGGCTACAGTTTATCCCCATCTGGAGAGTGTGCTTCTATGGGCATATTTATATATCTTAAAATTTTACCATTGCCTTACACAGTTTTTGCACATAGAGTTATTGTTCACCATTCAGTCACTAAGTCATGTCCGACTCTTTGTGACCCCTTAGACTGCAGCACACTAGGCTTTCCTGTCCTTCACTATCTCCTGGAGTTTGCTCAAACTCATGTCCATTGAGTTGGTGATGCCATCCAACCGTCTCATCCTCTGTCATCCCCTTCTCCTCCTGACCTCAGTCTTTCCCAGCATCAGGGTCTTTTCAAATCAGTCAGTTCTTTGTACCAGGTAGCCAAAGAATTGGAGCTTCAGCATCAGCATCAGTTCTTCCAATGAATATTCAGGGTTTATTTCCTTTAGTATGGACTGATTTGATCTCATTGAAGTCCGAAGGGCTCTCAAGCATCTTCTCTAGTATCACAGTTCAAAAGCATCAATTCTTTGGCGCTTAGCCTTCTTTATGGTCCAGCTCTCACATCTGTACATGACTACTGGAAAAACCATAACCTTGAATACAGACCTTTGTCAGCAAAGTGATGTCTCTGCTTTTCAATATATTGTCTAGGTTTGTCATAGTTTTTCTTCCAAGGAGCAATCATCTTTTAATTTCATGTCTGCAGTCACCATCTGCAGTGATTTTGGATTCCAAGAAAATAAAATCTGTCACTGTTTTCACTTTTCCCTATCTATTTGCCATGAAGTGATAGGACTGGATGCCATGATTTTTGATTTTGAATGTTTTTCAGAGCTTTTTTCACTCTTCTCTTTCACCCTCATCAAGAGGCTCTTGAATTCCTCTTCACTTTCTGCATTAAAGTGGTATCATCTGCATATTTTAGGTTGTTGATATTTCTCCTGGCAATCTTGATTCCAGCTTGTGAGTCATCCAGCCCTGGCATTTCACATGATGTACTCTGCATATATATTAAGTACCTGAAAAAGTATTTGCTGAGCAAATGCTCCCACAACTCCATATGGAAAGTCATCTGATACCAAGACTTTTGTTTCTGACTCTCTCTGCCCATGTCTTCATGACATCATTTTGCAAAAAAGGAAATTATCTCAAGACTGAAAGGGAAATATAAATCAGAACTTACTGATATAAATATCTATGGAGAGTATGTAAAGAAAAAGGGATTTTCATACATTGTTCTCAAAAGTGAAAAGGTAAATGAAAAATGTAAACACAAACTCCCTTTTAGCAAAACTAAAAGGCAGCAAAAATTCCAAATTGAAAAGCTGATGGAGGGGCTGCCAAAAGCAGTGGGTCCAGCAAAGGCATGCGCAGGAAGCACAGAGAAATGTCACAGCTCAAAAGAGCCAGAAACAAGTCATCTCCAGGTGAGAGCACCTGCAGGTGAAAAATCTACATCTCGACAGTCGCCAGAGCTCCCGAGGCCTTGTCTAGATTTTTTCCAGAGACAGAGGAGCTGAGGTTACATGGAGAATCACATAGGTGAGCCTTGTTTGCAAGAAGCTGTCTGTGGTGGAGGAAGAGGGAAAAGTCTTTGCATTGCAAAAACCCCTGTATTTGTCTATCTCCATTGGGGGTGAGGGACACACAGACACACAGACACACACACACACACACACACACAATATTCAAATACACCTGGAACAGGAAATCTAAACAACACAGGCCTCTCAATTTTTCTAACACAAATTAATTCAATGTAATTGTATTACCACTCTGTAACTGGAACATAAAACAGAAATGTATAAACTCAGAGAAAAGATAGTAGGAAAAAAGATATCAAATAGGACTTCAGCACAAAAATTGGAAGAAAATATTAAATAGTAAATATTAAGCCATCACATAAATGAATATTATAAAGGTATCTGTTAAATTACTTGATTGAGTAATTGAATGATGGAAGTGAAGGGAGGAGAAAGGATAATATATTAAATTCACTGTTTATAGATTTAGCAGGTACAGTATAAATTAGGATCATAAAAGAAACCCACTAGGATAAAACTGTGTATGCTGCAGAAGCAGCATAAAGCAAAACACGAGATGGTGAAGCAAGTTTTGAAACCAGAAAAGAGTATAATATAAAATAAGATGGCAAACAAACTTATCACATCAATAATTATAAAGGAGCTAAAATCTCTTGCGGAAAACAAAGCCTTTTATGTTGGGATCACTAAGCTGTATCCTAACAAGATTCCTAGACTTCAAGGATGAAGAATCAACTGACTGAAGACACCCCAGCCACAGCTAGTGCTCAGACATGGAACAGCAGCTCCAAACGCTCCAGGAGCTAAGCGAGGTCCAGAGTCCAAACCCAGATAAAAGTTGTTCAGGGATGAAGGTAGCAAGCAGATCTAAACGTGAAATAACACAGGGGTTGTTTTTTCCCCATAAGCTCTTCTTTAGGTGTCTAGGTACAATAGTTTGCAGACTGTGGTCTGTGGCTCAAATATAGCCAGCTCCTTTTTTTTCTTTAACAGTTTTATTGTGATGCAGCTGCGTCCATTCACTTACATACTACCAATAGCTGTTTTGCTTGGGCTTCCCTTGTGGCTGAGCTGGTACAGAATCTGCCTGCAACGCGGGAGACCGGGGTTCGACCCCTGGGTTGGGAGGATCCCCTGGAGAAGGGAAGGGCTACCCACCCCAGTATTCTGGCCTGGAGAATGCCATCAACTGCATAGTCCATGGGGTCACAAAGAGCTGGGCACGACTGAGCAACTCACTGTCACTTTCACGGCTGCTTTCACGCTGCCATGCAGAGTTGAGTAGTTGGGACAGAGCTTTCATGACCGGCATAGCCTAAAAGAGGTGGAAGTCTGCAGACCCCTGCGCTAAGCAATAAGCTCCTAAGGCTAGGGGTCCTCCTGTATCCCCAGCACTCATTCCTGGGAGGAGGGGGTGTTCCACACATGTGCCAGATACAGGAGGAAGCATCCTTGTTCTCATTCTCTTAACTGGAGCACACTCTCTGCATCCATCTCCTGGACCACCATTGATGCCTCAATTAGACCCTTGGTGATAGGGATGCATGGGGATCCCCAGGTGACACAGTGGTAAAGAATCCACTTGCCGATTCAGGAGATGCAGGAGACATGGTTCCATCCCTGAGTTGGGAAGATCTGCTGGAGACGGGAATGCAACTTACTCTAGTATCTTGCCTGGGAAATCCCATGGATAGAGGAGCCTGGTGGGCTCTATGTGATTGCATAAGAGTTGGATAGACTTAGTGATTAAGCGACAACAAGAGTAGCACATGAGGGTTCAATACTTTGTGGTAAAAGTGCCAGAAGTTGCAGAGAGTTAACAGACTTTCAGTGAGCTAGCCTTTGTGAAGGATTTCTTTCATGGAATTTCTTACAGTTTCAAACATTGCAAAAATACTTTATACTTGTGCACTGATCTACAGATAACAATTTACTTGCTCTTGTCCTTTCTCTCTTCAACTGTCAGTCAGATGTATTCTATTCTCCTGTAAAAAAGTTTTGAAGAAAGAAGGGCTATATTTAGGAGGTATAGAAATTAAACAACAGGCTTGCTTGTTAAATCAGTCCTGTTTCTCTCTCCTCACAGCTTCCTGGTCCTTGTTCCTCCTCTTTCCCTTTCCTTTGTGCCAGGCAAGCTTAGAACCCTAAGAAGGTCTGGGAACAGGGAAACTGGACAAGCCAGTACACCTCACTTTTCCAAGAGACAGTAAGAATGGTGGTTGAGAAAGTGAGCTCTAGGAAAAATGGCTTAATTTAAAATCGTTGCTGTGTCCCTCACTAGCTTGTGGCTCTGGCTGTGAGATGGGTATCCTGACTGCCTACTTGTAGGCTTGTGGGGAAATGGAACATTTTAGTATGGACTGAAGCAGTTACGCTCGTGCTTGGCGCATAATCAGCCCTCCCAAACGTCTGCTGGTGACACTGTTGCCGTCCTCGTTGTGCACTCTTTACTCCGAAGGGAGTGATCAGTGAGGGGTTGGCAACCTCAGCGCTGTCTGCAGCGCGGCCTCCAGAAGGGTTCAGATAAGAGTGCCCGGGATGTGCAGCTCCGGGGCTCCCAGCACGGCGCGCCTGCTTTCCTTCGGTCTCTGCAGGGGAGACGGCCTGCTGCGTGGGCCGTGGATAGCTCCGCACAGTGCTGGTTCCTGGATGCTCTGGGTTGGGGTACAGGAATTCCACCTTCATCTGACTGTTCAGTGAAGGTGGCGAAGATGATTCTGCACGGCCCCAGGAAGTTGTTTCTGGTCTTTGTTACCTTGGGAAAACTTGCTGGGACACCTGATTACTGTCTCATCCATCTATTTCGGCCGTGCTAGGTCTTCGCTGCTGCCCGGTTGCAGTGAGCAGGGGCTCCTCTCGCTGCGCTGAGCAGGCTTCTCGTGGCGGTGGCTTCCCATGCGGTGGCGCACAGGCTTCAGGGTGCCCGCTTCAGTAGCTGCGCCACGTGGGCTCAGCAGCTGTGTTCCCCGGACTCTAGAGCGCAGGCTCAGCAGTTGTGTCCAGGCTTGGTTGCTCTGAAGCACTTGGTATCATCCCAGATCAAGGATTGAACCTATGTCTCCTGCAGGGCTTCTCAGACGGTAAAGCGTTCGCCTACAATGTGGGAGACCAGGGTTCAAACCCTGGGTCAGGAAGATCCTCTGGAGAAGGAAATGGCAACCCACTCCAGTACTCTCGCCTGCAAAATCCCATGGATGGAAGAGCGTGGTGGTGGGCTACAGTCCACGGGGTCGCAAAGAGTCGGACACGACTGAGTGACTACACTTTCTCCTGCACTGGTAGGCGAATTCTTTATCACTGAGCCTCCAGGAAAGCCCCTACCTCATTACTTATTAACGGGATAAGACTTCTGCTTGCTAGGAGATTTCCGTGTACTTAGAGGGCTTCTAGGAAGTGATGGCACCCCACTCCAGTACTCTTGCCTGGAAAATCCCATGGATGGAGAAGCCTGGTAGGCTGCCGTCTATGGGGCCGCACAGAGTCGGACACGACTGCAGCGACTTAGCAGCAGCAGCAGGAAGTGATATGTAACACTGCTTTACATATTGTGTTTCTGAAGGAGTTACTCTAATCTGATTGTCACAAATAGGATTCACCTGATTTCAGAGCTGACTAAAGCAATTCACGTCATAGTACCGTGCATTGCCTCAGAACAGGAACAAAGTAGTGTTCCTGGTTTTGCCCCCTCTGGGAGGACAAAGACCTCTAGCTCATCAGGTCTGGATTGATTATCTGTAACTATAGTCAGATTTTTTTTTTTTTTTTAAATTTTGGGGTGTTCTTATAAGAAACAAATTAAGAATGACCCAATCTGTCTCTAAAATTAGAACTATATGACGCTGCCTATACATGAACTTTAAAGCATTAAACAACACACTGCAGAAGAAATGTAGTAAATTCTGACAGAAACCTGTGATGTCTCTTCTTTAAGGAGGGGTAGTAACCCTGAGCCCAAGCAAGTGGCTTTTATTCTATTCTGGTCTGGTTTCTCCTGTAGGAGGGAAGCCGGCTTTCCTTTACCCTTTTAGGGTCCCTGGCTGAGTGTGAAAATTGAAGTGCCAAGAACAGTAACAAGAGACGAGCAGGCACATTTATTTGATGGATGTTCTCCCTGAGGTGGAGCCTGAAGGAGGAAATGAAGACCAGAGGAAGCAGACCTGCATATTTCTGTGCTTGGGGTGGTGCTGGGTGGGCCGTGGTGGAGGGTATCACAGCTGGAGGGCGTGGGGTCAGTGCAGCGGCCTGGGGACCGAGCGAGGCCTGTCTGCTGGGGCCCTCCTCTGTCTCCCTGTGTCTTGGGAGATGAGGCTGCTCCTCCGCTCCACGTGGAGGGAGTGCGCCTCTCACAGGAAGGTTTCACCACGTGTTTCAGGGAGGCAGGGGGAGGGGAGGAGAGCAGAGCGAGCTTCCTGCTTCTCCTGTTTTCTCGAACTCCTCTGCTGGGCTGCACGTGCTCGACATGCCAGGTGCCGTGTCTGGGGAGTGTGTCCTGAGCCTTGGCTTCCCTGGCGGCTCAGAGGGTAAAGCGTCTGCCTCTGATGCGGGAGACCCGGGTTCGATCCTGGGTCGGGAAGATGTCCTGGAGAAGGAAATGGTAACCCACTCCAGTACTCTTGCCTGGAGAGTCCCGTAGACAGAGAAGCCTGGTGGGCTACAGTCCACGGGGTCGCAAAGAGTCGGACACGACTGAGCCCTGACCTCACACCCTTGAGCTGTGATACCCCTCCTCCACGGCCCAGCCTGCTCCACACCAAGCGCAGAAATATGCGGGTCTGCTTCCTCTGGTCTTCATTTCCGCAGTCAGGCTCCGCCTCAGGGAGAACATCTATAATAAATGTGCATGTCCCGAACCTCTGGGGTTCTTCCCTCTCGCGTTGTCCTCATTCAGCATCTGTGCAGCTCCGCTGGCACCGCCGCTTCTTCTTCCCAGCCTCCTGCTGTTCACCATAAACTCGCAGGCGGATGAGGGGCCCTCTCACGCTCCTTCCCTTCCAGCACAGCCCCCACCCTGACCGGGCTACAGGAGTCTGGGTCCCGCAAAATACTGACCTTTGCTAAATACTGTTTTGAATGGCCCTTGTGTGTTTCCTTGGGGTTGGGCTCTTTTATTCCAAGGAAAAGAAGACTTTTCTCTCTGTTTTCCACAGTGACTCATAAGTACCACTCTTAGTGGATACAGTGATGGAGGTGATGGTGTTGATGTAAACAGTGACTGTACTTTCTCCTGTAATCCTCACTACAACTCTATGAGGTCTTTAATATTTAATTCTTCAATTTTTAATATTTAATTATAATTTATTTACATAAATAAAATATATTAGATAAATCATACAAATGAAATTTATTATTTAATATTTAATGTTATTATACTCCTTTTATAGACAAGGAAATTGGAGTTAAGAGAATTTAAGTAACTTGCCCAACATCACATCTCTAATATATCTTGGGGCTGGAACTGAAGCTCAAATCCAATCGTCTACAGAACAGAACCCTAAATTTTAACTGCCAACATGATAAAAAATAAACATTTACAAGTATAATTTTAAAAGAAGAGGTCATCTGGGCCATGGTCTAGTGATACAAATTAAAATTTCTTGGAAGTGGCTACAGATTGGAAAAAACTAAAATAATTTAGTCCATACTAGGAAACTACTCTCTCCTATAACCAGCCAATGAATTCTCTAACAACTACTTAGAATTCTCAAATATTTGTAAGATTTAAGGACTTCATAGCCTTCAAATACATTTTGTTTTCTACTTTTGTAATTAAAAACATTATAAAAACTTTAATTTCATTTGACTAAATTAAGGTGTTTTATTTAATTTCACTCAGACAACAGCAATAAATGACAGATAACGCATCCCAGATGGCATTTAGTGGTAAAGAACCCATTTGCCAATGCAGGAGATGTTAAGACGCATGTCGACCCCTGGGTTGAGAAGATCCCCTGGAGGAGAGCATGGCAATCCACTCCAGTATCCTTTCCTGGAGAATCCCATGGACAGAGGAGCCTGGCGGGCTATGGGCAAGGGTATCACAGAGTCAGACACTGCTGAAACGACTCAGTGCAATGACTCCACTATGATTTCTGCTACTCCTAAGTTGTGTAAGTTAGTGGTAAGTAACATTTTTAACTCCTTGGATAGTTTCTAGGATACTGGTCATATGTGGAGGACTTGGATGAATAAGTAAAATGAGAATATTTAAAATGTGCATTTTCTGATTTCTGTGTTGTCAGCTTTTGGAATAGTGGTTTATATCCCACCACTCACTTTTAGTATATTTTGTATTCTGTGTATCAGTTTGTAGACAGAGTAGAGGCCCCATATGGCAGCTTGATGGATATGATATAGCCTCCCGCTATGTCCTGAGGCCGCTGAGCTAGTGTGCATTGATTATTGAGTCCTCTGGCCTCCAGGATCACACTAGTGGTAAACTTGTAAGGGGTGTGTCTCTAGCTTCTTGGATCTTAAAACTGGAAGAAATCTCAGAGTGATCTCCAGCTCAGTGATCTCATTTTATTTATGAAGAAAGACTGATGCTTGTTATTCACTGTAACTTTAGTATCTCCAGTTCAGGCCAGTCATCTTCCTATGAGAAACACTGAGTGCCTTCCAGGGCTCATGCATCCTGGCCTTGTGGGAGATGAGAGTCCCTCCTGTCAGATGAATGAGGGAAAGCTAAGCCTATCAGAGCAGGGAAGGCAATGGCACCCTACTCCAGTACTCTTGCCTGGAAAATCCATGGACGGAGGAGCCTGGTAGACTGCAGTCCATGGGGTCGCTAAGAGTCAGACACGACTGAGCGACTTCACTTTCACTTTTCACTTCCATGCATTGGAGAAGGAAATGGCAACCCACTCCAGTGTTCTTGCCTGGAGAATCCCAGGGACGGGGGAGCCTGGTGGACTGCCGTCTGTGGGGTCACACAGAGTCAGACACAACTGAACGACTTAGCAGCAGCAGTAGCAGCAAGCCTATCAGAGAGCCAATGTCTGGGAGAAAGTGGACTGAAATGGTACACTGGCTATCTCAGTAGAGGGTCAGTGGGCCGAGAAGCAAAGTCCAAGTCAGAGGCAACTGCCCAGAACTAGAGGCCTCACCGTAGCACTGGGAGACCTGAGGGTGGAGCTGAGGTAGAGCCTGGGAACAGTTTGGGAGCTGAGGAACCCTGAATCCAGGGTCTTGTTATACAAGGAAAGTTGTCATGGTCACGGATGGGGAGAAAGGCATTGTGTCCTGCATCCAGTGGTTTGTTTTTTTTTCTTTTTAGTAAATGTTACTTGTTTGCCATGAGGGTAGCTAGAACTTGGTCGTGGTGTTCCAAAAGAGTACCGGACTAGATTAAACCAGTACATGGTATTGCAGCTGAAACCAAGAATAGTAAGGAGCTGTCAGGACTCCATGTTGCAAAGGACAGAATATCTAATTTCAGTCAGCCCTTTCAAAGAAAGGCTTTATCGTTTTCATGTACCTGAGCTTTCAGAGCCTAGGTAAGCTCCATGATTGGCTGATCCAGAAGGTTGCAGTTTCTTTCCATCTCCCTGCTTCAGCTTCCACGGTGTCATTTTCCACCCCAACCTGTTTCTACTCATGGTTTAAAGATGGCTGCCATAGGCCTGTGTTTCTGGGGTTCCTGTTCAGCTTTGGTGAGATACTGAGAGTTTCTGCCCCAGCATTCTAATCAGGTCCTGAGATCAGCTCTGATTGCATAAGTGCTCACCCTTGAACACAGGCCTGATTTAAACCAACCAGGGACTACTCATGGAATAAGAGAAGGAATGAGCTTATTCTGGAAAAATATGGGATGTGGAGAGAGAGGGTGCTGTTAAGCAGAGGAAGACAGGAAATGCATTGGACATTCAACTTGATTCACATAGACAAAAGGCCTGGACTTCTGAGCTTGCGAGCTGAGACACACTTATCCAGGTTCTCGACCCCAGCACTAGGGAGTTTGATTCAGTAGGTCTGTATTTGAACACATCTTCCCTGTTGATTCTGTTAATGAACCACCTGTGAGAACCATGGGAGTACATGACTTTGGAAAAAAAATGTTAAAAATATTTATAAATTCTTTTTCCTTATAAGAATAGAATATGTCCATAACCCAAAACTTAGAAAATACAAAAATGATAAGACAATTTGTAAAGTTTTTTTTCTTTTTTTCCTCTCCTAGCAGGGAAATGCCTGTAGTGTTTCCTAAAGAGGGACAGTGGTTGTTCAATTAAAAGACTGAGCATGAACTTTGAAAAATCTATTGTGTTCCTGTTTGATGAATGCTTTGTATTTCATTAGAATTCTTGCACAGCCTCCGAGGAGTCTTGGGATTCTTGCCCACAGCTGATGGCCCTGCTGGACTCCTAATACACAGGGGCAGAGGATCTCTGTCAATGTCATCGCCAAGACTGGCTTTATGGAGAGAGTCATTCATCAAGGCGAGCAGGGCACTCTGCATCCATCCAGGCCTGGAGGAAGTGACCATGGCCACTGAGAGCCCCTCATACTTGGGAGAATCCCAGCAAGGCTCGGCCTTCCCTGCGAACGACTGGGCTTCAGCACTGGCCTTACATGTGGGGCATCCCTGTGGTCAGCTTTGATCTTGCCATTTGCATGCTTGGTTGAAAGGTGAGCTGTGACCCTCACAGTAATTTCAATAACTTTTGGCCTATTTCTGGGCTGGTTAATGGAACCCACATAGAGAAGTACAGTGCCTTAGATGGAAGGCTAGAAACGTGGACTCTTGAGTTAGGCTGCTCTATTTATTGATTTGCTGGCTCTGCTACTTACATATCTTCAGCAAGCTTCTTCACCTTTCTGACCCTTTGTTTCATTGCCTGTGAGATGGGGCCACTAGAAGGACCCACTTCTGAAGCTATATGAGCGGTAAGGGAGACAAGGACCTAACTTGCCAAGGGCCCGGTGCTGGAGACACCAGTTTAAGGAGGACACTGGATCTGATCAGTTCTACTCTGATCAGTGATCTCATTCGTTGACTTGAATGAAGTTGTTGCAGACACTGTCCGCTAGAGCAAACAGCAGCTTCTGCAGACAACCTGTAGTTTGCTCTGCACTGCGAAACAAGAGGGTTTTAAGTAAGGGAGGTGCTATGATCTGATTTTTATGTTTTCTTTTTCTTTGCCTTAGGTGTGCAAATGATGTACACAATGGAAGCAGAGAGACCAGCTGGGGGAAGAAAGCATTTACCTAGGACAATACTTTGGGTGTACACACGGGGAGAGCACAGGGCCAGGGGCTGGGGGTTAAGGGGAGAGCTGCGTCCCTGGCCTGGTGCGGCAGGTGGAGAGAGCTGGTGAGGAGCCCTGAGGCTTCTGTCTTGGGTGGGTGTACGGTGCCTGAGCACCACTTAGCAGAGAGCAGCTGGCTTCTGTTTGTTTTTATTCCAAGGTGGATCAGATAATAATAACAAGCAACTTTGGTTTGAGTGCTCGAGTTGGAGAGACCTGTGGTTGACTTAGGATGCCTGGGGAAGTCAGATATCTCCAGGTGGCTGGGTGTATTTACCCCTGTGGGTCATCCATGCAGAGGCAATGCATACTCTTAAGTCCTCTGGAACCTGCAATAGCAAAGGAACAGAACCCTGAAGAGGGGCCAGAAACACATCAGCATTCCTTTGTCAAAACAGAGGAACCAGTAAAATAAATTGAATTAAGTCAGAGGAAAGGAGGAAAATTATGATTTGGGTCACAGACTCTTAAAGGAGAGAAGAAGGGAGCGTGGCTTGGAATGGTCATGTGGGATTAGGGTGGAACGGTACCTGATGTTGGCCTGGAATGCTGGGGGACAGGCTGTCAGTAAGCTGACAGGGAGGGGGGCTTGGAAAATGACCAGCGTGGCTGCACATGACTTCCTCAGCCTGAGGTTTAGGAGCCGAGGTGGGAAGGAGTCCAGAGAAGAATTGGGGAGAGGTGCGTGCAGGGATGAGGGAAATTGTCATAGGGTAAGATCCGGGGCTTTCCTGGGGGTCTGGCCTGTGGATGGTGAGGAAGGCTATCCTATTCCCAACTCTCAAAGGGCTTCCAGTCCTAACCTTGCCTTTTCTCCCAGGGGTCCACAGCATCTGCTTGTATTGACTGACTCTCTAGGACCCACTTCTCGGAGATACAGGCGTGCTGCCCCCTGGAGTTGCGCACGCCTGCTCTCTGGCCAGGCTTTCTGCTTGGCTTCAGCTCATCCACACGTCCCAGGCTCCTGGCTGCAGGGAGGGGTAGAGGGTGGACACGCATCCCAAGTCAGGCTACTGAGACCAGAAGGCACAGTTGCAGGGGTATCAGGTAGACTCTTAAGGCTGCAGCCCGAGTTTCTTCCAGGCCTGTACCACCATCTGTGTGATGACCCTGGGTGCGGTTGGCCTCATGGGACCATGAAGATGGGAATGAGCGGAGGACCTGGGGCAGAAAACTGAGGGAGGGGGAGGTGGGCCTGCCTGCCCATCTAGCTTCTCCAGACGTTCAGCTAATACATTCCTCTTACTGGTTGAGTAACAAAACACCCTTCCACTTTTTCAGACACAGTTTTAGAAATAAAACAAAATGCTCATTTTTTAGAAATTCTTTGATGTTTACAGGGATATTTTGCATCCATTATCGCATTTGATCCTGACAAATATATGCACCATTTTGTAGATGAACGTCATTAATGGGCAATAGGAAACTAGAATTCACACTTCTGGTTCTTACTCATGACATCACTATGTAAATTCCTTTCAAACATAGTCAGTTGAATATTGAATGAGCAGTTTCATATTCCACTGCTAGTTCTATCTCCATGTTATGTTTACATTTTTATGTATTGTTCTAAATCACAGAAGCTCTTTGCAAAAGCTGTGGCCTTTAGTGAGTAATCAATGTCTTAGTATGAAGATGCAGCAAGTATTAATGAGTTAGCAAAGAAATCACGAAGCTGCTTTAAACGCATTTATCCCAACAAGCTCAGACAGGTTACATTCCAGAGTCCTGAAAGCACTTGCAGGTTTTATCTTATTATTTTAAGATTATTATAATTGCCCATATTTGAAAATTTTTGGAGAATGGGAGATACACAAGAAGGGTAAAGCTGGGAAAAATATGAGCTGCTTTTCAAAAGGGAGATACTAGGAATTACAGACTTAATGCTATGCTTTGTCCCTCAGCCATATCCTATTCTGCGACCCCATGGACTGGAGCCGGCCAAGCTTCTCTCTTCATGAGGATTCTCCAGACAAGACCACTGGAAGGGGGCGGAGGTTGCCATGCCCTCCTCCAGGGGATCTTCCCAACCCAGGGATAGAACCCAGGTCTCCCTCGTTACAGGTGGATTCTTTACCATCTGAACCACCAGGGAAGCCCATGAATATTGGAGTGGTAGCCTATCCCTTCTCCGGGAGAACTTCCTGACCCAGGAATCAAACTGGAGTCTCCTGCATTACAGGCCAATTCTTTACCAGCTGAGCTACAGAGAAAGCCCACATAGCTAATAGTTGATAGAAAAAAATTGAAAACAATTCTAGAAGATAACCAAACAATGTTCTATCTGTGGGAATTTGGGGAAAAATTTGACAATTACTGGTATAAGTCCTGTCGGACTAACCTGGTCTCTGATAACAAGTCAATTGTTATGATAAAGGCTGTAAGATCCGAGGGTTCAGTAGATTTGTGAGGTGAGGTGAAGTCGTTCAGTCGTGTCTGACTCTCTGCGACCCCGTGGACTGTAACCTACTAGGCTTCTCCGTCCATGGGATTTTCCAGGCAAGAATATTGGAGTGGATTGCCATTTCCTTCTCCAGGGGATCTTCCTGACCCAGGGATCTCCCGCATTGGAGGCAGATGCTTTAACCTCTGAGCCACCAGGGAAGAGCTCTGGTGTAGATTTGTAGGTAGTTTTAAAACCTCCCTGAAAATGAATGACTGTGTGTGTGTGCATGCGTTTGTGAAAGACTTAACTGCAGAGAGAGGAGTTTGAGTGGACACTGCAGTTGATGGCATGCTGCCTGCTTGCAGGCATCTTCTTTTGTTTTATACTTATATTTTCATTTTTGAAAACATTAATTTCTTTATTTTTGGCTGTGTTGGGGCTCAGCTGCAGTGCCCGGGCTTCTCTCTAGTTGTGGTGTGCAGGCTCCATTGTTGGGGCACTCAGGTTTGGCTGACCATTGGCAAATGGGATCTCAGTTCCCTGACCAGGGGTCAAACTCACATCCCCTGCATTGGAAGACAGATTCTTAACCATTGGATCACTAGAGAAGTCCCCCACTTTTATTTTATTCTCTTCCATCCCCACTTCCAATGCCATTTTGCCTCTTAGACACTCAGTCTGCTGTTGCTGAAACGCCAATACTTTGGCCACATGATGTGAAGAGCTGACTCATTGGAAAAGACCCTGATGCAGGGAAAGATTGAAGGCAGGAGGAGAAGAGGACGACAGAGGATGAGATGGTTGGATGGCATCACCGACTGAATGGACATGAGTTTGGGTGAACTCCAGGAGTTGGTGATGGACAGCGAGGCCTGGTGTGCTGTGGTTTGTGGGGTCGCAAAGAGTCGGACACAACTGAGCGACTGAACTGAGCTGAAGTGCTGTATTTAAGAAGTGAACTTCCTCTTCTTCGATAGTATTTAGATGTTGGTGTACTTTGAGAATGTTTGGTGGTGTGTATGTTTATTTAAATTTACATTAAGTATAGCTGAGACGCTAATCAAATGCTCTTTCTCCCACTCGATGTTATGTTTTAAAGAACTGTTATGTGCACTTGGTGAGTCTGGTGTATTTTCCTGCCTGTTGCAGTTTCCGCAGTGTTCCATCACATACACTTGTCGCATTCTACTTGTCCCTTTGTCTGGAGGTGAGTCTGGCTTTCACAAACAGTGCTGAAATGAGCATCCTCGCACATGCCTCCCCATGGACCCGTTTGAGAGGTTCTCTGGGCTTTCCCAGTGGCTCAGCAGTAAAGAATCTGCCTGTAGTGCAGGAGATGCAGGAGATGAGGGTTTGATTCCCGGGTTGGAAAAATCCTCTGGAGGAGGAAACAGCAACCCACTCCAGTATTCTTGCCTGGAAAATTCCATGAACAGAGGAGCCTGGCAGGTTATGGTCCAAAGGGTCGTAAAGAGTTAGACATGAGTGAGCACACGTGCATACTGGAAACAAATGACAAAATGTATATGTATATATATGTGTGTATATATATATATATATATATATATATATATATATATATATATAGGAAAGAATACCAAATTGCTCATTGTATTGTCTGAACTAGTTAGCAACTCCCGTCAACTCTCCATGAGGGTTCCTTTTCTCATAATCTCTGTGTTCAATTGATAGTACTATAAAATAGTCCCCAGTGTGAATATTCCACAATTTATTTACCGCATCTCCTACTGATGGACATTTTAAACTTGTCACTTATTTGCAACAATCCTGTTATGATCATTCTAGTAATGGTACATATGTGCAGGTTTCTCTAAGGTGTTACTCAAGCAAGGCGTAGCTGTGTCTTATGATATGTGAATGCTTGAATTTATAAGGAAGAGCAACTTGTTTGCCACAATTCTTCTCACAAGTTACCTTCCAATCAGAAGTGCGGAAGAGTTCTCACTGACGCATCCCTTGGGCATAGCATTGTCAAATTTCTTAATTTTTGCCATGGATTCTATTTAAGATGTACCTTCTTATGGTCTTAATTTGCATTTCCTTCACTGATAATGCAGCTGATCATCTTTTATGTTTATTTGCTATTTGTAATTCTTTTCCATATGAAATATCAGTTCATGTCTTTGTCCACTTTTTGTTTGTTTTTCTGATTTAAAGAATTCTTTCAATATTCTAGATATTAATCCTTTGTCTATTATATGTGTTTCAAAATTTTCCTTATTTTATGATGTCTTTATGCACTGGATGGTGGTTCTCAGTGAATATATATTAATTTTAATGTAGAAGTTTTCAGTTCTTTCTGTTCAGTGATTTTTATTTGTTTAAGAAATTCTTCCCTACCTTTGGGTCATAAAAATGTTCTATCAATAAAAAAGCTGATCATTTTCATATTCTTTTCTAGTTTTGGATCAGAGTCATTTTGCCTTCTTAGAATGGGCTGTGAATATTTTATTTTTATTCTCTGGAAGAGTTTGTGTACTTTAAATATAGTCTTTGAAAATTTGATAGAATCCTCCTGAAAAAGATTTTGCCTCTGGGAAGATTTTTAAATTACTGAATCTGTTTTTTTAAATGCTTCTAGCACTGTGTAGACTCTATTTCTTCTTGAATCAATCTTATTAAATCATTTTTTCCTAAGAAATTGTCCATTTTAGTGGTTGTCAAATCATTAGCATAGAATATGTCCATAATGCTGCTTTATTCTTGCTTTAATATGCTGAGTCTATCTATAGGGCCAGCTTTTCATTCCTAATGTTACTTACTTTTGTCCCTCTCCCCTGCTTTTCCCTTTGCTGAATATTATTAGACTTTGCCTATTGCCACAGTCTTTTTGAAGAAACAACTTCTGGCTTTTTGATCTTGTTCTTTGATCTGCACTTGTTTTTTCTTCCCTTTACATTTTGGATTTATTTTGTTGTTTTTGTAAATTCTTAAGTTGGATACCTAGCAAATTAACTTCTAGCCTTTTTCCTCAAATACAAGCATTTAGAATTGTTCTCTTCCAAGTAACAATTTAGTTTCAGCCCACAAGTCTTGATGAATAGAATTCTCATTATAATTCAGCTATAAATATTTTTACATTTCATTATGATTTTTAATCCTCTGTATTTTATTTTTGATTTGTTCTATAAGTTTTCACTCTTTTCTTCATCTTTGTCTCCCTTTCTTTGGTGTTTTTCTGCAAACCCTTTAAAAATTAATTTATTTATTTTAATTGGAGGCTAATTATTTTATAATATTGTGGTTTTTTTGCCACACAGTGACATGAATCAGCCATGGGTGTGCATGTGTCCCCCATCCTGAACCCCCCACCCACCTCTCTCCCCATCCCATCCCTCAGGGTTGCCCCAGAGCACTGGCTCTGAGTGCCCAGTTTCATGCGTCGAACTTGGACTGGTGATCTGTTTCACATATATTAATATACATATTTCAATGCTGTTCTCTCAAATCATCCCACCCTTGCCTTTTCCCACAGAGTCCAAAAATCTGTTCTATACATCTGTGTCTCTTTTGCTGTCTCACATACAGGGTTGTTGTTACCATCTTTCTAAATTCCATATATATATATGCCTTAGTATACTGTATTGGTCTTTTTCTTTCTGGCTTACTTCACTTTGTATAATAGGCTCCAGTTTCATCCACCTCATTAGAACTGATTCAAATGTATTCTTTTTAATGGCTGAGTAATACTCCATTGTGTATATGCACCACACCTTTCTTATCCATTCATCTGCTGATGGACATTTAGGTTGCTTCCATGTCCTGGCTGTTATAAACAGTGCTGTGATGAACATTGAGGTACACATGTCTCTCTTGATTCTGGTTTCCTTGATGTGTATGCCCAGCAGTGGGATTGCTGGGTCATTCATAAGGCAGTTCTATTTCCAGTTTTTAAGGAATCTCCACACTGTTCTCCATAGTGGCTGTACTAGTTTGCATTCCCACCAACAGTGAAAGAGGGTTCCCTTTTCTCCACACCCTCTCCAGTATTTATTATTTGCAGACTTTTTGATAGCAGCCATTCTGACCAGCGTGAGAAGGTACCTCATTGTGGTTTTGATTCACATTTCTCTGATAATGAGTGATGTTGAGCATCTTTTCATGTGTTTGTTAGCTATCTCTATTTCTTCTTTTTCTTCATCTTTGTCTTGCTTTCTTTGAAGCTTTTCGGCAAACCCTTTCTTTTTTATTGGAGGATAATTGCTTTACAGTGTTGTGCTGGTTTCTGCCATACAAAGCACGAATGAGTCATATATATATATATATATATATATATATGCATATATATATATATATGCATATATATACCCTCCCTCTGGAGCCTCTGTCCCTCCTACTATCCCACTCCTCCAAGCCATCACAAAATGCCAGGCTAAGCTCCTTCTGTCATATAGCAGCTTCCCACTAGTTATTTATTTTAAATATAATAGAGTATATCTGTCAATGACTTTCTCAATTCATTCTACCCTCTCCTCCCCCTGCTGTGTCTACATGTCACTTCTCTACATCTGTGTTTCCATTCCTTCTTTGCAAATAAGTTCATCAGTACCGTTTTTCTAAATTTCATAGATATATGCATTAATATATATTTGTTATCTTTTTCTGACTTACTTTACTCTGTATAATAGGCTCCATGTTCACCCACCTCATTAGAACTGACTCATATCTGTTCCTTCTTCTGGCTGAGTGATATTGCATTGTATTTATGTACCACGTCTGATTTATCCTTTCATCTGTCAGTGGACATCTTTGTAGTTTCCATGTTCTGCCTGCTGTAAATAGTGCTGTTGGGATATATTTCAAACAGTAAATTTGGATACATGTGTCTTTTTGCACTGTGGTTTTCTCAGGGTATATGCCCAGTGGGTAGTTATATTCCTCGTTTGCTAAGAAATCTCCATACTGTTTTCCATAGTGGCTGTATCAGTTTGCATTCCCACCAACAGTGCAGCAGGGTCCCCTTTCTACACATCCTCTCCAGCACTTATTGTTTGTCATTGTTTTGATGATGGCCATTCTGATTCGTGTGAGGTGATACCTCATTATAGTTTTGATTTGCATTTCTTTAATAATGAGTGATGTTGAACATCTTTTCATGTAATCTATTGGCCATCTGTATGTCTTTGGAGAAATGTCTGTTTGAGTCTTCTGCCTGTTTTTGACTGGGTTGTTTGTTTTTTTGATACTGAGCTGCTTATATAGTTTGGAGAGTAATCCTTTGTCATTTGCTTTGTTTGCAATTGTTTTTTTCCCGTTGTGAAGGTTGTCTTTTCATCTTGTTTACTGTTTCCCTTGCTGTGCAAAAGCTTTTAAATTTAATTAGGTCCTACCTGTTTATTTTTGCTTTTATTTCCATTTCTTTAGGAGGTGGGTCAAAGAGAATTTTGCTGTGATTTCAAACTGCCTGTGTTTTCCTCTAAGAGTTTTATAGTTTCTGACCTTAAATATTAAAGTCTTAAAACCATTTCAAGTTTATTTTTGTGTATGGTGTTAAAAAGTGTTCCGATTTTATTTTTATTCATGTAGCTGCTCTGTTATCCCAGCACCACTTACTGAAGAGGCTATCTTCTCTCTATTGTATATTCTTGCCTCCTTTGTCAAAGATAAGGTGCCTATAGGCATATGGGTTTATTTCTTGGCTTTGTTGTTCCATTGATCTGTATTTCTGTGCCAGTACCATACTGTCTTGATGACTGTAGCTTTGTAATATAGTCTGAGGTTGGGAAGGTTGATTCCTCTAGCTCCATTTTTCTTTCTCAAGATTGCTTTGGCTATTTGGAGTCTTTTGCATTTCCATACAAATTGGGAAACTTTTTATTCTAGTTCTGTGGAAAATGCCATTGGTGTTTTAATAGGGATTGCATTAAATCTGTAGATAGCTTTGGGTAGCATAGTCATTTCCACAATGCTGACTCTTCCAGTCCAAGAGCATGGTGTAGATCTCCATCTGTTTGTGTCATCTTTGATTTTTTTTTCATCACTGCCTTACAGTTTTCTGCATTCAAGTTTTTATTTTCTCTTTAGGTAGGTTTATTTCTAGATATTTTATATTTTTTGTTGTGAATGAGATTGTTTCTTAATTTAAAATTTTCTCTTTCTGATTTCCCATAAATTTTTTATGTCCTATGACTTTACTAAATTCATTAATTAGCTCTAGTTATTTTCTGGTGTCATCTTTAGGGCTTTCTATGTTTATTATCATGTTGTCTGCAGATAGTGAGAGTTTTACTTCTTCTTTTCCAATCTGAATTCTTTTTGTTTCTTTTTCTTGTCTGATTGTTGTGGCTAGAACTTCCAAAAGCTATATTGAATAATAGTGGCAAGAATGGACACACTTATCTTGCTCCTGATCTTAGAGGAAATGTCCTTATGTTTTTCATCATCGAGAATAATGTTTGCCATGGGTTTATTGCATATGGCCTTTATTATGTTGAGGTAGGTTTCTTCTAGCTGATTTTTCTGAAGAGATTTCTTTAATCATAAATGGATGTTGAATTTTATCAAAAAGTCTCTCTGCATCTATTGAGATGATCATATGTTTTTATCTTTCAGTTTGTTAATATGGTGTATCACATTGATCGTTTTACATATATTAGAGTATCCTTGCATCCTGGGAATAAACCCCACTTGATCATGGTGGTGATGTCCATGTGTAGAGTCTTCTCTTGTGTTGTTGGAAGAGGGTGTTTGCTATGACCAGTGCATTTTCTTGGCAAAACTCTATTAGTCTTTGCCCTGCTTCATTCCCCATTCCAAGGCCAAATTTGCCTGTTACTCCAGGTATTTCTTGACTTCCTACTTTAGCATTCCAGTCCCCTATAATGAAAAGGACATCTTTTTTGGGTGTTCTAAAAGGTCTTGTAGGTCTTCATAAAACCGCTCAACTTCGGCTTCTTCAGCGTTACTGGTTGAGGCATAGACTTGGATAACTGTGATATTGAATGGTTTGCCTTGGAAACGAACAGAGATCATTCTGTCATTTTTGAGATTGCATCCAAGTACTGCATTTCAGACTCTTTTGTTGACCATGATGGCTACTCCATTTCTTCTGAGGGATTCCTGCCTGCAGTAGTAGATATAATGGTCATCTGAGTTAAATTCACCCATTCCAGTCCATTTTAGTTCGCTGATTCCTAGAATGTCGACGTTCACCCTTGCCATCTCTTGTTTGACCACTTCCAATTTGCCTTTATTCATGGACCTGACATTCCAGGTTCCTATTGCTCTTTACAGCATTGGATCTTGCTTCTATCACCAGTCACATGCACAACTGGGTACTGTTTTTGCTTTGGCTCCATCCCTTCTTTCTTTCTGGAGTTATTTCTCCACTGATTTCCAGTAGCATATTGGGCACCAACTGACCTGGGGAGTTCTCTTTCAGTATCCTATCATTTTGCCTTTTCATGCTGTTCATGGGGTTCTCAAGGCAAGAATACTGAAATGGCTTGCCATTCCCTTCTCCAGTGGACCACGTTCTGTCAGACCTCTCCACCATGACCAGCCTGTCTTGCGTTGCCCCGCAGGCATGGCTTGGTTTCATTGAGTTAGACAAGGCTGTGGTCCTAGTGTGATTAGATTGACTAGTTTTCTGTGAGTATGGTTTCCGTGTGTCTGCCCTCCGATGCCCTCTTGCAACACCTACCATCTTACTTGGGTTTCTCTTACCTTGAGCGTGGGGTATCTTTTCACGGCTGCTCTAGCAAAGCACAGCTGCTGTTTCTTACCTTGAACGAGGGGTATCCCCTTACCGCTGCATTCCTGACCTTCAATGTGGGATAGCTCCTCTAGGCCCTCCTGCTCCTGCGCAACCACTGCTCCTCGGGTTGATCCTCCTGGCCACCAGCACTGGTTTGGGTGTGGGTGGCTCCTCGCAGCTGCCACCCCTGGCCTCGGCTTCGCAGTGTCTCCTCAGAGTCACCACCCCTGGCCTCAAGCGTGACCATCACCAGATGGTCAACACCGAAATCAGATTGATTATATTCTATGCAGCTAAAGATGGAGAAGCTCTATACAATAAACAAAAACAAGACCAGGAGCTGAATGTGGTTCAGATCATGAACTCCTTATTGCCAAATTCAGACTGAAATTGAAGAAAGTAGGGAAAACCACTAGACCATTCAGGTATGACCTAAATCAAATCCCTTATGATTATACAGTGGAAGTGAGAAATAGATTTAAGGGCCTAGATCTGATAGATAGAGTGCCTGATGAACTATGGAATGAGGCTCATGACATTGTACAGGAGACAGGGATCAAGACCATCCCCATGGACAAGAAATGCAAAAAGAAAAATGGCTGTCTGGGGAGGCCTTACAAATAGCGGTGAAAAGAAGAGAGGCAAAAGCAAAGGAGAAAAGGAAAGATATAAGCATCTCAATGCAGAGTTCCAAAGAATAGCAAGAAGAGATAAGAAAGCCTTCTTCAGCGATCAGTGCAAAGAAATAGAGGAAAAGAACAGAATGGGAAAGACTAGAGATCTCTTCAAGAAAATTAGAGATACCAAGGGAACATTTCATGCAAAGATGGGCTCGATAAACGAGAGAAATGGTATGGACCTAACAGAAGCAGAAGATATTAAGAAGAGGTGGCAAGAATACATGGAAGAACTGTATAAAAAGATCTTCAAGACCCAGATAATGATGATGATGTGATCACTCATCTAGAGCCAGACATCTTGGAATGTGAAGTCAAGTGGGCCTTAGAAAGCATCACTACAAACAAAGCTAGTGGAGGTGATGGAATTCCAGTGGAGCTGTTTCAAATCCTGAAAGATGATGCTGTGAAAGTGCTGCACTCAATATGCCAGCAAATTTGGAAAACTCAGCAGTGGCTACAGGACTGGAAAAGGTCAGTTTTCATTCCAATTCCAAAGAAAAGCAATGCCAAAGAATGCTCAAACTACCACACGATTGCACTCATCTCACATGCTAGTAAAGTAATACTCAAAATTCTCCAAGCCAGGCTTCAGCAATATGTGAACTGTGAACTCCCTGATGTTCAAGCTGGTTTTAGAAAAGGCAGAGGAACCAGAGATCAAATTGCCAGCATCCACTGGATCATGGAAAAAGCAAGCGAGTTCCAGAAAAACATCTATTTCTGCTTTATTGACTATGCCAAAGCCTTTGACTGTGTGGATCACAATAAATTGTGGAACATTCTGAAAGAGATGGGAATACCAGACCACTTGACCTGCCTCTTGAGAAATCTGTATGCGGTCAGGAAACAACAGTTAGAACTGGACATGGAACAACAGACTAGTTCCAAATAGGAAAAGGAGTATGTCAAGGCTGTATATTGTCACCCTGCTTATTTAACTTATATGCAGAGTACATCACGAGAAATGCTGGACTGAAAGAAACACAAGCTGGAATCAAGATTGCCGGGAGAAATATCAATAATCTCAGATATGCAGATGACACCACCCTTATGGCAGAAAGTGAAGAGGAGCTAAAGGGCCTCTTGATGAAAGTGAAAGAGGAGAGTGAAAAAGTTGGCTTAAAACTCAACATTCAGAAAACAAAGATCATGGCATCTGGTCCCATCACTTCATGGGAAATAGATGGGGAAACAGTGTCAGCCTTTATTTTTGGGGCTCCAAAATCACTGCAGATGGTGACTGCAGCCATGAAATTAAAAGACGCTTACTCCTTTGAAGAAAAGTTATGACCACCCTAGATAGTATATTCAAAAGCAGAGACATTACTTTGCCGACTAAGGTCCGTCTAGTCAAGGCTATGGTTTTTCCTGTGATCATATATGGATGTGAGAGTTGGACTGTGAATAAGGCTGAGTGACAAAGAATTGATGCTTTTGAACTGTGGTGTTGGAGAAGACTCTTGAGAGTCCCTTGGACTGCAAGGAGATTCAACCAGTCCATTCTGAAGGAGATGAGCCCTGGGATTTCTTTGGAAGGAATGATGCTAAAGCTGAAACTCCAGTACTTTGGCCCCCTCATGCGAAGAGTTGACTCATTGGAAAAGACTCTGATGGTGGGAGGGATTGGGGGCAGGAGGAGAAGGGGACGACCGAGGATGAGATGGCTGGATGACATCACAGACTCGATGGATGTGAATCTGAGTGAACCCCGAGAGATGGTAATGAACAGGGAGGCCTGGCGTGCTGCGATTCATGGGGTCGCAAAGTGTTGGACACGACTGAGCGACTGAACTTGAACTTGAACTTGATCATGGTGGTGGTGGTGGTGTTGTTCTGCTTAGTCATGTCTGACTCTTTACCACCTCATGGACTGCAACATGCCAGGCTTCTCTATCTTTCACCATCTCCCAGAGGTTGCTCAAACTCATGTCCACTGAGTCGGTGATGCCATCTAACCATCTCATCCTCTGTCATCCTCGTCTTCTCCTGCCTTCAATCTTTTCCAGCATCAGGGTCTTTTCTAATGAGTCAACTCTTCACATCAGGTGGCCAAAGTATTAGAGCTTCAGCATCAGTCCTTCCAATGGATATTCAGGATTGATTTCTTTTAGAATTGACTGATTGGATCTCCTTGCAGTCCAAGGGAGTCTCAAGAGTCTTCTCCAACACCACAGCTCAAAAGCATCAATTCTTTGGTGCTCAGCCTTCTTTATGGTCCAACTCTCACATCCATACATGACTAGCTTTGACTAGATGGACCTTTGTCAGCAAAGTAATGTTTCTGCTTTGCAATACATCATCTATGTTGGTCATAGCTTTTCTTCCAAGAGCAAATGTCTTTTAATTTCATGGCTGCAGTCACCATCTGCAGTGATTTTGGAGCCCAAGAAAATTAAGTCTGTCACTGTTTCCATTGTTTCCCCATCTATTTACCAGGAAGTGACAGGACTGGATCCCATGATCTTTGTTTTTCGAATGTTGAGTTTTAAGGCAGCTGTTTCACACTCCTGTTTCACTTTCATCAAAGGGCTCTTTAGTTCCTCTTCACTTTCTACTGTAAGGGTTGTGTCTCTTGCATATCTGAGGTTAATGATGTTTCTCCTGGCAATTTTGATTCCAGCTTGTGCTTCATCTAGCTTGGCATTTTGCATCATGTACTCTGCATGTAATTTGAGTGAGCAGGGTGACTATATTCAGCCTTGGTGTGTTCCTTTCCCAATATGCCAGCAAATTTGGAAAACTCAGCAGTTGCCATGGGACTGGCAAAGGTCAGTTTTCATTCTAATCCCAAAGAAAGGCAAAGCTAAACAATGTTAAAACTACCACACAGTTCCAATCATTTCACATGATAGCAGAGGAATGCTCAAAGTTCTTCAAGCTATGCTTCCACAGTAGGTGAATCAAGAACTTCAAGATCTTCAAGCTGGATATAGAAAAGGCAAAGGAATCAGAGATCAAATTATCAGTATCCGTTGGATCATAGAAAAAGCAAGAGAATTCCAGAAAAACATCTGCTTCATTGACTACACTAAATCCTTGGATCATGGTGTATGATCCCTTTAATATGTTTTTGGATTCTGTTAGAACACTGTTGAGGATTTTGCATCTATGTTAATCAATTATATTGTCCTGAAACATTTGTGTGTGTGTGTGTGTGTGTGATATTCTTGTCTGGTTTTGGTATCAGGGTGATAATGGCCTTGTCAAATGAGTTTGGGAGTGTTCCTTCCCCTGCAATTTTTTTGAAAGAGTTTGAGCAGGATTGGTATCAGCTTTTCTCTAAACTTTTGGTAGTATTTGCATATGAAGCCATCTGGCCCTGAACTTTTGTTTGTTGGAAGGTTTTTGATCATAGTTTTGATTTCAGTGCTTGTGATTGGTCTGTCAATATTGTCTATTTCTTCCTGGTTCAGTCTTGAAAGATCGTACTTTTAAAAGACTTCTTCCGATTATACAGAGTGAAGTAAGCCAGAAAGAAAAACACCAATACAGTATACTGACACATATATATGGAATTTAGAAGACAGTAATGATGACCCTATATGTGAGACAATAAGAGACACAGAGGTATAGAGTGGACTTTTGGACTTTGAGGGAGAGGGAAAGGGTGGGATGGTAGGGGAGAATGGCAATGAAACATGTATATTTTCCTGTAAGAAACGAAACGCTAATCTATGTTCAATGTAGGATGCAGGAGGCATGGGGCTGATGCACAGGATGATTCAAGTAGAGGATGGGGGTGGGAGGTGGGAGGGGATTCCGCATTGGGAGATTGTGTTCACCTATGGCTGATTCGTGTCAATGTATGGCAAAACAAATGCAGTATTGTAATTAAAAAAATAAATAAATTTAATTAAAAAAATAGAAAAAATGTAAAAAAAAATAAAAATAAATAAATAAAAGACTTCTTCCATTTCTTCCAGGCTGTCCATTTTATTGGCATATAGTTGCTTACAGTAGTCTCTTATGACCCTTGGTATTTCTGCATTGACAGTTGTAATTTCTCCTTTTTCATTTCTAATTTTATTGATTTGAGTCTTCTCTTTTTTTTTTCCTTGATGAGTCTGGCTAATGGTTTGTCAGTTTTATCTTCTCAAAGAACCAGTGTTTTGGTTTTATTGATCTTTGCTGTTGTCTCCTTTTTATTTCTGGCCTCATTGTATGATTCATTATGCAAAGTCTGCTAACTTTGGAGGCTTTTTGCTCTTTCTCTTGTTGCTGCAGGCATAAGGCTCGGTTGTTTATTTGATGATTTTTTGTTTCTGGAAGCAAGCTTGTACTGCTATAAACTTCCTGTCAGCACTGCTTTTGCTGCCGCCCATAGGTGTTCGGTTGTTGTGTTTTCATTGTCATTTGTTTCTGGGAATTTTTTGATTTCCTCTTTGATTACTTCCATGACCTCTTAGTTATTTAGAAGCATAGTGTTTAGTCTCCATGCATTTGTGCTTTTTACCATTTTTTCCTGTGATTGATATCTGATCTTACAGTGCTGGGGTCAGAAAAAAATGCTCACTACAATTTCAGTCTTCTTAAATATACCAAGGCTTAATTTGTGAGCCCAGATGTGATATATCCTGGAAAGTGTTCCATGTGAACTTGGGAACAAACTGAATTCTACTGCTTTTCAATGGAATGTTCTATAGATATCAATTGGAACATCTGGTCCAATGTACTGCTTAAGGCTTGTGTTTCGTTGTTCATTGTCTGTCTGGGTGATCTGCCCACTGATGAGAGTGGTGTGCTAAAGTCCTCCACTATTGCTATGTTGCTGTTGATCTCTCCTTTTATAGCTGTTAGTATTTGCCTTCTGTGTTGAAGTGCTTCTCTGTTGGATGCATATATAATTGCTATATCTTCTTTGAGGGAACCCTTGATCATTATGCTGTGTCCTTCCTTGTCTCTTGTGATGGTCTTTAAAGTCTATTTTTTCTAATATGAGTATTGCTACTCCTGCTTTCAATTTCCATTTGCATGGAATCTTTTTCCAACTCCTTACTTTTAGTCTGTATGTGTCCCTAAGTCTGAAGTGGGTCTCTTGTAGACAGCTGATACATAGGTGATGTTTTGTATCCATTCAGCCAGTCTGTTTGGAGCATAAAATTCATTTACATTTAAGGTAATTATTGATATGTATGATCCTGTTACCATTTACTTGTCTTGGGTGTGTTTTTGTAGGACTTTTCTTTCTTTTGTGTTTCCTGCCTAGAGAAATTTCTTTGTCATTTTTTTTTGTAAAGCTGGTTTGCTGCTGGTGCTGCTGCTAAATCACTTCAGTCGTGTCTGATGCTGTGCGACCCCATAGACGGCAGTGCACCAGGCTCCCCCATTCCTGGGATTCTCCAGGCAAGAACACTGGAGTGGGTTGCCATTTCCTTCTCCAATGCATGAAAGTGAAAAGTGAAAGTGAAGTCGCTCAGTCGTGTCCGACTCTTAGTGACCCCACGGACTGCAGCCCACCAGGCTCCTCCATCCACGGGATTTTCCAGGCAAGAGTACTGGAGTGGGGTGCCATTGCCTTCTCTGAAAGCTGGTTTGATGGCACTAAATTCTCATAATTTGTGCTTATCTGTGAAGATTTTCATTTCTCTATTGAGTCTGAATGAAATCCTTGCTGGATAGAGTAATGTTAGTTTTTTCTAGTCATCACTTTAAGTATATCCTGCCACTCCTTTCTGGCGTGCAGTTTCTGCTGATTAATCAGTGGTTAACCTTATGGGTTGGAGAAGACTCTTGAGAGTCCCTTGGACTGCAAGGAGATCCAACCAGTACATTCTAAAGGAGATCAGCCCTGGGATTTCTTTGGAAGGACTGATGCTAAAGCTTAAACTCCAGTACTTTGGCCACCTCATGCAAAGAGTTGACTCATTGGAAAAGGCTCTGATGCCGGAGGGATTGGGGGCAGGGAGAGAAGGGGACGACAGAGAATGAGATGGATGGATGGCATCACCGGCTCGATGGAAGTGAGTTTGAGTGAACTCTGGGAGATGGTGATGGACAGGGAGGCCTGGCGTGCTATAATTCATGGGGTCACAAAGAGTCGGACATGACTGAGTGAATGACTGAACTGAACTGAACCTTATGGGAAAGAGTGAAGCCAGGAGGAGAAGGGGACGACAGAGGATGAGATGGTTGGATGGCATCACTGACTTGATGGACATGAGTTTGAGCAAGCTCTGGGAGCTGCTGATGGACAAGGAGGCCTGGTGTGCTGCAGTCCATGGGGTTACAAAGAGTTGGATGTGATTGAGCAACTGAACTGAACCTTATGAGGGTTTCCTTCTATGTTACTTGTTGCTTTTTCCTTGCTGCTTTTAATATTTTTTCTTTGTTTAATTTTTGCTAGTTCAATTACTATATGTCTTAGTGTGTTTTTCTTTGGGTTAATCCTGCATGAGATTCTGGGCTTCCTGGACTAGGGTGGCTATTTCGTTTCCTATCTTAGAAAAGTTTTGACTCTGTGTGTGCTAGATACTCAGTCGTGTCTGACTCTTATTGACCCCATGGACTGTAGCCTGACAGGCTCCTCTGATCATGGAATTCTCCAGGAAATAATACTGAAGTGGTTGCCATTTTTTTCTCCAGGGGATCTTCCAGACCCAGGGATTGAACCCAGGTGTCCTGCATTGTAGGCAGATCTTTTACCGTCTGAGCCACCAGGGAAGCCCCATTTTGACTATAATCTCCTCAGATCTTTTCTCAGATCCTTTCTTTCTCTCTTCTTCTGGAAATCATGATTCAAATGTTGGTGTACTTAATGTTGTTTCAAAGTTCTCTAAGACTGTTTCCATTTCATTTCATTGTTTTCTTTATTCTGCTTTGCTTCAGTTGTTTCCACCATTCTATCTTCCAGCTCACTTATCTATTTTTCTGCCTTAGTTATTCTATTGGGCCCCTGTAGGGTATTTTTTATTTCAGTTATTGTGTTGTTCATTGCTGGTTGTCTATTCTTTATTTTTTCTAGGTCCTTCTTAAACATTTCTTGTATTTTCTCGATCTGTGCCTTCATTTGATTCATCTGTGCCTCCATTTTATTTCTGAGATTTTAGATCATATTTAATGTCATTGCTATGAGTTGTTTTCCCGGTAGACTTCTCACTTCCTCTTCATTTGTTTGGTCTTGTGGGTTTTTACCATGCTCCTTCATCTGCTGCGTGTTTCCATGACTCTTCATTTTGTTTGCTTGGGGTCTCCTTTCTGCAGCCTGCAAGGTCAGGGTTCCTCTTATTTGGGGATTCTGCCCCCAGAGGGTGTGGTTGGACCAGTGCCTTGAAGGTTTCTTAGTGAGAATAACTGGTGCCTGTGTTCTCTTGGTGGGAACTCGATCTTAATTTTCTGAAGATCAGTGCCAAGATCAGTGGGGTGTTTTGGAGTGTCTGTGAACTTGGTATGGCTTTGGGCAGCCTCTCTGCTAGGTAGGATCGTGTTTCTGATTTGCTAATTGTTTGGTGTGAAGCATCCTGCCCTGGAACATGCTGCCCTTTGAGTGGGACCAGGTCTTAGTGTCGAGATGGAGGCCTCCGGGAGAGCTGTTCTCAATTAATATTCCATGAAGTTGGGAGTCCTCTGGTGGTCCAGTGAACCTGGATTTGGGTCTCCCACCTCTGAGATTCAGGGCCAACCCCTTGGTAGAGCACCAAGACTCCACAAGCTACAGAGCACAGAAGAGAAAGAAAGAGATAGAAAATAAGGGGAGGGGAGAAAAGAAAAAAAATCCAACAAAAAGAACAGAAAGACAAAACCCCAAGACAAATAGTAAAAGCAACATTAAATAGACAAGGACTCACAAAGAACTTCATGCACTCCCAAAAAGAAAAGATGAGAAGAAAATACAAAAGAGAGAATAAAAACAGGAACCAAAAGAGAAGCGAGCAACCAAACCAATAAATAAACCCTTAAATAAAAACAAACACTGTTAAAACTATACTAGCAAAAAATAGAAAACCCAAAACATGGAAAAAATGTAATATAAGAGAAAAGTACTGTAGAAATAGGAAAAAGTAAAGTAAAATAGATTTACGTAAAAGTAAAAGCATTAAAAAAGGAAACTGTAAGTAAAAAATTGAAAAGGAATAATAAAAACAAACAGTAATAGACTAATATGAAAAAGAAAAAGATGAAAACCTACACAGCGAGGTGGTGATAAGAATTTCTCCTGTGGCCTCAGTTGTCAGTGTCCTTGCCATACAATGAGCTCCAGCCAGTCTTCCTACTCGGGAATTCCCTCAGGATTTCTGGGTGGGTCTCTGGAACTGCTGTGGGCACTGTGTGGCCAGGTTAGACTGGTCTTACTCCAACTGTAGTTACGCCCAAAGTCCGCAGTCTCAAGCTAATTTGGGGATTTAATCTGCCGATCCTATGCCTGCAAGCAAATCCCCTTCCTGTTCTTGGTCACACAGCCCCTGCCGCTCGGTTTTGATTTGGGTCCCGTCTTTGTTGGTAGGCCCCACCCAGACAAGAGAGGGGCAAAAGCACTGGCTTCTCCGGCTCACTTGTCAGCTGGTCTGGGGGCAGCGAGGGGGCACTGCAGACACGACTGGGACGTGTGGGGAGTGCCTGCAGCGGCAGAGGCCCGCAGGAAGCGGCCGCAGCTCGAGGCCCGTCATGCCCACCTCTGGGGTCAGGGACTGCAGCAGCGTCTTATCTCCTACCTCTAGTACTTGGGTATGCCTAGGCAGCAGCCAGCCAGCCTGCTCATCGTTGGGGTTCCAGATCGCAGCTGCAGTCCCCGCCTCTTGCTCTCCCGTGGATTTTGTGGTGGTTGGTGGCCGGCAGGCTGGGCTGCCTCTGGGGTGGCAAACCACTGCCGCATCCCCCCTGCCTCTGGCCCTTGTGGAGGTGGTGTTCTGCAGATTGTGAGCGAAGGCAGTTAGAGGGCCCCTGCAAGAAAGATCTCTTGGCTCTCTGACTGGCCCAGGCTTTTCTCTGGTCTGCCTCAGCTGTGTTGTCCTAGCCCCTCCAGAGTATCTTCCCAGCAGTGTACCCCAACCCTCTCCCTCAGGTCTGCCTCTGAGCCTCAGCACCCAGCCCCTTCTTGCTGCGGTGGGCGTGCAAGCAAACATCCCACTGGGGAGTGCTGGTCGGCACTGATCTCTGCGGTGAATTCTCTCCACTTTGTCTTCCACGCACTTGCTGCTACACTCCCTGCCTCTGAGGTTCTGAAGGACCTTTCTGTCCCCTCCTGTAAGGGGGTTTCCGAGTGTGCAAAAACTTTTCCTCTTTCACATCTCCTTCCCTGAATTGCAGGCCTCATCCCATTTCCTTTGTCCGTTTTTTTCCTTTCTTCTCCAGCCTTACCCCATTCTGTGGAGATCGGCTTCCCTTTTCTGAAGTCTGTGGTGGTCTTGCAGCACTCAGCAGATGATCTGCAGACGTGGTCCCATGTGTAAATGTATTCTGATGTATTTGTAGGAAGGAAGATGATTTCTGTGTCTTCTCCACCATCTTGAAAATGCCTCCATATATTCAGTCCCTTTCTTAATGCTGGCTCTGGTGATTAGCTCAATGAATTTCAGTCTCTACTTCTGTTATAAGCATCCAAGACTATCTGTCCCCTCTAGGTACAACTTTTGTAGTTTTTCGCAAATTCAGTTCAGGAATTTCTCATGTTCCAAATTCTTGCCATGTGAGTTCTTGTTACATGAATGCAAAAAGCAAATACATTCAAATATTTCTTAAAGATAGATTTAGAGACCTTCAGATATCACCGACACAATGGACATGGGTTTGGGTGGACTCCAGGAGTTGGTGATGGACAGGGAGGCCTGGAGTGCTGCAGTTCATGGGGTCACAAAGAGTCGGACATGACTGAATGACTGAACTGAGCTGAACTGAAATTACTTTATATGCAATATACAGTTTGTATCAGTTAAAATTTTTTCAGTTCCAAAAGGCAAGAAACTTTAGACCAATCTATTTATTAAAAAGATAATTTAAAAAACCACAGGTACATGTATTTAAACAGTGTTTTCAGAATGGCCTTAACCTAAGTGAATAAAGGCTCTGGGCTCCTCTTGACTGATTCCTCTTCTGTTGTCTACAACCTCAAACACTTCCCCTAGGAAGATTGTCATAGTAACGTCAATCCAAAATTTTAAAATGTTGATTGGTAATATTGTGGTTACAAACATGAGGATGAAAACCACAGAATAAGAAAATCCAAATAGCAATACAAGTACCTGATTGTGTCATGAGGTTGCCAGAATTTTATACTTCTTGGTGCATTAAAAGAAACAAAAACAAACTATAGAAATGATCCCTGAAACCTATCATATAGAAATATATACACAATAAGGACCTACTGACAGGGAACTGTATTCAATATCTTATGATAATGTATAATGGAAATAATCTGAAAAAGAATATATATCAATATATAACAAACACCTTGCTATATACCTGAAACTGGTACAACACTGTAAATCAACTATACTTCAATAAATGAATAAATAAGTCAACATTAACATAAAAGGGAAATAAGAGCAACTCGTTTTTCAAAAGCTATCGTGTGTAAAGTTTTCCATTATTTGTTGCCAAACACAGTCCTTAACTGAGAGCAGCTGAAAAGCCATAATACAAAGACTGACTCAGATTGTCTCAGTGAATAGAGCCATCACCACTCCAGTGCTCCGCAGGCGGTAGGATGGCATGGAACTTTTGGACAAAGCTTAACCAAACCACACTGGGTGGATATTGTAGATGCTTTATTTTTAGGACTTCTGGGAGGTCAGATCTTCTTACTGAAATTAAGTTTCTGTCTAGGAAAGGAAAGTAGGGATTTGGGAACGTAACTGAGGCGTGAAGTTCAGAATTTCCTCCCCTGAAGGAGTCGTTCTGTCCCGTGGAGTCATGTGTGAAGATATAGATGAGAATGGAGAGAGTCAATGACTGATTCTATTTGGATGGCCTCTAGGTCATTTCAGCTGTGGCTCATACAGCCCAGAGAAGACAGCCTAAAGAAAATCCAGGGTGGCCACTGCTTACAAAGTTCCCTGCCCGTGTCTAATTAATGACTCTGCAGTTCATATAAATGAGAGATTTTACACTGACCGCGCAGCTGTAATTGAGCATTTCACTGTCTTTTCTGTGTAAAATGGCTATGTTCATCCTGTGGAGTGGAATAAGATGATTACCCTCACTCTTGTTGCATAATAGTTATCCCATCAATAAAACATGGTTTCACATCTTTCAAGGTGAGCTAAAGTACTAACATTTACTTTGAAATAAAAGGAGGCACTTTAAAGCCTTTCTATGTAAAATAATCTAAGTCATTTAAATGAGTACGGTTTCTAAATTTGTCTCTTGATAAGTTATAGTTAATATAAGGCTGAGATGAGTAAATAGTAGCTTTGTAAAAGGAGAATATTGAACCAGAAATCTCTCCCCTTTCACGCTCACATTGATTGTGAAAATGGCTGTGACTCTTTCCCTCTTCCAGTGTCCATACCCTTTACAAGGTGGCATTGACACTTCTCTCACAGAGTTGGGGCTTAGAGCCCACTTATGGCAGTTTTAAGATATAGTCTCAAGTCTCCTTTCTCCTGAATAAGGATGTGATAAAAGGAGTTGGCAGAAGTGATGCTATACCAGTTTCTGGGCCAAGCCTTAAGAAACCAGCAACTTTCCATTTCCAGTCTCTTAAGATCCATCTCCCATGATTCAAGAAGTGTAACCTGCCCACTGAGAGTCTCACCTGGAGAGGAATTTGCCAGTCATGGGACGGGGCCATCTTGGAAGTGGATCCTTCAGCCTTAGTTCAGCTGACATCTAGTGGAGCAGAGATGAATTGTCCCCACCGGACTCTGGCCAAATGACAGATTGGTGAGTAAAATAATGAATTGTGTTTTAAACTAGTTTTGAAGTGATTTGTTATATAGAAATATAGATAACTGAACTATTTCCCTTGAGTAGGAGCTGGCTGGCCAATAAAATGTGGAAGAGGTGATGTCTAGCTTACCCCGATACTTAACAGGCCTTAGGAGCATCTCGTTCCATCTTGGTATCCTGCCTGCTGGGGGATAAGAGACTTCTGCCCAGCTGCCCTTCGCCCCAGTCAACAGGCCAGTAACCACGCTGCCTTTAGAAATGTGCAGCCTTCCTGGGCCAGTCCACCTCTCCGTGACCAACTGCAGATGCGTGAGCAAGCTAGTCAGGATCCACCAAGCCTGGCCCAGTGCAGAGCATCGTGGATGTTTCTCTTACCTGAGTAGTCTTGGCCTCAACCATGAATGGAGGAGAGGGGAGCCAGCACATCTCGCAGCGGGTCCTCCTTCACACACTTAGAACTAATCAGTGCCAAACTCCAGCCGTGGCACATGTCTGCTAGGGAGCAACCTGAGCATATGTGGAAGGACAAATGATAAGGAGAAGAATATTTTGGGATGCCAAACTGAAGTAATAACTTTAAATAACTATTAGTACAAGAATGAATTTGAAAAAAGATACACAGACAATGAAATGCAATATAGCACTGAAAATGAGTAAATGAAAACTACATGTATGAGAGAAAATCTCACTAACATAATATTGAGTGAAAAAAATCAACTTGGATAGCAAACTGAAGCATTTTTCTATCAGGCATCTTTTTTTTTTTTTTTAGCCTATGGTCCTATAATCTGACACTGATAAGCTGCATGAGAAAAGGTAGTGATCATAGATTATTTGATCATTGGAGTACAGACTCTATCTGTTCAGTTCAGTCGCTCAGTCGTGTCTGACTCTGTGTGACCCCATGAACCGCAGCACACCAGGCCTCCCTGTCCATCACCAACTCCCGGAGTTTACCCAAACTCATGTCTATTGAGTCGGTGATGCCATCAAACTATCTCATCCTCTGTTGTTCCCTTCTCCTCCTGCCCCCAATCCCTCCCAGCATCAGGGTCTTTTCCAGTGAGTCAGCTCTTTGTATCAGGTGGCCAAAGGACTGGAGTTTCAGCTTCAGCATCAGTCCTTCCAATGAGTATTCAGGACTGATTTCCTTTAGAATGGACTGGTTGGATTTCCTTGCAGTCCAAGGAACTCTCAAGAGTCTTCTCCAATATCACAGTTCAAAAGCATCAATTCTTCAGCACTCAGCTTTCTTTATAGTCCAACTCTCACATCCATACATGACCACTGGAAAAACCATAGCCTTGACTAGATGGACCTTTGTTGGCAAAGTAATATCTCTGCTTTTTAATATGCTATCTAGGTTGGTCATAACTTTCCTTCCAAGGAGTAAGCATCTTTTAATTTCATGGCTTTATCTGTAATGTTATGTAAGAACAGTTACAACATTTCATCAAATTTATTCATATAAAAATAAAGCTTACACCTAATAAACCATCTGTCACAATCAATGAGCTGTTGATACTTTAAGAGAGAATAATTAGTGACCAACTTGGGATGTATACAAATAGGCATATCAGTGATGTTAGACTTTAGTTTTTATTTCATCAGTTTTATGAACATTACTCAGAATTAGACTGTAATAAGATTTTCAGAAATTTTATGCAGTGTATTTATTTCAAGTGTTCAAAATGTATTTGTCTTCTATTTTTAAGGCCTCAGGCTCTGCATGGTTTACTTCCAGCCCAGTCAGTGCCTCTGGGAACTGAGGCAAACCAGGGGCTAACGCCAGATTATTCCTGAGATTCTCCTCACAGAGCTGACATAGGCTTTTTAAATCTTGACTGATACTTCCCTGTAGGTTGCCTCTGGAACTGGGACCTTCACGCTGCAGAAGCACTCTGATGTCTCCAAGAGCTGTGCTCACACCAGCGCGGGCACGTCCCTCAGGGAGGTGAGTGGTGTCCCCACCTGCCGTCCTCCACGCCTGGTCTGTGGCTACATATAGCCCCTCTGAAAGCTGGTCAGTGAGGTTCTTCCTTCCTCCATGGTTTTGCTTTTGCTGCAGGTTCAGTGAGGTCGCTGCCTCTCTGTGGGGGTGCATACATCTGTGACCTTTGACCTGACACTTTGCAGTGCCTCCTGCTGTGGGGGGAGCGTATGTCCTGCTCTCCCCCTGAACGGGGGCTCTGCTGGGCGACTGGGGTGACATGAGGTGAGCTGGCTGGCCTGGAAGAGCCAGTTCTCTTGTTTTTCGTCATCACTCTGGTAAAAAGTTGTCTCAAATAGCCTCTGGTTCAAAGGTAGAGCAGATCTGAACCTGCTCGTGTTGAGGCAGAGCCACTCTAGCTGACTTGCACAGCTTTGAGAATAAAAGATAAATGTTGCTGAAAGTAGGATTTGTTGGGGGCCGGTGGGGGATGGCGGTTGTTACACAGCAAAAACCGACTAATGTCACTCACAGCCAAGTAATTCCAGTGAGCTGAGTAACTTTGGTAAGTCTCTCCAACAAATATCTTGAACAGCTATTTCACAATATTAAAATAAATTGAAGATATTCTATAGACGTAGTAAGTATGCTATTTCATCTTTTGATATAATATGTATTTGAATTTCTCCTTAGATGTTTATAGGCATTTTGTTTCTTTTCTGTTGTCAATGTGTAATTTTCAACAATTAAAAACATCATTCCCATACCAATATAGAGTGAACACATGTCACCAATTTAATTAACTCATTAATGAGGGAACAAGTGAGATGGTAAAACTGGTTCCAAGAGCATATAAGGGACAGTTATTTCTGGGCATTCAAAAAGATTGTTAAAAGAAAGTTGCTAGGTTACATACAAAACTGGTTAATTATCTACAGAATGAGGAAACATTAACCTTTGAGGCTTTCTTTTCTACTGGACTGTGGAAATGAGTGAAGATCAACCACACAGACAAAGATTCTTATTCAGATCTTCGTATAGCAAGGGAGTCAGCCATATCACTCACGTTTTGGAAGAAACTCAATGGCAGACCATAGAGGAAGAAGCCTTTACAGTGGAAGTGAGGGGGAGCTCTGGGTGTGCCCGAATGGATAGTGCAGCCTAGGTGGGCTAAACAGAAGCAGGGCATCCTGTGTGGTTGGTGGGGTGTATATTTGACAATTGCACTCATCTCACACACTAGCAAAATAATGCTCAAAATTCTCCAAGCCAGGCTTCAGCAATACGTGAACCGTGAACTTCCAGATGTTCAAGATGGATTTAGAAAAGGCAGAGGAACCAGAGATCAAATTGCCAACATCCACTGGATCATGGAAAAAGCAAGAGAGTTCCAGAAAAACATCTATTTCTGCTTTATTGACTATGCCAAAGCCTTTCACTCTGTGGATCACAACAAACTGTGGAAAATTCTTCAAGAGAACGGAATACAGACCACCTGACCTGCCTCCTGAGAAATCTGTATGCAGGTCAAGAAGCAGCAGTTAGAACTGTACAAGGAACAACAGGCTGGTTCCAAATAGGGAAAGGAGTATGTCAAGGCTGTATATTGTCACCCTGCTTATTTAACTTATATGCAGAGTACATCATGAGAAATGCTGGGCTGGATGAAGCACAAGCTGGAATCAAGATTTCTAGGAGAAATATCAATAACCTCAGATATCCAGATGACACCACCTTTATGGCAGAAAATGAAGAAGAATTAAAAAGCCTCTTGATGAAAGTGATAGAGGAGAGTGAAAAAGTTGGCTTAAAGCTCATCATTCAAAAAACGAAGATCATGGCATCTGGTCCCATCACTTCATGGCAAATAGATGGGGAAACAATGGAAAGAGTGACAGATCTTATTTTTTTGGGACTCCAAAATCACTGCAGATGGTGACTACAGCCATGAAATTAAAAGACATTTGCTCCTTGGAAGAAAAGCTATGAGCAACCTAGCCAGCATATTAAAAAGCAGAGACATTACTTTGCCAACAAAGGTCCATCTAGTCAAAGCTATGGTTTTTCCAATGGTCATGTATGGATGTGAGAGTTGGACTATAAAGAAAGCTGTGCCCCTAAGAATTGATGCTTTTTAACTGTGGTGTTGGAGAAGACTCTCAAGAGTCCCTTGCAAGGAGATCCAACCAGTCCATTCTGAAGGAAATCAGTCCTGAATATCCATTGGAAGGACTGATACTGAAGCTGAAACTCCAATACTTTGGTCACTTGATGCAAAGAACTGACTCATTTGAAAAGACCCTGATGCCAGGAAAGATTGAAGGCAGGAAGAGAAGGGGACGACAGAGGATGAGATGGTTGGATGGCATCACCGACTCGATGGACATGAGTTTCAGTAGGCTCCAGGAGTGGGTGATGGACTGGGAAGCCTGATATGCTGCAGGCCATGGGGTCGCAAAGAGCTGGACACAACTGAGTGACTGAACTGAGCTGAACTGATATTTGACTTTCTCTGGGTGGTCTTCAGTTGGAAGCAGGCATACAAATTAGAAAGCTATCAGTTACTGATTCAGTGGTAGCCATTTTGGACTGATCATTACAGAGCTTATTGTTTGGCTTCCTGAGTTGTTATTGGAGATGGAGATCTGATTCTTACAGGTCCAACCTACAGCCATTTGGCTTCCAGGACTGGTTACTAGAGATAATTCCTTTAAGTTCTGTCTCAGAATTCTGTTTTTATACATGGTCTAGATACTGCCCGTTTGTGTATTCAGATTCTTCATACAGAACTCTACAAATTAACATGTAACTTCACAGTGGTTGAGCTCTGTTCAAATAATAAGCTGTAAGTCAAATACAGGTGCACTCTCTTAGAAAATTACAAAGTCCTTTATGTTGGCCTATTAAACAAAATTCTATCATGACATTGAAAAGACACCCCAATTGAAAAGTCATACTCTTTACCTTATTTCCAAAGTTTGGATAATGCTTTCCTTATCATTGTATGTTAGGGAAGAATAGATATAAGAGATGGTAACACACAGAGTTCTGGAAAAAGGAGAAACAAGACAGAAACTGTACAGAAGCACTATAATCATATCAGCATAGATTTAAATCCAAGAGTCGATGGTGTTATTAGAAAAATCTGTGTTGGGCACAGTTTGAACAGCGTTCTTCCATCTGTTTTACCCAGAGTAGGACCTGCATTGTTTAATCTTTGTCTGATTTACTCCATGAGTCCATTTCCCAGTTGTTTCACAATCCAAGAGTCCGTTTTTCTCCTCACATCTTAACACTAATTACTTCCCTCAATGTATCATTCAGGGAACTAGATACATAAGATTTACTTTACAGACTCCTTGATCAGTGACTCTAGGAAAACTAGACACACAGACTTTCTTCTTTAAACTTGAAATGCCCTCTTCCCCATTCTAGAGTAGCATCCTGTATAATTGTATTCAGCTTTGCAGTTTTTTGATCAAACTTCTAAAATTCTCAAATTCCGTACTGACAGGTGGCTCAGTTTAGTTCAGTTCAGTCACTCAGTCGTGTCTGATTCTTTGTGACCCCATGAATTGCAGCACACCAGGCCTCCCTGTCCATCACCAACTCCCGGAGTTCACTCAAACTCACATCCATTGAGTCGGTAATGCCATCCAGCCATCTCATCCTCGGTCGTCCCCTTCTCCTCCTGCCCCCAATCCCTCCAAGCATCAGGGTCTTTTCCAACGAGTCAACTCTTCGCATGAGGTGGCCAAAGGAATGGAGTTTCAGCTTTAGTATCATTCCTTCCAAAGAACACCCAGGGTTGATCTCCTTTAGGATGGACTGGTTGGATCTCCTTACAGTCCAAGGGATTCTCAAGAGTCTCCTCCAGCAACACAGTTCAAAAGCATCAATTCTTCAGCACTCAGCTTTCTTCACAGTCCAACTCTCACATCCATACATGACTACTGGAAAAACCATAGCCTTGACTAGATGGACCTTAGTTGGCAATGTCTCTGCTTTTGAACATGATGTCTAGGTTGGTCATAACTTTCCTTCCAAGGAATAAGTGTCTTGTAATTTCATGTCTGCAGTCACCATCTGCAGTGATTTTGGAGCCCAAAACATAAAGTCTGACACTGTTTCCACTGTTTCCCCATCTATTTCCCATGAAGTGATGCAATCAGATGCCGTGATCTTCGTTTTCTGAATGTTGAGCTTTAAGTCAACATTTTCACTCTTCTCTTTCACTCTCATCAACAGGCTTTTAGTTCCTCTTCACTTTCTGCCATAAGGGTGATGTCATCTGCATATCTGAGGTTATTGATATTTCTTCCGGGAATCTTGATTCCAGCTTGTGTTTCTTCCAGTCCAGCGTTTTTCATGATGTACTCTGCATAGAAGTTAAATAAGCAGGATGACAATATACAGCCTTGACGTACTCCTTTTCCCATTTGGATCCAGTCTGTTGTTCCATGTCCAGTTCTAACAGTTGCTTCCTGACCGGCATACAGATTTCTCAGGAGGCAGGTCAGGTGGTCTGGTATTCCCATCTCTTTCAGAATTTTCCACAGTTTATTGTGATCCACGCAGGTGGCTAGAACCTAACAATTCAACTCGTATTTGATGATTAGATAAAATATTTATTTTGTAAAACTAAAATGGACAGAATTTCCTGCCTTATTTGGGTAGCTCTGGTGTTCTGTTACCTGTCTTTACCTACCTGTAAGCTTGTTAATTCTGGTAGGCATCCAACCATGCACCAGCATTTCACAAGACCAGAGGGGTGGTACTGGTAGCAGGAAAAAGTCTTCACTTGTAATATTAATTTAAATATGAATTTAATCAATTTGCTTTGGCCATGAGAGAAAAGAAAATCTGTATTTCTACTTTAGATTTTATTTGAATGAAGTTTTTTTCAGATACCATTACTGTGTAGTTTACTGATTCCTACCTTATCATTTTTGGCTAAAACATCAACCACGTGGTCATCCACTAGATGTCAGTGCATGCCCGCACTGAAGATATTGGTAAAGTATCCATCTGGGGTCAAAAAAACATCTGTCTTTATGAGAAGTCATATCCTGCCTGCCTCTTATTGGCATTAGAGATGCCATGACAAGACCAGCTTTCCATTATTTTCCCTACAGGGCAGGCTCAGATCACTTTTACCACTGGGTGATTCACGTCTGCAAACTCTGGTCTCAATAACCACTTGCTTTCTTCCTCCTTGTTAAGCATGGCCGACTGCAGTTGGATTTGGAGAGATAATCAGTGCTTTGTTTTGCTGCCTGAAATAAATGACACAAAATGAACCTGAATGCCAGGATCAGGTGACACACAGATTAATCTGTCTGTCAGTCTGATCACTCACCTAGAGCCAGATATCCTGGAACGTGAAGCCAAGTGGGCCTTAGGAAGTATCACTACGAACAGAGCTTGCAGAGGTGATGGAATTCCAGGTGAGCTTTTTCAAATCCTAAAAGATGATGCTGTGAAAGTGTTACAATCAGTATGGGAGCAAATTTGGAACCCCCAGCAGTGGAACCCTCCAGCCCCAGGACTGGAAACAGTCAGTTTTCATTCCAATCACAAAGAAAGGCAATGCCAAAGAATGTTCAAATTACTGCACAATTGCAGTCATCTCACACACTAGCAAAGTAATGCTCAAAATTCTCCAAGCCAGGCTTCAACAGTACATGAACTGTGAACTTCCAGATGTTCAAGCTGGTTTTAGAAAAGGCAGAGGAACCAGAGATCAAATTGCCAACATCCACTGGATCATCGAAAGAGCAAGACAGTTCCAGAAAAACATCTACTTCTGCTTTATTGATTATGCCAAAGCTGTTCACTCTGTGGATCACAGCAAACTGTGGAAAATTCTTCAAGAGATCGGAATACCAGACCACCTTACCTGATTCTTGAGAAATCTGTATGCAGGTCAAGAAGCAGCAGTTAACACCAGATATGGAACAACAGACTGGTTCCAAATAGGAAAAGGAGTACGTGAAGGTTGTATATTGTCACCCTGCTTATTTAACTTATATGCAGAGTACATCATGCAAAATGCCAGGCTGGATGAAGCACAAGCTGGAATCAAGATGCTGGGAGAATATCGATAACCTCAGATATGCAGATGACATCACCCTTATGGCAGAAAGTGAAGAGGAACTAAAAAGGCTCTTGATGAAAGTGAAAGAGGAGAGTGAAAAAGTTGGCTTAAAGCTCAACATTCAGAAAATGAAGATCATGGCATCCTGTCCCGTCACTTCATGGCAAATAGATGGGGAAACAATGGAAAGAGTGACAGACTTCATTTTTAGTGGCTCCAAAATCACTGCAGATGGTGATTGCATCCATGAAATTAAAAGACATTTGCTCCTTGGAAGAAATCTGTGAGCAACCTAGCCAGCATATTAAAAAGCAGAGACATTACTTTGCCAACAAAGGTCCATCTAGTCAAAGCTATGGTTTTTCCTGTGGTCATGTATGGATGTGAGAGTTGGACTATAAAGAAAGCTGAGCGCCAAAGAATTGATTCATTTGAACTGAGGTGTTGGAGAAGACTCTTGAGAGTCCTTTGGACTGCAAGGAGATCCAACCAGTCTATCCTAAAGGAGATTAGTCCTGAATATTTATTGAAAGGACTGATGCTGAAGCTGGAACTCCAATACTTTGGTCACTTGATGCAAAGAACTGACTCATTTGAAAAGACCCTGATGCCGGGAAAGATTGAAGGCAGGAGGAGAAGGGGACGACAGAGGATGAGATGGTTGGATGGCATCACCGACTCAATGGACATGAGTTTCAGTAGGCTCCAGGAGTGGGTGATGGACTGGGAAGCCTGGTATGCTGCAGGCCATGGGGTCGCAAAGAGCTGGACACAACTGAGTGACTGAACTGAGCTGGACCAATACAGTCATGAGTCATCTGTAATGACCCCCAGAGTGGACCTTTGCTCTCCTGATTGTTACAGCCGTGCTGCCTACTGTCACTTATATCTGAAACCCCTGAGACTGAACAGCTTCCTTCCAGCTGTGTAGAAAGCACAGTGTGTGCAGTACAATAGAGCCATATATCCTTGCTTCATATAGAAAGAAAGTGAAAGTGAAAGTGAAGTCGTGTCCGACTCTTTGAGACCCCGTGGACTGTAGCCTACCAGGCTTCTGTGTCCATGGGATTCTCTAGGCAAGAATACTGGAGTGGGTTACCATTTCCTTCTCCAGGGGATCTTCCCGATAAGCAAGTGTTTAATCAGAGTGCCTTTGGTGCAGTCTCTGGCATTGACGGTGGTGATAACTAAGGGTTCAGAAACTCTTTGCATGGAAACAGTTGCGACTGACAGTCTTTGAATCCTATCTGTTTGATTTAAAGGTGCATTTGCCAAAGCATCCTCTAAAGAACACTGGTCCTGTAGGATATGACTGGATGGTACTGAGAGAGATCTAATCAAGGACCTGAACAGGACTCTACGAAACACTCTGCAGAAACCCAAATCAAACATGTTTCTGTGATATAGACTTCCAGCAGCTTTAGTGTCTTATATGCGTTATGAATATCCAAGTACAGTGTACAGAGTTTTACCATTTTTCTAAAAAACCCTTAGAATAACTATCTGACAGTGTATCTTGCCAAACCAGTTGATTTTGAAGTGTGAAAAAGACTAAAAGACTTCTGGACTATAATGAAGTAATCGTCTCACACTCCTCTTTCATCTTTCTCTTTTCTTCCTTCTTATATATTGAGGACATATTATTGTTCCGGCACTATTCAGGAACAGTGTAATAAGGGAGGTGCCATACAAGGAACAAAGGGAATTAGCAGGGCTTAGTTTTTCCAGTAACGTATTAATATCATCTTTGATCTCGGTACATTTTACACTTAAAAGATTTTGAAGTCCACAAGCCACCCGGAAGAGGCACCAGGCACTGCCACCGGACACAGGGCTCGTGGGGGAGGGGTAGCCCCTCTGTATTCAGAGGGATCTTTTCCCCTTCCAATGCCATCGTGTAGTGAGGGGTCCACAGGAAAGAGACTTAGCCAACGGGAATCGGACAGGCCAATTCAGACTTGTTGGCCTGACGAAGACAAATGTCTGAAACAGAATTAAGTGCTCTAAAGAGACTGGCTTTAAAAAACCACACAAAGAGGGATGTTAGAGGTAAGAACCATGGTTAAAATGCAGAGAATTGAAAGCCTGCTCAGAACTCAGTGTCCAGTGGGAACAAAGCCTTAAAGCTGAGAGGGTTCCTCGTTTGATGCTTCTCTCTGGTGTGCAACAACAGAAGGTCTCCAAATGTCTACTGAGGCCTGAATGAGGCAAACCCCAGGCTGCTAAATATAGATGCTGCAAGGTCGAGGCTGGGCCTCCCCTCTCCTGGGAATGTTTGCATAGTGGGTGCCGTCTGCCCTCAGATCACCAGTTTACCCCCAGAGTCCTGTCCTGGGGACTGAGAAGTCTCCTGTCTTGGCTTAGCACTGATTTCTAGCACTTTCTCATAGAAGTGCAGAGAAGGTGGAGTAGGGGGGTGGAGGGAGCAGTCAGGTCACAGCATTGTCTTTGGGAGGACACTGGGAAGATGGCTGGGCTATTAGAGAGGGCTGCTTAGTGGAGGGATGACAGTGTGTCTTGACCTTTAACCAGTGCCAAGGAATGTGAGGGTAAAGTTAAGGCTTTGATAGGCATTCATGTGTAAGCCTGAGCTTGAAGTCAAATATCACTGTTCAGAAATTTTCCTTGGAATGATGGTATACCTATAGAAATTTTGGCATAAGTATAAATCTTGATGAATTTTCACAAACTGAAATGTACCCTTTTCACTAGTACCCAACTCAAGAAATAAAACAGCACCAGGGCCCCAGATATCCACCCTAGGTCCCCTTTCACTCGTTAACCCGTGCCAAGAGCAACTACAATCCAACTTATAATAGTGCAGGTTAATTTTTGCCTGTTTTTGAATTTCCTATAAATGTAACCTTGCAATTTGTGCTCCTTTGTATATGGTCTCTTTTATTCAATGTTGTATTTGTGAGGCTCATTAAAGATGTGGAAATTGGTCATTCCCGTGGGTGTAGAAATTTTCACTGTATAAGTTGATAGCCATGTATTCACCTATATACTGTTGAAGGGCATGGCAGTAGTTACAGTTCAGGGTGATGGGAACAGTGCTGTTACGACCATCCTTGTACATGGTTTCTGGAGAATGTGCAGATGGGTCACGTTGCTTTAAATGTTCAAATCTGTTGGCACAGAATCAGTGGGATCTGATTAGGGAGAGTCCATCCTTCACTCTCTCAAATCCCATTCCCCAGACAAGCCCAACGACAGCAAAAGCTCAGAACCACCACCTTGCAGAGGAAAAGCAGAAGTGGTAGCGCCTCTGCCTCTAATGCTCTTCTCAGCTGCCCTTCGAGGTGGTGTCTGCAGCACCGCCCTGTGCCTGGCCACGGGAGAGTGGTCTCCACATTACAGTCTCCACTGTCCAGGGTGATCAAGCTGACTTGCTGGCAGGACTGGTTCTTGCCGTGTATGCACAGACAGCCCTGCCTGCCCCAGCCTCTCCTTCTCCTGCCCATGAGCCAGGGCATCCAGATGGGATGAAGTTTGGGCCCCACATCCTCACAGAGTGTTCATAACCAGATAATTCTCTAGTCTGTGCCTAGAAATAGGCTTGCTTTATAATCTGAGTCTCAGATTAGATTCCCCACGATTATGGGTACCCTGAGAATTCTCTGTTGGTTTTTCCTGCCACCTAGCCTCCGCCAGGGCCACATTAAATGTGTCTATATTACCTGACACTTAAGAGGAATTGGGCCTTGCACTTGCTCTTGTTTCTCCCAGAATGCCCTTGAGTCCTCTGACAATGAACCAATTCAAAAGGCACATGAGAGGGAGAAGCCTAAAAGGATGGGAGGGGGCTCCAGAGGGAGGGGGCCTACGTACACTTACAGCTGATGCACGTTGCTGTGTGGCAGTTGTAAAGCAATTATCCTCCAATTAAAAATAAAATTTAAAAAAAGACAAGAAGGTGCCATCTAACTCCGTCTGCCATCAGCTCTCAGCTCTGGGCTTTGCAAAACTGAAAGATTTTCTAACAGAACAATGGGTACCTGTTTTTCATTTGTATAATTAAATGGAAAAGAGATTATCTTTATGGAGATGACATAATGTTGAATGATAGAAAGCAAATTGCAAAAGGATAATTTTTGCAACATAATACCATTTATGGGAGATATAAACCCCCAAGAAACACTGACATATTTCATTAGCAGCAGTTAAAAATAAGCCTGAGAGTGGAACATACCAGTCTCAGGATGGTGGTGACCTCTGGAAAGGGGTGGTTTTGGTGGGGCTTGGGGGGACATATTAAGTACATCTGTGACATTATTTGCAGAGTAATCTAGAGCAAATATAGCAGAATAGCCATGTCTCTTAAATCCTGGATAGTTGTTATATTACTTTCTGAACTTTACATTTGAAGGGTTTCATAATTTTTAATTAAATTTTAAAAAGTCTTCCTCATATGCACTTCTCCAGTGCTAAGCTGAAAATATTAAAGTAGAAAAACCAAGAAATGAAACTGTATATATAGTGTGATCCCAAAGCTGTGCCAAAAAGTGGAAAGAAAGATTAAAAAACAAATCATAAAAATGTAGACAGTCATTTCTAGTTGGTGTCAATAGTGGATGGTGTGTGTGTGTGTGTGTGTGTGTGTGTGTGTGTGTTTGTGCATGTCTGCATGTGATACAAAGATAGCATGTGTGTTTTTCTTTATATCCTCTTATTTTCCCAATTATTGAAGGAAATTACACCCAATGTGGCATAAAATTATTTTCAGCTGAACAGACATTTGAGAATCAACAGATGCAGAAAGAGGGTCTGTCTGACCCCCATTCCCCTTTATTTGCCTACAAGAATCTTCCAAAAGAATTCAGTTGCCATAAGTTTCCCTTCAAGGGGCGGATTTCCTATATTGGGGGAAGATGTACTGGGGAAAATGAGAAGTTGACACTGGGATGAGAAATTGCAGAAACAAACATTGTTACAAAACCATCATCCCTCCCCATCTGCTCTCCCAAGTATGATTTATCTTTGCCCAGTCATTCATTTTCCCCAAGGTGTCCTTCCTTCCCCTCCTCTTCTCCTATTAAGATGCTATATAAGCCCCAAATTCTAGCTGCTGCTTTGAGCCACATTTTCTGGAAGCTCCCCTGTTCTTACATGAATGAACTTTGTCTTTTCTTGAGTTAATGTGTCTTTCTGGTTTACTTTGCATACCCCTAATTATTAAACATAAGTAAGGAGAGAAGAATTGGTTTTTTTTTCTCACCGATATTATCTATCTAATGATTTGCCTGTTAGTTAGTACAAATGAGAAGTGAGGAAGAGTGGGATATAGTAAAAAGGGGACAGAAGTTGGTCCAGAACCAGTGGACAGTTGCTAAGCCTGGGGCTGTTTAGGTCCCAGCTCCTTGCATTACCTTAGCCCTGTGGGAAGTAAGGTCTACCTCCATCTCTTCCTGCCTCACTCTGATCCTCTCAGGCTCTAGAAAACTGGGGCCTGGGAATTCCTCGGTGGCCCAGGGGTTGGGACTCTGCCTGCCAGTGCAAGGAACACGGGTTTGATCCTTGGTCCAGGAAGAAAGATCCCACCTGCTTCAGAGTATCTAAGCCTGTGTGCTACAACCACTGAATCTCACACACGCTAGACCCTGTGCTCTGTAACAAGAGAAGCCACCGCAATGAGCAAAGAAGCCTGCAAACCACAACCAGAGAGGAGCCTCTACTCACTACAACTAGAGAAAGTCTGCACATAGCATGAAGACCCAGTGCAGCCAGAAATAGTAAATACCGGGGCTCAGCTCTGCTTGTTCCAAGCGACCATTGTGTTTAGCCGTGGCAGAAAGAATCCATCCATCTGAACTAGGGAATTTCATTTCACACTCCTCAACTGCTGGCGGAGGCTGACTAATCTTGTTTAGAGAAGGCCTGGCACTATTGGAGCCTCTTGTTATTTGCATCTGAGTTGTGCTTCCTAAATTGCAAGAAGATATTGTCAGAAGAGGGAGCCAGGTTGAGAGTAGGACTGATAGAACGGGCTACTTTGTGGCAGGGAATGTTGCTGAAGTGGAGGACGCGTGAGGCATCAGCCATCCTGGATCACGTGTAGACCTACCTCACCGGATGCTGCTCAGCCATTGCATTTGAGGAGCTCTCCGTGAAGTTCTCTGCTTTCTGGGATCTCTGTTTAGTCTGTCAGTATAATTAGTCTCTTCCTGTATCCCCCAGCAGTGCTTCCTAAACCTTTGTGTGCAGACAGAGCACCTGGGGATCCAGTTAAAAGGTAGATCCTGACGCAGCAGGTCTGGGCTGGGACCCGAGACACTGCTTTCCTAACGTGCTCCCAGGTGAGACCAAGGCTCCTGGTCCACGGGCAGAGGCTGGAGTACTAAGCACCTGTAGGACTTCTTCACTCTTTAAAATGAACACCTGTGGCGTCGGTTGGGTTATTGGCAGAGAAGAATGCAGGAAAGACGGAAGTGAAAATGTATTGAGGCCTACTCCTTGGAGGTAGCGTTAGCTCGTTCAGTGCTCACGTCTGCTACTTACCTCCGTCTTTGAAGCAGAGCCCTCCACATGGGATGGCCTTCTACCCCAGCCAAGGTTAAGTGACAAAGATTTGCAAATTGAACTTCCAAAAGGCAGATTAACAGGAGAAAAAAACATTTCCGTTTTATGTGCACAGGGATCCACAAAAATGTAGAGCCAAAGAAGCAGTTAGACTTGGAAGCTTATATACCATTTTAAGAAAAGGTGATAAGCAAAGTGATAAGGCAGGGGAAGTCTGGGCTTCTTAGAGTAGTAAATTGTGGGAATGTATTTATGTGTGGGGAAACTAATGGAAGATAAGGTTTACTTTAATAAGATTTGTTTCATTCATCTTGGTGCTCCATTTCCCATTTTCTTTATGGTCATAAAACTCCCCCGGAGGAGTGATACAGGGCAGTTCTCATTTCTCAGAAGTTCTTCTGCTTTTAATCAGGCTAGAGAAACTCTGAGAAGGTTTCCCTCTGCATCTGTTCTCAATTGTCTTGGGCTCAAAATGATCCATGTGCCAATGTGACATATTTTGGAGTGGCATATTCTGTAAGTCCCTTCACACTGAATTAATGTTTTTTAGAGGAATAAGCGAATCCCTGAGCCACGGTCGTGAGAAGTAGATATTGTCACCCGGATTTTATAGATGAGGAAACTGGGAATCAGTGTGTACGTGACTTATCCAAGATCACACAGTAAAGAGTAGAGGCAGCATTCAACTTTGTAATTATGTTACTTCAAGCCTCAAAAATTAAAAAAGACAAATTATTAAAAGTTGTGAGCAGTAACTTAAAGAAAATATTCCTTGTTGCTGTGTTCCTCTCCCTTATCTATGCTGGTATTATATACAAAGTTCCTTTGAGACCAGACCCTCAGTTTGAGTGTAATAATATACTTTACTGTTCATGGTATAAAGTATATCCCAGCAAAATTGGATTAAGGCAAACTTGGGAAGCAGCAGAATGTATCTCCGGGCACCTCTTTGCCCCTTTGATGTTTTCTTCTGTTTCTTTTACATAATAAACCCTGAACTGGGTGTCCAATTTCCTCCTTATCACCTTATACCTGTTAGGATGTCTTATCAAGAAGATAAGACATAAATGTTGACGAGGATGTGGAGAAATGGGAACCGTTGTTCACTGTTGATGGGAATATAAACTGGTGCAGCCACTATGGAAAACAGTTTATGGAGGAGTCTCAAAAAATAAAAAAATAGAGCCATCATATGGTCCAACAATCCTCCTTCTAGGTGTACATCCAAAGGAAATGAAATCACTATGTCAAAGGTCAGAAAAGTATCTGTACGCCCAGGTTTACTGCAACAACATGCGCAGTAGCCAGGGTGTTGAAACAGCCTCCATGTTTGTCATTGGATGAACTGAATAAAGAAAATGTGGTAGATATATTCAGTCAGTAACATTCAGCCATGATGGAGAAGGAAACCTCGCCACTTGCGACAACATGGGAGAAACTTGAGGGCATTATGCTCAGTGAAATAGGCAGAGAAAGGCGAGCACTGCACGGTATCACTTACATATGGAGTGTAAAAAAAAAAAAAAAAAAGTCAGACTCAGAGACAGAGTAGAAAATGGTAATTTCTAGGGCCTGGAGGGAGAAGTTGGTAAAAAGATACAAACTTTTCTGTTTTAAGATGAATAAGGTCTGAAGACCTAATTGTGTGACATGGTGACTGTAGTTGACATAACACCGTATTCTATAATGGAAATTTGCTAAGAAAGTAGAACTTAAGTATTCTCATCAAAAAGAAAGAAACATGAAGTAACAGATGTGTTAATTAACATGGTGATGGGAGTCTTTTCACAGTGTAAACTTCTGTCAAATCATCACATTGTACACTTAAATATACAGCTTTATCAGTTATATCTCAGTAAAGCTAAAAAACCCCATTGGAAGGGAAGAACTACTATAACAGAGTTAGTAGCATACTTATATTAATTAATATAATTAATAATTAAGTAGCAGTATACTTGTATTAATTTAATTTGGTAATTATTTCACAATGTGAAATATATATATACATATATGAGGAAACAGAGGTGTTAATTAACTTGGTGATGGGAATCATTTCACAGTGGAAACTTATGTTGAATCATCACATTGTACACTTAGATATATGACTTTATTTCAAGTTATACTTCAATAAAGCTAACTACTACAACAGAGTTAGCTACATGAGGTGATAGTTGAGTTAATTTGGGAATTCTTTCACAATGTGTGTATATATGTACACAATGTGTATATATATATTTACAGTCCAAATATGTACGGTTTTATTTGTCAGTTATTCCTGAGTAAAATTTAAAAAGCTTTAAAAAGAAGATGATATCGAGGGAATATTTTTAATATTTTAGGTATGACATTGACACTGGGGTTATGTAAAATATTTTCTTATGTATTAAAGATGCAGATGGAAATACTTCAGTAAAATGGCACAGTGTCAGGGATTTTCTCTAAAATAGAACCGTAAAAGAAAGAGCTAAAGTCCAGTGAAATCGTGATAATTCAAAATTCAGGCAGATGGGGGTAAGGAGCTCATTATACCATTTACTGTACTTTTGTCTAGTTTTCAAATCTATCAAGAAATCAGAAACAACTGCCGAACCCTAACAATCAAACTCCCAGGCTAAAACGCAGAGAAGCTCCCTCTCAGGGCTTTGTAGGCTGGCCGCTGCAGCCTGGTCTGTAGCAGCGGGGCGTGGAGGTGGACACAGCCACCCTGCGCATTGCTGAGGGCACGCCTGGGCGGGAGGTGGACACAGCCACCCTGCGCATTGCTGAGGGCACGCCTGGGCGGGAGGTGGACACAGCCACCCTGCGCATTGCTGAGGGCACGCCTGGGCGGGAGGTGGACACAGCCACCCTGCGCATTGCTGAGGGCACGCCTGGGCGGGAGGTGGTGCCAGTGCAGGGGGATATGGTGACCCCATCTGCGACCCTGTGGACTATAGCCTGCCAGGCCCCCTCTGTCCTCCGCTGCCTCCCAGAGTTTGCTCAGATTCGTGCCCATTGAGTCAGTGATGCTACCTAACCATCTCATCCTCCTGGTCCACGGGAGGACGAAATGGCAAACCAGTATTCTTCCCACAAGAGCCCCATGAACAGTATGAAAAGACAAAAAGATCTGCAGTTAGAACCAGGGAATTCTATGGGGCAACCCACAGCCGTCAGAATAGATCTTAAAATAGACTGCTGAGGTGAAAAGCAAGAAAAAGAAACATCTACTTAATTCTTTTTTAAATTATACCTATGTATTTTAAACATTATTTTTATCTAATATATATTTATATAAAATTTATACATACATTCATGTAAAACCACACTACATATTTCCCAGAGATACTTTAAAATTCTGGAAAATATATCCAGTGCATAGCAATGGTTGCTTATAGAGGCTATGGGAGTTGATGGGAATGAAAGCAAGCCACTGAATGACATGGCCCCACATGGAGGGGCGATGTCAGTGTGCCAAACCCAACAGGAGGATGACCTCAGCTTTTCATGCTCCAAAAGACACAGAAATGTCCCAGCCAGGGCCTCCTGAATCAGACGGGAAATCAGAGGGCTAGAAACCTCCATTTTTTTCTGAGTCCTCTCAAGTGGTTCTTAAACACCCACAATTTAACCTATCTTCAGGGGGACCTCCTGGCTCTAGATCACTGGCTAAGGCCACAGACAGCAGAACTCAAGCTCTAAGGAAGGGCTTGCAGAGCTCCCCTCAGTGTAAACTCCTCTTTGTGTGTGTAAATGGGAATTAGTTCTGAGAATGAGCACTATATAAATGCTAATTACTTCTGGGCCAACTTAATCTCCTGCTCATTACTTAGGAATTTCCTTTTCAATCCACCTGTAGAGGAGGAAAAGAACCCATTGTTACCCTCACCAGTGTTAATTATAAGAAGAGTTAGGCATAATGCAAAATGAAAAAGAAAGGATAATATTCAATATTGAAGAAGTACAGAGGAACAGGCAGCTTCAGATGCTGTTGATGGGAATGTAAGCTGACAGCTCACAAATCCTATCTCAGAATTCCCCTTCATAGGAATTTATGCTCCAGAAACACTCCTCTGAATGTGCAGGGCATACAGTTAAGAATGGTCATTCCCACATTAGACTGTCATTGGAAAAAGGGAGAAAGCAGCCCATAGCTCCTTGAATATGAGAACAGCTGATCATGTCAGGGTAAGTGTTTCAAAGAATCAGAATCTATGCCTGCTGTGGGGGAAGGGGATATCCCCATCCTTCCCCTTTTAGTTCTTCTGGCTGGCAATTAAAAAAAAATCAGGAAAAAAAATCAAATTTATTATGTGCATGGAGAATTCACATAGGAAAGAAGAGTTCCAAAGACAGCCAGGCAAGAAGATGAGGTATATATATTATCTGGAGAATGAAATGGCAACCCACTCCAGTATTCTTACCTGGAAAATCCCATGGACAGAGGAGCCCAGCAGGCCACAGTTCATGGAGTCTCAAAAGACTAGGACGTGACTTAGTGACTAAACAGAAGAAATAAGGGTCTCAGACTTCAAAGGAAAGTAAGATAATTCATAGGAAGGTAAAAAATGTTAATATTTGGTAGACAGCTGTTTGCTGGGCCATCCAAAGGCGGTGACAGAGAGAGCTTTGATCAAATGGGCTTTGCTAGATTTCTCGCAGTCTATAACACTAAATCATTCACTATAGTTAACCAGGAAGATGACTGCTTCCTGGGACAGGCCTCTTATTTTAAATTCTTTTAGGCAGTAAGAAGGAAGTCCAAAGGTTCGTCTTGAATCTTTTACACCTTGGTTGTTATCAGCTCAAAATAATCCATTTGCCAGAGTGGTATGTCTTAGAGTGTGGCATGGCCCAAACCCCATCAGTACTAATGCGACACGTCTTTCTAAGATGTAGTCTTTCCAAGAGAGACATCTAAGAAGAAAAAATACACGAGAGAGCAGTATGTATAAGCTTTGTTTTTAAAAAAGAAAATGAAAGCAAAATATTTTAGCATACAAGTTGAATGTATGTACTCTGATTTGTTTACAAGGATAATCTATAAGGCAGGAGACTGGGTAAGTTCCACTTTATGTATTATGTGTCATTGACTGGAAAACAAAAATATACATCATGTAGAAACTGTGAGTCAAGTTTATTCAGTGTCTTACTGGGACTCTAGCCTGGGAGTCAGCTTCTCACAGCTCTGAGGAACTGTTCTGAAGAGGTATCAGTATATATATGTGATTTTTATGAAGGGGCTCCTGCAGTAAGTGGGAACATCTTGGTAGAAGTTTGCTGCTAGTCACAAGGAACAGATGTCTTACTGAATGGTTTCAGTGCTTTTCTAAGGATGGGAAGATGCAAGAATTGGGGTTCATAATATTTTCTCTTGAAAACATCTAACTCTGAAGGCCTGATCTGACAGTTTTCCCAGTGTACAGAGTGCCTCATGGCACTGTACCCATCTCAGGGTATGTTGTAGATCAGAGTTTGCAGTGGGTCAGGTCTCAGTCCTTGTAGAACTGGATGTCAAGTGACATTCTTTAGCCGGCAGGACTTGGAAAATAGTTGTATGTCAGCCAACTCTGTATGATAATTTGAAAGAAAACAAAGATTGGTTGGTCTCCTAGCAAGTTAAGTAGAAATCTGAAATGTCTCTACTCCTTTGCAACAACTATAGGGCTTCCCTGGTGGCTCAGAGGGTGAAGAATCTGCCTGCAATGCGGGAGACCTGGGTTCAATCCCTGGATTGAGAAGATCCCCTGGAGAACAGAACAGCTACCCACTCCAGCATTCTGGCCCGGAGAATTCCATGGACTGTATAGTCCATGGGTTTGCAAAGAATCAGACACGACTGAGCAACTTTCACTTTCACTTTGTTTCATAGGACTTAGGCACCATGCTATGAGAACACATCTTAATTAAGTAGATGTTTTGTGGTCAAGGAAGTTTACTACTAGGAAGTCACTGGCTTATGATTCGTGGGAAATGGAATTGCTTAAGCAATCAAGAACTACACCAGCAAGAAATCCAAGTCAGCCCAAGTGCTAACACATAGAAAGAGCCAAAGAGAATATAAGTTACTCTGAAAACTGAAAGCAACTGGTTTTTGTAATAAGATCTGTAATCTTCTGAACTGAACTTCCTTGGTGCTCAGACAGTAAAGAATCTGCCTGCAATGCAGTAAAGAATCAAACCTGGGTTTGATCCCACGGTTGGGGTTGGAAAGATCCCCTGGAGAAGGTAATGACAACCCATTCCAGTATTCTTGCCTGGGAAATCCCATGGACAGAGGAGCCTGGTGGGCTACACTCCTTGGGGTTGCAAAGAGTCAGACAAGACTGAGTAACCAACACTTTCAGTTTTCAATCTTCTGAGCTAATTGCTTTCTTTGTTGTATCCTCCACTGGAGAGCTGGGCAAGTTTCCAGAATGAAGTGTGAAATTGCCCCTGAAGCATCCTTGTGCCCCTCCCCCAACAGGGAAAAAACCACTTATGCCAGGAAGGAAATCAGAGTGCAGTGACAGGGAAGGAAAGTGGATATTTTAATTGCAGTTACCTGGGGGCGTGGGGTTTTTAAATTTAATTTTTATTTTATATTAGATAAACATTCATTTACATATGACTATGTATATGTACATATTGATTTACAATGTTGTGTTAGTCTCAGGTGTACATCAAAGTAACTCAGTTTTACATATGCATATGTTCATTCTTTCTCTCTTAGAGTCTTTTCCCATGTGTAGAATATTAGAGAATATTGAGTAAAGTTTCCTATGATATCCAGTAAGTCCTTGTCAGTTATCTGTCTTATATATAGTAGTGTGCGTATGTCAGTCTCAAACTCCTAATTTAATCCTCTGCCCACTTTTTCCCTTTGGTGAAATAGATGGGGAAACAGTTTCAAACTTTATTTTTGGGGCTCTAAAATCACTGCAGATGGTGACTGCAGCCATGAAATTAAAAGACGCTTACTCCTTGGAAGAAAAGTTATGACCAACTTAGATAGCATATTCAAAAGCAGAGACATTACTTTGCCGACTAAGGTCAGTCTAGTCAAGGCTATGGTTTTTCCAGTAGTCATGTATGGATGTGAGAGTTGGACTGTGAAGAAGGCTGAGCACTGAAGAATTGATGCTTTTGAACTGTGGTGTTGGAGGAGACTCTTGAGAGTCCCTTGGACTGCAAGGAGATCCAACCAGTCCATTCTGAAGGAGATCAGCCCTGGGATTTCTTTGTAGGGAATGATGCTGAAGCTGAAACTCCAGTACTTTGGCCACCTGATGCGAAGAGTTCTGGAAGGGATTGGGAGCAGGAGGAGAAGCGGACAACGGAGGATGAGCTGGCTGGATGGCATCACAGACTCAATGGACATGAGTCTGAATGAACTCTGGGAGATGGTGATGGACAGGGAGGCCTGGCGTGCTTCGATTCATGGGGTCCCAGAAAGTCAGACATGACTGAGCGACTGAACTGAACTGAACCATAAGTTTGATTTCAAGCTCTGTGATTCTGTTTCTATTTTGTAAACAAGTTCATTTTTTTTTTTTTTAGATTCTGCATGAAATATCATATGGTATTTGTCTTTCTCATTCTGACTTGTGATTCACTTAGTTTGACAATCTCTGGGTCCATCCATGTTGCTACAAATGACATTACTTCTTTTTTTTATGGCTGAGTAGTATTCCATTCCCAGATGATGTTAGTGCTAAAGAATCTACCTGCTAATGCAGGAGACATAAGAGATATGGGTTTGATCCATGGGTCAGGAGGATCCCCTGGAGGAGGGCATGGCAACCCACTCCAGTACTCTTGCCTGGAGAATCCCATGAATGGAGAAGCCTGGTGGGCTACAGTTCAAAGGTTCACAAAGAGATGGACACGCCTGAAATGACTTAAGCAAGCACAGCATGCCATATCCACTCCAGTGTTCTTGCCTGGAGAACCCCAGGGATGGGGAGCCTCGTGGGCTGCCGTCTACGGGGTCGCACAGAGTTGGACACGACTGAAGCGAGTTAGCAGCAGCAGCAGCATGCCGTGGCATGTGCACAGCTTTGTCCTCTCCCCCGTTGCTGGGTGTCTAGCTTGTTCCACATCCTGGCTGCCGTGAACAGTGCCGCAGTGGACACAGAGGCGTGTGTGTGTTTTCGAGTTATGGTTTTGTCTTGATGTATGCCCAGAAGTGGGATTGCTGAATCATATGGTAGTTCAATTTTTAGATTTTTAAGAGGCTTCCATACTGTTCTCTATAATGGTTATAACAATTCACATTCTTACCAACAATGTAGGAGGGTTCCCTTTTCTCTACATCCTCTCCAGTGTTTAGGTTTGTAGATTTTTTTGATGATGACCATCCCAACTGGTATGAGGTGATAGCTCATTGTAGTTTTGATTTGTATTTCTCTAATAATGAGTACTGTTGAGCATCATTTCATATGTTTGTTGGCCATCTGTGTGTTTTCTTTGGAGAACTGTCTTTTTAGGTCTTCTGCCCTTTTTTGATTTTTTAAAATTAAGCTGTATGAGCTGTTTATATATTTTGGAGATTAATCCCTTGATCATCAGTTTATCTGCAAATATTTTCTCCCATTCTGTGAGTTGTCTTTTAATTTTGTGTGTGGTTTTCTTTGCTATGCAAAAGCTTTTAAGTTTAATTAGATACCATTTGTTTATTTTTGGCTTTATTTTCATTACTGTATGAGGTGGATTAAAAAGATACTGCTATGATTTATGTCAGAGAGTGTTTTGCCTGTGTTTTCCTCTTAAGAGTTTTGTAACATCCCGTCTGACATTTAGGTCTTTAATCCATTTGAGTTTATTTTTGTATATGGTGTTAGAGAGTGTGTTCACAGCACAAACTTGTGATTAGTTAGCTGTCTTTGTACCCCCAGTGAGGGCTGCACCAGACTGTAAGAAGTGGAGAGCTGGCATTCATTATCCAGGTCTGGAGGATTTGGGGACAATATTTATAGCCCAGGGGCTTTGTTCCCCTGAGTTTTTAGGAAACCAGTACCTTAGATGAGGTCTCGGTGAGTTCTGCCAAACAGATGTAATAGGGTGTCACTGAAGAGAATCCAGCTCTGGGGGCCTGGGGGATGTGCAGCCAGTCTTGGCTGTATCACCAACTAGCTGGTAGACTTTGAATAAATCGATTGCCTTTTTAGGCCTCATTCTTTAAATCTGAAAAATGAGACTATTAATAGTACAAGCCTAATTCAGTCATTCGTTAGGCGAGACAATATCAAGGTTTAAATAAGGTTATGACTGTGAAGTCTTCAGTATGACACTTAACAGACAATTAGCACTTGATGTGTAATACAGCTGATTCTTACCATTGCAGTTGATGAGCTGAAGTATATTTTTAGGCCAGCTTTCTTCTAGATTGTGTATTACTTTTCTATTTCTGTATAACAAACTGCAATAAATATTTATGACCTCACATGATTTCTTTGGGTCAGGAATGGGGGCCTGCTTACCTGAACAGTCTCTGTTGGGGTCTCTCATGAGATGGTGCGATTAGAATTTCCACTGTGACTGTGGTCTTTTGAAGGCTTGGCTGGGGCTGGAGGATTGGTTCCAACATGGCGCCTCACATGCTTGGCAAGTTAGGGCTTTTGCTGGGATGAGGTATCATTTCCCCACTGTGTGGGCCTCTTCATAAGGCTGCCTGAGTTTCCTCATGACATGGTGGCTGGCTTCCCCTGTGATGATCCAGGACAGCATGGTAGAAACATCACTTTCCTTTATGACTTCGCCTTGGAAGTCACACTCATCACTTTCCCAATGTCCTATAGGTTACATAGGTCAGCCCCACTTCATGTGGGGAAAGACTGTATAAATGTGAGTACCAGGAGACAAGAGTCCTGAGAGCCAGGATCTTAGAGGCTGGATCTCACAGACGTTAAGCCTTCCTTGGATCATATGAAACTCTAATTCTCACTTGACTAGCAGCCAGACAGTGAAGACTTCTTGACACATGAAGATGGAAGTTTCAGGAGGAGAAAAGCAAAGATTACTTGTGATACCCTTCTTTAGGGTATTACAATCCAGGAGGAAAGGTGGACATACATATAGGAAGTCAGGGCAGGGACAGGGGTACTTATGAATCAGTGTTTTAGTTCTTGGGTGGGTAACAAATAATAATCACAATCAGAGTATTAACACTTACTGAGCATAATCTTTGTGTAAGAATATACTAAGTCTCTTTGTAGTAGTTTGTTTAATCCAACTCTGTAAGGGAGCAGTACGAGTATCCCATTTTCGAGATAAGGCAATGGAGACACAGAGAAGTTAAGTAATAGCCCAGGATCACACAGAGTAAAATTAGATGAGATTTCTGTCCAAAAAGACCATCTCTAGAGTCCATGTTCTTAAGCCTTACATGTATCAATCTGGGTTCAATCAGGGAATCAAAAGCACCATAACTATAGAATAAGGAATTTACTGTAAGAAGTAGACCTTACCCAGGTGTGAGGAGAGCTGGAAGAATAACAATCCACAGCTAGAAGTTGAGAGGTCATAGAAAGGTAATGTATTTGTTGGTTGGTTTGGTTGGTTTAGTCACTAAGTCATGTCTAACTCTTTACAACCCCATGGACGTACCAGGCTCCTCTGTCCATGAGATTCTCCAGGCAAGAATACTGGAGTGGATTGCCATTTCCTTCTCCAGGAGATCTTCCTGATCCAGGAACTGAACCCAGGTCTCCTGCATTGCAGGCAGATTCTTTCCCAACTGAGCTATAAGAAAAACTATAAGGGAAGCCCTTTGTTGGTTAGGGGCGACCATAACACAGTACCACAGACTTGCTGGCTTAAATAACAGAAATGTATTTTCTCATGGGGCCTAGAAGTCCAGACCAAGGTGTCATCAGGGTTTCTTTCTTCTGGGGGCTCTCACTTTGGCTTGCAGATGGCCGTCTTTCCGTGGTCCTCACGTGGTTTTTCCTCTGTGTGTGTGTGTGTGTGTGTGTGTGTGTGTGTGTGTCCCAATTTCCATTTTTTCTAAGGACACCGGTCACATTGGATTAGGGGCCCACTCATATGACTTCATTTTACGTTAATCACTTCTTTAAAAGCCTTGTCTCCAAACAGTCACATTTTGAGGTCCTGGAGGTTAGGACTTACACAGATGAATTTTGTGGAGACATAATTCAGTGCACAGTAGGTCACAAAGCAGTCCTGGTGGGGATGAATGAGCAGAACCTTCAGGAAAATAAGGAAGCTATGACACAGTCCAGCTGCTGGAAAGGCGAAACAGACAGAGCTGATGTAGGAGTTCTCAGAGGGTCAGCCTTGCACAGGGCCACCTTGTAAGCCCCTAACTGCGGGGCTGGACTCAGCATAGCTCCCCAGGACTGGCAGCATGAAAGGAAAGTCGTCAAGGACAAAGTGGGCCCAACAGCACCTCGGTGTCCACCCCTCAACACCTATTACCACGACTGGCCTCCAGAGCAGAGTGGCTGCTGCTCCACATCCACGTCCAAATCTCAGTTCACTTCACAACGCTAACCCAGAGCACCTTAAAAAGCTACTCTGGGAAATGTAGTTGGAAACATAACTAAGTAGTCCACAGAACCATACTGCATATTGTATGCTGTATCTCTGGGTGTTAAGGAGAAGAAAATGGCAACCTACTCCAGTACTCTTGCCTGAAGAATCCCATGGACAGAGGAGTCCTGGCGGGCCATAGTCCATTGGGTTGCAAAGAGTTGTACTTGACTGAAGTGACTTAGCCTGCCTGTTGGGTGTTAAACTGCCTCTGGAAAATAGAAAATCTGTAAAATCACTTCTGTTTTGAAATACTCTGTATTGGGGTTTCCACTGGTCAGCATCTTAAATACTGTTGCACCCTATTAAGTCCACAAACAAGGCCTTTGCCTCTTGATCTGAGGAGAATTATCAATTCATGATTACCTCCACGAAGGGGAGATAACTTGTATTAAGTGCTGATTATATGTCGAGCACAGTGCTATGGACTTTTTATGTACTGTGCCATTTAATTGACTAGCCAGCCTAATCAGCGTTATTGTCATGGCTGGTTTGCAGATGAGGAGCATAGACCCCGAAGGACAAAGCGTTTTCTCTCACAATCATACAATCAGTAACAATAAAAATGACAACTGGCTTTTGCTGAATACTCGCTATGTGTCTGGCATTGTGATTTAAAGGCATATTATCAATTCCTAGACCCACAGTCCTGGAGTCAGAGACTAGTGTTACTCCTGCTTCACTGTGGAGGATGCAGTACGGCACAGAACATTTCTGAACCTTGTCCAGGGTCATACAACTATACACGGGCAGAGCCTGTGTGGAAGAGAGACTGCTTATCAAACACTGTGTGTGCTGTCTGAGATTGCCCAGAGTCCCTTGCAGTGGGGTGGGGACATGTGACTGCATATGGGCAGTGGGCTCTAAGCAGAAGTGATAGGTGTCACTCAACACAAATGGTAACGAGCTGCCGACTTGTTACCAAAATTAACACCTTGGCTGCAGTCCTGGGCCCTGGTGCCTCTCTTGAGAGGGCGTGGACTGTGGAGGGCATGGAGGGAGGAGAGGAAAGCACTGAGCAGAGGGGTTGGGGTGGGATTGGTCTGCATGGCAAATCGAGAATCAGTGTCACTTTCTCAGAATTTGGACTCCAGGCAATGGCACTCTACTCCAGTACTCTTGCCAGGAAAATCCCATGGATGGAGTAGCCTGGTGGGCTGCAATCCATGGGGTCACTAGGAGTCAGACATGACTGAGTGACTTCACTTTCATGCATTGGAGAAGGCAGTGGCAACCCACTCCAGTATTCTTGCCTGGAGAATCCCAGGGACTGGAGAGCCTGGTGGGCTGCCGTCTCTGGGGTCACACAGAGTCGGACATGACTGAAGTGACTTAGCAGCAGCAGTAGCTGCTTAGAGAATGCAGATCACTCTTCTGTGAGTGCTGCTGCTGCTGCTGAGTCGCTTCAGTTGTGTCCGACTCTGTGTGACCCCATAGATGGCAGCCCACCAGGCTCTGCCATCCCTGGGATCTAGATCCCACTAAATTGCCATTCCCTGTTCTCAGGGCTTGAGGGCGAAGGCAGCAGCATCTCTGATTTGGGTAAACAAAAAAGCAAAGACTCTTAGGAACAATTTAAGGTCAGCTCTTGTGAGCATTTCTCAGCTCTTAAGATCCTGTTACATGGTGTTCCCATGTCTGGAGTGCCCTCCCTGTTCTCTGATGGGCTAAACTTTATGCCCAGGTCAAAGCCCAGTTTAGGCTTGTTTCCTCCAGGAAGCGTGCTTTGCACTGGCTAAGGGTGATGTAGTTGTTTTCTTGGCCCTAGTTATTCGCGTTACCGATACTTTCCAGGCCATTGGAGCCCCTGCTCTGCATGCTGTGCTTTTGAGGACTCCTGTCAGTTCCCAGGAGTTTCCCCAGTGGCTCAGATGGTAAAGAATTTGTCTGCAATGCAGAAGAGCCAGGTTTGATCCCTGTGTCAGGAAAATCCTCTGGAGAAGGGAAGGGCAATCTCCTCGAGTATTCTTGCCCAGAGAATTCCATGGACAGAGAAGTGCTGGGTTCCTGCCCCGGTGGATCCAGGAATTCAAAGGGGAGATGGTGTGGTGAGGAAAAACGTGTTTGTTTAGAAATATAAAAGAAATTAAGAAGAAATAGTATAGTAGGAAAATTTAGTGGAGAAAAGAGGCTGAATAACTTGGTTTACGTGGAGAACTAATAAAGTTCCAGACAAGGAACTTGTACCATCTACGTTAGGCCACCGGCGTCCATTTGAATAGCGGAGTGTGCCCCGCCTTGGGCTCCCTCTCTCATGGATCTTAGAAGCTGGGACAAGTAAGTAGACATGGCGAGCCTCCACGCCCCAGATGGGAATTCAGCCTGAAAATAAAGAAGACACGGGGAAACCAGTCCAGTGACTGGCCCATCCTCTATTGTTGTAAAGGCTTTTTATACCTTTTTTGTACATAGAGATCAATGGATAATATAAAATTATGCAGCATCAGCAGCCCTGACTCTTATCGAGACCAGGCTTTCTCTCTGCATATCTAGTTGTATACACAAGTTTTGGGTGATTTACATCATCTTCTGGCCAGAAGGCCAATTAACATTTTACGGCCCTTTTCTGATAAGGGTTTGTCAACCAGAAGACTTATGTGTCCTAATAGTGTTGTTCTTCCCAAAGTCTGGTGCCACTCTCAGAAAGCACTAAATAAAGTTACATTCTTACATAGCAAAGACGCAACAATCTATAACAATGAAAGAAGTACAGTGATTTATAACAAAGAGAAGGTTAATTAACTCAAAAGTCTAGTGTTGCTAACATCAAAACGACTATATTTCTATTTCTGCATCCCGTTTACATTGATTAATATCCTCCCAGCTGCCTAAAAGATAAAGGATATGAAGGCTTGGCGGCAAACATTAACTCAACAAACTCTTCACCAAACTAATTCTTAACTCTAAAAGGCTCTATATCAGTTAAGATGTTTTGAGTTTCATGCCTTTCATGGTTGGGGGGCTGTAAGCAATTCACAAATAGTAAAAGTCTGGAGGAACCTGTCAGGCAAGTTAGAGAGCCATCAAAGGGGTTTGAGCTGAAACATTCTTTTTATATGCAGGATACTGTTGATTGGAGCCCCAAGTTAATTCCTTTTAGAGGCAGAAGAGTGGAAAGCACAGTACAGTAAGGCAGGCAGACTCTGGTTTTGGGGGTAGATGTTCAGGAAAACCCAGGGGGAACCCCTGAAGCCTGACTGGCCTTGCCCATCAGGCCTCTCCGCATGACCTTGTCATGGAGGGATCTCCCATGCTGGCTCCCGGCATGGAAGCTTGACAGGCTACAGTCCATGGGGTTGTGAAGAGTCGGACATGACTGACTGACACACACAGGTCAGGCCCCATGTGGGCTGTAGTCCTCCTCTGGTGAGGTGAAGCATCCTGGCCCTGCTTCTTGATCATGTTTTGAATAGCCAGGACCCGAAACCCCTATCCCAAATGGCCTTTGCCTCTTTCCAAGAGCTGCAGGGTCTCTTTCCCAGATTCTTTTCACCAGAGGGCAGATGGTGTAGCTGGTGTGCATGTCTGGTTCTAAAGGACAGCACAGCTAGATCAAGTTTGAATATATGGGTGGGGTGTCCACATAAGAACCCCTGAAGGATAAGGTAGAACCTGGGATGAGAAGAGAAGGAAGGCAGCTTTCATAGTCCCTGCAAATGCTGGTAGTGGGGTAGCCATCATAGCACTGACTCTGTGATGTTGCTCGGATTGTCCTCTACTAGGCTGTGATCATGTTATGAGGGCAGGAATTCTTCATAATTCCCAACTGGATGAATTGCCACGTGTCTTGTTAATTGCTGCAGTGTAGAGAAGCACTTGGAAATGGGGCTGCACTACAGCTCTCGCATCTTCCCATCTGCAGGAATATTTTTGTAAAGGCTGAAAGTTCAACCAGGTTCTCTCCCTATGTTCACCATCTGCAGAATTCAGTTGCCTGGGCTGATAAGGAACCCTTCCTGGCAGACTTCCTTTCACCACCTGACCTGTTCTAAAGGGTGAAGCTTCATTTAAAGAATTGGTAAAATCAGTTGACGTTGTAAAATTGTAACAAGACCACACCTACCTTAGAAAACTTGAATGCTGAATTTTCAGTGGCAAGCAGGGGAGAGCAATGGATGTGCTGTGAACAAACTCGGTTGAGACTTGCCCATCCAGCAGGATGTTTCCGTTCCACCAGAGTGGAATTTCTGACCTAACCTGTTAATTTACTCAGGACCTCAGCAGTTCAGTTCTGTTTAACACATAATTTTACAAATTGATTCATTGAGCACATATTATGCTAAAGTGACTTTTGTGAGTCACTTGAAATTTGAGCGTGGGGAGACATTTACACAATGGAAATCAACACACACTACAATCAAGGCTGCCTGCCTGCTCTCCACCTTGACCCACGCCAGCCAGTGTTGCTTACCCTGAGGGAAACCTCATCCTGCTCAGGAGTGGAGGACAGAAACATTTGTCACTTCTCTTTTCTAAATTTTTATTGTTTAAATCAGAGAAGTATATTTGCTTGTTGTAACACATTCAAAAGAACAAAATGTATGAAACATGAAAGACCAGTTCTCTCTCCCCCAATTCAATGTCCCCTCTCCTACAGAAGTTAGCTTTGGCATATAGCTTTCTAGAATTTTTCTATGGTTATGCAAAGACAGAATAATTTTTAGATAAATGGAATGAAGCTACTCATATTTTTATGCTTTTTATTTCTGTAGAACTATTTTGTGGCCCTTTGTCCAAATTAGACCATATAGATCTATACCATTCATCTAAATAACCTTCTTCATGACCACTTAAGTCATTTCACGTCTTTGTCCTGTTTTTGCCTCTGCAGATAAAACCCCATGACTGTGTGTGTAAGTGTGTGTCTGTGTCTTTGCACTTGTAAGCATATTTCTTCAGGTTGGGTTCCCAGGACTGAGTTGCTGAGCTGTTAAATATCTTGGTAGATAGTGCTAAGTTATTCTGCAGAAAAATAGTACTAATGCTCCCTGCTTCCAGCAAGCATGGGAATGTTTATTTTTCCAAATTCTCACCAACAGTAAATGTTACCAATACTCTAGGGTTTGAAAAATTGTTTAAAGTTATATTTTATTGTTATTTTAAATTACATTTCCTTATTCACCAGTAAGACCAAGTATCCTATTTTTATTTGTATTCTTATTTTTCTTTTGTGAATTACCAATTCACCTTCTTTGCTCTAATTCTATTAAATCACTCATTTTAGAAATCACTTTATAGGAACTCTTTAAAGAAATGTATTTTGACTGTTAGTTTGCAATATGGATTGCAAACATTAGCTTCAAATCTGTTTGTCTTTTAACTTTGTATTATGTCTATCCATCTAGAAGTCCTATAAAATCAAACTATCCAGGGGAATTTTTCTATAGTTATGCAAATACATAAAAGCTACTTTCTGTTATACTGATAAAGGCTTTGTATTATAAAGACTGTCTATACCACAAAATATAAAAGCATCATCTTATATTTTTCTTCTACATTCTGTTTTTCTCTCATATTTAAGTTCATTTGTTTTTATCTGTCCAGAATTTTATTTTTGTGTGGTATGAAATAAGGATGGAAAAGATACATGGAGAAGAATGCTTTTTGCAGTAGTGATTATAGCAGCAAAAAACTCCCCAGAAACAATTATATGTCTATGACTCAGAAACTTCCTAAGCATATTGTTGTAAATCTACAGCACAGGATATTAGACAACCCCCAAAAGAAAAAGGTCCACACCTATTTTCATGGAAGGATGTTTTCATTGTATTGGGAGAGGACACATTTCAGAGAAGTGTGCGTGGCATATAGCGTGTAAGGGCTTTTGCCTAAGGCCATGTAAATTCTGTAGTGCTGCCTCCATCAGCTGTGACGTGATAGGCAACCTCTGGAATTAGGCAACTGGCAGCCCTGTTCATGCACCATTAACTGATACAGGTGCTGCATACTTTGCTGGCCTTTGGTGAGACCTCTCATCTCCTTTTTATTTTGATATACCCCTGGGTGTTTTTGTTTTGTTTTGTTTTGTTTTGAGCGGGGGAGTGGGGGCGGGGAGGGGATGGCGATTGGGCACAGAGAAAAGCTCTAGAGAGATTCCATTCCAAGGCATCCAGCAGGACCCTAAAGACATGCAACCCTTCCCACTAAACTCTAGCAGTGCAGACCCTTCCACAATAGCCTCTATTCTCAACTTGCCAGCTTATATCACACAGTCAGGGTCCTGCTTTCTGTAAATTAGACACTACTCTGTGAATCCAGATTCACCCAAGATCAACAAATGAGAAAAAAAAAGTGCTTGTTGTTGTAAGTCACTGAGGTTTGGGATGATTTCTTATGCAACATTAGTGAAGATAACTGATTCTCTCCTTATTCTATGAAAACAAAATTCTAATTTTATTGGGACAGCAGTGTGCTCAGCTAAAAGAATACATTTTTAAAGTTTCCTTCACTGTAGATATGTCTTTGTGACTAAATTCTGTACAAGATAAGAGTACTGAGTCAGAGGTCTAATTGAAAGGAGCAGACTTCTCTGAGAAATATGCCCCTTACCCTGTCCTTCCTTTCCTCCCTGTTTGTCCAGTAAGATAGAGTGCTGCGTCAGATTTCTGGGAAATCTGATTGAAAGGAGCCGACTCCCTGAGAGACACACCCCTTTAGCTGCTGTCCCTCCTTTCTTCTTCCTGTTTCCAGCTTCACAGATGAAAAGTGGAGCTTCAGAGGCTGTCTTAGTCACGAGGTGCCCTTGGATGGGATTCAGATTCTAGGATAGTGGAGGAGAAAGGGAAGAAAGGGCCCCTAAGGACTGTGGAGCCACCTCGGCAGCCTGGATTTCCTGCCTGAAGCCTTCTCTTACTTGAGAGCTATACGAAGCTTCTGTCTTGTTTAGGGCATTTCTAATCCTAACTGATAATGTTGTATAATACTAAATGAGAATGTAGATTTTAATTGTCTACCTGTGCTCTCGCTGTAAATATATTAAAAAGAGAATGTGTGAGAGCAGAATAGAAGATCCTGGCGCCGAATGCTAAGATGATGTGATGTGAAGGGGACACATTGTGAGTGATGAAGGGTGAGAGTCAGCCTGTGTGAGGATGCTGTGTGCCAGGAAGGAAACTAGTTTTGCCTTCTAGTTCTAACCATGAGCAAATGCTAGTGGTGTCATGTTGGGTACGTAATGTAATTTCTCAGCGCCTCCGTTTGCTTATTTGCTCATCTGCAAAACGGAAACGGCACAGTAAACTACTGTTATACACCTGAGGTTTGCAATCCGCCCTTCCCCAGATTCGTGTGTTGAAATCCTAGCTCCCAGCGTGATGATGCTAGGACATGAGGCCCTTCAGAAATACCCTGGTCACAAGAGAGGGGCCCTCATAAATGTGACTAGTGCCTGTATACCCGGGACCTTAAACAGCTCTCTAGCCCTCTTTCTAGCACGAGAGAATACGAGAAACTTTTGGCACTCTGCAACCCAGAAGAGAGTTCTCACCAGGTACTTAAACATGCTGGCAGCCTGATCTCAAACTTCCAGCCTCCAGCAATGTGAGATGAATTTCTGCTGTCTGTAAGCCTCCCAGTCTATGGCACTTTGTTATAGCTGCCCAGATCAGGACAGACAGCGTGCCAGAGGGTATCTGAAGCACACGCCCACTCAGGAAGCTAGTTTTGGCTTCTGGCTCTAGCTGTGAACAAATACTAGCCGTGTCAGCTTGGGCCTGCCATTTAACTTCTCAGAGTCTCAGTTTTTGTATCCACAAGATGAAACAATACACTAAAACCCTGCTGAGAAGTTCATTGTTATAAAGTGAAATTAGTCAAAACTAGTGACTGCGAAGATGATCATCCTTACCGTGATACATTTTTGAGAGTAAAATGGATGCTACTGAGACTTTTCAGGCTGCACTAGGTGTATCGCAGCTGGGATAGGGATTGGCCTCCCATCACCCCGTGGAGCGAATTTTAAGTCCAGTGTTTGGTGCACCCGTTGCTTATGATAACTCTCCTAGTTCATACACATATAATAAATGAGGACATATTTAAAATTTTTTTCCCATAAGGTAACTGTTTAGTTCAGTTCAGTTGCTCAGTTGTGTCTGATTCTTTGCGACCCCATGAACCACCAGGCCTCCCTGTCCATCACCAACTGCGGGAGTCTGCCGAAACCCATGTCCATTGAGTCAGTGATGCCATCCAACTGTCTCATTCTCTGTTGTCCCCCTCTCTTCCCAGCCCCAATCTTTCCCAGCATCCAGGTCTTTTCAAATGAGTCAGCTCTTTGCATCAAGTGGCCAAAGTATTGGAGCTTCAGCTTCAACATCAGTCCTTCCAAAGAACACCCAGGTCTGATCTCCTTTAGGGAGATCCAACCGGTCCATCCTAAAGGCAACTATAAGTACAGCTACAGTCACATATTCTTTCAGTTCAGTTTAGTTCAGTCACTCAGTTGTGTATGACTCCTTGCGACCCTGGAGCTTGTTCAAACTCATGTCCATCGAGCTGATGATGCCATCCAACCATTTCAACCTCTGTTATCCCCTTCTCCTCTTGCCTTCAATCTTTCCCAGCCTCAGGGTCTTTTCCAATTAGTCCGTTCTTTGTATCAGGTGGCCAAAGGATTGAAGCTTCAGCTTGAGCATCAGTCTTTCCAATGCATATTCAGGATTGATTTCTTTTAGGACTGATTGGTTTGATCTTGCAGTCCCAGGGACTCTCAAGAGTCTTCTCTTACACCACAGTTCAAATGCATCATTTTTTGGTGATCAGCTTTCTTTGTAGTCCAACTCTCACATCCATACATGACTACTGCAGAAACCATAGCTTTGACTAGACAGACCTTTGTCAGTAAATTAATGTCTCTGCTTTTCAATATGCTGTGTAGGTTTGTCATAGCTTTTCTTCCAAGGAGCAAGCGTCTTCCAATTTCATGTCTGCAGTCACCATCTGCAGTGATTTTTGATGTCAAGAAAATAAAGTCTGTCACTGTTTCCATTGTCTCCCCATCGATTTGCCGTGAAGTGATGGCACCGGATGATGCCATGATCTTCATTTCTTGAATGTTGAGTTTTAAGCCAACTTTTTTACTCCCTCTATCACTTTCATCATGAGGCTCTTTATTTTTTTTTTGGCTCTATAATTCTCCGTTTTCTGCCACAAGGGTGGTGTCATCTGCATATCTGAGGTTATTAATATTTCTTTTCCCTGCAATCTTGATTCCAGCTTGTGTTTCATCCAGTCTGGCATTTTGCAAGATGTACTCTGCATATAAGTTAATAATCAGGATGACAGCAAACAGCCTTGACGTACTCCTTTCCCAATTTGTAACCAGTCTGTTTTTCCATGTTTGGTTCTAACTGTTGCTTCTTGACCTGCATGCAGATTTCTCAGGAGGCCAGTCAGGTGGCCAATTCCCATCTGAAAATTCCTAAAGAATTTTCCTCAGCTTGTTATGATCCACACAAAGTCTTTGGCAAAGTCAGTGAAGCAGTAGATTTTTTTTCTGGAACTCTCTTGCTTTTTCATGATCCAGTGGATATTGGCAATTTGATCTCTGGTTCCTCTGCCTTTTCTAAATCTGGCTTGAACATCTGGAAGTTCTCAGTTCACATATTGGTGAAGGCTAACTTGGAGAATTTTGAGCATTACTTTACTAGTGTGTGAGATGAGTGCAATTGTGCAGTAGTTTGAACTTTCTTTGGGATTGGGATGAAAACTGACCTTTTCCAGTCCTGTGGCCACTGTTGAGTTCTCCAAATTTGCTGGCATATTGAGTTCAGCACTTTTACAGTATCATTTTTTAGGGTTTCTAATAGCTTAGCTGGAATTCCATCCCCTCCATCAGCGCCTCATCACTATGAAGTGATGCTTCCTAAGGCTCCCTTGACTTCACATCCAGGATGTCTGGCTCTAGGTGAGTGATCACACCATCGTGATTATCTGGGTTGTGATGATCTTATTTGTATAGTTCTTTTTGTATAGTAATTCTTGCCACCTATTCTTAATCTTCTGCTTCTGTTAGGTCCATACTGTTTCTGTCCTTTATCAAGCCCATCTTTGCATGAAATGTTCCCTTGGTATCTCTGATTTTCTTGAAGAGATCTCTAGTCTTTCCCATTCTATTGTTTTTCTCTATTTCTTTGCACTGATCATGAGGAAGATTTTCTCATTTCTCCTTGCTATTCTTTGGAACTCTGCATTCAGTTGGATATATCTTTCCTTTTCTCTTTTGCCCTTTGCTTCTCTTCTTTTCGCAGCTATTTGTAAGGTCTCCTCAGACATCCCTTTGCCTTTTGCATTTCTTTTTCTTGGGGATGGTCTTGATCATTGCCTCCTATACAATGTCACGAACCTCCGTCCATAGTTCTTCAGGCACTCTGCCTGTCAGATCTAATCCCTTGAATCTATTTGTCACTTCTACTGTATAATCATAAGGGATTCGATTTAGGTCATACCTGAATGGTCTAGTGGTTTTCCCTACTTTCTTCAATTTAAGTCTGAATTTTGTAATAAGGAGTTCATGATCTGAGCCACAGTCAGCTCCTGGTCTTGTTTTTGCTGACTGTATAGAGCTTTTCCATCTTTGGCTGCAAAAAATATAATCAGTGTGATTTCAGAATTGACCATCTGACAATATCCATGTGTAGAGTTGTCTCTCGTAATCTCACAATAATCCCGTGTTTTATGCAGCTGAAGTTTGGCCCTCATTTATCCCCCTCATATGTAGAGTTTTACTGTAACAGTTAAGTGAACCATCAGATGACTCTCTGATGGATCTTACAGGTGACTGGGTCCAGGTTTGTGACAAGGATAACATGAGCATCTATAAAGAACAGTGCTTTGAAAACCATAAAAGCTTATTGGAATGTTAGGCATTTTCACCAAATGTAGGAAATTGTGAGTGACAGTAATCACACTGGAACATAAAAGTCAGTGGCAGAGAGATGACACGGGCAGACAGAAAAGCTGTGTAAACAAGAAAGCAGTTCTAGCTCCTCTCCAGTGCTTATCTCCTGAATATGACCTTCGGGAAAACCGTGGTGAACACATCTTTAGTCAAAAATAGGAAATAGAAATGGAAGCAAAAAACAGGTATGCGTACAGTATTATCCAAGCTGAATTGTCCTGCCAGCTAAGCTCATTATAGCCTAATTGTTATTGTCACTGACTCCGCTGTGTTATTAAGTATGAAGAATATTATGATGATTGCTGTTGTTGCAGTTGTGTAGTAAATTGACTCTCTTAAGGCACTTGAGAACATTGCACGATTTTTCTGTAGGAGCAGCCCATGGGGCGGGGGGGGGGGGGCGGTGCAGTTAGTCGCTGTGCCTGGCCATGCATGCGCGTGAACTTTAGCCTCAGATGGTTTCATCACTTGCCTAGTTCCCTGTATGAAACTGGGGCGTTAGTACTTCATTCCCATTCATTGATTCACATTTAATCACTCATTTACATACACTTACTTGAGAGCTCACTATCTGCCAGGTGTTTCCTACAGCAAAGAACAATACCGCGAAGATGATGTCTATTTCCTGCTCACAACCCCTGAACCTCCAGCCCACTGGTGAGGTTTCCAGCTGCCAGCATCCATATCTTTTTGCCTGGTGGTGTTCTTCAAGGCAGTGGAAAGTTACTTACCATCAGTCCCAGCAGCCCTTAGATAACAGCTGGTAGGAGTCCGTGTATCCGTACCCTCGCTCCCTCACCTTTCAGGCGGGACAACTCTGAGGCACTTGTTTCGCATAGTTTCCTGAGTCACCCCTTGGGATTAAAATTCAGTTACCCAGAATGGCAGTGGCTTGCTAAAACAATTTTTATTTATCGCTTCCCCTTCCTGCTTTTATTGCCCTAGTGAGACTGTCTGGGATCTCTTCCCAAATAAAGTACTTAAGTGCGATCCTCATTTTAGAGTCTGCTTCTTGAAAGAATGCAAATATTCACACCATAGCATGGGCTATGGAATTTAACACAGGACTTTTATCTTGTGTAAAAATGAAAGGCCATGAGGAAATGAAGGTCTGGAAGGGGAAGTCACAGTGTCAGAGAAATAGGCTCTTGCCTGAAGCACAGGCTGGGAAGACAGTTGGAACTTCAGGAAAACCCAAGATGCTATGGGTGCCTGACTGCTGACATGAAACTCCAAGGGCGGTGCTTGTGGAAATGGACGTAGAAATTGCTGTCTCTGCGGAATCTGTCACTTGGACAGGGTTCAGTCAGATGCCTTGTGGTGAACTTGGGGCGACTGGTGGTCAGAAGGGCTGGCAGCCAGCAATGTGAGCTGGATGTGGACTGAGAGGAGAAGGTGGGCAACCGGGGCCCTCTGGGTGTATAACCATTTGTTTCTCTTCCTGTCTGACCATTATGACGTCCTAAAGAAATGGCCTCTGCTTTTCTTCTGCCTTCAGGATCTCACATGACTTCCTGTTAGCCATCTTTAACCTAGAGGCACAGGGAAGGGAATTCTAGGAAATGTACTTCCAAGCCACAGACAGGAGTGGTGGTGCCAAGTTGCCCACACATGATCTTAGAACATGTAACATATGGTCTCGTTGTTGGATTTTTCTGCCTTGAGGCTCACTCTGGTTGGAGAGTGGCTACCTACAGCCCATGGGAGAAATCCTATGCACTGCCTGTGATTATAAATAAAGTTTTATTGGAACCCAGACACGTCCATTCATCTTCCATGGCTGCTTTCTCCCTACCTACAGAGAAAGAGTGGTTGTGACAGATTCGGCATAGCCACCAGGCCTAGATATGCACTAACCAGCCCTTACAGTGGGTGTTTGCCAGCCCCTGCTGTGTGGGGGTCTGTGAGGGTGGGGGCTGCTTTGTTAATACTCACTTCTGCATCTCATTGGCAGTTTCTCACACACTGCTCGGAGGAGTCTGACAAATATTTCTGAAGTGATTGAGTTTGAGCAATAAAACATAAAGCTATATAATTGTTAACATAAGAATTTGATACATTAAGAAATATAAGTAGATAAAGTTTCTGGAGAAACCAGAAGCTTTGCTCTTTGTGGCAGAATAGATGAATTATTATCAGGTAGTATAGAAGCTAGCAGGAAATCTTGGATTGATTTGAGGAAGTACTCAAAAGAGGAATGTAAAATAGAAAAATCAGAAACCTTAGGTTTTCAACCTGACTGTCGCTTTCAAGCCGTGTGGTCTAGAGCACGTTATGAAGGGCTCCCTGAGCCCCCTTTCCCTTGGCTGAGGGGATACGTGTGAGAGTACCGTCTTGCCCAGATTCAGGTTTTTGTGGCAAGCCAATGACATGATGGTGTGAAATGCTCTGGAAACGGCACTGCCCAGGTAGAAGGGATTACTTTGCAGTCGGAAATCATTTTCATAATTAATATGGAGCTCCAGGTTGGTCAAGGCCATGTTCTCTTTGTACCTTCCTAAGAGTTTTAAACCTCAAAGGTTTGGTTGAGTCAACTAGGACCCATGACTGTGCCTTTGACGTGAGCCGAGGTGCCCTGAATGTCAGAATACTGGATGGTGTGTTAGTGGGAAATGGCCTTTTCCTTCTTAAAACTCTTTAGGCCTTCAGTTTTCCCTGGAAGTGGGGTTCATATTTTTACAGAGCAGCATCTGATTTGTCAGCAACCTTTAGGGAGCTTACTGATTTAACACTTCTTCAGAGATACTAAGACATATGTGGTCTGCTGGAAGCAACAGGGAGCTGTGCCTTGAAAGGGGAATATGATGGATTGTTTCCAGCTATCCTGGCTCAGACCCTCTGGTAGTCACTGGTTTTCATAAAATTGTTTTAAATAAAGTTTCTGTTCCACTGGAGCAGCCTTCTTTTGCTTCCTCCCTTTCCAACAATCGATGGGAATTGCAGTGTCCAGGTGTGGTATCTAACACGCTATTGCTGAATGGGGTCATTTCATGGTGAAATAAGCTAAATGGAGGGGAAATCTGCTTTGGTAAAATGCTGAAGTTCACTGTGTCAAAGCAATCAGCTTTCAGAAATGATTTGCAAGAACCCATTTCTTTATTGTTCCAGGGCGCTAATGCGAAACAGAATCTGTGGAACTGCTCCTGGAACCAGCCTGTGAAAGGAGGGAAGGGGTCCTCCGAAGGAAAAGGAAAGGGCTCATTTTAAGGGCTTCCCAGGTGGCACTAGTACAAGAGATGGAAGAGACCCGAGTTTGATCCCTGGGTCAGGAAGATCCCCTGGAGGAGGGAAAGGCAACCCACCCCAGTATTCTTGCCTGGAGAATCCCATGGACAGAGGAGCCTGGTGGGCTACAGTCCATGGGGTCACAAAGAGGTGGACATGGCTGAAGTGAGTGAGCACACACACAGATCTTAGAATGAAATCCTCCAGGGTGGGGCTCTCCAGCATGCTTCTGTTTCCATCTCATTCCCCATATAGTCCCCCCCACTTCCAAGCAGGGCTGCTCTGACTAGACTCTGGCTTTCTTTCCTTCCTTCACGCTGACTCTCCTAGTGTGGGTGAGGTTGAAGGACTCATTCTTCTTAGTCCACCATTTCCTCCTTTGATTTTGTCTCCAACACTTTGATTCTGAGGAGAAGTAGGAGGCAAGGGGGCGTGATGATGGTGTGGGAATATTTGAAAACTTACCATTCAGTTGATTCAACCTTTAAGACAGGCCTAGGGGCCAGGAATCCTGTGGTCGTTTACTCATCCATCCATCCTGTTCTTCCTGGGACACTCTGAGTTGTAGCACTGAAACTCCAGAATCCCAGGAAGCCCCTCAGTCTCATGTAAATAGAGAACTGACCTCAGTTACATCCTCTAAGCTAAGCCACATGCCCCTACCACAACTTCTAATGGGGTGCCTTGTGCTGGGGGTTTTGGAAGTTGCCTTGGGTCTAAGGCAAGTGCTGCTTAAAGCTTTTAAAATGTTTAATTCTCAGTTGTCTTCCCTTCCTTGCGCCTGTTCTCTTCTCCTGGAAACCCTCCGGAGACAGGAGGTGAAGGGCAGCACAGATCCTCTGCTCTAATGGCTTGAAAAGCAGCTCTCAGCATCCGAGACATAGATACACAGGGACCCTGTGCTGAGGGGACAGGGAGAGCAGGGAGACCAGGAGAGCAGAGAGGTCTGTGGGGACCAAAGAAGAGAAAGGAAAATGAAGGTTTTTAAGAAAGTGGGTTACTTCTCCAGAGGGCTCTCATTTGGGTGGAAGCACCTTTAGGTCCACAGTGCTGAGTTCGCATGTTGAGTGGGCCCTGAGCTGGGCTCCGGAGGCCCTTGGGTGAGGGGACACAGCCCTGCTCCCAAGGGGCTCCTTGCCTGCTCTCCAGGAGGCTCTCAGTGGGGTGAGCTTGCTTCCCAGCTTATGTGTCCAGGAAGGCAGGCTTGTGGTGGGGCCACTGGAGCTGCACGCCATGGCCCCTGTTCTCAGCTGGGAGACTGCCTGGAGTCCTGGGGAAGGGGAAGTATCTCCAGCTTCTTGTCCTGGGATGAACGGCATTTGGCATCCAGCATACAGAGCCCTGGTCAATGTCCCTGGCTGGCGATGAAAGCTCCTCACAGCAATTTCAGATGGCCTGTTTGCCTCCCGGCCAGAGGGGCTAGCTCTCTGTGCTCTAAGAGATGCCAGTCGCTCCACAGCCGAATTCCGGAGACTTGCTTACTCTTGTCTTCAGGGTCATTCCAGACACTGAATGGGTAACTTTTCTTTTCTTTTTTTAACTGTGGGTCTGGTTATCAGTACCTCATAGATCTGTTTTACAAAAATCCGAAGTTTTTCATTCTTTTGAAAAGTTAGCAACTCTGGGAATTCCAGGCCCCACTCTTTGAATAAGATCGCCCACTGGAGTTGAATAGGGGCTGTCCGTTTTAGAGATGGCATGAAGTTCTGAGTCCCCCAAACCAGCCCCCATGCCCCTACTGTCTCTCACATTGTAGTGGGCAGTGGCTGTTTCTCATCCCTGCTTGTGCCTTTCTCAATTATGTCACCTCCTGGAGCCTACAGATATTAGATTGTGCCAACCCTGAGTTAGTCTGTAATCAGGGCTAAATCTTCCATAGCGACAATTTTATTTCTCTTTTCCCTTTCCCCTCCCATTCTTTCCCTTCCTCTCTCCTCCCACGGGCTCTCACTAACAAGCAGTGAGATGCTTTATGTAGAACTGGGCATCACCTGGAAGGTACATAGACCAAACATTTACAGACAGTGTCCATTTCAAAATAGCCGCCTAAATCAGCAGATCTCCAAGTGTGGTCCTCCCTCCCTCTCATCAGCAAATCTCCTGAGATTTTATTGTAAATACAGATTCTCAGGCTCCACCTGGATCTCCTGGATCAGAAAGACTGGGGGCAAGATGCAGCAGTCTGTTTTAACAAGCCTTCCGGGTGGTTCTGATACACCTAAATCTGAGAACCGCCGGCCTGCACTTCGTGAGGCGTCATTTGCTGAAAATAGCACATGAGTACATTGAAGGCGCTCTACTATGGTGCTCTTCTGAGCATCACGGGAGGCCCCTCATTGTTTCTCTCCATACGCAGTCTTAGTGGAAGTCTTGTCTAGTTTCAGTTCTGTGATGTGTTTATTGTGGGCCAGTGTTTATTTTCCTGTCATGAGCAAAAGGAGGGAAGTGGTAAAGACGCTCCCGTGCAGTCTGTTAAGTCTTGACCATGTGTTATTAGTTCCCTCATTGTTTGGGTGTAAAGCTTGTCTCTTCTGACCGATGGTAAGTTCCTTGCAGGCAGAGGCTGAAAGCTCAGCAAAGTCTGGCTGATTGATTTGAAGAGAACAGCTTCATTTGCCTCTTTAGCCAAAGGTGATGGTAGGGATCGAACAACTCACTTCACGTTCAATTAAGCAGGAGTCCAGGGTGACTCCCAGTCCTGCTGTCCTGGATGCAGATACCTTTGCCAGATGGCGTGAGTCCTCCCAGTGGAGGATCCCAATGGCATGAGTCCTCCCAGTGGCTCACAGAGGATCCTGCAGATGTACCTCTGAGGACAAAGCTGTCTCCCCAGCATGCTGATCACTGTGCCAGAACAGAGAGGAACGCTGCTTCCGGGGAAGACGCAATGGCTAATGGGTAATGATTGGGTGATGTTGGCAAGGCCTTGGATGGTGCCATCATTTAACACCAGGGTTGAATCAGCAGCTATATCCATTCTTTCGGATTCCCTGGAAATCTAGGCAGAGAGAGGTAAGAAATATGTTACATGGCTTCATTCATTCACTAACTCACTATTACTCCATATACCCCCTTAAGCTCCTGCTGTGCGCCAGACAGTGACAGTTTTGTATATGTGTGAGAGAGAAGTTTCTTTTCCTTTGTGTTCCAAATAATGGCTTTGATGCTTTTGCAATTGATTTCATTAATAAAGTTAATTTTATTCAAAATATCAGAAAAATGACTACACAAGAATGCTATTTCTGAATTAATATTTTCAGCTAAGGCCCTTGCTGTTTTTAAGGGAAGACTACTGCGGTCATATTGGAAATTCAGAAACATTGCTTCTGTTTTCTCCTCTCTTATGCGAGCTGGGTAGGCTCTCGCTCTGGGAATGAGTGTCTGAAACCTCCAGGACTCTGCCCTACTTTTCTCCCAGCTCTTGGGATGTATCCAGTAGATGAGTCCTCCTTACGGCTCTTTCTTTGTTTTGGATCAGAAAACCGATGAGAAACTTTTCTTTCTCTTCCAGTTCGGCTTTTCCTTCTCTGCCCTTTTGCTCTGCACACAGACACAGGTGACGCGGGACAGCACTTAGAAAAAGTGCCTAGGGGACGTGTGCATTTCGAGCCTCTCCTGCGGACTGCATCCATCACAAGGTGTTTTCTATGAGCTTTGAGCCAAGGTGGGGATTCTAATGGAGAATGGTGACGTGGAGACTGGACTTACTTGCAGACAGCCATGACTTCACCCTCTTCAGCTCTTTTGGAATTCAGCAGTGAGGTGACTGTCTCAATGGCAGAGCTTTGCTCGGAGGAAATCCTGCCTGCTCTCCCGACTGGCTCCATACTGCTGTAACCTTTTGCCTTATTTTCGGTCATGATGGGGGTGGGAAGTGTTCTGATTTATTCTAGGGAGCAGAAGCTTCTGTTTCCATTTCTTTGATAATTTGAGAGCCTCTGTTGGAAGATAGGTGGGATGCTGAAGGCTGCTGCTCATGGCTGTGTTCAGGAATTTTTATTCTGGGGCAGACTCCTTGGTTTAACCCATAAGACCTTTGATGACCGAACCCTTGCAGCCTTGTATAAATCATAATTGTTGGAGAATTTTGAGGATAGTTATGTGCCACACAAAGTAGAGATGGAAATAGATGGGATGGTGCAAGAGCCTTTGAATCTCACATCAGAGGAAAAACTTACCCAGCAGGGGTAAGAAATTATGAAGGAAGGATACTTGAGCTTAGACATGGTTGCATGCAGAGAAGATGCCTGGTGTGTCTGAGGGCTGAGGGTATTGGCTTGCAGTTTCTCATCTAGAACGAGACAGTCTTTAGCCTCATCCCCCAAAGAGGCCCTCACAGTAGGCGAGGCATAGTCTGCCGACCTTGTCTGGAGCGGAGTTGAGGGGTAGCACCCCACCTCTCACACTAGAGTGGGGCCAGGAAGTAGGCTGAGAGTTGAGAGCTGGTGGAACCGCTGGGCATCCGTGTGGCCCTGGGTGTAGGGACTTCATGAGAGAGGCTGTGGATTATTTATCCCAGGCCAGGAACGGATTGGGGCTTAGCCCAGAGTCAGAGTATCACCCATGGCAAGGAAGAGATGGAGCTCCCAGTTCAGCTACTGAGCTTTGCTTCTGCTGAGGAAACAGATGTCAAGGTGTGTTCATAGACATGTGTTTCGGCAGTCTATTGCTGCAAAATGAACCAGACCCTAGCTTAAGCCATTGGCTTGAGTTTAAACTCAGAACAGTCCTTAGTTTTGCTCACTAGCCTGGGGCTGGATAGCTGGGCCCAGCGGGGCCCTTCTTGCTCAGGCTCTTTAGTGTGGATGCAGTCAGGTGGTACTTGGGGCTGGGCTCCCCTTGACTGTCTCCTTACACATCTCACCCCAGGCTAAGAAGACGCAGACAGCTGAGGGCAGGCACGGAAGTGCTGCTCAGGCCTCTCTCTTTCTCCGTGCAGTCTTGCCGTAGTGCGGCCACCAGTCCCAGACATCTCGGATGGTGGCTGAAGGCTCCCTGAGCCAGTGTCCCCAAAACAGCTTACAGAAACCACGTGGCCTTTCCTAAACTGGTCTCAGCACCCATGGGGCAGCGCTTCTGCATTCTGTCCCTGGATGCAGTTACAACGTCCTGCCCAGGTTCAAAGGGAAGAGATAGACTCCACATCTTGATAGGAGGAGTGTAAAAAAATTCACAGGGAAACTGCCAAATGTCCCCAGCTTGATCCTGAAGAACTCTGAGGAGCCCAGCTTCAGAGGAGGCCCAGGCGCTGATGACCCAGAGCAGACGCCCCTCCCCCAGGCCGGGAGAACGCACGTCTCAGGAACTCAGGTTGGCCACGGGACGTAGCTTAGAGCAAGGGAGAAGGATACCATCTTGAACTAACTGAATTTAAATCTGGAATTGATCATGATTAAGGCTGCCAGTTACTGATTTACATTGACTGGGAACATTTTTTCAGTTCCGAGTAGAAAAAGAGTGGCCAAAGAACTCAAGTTTAGTTATCAAAAAAACGTTCCAGATTATACATCTGAAGCTGTGACTGTGTGAATGAATCTCATGGTGGGGACTCTGGGAAGCTGGCAGCTGACTGACCTCCTCAAACCCAACTTCTGTGCAGGCAGGATGATGTGGGAACCCTCAGGGGGCCTTGGGCTTGGCTGGAGTCTTTGGAAGGAACTATCTTAAGACTTTTTCTCTTTCTGAGCCTAATAGGAGCTGAGGGGCACTGTAGAGAACTGTGGGGTCAGGAGCCAGGTACCGGCTCCTGGCGGAGGCATGGCCTCAGCAGTCTGTGGCCTGTGAGGGGGAAGAGTACTGGCCCTATGCGTGCTTCTGAGACTTCTTCCTGGTGCCAGATCCTAGAAGTTGTGAGGGATCTGAAATAGGAAGCGAATCCTCCCTACTTTTGATGCCCAGGAGTGCTGGCGTTTGCCAACGCAGCTGAGGGACCCAGATGCTTTGTCTTGAGGTGTCCTGGGGATGGCACTTCGCAGCTGGGTCCCCACTGACCCACAGGGCAGGCCGTGAACCGTTTCTGGTCACTAAGGTGCCCCAGGGAGTGGACCCAGGGGAGTATCGAGGTACTTTATACCCAACATAGGTCATATTTTAGTACTCCTGCCTGCTTTTATTTGACAACATTATTTTCAGAGATAATCATGTAGTATTTGGTAACAATAATTTTAATTGTTTTTTATAAACAAGAATTAACAAAGAAGAAATTTTAATTTTCACAATGTTATTCAAATTCAGGAAGATGTTAGATGTATGAACTAAAATTTCGCTTCCCAAATGAAATATTTTGGCTTGCAGTTCATACTTCTTTTCATTAAAACAGATTTTAAACACAGATAACTAACTCCACTGTAATAGAACTGAAGTGACCTAAGCTCTCTTTCTTGGCCACGGTATTTACCGTGCTGCCATTGCTTGCTTAGAGCCCACCAGCACAGGGACACTTAGTGCCACGGGGGCTGGAGACAGACCTGAACTGGACCATTTCCAACTTGCTGTGAACTTGTTTTTCACAGAAGCTCAGCACCGAGTTGGGTGTACTGGAGGCCAACTGTGCAACTGAAAGTTTTATGAATTAGCTTCCGTGTAGAATGTAGTGTCTATTAAGAGATAAGTGACAAAAATGTGCTAATGTGAAGCGAGGGTGTGTATAATTCAAACTCTACTATAACCACAGCCGTTGTTTAAAACTTAGACCAACAGAAGAGTTTTGGGAGAGAGGAGTATTTTATCACTGACATTGTTTAAATTGCCATCCACCTGGTTCTATGCTTGTTTACATTTGCCTACAGACGCTCTTAGCAGCTGGCACGTGGGGCAGACTGTGGCCAGTGTGCCACTCTTGGTGTAGCCCTGGGCACAGAGCCAAGGGTAGAGAGATCTCAAATTCAGAGCAAGAAAGAAGAACAGTAGGACCCCTGTCCAGGCAGCGTCTCAAAGAAATGAAGGTGTTGGGAGACCTGTTCAAGAGCTCACGTGAAGGGACAAGAAGCCTACCAAAGGTGATTTGACTATAGCACAAAGAAAAGAACATTCTCTGGAATAAAGACCATGATCTTTGAATTTTACATTCTTGCAGATGAGTGGAAGAGGATGGTAACGATTGAGATTTGAACCAAGAGAGTGAGAGCAGAAAGATGGAGCACATTTGCATAGGGAAGAAAATCATTAAGAAAGGACTTAACAGATTTGTATATAGGCCCCCAAGACCCTAATGTACGGACAGCACGGGTCCAGGAAGAGCAAAGAAGGGATGCCAGAGAGCCTATAATAATAGTAAACAGATAATAAAAAGAAATTTATCTGCATTGAGGAGAGAGTTCAGGCTAAAGAAAACCCTTAGCCTGCAGACTTAAGTGTTCCAAGCACCAGGCAGTACTGAAGAGAAGAACCACGTAACTAAATGTGTCTGCCAGAATTCCTAAACCTAAAGGGTAAAGAGAAAAATTTATGTCCTTTGAGACAGAAAAATAAATTAGGCAGAAAAGAATCAGATTGTCACTGGAACTGTATTCTGACAACACTGCAAATTAGAAGATAGTAGAATGATGTCTACATACACTTTCAAGAGGAAAGGTCTCTGCCTAAAGAGTCTTATTTGCAGCCAAAATATTATTCACCTGCCAGGGTGGAGGGGTGAGATTTATGGATTTGAAGTAAGGCAGATAAAAGAACTGAGAAAGAACTCTAAACAGACCCCAGAGCCATAAGCAATGGCCAGTGATGGGATGGAAAGGAATATGTAACTTAAGTGCTAAATGGAGGCTCTGAAGGTGGAGAGGCCTCTCGCTTGGTAACAGTCTGCAGTCAAAGCACCGCCCATCCTGGGAAACCCGAGAGGGGGTGCACGCGTGCGTGCTGTCGCTTCAGTCAGGAGTCCGAATCTTTGCGACCCTGTGGACTGTACCCGCCAGGCTCCTCTGTCCATGGGACTCCCAGGCAAGCATACTGGAGCAGGTTGCCGTTTCCGCCTCTAGGGGATCTTCTGGACCCAGGGATGGAATCTATGTGTCTGCCGTCTCCTGCTTTGGTGGCAGGTCCTTTAGAGGAAAGGCATTTGGGAAGTCTCGTCTTTCAGGGGAGGAGGAGGAAGAGACAGGGAGAGGCCAGGCTCGCGTCACCTGCTGTCTGTCCAGGGACCCCGCCTTAGAGGGCTTCCAGCTTGCTGGGATGCTCTCCTCTGGCTGTCCTGAGAGGATTAATAATTAGTATTAATGTTTTGACATTCCGTAGCTGGGACTGAATAGAGATCTTCAGCAGACAAAATTTAAATCATGGACAGACTAAGCTGAAGATTCTGAGTTTCTTTGAGGGGGAAAGATGAATTTTCTTTTTCCTGGTCAAAACATGGTGGGTGGAGAACTTGACTAAACAGAAAAAGAGAGAAAGAGGGGGGACAAACCGAGAGAGTAACACTGACATGTATACACGACCATTGTAAAATAGAAGCTGGCGAGGAGCTGCTCTACAGCGCAGGGACCTCAGCTCTGCGCTCTGTGACGGCCTAGAGGGGCGGGAGGGAGGCCCAGGAGGGAGGGGATATATGCATACAAATAGCTGATCGCTTCATTGTACAGTATAAACTAACATGACACTAAATGAATTATACTGCAATTTTTAAAAAAGCCTTACTCAAAAAAAAAAATGTTGATACTAGCTTCTCTGAAGTTTATAGCTGATAATATGCAAAATTTGGGGCCAGAGGCTGTAACTTCCTCACTGTGATTCCTCATTGCCTTCTCATACAGAAGCTGAATAAGGTGGAAAGAAAGAGCTTCTTGGCATCTCCCAGGGTACCCTACACTGCGAGCTAAGCCACCAGTTTTGAAGAATGTACTCTTCCTTAGCTATGGAAAGTATTCTCTCAAATGAGACAGGTTTTATTTTCAATGAAAGCATTTCAAAAACTGCCAGGTGTCATCCTAAAGATTCCCGGAGAGCCAGGATAAATAGATCCAGTCTGCCATGCACACTTTGGTAAGAACTGCTCGTGTCTCTCGAGTGGGATCGCTCACCTCCGTTCCCCGCGCCGCAGCTTTCTCAGTTTTGCCTGCTTCTCTTCCAGCTCCAGATGTCTGCTGCCTCATATCCGCGAAGGTGGCATCTGCGGCTTTTGCTCTCCAGCCCTCGTGGCCTCTTCTGTACCTGCCCTGGGTTTGTTCTGGCAAATCCTTCCCCACCCAAATCTCAGGACTAGGGTGGGTGTAGCCTTGGTGAAGTCGCTCCCTGCTCCCCGAGCCTCAGCAGCTGGTCAGGAAGGGGCGGCAGTAGACACCTGCTCCTTCCTTTCAGACTGGATTCTAGTTCCTTCCACAAAATATGTCCTTCCCCTTCTTTTTCCCCTAGACAAACCCCTTCCTTCCTTTGCAGAAGGTCAAGTGTGATAATGCCATTGGACATCTCCTGTGTGCTGAGTGCTTCGTGACCAGGTACCAGGCTTAACACCCATAGTCACAAGTTGCTAGAACAACGCTATTTCAGCTTCCTTCTCTGTAATCAAATTCAACTTGCTATCGGCGGTGGGGCAGAATTTTTTTGTCATGCCAAGACAACTCAAATTATTTGGCTAAAACAATTTCTTTTTTAATCAATTCTCGTAAGTCATCAGTTTCTCATACGTTTCGTTAATTCAGAGTTGAAATTTCCTGAAATTTTAGGTTGTTCTCCCTTCTCCGGGGTTCTCCATCCGCCTTCCTTTCCAGGATGCTGCCGGTGTACAAAGGCAAGCACACGCAGCGTCTCAGCTGGAGGGAGGGAGTTCTCCGTTGACAGCCCTCGGAGCCTCCGAGGACCTCACGCTTTCTTCTCAGGTGGGCGGGCCTGTTTCCTGCTCTGAGCTTGCTGTGCTGCCCCCCGCCCTCCCTGGGCCAAGTCACAGGCCGCAGCCATGGTTTCTGTGTGCTTGCTGCCTTCCCTCGACCCAGGTCCCTCTCAGTGAGTGGATCCTCTCAGCCTTCTGCTGGGCCCTCCCCTGGAGCACTGAGCTGGGGTCCCAGGGGGAAGCACACGCGCTGTCTCAGGCGTTCTGGCTGCCTCAAGTCCATGGTCCCCATTCACTTCCTACTTACTGATGTGGGGTGGGGCATGCCCTGAGGAGCTCCCGGGGCGTTTCTGCCAGAACCAGTGGGGTGAGCTGGGGCAGAAGACCCTTCACGGTCGGCATGGCCTGAACTCATCCTACTGGGCTTTAGTAGCTCCTCACACATGACTTCCCTGGTGGCTCAGGTGTTAAAAGAATCTTCCTGCAATGCGGGAGACCCAGGTTCGATCCCTAGGCGGGGAAGTTCCCCTGGAGAAGGGCATGGCAACCCACTCCAATATTCTTGCCTAGAGAATCCTATGGACAGAGGAGCCTGGTGGGCTATAGCCCACGGGGGTTGCAAAGAGTCAGACACGACTGAGCAACTAACACTTTCACTTGCACACACAGCTGCTTGCCCACCCCCTGGGTCAGAAGGGCTGCATCTCACGTGTGACCTTGTTGCCCTGCCTGCTCCTCCACGTCACTCCCAGGCTTTATCTCTTCCCAGGTGGTGGCTGAACTTCTCTCAGGAACCCACCTCTTCTTCCATCCTCTGATCTCAGTGTATGAGCTTTTGATCTTTGGATCCTGCAATCCCTTTTTTTCCCTCCTTCTTTCTCAAAGGAAAAAAAAAAAATCACAACTCTTGCGAAGTGAATGTCCTGGCTTTCACAGCTGTTGTTTGTGAACATGCTTTGGGAGTCTATTTGGAAATCCATAGTAGCCAATCATCCAGGCTTCCCAGGTAGGGCTAGTGGTAACAGACCTGCCTGCCCATGCAGGAGAACTAAGAGATGCAGGCTTGACCCCCGGGAGGGGAGGATCCCTGGAGGAGGGCATGGCAACCCTCTCCAGTACTCTTCCCTGGAGAATCCCCTAGGCAGAGGAGCCTGGGGGGCTATGATCTGTAGGGTCACAAAGACTAGGACACGACTGAAGCAACTTAGCACGTATGCATGCAACCAACCATCTAATGTTCTGTTCTTGTCTGAGTTCTGCCGTGGGCCCCTGCATCCCTCCAAACTCAACTCTGCTCCTTCCTGTCTTCCCAGCTCCTTCTGTGACTCCAATCCTCCTGCTTCCCCCTTATAAGGATCCCTGGGGTTACATTGGGCCTGTCTGGGTACCCGGAATAGTCTTTCCATCTCAAGTCCCTTGACTTAGTGACATCTACAGAGCTCTTTTTACCACACAAAGTTACATGTTCATGGGTTCAGGGATTGGGCTGTGGACATACTTTGGGGGTATTATTCACTCTGCCACACTACCCAGTGTGAAACGTTTATATAAAAAGTATTGTAAAATATTAGCTTGCTCTACATCCCAATCCTTAAGTCCTCTCAGCCACCCTATGAGTCAGGCGCTATTACTGCTGCTGCTGCTGCTAAGTCGCTTCAGTTGTGTCCGACTCTGTGCGACCCCATAGATGGCAGCCCACCAGGCTCCCTGTCCCTGGGATTCTCCAGGCAAGAACGCTGGAGTGGGTTGCCATTTCCTTCTCTGATGCATGAAAGTGAAAAGTGAAAGTGAAGTTGCTCAGTCATGCCTGACTCTTAGCCACCCCGTGGCCTGCAGCCCCCCAGGCTCCCTGTCCCTGGGATTCTCCAGGCAAGAGTGCTGGAGTGGGGTGCCATCGCCTTCTCCAACGCATGAAAGTGAAAAGTGAAAATGAAGTCACTCAGTCATGCCCGACTCTTAGCCACCCCATGGCCTGCCCGCCCCCAGGCCCCTGTCCATGGGGTTCCCCAGGCAGGAGTGCTGGGGTGGCCCGGGGGCCCCCCCCCCCCCCCGGCCTGCAGCCCCCAGGCTCCCCGTCCCTGGGGTTCCCCAGGCAGGAGTGCTGGGGTGGGGTGCCTTCTCCAGCACTATTACTACATCTTCTCATTTAACAGAAGAGGAAATTTAAGTTACATGTGTGTCCTCCCCCGAGGACACGAGACAGTGGGCCGCTCCTGGCTGGGCACCATGTCAGTTATGGAATCTTTGTAGGAACCCTGAAATCCAGGGGCAGACTTGTTAATTTTGTGATCCCTTTGCTTCTCTTTCTATGACTATTTTCCTTCTTTCTCAGTGTTGGATTTGCCAAATAGGAGGGCAGTTTGGTGGCTCCATTCACAAAGGATAGACAGGAACCTGTGGGTGACCTGTGGGTCACCAGGAGAGGGGACCGCTCTGCACGTCATCCAGCCCTTGGGGGCGTGTGTCACTCAGTAGCTGGACTTTCCCAGACCCCTGCCCGTTCTGGTCAGGGGGCTGTGACTGCAACCCCAGCCTGCAACTGGTGTGAGCGAAAGGCCCTGGCAGTGAAGTGGAAGTGACTCTGGGGCCGGGAGTCTGTCAGCTTATCAAGCCCAAGTGCACGGCCGCTTGATGGGTCCCACTGGCGGGGCTCCGCGCTTCTCTGCTGCGCTTGTCGTGGTCACTGAGCACCTTCTCCACACCTGGCCACCATCCTGGGCACGCTGTCCTCAGACGTGGAACTAGAGCTTCTGAGTCTGTTCTGCTTTCTCTGGCTCTGTCTCTTAGTCACCAGGGTCCTCACCATCTCCCCGTCCCCACCACGTGCTCTCACAGAAGCCTCTGATACTGTTGACATCTCAGTCTCGATAGATAGATCTGTGTAGATATTTACTTCAAATGCTGTGGTTACCAAAATTTTATTTGTATCATAATTAATTCCTTAGGGATTCTGTTAAAAATATAGAAGTCAGCACCTGATCTTTGATCTCCTAAATGAGAATCTGCAAGTATGAGCATTTTTTATGTAGTATTAAAAAAAAATCTTGCCATATGATTTTGCTTCTTCAGTGTTAGACAATCACTACTTTATTTAACCCCCTCTTCCTGGTTTCTTACCTATTTCATTCATTCTGAAAAGGTATTTCAGACATCAGCAGATACGCAGGTAACACTGAAGTTGTTGATGAAGTGAGGTGGGTGTGGGCATGACAGAAGAAGCTGAAAAGGATTAGCAGAGCTATTAACTACTGTTGAAGCCACTGAGGGTGAGGTGTTCGTGGGGGCTTTATCTTTAGTCACTCATTCAGTCTCTCCTAAACATTTCTTCAAAAGGTAAGTATAATTGTCCCCATCTTACAGACAGGGAAACGGATCTCACAGAGGTTAACTAGTGTCTCCCCCATCCCTGGGATTCTCTAGACAAGAATACTGGAGTGGGTTGCCATTTCCTTCTCCAATGCATGAAAGTGAAAAGGCAAAGTGCAGTCGCTCAGTAGTGTCCGACTTTTAGTGAATCCATGGACTGCAGCCTACCAGGCTCCACTGTCCATGGGATTTTCCAGGCAAGAGTACTGGAGTGGGTTGCCATTGCCTTCTCCAGGTAAAACAGCCAGGATATGGTAAAGGAAAATTTAAAATCCTGGCCTCTCAGTTTCCCCAAAGCCTGTGTTGCTCTGGTTTAGAAATAAACCACGGGTGCTGGGGACATGGAGGCCAGCTCTGCCAGCATTTCCTTTGGTTTTGTTGGGCCAGTGGCTGTGAAATGTAAGGGAACATCCAATGCCCTTTTTTCCTCCCCAAATAAAGGGTTCTGTGGTCAAGAAAGTTTTGGAAAATGGCGCTTTCAGTAGCCTGGTCTTGGAGCATGATCATAAACTAACACGGTGGTGGTGGTTTAGTCACTCAGTCGTGTCCAACTCTTAGGACCCCATGAACTGTAGCCTGCCAGGCTCCTCTGTCCAGGCAGAATAAGAGTGGGTTGTCATTTCCTTCTCCAATAAACTAACATACCGAAGACCTAAAAATCCCTTACAGTGATGATTATTTAGGTCAAGCCCATTTTCACATGAATCTCACCATCATCCTATTATATTTCCAAGAAACACTGCCTTAACTTATGGGGTATATAATAGTGAATGATACATACATTTGGGGGAACATCAGCATAGCACACAGGCAGCCACATTTGAAGGGAATGTGAGAAAAATAGAAGGAAAAGGACAGACAGCCAAAGAGAAGAGCTGCCTGCTGTGTCCTCTGAAAACAGGAAAATGGCACCAGGGCTACCAAAGGGGCATAGAACCTTCCCACCAACTCCTCTGCACTCCTTAGTATGGAGCATGTGGCTTCCCTGAGTCCCTGTTGCGTGATGAGCCACGGAGCTGCTCACCGAGTCCCTGTGGCAGTGCTAAACCATGAGGAATACCTTCTTAGTAGGTTAGCGGGTGCTGCTCAGACCACACTGCAATAGAATCGCGAGCCTCATTTTCTGGGTCACAGAGCCAGGTGGTGGGAAATAGCCTCTCCCTCCACTTCCTGGATCTTTGCATGTTTGCTTTCAGTGAATACACCTCAAGATACAGTTTTCAGTTAAAAAACAAGACAATGCTACTGGATTAATTCACCATGGCTTTTTTTTTTTTTTTAACCTGGAGCAAAATAGGCTTTCTAAGGTACCCATCCAAGACTGCACGGGAAATGGCCCAAACCCAGACTGGAGTTTTCACAAAACCGTGCTCACTGCTGGCCTGAGATCAAGGGCCCAGGAGAAGCTGGAGGAAGGGCAGGGCAAAATCGAGGTTTTTCGGAGGCACGCCTGCCAGCAGTCTCCTGGGCTAACAGGGCTACCCACCTGCTGATTTCCTTGTGCAATGCTGGAAAATTTTGAGTTGGCTAATTATACAGCTAATGAGCTTGGGGGAGTTTGCTTTCAGAGTCTCTCATTCCAGGTGATGAGGGGGAAAAGCTTCACATGTCACATAACGTCTCCTGCCCTTGGGGAGTGAGTTAAGTCAGGTTTTTGAAAGGTGGCACATTCGTAAGAAGAGCATCTGGAGTTCTTGCATTCCTTGCACCCAGGTGCATCGGTCATGCCTTTTCTCGGCTTCTGGAAAACCTTGTTGCGGAGGCTGTCTTTCCCTGCCTGGTTTTACTCTTCTGTGCAGCACAGATGTACCTGAAGGCGAGAAATGAAGTGATTTTCTGCCAGGATCACTTCTTCCAGGCTCTGATGGGTCCTGCAAGCCTGCAGAACTCCTGAGGCCATCCACATTTCTGCATCCTACAAGACAGATGAAAAAATATAATTTACCTTTTAGACAGTTTTAGGAAGCTTCCAGTTACAGGAAAGGAGAAACCAAAACATGAGCAGTCTTACCTGACAGGCAGGAAACGGAGAATCCCACACAGGAACAAGGTGCAGGGACGCTCAGGAGTGACGGCTGTGTCGCAGACCTGCGGAATGACGGCTGTGTCGCAGACCTGCGGAATGACGGCTGTGTCGCAGACCTGCGGAATGACGGCTGTGTCGCAGACCTGCGAGGCACGGGGAGAAAAGACTCCAGTGGGAGGGTCTGCAAAATATTAAATGACATGAAATAGCAAAAGCAGAACTGATAGATCATTGGCTATGTTTCCTTGCGGTGTAGAGAAACTAGCAGTAGCCATAGAGAAAATTAACTAAATGAAAAAATAAGGCAATTATTAATTCTAGCTAACATGAAAAGTTGTACAAGAAAGAAAATGCTGATAGTGTATTACTTGGTTTGGCAGTGAACAAAAATTACATAGCTATAATATTATAACAGGATGAAGGATGTGTAAGTGGAGGACTAGAGGTTATATGAAAGCCAAATATTTATCTGGTATTATAGGTCATCAGTAGATAATTTCTAAAACTGGGAAATGAAATAGCAATGAAATACATATTTTGGTTAACAGTGAAATACAGAAACACAAAATAACAAACTAGGCAGAAGTTTTTTATCAATTTTTTTTTACAAAATATAGTTGATTTGCAGTGTTGTGTTAATCTCTGCTATACAGCAAAGTCATTCACTTATACATGTATATGCACTTTTATATATGTATTTTTCCACTGATTTATCACAGGATATTGGATATAGTTCTCTGCAGCAGGGAGGGCCTTGTCATTTATTCATTCTGTATATAAAAGCTTCCATCTGCTAACCTCAGTCTCCCACTTCATTCCCTCCACCCACCACCCCAGCTGTCTTCCCCTTGGCAACCGCTATTCTTTTCTCTATGTCCGTGGTTCTGTTTTATAGGTGTCTTGTGCAGATCACCTTTTAGATTCCACATGTAAGTGATATATGGCATTTACCTTTCTCTTTCTGACCGACCTCACTTAGTATGAGAGCCTCTCAGTCCATCCACGCTGTTGCGAATGGCTTTCTTTCTTACTCCACTTGTGTATGTGTGACATCGTCTTTATCCATTCATCTGTTGATGTTTAGGTGGTTTCTCTGTCTTGTTGCCTAATTGTGCTGCTATGAACATTGGGTGCATGTATCTTTTTTTTTTTTAACAAAAAGTTAATTGTGTTAGTTTGCGAGGGCTGCCATAACAAATACCGCAGACTGCTGCTGCTGCCACTAAGTCGCTTCAGTCGTGTCCGACTCCGTGCCACCCCAGAGATGGCAGCCCACCAGGCTCCCCCGTCCCTGGGATTCTCCAGGCAAGAACACTGGAGTGGGTTGCCATTTCCTTCTCCAATGCATGAAAGTGAAAAGTCAAAGTGAAATCGCTCACAGACTAGGTGGCTTAAGCAGCAGAAATACATTCTGAGGCCTCTCTCCTTGGCTTGCAGGTGGCCGCCTTCCCACCATATCCTCATGTGCTCTCTCTCCTGTATGTGTCTGTGTCCTCATTTCCTGATTTCTTTTTATGGGCACCAGTCATACAGGATGAAGACCCACCATAGTGACCTCATTTTAACTGAATCATCTCCTTAAAGTCTGTCTCCAAACACAGTCACATTCTGAGGTACTGAGGGCTAAGAATTCAACATACATGTTGAGGAGGACATAATTTAGCCTGTAAGAGTCACAGAGTAAACTAAGCAAATGAAATGAAAATAAAGCAGTTATTAACTCAAGGAAAAATAATAGTTGTAGCAGAAATGATCATAGTAAACTATCTGGTCAGCAGCAAACAATACTTAGATTGCCATTATAATGTAAACACCAAGTTTTAACCAAGCTTTGTACCATTGAGAGTATAGACGCGGCAGTAATGCAGGAGATGAGATGGGTGAGGACTAACAGCCACCATAAAAGAAAGATATGTGATAGGTAATATTTGAAACAGGTTACTCAAGGAAGAGTAGAACAGGATTGCTTACAGATATGTAGGTAGGTAAACATTCAGAAAAACAGCTTAAGTGATTGAAAGTAGTTGCATTTGGTGAGAAGGAGTGGGGTGGGGAGGGCTAGAGAAAGGAACTACTAAACTGTATGATAAGTTTTCTGTAGTTTAATGTTTTAACTGTGAAGATATTACTGTGGTTAAGAACTAATTTTTTTTAAAAGTTTGACTTTTTAATTTATTTTAATTAGAGAATAATTGCTTTACAATATTGTGCTCGTTTCTGCCATGTATTGGCATGAATCAGCCATAGAACTACATATGTCCCCTCCCTCTTGAACATCCCTCTTACCTCCCACCCCATCCCACTTCTCCAGGGAGTTACAGAGAACCAGGTTTGAGCTTCATGTGTCATACAGCAAAGCATACTATCCATTTTACACATGGTAATGTAGGAACTCAAAAGACGCTTAATCCTTGTAAGTTATGACCAACCTAGATAGCATATTCAAAAGCAGAGACATTACTTTGCCAACTAAGGTCCATCTAATCAAGGCTATGGTTTTTCCTGTGGTCATGTATGGATGTGAGAGTTGGACTGTGAAGAAGGCTGAGCGCCAAAGAATTGCTGCTTTTGAACTGTGGTGTTGGAGAAGACTCTTGAGAGTCCCTTGGACTGCAAGGAGATCCAACCAGTCCATTCTGAAGGAGATCGGTCCTGGGTGTTCTTTGGAAGGAATGATACTGAAGCTGAAACTCCAGTACTCTGGCCACCTCATGCGAAGAGTTGACTCATTGGGAAGGACTCTGATGCTGGGAGGGACTGGGGGCAGGAGGAGAAGGGGATGACAGAGGATGAGATGGCTGGATGGCATCACGGACTTGATGGGCATGAGTCTGGGTGAACTCCAGGAGTTGGTGATGGACAGGGAGGCCTGGTGTGCTGTGATTCATGGGGTCGCAAAGAGTCAGACATGACTGAGCGACTGAACTGAACTGAGCTGAATGTGGGTAATGTATGTTTCACTGCTCCTCTCTCGATTCGTCCCACCCTCCACCCACTGTGTCCACAAATCTGTTCTTTATGTTTGTGTCTCCATTGCTGCCTTGCAAATAGGTCATCAGTACCATCTTCCTAGATTGCATATATATACGTTAATGTATGATATTTGTTTTTTTCCTTTCTGGCTTACTTTACTCTATATAATAGGCTCTGTGTTCATCTACTTCATTAGAACTGACTCAAATGTGTTCCTTTTTATGGCTAAGTAATATTCCTTTGTATATATGAACCACAACTTCTTTATCCATTCATCTGTCAATGGACATCTAGGTTGTCCATGTCCTAGCTATTGTAAATCATGCCACAATGAACATTGGGGTGCATGTGTCTTTTTCAGTTATGTTTTCCTGAGATGATATGCCCAGTAGTGGGATTGTTGGGTCATATGGTAATTTTATTACTAGTTTTTAAAGGAATCTCCATACTGTTCTGCATAGTGACTATATCAGCTTACCTACCAACAGTGCAAGAGGGTTCCCTTTTCTCTACATCCTCTCCAGCATTTATTTTTTGTAGGTTTTTTGATGCTGGCCATTCTGACCATTCTGTGAGGTGATACATCATTATAGTTTCAATTTGCATTTCTCTAATAATGAATGATGTTGAACATCTTTTATGAGTTTATTAGCCATCTGTATGTCTTCTTTGGAGAAATGTCTGTTGAGGTCTTGCCTACGTTTTGATTGGGTTGTTTGTTTTTCTGATATTGAGCTGCATGAACTGCTTGTATATTTTAGAGATTAACCCTTTGTCAGTTGTTTCATTTATTATTATTTTCTCCCATTCTGAGGCTTGTCATTTCACCTTGTTTATAGTTTCCTTTGCTGTGCAAAAGCTTTTAAGTTTAATTAGGTCCCATTTGTTTATTTTTGTTTTTATTTTCATTACTCTAGGAGGTTGGTCATAGAGGGTCTTGCTATGATTTATGTCAAGGAGTGGACTGCCTATGTTTCCCTCTAAGAGCTTTATAGTTTCTGGCCTTATATTTAAGTCTCTACTCCATTTTGAGTTTATTTTTGTGTATGGTGTTAGGAGGTGTTCCAATTTAATTTCTTTACGTGTATTTGTCCAGGTTTCCTAGCACCACTTATTGAAGAGACGCTGTTTTTCTCTGTTGTATATTCATGCCTCCTTTGTCAAAGAGAAGGTGTCCACTGTCACGTGGGTTTTATTTGGGATTTCTGTCTGTTCCATTTCTATTTTTGTGTCTGTATTTTGTCTATATTTCTATTTTTGTGTCAGTACCATGCTTTAGCTTTGTAGTATAGTCTGAGGTCACGACAGTTGATTTATGCAGCTCTGTTTTTCTTTCTCAAGATTGCCTTGGCTATTTGGGGTCTTTTGTGTTTCCATGCCAATTATGAAAATTTTTGTTCTAGTTCTCTGAAGAATACCATTGGCAGTTTCATAGAGATATCTGTAGATTGCTTTGGGTAATGCAGTCATTTTCGCAATATTGATTCTTCCATTCCAAGAGCATGGTATATCTCTCCATCTGTGTGTGTCATCTTCGATTTCTTTCATCAGTGTCTTACAGTTTTCTGCATACAGGTCTTTTGACTCTTTCAGTTCAGTTCAGTTCAGTCGCTCAGTCATGTCTGCCTCTTTGCAACCCCATGGACTGCAGCACACCAGGCCTCCTTATCCATCACCAACTCCCCAAATTTACTCAATTTCATGTCCATTGAGTCAGTGATGCCATCCAAGCATCTCTTCCTCTGTTGTCCCCTTCTCCTTCTGCCTTCAGTCTTTCCCAGCATCAGGGTCTTTGCAAATGAGTAAGTTCTTCACATCAGGAGTCCAAAGGATTGGAGTTTCAGCTTTAGCATCAGTCCTTCCAATGAACACTTAGACTGATCTCCTTTAGGATGGACTGGTTGGATCTCCTTGCAGTTCAAGAGACTCTCGAGTCTTCTCCAACACCACAGTTCAAAAGCATCAATTCCTCGGCACTCAGTTTTCTTCACAGTCTAACTCCCACATCCATACATGACCACTGGAAAAACCATAGCCTTGACTAGACGGACCTTTGTTGGCAAAGTAATGTCTCTGCTTTTGAATATGCTGTCTAGGTTGGTCATAACTTTCCTTCCAAGGAGTAAGCGTCTTTTAATTTCATGGTTGAAATCACCATCTGCAGTGATTTTGGAGCCCCCCAAATCAAGTCAGCCACTGTTTCCACTGTTTCTCCATCTATTTCCCATGAAGTGCTTTGACCAGATGCCATGGTTTTAGTTTTCTGAATGTTGAGCTTTAAGCCAACTTTTTCACTCTCCTCTTTCACTTTCATCAAGAGGCTCTTTAGTTCTTCACTTTCTGCCATAAGGGTGGTGTCATCTGCAGATCTGAGGTTATTGCTATTTCTCCTGGCAGTTTTTATTCCAGCTTGTGCTTCATCCACCCCAGCATTTCATATGATGTACTCTGCATATAAGTTAAATAAGCAGGGTGACAATAAACAGCCTTGACATACTCCTTTTCCTATTTGGAGCCAGTCTGTTATTCCATGTCCAATTCTAACTGTTGCTTCCTGACCTGCATGTAGCTTTCTCAAGAGGTAGGTCAGGGGGTCTGTATTCCCATCTCTTTCAGAATTTTCCACAGTTTGTTGTGACCCACACAGTCAAAGGCTTTGGCATAGTCAATAAAGCAGAAATAGATGTTTTTCTGGAATTCTCTTGCTTTTTCCATGATCCAGCAGATGTTGGCAATTTGATCTCTGGTTCCTCTGCCTTTTCTAAAACCAGCTTAAACATCTGAAAGTTCATGGTTCACGTATTGTTGGGGCCTGGCTTGGATTAGGTAGGTTTATTCCCAGCTATTCTTTTTGTTTCAGTGGTTAATGGGATTGTTTCCTTAATTTCTCTTTCTGATTTTTCATTATTAGTGTGGAGGAGTGCAAGGGGCTTCTGTGTATTAATTTTATATTCTGTGACTTTACTATATTCATTGAATAGCTCTAGTAGTTTTCTGCTGGCATCTTTAGGGCTTTTATGCATATTATCATATCATCTGCAAACACTGAGACTTACTTCTTTTTCAATATGGATTCCTTTTCACTCCTTTTTCTTCTCTGATTGCCATAGCTGAGACTTCCCAAACTATGTTAATAGTGGCGAGAGTGGGGACCCTTGTCTTTTTCCTGATCTAGAGGAAATGCTTTCAGTTTTTCAGTCTTGAGAATAATGTTTGCTGTAGGTTTGTCATATATAGCCTTTATTGTGTTGAGGTAGATTTCTTCTGTGCCTACTTTCTGGAGAGCTCTTATCATAAACTGTTGTTGAATTTTGTCAAAAGTTTTTGTGCATCTATTGAGATGATCATGCAGTTTTCTTCTTCGCATTTGTTAATAAGGTATATCAGATTGATTGATTTGAATATACTGAAGACTCCCTGCATGGCTGGGATAAAGCCCAGTTGATGGTGATAGAGGATCATTTTCATGTGTTGTTGGATGCTGTTTGGTAGAATTTTGTTGAGGAATTTTGCATCTATGTTCATTAGTGATATTGGCCTGTAGTTTTCTTTTTGTGGTATCTTTGGTTGTGGTATCAGGGTGATGGTGGTCTCAGAATGAGTTCAGGAATGTTCCTTCCTCTGCAATTTTCTGGAAGAGTTTGAGCAGGATAGGTGTTAGCTCTTCTGTAAACTTAGGCACTATTTGCTTGTGAAGTCGTCTGACCTTGGGCTTTTGTTTGTTGGAAGATTTTTATTCAGTACAGTTCAGTTCAGTCAGTTGCTCAGTCATGTCAGACTCTTTGCGACCCCATGAATCGCAGCACGCCAGGCCTCCCTGTTCATCACCATCTCCCGGAGTTCGCTCAGACTCACGTCCATCGAGTTGGTGATGCCATCCAGCCATCTCATCCTCAGTTGTCCCCTTCTCCTCCTGCCCCCAATCCCTCCCAGCATCAGAGTCTTTTCCAATGAGTCAACCCTTCACATGAGGTGGCCAAAGTATTGGAGTTTCAGCTTTAGCATCATTCCTTCCAAAGATATCCCAGGGTTGATCTTCAGAATGGGCTGGTTGGATCCACTTACAGTCCAAGGGACTCTCAAGAGTCTTCTCCAACACCACAGTTCAAAAGCATCAATTCTTTGGTGCTCAGCCTTCTTCACAGTCCAACTCGCACATCCATACATGACCACAGGAAACACCATAGCCTTGACTAGACGGATCTTAGTCGGCAAAGTAATGTCTCTGCTTTAAATATACTATCTAGTATATTCAAGATACTATACTGTACTATACTAACTTTTCTTCCAAGGAGTAACTGTCTTCTAATTTCATGGCTGCATGAAAGTGATTTTGGAGCCCCCAAAATAAAGTCTGACACTGTTTCCACTGTTTCCCCATCTATTTCCCATGAAGTGATGGGACCAGATGCCATGATCTTCGTTTTCTGAATGTTGAGCTTTAAGCCAACTTTTTCACTTTCCTCTTTCACCTTCATCAAGAGACTTTTTAGCTCCTCTTCACTTTCTGCCATAAGGGTGGTGTCATCTGCAGATCTGAGGTTATTGCTATTTCTCCCGGCAGTCTTTATTCCAGCTTGTGCTTCATCCACCCCAGCATTTCACATGATGTACTCTGCATATAAGTTAAATATGCAGGATGACAATATACAGCCTTGACATACTCCTTTTCCTATTTGGAACCAGTCTGTGGTTCCATGTCCAGTTCTAACTGTTGCTTCCTGACCTGCATACAGATTTCTCAAGAGGCAGGTCAGATGGTCTGGCATTCCCATCTCTTTGTTGGAAGATTTTTTATTAGAGTTCTGATTTCCATGCTTGTGATTAGTCTGTTCATGTTTCCTATTTCTTCCTGGTTCCTTTCTGGGAGGTTATTTTCATTCTGAGTTATAGTTTTATTCGAGTATATGCCCAGGAGTGGGATTGTGGGGTTATACGGTTAGTTTTCTGAGGAACTTCCATACTGTCCTCCATAGAGGTTGTACCAACTTACATTCCCACCAACAATGTGGAAGGATTCCCTTCTCTCCATACCCTCTCCAGCACTTGTTATTTGTAGACTTTTTACTGACGGACTTTCTGAGGTGGTACTTCACTATAGTTTTGATTTGTGTTTCTCTAACAATTAGTGATGTCGAGCATCTTCTTATGTGCCTATTGGCCATCTGTATATTTTATTTGGAGAAATGTCTGTTTAGGTCTTCTGCCCATTTTTCAATTGGGTTGTTTGGATTTTTTGTTGCATTAGGCGAAAGTTTTTATTTCTCTCCTGATGTAGCTGTCTTCTCTGGTGGCTCAGATGGTAAAGCATCTGTCTACAGTGCGGGAGACCTGGGTTCAAACCCTGGGTCAGGAAGATCTCCTGGAGAAGGAAATGGCAACTCACTCCAGTATTCTTGCCTGGAAAATCCCATGGACAGAAGAACCTGGTAGGCTACAGTCCGTGGGGTCGCAAAGAGTCGGACACGACTGAGCGACTTTCTTTCTTTCTTTAATGTAGCTGTCAGGTTTCAGATGAGAGTCTTGCTTCCTAAAACCTCAGGTACGCATTTTCCTTCTGTTTGTTCTGTTGTTCTGACAGGGCAGAATTTCATTCCCAAGTTAACCTCATGAGTCAGTATGGCTCATTATGTCTGTATTCCATTTATCAAGAAAAAAAGAAAGAATGAAGAAGAAGTCAAAGTACATGTTTCAATTGTCTTTTAAGGATGATTCTTGAAAGTTACATATAATTCTTTACTCACATCCCTTTAGCCCAGATTTAATTGTACAACCATGTATAGGGGAACTTGAAAAATATATTTTTATTCTAGAACTCTTGACCTCAGCTTGAAGTTGGCATACATATTCCTATGGAAGAATGGGAGAATGGATATAAGGGAACTATCCATTTCTTCATTCTTCTTTATTTATTCAGATTATTTAGTAATGTGGAAGTAAATTCTAGAAGTAGTATCTGAATTTACTGAAATTAGTTACTGGTTGGAGAATGAGCTTTTGGACAGGGAATAGTGGTGCATGTTATTACTGTATTTTGTTACAAATTTTTAGTACTGTTATCACTAACTTGAAAATTATGTGCATGTATTATGTTGATAAAATAAATAAGTTAAAAGAAATCATAGTGTCTCTGACACGTGGATGTGCCAGAAGCCTCTGCAGGATGAGAGTGTGTTTCTCCATTTTGCCTTATATTTCTCCCCTGCTCATTTCTAAACTTATAGTGAACCTGGTGTTTTTAAGCTTCTTCACAAAGTGAAAAATTATGATTGCAAACTGCAGAGGGATAGTAATTGGGTTTATAAGTTCTCCCTTCTGTCTACCTCATTTTTCTTGTTATATAAACACAAAGAAAATCTTCCCAGTGGACAATAAAAGCAACAGTGATGAGTAAGCCAGGGACATGACTCAGAAGCTTAAGGCAGGTTTGTTTACTTTTGGGGTGTTAGACGTTTCTTTTTGAAAAGCCGGGTGTCTTTCTACTATCACTTTCCTCCTAATTCATAGCCTTTTAAAGTGTGAGAAACAGTGAAGCTTAATCTGGAGATTCTGATTTTGATCAGCTCAGCTAACAGCTCATGCCAAATCTTATCCTCTTAAATTCTCCCTTTTCAAATTCATATCCACTTCTGACTTAGAGAAAGTCCAGCCAATTTCAGCCTCCTTGTCCCTGTGAATGGAAGTGTATTTCACAAAGGCTCAACTCATCTGCTATGTGAAAATGATCCACAGCCACAGAGAAGAAAATAAAATGCTGAGCTGAGACAGAACCAGAGCTGAGTAGGAGCTTGAAGGATAATGATCAAATTGATAATCAATATTATCAGTATTAGCTTGTGGAATAATAATGAAACTGAGGTTCAGTGTGCTGTAGTGTGACTTGCTTTTGTGCAGGTCTTTTCTGATACTGGACAGTTGTACAAGGCAGATATTCTCATTGTCACCCCGACTCTTGAGATGTCATATCTACACTCGGGGTTAGCAGTGAATCAGTGGGGTTTGGGTTTCAACTCAGGATTGTCTGACTTTAAAGCCTATGCCCTTCGAATAGCACCCGACTCTGAATTTGTGGTGGCCACCTCATCCTGGGTCCAGCAGTCCAGCGTTTTCTGAGCTTCTCCTCTATTTTAAGCACCTTGCTCGGTTCAGTGATGAGCACAGAGCTGGACCACGCGGAAAGCACTGTGTAGAGTCATATCAGCTTGATACAAAAGCCACAGCTACAAATGCAAGCTCATGCATAGTAATTTGCCCAGGTCATGTTGGATCTCGCCTGTTTCCCAGAAAGGTTATTGATGGTACTCGCTCACTCTCCTGATTGCCCTGGTCTGAGTGATGAACTGTATATGGCTGTTGTAGCACATGTTGGCCACGCCCGTCCGTATCCTGTCACTCTCACCGTCTGGGTATTACATTGGGTTTCTAGCTTCCAGCACCTGCATTGCTTTCACGTGGAGCTTTCTCTTGCCACTGGCCTTGCTCATAGGCTGGAGGAGCTGGGGCGCCAGCTGCATGCGGAGCAGCTCTCCAGCAACGACTGGACTCTCGTTGGTGTATCAGTGCACCAGCTCCCTCCCCCTGGGTGGAATAACTGAGGTGTGTGTCCTGTCCTGGCTAGCCCATCCCCACAGGACTGAGCTCCAGCTGCTCCGATGGCAACCGGCTTGATCTGCACCTTTATTGGCTGCTCTTCCTCCCTGCCCCTCTTTTCCACCTCCCTGTAGCCTTTCCTGTAGCTTTTAAATACTGTATTTGCGTTCAGATTCTTGTCTGAGCCTTTCGTTTTGGCTGTAATTCAAACAAAACAGCCATGTTATCTACCGTAACATCAGAGTTGGTGGTTTGTTTTCAAGTCCAGTGTTCAAGGGTGAAGAGAGACTTGAACTTGACCCAGACATTTGGATGTAATTTAAGTAACAGCCTGTGGAAGGGATGACGACACAGGTGAAGGTGGCTAGTTGTGCAGGGGAGGCAGGTGATGGAAAGGGTACAAACTAGGGCTGGACTTTGGTTCTGTGAGCCGAGGCCTAGGTCACTGGGGATCAGAGAGCTGCCTGTGGTGTTTGAGCAGGACACACTGCTTTTGGAAGCCAAGTCTGTCAGGGAGCAGGCAGATTGGATGAGGAAGGAGAGAGCTGAGTCAGAGAAGTCTGTGGGGAGAATGTCACTGTGACCCAAATAGGAGGCAACACTGAACCCAGAGTGGAGGGGAAATGTGGGGGAAAGGGTGATGATGAGTCCCTTCGATGAAGAATCTATTTAGTAGCTGACCAGCTACGAAGGTCAAAGCACTGGATGAGTCAATGGAGGCAGCTCTGTGGGCCCTCTGCCCTCAGCTATGAGCAGCAGGGGTGACAGGCCGATGCCCGAGGACCCCAGTGCCCGGAAATGCTAGCAGCTACAGTGAGTGCCCATTGAATGGTGGCTGCAGGATAGAATGTGCTCGCATGCTCAGTTGCTTCAGCCATGTCTGACTTTCTGACCTATGGGTTGCAGCCCACCAGGCTCCTCTCTCACTGGTATTCTTCAGGCAAGAATAAAGCACATCCCCCTTCCTCCAGGGGATCTTCCCAACCCAGGGATCGAACTCATATATCCTGCATTGGCAAGTGGATTCTTTATCGCTGAGCCAATGGGAAAGCCCCAATCTAGAGTGTGAAAAAAATTGCAGTACATTTAGCTGAAATTCCCTTGGTAAATCTATAGCAATATTAAATAAATCAGACTTTCTTGGAAAACAAAACAAACAAAAAGTGAAAGTGTTAGTCGCTCAGTTGTGTCCAACTCTTTGTAACCCCATAGACTGTAGCCCACCAGATTCCTCTGTCCGTGGGTTTCTCCAGGCAAGAATACTGGAGTGGGTCGTCATGTCCTCCTCCGGGGGATCTTTCTCACCCAGGGATTGAGCCTAAGTCTCCAGCATTGCAGGCAGATTCTTTACCATCTGAGTCAGCAGAGAAGCCCATGGTCTAGAGTGTACTTCGCTTTCATTAGAAGACCCAGTGGTACAGAGCTCAGGCTCTGCAGGGTTCTTGTTCTGTTTCTCAGGGAAATGGCCTTGAGTTTGATAACCTCCTGAGCCTCACTTCCTCAGTTTTTGAAGAGTGTTTCCTTTATGCAGGCATTTTGAGGACCTGATGAGACAATGCCTAGCAGTGGTTGTCATGGAGTGGGGGTGAGCACCCCAGCATGCTCAAAAATGATGCTGTGAGGGAGGAAAACGAATTTTCCTTTGACTCCTCTAGGTTCTTGGCTGAGTCATCTCTCTACCACCCAGTAATAAAAGGGAAATCATCAGGAGAAAGCAAATTTAAATTTAATTTTGTAATTAAAATGACTGAACTTGGCTGAATCCCTTCCCGCCCCAGCAATAGAAGGTCTGAAGAAGTGACCAAGGCAGGCAGCTTTTATACTTTTAGATAAAGAAACAACCTGTGAGGAATTGACAGGATGAAAACGTTCAGGTTTGGAGTAGTAAATTGATAAAGAAGTGACAGAGTTTGTTTATATGGCCTTTAGCCCTGAATCCTACCTCCGGTGACAGGGAGGGTGCCTTTCACATAGGAGGTTTTATTTTTGTTGTTGACCAAGAAAGATGTGAGAGTTGTGAATTGAGTTTTATTTAAGGCAAAATGAGGACTGCAGCCTGGGAGATAGCACCTCAGATAGCCCTGAGCAGCTGCTCCAAAGAGGCAGTCAGTTCAGTTTAGTTCAGTTCAGTCGCTCAGTCGTATCTGACTCTTTGCGACCCCACGAATTGCAGCACGCCAGGCCTCCCTGTCCATCACCAACTCTCAGAGTTCACTCAGACTCACGTCCATCGAGTCAGTGGTGCCATCCAGCCATCTCATCCTCTGTCGTCCCCTTTTCTTCCTGTCCCCAATCCCTCCCAGCATCAGAGTCTTTTCCAATGAGTCAACTCTTCACATGAGGTGGCCAAAGTACTAGAGTTTCAGCTTTAGCATCATTCCTTCCAAACACCCAGGGCTGATCTCCTTTAGAATGGACTGGTTGGATCTCCTTGCAGTCCAAGGGACTCTCAAGAGTCTTCTCCAACACCACGGTTCAGAAGCATCAGTTCTTTGGCACTCAGCTTTCTTCACAGTCCAACTCTCACATCCATACATGACCACAGGAAAAACCATAGACTTGACTAGACGGACCTTTGTTGGCAAAGTAATGTCTCTGCTTTTGAATATGCTATCTAAGTTGGTCATAACTTTCTTTACAAGGAGTAAGCGTCTTTTAATTTCATGGCTGCAGTCACCATCTGTAGTGATTTTGGAGACCCCTAAAATAAAGTCTGACACTGTTTCCATTGGTTCCTCATCTAAGAGGTACGACTCTTTGCGACCCCATGGACTGTAGCCTATCAGGCTCCTCACTCCATGGGATTCTCCAGGCAAGAGTACTGGAGTGGGTTGCCATTTCCTTCTCCAAAGAGGCAGTCAGAGAAGGTCAAATATAAGAATTTGGTGAAGGGGCTGTTCAGTTCAATCACACCCTTTTACAAGAGGTTTTTTGCTAGATATAAGAGCTGATGTCACCATGAAGAGATTTAGTGATTTTCTAGGTATGAAGAGATGCGAGGACTATGATCATGAAATCAGTTCCTGAAAGTATCTATCTAAAGATGTGTTCTACCAGATTCCCTGGAGCACAGATTTCCCGGGCAAGGATACTGGAGTGGATTGCCATCTCCTTCCCCAAGGGATGTTTCTGACTCAGGGACTGGATCTGCATCTCCCTACGTTAGCAGGCAGATTCTTTACCACTGAGCCACCAGGGAAGCCCAAATGTTTCTTACTGAAGGGTAACTTCTACGCAGTTTTCAGCACTTCACTTGTGTCTGCTGTTTCTTAAAAATAATCAGCCTAGCCAGTGGTTAAGAATCTGCCTTGCAATGTAAGGGACATCGATTTGATCTCTGGTCCGGGAAGATCCCATATGCCTCGGAGCAACTAAGCAAGCTGAAACTCCCGAAGCCTATAGCCTGTGCTCCACAAGAGAAGCCACCATAACAAGAAGCCTGCACAGCACAACGAGGAGCTGCACCTGCTCGCTGCAGACAGGGAAAAGCTGCATGCAATAGCAAAGACCCATCACAGCCCCCCTTCCCCGGCCAGAACCATCAGCCTAAAATCATCCTCATAACACAGAGATGCAGCTTGGGGGCTTCTGTGGCGGTCCAGTGGTTAAAACTTTGCACTCACAATGCAGGGGGACCAGGTTTGATCCCTGGTCAGGAACGAGATCCCTCATGCTGCAACTAAGACTCAGCACAGCTAAACAAGTAAGTAAATATTTTTTGGAAAAAAAAAAAAAGAAAGGTACACACTTTAGGGTGGTATTTCTGCTCCCCTTGAATATCTCTGTCTCTATCTCTGAAGCCCAGAAGCAGATAGTATTCTTCCAGATTCTGTGGGAGACTCAGCATTAAGACTGTGGATGAAAAAATAGTCTTCTTAGCTCCAGATAATCTTTTCATCTCTAGGCAGCTGCAATATTGGGGACTTTCTATTCTATACTTTCTGCCAGAGATCATATTCCATTTCATGGATAGCTGTAGGTCAATAAACAGTTTAATACTTTTGCTCTTCAAAGGCTCCAAACACCATTCATTTCAAATATAAGCCGCCACCCACCTCAACTCCCCTCCAGGCTCTATCCGTACCATGAAAATGCTCTCCACACACAGAGCCTAGCAGGCAGGGTGGCAGCAGGAGACCCTCTAACACAGACTGAGCTAAACATACACACTGTCCTTCAGGGGAAGCGTGACAGAGAAGTAGGCCCCCTTCTGTTCTGTTCTGACGGCAGTGCTGGCTGAGTCTTCCAAATCAGTGCTTCACAGAGTGGTTCTTTAGTTTGAAAGGTCTCTAGATGGCCCAGGCGGCATTTGTCTTGGCCTTTCTGGGTGTGCCTGAGGTGTTCGGTCCGTCAGGAGCGTTCCTGAGGTCAGCTCTCCCCGGGCTCCCTTGCCCCGCCTCACACCTGTGGCGGCCCCCTTGCCCAGCCACTGTTGCCACGCTGCGGTGGTTCTAGTGAGACTGGACATGGCACCTGGGCCATGCTCCTCTCTGGTCCTCAGAGATGGCCCTGGTGTGGGAGCTCAGCCTGACCTGCTGCAACTCGGGTCTCAGAGGACCAAACTCTGGGACTTGTGATGCTCCACCTAAACCCCTCAGTGCTGGAAGGGACTCCCCTAGATCTCAACATCAAAACAGCAAAACCCTGAGAAAACCACTCATCGCTGCTGTCAGGGACTTGGTCCCTCAGCCGAGCTGGGGAACTAGGGATTTCAGTAGCCCACCTTGTCTGGCTTCTCCAGAGACGAGCACACCCCTGCAGAGGATGCAGCAGCCTGGGGTGGGGACTGGGGGCTTTCCAGGCAGAGGATGCGAAGTTTGGAGAGAATGAGATATACATCTTTTAATAAAGGCTGAAATGTTAAGTTGCAAAAGATAAAAAAACAACTTTTTCTTTCATTTGTGTGCCAGCAGTGGGTAATTATAAAATGGAATACATTTGAGGATTAGGTTTCCTTCTTTAGAAATTTTTGGAAAACTACTGACCAGAGGTCACCTTGCAGCGGCATTTGATCTGCGTCACTAAGGTACTGAGGTAACCTTTTGGGCTTCCCAGGCGGCGCTAGTGGTAAAGAACCTGCCTGCCAATACAGGAGAGCTAAGAGATGCAGTTTCAGTCCCGGAGTCGGGAAGATCCCCTGGAGAAGGGGATGGCAACCCACTCCAGCATTCTTGCCTGGGGGAGCCCCATGGACAGAGCAGCCTGATGGGCTACAGTCCATAGTGTTGTGGTCAGACATGACTGAAGTGACTTAGCGCGGTGTTTACTTACTCCTGGTGCCTCTACATGCCTTTATGAGGCTGACGTGCCCACCCCAGCTGCTCCATGGCCCACAGCTGCCCCCTTCCCTGGAGATAGTTTCTCCTTGCCCGATGCTGTTGCACACAGAGACGGTGGGTGAGCACATCTCCCTGCCCCTCTCCAGCCCCTACCCAGCTGTCCACAGCGATCAGTGACTGTCAGCAAGGGCCTAACAGCCTGGCTCCACTGCCACGCAGGACAGCTCTGCTTGACTTTGCAGAGTTCACAGTGGGATTGATTGAAAAAATCCACATCTTTGTTAGACTTTTCATTTGCCTTACCCTGTATCCTTTGTTCACATGCAGGTTTCACCTGAGAACATTCCCTCACTAAATCATACACCCAAGAATCCCTGTGTCAGGCTGTGCTGCTGCAGAACCCAGCCTGAGACTCTGGCTTATCTGGGAGGTGAGCAGAGAGCTGGTTGGCTTTGTTATCAGACTGTGAAGGGACCACCTTCCTCACTCTCCCCCACAATGCCCTCTAAGCAGATGCCAGCTTACCTGCGGGCACAAAGAAGCTCCTTCTAGAATGAGGCTCTCTTAGTTGTCTGAATATGGTCCTATTACATAAAAAATTTAAAGCAAAAATTCTTCACTGTCTATGCTTTGGATTTCAGTTGGACTTTTTCATAAAAATGCTTACTCAGTACAGCCTGGGATTCTTAGAAGTTTCCTGCTAATGAGAAAGTGTCTCTCCTCCCCACAGTACTCTTACACAATGATCTAACTGCTCTAGAAAATTACAATTCTGATGTTCACTCTGTGCGTTTCAATTCTTTCTGCCAACATTATGACTTTGAAACTCTCGAGTTCCTCTTGGAGCTAATTATCATAATTTCTGTAAGTGGATTAAAATGCCCTTTCTGAAAAAAAAAAAAATCCATGTATATAAACGTTCCAAAAAAGGAAGCTTTGAATTTCACTTCTTAGGACTTTTGTGGAGCGGTTTGACCTGCGCGCCTGCATGGGGAATCACAGCAGGAATGGCTAAGGGTAGAGAAGTGGTCTTCCGCTGCGTGTTTTGTTTGCTCTGATTTATTCTGTCTCCCGGTCGAAAGGGAATGTCTGGGCTTGGGTTCTTCCTGTGGAGGTATACCCTGAGATACTTATACTAAAAAAAATTATTCATGTCCCATACAATACTTAGGGCATGCTTACACTAAAAACAATTGGTTCTTTATCTGAAATGTAATTTAACTGGGAGTCCTGCGTCTTTCTGGCAGTCTCAGACTCAACACCTTCAGCCCAGGGCTTGTGAAAGCGTGACAGGAACCGCTCTGCACTCGCGTGTTAGTAACCCACCCCTCTGCGCCTCCCTTCCGTACAGCCAGACCGCTGGGGAGGAGACAGTGCTCACTGGCAGCCTTGTGGAGGGTGCATGGGGAGTGAGAGGGGCCCTCCCCCTCTCTCCACACAGAGTAGGGAGGAGGGCTGTTTTTCTGTCCAAAGCAAAGAAGCTGTTGAGTTCTTGAGTGCACTTGTATAGGGTGGAGGTATTGCTCTGCAAGATAAAGAGATGTTTATTCTCAGGTGGTTATTGCTTGGGCAGTAGCCTTGCTGATGAGCCCCTGTGCCCACCAAGCAGGGGACACAGAGCCCAGAGGCACAGGGAAGGGGCAGGGAAGCTGGCGGTACTTCTGTCATTTAGCAGAGAGGAGCTGTTTTAGAGGAGATGTGACGCAGGGTACCTGCACTCAGCCTGGTGTCCTGATACCCCAGCCTGGGGCTGCCTGCCCCACGAGGGACCCTGGCAGCAGAGGCCATGAGGCTTTTGGGCCGCACTCTAGGAGGGTAGAGATGCTGCTGGACCCCCACTTCAGGGAGCTGCAGGGTTGTGAGAAAACTCATGGCTCTGCAGAGAAGTCACCCCCATGTTTGTAAGCACAGGGAGGCCTGACACGTTGTCTTGAGGGTCAGAGCATGAAGGCCGGAGAAGCCGCCACGGCCAACAAGAGGAGGTGGGTCTCTGGGGTCAGGGAGCTGATGATGTTCTGCTCCTCTTCCTTCCTTCTTCTGTTTTTCAATCCAGGAAGCTCAGGAGAGGTAGAACCTAGGAGGGCGGGGGATTGAATGTGTGAAGCATGACCCCTGCCCAGACATGCGCTCTCTGCCTTCAGCCACAAATCCAGTGTGGAGTGGGAGGTGGCGAGCTTGGAAGTTGCACATGAGATTGAAATTTAAGACTGGTTCAGACCACCTTTAATAATGAAAATTGACTAAATGGTTTGGAATCTCCCCAAGATGTTGTTAAGAGACAGAAAATGTGGATTTGATAAAGCAGGGATAAAAGTAGGGATGGGAAAAAAATAGAACATTTTTATGTCTACACTCTGATGAGAAAAGGCACTCAATAAACCAACCCCATCTAGCAAAGTGGAATCCAGGAAGTGTAGAATTTCCCTGGTGACGTGACAGCTGGACTCCCAGGCTGGCCACCAGGGAGGGGATATGGTTTGATTGCCCTCATCTGTCCACGAGGTGCAGCTCAGGGCGAGGTAAAGACTCACCCCTGCCACATTGGAGAAGCCCCAAGAATTCTCCTTCCTGAAGACACACAGCTAAGCCCAGCCAGCACCGAGGAAACGGGGAGGGAGGAGCCCCCTGAGACCCACACCCTCAGACTGAGATGAGGTCTGGATCTCAGTTTGAAAGTGTGCGAGTGACAATTATGTGAACGTGGGTGACTGTTAAACACGAGTGCAAATGCTTTCTCATAACCTGTAAAAATTTTAAGTTGGTAAACAGGACCAGTTATCATTCAAATCATCTTTCATTGACATTGGAAGTTTTCCAGCTTAGATCTAACACGGCCTTGAGTATATGTACATATAAATACCTGCACGTAAAAATGTGGCTACTTGGAGGAGTTCTGAGATTCTCTTCCAGTTCTGATTGCATCCTCATGAATAAAAGTTCTTTGCCGGAAACTCTGTCGACAGCTGTGCTGATGATGTATGAGGCAGGGCTGGGCCCAGTTCACATTTCCAGGCTTGCATTTGCCCTGCAGGGGCTCAGCAAGCTCAGAACTTGCATATGTCGGTGAAATGGGAGCCTAGATACATGGTTGCTGCTTGGAAGTGGATCTGATTAAGGAGCAGGCTCTGGTTTTCCATCGTCAGTTCCAGTCCTGGCTTCTAAGCACCACTTTCTTCAGTCCCTTTTCACCAGACCTAATGCATTGCTTTTCTTGCTGCAGAAGCTGTCAGAAACCTTTTTCTTACTAATCCGTGCTTTTTTACAAGCATGGGTAATAATATTCTTATTGATCTTGCAAATCAGAGCTTGCCATGACTAGTGCCTTCCCGCCTACCATAATCACTGAAGGCACACGGGCTGTCATAAGTTTGCAAAATTTGAGGGAAAGAGCCAGTATTTTACAGTCTTAGTTGGACTGAGGATTGAGCTTGAAAGCAAGGTTAGCAAAATTCTCTTATCTTTTTTTTTTTCTGGCTGGTTTTGCCAAGTCGGGTAATTTTTAGCAAAGGATTGCCATTAAATGACTTCTATCTTTTGTGGCCTCATGCCCTTGAGAAAATTATTTAACCTTATTGTACCTTAGTTGTATCATATTTAAAGAGGATAATAATAGTATCTACCTAATATTACGTGGCTTTTTATAGGTCTGCATGGACAGAGGAGCCTGGCGGGCTACGGTCCATGGGATCACGCAGGGTCAGACATGACTGAAGTGGCATAGCACACACTCATATCTGAGTGTAAGGGTTTCCCTGGTGGCTCGGTGGTAACAGAATCTGCCTGCCAGTGCAAGAAGTGCGGATTTGATCTCTGGGTTGGGAAGATCCCCTGGAGAAGGAAATGGCAACCCATTCCAGTATTCTTGCCTGGGAAATCCCATGGACAGAAGAGCCTGGTGGGCTTCAGTCCCTGAGGTTGCACAACTTAGCAACTAAACAACAACAAGCTAGGTATATGCATAGGTCTAGATACAGCTCCCGAATTATAGATGCGGTTAGAACCTTAGATTTAATCCTAGCACATAGAAAACTCTTAATATTACTATCACTACCACTTATGATTATGAGTTTTCAAGGTAAGAGGCAGTGTTGCGTCGTGGAAAGAGGGCACGTAGGTTTTGGAGGAAATGACTTAAGGCAAGGCTGTCACTTACCGCCAGGCCTTGGTCAGTGGCTGCAGCACCAAACGGGCCTTTGGTGCAGAGTATTCAATAAGGACAGGCGGGGTGAGTAGGATAGTGTGTACAGAGCGCGGTGCACAGCCATTCTCAGTGTGTATTAGCTCCTTTTTCCATGTTTAGAGGTGGGGATAGCATCACGCTTTGAATGCTTATGCCTATTTCTTTGTCCTGATGTTTCCCCCATCTCCTCCCTCATTTTGAGAAGGTAAAATGCATGATTTTCCGGCACTCAGTCCCACCTAGTTGTCCTCTGTGCAAGGATAAACATACACCTACACCCAGTGATGGAGCTGAAAGGACTCACCTTGTCCTCCAGCACCAGCCGAGTCTGGCGAATTAGCTGAGTGAGCACGCGTCCCAGGTGAACACGTGAGCTGCTGCTGCTGCTAAGTCGCTTCAGTCGTGTTCGACTCTGTGCGACCCCATAGACGGCAGCCCACCAGGCTCCCCAGTTCCTGGGATTCTCCAGGCAAGAACACTGGAGTGGGTTGCGGTTTCCTTCTCCAGTGCATGAAAGTGAAAAGTGAAAGTGAAGTCACTCAGTCACGACCCCATGGACTACAGCCTACCAGGCTCCTCCGTCCGTGGGATTTTCCAGGCAAGAGTACTGGAGTGGGGTGCCATTGCCCTCTCTGGAACATGTGAGAGGGACCTCCAAATGGGGGGAACCGTCCGGGCATGGCCAAATCTGACTCCGCGAGGTTTGAGCTCAGGGTCCTTCATGATCGGAGGCAGCACCTGGGCGGCCTGGAGGGCAAGCGGCTCAGCCACATCTCTGTTCTCTGCTCAAGGAGCCGGGGCCTGAGAAGGGGGTGTTGGCCACCTGTGTCCTCTGCTCCCCTCCTCACCCATGGCTACACACTGCAGTCACCCAGGAAGCTTTGGAAAATCTCCACACCCAGGCTGCCTCCAGCGCAATCATCTCTGAATTTAGAGAAGACACCGGGTAATTCTGACATGTGATTACAATGGGAAGCAGCCACCCTCGGCTGCTCCATGTAGACCTCCACACTCAGTTGATGGCTTTCGTAATCACAGTGCCCCGTAAGGAACTGCTCATTCTGTTAACGTGTGATAACTGTTCTTGCTGTTTGTGCTTCGAACCTATCTTTTAAATTCTAATACATTTTACTGAGGCTCTGGTTTACACAGAATTTTAAAAGCACCTCTTTTAAGTGCATAATTCAGTGAATTTTGGCAAGTATACACCTACACCCGAAAAGCAGCAGGAGACGCCACCCCGAAATGTGCTGCTTTGGCATAGGATGGAGTCAAAGGCACTTCAGCCACAGCAAAGACAAGAAAATCGCTCTGATCCTCCTCCTTTTTCTCAAAAGTAGGAGATAAAATCCTCATGTGAAAGATGTCCTTCTGTTAGCAATTAGGGTTCTTGTGCTCCTGAATCAATGGAAATTAATCAGAAACCAGACAAGAAATTCAGGCGAGGCTTTCCTGGGGCCCCTGCTACAGCAGAGGGGTGAGAATAAGTAACAGGTTCCCTTGTTCACTTGCTGCCTGAGGGGGAGGCGGGCTAGTTCCTTATGTGGGGTGAGGGTAGGGGGGTGTCCAGGGGTCAGGCTGGAGGGGGTGGCTTAGATGGCTTGCCCAGTCCTTGCTAAATCATTTCAGTCGTGTCCGACTCTTTGTGACCCTGTGGACTGTAGCCCACCAGACTCCTCAGTCCATGGAATTCTCCAGGCAAGAATACTGGAGTGGGTGGCCATTTCCTCCTCCAGGGGGTCTTCCTGACCCAGGCCTTAGATGGTGTTGTGTGCAGGGGGCTTGCACGGTACCCTGCTTTTGCTCCAGGAGCTTCAGAATTGGTCTCCTTGTGTCTTTTGTCCAGAATTTGCCCCAGCTGTGCATGCGTGCAGTTATTCTTCGTGCCATACCGTTTCTTTGTGTTCTGTTGCTTACAGGAGAGGTATGAGGAGAACTGTGTTCACGTCAAGCATTGCAGCCCTGCAACAAAGGGTCCTTAATCCCAGCCTGTCTCACTTCCTGTAGGACGAGGAGAGGAACGTTCTTATTGGCAGGGGAAGCTGAGACCAAGAGACCTCTCTAAAATGGACCTTGTTAAAATTATTCTCACTGTCCCCTAGCTTCCCACATGGTTCAGTTACTTTTCCACTTTGCCTCTCTTGTTCAGCCTGCTAAAGAGCCTGTAGTTTCTGCCATTTCTTTGGGTCTTCATTTCTTACATGGGCTCCCATGTCATGTGAAATTTATAATAATTTGTCTGCTTTTCTCCTGTTGATCTCTCTCTGACGTCAGTATAATTCTCGGGCCAGTCAAAAGACCCTGAGAGGGTAGAATTAAAAATTCACCTTCCCTGCCACACTCGTGTAATCAGCACCGCAGTGAAGGCACATGTTTACATCACACCAGAAAGTGGCCCTGTACCCCTTTGCAGCCAGCCCCTTGCCCCTCCAGTCCCGGCCAGGAAACTTGTGTTTGATCCCCTCATCTGAGGTTCAAGTCAGGAGTGTACAGTGGGTACTGTTTGTGTCTGGAATCTTTTGCTCCGCAAACTTTCTGAGACTCATCCATGTCATTGTCTCTAACAATAAACAGTTCATATATATATATATATATATATATATATATATATATATATATAATATATACATTTTTTTTAACTGCTAAGTTGTAATCCATTCTGAATATTTTACTGCTTCTCACTCATTCACCTCTTGGTGGACGTACACAAACCTAATTTTAGAGCCATTTTTTGGTTGTAATTCTCCCCACATTTCCTCTCATTTCATTTTACAAAGAAAACAGGAAAGGTGATATTTCACCGGAGCCAGCATTTTTCTGTGAGTTTCTGGGTTAGGCTCAGGCCGTGTCCTCAGTGGTATCAGAGCACGTGGTCAACTCGCTCTCCTTTGTATACAGTGGGCTCACCTGACCTCCCCATCTGTGTCCCTGAGTGCTCAGAGCGAGCCCTTGGCTTCTGTGAACAACTCAAGGATGCTGATTCTGGGCTTCTACTTATTCCATCATAATCAAGCTCAGTTATTCACTAAGAGAGCTTAAGTGACTCATTTCATAATCTTTCTTTGGCTTCCTACACTTAACTTCTGCATTTTATGACATCCCAATAGACTAGACATGTCCAGTTATATAGCTGTTTCATAAAGCCCTTAAAATATCTCCAAGCTGCCAATTTATACCCCTGAGTTAGTTTTATAAGTAGGCTGGTCACACAAATACACACATTATATATGCATATATGAAAAGTACATTATACATATATAAACTTTTCAAGATTAGGAAATCCAGGCTTTGCCAAGAAAATCTCTTTCAAACATTTTTACTGGCTATGTATATATCTTTTGAGCAGTTGACAGTGTTTTGTAAAGTTAAACTTATACTCACCATATGATCTGTTTGTTTATCCCTCCAAACATATATGTGAATGATTACAGAAGCTTCATTTGTAATTGTCAAACACTGGAAATGACTTGGAGGTCCTTCAGCTGGCAAACGAGTGACAGACCATGGCATAATCATACAGTGGAGTTCTGCTGGCGAGAGAAAGGAGCACTCCATGGAACAAGCGAGTGTGGATGAGCCTTTATGTGTACTGTGCCGCGTGGAAGAGGCCTGATGTGGTCAGTCCTCTCTACTGGGGTTCTTTGTCCATGGACACAAAGTGCCCACTGTATGATATCATTGTACATGAGGGCTTTCAGCATCCACAGATATGGTATCTGCCAGCATCCTGGGGGCTTCCCAGGTGGCTCAGTGGTAAAGAATCCACCTGCCAATGCAGGAGATGCAAGAGACGTGGGTTCAATTCCTGGGTCGGGAAAATCCCCTGGAGGAGGAAATAGCAACCCACTCCAGTATTCTTGCCAGAAATCCCATGGACAGAGTAGGTTGGCGGGCTACTGACCCTGGGGTCACAGAGAGTCGGACACGACCGAACACACACACACACACACACACACACACACACACACACACACAGACGGCTCCTGGGACCAGTCTCCTGTAGACACCAGGTGAGACTGTATGCAATCACATTTCCATGACACTGTAGAATAGATAAAATGGGAGGATCAGAGGACAAATTAATAGTTGCCAGGGTTTAAACGATGGGAGTGTTTGAGTGGAGGGGAAGCTATGGAGGAATATTTGGAGGTGAGGAAACTGGCACCTCGACTGTGGTGATTGCTATACAAGTCTAGGAATTTGTCAAAAGGCATAGAATTGTATATTCCCTGGAGAAGTGAATTTTTCTGTGTGCAGCTTTGAAAAATAAATTTTTAAATGGCAGCCTAAATTAGTCTTTTTTTCCCTCAGCCGTATCCTATCCACACAGTCCGCCCAAGTCTTGTCATTAATTCTATAAAAGCAGAAGACTGGGTCAGGGGAGGCAGAGAGAACTGTTAAGTCCTAAGTCGCTGGCTTAGCAGGAGTGCCACTGTGTACCATCTCTCACGGGGGTTTTATGAGGGTGAAGTGGGCCTGGATATCTGCCTGTAGGGTATGTGCTGAGTGTGCTGCCCTGGGTCTTTTTGAGGAGATAGAAAAGAGAATTCGAGATTGTGAGCTGGAGAGAGAGGGCAGGCACAGAATGTGACCGCCTTTGATGTGACAAGGAGAAGTGAGTCTGCCGTGAGTGTGGCTGGATTGTTTTTCTGCCACTCATCCATGAGGATGTCAGTCAGGGAAGAATACCTTAGTAGCAAGAGGCTTTGGGTTCTGACAGTATGAAAGGGACTTTGAACAGATGAGAAAAGGAAAATAATGATCCAGTAGTTTCTAGCTTCTGTCACTGGCAGAAGCAATGGCAGAGTAGCACCAATGGATTAATCCAGAATATAGGCCACAGGTAAAGAAAAACAAAGGGTGGTTAGCTTCCTGTTTGTCTAGATGCCTATTAAACACCCAAGCAGAGAGACCTTGTATGCAATTAAAATCCAGATTTGGGGTTTAGAGGAGGATTGGGCGAGGGGGAGATGCAGAATGGCTTAACTTTGAGCATCAAGCCATTATGAGAGGCTTCAGGTAGGAACAACCCACGTGGTCTCAGCCACACTGACCCTACTCTCTGCCACTTCCCTTCCTCCACTGTGCTCCCTCTTAGTGCCAGACAGGAGAGCCCAGGGCCCTGGTCAGATGCCTGGGACACAAGCCGGTCTGTTGCAACCGCTCTTCCTTTACAACTCTATCTGTGGTCACATTTCTCTCTTTTTTTGCCAGATTGAATATAGGAAGTTTTAAAACAGATTGGACTTTTAAGTGGTCAAACAATTGAAAAGCTTAGAATCTGTCCAAGGTCAGCAACAGGAAGGGAGAGTCAACAGATAATGGCCAAAGAGAATGACTTGGGAAAAATCCCATTGTTTCCCCCTTGTGCCTGGCCAAGTGCAGAGTGTTCAGCTGGTGTGCTTTGGCAGAGAGTTTGATGTCAAGTGCCTTGAGAACACACAAGTCATAGCAGCTAAGAAGCAGCTATCCTTTCTACTGCCCCGAGTTTAGAACACCTTTGAGCCCTGGGATCCAGTCCCAGATATAGAGCATGTAGCGTTGGCCAAGGGAAGTTGCAGGATCAATTCCCCTGGGAACATTTTGGAGGCAGTATGTCAGGGCTCTAAACCAGATCTGCCTTTGACTTTTAGGACACAAGATAATACATGGATGATGTTTGTTTACCCAGCAAACGTCAGTTTTGAAGTGAGCTGAAATGCATTGCATGCCCACAGTGATATCTTTGGATATACCCTGGCTTAAGGAATTCCCATAACCATGTAAGAAAGGATCATGATAAGGTGAAAACAAAGTAAAAAGGTAAAGTAATTACCCCATGCTATATAGCTAGTAATATCATTCTTGGATTCTTTCTTACTTTACAAACTGCATTGCTGTGTAGACTAAGAGAAGAAAAACCTCAGATCTCCTTTATCAACCTATTTAAAACAACACTGACAATGACCTTTCCTTTCATCTGCTGCCACCTCTGATCTGCCCCCTCGCCTCACTTCCTTTCGTCATGTCTCCCGGCAGAGGGAAGCTGAAGCCACAAGGTCTTTTTCAAGGTCTATATACAAAGGTTCTTGCCATATGGCCAGGAGCTGGGGCAGTTTGCTGTTAAGCCTCTGATAAAGTGGGCGTTTTTACCTTCAGGATAGGTGCCTGCCTCCCTTCAACATCAGAGTGGCACTCAGCTGCTGGCATGCTCAGGCGATGGGAGCCACACAAGAATCAGGATGGGAGAGTGGTTGACACGCATCTCCTGTCTCTCACTGACCCTGGGGGTCAGCACTGTGCCCTCAGAGCTCACAGCTGACAGTTCTAGTCACAAACACCTGTGAGTCCCAGCCTGAGGGCTTCCTCTGATGGGAGGCGCTCAGCCTGTCCTGGGGGAGATGAGTGTGTCTAGAATCCCATGCCGGAGAGCCACTCTCTACCAGTTGGATGGATGTTGCCACATAGATACCCCAACTGTTGGATCCCTTGTGAAAGACCCCTGAAAGGTCTTACCCAGTCTCCTGAGGAGCCCTGAGGGACTGCGCACCATCTGTATGGAAATAGCCTGCTCATGAATGCAGCCCCTGTCCCTGCCTTTTCTTCCCTTTCCCACTTCCTTACACCTACCGGTGCTTCCTGGGAATACCTCCAAACCAACTACATGCATCTAGTCCTTATCTCGGTGTCTGCTTAGTGGGAATTCACCCCAAGACACATTCACTGGAAAGAATGGAGGGAATTATCACGTGAAAACTGTTTTTTGCCTCTTATGTTCTCTGTCTTTGAATCTGTCATCGTATGTGTTAAACATGCAAACAGGAGACTCTACTGTCTAAACAAAAGCTTGTTTTATTAGTTGCGAGTTATGTTTTCCTTCTGAATTCATCATTTTTGTTACTCTTGAGACACACTAGGACATCTGCATGGCCCTGCACACATCACACAATTTCCCCTCTGCTTTTGTTCTTAAATACCTTTCTGTGCTAATAACCTCGTTCCATTTACCTGGCCCCAGGAATCTATTTCAAATGGTTTGAAAGTCTCAAATGGGGATTGCGTGCTGTGTCCTTCCAGCCATTACACCATGGCTTAGTGGAGATGGCAGAGCAACTGACGGGGCTGTCTGTCCCTAGCGCTGAGCACTGCAGCAGGCAGGTGGTCTTGGGCAAGGGTGCACACGATGCAGCCGCTGTGGGCATGGTGAGGTGCCACCTTCTTACAGGACGGGCAGGCAGAGCTGTGTCCCAAGAATAAAGAGGGGAAGCAGACTATCTTCAGAAAGCTTTGTTTGTGAGTGTGTGTGTGTGTGTGTGTGTGTACGTGTGTGGTAGCCGGGGGCGTGATCATGGGCACACACATTTGTGATGGGGGGGCTTCACTAGAGGGTGAAGCAAGCAGTGTGATATTTTTGAGCAAAATATCCAAACACTGGCCATGATCTCTCATCTACCTACCTTTGAGGGTTCTGTGATTCTCTCTCCCAGGTTCCCTGTTTCCTCATTTTCCTTCTCAGTAATTAAAGAGCGTGTGAAACATAGTGAAGTTAGCAATCACAAAGACTACCATTTCTAATGATTCTTATTCTTTTAAGCCATGAATTTATTATGCCATCTTTTGTGTAAAGGGGCTGTAATAGCAGCTCCCTACTAAGATGTCCACATCCTGACCCCTGGGACCAGCAGATGTCACCTTATGTGGCAACAGGGACTTTACTGGTGTGATCAAGGGTCTTGAAAGGAAGTTCAGTTCAGTTCAGTCTCATCTGACTCTTTGTGACCCCATGGACTGTGGCACGTCAGGCTTCCCTCTGTCCGTCACCAACTCCTGGAGCTTGCTCAAGCTCATGTCCATCAAGTCAGTGATGCCATCCAATCATCTCATCCTCTGTCATTCCCTTCTCCTGCCCTCAGTCTTTCCCACCATCAGGGTCTTTTCCAAAGAGTCAGTTCTTCACATCAGGTGGCCAAAGTATTGGAACTTCAGCTTCAGCACCAGTCCTTCCAGTGAATCTTCAGGGTGCTTCAGCATCAGTCCTTCCAGTGAATCTTCAGGGTTGATTTCCTTTAGGATGGACTGGTTGGATCTCCTTGTGGTCCAAGGGACTCTCAAGAGTCTCCTCGACACCACAGTTCAAAAGCAACAACTTTTCAGTGCTCATACCATGGATTATAGAGGTGGGTCCTGAATGTAATCGAAATATCTTGTAGGAGAAAAAAACCAGAGATTTCACTGCAGAAGAGAAACAGGAAGTGGCATGAGTGGGCCCAAGCCCGGCAGCGCAGCAGGCAGAGCAGCTGGAAGAGGCGAGGTATGGACTCGCCCTCCAGCCTCTGCAGGGAGCCAGTCCTGGGAACACCTTGATTTCAGCCTTGCAAGACTCATTTTTCCCTTATTTATTGGTAATTGAAGGATAATTGCAGTATTGTGTTGGCTTCTGCCATAGTCAGCATGGATCATTCATAGGTAGACATATGTCCCCACCCTCTTGAGCCTGCCCCCTCCCCACCTCTCCCCTCTAGGCTGTCACAGAGCCCTGATTTGAGGTCACGGAGTCACACAGCAAATTCTGATTGGCTGTCTCTTTTCCATGTTAGTGTACATATTTCCATGCTACCCTCTCCATGAGTCCTACCTGCTCGTCCCCCCTGCCATAAGTCTATTCTCTATGGCAAGACTCATTTTGAACTTGTGAACTCAAGAATTCTAAGAGAATAAGTGTGTCATTTAAAGCCACCAAGTTGTAGTAATTTGTTAGCAGCAACAGGAGCTGAGTGCAGAGCCCCTAAACTGCCTGGGAAGTTGTGGCAGAGACTGGTGGGCTGTCGTGGGAGTTTTTAAGAGGACTCGTGTTCTCGCCCTGGCCTCTGCTTGTGCGTCCCTGTCACGTACAACAGCTGAGAGCTTGTGGCTTGCCGACACAGCCAGAGTGACAGGGGCGGAGTGCCTGGTTGGCTCAGGGCGACTGGTTACCTCATTGCTCACCCACGTGAGTAGCGATGAGCTCTGTAACAGCTGGCCTGGTCTGGCCAGGGGCCTCTGGTGATGACGTGGATGTAGACAGTCCACCTTCGAGGCACTCAAGTTTAGGGACCTAACCGAGGCTGTTGGTCCAGAGTCTCTACAGTCATCCTCTGCTGCAGTTACTAGATTTCTACACATGAGTGAGTGCTGTATGAAAGCTGAGTTTTGTTGGGTGGGCATAGAGAACACGACGGTTGATAAAAACTTGGCTGGCTCTCTCCCACCCGCTTTAGAGTCTCTTCTTGCTCTAACTCTTCTCTGAAACACAGTGACAGCTGCTGATTATGTGGGGGACTTTAGTATGTGCTGAGAACCTTATATGTTGTCTGAATTAATATAACAAATCTACTAGAGGAATATTCCTGAGTCCTGTTTTATAGACGAATGAGTGTCCAATTCAAGGGATTAGATCTGATAGACAGAGTGCCTGAAGAACCATGGATGGAGGTTCATGACATTGTACCAAAGCCAATGATCAAGACCATCTCCAAGAAAAAGAAATGCAAAAAGGCAAAATGGTTGTCTGATGAGGACTTAAAACTAGCTGAGAAAAGAAGAGAAGTGAAAGGCAAAGGAGAAAAGGAACGATATATCCATTTGAATGCAGAGTTCCAAAGAATAGCAAAGAGAGATAAGAAAGCCTTCCTCAGTGATCAGTGCAAAAAATAGAGGAAAACAATAGAATGGGAAAGACTAGAGAACTCTTCAAGAAAATCAGAGATACCAAGGGAACATTTCATGCAAAGATGTGCTCGATAAAGGACAGAAATGGTATGGACCTAACAGAAGCAGAAGATATTAAGAAGAGGTGGCAAGAATACACAGAAGAACTATACAAAAAGATCTTCATGACCCAAATAATCACGATGGTGTGATCACTCATCTAGAGCCAGACATCCTGGAATGTGAAGTCAAGTGAGTCTTAGAAAGCATCACTACGAACAAAGCTAGTGGAGATGATGGAATTCCAGTTGAGCTATTTTAAATCCTAAAAGATGATGCTGTGAAAGTGTTGCAATCAATATGCCAGCAAGTTTGGAAAACTCAGCAGTGGCCACAGGACTGGAAAAGGTCAGTTTTCACTCCAATCCCAAAGAAAGGCAATACCAAAGAATACTCAAACTACTGCACAATTGCACTCATCTTACATGCTACTAAAGTACTGCTCAAAATTCTCCAAGCCAGGCTTCAGCAATACATGAACCACGAACTTCCAGATGTTCAAGCTGGTTTTAGAAAAGGCAGAGGAACCAGAGATCAAATTGCCAACATTCCCAGAATCATTGAAAAAGCAAGAGAGTTCCAGAAAAACATCTACTTCTGCTTTATTGAGTATGCCAATGCTTTTGACTGTGTGGATCACAACAAACTGTGGAAAATTCTTCAAGAGATGGGAATACCAGGCCACCTGACCTGTCTTCTGATAAATGTGTATGCAGATCAAGAAACAACAGTTAGAAGTGGACATGGAACAACAGACTGGTTCCAAATAGGGAAAGGTGTATGTCAAGGCTGTATATTGTCACCCTGCTTATTTAACTTATATGCAGAGTACATCATGCAAAATGCCAGGCTGGATGAAGCACAGTCTGGAATCAAGATTGCTGGGAGAAATATCAATAACCTCAGATATGCAGATGATACTACCCTTATGGCAGAAAGTGAGAAACTAATGAGCCACTTGATGAAAGTGAAAGAGGGGAGTGAAAAGTTTAGCATAAAAATCAACATTCAGAAAACTAAGATCATGGCATCTGGTCCATCACTTCATGGGAAATAGATGGGGAAACAATGAAAATAGTGGCAGACTTTATTTTGGGGGCTCCAAAATCACTGCAGATGGTGACTGCAGCCATGAAATTCAAAGATATTTGCTCCTTGGAAGAAAAACTAGACAGCATCTTAAGAAGCAGAGACATTACTTAGCCAACAAAGGTCCATCTAGTCAGAACTATGGTTTTTCTAGTAGTCATGTAGGGATGTGAGAGTTGGACTATAAAGAAAGCTGAGTGCAGAAGAATTGATGCTTTTGAACTGTGATGTTGGAGAAGACTCTTGAGAGTCCCTTGGACTGCAAGGAGATCCAACCAGTCCATCCTAAAGGAAATCAGTCCTGAATATTCACTGGAAGGACTGAAGCTGAAGCTAAAACTCCAGTCCTTTGGCCACCTGATGCAAAGAACTGACTCATTGGAAAAGACCCTGATGCTGGGAAAGATTGTATGTGGGAGAAGGAGATGACAAAGGATGAGATGGCTGGATGGCATCACTGACATGATGGACATGAGTTTGGGTAAATTCTGGGAGTTAGTGATGGACGGGGAGGCCTGGTTTGCTGCAGTTCATGTGGTCACAAAGAGTCGGACATGACTGAGCGACTGAACTGAACTGAGGCTCCAACTGAGCACAATGCCTGGATCACACAGCTGGGAAAGGCTAGAACTGGGTCCGAACCTGGGTCTCTGGGACACAGAAACCTACTCTGACATGCTGCACCCCTCTCCAGGCTCCCGCACCCTGAAATGGCATGGGTGTCCTTCCTTCTCTGCTTCCTTCCTTTCTCACTCTGTCAGCACCAAGGGCCCCTAAGCACAAGGGTCAGAGGGCACAGGTGGGTGCTCACCCCAACCATCTCCTCATCTCTCACTTCTCCTTCATATTCAAACCATGTATGTGCTTCAGAGAGCCCCATGCAAGTGAAAAATGGGATATGTTATTTCAATTTGTCCCCAGTCACAGCTGTGAATAATAAAAACTAACACGACTGTAACTATCAGCACCCGAATAACAATGTACATGAATCATGGTGTGTACATTTTTGCAGAACATTCATACATCGTCCTTTGTTTTCACAGCAGCTCTTATGGCAGGTAATGGTATCTCACCAAGGCTTGAAGAAGGCAAACAAATAGCAAGTCAGCCTATTTCATTCCAGATTCCACCTCCCAGTCACTCACTCAGGATCTGTTGAAAGTCCCAAGGCATCTTAGGCATCTTTGAAGCCTTAGTCTCCACTGTCTGGGTCAGTATGGTGGGCTATATTGTCTATATCCAGTTGGCTCCTTTTAGCAAGCAGTGGTCACTTTTATACAGTAACAATTCATAGTCACCTGCGCCCTCAGAGGAAGTCAATGTGTTTTCAAAATTCTTCCATGTGAAGCATAGAACAGCCCCTCGGATAGTGCCCCCACCCCCGTTTACATTAGGGCACCAAGCTGCATGTGGCTTCCTGTTTTTTCCATTCAGTCAATAAATACTTATCAAGAATTTGCAACATGCCAGACTCTTTATTAGGTGACGAGACTGTAAAGGTGAGCAGAATAAGCTGGGTATCAGCAGTTTCGTAGACGAGACAGACAGGTAAATCATCAGAAGTACTTATGTGATCGGGCTTGCTCTCTTGCTGCCCAGCTGAGTGTGTCTGTTTTAAAACGTTCCTGGGACTTAATTTGTGGAGATGACTAAGTGCCATCATGGAGAGGTCAGGGTTATCAATGTCAGTATTAAAGGAAAGCGCATTACTTACAGTTCCCAGGAGGAAGGGACAGGCCATACTGCACAGGGCCTTGTGCGGAAGCACTGGCCGGTCCAGAGCAGAGGGCGTGAGGGGAGGCACGGGCAGGAGTGAGAGCCCCTGTCACTCTCGTGGTGGGAGATGGTTAGGCGTGGACATTCCCAGTGAGCAGGCTGTCCCCTACTGGGTCAAACAAGTGTTGGGGTTTGTGGTTAGGGGGCTTGTCATATGATATCGGTGCAACCTGAAAAAACACAAGGGTAGTATGGAGGTAAACATCTTTAGCTGTTACTAAAGTTAAAGCCAGTACTTGTTTTAAAATTTATTTTTATGTATTTATTTGGCCGTGCTGGGTCTTAGTTGTGACACGCGGAATCTCTGACCTTCACTGCGGCACAGGAGATCTCTTTCAGCTGGGGCATGTGGGCTCTTTAGTTGCGGCATGCAAAAACTGTTAGTTACAGCACATGGGAAGTAGCTCCCTGACCAGGATCAAACTCGGGCCCCTGCACTGGGAGCAGAGCCTCAGCCAGCAGACACCGGCGTAGTCCCTGGCCCACACCATCAAGATGTCAAATCATCCATTACAGAAAATCAAGAATCATCATTACAGCAACCTACACCAGCAGTCCCTCTCTCTCCACTACGTGACCTGGACATGGTTGAGAAGTGGAAGTGTATTGTCTTATGCCAATGAGAGGTTTTAGTTGATACACGCCAATGGCTGAGCGATACATCACGCTTGACGGTTGTCAAGAGTTGCCCTTTGTGAAGTGTAATCCAGGAAAAGAAGTGCTCTCACCTAACTCTGTGTCTGTCTTCAGTATCCTTCCAGAAGTTGGAAGACAAAGGAGGTCATTCATGTCGTCCCTATGGACTAGCCCCCTGGGATGAGGAAGGGAGGTGGAGTGGGGAGTGGGTTTAGAAGGTGAAACAGAGGCCATCTAGCTCAGGGGCCCAAGGGGTAAGAAAGCGTTAACTCGTGAAGGGAGACAGTTCTAGGCTAACAGCGCAGCAGGTGCAGAGGTCCTTGGGCGGAAGTAGCGCAGTGTGTTGGCGGAACAGGCTGGGGTGTCAGGGATACAGGGAACAAAGGGAGACCAGTGATAACGAGGGCGCTGGGGCCTTCCTTTGCACCTCCTTATGGGTGAATGAAATGTGCATTATTTTGCCCTACATCTTAAGACGGTTTCAGCAAGAATAGTGTGGCACATCATTTTATTATGTTTTTGAAAAGGCCCTCTGGTTGCTGGGCCAGTAATGGATGAGCAGGGAGAGGACGAAATAGGAGGAGGCCAGCTAGGAGGCCACGGACGCTTGTGTCTTTTAGTTTTTTAATTTAATTTTTTAAATACGGTTTTTAAAATTTTTGTTTATTTATTTTAGCCGTGCTGGGTCTTTGCTGCTGAGCGTGGGCTTTTCTCTAGTCGCGGCGAGCAGTGGCCAGTCTTCGCTGCGGCGTGCGGGCTTCTGGTTGCGGCGGCCTCTCTAGTTGCGGAGCACGGACCCTGCAGCGCGCCGGCTTCAGCAGCCGCGGCTCTCGGGCTCCAGGGCGCAGTCTCAGTAGCTGTGGCGCGCGGGCTCAGTTGCTCCATGAGGGATCTTTCCCAACCAGGAACTGAACCCTTGTCTCCTGCACTGATAGATGGATTCTTTACCGCTTTCCAGGCGGCACTAGTGGTAAGGAACCTGCCTGCCAGTGCAAGAGACAAAAGAGACGTGGGTTCAACCCCTGAGCCGGGAAGATGCCCTGGAGGAGGGCACGGCAGCCCACTCCAGGATTCTTCCCTGGAGAACCCCCATGGAGAGGGAAGCCTGGTGGGCTGCAGTCTATAAGGCTGCACAGAGTTGGACACGGCTGAAGTGACTTAGTACACACACATGAGCCATCAGGGGAGCCCTAAATGTAATGTTTTAATCCAAGTATAGTTGATATACAATATTGTGTTAGTTTTGGGTGTACAGCAAAGCGATTCGATTACACACACTATATATATACTTTTCAGATTTTTTTCCATTATAGGCTATTACACGATATTGAATATTTTTCCCTGTGCTCTACAGCAGGTCCTTGCTTGTTATCTGTTTTATATATAATAATATGTATAGCTTAACCTCGACTTCCCAAATTGAAGTTTATGTCTGTAAACGCTGCCTCAGCTACCTGTAGCGTTAAGGATCTGTGAAAGCCTATCGGCGGCAGTTTGGCTAAAGCCAGGACACATCTAATAAGAGCTATTTACATTGACAGGGCAGGAATCAGGCTGGCCCCATGGCTTGAATGAGGGAAGCAGTCATCTCAGGCTGGAGAGACCTGGGCCAGCACAGAGTTTCACAGAAAGTCCCCACGTGATTAAGGGGAAATACTCTGCCTCAGGGCGAGTGCCCGTCCACGGGGCCTGCAAGGGATGCCTCAGGGCCTCTGAACATATGCCACACAGCCTCTTCCCCGGCTTGTCTGAAGGATGCTTTTCATTGTTCTTTCTGTCTGGCTCACCCAGAAGAACCAGAGGGAGGGAAGCTTCCAGGAGCCTCAAGGTAAAAGTGCAGGACATTCCTTCATCTCACTTCCATCCCCAGGTATTGCTGCTCCCTCACTGCCCCTTGAAGGCTGGTCCTGGGGCAGACGGCAGTTCTCTGTGGGGATCTCCACGCTGTTTGCCTGACAGTCACTCCCTGAACCTCCTGGGAATCATCTGGTGACAGGGAGACAGAGAGGCTGGGAAACTGTCCTGGACCACGACTCAGGTCCTCACTTCCCTCTGCTGCCTCTGTAGGGCAGACTGGAAAGAGAGGGACTTTTTAATGAAGTGCTGCTTAAGTTATCTGAAAACACATAAAAGGAAACTTTGGCGAAAGTCAGAGACGTATGGAATCCATTTTCTGACATAAAAATTTTATGACAGTAAATTGATCAGTTATTGCTGTGTAAGGAAGTACCTCACAACCCAGTGGGTTTAATGAAACAAGTAATTCCTGTCATTCATGTTTCTGTGAGTCAGCAGTGTGTGGCTGATGACCTGGGCTGGGACTGACGGCTCTACTTTGCACTGTGGGTCTGCGGTTGTCTGGAGGTGCTTCTGTGTCCACACGAATCGCTCTTCCTCCTGAGTCTGGGGACTAGCCGAAGCACACTCTTCTCCTGGTGACAGCAGAGCATCGTGTCACGTCGAGGCAGGATACCAGCCAGACCCAAAGTCAAGTGGTGGAGAGGGGATGGTGTAAAGTTGGTGGAGCATCACTGAGAGTTTCACTATAGATGCAGGACTACAACGAGCAACAGGAATAAGGGATCTGGTGCAGGCGCTGAGCCTCACGCGGTTGCAGGAGCTGGTGCAGAAGTGAGCATATGGCCCTTCCCTCTGTGCCTGACATTGAGCCTTGCGGTCATCAGGGCCAGCAGCGGGGAGGGAAAGTAAGATAGACCGCGGGTCCCAGCAGGGATCACCTGGAACCCAGGTCAGCCTCTGTCTTCAGGCACAAAGTCACAGTGACAGGCAGGGAGGCTGGCGCTCTTGCTGGTGTGTGTGGCTCACACATTCCCCTGGCACAGGAGCTGCAGGAGGCGAAGGAGAATTTCCAACAGGGGACGGAGGTGCTGGGGCCTGGCTGCCCTCTGTGCCGACATAGGAGCCCACGGGTGGTGATGCCCACCTCCAGAACAAAGACAGTGACTGCTGCTTGGCTTCCCCTTTCCAAAACCCACAGGCATTTTTCTAGTGCCAGCTTAATCTAGGACTAGACAGAAGAGTGTTTCGGGAAATGAAATGCCAGCATAGCTAGCTAAGCTGACAAAGCAAAGTGGCCACACACACGTGGGCTTGCCTGGTGGCTCCGTGAATGCTCCTGCCAATGCAGGAGATGCAGAAGATGTGGGTTTGATCCCTGGGCCATGAAGACCCCCTGGAGTAGAAAATGGCAACCTGCTCCAGTATTCTTGCCTGGAGAATCCCACGGACAGAGGAGCCTGGTGGGCTACAGTCCATGGGGTCCCAAAGAGTAGGACACGACTGAGTGAGCGCACACACACAGAAAAGGGTATGAATTCAGAAAGAGACAGATAGCGGGGCCAGTGAGGCAAATGACCACGTGTAATAAGTGCAGGGAACTGACTCAGTGTGGAAGAGGAGTAATTGCCTGCCTGAATCTGTTTTTGCTTCCTGAACCTAAAAATTTCAGTCACCTTCATCAACTTTATAAACTGTGCTTCTTTCCTCTCTGGAGAAAGCAATAAATGTGGATGATGGTAGGGCTGCTGGACACAAGAGGGCAAGTGAGATGGTAAGAATATAAGGAACTGACCCACAGGTGGAAAATCATAGTACTGGTTGGTGACAATTCATACGCTGCCTGATGCCTATGCTGCATCCTTGCAGTGAGTCAGGAGAGAATCACGGCCACCCTGTTTAGGCCTGTCCTTGGTAAGGGTCACACTGAAGCAGCTGGGAAAACTGAGGCAGAAAAACGTCAAATGACCAAGAAACAATAAGATGCTGAGGAAAGAGTGGTGGATTAGGGGTCTGGAGACTACAATCCTATTTCTGAGGGACCGCAACTAGTTGTAAAACTCTGAGGAGGTAAGGTGTCGCACCCATCCCATCACTGGTAAGTGGAAGTGTCGGACTAACTCCCTGGCTGCCTGCTACAGATAGTCTATCCTGTGATGCCCACCCTCCAGCGTGGCACCATGCTTCTCCATTGGTTTCTGCAGCTGTGTGCTTAGACTTTGGGGGAGGGACAGAGGTACCCAGATTAGATACCTAAGTCCTGCGTTCCCTTGCTAGAAAAACTGTCATAACTTGGGTTCATACAGTTTACTTTGCATCTTAGTGTCCCCATCCTCTGTTCCAAAGAGATGTGGACCCAGGAACCCGTGATCTATACTCTGCTCCTTGGAATAAATCAGCTGTCCAAAGCCCGGGGTCGTGCCAGTTCTCTCTTCCTGCATTAGAAAGAACAAAGAAAGTGAGGGAGAGGAAAGAAGGATGGTCATATGGTCCTGGTGCGGAAGGGGGTGGAGGTGGCATGTTGGGGAGGAAGTGGGGGGATAAATCCTTGCCAAACATGACAGCAAGCTCACGTGTTTTTGGAGTTGGAGTACGCAGTAGTACACGTGTGACAGTGTATCTCTCCAGCTGGACTTTTTAAAATTGGAAATTTTAAGATCAGGGAACACATGTATAGCCCTGCTCTAAGTTAAGGATGGGAGCTGTAGAATCTGGGATTGCCTCAGCATCTCCTGCTTTGAAGGCTGCCATGGTGTGTGAATAAAAGAGCAATTGTCTGTGTGTTGAACACGAGCAGAACTATCTCCAAACAGCCCTGACAGTTTTTGTTGGGTCACCTGGGCAACGAGTCATCTGGAAGCAGGACCTCCTTTCTCCCAGTGGAAGAAGCTCCATCTAAAATCAGCTTCCTATAGACCATAATCTTCTGTCATCTCAAGAGCCAGATTTCATACAGAATTGGAGCAGCTGGCATCCTCAGACAACCGCTGTAAACAGCTGGCATCCCCAGTCCAGCCTACTTGGCAATAAACATTCTTTACCCGCCCCCATTCTTTATCCCATCACTTCAGCAATGTGAAAATGGGGGTGGGCAAAGAGAGGAAGGGCTCCCTTCTCCAGAACAAAACCCACGTCGCGTCTAGCAGCTGTCATAGCTGTATTCGTTTAGGTCATCCAGCAAGTGTACACTGAGCCCCAGTTACAAAGGTGAGAAATGTGTTGGGGATAATGCAGTGAAGGTAAGCCAGAGGGAAGCAGGCAGGGGCCAGGCAAGACTTCAGACCACAGTGTGGATCTGACACCTTGTCAAGAGAGGAGGAAGGCAGGCAGGTGTGGGAGGCAGAGCCTCTGACAGGTGCATTGTACTCACTCATGGATAAAGCTCTTAATACAGGTATGTAGAAAGGAAGCCCGTGAGGTTCTCACCAGGATGAAATGGGATTAGCTTTGTAGTTCTATAATCTTCTTCAAAGAAAATGCTGTTTCATTCGCATTGGTGATTCCAGCTGCTATGAGAGCCGTCTTCCTTTAACGGGAGTCTGTTGTCTTCCAAACCCAACACAAGTTCATTTGTCTTCGGTTTATGGGCTCCAGGAATAATCTTTGGTTTGTCATAGTTATAATTTCTGGTGGTGGCAGGTGGATCCTTAAAGGGGCATCTTGCTTTAGAAGTACTGTAAATTATTCTGCAGTTTGGTCCACATTAAGCCCATAATATACTGCAGGCCTGAAACTGTGATGCACAAGTGAGTCTACCTGTAACGAAAGCCAGATGAAACAGTTTCATTAGTAGGAAGGTACCCAGGGAATTCCTCACAGGCGCACACGGAGACTGCTCCTGGCATTCCCGATGGAGCTCTGGGATGGTTTTGGTCACTCAACCAGGGAGGGCCAGCACTAAGACTGTCTGCAGAGGAGTCCCCCACTGGGCAAAAATGGCCAGTCCCCTGGTACTTGTATGATGCTTAGACATCAGGGAGCTTCTGGAGGAATTCTGGCCTTCCTGTGGATCCCAGAGGCCCTGAAAGAGGAGGCTGTCTGCTCACTACGCTACTCATGGCAGATCTCTCTTGAATGAGGTCTGAGAGGTGCCCCTCCCTGGACCTGGCATACCTTTGCACTAGAATAATGAAAGATGAGGATTACTGTGTATTTCTGTATCGCTGATCTTGCCTTAGTGTTTCCTTTCCTCAGTCAAATCTATGGCTTCATCTTCATTATGTGACTTTATGGGAGTGATCCTGAAATTTGGAGCATAAACCAGGTGGAGGCTGGAGGCCCACCCATCATGATGCAGTTAATCCAAGTCAGGAGGCCGCTGGTCTTTATTCCCCTGCCTTCCAGAAGGCACTGCAGTGATGCTGTGGTGGAGGGGGAAGCTTGAGGTGCATGGTTCTGTGCAGCACCAGTGGCTAGCTAGGCCTCTGACAGCTCATGGGAAGTGTTCCTTATTACACATTAATTGAGCTGAATAACAGCCTTGTGTTTTTAGCAGTCACAAATATGGTCACCTTAAGTGAATGACATCTTTTAAAATACGGTTTGCACAGAATCGATAAGAGTGATACAATGGGTGTGTTTCCATTATATTTAGGTAGGCAACACTGCTCATATTTTCTGAAGATAGAGAAAACCTTTAAAAGCAATTTGAGAAGGAAAGATATGCAGAGTGACATGGAATCCTGCTTCTGTAAGTCTTAAGCAGGCTATGTAGCATCAAGTACAACCCCACCTCTGCCCCCAGACTGATGCTTGAGCCAGACTCTAGGTGTTTGACAGCCTCATGCCCTGTGCCATCCTTCTGATGCTTCTCTGCATGTCAGGGGCTAGAAGTCTATGGACTGTATTTCCCAGACTTTCTTGTTTCCAGCCCTGAGGATATCATTTACCATTACATTCTGTCAACGAGAGAGACATTTATAGTAAGGTGGAGTAGGGGTGAAATCTGCTTTCTCCTTCCTCCGGTAGTGGCCACGGATGGTGATGTGGGCTTTGCATAGATGCTACTGGATTTTGCAGTGGTTTCTGAGCTTTCCTGTGATTCACGTGACTCAGGACTACAGGGGAGCTGGAAAGTTAGCTGTGAGGTCTCTGTGTTACCCAGTGTGAGAGCAGCCTTTGTCCATCTTGTGAGACTAGAATTGTGGAAGTGATGCTGAAAGCTAATGCCTGAGTCCTGCCTTCCACTTCTCCAGCCCTTACAATACTTTAGTGATCACTGGATTGTCTATATTGAACCACATTTTATTTAAAGTGCCTAAACTGTATCAAACTGGAAGGAGATCAAACCAGCCCATCCTAAAGGAAATTAATCCTGAATATTCACTGGATGGACTGATGCTGAAGCTGAAACTCCAGTCCTTTGGCCACCTGATGTGAAGAACTGACTCACTGGAAAAGACCCTGATGCTGGGAAAGATTGAAGGCGGAAGGAGAAGGGGATGACAGAGGATGAGATGGTTGAATGCATCACCAACTCGATGGATGTGAGTTTGAGCAAGCTCCAGGAGTTGGTGATGGACACGGAAGCCTGGCCTGCCACAGCCCATGGGGTCACAAAGAGTCACTCACGACTGGAGTGACTGAACTGAAACTGTGTCAGTTCTTCTGAGTGATAGAAACTATCCATGATATTGTCTCCTGGAAGCTCTCCATCTTTATGTTGGCATTTTTCAGATGTTTCCTGGAATCCTCTAAACCATAAGTTACCATTTAGTTCTGAGGCAGCTATGACATTTCCTTCTTATATCAAACCTAATGCAGCCTACTTGTTCTCTCACTTGTGAGTATTCAGAATTAGTGTGGTCCTTCTTCCACAAGTCAGTCATTCAGATACTTGAAATAACTTTTTTTTCCTGTCTAACTCCCTGCCTACTACTTTCTCCTCCAAGTAGAATGACCTTATTCTGTCTGTGATTTCCTTATATCTACAGCCTTCAGAGAGGGAGCTGTTCAGTAAGTCATTTGACTCTGATTTCTTTAGTTAGAATATTCCCTACACATTTTAGCCAATGATTGAGACTTTCAAATGTAAATAAAGTCAAGGATGAAGTGGTCCATGAACAAATTTAATTAAAAATATAGATCTGGGGGAAAAAAGTATAATTAAAATGTAGTGAAAGGGTAATGTCTATAATATATAAAGAGTTCTTACAAATTAGCAATAAAAAACAGAATAAAACTCTTAATATATGCATAAACAACTAATAAAAATGAGAAATGAATGGCTGCCAAATACAAAATATATTTTCAAATTCAACCAGTAGTCAGAGAAATAAAAGTAACACAGAAATATCCTTTCACATCCATCATATTGAGAAAAAATGAGAATAACTTATACTGAGAATATGGGTAAAATTTTCTACCCATTTTTTTATGATGCAAAAGTGGAGTATTAACACATTTTCTGAATATGCTTTCTGGCATTGCCTATTACAATGAAAATTGCATAACCCTGTGACCCTGAAAATTCATTACTGGGAATTTAGCCCTAGAAATACAACACATATTGATATTACAGACTTTACACCAGTCACAAATATTAACTAAAAATGAATCATTAATCTCAACATAAAATGTCAAATGATATCACCTTTAGAAATTAACATAGGAGAAAAGCTAAATAATATTGGGTTGGGTGGTTAATTTTTAGATATAACACTAAAAGCATGATCCATGAAGGAAAATAATTGATAAGTAAATTAAAAATTTCTGCTCTTTGAAAGACACTGTTAAAGAGAATAAGAGACAAGTGACAGATTCAAGAGAAAACATTTGTAAAATATGTACCTGATAAAGGACTTATATCCAAACACATACCTGATAATGGATATATCTACTGTTGCTGCTAAGTCACTTCAGTCGTGTCTGACTCTGTGCAACACCATAGATGACAGCCCACCAGGCTCCCCCGTCCTTGGGATTCTCCCGGCAAGAACACTGGAGTTGCCATGTCCTTCTCCAATGCATGAAAGTGAAAAGTAAAAGTGAAGTCACTCAGTTGTGTCCGACTCAGCAACCCTATGGACTGCAGCCTACCAGGCTACTCCATCTATGGAATTTTCCAGGCAAGAGTACTGGAATGGGTTGCCATTGCCTTCTCCAACAGGATAGATAAATAACTCATAAAACAAAAGATTAAAAAGTAACTACCAGTTAAGAAACAGGCAAAAGGAACTGAACAGACACCTCACCAAAGATTTACATAGAGTACTGCTGGGAGCCAGCATAGGGAATCCTGCCTGTGGCAAAGGTCATGAGGAAAGGGGCCTGACAAACGCAATGGCGAGATCCTGCCTCAGGGGTCCCCCTGGACTTTCTCAAGCATCTACCCCCCAAAACCAGAGTCTGCCTGCTTTACTGTGTTATGCTTTCCACCTACTCTTCTGACATTAACAGGGGGCAGTCCCCCCACCACCTTTTTCTGGAAAAAGTTAATTTAGAGCTTTTAGATGATAAGTCTCCTGGGCATAATAAGAGTGTTTCAATCCAAAACCCCTCTGATGGCTTTCTAGCCTGCCTGACGGGTTTGTCCAGACTCTCACAGCTGTGCATGTGATTGTTTGCGGCCTCCTGATGACGAGAGGCCCAAGAAGCTTAAAACATCCTAGGAATGTAGGGGTTTCCAGGAGGTCAAAATCATTAGAATAGAACTGATTAAGGGTTTCATTGTTGAGCCAATACTTGCTGCCAAGTTTGCATATCTTTTATTTGTAGATATAGTTGATATGTAGAAAAAACAGGTAGTAGCCCTGGCATTAACAACATTAGATCTTTGAGTTAAGCACTTTCTTTGTTATAATCCACTGCACCTTTGTTCTACAGGAATGTAACTTTATTTAGTACTTTGAGGGTGTTGCAGATTAAAGAAAAACACTTCAAGGGAAAATGAGTTTTCTGGTTGATAGACATTTATCTAGGAAGAGAGCCATAAAAATGTTAATAGGCCTCTTGGCCAGAAGATAATGTAAATCACCTGAGACCTTTTGTATATAGGAGGGTATGCAAAAAGAAAGCCTGGTCTCAATAAGGGTCAGGACTGCTGCCCCCGCATAACTCTGCATATTCCATTATTTCTTTATGTACATCTTGGGGTTAAGCTGCCTTTGAAAATAAAGTTGTGGGTCTTGCACCGATGCTTGGCTCCCCCATGTCATTCTTTTCTTATTCTCCCTTTTCAGGCTGAATTCTCATCTGGAGCATAGAGGCTCGCCATGCCTACTTATTTGCCTGGGCTTCTAAGACCCACGCGAGAGGGAGCCCAAGGTGGGACACCCTCCGCTATTCAAGCAGGCACCTGTGGCCTACATAGACAGTGCAAGTTCCTTGTCTCAGGGCTTTATTGTCTTTCTATGTAAACAAAGGAATACAGCCTCTTTTTCTCCTCTATTTTCTCTCCTCTCTCTCACTACACTATTCTTCCCTAATCTCTCTTTATATCTCTAAATAAATAAATCTCTCCTCGCCGATGCCGTCTCCGCTTCAAATTCCCTGGATCCACCAGGGCTGGACTGCAGCAGAGTACACATTAAAAACACTTGACATCATATGTCATTTTGTAATTGCAAATTAAAGTAATAGTAAGATAGCACTCAAGAGAAACCTGTATATAGGTCAGGAAGCAACAGTTAGAACTGGACATGGAAAAACAGACTGGTTCCAAATAGGAAAAGGAGTATGTCAAGGCTGTATATTGTCACCCTGCTTCTTTAACTTATATGCAGAGTACATCATGAGAAATGCTGGGCTGGAAGAATCACAAGCTTGAATCAAGATTGCTGGGAGAAATATCAACAACTTTAGATCTACAGATGACACCACCCTTATGGCAGAAAATGAAGAGGAACTAAATGATGAAAGTGAAAGTGAAGAGTGGAAAAGTTGGCTTAAAGCTCGACATTCAGAAAACTCAGATCATGGCATCTGGTCCCATCACTTAGTGGGAAATATATGGAGAAACAGTGGAAACAGTGTCAGACTTTATTTTAGGGGTCTCCAAAAGCACCACAAATGGTGATTGCAGCCATGAAATTAAAAGACACTTATTCCTTGGAAGGAAAGTTATGACCAACATAGACAGCATATTGAAAAGCAGAGACATTACTTTGCCAACAAAGGTCCGTCTAGTCAAGGCTATGGTTTTTCCAGTAGTCACATATGGATGTGAGAGTTGGACTGTGAAGAAAGCTGAGTGCCAAAGAATTGATGCTTTTGAACTGTGGTGTTGGAGAAGACCCTTGAGAGTCCCTTGGACTGCAAAGGAGATCCAACCAGTCCATTCTGAAGGAGATGAGCCCTGGGATTTCTTTGGAAGGAATGATGCTAAAGCTGAAACTCTAGTACTTTGGCCACCTCATGTGAAGAGCTGACTCATTGGAAAAGACTCTGATGGTGGGAGGGATTGGGGGCAGGATGAGAAGGGGATGACCGAGGATAAGATGGCTGGATGGCATCACTGAGTTGATGGATGTGAGTCTGAGTGAACTCCGGGAGTTGGTGATGGAACGGGAGGCCTGGCGTGCTGCGATTCATGGGGTCGCAAAGAGTCGGACATGACTGAGCAACTGAACTGAACTGAAGATAGCACTACACACCTAGAATGGCCTAAACCCAGAACACTGACAACACCAAATGTTGGCGAGGATGTGGAGCAACAGAAGCACTAATTCACTGCTGGTGTGAATGCAGAGTAGTACAGCCACAACGGAAGATGGTGTGGCAGTTTCTTACTAAGTTAAACATAGTCTTACCATATGTCTCAGCAGTTCCCCTCCTTGGCATTCACCCAAATGAATTGAAAATATATCCATACAAAAACTTGCCCATAATTTCCACTTCATAATAAAATGTTAGATTATTATTTATTAATGTTTATCAATAATTGCCCCAAACTGGAGGCAACCAAGATGTCCCTCCATAGGTGACTAAATAAACAAAATGGTACATCCACACAACTGAATACTATTCAGTGATGAAGATATATGACCTGTTACACCATGAAAAGATGTCAGCATTAAGGAGGAAACTTAAATGCATGTTGCTAAGTTAAAGAAACCGGTCTCAAAAAGCGAGGTTGTGTGATTCCAGCTGTATGATATACTGGGAAACACTGAACTAAAGAGCCGGTAAAAAGGTCAGGCATTTGAGGGGAAGAGGGCAGGGATGAGTAGGTGGAGGCCAGGCATGTTTAGGGCAGAGGAACTATTCTGTATGATCCTTTGATGGCAGATGTGTATCCTTATACATCTGTCAGAGCCCATGGAATTGAACTGTGGACTTTAGTTAATAATCATGTATCAGTATTCATGGTTGAATCTTAATGAAGATGTTAATAAATTATATTAATAAGAGAAAACCATGCATGCAGGGGGAGTGGGGTATGTGAAGACTTTGTATTATCTGCTCAATTTTTCTGTAACCTAACTTAAAAAAAGCTACTGTGTAATTTTGTTTTTTCACATACAATTATATAGATTATGTAATATTTAAATATTATATGATATATAATTTATATCATATATATGATATAATATTTAAATAACATATGTTTAAAGAAATTATATTAAAAGGGAAACATATTTCAATCAGTCAGCTAGCTAGTATGTTGACTAGTCTCTGGGTGGGTGAATGGAATTTTTCTCAGTTAGTTATTGAAGAAGTCTGTTTCCATCCCAGGCTGGTACTCTCCCAAGTGTGTCGCCTGAGTTAGCTCCTTCACTCCTCGCCACGGTCCTAGAAGGCTGATCATACTTCAGCTCCACCTTCCAGAGGAGGAGACTGGAACCGGGAGCGTTTGCTCAAGGCTCCAGAGTCAGTGAGCTGCCAAACTAGTGCTCGCACCCAGGAATCCAGGCTTCTGGGTCACAGCTTATGACCTCTGATCAGGGTGCTCAGTCTTCACGTGACCCAGAGTACTTGCTCAGACTACGGGCATCTGATCCTGCTGTACGTGTGACTAATGGGAGCTGGGGTAGGTCTAGGAGTCTGAGCTTTGGATAGATACCCCAGGTGATGTGATTGTATGATCTTGAGAGCATTCTTTGAGACACTCTGAATTTCAGTGATGATGAAGAAGTAGGCACTAAAGAAAACCCAAAGATTCAGAGAATTGTAGCTGAACCAGCAGTGTCAGAAGCAATGGCATCACAGAACAGAAACCAGATTAACAGAAGTCAGTGGGACTAGGCATTTGAATTGTCCAGCAATGAAATCCTCCGTTACCCAGGAGAACCCAGTGGGGCCTTCCCAGTACAGGCCCCCACCCCTACCCCCAATATCCTCTGTTGTAGCTCCTCTCTGAAGTACCCAGGTAATAGTATCCAGTGCACATTTCCTGAGTTATTCAGATGCTAACCACACCCCCACCACCCGCCACCAAACAGAGGAAATTAACTATGTGATGATTATGAATCTCCAGATTTACTGGAGCCTAAGGACTGATCATGTTAACCACCCTGTTACCTCACCATCAACCAGTCAGAGAACTGTGTAGGAGCTGATCACATACCCTGTGACCCACTTTCTGCACTTGGCCCTTAAAAGGCTTTGCTGAAATCATCTGGGGAGTTCAGGGCTTTTTGTGCACAGGTCACTGGTTCTCCTTCCATGGTCCTGTAATAAACCTCTGTCCCAGACTCTGGTGTTTCAATATTGTTTGCTCACTGTGCATCAGGCGGGCAGAATGAGCTTGGACTTGGCAACATAACCATGGCTGAATGCTGTGATCCTGGTACTGGGACTGGGAGACTAACCTTCTTGCCCACCTATGAGTGTAGGGAGGGGGCCAGCCCACCCCGTGGTCAGGAGCAGTGTTTCCTGTGGTGGTGGTACTTGCTGAGGGTTCTGACAGCCTTGTAGGGATGCTCAGGAATCATTGCCACCCTGCTGCCCCCGGGCCTGCACCTGCTGCTCCAGGACACCCAGACAGCAGCAAGTACTTGTTTCCTGACAACCCTTCAACTTTGATGTAACAAGGTTTCCACTTTGCGTGTGAGCATTAGGGACCAGGGGAAGGCACGTGAGGTCTGTAGCAGCAGCTCTTACATTGAGCAGGCAGGGGGCTGGGCTGGCTGTTAAGGTGCAGTGGGCCAGAGGGGCCTGGGGATGCCCTGCTGAGGAGCGGAAGTGGTGACTGAGCACAGATAAGGCAGGTCAGCAGACCCAGGGCTGGGAGTGCCTGTGACTCCCCTGCTCTTGCTTGTGATCCACGATGGCCTCGGGTAGGTCAGCCCCCCACCCTCAGCCTTGTGCTGGGGACCTGCACCTTTAAAATCTCACAAGCAGTGGAGCTTATAAAAATCTGGACTCCCAGGCTGTAACCCATTCAAATTAATCAGGATCTCTGAGGATCCAGGCAAAGTGTGTGCAGCCTCAGTCATGTCTGATTCTTTGCGAACCCATGGGCTGTAGCCCACCAGACTCCCTCTGTCCATGGAATTCTCCAGATAAGAATACTGGAGTGGGTTGCTACTTCTTTCTCCAGGGGAGCTTCCTGACCCAAGGATCAAACCCGCATCTCCCATGTCTCCTGCACTGCAGACCTATTCTTTACTACTTGAGCCACCAGGGAAGCCAAGGGCTCCAGGCTGCAGGATATTGAAAAATTTCTCTTGTATTACCAACGTGCATCCAAATTGAGAGCACATCAGCGGAATTGCCATCCTGCCCGTGCTGCTTCTAAAACCACTTTTAAAACAGTCAGGATGCCCTAATGTTTAGAAACATAAGGAATAACGTTAATATATAAAATCATGTCTGTCTTAAAGGAGAAACAATCCTATTTAAATAATAGATTTTAACCCACCCCCTCCCCCGCCCCCCATAACTAACTGCTCACTATAATTTTCTTGGTTAAAAAAAAAAAAAAAAGCCCAGGCCCAACCCTCACCATCTCCCAAGAGTTTGGCCAAGTTCATGTCCATTGAATTGGAGATGGATGGCATTACTGATTCAGTAGACATGAACTTGGGCAAACTCAGGGAAATGGTGAAGGACAGGGAAGCCTGGTGTGCTGCAGTCCATGGGGTCACAGAGTTGGACACTCCTGAGCCACTGAACAACAGCAGCCACCAACCCCAGAATGACTAAATCAGAATCTCAGGGGTGGGGCCTGAATGTGTATCAGTCTTTAAAGCTCCACAGGTGGTTCTCCAGGTGAGTATCAAGGCTAGGAACCACTGTGTTAATGAAAGATGCTCTCTTGGGAGTTCTGCTGAGCTCAGAGCTGCAGAAGGAGTGGGTGGTCCTTGGGCCCCGTGACCATCTTAGTGGACTTTGGACTGTAAAGAAGAAACTGGCTCTTATACCCCTGGACTTGACACACAATAAAGGTACTACCCCTCCTGGTCAGGACAGGTGTCTGGGAGCAGACCTAGATATAAAGTCCTGTGAGTTTCTCTTTCCTTTGGGACCTTTGAAGTTGCCATTTCATGGTCTTCTTGGATTCACTTTTTCTGATTAAAAATCAGAAAGTCTCCCCTTCCTCCTTGACATAATTTGCCTTTTGTTCCTGATGGCCTGCAAAATTTTCCTTATCTTTCATTTCCGGCCTTTTGGCTTATGGAGTTGTCTTTGTCTTTACCTTCTGAGGGTTCTGTGTCCTTTTGGTGTGTGGTTTGATGTCTTCCATCAGTTTTGGAAAATTCTCAGCCTTTATCTCTTCAAAAATTTCTTTGGTTCATTGCTCACTCCTCCCCTACTGAGACTTGAGTTACATATATGTCAGGTCATTTGATACTATTTTATAGATCTTGAGACTCTGCCCATTTTTTCATCTTTTTCCCTCCACATGTTTCAGCGCAATAATTTCTCTTGGCCTGTTAGGGCAGTTGCAGTGCTCTCTTGAGTGCTGCTTGCCCTCCAAGTATTCTGAATCCCTGCTATGTCAGGGCCATGATGTAACAGTTGGGTCTCAAGGAGCATTTGTCTCAGGATGGTGGCCATAATGGGTATAGACACATGAACACTAATAAAAACTAATGCTTCGATAGCACTTGTTCTGTGCCAGGCGTTGTTCTTTGCACACTAAGTAGTATACGTCATTTAATTCTCTCAATGACCCTATGAGGTAGATACGACTATTGCTACTGTATAAATGAAGAGCCTGAGGCCCAGAGAGGTCTGGAGTTTATGTGACGTCTCATGGATGGAAGGGGACATAGGAAGGATCTGATCTCAGGTGCTCTGACTCTGGGCTTCAAGCACAGTGCCTTGGCGTCATGTCCAGAGGCGCTCAGTGCCTTTGCGTGACCCTGGGGAGTGAGCGGCCTCTAGGATGCCTGAGGGTGATGCTCCTGGAACCTCAGCCGGATGAGGGCTGAGACGCAGTGTCGGGACAGTCGGCTCTATGAGAGGGTTTCTAAGAAGCATTGCAGGGCTCCGCTGGTGGCTCAGTGCTGAAGAAGTCGCCTGCCAGTGCAGGAGACGCGGGTTCAGTCTCTCATCCAGGAAGATCTCGTGTCCCTCAGAGCAGCTATACCTGTGAGCCACAACTCCTGAGACTGTGCGCTAGAACCCAGGGGCCACAACTTCTGAAGCCTGCATTCTTTAGAGCCCGCGCTCCGCAACAAGAAAAGCCCTCTCATCTCGAGCACTGCAGCTAGAAAGTAGCCCCCACTCTTCACAGCTGCAGAAAAGCCCACACAGAAGACCCAGCACAGCCAAAAACGAATAAGTAAAGAAAGAGAATTATGGGGGAAAGAGCCACGGCAACCACCAGGGAGGCCCCCCAAGCAGGAGGGCTCTTGGGAATCCTGACAGTGCGGCTCTGGTCTGGGCCAGCTGGGACCCGGGCTCTGCCACAGCTGGGGAGACCTTGACGACAGTCAGGAGTATCAGCCTAAGTGGGTGTGAGGGGCTACTGGGGTATCCAAGCTAAACGGGCTTCCAGCAGGATAGAATAATGGATGTGGGTGATAGGCAGGGAGCTTGGAGAGAATTCCCAGGGCCAGTGGGATGGAGGGAAGGGAGGCTTTTACCAGATGTTTGCAGCCAAGGCCAGAGGAAGGGAGAGGGCTGATAAGGGTACAGAGTTGTTCTCTAGAGATAAGAGTGAGGTGGCCTCTTTGCAGAAGGTTGGAGAGGACGTAGGTTCTAAGAACGGGAGTCAGAGAACAGAAACAGACAGCACATTAGACAGAGCTCGTTGGAAGGAGGTGGGTGGAGGGGAATTGCTGGGGAGTCTTGGCCAGGATCCCTCCAGAGAACAGGAAGGATGCCCACCTTGCCCTGGTGAGAGAGGCTTGAGGCTTACCAATCGGTCAGGCCTGACCCACTCGGCCTCTGATCTGAAGTCAAGTTTAGCTAGTTTGCAGCACATGAACCTGGGGTCTAAGTCCATAAAGATCCAGCCAGACTCAAAAATACTCTTCTGTTTGGCCATAAATCTTAAATCTGGGGATATACCCAGTGGCCCCGCTGTGGTACTAAATTATACAGCAAGTCCTCAGCCTGCAAAACTATGATTTTTCTGTCTCAGACAGGTGTTCATTAAAGGTCACTTGGCATCCCCTGAAACACACTCTTTCACACCTTAATAGCTGAGGGCTTGAACCATTTCCTCTGTTGTTGCTCTGGATTCTGGCTTCAGGCTCAAATTTGGAGAGGTGGGGAAAAAAATGACTTTGTTTTTTCCTATGTGCTTGGTACGTTTTTAAAGACTTTTTTTTTTCATTATAAAAGTGATAGATGGTTATTAAAAATGTGAAGGAAATATAGGAAAAAGTGTAAAGCCATTCCCAGTCTAGTCCACTCACCAAACTTGGATACTATTAATGTTTCAGTGTTTTTCGTCCAGTTTTGTTTTCCCTAAAGAAGGATTTTTGCAACTTAAGATCACGTTGGATATATAATTACCTGGTTTGAATTTTTTATTTAACCTTATGTCATGGCATTTTCCAGATGAGCATCTTTTCTTTAACTTCCAATTTGAAAATGTTTTAAACTACTTTAATTGCAAGAAGAGTAAAACAAACACACATTTATCCTTTGCCCAGATTCACCAGTTATGAAAAACTTTGCCACACTGGCATTATCTCTCTCTCTCTTCCATACACAATATTGTTTTCTATTTCTGAATCATTTGAGACTAAGTCAAAGACTATTTTTGTTCCTAAATGTTTCTGCAAATATCTCCCAAAAACAAGGACACTCTCTTACATAATCACGATGAAAGGATTTTAGGGTATTTAATATAGATACAATTATCTAATAAATATTCTTATTCAAATTTCGCCAGTTGCGTCAACCACTGTCTTATATAGCAATGTTTTTCCAAATTGGGTTCTGTCAAGGATAACACATTGAATTTAGCAGGCCTGTCTCCTGGGTTTCCTTTAATCCTAAAGGCCTTATCAGTTATCTTTTGATTTATATGAATCAACATGTTGCAGAGCACAAGCCTGTGGTTTAGTAGAATGACCTTTAATTGGCATTTTTGGTTTATATACATTAGAGCTCACTAGCTACATAGTATAGCTTACCTAAAGATATCAGCATAAACTTTCTACTTGTTTCCAATTGTTTCCATTGTAAACTAAGCCTGATGCACATTTACATGAAGCAGTTTGGGGAATTATTTCTTTAAGATGACTTATCAAGTGTGAAATTACAGGATCAAGGAGTGTAGAGATTTGGTAAATCCTTGGTACCTTGCTAAGTTGCTTTCCAGGAGGGTTGTGCTGGCCTGCCAGCAGTGCTTGGAGACCCCTGCTTGAGATCCCTGCTGGAAACAGCCTGTATGTTTTTGCAGCATGACTGCTTTACAGAGCTGGCAAGAGCTTGAAAGCGCTCATTTAGAACAGAAGCTGCAGACCCAGACACTAGTGGGTTCACCGGGTGCTGTGAACGAGTGATGAGGGCTCGGCCGGGTTTGGGATGGAAGGCTGAGCCTCTGCAGCAAGCAGGTGGCCCTTTCTTCAGCTTACTGTTGCTGAGCATAGCAGAAAAAACTGTTGCTGACTCAGTGTTGCTCAGCCTTCCAAAGTTTCCACAGTAGCGGGAAATCTAGATTATGATGTCACATTTTCCATTTTTTTTTAGTGTTAGCAGTTCATTAAAACATTTTTTTCAACTCTTGTGTGAGTGAGACAAAACTCATCTGTGGGAAGGCTGTGCCTTGGAAGCTACCAGTTCATATCTGTGCTATTAATTTTTTCTTTTATTTCCACATTGATTCTTTCTTTTCTGCTGGGCATCCTATTGATTCTTGTTTCCCAGGCACCAGACCAGGTTCCTTCTTAATCTCAGCCCATCACAGTATACTTTATCTTTTGTGTTCTTAGTAATTAAAGTGTTCCCCTGAACTCTGACATCGATCTGGGTGTTGAGCTCATAAGTGATAATCACATCAGGGAGATGGAGGGGACTTGTGGATGTCTGTCTGGTCAGCCTACCGAGAGTATTGGATGCCCAGATGAGAGTTGCTTGTGGTCAGGGTGATCAATGAATTGGATTTGGTTCCTTTGGAGTCTTGCATGGTGGAGATATAGATATTCACTGCTAGGTGGGTGTCCATCTGCTCCATCAGGTCCTCATCTTGCTGCAAAGAGTCTGGGTCCCGTGACTGGTTCTGACCAGTGGCTGCAAGTGTGGTGTGCTACCCTTTGCTGTGGCCCATTGGGTAGTTCCTCCCCCACCCCCAGCTCTCTTCACTTCATCTATGATTGGAGACCGCAGTGTGGAGTCCTCACATGGAGGATGACTACCTGGGGATGGGCTGAGGATTGTAACAGAGGGGAAATGCATACTGGCCGCGTATTGGGAGGAGATGGGTGAGGTATGAGCTCTCTCTCGCTCAGGTCCACCCTGCAGAGTGAGCATGAGAGAGCAAAATTCCCCAGTCACTCAAGTCTACAGTCTTCCCAGTGTGATGCCACCTTCTGAACTGACATTCTGATACTCAAAATAACCTCTTGAATTGAATCAGGCATAAAGATCTCAGTCCTACAGAAAAGGAAGCTGAGGCTAATGATTTATCTGAGGGTCTGATTCCAACGTGTATTCTCTATTCTATTATACCCTCCTGAGCAGAAATTCAGTGAAAATAGAGCCTATTTACTAACAGAACTAATCAGTAAAGAATTACTGATTCTCACAAGAACACAGGGCACAGCCTACTACTGCTTTTGTTTATTTATTTTTAACCATGAAGACAAAAAGTACATGGAAGGAAAAAAATAGAGAGAAACTTTAAACTGTAAGGGTGACATGATTCACTTGCAGTAATTTCAGTTTTTCCTCCAGATATGGTCTTGAGGGTCAGAAGAATAAAGCCTGGATTCCTTTAATATCTTCTTATAAACTGAATAATCCATCATCTTATTTCTGGCAGCACGAGTTTCCAACCACAGACAATTAATGTATTCATGCTTCACAAAATTGTCATCTGCTTTTTTTCCTCTCAAAGGGGGAAAAAAACAACCCAGGGTCTCTCTACCTTTGTAAACATTTGTAAGTCACGTTCTTAACTTATGAGAACCAGATAATTTAGAGCTTACCTTTTCTCTGCTGTTTTGTCTAGTCTTCAGTTAAGAGAGCTTCCCCTAGTAGCTCAGCTGGTAAAGAATCTGCCTGCAATGCAGGAGACCCTGGTTCAATTTCTGGGGGAAGATCCACTGGAGAAGGGATAGGCTACCCACTCCAGTATTCTTGGGGTTCCCTGATTGCTCAGTTGATAAAGAATCTGCCTGCAATGTGTGGGAGAGCTGGGTTCAATCCCTGGGTTGGGAAGATCCCTTGGAGAAGGGAACAGCTACCAGCTCCAGTATTCTGGTCTTGGAGAATCTCATGGACTGTATAGTCCACAGGGTTACAAAAAATCGGACATGACTGAGTGACTTTCACTTTTTCTCTGCTTTTTTTCCTAGTCTTCAGTTAAGAGAAAGATAATTGAAAATGATTTTTTTTTAACTCGGCAAACCTCAAAAGTTCTTTCCAAAGTGCTGAGTTTGCAATGAGCCCACCACGATACACATAGCAGGCCTCTTCAACAGGCCGTGGGAGCAGGGTTGACTGGTGGATACCCAGCATGACAAGGTCACAGACTGTGTTACAAGGGCGCCATTTCCACATGGAAGTTTCTCTTGCTGTGAGTGGACTCCACACCAGCTGGGAACCTACACTGTCGCATCATAGGGACATTATGTCATTGAGGTTCAGATGTATAAGAGGCTCAGCAGACATCTACATGGGTAAGCTGAGGATGCTGCTAAGTCACTTCAGTCATGTCTGACTCTGTGAGACCCCATAGACGGCAGCCCACCAGGCTCCCCCGTCCCTGGGATTCTCCAGGCAAGAACACTGGAGTGGGTTGCCATTTCCTTCTCCAGTGCATGAAAGTGAAAAGTGAAAGGGAAGTTGCTCTGTTATGTCCGACCCTTAGCATGGACTGCAGCCTACCAGCCTTCTCCATCCATGGGATTTTCCAGGCAAGAGTGCTAGAGTGGGGTGCCACTGCCTGCTCCAAGCTGAGGATGAGGAATGCTATGTTACATTTGTCTGACAGCACAGATCACCAGTTTGCACAGAACAGAAGCAAGAGCCTGTGTATAATGGGAGGACGTTTGCAGATTCCATCTTGAGAGCATCCATTTCTCCTCAGGGCATTTGATTGCCATGACTGTGACAAATTTGATCACTGGTCAGTGGATTTTCCTTACCGCTCCTGCAACTGGCATCCATGGGAAGAATATACCTCCCTGCTTTGGTGGTATTGGACTTGATATGGCCAAAGAGGCAAGGTCAAGTCCCAAGCCCAGTCCTGAAGAGCCGCCATCCATTCTCCTAGTTCTTGTGCTTCTGCTGTTCTCATGGAAAAGACAAGACATGGGTAGCTGACCATGGCCTGGGGCCCAGACCCAGCTTGGCTTGAAGCAGGCTAGGTGCAAGCATGCAGGTGAGAAGTAAGTGCCTCTTCTTGCATGTGACTGAGATTCTGTGCTTGTGAGTAGTATGGCAACAGCTCAGTGATTCCAGAATGTCTTCCTTTTCCTGCACTCACTTGCTGTGGATACAGACAGAATCACAGTACAGGTCCTATGTCATATTTTGTTAATTCTTACACCTAGTTTTCCCCAAAGGCTCAGCTCCATGCCCTCAGTATTTCTGAAAGCCTCTGGGGATGCCTCGTGTGTCATCACAAACCAGGTCAGAGCAGCTGCAGTGTGTCTTTGGGACACCCACAACCTCCCGGCCAACAGGAACTGCATTGCCTTTGGTACACAAGCCTCAGGATGGACTCTGTGCCCGTAGAAAAGCTGGAAATTCCCCTGAGCCACGAGATACTTTGTCTTCGGGGCCTGAAGCAGTGCCGCATGTCTGTGAGTCTTGGAAGGTTTGTGGAATCAGCTCTTGGAGTTAAGCAATGTATGCACACGTGTAGCATGCCTGTGAGGCGGGGGTGCACACCCCTGCTGCCACTGATCCCTGGGCAGTGGGCAAGCTGCTTCGCCTCTGCAGAACTAAGCCTCCTCATCTGCTAGATGGGAATAAATTATGTCCATAGCCTGAGGCTGTTCTTAGGGTCTGATGAGAAAGCACCTGCCAAACACCCAGAACTGTAAATATGCACATGTCTGTTATTGCCTTCCTTCCCCATTTAGACCGGTTTAATAATTAAACTATTACCTTCTCCTCACCCACTTCTAACCCAACTGGGGAAAGCACTGGAGAGGCAGCTGGCCCCGTGATAGGGAAGGTGAACTCTGGACGTGAGAGGCCTGGTGGGGAACTTGGACAGGTCACTTAACACTTCCCTGTCTCACTGGCCTCAGTGGTTAGTGGAGATAACAATAGTACCCACTACGTACTAGTTTCATTTTGCTGCTGTAGCAAATGATCACGGGCTTAGTGGCTGGAAGCGGCACACACCGATTATCCTGTCTCTCCTTAGGACAGAAGTCCGAAGTGGCCCCCATGAACTAAAGTCAAAGCGTTCCTTTCTGGAGGCTCCAGGGGAAGATATGTCTTCTTGCCTTATCCAGCTTCTAGACGTCACCCGTGTTCCGAGCCTCATGGTCCCTCGCCCATTTCCATTGTCAGCGGCAATCGGTCAAGCCGTCCTTGTTCTGCTTCACTCTGCCTTCCTCTGCCTTTATAAAGGGTCCCTGGGAGGGTACTGGGCTCTGTGTGGGTCATCTGAGATCATCTCATCTTTGTCAGTGGATTCTTGGTCTTAATTCGAAATTCCCTTTTGTCATTAATGAAACATATTCACAGGTTTGGGGCATTGTCATGGGACATCGTCATGAGACTTACCTCACTCTTCCTTGGGTCTCATGATGATTAAATAGATGTAACACATTTGGGACAGAGTCTGGCACATGGTAAGCCTCATATAAAGGCTGGCGATTAAGACCTGCACAGACAGGTCAAGAATATCCGAGTTACTGCTGTAGGGCTGGATTGCAGAGTGTGAGACTCAGACAAGGAGCCACATGGGTTTCTACATGTTCTCCTTTGAACTGAAATTCCACATCAAATCACAGGCAGAGGCCCTGAACATACTCAGACCCTTCCTTACAGACCGCGCTGCATGCTGAGAGGGCAGGAGAGGAGATGGAGAGAGAATGAAGACGGGCCAGGTGGCTACAACACACCTACCCTATTTCAACAACCAGGTGTGTCACTTCCGCTTTTGTGGGAAGAAGTCAAGAGAACAGTACTTCAGGGAGAGGAGAAGGTCTTATATTATGGGTGATCCACAATTCAGGGAGAGAAAGAACATATTTTTGCCAATAATTCCACTGTTCATGCTGCCAGGTTGGGGAAGCACCAGCCCTCCATCGGTGTCCCCGTCTCTTAACCCAGCTGCCCAGGACTGAAGCTGCTCTTGCCCCCTTCTAGTGAAATAAAGGCTTTAATACAAATCATTTACATTAAATTGGCTTCTCTTAGGGTAGGCCTGCTAGTTTGTAAAAGTGCCCGGACACGGCTACTGATGAACGCCAGTTGTAACGCAGCCCAGGTTCAGACAGAGATGCTTTGGAAGAAGGAAATAATGGCACCAGCAATTGGCCACAGTCTCCCTCTCCTCCCCTCTCCCTCCTCCCCCCTTTCTCTCCTCCTCTCCTCTCCCTCCTCCCCCTTTCTCTCCTCTCCCTCTCCCTCCTCCCCCTTTCTCTCCTCCCCTCTCCCTCCTCCCCCTTTCTCTCCTCTTCCTCCCCTCCTCCCCCTTCTCTCCCTCCTCCCCCCCCTTTCTTTCCTGTCACTGCTTTGTTCATATCAGTTGGGTATACTGACGAAGATTTGTTGAAATAGAAAGTCTGCCTCATATCATGTTTAGGTTTAGAAATAAAAGCACATTTATTTGGTTTAGATTCACTGTAAACTGAAAAAAGGAGGGGGAGTGCTGGCAGATTGTGGTGACCTGCTCAGAAAACACTGAGAAAATGATGACCCAGAGGTAAGAACAAAGAACCGCACAGAAAATTTATTTTCAGTTCCACTTTGTCAGTTTACAAATTATCATAATCTCCTACTCTGGCCTTTTAAATGATGTTATGGTATAATCTAAACTATGATTATTGAAAATGAATTTGCATTTCAGATGGAAAAACACAGATTCATATAATAAAACAATGCGACACTTATACCTTTTTATTGAATGAAAACTCCAACTTAAGCTGGAGAACAGAGAGGAACGAAAAATATTTTCCTCTTCTTTTTTTTTCCTTTTCTCAAAGTTCAGACTTTGTTGATTAATCAGATAAGTGGAAGTTTTGGGTTTTTTTAACCTACTAGGTGGTAAATTCTATTTTGAAAATCAGCACAGGTAAGAGGTTTACTACGTAATGTCTGAAAAATATAAGGAGTTTTGCTATACAAGGCTACTGTTTGTTAGTTCTTTTTAGTTCTAGCCAAACCACTCTAGGGCTTCCCCAGTGGCTCAGCAGTAAAGAATCTGCCTGCAGTGGGGTTTGATCCCTGAGTCAGGAACATGGCTTGGAGGAGAAAATGGCAACCCACTCCAGTATTCCTACCTGGAGAATCCCCTGGACAGAAGAGCCTGGCAAGTTACAGTCCATGGGGGTGCAAAGAGTTGAACACGACTGAGTGACTGAGCATCCTCACCCTTCTAACAGAGAGTGTCCCAGCTTGGCTTTGTACTAACCCTTCTCAGCCATGGTAGCTCTTGTGGGCTGAATGTCTGAGTCCCCCAGATTCATATGTGGAAGCCAAAACCTCCAGAGTGGCTACATTTGGAATAAGGGAGGAAGTAAGGTCAGGTGGCCCTTGTCCATTAGAACAAGACCCAGTTTCCCCCCAGTCAGTCTCTCCCATCAGGAAGCTTCCATAGCTTCTCCATCAGAAGGCAGACAGACTGAACACCACAATCACAGCAAAATAACCAATTTGATCACATGGACCACAGCCTTGTCTAACTCAACAAAACCATGAGCCATGCCATGTGGGGCCACCCAAAACAGACAGGTCATGGTGGAGAGTGCTAACAAAAAATGATCCACTGGAGAAGAGAATGGCAAACCACTTCAGTATTCTTGCCTTGAGAACCCCATGAACAGTATGAAAAGGCAAAAAGACAGGACACTGAAAGAGGAACTCCCCAGGTTGGTAGGTGCCCAATACACTACTGGAGATCAGTGGAGAAATAACTCCAGAAAGAATGAAGAGACGGAGCCAAAGCAAAAACAACGCCCAGTTTTGGATGTGACTGGTGATGGAAGTAAAGTTCAATGCTGTAAAGAGCAATAATGCATAGGAACCTGGAATGTAACGTCCATGAATGAAGGCAACTTCAAAGTGGTCAAACAGGAGATGGCAAGAGTGAACGCCGATATTCCAGGAATCAGCAAACTAAAATGGACTGGAATTGGGTGAATTTAACTCAGTCAGTCAGTTCAGTCGCTCAGTCGTGTCCGACTCTTTGCAACCCCATGAATCACAGCACGCCAGGCCTCCCTGTCCATCACCATCCCTTGGAGTTCACTCAGACTCACGTTCATCGAGTCCATGATGGCATCCAGCCATCTCATCCTCGGTCGTCCCCTTCTCCTCCTGCCCCCAGATGACCATTATATCTACTACTGCAGGCAAGAATCCCTTAGAAGAAATGGAGCAGCCATCATAGTCAACAAAAGAGTCCGAAATGCAGTACTTGGATGCAACCTCAAAAACGACAGAATGATCTCTGTTCATTACCAACAGAAACCATTCAATATCACAGTAATCCAAGTCTATGCCCCGACCAGTAATGCTGAAGAGGCTCAAGTTGAACGGTTCTGTGAAGACCTACAAGACCTTTTAGAACTAACACCCAAAAAAGATGTCCTTTTCATTGTAGGGGACTGGAATGAAAACTAGGAAGTCAAGAAACACCTGGGGTAATGGGTAAATTTGGCCTTGGAGTACAAAATGAAGCAGGGCAACGTTTTGCCAAGAGAACTCACTGGTCATAATGAACACCCTCTTCCAACAATGCAAGAGAAGACTCTACACATGGACATCAGCAGATGGTCAATACAAAAATCAGATTGATTATATTCTTTGCAGCCAAAGATGGAAAAGCTCTATACAATCAGCAAAAACAAGACCGAGAGTGAACTATGGCTCAGAATGTGAACTCCTTATTGCCAAATTCAGACTTAAATTGAAGAAAGTAGGGAAAACCACTAGACCATTCAGGTATGGCCCAAATGAAATCCCTCATGATTATACAGTGGAAGTGAGAAATAGATTCAAGGGATTAGATATGATAGGCAGAGTGCCTAAAGAACTATGGATAGAGGTTTGTGACACTGTATAGGAGACAGGGATCAAGACCATCCCCAAGAAAAAGAAATGCAAAAAGGCAAAATGGTTGTCTGAGGAGGCCTTACAAATAGCTGAGAAAAGAAGAGAAGCAAAAGGCAAAGGAGAAAAGATATACCCATTTGAATGCAGAGTTCCAAAGAAAAGCAAGGAGAGATAAGAAAGCCTTCCTTAGTGATCAATGCAAAGAAATAGAGGAAAACAATAGAATGGGAAAGACTCAAGATCTCTTCAAGAAAATTAGATACCAAGGAAACATTTCATGCAAAGATGGGCTCGATAAAGGACAGAAATGGTATGGACCTAACAGAAGCAGAAGCTATTAAGAAGTGGCAAGAATACACAGAAGAACTGTACAGAAAAAGATCTTCATGATCCAGATAACCATGATGATGTGATCACTATCTAGAGCCAGACATCCTGGAATGTGAAGTCAAGTGAGCCTCAGACAGCATCACTACGAACAAAGCTAGTGGAGGTGACGGAATTCCAGTTGAGCTGTTTCAAATCCTGAAAGATGATACTGTCAAAGTGCTGCACTCAATATGCCAGCAAATTTGGAAAACTCAGCAGTGGCCACAGAAATGGAAAACGTCAGTTTTCATTCCAATCCCAAAGAAAGGCAATGCCAAAGAATGCTCGAACTACTGCACAATTGCACTCATCTCACAATGCTAGTAAAGTAATGCTCAAAATCCTCCAAGCCAGGCTTCAGCAATACGTGAACCGTGAATTTCCAGATGTTCAAGCTGGTTTTAGAAAAGGCAGAGGAACCAGAGATCAAATTGCCAACATCTGTTGGATCAAGAAAAAAACAAGAGAGTTCCAGAAAAACATCTCCTTCTGCTTTATTGACTGTGCCAAAGCCTTTGTGTGGATGACAACAAACTGTGGAAAATCTTTCAAAAGATTGGAATACCAGACCACCTAACCTGCCTCCTGAGAAATCTGTATACAGGTCAAGAAGTAGCAGTTAGAACTGGACGTGGAACAACAGACTGGTCCCAAATCGGGAAAGGAGTGTGTCAAGGCTGCATATTGTCATGCTGCTTATTTAACTTATATGCAGAGTACATCATGAGAAACGCTGGGCTTGATGAAGCACAAGCTGGAATCAAGACTGCCGGGACAAATATCAATAACCTCAGATATGCAGATGACACCACCCTTATGGCAGAAAGCAAAGAAGAACTGAACTCAACATTCAGAAAACGAAGATCATGGCATCTGTGCTATCACTTCATGGCAAATAGATGGGGAAACAGTGGCAGACTTCATTTATTGGGGCTCCAAAATCATTGCAGATGGTGACTGCAGCAATGAAAATCAAATATGCTTGCTTGCTCCTTGGAAGAAAAGTTATGAGCAACCTAGACAGTTTATTTAAAAGCAGATACATTTGCCAACTAAGGTCTGTCTAGTCAAAGCTATGGTTTTTCCAGTGGTCATGTATGGATGTGAGAGTTGGACTATAAAGATAGCTGAGCACAAGAGAATTGATGCTTTTGAACTGTGGTGTTGGAGAAGACTAACGAGACCTTGGACTGCAAGGAGATCCAACCAGTCCATTCTAAAGGAGATCAGTCCTGAGTGTTCATTGGAAGGACTGACATTGAAGCTGACACTTTGGCGACCTGATGCAAAGAGGTGATTCATTTGAAAAGACCCTGATGCTGGGAAAAATTAAAGGCAGGCGGACAAGGGGACAACAGAGGATGAGATGGCTGGATGGCATCACCAAATAGATGGACGTGAGTTTGAGTGAACTCCGGGAGTTGGTGATGGCCAGGGAGGCCTGGTGTGCTGTAGTTCCTGGGGTCGCAGAGTCGGACACAAATGAGCAAATGAACTGAACTGTGAGTCAGGTGAGGGCAGGGGGCGTGATATGATGGGATTAGTGATGCTGTAGGAAGAGAAAGCTGAGAGTGAGCCCTCTCTGCCTCTGCACACACCCGCAGGGGGCCCGTGGGAACAGGGCGAGATGCCAGCTGGCCACACACCAGGAAGGCCACCCCTCCCAGGGGCCAGCCGTGCTAGCACCTTGATCTGAGGCTTCTGCCTGTGAGGAAAGATGTGTCTTTACCTTAAGCTGCCTGGTCTGTGGTGTTCCCTGTGGCCACCGGAACAGACCCCCGCCCCACCACACCGTGGCCTGAAGGCTACAGCAGGCTTTGCTCCTCAGCCCCTGGGAGATACGTGTCTGTTCTAGGCAGAGAGTTTAGGCTTAGGATAGGGTGCAGGGCTGCCCCTTCACCCATGAGAGTGACTGTGGAAGCGTGTGTGGAGACGGGACGTGTATCCGCCTCCATCCTGAGGAGGGAGGTGGTGAGCGGAACCACACGCCTGCTGCCATGTTGGATTTGTGGCCTGAGAGAGGAGAGAAGCAGGCGTTTGTCGTGTTAACCGTGGGGTTTGGGGAGCTTGCTCCTACTGCCTTACATGACCTGCCCTGATGGATACGGCATCTCAAGGATGGCATTTTAGAACAGATGATAAAGGAGCTAATTTGTGGCTTTCCATTTCAAACATCTGAAACCCAGGTGCACACACAGCACGTTTGAAAGACCAGCTGGTGATCCCAGCCATCCTCCGCCAGGCTCAGCGAGGGTCTTCTGGCCTCAGAGGGAGAAAATATGGAGAACTGAGGGGAAAGTAAAGAGCTCAGATGCCACCGTGTCCCTGAGTCCTCGACCTCTATCCTTGTCTTTGTGAGGTGGAAAATTCCTCCAGAAACCCCAGTGGGGTTTGGAGATTGACAGTCTGAAAGGATTTGTGTCCCATCTTTGGAAAAACCCCAGCATCAGCTTGATGAGGAGAAGACATGTCTTCAATGCATGGTGAGCTGACTCTCTTCACAGAGTTCTCACCCCTTTAGTGACCTCTAGGGTCAAGAGATGGGGTCCATGAGCTCAGTACAGGCATGGAAATCATAGAAGGCGTGCTGGGAGGCCTGCCTGCAGCAAGGCCTTCTGTTGGGGGTGGAGAGGGTGGCACTCTCCCTCGTGACTCTGAGACCCCCCCACCCCAACTGGGCATGCATGGCTCTCCCCATCTGGCCCGTGGCCTCTCCAGCCATGTTCCCCACCACTCACCATTTCAGGCCCCATTTCAGCCTTGTTGCGTTACCTGTGCTTCCCCACATCTAACCAGTGGTTCTGGGACCCTGGGCCTTTGCATCTGCTTGCCTTCTGCCTTCCTTGTTGGACTGAAACATAATGATTCATCCCTTGAGATCTAATAGACTTGTCACCTTCTTTGAGGAACATTTCCTATTTCATCAGGTCATCAATCACTTCTTTAGCCATAGATGTACCCAACACTGGCCTTCCCTGGTGGCTCAGATGGTAAATTGTCTGTCTACAATATGAGAGACCTGGGTTCGATCCCTGGGTTGGGAAGACTCCCTGGAGAAGGAAATGGCAACCCACTCCAGTACTCTTGCCTTGAAAATCCCATGGATGGAGGAGCCAACATTGGCCTTCCCGGTGGCTCAGCAGTAAAGAATCTGTCTGGGATGCAGGAGACAGAGGAGACCTGGGTTTGATCACTGGATCTGGAAAATCCCCTGGAGTAGGGAGTATTCTTGCCTGGAGAATCCCATGGACAGAGGAGCCTGGTGGGCTGCACTCCATGGGATCACAAACAATCAGACACCACTACAGTGGCTTAGCTCCCATGTACCTAACATTTACCTCTGCTCAACAAAATTCAACAGATGCTTCTAGAACGGTGACTCTGCCAGGCACTGAGGTGGCCACAGAGTAAAGAGAGGTGAGCAGAGCAAACAGAGGTCTGCTCTTGGGCCCCCATTCTGCTTCCTGTTGCCACGTAGAAGATCACACAACACCTAGTGCACGAAGCCATCTCCCCTCTGATGGCTTCCGTGGGTCAGGAGGCAGAGAGACCCCGGCTGGGACATTGAACTTGGGGCCCTTGGGGAGTCATGGTTAAATGAGAACGGCAGCTGGCACAGCACGGGAAGGGCTGGTGGAGCATCTGTCAGCTGCTGGCTGTCTCATCTCTTCTCCTGCGGTCTGGAAGCCTCTCCATGTGGCCGCTCTGCAGGAACTCTCTGGGCTTGCTCTCAGCATGGGGTCTTCAGGGCCGTCAGACCGTTTGCTTGGCAGCTCAAGGCTTTACGACTGAGGATTCCAGAAGGCACGGCAGAGGTTATGTGGCCTTTTAGGATTTAACTTTGAAAGTCCCACTTTGTCTCTTTCTGCTGCATTTTTGCAGCTGAAAATAAGTCACTAGCCTGCCCAGATTTAAGGGAAGGAGAATTAGGTTCTGCTTTTTGATGGGAGGGTGTGAGGTTCTAGAAGAGCATGTGAAATGGGAGATGTTGTTAGAACTTTCTTTGGAAAATAGTCTGCTACTTGCCATACTTGAATGCATGCCCACCTCTTTTGCTACGCTATAAGTTGATTTAGGCTGAATTGGATCTTACTCTCTGTTCTCAAAATTTAGCTCTGAGCAAACTGGAAGAGAAAGACGCTCAGTGTTTTGGAATGAATCAGTGAATTGTCCATTCTTTCTCTAAGTTCAGAGGAGAACCCTATTTTTGTCTGTTATTTTAATTGAGATAATGAACACTTCTAAAAGGATAGTTTCTCAATTTTCCTGCAGGTTTTTTTTTCCTTAACTTAGGCATTAAAATCAAATCTGTAACAATATTTTAAATTAATTATCCTCCAATAAAAATACATAAATTAATTTTAAAAAGCAAATCTGTTGAATTTATATAGTGCACTTGATGTGGATGCAAAGCTTGTTGTTTCCTCCTAGTCCTTCTGAGGACTCTGGATCTTCATGCCAGTTTCAAGAACTATGGCTATCTGATGAAAATAGCCAGTGTACTCCAAAGGGTTAAGATTTCAACAGAATGCAGGCCTCCCCAGTCTAGATGCTCCTCTGCTTTGGAACCCCAACTTGTCTTTCCAAGAATCACTTAGCTCTTTATCCTGGAAAGTTGCGCCAGGGAAACTCTTAATCTTATTATCTCTGAGAGTTGCCTGAGTGACCATTACACTCCAAGAATTTGCATGAGCTGCTTCGCTAGAGAACAGATACAAGATGCCCTAACACAGCTTTACAGACGCAATCTGACTGAAGGGGGTGAGCAGTGCCTTGGGGCACAGGTGCCTCTGAGTCAGCTCCTCTCCCACACCAAGAATGATGCTGGTGAAGACCTCTGTCTCATGACGCACAAACTCATCGGGCAGGTGCTAGGTGCTTGTTTGCTGATACAGACAGCTCTGTCTCTTTGAAAAAGATGCTATGGGTAATATTTTGTTTCCTCAGTCCACCCATGCTTGCCTCATTTATTACAGTATATCATTTGTGTGTTATGATGATAGAAATTGTACATGCCGATGGTAGCTTCCATTACTGAGGTCTTGCCCTGAGCATTTTATTTACCCTCCTCCACTGAGGCTGAAAATACGTTGTAGTGTTAATATCCTCATCCCCATTTGGAGGTTCAGAGACTGGGTTAAAATTTGTCCAAGAGGTTGGAAGCAGCCAGGCTAGGTTCAGATCTTCAAGTGCCCGACTCCCAAGTGTAGGAGGGCCCAGCTTTCCTTTGGTCTCTGGGTGGTTAGTGGCTGGGGGTCTGCGGCCTGTCCTGAATGCACTGCCCCTGCGCCCACAAGCTCCCTTCTGGCCATTGACTGCACTCATTTCCTGGCCTGTGTCCCTGACCGTCCTGTTGCCTGGAAGAGGAGAGTGAAGTGGCCTCCACCATGAGCTTGCCCGCTGCTCCCTGCCATGGATGCTGGCGGCTGATGCTGGCAGAGCTGGCACCTGGAGGCAGGTGGGCAGGGAGTCAACTTGGCCAGTTGCCTCAGAAGTCAGCAGGGGAGACGCAGCCTCTTCAGGCTTAAAGAGCTCATGGCTTGGAGAGAGGAGAGCGTGATCTGAGTCCCTGGAGCTCTGTCTCCTTGTTGGAGGCTCCTGAGCATATCATGGGGCCCCTTGGAGCCTCAGTTTTTTTGTTGAAAACAGGAGTCAGTGATATCTGACTTGCCTTCCTCTCTGGGTTACCATGAAAATCAAACTCCTTAACTCTAGAGAGAGTGCTTTGTGAATTGTAAAGCTGCACCAAACGTGGGTGATTTTTATCATAGCAGGGTGGTCTCCTTGCAGAGCATGCTGCCACATGGGAGGGGCTGGTGCGAGGTGAAGGGAGGGACGTGCCTTCATGAGGGTGCTGCTGAGGACGTTCCTCAGATGTGCGTTTCGGTGCTGTTGTTGCTGGGGGAGCAGGGTGGGATAGTGGGCGTGTGACACAGCAAAGCTGAAAAAGCAAAGGTATTAACAAAGGGAGACTTACTAATCGTGTGCATGTGTTTTTGTGTGCTCAGTAACGTCGTGTCCGACTCTTGATGACCCTATACACTGTTGCCTGCCAGGCTCCTGTGTCCATGGGATCATCCTGGCACGAATACTGGATGGGTTTCCATTTCCTTCTCTGGGGTACTAATCGTATATGAGAATGGAAATAAGAACTTTGTCAGTACACGAAAAGGGTATGACAGTACAGGTGTCTTTCACGCATTCCATCGTCAGAATGCTTTCAGAGGCCTGCACTGTGCATAGCACACAACTTTTTCTAAGAAAATGTTTAGATAACTGTTCACAAAAAGTAGTTTATTTATATACAAATATTTAGAAGGATACTTAGAAAAAAACAAACATGTGATGTTAAGTTGGCCAACGCCACGATTTCCAAATAGGTTAAATTAATTTAAAGTTAATTAGATGAGTGCGATTGCAGGACTGTCTGTGTAACACCCTGTGATGTGAATCCTGGTGGCTGGTCTTAGTGGGAGGACAGCCCTCAGCCGTGCTGGCTCCTTCCCGCATTCCTCCTCGCTCTCATGCCACTTCGTCCTCACTAGCGCCCCAGGAAGCTGATTTTCTTTTGAGCAGGAGCTGTGGAGGAGGGTGTCCTTCCCTTGTCACTGAGCTCAGAGCTTAGGCACAGGTTCTGTGCTGGTTTGTCCCTCCTGGGGGTTTCTTCCACAACCTTAGGTGGCTCTGCAGCACCTAAAGGGCAATGTGCCTGGAAGGTTTGCTCAGGCCCATCCTCCTGCTGGAAGGATAGTTGAAACAGTGCAGCCAAGGCTAGCGCTCAAGAACCCTCTGCGTTTCTGAGCCCAGGCTTTCCTTGCTCATGAACCATAGCCCGTCTTGGGTCTGCTTTCCTATCGCAACTTTGTAACCTCAGGGGCTTTCCCGCTGGCATCTTGCTGATTTTTATGAGCAAGGTGGTAATCCAGCCATATCTTCTGCTACCCACAGATTTCAATATTTAAGCTCTGACTGTGGCTGGCTGTCCAGACATCTGTTTTCTCTCCGTGTTAGTCAGGGTAGGCTAACTGCTGTAACAAACAATTCCCACATTTTGGTGGCTTAGCATAATTGTTTATTTGTTAATTGTCCATTTGGATGTTCCTGGCCAGCGAGCAGCCTTCTGAGTGGTCTTATCAGGATCGAGGCTCCTTCAGTTCTGTGGTTCTGCCTCCTGTAAGACCTTCATTCAGCCATGGGGCAGGAAGGAGGTGAGGTGCTGCAAGGGGTTGGGGGCTAGAGAGGCATCTTCAGGGACCTTGGAGCCTGTATCCCTTGTATGTGTGCATGTTCAGGCCCTTCAGTCGTGTCTGACTCTTGCGACCCTGTGGACTGTAGCCTGCCAGGCTCCTCTGTCCATGGAGGCTCCAGGCAAGAGTGGGTTGCCATGCTTTCCTCCAGGGGATCTTCCCGACCCAGGAACTGAACCAGTGCCTCCAGCACTGCAGGCAAATTCTTTACTGCCGAGCCACCAGGGAAGCCCCCGTATCCCTTGGGCCCCATCCGTATCAGTACATGTCAGTCCAACCTTTGGCTGCCAGAACCACTTCCTAAACCTTTCCCTGGGGAGAGCAGCTGATGGTGACATGTGGTAAGAATATTGGAAATGTGGGGCGGGGTGGATGAGCCAGAAGGCTGCTGACAGGGGTAGCGGTCAGACCATGAAGGAGCTTGTGTGACCAACTAGCAGCAGTGAACGTCAGCCTCTAGGCACCTGGAGAGCCAGTAAAGAACTGATGATTAAGCATTTAAAGGTTAAGGAAAATACACAATCCATGCCTTTGAGCTGTGGTGTTGAAGAAGACTCTTGAGAGTCCCTTGGACTCCAAGGAGATCCAACCAGTCCATTTTGAAGGAGATCAACCCTGGGATTTCTTTGGAAGGACTGATGCTAAAGCTGAAACTCCAGTACTTTGGCCACCTCCATGAGTTGACTCACTGGAAAAGCCTCTGATGCTGGGAGGGATTGGGGGCAGGAGGAAGAGGGGATGACAGAGGATGAGATGGCTGGATGGCATCATGGACTCAATGGACGTGAGTCTGAGTGAACTCCAGGAGATGGTGATGGACAGGGAGGCCTGGCGTGCTGCGATTCATGGGGTCACAAAGAGTCGGACACGACTGAGTGACTGAACTGAACTGAACTGAAGTATGTATGAGAATTTTCATCATGATATAGATGATATATCAATATATCATCTAACTTCAGAGAAACTGTTACCTAAAGTTCCCATATGAAGTTTCACATGAGTGAATTTCAGTTAAATCACAGACATTCCGGTGGCTTAGCTTGAGCCCACTGTGGGCATTGCCCCAGGCCGACAGCTGGTCTGTGGCAGAGCTGGGATGGACCCCTGATCTCTGAATATCCAACACAGCCACATCTGCCTCCATATTGACTCTTAGGTCAACTAACTGGGGAAGGCCAAGCCAGCCGTGCATTACGGGAATGGCACAGTTCTGTGCGCTGACTTTGAAGGCAGATGGCTTGACGAACGGGCGGCTGACAGTGAGAAGCCTCAGGAGCCCTCGGGCGCTGGGCCCTTCCCTGGCTCCCCCACACCCCAGTTCCAGAGCGCGTGCTCCTGCCTTGCTTCCAGCCAGATCCTGGCTTTTCTCTTCTCCTGATTCACATGTCTGTCTCTCATCCTCAGGGCCAGGTTTTCTTGTGTTATTTGTCAGGCTTATCCAGGCTTGTCCTGGCTCTAGATCTGTACCCTCCTCATCCCATTCTGGATGACTGGGAGGACCTACCCACCTCGGTGCCTTGAGGCATCTGTCACCTGACCCAGGGTGCCTCCATACTGAATGATTCAGACAGAACTCAAAAACCCCTGACCTGGGGCTCAGAGGGAAGTTCTGGTCTGGCTTTGCCACTAAAATCCAGTGATACCACACAGGATGCTTCAGTTGTCTGGATTCAGTTTTATTTAAACCAGCTGTAAAAAAATATATAGTGTAAGAAATAGACCTAATTATCTCAAGGGCTTTGTATTATTTAGGACTCACATTAATCATTACAAGTGATGTGTGTGTGTGTGTGTGTGTGTGTGTGTTAGTTGCTCAGTCGTGTCTGACTCGTAGTGACCCCATGGACTGTAGCCCACTGGGCTCCTCTGTTCATGGAATTTTTCAGGCAAGAATACTGGAGTGGGTTACCCTGCTTTCCAGGGGATCTTCCCCACCAGGAATTGAACCCAGGTCTCCTGCATTGCAGATGGATTCTTTACTGTCTGAGCCACCAGGAAGCTCCACAGATGATAGAAAACCCAATCCAAACTGGTGTGAGTGATTAAGTGGACTTTACCAGTCATGTAACCAAAAGGCACGCGGTTTGAGGTGGTTTCAGGCATGGCTGCATTCAGGATTCAAACAGTGTCTCTTGTGGGTGGCTCCCATCACCCCTTGGCTCTGCTGGCTGATATACTAGCTTTATTTTCAATATCCAAGTTATGGAAGGAGAACTGCAGTGGCTTCAAGCATAATATTTTCTCCTTTTCGAGTTGAAAGAGGAGAACAATGAAATATTTTCTCAAGTTAAAAAAACAAAACAATCTAGTTGTTTTCTAATAGTTCTGAGTGACATGCCCATCCACGATTCCATCATAGTAGAATGGTTGTACTGTAGGGATTGGCTTGACCTGGGTCACAGGCTGCCCCCCTTAGGACTAAGCCTGCCTAACCTCTCGGACTGAAGTGGGTGACCCAGAGGTCTTCAAACAAAAGCAGAGACTGTGGGCAGAAGGGGATGGAAGCTGGAGAGACAAGGAGAATACATCTCTGCAAGTTCCATTTTCCTCTGGAGGTCTCTGATTTCTAGTCCCGGTTCATACTTTTGCTGAACTGTTTCTAAAAGGTTTAGATTGGTGATATTGTGGACTCCACATTGGCACTGGAATCAGGAGCCTGGGGGTAGAGTCTTCCCTCCCCCAGCTATGTGACTGAGAAAGGTACCCCTCTTCCCAGAGCCTCAGCATCCTTACCTACCAAAGGAAGATTCTGGACACAGTCCTCCCAAATACTTTGTCAGCTCTAGTATGCTGGTTTCTTTGAAAGTCTGTATTGTTCATTTGGGGCTTCCCTGGTGGCTCAGACAGTAAAGAATATGCCTGCAATACAGGATGCCTAGGTTCGATCCCTGGGTTGGGAAGATCCCCTGGAGAAGGGAATGGCTACCCACTCCAAGATTCTTACCTGGAGAATTCTATGGACAGAGGAGCCTGGTGGGCTATAGCCCATGGGCTCACAAAGAGTCGGACATGACTGAGCGACTAATGAACACACATTGTTCAATTAAATGTCCATCCAGAACGGAGAGGCAGTCAAAAAGAATTTCCCCTGGAATGAAAGCTTTAGCAATGAAAGATGTCAGTGTAAATTCCTTCCTGTGTGCTATTTTCCTTCTTCTACTTAATAGAACACCAAAGCACTACATTTTAACTAGGAGTGTTACCACTCTCTTGGTTAATCTTGCAGTGAAATTATTCTATTGCATTTGGGACCACATCCCATATTCCCATAACAATAGGCTGGATAAGCCTTAAGTACAGAAAAGTGATGATCGTTAATATAAAATTTACTGGAAACCCATTCTTCTAAACACTTTGCCCTTCCTTTAAAAAAATTGCTTTTTTGAAAAAAATTTAATCCATCTGATCATGATTTAGTTTCTATTGACTCATCATTTTTCCCTGGCAGAAGTGATTTAACTTCCAGAAAGTATTTAAGGAGTAACTTGACCATTTTTTCCTGCAAGCAAATAGAAAATTGCATTTTATTTTTCCTGTGAACAAATGGATTTTCAACTTGAAGTTTCTAGTCCAAAGATATGAATGCTTGGGCTGATTTAAACAGAAAAAAATGCCCTCTTCTCTCGGTTCATTGAGGAAGCAATGGTAATATCCAGCCGGAAGACACTGGTACTGCTGTGGTAGTCGTTCCCGGCTGTGTGTCCTGAAGGGGGGAGGTCCCCTGCCACGTGCAGAGCATCAGTGCTGGAGGGAATGTCCTTGTCCTCCTCACACCTGGGAGACCTTGTGGTATTTCCTTCTGTTTTGTGGCTGGGTGCACGTGGCCACCAACACCACCGGTAATAAGAGCAAGCATCCACGTGTTGTTACCCACACAGCTGTGCTCGAGAAATGAGCCTGTGAAGGTGGATGGGGAAACCAGCTGGGAAGACACTAGAAAGAGAACCAGCCTGTGGCTCAGAGACCTTGGATCAGGCCTTGCCCCAGCATTGTCTGGCTGTGGGATGCTCTGCAGGTCGCTGACCCCATTTATGGTTTAGTTTCCACAGTTCTTAGCTCATGAATGGAGAATGAGCCTCAGTTCAGTTCAGTTGCTCAGTCGTGTCCTGCCGGGAGTCAGCGTGAGGAATCCCACCCGTGACAAGGTCATGTGGAAGGAAGCCTGACAGAACGCAAGGACATGATCAGGCTTCAGGGGTTCCCCCTGGAATTTCCAAAGCATCCACCCCCCCACCCCCACCCCGCAAGACCAGAGTCTGCCTGCTTTACTGTGTTATGCTTTCCACCTACTCTTCTGTCATTAATGGGGAGCTGTCCCTCCACCACCTTTTTCTGGAAAAAAAATTAATTTAGAGCTTTTAGATAATAAATCTCCTGGGTGTAATACGAGTGTTTCAATCCAAAACCCTTCTGATGGCTTTCTACCCTGCCTGCAGGACTTGTACAGCTGCGCATGTGATTATTTGAAGCCTCCTGACAGCGGGAGGCACAGGAAGCTTAAAACATCCTAGGAATGTAGGGGCTTCCAAGGAGTCAAAATCATTAGAATAGGACCGATTAAAGGTTTCATTGTTGAGCCAATACTTGCTGCCAAATTTTCATATCTTTTACTTGTTGATATAGTTGGTATATAGAAAAAATGAGTAACAATATTAGATCTTTGAGTTAAGTACCTTCTTTGTTATAATCCACTGCGCCTTTGTTCTATAGTGATGTAACTTTAGTGCTTTAAGGAGATGCAGATTAAAGAAAAACACTTCAGGGGAAACGAGGTTAACATTCATTAAGGAAGAGAGCCAAAAGTGTTAGCAAGCCTTTTGGCCAGAAGATGATGTAAATCACCTAAGACTTGTGTATACAACTAGGTATGTAGAGAGAAAAGCCTGGTTTTGACAAGAGTCTGGGCTGCTAATGCTGCATAATGTTGTATTACCCATTGATCTCCATGTACTATCAAAAGTATAAAAAGCCTTCTGAACAATAGAGGCCCAGCCAGTCATTGGAAAGACTGGTTTCCCCGTGTCTCCTCTTTACTCTAACTTCAGGCTGAATTCCCATCTGGGACATGGAGGCTCACTGAATCTACTTACTTGCCCGGGGTTTCTGAGACCCACACGAGAGGGAGCCCAAGGCAGGGCACCCTCCGCTATTCAAGTGGGAGCCTGTGGCCCAACATAGATGGTGCAAGTTCCTTATCTGGAACTTTATTGGTTTTCCACGTAAACCAAGTTAATCAGCCTCTTTTCTCCACTAAATTTTCCCACTACACTATTTCTTCCTGATCTAATCTTATATTAATAAATGAATAAGTTTTTCCTTGCCAACGCCATCCCTGCTTCGAATTCCCTGGATCCACTGGGGCTGGGACCCGGCAGTGTCCAACTCTTTGTGACCCCATGGACTGCAGCATGCCAGGCCTCCCTGTCCATCACCAATTCCCGGAGTTTACTCAAACTCATGACCATGGCATCGGTGATGCCATCCAATCACCTCATCCTCTGTCATCCCCTTCTCCTTCTGCCTTCAATCTTTCCCAGCATCAGGGTCTTTTCAAATGAGTCAGTTCTTCACATCAGGTGGCCAAACTATTGGAATTTCAGCTTCAGCATCAGTCCTTCCAATGAATATTCAGGACTGATTTCCTTTAGGATGGACTGGTTGGATCTCCTTGCCATCCAAGGGTCTCTCAAGTGTCCTCCAACACCGCAGTTCAAAAGCATCAATTCTTGGACACTCAGCTTTCTTTATAGTCCAATTTTCACATCCATACATAACCACTGGAAAAACCATAGCTTTGACTAGACAGACCTTTGTTGGCAAAGTAGTGTCTCTGTTTTTTAATATGCTGTCTAGGTTGGTCATAGCTTTTCTTCCAAGGAGCAAGCATCTTCTAATTTCATGGCTACAGTCACCATCTGCAGTGATTTTCAGGCCCAAAAATAAAGTCTCTCACTGTTTCCATTGTTTCCCCATCTTTTTGTCATGAAGTGGCAGAACCAGATGCCATGATCTTCGTTTTCTGAATGTTGAGCTTTAAGTCAACTTTTCTGTCTCCTCTTTCACTTTCATCAAGAGGTTCTTTAGTTCCTCTTCATTTTCTGCCATAAGGGTGGTGTCATCTGCATATCTGAGGTTATTCATATTTCCCCCAGCAATCTTGATTCCAGCTTGTGGTTCATCCAGCCCAGCATTTCACATGATGTACTCTGCATGTAAGTTAAATAAGCAGGGTGACAATATATAGCCTTGATGTACTCCTTTATAATCTGTTTCATGTCCAGCTCTAACTGTTGCTTCTTGACCACTTCTTGACCTGCATACAGATTTCTCAGGAGGCAGGTCAGGTGGTCTGGTATTCCCATCTCTTTAAGAATTTTCCACAGTTTGTTGTGATCCACACAGTCAAAGGCTTCGCGCCTCAAGAGGTTACTATTAACAGTATGGTACATACATCTCAGTACATTGATTTGGATTTGAAAGACATCTATTTTTTCCTCTAAGTGCACTTTTTCTTGTTGAAGTTTAGTTAATTTACAGTGTTGTATTGGTTTCTGATTCAGTTATATATATAATTTTTTTCAGTGGTAAAGCATCCACCTGCCAATGCAAGAGACTCAAAAGACACAGGTTCAATTCCTGGGTCAGAGAGATCTCCTGGAGTAGGAAATGGTAAACCACTCTAGTATTCTTGCCTGGGAAATCCCATGGACAGAGGAGCCTGGTGGGCTACAGTCCATGCAGTTGCAAAGAGTTGGATACCACTGAGCACACATGCACTGCACCATTACATAGATATATTCTTTATTAGATTCTTCTCCTTATAGGTTATTATAAAGATCAAATATAGTTCTCTACTCTATACAGTAGGACCTTGTTTATCTGTGATGTATATGGTAGTGTGTACATGTTAATCCAAAACTTTTAATTTCTCTTTTTCTCCTCTTTTGTAAATGTGTTTTCTATGTCTGTGAGTCTATTTCTGTTTCGTAAATAAGTTCATTTGTATAAATTTTTTAAATTCCACATATAAATGATATCACATGATATTTGAATTTGCATTTCTCCAGTGATCAGCAGTGTTGAGCATCTTTTCATGTGCTTGTTAGTCATCTGGATATATTTTTTAAAGATATATATGTGTGTGTGTATGTGTGTGTGTGTGTGTGTGTGTGTGTATTCAGGTCTTCTGCCCATTTTTAAGTCAGGTTATTTCTTTTTTTTGATAAGCTGCTTATACATTTTGGACATTAACCCCTTATTGATCATATTATTTGCAAATATTTCCTCCCATTCATTAGGTTGTCTTTTTGCTTTGTCAGTGAATAAGGAATATGTGGAATATATACTTGATGAAATATTACTCAGCCATAAAACGGATGAAATTGTGCCATTTGCAACAACATGGATGGACTTAAAGGAAATTATACTTAGTGAAATAAGTCCCACAGAGAAAGACAAATACTGCCACCATTTATATGCGGAATCTAAAAACTAAACCAAATGAGTGAATATCACAAAACAGCAACAGATTCACAGAAAAAGAGAACAAATTAGTGATGACCAGTAGGAAGAGGGGAGGGGGAGGAACATGACAGGGGTAGGGGATGAGGAGGTAAAAACTGTTATGTATAAAATGAATGTGCTACCAGGTGAATTGTACAGCACAGGGGATATAGTCAATATTTTATAATAACTTTAAGTGGAGTGTAATCTAAAAAATATTGAACCACTATGTTATACATCTGAAACTAATATAATACTGTAAATCAAGTATACTTCGACTAAAAAAATAAAATTCTCAGTTTGATTCTTAGTTCAGTTTCCATGACTTCCTTGCCCTTTGACTCTTATTTGTTGATTCAGTATCTCTCAGCCAGATCAGGACTGTTGTCTTTTTACTGTGGATAAAATACACGCAGACAGTATCACACACAGATGCTACCGAATGGACACAGGGTCCGTTTGGGTTGGCTCTGGCCTTGCTGGGGACACTTCTGTATCAGAGTCGTCTTCTCTGAGGCTGCGGGGCATGGGCAGGAAGCTCATGCAGGAAGATGTTTCGGGGCCGCCCTTGACACTGCCAGGAGCCTTATGTGTCTACAGCTGATACTTGCCCATCCATATTTCTAGCGACTGCCTACACATTCACTAAATGTCCTTTCTAGTTAGTAAGATGGAATGTTTATTTTTCCCGTTTAGCTGAAGGCAGAATTCAGATGATAGAGAGGAGGACTGGTTGGCTGAAGACAGCTGACTTCAGAAGTCCTGTGAGCAGGACTACACCAAGGTGGGCTTTGTGTGGATAACACCATGGACGAAAATGCCTTCCTGTCTCCTGCTGGTTGGCACCTGCCCTTCTCTCCTGGGAAGGACTGTTCCTGCCTGTGTAGACAACAACATAGTGAGTCATAATGCTATCTAAATCTGTGTCCAAAGCTGACCACACTGCTGTGTCCAATACATGAAAAATAAAATTTCATTCCCCATCATTGGTCTCTGCCCTAGAATTCAGGTAGTTACTGTGCTTTCTGCATTCACCATCCCACTGTCGCTCATACTGTCAAGAGTATATTCATTGGCTTAAATAGCTTTGTCATGCATACAGATGCTTTGAGTGAGCGCAGTTATTTAGTAGTTTATATCCACTTTCATTTTGATAGAAGGGAATTGTTCAGCTATGAAATGAGTAAATACCCTTTTCATATGCCCTGTGACAAATACATTGAGTAAAAAGTGCTGTGTTTGTATGCTGTCTGTTTTCCTGAGTAGGAAGCTCATTGTTTCATTGATCATCTCATCGTAGTCCGGTTAATATTGTTCCAAAATCCACTTTCTTGAGCAGTTCCTTCCTGTTTTCTCTAGTGGCCTTTCTCCTCATTCCTGACTCCCCTCCAGCCCCCAGTTCCCACACCTAACTCATAGTTTTCCTCTACTCACTTTGCTCCTTTCTTCCCTTGTCCTTTTCTCTTTGTAGTGGCTGCCCCTGGAATAGGGTTTGACTTACTGGGCAAGTGCTATACCAGCATGTCAGCTGAAGCCCTCTGGGGAAATTGCACTGGTTTATGGTATGTGTTGTATGAGATCAGATAAGGAAGAAGACATCAGTGTTGCTTGTTTCCCACAAAAAATGTTTAGCATAAGAATTTAGATGTATATTATTGCATTTGTTTTTAGCATCAAAGATTATTACAGTAGAGAACAAGATGTAAAGAAACAGTGCTGGATTCAGACTGACATAGTCTTTCCAAAAACTCACTGTGTCTTATTCCTTTCCAACCTGCCTCTGACTGTCCAAATTTACAATGATCTTTCCCCAGTGTTTTCTGTAAGGTTGACCCCTGTCTCTGAACCATCGTGGCTTCTGGAGGATCATCCACAGTGGAGGGACCTGCTGGCCATTTGGGCCTTACCCCCAAGCCTGAGCTGGGCCCCGCTGGCGACTTCTGGATGTCAAATCCCTTTCCAGCCACCACTGTGCCTTGTTGGGGATGGGCTTCAATCTCTGAGAGCTGTAATTGCATCCAGTGACAACAAGAGTGCTTGGGTTTCAGAGGAGCCTCTCCTCAAAGCTTCATGTTTCTGCAGCTTAACATGAGCCTCTGTGCTCTGCTTTCCCTTCCCCGTGGGTCTATATTTTCCTGCAACACTATCTCATTATGCAGCTTTATATTTTTCCCATTCAAGAGACTGTTTGTCTTCATCAGCGCCAGCTTAGTGATGTGTCTGCTTTGATTTTAAAATGATTTAGCCCAACCTGGCTGATGTCTCCCCATTTTAGAAAACAGCAAAGACATTACTTCCTTTCTCTGATTTCTTAAAGAGGCCCTGCCCCCAAACAAAACCCACTTAAATTATGGTTTCCTGTAAACATTTTTAAAAAGAGCAAAAGAAAGATATATGAAGTTAAAGGTCAGTTCAGTCAGTCAGTTCAGTCGCTCAGTCGTGTCCAATTCTTTGCGACCCCATGAATCGCAGCATGCCAGGCCTCCCTGTCCATCACCATCTCCCCAGAGTTCACTCAGACTCATGTCCATCGAGTCCGTGATGCCATCCAGCCATCTCATCCTCAGTCGTCCCCTTTTCCTCCTGCCCCCAATCCCTTCCAGCATCATAGTCTTTTCCAATGAGTCAACTCTTTGCATGAGGTGGCCAAAGTACTGGAGTTTCAGCTTTAGCATCAGTCCTTCCAAAGAAATCCCAGGGCTGATCTCCTTCAGAATGGACTGGTTGGATCTCCTTGCAGTCCAAGGGACTCTCAAGAGTCTTCTCCAACACCACAGTTCAAAAGCATCAATTCTTTGGCGCTCAGCCTTCTTCACAGTCCAACTCTCACATCCATACATGACCACAGGGAAAACCATAGCCTTGACTAGATGGACCTTAGTCAGCAAAGTAATGTCTCTGCTTTTCAATATACTATAGGTAATTGGGATAAGAAATATCATCTTACAAATATGTGAATCCTTCCCCTTTCCACTACCATCAAAATCCCAGTGTATTTGTCAGGGCATCCTTGCTTACAAATAGGAGAACCCTGATTCAGATGGGCTCAGACGAGATCTGTCACTTGACAGCCTGGAGCTCCATGGGCAGGGCGGGCTCTGGGGGGACACTGGGGTCCAGCCCTGTGCCTCTGGGCTCTTCTGCTCTGGTTCAGGCTGATGCTCACCCTGTTACAGGGTGGTTGTCAATGGCAACCATGACAGCTGCTGCTGCTTGGAGGTGAGAGAGGGAGATGCCGCAGAGCAGAGGAAGGGAGGAGACAGCAGTGGGGAGGTGAGGGGGAAAATAAAGATGTGGGAAGGGGGAGGAAGGGCTGCACAGACTGAATTAGAAGAGAATTTTCTGGACTTAGAAGGAAGAGGAGAGACCCTTTAGAACTTTAGCTATGCACATGTAAGATACTGACAGTACAAGAAATGGGGAAGAACACTTGAAAGAAGTTTATCTTTGGGTTGTAAATACACACTCCTTTGGTATTTTCACAAAGGACTTTAGATTTCCATTGAATTTCAATTATTTTGGTTGCTGGAGGGGGGCAGCTAGTCAAGGTTGGTTTGCTCAGCACTTCTGCCATTCACTGTTACAGAAAAGTTGGCCATACCATTTATCATCCACACAGGGCCCTTGAGGCTGCAAGGGGGCCGTGCTAGTGATAGCGCCCGTACTGCAGTGTAAACCAGGAGTCCAGGCACACGAAGACACGGTCTGTACCAATATCCGGCACATAGTTGTAGTTAGGAACGCTGCTATTAACACTGCAAAGTAGGTGCTCCAGCTCCCAGCCTCCTCTGCACCTGGTGCGGTCAGGTTTCATGGCTGTGGTCTGTGAGGAGAGCCGGAAAGCCCTGCAGAGGTCTTGCCTCCCTCAGTGAATGAGCACTCGGGGAAAACCATGGTTTCCGTGCCTCCCACATACATGGTGCCCAAACAGGCATCAGCATTTGTGTGGGCATTAGGATGAACAGCAATGCCAGGACAGTGACGAGAAAGATGAGAGGACAGAGGTATTGGTGGTTTCTTGGACCAGATGCACAGGTCTGGTCTACTCACCTCCTGACTTCCTATACCAGGAAAAACTGAACTCTTTCTTGTCTAAGCCAATCCACTATGATTTTTGTTTCTCATACCCAACTCAATTATGCTGATACATAAACTGTTTTTTTTTTTTTTTTTAAATGTCAGGTTGCAGTAAAATGGACCTATAAGGCAAGGAGGCTTATGTGGCAAAAACATATATGCCTTTTCTGTTGTAAAGGAACTGTCCATTAGTTGAGAAGAGCATCTAAATCTTTCCCTGCAGTTGTGTTTTATTATTGTGGACATTTTCAAACACACACAAAAGAAGAGATAATAGTAGGATGAGCCTCAAAATATCCATAACTGAACTTCAGTGATGATCGTTTTATTATTATTGTGTGTGTTTTTCTAAGCAAGTTTTAAAGTGATCCACAGCTGGAGAAAGAAAGGGAAAATTTTGAATAATTTGCCGAGATAACAAGGAACTCTGATCAAAAGTGAAGTTAACTCGTAGACTGCTGACTCTGGGCAATGCTGGGCCGTGTGAATCTCTGCTAAAAACACACACGCAAGTAAGCACTCTGTCACTGTCTGGCCTGTAGATGAGGAAAGGAGCAGAGCCCTGGAAGGCCTCGCGGTCTTCACTCGTCCTGTGGCCCTAGACACTGGACTTCAGTCCTGTAAGCTCCGCTGACTCCTTTGTGGGAGGCAGGTCACTTCATGGCAGTGGAGAGATGAACAAGATAGTGACTATTAAGTCCATGTGCAGTAACTGAAACGCCCGAGTGCTCAGTGTTGTAGTTTAGTCATGTCCAACTCTTTTCTGACCCCATGGACCGTAGCCCATCAGGGATTCTCCAAGCAAGAATACTGGAGTGGGTTGCCATTTTCTTCTCCAGGGGATCTTCTTGACCCAGGGATCGAACTGTGTCTCCTGCATGGCAGGGGGACACTCTACCACTGAGCCACCGGGGAAGCCTGAGGTGCTCAATAGTTGGTCACTATTGCTGGTATGCAGATAACACCACCCTTATGACAGAAGGTGAAGAAGAACTAAAGAGCCTCTTGATGAAAGTGAAAGAGGAGAGGGAAAAAGTTGGCTTAAAGCTCAACATTCAGAAAACTAAGATCATGGCATCTGGTCCCATTACTTCATGGCAAATAGATGGGGAAACAGTGGAAACAGTGGCTGATTTTATTTTGTGGGGCTCCAAAATCACTGTAGATGGTGACTGCAGCCATGAAATTAAAAGATGCTTACTCCTTGGAAAGAAAGTTATGACCAACCTAGGCAGCATATTGAAAAGCAGAGACATTACTTTGCCAACAAACGTCACTCTAGTCAAGGCTATGGCTTTTCCAGTAGTCATGTATGGGTGTGAGAGTTGGACTATAAACAAAGCTGAGCACCAAACAATTGATGCTTTTGAACTGTGGTGTTGGAGAAGACTCTTGAGCATCCCTTGGACTGCAAGGAGATCCAACCAGTCCCTCCTAAAGGATATCAGTCCTGGGTATTCACTGGAAGGACTGATTTTGAAGCTGAAACTCCAATACTTTGGCCACCTGATGCAAAGAGCTGACTCATTGGAAATGACCCCGATGCTGGCAAAGATTGAAGGCAGGAGGAGAAGGGGATGACAGAGGATGAGATGATTGGATGGCATCACTGATTCAATGGACATGGGTTTGGGTAAACTCTGGGAGTTGGTGATGGACGGGGAGGCCTGGCATGCCGCAGTTCATGGGGTCGCAAAGAGTCAGACACAACTGAGCGATTGAACTGAACTGATTGCTGTTATTGTCATTAACTTGGTTTTAATTTGTGTGAGTTTCTTCTTTTTCTTTGAGGCTGAGTGGTGAGTGGGGAAGTCTATAGAACCACCAAAAAATAAGGTAGAAAAGTGTCCAATTGCATAAGCCTCATGAAATGATATGTTAGAGAAAGTCAGGACCCCGCTCCATTCTCAGAGACTCGGTTTCTTCTCCCAAATAGTAGGGCCCTGGGGAAAGATGGATACCTGGCTGTGGGTCTCTGTTTTCGAGGATCCAGAGGAACAGGGTCCAGGGTCCAGCGTTGAGTGCCTGGAGGGATGCTAATTTCCTAGATCAGAAAGAAGTTTCTTATAACTGGATCATGAAAAAAAATCATTTGGTTTTGGAGATTTAGAAATATTTTAACAAAGTCATTTTTGTTTTGAAATTCTCACACAGACTGAGTCTGAAGTCCTCAAATTGAATGCGCTAGAGTTCTGTCTGGGGAGGCCTTACAAATAGCTGTGAGAAGAAGAGAAGCAAAAGCAAAGGAGAAAAGGAAAGATATGAGCGTCTGAATGCAGAGTTCCAAAGAATAGCAAGAAGAGATAAGAAAGCCTTCCTCAGTGATCAATGCAAAGAAATAGAAGAAAGTAACAGAATGGGAAGACTAGAGATCTCTTCAAGAAAATCAGAGATACCAAGGGAACATTTCATGCAAAGATGGGCTCGATAAAGGACAGAAATGGTATGGACCTAACAGAGGCAGAAGATATTAAGAAGAGGTGGCAAGAACACAGAAGAACTGTACAAAAAAGATCTTCATGACCAAGGTAATCACGATGGTGTGATCACTCATCTAGAGCCAGACATCCTGGAATGTGAAGTCAAGTGGGCCTTAGGAAGCATCACTATGAACAAAGCTACTGGAGGTGATGGAATTCCAGTGGAGCTGTTTCAAATTCTGAAAGATGATGCTGTGCTGTGAAAGTGCTGCCTGCACTCAATATGCCAGCAAATTTGGAAAACTTAGCAATGGCCAGAAGACTGGAAAAGGTCAGTTTTCATTCCAATTCCAAAGGAAGGCAATGCCAAAGAATGCTCAAACTACCACACAATGCACTCTTCTCACATGCTAGTAAAGTAATGCTCAAAATTCTCCAAGCCAGGCTTCAGCAATATGTGAACTGTAAACTTCCAGATGTTCAAGCTGGTTTTAGAAAAGGCAGAGGAACCAGAGATCAAATTGCCAACATCTGCTGGATCATTGAAGCAAGAGAGTTCCAGAAAAACATCTATTTCTGCTTTATTGACTATGCCAAAACTTTGAGTGTGTGGATCACAATAAACTGTGGAAAATTCTGAAAGAGATGGGAATACCAGACCACCTGACCTCCCTCTTGAGAAACCTATATGCAAATCTGGAAGCAACAGTTAGAATTGGACATGGAACAACAGACTGGTTCCAAATAGGAAAAGGAGGACATCAAGGCTGTATATTGTCACCCTGCTTATTTAACTTCTATGCAGAGTACATCATGAGAAACCCTGGACTGGAAGAAGCACAAGCTGGAATCAAGACTGCTGGGAGAAATATCAATAACCTCAGATATGCAGATGATACCACCCTTATGGCAGAAAGTGAAGAGGAACTAAAAGCCTCTTGATGAAAGTGAAAGAGGAGAGTGAAAAAGTTGGCTTAAAGCTCAACATTCAGAAAACGAAGATCATGGCATCTGGTCCCATCACTTCATGGCAAATAGATGAGGAAACAGTGGAAACAGTTCAGTTCAGTTCAGTCTTTCAGTCGTGTCCCACTCTTTGTGACCCCATGAATCACAGCACACCAGGCCTCCCTGTTCATCACCAACTCCCCGAGTTCACTCAGACTCATGTCCATCGAGTCCGTGATGCCATCCAGCCATCTCATCCTCTGTCGTCCCCTTCTCCTCCTGCCCCCAATCCCTCCCAGCATCAGAGTCATTTCCAGTGAGTCAACTCTTCGCATGAGGTGGCCAAAGTACTGGCGTTTCAGCTTTAGCATCATTCCTTCCAAAGAAATCTCAGGGTTGATCTCCTTCAGAATGGACTGGTTAGATCTCCTTGCTGTCCAAGGGACTCTCAAGAGTCTTCTCCAACACCACAGTTCAAAAGCATCAATTCTTTGGCGCTCAGCCTTCTTCACAGTCCAACTCTCACATCCATATATGACCACAGAAAAACCATAGCTTTGACTAGACGGACCTTAGTTGGCAAAGTAGTGTCTCTGCTTTTGAATATACTATCTATGTTGGTCATAACTTTTCTTCCAAGGAGTAACCATCTTTTCATTTCATGGCTGCAGTCACCAACTGCAGTGATTTTGGAGCCCCTCATAATGAAGTCTGACACTGTTTCCACTGTTTCCCCATCTATTTCCCATGAAGTGATGAGACCAGATGCCATGATCTTTGTTTTCTGAACGTTGAGCTTTAAGCCAAGTTTTTCACTCTCCTCTTTCACTTTCATCAAGACGCTTTTAGCTCCTCTTCACTTTCTGCCATAAGGGTGGTGTCACCTGCATATCTGAGGTTATTGATCTCTCTCCCAGCAATCTTGATTCCAGCTTGTGTTTCTTCCTGTCCAGCGTTTCTCATGATGTACTCTGCATATAAGCTAAATATGCAGGATGACAATACACAGCCTTGACATACTCCTTTTCCTATTTGGAACCAAATCAGACTTTATTTTGGGGGTTTCCAAAGTCACTGCAGATGGTAACTGCAGCCATGAAATTAAAAGATGCTTACTCTTTGGAAGGAAGTTATGACTGACCTATATAGCATATTGAAAAGCAGAGACATTACTTTGCCAACAAAGGTCCATCTAATCAAGGTTATGGTTTTTCCAGTAGTCATGTATGGATGTGAGAGTTGGACTGTGAAGAGAGCTGAGCGCCGAAGAATTGATGGGTTTGAACTGTGGTGCTGGAGAAGATTCTTGAGAGTCCCTTGGACTGCAAGGAGATCCAACCAGTCCATCCTAAAGGCGATCAGTCCTCGGTGTTCTTTGGAAGGAATGATGCTAAAGCTGAAACTCCAGTACTTTGGCCACCTCATGTGAAGAGTTGATTAATTGGAAAAGACTCTGATGGTGGGAGGGATTGGGGGGCAAGTGGAAAAGGAGATGACAGAGGATGAGATGGCTGGATGGCATCACCGACTCAATGGACATGAGTTTGAGTGAACTCTGGGAGTTGGTGATGGACAGGGAGGCCTGGTGTGCTGCAATTCATGGGGTCGCAAAAAATCAGACACGACTGAGAGACTGAACTGAACTGAACTGAGAGTTCTGTGTCATTAAATCTCACTTGGGGTCTCCCCTTCATGGTGATGGGAGAGAGCAGCATACCACATCCCCAGAGAGCCCACGCGTGTCTGGGCAACAGGCCTGCCTCAGTGCCAAGTGCATCTTCCATGGATTGGAGGGTATCTGAGTTTGGTTCCCTGGTATCATAGACCAAGCAAGATAAGGATAGGGCTGCATGTTAGGGCTGGACTCTCCAGAGAGAGAGGGCAGGGAGGGAAGGGGATGAAGAAGCAAAAGGTGCGTGGTGAGGATGTGGTGGCACCTGGAGTCTGGCTTCTGCCCGATCCCAGGGGGAGCCCTGGAACAGGGTGTGTACCCCTGACTTGAGCCCTTCTCAGGGCAAGAGGACTGGGCCCCCAGGTCACCCAGTCAATGGCTGTGGCGTGTCCCCATTTGGGAGGGGCAGGTGTAGTCTCTCATGTGCTCCCCTTGTCTGATGACACTTCTCCAGCGAGTTGGTGGGAGAGGGAGCTGTGTGCCATTAGCAGCATCATTCCCGACATGTGGGGAGGGGGTGTACCAGCCTAACACAGGGGATCGAGGAGAGACCCCAGCAGAGTCCCCCACAGGTGATGTCTCATTTGAAGTTCGCTCTGTGTCCTTCATGCTGCTTTGACTGAGAATTCACTTTGGACAGAGGGGTTAAACCTTGAAAGATGTTCCTTCTCAAGTTTGATTAGAACATGGGTGCTCTCCTAAGAGGGGGAAAGTTTACCCTCCTAAGAGGGTAAAGCCCTTGGCTTTAGTTGTTTTTACTATAACTTCACTTAAATATATATAAACTCAATAGTTTCAATAAACATCTTATGCTTACATTTCTTAAAAAAGTGTGAAATCAAAAGAAATTGCAAATGAATTTCTTAAAGTATAAGGCCATTAAAAATCAAATTAGGCTATAAAACCAATGAGATGGATGGTGGTGTTTGGCTGAAACTAACTTGCCATTTCAAGATAAACTGTGACTGTGCGATGGCCCAGGTAGTCTCACGTTTCACACGGCCTCTGCTGTAGGATGCTGGGCACAGGGCCCACTTTCCATCACTCTCTGTAACAGAGTTTCCCTAAAGCTTGGGCTGCAGGGATGGTAAGAAGGAATTATTCAGCATTCCCGTGCAGATGGTCTCTATTCCTGTTATCAGTCCACAGTCATCAAAGGCATACCTCTTGGCACCATTGTGATCACCAATGCAAAATCAGACATGTCATTTGAATGTCGCGTTTGCCCTTTGTCGGTCAGTCATCCATAACACACTTACACAGCCTTATCAAAATCAAAGTGTGGTATTTTAAAAACCATTTAAAGAGCTCTTGTAGAGCATGTAGCACTTGATATTAAGCAGCATCTCTTTCCCACGAAGAGGGGCCATGTACATGTAAGTGTGCCTGTGTGCTGACACTGGGGACCCCCGAGAACGCACCCTTGGTCCTGTGCTCGGGACAGGAGGATGGAGATGAGGGGGGTCGGCATGGAGAGTGAACAAGCGCCGGTCTGCAGGGCCCATGGGTGTGCCCCGGGCCCTGTATCTCATTACAGCATTGGCCGTTTAAGGACACCCCTTGGGCAAACCGCTGATGGGACACAGTGAAAACCCAGGGAGCCGTGTGTGCACGAATGCTTAGTCACGTCCGACTGTTTGTGGCTCCATGGACTGTAGCCTGCCAGTTTCTTCTGTCCTTGGGATTCTCCAGGCAAGCATACTAATGCCCTCCTTCCGGGAATCTTCCCAACCCAGGGATTGAACCCGAGTCTCGGTGTCTCCTGCGTTCTTTACCACCAGTGCCACCCGCCTCAGGGAGCTGCGAGCTCCTGCAGAGAGTCCAACAAGGCTGTTGGGAGACTGGGGCTCCTGGTGCATCCTGGCTGATGGTGAGTGAGCATCACCGTGGTGCCTGCAGGCTGTTCTAACTGCAAAAGCGCAGGGACCCAGAGAGCGTGTGCCACTGCCAAGAAAGAGTCCTGTCTTCCTCACCTCCACATGCTCCCTGAGAACAAATCCCATTTCCTGAGGCAATCTGAGCACCACCTGAGCTAGCGGCTTAATGGAGACAGAAAAGGAAGAAGTCTTCTGTCCTAGGTTGGGTGAAGTCTGCTTCCAGATTCAGGAAGAACTACACACTCAGAGAGCCCAGGGTGAGCCTTGGGGGATAAGTAGAGCCTTGGGGGAGGGGACAGGCCTTAAAATCCACTCTTTCAACACAGAGGTCAAAGCACAGAGGAAGCCAAGAGGACACCTGCAGGGCCACCCTCTTCCAGATCACCATCTAATTTAACACTGGAGAAGGAGGATTCAGAGAGGGTGACTTGTTCAAGGTCTCACGCACTGAACAAATATTTAGGGACCGGTGTCCACTAAAGGCTGGACACCCTGCCATGTACTAGATACAACAGGTAGTCACCAGCCCTCAGGAAGCTTGGAGTTTAAAAGGGAGAGGCAGGTGAGTAACCAGATGGTGATGATGCGGTGACAGCGTGGGGGGCGGGGGGGCATGCGTGGGAGGCCCTCAGCGGGAGCTCCCTGGAGGAGGCGGGCAAATCCCACAGTGAACGCAGGGCTCCTGGCTGTTTCTGTGCTGGCCTCGCTGCCCAGAGCTCGGCAGGGAGTGGGAGGCCAGGGGCTGATTGCTCCCCAACAGTGGATGAGCAGCAAGAGATCCCAGGAGAAACTCCAGGTTCTTTCAGGAGCATCGATTGAAAGAAGGAAGCTCCTGGCAACATTCTCAGACAGTGTCTTCTACTTCAATTCCACACCATGACCAGAAGGCTGCCTAGCTCTCCCTTCACAAGAATCTGTAACTCTCAGTTTTCTTCCATATAAATCCAACCCTCTGCTGACTTTTAAGACCTAGGCCACCCCAGCTGTCTTATCTCACAGGGTTTCCCAGGTGGCTCAGCAGTAAAGAATCCACCTGCCAATGCAGGAGACACGGGTTCGATCTCTGAAGAAGGGAATGGCGACCCACTCCAGTACTCTTGCCTGGAGAATTCCATGGACAGAGGAGCCTGGCGGGCTGCAGGCCACGGGGTCACAGAGAGTCAGACGTGACTGAGCGACTAAGCCCTCCGCTCTCCCCTGACTGCTCCCAGTAGGATCCTTCCATTCATTCAAATCGCAGGTGTCGAAATGATCCTGCCTGGTACTTAACTCTAACATTTATCTGGAAGTGACTGAAGCCACGAGGTAGGATGTGAAGTACATGAGAAGAAACTTGCTCCTTAACATGTGGTCCCTGGACCAATAGCATCAACATCACCTGGGAGTTTCTTAAAAATTGTAAAATGCTAGTTGCTAGCCCAGAATCAGACTGAAGTCCAACAAGGTCCTCAGGTGATTCTTGTGCATATTAAACTTTTAAGAATATTCTAAAGAAAGAGTCTAAGTAGAATTGAATTCTAAATGCCGTACAAGTGAGTTAATTTGTAAGATGGCATCACATTGCTCACTTTTATTAATCTTAAATTTTAAAAACCCAAAACTTGTATGAACAGGGTTTTTTGATCATTGTTGATTGACAATTACAGCATTTTGACAGTTAATTTGAGTAACACAGGCATTATTACTACCTTTGTAAAGGCATACTCAGGATTCATAAAATGAATTTTTAAACCAGCAACTAAGTAGAAATATATTTTCAACACAAAAACATGTAAACACTTTATAAAATGTTTAGAAAATTATTGATGTATTCAAAATATAAATGCTAAATACACATGAACAGATTACAATTAATAAACACATATTATCCAAAAGCACATTGCATGAGAAAGAAATGATAATGAATCATGAAAAATTTGAAAATGTCATTTGCTCTTTGTAAACAAAGAGCTAAATCTGAAAGCAAAATCAAGGCAGCGCGTGTTAATGCTGTGTATCGAGGAACTGTGAGCACATCTTTGGACAAATTTAGCTACTGCCATGGCTCTGGCGTGTTCTTGTCAGGAATATATCCCTGGTGGCTCAGCTGGTAAAGAACCCGCCTGCAATGTATGAGACCCCATTTCAATTCCTGGGCTGGGCAGATTCACTTGGAGAAGGGAAAGGCTACCCACTCTAGTATTCTGGCCTGGAGAATCCCATGGACTGTATAGTCCATGGGGTCACAAAGAGTTGGACACGACTGAGGGGCTTTCATTTTCATCTTCAAATGACTTTATAATTGTGTCTCCTGTTTGAGGGAAACTCCTTGGACAACTTTTGGAAACCAGTCATATAAATATATATGTGTAAAACTGATGTTTATTTATACACATATATACTTATATGACTTTGATTATGTTGAAAATATATCTAGAGAGACAGAGAGAGAAGAGGGTTGAGAGAGAGTTGTATTTTTTTGTCTCAAAGAAAGCATTTGGGGTTTATCTGTGTTGTCTTTGGTTTTATCTTGTACTCCTGATACTCTAAGTAGAGGTAGTCACCTGTTCCAATTTCATAACTGTCAGATTTAGACACCACTTGTTCCAAAAGCCTTTGAACTAGATAAGAATTATTCTTGTGGATGAGGCTTTATCAATTGTTATTTTCTTCCTCTCCTTGAGGATTCTGGAGCTTTAGCAAAATGCTTTCTAAACAGGAAAGCTTTCTTCAACACGAAATTTGAATGCAGCAGAGAACTCCTTCTATATGCAATCAATATGCAAATCATCTTCAGAATTATTTAAATTTTAAAGCAGTGGTGTTACACTAGTAAGAAATGGCTGAATTTTGGATAGCATATATCAGAAAACTAAAATACCAGAACCAATAATGATTATAATCAGCAATATTGACAAATCAGGCGGAGGTCACTGTCAACAGACTTACTGAAATAGAAGAGCAGGAGATCATTGGAGAAAATGACATTGTGGGAACTCTTTTCCCAGCTTTAACTGAGCAGAAATTTTCCATTTATTCACCCTGAATGAAAATAAATTTTTGAGACAAATCACTCTAATTTTGAATTCAAGTCTAAGATGCCTAGAGCAATGACAATATGCCCATGCTTGCCACAGGGAAATCTGCTAGGGAAAGTCATTTATCTCCAATCCAAACTTCATCAATTCATATTTTTAACTAACTTCAGACTAGTACCTGCAGGAACCAAACTTAGGTTAAATTTTTTTTTTTTTAAAATCATAGGAAATGTTTACAAAAGCCTCCATTTGTGTTCCTTTCCTGTATTCTTCTAATTATCTTGGTATTTTTATGGAGTATAGTGGTTTTCTAGAAATGAAACCTTATTGCATTTACCTTTAGGAAATAGGAGTTTACGTTATAATGGTATGACTTATAGCCTTCTTCCAACATCAAATTTAGCTGCAAATTGAAGGTCTGGTGAAGGTTGCCACTGTTATGGGTGCTGATATACATCTTTACTGTTCTCTTCATAGAGTTACGGGGAAAACCCTTAGGGGTGACTAGGAAGAGCCTGTGACTTCTGGGTTTCCTTTCTTCCAGGCTCTGCTGGTCTCTCTGTGTCCCACTGGGCACCCCTGGAGGCAGAATTAGTTAAAGGCATCAATCCGGTGACCGCATGATCTGCTTCTGAATCCCGCATCTGCTATTTACGGGCAAGTTTGTAAACCATCTACTTGCTCATCTGTCAAGTGAGGAGACCCCCCCCCACTGCTTCTCCCCCAGGGCTGGTTACGGACTGAAGGATAACAGTGGAAATCTATGCTAAGTGCTCTGCAGGTGTTTGTTACTGTTCTATAAGCCAGGAGATGCTGATTAGGCACTTCTATTCCTTCTCTCTGTCCCCAGGAAGATCTTAGGGAAAAAAAAGCAACATTCTTCATCCGTATCCTTGGCTGCGTCGGGTCTTAGCTGTGGCATGTGGGATTTCGATCTTCACTGTGGCATGCATATCTTTGGAAGCAGCAGGGTGTGGCAGAAAGGACCCCAGTGCTGGGATCACACAGACTGAAGCTCTACTCCCCCTCCTATTAGCTGTTAATCAAGGCTGTATCGATAAAGCCCTCTCGACATCAGTCTCCTCATTTGGAAGGAACAATAATACCTACCTCAGAAAGACTTGAGGGATATTCAATTAGTTAGCAAAATAATTAGTAAAGAATGTATTAGAAATAGCAGAGTTAATCAGTCATATCTGACTGTCTGTGACCCCATGGACTGTAGTCCACCAGGCTTCTCTGTCCATGAGCTCTTCCAGGCAAGAATACCGGAGTAAGTTGCCATTCCCTTCTGCAGAGGATCTTCCCTACCCAGGGATCAAACCCAGGCTTCCTGCATTGCAGGCAGGTTGTTTACCATCTGAGCTACAGGGAGGTTGGTGCAAGCGTAATTGTGGTTTCAGACCGTGAATTTTAAATCATTGTAACTAGGCTCAAATACATCTTTATTAATCAAAATAGGAACTATCACAATCAACACATTTTTGCCAATGAGAAATAAGTTGGTTTATTCCTGTAGCATAAAAATCCATGCTTGAGGATTCGATGAACTCCTGGAAAGCATTTTCTGCATTCTGCTGGTTGTGGGAGTGTTTTCCCTGCAAAAAGTTGTCGAGATGCTTGAAGAAGTGGTAGTCGGTTGGCAAGAGGTCACGTGAATATGGCAGATGAGGCAAAACTTTGTAGCCCAGTTTGTTGAGCTTTTGAAGCATTGGTTGTGCAGTTGGGTATTGTCAGGGAGAAGAATTGGGCCCTTTTTGTTAACCAATACTGGCTGTAGGTGCTACAGTTTTCAGTGTATCTCATCAATTTGTTGAGCATACTTCTTGGTTTCACTGGGTTTCAGAAATGGTTTCACTGGGATTCAGAAAGCTGTAGTGCACCAGACAAGCAGCAGGCCACCAAACAGGGACTGTGACCTCTTTTGGTGCAGCCTGGCTTTGGGAAGCGCTTTGGAGCTTCTCGGTCCAACCACTGAGCTGGTCGTCGCTGGTTGTCTTTCATCACATGTCACAGTCCAATCGAGAAATGGTTCATTGTTGTTTTACAGAGTAAAAGAAGATGACTGACACTTCACAATGATGATTTCTTTGATTTTTGATCAGCTCATGAGGTGCCCATTTATTGAGCTTTTTCCTTTCCAATTTTCTTCAAATGCCAAAGGACAGAATGGTTGAAGTTGAGTTCTTAGGCAACGTCTCATGTGGTTGTAAGAGGATCAGCTCTGATGATTGCTTTCCATTGGTCATTGTCACCTTCGATAGCCGACGACTGTGCTCCTCATCTTCAAGGCTCTCATCTCCTTTGCAAAACTTCTTGCACCACTGCTGCACTGTATATCTGTTAGCAATGCCTGGGCCAGAGGCGCTGTTCATGTTGCAAGTTGTCTCCTCTGCTTTACGATCCATTTTGAATTCCAGTAAGAAAATTACTCAGTTTTGCTTTTTGTCTAACATCATTTCCATAGTCTAAAATAAATATAAGATAAACTGCAATTAATAACTCATTGGCAAAAAATCGTAAAGTGAGAATGTGCATTAAAATGGCGTATAACATAACCACATTTATTTATTCATAAGAATGTATTCCAGTATCAAAGGCAAATTTCAACAATGCAAAAACCACAATTGCTTTGCACCCACCTAATAGCATTTACCTGGCTAGTTGGTCAAAATGGTCAACAAAGGTCAATTTTCCTCCTTTTCTGTCCTCATAGACACATTCCGTGATTCATTTTGTCCTGGTTTTTGCTTCCCCAGATAACCTTTCATCACTCTCCAGTTTCCTTTTCCTCTACAAACTTACCATACCCATATATTTCTTTAAATCCCAGCTCTTCTCTGGGCCAGCATGGATGTCAATTCAGTTCAGCTGGGGCGTTAGCTGGTCTGGAAGTTAGATCTTCCAGCAGAGATCTGCCTTTGAGAGACTGGGAGAGAGGAGGAGCCTCTGGGTGTGTGTGTGTGGGGGGTGTGGTGTATATGTGTGTGGCAGGGGGTGGTGTGTGTGTTTCATCTATCTACACATTCAGCTGAAACTCACTGAGATCTCACCATTACACTGAAGGCATGCTTCACATGGTCTCACCAAACAAGTGAAGTTTCTAGGAAGAAAGCCAGAACCTAGCCCAGGTCCCTAGCCTGGCAGTATTCATCTGTTCTGATGGTGGGGGCTGGGGGGAGTAGAGATTCATAAGCAGGTACTTAGACGGCAATAAGATACACACAAAGGGCGGGCAGGAGCGTTAGGGAGGGAGCAGCTGGTCACATCTTTAGAGGAAGCAAGGCTTCCTGAGGCTTGCAGGATGCACAAGAGTTAGCCCAGTGGGAAAGGGGAGGACGAGGATGAGGTGGACTGGAATGTTGGGGCAGGTGGGTCAGCAGGAGCAGAGCACCAAAGCAAGACACAGCTTCAGGGCAGCCTGGCCACTGAAGAAGGGAGAGAAGAAAGCCTGAGCCTCTGGAGAGAGCAAGGGGCAGCGCTGAGGCTGCACCCAGGAAGCCAGGGCGCAGGATGCACTTGAGGTTGAGCTCTCCAGATTTGGACTGCAGACTTCTCTGAGGCTCCCCTCAACTCTCTCAGGGCAATCTTTCCCTCTGCCATAGTTTCCCTCAGGCTCTTTCTCTTGATATATGATCAGCACAATTTTTAATTGGTATAGAATTTTGCCACCAAAGTCTGAAAACCTGTTTTCACCCTTGAGGCATTAGCTCCCTCCCCCGAGGCAGTTCTAGAAGGCCCTGTCCCCCTGCATGGAGGCAGGAGGGGAAAGAAAGGGAAAAACAATGGCTTTTTATACCTTAAAAATGCGGTTAAGAGAAAACACCATCAAAAATAAAACCAGCAACAAAGTCACCATTTTCCTCTTTTGGGAAAGCCATTGGTCAAAAAGGAACGGCAAATGCATACAAACCAAAATGTTTTTGGAGTTAATAACTGTAAATATTAATTAACATTGTATCCTTTGATCTTAACAGTGTGCATGTCAGTCTGTGTGAGAGAGGGTACGTTTTTGTTTTTATCCCATCCTTAGTTTTGTAGTTTCGAGCATGTACCTTGCAGTCTTTGTAAAGGTATCCGACCAGTGGGCTCACAAAAGCAGAGAGAAAATGAGACAGCAAAATTAGAGTGAATCAACGACCTGACTCAGCTTAAGTTCGTGGTGTCAATGATGCTGCGTTTCCTCCAAAAGAAACGAAGGCAGTTTGCACTGTTCTGAGATAGAATAGAGACGTTCCTGGCAAGGGACATGTCATGCCACCAAATGTGTGTTTGCTGTTTGTGTTTGTTTGATATTTTCACTCAATATTGACATCTTGCTGATTAGGGCCTCAGGTGAGTGTTACCTTCCTTTCTGTGGTCTGTTGACCCAAATGCCAGTAGATCAAACGTTTCATGCCATCTTGTAAGCACTTTGGGCAAGAAGAATTCCAGGACTGAGATTCATGTTTTCTAACTGGAGAGCTGACGTTCAGAGCGTATCTGTGTCTGTGGTCAGGTAAGAAGGTGAAAGGGTGGGATCCGGCTTGCGAGAGGGTGTGTATTCCCTCTGAGCATCACGGTGGGGTCACAATGCTGTCCCTACGTGAATCGTGCCACAGAGACCAAGGCTGTGGTCTCATAGCCCTCCTTTCGCTTCTCTGCCTTCATCTGTATGATGATGAGCCTGGCTCGGGCCAGGGGTCAGAAGCACAAACACCTCCATGGGCAGGACAGATGCAGGACCATAAACATGCACACTCCGATGCACCACAGCGCCACCGCTTGTTTTCTTCACACGCACAAAAACAGCGGTGTTGAAGTTCCGGTCTCTTTCACAGATCGTTAATCTTTTCATTGGCATCCTTTCCACACGCCAGTCATGGCTCTTCTCATAGCTTGTTTTCCTAACGGAAGATTAAGTTGTATTCTTTTGGAGCAGACACACTTTGTTGGCGTGTTAAACCCAGGAATCTTTATGTCCTAGAAAACTCTGCCTTTTCTTGGAAACATGTAATGCTTTGTTTCTTTTTTTCTATTCTTGAAAAAGACATGGATGTGCAGATGCGTTTTTCTTTTCTGTTCTACTATAATAAAAGCAGCGACGGCCCTGGGGTAATACCTGTCGGACGACACTGACCCTCAGAATGGGGAGTAATTGGAGGTGTGGGAACTGTGCCCAAAGAAACTGTGTCCTCGGGACCTCCCTTCCTCTCTGCCCCTCGTGGCTGCCCCCTCGTATCATTCGATTGTTGGCCTCTGCGGATATTAGTCCAGGATGGACATGTGTGCTAAGTTTTTTTCAAGAACTGTAAATCCTGGATTATCTTCCGTGGAATTCTCCTGAATTTTAGGGGTTGGCCAACAGAAGATAAATTTAAATAAACATAAATGATAGTGGTGCTTCACAGTCAGGGACTCAGGCCAAACATGACAAAACTATGAACCTGATGCCCATAAGGCTCTGAGACTTTGGAGCAAAATGATCTTAAAGTTCTTTTTTCCCCTAGAACTTTTTCTTTTTAGACAGACATTTCTATACGCCTTACTGTTCTCTAGGCACACTTAAAGCACTGTGCACGTCCTAACTCATTTACTCTTCACAGCAGCTTCGTAAAGTTGGTGCCCTTATCTTCATTGTACAGATAAGGAGCTGAGACACAGAGTATCTGAGTGACTAGCCTAATGTCACGGAGCAAATAAGCGGTAGCACCAGAATTCCAGCAGTGGTCCTCTGCATCAGAGCCCAGAGCTCTCTTCCTTTATCCAGGGAAGCTTCTGCTTTCTAAAATGTCTCCTTAACAAACATTAATTGATAAATTTTTTGTGGACAACGAGCATATTTATTTGCATTTGTATGAAGTGAGAAGCCTGAAATATTTTTATTTGTCTGTGGAAAAAAGATTCATTAGTTTAGGTCTGTTCAGTACCCTGTTCACCTTAGTAGGACTGAAAAGAATGAGATGCTGGCTAGAGTCTTCCAATCAGGTCTCATTTGCTCAAAGGGACTGACCTCTGATTGGCTACTGATGATCCTCAGAGGAAGTGATGAATACTTTGTTTTTCTGGCTGCCTGGGTTTTCAGAGATATTAATACAAATGGAAATTCGACCATATATTTAAGCAATCTGTCATAGCAAGCAGATATCTAGAGCTTTTTGGTTAAAGAGATTTTTGAATGTGTATATGAGCAATATATGGGCTGACTTTTTATTTCAGCAAATATAAAGATGTATTATCACTTGAGGTTTGTTATTAACCTCTGTTTCACCTCCGTTAATATTTACTCTGCAGGTCAATAAATCTTGATATTCTCTTCAACAGAAACCAATATCTTCAGATTATGAGTTGTTAATCTTGGCCAAACTGAAAAATTGTGTGAATATTTTTCTGTTGCTAGAGAAAATGAGCACGTTTTTGGTCTCCTTTTTCTTCAGGCTCTCTTGAAAGGGAAAGTTCTTTTTATCTAAATCTTCAAACACCTTTTCAGATTTAGCATTGGGAGTTAAGGGTATGAGTTTTAAGATGAATTTTGGAAGGGTCTCTGTCCCACTGAAAGTACTGCAGGAAGGTAGGGGTTAAATAAATCTTATTTTAAACCCTTCTGTGAAATCCTTTGATATTAGGGGAACTAAGAGAGGACTGTAGCCAAATCACCACTGCCTGTCTTTGCATTGTTTACTGACATTGATCAATTTGAGTCCTAACAAATGTAATGCATTTCTAGATCCTGCTAGCCAAAAACTGTGTAGGCAAACAGCTGCATCTGCTCCATCTCAGGATACAGAACAGCAAGTGTGAAAAGGCACAGGTAAGTGTTTTTGCTTTGCTTTCCAAACCATAAATGCTGGGCTTGAAGTGTGCAAGAGAAACCATTAGTTCACAGTTTCAAGGGAGTGATTCTAGTCTCATAATCTGCAGAATCATGCCTAAGCAACAAAGAAATTCATGACAAAAGGAGATGGAAAATCATAGAAGAAGTTAGAGGTCATCTTAGCTGATGGCTGGTGGTTGCTGCTCAGGATGACGGGAGAATATAGCATTTGGAAATAGCTATGCAGAAGGAAAAGGGGCATCTCAGGGGTTGATTTAAGGGGAAAAAATGTCCAAGATTTTCTGAGATGTTTGATTAGGGGATAGAGGGTAGGGAAGACAGGAAGTAAGGATGGTGTGTGTGTAAGTGTGCATGCTAAGTCCTTCAGTCACGTCTGACTCTTTACAACCCTGTGGACATAGCCTGCCAGGCTCCTCTGTCCAAGGGATTCTCCAGGCAAGAATAATGGAGAGGGTTGCTATGTCCTCCTCCAGGGGATCTTCCCAAACCAAGGACTAAAGCCAGGAGAGCAGCCAGGAAGTGAGGGTGGGGCTTTGTTGCATGTGGTGGGAGCGTGGTGAGGCCAAGCCCCTAGAACCTTGTCTCTCAAAGTGCCCTGGGACCAGCGGTATCAGCATCACGTAAGAACTGATCAGAAATGCCCAGTATCGGCCCTTCCCAGAGCTGTGAAACTCTGAGGGTGGGGCCCAGCAAAGCATGATTGGATGAGTGGTCCAGCTGAGTGTGAAACACACAAGTTTGAGATCCACTGCTCGAGGGCCCAGATTTATCAGTCTCATCTGTACACTGTAATTCTTTGGGGAGTTTCCAAAATAATGATGCCTGGGTTTTACCCACAGAGGTTCCCATTCAGTTGGCCTGGGGTGTGGCCTGGACATCAGGATATTTTACAGCTTCCGGGATGATTTTGATGGGCAGCCAGGAGAATTACTCTAGGGCATGTTCTAGTCCTGAATTACTTTTTCAGATTTAATTCTCTCTTTTTCGCATCAAGTATTTTATAATGCTTCCTTTACTATCCTGAAATAAAATTTACATGAATATTATTTCTCATGCACATATTTTTAACGGAACATAAAGGAGAAATAACAGAAAGGTAATTTGTTACAATCTGCATTTCAAACATTTTAATTTGTGAATCTGACTACACTCACAGGGAAGGAAGCAGATGTTTGGGTTGAGTTATTATCGATGTGACAGTTGCAAATGCAGATTGATCCAGGTGTGTTGAATTGGCAACTCAAAATCAAGCCATAGGCGACATTACTGCTGGGGCCGGGGCAGGGATTTTTGAAAGGAACAGATCTTGGTAAAGTTTCTAACAAAATAATCATCCGTTTTCTATTTCTCTGAGGCCATATTCAAAGTGTGTACTTAAAAGAAGGTGGGCTTCCCAGGCGGCTCAAGTGATAAAGAGTCTGCCTGGCGATGGAGGAGACACGGGAGGTGTGGGTTTGCTCCTGGATCAGAGGGATTCTCTGGAGTAGGAAATAGCAGCCTACTCCAGTGTTCTTACCTGGAAAATCCATGGATAGAGGAGCCTGGTGGGCTACACTGCTTGGGGGCACGAAGAGTGGCAGAGGACTGAGCAGACAGGCACTTACAAGGAGCAGTGATGTATTGCAGTGGATGCCATGGTACCTTGCTAGGATGCTCCTCCAGGACTGAAGCACCTATTTCCCCAGCTGCTGGCAGTGCTGATGGCTGATGGCCTTTAGCTCTGGGTCCTCTTTGCGTCTTGCCCTCAGCAGAAGGAAGCTGCCTTGCTCAAGGCACAGACTTCATTCACAGGCTGGTCAAGGCTGGGCTGTAACTGTGGCAGCCCCCTGCCTCATTCAGGACAGCTCTGAAAGGCCATCTTGGCTATAGATCTTCCCGTTGCGTTGACTGAAATCTTTGCTTCAACTGTACAGTATTGCAGCTCAGCTTCTCTCCTGACCATCCCCCCAAACCCTCAACCCCACCCCTCTCTGCCCCACCCCTGCGCTCAGCTCCTCAGGGATGTTGATTCTGAGAATAGTCTGCAATAAACTTGCTGCTGTAGGTTGGTCTCAGAGCCTGCTCCCTTGGGAGCTGACAAGTAATTCTGTCCTTAGCAAAAAGCTGAGTCCTTTACTAGTCAACTGGGTTACGGTCATTGCAAAAGATTCTTGTTCAGTATTTTATCCCATGAGAGCAGCTTCACTGAGACAGGCTGGGACAAAACTGGAGTTGTGTTTGGCAGAGAGAGGGTTGGGAGCACCAGAGCAGGCAGATGGGGTAAGGCCGAGGTGGTGAGAACGGATCAGGCCTTGGAGCTGTGAGTGCTCAGAGCAGATTCCAGGGAATTGATCTGGTAGAGACTCCACTACATTCAGAGGCAGGGTAGCCTCAAGCAGCAGTGCAAATGAGGCAACATTTGTTTTCCTTTTCCCTAGTGCTGCTTTTCTCTCCATGGAGTCTGAAGCTATCAGAACCTACTCCCTGGAAAAGATTTGATAAGCTATTTACCCCTTAGTGTGAATCTAAGTCAACAGTTTTGTTTTTTCTCTTTCAGAGATATTTGCATTTTAATAACAATTGTGGTCCTTGATTAAAAGGAATTCCAAGAAATAGTGCTTACAGAGAAGGACTGGGGGTGGGGCAAGGGAGTCTTTCCTCTTCTCACCCACTCAAACTCAGTTCTCATTGTGGGTCACATAAAAGTGAAAATGGGGCACCCTGGCAGAAATGTCCATGAGCACTTTGGGGATGAGTTGTTCATGAATCTTATGTCCCCATCCCCTTGGAATTTGATGTATAATTTCAAAGAAAAGCGCCATCATTTTGATGGATAGAAATAAATTTCTAAAGATAGAACAAGTCTGAACATCTTTAGTGGTCTGGGCATGTTAGAATCATGAGTGTGGGTTTTGAAAAACTATAAACATGTGAGAAAACAGCTGTCAATTTTATCAGTTTGCAACGTCTATACAGAAGATGTACTGTCTTGGCCCAGTAATTTTGTATCTGTGGCCTTTAATTGCTTTGCCATGAAACAGATCTTTATTCATATTCCTCTCATGAAATTATTTGTCATTCTTCTCTTAAATCATCTTAATGAAATAGAAGGAGAAATGAAAGAGTGAAAGCAGTGAGAGCAGCTTTAAGCAGTGTCTGTAAAGGACTCGGTCCTCTTCAGCAGCCCTGACATTCTTTCATTCAGTCCACAGAGACTGGTTTCCTACACGGTGCTAGGCTGGTAGTTCTTGCTCTGTCCAGAAGCAGAACAAATAAAGAGACACTAGTTTACGACCTTGAGTAATTCCAGTGGAACAACATCTTCCTGGATCTGCTGACCCTCAGGGCAAGACTCGATTTACTGCTCCCATCAGCTGTGTCCTTGGCCATGGATTAACTATGACTTTGTGTCTCAAGTGTGGCTCGTGTGCAAAGCCCTCACATGCGGTTGGCCAGTGTGTTGTTTGCGTAATGTATTGACCGTGCATATTTAAACAACACCACGGTGGATCATTAATACCAGGTATGGTTACCGAAATGAAACCCTTGAGAATGTCTTCCCACAGTAAACTGAAGTCTTGCCAACTTCCATGCCTTTCCTGAAAGCAAAGAGCTTCTTTTTACGTCTCATTTTATATTCTTTCCACAACTCCAATAGTTATAAGCAATTTGGTTACGCTTCCTGAGCCATACACACAATATATTTCTAAAATATTTATTTGGCTGCGCCAGTCCTTAGTTGCGGCATGTAGGATCTTCGTGTTCATTGCAGCGTGTGGGATCTTTTAGCTGTGCTCTGTGACCTCTTAATTGTGACATACTGGATGTAGTTCCTTGAGCAGGGGTTGAACCCAGGCCCCGTGCATTGGGAGCTCAGAGTCTTAACCATTGGATGGCCAGGCAGGTCCCAAACACACTTCCTAATGAAATGAGGCAAGATCTGAGGGAAAAAGTCCCAACAACAGGACATCATGATTTTCTGACAATGTTCTTTATCCATAAAACAGTTTGATACAGGTGCTTTGACAAGTGCAAAGTGACATGGTTAGCAGCTGTAACTTGCAGCTGTACCCAGCCAAGTTCCCTCCTGTGGGCCCATCCTCTTCTTTAGGCTGGGGCCTGCACGGAATGAACAGGACACGCACAGATCCCTGTCCAGGGGGAGCTTGCATTCTGAGTCAAGAGAATTTTCTGTGACTTAACACAGCAAATAAGTAAACTGCAGGAAGAAGAGAAAAGGAGAATTGAGGAGAAGCTAACGTGCCGAGGTGGGGAGGAGCTGAGGTGTCAAGAAGCGATGAAGGTCAGCTTCACAGAAGAGGTGAAATTTCATGGAGGGGGACGTAAAGGAGGTGAGAGCGAGAGCCAGGGGATTGCTGGCCCAAAGGGCACTTTATGCAAGTGGCTGTCGGGAGCAAAGTCCCAGAGCCCCTGATGGGAGCCTGTCGTGTCCCCCGGAGCTTCAGCTGAGAGAGCAGGGAGAGAGGAGCATGAGGGAGGCCGCTGCTGGCCTTTGAGCAGGGGAAGAACATGACCTGAGTCACAGTTTTAAAGCATCCCCTCCACGATTCTGTTGAGAGTTGACCGTAGGGGTCTGGCAGAATGGGGATTATTGCAACAGTGCAGGAAAAGGAAGATGGTGGCTGGCACCATGATAGTGGACGGGGGTGTGGCGACAAGAGGCCAGATTACGGTGGAACCACAAGGGACTTACGACAGATTGGATGTGGGTATACCCACATCGAGCCCCTGGTGGCTCAGACAGTAAGAAGAGTCTGCCTGCAGTGCAGGAGACCTGGGTTCAATCCCTGTGTTGGGAAGATCCTCTGGAAGAGGAAATGGCAACCCACTCCAGTATTTTTGCCTGGAGAATCCCATGGACATGGGATCACAAAGAGTCTGACACGACTGAGCAGCTTCACTTTCACTTTTCGTGAGAACATGGGAAGCTTCCCAAAGTGTTGTGCTGCGGAAGAATTGGATAACTGGAAGGATGAGGTTTCCATCAACTAAGATGTGTAGGTGATGCAGGGTGCAAATATTTTAAGAAATCAGTTTGGACATTTTCAGATTGCCATGTCTGTTAAACTTCCACATGGAGACAATGAGATATATGAACCAGCTAGAATTCTGAACTAGAAATGTAAATGTGGGATTTACATTGAAAAGTTTTCTTTCTCATTCATCATGATTATGACTGTCATTGTTACTCTACTTAATAATAGGAGCAGAGAAAAAGAGAAGAAGAAGTATGGTGTTTCTGACCTCATTTTCCTAAAATTGGCAGTTTGATTTGAAAAGTAACACTATTTTGACAAGACTTGCTCTGTTATTAAAGAACTGTCTTGTTGGATCATGGAAAGAAAAATTAGAATTATTGGGTGGCTACAGTTTATGTGACAGATGCTTTACTGAGAGAATCTGATAATTAAAAACTCATGTCTTTCGAGACTCATCCTGGCCAAGCATGACAGGTATTTTGATTTACCAGCTAAAGTGGTGGCTCCATATGGCGGTAGCGTCAGTGTGGTTTACGAGCCACGTCGTCCCCATCTGCATGGAAGGCGCTCTCCTGCGTGTGTCCCTCACGCACACAAGGCTGCCACCCTCACACTTCTGACACCAGCCATGTGGGTTTCTGCCCACACCATGCAGTTCTCTGCCGCAGCAGCGGGATGTCCTGCAATTCCATTGCATCCTGACACTAATTGGAGTCAGTTTTGGCTCCCTGACGGGCTCAGTCTGTCAGGACCGCCCTCCTACCTCAGCTGTCAGTTGTGTGTCCCCAGTTGTCACTGGGGCTTCTGACCAACTTGCTATAAAACACAGGTTTCCAGACTCCTTTCTTGGGGTTCTGTCATCTGCTAGAAGGCTCACAGAATTCTGGGAAATACATACTTATTTGATTTATTATGTAATAAAGGATGTGATGAAGAAAGCAGATGATCAGCCGGATAAAGAGAGGTGGGGCGAGGTCTGGAGGGGTCTTGAGCACAGAGGCTTGTATCCCCAGGGAACTGGAATACACTTGCCTCTGGCCTCATGGATGTGCTCAGCAAACCTGGAAGCATACCAAGCTCAAACTTTGGGGATTTTTATGGGGGCTTCATCAAGGAGGCAAATCACTGGCTGAATCTCCGATCTCTCCCCTCTTCCCAGAGGAAGAGGGGTGGAGCTCAAACCTCCAAGCTTCTCACTGTGGCTTGGTCTTTTGTGATCAGCCCCTGTCATGCAGCCCACCAGGAGCCCTCCAGGAGCCCCCCAGGAGTTGCTCATTACAACAAACTTTCCTGTCACCCAGAAAACTCAGAAGGATTTAGTAGCTCTGTGTTAGGAACTGGGGTCAAAGTCCAAATAAGAGACGAAAAGGTTCTCCTAGTAGCCTTATCATCTACGAGATTACAAGGATTTCAGGAGTTCTGTGTTAGGAACAGGGTGCAAAGACCAGTGATATTGTTAGACCTCTCGGCCTCTTTCGGGGAACCGTCGCCCAAATAATCTCCAGGACTCGGACTCGATGCAAACCGCAAGAGGATTTATTAGGCCGGCGCGCCGGGTTTGATCAACACCAGGGGAGAACGAACCCTGAACATTTGTTACAGAGCAGTTTTTAAGCACAAAACCCACAAACGGGTACAGCTAGGGTGGAGCGACCTGATTGGTGTACAGGTCTTGACATTTTCAGGGACAGGTTTATTTGTTATCAGGTCGACATGGCTGGACGAGCTGCATTTTTACTGTCAACCCGTTCTCTGGAAAATAATTTCCTGGAATGGTTTTTGAGATAAACATCCCCCGGAGGCTGCATGCCTGAGATATGAGCCCCTGACACATTCTTGAGATAAAGGCTTGTCTTAAGATTAGCAGGAGGGCCTGTTTCCCTAAGGCTCTAGTGAAGCTTCAACCTTTATTCTTATCCACCTTTCCCCTCAATATAATTTCTATTATTTCACACCATCCTTTGAAATACTGTTTCCTTGCATTCTATATGAAGGAGTTAGCATTTGTAAAAATTTACATGCATTGAGATTTTAATCATGTTTTAAAACTCAAATCTATATAAAATAAACTTGTTCCATAAGCATTCACCTGAAGACATTGAGAAGAGATTTAGCCCAACTTTTAGAGCAGATCATGTTTGCTATCCTCTGATCCCTCTTCTCCCCTGTCCTCTCCAAGTACACTATTAGAAGCCCTGTTTTTTTAACTTGACATTTGATTGTTGAAAATAAAGACAGTATTTCCCAGCCTGCCTTGCAACTAGAGGTGGCTTCAGATTAAGTTTTAGCCAATGGGGTGTGAATAGTAATGACGTGGGCAGTTTTCAGAGGAGGACCATCATTTTCCCGTCCTCATTCCTATTGTTGAGATCATGTCCAGGGATGTTGGCTGTGCTGATCCATTCAGGCAAAGGGAATATCAGGGAGATAGTGGAGCAAGAAGATGGGTGAGCCTTGGTCCCATGATGATGCTGGCAGTGCCTACCTCAGTCTGTTACAGAAAAGAGAAATAGCTTCCGTAGTTTTATTTAAACTACTGCTATGTCTGGTCTCTTGAGCATTCAACCTGTGTTCTCATTAATGAAACAGTCACTTCCTCAAAGTGTAAGAAGACCCAAAGGGCATGGGCCTGAGGCAGCAAAAAAGAGAGCATGGGCTTTGGTTTGGCATTAGACAACGTGGATTTGAATTTCAGCCTCTCCATCTACCAGCTGTATGACCTTGACAATGTCATTTAAACGCTTTGATACTCAGTTCAGTTCAGTCGCTCAGTCTTATCCGACTTTTTGTGACCCCATGGACTGCAGCACACCAGGCTTCCCTGTCCATCACCAACTCCCGGAGCCTACTCAAACTCATGTCAATCATGTTGATGAAGCCATCCAACCATCTCATCCTCTGTTGTCCCCTTCTCCTCCTGTCTTCAATCTTTCCCAGCATCAGAGTCTTTTCCAGTGAATCAGTTCTTCACATCAGGTGGCCAAAATTTCAGCTTCAGCATCAGTCCTTTCAGTGAATATTCAGGACTGATTTCCTTTAGGATGGATTGGTTGGATCTCCTTGCAGTCCAACGGACTCTCAAGAGTCTTCTCCAGTACCACGTATCAACTGCATAAAACAAAACGTGCAAAACATGTGAGACATCTAACATGTAGGTTTCTGAGGAATTAAACGGGTGATGCACATACGGTCCAGCCACCAAGTAAGCACATAAACAGCATCAGGCCTTTCCCCGCTCTCTTCACCTATTCAGCTGCCTGCTCTAGTCCTCTGCTTAAAAGTCTAGTAGTTATTTCTGTCGACTAAAAAGATGTACAACTTGAGAGTTGCGAGTTAAGTTTTGTTTGGGGCAAAACGAAGACTCTAGCCTGGGAGGCAGCATCTCAGATAGCTCTGAGAGACTGCTCCAAAGCAGTCATTGGGGGAAAGTCAATATATAAGGCTTTGGTGAAGGAGCAGTTCAATCCCATGAAGCACTCATTTTACAAAAGGTTTTTGTTAGTCAGGAGGATCTGCTGTCACCATGAAGGGATTCAGTGCTTCTCTAGATATGAGGAGACACAGGGATTGAGATCATAAAACCTGTTCCCCAAAAGCATCCAACTATCTAAAGACCTGTTCCACCAGATTCTCTGGAGCAGAGAGTGCCTCACTCCACCCTGAACTCCCTCAGGGGTTGCTGAAGGTCGGCAGTTGTAGCAGCGTGGGGCTCCATCTCCGCAGAGGCAGGTGGCAAACACCTTTGTCGTTCAGTCATTGGCAATGCTCTAGGTAAGTGCCAAATTGTGGTTGACATTTCCAACCCAACATGTCCAAACTACGCTTCCCTCTCCCCACAGATTTGCTCCACCCCAGTTTCTTCATCTTACTTTGTCAGGACTCTATCTATCTTTCATTGGGTCAAAGGAAGAAACTCTGAGTCATCCTCTGTGCTTCTCTCTCTCTCCTGTTGTTGCTGTTTAGGTGCTCAGTAGTGTCCGACTGACTCTTTACGACGCCATGGACTGTAGCCTCCAGGCTCCTCTGTGCTTGGGATTCCTAGGCAAGAGTACTGGAGTGGGTCACCATTTCCTTCTCCAGATCTTCCTGACCCAGGGATCGAACCCTCATCTCCTGCGATGGCAGGCAGATTCTTTACCACTGAGACAACTGGGAAGCTCCCCTCTATCTTAATGCAAAAAAATTCCTTAATATCTAGTGTCTAGGTGACTCAGACCAGGACGGTAGCAGGGAATGTTGTTGAGGAGATTAAATTCTGGATCTATTTGAAGGATTTTCTAACAAACTGATGTGAGTTATGAGAGAGAGCCCCATATCAATATAGCTGCTGATAACAGGGCCTATGTAGATGTTTACTAATTAGATATTAAGGAAATTTTTTGCATCTAGAATGATTGCAGTTCAATTGTCCAGATATATATATGTGTGTGTGTGTGTGCATATATATATGAAAGAATTATGCACCATCATTGTGCCTTATAATTTAATTTACAGCACTTTGCAAGTGCTCCTGTTTTGCTGAAACACAAGTGGACACTAAGTGGGATGGATTTTTATTACACTCTTGGCACACCCTACATTTTGTAAACTCATTAGTCTGTTTATCGGTCTTGTTTTTAAGAAGTCACTGTTTGCAGCTGTCTTCTGCAGCAGTGATCTCCCTACTGGAGGCTTCATTGTGATGCTTTTAAAAATGAAACTGGCTCCAGAGAGAGCAGATTCTGTTTTCTCACCATTTGTCCAACCTAAAGAGATTTCTGAAAGAATCTCTAGCCATTCTTTTGTGATCAGAAGGAAAACTGAGTTACCTCTTTCTCCTCTTTACTTCAGAAAGAGGAGCAATTCTGGCTGGGCCATATCACCTCTGGAGCCTTAGCCGTGGATCAAGTGAATTTAAACAATCTCTTAAATAAATCACGGAGGTTCTACTTACTTTCTTTGGCAACAGTCAAACCCTAGTGCGTGTGGAATATCTTACATAATTCATCTAAGACACCCCGCAGTTTGAATCATCACTTTCCAGTTTTGTTCGTTCTTGGCTTCTCCTCATCAGTGATCAGTTGTTTTCTCATTTAGCTTCCCACTGGGAAAGACAAATGTTTCTGTATCACTGTCAAAGTTAATTTCTAGGATGGAACTTCTCAAAGCATCTGGGCACATCATTATCCGAAAGAGTGGAAGATGATGGGAGAAGAAGCAATGCAGAAGACAGTGCTGGGCACCTCCGGAGAGGCAGCCCCACCGCCATCCACTCTGGGCTTCACCTGCCTTTCCTAGTCATGTTCTGCACAAAGCTCCAAGCAATCCCTTGTTTCCTCTTAGAAATGCCTCTTAAAGGAGTTGAGGACTTCCCTGGCAGTCCAGTGGTTCAGACTCCGTGTTTCCAGTGCTGAGGACGTGTGTTCAATCCCTGGTCAGGGAACTATGATCCCATAGGCTTCACAGTACTCTAAAAAAAATTAATAATAATAATTACCACAATCTGATGCTGTCAAAAGAGCCAGGACCCTGGAGTCAAGTAGATCCGCATGGCTGTCTGGGTCTTGGGCAAGGGGAATTCATCCTTGAGCCTCAGTTGTCTAATCTTTAAATTAGAACCATGATAACCTAATTCAGTGCTACTCTGAGTATAAAGATAATGATACTTATAATGTAGCTACAGCACAGGAGGTTTTCAATAACCATTAATGAACTCCATGTGTGAGTGCGTGCTCAGCAGCTTCAGTCATATCTGACTCTTTGTAACCCAATGGACTGTAGCCCACCAGGCTCCTTCGTCCGTGGGATGCTCCAGGCAAGAGTATTGGAGTGGGTTGCCATGCCTTCCTCCTGGGGATCTTCCTGACCCAGGGATCGAACCCAGATCTTGTGCATTATAGGAAGATTCTTTACCATCTGAGCCACCAGGGTTGCCTGATGACCTCCATAGGTAGGAGTATTCTTAGAAGAATTATATTCCAGAAATATTACAAGAGTAAACCTCAGAATGGTTCCACTTAGGAAATATATCATTCTAGAAGAGTATGTGAATCATACATGTACAGTTCAGAGAACAGTGGCAGGAAAACAAGTGCGGCTATATACTCTTGTGTCTGGCTCCTTCCACTCAACATAATATTTATTGATACTGCATGTATCGATCAATTATTGCATGTCTTGAGTGGATCAGTCAATTCACCAATTGAGTGTTTCTTGGTGAAATATTGCAGATATTTACATTAATTTAGCTTTGTAATTGACAGAGCTGGTTGAATGCATTTGTACTGACTTAACTTCTCTCCATCAATACTTCTCACGTTTGAGAAGAGCATAGGGTTGTTCTTGCCCCCTGTTCTTTTCCCTGCCCCTTTGACACAGTCTTTATTCTTCTTGGCAAAACTTTCATGACGTTGGATGTTGATAATGTCGTCATCAAGCTTCACCCTTGAAGACAGATATCATTCCTAGTCTGCTTTAGGATAGTGGGAGGGCCAGTGTCTTCACAGCAGATCATCAGTTTAGGGTGAAGCAGGTTTACCGCTGGATTAATAAAACCTCTTCTTGGGTATTTTCCTGCTCTGGCAAATCTTCTCTAAGCAGTGAGAGCAGAAACGCATGTGGGGGTCTGAGTGGGAGAATGCAGAAGCTGTGCTTGCACAGGTTGACATTTCCTTTTTACTTCTTTATCCCAGATCTTTTCAAGTGCTGCCCAGAACTTGGCATTATAGAACCAGTTTTGTTTGCTTCTGCATAGATGATTAATTTGCTTTATCATAACAATAGGAGTCAGAGTTCTAAAAGTCAAGTGGTGTTTCCACAGTGTTTATCATGAAAAACAGCACTTCTCTCCACCTAGGAGTCCCACTCCCCAGAGGGAACTGCTCTTGATTCTTTCTTTTACTTTTTCTTCTCTTATTTACCTCCACTTTTCTAAATCATATGCTTAAACTGCTATTTATAAGTTCATTAATCATTTAAAATTTGTTTCTTGAAGTATAGTTGTTTTACAGTTTCTATCATTGTTTAATCACGAAGTTGTGTCTGACTTTTTGTGACCCCCTGGACTGCAGCACGCCCGGCCTCCCTGTCCCTCACCATCTCCCAGAGTTCACCCAAGTTCATGTCTTTTGAATCAGTGATGCTATCCAACCGTCTTATCCTTTGCTACCCTCTTCTTTTGCCTTCAGCCTTTCTCATCATCAGGATCTTTTCCAGTGAATCAGCTCTTTGCACCAGGTGGCCAAAGTATTGGAGCTTCAGCATCAGTCCTTCCAATGAATTTTCATTCAGGGTTGATTCCCTTAGGATGGACTGGTTGGATCTCCTTGCAGTCCAAGGGGCTCTCAAGAGTCTTCTCCAGCACCACAGTTTGAAAGCATCAATTCATCAGCGCTGAACCTTCTTTATGATTCACCTCTCACATCTGTATATAACTGCCAGAAAGACCGTGGCTTTGACTGGCTCTTTAACGTGCTGTCGAGGCTTGCCATAGCCTTCCTGTGTGGCCCACAGTGTTAGTATCTACTGTACAGCGAAACGATCCCACGCTATGTGCACAGATAGTCCCTCTCAGATTTCCTTCTCGTTTAGTTCACCACAGAGCATTGAATGGGGCTGCCCGTGCTGTGCAGGAGGCTCTCTTTAGTTGCCTGTTTTGTACATAGTAGTGTATATGCATCAGTCGCAAGCTCCCGTGTCATCCCACCTTCCTTTTCTCCCCTTGGTGTGCATACATTTGCTCTCTATGTCTGTGTCTCTGTTTCTCTTTTGCAAATATGTCCATCTCTACCGTTTTTCTAGATTCCACATGTATGTGCTAATATATGATGTTTTTCTCTTTTTGACTTACTTCACTCTGCGTGACACTCTCTAGGTCCGTTAATTTTATATTCCACGTGCACTTCCTAGATTCTCCTTCCCCATCTTTCTTAATATGGTTATGTCACAATTTCTGGTTACGTTAGCATTTTGTGTTATTATAGCTTTCTGAACACTATTCACAAGCTAGCTATGAATTATCCTGTATTATATATCCTCTTTCATACAGATTTTCAGGATTTTTTTAAAGGAGATAATAGCTGTTATGATTTTGTTACTTGTAAAGCATTATGGATGTGAACTAATTTTCTTGAAGCATTGTATCAGACATTTATCAACACTGAATCACACTGGCCACCCTTCATCCATCAGTCTTGTAGGATCTTTCTTCAATTGCTGCATACTTGTTACCAAGATTACTCAAAAGACCTTAGTGGTACCCACAGAGGCAAAGATGAAGATTTCCCTTTGCAAAACTCCCTCACTGGTCCGTATCAAATAAGATAGGGACTCGAGGACTTAATGGCTAACACTTTTCAATACAGAACGGCTCTTCTTTTTCTTTGTCTAAGCCATGCTCTCCTTGCTCAGCCCGGGCATCTGGTCCCGAAGGCCACCTCCCTGTGCATCCGTTTTCCAGCCACCCTGCTGTCTCAGCTCTTTTGGTTCCTCCAGTGCTTCTGTGCTGAAGCACAGGGGTTCCTTGGGTGGGGTGCAGGTCCTCCTCCAGCTTTACTGCCCAGGACTGAAGTGAGTGGGCTTATGCAGCTCATCTACCTTCATGACCCCCTCAGCCACTGCACATCTACCATTAAGGGAGTCACATAGGATGCTTAGATTTCCTGTGAGAGTTGTAGACTCTGATTTAAACAAAATAAAAACACGTAAATTGATCATAGGCTTTCTGCTCATCTTTTGGTTTTGGATTCAGCTGGATGCTTACAGATCGCTTGCATCCGAGTTTTAGTCATATGCTCCCTCTTCCTGTCTGTTATCTTATTTTCTAATGATGTATCCTATTTTAGCAACAACTCTCCCTGACATATGTCTCATGCTAGAAGGGCGGTGTTCTTAGTCTCCCAGGCAGTTGCTGCTTGGGAACCACTGATGCTTGCCTGTCTCTACAAACCTGACTCTTGCTGGTAGAAAGCGCTGTTGCGCACTGGGCGTGTTCATATCCATTCAGCACACAGACCGAGTGGATTTTTTTGGTGGTGGTGGTGATATTCTTGTTGGTCTCTTTATTCTTGCTGGTGTCTTTCTCATCCTTCAGAGCAGTGCTGAGAGACAGCCATCCCCCTTGACAATGGGAGAAGGTAGCGGATAAAGGATGTTTGGCAGGTGTGTCGGTTAGCTGTGATAGAACCCGACACTATACAACAATCATCACTTTTTCAGTCCACAGATATACTTTTGGGCTAAGTCAGATGTCTAAGCTGAACCTGGCTGGGGCTGGCTCTCCTCCAGGTATTTTTCCTCCTCCTGGGACCGGGTGCTAATATAAGCATGTTCTTCTCATGACTGTAGGGCAAGCCCAAGAATGCAGATGCTTTTCCAGTTATTCTGTGCATCATCTCTGCTCACTTCACATGGACCAAGACATGTTAAGTGTCTGCACGTGGTTAAGTGCAGAAAGCCAGGTGCATGGAAGGACAGCCTACCTACTAAAATGAAGAGGGAGAGGCAGAGTTAGAACTTAAGTCTAATTACTGCCAGAACCTGTGCCCTTGCCACCACACCACTGATGGCAATTCATTTTGAGATTTTAGAAGTGAAATAATGTGAAAGAAAAGACAGCTTAATAGACCTCAGCAAAAATTTAACAGCCTTGTCTGAAATCCCTAAACTCATTACTACTGGCTTAAGTGCCCAGAAAGTTAAAAAGTGACAGGAAAAAAAAAAAAAGAGTTCCCAGTCTTTCAGCTCCCACCCTAAATACAAAACAATCTACCAAGATAGCACTTGCTAAAATCTTGTTTAATTATCCAGGAGTTTGATGAGAGAGAATGTTTATAATTTATAAGTCAATTCTTATTTAGCCAAATTAGGTCTTTAATTCTTGTGTATTATAGCAACTGTAATATACAATTACATGTTATGTAGGAAACAAACCCATAAAGCAAAATGAACCAATCAATATAGCTCATTCCCCATAGAATTCTATTTGTGGTTTTTAACGAGCCAAACTCCAGAAATAAGAATCGATACCCATTATGATTCTTTTAGGAAGGAGTGGTGGCCACATCCTGTCACAACTAGACTTACCAACAGAAAGTTCCTTCAGCCTGTTTCTCTGAGGCCGAGGCAGCAGCCTATGGCAGGTGTGCGTGGCTGATCCTGTCACAGCGACATTTGCTACTACAAATGATTTAGCAGGTGCACATTCATCTCTGTCAAAGTCTTTCACTTTGATAGAGAGAAAGGATGTAGTTGGTGGAAAGATAGCCTCACCTCTCTGACTCACAAAGTCAGGGCCTCCCGGAGGTGGTATGACAGCATCTCGGGCTCAGATGCCAACAGTGACCCTGGGACAGTGGACGCAGAGAGCAGGGCATTTCACTAGGAGGACACAACAGCGAAGGCTCAGGTACCAAATCAAGGCAAGGAACCAGGAACCTCTGGTGGTCCTCCCATTGGAGAAAAAGACAGGGGCAGGGAGAAAGGAAAGAAGGGAAGGAGGGAGGGAAAAGGTAAAGGAAGGAAGAAGAGAAAGAGGGCAGGGTGGAGGGAGGGAGGGGGGGGGGAGAGAGGAAGATGAGAGAGAGGCGGGGAGGGAAGGAGGGGTGGAAGGAAGGATGAAAGATGTAAGGGAAGGGGGCAGAAACAGGACAAAGAGAAGAGAGGGCAAAGTGACTGAGACCCCATAGTTTGTGCTAGACCCCTAGAAGGAGACTTGACTGATGAGTTGAGGAGCTAAACAATGAACCTGATCCATGCAGGCTTTGGGAAAATAAAAACTAGCCCTTATTCAGTGCTTGCTGTGTTCAGACTGTACAACATCCTGTCAACGGAAACATCTCTTCTATACCATCCAGTATGGTGGCTGCCTGTCATCCATGGCTGTGAAGGACTTGAAATGTGACTCATACAACCAAAGACCTGAATTTTAATTTCATTTTCATTCACTTCAGTTGCTCAGTCGTGTCCGACTCTTTGCGACCCCATGAACTGCAGCATGCCAGGCCTCCCTATCCATCACCAACTTCCAGAGTCTACTCAAACCCATGTCCATTGAGTCAGTGATGCCATCCAACCATCTCATCCTCTGTCGTCCCCTCTCCTCCTGCCCTCAATCTTTCCCAGCATCAGGGTCTTTTCAAATGAGTCAGCTCTTCGCATCAGGTGGCCAAAGGACTGGAGTTTCAGCTTTAGCATCATTCCTTCCAAAGAAATCCCGGGGTTGATCTCCTTTAGGATGGACTGGTTGAATCTCCTTGCAGTCCAAGGGACTCTCAAGAGTCTTCTCCAACACCACAGTTCAAAAGCATCAATTCTTCCCCACTCAGCTTTCTTCACAGTCCAACTCTCACATCCATACATGACCACTGGAAAAACCATAGCTTTGACTAGATGGACCTTTGTTGCCAAAGTAATCTCTGTGCTTTTTAATATGCTGTCTGCTGCTGCTGCTAAGTCGCTTCAGTCGTGTCTGACTCTGTGCGACCCCATAGACAGCAGCCCACCAGGCTACGCTGTCCCTGGAATTCTCCAGGCAAGAACAGTGGAGTGGGTTGCCATGTCCCTCTCCAGTGAATATGCTGTCTAGGTTGGTCATAACTTTTCTTCCAAGGAGTAAGCATCTTTTAATTTCATGGCTGGAGTCACCATCTGCAGTGATTTTGGAGCCCCCTTCCCCAAAATAAAGTCTGCCACTGTTTCCACTGTTTTCCCATCTATTTGCCGTGAAGTGATGGGACCAGATGCCATGATCTTAGTTTTCTGAATGTTGAGCACACAGACCACAGCCTTGTCTAACTCAATGAAACTAAGCCATGCCGTGTGGGGCCACCCAAGATGGACAGGTCATGGTGGAGAGGTCTAACAGAATGTGGTCCACTGGAGAGGGGAATGGCAAACCACTTCAGTATTCTTGCCTTGAGAACCTCATTTTCATTAATTTTTTGGAAATCGCCACATGTGGCTGATAGCTATGCTATGGGACAGCACAACTCCATATTAAAGACTATATGTGCATTAATTCATTTAATTCTTACAACAACTATTATCTTCTCCATTTTGCAGATAGAGGGGTGAGGCACAGAGAAGTTAGCACCTTGCCTGAGGTCACACAGCTGGTAAGCCTAGAGCCACAAATCACAGTCCTGGTGCTTTATATTGATCTTTAGTCCCAAACAAAGCAGATTTTTACAGGAAGAGACAAAATATTGTGTTGTGATGAGAAAAGTGGAGGCAACAGAGGTGTACAAGCTCTTTGGGATTTTAATGGAGGAGCCATGCATGTCCTGGGGCACCATACATGGGAAACACCTCAGAGCCCCAGTGCCCCTGCTGCTGCTTTCTGCTTTGGAACTGGCCACTCTGGATGAATTGGGCATGGCTTTTCCCTGCTGTTTTTCTTGGAATCTCAGTCTTGCAAGGGTAAAACAAGGATGGTGGAGGAATGCCGGGGTCCAGCCCCGGTAGATCCAGGGTGATTCGAAGGTGGGGACGGAGTTGGCATCCTTGGAAAAACTTAATTAATTACAGATATATAGAGAGATTAGAAACAGATAGTGTAGTAGGAAATATTAGTCGAGAAAAGGAGGCTGAATAACTTGGTAATTCAGCCAGAAAAAAGGGGAGCAAGAAAGAAACAATATGGGGGAGTCAGTCTTTCCAGAAACTGATCCCCTTTCTTTAATTTTTAGGTTTTCTTATATACCTTTTATTACACATAGGGATGAATACAGAGTCACGCAAGGGTCAGCAGTCCTGACCTTTATCAAAATCAGGTGCTTCACATAAAAAGGGTCTTAGGGGTTTTACATCATCTTCTGGCCATGAGGCCTGCTGACATTTTACAACCCTTTCTTTCTGATAACCAAAAAAACATTCTTTCCAAGGGTATTTTTCTTAAACCAGGCACCACCCTCCAAATAAAGTTGCTTTCCTATAGGGTGAGGGTGTAGGTGAAAGGTGAAGTTACTCAGTCATGTCTGACTCTTTGCGACCCCGTGGACTGTAACCTACTAGGCTTCTCGGTCCATGGGATTCTCCAGGCAAGAGTACTGGAGTGGACTGTCATTTCCTTCTCCAGGGGATCTTCCCAACCCAGGGATTGAACTTGGGTCTCCCACTTTGGAGGCAGACGCTTTAACCTCTGAGCCACCAGGGTAAGTTACAATCAAGAAAGGAATTTATTTAACCCAAGGTTAACATGATCAGTCTTAAAGGTTAATACTTATTTCTCCTATATGCTAGTTATATATTTATTATAAAGGCAGGGAATATGGAGATTTAGCAGCAAACATCAGCCCAACAAATAAAAACCCTTCACCAATGTTCCCCTTAAGATCTATTTAGTCTTAAGATAGTGATAAAGTTACATTTTTATATAGCAAGGACACAGTGATTTATAACAAAGTACAGTGATCCATAACAAAAGAGAAAATTCATTAACTCAAAAAGTCTAGTATTGCTAACCTCAAAAACTACTATATTTCCTTTTCTATATTCCAAATACATTGATTAATATATTCCCAGGTGCCTAAGGATATGGAGGCCTGGCAGCAATCATTGACTCAACAATGAGAAAAGCCCTATGCTAATTAAGACTCTTAAAATACTCCAAAACTCTGTGTGCTGTTTATGGTTGAGAGGTAGTAAACAATCATGTGCGTAGTGGCAGGAGTGTGGATAATCCTGTCACACACATAATCCTGCCACACAAGCTAGTTTGTCAACAGAGAGGTTTGACCTGAGACACCCTTGTCCTACCCAGGGCAGGGAATTAGCAGTAATTATTGGCACAACAAATGAAAAACCCTTCACCAATATAATTCCTAACCAATTCACTACACTAATAATTTCTAACTTCCCAAAGGAATTTGCCTTTAGTAAGTCACACCCAGGAATTTCTATTGACTTGGAGCTGCAAGTTTACTCATTCTCCGAGAGAAATGGTTATGGGGGAGCGCCCCTCGTAAAGTCAGAGGTGTAGGTGAGAGCATAAAACAGACTCTGGTTTTGGGGTAGATGCTCGGGAACAGGGGGCTTTCCTGAGGCTTGATCATGCCTTTGCATATGCCAAGCCTCCTTCCTCATGACCTTTGCCATGGGCAGAGTTCCTCACACTGGCTCCTGGCAGAGGAATGGGAAATAAGCGATGAAAAGCGTTAGAGAAGAACCACGTTCCTCTCTTTGAGGCTCACATGTGTGTACTCATCTTAGGGGTTCTGGCTGCATGTTTTCCTCTATCTAGTGTTTCTCTTACTTATTTGACCTCTAAAATGTTTTGGGAGTGGGTGAGTGCTATATTGATTGGCTGAACATATATTAGAAAATGTTGAATTATAGCAATTTTGAGTTTTGCCCTGGACCTGAGGGTAGGCAGATATAGGTATATGTGCTTAGGCCTTAGTACGTGGACTACTGCTGGAAGGACCTCTGGCTCTCTGGGTCTTGCTAATTGCAGATGTTGTCACGTTTCAGCCTCTGTAATCATGTGAGCCAAGGGCTTTAACGTAAAGAGTGGGCTCATGTGATTATGGGCATTGAGACGTCTAAAGATCTACAGTTGGCAAACTGGAGGCCAGGGAGAGCCAGCGGTGTAGGTGAAATCCAGCCAAGTCCAGGGGCCTGAGAACCAGGAAAACTGATGGTGCAGGTTCCAGTCTGAGGGCAGGAGAAGACTGATGTCACAGCTCAGACAGGCAGGCAGGAGGCGTCCCTGTTACTCAGCCTTGCTGTTCTCTTCAGGTCTTCCCTTGACTGGGAAAGTCCCACCCACCCTGGGGAGGGTGATCTGCTCTGCTCTGTAGATTCAGATGCTAATCTCCTCCAGAAAGACCCAGAATAGCCTTTGACCAAATGTCTGGGCACCACATAGTCCAGTCAAGTTGATATATAAAAATCAATCATCACATGTAAGAGAAACATTTTTTAAACAGTGTGTAAGTTACATTTTCTGCAGCCTCCAGGTGTATTTGCAGATAAAATTCCTGTAAATTTAATGCAGTATTAATCTGAAAAAGAAAATAGATTGTTTTCCTTGTTTTTCCAGACTTTTTGGGTGTTTCCATAGTGCATTCATAATTAAACCCATTATTTTAAATGTAGACACAGTTTACCTGAAAAGGTATCCAGAGATTGAAGGAGAATATATTGATTTGATTGCTTTGCCAACAAAGGTCCACTAGTCAAGGCTATGGTTTTTCCAGCAGTCATGGATGGGTGTGAGAGTTGGACTATAAAGAAAAGTGAGCACTGAAGAAGTGATGCTTGAGTTGTGGTGTTGGAGAAGACTCTTGAGAGTCCCTTGGACTGCAGGGAGATCCACCCAGTCCATCCTAAAGGAGATTAGTCCTGAATATTCATTGGAAGGACTGATGTTGAAGCTGAAACTCCAATCCCTTGGTCACCTTATGCAAAAAGACCCTAGATTGGAAAAGACCCTGATGCTGGGAAAGATTAAAGGCAGGAAGAGAAGGGGACAACAGAAGATGAGATGGTTGGATGGCATCACCAAATCAATGGACATGAGTTTGAGTAAGCTCTGGGAGTTGGTGATGGACAGGGGAGCCTGGTGTGCTGCAGTCTGTGGGGTTGCAAAGAGTCGGATGGGACTGAGTGACTGAACTGAACTGATATTGATTATGTTATTTGGTGGTGAAACTAACATATTCTTTAAAGATACGGTGGGTTTTTTTGGTTTTTTTGTATCCTGACTTTGCACTCTATGGCCTTTTTCTTTTCTGAACTCCCTTGAGACCTTGATAACATCACATTCCCTACCCACTAGTTTTCTAATTTTCCTTTCTCCTTAATTTGTCAAAACCTGCTCCTGAGACAGTAATCTGAGAACTGCATTAATTTGATCATTTGGACCACTGGAAAATACCTGTTGGAATTTCACTAGTGCCTGGCCCTGGGTCCCACACTGGGATCCAGAGAAGAGTGAGACCTTGCCAGTTCTAGTGGCCTAGGGACCCACCTGTGTCATCATGGAGAAAGATCTCAGGCAAGGTTACCCCAGAGGATGACACATGGAAAAGAGCAGTGTTCTCAGTGGAGCACAGGTCAGAACAGCTCAGAGGTTTCCAGCAGATATCCAGGGAATGCCAGCATGGCCCTCCCTGTGTGAATGCCTCAGGTCGGCTGGAGACCAGCCTGCCATGCCGGCCTGGGGCTGCGGGCCCTGGAGGCTGGGGCTGGGGGGGGGAGAGGGAGGCTCAGAATGCCAGACAGACCCAGGCCCGCCCACACGCTGGGAAGCTCGGGACACTGGACAGACCCAGGCCCGCCCTGTGTGCTGGGAGGCTCGGGAGAGCTGCCCGATGGGGACAGAGCGCTGGTGCTCTCTTGGGAGAAACCCAACCCAGTCTGCCCCCTAACACAAGATGACCATATAACTTATCATCCAAACCTGAACACTTCTGAGAATCAAATGAGGAGCTCACAGAAGCTTTGCCGTGACCATAAGCAATGTCTGTAAACCATGACTTTCCTGGGGAAATTGGGTACCTGGTCCCTCTGCCTTGGTATGAGTTCAGTTCAGGTCAGTTCAGTTCAGTCACTCAGTCATGTCTGACTCTTTGCGACCCCATGAATCGCAGCACGCCAGGCCTCCCCTGTCCATCACCATCTCCCGGAGTTCACTCAGACTCACGTTTATCGAGTCAGTGATGCCATCCAGCCATCTCGTCCTCTGCCATCCCCTTCTCCTCCTGCCCCCAATCCTTCCCAGCATCAGTCTTTTCCAATGAGTCAACTCTTTGCATGAGGTGGCCGAAGTACTGGAGTTTCAGCTTTAGCATCATGCCTTCCAAAGAAATCCCAGGGCTGATCTCCTTTAGAATGGACTGGTTGGATCTCCCGGCAGTCCAAGGGACTCTCAAGAGTCTTCTCCAACACCACAGTTCAAAAGCATCAATTCTTCAGCGCTCAGCCTTCTTCACATTCCAACTCTCACATCCATACATGACCACTGGAAAAACCATAGCCTTGACTAGAAGGACCTTAGTTGGCAAAGTAATGTCTCTGCTTTAGAATATACTATCTAGGTTGGTCATAACTTTTCTTCCAAGGAGTAAGCATCTTCTAATTTCATGGCTGCAGTCACCATCGACAGTGATTTTGGAGCCCCCAAAATGAAGTCTGACACTGTTTCCACTGTTTCCCCATCTATTTCCCATGTAGTGATGGGACCAGATGCCATGATCTTAGTTTTCTGAATGTTGAGCTTTAAACCAACTTTTCCACTTTCCCCTTTCACTTTCATCAAGAGGCTCTTTAGTTCCTCTTCACTTTCTGTCATAAGGGTGGTATCATCTGCATATCTGAGGTTATTGATATTTCTCCCGGCAATCTTGATTCCAGCTTGTGTTTCTTCTAGTCCAGCATTTCTCATGATGTACTCTGCATATAACTTAAATAAACAGGGTGACAATATACAGCCTTGACGTATTCCTTTTCCTATTTGGAACCAGTCTGTTGTTCCATGTCCAGTTCTAACTGTTGCTTCCTGACCTGCATACAGATTTCTCAAGAGGCAGGTCAGGTGGTCTGGTATTCCCATCTCTTCAGAATTTTCCACAGTTTATTATGATCCACACAGTCAAAGGCTTTGGCATAGTCAATAAAGCAGAAGTAGATGTTTTTCTGGAACTTTCTTGCTTTTTCCATGATCCAGCGGATGTTGGCAATTTGATCTCTGGTTCCTCTGCTTTTTCTAAAACCAGCTTGAACATCAGGGAGTTCACAGTTCATGTATTGCTGAAGCCTGTCTTGGAGAATTTTGAGCATTACTTTACTAGCATGTGGGATGAGTGCAATTGTGCGGTAGTCTGAGTATTCTTTGGCACTCCTTTCTTTGGGATTGGAATGAAAACTGACCTTTTCCAGTCCTGTGGCCACTGCTGAGTTTTCCAAATTTGCTGGCATATTGAGTGTAGCACTTTCACAGCATCATCTCTCAGGATTTGAAATATCTCCACTGGAATTCCATCACCTCCACTAGCTTTGTTCGTAGTGATGCTTTCTAAGGCCCACTTGACTTCACATTCCAGGATGTCTGGCTCTAGATTAGTGATTTTATATTAATGGCTGTTTACCACCTACTTCGAGAGGAAGTAGTGTATATGAAGAGTAGGATTCAATAAAGTACAGAGTCTTAGTCCCCAACACCAGAGATCCAGATTCAATATGTCCAGGATGGTATCTAGAATATGCATTTTAGTAAGTTTCCCATGTGATGGTCTGAGGATCACACCTTGAGAAATGCTGGGCCTTCTTGGGGCCAGGGTCGAATATGAATGTGAACCTTTTCATTCCTGTCTGTGTAACTTTGGGAATGTGACTTTTCTAGTCCTTAACTCCGCCAACTGCAAAACGGACTTAATATTGACCTCTGTGGATTAGAATAATCAGAGTTAAAGCACTTAACACAAAGTTTGGTGCGTTACAAGCCGTCGAAATATATGAAACGGCCATGAGTGCCAGTGATTTGGAGTGACGTGGAGTGCCAGTGATTTCATATGGTTCAGTCAAATAATTAAGAGGGAAATATTCTGAAGGCTTCTTGAAGTTTGTTTCACTGGGAATTTATCCTTAGGTGTTTAGGTAGGCAATACCCAGGACTGGTTATTCAGTAGAGGCAGAGGGAACTATATACTGCACAGTGGATGTTATGTCTCCTGAGCATCTCAGCCTGCTGGACTGACCCAGGGCAGCATTTCTCTAACTGTAGCTAGCAGGCAAATCACCTTCTTGTTGTAATGCAAATTCAAACCCAAGGTTGGCTAGAAAACAAATTCAAACCCAGGCTGGTGGGAAAGGGTGGGAGGGGGAGGGTGGTTCAAGAGGGAGGATACGTATGTATACTTAGGGCTAATTCATGTTGATGTATGGCAGAAATCAAACCAATATTGTAAAGCAGGTATCCATAAAAAGGCTCAGGGTTGAGCTTGAACCTTTGCAGATCGCACAAGCACCTAGATAATACTGCTGCTTCTGCTGGTGGTCCAGGGACCTCACTTTGAGAAGTAAGGGTACAGGAAGCACAAAGGGACATCAATTTTAAAGTTGTCCCCAGGGGTCTTAACTCTCCAGTGAATAAAAATGCAGTGCTCCTCTTCCTCAATTGAATGATATGTATGAACATCTCTTAAGGGCATCAACGGTGTCCTTAAGTTAATTGCTTTTGGAAGTATTTTTAGCAAAATTACTGTGCATTTATCTTAACACAAATCCAGGAATTTGAATATATTCATATTCTGATAAATGAAGTCTTCCCTTTTAAAGAGTGCCTTTTTTCTTATTGCTGTGCAAAGAAGTATGGAAATTTAGAGCTTAAGTGCATTTATTCATTCATCAAACATTTTTTTAACCTAACCATGTGCTCTGAGCTCTGACAGGTTTTGGAATAAAGAGAGAAAATCAGAAAGGGACTCTAGAGAAGTTTCCAGAGCTAGGGAAGATGCTGCTGGGTCCAGATCATAGAATTCCTGACCCATAGGTTTCTTCCTTGATACAGCAGTTATTCTGTGGCAGGATTTCAAAAATAAAATTCTGCAAGCCCAAATTCTATTTTTCCCATTCTTTTCACTGGGTGCATGGCCTAAATGCTTTGTCATAGAAAGAAATGGCTAGGAGATATGTACATTTTCCTTTTTGGAATCAGTTTTCCCAATTATATGATGAGAAATCAGTTTAGATAATTTCTATGACCACTTCCAACTACAAAACATATAGTTCAGAGCAGGGATGGGAGTTTGGGTCTCAAGCTGTATCTCCTCTTTGAACTTTTGGGCCAGTTTTGAGCTTGGGAGTTCACTCAGTTTTGCTGACCCACGTGCATCACAGGAGGGCCAACATCAAGGGGTGCAGGACAACAGATTCCACGGTCTACCAGCATTGCTCCTGAAAGGTTTTAAGCTGAGGGCATGAATCATACTCCCCACCGACTGACCTGTATCTTAATGTGGGTTTAAATTTCATATCCTTTCCTAGATTAATGTTCTGTGTACATCTGAGAGGTCTGGCTCACTGGCCACTCCATAAACAATAGGGAAGGACCAGCCCCTGGTGGCTAATGGTGAAGGCCGCAGGCGTGATGATTTAGTGTGGACTGTCTCTTTGAGTACAAAATGGACCTGCTATCCGATTAGTCAAACTGGGTCATTCTGGGTCTCTGGAAGATCACTACTAGTCCAACTATTTTTTTCATCCCCGTCATGAGGTCAGTGACTCATTTGACTCACTGACTTGCCACAAAAGCCAGCCAATGCCCTTGTCCTTTTGAGGATCCAAGATGAAGCTTCCTTTATTGATTCATACCTGCATTCATCACCAGTTTTATCTCAACTTTTTGTCTGTATTTTTTTATCATAATGTACCCCCAGTAGCCTGGATGGATGGATGGATGGATGGATAGATAGATAAATGTAAGGTGATTTCTATGTATCAAAGTCAGTTTTACAAAGACCTTTACCAGCTTGCCAGACACATGCTATGGCTCCTTGGTGCTGGGTTGTTTATCAGACATGGATTTTAATTATGAAGTGAACCTTTGCAAACCAGATGGTGAGCCGATGTGTAAGACCATGGAGCTGTGCTTACCTGCGCAAGCGTCATCATGGCCTGAAGCCGGCACTCAGGGATTGCTGTTCATTAGAATTTATCCAAGGGCAGAAACACCCTCACTCTGTCAAGACTCATATAGCGTGCAGAGGAACATGGGGAGCACTCTGATTTTAATTACCTGCAGACTGACCGCCCTTTACCACGTGACTCCCGGCGTTCGAACTAACAGTCTCAGCTTCAGACGGAGCCTCACCGTTCACACTCACCCATATCCTTCACTTGGTGCTTCAGTGTCTCTGAGCTTCCTGTTCGAGACCAGGCTGACTTCTTTCCAGAGTGCTTCCCCTCCTCCAGCACACCCGCTACCCCGCATACAGTCGTCCCGCCACAGTGCATTTTTACTGCTGAGGCCTCTTCTGCCATCCTCCACCCACTCCCCAAACCTTGAGATCCAGCTCTCCGTTGCTTTTCTTTATTTCTTATTTTCTGACTACAAACTCTCTTCTTCCAACCTCCAACTTGAGTGTCCATTTCCAGCCTCTGCTAGGTTCAGTCAGTCTCCTGGCATTCTGGGTCTCACGCTCTTTACATTTTTATGAAGTTTAAAGTTTTATCTCTGCCCAGGTCTCTGGCCTTCCTGCTTCTCATGAAGATTTCCTGCTCTAGCCCTTGGTCCGTAAGTTGGTCCCCTTAGCAGATGTCTGGATACACTCAACCAGAGGGATCAGATAGTTGTTGTTGTTATTTTTTTAAATGGAAGGATAATTGCGTCACAGCATAGTTTCTGCCAAACATCAACATGAATCAGCCATAGGTATACATACAGGCCCTTGCTTTTGAACTTCTCTCCTACGGCTCACTCCATCTCACCCTCTAGGTTGTTACAGAGCCCTGGTTTGAGTTCCCTGAGTCATGAAGCAATTCCCATTGGCTGTCTGTTTTACATGTGGTGGTGTATATGTACATGTCCCTGGAGAAGGGACAGGCTACCCACGTCAGTATTCTTGGGCTTCCCTGGTAGCTCAGACAGTAAAGAATCCACCTGCAATGCAGGAGACCTGGATTTCATGGCTGGGTTGGGAAGATCCCCTGGAGAAGGGAATGGCCACCCACTCCAGTATTCTTGCCTAGAGAATTCCACAGACAGAGGAGCTTGGCAGGCTACAGTCCATGGGGTTGCAAAGAGTTGGACACAACTGACTGACTTTCACATTCACCCTGTATAATAGTCTCTAGGTTCAACCACTGCATTAGAATTGACTCAAATGGATTCCTTTTTATGACTGAGTAAAATTCCATTATATATATGTACCACAGCTTCTTTATCCATTCAACTGTCGATGGCCAGGTTGCTTCCATGTTCTAGCTATTGTAAATAGTGCTGCAGTAAACACTGGGTACATGTCTTTTCAACTTTGGTTTCCTTAGGGTATATGCCTAGGAGTGTGATTACTGGGTCAGATGGTAGTTTTATTCCTAGCTTTTAAGGAATCTCCATACTGTGTTCCATAGTGGCTGTATCAATTTACATTCCCACCAACAGTGCAAGAGGGTTTCCTTTTCTCCACACCCTCTCCAGTTTTATTGTTTGTGGGTTTTTTGATGATGACATTCTGACGGGTATGAGGTGATAACTCATTGTAGTTTTGATTTGCATTTCTTTAATAATCTTTGGAGAAATGTCTGTTTAGATATTTTGCCCACTTTTTGATTAGGTTGGTTTTTTCTGGTATTGAGTTGTATTCAATAACATAGAAAGCCCAGAGATAAACCCACACACCTATGGGCACCTAATTTTTGACAAAGGAGGTAGGAATATACAAGGGAGAAAAAATAGTCTCTTCAATAAGTGGTGCTGGGAGAACTGGGCAGCTACATGTAAAAGAATGAAATTAGAACACTTCCTAACCCCGTACACAAAGATAAACTCAAAATGGCTTAAAGACCTAAGCATAAGACTGGAAATTATAAAACTCATAGAGGAAACATAGGCAGAACACTGTATGACATAAATCTCTGCAAGATCCTCTATGACCCACCTCCCAAAGGAATGAAAATTAAAAAAAAAAAAAAAAGTGGGACCTAATTAAACTTAAAAGCTTTTGCACAACAAAGGAAACTATAAACAAGGTGAAAAAAACAACCTTCAGGATGGGAGAAAATAATAGCAAATGAGACGACTGGCAAAGGATTAATTTCCAAAATGTGCAAGCAGCTCATGTACCTCAACACCAGAAAAACAGTGCAATCAAAAAGTGGGCAAAAGACCTAAACAGATAGTTTATTTATCAGTCCCTTGAAAGGGTCTGACAGACCATGCCTGATAACCTCAGTGGCAGAAGTGTCATTCCACCTTCAGAGAAACCACGGCTTCCCAGGTGGTGCTGGTGGTAAAGAATCCCCTTGCTGATAAGGAGACACAAGAGATATGGGTTCAATCCCTGGGTGGGGAAGATCCCCTGGAGTAGGAAATGGCAACCCACTTCCAGTATTCTTGCCTGGAAAATCCCTTGGGCAGAGGAGCCTAGTGGGCTACAGTATATGAGGCCACAAAGAGTCGAACACGACTGAGTGTAGGGTCTCTAGTGACAAGATAACGTATGTTATGATGCCTAGCATGATGCCACACGTAGTAAGCACTTACCAAATGCTAGATGCCGCGACTGTGTTCATCCACTCTTCTGGAAAATAATTGTTTTAATGTATGTTGAAATCAAATTAGTGTTGGCAGCTGCTTAGATTATTGACTCCTATGGAATTTACAGTAAGAGGAAGTCTTTAAGTCAATGTTTCTCCAACCAGAGGAGGACTATAATCATCTGTATCTTACAAGGGCCCTAAGCGCACCTGGTCCACCGTCAGTCTTTCGCTCCCACACATGGGTATCAGCCACAGGCTTTGGCCTTTTCTGCATCTTGACTCCCCTGATTGGTTGGTTGATAATAAACACTATTACATTTCAGCTTGCTAACATAGCTTCTGTTGTAGCATGCTGAGATGTGTATCAATAATCACTCTGTCATCAAAGGTATTCAAAGGTGGTCCTTTAGACTTTCCGTCCCCTGTCACTTTGACCGGCAAAACTTGTACGTCTTCATCTGTCGTCATGAGGAACAAGAGCATCTTGAACAGCAGTCCTCGGCTTCGGCTGAAGCGTACCCCGCCCAACACAGGCTCTTCCTGTGGCTGGATGTTCAGTCTGCCATCAACCCACCCTGCCAGGCTCTCACCCTGAACTACAGTTTCCACCTTCTTTACAGAGACCACAAGAGGCATTGACAAATGCGCTGCTGGATGAAGAGGCCTTATATCTCTGGGGTCACTGACAGGCCTGGCCGGAAGCCATAATATAGAAGGAGGGGTTTTCAGCAACCCACCCTTAGAGGGGCCTGGAAACCTCAGCTTTTCCCTTTTGTTGTTCTTCTTTATTTTTTTCAGATTTAACTTTTACCATTTCAATAATACGTCCTGGGATCTCACAAATCTTGGTACTGAGATTGGAATTGACAGTTTACTGAATCTACTTGTTTTGAAGAGTAGTTGGGTGGGAGGTTTGCTCCTCTGAGCACTTTTCTCTCTCCTCTAACCTCCTCCTTCTCACTTCTCTCTCTTTTTCTTTTCTTGCTTATATATGTGTTTACAAACTTGAAATTGGAAAATTTTAAACAAACAGAAAAATAGAGAAACCTTCCCATCACAAGCTTCAAGGCATATTTCTCTGCCAATCTATTTTTTTCTGTGCCCCAGTACAATTCTCCCCCAGCCATCAATGAATGATATCAGATTGTTTCACTGCAAATATTTCAGCAACATCTATGTCTAAAAAGATTTCAAAAACATTTTACAGTTAAAATGATAATTCCTTAGCATCATCAAATATCTAGTTAGTAGTAAAATTTTCTAGATTTTTTCAGAAACCTTTTTTTCTTACACTTGTTTGAATCAGTATCCAAGCAAGGTCCTTATATTACATTGAGTCGCTCAAGAGAGTTCTAATTCTCTATTCTTCTTTTCTTTGGCATAATATTGTTGAATAAGTCAGGTTTTTGTTCTGTAGGATTTCTCACATTCTGGGTATTTTGTACCTCATGGGTACAAAAACACGAGTTCATGTTCCTCTTTTCCCCTGTGTTTTCTCTAAACTGGTTCAGCTCAATTCAGTTCAGTTCAGTTACTCAGTTGTATCCGACTCTTTATGACCCCATGGACTGTAGCATGCCAGGCTTCCCTGTCCATCACCAACTCCCAGAGCTTACTCAAACTCATGTACATCAAGTTGGTGATGCCATCCAACCATCTCATCCTCTGTCATCCCCTTCTCTTCCTGCCTTCAGTCTTTCCCAGCATCATGGTCTTTTCTATTAAGTCAGTTCTTCGCATCAGGTGACCAAGGGATTGGAGTTTCAGCTTCAGCATCAGTCCTTATTCAGGACTGATTTCCTTTAGGACTTTCCTTTAGGACTGGTTGGATCTCCTTGCAGTCCAAGGGACTCTCAAGAGTCTTCTCCAACACCACAGTTCAATAGCATCAATTTTTCAGCACTCAGCTTTCTTTGGAGAAGGAAATGCCAACCCACTCCATATTCTTGCCTGGACAATCCCATGGACAGAGGAGCCTGGTAGGCTACAGTCCATGGGGTTGCACAGAGTTGGACACAACTGAGCTACTTCACTTTCACTTTTCACTTTCATGTATTGGAGAAGGAAATGGCAACCCACTCCAGTGTTCTTGCCTGGAGAATCCCAGGGACAGAGGAGCCTGGTGGACTGCTGTCTATGGGATTGCACAGAGTCAGACACGACTGAAGCGACTTAGCAGCAGCAGCAGCAAGAGTAGCTTTTTTTTATAGTCCAACTCTCACATCTGTACACGACTACTGGAAAACCATAGTTTTGACTAGATGGACCTTTGTCAGTAAAGTAGCGTTTCTGTTTTTAAGTATGCTGGCCAAAGAGCAAGCATCTTTTAATTTCATGGCTGCAGTCATCATCAGCAGTGATTTTGGAGTCCCGCAAAATAAAGTCTCTCATCATTTCCTTTGTTTCCCCATCTACTTGACATGAAATGGCATGCCAGATGCCATGATGTTAGTTTTCTGAATGTTGAGCTTTAAGCCAACTTTTCACTCTCTTCTTTCACTTACATCAGAGGCTGTTTAGTTCTTCTCTTTCTGCCATAAGTGGTGGTGTCATCTGCATATCTGAGGTTATTGATATTTCTCCCAGCAGTCTTGATTCCAGCTTGTGCTTCATCCAGCCCAACATTTCTCATGATGTAATCTGCATATAACTTAAAATAGCAGGGTGACAATATACAGCCTTGACATACTCCTTTTCCTATTTGGAACCAGTCTGTTGTTCCATGTCCCCTTCTAACTGTTGCTTCCTGACCTGCATACAGATTTCTCAGGAGGCAGGTCAGGTGGTCTGGTATTCCATCTCTTGAAGGATTTTCCACAGTTTGTTGTGATCCACACAGTCAAAGGCAATTTGATCTCTGGTTCCTCTGCCTTTTCTAAATCCAGCTTGAACATTTGGAAGTTCATGGTTCACATATTGCTGAAGCCTGGCTTGGAGAATTTTGAGCATTACTTTACTAGCATGTGAAATGGCTGCATTTGTGTGGTAGTTTGAACATTCTTTGGCATCACCTTTCTTTGGGATTGGAATGAAAACTGACCTTTTCCAGTCCTGTGGCCACTGCTGAGTTTTCCAAATTTGCTGGCATATTGAGTGCAATACTTTCACAGCATCATCTTTCAGGATTTGAAATAGCTCAACTGGAATTTCATCACCTCCACTAGCTTTGTTCATAGTGATGTTTCCTAAGGCCCACTTGATTTCACATTCCAAGATGTCTGGCTCTAGGTGAGTGACCACACCATTGTGATTATCTAGGTCATGAAGATCTTTTTGTATTGTTCTTCTGTGTATTCTTGTTACCTTTTCTTAATATCTTCTGCTTCTGTTAGGTCCATACCATTTCTGTCCTTTATTGAGCCCTTCAGCGAAGGCAATGGCTCCCCACTCCAGTACTCTTGCCTGGAAAATCCCATGGACGGAGGAGCCTGGTGGGCTGCAGTCCATGGGGTGGCTAAGAGTTGGACATGACTGAGCAACTTCACTTTCACTTTTCACTTTCATGCATTGGAGAAGGAAATGGCAACCGACTCCAGTGTTCTTGCTTGGAGAATCCCAGGGATGAGGGAGCCTGGTGGGCTGCTGTCTATGGGGTTGCACAGAGTCGGACACAGAGTTGGAAGCGACTTAGCAGCAACATTGAGCCCATCTTTGCATGAAATGTTCCCTTGGTATCTCTAATTTTTTTTGAAGAGATCTCTGTTCTTTCCCATTCTATTTTTTAACTCTATTTCTTTGCATTGATTGCTGAGGAAGGCTTTCTTATCTCTCCTTTCTATTCTTTGGAAGTCTGCATTCAAATGGGTATATCATTCCTTTTCTCCTTTGCTTTTGGCTTCTCTTCTTTTTCTCAGCCATTTGTAAGGCCTCCTAAGACAATCATTTTGCCTTTTGCATTTCTTTTTCTTGGGGATGGTCTTGATCCCTGTCTCCTGTACAAGATCATAAACCACTGTCCATAGTTCTTCAGGCACTCTATCAGATCTAATCCCTTGAATCTATTTTTCACTTCCAAAGTATAATTGTAAGGGATTTGATTTAGGTCATACCTGAATGGTCTAGTGGTTTTCCCTACTTTCTTCAATTTAAATCTGAATTTGGCAATAAAGTGTTCATGATCTGAGCCACAGTCCACTCCCTGGTCTTATTTTTGCTAATTGTATAGAGCTTCTCCATCTTTGGCTGCAAGAAATGTAATCAGTCTGATTTCGGTATTGACCATCTGCTGATGTCCATGTGTAGAGTCATCTCTTGTGTTGTTGGAAGAGGGTGTTTGCTATGACCAGTGCATTCTCTTGGAAACTCTGTTAGCCTTTGAGCTGCTTCATTTTTGTACTCCCAGGCCAAATCCCTCCGTTATTCCAGATATCTCTTGACTTCTACTTTGGCATTCCAGTCCCTTATAATGAAAATCTTTTTGGTTGTTAGTTCTAGAAGGTCCTGTTGGTCTTCATAGAACCATTCAACTTTCACTTTTTCAGCATTACTGGTTGGGGCATAGACTTGGATTACTGTGATACTGAATGATTTGCCTTGGAAACAAACAGAGATCATTCCTTTGTTTTTGAGATTGCACCTAAGTATTGCATTTTGGACTCTTGTTGACTATGATGGCTACTCCATTTCTTCTAAGGGATTCTTTCCCACAGCTGTAGCTGGTAGTTAGATTTAAACATCTGCTCTGATTCCAGTTGTGATTTTTGGCAAGAATATTCCATAGACGATGTTGGGTATTTCCTATTATATGACAACACAAGGCACACAAAACTGGCTGTCTTTCTTTATGTAATGTTAACAATGTCTAAGGGTATATTCTCCTTTTTGAAAACCTGAATTGTATTTTATAGTGCATATTTTTATTAATATTTATATGAATATACCTCATGCACCTAAATCTCTGAATGACCTCTGATCACAATTTAGGTCTTTACTTTCAGGCTGTCTCAGTCCATAAATACAGTTTGTCTGCATCAGTACCTCAGATCTTATTTGAAGAATCCAGCTAAGGCTTCTTTTTCACACCTGAGCAGCAGTGGCATCAGCCAGGTGTTTGTTAGAATCCCAAGCCCCATCCGGCACTTCTTAACCAGAATCTGCATTTTCATCAGATGCGCATTAATGCTTGAGAAGCTCTGTACTAGTCCACCAACCCCTCTACACACACACTAGACCAAAACGTGAGTCCCGGAGGCTTCTGGAATCAAGACTTTAGTTTTCTGGGCTCCAACATCACTGTAGATAGTGACTGCAGCCATGAAATTAAAAGACACTTGCTCCTTGGAAGAGAAGCTATGACCAGCCTAGACAGCATATTAAAAAACAGAGACATTACTTTGCCGACAAAGGTCCGTCTAGTCAAAGCTATGGTTTTTCCAGTGGTCATATAAGGATGTGAGAATTGGATTATAAAGAAAGCTGAGTGCTAAAGAATTAATGCTTTTGAACTGTGGTGATGGAGAAGACTCTTGAGAGTCCCTTGGACTGCAAGGAGATCAAACCAGTCACTCTTAAAAGAAATCAGTCCTGAATGTTCATTGGAAGGACTGATGCTGAATCTGAAACTCCAATACTTTCTCCACCTGATGTGAAGAGCCAACTCACTGGAAAAGCCCTTGATGCTGGGAAAGATTGAAGGCAGGAGGAGAAAGGGGTGACAGAGGATGAGACAAGCTCTGGGAGTTGGTGATGGAGAGGGAAGCTTGGCGTGCTGCAATCCGTGGGGTCTCAGAGTCAGACGGGACTGAGTGACTGAACTGAACTGAGTGGATCCTCTGATCATTTGAGTGTGTCTCCTCTAGAGAGAGAAGCCCCATGCTTCCTGTCCACTCAGCTGAAGATGCAGAGAAGCAAGTCCTAAGGATGGATGTGCATGTACTCACTCTGCAAACAGCCGTTGAGCTCCTCCAAGGTGTGAGGTTCTGGTGAGCACGGCAGGCATGGTGTCTGCACTCGGAGAGCACGCCTGGCAAATGAGGCAGCTGCGGGGAGCCAGCTTCCTCTCTCTTCCACCTCATGCCTGCTGCCCACTCCTGACCCCCACATGCCCTCAGGAATATTCATTGGTGTCTGGTGTTTACATGCCATGCTTCCAGCTTACATTTTGCACCTGGATGTGATCTTGTTCGTAGAGCATTCTGAACTCTGTTCCATAGAAGCTCCAATGTGTACTCCAGAGGCACAGATTTTGAGCCCATTGTCACTCATTTGAGCCCAGGTCACAGATTTTGAGCAACAGCCTGGACTCCGCCACTCTCAGTGTTGGAGAGGGACAGTTTTCAGGCTTGCTACCAAAAGCAGAATGAATTCTGAGATGTTATGTCGGTTAACTATTGTGCATTAAAAAACAAGCAACAAACTTAGAGGTTAGACACCACAGTCATTTGTTTAACTCGTGGCTCTGTGTTGACAGCTTAGCTGCGGCTCAGCTGGGTGAGTCTGGTCTTGGCAGGGCCCCTTCCTCCTCCTCTGTGATGAACTGTGGCCAGGTGGATGGGTTTGCTGATGTTGGTTGGGACATTGGGCTCGTGCCACTCTGGGCCACGTGGTTGCCCATGCCCTCGGTCAGCTGGGGCGTGTTCATATGGCAGAGTCAGGGGCCGTGGAAGTGAGTGGCGGGATGCAAGCTTCTTGCAGCCGGACTCAGACCTGCAGAGTATCACTTTTGCCACATTTTATTGGTCAAAGTCAGACACAAAACTCAACAGGAGGTGAAATAAACTTTATCTCTTGATGGGAGGAGCTGCAAAGCCACAAGTCAAGAATCAGTAAAGGGTCCTGGCCATTTTGGCAAACAATGCCCCACAAATGGCTTAGGTGGATTCCTATCTGAGAACCAGGGACTGGAAATAAATTGTTCCTCTGATGTCTTGCTGCCGTCTGCCTGCATCCAAGTAAATAACTTGTCAGCCAGCTAGTGACCAATCACTCTGAAAATGAATCACTTGAGAGTGGAAACCAGTCTAAAATTTAACATGTGTAATACCAAGCCAGAGAGTTTCTGAAGCTGAGCCTGCAAAGCTAAAAACTCATCCTTGCCTTTCCAGGAGACCAGATGTGTTTTAGGGGAGAAAAGCAAGACCTGGTCTCTTTGTATTCATCCTTGAATTACTTTAAGCACGTCACAGGGACTGCATAGGACAGGTCCCCAAGTAGCCCACCTTCCTTTGTGTGTTATTTCCTCCTAACACAACAGGCTTGTCAGCGCAGTGCAGTATAGCAGAGAAATGGCTCTGGCAATGCATGCAAAAGAGCATTTTATTTCCTGATGCACCAGGACTCAAAGTGAGCATCATTAAGCCATTTAATTTGGAAACCAACTCTTGCGAAGCTTGCTTCATCACTGTTAAAGTTCCATCGCCCTCCTTTTGGAAGTGCTAATGTTTCCCCCGCCAAGTGTAAGGGGGCTCTCCCATGCACTGTGACTGAGACGGACCTTACCAGGCTGTTGGGGACTGATTCGGCGCCAGAGCCTCACTACTGCAGTGTTTTCTTTACGCTTGTCTCTTAAGACTTTCATCCCTGATCGGGTGCAATGATCATTTTATTATTTTTTTATGTCAATTTGGTGGCACATTGTGCATATGATGATATTTCATTCTTCCTTCTTTCCTTCTCCCCTCCCACCTCCAGTCTGATAAGCAGACAGATGCCATTCCGGGGGTGACTTTTACTTTGCTCCTGTAAGAAAATGTTTATCACATGTTGACTCATTTTTTTGTGGTTTTTTAAAGACCTTTTATTAATCAAAGTTGATAGATGTCTCTCTTTAGGATCCAGGCTGCTGTTCTGTTCTGTGTGCCTTCTGGACATGAAAATGTACAAAATTTCCTTAGAGACACAGCCTGGTGGGACGGTTAGACTTTTGGCTGTTTAGAGGCTTGATTTAGAATCCCAGCACTGCTCTTTACAAACCATGTGACCTTGGCAAGGTTCTTCACATCGTAAGCTTCAGTTTCCTTATATGGGAACAAGGATAGTATCTACTCGTTGGCTGACTGTGGTGATGAGTAAGGTAATGCGTGGAAGATGCTTGGCATGGGGCCTGGCACACTGCTTGATGTCATTTCTTTTGTGGTGGTGCTGCTGCTGGGGTACAATTAGTGCTTCTGTCTTTGAGTGAGGTCACTGGCTGGAAGCGAGGCTCAGCCAGGACCCACCACAAACAGTGTTTCTAGAGATACTGCAAATGTTAGATGTCAGATGATAAACTTTAATTCAGACGATGAAATGCCATACAAATGACCAAAAGAGAAATGGAGGACACATTTCCTTCCCCCGTCTTCCTTTCTTCCTCCTCCCATCCCTGCCTTTTCTCTCTTCCTCCCCGCCCTTCCTCCCCAAATGTTAATTAAGTGCCAAGTGTAAAGAGTTGGACACGACTTAGCAACTGAGCACGCAGGCACCATGTGGCCAGCACTGGGCCTTCAGTCCCTACAGGGCACTTCAGACACTCTTGGTTCCTCTTGGAAAAGTCAGCAAGCACAACCCGGGGGTGGGGGGAACCATATACTTGAGCTGGACAGGGAGGGGGCGTCAGGAAGAATCAATGCTAAAGTGAAAAGCATAAGATGAGTAGGCTCTATCGGGGTAACTGCAGTGAAAGGCAGCCTGATGGGCTAGCACAGAGACACAAGAAAGGAAAGGAATGGCCTTCGGGAAAGCCATGTGACCAGCCCTGTTGCAGGTGGGAGGAGCCAGCCACAGGAGCTGGCCTGCCTGTGCCCCACCTACCCCGGGGGAATCAGTGCTGTCCCCCAGTCTGAGTCCTGGTGAAACAGACACTCCCCACTTAGAGCAAGCTTGTGCCACTGCCTGACTGGGGACGCGCCAGGAGAGGTGGTAAAGGGTCATGGATGTGGATGCTGGGAGAGCCTGGAGATGGTCTCAGATGCTCAGATGGAGAAGGGGAGGAAGTAAAGATCAGAGAAGGGACATGCAGCTGCTGGATGGGTCAGGAGAGCCAGCAGAACAGGCAGAGACTGAATTCCGAGGCGCAAGGCTTGCAGGGGGCAGAAAAACTAGGCAAATCCCTTAGAGAGAGTTGCCACAGCAGGAGGTGTTCACAGCAAGTCCGGAAAAGATTGATTGCCACAGGCTTGGATACAAATTAAAGGTCTTGTAGAAGGCTCAAGGTATAATGAATGGTTAAGGTCATGTAGTTGAGAAAAATGTTTTAATAAAATATTTTCTTAAGATTTTTTGACATGGACCAGTTTTAAAATCTGTATTGAATTTGTTATAATATTGTTTCTGTTGTTTAAGTTCTGTGTTTTTGTTTTTGTTTTTTGGCTGTGAGGCATGTAGGATCTTAGTTCCTCCACCAGGATCAAACTCTCACCTCCTGCATTGAAAGTACAGAGTCATAACCAACGGACCACCAGAGAGGTTCCGAGAAAAATGTTTTTAAAATGAAAATTCCTTGATGGCAAGGGCTCTGGGTCTTTTATTTTTAACGCAGCATGAGGTGTATTACCTGAAACATAGCCGGTACCCGACTAATGTTGGGGAAAGAATGAAGGAATGAATTAACAAAGATCTGAAAAGTTTTATTCTACGCCTATAGGTGATGCCATATAAATAGGGGAAAGGCTTTGAATCCACACATATAAGTTTATTTATTTATTTTTCTGTTATGATTTTTTTTTTTTTTTTTTTGCCACACCATGTGGGATCTTACTTCCCTACCTAGGGATCGAACCCTGGCAGTGGAAGTATGGGGTCTTAACGACTGGACCACCAAGTAATTCCCCACGCATATGGATTTAAATCTTAGCTGGGCCACATACCACTTGGGTAACAGTAGAAAATAATTTCACAGCTCTGAGCCTTGGTTTCCTTATCTCTAAGACAGAGATGATGTTGACCTACAGAGCTCTTCTGAGAATTAAGCGTCATGCTTGTTTGTAGATTGCCAGGAACTATGTAGATAGTCCAAGAGTGACAGCCCCTATTATTAATATTAACCCTATATAGTCATATGGCCAAATAGCCAAACCATTAATATATTAATAAAAATCAGAGCTGTCACTCTTGGGGTCAGCAACCTTTTTTGCCTTAAATTGAAAACCATTTACTGACTTCAAGAACAACTTTAGAAAAAGGGATTTAACAGGCATGACCTATTTAAACATCTTTAGAAAAAATCTTCTTCAAAGAACTCACACACTTAGAGAAATTTCCATTTTTAAGATTTAGGTATTTTGCATTCCCTTAGTCACTCTGTTAGATAGGATCCTATCAGAAGACAGACAAAAAAGTTTAATATGAAAAATTATTAATAGGGAAGTGGCTAGAAGAGGGAAATGAAAGAACTCTTGAGGGCACCCTCGGGCTGAGAGAGGTACCCAAGGAATGAGCAGAATCCGCTGGGTGGGGGAGTGTCCTTCACAAAGCTGGGATTCGTACCTCGTTGGCAAGGGTGTGGTTGAAGCTTTGGAAGGTGGAAAGTTTGCTGTGTTGTTGTGTCCAGAGTCAGTGAAATGAGGCTGGGGCTGGCAGGCACACAACCACCTGGGAGGCCAAAGAAACTCACCAGTCAGCTTCCAAGGAGGGTAAGGGGTGAGTGTCGTTGACTTTCTGGAAAGCCAACTGATGGATTCACTAGAAAGGTTCTGGGAAGCTATTAAAATTGTGGTGGGATGCTGTTTACTCCCTGAGAAGAAGCTGTCATTGGGAAATGACCTGAAAATGAGCTGGGTGCCCAGGAAACTAATATTAGCTGCCCTTGGGAGTGCTCTTTAACACCCCATGAGCAGGTAACTTTTGCTGCCGGGTATGGGGACATGACCACAAAAAGCCAGCACCCACTTTGCAGGAGCACATCCAGGGCACCCCTGCCTTCTCCACCGTTCTCTCAGTGCACTCTGCTGACTTAACATCATCCTGGCTGTCTAAAGGGAAGTGCCCATCAGGTCCACTCCTTACCACAGAGCAGGAAAAAAGGGTGACTTTGGATCTAATTATCTACTGGTAACTGGTGCAGCCACATGGGGAGGAGATTCAGCACTGTTTGTTCAATAAAGAAAGGATGAGTTTATACAAAGATCATATACCTACATCTTCCTGTATCTCCAGACAGATTCCTCAGACACTGCTTATAAAATTCCTTTAACTTTATTAAAGAATTCTTACAAAACAAATTAAGGATGCTAGTACAGAGAACAATTCAAACTGTGTAGGCTATACTGTATTAGGATTATTCATATTATTTTAGCTATAATTTATAGATAGATATTAAATAAGCTGTGCATTTAAGCAAATGACTGCAATTGGATTTTTAGACTTTATGAGCTGTAACAGAATATTACTTTTCAGAAGCAGTCTAATTTTTTAGAAAGCTAATATGAAAACTTCAAGATTACCTTAATGCAGCAGCATATCTTGAAAAGCTTGTTTGGTTTCATTCCGATTCAGCAGATATTTATTACCTCATTGTCAGCATCAATTCCCCAGAAGTATACAGGTGATCTTTAGGGAAGGACTCTCAATGAAGACCAGTAAGGGAGTGGGGTGGAGGCTTCCCAGGGGGCTCTAGTGGTAAAGAACCCACCTGCCAATGCAGGAGACATAAGAGATGTGGGTTTGATCCTTGGGTTGGGAAGATCCTCTGGAGCCGGACATGGGAACCCACTCCAGTATTCTTGCCTGGAGAACCCTCATGGCCAGAGGATCCTGGTGGGCTACAGTCCATAGGGTCGCAAAGAGTCAGACCCAACTGAACACACACAGAAGGGAGTGGGGATACCGGATGGGGAAGGGGAGGCAGGCCAGCAGATGTCTGAGCTCTGAGGTGTCGCAAGAGGGCAGCTTTAGCTCTGGGCCCTCAATTCAGTTCAGTTCAGTCGCTCAGTCGTGTTCAACTCTTTGCGACCCCATGAATCGCAGCACGCCAGGCCTCCCTATCCATCACCATCTCCCGGAGTTCACTCAGACTCATGTCCATCAAGTCAGTGATGCCATCCAGCCATCTCACCCTCGGTTGTCCCCTTCTCCTCCTGCCCCCAATCCCTCCCAGCATCAAAGTCTTTTCCAATGACTCAACTCTTCGCATGAGGTGGCCCAAGTACTGGAGTTTCAGCTTTAGCATCATTCCTTCCACAGAAATTCCAGGGCTGATCTCCTCAGTCATCCTCAAATTTGTCACTTTCCAAGACAAGGGAGCTGAGGCTTTATACCCCTGCTCCTATCGCAGAAAGTCCATTCTTCATTCTTCTAGGACTTCTAGCTCTGTTCACACAGGCAAAGTGGGTTCCAGTGGGTTGAGAGGAATAAACAAACCCACTGGAGGCAAAAGTAGCACAGTGTCCCAGGATGGGGGTGTGTGTGCACACACAAATGCAGAATGCACTCACACCTTGACGATAGTCATGGTTGTTCTAGACCACTGCAGTAAGTTGAATATTACAATAAAGCAAGACATGAATTTTTTAGTTCCCAGTGCATATAAAAATCATGTTCCCATTATACTGTAGTCTATTAAGTATGCAATAAAGAGCATTATGTCTGAAAAATGTACATACTTTAAAAAAATACTTTATTGCTGAAAAATGCTAACCATTATCTGACAGTGCAGTGTTGCCTTCTGTTTGGGAAAAAACTCGGTATCTGTGAAGTGAAATGAAACTTAGTGCAATAAAACAAGGTCTGCCTGTAAAATAAATAAATGCTAAAGGGGGATTTGAGGAGATGGGACAGAGGGTGACATATGCTTACCACCAGTTTATCTTTGCCCTCCACTCCTGCCTTGGGGCTTCCATGGTGGCTCAGTCAATGAAGAATTTGCCCGCAGTGCAGGAGACCGGAGTTCAATCCCTGGATTGGGAAGATCCCTTGGAGAAGGAAATGTCAACCCACTCCAGTACTCTTGCCTGAAAAATTCCATGGACAGAGGAGCCTGGTGGGCGCAGTCCTTGGGGTCACAAGAGTCGGACACAGCTTAGCGACTAAACCACCAGCACCACCAGCATTCCTGCCTAACTAGCTTTAGCATAAGACTGTTGGACCTTGAAAAGCTGAAGGGTTTGATAAGGACTTAATTCAATTCAGCATAGGGAAACTTTTTACAAATGTGGTAAAATTTTTACAAATGTGGAAATATTTATAAATGTGGTAAATAAAATGGGGGCAATCAATGAGAAATCAGTATGAAATGGACTGGAAATTATCTATTGTGTGGAAAGGTTTCTCCATAGAGTGGTTTAACCAGACAGCAACCATTGAGAAAATGTAACTGCTTGAACAGAGTTTCACAGCAGAGATAGCTGTTTACCTACCCACTCTCCAGTCTTTCTTTTTATAAGACAACCCCAATATTATCAGAGGAAACAGAAAGCCCAGATTTAAAAACAAACGTGGTCTGAAACCAAACGTGGTCTGAATTCTGACCGAGAAGATCCAAGAAGGAGCTCTCGGCCTGTGCTTCTGAAAAATTTCATTGAAGAAGGGGCTGACTCAGCTGCCAGGGCCTTCTGTCTCTTGCCAGTCCTTTGCTGCCTTCCTTCCTCAAGCCTGGGGGTGATACTGGAGGAGACTCAGCCATTTGAAGACGGTGAGGTCTTCGGAGATCTGAGGATGGCCAAGCGGGGAGCCAGAGGGCCCCGAGTCCCTGAGCACATTGGGTGGGGCTGCCCTGCCAGCCCAGGGATTCATGGCTCCCAAGCTACTGTTGCATGAGAAACAGATAGCCCTGGATTTAAGCCACTTGGGGCTCTCTATAGTGGCAAGAGCAATTTCTTCATGATGCGACTATTTTCCAAGAACCTGAGCAGTGAAGGCATGTGTGTGGCCACTAGATGTCAACAGAGGGTCAAAAGGAGGGTGTACTGCAGTATTTTGGGGGTTCCCAGAAGCTGACTTTGAAACATAGATTCAAGTGCAAGAAGTTTACTTGGTGAAGGAATCCCAGGAAATAGAGAAGTATCACAGTGAGAAAGGGAAAGAAGGAAGCTCTAAAAAGAATGCATTTTTAGGCAAGTTACTTTGGGGCAACTGGCACTTAATCCTATTGGAAGACTCTTGGTAAAAATATAGAATATGTCCCTTAAAGTTTATCCCACCTGAATGCTAAATAGTACAGCCACTATGGAGAACAGTGAGGAGATTTCTTAAAAACTGGAAATAAAACTGCCATTCAACCCAGCAATCCCACTGCTGGGCATACACACTAAGGAAACCAGAATTGAAAGAGACACGTGTACCCTAATGTTCATTGCAGCACTGTTTACAATAGCCAGGACATGGAAGCAACCTAGATCTCCATCAGCAGATGAATGGATAAGAAAGCTGTGGTACATATACACAATGGAATATTACTCAGCTATTAAAAAGAATACATTTGAATCAGTTCTAATGAGGTGGATGAAACTGGAGCCTGTTATACAGAGTGAAGTAAGTCAGAAAGAAAAACGCCAATACAGTATAATAACATGTATATACGGAATTTAGAAAGATGGTAATGATGACCCTATCTGCAAGACAGCAAAAGAGACACAGATGTTAAGAACAGACCTTTGGACTCTGTGGGAGAAGGCGAGGGTGGGATGATTTGAGAGAATAGCATTGAAACATGTATATTATCATATGTGAAACAGATTACCAGTCCAGGTTTGATGCATGAGACAGGGTACTCAGGGCTGGTGCACTGGGATGACCCAGAGGGATGGGATGGGGAGGGAGGTGGGAGGGGTGTTCAGGATGGGGAACACATGTACACCCATGACTGATTCATGTCAATGTATGACAAAAACCACTACCATGTTGTAAAGTAATTAGCCTCCAATTAAAATAAATTTTAAAAAGCAAAAAAAAAAAGTTTATCCCACCTGATGAGTTAGGGAGATGGGATATGTATACCCTAATTACTATTAACCACCAATGGAAGGCTACTCTGCAGGTAGAGGGCAGTTCATTAATTGCATGGAACTTTTGTTTTGGCCACATTGTATAATGTGTGGCATCTTAGTTTTCCAACAAGGGATCGAGCCTTCACCCACTGTGTTGAAAGCACAGAGTCTTAACCACTGGATGGCCGGGGAAGTCCCTCATGGAAATTTTCAACTTGCTGATTGAAAGGACAATAGGCTCTGGTGGCCAAAGTAGGCCTTAAAAAGAAGAGGCAGGTGTCAGACGTTTGAATTCCTAAAATGGAAGGAATTTAGGATATGTCAGTGTTGTTCTCGGTTTCTGTTACACAAGGGTGTGTTCAGTTTTGAGCATTAGAAACCTGACTATGTTTATAAGTGAAGGTGAAGCGGCCCACAGAAAGGGAGGGGTTTAAGATTCAGGAAGGAGAGGGACTGATTCATGTGGCAGAGTGTCAGAGGAGGGGTGCTCTCTAAAACTTCACTAGGAGGAAGGAACAGCTCTAGGAGAGATCACCCATGTTTAAAGACAGAAAAGGATGGAGGTGGATACAGATAACTCTTTAGGTTAAGAGTGGAGAGACTGAGGTCAACCTATGTCATGATTTCAAATTGTTAGCGCAGCATGAAGTCACCTTTTCTAAAGTTCTGAAGACTTGAAATGACCCGGGAGGGGCACGAGCAGGGATGCTGACGGACAGCAGTGCTGTGAGGCAAACCCAAGGTACCCTTCACATGTGCGGTGCAGCATGACAGTCTGCTGGCCAGCGAGGAGGAAGCGGTTTGAAAATGGCCTACACTGCTAGGCCAGCTGAAGTTGAACGGCCAACATTTTTAGTGGAGCTGAGATTTATATGTGGAGACGTTTGCTGCAGTGGGGTTCCGGTTTCAAACCAGGCTAGTGGGATTGATTCACGATAAAATATTTTAAAGTGAAGTTTAGTAAAAAGACAAAGGAGGAAAAGAGTTTGGCATCTTAGAAGACGGAGTTAATGGACTGTGAAGTTAGGCAGACTGGTAAGAAAGTGCTCAAGAAATTGGGAGTGTTTCTGAGATGAAAGAACGATGGTGAAAGAGGAGATTTTAGAGATGGAAAAACGGGATGTTAGGGATGGTTCAATCCTGACAAATGTGGTCCAGGAAGTGACCATGAGATCGGGTTGATGGACCTGAGGAGCAGTGAAGACTATGGTCCAAATGGAGAATAGGGACAGATACAGGGGCTGGCACGCTGTGTACCTTAACAAGCCCCTCTCCTCACTCGCGGCAGACATGTCCAACCCATCATGGTGCTGATGGTGTCATAACCCTTCTCAAACACCTCTGTACATGGCGTGTCGTCAACCCAGAACTTGGGTGTTTCATGCAGAAGGTGATAAATGCTGATTTGGACTCTATGTAGCTCTTGGTACAAAGGCGTGTTCTAATGAGAGCCCCTGGGCTATGCATCTGGAGGTGTGGGTCCTTCCTGAGTCTATTTCTGGTTTAATGACCCTGTGTAGGTGACTTCACTAATTTGTACACTTGTAATTGGGGGTAATTACACCTATTTTGTTTATTCCACTGGGAAGTTGTAAAAAGACTGCTTTTAGAAAAGGTCAAAGATCTGGTACAAATATTTATCTTATCACAGATACCATTAGCCATGTAGAAAGATACAAGTGACATAAAATGGAACAAATAATGGAACCAATAGATTACCCGTGGACTCAAAATACAAGGGTATTCTGTGTCATTTTCTTCTAATCTCTACTTCCTGGGTATTTTTTAGTTCAGACTAAAGCATTCATTCAAAGTGACTCTTTCATAATGATCAAAAGAAAAACAAAACAGAAGTTCAGTTATCTATGCCTCTGCTGCTGCTGCTGTTGTTGCTAAGTCGCTTCAGTCGTGTCCGACTCTGTGTGACCCCATAGATGGCAGCCCACCGGGCTCCCCCATCCCTGGGATTCTCCAGGCAAGAACACTGGAGTGGGTTGCCATCTCCTTCTCCAATGCAGGAAAGTGAAAAGTGAAAGTGAAGTTGCTCGGTCGTGTCCAACCCTCTGCAACCCCATGGACTGTAGCCCACCAGGCTCCTCCATCCATGGGATTTTCCAGGCAAGAGTACTGGAGTGGGGTGCCACTGCCTGCTCCTAAAGAACTGTTTAAAAGAAAGTTGAAAGTTAAGAAGGTTACATAATGTTGCCCCATCGTGCAGAACTGGATCACTGCAGTTCATGTTTCTTATATTATTCTACAGGTTCCCCGTCTGCCACAGAGACCCAGGAACTCCTGTCCCACTGCTTAGGATCAGCCATAAATCAGACCTGTTGAAGTTCATGGTTTGGCCCTACTTGACCATTCCCTTGTCAGCTTGACCACTCTATTACGTTCTTCCAAAAAGAAAGTGACGTGTTATTATTCACAACATTTTTCGTCATTTATCTCTCCTGCCAGAACTCACACACAGGCAGAACTTTGTTCCTGTATGCTGTGAAAGGATTCAAACACCAAGCTGATGTTTCCCCCTGTGGTCAAAACAGAAACTTGTTTGTTTTTTCTCAAATTTATCTGGAAAGGATGTTGTTATAACTAACTTTTTCCAGTGTACATGTCCAGGATGTGATTGAATTCCCCAAATGAGCTCCATTGACAACAGCTACAGAAAGATACATCAGCTTGTTCATTCTTAAAATTAATGATGCTTTCTGCTTTCTCTCTCTCTCCTGCTCCCCCACCCCCCAGCAAGCAGGAGTTAGTGAGTGACACATACTTTAGTTAGCTGCAACACCTAATAACTCACACAGCAGCTTTGTGGTAACCAAACTGACCTCAGTACCTGCCTCTCCTTCCCATTCTGTTTTTCCAGCACCTTTCCTCGGATAATGAGTTTAGTCAGGAAGAAGAGTCCCTGTATTTTTCATTGTATTACCAATCTCCTGTGACCTCGCAGGTAAAATTTAGTAGCACTGAGCTCTAGTAGCCGCTTATGCTTCTGGAGTATCATTATTCTTACAAATTGTTCATCATTATACTTTTATGAGAGAGCTATTATGTGTTGTAAATAGCGCAGGCCCAGCAGTGATGGCCTTGTGGTCACAGCGAGGGCACTGCCAGCTGCATGCACAGAGGTTTAGAAGAAAACGAGCTCTCCACCCTGAAGCACCCACGCCTGGCCGCTGAAGGACAGGTGCCGACCACTTGGAAGGCTTAGCACCCACGGGGAAGACGCACCAGGGCTTGGAAACCAGCCAGGTGTACTTTGGATCCCAGCATCTTCCTGACTTTCTCTGCACAATCAGTTTAGAATTTTAAAAAGGGAGAGAAGGACTTCCCTGGTGGTCCAGTGGTTAAGGCTCCATGCTTCTAGTGCAAGGGGCATGGGTTGACCCCCTGGTCAGGGAGGTTCCACATACCTCGGGGTGCAGAACACCCCACCCCCCGCCAAATATTCCTGCCTCGTGGGGATTTGAAGAGTTAGAGCCAGTTTGGAAACCGACCTAGAAATGTTAAAAATTGAACAATTTTTTATTGAAATATAAAATATATGCGTGTCCTTCAAACCAGAAACCCCACTTCTGGAATTTATCCTATAGAAGTAAAAGGATGTGTGTACTCATGTGTCTGTAAAGCATTATTTCAGTGGCCACAAAACTGTCAGGGGATAGATGACTGAGTGGGAGCTTCTATACCCTGGAGTTTTGTGTGGCCTCAGGATGAGTGAGTGAGAAGAAGAAGAAAAATAAAATACAGAAAGGGTGACTGATACATGTCATTTTGTACATTTAAAAAACCCTCTGGTGTGTATGTATGTGTATGAGTGTGCGTGTGTGTTTATAACTGACGTGAGTATGGAAACACAGATGGGAATGAACTATGTTGGGAGAGGGAGAGCTTTGTGAGATGCGGCAAGGAAAAAGCAGAGCAGGGAACTGACAAAAAGGGAGAAAGGATAGACCACACTGACGAGTGTTTAGATCTCCTGTGGATTTATTATAAATTCTTGTTTTTTTTTTTCCTAGGTAGTCTGTTTTTGCTTTTAAAAATTTTATTTTTGGTTTTTAGAAAGGGTTTTCATTTTTGTTCCAGTCTTGACCTAAGTGTTAATAGTTTTCATACATTCTTACTTTCCCTCTTTGTTAGCTTTCTATTTGATTTGCCATCTTTAAGTGATATTCTTGGTACCTCCCCCATCACCTAGGTGACGATAGATGTGCTTATTTCACTTTCCTCTTTCCCTTCCCATCTCTAATGGTTTAGCTGTGCTCTTTCAACTTTATCAGAACAAAACATTTACAAACTATCTCCCACCTTCACCATATCTTTGTTTTTGTCTTAGATCCACGAATATGTATGTAGTGTATGTCTGTGTGTTTATAGATATATAACACACATACATTTAAGAGAAGATTGGGAAAATGTCAAAAATTTGGAAATATATACATTGATTCACATATATATTCATACATATATATAGTTTTGAGTGTATATACATATATTCAAAATTTGGACATGTTCCCAAACTTCTCTCAGTCATCTTCTAGTAGGTTTTTCAGGACTTATGAATACAGTATTATTACTTAAATCCCTGCATGTTTAAAATTGTTTTTCAATAGCTTTAATTCTAGAAGCATGCCTGATTTAAAAACAAAAATCCGTGGTCCACTGTTTCTTTCAGTTTTAAGAAAATGTTGATACAATTTCTTTGGCTTTTCATGTTGCTGACGCAAACCTGAGGTTTTATACTTGCCAGTGACGCGATCGTTTTGCCATCAGGCTCTTGTAATTTTTTTAAAGCGTCTGCCTGCAATGAGGGAGACCTGGGTTCAATCCCTGAGTCGGGAAGATCCCCTGGAGAAGAAAATGGCAACCCACTCCAGTATTCTTGCCTGGAGAATCCCATGGACAGAGGAGCCTGGTGGGCTACAGTCCACGGGTCGCAAAGAGTCGGACACGACCGAGCGACTTCACTTCACTTCACTTCTCTTAAAGTCTGAAACTCTTCCAAGTTGTGGCTTGGAGCTGATGGTCCTGAACACGTGGCAGGCCTCTTCAGTATGTACATTCTGAACGCTTTTCTCTCGGAGTTTCCTCTTGGATTAGACTCTTACACATGAGTTAGACCCCCATTCTGCTTCTTTCCTTCATGTATGTTACTTATTCTTACTCCAGGAATACTTGTTCTGAGATCCTCTGCTTTTTTTCCCTTTATTTTAACTTTTTATTCATTTCCTCAATATTAGTTTATTTTTAAATCAAATTGATTTTCCTTTGGACACTTTGTCATTTAGTCTATTTCTATATTCTTTTCCTTTTATTAAAATTATTTCCTGATTTTGGTTGTCTTTGCACAGTTCCTATGTCCTCTCCATTCTTGGCTAGATTCCGTATCTGCGGTGTCCTCCTGTTTCTGCAAATAACTCTTAATGGCATATGAGTCATGTTGAAATGTTGTGCATAGTTTTATTCTGCTTTTCCTTTCTTCAGAGTATTTTTATCAGTTGTTTCCCATTTTCATTATTTTTATATAGTGACTTTACTTGGTGTTGCCTGTTTTCTGTTTTTTAAATGTCAGGTTTAGCTGAGTGATTATTTTTAGAGATGTAGCTGACGGGTTTGAATGGGCCAATAAGTTTCTTAGTTTTAGAGTGCCCTCTTCTGTTAGGGCAAAGAAGTGCATTTTCTTTAACAGGTGGCATCTCTGTGGGAGGACTGAACCATATACCCTGATTCCGTTTTTTTCTATTCGTGACTTGCTTTTCCAAGAGGGAAGGTGCAAGATGCTAGTCACTAATCTACTAATCTTTGTCATCTTTTTCTAATTACTTCCCCAAATAGGGAAATAGGCACAAAGAAGACAGCAAGTTCACTGCGTGAGCAGCAGCTGAACCCGGGAAGCCACTACTGGACAGCCTTGCCCAAAGGCCAGCTTTATTTCTGACATCATCTTGTTAGCGTACTTCTCTGTTTACCTGACTCCCCCTCACTCATCCTCCCGTCTGTGCTCTGCACCTGGGACACTGTCCGCACACATTAAGTGGTCAATAAATAGTCGTTAATGGAACTAACACTGTAGGAGACCCAGGTTCTATCCCTGGGTTGGGAAGATCCCCTGGAGATCTTCTCGCGGCTCCCCACTCCGGTATTATTGCCTGGAGAATTCCATGAACAGAGGAGCAGGTTGGGCTACAGGACTGAGCAACTAAAACACACAAAAGGGACTGAACCCAGCTAAGCAAGTGAGGGATGAAACAGGGTTAGGGTGTCTTGTAAGAGAAAAGAAATGTCTCAGCAGTAGATAAGAGTCAACACTGTCAAATACTGTTGAGAGATGAAGTCAAACCAACACTTTAAAGAAGTACCCACTGGGCTTGGTAATGAGGAGGTTGTTGGTAAAAGCAATGTTCAGTGAGGTGTTAGGAGGCCAAGGAGAGGAAGAGTCATGGAAGGAAATAGTGGGTGTGAACAAGTGTCCCCAAGTTCACTAATGAAAGGAGAGTGAGAAGGGGAGACAGAGGGAGAGGTGGCAGGGCCCAGAGGGTCTCTGCAGTCTAATGGGGAGGAGCCCGCAGGGGAGGGACTGTTGGAAGATGCAGAGAGGATTGGAAGATCCAGTAGCAAGTTATGAGCCAGCAGAAAAGGCTGCAACCTGGAACACAGGCGGAGCGATCAGCCGGAAACAGGAGGGAAGGGAGAAGGCTGGGCGGGCAAAGCTTTAGGCAGTCTTGGAGGCCGACAGCGAGAGACTCGGAGTTCTATCTGGTGGCTGCGTTTTCTCTCTTATTTTTTAGCTTACAGGCTACTGGGGTTAGGCAGACAGAGATTTGCTCAGCCATATCCGACTCTTCGTGACCCCCCAGACTGTAGCCCGTTAGACTCCTCTGCTCATGGAATTCTCCAGGCAAGAATACTGGAGTGGGTTGCCATTCCCTTCTCCAAGAGATCTCGTAGTCCTTAATCAAACAGTCATGTCCCACACTGTAAAAATACAACCACACCGTGATTGCAAAGAGCTGTGCTGGTCTGCATGGTTTTGCGATTTTGTGTGATTGTAGACTCGGCAATCACGGAGAAGCACAGAGAAAAGTCGGGGTGTGGGGAGGGCAGCAGGAAGCTGCCGGTGTGTGCACCGGACCTTCATAGCCTATGGAGCGGGGATAGGGCTTCCTGGTACACGGGTGGGCCCAGCGGGAGCTGAGCCTGAGGCAGGCACTGCTCTGACAGGTCCTGTGGACGCTCCTGACCCAGCATGGAGTGGAGCTCCCAGCCGTCCCCCAGCCCTGCATCGCCACACTGTCCTGCCCACAGGAGCTGATGCTGATGGCCGGCTACTCTGGGGCCCGCTCTTACTTGATGGAGAGCCTGATTCTGGCCATCTAATTTGTATTTATAAGATCTGTGTTTGAGAGAGTCGTTTAGTTGTGGCTGACTCTTTGCAACCCTATGGACCCTATAGACCCACTAGGCTCCTCTGTCCATGGAATTCTCCAGGCAAGAATCCTGGAGTGGATTGCCATTCTCTTCTCCAGGGTATCTTCCCAACCCAGGGATCAAACCCAGGTCTCTGGCAATGAAGGAAGATCCTTTACGATTTGAGCCACCAGGAGAGCCCATTTTTAAGGTACTTAATGATAACAGCAAAAATTAAAACGAAACTCCAAACTCTGTAGCCAAGGATGAGCCTTACTGGCTTTCTAAAACTTTAAGTTTCTGTAGGTGGGTGCTTGCTTCCAGCTCTTTGTCTTAATCTGTTTGAGAAAAAATAGTAATGAATGGCTCAAAGATCTGAATCCTAATTTGCATGCTGACGCTACTTAACTCTGTGACTTTGTCACTTCACCTCCTTAATCCTCAGTTTTCCTTTTCTTGGACTAGATAAGCATTTGCTTGTATGACCCTACCTGCTCATTTTAAGAGGAGTTTGAAAAATGTACAGCTTGATTAAAAAAAAATCGGAATATTAGACACCTTAGGCTTCCTAGGTAGCTCCAGTGGTAAAGAACCTGCCTGCCATGCAGGAGACATAAGAGATGAGGGTTTGATCCCTGGAATTCCCCTGGAGAAAGGAATGGCAACCCACCCCAGTATTCTTGCCTCTAGAATCCCATGGACAAAGGAGCCTGGTGGGCTAAAGTCCATAGGGTTGCAAAGAATTGGACATAATTGAAGCAACTTAGCACATATGTCACAATAATTCGGTAGGTTGACTAACTGTTGATTTAATTATTAACCTGTTTCTCAGCCATAACTGGGGCTTCCCTGATAGCTCAGTTGGTAAAGAATGTGCCTGCAATGCAGGAGACCCCAGTTCAATTCCTGGGTTGGAAGAACCGCTGGAGAAGGGATAGGATACCTACTCCAGTATTCTTGGGTTTCCCTTGTGGCTCAGCTGGTAAAGAATCTGCCTGCAATGTGGGAGACCCGGGTTTGATCCCTGGGTTGGGAAGATCCTCTGGAGGATGGAAAGGCTACCCCTCCAGTAAATCTCATGGAGTGTACAGTCCATGGGGTCACAAAGAGTCAGACATAACTGAGAGACTTTCACTTTCAGCCATACTTTCATAATTCTCTGCTCTCCAGTTTTGTTTCTCTAACCTTGATATATTTAATTTCTTAGCACATTATTTACATTTGCCTCTCCTGCATTTCTGCCTCCTCACTTAATGCCATGATAATTCTTGTCCTTCAGTTAATGAGTTCACAGTTGGAAAGCTCCAGCTGACTTTTCTGAAGCACAGACATCTATGTATAAAATTAAATACCTCGGTATTTGAGAGCATGAAGACTTAGTTCCTTTCACCTAAAGACTTTTGAACAACTTAGCACCCTACACTGTGAAATGTTAGGGTCAGAAGAAGCAGCCAGTCAGGTGATAAGCCCCTCAGTTCAGTTCAGTCACTCAGTCCTGTCCAACTCTTTGTAACCCCATGGACTGCAGCATGCCAGGCCTCCCTGTCCATCACCAACTCCCGGAGTTTACTCAAACTCATGTCCATTGAGTTGGTGATGCCATCCAGCCATCTCATCCTCTGTCGACCCCTTCTCCTCCTGCCTTCAGTCTTTCCCAGCATCAGCATCTTTTCCAGTAAAACAGTTCTTTGCATCAGGTGGCCAAAGGATTGGAGTTTCATCTTCTACATCAGTCCTTCCAATGAATATTCAGGACTGATTTCCTTTAGAATGGACTGGTTGGATCTCCTTGCAGTCCAAGGGACTTACAAAAGTGTTCTCCAACACCACAGTTCAAAAGCATCAGTTCTTTGGCACTCCACTTTTAGTCCAACTCTCACATCCATTCATGACTACTGGAAAAGTCATAGCTTTAACTAGACGGACTTTTGTTGGCAAAGTATTGTCTCTACTTTTTACTGTGCTGTCTAGGTTGTTCATAACTTTTCTTCCAAGGAGCAAGCATATTTTCATTTAATGGCTGCAGTCACCATCTGGAGTGATTTTGGAGCCCAAGAAAATAAAGTCAGCCACTGTTCCCACTGTTTTTCCATCTATTTGTCATGAAGTGATAGGACCAGATGCCATCATCTTTGTTTTCTGAATGTTGAGTTTTAAGCCAACTTTTTCACCCTCCTCTTTCACTTTCATCAAGAGGCTCTTAGTTCTTCTTCGCTTTCTGCCATAAGAGTGGTGTCATCTACATATCTGAGGTTATTGATATTTCTCAGTCTTGATTCCAGCTTGTGCTTCATCCAGCCCAACATTTCTCATGATGTACTCTGCATATAACTTAAAATAGCAGGGTGACAATATATAGCCTTGACGTACTGCTGCTGCTGCTAAGTCGCTTCAGTTGTGTCTGACTCTGTGCGACCCCACAGACAGCAGCCCATTGGGCTCCGCCATCCCTGGGATTCTCCAGGCAAGAACAATGGAGTGGGTTGCCATTTCCTTCTCCAGTGCATGAAAGTGAAAAGTGAAGTTGCTCAGTCATGTCAGACTCAGCGACCCCATGGATTGCAGCCTACCAGGCTCCTCCGTCCATGGGAGTTTCCAGGCAAGAGTACTGGAGTGGGATGCCATTGCCTTCTCCGCTTGACATACTCCTTTTCCTATTTGGAACCAGTCTGTTGTTCCATGTCCAGTTCTAACTGTTGCTTCCTGACCTGCATACAGATTTCTCAGGAGGCAGGTCAGGTGGTCTGGTATTCCCATCTCTTTCAGAATTTTCCACAGTTTGTTGTGAACCACACAGTCAAAGGTTTTGGCATAATAAATAAAGCATAAGTAGATGTTTCTCTGGGTCGCTCTTGCTTTTTTGACGATCCAACGGATGTTGACAATTTGATCTCTGGTTCCTCTGCCTTTTCTAAATCCAACTTGAACATCTGGAAGTTCATGTTTCACATACTGTTGAAGCTTGGCTTGGAGAATTTTGAGCATTACTTTGCTAGCGTGTGAGATGAGTGCAACTGTGCCATAGGTTGAGCATTCTTTCTCACTGCCTTTCTTTGTGATTCAAATGAAAACTGACCTTTTCCAGTCCTGGGGCCTGCTGAGTTTTCCAAATTTGCTGGCATATTGAATACAGCACTATTACAACATCATCTTTTAGGATTTGAAAGAGCTCAACTGGAATTCCACCACCTCCACTAGCGCCTCATCACTATGAAGGCTCTAAGGTGGGCCTTGGCAGAGGATTGTCTCTGCTTTTTGCTGTGCTGTCTAGGTTGTCCATAACTTTTTTTCCAAGGAGCAAGCATCTTTTCATTTAATGGCTTCCTAAGGCTCCCTTGACTTCACGTCCAGGATGTCTGGCTCTAGGTGAGTGATCACATCATCGTGATTATCTGGGTCATGAAGATCTTTTTGTATAGTTCTTTTGTATAGTAATTCTTGCACCTCTTCTTAATATCTTCTGCTTCTGTTGGGCCCATACCATTTCTGTCCTTTTGTGTCCATCTTTGCATGAAATGTTCCCTTGGTATCTCTAATTTTCTTGACAAGATCTCTTTCCCTTCCCATTCTATTATTTTCCTCTATTTCTTTGCACTGATCATTGAGGAAGGCTTTCTTGTCTCTCCTTGCTCTTCTTTGGAACTCTGCATTCAAATGGATATATCTTTCCTTTTCTCCTTTGCCTTTCTCTTCTCTTCTTTCTCAGCTATTTGTAAGACCTCCTCACACGACCATTTTGCCTTTTGCATTTCTTTTTCTTGGGGATGGTCTTGATCCCTGCCTCCTAATGTCATGAACGTCCATCCATAGTTCTTCAAGCACTCGATCAGATCTAATCCCTTGAATTTATTTTTCACTTCCACAGTGTATTTGTCAGGTCATACCTGAATGGTCTAGCGGTTTTCCCTTCTTTCTACAATTTAAGTCTGAATTTGGCAATAAGGGGTTCATGATCTGAGCCACAGTCAGCTCCTGGTCTTGTTTTTGCTGATAAACTCCTAGGTAATTAATTACCTGGCTTAGGCTTAAGCCCTCCTACCAAGTCTGTGAGAGCCTGTAGCTCCCCACTGGGCATACCCAACGATGACAGTGTGTGCTGGTGGACCTTCTTTTAGTTTTCTCAGGTGGACACTGACCAGGCTAGAAAAGGAGGGGTCCTGCCTGGTGGGACTGAAGTAGTGACTAGTGTCCAGGGAGACCAAGTATTCGCAGATTTTGGCTGATTTGGTTAACTTTCTGGAAGGACTGAGAAATAGGTCTGTCTCTCCGGTCTAATCTCTGCTCCACTGCCCTCCTTCAGCACACGCGTGCACGTACGTCACACATCAGAACTGGAAATTGTTGGCTTGTGGAGGGCAGAGGACACAGGTCGGCCTTGCCTCATTTAAGAGAGTGATGGAGCTTGGAGAGTCACGTGGTCTGCTCGCCCGATGGCCTTCTAGATGCAGACCACCCTTCTGGGTGGACACGCCGCCCACAGCAAGTGCTTCCTTGACAGCTAAAGAGGAAGCAGGACTTGAATTTTAGACCAGCTGAAGGCTATCTGCCGACCTTAATGAGAGGGACAGGTAATAATCAGCCACAGGGCAGGAATTTATTTATCGCCAAGGTCCAATGCTGTAATTTTTTGCTGTATTTCATCTATCTACATCTCTTTATTTTTTTCTTGAACCATTTTAAAGTAAATCTCACAGTTATATAATTTTACATCTAAACATTTGTGTATTGTCCAAATTTTTAAACTCTTTCTAAAAGTAACCAGAATATCATTATCATTTAAGAGAAAACTGATAATATTTTGTTAATATTATTTAATACTTGAGTCCATGTTCAACTTTTCCAAATTGTCTCACATATTTCTTTTCAAACTAAAGCCCATGATCCAGACAAGACTTTTATATTGCATTTGGTTGATGTGTCCAAAGTTTTACCTGAAATGTAGGACTTTTATCTCAGATTTCATTATTTAGAGTATATCAAGGTTCCTTTGAAACTGGATTTCACTTTCCAAATTATTTGTGATGGCTTTCATTACTGAAACATTGTGAAATCATATATCTTCATCCAGATTATTGGTTAAAAAGTAAATGAAGGAAAAAATGACCCAATATGAATCTCCCTAGGCTGTTCAAAATACCTCAATTGTCCAATCACATTAGTTCTACCTAATTACAGTGTTACCTAGCCTTCGTCTGGGCTACTAGGATCTTTTGGAAATTTTTGTAGACTTTATCTCCAGAATCAAGTCGCCATTTGGGGTCATACTTCCGATTTCTATCTCTGAAATTTTAGTAGAAAATCATGAAGGTGTCTTAAGAACCATGATGGGGCCTCCCAGGTGGTGCTAGTGTGTGAAGAATTTGCCTGCCAAGGCAGGAGACACAGGAGAATCAGTTTGACCCCTGGGCTGGGAAGATCTCCTGAAGAAGAAAATGGCAGCCTACTCCAGTATTCATGCCTGGAAAACTCCATGGAGAGAGGAGCCTGGTGGGCTATAGATTGTTTACCAGCTGAGTTATCAGGAAGCGCTGTAGATACAGCTGAGCGGCTAAACGACGACAGCGTGGTCAGGGAGGGAGAGGACAGGGGTGTACTCGCGGCCCAAGGCGGTCGTGCGCCACAGACACTGAAGCGTTGTTCTCTTTTTCAGCTGAGAGAGGATGGAACTATAACCTGCTAGTTTCAGGTATAGAATGTAATGATTCCATATTTGTATGTTACAAAGTGATTACCATAATGGTCCAGTCAACATCCGTCACTGCATATGGTAAAAACAAAACAAAACACACTTTTTCTTATGATGAGAACTTCGAAGCCCCACCCTGCTGGCCACCCCTGAGTGTGCACCCCAGTGTTGTTCACCATAGTCACCTGGCTGCCCGTTAGAGTTCCATGACTCACTCACCTTGTAACTGGAAACTTACACCTCCTGGCCCCCTTCACACACTCCCAGCCCTCCCCGTCCCACCGCAGACAGCCACCAGTCTGTTTTCAGTATTTATGAGCTTGAGTTTGTTTCTTATTTGTTTTTTAAGATTTCACATATAAGTGAGATCATACAGTATTTATCATTCCACGTGTTACTTACTTCATTAAGCAAAATGCCTTCAAGGTCCATTCATGTTGTCACAAATGAAAGGATTGCATTCTTTTCTGTGGCTGAGTAGCATTCCATGGTGTGTGTATATCACATTGTCTTTACCATTCATCCATTGACGGAGCAATTTTTTTCCTCATTATTTCAAGATAATGGTAGACAAAATTCATGTAGATTAATATTACTACATTTTAAAATGTCACCATTCACTAATGAATGAGTTGACTCATTGGAAAAGACTCTGATGCTGGGAGGGATTGGGGGCAGGAGGAAAAGGGGACGACAGAGGGTGAGATGGCTGGATGGCATCACCAACTCAATGGACATGAGTTTGAGTGAACTCCGGGAGATGGTGATGGACAGGGAGGCCTGGTGGGCTGCGATTCATGGGGTCGCAAAGAGTCAGACATGATTGAGTGACTGAACTGAACTGAACTGATTCACTAAATATTCCCTTCCTAAATATTTTGATTAGCACATTAGTGAATTTACCCCTTACAGCTGACTGAGCACTGCTTCCCAGGTAGTGATGGAGCCATATCCAATAACTTAGCCATAAGGGCATGGTTTAGGAACATGTGAAAGGCCTGTTATTAAACACAAGCAAGATGTAAGTGGTGATGGATATTATAAAGTAGACAGGCTTATCAGTAAGGGTCCTGGTGAGAAGCCAAGACCAGCAGCATCCACACGGGGACAATTGAGAGTTTACTAGAGGGATGGCTCTCCTTATGCCAGCAGACATTAGGGGGCCAGTGAAGGGTGGAGTAACATCCCTGGGCTGGCAGCAGTGAGATCCTTTGTCATCCTTGTCCTGCCTGAAGAGGCAAAACTGGAGGAATGGTTACTGGAACTCAGAGAGACTGGCTGCTTGGAGGGCCGTGGGGCAGGAGCCACATCGGTCATTAGTGGGGAGACATGACCAGCCTGCAGGGAGCCAGCGGGGAGGGGGGCACAGAAACTCACACTCCCGGCCACACCTGTCTCCCAGCAAAGCCCCTGCTTGATGAATCCAACTAGGTACCAGCAGGCACGGAGAAGGCAATGGCACCCCACTCCAGTACTCTTGCCTGGAGAATCCCATGGATAGAGGAGCCTGGTAGGCTGCAGTCCATGGGGTCACTAAGAGTCAGACACAACTGAGCGACTTCCTTTCACTTTCACTTTCATGCATTGGAGAAGGAAATGGCAACCTGCTCCAGTGTTCTTGCCTGGAGAATCCCAGGGACGGGGGAGCCTGGTGGGCTGCCATCTCTGGGGTCACACAGAGTCGGACACGACTGAAGCGACTTAGCAGCAGCAGCACCAGCAGGCAGGTGGGGAAGCCCAATAGAACTACCCACCTAGGCCAGCCCCCTGGGCACGGAGCAAGGAGGAAGAGACCTGGGAAGAGGGATGAAAATGCCTAGCACGTTAAGACAGGTGACAGAGCAGTGTTGCCCTACTGGTATGCACCTCTTCCCTGAACCTTTCTCTCTGAGAAGGATTGGGGTTGGGGTGGCGGTTGCGTTACTCAGGCCCGAACTCCTTTCATAATATTGATGCCACTTGACTGTTCATATTAGGAATTTTTCAGGATCACAGTCTCATCTTGAATCTTTTATTTCCTTTCTTTGTAATGCATCCAAGATTGTGTGCTGTTTTCTAATAACTTTTGCCACCCTTAAACACTGGAAAAGACAAACGAAAAGGAAAAATTCCAAAGCTTCAAATTTACACTACAAAGTTTAAAAAGAAAGTGTCCTGAGGTCTAGCATGCATTACAGATTTGACCTCTTTCTTTCTTTCCTCAGCAGATTAGTCTTGGTCCGTTCAGATCTTAAATTTGCCGTGGTCAGCAATTTTTGGCAGAAAGGTACAAACTCCCTCAAACTCTTTTGCTTTCCAGAAACTTTTGTGTCAGTTAACCTTGCTTGGCTTCTAGCAACAGCCACAGATACAACTGCATATCAATTCCTGATAGGAATTTGAATAAATCGGGCTGAGTGGAGACTATGACACTTGTTACCAGTCAAGCACTGAGCATTTTACACACATCAGCTCTTTGCTCACCACAGTTCCGTGGGGCAGGCAGAATTATTAATCCTATTTCTCAGATGAGGAAACTGAGGCACGGGGCAAGTAGTACAGAAACTTAAAGTTGTGGCTACTCATTGCAAACATGTAGGAATCTGGGTCATGACCCTGTTATTTCTTTTTAAAGCTTGAAATCTGAATTTAATAGGAGCTCTCTCAATTAAGGGGAAAAGCAGTTATTGAGAAACACAAAAATATTGGGCACAGGCTTCCTGATGGCCCAGTGGTTAAGAAGCCACCCGCCAGTGCAGAGGACACAAGTCAATCAGTCCCTGGTCTGGGAGGATCCCGGACCAAGGGGCACCTAGGCCTGTGTGCCACAGCCGAAACCTATGCTCTCGAGCTCAGGAGCGACACCTCCTGAAGCCCTCTCCCTCCAGAGCCCACACCCCACAAGAAGTGAAGCCACTGCAGTGAGATCGTCCACGCGCCACAGCGACAGGAAGACCTGCACGCAGTGACGAAGCCCCGTAGCAGTCACAAATCAATGAATATCTAAAAAGCAAGATCGCTATGCAAGCCCAGCAAAGCACCTCTGCGGGCCAGCAATGGCTTCAGACAAGCCCAGCCGCCACCTCAGGTCAATGGCGCTAGAAGCCACATAATCCAGCAAAGCTTAAATGTTTTTCATCTAGAATACAAAAAACCCTGGGCCTCCCAAGTGGCACCGGTGGTAAAGAGCCTGCCTGCCAATGCAGGAGACTTCAGAGATGCGGGTTCGATCCCTGGGTCAGGAAGATCCCCTGGAGGAGGGCACAGCAGCCCACTCCAGTGTTCTTGCCTGGAGAATCCCCATGGATTGTGGGCTACAGTCCATAGGGCCGCAGAAGGGACTGAAGGGACTTAGCATAGCACAGCACAGTGAATCCTGGTAAATTGATATGAACCCACTCTGGTTGGGAAAGAGCAGAAACTGACCCCCCAGGCCACCCTCTTTCCTTAGCAGAGGATCCCAGGTCTCAGGATAAGTTAACTAAAAGTTGCCCAGAAAAACCCCAGCAAGCAAGGAGCCTCATTTGCATCGCACCCTGGAGGCCAGCCGTCTGGCCTCTCCTTTTCAATAACCCTCCTTTATATAGCATTGCCAGGAGGAATCTAATTTCACCTTCAATCATTTTTTCCATTACTTTTATTTGGAAAAATAAATAACCATCCCTTTGCTGAGTATTCAGGCTGAAATTGGGGAACCACTTCCCAGTTGGAAGAAAATGTTTGGTTTGCTGTGTTCATTTACCTTTCTTACAGTTCCTGTTTTTGGTAATGTCGGGTTTGAAGCCAACAGACACAGGGACAGCTGTGTTATAAATACACTGAAAAGTGACTTCACGTCCCTGAAACTTGGCTCCTACACAATCACACATATCTCTTTTCAAAGTTTCTTTGCCCTCAAAGAAAAAAGCCAGTAGAAATTAAGGCAGACAAATGACTAATTTGGGGGAAGTCGTTTGAGAGACAAGGGCTTTTAAAAGGGAAAGTTGTTTCTAAAATCTTCACCATCAGCTCTAATTGGCAGTTCTTTCCTCTCTGTGATTCTTTTGAGGCGGCCTGAGACCTGTGGCTATCTTGACCCTCCGGTGTTCGGGGTGTTCCGTGTTCGAGTGAGCTGGGTATGGGGAACAGCTAGCCTGCTGGGCAGTCCTGTAGAACAATGATTCTAGGTGTGTGGTCTTGGCACCGGCTCCCATCGGAATCACTGGGGATGAGGAGGGCCTTGTTTACAAGGCAGTTTCAAGCTCCTACTTTAGACCAAGACCAACTCCAATAATCTCTGGAGTCTCAGCAGTGGAATTTTAACAAGCTACCCCAGGTGATTTGCAGGCAAACTATAAACAGAATTATTATGACAGACAGCGTGAAATAAAGACGATAAATGTGCATTCTTGTGCAAGAATGTCACCTTCCTTGTCAGTAAGCAGAGGATGGTGCAGCCATCAAGCCAGCAGGCTCCACAGCTGCCCTGACTGTGCCCTGAGGGCCTCGGGAGGGAGAACAGGGAACTGGGGCCTGGAGGGCTGAGGTGCACATCTTCAGAATCCTTTCCATGAGCCCCGACTCTTGACTCTTCCCATACACAGGGAAGCACGAAATCCATTAACTTGAGATGGCCTGCTTTTCTTCAATTAGCAGGAATCTTTTGATATTTTGACTACCTGCAAAATCCCCTGTATATCCTGGCTCCTCCCTTACCCCTTCAGAGCGGTCCCTCGGAGCATCTGAGAAGTTATCTCCTGGGCTCAAGTCCTCAGCAATTGGGCCAAATAGAACATAATTCTCAGCTCTTAGGCTGGGCTTTTTTTTCAGTCTAGTCTACATGCATTTCTTTTTAAAAAAAAGTATGTATTAATATTTATTTGGCTGTGCTGGGTCTTGGTTGAGCACTCTGGATCTGCACTGTGGCAGGTGGGATCTTTAGTTGCAGGACGTGGACCTAGTTCCATGACCAGGCCCCCTGCATTGGGAGCGTGGAGTTGTGGCCACTGGACTACCAGGGAAGTCCCCTGGCATGCGTTTCTTACATGTTAAGCATGACTGTAAATGCTTACCATAGGCCATCTCATACTCCCCAGCAGTCCCCTGTGAAGTAGGCACTGTCATCCTCACTTTCCAGGGGAGGAAGCGGAGGCGCAGAGACCCTTCATAAATTTCCCCAAGATCACACAGCTGGTTAGGGGCAGAGCTGAGAGCTAGACTCAGGCACTTTGGCTCAGAGACCCCTCTTTCTACCTTCACCCAGGGCCTTCCTCACCCTGGGGCCCCAGGATGGAAGTGTTAGTTGCTCAGCTGTCTCTGGTTTTTGCAACACTACAGACTGCAGCCCGCCAGGCCCCTCTGCCCATGGGATTCTGCAGGCAAGAATACTGACGTGGGTGGCATTCTCTTCTCCAGGGGCTTTTGAGGTCTCCTGCACTATAGGCAGATTCTTCACCATCTGAGCCACCAGGGAAGCCCTGGGGTGTTGGTTTCAAATGTAGGTTCTGGGCTCGTCTCCCAGAGACTCTGACTTGGTGGATCCTTGGGAAGTGCCATCTGCCTCTGGGGGCTTCACAGGTCTGGGGAGGAGCTCCTCTGCTCCCAGTGCCACCCCTCCCGACATGCGGTTCTCCAGCAACATTCCCTCGGGTCGGCGTCCCTCCAGCGACCCCTCTGAAACCAACTGTCCTCTGGTCCCTCCGTCAGTCCCAGATGGTGATCTCACTGGAGAATGACCCAGAACCGCCTCCCCTGCACTGTCAGGCTGGTTCTTTGCACCAGATCCTTCCCTCTCCTTGAAAATGTACTCAAGTCCCCCCCGCCCCCCACTACAGTCTGAAAGCAAGACAAAGGTGAAACCCCACCAGCACGCTTCCAACTCTCTGCTCCTAACATCCAGCTTTCTGAGTTACCAGTTCACCTTGACCATCTCTACCTCTACAGACCCTCGGGTCGCTCCTCAGCCCTCTGCTTTCTGGCTCTGGCCGCTGCCACCCTTGATGTGGCTTTGGTGCCTCTGCGTCACTGTGTCCCGTGAGGATGTCTTCCGGCTTGGCCTCCGTGAGCAGGTCTGGGGGACTACTCCTGACACCTCTCACTGTTTTTGGCGTCTAGACCTGACTGTCCCACTCCTCCACCGTCTTCTCTTTCTCCTGTTGTTGCCTCCTCCCCTCTGCTTGCCCCCTTACACCCAGGGGGCTCTCTGAGGTTCTGTCCTGGCCTTTCTTTTTCTCCTCCTCCTGGTGATAATCAGTCTTGCCTGGGTCTTCACCCACCATCTATGAAATCTTTGTCTAGGATCTCCTTCTTGTTCTCTTGTTCTTGTAAATGCCCTATTTTAAAGCATTGTTTGCAGGCCTCACTGCTGTTTCACATTTATCCCAAGCAATTCATTATTGACTCATGTGTGAGCATGTGCTCTGTTGCTTCAGTCATGTCTGATTGTACGCAGCCCTATGGACTGCAGCCCGCCAGGATACTCTGTCCATGGCGATCCTCCAGGCAAGAACACTGGAGTGGGTTGCTATGCCCTCCTCCAGGGGATCTTCCAGACCCAGGGACTGAATCTGCATCTTCTGTGTCTCCTGCATGGTAGGCAGATTTTTTTTTACCCACTGAGCCACCTGGGAAGCCCTCGTTACTGATGCATCTTATCCCAAACATGATTTTAGGTCTTTATTATATTTTACTTTCTGTTGACAGCTTCATCATCCGTCAGTCTCCCAAGTCAGAAAGCTGAGTCAATTCTGTTCACACACCCACCTTTAATGCACGACTTGAACTTTCTAGAAAATGCCTTCTGACTGCCTTACCCCTTAGTTCTGGTTTAAAAACAGCCTCAGAACCGCTCTATCCCCAGCTCTTCTTACCTGGTCTGTCTTTAATGTGTCACCAGATTTGACTTCCAAAGAAGCAAAGTTGATAATGTCACCCGTTGACTTGACATTCAGTGTACAAGTTCAGATCTGAACACCTTGACTTGAAGGCAGTTCTATACCCAACCCCTTTCTCAGGCCCCCACTGCTCTGTTACTCTCCCTCTCACCCCCTCTACCCCGCCCCCGCCGAACCTCCTAACCCCTGTCCTTGCCACCCTGAACTGCTGCTCATTTCGGCAAACCTCTGGTTTTGCACAAGCTGATTCTTCTAATAACTGCTTCTTTTCTTCATCTGGTAAACACTGCCTGGTTTTCTAAGCCAGCTGAATGTCCTCTGGGAGCCCCAGTTTTCCCAAGCAGAGCCCCGTTACTCCCGCTCTGGCTGCTGCTGCAGGGTTTGACTCACCCCTGAGACAGTGCTTACCAGTGTGTCCTAATTCTCTTCTTACACCTCTGTCTGCAGTCCTCAGCGGAGAGCGTCACAGCACACAGACCTCTGGTTGGTCTCATCTGTCTCTGCAACCTCAGAGCCTGCCCACGGTAGATGCTTGCAAAGTGCTTCTCTAACGGCTGGCAACTTCTCTCTGGTACCCAGAGGGCAGCCGCTCTCACAGTGACGTATTTCCCTGAGGTCCACTGCCAGGCTGGTTAGGCTTTCTCCAGGGGGGAATCCTGAGGCTTACAAGGCAAAGGAACCGGTGCTGGGAGAGGACCCTGCCCACCAGCTGGTGGGGGCCCTTGTCATGCGGGCAGACTAGAATCATCACTCGGACTCCACTGGGACAGGCAGGGAGGGCAGGCCTATACAGCCTCTCCTACAGAGGCTCCTGTAGTGCCTGCTCCGTCTGCAGCCCACACCCCCTCCCCCAGGACCGAGGCCACGACTACTTACTGCAACCTGCCTCCTCCACACTTGTGGAGTCCCCAGCCCCACTGCCTTTCATGCCCAAAGATCAAGTTCTCTGCCCTCTTGGTTTCTCCAAGTATCCAACCAGTGGCCCTGAAGGCCTGTTCCAGGCACTGCCAGTTCACACAAAGGTGGGCTTGTCAGGGCACAGCAGAGGAGGGGCAAGGACAGTGGCCGCTCCTCATCCCCACCGACTGACACCCCAAGGGAAGGCAGGCCCACTGCAGCCAGAAGCTTCTGATTTTTCAAGAGATGCTGAGCGTGAGATTTTCATGAGCGACAGCTTTGCTCATGGTAGGTGCCAAAGACAACATGTTTATAGGCCAAATTCAGCCAGTAGCTGGTTAGTTTCTGACCTCTGACCTAGGCCTTTCTGTCAGAATTTTAGGGTCTGTCTCTCTGTTTGTCCATCCCCTGGTCACCAAGTTTTCATTGGTCCTGGCAAAGGCAAGAGAGCTACTTACTCCCCCAGAAGATGCTCTTCTCTCTGATGCAGTGCAGTGCTGGAGACGTCTCACGGTGGCTACAAGAGCACAACCATGGAAACAAAGGTCAGTTCGTTTCTTCATAAGCCACCGCATAACGTTTGGTTATCATGATGCAGAGGTGAAGGGTAGGCCAGGTTGCGTCCTTTCCTCTAAGGACCATTGCTGTATTTTAACAGTGACCATTTGTATCAGTGTATTCTAAGTTATCTGTGGGAAGGACCATGTTTTCAATCTGTCTTAAATCAACAGTAAAATATGATACTAAGAAATCATTAGAAAAGCAAAATAAAAAGATGTGGGCAATGCTAGTCCTGATTTGATTTTCATGTCACTTGCCACATTAGACAGAAAATTAGTCTGTCAAATTGGTATAAAGCAGTGGTTCTCAACAATTTGTCCCGTGGGACGTTTGTCAACATCTAGAGATGTTGTTGGCTGTCCAGATGGAGAGAAGGATGCTGCTGGCATCCAGTGTGCAGACACCAGCGATGCTGCAGCCCAGCATCTACCCCCAGCCCAGAAGGGGCAGAGCAGCTGCACGGCCTCCTCCAGGCCCACGACGTCAGCACTGCTTTTGCAATACCACCATTGTTCCATTCAGTGCAGTGCAGCTCAGCCGCTCCGTCCTGTCCAGCTCTTCGTGACCCCATGAATCACAGCACATCAGGCCTCCCTGTCCATCACCATCTCGCGGAGTTCACTCAGACTCACGTCCATCGAGTCAGTGATGCCATCCAGCCATCTCATCCTCTGTCGTCCCCTTCTCCTCCTGCCCCCAATCCCTCCCACCATCAGAGTCTTTTCTAATGAGTCAACTCTTCGCATGAGGTGGCCAAAGTACTGGAGTTTCAGCTTTAGCATCATTCCTTCCAAAGAAATCCCAGGGTTGATCTCCTTCAGAATGGACTGGTTGGATCTCCTTGCAGTCCAAGGGACTCTCAAGAGTCTTCTCCAACACCACAGTTCAAAAGCATCAATTCTTCGGCGCTCAGCCTTCTTCACAGTCCAACTCTCACATCCATACATGACCACTGGAAAAACCATAGCCTTGACTAGACGGACCTTAGTCGACAAAGTAATGTCTCTGCTTTTGAATATGCTATCTATGTTGGTCATAACTTTTCTTCCAAGGAGTAAGCGTCTTTTAATTTTATGGCTGCAATCACCATCTGCAGTGATTTTGGAGCCCCCAAAAATAAAGTCTGACATTGTTTCCACTGTTGCCCCATCTATTTGCCATGAAGTGATGGGACCGGATGCCATGATAGTCGTTTTCTGAATGTTGAGCTTTAAGCCAACTTTTTCACTCTCCTCTTTCACCTTCATCAAGAGGCTTTTGAGTTCCTCTTCACTTTCTGCCATAAGGTGGTGTCATCTGCATAACTGAGATTATTGATATTTCTCCCGACAGTCTTGATTCCAGCTTGTGTTTCTTCCACTCCAGCATTTCTTATGATGTACTCTGCATATAAGTTAAATAAGCAGGGTGACAATATACAGCCTTGATGTACTCCTTTTCCTATTTGGAACCAGTCTGTTGTTCCATGTCCAGTTCTAACTGTTGCTTCATTACATTTTCTGAATTACTCCTTTCTTTTTTCTCTGAACTTATTCATGGACCAGTTATGAGTACTTCCCAGACTGGCACTGGTCTTCAGATCACACTTCAAGAAAGAACATTCTAGAGGTATTGCCACTGCTTTTTGATCAGACCCAACCTGTGAACCAATGGGGGGGGAGATTTCCACAAAACTTAGTATATTAGCCACGGGTCCTAATAGTGGGTAGAGGAAACCACACTTGTTACAAAAAAGAAATTTATTTTTTAAATGACATAACTAACCGAAGCATAAGTCCTCTAGAGTACAGTCATGAGTGGCCAGGACTGAAGAAGGAATACAATGTCCCAGGTCACCTCCTGGGACCTCACTGACATACCCAGCTCCCTTTGTTTCTCTTGGCTAATGATATTTTAATCAGTTTAGCAAGATTTCTCATGATAATCAGTAGTTTCTCACCTCTAATCAAGAGTGCTTGTTAAAAATATAGATTTTAGGTTCCCATCCAAGATGTAGGAATGGGACAGAGGTGCATCTAATTGGAGAGCAGTGGTATTTGGAAAATTCTGAGAGAAAGGAGACCACTGTGGACGTTTCCCCCACCCCCACTTCTGAATCCAGTCACAGCACATAGCCTGCTGATGTGTTCACTTAGCAGTCACTTATTCAGGACCTGGTTCATGCCGGACTATGTGCTGGGTTTGGGGCCTCAGCAGTGGAGAAGGTAGACAGAGGCCCCTCTCATGCAGGGCTTGTACATACACACTTGTTACTTCCCCTCTCCTGCCTGTCTCTCCTCCCAGCTCTCACTGTGCCCTCCCCACCCCGTCCAGAGGCAGCACTTTGCCAACTCTCACCTGGATTATTAGAAAGACTGTTCTCACCTCTGGTTTCACCCTCCATCCATCTTCCGTAATGCCACTCCATCTCTCCATCTGTCCCCAGATTAAAACTCTCCACTGAGTCTCTGTTGCCTGGGGATAAAGTCTAAACTTCTGAACCTGATCTACAGGGTCTTGAGGACCTTATCTCTGGGCACCCCCATCTGCCCACTTAGCCTTTCCAAGAAGCACTGACCCAATTATTGATGCCAATACCTTGTACATGTCCATCCCTCTGCCTGGAAGACTGTCATTCCACCTCGTTACCTAACAGGTTATACTTGTATTCATTTCTCAAAAGGTAGCTCTTCACACCAATAATGGCTAACATTTATGAGGTACTTGCATGTGTGCATGCTAAGTTTCTTCAGTCGAGTCCAGCTCTTTGTGACCTTATGGACTGTAGCTCATCAGGCTCGTCTCTCTGTGGGATCCTCCAGGCAAGAATACTGGAGTGGGTAGCCATGCCCTCCCCCAGGAGATCTTTCGAGCCCAGGGATTGAACCCTAGTCTCATGTGTCCTGTATTGGCAGGTGGGTTCTTTACCACTAGTAGCACCTGGGAAACCCAAGAAGTGCTAACTGTGTACTAAAATCTGCAAGTATAGTAGGCACTGTGCTAAATATTTTAGTTACTCTTTATAGTGACTGTAAATGAAAAATAAGCTAATTTTTGTGATTTTTTCAATGGTTGTGAAGCAAGTGGTAGATGTGAAGTTCAAACCAGGTTGATTCTAGAGCCCATCTAGAGTCACTTCCTATTTCTCATCTCTAGGGAGATTTTCCCACGGCTGCCTCAACCCAGGTAATGATATCCTCTTTTTCAAATATTCACTGCCCCTCCTGGAAGGAAGATTATTATTTTCTGGTACTGTTGGTTTCAGGCTTGGCCATGTGAACTTTGTTTGCCTGATAAACCATCAGCAGAGACAAAGGCTGCTGTTCCTCTAACAGCGGCAGAGATATGATTTGCCTGTTAAGAGGCTGCTCCAGCATCCCAGATCCTAGCTGGGTGATGAGGAAAGCTGCTCTAGATGCATGATGGCCATTTAGCAGGAATGAGAAATAAATCTTAGTTGTCATCAACCACAGGGATCTGAAGACTTCCTTGTTACCAAACAAAACCAGGTCTTTCTGACACAGTTGCTGCCTGCTCACCACTACTTCTCTGAATGCTTTTGTACCTACTTTTAAAACAAGTTCTTTAGATAATTTTACTTACCTAGGACTGTGCTGAGTCTTCGTTGCTGTGTGGGCTGTTCTCTAGTTCCAGTGTGTGGACTTCTTCATTGCGGCACCTGCTGTTTGGTTGCAGAGCACAGGATCTACAGCTCTTGGGCTCAGTAGTTGGAGCTCCCAAGCTCTAGAGCACAGGCTCAAGAGTGGTGTCACAGGGCCTCAGATACTTCGCAGTATGTGGGATGGTCCCAGATCAGGGATGGTGTCTCCTGCGTTGGCAAGCGGACTCTTTACCACCGAGCCGCCAGGGAAGCCCTATACCTGCTTTTATTGCTGCCTCTAACGTGATGCATGTTGATATAACTATTCACACATCTGTTTCCCCGCCCAGACAGTGTTGTTGAGGGACCATGTCTTATTTGTGAGCTGCATTTAACTCAGTGCCTGTTACATCATCAAAACTCCAGAAGCATTATTTAAATGAATGACTGAAGAGTGAACCAATAATGATTGATTCTTCATGATCAGTTAGCTGCAGGAACCATGTTCAGTGTCAGATGGCGTTTAGTATCCCAATGTCTGTCTCCAAATCCCTCGATCCTAGCTCTAGCAAGGCAGATATTTTTATGATGATAAAAACGAAGTATGTCACACACTGCAAAAAGAAAGAGCTCTTGAAATCCATGAGTTTGAATCCCAGCTCTGCTTACTAAGTGTTGCCTTAGACAAAGGCTGAAAATTTATAAAATGCAAGATTTTATAACATGGAAAATTTATATGTTGAAGAGAAAGAAAATTGTATCCTTCTGGGTTCTTCTAGCTGATCTAAGAATTAAACTGACATGAGACACGTGAACAAAAGAATGTCAATTTTAATTTCATATATATGAGAACCCCATGCACACGAGCATTTCAGACACAGAAAAGTGAAGCAAGGTACATGTAGCATTCTGATCTAAGGGATGGAGTAGGGGCCCGAGGCTTCCAGGGGCAGGAAGGCAGGTCACAGCATGGCCAGAGGAGGAGCAGATACTCGGTAGTTAGGCGTTGGCCCTGCCATACAGATGAAGCCAGTTAGACAACATTTATCTTCAGTAGAAAGATAAATGGGAAATCTTCTTCCCAAGAAAAATGGGATTTTTCTTCTCTGGGGAAAAAACTCCAATTTAAGTTCTCCAAGGTAGTTAAGGGAGGGGCAGTAGTTCCTTTTGAACTCTCAGGGTCTTGATTGTTTTCAGCTCAAAATAAGTACCTTGCGAACATGGCACATTTGGGGAAGGCGCTCTGAACTTTGCAATTGTTTCCTAGGATCACAGGCCGAGTGCTCAACACAGCTTGACTCACTAGGATATGGTCATGACATTTTGGGGGGCTGTCTTGCATCTATCCTTCCTCTGTGTGTGGGATCACTTTTTGAATATGTAATTGTGGGGACACTTCAGCACCTGGGGAAGATAGCCACCCTGTACCCTCCACTGGATCCAGACTGACCAATCTGGTGCACTCATCTGACTGATCTGATCAAGTGACATTAAGATAAGAAGCTGCATTCTCTCCAGGTACTTGAGGCAGAGTCTCCTGGGGGCAGTGGGTCTTCCAGGGAGGACACGGGCATCCTTGGTTAGACCTGTCCCTGCAAAAAGATGGCTGCTGTACCGCCTCCTCATTGAATTCTCAGAACTGACTTGGTTCTTGCTTGACTTTCAAGCCTGATTTTCTAACCTCTAGTTGAGTCTGATGTCTCTGATATCCTCCGGTAAAGGGCCTGTGAAAAGAAAGTTCTTCAGGTAGGCAGATGTCATTTAGCTTGTTTGAAAACAGTAAACAATAGATGGCTGTCTCATTTTTTCTTCCCCATCTCTCCACTTTTGTTTCTATGAACTGCTATAGTCCTTCTTCCTCATGGGTTTTCCCTGGGGGCTCAGATGGTAAAGAATCTGCCTGCAATGTGGGAGACCCAGGTTCCATCCCTGGATTGGGAAGATGCCCTGGAGGAGGAAATGGTAACCCACTCCAGTATTCCTGCTTGGAGAATCCCCATGGAAAGAGGAGCCTGGCAGGCAACAGTCTGTGGGGTCACAGAGTTGGATATGACTGAATGACTAAGCACAGCGTAAGAGTTCTTTGATTTATCTAAGTCGTGTTCTTTAGGTTTCTAGCACCGAATTGTGCTGATTGTAATCTAAATGATGTTTCCTGGCAGTTTTGAAGTCTGCTTGAAATTTATGAAATGAACTGAATGCTCTTCCATGAAGAATACCTGCCTGCCCCAAGCTCCTCACTGTCCTGTCCAAGGTGCACATGCGTTCAGACCAGTCCTGTTACTGTCTGTCTATCTGTCTGGAAGTATTCTTGGCTCTCTAACACATTCTCTGTCTCTCTCTCTCTCTGTATCTCTCTGTGTGTCTCTGTCTCTTTCTCTTTAAGTTTACTTGTGACAGGCACTGTGTCAAATGTTCTTCCAACTATGGCACCGTTTTCTGGCTGCCTAGCCAGTATCCAGTCTCTCCCTTACCCTGGATAGCAGAATCCCTAAAATGCCTGGGTTAACAGACACACACACACACACAGACATACCCTGGCTTCTCTTGCAGAAAGAATATATATTGAATTTTACATGGACATTGTTGGATAAGGCTTCCAAGAAGGTTATTTTAAGGAACCTGACTCAGCTGTCAGGTTTTATTTTGCCCTTTCCCTCTTCCCTCTCCTTGCTTGGACATGAGTCAGACTGGAGTTCTGGAAGCCATTTTGTGTCCATGACAAAGTCCTGAGGCTGAAACTTGTATTAAGGACACCGGAGCAGAAAATGAGAGGGCTTCAGGCCCTAGAGGAAAACATGGAGCTACAATACCAAATATAGGGCATCAAGCTCAGCTACCTTCGTGTTAAGGGAGAAAACAATCTGATTTTTTTTTTCTATCTAATTTGGGCCTCTACTGCTAGCAACTGCAGGTAGTTCTTTGCCAATACGTAGATTATCATGCAAAAATCCTATAGAATTTATACTATTAATCTTGTTTTACAAAATAGAGCCTTGCTGCTGCTGCTGCTGCTGCTGCTGCTGCTGAGTCGCTTCAGTCATGTCCGACTCTGTGCGACCCCATAGACAGCAGCCCACCAGGCTCCCCCGTCCCTGGGATTCTCCAGGCAAGAACACTGGAGTGGGGTGCCATTTCCTTCTCCAGTGCATGAAAGTGAAAAGCGAAAGTGAAGCTGCTCAGTCGAGTCCGACCCTCAGTGACCCCATGAACTGCAGCCCACCAGGCTCCTCCTTCCATGGGATTTTCTAGGCAAGAGTGCTGGAGTGGGTGCCATTGCCTTCTCTGAATAGAGCCTTAGGCTAGTTGTAAAGCTTACCCAAGTTACTCCTTCACTGGACAGTATTGGATTGACCATATTGTATTGTTATTGACCCTGGGTCTGATAAGTCAGACTTTGAATGCAGTGTGTGTTGACAAGGGCTGAATTCTTGCTTATTACATTTTACTGCCCCTGCGCAGAGCATGCCACCAGAATGTAGACCAATACAGCCCGTGGGTAGTACTACTCCTTGAGTAGGCGTGACTACTGGAAGTTTCCTCACTGGAAAATGTGCTGTGGGTCTTCTCTCTCCTCTTTCACAGCCTCTCCAGCAAAAGGGAAGTTTTTCAGCTCTGAGTGAGTTATCCCAGTGGCCACCCATCTCTGAGTCTACAGCTACTTTCTCTCTCTTTTCCTGAGTGTGAACTCCTAATTCCTTGGAGAATTCCTAGGGGGAAATATGTTGTCGAGATGACAACTTTTCCAGGTAAAATGTGTCACAGAGTAAATGATGAATGGATTTATGGATGAATGAATGCTAATTTCATGGCAGTCTTTCTTGAGACCAGTTTTGGGGCCCTGCTATGTTATGAAATGTGGATGCTTCTCTGTAAGGAACCACGATGGCTGGGACCATCTAGTTTCTTGCAACACCAACTAGCCTGTCTCTGTACCCTCCAAGGACCCATTTTCCTGAAAGGTTTTGGTGAAAAGCCCTTATCACCGGCTGTGGAAAATACCTTTGCTAATTAGTACAACTGAGTGTAGACATTGGGCACAGGCTTTGTGATTATAGAAAGCTGCCTTCCAATCATGGTTCTGAAATGCTTTCCCTCTGTGTTTCTGGGCAAATTACTAAAGCTGAGCCTCTGTTTGTCCATATGGTACAAGGGAATAATAGTAATTCCCATTCATGAAAGGATTATAGAAGGAAATGTATGAACAGCATTTAGCAGGGTATCTAGCTCATAGTTCATGTTTAAAAATAATAGCTACTATCATCGGAGAAAATGGTCACTACTGGTTGGAAACATTTCTTAATCCTTCAAGTAGAATTAGCCCTCCTCTCACCTCTTTTCACGGCTTCTCCAGCAAAGCACAGCTGCTGTTTCTTACCTTGAACGAGGGCTATCTCCTTACCGCCGCCTTCCTGACCTTCAGTGTGGGATAGCTGAACTGCTTTTGAACTGTGGTGTTGGAGAAGACTCTTGAGAGTCCCTTGGACTGCAAGGAGATCCAACCAGTCCATTCTGAAGGAGATCAACCCTGGGTGTTCTTTGGAAGGAATGATGCTAAAGCTGAAACTTCAGTACTTTGGCCACCACATGTGAAGAGTTGACTCACTGGAAAAGACTCTGATGCTGAGATGGATTGGAGGCAGGAGAAGAAGGGGACGACGGAGAATGAGATGGCTGGATGGCATCACGGACTCGATGGTCGTGAGTCTGAGTAAACTCCGGGAGATGGTGATGAACAGGGAGGCCTGGCGTGCTGCGATTCATGGGGTCGCGAAGAGTCGGACATGACTGAGCGACTGAACTGAACTGAACTCTCACCTCTGGCTCCTCAGTGCCCACTTCTTTCATAGAACATGAAATAGATGAGAAAAAAAGTAACTGCTCCTAAGCCTGTCTCTGTCAACTACTCTACAGCTTTCGAAGGGCAGGATTTTTCTTGAAATCCCTAGTTACTGGCACAGAGAACATGCCAAGTAACTGAAGAATGAAAGCAAGAAGAAATATAACACAATGTCTTTGCTATAAGGAATAAATATGGGAGTTTATTGTTGCTCCCGAAGGCATATAGTTTATGCCTCTGCTATAGGAAATAAATATAGGAATAAAAATGGGAGATAATCCATTAAGAGGTTAGCTTAGAGAGCAGTTTTTGACTTCTAATCTAAGAAATTTGAAATGGCATATTCCCTGGTTGGGGCAAGAAGGGAAGAGGAAACAGTTCTATACATTGGCGTTTCTACAATCCACTGAAGCCCAGTTGGTCCTGGTTTGCCTCACACAGAGAGATGTAATTTAGCAGAGGCTGACACTGGTCACTGTTCCAAGCTGGGCTAGAGAGGGCCCACTTATTACAAAGCTAAAAAAGTAAATGAAAATCTTGCCAGAGTGTATACTCCTTTCCATATTTTTTAACAGAGGCACCAAAGGTTAACTCCTGAAGTTCTTATTTATGCTTCCATGACTAGCTCTCAGTACTTTGTCAGTGGAGCTCCATACAAAAGAATAGATAGAGGGAGGGGGGGTCTCAGAAACTTCATAAAATTTGTCTGCAGGGTCTTAACTTTAATATTTTTAATAACTCTAGTCTTGGGTATATTAAGAATCATTAGTTCTTTTGAGAGAAAAGGGCTGCACTGTCTTCACTGATAGAAGCTTTAATTATGCAGCCAGAGGAAATAATTCACCTAAGAAACCACTCTAGGCTCTGTGCAGAAGTAAACCAGTTTTTTTTTGTTTGTTTTTTTGTTTTTAAGGCCCTTGAAGGATCTGGATTATGAATGCAGGTCTGTAATGCAGCTGTCATCAATGTTCTTTGAATTAGCGTTAACTGATTGCTCCTATCATCTCAATGGCCTCACTTAAAAGCTCCTAAGGGAATTTAAACATAACGTTTGTTGGAGGGATGGCAAAAAAGCAGCCCTCGCTGATGAGATTTAAATTTACAATAGGAACATGGCTGGAGCCCAACTTTCAGGGGCTTGCTGGAAGAATGAGTGTTGTGAACATTTTAGTCTAAACACCAAACAAATAGAGGGCCTTTCGAATCCACTGCCCTTTTTTTCCTCTTTTTACCCCCTGGACAACAAGGTGCAGACTGCCTTCCCTTCTTCAAACTTGAAATGTTGCAGAGGCAAAAGGGTGAAATCCGATCGGGGTAAGGCATTTGCTTATGGAACTCTTAAATGTCAAGGCAGGCCTGAATGAATGAGGAGCGGCTACCCTAAAATAGGTTTCCTGCGCTGGTGTCCTGGAGTGGTCATCAGATTTAGCTTAGAGCTTCTCTCGCCAGATCGGACCCTGCGTGGTGGTGACTCCAAAAGATGGAAGCTGGGAAGGGCACCCTCCAAGGCTCGCTCACTCATGCCCCGTCTCTACCTCGGGGCGGGGGTCGGGGATTGGGGAGCCGGGCAAAGTTTGCTGCGGGGTACGTACGCCCTGCCAGTTCCTGTGCGGGCAAATGCCTCACGGCCCCGCACGCCGTCCCCCAGCCCTTCCCAGCTCGGGCAGAGAGACCCTGGCCCCGGGTCAAGCAGGCGGCAGGTCGCCAGCAGCTCAGCAAGTATTAATAGAGAGGCGCGGGAGCCTCGGGCGCCGAGCTCAGGCAACGCGAGCGCGTCCCCGTCCGTCCCGAGCGGCGGCTCGCGCCCAGCGGCGGCTGCGCGCACCTGCAGCCCCACGGGGGGCGCTGCCTCGGCAACCGCCGCCGCCGCGGCCTGGACGGCAGGAGCCGCGCCTCGGCAGCCCTGCGCGGAGCAGCGATGAGCCGCCTCCCGGACCGCGAGCGCGCCCCGGACGGTAACGACTCGCGAGGTCTGACCTCCCGCTGTCGGCGGAGCAGGGGTCCCGGAGGAGGGTTATTTGTTTCCCCGTAAGGCGGCTGGTGTGGGTCTTAAGTCCACGTCTTCCTGGAGTCTTGCCTCCTTTCCTGCTCTTTTGGGAGTTCTTTTAGAATGAGACAAGTTGACTTTGCTAAAGCTCACAGAGCCGCGCTTGAAGAGCGGTGGGCACTGGGCGGGTTTTTGAGATCAAGCGCAGAACAGGTTTCCCGGCTGGGCTGCCGCGGGTATCTCTAGATGCAGAGGGAGCCCCTTCCCTTTAAGAAATGATTGTGCTTCTACTTGGGAAATGCCGGGCATCACCCCTGCACTACCCTCCTCCACCTGCCTCCTCCACAAACAGGCAGTAAGACAGGCTACCTCATCTTATAGTGAGTGAGCCCTCGTGTTCTTGGGGGTGGGGGACCCGAAATGTTAGTTGTTCAAAGAAGGCATCATGCATCGTGCAGCAGAGTTCCCCAAACCGACTTTAGAACTCGGGTATCATTTAGTCCGTCTCGTCAATGATGGTTATATGATTCTGCGAGGGAAGAGTCTCGGGTTGCTATGAACGGGTGATGAAATACTCTGAACTTTTTTCCCATAAAAATTCACCTATTCACCTTTTCGCTTGTTTGCTAAAGATTTCAAACTTGACCCCTTAACTGCCTCGGTTTACCCCTGGTTCAGAAGCCTGGCCCTGAAAGGTCGTCATTACTGCTGTTTGCTAGTCATTGACCTCTTAGGAAGAGCGTTCCTCCAGGAATAACTCATCTTTGCATCAATAACCCTTTTGGATTGTACTGAACACAACTTAATGAAGTTGCTTTTTAAGCCGAAACTCTCTGGGGGCTTGGTGAGGCAGGTGCGCAGGGCAGGATTCCCTGCAGACAGTCATGTAAAGGGCAGGGATTTTCACACAGTAATGGGTAAAACAAGAATCACTGTGCTGCAAAAACATTTCATTCCTCCCTTTCACAGTCCTAGGCAAAGTTACCAGCATTACTACCCTGGATCCTCTTTTGAAAATATTTTTTAAAAGTTGCATTGTTACTGTTATTCTTACAAAACAGAAACAGAATCACAGACTTCAAGAACGAATTTATGGTTGCCCTGGGGAAGAATGGGAGGAAGGGGTAGTGGGGCACATATATTTAAAATGGATAACCAACAAGGACCTATCGTATAGCACAGGGAACTTTGCTCAGGGTTATGTGGCAGTCTGGATGGGAGGGGAGAATGGGGGAGAAGAGATACCTGTATATGTATGGATGGCGGGGTCCCCTTTCACCTTTCACAACATTGTTTGCTAATCCACTACACTCCAATACAAAATGAAAAGTTTTAAGTTGCATGGTTGCTGTTTTCAATAACAATAACATAAAAACTGTCACTTTGCTGGAACTTTTTGGTAAAATTACATTCACGTTTCTGAGATCAACACACAGTGCAATCTAAGGAAGATAATTGTTTAAAAACTGATTGATACTTTAGGCTGATTTTTTTTAAAAAATTCCTGATAATATAGCAGGTTTCTTTATGTGAGGGATGGACACACAGGATAGTGGTATCTGACTGCCTTAGCCCTGCATGCTTCTTGTTTGTTTTTTTTTGTTTGAAATGTTAATTCCTGTTTTAAAGCCACAAACTCCTTAGACCTCTGATAGAAACTTTTACAGTACCTAGTCTTCCTAAATTAAGCATAAGTCCTTATAACCAGGCATGTCTGTCCCTTGTGAGGACTTCATTGATTGCTATATATGAGTAGTGAAGTGCAGAGTTTAACCTTAAATCTGAATTTCGGAGGATACGAAAAGGCTTCAGGCTGCCGTCAGTCCAGTTATCCTTGAGCAGGTGACAAGGCGATAACATGTCCAATAACACCTAATTGTGCCAAATGTTTGCTATGACATCTTATAAGAGGGCAGGATATGTATCTGTCAGACTTCGTAAATTTCAAGTATGTTTGACAAAACTGTGAAAGTGATGTGATAAGTATGTTAAATGACACACCTTGTTAAAACAGACTGTCTGGTTGAATATCTGTTACAGACTATACATTATGGAAGAACGTCATAGGGAATTTTATTACAAATAAATAATTCTTATTCTACTCCACATGTTTTGATCCAGTTTATAGTCTGCCCATAGTGCATCCCAGAGAAATTTAGGCTAATTATAACAGATTTGAAGTTTAATTCCAGGAGAAACAAATAATTCTTTGGACTCAACTCATATTTTCCCTTCTGGTTTGAAGTTATAAGACCTCCTACATAATTTTGGCCTGCAAAGTCATAGTTTCTTTTCTTATACAGCTTTTGATTCTTATTTTCATTCTTCACTTTTAAACTGGAAGAAACTTTCAAGTTCTAATAATAAGGGGCAGAAACTTTTCCATTGAAAATCTGACTTTTATGGAATGTTGTAAATCTGGTATATTGGAATAAAATTGAAACCATGATATTCAGGAACAAAATTTCTGTGTAATTTTTTGGCCTCTTGGATATTTCTTTGTTTTCTTTCTCTCTATAAACTTTTCACTTTTTATTTATTCTTTTGCTCATAATTTAAATGAAACCCACTGCAGGTAAAATTTATGACCCAGTCTCTTATCCCTCCTTTAAGCTATGAAGTGCTCATATTTATTGAACACTTACCTGCTGGGCTGAACTACAAGTACTAGCTTCTCTAAGCCTCACTAGGAGGGAGAACTATTATTGTCTGCTTTTATTATAATTATAAATTTTTAAAAATAAAACTGAGGCTCTGGGAGGGTGACTTTCAGCTGTGAGTGTTCAGTCTATTCCCCTAACACCTAACCCAGGGTGTTAGGTCCTCTCCTGCTAGAAAACAGTGTTGCATGTCCACAGGTGGGATGCTGGTGAGACCCCCTGGAAGGTGGCGCTAAGCTCACTGAAGTGACAGGGATATTCTTCCCTTTCCCTTTGGGTGGGAAAGATGGGAGGGAAGAGCCTGGATGTTCAGAGAGCTGGCAGTAGCAGCTCCCTCTCTCCCCTCCCGGCCAGGGCAGGGATCCGTGCTTTGCCCTGGGGGCAGAAGCCCTCGGGTTGCTGGGAATGAAGGACAGCTGCCCATTTCTGAGGCAGAGGCAGCGCCCCATGGGACGCTCTCCAGCCCTTCTCTGGAGCAGGTGTGGCAGGGGTTCCGCTCTCTCAGGCTGCCCAAGACGGGTCCACATTACAGGGAGGTGCCCTGAGCTCTGATCAGAATTCTGTAACAACCTAAATGGGAAAAGAATTTGAAAAGAATGGATACACATGTATGTATACCTGAACCACTTTGCTAAACCCTTGACACTAGCACAACATTGTTAACCAACTATACCCCAATATAAAATAAAATTTTTAAAAAGACAGCACCCTGGAAGCAGGCGACCTGCAGGAGAGCAGAGCTGTTCTCTGTGGGGAACTGTGGGGCCAGAGGAAAGAGGAGGATGCACAGCGAATGCTCGGATGTGGCTGCTGCAGCTGCTGCTGCTGCTAAGTCGCGTCAGTTGTGTCCGACTCTGTGCGACCCCATAGACGGCAGCCCACCAGGCTCCTCTGTCCCTGGGATTCTCCAGGCAAGAACACTGGAATAGGTTGCCATTTCCTTCTCCAATGCATGAAAGTGAAAAGTGAAAGTGAAGTCGCTCAGTCGTGTCTGACTTTTAGCGACCCCATGGACTGTAGCCTACCAGGCTCCTCTGTCCATGGGATTTCCTAGGCAAGAGTACTGGAGTGGGGTGCCGTTGCCTTCTCCGCTCGGATGTGTAGTATCTCTCAATACATGATGAAAACTCTGTATCTCAGTTTCTTCATCTATAAAATAGATAAAGATATCCACTAGTTGAAATTATTGTGAACATTTGCACTGATATACAGAGTGTCTGGCAGGTAGCAGGCTCTCCATAAACTTATTATATTCAGAAAATTGGATATAAAATGAGGTAATTAGAATCTGTTAGCAAAGTGCAACTTTCCAGAAAGATAGTTAGTGTGAAATCCTTTCAGCTGTACAACACTAACAGGCGCAGTGTAACTGCTGATGCGGGTAGTCGGCCAGATGTGTGATCAGCCACACACGGGGTGTGTGTGTGTGTGTGTGTGTGTGTGTGTGTGTGTGTGTGTGTGTGCGCGCGCGCGCACGTGCTTTGGCTGCTGTGTCTTTGCAATTGGAGCTTTCATTTTGTGCAAAAAGTGAGGAGAAGTTAATTTATATATTAAAACAGAAAAATGAGTTAAGAGTCCCAGTGAATCCTGGGAAGGTGCTTTTCAGAAAGCTGGTTGCTCCTGGAGTTACCCTCACAATTCACTTTGAAAACATTGATTCTTGCTCAGTGATTTTTCTGTTGTATTGAATAATTTTGTAAATTCTGTTTTGTCTACATTGACACTTTTCAGAGTTTTTTGTAATTGGTTACATCTCTGTTTCTTGCCTGAAGTCCATGAGAGCATGGACCACATCTTTCCATTTGCTGAATCCCCAGCACCTAGCTTGGAGGCTTCCTGGTGGCCCAGATGGTAAAGAATCTGCCTGCAGTGCAGGAGACCGGGGTTCAGTCTCTGGGTCTGGAAGATCCCCTGGAGAAGGAAATGGCAACCCACTCCAGTATTCTTGGCTGAAGAATCCCATGGACAGAGGAGCCTGGTAGGCTGCAGTCTGTGGGGTCACAAAGAGTCAGACATGACTAAGTGACTAACACTTTCATTTTTCACTGGACCTAGCTAAGTGCCTAACACACTGTAGGTACATATATTCAACATCTATCTGTTGAGTGAAAAAATGTGTGAGTGAATAAGAAAGTGATGGGTGGTAACGATGTGTGATTCCTGAAATGCATCAGTCCTTATTTTTGCATTTAAGCTTGAATTCATACTTACTTTTTCCTCCTCCAGGTTGTTTATAATTGTGAAAATTTGTAAGTATTTACATGCCAAATAGTAGGGTGTTAAAAACATATAGATATTCCTTTGTTGGATGGCATAAATAAATTATGATAGGCTTTAAAATGCTATGTGATGGCATTCTGTTTTTGGAAAATCATTACCTGGTGCAAAAGGATCTAGGTGGAAAGGCAACAGAGGATTAATAGAATAAAAAATATTGCATAATTTTTTTGCTTGTTCATGTTTCCAATTCTTATGTAATGAACTTGCTTTCTTTTATAAGGAAGAAACACGAAACCAGGACTATGTACCATAAAACAAGTGGGAAGTTCGGTTTGACATAAAGGTACTACCATGTGTAAAGTAGACAGCTAGTGGGAAGCTGCTGTGTCGTCGCACAGGGGGCTCAGCTCAGTGCTCTGTGATGACCCAGGGGATGGGAGGGGGACAGGTAGGCTCAGGCTCAAGAGGGAGAGGATATGTGTATACTATAGCTGGTTCACTTTGTTCTACAGCAGAAACTAACACAATGTTGTAAAGTGATTATGTCCAAGAAGATAATACTGTAGACCACTTACACCACATCACCTAATTCCCTGACACTGGACACTTAAGGTGTTTTCTCAACTGACTTTTCAAATGTGTCTGCCCAACTCTTTCTGAACATTTAAATAAGTTTCTGCCTTTCAGGGTTACAAAGTAGCATAATTGATTTAAAGAGATGACCATTGAAAAAGAAACTCAAAGTAGGAAAAAGGAAGCCACTTAATGCCAAGGACAAAAGATACTGATACTCCAGCCTGTGATACTGAATGCACTGCTTTGCTGCAAATCATAGTGAACCTTTGGTCTCCCCCGTGCTCTTGGCTTTCCTTCCTTTGTTGTGTAAAGATTGTGGCAGTTCATGACGTGCTTTCATAGTGGCTGCCATTAAGTATCCTTTCTTTGTTTGCAGAGTTAGTTCCAGGAAAAAAAAACTTCAGCAGGGAAGGTGGTCTCTTTCCTTTCTTTGGGGGCGGGGGAAAGTCACCATTCTTTGGGAATGGAGATGTGAATAAATAGCTTTTAACCCTACATATTTTTTTTTCTTTTTAAAATTGAGATAGTTGGTATACAACATTATATAGATTTCAGATGTACAACTTAGCGATACATAATTTGAAAGGTTATGTTCCGTTTATAGTTATTATAAAATGTTGACTAACTCCCTGTGTTGTACAGTATATGTAAGTCCCCCACATATGAACCTTCAAACTCCAAACTTTCAAAGGTGCACACCTGCATTCCATCACTCAGACATGAGTGAAAGTGCAGCTCGTCCCCCTTCTCCTGTTGCTGACGACCCTCCAGCTCTGCCATCTCCCACCTCCTCTCCCTCCTCCAGCCAGTAACTCTTCTCGCCTGTTCCCTGGACGCCAGCCCGTGTGCCAGCCATTGTACTTTCCTACTGTCCTTTTCAAGGCCCTGTACCTTAAGACTGAAAATGTTTTCTTTATTTTTGTGTTTGTTTTTTATATATTATTTGTGTGAAAAGTAATATAAACCTTTTGCAGCATGGTACTACATAGCCATTTGTGTTAGTTGGGGGTCTAGTCTAAGTTTGTTGGAGTTTTGAACAAACTGGACTTATGAACACACTTTCAGAACAGAACTCATTCATAGGTAGGGGACTTATTGTACAGTTTTGGATGATTTACTTTATCTATAGAGGGTTGTATCTCTAATACTCTCCTCCTGTAATGCCCCTCCCCGCTTTCCTCTTTCCACTGTGACCACTGATTTTTTCTCTGTATTTGTGAGTCTATTTTTTGATATGTTCACCAGTTTGTTTCATTTCTTGGATTCCACATGTAAGTTGTATTATACAGTATTTGTCTTTCTCTGATTTATTTCACTCAACATAATGCCCTCAAATCTCATCCTTTTTAATGGCTTAATAACCATTAACCTTCTTAATGGTTTCATTCTGTGGGTGTGGATTATATATTATAGCATCTTTATCAGTTCATCTGTTGATGGACACTGAGGTTGCCTTCATAGTTTTTAAGTATAAATTCAGATTACACACACTGCTGAAGTATCTTTAATTTTTTTGCCACATCTCATGCAAGATCTTAGTTCCCCAATCAGGGGTCACACCCAAGCCCCCTGCAGCGAAAGTGGGGAGACTTAATCACTGGACCAGCAAGGAAGTCTCCGCTGCTATATCTTTATTGTCTAGTGCTGCTGTGAACATTGGGGTGTGTCTATCTTTTCAAAATAGTGTTCTCCTTAGTTTTTTAATATATACCTGGGAGTGGAGTTTCATTATTTTTGAGTGTATACCCGAAACTATATATGACGCATCTATTTTTAATTTTTTGAGAAACTGCCTTACTGTTCCCACAGTGGCTGTACCAGTTTACATTCCTAACAACCGCGTAGGAGGTTTCGCTTTTTAAAACATGCTCACCAACATTTGTTTGTGTTCTTTCTGCGTGTAGTCATTCTGACAGGGGTGGGGTGATACCTCCCGTGTGTTTTGAATGTTTATTGATTTGGCCGCAGCGTGTGGGGTCTTCAGTCTTGGTCGTGGCAGGAGGGATCTTTAGTTGCTTGGTGTGAGCTCTTCGTTCCCTGACCAAGGGCTGAGCCTCAGCCCCTGCATTCAGAATACAGAGCTTAGCTACTTGTCCACCAGGGAGGACCCTCATGTGCTTTTAATTTGCATTTCTTTGATGACTAATGATATTGAACCTTCTATATATTCTTTGAAAGAGTGACTATTGACGTCTTCTGCCCATTCTTTAGATGGGTTGTTTGTTTTTCTGATGTTGAGTTGTAGGAACGTTTATATATTTCAGATAATAACCCCTTATTGGGCATACTACTTGCAAGTATTTTATTCCGTTCAGTTAGGTGTCTTTTGGTTTTGTTGATGGTTTCCTTTGCTATGCAAAAGCTGTTAAGTTTAATTAGGTCTCATTTGTTTATTTTCCCTTTTATGTCCTTTGCTTTAGGAGACAGAGCCAAAAGATATTGTTACAATTTATGTCAAAGAGTGTTCCTCCCATATTTTCTTCTAGGAGTTTCATGGTTTCTGGTCTTATATTTAGTTCTTTTATTCATTTTGAGTTTATTTTTTGTATATAGTGTTAGAGAACGTTCCAATTTCATTATTTTACATGTCGTTGTCCAGTTTTACCAAAACTATGTATTGAAGAGACTGTCTTTTCCCCATTGTAAATTCTTTCCTCTTTGGTCATGGATTAATGACACAATGGCAGAGAAGGCAATGGCAACCCACTCCAGTATTCTTGCCTGGAAAATGCCATGGACGGAGAAGCCTTGTAGGCTGCAGTCGACGGGGTCACTAAGAGTCGGACATGACTGAGCGACTTCACTTTCAGTTTTCACTTTCATGCATTGGAGAAGGAAATGGCAACCAACTCCAGTGTTCTTGCCTGGAGAATCCCAGGGACAGGGGAGCCTGGTGGGCTGCTGTCTATGGGGTCACACAGTCAGACACGACTGAAGCAACTTAGCAGCAGTAGCAGCAACAACACAGGATGGTGTGATCTCTCACCTAGAGCCAGACATCCTGGAATGTGAAGTCAAGTGGGCCTTAGAAAGCATCACTACGAGCAAAGCTAGAGGAGGTGATGGAATTCCAGTTGAGTTATTTTAAATCCTAAAAGATGATGCTGTGAAAGTGCTGCACTCAATATGCCAGCAAATTTGGAAAACTCAGCAGTGGCCACAGGACTGGAAAAGTCTGTTTTTATTTCAGTCCTAAAGAAAGGTACTGCCAAAGAATGTTCAAACTACCACACAATTGCACTCATCTCACATGCTAGCAAAGTAATGCTCAAAATTCTCCAAGCCAGGCTTCAACAGTTTGTGAATGGAGAACTTCCAAATGTTCAAGCTGGATTTAGAAAAGGCAGAGGAACCAGAGATCAAATTGCCAACATCTGCTGGATCATAGAAAAAGCAAGAGAATTCCACAAAAACATCTGCTTCATGGACTATGCTAAAGCCTTTGACTCTGTGGATCATAACAAACCATGGAAAATTTTTAAAGAGATGGGAGTACCAGACCACCTGACCTGCCTCCTGAGAAATCTGTGTGCAGATTAAAAAGCAACAGATAAAAACGCACATGGAACAATGGACTGGTTCTAAACTGGAAAAGGAGTACGTCAAGGCTATATATTGTCACCCTGCTTATTTAACTTATATGCAGAGTACATCATGAGAAACGCTGGGCTGGATGAAGCACAAGCTGGAATCAAGATTGCAGGGAAAAAATATCAATAACCTCAGATATGCAAATAATACCATCCTTATGGCAGAAAGTGAAGAAGAACTAAACAGCCTCTTGATGAAAGTGAAAGAGGAGAGTGAAAAAGTTGGCTTAAAGCTCAACATTCAGAAAACTAAGATCATGCCATCTGGTCCCATCACTTCATAGGAAATAGATGGGGAAACAATGGAAACAGTGATAGACTTTATTTTCTTGGGCTCCAAAATCACTACAGATGGTGACTGTAGCCATGAAATTAAAAGATGCTTGCTCCTTGGAAGAAAAGCTATGACCAACATAGACAGCATATTAAAAGCAGAGATGTTCCTTTTCTGACAAAGGTCCATATAGTCAAAGCTGTGGTTTTCCAGTAGTCATATATGGATGTGACAGTTGGACTATAAAGAAAGTTGAGCACCAAAGAATCGATGCTTTTGAACTATGGTGTTGGAGAAGACTCTTGAAAGGCCCTTGGACAGTAAGGCGACCTAATCTGTCAATCCTAAAGGAATCAATCCTGAATATTTGCTGGTTGGACTGATGCTGAAGCTGAATACATTGGCCACCTGATGCGAAGAATTGACTCATTGGAAAAGATCCTGATGCTGAGAAAGACTGAAGGCAGGAGAGGAAGGGGGCTACAGAGGATGTGATGGTTGGATGGCATCACTGACTTGATGGACATGAGTTTGAGCAAGTTCTGGGAGCTGGTCCAGGACAGGGAAGCCTGGTATGCTGCAGTCCATGGGATTGCAATGAGTCAGTCAGGACTGAGTGAGTGAACTGAACTGAACTTACCCGAACTTTTGCATTTCATAATTTAACCAACCAAATATGCATTCCTAGACCTAATAATTTAGTCCTATTTTAAAAATTATGATAGGCCTTTTAATTTATAGATTTACCATCCTGACCTTTTCTCTTCAAATAATTTATCTGTTGGAGTACTTGGGCCATTTGGTCTACGTGATTCTCTGCAATCTGGATTTATTGCTTTTGTGCTAATGGTTCGACATTTTCTTTGAAGCTTGCCTTCTTTGAACTCTGGCTTGTGCCTCCCTAGCCCTTCCTCTTTCTTAGTTCTTTTGGCTAAATTATACTTTTTAGTCTGATCCTTAAATTCTAGAGACAACCATGAAATCGTTTTATCTATTAGGTTTTTATTATAATATTAGGCAATAAAGCATTTAATTAAGTTTCTCCTATTCATCTCCTCAATTCTTTCATGAATTTTATTAAACATTATAATGAATTGGCTGAAAAATGATGCTCTCATTTACTGATTATTTCTAATAACTTGGGTGTGTTATGGGGAAGTTTTTATAAAGTCTTATACACTGTTGTTGAGATTGTAAAATGGTATAACTGCTATGAAAAGCAGTAGGGAGGTTTCTTTAAAAATGAAACATGAAACCACCATGTAAGTACTAGTAAAGAGGAGCCCGGCAGGCTACTGTCCACGGGGTTGCAAGAGTCAGACATGACTTAGCGAGTAAACCACAAAACACCACAATTCCACTTCTGAGTAAATATCCCAAATAACTGAAAACAGAGTCTTAAAGAGATGCCTATGTTTATAGCAGCAGAATTCATAATAGCCAAACAGGAGGAAGAAAACCAAATGTGCATCGATGGATAGATGGATAGATTAATTATGGTATATGCATTCAATGGAATATTATTTAGCCTTAAAAATGATAGATGTACTCTTTGTGCTCCAGCAGGTATGAACCCCAAGGACATTATGGTAAGTGAAAGAAGCTGGGCACAAACAGACAAAGTACTGTGTAATTCCACTTACACAAACCTGGGAAGAGAATGCTCGTTATCAGGAGCAGGGGGAATAGAGGGAGTGGAAAGTGTTTAATGGGTCTAGAATTTCAGTTTGGCAAGGTAAAAATTATGGAGATCTGTTTCATAACAATGTGAATTTACTTAACATAGTGAACTGCATTGTTAAAATTGTTAAGGTGGTAAATTTTATGCTATTTTTTTATCACAATAAAAATGGAATACCCAATTTACAAACAAGCAAAAACACTTTTAAGGATAGAAAAATTCATAAAATAGTTTAAGAACTCACTTCCTTCCGTGAACAGTTTAACCTTCTTTGCGTAGTTGATGTTGCCATTACGAGCACTGAATGTTATCACGTTCTCAGGAGTTGAGAGGTGTCCATCTGTCTCTTTGTCCCTCCGTTGAATGATGTCAGATCGCTTTTCTTGAATTCTTTTCTCTCCTGTTGTTGTTTCCCTCCTCATGGCATTTTCCATGAGTGTCAGCTTTTTTCTTTCTCCTAATTCTAGTACCATTTTAAATCACCATTTGCTGCACTTAACTCCATTTCATTGTTTTTAACAAGTTTGGCAGTTATCTTGCCTCTTTTAGCTTACAAAATGTTGAAATTGTCCAAGATACAAGGTAGTTTGCCTCTGAATGAGGTGCAAAGAGGACTATGAGTCAAGTTTATAAATACCTGCTACACTGACATTGTTCTCTATTATTTATTTTGCATTCCTAGTATTCTTAGGTACTTCTGGATGGCTGATGTTGCTAGATAAGAAGCTTCCATATAGAGTGTTTCTCTACTTGGCAAAACTATTTTTGTATAAACATATGAATGAATAATTATAGTTCATGCTTATAGTTTGAAGAAACGCATAACTTTGCTCAATAGGTAACATATGTAAACAGAATTGGCATGTAAGTCTCAGTTTAAGGGAAAATTGTAGCTTTACTTACGGTTCTGCACTGGGAGAATGAGTGCCTTCTTGCCTTCTTCTTGCCTTACTCGTTCTGTTTACACTGCCCAACTGATGCTGAAACCTTGGCTTCTGTGCACTGGTACTGAAATTGAATCTCAGAGTCAGAGTTCTGGGTGAAGTAGAAAAGAATTGCTTTATTGCTTTGCAAGACAAAGGGGAGACACAGAGGGCATCCTTCTTGACAACTGTATCCCAGCCCTGGGGGCATTTGGTGAGAAGTTGTATAGCAGCACAAGGGTGGCGGAGCTGATAAGATTAAGGTGTGCACAGAGTCTGCTCCTTTCATCTAGCCTCAGGTGGTCTTCTCTGGAATGAAAATGCTTCTATCTTTCATTTGTTGAGGGTTTAGCTCTATAAACCAAACTATCAAGGCTTCCCTGGTGGTTCAGACAGTAAAGTGTCTGCCTGCAATGTGAGAGACCTGGAAGATTATCTGGAGAAGGAAATGGCAACCCACTCCAGTACTCTTGCCTGGAAAATTCCATGGATGGAGGAGGTTGGTAAGCTACAGTCCATGGGGTCACAAAGAGTCAACACGAGTGGCTTTCTTTCTTTCTTTTAGTTCTATAAAGAACTTACACGTATCTTGCTATGTGTATACCATGAGGTGAACCAGAACCATACTCCAAGGCTGCACAATTGTTTCTTGATTATTTCTCCCTTGTCTCTGCATCCCCTCCCTTCCCTGATTAACAACTGTTAGCTCTGTCTTTTGTAACTTAGGGAAGGTCATGGAAACTGGAGTCTGTTCCCACAAACAAGGCACAAGGGGAGACCTAGAAAGGTTTCTGTGCCCAGGAACCCCAGAGGGTCCTTTGGTCTCATTACTAAAAGGTCTGTAGTATAGCTTACCGGAGGCTGGGCAACTGTGCTTCACTGTTTTACATTGCTCATGATTCTGTAAGAGCTTTCTTCAGGTATGATTTATATATCATAAAATTCTCCTGTTTGTGCAATTCAATTAATTTTTAGTAAATGTACAGAGTTGTTTCCCAGATGGCTCAGTGGTAAAGAATCTGCCTGTCATTGCAGATTTGATCCCTGGGTTGGGAAGATCCACTGGAAAAGAAAATGGCAACCTGCTCCAGTATTCTTGCTGGGAAATTCCATGGACAGAGAAGCCTGGCAATTATGAAGATTGTGATGGTGGTGGTGGTTTAGTCCGACTCTTGCAACCCCATGGACTGTAGCCCACCAGGCTCCTCTATCCATGGGATTCTCCAGGCAAGAATACTGGAGTGGGTTGCCATTTCCTTCTCCAGGGGATCTTCCCGATCCAGGGATCGATCCTGTGTCTCCTGCATTGCAGGCAGATTCTTTACTGCTGAGCCACTGGGAATTCCCTGTTATGTAGATATTGTGGTCAAAGTAAGTGTTTCAAAGCAAAACAATAGTTTTGCAAGACAGACTACTGCCTTCAGATGGGATTTCGTAAATTTTTTTATTTACCTTTGAGCATGTCCTGCTGCACCTAGAAGACAAACTCATGGAGTTTTGTCCATAGTACAGAGAAGGTTCCCTTGTGCACCTTTAATGGTTAGCCATAAGTTCAGTTCAGTTGCTCAGTCATATCCGACTCTGCGGCCCTATGGACTGCAGCACGCCAGGCGTCCCTGTCCATCACCAGCTCCCAGAGCTTGCTCAAACTCATGTCCATCAAGTTGGTGATGCCATCCCACCATCTCATACTCTGTCATTCCCTTCTCCTCCTGCCTTCAATATTTCCCAAAAGCTAAAGTCAAAAAGAGAATGTTTAGTCTGAAAACAGTCCAGTGGTTAAAACTCCTTCCTCACTTCCAGTGCTTGCAGTGCAGGGGGTGTGGGTTCAGTCTTTGACTGGGAAACTTGGATCCCTCATGCCAAGTGGCATGGCAAAAAATGATAAAAAAATAAAACCCACTGGAAATTTTGAAAAATGTCAATGAAAAGTCTCCACTTCAGACATGAAAAGATAATGGAGACAGAAAAAGTAACTGAGGCAAGACAGATCAGGACTGAAAGATTTGTCTCCATTTCTCATTGCCTGAGATCAAAGCCAAGAAGTCATGAGGAGCAGTAGCCCATTTACCTACAAATTTCATGGAAAGTGGCTTCCCTGGTGGCTCAGAGGGTAAAGCGTCTGCCTGCATTGCAGGAGCCCTGGGTTTGATCCCTGGGTCAGGAAGATCCCCTGGAGAAGGAAATGGCACCCCACTCCAGTACTCTTGCCTGGAAAATCTCACGGACAGAGAAGCCTGGTAGGCTACAGTCCATGGGATCGCAAAGAGTCAGACACGACTGAGTAACTTCACTTTCTTTCTTTCACTTTCTTTAATGGAAAGTGAAAGTGAGAGTCGCTCAGTTCTGGCTGACTCTTTGTGATGCCGTGGACTATACAGTCCATGGAGTTCTCCAGGCCAGAATACTGGAGTAGGTAGCCTTTCACTTCTACAGGGAATCTTCCCAAGCCAGGGATTGAACCCAGGTCTCCCACATTGTAGGCGGATTCTTTACCAGCTCAGTCACAAGGGAAATCCCATTTAATGGAAGCACTGAAGATAACAACAGCGATCTTCACCGAGTTCTCTTGAATGAGGCCACTTTGCAGCGTCTCCAGAGCAAAGACGTGATGGCTCTCTGAAGACAGAGAGAGACGGCCTGAACTTCAGGGGATGGAAGTGACTCCGAAACACCCTCTAGTCCTCAGAGGAAGGCAGGTGGGTGGAGTGCCCTTGATTCTTGCAAGGATCTCTCTCTGATGAAGATGATGGCAGAAACCATGGGACAGATAGACCTACTTTATCAGGGAGCTGATGAAGAACAGTGTAAGTCTGGAGGGGTTGACATCATTGCCCACAGCCAAGAGGAGTCCACCTTAGTGAGGGAACACCCCTAGTATCTGACCAAGATGAGACAGGAGAGACCACAGGATGCCTCAGCCATGGCTGCCACGTGGGAGACAGCCAGAGATGAAGAGCCAGGGGCCACCCCGTGGATGCAAGGACTCCACCACTGTTCCTCCATTCTGAAGCTGAGTAACATATGCTTCCTCCCCATGTACCTAGAAGCCTTCAAAAAGGCTTGGAGAGAGGGGAGTGGGAATCTGAGCGATCAAGCATTTTTATTGAACATTGTAAAAATGGAGCATTGCCTAAACGGACTGTTTATCACCGCTGACCAAATTTTAACCAGATTGGATTAGGTAATGGAAATTTTGTCACCTCTTTCCATCAGGGGAGATTCATGAGGCGATAACATCAATTAGAGACCAAAATAAAGATACAATCAGACTTTGTTTTATTATACTTTGCTTGTTTGCACTTCTCAGATACTGTTTTTTACAACTGAAGATTTGGGGCAACCTTGTATTGAGCAAGTCTGTTAGCAACAATTTTCCAACAGCATTTGCTCACATCACGTCTCTGTGTCACATAACTCACAATATTTCAAGTTTTCCTTTTATTGTTATTATATGTTGGAAGGTGACCTCCTATACAATATCACGAACGTCTATCCATATTTCATCAGACACTCTGTCTATCAGATCTGGTAGCTTAAATCTATTTCTCACATCCACTGTATAATCATAAGGGATTTGATTTAGGTCATACCTGAATGGTCTAGTGGTTTTCCCTACTTTCTTCAATTTAAGTCTGAATTTGGCAATAAGTAGTTCATGATCTGAGCCACAGTCAGCTCCCAGTCTTTATTTGCTGACTATATAGAGCTTCTCCATCTTTGGCTGCAAAGAATGTAATCAATCCGATTTCAGTGTTGACCATCTGGTGATGTCCATGTGTAGAGTCTTCTCTTGTGTTGTTGGAAGAGGGTGTTTTCTATGACCAGTGCATTCTCTTGGCAAAGTTCTTTTAGCCTTTGTCCTGCTTCATTCCGTACTCCAAGGCCAAATTTGCCTGTTACACTAGGTGTTTCTTGACTTCCTACTTTTGCATTCCAGTCTCCTGTAATGAAAAGGACATCTTTTTGAGTGTTAGTTCTAAAAGGTCTTGTAGGTCTTCATAGAACCATTCAACTTCACCTTGTTCAGCATTACTGGTCGGGGCATAGACTTGGATTACTGTGATATTGGTTTGCCTTGTAATATTGAAACGAACAGAGATTTTTCTGTCATTTTTGAGACTGCATCCAAATACTGCATTTCGGACTCTTTTGTTGACCATGATGGCTACTTGATTTCTTCTAAGGGATTCCTAATGAAATATGGACAGAGGTTCGTGACATTGTACAGGAGACAGGGTCAAGGCCATCCCCATGGGAAAGAAATGCAAAAAAGCAAAATGGCTGTCTGAGGAGGTCTTACAAATAGCTGTGAAAAGAAGAAAAGTGAAAAACAAAGGAGAAAAGGAAAGATATAAGCATCTGAATGTAGAGTTCCAAAGAATGGCAAGGAGAGAGAAGAAAGCCTTCCTCACTGATCAATGCAAAGAAATAGAGGAAAACAACAGAATGGGAAAGACTAGAGATCTCTTCAGGAAAATTAGAGATACCAAGGGAATATTTCATGCAAAAGTGGGCTCGGTAAAGGACAGAAATGGTATAGACTTAACAGAAGCAGAAGGTATTAAGAAGAGGTGGCAAGAATATACAGAAGAACTGTACAAAAAAGAGCTTCATGACCCAGATAATCACAATGGTGTGATCACTCACCTAGAGCCAGATATCTTGGAATGTGAAGTCAAGTGGGCCTTAGAAAGCATCACTGCGAACAAAGCTAGTGGAGGTGATGGAATTTCAGTTGAGCTATTTCAAATCCTGAAAGATGATGTGGTGAAAGTGCTGCACTCAATATGCCAGCAAATTTGGAAAACTCAGCAGTGGCCACAGGACTGGAAAAGGTCAGTTTTCATTCCAATCCCAAAGAAAAACAATGCCAAAGGATGCTCAAACTACTGCACAATTGCACTCGACTCACACGCTAGTAAAGTAATGCTCAAAATTCTCCAAGCCAGGCTTCAGCAATGTGTGAACTGTGAACTTCCAGAGGTTCAAGTTGGTTTTAGAAAAGGCAGAGGAACCAGAGATCAAATTGCCATCATCTGCTGGATCATGGAAAAAGCAAGAGAATTCCAGGAAAACATCGATTTCTGCTTTATTGACTATGCCAAAGCCTTTGTGTGGATCACAATAAACTGTAGAAAATTCTGAAAGAGATGGGAATACCAGACCATCTGACCTGCCTCTTGAGAAACCTATATGCAAGTCAGGAAGAAACAGTTGAAACTGGACATGGAACAACAGACTGGTTCCAAATAGGAAAAGGAATACGTCAAGGCTGTATATTGTCACTCTGCTTACTTAACTTATATGCAGAGTATATCATGAGAAATGCTGGGCTGGAGGAAGCACAAGCTGGAATCAAGATTGCCAGGAGAAATATCAATAACCTCAGATATGCAGATGACACCATCCTTATGGCAGAAAGTGAAGAGGAACTAAAGAGCCTCTTGATGAGAGTGAAAGAGGAGAGTGAAAAAGTTGTCTTAAAGCTCAACATTCAGAAAATGAAGATCATTGCATCTGGTCCCATCACTTCATGGGAAACAGATGGGGAAACAGTGGAAACAGTGTCAGACTTTACTTTTGGAGGGCTCCAAAATCACTGCAGATGGTGATTTTAGCCCTGAAATTAAAAGACGCTTACTCCTTGGAAGGAAAATCATGACCAACCTAGATAGCATATTCAGAAGCAGAGACATTACTTTGCCAACAAAGGTCCATCTATTCAAGGCTATGGTTTTTCCAGTGGTCATGTACAGATGTGAGAGTTGGACTGTGAAGAAAGCTGAGCACTGAAGAATTGATGGTTCTGAACTGTGGTGTTGGAGAAGACTCTTGAGAGTCCCTTGGACTGCAAGGAGATCCAACCAGTCCATCCTAAAGGAGATCAGTCCTGGGTATTCATTGGAAGGACTGCTGCTGAAGCTGAAACTCCAATCCTTTGGCCACCTCATGCGAAGAGTTGACTCACTGGAAAAGACCCCGATGCTGGGAGGGATTGAGGGCAGGTGGAGAAAGGGACAAGAGAGGATGAGATGGCTGAATGGCATCACTGACTCGATGGACATGAGTTTGGGTGAGCTCCAGGAGTTGGTGATGGACAGGGAGGCCTGGCGTGCTGCAGTTCATGGGGTCGCAAAGAGTCAGACACTACTGAGCAACTGAACTGAACCGAACTGAACTGAAGGTAACCTATGGTTAATGGCCTTTGATGTTACTATTGTAATTGTTTTTTGGCACCAGGAACTATGCCCATATAAGACAGCAAATTGAATCAGTATATGTGGGAGTTCTGACAGCTCCATCAGCCAGCCATTCCCCATCTTTCTCCCTCTCCTCAGACCATCTTAGGACAGCGCTGTTGACATTAGACTGTTAATAACCCTACAATGGCCTCTAAGTGTTCAAGTGAGAGGAAGAGTCCCACGTCTTTCACTTTAAATCAAAAGCTGAAAATGATCAAGCTTAGTGAGTAAAACAAGTAAAACATGCATCATGATAGTCAAAAGCTAGGCCTCTTACACCGAACAGCCAAGTTGTGAATGCAAAGACAATGTTCTTGAAGGAAATTTTAAATGCTATTCAGTGAACAGAAAGAAACAGCCTTTGTGCTGATATGGAGAAGATTTGAATGGTATGGAAAGAAAATCTGGCCAGACACAACATTCCTTTAAGCCAATACCTAATCCAGAGCCAGGCCCTAATTCTCCTCAATTCTCGGAAGGCTGAGAGAGGTGAGAAGGCTGCAGAAGAAAAGTCTGAAGCCAGCAGAGGTTGGTTCATGAGACTGAAGGGAAGAAGCCATCTTCCCTTCCCACCTTATCATCAACGTGCAAGGTGAAGCTGCAGGCGCTGGTGTAGAAGCTGCTGTAACTTAACCAGACGGTAAGTTAAGATAAGATAAATAATAAGTGCCCATGCTAAACAATAGATTTTCAATGTAGATGAAACAGCCTTCTATTAGAAGAACTTTCATGTCTAGAGAGAAGTCAATGCCTGGCTTCAAGCCTTCAAAGCACAGGCTGATTTCTCTTGTTAGGGGCTAATGAAACTAACTCGATGAGTTTAAGTTGAAATCAATGCTTATTTTCCATTTTGAAAGTCCTAAGGTCCTTAAGACTTACGCTAAATCTACCCTGCCTGTGCTCTGTAAATGGGGCAACAAAGCCTGCATGAGACCACGTCTGTTGCCAACATGGTTTACTGAATAGTTTAAACTTACTGTTGATCTACTGCTCAGGAAAAAAAAAAAAAAAAAGATTCCCTTCCAAATATTTACTGCTTGTTGACAAGGCACCTGGACACTCAAGAGTGCTGATGGAGATGTATTAATACAAAGAGGTTAATACTGTTTTGATGCTTGGTAAATAATATAACATCTATCCTGTAGCCTATGGCTCATTTTGACCTTCAAGATTTATTATTTAAGAAATACATTTAGTAAGGCTATAGCTGGCATAGATAATGACTCCTCTGATAAATCTGGGGAAAGTCAATTAAAAAAAAAGACCTCCTCTGGAAAGGATTCGCCACTTCAGATGCCGTGAAGAATATTCGTGTTTCATAGAAAGAGGGCAAAATATCAACAGGACTTTGAAAGAAGCTGATTCCAACTCTCGTGGATGACTTTGAGGGGAAGCCTTCAGCGGAGGAAATAACTGCAGATGTGGTGGAAGTAGAATTAGAAGTGGGACCTGAAGATGAAACTTAATTTTTGCATTCACATGATAAAATTTGGACTGCAAGGAGATCAAACCAGCCAGTCATAAAGGAAATCAATCCTGAATATTCATTGGAAGGACTGATGCTGAATCTGAAGCCCCAATACTTTGGCCACCTGATGTGAAGAACTGACTCATTAGAACAGACCTTGATGCTGGGTAAGACTGAAGGCAGGAGGAGAAGGGGACAACAGAGAATGAGATGGTTGGATGGTATCACCGACTCAGTGGACATGAGTTTGAGCAAGCTCTGGGAGATGATGAAGGACAGAGAAACCCCCTGCATTTCACAGAGGTGCAAAGACTTGGACATGACTGAGTGATTGAACAGCAATGGTAAACTTGGACAGATAAGAAGCTGTTTTTTATGGATGAGCAAAGAAAGGGATATCTTGAGATGTAGTCTACTGTTGGTGAAGATGCTGTGAAGCTTGTATAAATGACCAAAGATTTAGAGTAACTTTAGCTGGGGTTTGAGAGGCTTGTCTCCAGTTTTGAAAGAAGTTCTCCTGAGGGTCAAATGCTATCGAATAGCATCGCATGCTGCTGAGAAATTGTTTGTGAAAGGAAGAGTCAATGAATGTAGCAAGCTTCACTGTTATCTTATTTTAAGAAATCGCCGCAGTCACCGCAACCTTCAGCAATCAGCACCCTGGTCAGTCAGCAGCCATCAGCGTCAAGGCCAGTAAAGTGATTATGACTCACTGAAGGCTCAGATGTTGGTTAGCACGTTTTTAGCAATAAAGTAGTTTTTAGTTAAGGTATATGTATTTTTTTAGAGATAATGCTGTTGAATACTTAATAGCCTGGAGTACAGGGTAAACATGATTTTTGTACACATTGGGAAACCAAATAATTCACATAACTTGCTTGGATATTTATTTTATTGTGGTGATCTAGAACTGAACCAGCAACATCTCCAAAGTACGTCAGTACTGAGTTTTTCTCAGTATACCCGAGTGTCGTAAACATCACTGTGCCACAGACACCCTTGAAATGAAACCGGCGGCTTCAGCCACTGCCCTTGACATCAGCGATGTTTGGAGGGAGTACAGCTGCCAAAGATAAACGTGTGTGAAGCTGTCTCGGGTCTGCTGATGAAGAATCCCATGGCAAGAGGCTTAGAAGTTAAGTTTTCCGCTTTTTAAAGACGGAAAAGCAATGGCAGCCAAATGTCTTTCAGTCATGTTGTAATCTGAAGCTGAAGTGTTCCATCATACGCTCGTGCCTATGAACTCAAAGCAAAACAGTATAGAGACACTTTTGAGATAAAACAGACTCTCCATCAGTTCCTTTCCTGAACCACAACCATGGAGGTCCTGAAACATTATAAGAATTCACAGCTTTGCAGATCACTGATGAGGACTGCTTTTAGAAATACTGGAATGCAATTTATATTAATTATGTGAATAAGAATTTAATTTTAGAAAGGGCTTTAGCTATAGAGTTATTGACTATTATCAACTGTTACTAATAACTGTTATTGATCTTCCCCCGTGGCTCAGACGATAAAGTGTCTGCTTACAATGCCTACCATGTGGGAGACCCAGGTTCAGTCCCTGGGTCAGGAAGATCTCCTGGAGAAGGAAATGGCACCCCCACTCCAGTACTCTTGCCTGGAAAATCCCATGGATGGTGGAACCTGGTAGGCTGCAGTCCATGGGGTCGCAAAGAGTTGGACACGACTGAGCAGCTTCACTTTATTTATTAACTGTTGCCTGGTGTCTCAGACGGTAAAGCCTCTGCCTGCAGTGCAGGAGACCTGGGTTTGATCCCTGTGTTGGGAAGATCCTCTGGAGAAGGCAATGGCACCCCACTCCAGTACTCTTGCCTGGAAAATCCCATGGACAGAGAAGCCGGGTAGGGTACAGTCCACGAGATCACAAAGAGTTGGACACTACTGAGCAGCTTCTCTCTTCTATCGACTGTCAGAGCGGCAAGGCATCTTGTGGCCCACCGTTTAACTGAAGGTATCATTTAACCATGGGGCTCCCCTGGTGGCTCAGTGGTAAAGACTCCACCTGCCAATGCAGGAGACATGGGTTCGATCCTTGGGTCAGGATGATCCCCTGGAGAAGGAAATGGCAACCCATTCCAGTATTCTTGCCAGGAAATTCCATGGACAGAGGAGGCTGGTGGGCTACAGTCCATGGGGTGGCGAAGGGTTGGACTGAATGATTAAACAACACCAGTCACGTAACCAGAGAAGTTAAAGTCCTATTTCGCAGCCACAGAAACTAGGTAGGGCTAGCGTTGGGTCTGGAACCCCCGCCCCATCGCAAATTCCAGAGTGTTCTTTCTGTGCATAAGAAACCAACCCTGCAAGATACTGATTAAGTCAGAGTTAGATCTATGTTTCTTTCCACCAGCATCTGCCATGTCTTGGTACAGCACGAAGAATTTCAGCATCCAGGAGCTTCTGTATTGCAGCGCGACCATCTAAATTACTTGATGTCAGCTGTTGCTAAATATTAAAATCTATTTTGGTGATTTAGCTGTAGCATTGACGAATCTTAAATTTTCACACTCCAATTTTTGCCTCTTAAATACATGACTAAATCCTCCCTTTGTTTAAGTGCCTTAGCTGATAAGCCTGTTCCCCATTCAGCACTCTGGATTCTGTGTTGCTTGACCTTCTAATACTTGGTATCAACTTACAAAATCAATAGAGCCTTAGCTGATATTTCATGACATATCTGTTCTTTCAGATCCTATACGGGCCAAAAAAAATACACTCATGAAATGTCTTTTCCTTATATGCATTTTCCTTGTGGCATGTTCTGCTGTGCCATCAACTCAGTTTTATTTCAGTACCTAATTTGTATGAAGCAGTGATAGAGGAGAAAGAAAATCTATGAAAAATTGAATTTCCTAATATTCATCCATGGTCTTATTTTTCAAGTTGATGGCACAACAAAAGAGAACTTTAGAAAGTAATTGTGGAGCATACATATGATGACAGCTTTGCCCAGAAGTGTTCAATACAGTATGTCAGCTTAGCAGTTAATTGTTCTTTTATTGTTTGACCCATGTTAGTCCACCCTCCCTGGCGAGAGTGCCTGCATAGTTTAGTGAAAAGAGAAGAGACACTGCAATCCATCATAGTTTAAATATCAGCTCTGCTATTTACTATGCCAGCTGCATGACCTCCATATATTTAATTAAGCTCTTGGGTTCTCATTTCCATATTTGTAGAATTGGGTATGATACTTGCCTTATAAGATGTTAGGAAGATCCATGCAGAGACATGTAGTATGAGTACCTGTTACAGTGTTTGTCTGGTCCACAGGCATTCAAAGAACAGCAGTCCTTTGTTTTGATTTGGATTTTCCAGAAGCAGTCCATGAGTCGTATTCAAAGAACAGCAGTCCTTTGTTTTGATTTGGATTTTCCAAAAGCAGTCCATGAGTCAAGGACTGGAGTGTAAATAGAATCTTTGGAAGGTGGTCCCAGGGAGATCAACAGAGAACCGTTACAAAGCGAGTTATCGCTGCAGGAAACTACAGTTCACTTCTGCTGGGTAACTAGAGCGTTGGTGAAGAATATGAACCCCAGAGTTATCCCATATGAAGGACAGAAGAACTGGATGCCTGCCTGTTCATTTCTATCAGTTGTTGGTTGAGGGATGCTGGTATGGGTATTAATTTTTCAGAGCTTTGGGATGTGAGCAGACAGTGTAGAAAAGTCACAGGCAAAGGATGAAAGTTCTAGCACTTGGAAAGCATGTAGGTTTTCCTTGGATGAGACACACCTGAAGAGCCACATTACCAGACTGTTGTTAACTGTGATTATGTTTTCTGATTGAGGACCTTTTGCTTTCCTAGATTCCTATCCCATCGTGGGTAGAAGTCACCTCATACCAGCTCATGATGGTGTTAAATATTCAAAAATATTGTAAGCCAATTTGTAAACTATCAGTCCCTTGAAACTAGAAGTTTCCCTGGGGACCCAGAGGGGCTTCCTTGATAGCTCAGCTGGTAAAGAATCGCCTGCAATGCAGGAGACCTGGGTTCAATTCCTGGGTTGGGAAGATCCCCTGGAGAAGGGAAAGGCTACCCACCCTAGCATTCTGGCCTGCAGAATTCTGTGGACCATATTGTCCATGGGGTCAAAAAGAGTCGGGCACGACTGAGCGACTGACACTTTCACTTTAGTGACTCAGATGGTATCTGCTATGCAGGAAGACCTGATTTCGATCCCTGGCTTGGAAAGATCCCCTGAAGAAGGGAAAGGCTGCCCACTCCATTATTCTTGCCTGGAGAATCCCATGGACAGAGGAGCCTGGTGGGATATAGTCCATGGCATCACAGAGTCAGACACAACTGAGCAACTAACACAACACACCAGCTATTTCAGCAGCACTGCGTTGTCCCCCAGCCTTTCCTCCCAGGAGATGCAGAATACGAATTAAAGAGAGCCGAGGTCAAACCTGAGTCTGACATCTTTTAGCTGTGAAGCCCTGTCCTTACTTCTCTGAGCCTCAATGTCTTTGTCTGTAAGAGGGGGCATGTCTATAACTTACACAGCTGTGATGAAGATTAAATGCAGTAATATGCTGTCTATAAGATACACTATGAAACAAGGGCTTCATTATTGAAATTAAGCCTTATGCCAATGTGGGAGGAGCTATGAGAGGAAAATTCCACAGGAGGAGTTAGGAGTCAGAGAAGAGTCGCTAACCAGCTTCCCAAAGCACATCGAGAATGGATAGGTTAGAGTTCGCGGGACCCCTGCAGGCAGGCATGCCTTGCCAAGGTGTAACTACTGTGAATGAAGCTGAAGCAATAGCGCTGTTTATCTGTGCGACTGCCACCTCAGGAGATCCAGAGCCAAGCCTCTAGTGGAGAGCAGAAGAGAGTGAGACCAAGCTGCTGTGTGCTGGCAAGTCTACAGCTACCCTTCCCAGACACCAGAGAGGCTGCGCTGCTCATTCACTTCTGCCCAAGTGCAGAGCCGAGAGCCACAGAGAATGCTGGGTTAGGAGATTACCCCAGAGGCAGAGCCAGACCCCATTCAACATGCACACTATACAGCTTGCTAGATTCCAGAGCTGCCAGGGGCCAGCGCCTGGCCCTGGGCCTTGCCTCCTTTCCGGGGTGTGTCTGTGGTCTTATCCTGTCCTTCTCACTATCGTGTATTGTGTGTAATGTCTGATAACTTATGTTTTAGTTCATGTGTCCCTGGACCAAGAGCTGCCTTGTCTGTCTGTACACTTGATACAAATCCTGAGATCCCAGACTGAAGACTGTTTCTATGAGATAAGATTTAGGTTGGTCCTGGGATGGAAACAGCATATTTTGTGGAAGTGAGGAACAGGAATAATTTGCGGCCAGAGGGTAGCCTCTGCTGGATTCAGATTCCTCCCTTCCTAGAATGCCTCCCACTTGCAATGTGATGTTGCCTTCTGTCATCAAGGCGTGAGCTTTTCTCCTACATCTTTGAGTATGATTTTCCTTGTGACTTGCTTTGACCAACAGAGTATGGTAAAAGTAAAAACAAAAGGTTGTGTGACATCCACCCTGAGATCTCAAGAAGCTTTGCAGCTTTTGCCTTCACCATCTGAACTTGCCTCTCCTTCTTGAAGAAGACCTGTCACATCTCTGGGATAATGACAGGGCACAAGGAGAGCGAGGCCCAGCTCTCTTAGTCTTCCGAGCTCTGATCTGGGCTCTAAGCCAACAGATAGGCCACTGCAGGTATGTGGGTTACCCAGGGAAGACTGGAAGAGCACCCAGCTAAGCCACCGGATCGTAGGAAATAGTGCATCCTTGTATTTTTTAAAGTTTATTTACTTGGCTGTGTCGGCTCTTAGCTGTGCATGCAGGGCCCTTGGTTCATCATGTGGGATGCTCCGTGGTGCCACGCTGGCTCTCTAGTTGTGGCGTGAGGGTTTAGTTGCACCATGGCATGTAGGACCTTCGTTCCCTGCCCAGGGATTGAACCCGCGTCCCCTGTGTTGCAAGGAGGATTCTTAACCAGCGGATCATGGGAGAAGTCCCCATCCTTGTCCTAATCTGCAAAGCTTTTGGGTCATTTGTTACATAACCATAGATAACTTACACACCCATCCAGTAAACTATTCTGTGCTTAACTTAGCCAGAGTGGGTTCTAGTTGTTTGTATCCTTACAGAGTTGTTGTGTGGGATGAATGTGCTACTTTTTGTAAAGGACTTATCAAAATCTGGCACACAGAGGGCTAAATGAATGGTAGCTATTGTATGTGAACAGGTTCGGAATGCTTATGAGAGGTGTAGTGCAGACAGCCGTTAGAACATCCAATAGCGTCACAATGAATGTCGGTCTGCGTGCCACTGAATCACAGTTCTCTCAAATTCAAAATGAGGACATTTCCTAAATTATCTGTAAGTGCTTTTCAAGCTCTAAAGATCCCATGATCCTACACTAAATTGGCCCCAGACTCAGCTTGGCACATCCTCTCGATGGCTCTAAACTCACGCCTCATTGGGTCTCAGCTGTGGACTAGCCCATGCCAACCCTTTATGATCCTTTATGCAGTGCCGCTGAGTGCTCCATTGATCAGCACAGGAGCAGCAGCGAGATGGGCACACCCCCAGAGCTGCTGCCTTCTGGGGCACCACCGACACCGTAGTTTACGTAACTGTTGCCTCCCAGGTAGCTTCAGCTTTTTGAAATCTTTGCTTTAATGTTATATGGAGGGGAGGCTGATTCTGTGCAGCATAAAGGATGAGGAGGAAGATGCTAGTGATTCCTTACCCTCTTCTCTGCTTTACTGAGCACTTCACCTCTGAACCCACATTTGCATCCCCCATTCAGCAATGCATTCACCCTGCAAATAAGAGCCCTTCCATTCTAGAAGGCAGCTTAGACCATGTATTTCTTAAAGATGCTTCTTGAGAGGCCTTCACCATTCTGGGAAGCTTCTCAGCATATCCTTTCCAGTTCCATTGTAATAAACTTCATGAAGAGATTTTGGTCAGTGAAGATCTCTGCACTTGAGGGTGGCCACAAGTGAATTAGCATGCATGTTGAGATACTGAGCTGAGAGTAGTTGCCCACTTCTGAGCTAGAAGATGACCTTCCGAAGGCCTAGACAAGGAGGCAGAACCCTGGCACAGATGAGCATCATGTCAGAGTTAATCAACGGATCATGCAAATGAGGCACCCATTTATAGCATTTATTTAAATTTTCATTTAAATTGCTGGTTAAATGGAATCATTTAAAATCCCACAGTCAACACTTGAGTAAATTGGTTTTAAAACTATATATTATATTGCAGCACATTGCAGTTTATACACAGTTCCAAAATAATTGCTTGTTGCTCTCAGAGTACAAAATATGTGTCCAAATAGTTTAAAGTGGTTACGTGAGAAATAATGTCTTCTTATTTATTTTTTCTTGGGGAAAATGATAGAATATAGACCTTAGGAATGTGAGGTCTGAACTCAGGTCACCTGGCATTGAATTCTGTCTCTGACACTTACAGTTCTTTTTGTCTCTCTGGCTTCTATCCTGCCTGTAAAACTGAGTTAGTAAAGATAATTATTATGAGAATTAGATGAAGTGACATATATAAGATACCTGGCTCAGTACCTGATCCCTTGCAAGAACTTAATGGTAACTACTGTCATTGTTTTCTAAATACCATTACATTTTTATCCCCTTTCTGCATACTACTACCGGAAAAGCTAGTAGAAAAGATAAAGTCACACAGGTGGCTGGCGTGCTATTTATTTTTGGCCATGCTTTTCTAGTTGCTTTTACTAAGACAGTGATCTACCCACTGGCCACAAACATCCTGACTTGTATGGGAGTGAAGCATTTCATAAAGTAGAAAAAATATAATATTTGTTTTCTGGTGGTAGCTGGGTGACCTCTAAGTTTTGGAGAACACTAAAAATAGATAAGAAGCTCTGAAGGTCCAGAGAATATACTTACTAAACTACGTCTAGTTGGCTTTAACTTTCCTTGATTAGAAATGTCTACGGAAGCCAAGTTATTCTGAGTATTAGCTATGGTTCTCTGGTTCTGCCGAACACAGAATGACTCTTGCTCACTAGAAGGGGAGTTTACTAGAAGGATTTGGGAGAACTCACAGAATTGGTGAGAAAGCTAAATAATGAGACCTTGGAAGAAACAGGGGCCAAGGCAACTCTGAAGACCTGGATTACTGGGGACTTGGAAATACCCACGAAAGGGGTAAACCTAGCTACCAGTGCTGCCAAGACTGCATCCTGGGGGAAGAGAGATTCCAGCTGGGATGCCGGCCAGGCCAAAAATTGCCCACGCTAACACACAAGCTCAAAAGGAACATTCTCCCTACTCAGGCTTCACTCTCAGAAAACAGGAGGGTCACTGACAATAAGGCTCCAAGTCAAATCTATGTTTCAGAGATACTGTAGGCAAGAAGTTAGGTGAAGAGTCAGAGAGGGTACAGAGCCAAGAAGACGGCCGAGGGGAAATGCCAGCAGGAATGGTGACTCTTGAGGGGAGGGCTAATGAAGGAGAGGGCAGACACCGTGTGAGCGGTTCCCGGGGAGCACGGTACTGCTAAGCCAGAAGAAAGCACATCATCTGTAGCCAAGTTCTGCAGCCAGGGCTGAAATTTACCATATGCACTGCTAAGTCACTTCAGTCGTGTCCAACTCTGTGCAACCCCATAGACAGCAGCCCACCAGGCTCCCCCGTCCCTGGGGTTCTCCAGGCAAGAACACTGGAGTGGGTTGCCATTGCCTTCTCCAATGCATGAAAGCGAAAAGTTAAAGTGAAGTCGCTCAGTCGTGTCTGACTCTTAGCAACCCCATGGACTGCAGCCCACCAGACTCCCCTGTCCATGGGATTTTCCAGGCAAGAGTACTGGAGTGGGCTGCCATTCATGCCCATCTAGAGTTCTCATAGAGCCTGGCTTCATCCAAGTCCTTGCAAACTGAAGTTGTATCCATCAGAGACATTCATAAGGTAGAGAGGGGAATGGTGGGTGAGGTGGTCTTGAGAGCTGCCTGACAGCCTGACAAAATGACACTTCCCATACCAGCATCTAGATCTTGTCAAGTAACCTTTACTCAAGTCACAGGAAAATCTACTCTCCTGAAAATAGCAGAAGGTCACCCAGTTTCTGGCCTGGTGCCCTGTGAGAGGTAAACATTTTGAAATTAAAGTTTATGGTGAACGATGCATGTATTGGCCATTCGTAGGGTGGTGACAGCTATGTTGGAGAGGCTCTTTCAGAGACTCCCTTCTAAGAAGCTTGCCATGGTCATGGCTTGGTGTTTCCACAGACTCTGAATCACCTGACTGGCAGCCCAGCTGCTAATGCAAGAGGATCTCACAAAATAAAACTTGGGGTGAAGGGAGCATGTCACCACCCTGAAATGTTCTGCGTTCCTGCATGCTTTGCAAGAGAAGAGCTGATGTATGGATGTGCATGACTCTTACATCAGTCACCTTTCCTCCAAAGGTAATTTCAGAACGCAGACTTCCTGCAGTGTAGGAAAGCTATACTATCCAAGCACAATTGGAAGGCTTCCTAGAAAAACCTGGGGTTCCTGGCTTCAAGTTTGCAGTAACAGTATTATAGGGGAGAGATCAGGCTGAGTATAACCCCATCCTGTCTTCTCTTGCGGCTCAGATGGTAAAGAACTGGCCCACAGTTTGGGAGACCTGGATTCGATCCCTGGGTTGGAAAGATTCCCTGGAGAAGGAAATGGCCACCCACTCCAGTGTTCTTATCTGGAGAATTCCATGGACAGAGGAGCCTGGCGGGCTATAGTCCATGGGGTCGCAGAGTCAGGCACGCCATAACGATGAACTCTTCATTTTCCCATCCTGTCTGTTATGTAATTCATGTTCTCCCTCTCCCTGGCCCGGATTATTGCCATCATATTTCCCCAACTTGAGCTCTTGATTTGCCATCTGAACCCGTCACTGTTACCCACTTTCTCTTTCTAAGGCACTTTTCTTATTCCCTCAGAAATTCTCAACCGCTCCTGTTGCCCATCAGGTGGCATCCACAGCCCTCAGTCCTCAGCGGCATTCTCACCGCCTCTCAGCAGTCAGTCACTTCTCCGTTTTACAGACACTGCCCCTTGGATGAAGAGAAGTTCTTGAGGTTTCCTGGACACACACACACACACCTTTTTCTGCCTAGTTCAGGTTGGTTTTTGGTCCTGAATGTCTTTTCCGTGACCTTTGTTTCTACCCCTTCATAACCATCTTTGACTAATCAGTCTAAAGTCTTGATATTCCATTCCTACTTTACCACACGTTGGCCCAGCTGGCCCTTTTCTGGCGGCCCCCGCATCTGCCTAGGGCCCTACCATTTCCCTGGTGGCTCAGGCCCCCAACTCAGGAGTCTTGGAAGATTCTTCTGTTGCCGTGACCCCTGAATCCACTTCATCAGCCAGCCCTCTCGGCTTTATGCCACAGCCTCCCAGATTGCAGAGCTTCACTGCATCTTCTTTCGGCGTCTCCTCCCAGATCGAGAGGCTGCTGCCTCTGCTGCCTGGACTTCCACGGTAGCCTCCTAAGCAGCCTCCCTATTCCCACCTCTGCCCTTAGACAGGCCCCCTCTACAGGGTGCCAGAGACGTCTGTCGGAGATGCACACCAGGCCGCGCTGCTCTTCGGTTTAAACCCTCGAGTGGTTGGCTGCTGCCTTTGGAATGAAACGCCTTGCCTGGTCTGCTCCCAAACCTCTTTCCCAAGCTCGCTCTATTCTTCCTTCCCTTGTCCTCACCACTGGGCCCCACCCATCTCTTTTTCTTCCTTTGAGAGAACAATTTATAGAGCATTTACATCTGTTGCTTCTTTCTAAATTACTCTCTTTTCTTGTCTTTTTACATCTGGAACTTTCTCCTCATTTGCATCTTAATTCAAATGTTTCTTCATAGGAAATACTTTCCCCTGATCAGATCTGAAATTCCTCCTTGTCTTCGGTCTACCAAGCCGTTCAGGTGACTTCCTTTAAAGCATTTGTTAGGGCCTGCAATTATTTAAATTGTTTCTTTGTTTTTTTAATTAAGTATCTCTCCCGTCCACCCCAAGTAAATTTGTGTTTTCTTGTGCTTGCTCAGCTTCCAGTGCCTCACACATTGTTCTGAACATAACAGGCCCTAAATAAATATTTGCTGAATGCTTGAATGAAGGACCATTCTAAATACCATCTAACCTAAAAGGACTTTCTGCTTCTCACAGTCAGAAGCCCTTCTGTGGAATTTCAGTGTGCTTTATCTGACCTCAAGCATCATATTTTACACTTTACATCCTGTGGATGGGATCCTAGCTATTCACAAATGTGTCTGCGCTTCCTTGCTGGACTCTGTGGTTACTGTCTCTATGTCTGACTCGTCTCTGAGTCTCGCATAGTGCCTGGCCCAGGGTCTTGACATACCCAGTATTCAATAAATATTTGGGGAAGTATATATGAAAGAAGTATTAACTCTCTGTGAATTTCAGCTACAGTGAGTTTAACCCCCAAAATAAAACCAAAGGAGTGATTTGCGTTGTCTTTTTTTTTTTTTTGCCTTTGGCTGCCATCTCTGGGGCTTCCCAGGTGGCTCAGTGGTAAAGACTCTGCCTGCCCATGCAGGAGACATGAGTTAGATCCCTGGGTCAGGAAGATCCCCTAGGGATGCAAATGGCAACCTACTCCAGTATTCTTGCCTGGAAAATCTCATGGACAGAGGAGCCTGGCAGGCTATAGTCCATTGGGCAGCAAAGGAGTCAGACAGACTTTGTGACTAAGCCACAAACAAAGCCCATCTCTAGCGGACTAAAGTTGTGAGCGTAGTTTTACCACTTGCTCCTGTGACTTCACATTTTTGGGCTGTGCTGTGGACATCACTTGGTGTGCAAGTCAGGTCTCTGATTAAACCAGTTACAGAGCTGGATTCAGACGCTTAGTCCCTGAACTTTTGCTGCTATCTGCACCTTTGGAGCCTCTGTGGCCACTGCCTTGTATTATTGTTATTTCTTAATATTTATTTATTTCCTAGAGTCGTCTTCCTTGTAGGCTGCCCATAGCTACCCTCTCATTGGCGTGCTGTATCTAAGACAGCACAAATGGCTTAAAATGGATATGAAACTCTAAAAGGATGCAAGCAGCGGTTAAATCTGACAGTGCCAGGTACATCGACTGAATTAGGTGTCCATTTTTTTCAAGCTTAGAAGAAGAATGGATTTAAAAGACTCCAATACATAGCACTGTCTCCAACTTCTTTTCAGCTCTGTTTTTTTTCTCCCTGTCCCCCTGGATATTGTCTTTCAAGACTTTAACAACTTGAGAGCAGAGACTGCATTTTTACTTTCTGTATTCCCAGGCACCAGGCTGGGTGCTCGGTACCCAGGAGGCCCTTATTAATCTATTAATTAATGTTACCCTCTTGCCCCAAGTTTTCTTCTCATGCCTGTCTTGGACTGGCGCACTAGGCTCTCTAGGTCCTGACCCTCAGCTCTCACTAGGGCCCCAGTGTCTCTGGCACAGCTTTTCTGAAGTGTTCCTTGGCCTCCCCACCAGATGCCTGGATTCACTTTTGACTCATTGTTCCTCTTTCTGTTCCTTGGAAGAAAGCATTTATTTTCCTAGAGCGAATTTTCTCTTAACAATTAAAGACTCTCAAATGGTGAGCTTGGTTCTTTCGGTTGATTTTCTGGCAAAAATCTGACCTTTACTGGAACCAGCATGTAATGTTGGTACCGGAAAAGAGTTCACGAATTCTGCCTCAGTAATGGTCCTTACTCACTGGGTCCTGTACTCTCTTCCTGCCACTCAGCTCTGCAGCTTGCAAGGCTGCCTTCCACCCTTCCAGCGACCCAGTGTTTTCTCCACTGGCCAGATAAGAAGGCTGGTTCACGTAGATGTTAAGTAGCATGGGCAACATCACAGCGGCACAGTTGGAATTGGGGCCAGCATCTCCCTGGTTCCAAAGCTTAAGCCTGGGCATCAGCTCAGATGCTAATGGAAGCCTTGCTAATGGGATTACACTGACCAGCGAACGGGCAATGCCAAGTCACTGTATTTGGAGCTGGTGAGACCACACCTGGGTTATGCCTCTTTTTTATTAGAAATAAACTCATTCAGATGAGTTTATTATCTGGTTGATAATCCATGGTTGAGCAACCATGGATTCCCTGGATCCAGGGAAGAAGCTGGAACAGTTTTAACTGGCAAAATAAGAGATTTAGATGCGAATCAATGGAAGTCTTCATATGTTTGGTATACGTGCTTCCGAAGCTAGCACAAGGTCTTCACAGGTTTGGGTTAGACCCCATGGGAGAGAAATCAGCCTTGCTTTGTCTACTCCTGTCCTGCAGAAGCCTGGAGAAATGCCACAAGCGCAGATTCAGAGTCACCGTAGGGGGAAGCTTTGTGGCCCCCAGCTGTTTGTCATGGAGCTGTTACTTTAAGAAATGAAGAGGTTTTAAAATTATTATTATTATTAATTCCTGCAGATTTTTACAGAAAAGACAAGTCTTGGAACTCAGAAGTCTTCTCTGACCCCTCAGCTTCTCCTGTAACCCTGAGCCCTAACTCTAAATGTCTACGCTGTTTGCATTCAACTTGTTATTGGCGCCCTTCTCAGCACATGTGACACTCATTATCTCCTATTTTATTATTCAAACTCTGAGACTCTCAGTTAACAGAGGACAGAAACGGAGTCCAATTCATATCGCTGTCACTACTGACTCCGTAACACTGCCTTACAAGCTGTAGATGTCCATAGCACAGGACCTTGTTGCTCCTTCATAAAGCTTCAGTGTATTATTCACCCCAGTTTCACTGCTTAACCAGCTCTGCGCCCCTGGACAAGCCAGTTAAACTCTGTGTCTCCACTTCCTCAACTATAGACTGAATAAGCAGCGGGAAATTTTGTGACAACTAAAGTTTTCAACTCTGTTAACTTTTGAGAGCAGAGTCTGCCCCACGTGTCTTGTACTGTTGTAAACTGTCAGCACCTAACTCCCCAAAGAGACTTTGAGATCCGCAAGGAGATGATCCAGTTTGTGTCTTTAGCCTCCAGCCTGCTGTGTGGCACACAGGAGGCGAGTAACCCATGAGTGTTGAAATGGGCACGTAATCGTTAAACGGTAAGGAAGAAGCCACGCAGCCAAAGATGTTAGATTCTGGAAGCACCTGAGAGGCCAACAACCGTGGGCCCTAAGCCCGCCTGCATGTTAGCATAAGTGTTCATATGAGTGAAGGCAGTGGCACCCACTCCGGCACTCTTGCCTGGAAAATCCCACGGACAGAGGAGCCTGGTGGGCTGCAGTCCATGGGGTCGCTAAGAGTCGGACACGACTGAGCGACTTCACTTTCACTTTTCACTTTCATGCATTGGAGAAGGAAATGGCAACCCACTCCAGTGTTCTCGCCTGGAGAATCCCAGGGATGGGGAGCCTGGTGGGCTGCCGTCCATGGGGTCGCGCAGAGTTGGACACGACTGAAGCGACTCAGCATCAGCAGCAGCAGGCGAGAGTGCAGCTGGCCCAGCACTCTTCCTGGATCGTCTCCTGTTTCATTGATGAGGGAAAGAAGCACAGAGAGAATGTGTCATTCCAGGATCAGAGAGCCTGAGAGACTCAAACTCAGCTCTCCTGTTGTCTCAGCCATGGGTCTGAGGAAGGGGTTTGCAGGCTGTGAAAGGGTTAAATAAGATGACCTCTAAGATAATGATGCAGCCAGCCAGCAGCTCAGGGAGTTGTTGAGGGCTCGTGAACACCAACAACTGAGCTGTTTCCTGGGACATCCGGAAAACTGAGACATGGATCCCTTCTGTCATTGTTTCTACTCTGGTACAAGAAATAAAACCTCTACACAAATAGCCATTTTCCTGCAAAGTGGAAAGTGACAAGGCAGGAAGTCTGGACAGCTGCCCACTCGGGGCGGACAGAGCTGCTTGACCACGGCCGGAAGTTCAGCTCTCTTCACGGGGCAACCCCCCCCACTGAGGCTCCTTCCTCTGACTGTCCCAGGAGATAACTCACCAGCCGCTTTAGAGTTCACTACCCTGGCGTCCCTTGGACTGCAAGGAGATCCAACCAGTCCATTCTGAAGGAGATCAGTCCTGGGTGTTCTTTGGAAGGACTGATGCTAAAGCTGAAACTCCAGTACTTTGGCCACCTCATGTGAAGAGTTGACTCACTGGAAAAGACTCTGATGCTGGGAGGGATTGGGGGCAGGAGGAGAAGGAGACGACAGAGGATGAGATGGCTGGATGGCATCACCAACTCGATGGACATGAGTTTGGGTAGACTCTGGGAGTTGGTGATGGGCAGGGAGGCCTGGCGTGCTGCAATTCATGGGCTCACAGAGTCGGACATGACTGAGTGACTGAACTGAACTGAACCGAATCCTGGCATCTGATCATTCTGAGATCTCCCTTTCCCCTGTCATAGCTTACTGTCACATGTAATTACTCTTGTTTATTTATGTATTTAATAAATAGTTTTAATTGCCGACTGCTGTTACCTAACACTTCCTGAGTTAGCTAATATTTTTAATGTTTACTGAGAGCCCACTGTTTGCCAGGCTTTGCTTTAGGTCTTCATCTGCATTAATTCATTTAATCCTATGAAGCTCTGAAATAGTATTTGAAGCTGAATTTATCATTTGGGCTTCCCTGGTGGCTCAGATGGTACAGAATCTGCCATCAATGCAGGAGACCCAAGTTTGACCCCTGGGTTGGGAAGATCTCCTGGAGAAGGGAATGGCTACCCACTCCAGTATTCTTGCCAAGAGAACTCCGTGGACAGAGGAGCCTGGTGGGCTACAGTCCATGGAGTCGTAAATAGTTGGACACGACTGAGTGACTAACACTTTCACTTTATGATTTGTTCGGCAAGGAAGAATGGTGCATCTTTTCAAACAAAACAGCAGTTGAGCTAAATATATAGATAAGAGTTTGGAAAGTATGGAGTTGAGGAATCGGTGGAAATAAAGAAGCCAGAGTGTTTGGGAATTGACTGGTTTCCATGTTTGGCGGTGTGGTTCCTCGAGTGAGACTTGTGATGGACTGACCTTCAGGCATCAAAAGCCTAGAAAACAGAGAAGGAGGGAAAAGAGAAAGAAAGCGGCCTTGGTGAGAAGAATGCACGGTGAGGAGAGTGGGAGCCTCTCACTGGTGCTTCCCCTTGATGACCCAGACTGCAAACTCAGTTTTGCCTCATCGACCCTGTTCCCCAGGTCCTTCTTTCAGCCCCTTCTGGTCCTTTCTAGTCCATGAATTGAGTTCTGTGTCTGCCCTATTTCTACCAAAGGCATCTCCTGCTTGGTTAGGGTGGCAACTTGCAGTGGCATCTCAGAGGAGGGGATGTGGTCACTGGCTGAAGGAGCCAAGCTCCCAGGCTTCTTACATCTAGTAATGAAAAAATGTTTATGGAACTCTTCCAATCTGACAGGCACTTTTGGGTGCCCTGAAACAGACATCAGCTGACAGGAACTGGATCATTCCCATAGAACCTAATCGCTGTTGCAAAGACAGTATTTAAACAAGAAAATAAATAAATATTATACATATCATATGTCACACGGTGGTTACCACTCTGGAGCCGAATAAAGCAGAGAAAAATGTGGGAGAGAGGAGTGGGTGCAGTGTGAAATGAGGTCACTGGGGACACCTCGCTGAGAAACCGGTGCTTAAGGAGAGAGTCGAAGAAGAGGGAAGAGGCCGCAGTGAGTGGGATGGGGTGAGTTTGGAGGACAGGAACTAGAGAAGTGGTTTGATGCTCAAGAGATAATGGGGGAAGGAGCTCATTTAAAGCCTTAGATGTCATTTTCAGGACTTTGACTTTTAATTTAATAAAGGGTCATTGAATGGTTTGAACAGGAGTCATGATGTGATCTGACTTAGCTTTTTGAAGAAACATTCTCAGCTGCATAGCTGAGAATTGTCTTCACAGTGCCCGGGGCAGGGTGGCAGCTGCGGGTTCATTGGAAAGTGAGCCCAGGCGTTTGATGGTGGTGAGGGTGGGGGCACGGAACAGCAGACAGATTCTGGGTATACTCTTCCTGGAACATTCTTCTCATAGAAGGCTTGAGTATTTACTGCTGTCAGCTCTAGCAGATAGAGTCCTGATGTGCCTCTCCAGAAGAGCACAGCTTGACCGATTATTCAGTCTCCAGAGGGTCTTTTCCAGTCTGGGCCAGTGTGACAATGTGGCAGGGTGGGGGAGGAAGGCACAAGACCACATCTTGTTGTAGAATTAAAACATCGAAAAAGATGCATAATCTATACCCAAATCTTTATAGTTTTTGAGTAGGATTTTCTCCTATAGAATGGTTCAAAATCTATATAGAAATTATAGATTTATACAATTGATGGCTGTGGCGCAAGAGACAGTTTTAATTTCAATTTCTCTGCTCTTTTGGTTGCAAGTGGGCGTTTGACATTGTGTGTATGTGTGAGAGAAACAGAGAGGGAGAGAAAAAGAGAGACTCTTAGAGGCCTACAGAGTGGCTGCTATTCGCTGCACAATAGAAATCTTAAATCCCACTAATGAGGTTAGGAAAAAATCAGACCTTTTCTGTGTGCTTAATAATAGCACTGCCTACTGACAAAACCAGGGTTCCCTGAATAATTGCCCTCTTTTCCAATTTATTTTTAGGACCTAAAATTTGGGAGGGAGGAAAGTGCCTTGAGTGGTAAGCACTTCCATCCAACAGCTCAATTCCAGGGCTTCACCATTTGGCCCTAAACCATGTTAGATACATCTTTCCAAGTGGAAGACAAATTAAAGCTAAGGATGAAGCTGAGATTCATTGTGAGAGCTCTGAATGGTTTACCCCTCAGTCTGAGGATAAAAGATCAATCGTTTGCTACAGATTCTATCATTCTTGAATTGGAGAGTCTTCCCGCGACGTTTTTATCTGCCTGTGGACACCATGAGAGTTTGCCAGCCATAGAATTAAAGGGCATAATAAATGTAAATGCTGTTAGAACCTTCGGTAGGTATAAAAATATCTGAAATACACACAGACCCATCAGTGTGTTTAAGGGAGGTGCTATGCTTGGCGAGGCACTGAAAAATATTTAAAAATTGTTTGTGTAACTTTCTGCAAGTTATTGAATATAATAAGGAGAAAAGAGATACTGATTAGAAAGAGAGCATACAATCGAATCAGAGCTTGAGGCAGAATATTGGTTGACTATCTGGATAACTTGCCAGAATTAATTTGGAGGAGAGCTATTTTGGGTAGGCAGTAACCTTTAGTCTCAGATATAGATTTCCACGTTGACTTTTAACCTTTAGTCACGGACCAGCAGCTGTCCAGTCCTGAAAGTGTTCTGTTCCACCTTCCTGCCTAAACTGCAAGTTTGAGAAGTTTCAAAGTGTGAGATACGGCTTACAGGAACCTTCCCGCTGCTCTGTTTCCCTCCTCCTCCCAGTAGGAAACGGCCAAGTATATCTAACGGGGGGGCTTTCAGAGACACAGCAAGGAGGCATTTAATCACAGGCTCAAAATGTAAAATCAAAAGAAGAGACACATTGACATTTCTTCTTCTTCTCTGGGAGTGACTTATGAAAGGAAACATATCAGTTCAGTTCAGTCACTCAGTCGTGTCCGACTCTGCGACCCCATGAACCACAGCACGCCAGGCCCCCTCGTCCATCACCAACTCCCAGAGTTCACTCAGACTCATGTCCATTGAGTTGGTGATGCCATCCAGCCATCTCATCCTCTGTTGTCCCTTTCTCCTCCTGCCCCCAATCCCTCCCAGCATAAGTCTGTTTTCCAATAACACAACTCTTCCCATGAGGTGGCCAAAGGATTGGAGTTTCAGCTTCAGCATCATTCCTTCCAAAGAACACCCAGGGCTGATCTCCTTTAGAATGGACTGGTTGGATCTCCTTGCAGTCCAAGGGACTCTCAAGAGTCTTCTCCAACACCACAGTTCAGAACCATTAATTCAGCCTTCTTCACAGTCCAACTCTCACATCCATACATGACCACTGGTAAAACCATAGCCTTGACTAGATGGACCTTAGTCGGCAAAATAATGTCTCTGCTTTTGAATATGCTATCTTGGTTGGTCATAACTTTCCTTTCAAGGAGTAAGTGTCTTTTAATTTCATGGCTGCAATCACCATCTGCAGTGATTTTGAAGCTCCCAAAATATAAAGTCTGACACTGTTTCCACTGTTTACCCATCTATTTCCCATGAAGTGATGGGACCGGATGCCATGATCTTTGTTTTCTGAATGTTGAGCTTTAAGACAACTTTTTCACTCTCCTCTTTCACTTTCGTCAAGAGGCTTTTGAGTTCCTCTTCACTTTCTGCCATAAGGATGGTGTCATCTGCATATCTGAGGTTATTGATATTTCTCCCAGCAATCTTGATTCCAGCTTGTGCTTCTTCCAGCCCAGCATTTCTCTTGATGTACTCTGCATATAAGTTAAACAAGCAGGGTGACAATATACAGCCTTGGTGTACTCCTTTTCCTATTTGGAACCAGTCTATTTTTCCATGTCCAGTTCTAACTGTTGCTTCCTGACCTGCATATAGGTTTCTCAAGAGGCAGGTCAGGTGGTCTGGTATTCCCATCTCTTTCAGAATTTTCCACAGTTTATTGTGATCCACACAGTCAAAGGCTTTGGCATAGTCAATAAAGCAGAAATAGATGTTTTTCTGGAACTCTCTTGCTTTTTCGATGATCCAGTGGATGTTGACAATTTGATCTCTGGTTCCTCTGCCTTTTCTAAAACCAGCTTGAACATCAGGGACTTCACAGTTCACATATTGCTGAAGCCTGGCTTGGAGAATTTTGAGCATTACTTTACTAGCATGTGAGATGAGTGCAGTTGTGCAGTAGTTTGAGCATTCTTTGGCATTGCCTTTCTTTGGGATTGGAATGAAAACACATTTTCTAGTCCTGTGGCCACTGCTGAGTTTTCCAAATTTGCCAGCATATTGAGTGCAGCACTTTCACCACATCATCTTTCAGGATTTGAAACAGCTCAACTGGAATTCCATCACCTCCACTAGCTTTGCTTGTAGTGATGCTTTCTAAGGCTCACTTGACTTCACATTTCATGATGTCTGGCTCTAGGTGAATGATCACATCATTGTGATTATCTGGGTCATGAAGTTCTTTGTTTGTACAGTTCTTCTGTGTATTCTTGCCACCTCTTCTTAATATCTTCTGCTTCTGTTAGGTCCATACCATTTCTGTCCTATATTGAGCCCATCTTTGCATGAAATGGTCCCTTGGTATCTCCGATTTTCTTGAAGAAATCTCTAGTTTTTCCCATTCTGTTGTTTCCCTCTATTTCTTTGCATTGATCAGTGAGGAAGGCTTTCTCATCTCTCCTTGCTATTCTTTGGAACTCTGCATTCAGATGCTTTTATCTTTCCTTTTCTCCTTTGCTTTTCGTTTCTCTTCTTTTCACAGCTTTTTGTAAGGCCTCCTCAGACAGCCGTTTCCTTAAATTACAAGGGTTTGTGTGCTAATGAAACAGATGTGGGCTTGTGTTTACAAAGATCATTTTTGCACATGTCTGAAAGATGTTTGTACGAGTAAATAAAATGGGTTAAATTTACATTGCATGTTCCCTGATGCTAAACAGAAGATGCTGCAGGAATGGAAAATGGAGCTTTATTTCTTTAACTCCATCGTATCATTGGGCACCATTAAAAAGGTGTTAGCTTCAGTGCCTCAGACGTATCAAATGAAGGGATGTCCTTTGAAGGTGGGATCGCAAGCCTTTTCTTCCATGCTTTGCTTTGTGCTGGAATAAGATTCTCTCTAAAACATGGTTTGATTGTGTGCTTCTAGGAGATATCGGTCCACAAGAGATGGTTCCGAGCAGGAAGAATGTGGTTCTCGTGGATGGAGTCATACTGAACGGCCCCACAACAGATGCAAAAGCAGGAGAAAGATTTGTGGAAGATGCCTGTAGACTCATAATGGAAGAGGTGGTTTTGAAGGCTACAGACATCAGTGAGAAGGTAAATGTAAAAGCCTGTGAGAAACCGTGAGAATGGGACTGCTAGGTTTCATCCACCCCTGGATGGCTAGATGTAAGGGGAAGAGGAGTCATGCTTTCATTTCCTGTGTACTTTTGTTTCAAGGGGATGCCCAGATACCAAAGTTGGTACCCACTATCCCACCCCACCTCAGCTGCCAGACCCCCATCCAGTTTCTGCTTTCCTAGAAAGCAGCCAGCAAGTGTGGGGAGACTGGCCAAGACCCCGAGTCTAACCAGGTAAGGTTGTGAAGCACAGAGTGAACCTTTCTGCCCTAGATGACGATACAAATTATAAAGCAATCGATGATCTGATATAGTCTCCAGCACACGCCCTGCTTCCCATTGTCTGGTGCATGTTCCTTATGTTACTAGGAAATCAAGCAGAAGGCAGAAAAAGTGTGAAAAGTTTTTAAACTTATCTGAGGGTCTTTACTGGTAGTTTGTCTGAGCTTAGACTGGAAATCTTGGGTTGCTAAGTCTGACTTCTGACTGGCACCAATGACCAGTTCTAGCTTTCAAATTCAGACGCAAATCAATATTGGAATCACCACTAATGACATCTGTTCTTAATAGTAATTACTTTGTGCCAGTTGATATTCTAAGAACTACTCCATATGTGTTTGTGTATTTAATCCATGTGTTTGTGTACTGAGTCTGTAAAGACCCCTAAGATGCCGGTACTATTGATCAACTCCATTTTAGAGATGAGGGCAAAGCATGGCACATGTCAAGGATGTTGCCCCAAAGAACATGCCAGTGGGTCTTGGAGCCAGTGCCAGAATCCAGGCTGGTTGCAGAGTCTGTGCTTTCCATGGCTTCTCCCTGTGTCTCTCAGAATCTCACAATTAATAGCTATCACATTGATCACCTTTCATATTTCAAATCACTGAAGGTATTTCCTAATTTTGTGCTTATAATTGAGTTTTCTCCTGTCTTAGCTGTACCCAGGGAACATTTTGGACCTGCTTTACAGTACAGACTGTACAGGGGAGTACAGTACTCCCCTGGAAATTTTTTATATTGGCCTTTATTCAGTCATTAAATATTAACTGAGTCTAGCTAAGGATAAAACATTATATTCAGCCCTGGGGGATATAAAGCAAAGTAAGATAAAGGCTCAGCTTTGAACAGAATCGGAATAAAACACAGGGGGTCCCAAGAAGGTGATAAATGCCGTGTGGTTTAGGCAGACTTTGGGTAGATCTCACTAAGAAGTGGACACCCTGGACTTTGATGCAGAATCTGAGGATGAAATAGGTGTTTGTTGCTGTTGTTTTTCATTTGGCTACATCTGGTCTTATCTGCAGCATGAGGGATCTAGTTTCCTGACCAGGGATTGAGCCCAAGTCCCTATGTTGGGAGCGTGGAGTCTTAGCCCCTGGACTGCCAGGGAAGTTCCTGGAGTAGGATTTTGATGGGTAGAGAGAAGTGGGCCCAGGTGTGTTGCAGAAAGTGGAAGGTGAATGAGGGGGAGAGAGTTGTAACAGGGCAAGGTCTTTATTACACCAAGGGGCCCCGCCACAGGAAAGAAGGGCTCATACAGGGCAGTGATGGGAGATAGGGTGAGAAGGGTAGGCTTAAAATCCTAAGTTGTTAACTCAGTGGCCCCAAGCCCATTGCAATAGGGTAGTCATGTGGTGGACATGCGTCCACGTGAAGCTGGATTGTTATGTTGGAGTTGGGAGAGGGAGGTGAGGTTTCTATGCTGCTGACAGCCTACTTAGTCAGAGATTCAACACGTCCCCTTTCAAAGGTGACCTGAGGATAGGATGGGTCCCCATACTCGGTGATGGGCTTCCCACGTGGTGATAGTGGTAAAGAAACTGCCTGCCAATGCAGGAGATATGAGACTCGAGTTCAGTTCCTGAGTTAGGAAGAGCCCCTGGAGGAGGGCATGGCTACCTTCTCCAGTATTCTTACCTGGAGAATCCCAAGGATAGAGGAACCTGGCAGGCTACAGTCCATAGGGTAGCAGAGTCAGACATGACTGAAGCGACTTAGCACACGCACAGCACAGCCAAACTTAGTGACACGATTGCCTCTGGCCCCCTCTTCTGTAGACACTCTTCCTCAGCCACTTTTTTCAATTGAACTGTAACTAACTTTCAGTCAAATTTACTGCCTTTGGTGTGCAGTTCTATGAGTTTTGACAAATCACGTAACTACCCACAGAATTAAAACACAGAACAGTTCCATCACCCCACATTTCCCTGGGCCCCTCCGTGTCAGCCTCTCCCCTCACCTCTGGCCCCAGGCAACCACTGATTTGTGTTTGTGGGGTTTTGCTGTCTTGCAGATTTTTCACCAACATTATATGAATTCATAGTCCTTCCTTTGCACGGTCATAGCCCATTTGGTTGACTTCTGCCGGTCGTGGTTCATGCTTCTAAGCTCAGAGTTTAATTTCACATCTCTTGCACGATTTGGTGTTTCACCCTGCTTTCCCCAGCCTCCCCGATCCTGGCCTCCACCCCCTGGAGAGTCCCCGTCTCTCTCCTCCCCTCCACATTGAAACTTTTTAAGGATCTTCAACACTGCCCCCTCCCTCCACGTCCTCACCTCCTACATCCTTGCTTCATGCAATCTGGCCTCCACTCCCACCTCCCTCAGTCAGACGCTCTCGCCAAGCGCACCTCCTTGTCGATCCATCCCAGGAGTGCTTCCCAGCCTCTGCCTACTTCGGCTTCTCTGCAGGACCTGACCGTGGGGACGTCTCCTCCCCGAGTATCCCTCTTCCTTTGTGCAGTAGCTCTGAACTCTTCCGGGTTGCTCCCTGCCTCTTCGGCACGTCCTCACCTCACAAGTGCGCTCCTTTCCCTTCACCATTTGCTTACGTGCTGGCACTGCCCAGGTGAGACCCCGCACCTTCTACTCTAACCACAGCTTCCCTCTGAGCTGTGCCACTTGGATCCCATCATAATAGATGCCTGCAACTCTGTGTCTCATCTTCCGCAAGAGCTTCAGACCAACTGTTACACCCTCTTTGGATGTCCTGTAGGTGCCTTGGACTAAATATGCCCCAAACTCATTATCCAACCCCACCCAGCCCCACCCACCATGAAACCATGTGCCAGCTGGAAAGCTCAAGATGGCCTTTGGCTATTCCTTGCCCTCATCCTTCCTGTGTTATTGCTTTCCAGGTTCTATTGGTGGCGCATATGTTCAATATCTCCAGATATGCTTCATTTGAGGCAGCCAGCCTCATCCAGACCACTACCTTCTCTTGCCTGCTTTATTAGAGTAACCTCTTATTTCCAATTTTACTTGGAATCTCCATAATGCAACGAAAGCCATTGTCTAAAACTAATATTATCCCATGTAATTCCCTTGTCCAAAGCATATCAGTGTCTTTTTTAGAGCCACATTCAAACTCTGTAACATGTGGCATGAAGCCTGTCACCGTCTGAGCCTTGTTTTATCTCTTCATTCATTCCTTCAACATGCTGTTGATAACCTCCTGTATGGCAGGCTCTGTTAATTCCTTGGGAGTGGTTAGAAAACTGACGGACACCTCTGCTCTCACGGTGATTGTGTGTTACAAGTGAATTACACAGCACATTGCAAGGTGACAGGGGCTGTGCAAAAAGGAAGAGAAGAAAGAGTTGGGGGTGGGTACTTCTGGAGGTAGAGTAACACACAGCTTGTGACTTTAAATAAAGACTGGGGATTGCTGACTTGACAGAGGGACTTCTGAGAAGAGTTTTGAATGAAGTGAAGAAGTTAGCTATGAGGAGATTTGGGTGGGAGGTTGCGTTCTGGGCCGAGGGTGAAGACTCTAACATGGGAACGGGTCTGGTACGTACAAGGAGCGGAAAGGAGGCCAGGGTGTGGGGTGTGGGGCACGTCAGTGCCACCAGGGAAATAGGTACAGGATCAGTGCAGGTCATTGTAAGGACTTGGGCTTCTACTCTGAAGGAAATGAGGAGCCATCAGACGTATTTGAGTAGAGGGCTGCCTGTGGCTGAGATAGAAGAAGAGCATTCTGGATGCTGACTGCGGGGCTGAGAGCAGATGGTGTGGGGCCAGGGGCCAGGGATGGAGACAAGTGGGGGAGCTATTCCAAGATTCCAGCTCCACTTTCCCCTACCTCCCTCAGGCTCTGAGTTCAAGCCACACCCAGTGGACGTCTCTCTTCAGATGGGCCATGGGTGCCCTTGTATCCCAGCCCCTGCTTGTCCTGTTCCTCCTAGAAGGCCGGTTGCATGACCCCCATCCCTTATAATCTTTGCTTGGTTCTTTAGTTGTTCAGTCAGCAAATCAGGTCCGACTCTTTGTGACCCCATGGGCTGCAGCACGCCGGGCCTCCCTGTCCCTCACTAGCTTCTGGAGTCTGCCCAAGTTCATGTCCATTCACTCGGTGATGCCATCCAACCATCTCATCCTTTGTCGCCCTCTTCTCCTTCTGCCTTCAACCTTTCACAGTCTTATTATGCCTGCCTGCCTGCAGTGCGGGAGACCTGGGTTTGATCCCTGGGTCAGGAAGATCCCCTGGAGAAGGAAATGGCAACCCACTCCAGTATTCTTGCCTGGAGAATCCCATGGACGGAGGAGCCTGGAGGGCTATAGTCCACAGGGTCGCAAAAGTCACACGACTGAGCGACTTCACTTTCACTGGATGTCAGTGCTTTCAGGACTTCTTCTGAAATTGAAGACAGCGTCCCCTGCTTTGTTGCAACAGCATCTGCTTTACCAGATGTCAGAGCTCTGATCCCAGGGAACTGTGCTTGCCCGTTTGCATCTCTCTGTCTTCCACTGGTCAGGAAGCTTCGCGAGGGTGGGGTCCGTGTTCCCTGCATCCTCTCCACACCTGGCTCTAGTGAGTGCCCTGGTAACCATGCTGTTGCCGAATCCCCAGGTCTGTGAGTGGCGGCCCCCTGAAGAGCTGAAGCGGCTTCTCGACTTGGAGCTGAGGGACGTGGGAGAGCCGCACCACCGGCTGCTGGAGCGCTGCCAGGACATCATACGCTACAGTGTCAAGACCAGTAAGAGCGTCCCCTGCCCTCCATCTGTGCCACAGACAGTCCTTCCATTTTCTTTAGCATGTGTTTATCCCATAGTCAGGGCGTCCCCGGCGGCTCAGCAGCAAGAATCTACCTGCAGTGCAGGAGACATAAGAGATGTGGGCTCGATCCCTGGGTTGGAAAGGTCCCCTGGAGGAGGAAATGGCAACCCACTCCAGTACTCTTGCCTGGAGAATCCCATGGACAGAGGAGCCTGGCAGGTTGCAGTCCGTGGGGTCGCAAAGAATCAGACATGATAGAAGCGACTTAGCATACACAGACCTTGTAGTAAAGCTGGCTGTCAGATTCTTTATGGATGAGAAACCTGGATGAAAACTAGTGGTTCTGAGGTTTTGATGGTGGTTCCTCTAATCCCTAGTACAGATGTTGTCAGGGCCAAACATAGGCCCTGCTTGATGGTGTTAAGCAGTCTTATATAAATACTGTCTGCTCCTCGGCAATCCCCATCCTCCATTTATAACCAAGACCAGAAATTATGACTGCTATTTATCATTTCTTATGTTGGTGCCAACTGACAAATGCTCGTTTGATTATAGAATTGGTGGGGATTTTAAATCTTGACCTCCCACAATATCACCCCTCAACATGTTCCAGAGACTGTCTTCCTATAAACAGGGATAGATTTATTTGAAGAGCATTCTTAGAGTTGGCAAGAACCAAGTTATTTTATCCCATCTACCAGGATCAAGAGATAAAAACCTTTCAGAAGGTACAATAAGGCTTAACCACTGTGATCTTTTGTAAATGCAGCAACATGATATTTGTTTTGTGCTTAAGTCCTACCCTGACTGACTGCTAATATACTATACACCCAGTGAATAAGTTTCAAAAGTAGGGGGAAAACTTTCCAGAATATGCATTTCTCAGTGTGATATAAAGGTAATCTAGTACTTAAGACCATACAGGCATTATGCTTTGTGAGTTCTGACACTGAACTAAATTTAGTGGAAAGAACATAATAAAATCCTGGCTAAAAATAATTGGTTTATATTCCCTTAGGAAAGTCTGATGCATGTATCAAAAACCCAGTTAGCATTTCAAAAGCAAAGATACATATCTCATTATTATAGTGCATGTCAGAAGCACAGAATGACATTTAGTGCAGTAGATTTTTCAGTTTACTGGATATTTTCCATAATGTTACCATGGAAATCAATCATAAATTAACATGGAACTAAAAAAACTTATTAAAATTACTTGTAGCAATGTTGGGTTTCCTTTGCCAGATTAGAGGAAGTTTGCCATGTTTTATATGAAAAGACATTTTCTTTTGAGCCTCTTGTTTTTCACTGAACTAAAGAAAAAAAATGCTTTGAGTTGCTGTGAGAGGTCACTAACTAAAATGGTTCCCAAATACCCACATTTCTAAATAGCCCCCTGCCTCTTTATTCTTCATCATGCTGAGCTTCTTATGATTGAGAATGTCAAGCCAGCTGTTAGCCTGGAGTTTGGTGTGAATATTCACACTGTGTAAAGCCAAGAACCTTTATGAGACCTTTTATAGGAGGGAAAAAATAGAAAGTTGGATCTAAAGTTTTCAAGTCTTAAAGGCAAGTGCCTTTGAAGCCCATTGAATCAGAAAGTTTATGTAAGCTGTGCGATGAGTCACATCTTACTCCATAGACAGGATGCTAGCTGCACTATAAAAAAATGGCCCAATCTGAAAAATTAAAAGGCCACTCACTGCCAAGAGCCTGAAGTGAACCCTGTCAGTAAGTGAAATGTGTTCAAATTAGGGAGACTGGCATTGATAATTTCAGAAGGTAAACGTAGCCTCAGGCTTTTTGATATGTGGACAGATTGCTCAAATAATCCCTTTCTCAGGGTTCTGGTTTGGGTCTAGGTTGTATTAAAAGAAAACAGGTAGGACTTCTCTGGTGATATAGCAGATACGAATCTGCCTGCCAATGCAGGGGATATGAGTTCGATTCTTGGTTTGGGAAGATCCCACGTGCTGTGAAGCAACAAAACCCGAGTGTTACAACTGCAGAGCCCATGCACCTAAGCCTGTGTTTCACAAGAGACGCCCCTGCAGTGAGAAGCCCGTGCGCTCCAGCCAGAGAGGACCACGCCCCTGCTGCAACTAGAGAAAGCCCACGCGCAGCAACAGACCACTGCAGCTGAAAAACAGAGAAGCAAAAAAATTATTAAAAGAAAATGAAATAGGTCAACCAAAGATCTCAAAAAAGTGCTCAAGTTTTGCTTAGAAACGTTCAGTAGACAGGCTTATGAGACGGATCTTCAACATTTGGTTCCCTTGTACATGACTAGATTTTAATTTTTTTAATTGAGATATAATGTGCATTCAGTAAAGTGGACAGATCTCAGGTGCTCAACTCAGTGAATTTGTACATATCTGCATGTAAGTGACCATCACTCATATCAAGGTATAGGCCATTCCTGGGACTCCAGAGGCTCCTTAGGCCCGGTGCTAATCAATGTCTCCTTGCCAGAGGTACCCAGAATTCTCACGTCTGGCAGCATCAGTCAGCTTTGCACCATATTGAGCATCATATAACTGGAGTCATGCACTCTATGCCCTCTGTATCCAGGTGCTTCCATTGTCTGAAGGATTCACTTACGTTACTGCTGTATCGATAGTTTTCTTTCTTTTTATTGCTGTGTGGATTAATATTCTGCTTCAATTTACAGACCATCCAAGGTTTTTCAACCAGTTATATGCTGGACTTGATTATTACTCTTTGGTGGCCAGATTTATGACAGAAGCATTAAACCCAAGTGTGTAAGTACATTTTACTGGAATTTTACACTGACTATGGATTAGGGATTTTGTTAAGTAGATGAAGTTTTATTTCATGAACTTCTATTTAATTGTTTCATTTGTGCAGTGTCATCATAAATAATGGAAGCAGCTTCTGACACTTAGCAGTATTTAAAGAGCAGTTTGATCTGAGAGTGGTACTGTGAGATGGTTAAGGCAGGAATTCTCTCCACTTAACAGATGAGAAAATCGATTAAGCAACTTTTCATCTATTCCTGCATGAAAAGCCATATCTGGGCTAAGGTGCTAGAGAGATTCTTTGTGTAAAAGCAGATACTAGCTTTGCCTTCATGAAGCAAATAGTCTAGATATAGAGATGCCGCATGCAATTAATCCAAATGATCTGCACAGATTAATGTCATATTTTCAAATGAAGGCGAGGTACATGATGCTATAAATATACATGGGGCAATTTTTCCTAGTTGTGCACTAAGGGAAGTCTTCTCTAAGCAGGTGATAGCTAAGAGGTGAAGGATGAGTGGAAGTTAGCTGGGTGAAAAGAGGAGGGACCAGCACGTGCAAATGCCTTGTGGCAGGAGACAGCCTGACATAGCTGCGAATGGACAGTCAGGGTGGGGAAGCTGAGAAAACTGTGAGGGGTGCCGGGGGATGAGACTGCAGCCAGACACGGGGGGACCCAGTAGGCCAGGTTCATGAGTCATTCCAGAAGCCTGTGAAGATTTCCAAGTCACTAAGTGACATTTGCTTATTGAAAAGATCACTGGAAAGGTAGAAAGTGGATTGGAGGGGTGAGGTGCCTTAGTCGGGCGAGAGATGATAGTTGCTTGGATTTAGAGAGAAGTGGTAGGAATAGAAAAAAATGTGTTTGGAAGATGAAACAGAAAAGCCTGGATAATATCCTGGATCTCGGAAATGGGAACAGGAGGGTAGTTTATAAGATGATGCTTAGGCTTCTGGCTTTAACAGTTGGGTTGATGGTCGTGTCAGTCATTGAGATGACAGTTTTCAAGTATACAGTGGAAAAAGCAAGAGCAGTAATTCAGTTTTCCTTCTTTCTTTTTAGTAATTCAGTTTTCAATTGTGACCATTTGTGTTTGCAGTAATTTCAAAATATCTAAGGGTATGCTTTTGGAGAGTTTGAGCTATACATGGGCCTGGAATCCTGGTATTTTTATGAAATTATAAATTTAGGTGTTACTGGTCATGGATGAGATTCCTTAAGTCAGGCATTCTCAGCTCCTTCTGCTCTTTGACTCAACTTGGGAGCTTTAAAAAAAATATTAAAGGAAAAATACCACACCCACTCCCCACCACAACCAAGAAAAATCCCAGCAGAGACCAAGTAAATCTGACTTTCTGTCAGTGTGTCCCAGGCACTGATACACTTTCATAGCCCAACAAGTGATTTTAGTGAGCAGGATGGAGACGCTTCCAACAGCTTTAAACCAGGAGTGGGAGAAGCACTACCTGCAGGGCAGAGCACGCGGGAGGGGCACCTGGCGTCCCCTGGCCGGGAGGCCCAGGCCGCCCGCAGTGGGGGAGGAGGGGGGAGGAAGTCCAGGGGGAGGAGGGGGAGGAAGTCCAGGGGGAGGAGGGGGAGGGAAGTCCAGGGGGAGGAGGGGGAGGAAGTCCAGGGGAAGGCTGGGGGCCATGGAGGAGTGTGCCCAGAGTCCTGGTGAGTGTTTAAGACAAAGACTGACAAATATCCCCTGGTTAACAATATGGGTGTCATGGGTGACTTCCGTCAGATAATTTTGAATAGACTCTTGAATAGAATATTCAAGACAATCCCAGATACCAGGTTACAATGGGTAGAAGAGATAAGTGGTAGGAAAGATAGTAAAATTACACAATTCTGGGACCCTTTCCTTGTAAGTCCTGGGATTTTTCTAACTCCTCTGGGTTCTTTTACTGAAATATTTAGAGGCTTTTGAAGTATTAAATTGCTGAACAGGCCCTCAAAATCTCACTAAGCCATGAGCACATTCTGTATCACCCCCTCCTCCACCTCCAGGTTTATAGTTGAACTAGTTTCCAAAGACAAATTTAATAGTATTTTTTCATACTAAAAGGAAATGATTATTTCCTTTATGAGTAATACATTTCTTTTACATATGTCCCATTTTTCACACTTTTAGTGTGTTAGTTTTCTAAACATGGTTGAAAATAGAACCTAAATTGTTGAAAAATGATGTAATGTCTGTAGAGTACTTGGCACGTAGGAAGGTGACACACAGTAGGTGTTCTTCTTTTTCCCCTCTTTACCAAAGTTTCTTTTTCTTCTTCTAGATGTTAGCACAATCGCATTAAATTCCGTGACTATAAATTTAAACGTGTCTGTTTAGCTTACTTATTTAGAGTACACATTTACTCAGATTCAATTTGGTGTCATCAGAGAATTGTTGGAGAAGGAGATGATGCAGAGTAGTCATCCTCCAGCTTTCTGGAGAAAGAAAGAAGTGTGACAGAAGGACCTGGTAACTGTCTCAGGCTGGACTTCCTGGGCAGCTGCTCTAGATGGCGCTTAGCGGGCAGGGTGTCTATTAAAGGAAACCCTTAAGGTCCCTGTGGGTGCTGGAGGGGAAGGAAACAGCTGGGCAGAGTTAGCAGTCAAGCCCCCCGTGCAGGCTCTGAGACCCCCTCGCTGGCTCCACGGGCCTCTGGAGCTACCCTGGCCCTGCAAGGTGTCCTGGAGTCGGGACCACACGGCCAGGCCTCACGGGTCCTCCAGATGGACCAGTCCTCAGGTGTGGATGACCACAGGACATGCCTAAGGGGGTAACTTAGCAATGCTCCCTGCTGACAGCATTCCAACCCTCTGCCGCAAACCTTCACCACAGGGATCCAGGCAGCACTTTATAGTCAAATCACCACACTGCAGGAGATGTCCATAGTGTTCCTGCCGTTTGTCCAACACAGGAGGGTGGGGGGAAGCCCAGGCTCTACACCGACTGCTAGGGCAGCTCACGGTAGTAGCCTAAGAAACCTGGTTGCCACGACAACGGCTTTTCTTTAGCCAGCCCCCCAAACAGCATCCAGAGAGCAAAATGGCCACTGCTCGTGGCTAACAGAAAGACTGCAGATGCACTGCTTTGATCTCGCCCAGTGGAAGCAGAAGTTTTCTGTAAATTAAGTAGCTAGCGTCCCCCGCGCACCAGCTACCGGCATTGGTCCAGCCGTGACCAGCACTGTCACAGTCTCTGTGTATTTCTTTATTTCTGAAGGATTCATTTCCAAAGACTCTACCCACCCTTCAGCAGCCACTTGGTTTAATAAAACGATGTGCATTTCTTGGGACTCCATAGGGATGGTTTGACTCTAGTCATAGAAGTGAAGTGTTTTTATATCTATCTAGTTATACGTATGAGGTGTCCCCAGTGTTTCTGTTAGTGGAAGAAGCGGTTCTGAAGAAAATGATTGAATTTATTGGCTGGAAAGAAGGGGATGGAATATTTAACCCAGGTAAGTACAATTAGTTATTGCCTCCATTAAAGCATCTTCAATTTTATTCCTGCCTTAATATGAGGAACAACTCCCTGCAGATTTCCACATGACACAAAGTTAGCTATGAATCATGCTGCTGGGGAGGATCAAGTCTGTGCCTTTCTCCAGAGTATGGTATTTTGGATAAATGCTACAGAAATGACATACCCGCCAACAAGAGAGATGTCTAAAATGCTGGATCTATATCCAACACAAATGAATTTATCCACTGGTGGGAATTTGAAGGGCTATTGTATGTTTATCAGGCTTATCAATTCATTTCACTTGAGAAGTTTCCTGAATTGTATTTTGTTTCCCCTATAGTCTTTCTTGGGGAACAGGGAGGAGCACATGCTGTCATTTTATTGATTAAAGACAGAAAGAGCACTATTACTGTTAACTGTGGAGACCTGGGTACCAGCTCTACATCCATAGAAAAACTCTGGAATGAGAGAATAGACCAAAACTTCTGGAGTTGGAGATGAGGACATGTGTAAAAGGAATGGGAGGGGGGTGCTCCTTGACTTTGACAATCATTTGTCATTAGACAGGCGTGCCCACAGCCATCCGTGCCCCCACTGTGGTTGGCACTCTGGGGACAGTGACGTCATGCTATCCATATTTCCGCTTTTGTTTTTGCAGGTGGTTCAGTGTCCAATATGTATGCCATGAATTTAGCCAGATACAAGTACTGTCCTGATATTAAGGAAAAGGGGCTGTCTGGCTTGCCAAGATTAATCCTTTTCACATCTGCAGAGGTAAAAAAATTATTTTTGATATGAGATACAGATTTTCTGAAAATGAGCATGTCATGGAAGAGGGCTTGTTTGTTTGGGGGCTCCCAAGGGTGCGTTTTGTCAGTGTGTAAATCATGTGCCTATGTACAGCATCATATTCAATTCCAAAAGAAATTCTGATGCATTTGATATTGTAAGCCCTGGCCACCCTCTTTTGTATATCACCTTTATTTAAGATTTATAATCTGTAACGTTATTGGAGAAAAGAGAACACTTAATTTCAAAGCGCCACCTCTTTGTGAATCTCTGCTTTGAGTGTCTTATTTATTAGAATCTATGTGATCGCTACTGATCTCAGGTCTGTCTTCTGCTCCCATTTCCTTGAGAAACTGATTGCGTTGAGCGGCTAACATGAGGGCCCTTCTAGGAAAGGGAGATATTCAGTAACAGGGACATCACACAGACACACAAGGGGATGTTACCGCAACCCCCACTGAAATGAGAGGTCAGCCTGCGGGTGAGCGTGCAGGCCTGGGGCTAGGCTGCCTGGGGCCGGTTCCTGTCTCCACTGCCTACTCTCTGAGTGACCTGGGTAAGTCGGTGAAGTCTGCTGTAACTCAGTTTCCTAACTTATAAAGATGGGTGTATCAGTTAGCTCTAATATGTAACAAATTGTTCCTCAACCCAGCAGCATGCAGCTATAGCCAGACGTGGCCCTCAGGTCTGGGGACAGCCTAGCAGCGCTGGGCTTGCCTGGCCTGTGGCTGCCCTGGGTGTAGCTGGGCTGGGCTGGCAACAGGGATGCTCCAGCAGGCTGGCCCACCGTTGTCAAGGCAACGGTGCAGGTGAAAGACAACTCAGAGACACACTGGGCTTCTTGAGTTCTGGGCTCAGAACTGGCACGTTGTCATTTCCCCCTCACTTTCTTGGTAAAGTAAGTTGCATATAGGAACCCAGATCCAAGCAGTAGGGAAATAGACTTCACCTCTTATGGAGACTCTCTGCAAAGCTGCCCGGAGACGGGATTGGATGCAGGGGGCGACGAACAGTCTGGAGCCATAAAAACGACCTGGCAGCCACATGAGCTTAGTTATCACCAGAGATCGAATGAGTCAGAGCATGTAGAGTAGTATCTGGCACATACTAGACAGAAATGTTAGATCTTTGTAGTAACAGGAGGGAGGAGAGGGCTTTCCAGGTGGCGCTAGTGGTAAAGAACCCACCTGCCAGTGTACAATGTAGGAGACATAGGAGACACAGGTTCAATCCCTGGGTTGGGAAGATCCCCTGGTGGAGGAAATGGCAGCCCACTCCAGCATTCTTGCCTGGAGAGTCCCATAGGCAGAGGAGCCTGGTGGGTACAGTTGGTGGGGGTCGCAGAGTCGGACACGACTCAGCACCTTAGCACACAGGCGCTCAGGAGGGGAGAACGGCCCGTCTACACTAACATGGGGTGCAGCTCAAATGCTATCTTGCTTGGAAAGGATGCTTTTTATTTTTTCTGTTTGTGGTTCCAATGGGGGCCTCTGTCCATCCCGCCACTGCTTTTTCCTCACGTCCCCTCCTATACCTCCTGCAGTAATCCTAGGGCTCCTGTCAAACACGAGATGGGCAAAATCTGACAGTTTTCTGCTAATTCCAACTGGACTTTCCTGTATCTGTTACTCTCTTCCAAGAGCAGAAGTTATCTGATTATCACAAAAGTATCATCTGTGCAGGAACCTGACCACCCCCATTTGTTTCCCTGTCCTGCCTGACCATTGGTTAGCTCAGTACTAAATGCAGAGTGGACATTGAGTTGGGGGCAGCTCGGAGGAGTCATCTTCTCTGAGATTCTGAATTTACCTCCCCAGGCCCTTCCTCACAAGATGTTCTTTTCTGTAGCAAAAGAAGAATATTTAGGAATGTGGATTTCTAGGGCAAATGCTTGGTTTCTTGAGATGATGACAGAGTAGAGTTTCCTGCCTGGATTCCAACCCTCAGTATTTCAGGTGGAGGAACCCTGATGCTGCTGCTGCTAAGTCGCTTCAGCCGTGTCCAATCTGTGCGACCCCACAGACGGCAGCCCAACAGGCTCCCCCCGTCCTTGGGATTCTCCAGGCAAAAACACTGGAGGGGGCTGCCATTTCCTTCTCCAATGCATGAAAGTGAAGAGTGAAGGTGAAGTCCTTCAGTCGTTTCCGACTCTTTGCAACCCCATGTTCTGCAGCCTACCAGGCTCCTCTGTCGTTGGGATTTTCCAGGCAAGAGTACTGGAGTGGGGTGCCACTGCATATCAGAAATGCAGAGTCCCTTCTGCATTTGAATTGCTATGTCCGTGCCGGAAAGGCTGATTAAACAGGGACCCTGCTATCAGCAAGTGCTTTTACCTTTGCCTTTTTCATTCTTCATTTGGTTTAAAAGGTACCAGAGGAACATCCCTGGCTGTCTGGTGGTTAAGACTCTGTGCTTCCACTGCACGGGGAACAGATTCAACCCCTGGTCAGGCAACTAAGATCTCGCATGCCATGTGGCATGGCCAAAAATAAATTAGTTAAGAATAAATAAATAAAATGTACCAGAGTTCTTTTATGGAATAATTGCCCTGGAAGTGGGGAAGAAATTCTGTGCAAAACTAGAATGAAGATGATGCCTGGGGAAGACCAGTAACACAGGTATAGCTGGAAAATTGGGCATGAAAAGAAATTGAAACTTTGTGGAGTTGTGAAACCAAGAGCTGAGTATTTTTTAAAATCTCTGTTGGAGATGTGTGTGCGAAGAGGGAAAATATATGCTTTGGCTAACATGCCAGCAGAGGATGAAGCCAGAAAACCAAACTCGACCTATGTCTTAGTTTGCTCAGGCTGCTTTAGCGAAATATAGACTGTGTGGCCCAAACAACAGACATGTATTTCTCAACAAATCTGGAGGCCGGGACCTCCAGAACCGAGGTGATGGTAGGTTACTGTCTGAGCCTTGCCAGAGGGAACCCAAAGAAAAGGGAAATTTTGGAGAAAAATAATTAAAGTAAAAACATTTGTAGCTTCATTAGCAGTTAGATATGAACGCTAGTGTTAAAGAACCCACCTGCCAATGCAGGAGACATAAGAGGTGTGGGTTCGATCCTTGGGTCAGGAAGATCCCCTGGAGAAGGGCATGGCAGCCCACTCCAGTCTTCTTGCCTGGAGAATCCCATGGACAGAGGAGCCTGGCAGGCTACAGTCCATGGGGTCGCAAAGAGTTGGACACAACTGAAGCAACTTAGCACATGGGAATTCCTTAAGTTTAGAGAAATCTTAGTTTTGTCATTCAAATCATTTTGGAAATCAGCATGAAGTAGTGAATATTGTCTGCCACTCAAAAGCGAGGAGGAAGGAAGCCCTTTTCACTCCCAGGCCAGCAACCAGTTGTCCTGGTTCCTCTCCAGCAGGGTCCAGGCTGGGGGAGGCAGTGAGGTGACAAGAGTACATGCCTCAAGGTCACACCTGCTTAAATTTTGCGCTGGAGGTGTCTCACCCGCTCCCCCGGTTAGTGGCCCTGCTCTCTTGTGAGGCTGCCCCAGGCTTAGGGCCATCACAGGCACTGACAGGGTGAGCAGGTGCTTTCAGGGTGTCTCCAGGATCCTGGCTCTGCCTTTTTAGGAATCGAGCCAGCTGCGTGCTCTTGGAGAAGTCCCTATGCTTCCTTTTCTTCATTTCCTAAGGCGTGACATTCAGGACCCTGCTCTCCCCACCACCTGAAGCTAATCTAGCCACCGCACTAGTTAACGTGTTAGGACTCCGAGTGGCCACAACACAGCCCACGAGCGTGGAAAAAAATCAAGAGAAAAAAATCTGAGAACATCAAGGTCATGGAGGAAAGCTTTTCTGGAACCAGGAATGAAAATGTCCATGCAGTTCTGTCTTTCATGTGGGCACTGGCTGTCTTGCTTTATAGAAATAAATGCCTGCTGAGAATCGTGCACCTTCTGTGGGACAGTGAAACCCAGGGTGAGACTGCATCTTAGAAGGACTCACTGCTCGTCTGCCAGTGAAGGGAGCAGGCATTCTTATGTCTAAATGCAGCTGTTATTTCTGAACTCCGGCGTCTAGGTTTTTCCTTCCCTTGAAACTACTCGGTATATCTGAAGCATCACCCTTTCTTTTTTTCTCCCTTCCAAGGTTCTTTTCCTCCTCTGATGTTTTCCGATATTTAGACTTCAGTTTTTCAGGCTTTGGAAAAAAAAAATCTGTCCTTATGCATTTGAGATTGCCATTGGACTCCCAGTTTGCCCAGAGATTCCCAAAAATAGCTCCAGAAGCTGTTCTTATTCTGAGGACAAATTTTTTATTCAGCAGATCCATTGATTGGGGATATGTTGCTATTTTTCAGGGCAAAGCAGTGTGATTTTCCTTACTGGCAGATGTCAGTGGGGGTAGGCTGCTATTTATCATTATGAAAGCAATAGCGGTTTGGTGCCAGAGGCCCCCAGTCTCTGGTGAGAAATAATTCACCTTAGCTGTCACCTTAGCTATGGTGGACCGATGTAACAAGTAGAGAATTAACTATGTTTTCACGTACATTATTACTCTTCACTATGCATGTGTTCTTGTAACAACCTGAAATGAATGCATCCTATAGGCATTTTGAATGTGTCCTATTCGATATTTGGAAATTAATTTTTTTAGGATGATGTCATTTCTCCTGATGGTGTTACTTCGGCATGTATTTTTATAGAGTTAAAAAAGAGCTCTCCATAAAACTCTCTTGACAAAAGAGGGAAAAATTACCACATTTGAGGGAATATATCAAGTTAAGTGTGAAGGCATGACTACTCCCTTAATGTATTCATACCTACAAATTAAATTATTAAGGTTTTTTGGTATAATAATGTTCTTTAGCACCTTCAGTTTTTCTGGCATGAAAAAGAATTAACTGACCGCCTGTCCACATTGATGTATAAAGAGAAACATCTCCAGTGTTTGAGTGCTAATTATTTTATAGGATTTATGTAGAGAAAAATTCCCAACAATCCAGAGTATAGAGTATATACTACTATTTGCCAATAAGAAATAGACAAGACCTAATTCCAAAGCCAGCTCTTAGCCTCATTCCTGCCAGGGCTATATTGCATAGTATCTCTATAAGTTAGTGTTACTTCTTAAACTTGTATTTTGTTTATTTACTTTCTGGCTGTGCCACGCGGCATTTGGGACCTTAGTTCTCCAACTGGAGACTGAACCTGTGCCCCTGCAGTGGAAGCACAGACTCTTAACCACGGGACCACCAGGAAAATCCCAAACTTGTTACTTTCGTTATTGTGATTTTAGCCACATTCCCTTGTGTCTAATTTCAGCCTTATAGTCAGTATGAAATGAGACTAGTTAAGTATCTGATTAGCATGTATAACTCATTGTTCGCTCTTGAAAACGGTTTCTTCTGTGGTCTGTGATTACAGTTTTTGAGACAGAGTCTTGATCACCCCTTAGAGGGTTTTTGAGTCAGCAGTGGACTAGATTCTGTTTCCCGTTAATGCAGAGTTTTATTAGAAGCATCAAGAGAAACTGTTCCTCAGTGTTTTAGAAAACAACCAACTTCGGTGACCAAGTTTGTTCATACACCAGGCTCTGTGCCAACTGTTTACATGTATTAACCGTTTTAACTCCATGACAAGCAGATGGAGGAGGCACCCATATAGCCACTTTATAGATTAGCAAATTGAGGCTTGGAGAGCATGCATTCTTTGCTCAAGGGTCCATATCTGTAAGGGAAAACCTGGAATCAAATCTTGGTTTCTCGGATCCCAAAGGAAGTCAGTGTTTTTAACCACCATATTGAAGGGCTCAGTTGAATGCTTTTTATGTTTTAAGGCAACACGATTCCAGAGACTGGCTCAGCCGTGTGATGCACACCCCTGTAGCTAATAAGCAGCACCTTTTTCATGCCGTGTATCCGTGTCTCTCTCCCCCCTCGCCTCTTTGAATGTAGAGTCATTACTCCATGAAGAAGTCTGCTTCCTTTCTTGGGATTGGTACTGAGAATGTGTACTTTGTGGAGACAGATGGAAGGTAATGGGGGCAGGATCCAGAAGCCTGGCCGGGGCGGTGGCGGGGGATCGATACCATTTACAAAGCTGTCCCAGGTCTGTTCACTGCTGAGTGTGACTATGTTGCAAATCTGTTCTCTCAGAGGTAAGATGATACCTGAAGAGCTGGAGAGGCGCGTGCAGGAGGCCAAGAAAGAGGTGCGTGGGCAAGGAGAGGGAGGGAGGGGGAACGTGCACAATGTCTGGGCATGAAGAAGAGGACGCGGGCAGCGGCTAGGCCCCTGTCTGTGTGTTGGGGAGAGAAGAGGTCCTCTTAGGGTGGACGGAGGGAGCTCGTCTACAAGAGGTGCCGTATCTGGTGCTTGCCGTATGTGTTCTGTGGAGCTTCTCGAATGTGCTCAGTCCCAGGGGGCTGGAGCCTGCGGAAACACTGATGTCACCCTGTACCAGGTCCTCGCCTAGAATAAGCTTCAGAACCTTGTCTGGCCTCTCCTGCTGCTGTATAGCTCCTGACTCTGAGGATGCTTGGCCAAACCAGTCACCTCCGGGCTGCATTCAGGATGGTTTCTGACTTCTTGGTCAGACGATCCTCCTGGGCTCTTTCCACGGGAAGCCCATTCGTAACTATCACCCCCCGTTGGGTCTGAGCCTAGTATTTCTGCTCTGGCAGCCTGCCCTCTCTTCCTTGGCTTCCCAGAATGTTTGAAAGCTGGCCTGCCCACTGCTGGGGGAGGCAAGGCATGGCCCTGGTCTCCTGCTCTACTGCAGCAAAGCCTGGCCCTGATATCTGCTTTATTTTTAAGCCTGACATCGGCCATCTTGCTTCTTGGGCCAAACGCCTAATGGATTAGATACAGCCACGTCTATGCATCCTTCCCATCCCCTGGAAGCCCCGCAGACAGCGAAGCTTCAGACCTTTCTCCCATCACTTCCAAATACGCGGCAACAGCATCAGCTGTTTTCAGATTCTGAGCTGTGATAGAAGTTTCTCTGTCCTCAGAGAGCTTCATACTGAGGGATAGGTTCTTTATTTTTATTTTTTAAGTTTTAACATTATATTTCTGTTTTTCTGTTCTTGTGTTCCTTATAATTTTTTTGACTTCTCCAGAATTCACCTTTCTGGAGCATGCTCAATCACTGTATTTGGTCTGATAGTCTCTATTTAAACGTTCTGCTTTTATTGCAGATGCACTGGCTTCCGGTGTGTGTCCTTAGATCTGTGTTTTTAAAACATTCCAGTGACAAATGGATTTGATAGTTGTCTTGTGGTAGAGGTTATCTGATTTCTTTATCTTCTCGAGTAAAATTCTACATTGAAACCTCTTTGTTCTGCTGCGGACTACAGATGTCACCTTTAGCTTTATCTATTTTTAAAAATCTAATTGTATCTTTTCCACAGAAGCTCCTATCAAAAGGAACTTATGTTGTTAATGCTTGTTGGCAGGGAATATTGACTCCACTTTTTGTATGGCTCATATGATTCCTTCCTTCCATCCTTCCTTCACCCTTCCCTTTCTTACTTTCTCTTTTTCTTTCTTGAATTTTAAACTTTTCATTATGGAAAATTTTAAATATATATAAAACTAATATAGTGAGATTACACATACAGATCATGCAACTTTCACCGTCATTAACTTTTGCTCCCATTGCCTCCCAATACCACTGGTCATTCTGAAGCATATCCTACACATTATGCCATTTAATCTACAAAAATTCAGTATATCTGTAAAAGATACTTTCTCTTAAAAAAAAAAACATAACACACTTAAAGAATAAGATCTTAATATTATCCAGTATTCACTCATTAGATTTTCTCCCATTGTCCTTTATGAAAAATAGCTAGTGGTCTGAATAAGGATTCATATAAAGTCCATGTGTTGCATTTGGTTGATTTATCGCATAAATGTTTTCCCACCCACAGCCTCCTTTTCCTTTATCCCCCTGCAATTGATCCATTGGAGAAACCAAGTCCTTTGTCCTGCAGAGTTTTCCACATCGTAGATTTTGTTGATTCCGTTGAGAATTTGACTTTAAGTGTTCCTCTACCTCCCCATCTGTTTTCTGTATTTTCTGTTTGGCTGTTAGACATTGAGACTTGGGGGAGGTTCCGGGTGGAATTTTTACCAGGAAGACTTCATGGGGGCATGTTGCCCTTTAGTCTGCAAACATCTTGGGGCCCCTTCTGTGATAACATTATTAGTCCATCTATCACAGAACTCTGCAGCAGCCTCTCACCTCACGGACTTTGCTGTCGTTTGTCATCATTGTCTGGACCCGCTATTTCATTAGTGATGTTCTAGCTAATTCTCTCATCCCTTCTTCATTTAGTGGCAGGCCTACTATCATAAACATTTTTGTTCCTTCATCCCTATTTAGTCACCCTAAGTAACAGTTTGAACAAGCCAAGACAGAATTGATATTTTATTTTTCCCCTTATTTACCAATTTTCACAATAGAGAGTGAATTACCAAACATTCTGAAAGATAGCCAAACAGTTTTTCCTTTTTAAAGTATCATGAAGAACTCATCTTCTAAAATGCTGGATGGATTTTATTCCACAGCAGTCATTATTCTTTTCATCGTTCAAATTTCTGTTTGTTTTGACAATGAAAGCCCATGAAAGGGGCATATCTGAAGCTGAAAACTTGAAAAGGGGAGTGTTTAAAAAGTAAGAATTGCTTTAGGCACATTTGAAAACAGGGCAACAGGGTTAGAGTTGGTCTGTCTCAGTTTCCTTTCATCAGTTGAATCGAGCTTGGATTCACTGAGGACAGGTCTTATATCCATTCTGAGATCTTCATACCTCATGGCTAGTTTCTTTTTCTCAGTTTTCCAGACCTAGTTTCTTTTTGTTTCAAACTTTTTAATTTGTGCCGTTACAGAGGTAGCAGATAGTACATCAACTCTGTTTTCCTTCTGGGATTCAATTCCCTGACCAACCACAATCAATTTTTTTAATTGATTGAGCTGTGACCTTTATCCTGATGCCATTATAAAGATGATGAAACCCACAGAAGCAGCAGAGGTTCTAAAGTACTTATTTTTAAAAAAAGAAGACTAAGATGATCGCTTGAATAAGTGGAGGTATTTTTGTGTATGAACATTTGAAATGACAAACTTTGTTAGAGAATTCAGCTGATTGGCAACACACAATCAATATTCTTTCCACTGAGTTTTCTCATTAATAGCATGAGATATGAGAAAGGGGGAAAACATGGAAGGTTAAATCCAGATTACAAAAGTTTAATTTCTGGGTCTTGTATTTGTAGCTAGATTGTTAAAAGGGTGAGGAAAACTCATTAATGGGCTATAATAGCTAGCACAGATATTTTTCACAATTGTCAGGATGTCATAGAGTTTATAAGGAAAGCTCCAGCATTAAAGACACCTTCAATGGTTTTAGCAAATTACTTTTCTGTTGCTTTCAATGACTGATGTAAATTTGGTCGCATTTCATTTAGGTCAGGGGCATGATAAAGACATAATCCGTTGATAGTTGGATTACAGGACTGAAGCCGTGAAGCCCGTGGTTCCCAGGGCTCCGTCAGCCACAGGCCCTGCTCCCAAGGGGCTCAGCGGGCTGGCTTCCACGGCTCATGGCCACCTCCCCACACGGCAGGTGGGTCCACTGTGTACCATCGCCGTGATTCCTGTGCATCTCAGCCTGGAGATGTGGGCTAAGCATCCTTGCTCTAGATGGCCTCCATTTGGAAGCCAGGAAGTCATGTCTTTCTGTCAAAGGTCAGCTAAATTGGAATAAATCTGGTCCAAGCAGAACACACCTGCTGTTAAATGGGACATAAAATATATTATAAGAACAAGTGTCTTTCAAGAAAAATTGAGGGGAAAAGGACTTATCCTAAAACGACTTTGACAAGTCAGCATTGTTGTTCCTGACTCCTGGCGCTCTGGATCAGGATTCTACTTTCACTCCCCACCCTCATCTTTGTCTGCAGATTTTCCCCTGAAGACACTTCTGCAGAGAGAAGCACACCCCTGCCAGCACCTTGGGATGGCTCTGTCTGGAAATAGCCTCCTGTGCTCTCTTCTTCGTGGCTGCCATACAGCCTCTTGTGGGGCCAGGGCGCCTGCTGGGCTCGCTTGGCGGGAGTTAGCATTCCTGTTCCCACATTCTCCCTTTCCTCCCATTTCTCACGGTGCCTGCTCTCTCTGCAAGATACAGCTGTGGGCTAGATGAGGAGGAATAATTGTGGCAGAAAGACACAGGTCCTCTTCTCCAGCACATCCTAGGAATTTTCTCTATCATGGCTCTCACTTGGGGAGTGCATCCCAGTGAGGTTACCGTATCCCGTCTGTCACCAGATTTGTCCCCAGCACATCCCTTGCCTTGTAGCTACACTTCCTTCACCAGGTGATGAGCAGACAGGCCTGGGAAGCCTGCCCCTGGGGCTGTGGTCTGTCTCCCAGGCCTGTTCCTTCTTGTTTTGGAGGTGCTAAAGGGGTCTCCCTGGGAAGGAGTTAGGAATCACACAGCAAGACATTTTGCCATGGCAGTTGAGCTTATTCACTTTCTTTCTTTTTTAATTTATTTATTTACTTGGCAGCACCAAGTCTTAGTTGCTAGCTTATTCACTATCTATCTGGGAAAGCTAGAGAAGACTTAAAGAAAATGAGTGTAGAGAGAATAAGGAGGCATGTGGAGTTGGGACAAAGGAGTCTATTATCATGGCATTTTCTATTTTCTTAAGCTATTTGTATGGCAGCCCACTCCAGTATTCTTGCCTGGAGAATCCCATGGACAGAGGAGCCTGGCTGGCTATGGTTCGTAGGGTTGCAAAGAGTCAGACACAACTGAAGTGACTTATCGTATCAGGCAGAGGCCATGTGATGGAAAAATGTAAACACACTCAATGAATAAATGTTTGTCTCCAAAGAAACCAGATAAATGTCCAGATGTATAACCCCTGTGTTAACTGGCCTACTGTGGCACGTATTCTGTGGTGGCGATGACGATTCTTGAACTCTGACGTGTGGGTGCTTTCGCAGGGCGCAGCTCCGTTCCTTGTGTGCGCCACGTCTGGTACCACGGTGCTGGGGGCCTTCGATCCTCTGGATGAGATAGCGGACATCTGTGAGAGGCACGGCCTCTGGCTCCATGTAGACGTAAGTTCACCCATGTGCGCCCATGTGTTAAACTGTGTAGCCTGTCTGCAGCTTTGTTGGGAAGTTTTCATACTCTCAAGAGCTAGATGTGAGCTCTCCAACTATATTTTTAATTGGGACTTCCTAGGTGGCTCAGTGGTAAACAATCCACCTGTCAATGCAGGAGACACAAGAGATGTGTGTCCTCCTGATCCCTGGGTCGGTAAGATCCCCTGGAGAAGGGAAATGGCAGCCCACTCCAGTATTCTTGCCTGAAAAATTCCACGGAGAGAGGAGCTTGGTGGAATGCAGTCCATAGGGATGCAAAGAGTCAGACACGCCTTAGCACAGCAGGAATATTTCTGATTAGGGGAGATAGACATGTCATATCTTGCTAAGTAATAAGGAAGAAGCTACCCAAGACTCAGTGGGGATTTTGTCTTAGTTTTCCAGGTTTCCTCTTATTTCCTCTTTCTCCTGGACAATTTCCTTGGATCTACTGTCATTAAGACAGCACAGTATGGAGGACCCCTTCCACACTGTGGAGTCAAAGAGGCTGATTTAGGATTCAAACCTGCCTCCTCTTCATTGTGACCCCAGCTCGTTGGGTTTTGGTTTCATTTGTAAAGAGGGGAAATAAATGCCTGATGTGGTCAGTAAAGGATCCTCTAGCTCTAATGTTCTGTGATTCCAGTCAGCTGGGAAATGCCAAAAGCTGCATAGCTGCACTGCATGCTGTAATTAAAACAGCTTTTATCTGGATCTATCACAGACAGCTATTGGAGAGTGATTGGGATAACATATATTCTTTATAATTTTCTAACTTAAAAGGTTGGCCTTTTTTGTGTGATTAGTTCTGTAGGTCCTGGGGTTGCTCGTAATACTGTTTTCCTTGATTAAAAGTAACTTAAAGTTCTACTTATTCAGGGTTAAAAATTGAGTTCAGCTGGTTAAGAATGCTTGTTGAGCTTTCTGACTTTGTGTGTGGATGACTCCAGCAGTTAATTAGATTGGTTCAACCTGGTAGAAAGAACCATTGAAACTGAAGATGAGACTTCAGGGAACTTTCCTCCAGTGAGTGAATGGTTCATACCTTCCTTATCAGACAAAGAAAGGACAATATTTTTGACTCACTGAACAGTTGTCTGGGGCATACACCTACACCTAATTTTATACTTTGGATGATTGAAAATAAGGTTTCTGTGATATAATATCAAAAGAATTTTTAGCAACTCAAAGCTTTCATTGAATATATACTAATATTTGGTAAAAGCAGCAGTAGTCATATGAAGCTCACTAGAGTTATAGGCTTGATTAGTATGCAAATGGCAATATGTCAGGTAAATTATTTGTGACTTCTTTAAATGAGATTGTAGGATTTGTATCTGTTCACATTTCAACTTATATGTTATTGATTTTTATAGACTTAGAAGTATAATAATACATTATGTCCTGAAAGATAATATGAAGTGAGTACTTTTGTGACTGTGGAAATAGGGGCAAAATCAAATATATGAGCAGTTATACTTAAACATTCTACTCTCATAAAAGAAACATCAAATATGGATTATATAGTTTATGTAAAACAGAGTAACTACAGCAGTTTCCAAATTGGGAATGATGTTAAGAGATTTATGGGGCTTAGAGAGAATTGTGATTGATAAGATATGAATGAAAACCTCTCTAGATTTTTTAAAACTCAGAGGTTGAATTTTTTAAGAAAACCTTTTATAAGGGAATATTTGAACCATGAAAATTGTTCTGTTTGCATGTTTGTGGTATTAGATTAAATTTGACAGCTGTTTGTGTGACTTATTAAAGAAATTGGCCCTAACACTGAGACAATGCTCACCCTCTAATATTACAGACATCATTCTGTTAATGAACATTTTAAAAATTTGTTTATTATTGGCTGTGCTGGGTCTTCGTTGCTACCCACGGACTTTCTCTAGTTGCTGGGGCTCCTCTTCAGTGCTGTGTGCAGGCCTCTCCTGTTGCAGAGCACAGGCGGTGGGCACATGGACTCAGTAGCTGTGGCATGCGGGCTTAGCTGCTCCACACACGTGGGACCTTCCCAGACCAGAGACTGAACTCGAGTCCTCTGAATTCCTAACCACTGGACCCCAGGGAAGTCCCGTTGAAAAAATTCTATGGGGAACATGTAGCTTTTCTTGAAGAAACTTTCTATACCAAGTTTATTAATATGAAAGATAAAAATTAACAACATTACAGTGATAACTTTGGCCTGTTTGAAGTTTTCTAGATGGTATTTTAAAGAGCCTTTAAAATATTAAAAACTGGTATTTACTTGGTTTCTTTTTAAAAATGAAATCAGGATTGCTTGTTCTGCATTTTCCTTAAAACCAAGTTGGCCAGCATGTACACTGTATCTTATCATTTCAAAGATACACATATTTTGTTTACATCTTTCATATACCTAATTGGTATGTTGATGTCATATGTTTTTCTTTCTCAGCAGTCCACAAAAAAATAGTTCCCTTACATCTGATAGTGTCTGAAATTTAGTTAATCACAATGCATTTTTAAACAACTGAATAAGAAAACCCTTAGTCGTGCTGGAAAGTTTTGGCTGTGAGAGCCAGGGTTATTGCAGCCTCTGCCTGAGACCAAGATTTCAGGGCTATTCCAACTCTTCTCTGAAGCAGAGGCTGCGGCCACTGCAAATCCTCACGCTCCCCGCCACACTTCCATCCCAAGTCCTCATCCTGGAGAAGGTGGCAAAGACTACACTTAAAATCGGGGGCTCTAGGAGCTGCCGTCTTTCCATTCCACCCTGCCTCCACTTCCCTCTCAATATTAGCCCTACAGCGTAAGATTATTAACTAGTTACTTAAAGAGAAAACATAGGCAAACAGTCCCTGTGGCACCCAACTCAGAGTCCATAGTGATATCCATTGGTTTGATGTTGTGGCAAGCTTTGGAATGAGGGAGTTGCAAAGGGAAGCCAGCATAAGGAGGCCACTGGCATCGGGGTGCTGTGTTTCTCCTTAGTTCTTTTGAGGAATGCGTTTGTGGCTGAGCCGTTTCCAACCCAGCCAGTACTGTGCTCTGCTTAGTTGCTCAGCCATGCCCAACTCTTTGAGACACTATGGGCTGTAGCCCGTCAAATTCCTCTGCCCATGGGGATTCTCCAGGCAAGAATACTGGAGTGGGTTGCTATGCCCTCCTCCAGGGGATCTTCCCAACCCAGGGATCGAAGTCAGGTCCCCCCCATTGCAAGTGGATTCTTTACAGTCTGAGCCACCAGGGAAACCCCCAACCATGCCTAACCACCCTGTAAACCAGTGAACTGATGCCTTGAAAGAGCTCCTGGGATCTTAAAACTGCAGTCCAGCTCACTAAGATGGGCAGAGCATTGTCTCCTTCTTGAGGAGGAAGAAGGGGCAGAGGGCAGTGCAGGAGGGAGCAGCGAGAGCGGCTCTGTGAGGGGGGGCAGAAAGGGTGAGCGTACTGGGTGAGGCTGAGTCTTCCTGATTAGCCCTTCCCCTAGTTGCCACTGGTAGGGTCTCAAGAAGGTGAAGGATATGAGAATTGAGAAAAGCAGGCAACTTAGAGTTTAGGGTGTATAAGAGAAGTAAAAGAACCTAAAATGTACGTGATTTTCACATTTGAGAGGGTCAAGTTCTTAAAACCCAGGCCTGGGAAGGCTCAATTAGCAGGTTCAGAGGCTGAGGGCAGTTGCCTGCACAGCTCAGCCTTGCTCACACATGGTCCGTCATGAATGACGGTGGGAGACAAGGGCAGGGACAAGGGGGGCTTGACTGACAATACAGTCCTGATCATTGGTCCCTTATCTGGGAATCTTGAGGACGTGTCTGTGTACCAGTTTCGGCCCGCAAACCTTTGGGGAACTTCTGGGGTCGTTGGAGAGTCTAGTCCAGGGAAACAGGGCTGGAAACGTGAGGCAGTTGAGGTTCCTTAGGGGTCATTGGGCAGATAATTGTTTTAAGAAAAGGAGAGGAGAGCTGAGAATGAGGGAGAGGAAAGGAAATCCCAGAGTCAATAAGCCTGGAGGGGAGGGAGGAAGAATCAGTGTGAGAAGTAAGAAGTCAGCTTGGTACTTGAAAACTTAATGAGACATTCGCTCCCAGGGCCACGTAAGATCCCAGCTCTGCAAGTGAGCCCCCCTCTTAAGGGTGCAGCCTGAGTGACTCGCTCTCCTGCCCCTGGCCAGCCCTGAACGGCAAGGCTGCTCTTGCAGCCACTCTTTGCCGTCCACCAGTGAGCTCAGCTTTTGTGATGCTCTGAGAACGTGGAGACCTCTCATTTCCTTCCTTCTCCACATCCACGGTGCACACAGTCTTGCCATTTCTTTCCATATGATATTGGGCTCTTTCTCAACTTTTGTTAGAGTTGTCAACCTGGAAGGACTATTGTGTACTTTAGATTCTAAGATTTTAGAGCGTGTGGACTGTGTCTTTTGTCCACAGGCAGCTCAACGAGTTACTTACCAGTCTCTTTATAATGTGGGGGTTTAATTCCTAAGCGTCAGTGGAGACCCTTCTGTTGCAATGAGGTTCAGATCACCTGAGCAGAGCTGGTGATCAGAATTTCCCAGAGTCCATTGGGAACTCAAACCAGGGCTCTGTGACAACCTAGAGAGGTGAGATGGGGTGGGAGGTGGGCGGGAGGCTCAAGAGGGAGGGAACATCTGTTTACCTATGGCTGATCCATGTTCATGTATGGTAGAAACCAATTGTCCTTCAATTAAGAATAAATAATTAAAAAAAAATTCCTAGACGCCATATTGGTTGAAACTGACTTACAGTATCAAATGACAACTGGCTGGTGAACAAATAACACTGAAATAACGCGGTTTGGTTGTATCACTGTCTCAACAGGCTTCTTGGGGTGGCTCAGCCTTGATGTCCAGGAAGCACCGCAGGCTCCTGCAGGGTATCGACAGGTAAGTGTGGTTTCCCAGGCCCGGTGCCTTTCCTTCAGGCAAGGGGATCTCTCTGGACTTTGCCCACTTAGGTGACATTTTTGATAACAGGCCCAAAACTAAGTAATGTTTTGCTTTAAAAAAAAATCTCCAAACAACAAACTGCCCAAACCACCCACACCAGGAGTCCTCTGGAGTGCTGACTTGGACGTGAATGCTGAACGCACCTGCAGCGGGTTATAGCATTCTTCCCGCCAGAGGAAGCTGAGTCTCCCCTCCTTGCCCTGCTTTTCTTCTGTTTAACATGGCAGAGCTGACTCTGTGGCGTGGAACCCACACAAGATGCTGATGGCTGGGATTCAGTGCTGCGCGTTCCTCGTCAAAGACAAATCTGTGAGTTTTCCTCTGTGGCCTTTGGGCTCGGAGAGGGGTGGATTATCAGGCTCGAATTTTTGCTTGTTTTGTGCCTGGGGTCAGAGGTAGATGACAGTCTCTGGTAAGTGTTGATGGCATCAGATGGAAAGATGAATGGGCCCAGATGAAAGATGGAGTGCTTCAGCCCAGGCAACCTGTGCTTGATTTAGGTGTTATATGATCCATTAGTTACAGCTAAATGGTCTCCTCGCCTCTCTTTGGGGTTGTATTTTAAAGCTCAGTTTTAAACACTGCCAGTTTTTTTCCCCTTGATTAAGTCCGGGATTTAAGTTATCTTGAAACTTCCCTCCCTGAGAAAGGAGAGCAGATGTGTGTCACACATTAAATTGAATGCCTAATATGCCTAGCTGGGGCTTAACAGCCCGTTTTTATGGGAAGACGTTGGTTCAGGGCTGGTCTCAAACCCTGATTTACTAGGAGGATTGCCTGTCTCAAGCGATTGGTACTTCACTTCTGTTGGAACACTGGGGAGTGCTGGAGACTCGTCTGGATCACTGTGAGGCAAGCAGGCTGAGGTTACTTTTGGTTCGAGGTGAGAACCCTCCGCTTCTGTGGGTTAAATAAGGATCCTTGTGGGCCATGGCCCAGGCTGGGAAGTGCCGCCTCATTCTTAGAAATGCCTCCTCAAGATCTGCTTGCAGCATGTGGGTGATCTTTCTCAGCCATCTGTTTACATCTTTTCCTTAGGGGACTCCTTTGCCAATGCTAAAGTCATTTTTCTTTTTAAGGAATTTTATTTCAAACGACAACCGTATTTAAAATCTGAAATCTCATCTTGTCTGTGTCACAACTTTCTTTAAGAAAATATTTTGTGGTATTTGCATGTCAGCGAGTGCCCTTTGTGTTTTGAGATGACCAGAGAGAATGTGCATTGGAAACTATGAACAGATTCTGCATCTTGGGAATATGAATCTATTCCTCTATGTTTTACTAGATTCGCTACTCTGGACTGCGTTCAATGCCATTCAATTTTTATTAACTTAAGTTTTTAAATAGTAGAGTGACTGCATGTTATAACTGGAAGGTGGTTTAAGATCACTATACTATTTATGTGGAGAAGGAAATGGCAACCCACTCCAGCACTCTTGCCTGGAAAATCCCATGGACAGAGGAGCCTGATAGGCTACAGTCCATGGAGTTGCAAAGAGTTGGACACAACTGTGTGACTTCACTCACTTACTATTTATGAAGTATTTATGAAGCGAAGAATATAATCAACTTGCCTACAATTACATATATAGGACATGAAAGAGTTAGGAGTAAATCAGGTTTTCTTGTGGTCCAGATATAAGAACAGAAATACTATACTGAGCATCCTTCAAGTACCAGGCATTTTACATCTGCTTTCTCCCTCATCCAGTCGTCTGGATGTCTTCTTTATCTGTTAGTGTGATGCTCTCAGGAGTGGAAAATGTAAACCCCAAATTTTATGACTCTTCTTTTAAAGAACTTTCTAGCTTTCATAAGTTTTTCTTGTTGAATGATATTTGGAGTGATTTAGCCAAGAATTGATTTACATTCATGTCCTTGTGGCAACTTAAAATTTTCTGGATCATCTAACTCTATAACAGTGGTTAAATTTTCTTGCTGAAGAATTCATTCCTGGATCTCAATGCAAACTATAGTCCCCATGTCTACTCACATGGCAGGGATTAAGAGGTTAGGAAAATTGTGTTCACGGTGCAGAGAATGCAGCACATTCAAAAGCTGCCCTTTTTGATGAAAGACTGTTTGCAGATTAACTGGAATGCAGAGGTGAACCGCGAGGTGTGAGAGGCGACCACCAGCTTCAGTTCTGCGCTGGAGTGCTCTCCCCTTTGTGCCTGGCTTCTGCCTCTGCTGTTCACCCGTGCTTTCATTTGTTCTCGTGCCACCAGCTGCTTCCTACATAGATCAGGCACAGCAGTGCTGCTGGGCTTAGAAACAGATGTGTTCCCCATAGTCAAAGGGTATATGATCTCACAGAGGAGACAATGAACAAAGTGTGCCTGCCTGTTGAATTGTTTGATTACTAATTTGGTAAGTGCTCTGAAGGCTGCGTCAGACATAGTTAATTACATATTCACCAGCCATCAGGACCTCCCTTCTGTCTCCTGATGCTCATCTAACCAGCCCCCTGACAGCTAAGGGTCACCCTATGACACAGATACGATGAGGGGAAAATGTGAATCAAATGTTTTGGTTTCTGAGAGAGTTGGTATACACAAGAGGAGAGCCTTCTTTCCCCTTTTCTACCATGAATGCAGAAACAGTGTGGTATCAGACCACGATGTAGGGAGCTCTGGCAGCCACTTTGTAGCCAGGAGGTGATGACCCTGAATTAAAAAGTGACAAGCATAGAAGAGCAGAACAGAAAAGGGGAAAGTCTTGGTCTTGGATGACATTGTATTCACTTTGGAAGTGCTCACTTCCAGAGTTTTTGTGATATGAGGTACAAGTAAGTATCCTTATTGCTGTTATTAATAATAAAACTTCTTCCACCAGGTAATCTATTACTTGAAGCTGAATGTCCTGGTATCTGAGACAGAAAGCAGTATATTACTCATGCTATAAAGCAGACCTGAGAAGTTCCAGAGGGAAGTAATAGTGTGTGCAAAGTCTTTAAGAAATGAGGGTCCTTTTTTTCTTTTTCTTCTTAATTTTAAAAAACTGAAAGAGGTTCATTGAACAATGAACAATGCTAAGATTGGCATGAGATGAGACCAAAAAATTAGGCAGTTGATGGATCATGCAAGGTCTTAGAAGCCATTTGAACAATTTTAGATTCAACGTTTAGAACAGTGTAAGGATATTAAAAACAAGGAGTAATCAGGAAAGATTTCCATTTAAGACAGCAATTTGGAAGGGAACAGAATAGATACAAGAAGAGAAAAGGCTTGCAGTACCCAAACAAGAGCTGATGGTAGGGTAAATGGGAAAATGTGATAAAATTCAAGATGATTTCAGCTACCAACTAGACCGGGCTGACCTCCCAGTTATATATGGGACACGAGGAGGAAGCGGGTGCCATGGCTGACTCCCTGGCGAGTGACGCAACCGCTAGGTGAATGGTTCCATGCAAGGAGACAGAGATGGCTGAAGGAAGAGAAGATGCTAGAGGGAAGCGTCTTAACTTCAGCATGGGCTATGTTACATTTGAGGTTCCGGTGACGGATGCAAATGAAGGTGTCCTGTAGGCAGCTGACACACGGATTCAAAGCTTGGAAAAGAGTTCTGGACTGGAAAACTAAATTAGGGATTGTTGAATGTAGGTGATGCTTGAGATCAGAGTGGAAGGGCTTGCCTTAGGGGGAGCTTTGCAGTGAGAAGAAGATGGAGATCTTAGACCTGGAAAACTTCAGAATCTGAGTTTGGAAGAGAAGAAGAGGAACCCACAGGGAGAGAAGTTTGAGCTGGAGTGGCCAGAGAGACAATAGGAGAACTAGGAAAGGGCGATGATAAGAGACTCGAGAGAAGCACATTAGGAGGAGCGTAGCTGAAGTGCTACTCCTTAGAGAAGACTTCCTGACTCACCGGTGGCACCTCGCCATTACTCCTTCCCAGACCCCATTCCCTTCCTCGGAAGTGCTTGTCACGTGTGTGATTATGATTTCTCAAGTCTTAACATGCCCTCCCCTAGGATGCAAGCTGTATGTAGAGAGAGACCAGGCCATTATATCCACTACTGCGCCCTCTATGCTGAGCAAGTCCTCCCAGAAGGAGGAAACAATTAAAAGTCACTGAAAAAAAAGAGAATAATTCAGTAAATTTAAAATCCTCACCAATGTCTGCCTTCATGTCAACACTCACTAGGAGTTTCCAACATCTCCCCTACCCCGAACTCTGCCTTCTGAGCGGTTTGAGAGAATGGTGGTTATAATGACAGCTGATGGGCTTTACTGCCTTGTCCTGACCCAAGGGGCTTCCCTTGTAGCTCAGTCGGTAAACAATCTGGCTGCAATGCAGGAGACCAGGGTTCCATCTCTGGGTGGGGAAGATTCCCTGGAGAAGGAAATGGCGACCCACTCCATTATTCTTGCCTGAAGAACCCCATGGACAGAGGAGTCTGGTGGGCTACGGTCCACGGGGTGGCAAAAGTCGGACACGACCTAACGACTAAACCACCACCACCCAACCCAAGGCTTGAGCGAACCTCTAGCAGGTAACTGACAAAGAGCAATTTGAATTTGGACTTACTTCTCCAGTTAATGGAAGGGAGTAATTCCAGTTAAAGGAAACAACAAATCAGTTAGTGAACATACTTCTGTTAAGGGAAAAGCTGATTCCCTAATTTGTGCCCTCAGAGCCGTAACAGTCACAGCGCTGGTTTCCTGATTGACGGGCTTGTAGTGTTTGCATTTTTAGTTCCCGTATCCGTAAAGGAGACTGCCCGCGAAACAAAGCAGAGCTGTTACTATCCAAGTTGTACTATCACTAGCACTCTGCATGATAGCAATAAAAAGAAAATCAGGGGTTTCAAAAACCTGTGATTATAAATAGGTTGACTTTAGATGTAAATGCTGGATCTACATGAGTGTTTTGAATCAAAGACAATCTTGATGCTTTGATCTAAAATAAAAGGCATATTGTGAGAATCAGATGCATAGACGGAGAAAAATCTTGGTATTGGCTTTTTGATTTTTAGGTTTATTGGAAGAACATTTTAGTGTAAAAAAATCTGACAGTTATATGAAGATATGAAACATGATAATCAGATGACTTTTTGACTATGAATTATTCCTATCTGTTTCAACTTATCATTGCCATCCAATACCAACTCACAAGGACTTCCTGTTTAACCTAGCAGCTATAGATAGTTAAAGGGACATTTTTTTCTTAAAAAACTATGTAGATAATAAGGAATTTAAAAGTATCTATTTCTACGTTTATTTCAGAAGTAATTCACATTTATCATAGATCAGAATCAGAAAATTCAGATGGGGAGAAGGATGAAGAAAAAGGTGCCCTTTACAAATATCTGAAGATGTATATTTTGTTATGCATATTAATATATTTAAATGTGGGTCTTCCCAGGTAGCTCTAGTGGTAAAGAACCCCGCCTGCCAAAGCCTGAGATGTAAGAGACACAGCTTGATTCCTAGGTCAGGAAATTCCCCTGGAGAAAGACATGGCAACCCACTCCAGTATTCTTGCCTGGAGAATCCCATGGACAGAGGAGCCTGGTGGGCTGCTGTCCATAGGGTCTCAGAGAGTCGGACACAACTCTAAGTGATTTAGCATGCACACATATTTAAATATACACATGCATGGAGAAGGAAATGGCAACCCATTCCAGTATTCTTGCCTGGAGAATCCCATGGACGGAGGAGCCTGGTGGGCTACAGTCCACAGGGTCACAAAGAGTCGGACACAACTGAGTGACTTCACTTTCACTTTTACTATGCATTTAGCTAATATAAACACATATTTTGATATTAGCATCCTGTTCTCTTTCACAAAATTGTGAATATTTCTCCACGTCAATCTGCATTCTGTATATTTTTCATAGCTGCACAGTGTTCTATCATTATGATATTTGCTAATTAACCTGACTACCTCCTTACCACTGACCAACTAGACTGTTTTGATTTGAAGCTAATATAGATATGACTGGTCCCTTTGAGGCTAAATCTTTGTATATTCTCTGTTTCCCTACAAATAGATCCTAGAAGTCAAAGAGTTGTGATCATCTTTCATGATGTTTTTCTTATACTTCATTTCCTAATTTTCCTTCTAAAAATGTCTCCCTAGCAGAGTATGAGCTTTCTCCCTAGCAGAGTATGAGCAGGCATGTGTGTCTGTGTGTTAGCCTTGACATCGCAAGAGGTTTTACCTTTGCTGAATTGATAGACAAGACATTTGCACACCCATACTTACAGACACATAACCACTTTCCTTCTCATTTTATGCAGTGATGCACTGTACCTCCTTCTCAGGGATCTTTAGCCGGAAATACTGACAGGCAGTTTTGCTCTCCTAGGTTTCAGCTGTGAGGCCTTGGAGGTAGGCTTCCAGTTCTTTTCCTTTCATCTCCAGTCTGTAAGAAGTGCAGGATGATCCTAGCTTCTCTTTAGAAAGAGAAACAGCAGAAAGAAGAGGGGTAGGAAATCCTTTCAGAACACATACTCATTGGCTTCCCAGGTGGTACAGTGGTAAAGAACCGCCTGCCAGTGCAGGAGACACAGGAGATATGGGTTTGATCCCTGGGTCGGGAACATCCCCTGGAGAAGGGAATGGCGACCCACTCCAGTATTCTTGCCAGGGAAATTCCATGGACAGAGGACCCTGGCGGGCTACGGCCCATGGAGTTGCAAAGAGCTGGACATGACTGAGTGGCTGAGCACACACACTGCTGAAGGTGTGCTGTGGGCCCAGCACTGCTACGAAGGGAGGAAAAAATGGGAAAGGAGACAAATACCAGGTCCCAGTGTGGCTCCCAAGGAAGGCAGGGATTTCTCACTTGAAATGACACCCGAGAAATGTGCTCTCTCCGACCAGTTTCAGTTTCTATTCTGAATGATCTTTGATATTTCAAAGGACTGCTGTTATATGCCATTAAAAAAAAAATTGTACAAGAAAAGAAAAAAGGGAGAGAATGTGATTTATCAGAGAAACTAGGAAAAACTGTCTGCCTTTGTGTGGATCTCTTCTTCAGCTCTGATCTTGCTTCATGGAGTTCCTATGGAAGTGCCTTAAATAGTCTGAAAATACTGAGCAATCTGATCATCAAAGAATTTTTTTCCCTCATGCCAGAGAACACTAACACTTCCTTTACACGTGTACATTATATGCTTCTTTGAAATGACAGCCCCCTAGCTAATGAAGCAGGAAAGGGGGAAGGTGGGTGCTTAAAACTGATTGGAAATAAAGAAGCTTTTGACTGGCAGGAGAGACTTCAGGCTCCTGGGCTTGAGGTTGCTGAAATCATTCTTCAGATCTGGGAGACTGTTGCCTGAGCTGAGAGAATTCTTCAACTTTTCAGCAAGGTTGAGAATTCCATAACACCAGCAGAGTTCTTCAAATTCATGGTCGGTAAATAGACCTTTCTCTTTTTAATTGCTGAATTTTCTTTAATTATATTGAAAAAAGTTAATTTTTTTTCATGAGGCTTTTGGAAATTTATGCATACATGTGTATCTATGTATGTACCACATTTTAAAAACCTCACGTGGTATTAATAGTCATGACAAACACCCCAATCATGTCTGCTTCCCTTCCCCACAAAGTCAAGACAGATAATAATTCATGTTAGAATTGTGTGTGTTTAAAATCCATTATATCTTTTTCCACTGAGCAAACCAATAAAATTGGGTTTTAGGATTTATTGGGTTTGTATGGCAATTGTCATTAATTTTAACAAGGGGATTTGTAGTGTGTTTTAGAATTATGCCTCGGGGAGCCTAGTTCCCTGGTGAACCATAGCCCTGAGGGATGCGTTAGTGCCTGGCCAGGATTGTACTGTCTGGTTCCATCCACAGTTGCCATCGTGCCGTGAACGGGCACAAGTCCCAACAGAGAGCTGATCTCTTGGTCTTGGAATTATCTGTGCATGCTAAGTCGCTTCAGTCGTGTCCAACTCTTTGTGACCCTATGGACTGTAGCCCCCCAGGCTCCTCTGTCCATGGGATTCTCCAGACAAGAATACTGGAGTGGGCTGCCATTTCCTTCTCCAGAGGATCTTCCCAACCCAGGGATTGAACCTGCATTTCTTAGGTCTCTTGCATTGGCAGGCAGGTTCTTTATCACTGCTGCCGCCTGGGACTCTGAGTTACTGGGGAGCAGAAGGGGTTTTACTCATTGCTCTTGAGACACTACTCGGCGCAGACCTGATGCTTGATTCATGCTCAATAAAAAAGGTTTCCCCAAGTGACCTTCCTTTGCGTCTTTCCCCAGTACCATCAAATGGTAACGTTTTAAATGTGCTACCTGCAGTAGATCGTTTATCACAGCGACCCGATCTCTTCAAGTCTTAAAGACTGTCCCTTCTTGCTGGTACTTAGAATTTTTCTTTTCTGATGGGATGTAGAAATTATTTGTCTTGTGCGTATGGTTTGAGATATCCATTATCTCCTTACATCCTGTTTCATGATGATGCTTAGGAAAGCGCTCCCCTAAACTGTGCCAACATTTGGCCTTTGTCTCCGTGCCTCAGAGACCAATAATAAATCAGTGGCTCGTGCTTTCCTCTTTGCAGAAACCGTATTGTCTTTCCCCTAGAAGGTCATTTTTGCTTCAGTGTCTAATGATGCTGTACTTCATTGGATATTGGACAAGCGGAAGAGACACTTGCTTTCCTAAGGCTCCCAGGTCCTGCCTTGACCCCTTCTAATGAACAGAATGACATTCACAGTCTGCCAGGGCCACAGTGGTGCCTGTTTGTAACGTTGGACCCAGAATCTTGGCCAACAGTTTTCCAATTTCATCCTTGAGTTCCTTCAAACCTTTGGGTGGCTGCCACCTCGTCCTACATTAATTTCATCAGTTTGACTTGAATGAGTTGGGATGCTGCCCATGGCTGGATTTAATGTCATCTGCCTGTCTATTTCTGGAGAACCTGAAGAGCGTGGAATCTTTCTGATATCCTTCCAAGTAAAGAACTCATTCTTCATGACAGCCATCCCATGTCTAAGGGACCGCAACCTTTGCTTCTCTGCCATTCATCACAGATAACTTCAGATTTGCTAAGAAATGACCATGAGGGGAAAAATAGGAAATTCTACCATTGTGTCCTTTGTCATCTCTAATTTGACAAAAACTAGCAGTTGAAAAAGTATCTCAGAAAGAAGATTCTACTTATGGATTGAATTTTTTTTTTTTTTCCTATCCTAACTTGTAACAAAACTGATTAGGGTCCCATAATACAGGAAGATTATATATAAGTTAAAATCTAAGAAAAATGGGAAACATAAGGATTAGGGCATAAAATGAAACCTGGAAAAAGTTAATGAAAAATACATGCTTCACCTGCTTCAGTGGGGTAGGCTAAAATTTGATTTTAGCATATTTTAAAAAGATTCTAAGTAGCTGTCTTTTTGCTTTTATTTTTGCTTTACTATTATCTCACTGCACCAAGGCTTTCTCTCCTATTTCTACTCTCTGGTATGACACTTGAGGTCCTTTTGACTTCTTGGCATAAATTGTTACATTTGTTTTCCTTTGCACAATTCTAGCTGTCATATTTGTTATTTTCCAAGGAAGATATCTAAAAGCATATCTGACACTCCTAATTAGGCTTTCTAGCTTTGTTGTTTCAAGGCCAAATAATTTCAGAGAGTCCATTTTTGTGTGTATGGGTTTTTTCTTCCATGGCAATTCAAAATCCTGATATAAGTACGTGTGAATAAGAGAGTATTTTTATTTGGCAGATAACTCAGAGGTGGTAAATAAAGATTAATATAGACTTTTAGTCATCGTGCTTAAACCCTAATTTGTACAGAAATTGTTACCTGCATATAATAAAAGAATTAAATGTAGACCGAATCAAAAAAGAGGAGCTCTGTAAAATAATCACCATATTTTCTATATTGAAAGAGAATGTGATTCCTGCATGCAAGCACACCTGTGTTTACTCAACAAACATACTTACCTGTAGGTCAATATGATGGTGGTGGAAAACCATAATTTAGGGAGTTTTGTTAATTGCAGAAGGAACCAGGATCTTCTCTGATAGTTCATTCTGAGGGCTATTTGGGAGTTTAGAAGATACTGATCTTTTTTCAATTAATTATTATGAAATATAAGGAAAATATAAAACATGCATGATACATATATAAACAGCTTAACTTTATTTTTATGAAGAAGAATAATCAGATGATTCCATACAGATTAAAACAAAGATCAGAAACCCAGGAATTCCCTTATTCCCGATACCAACTTTTTAACTGTTTTCTTTAGTTTTGTTTTGTAATTATATATTCTCAAATTTTATATATATATATATATATATTTTTTTTTTTTACTTTTGCCTGTTTGAGATTTATATAAATGCAGTTATTCAGTATGCATTTTTGATTTGGTCTTATTGTTATTACTGAATCTTACCTTATGTCTGTAGGAATCACTCCATGTCACATAATTGGAGGGTTATTCATTTGCACTGTTTATACTGTTCCCTATGAACATATCACCATTTGTTTATCCATTTTGCTATTGATGAACATTTGAGTTAGTCTAATCTGGAACCTGTACATTTTGCTATAAACATATTTTGTGCATATCCTCTGTATCCCTGAGATGCTGTCTGGTATAATGTTCTCTTTTCTGGAAGGTTATATTTAGGAACTTCTTAATGAATCAAAAGGTAATTTTGTTTTTCTGGCAATAGAATTCTGTCAGCAGTTTTCCTTTAGAACTCTAATGTGTGTGTTTTTTATTTTTTTTCCTCCTTTGGGTCTTTTGGTGTTGTGTATTAGAAAGTTAACTACTTAATTAAGTCTTTTAATGGGAAAATGACTCCTTTCTCCAGTTTTCTTAAAATTCTCAGCCTTTCTTAATTTTCTGCATTCATCTATAATGTTATCCATATGAATTCTATGTGGTTTCTGTCACTGGTACTTCTCTGGGCCTCTCGAATGAGCGTGTAGAGTAACATGTTTTATAGTTTTTTAAGACTCTCCATTTAATTACTGACCCCACTTCCTCTTCTTCCTTTGCTTTCTTTTCTTTGTATAATAAATGCATATTATACTCCCTTACTGCTTCTTCTCTTACTCTATTTTCTAAATTTAAGAACTTTATCTTGCCTTGCTTTCTTCATTATGGAGAATTTTAGGGCCTATTTGAAATTCAGTAATTCTCTCTTCAACTTTGTCTAACCTACTGTTAACACTATCCCTGGAGTTCTTACTTTATTATTGTCTTTCCAGTTTCACAGTATTTAATCGAATCTTTTTCACATATAGACCATCTCTGGGTCCTTGTTGACATTAAGATCACCTTTTATCTTCATGAACATTCTGATCATAGATTCACAGTCTGCCTCCTCTGACTCCAGTATCTGGATTCCCGCAGGCCCTGTGCCTATTGTTTCTTCAATCTGTGAGACCTGGCTCTTCTAGAGAGGCACCTTATTATATTCTTGATGGTTTACTGAATATTTTATTTAAAAATAGAATTTGAAACTAGAAATGAAGCTCTCTTCCTTTATAGAGGATTTTATTCTCATTTTGTGGGCATCTAGGGAGATTAGCAGTCCAGGATCAAGGCTTAAAAGTTCTTGACTCTTCAGAGTATAACTTTGACCTCTCTTTCAAGTGGAGAAACTTGGGTCTTAAACAAGAGAAACAATTGCTTTAGTCCCCTGGTTATACGGACCACTTTGATTCTCTGTCCTGAAGCCCATCAACTGGATGCTGGGAGGAGAAGTGATGGTGATACCCTGGGTCCCCACATGTGGTGGCCACACTCTCCCTTCCCTCACCCCTCTCCTTCCCTTCGCTCTCTACCTTCTCCCAACCCCTGCCCCTTCTCCCCTTCCCTCCTGCCCTCCTGCTCCCCATACCCTCCCTTCTCCCCTTCTCTCCTTCCCTCTCCCCTCCCCCTCCCTTCCCTCTCCCTCCCCTCCCCTCCCTTCACTCTCTTCCTTCTCTACCTTCTCCCCACATCCTCTTCCCCCCTCCCTTTCTCTCTCCTCCCCCTTCCCTTCCCCTTCCTCCTTTCCTTCTCCCCTCCCCTTTCCCTCTCCCCTTCCCTCCCCTCCCTCCTTCCCTTCTCTCTCCCCTCCACCCTCCTCTCTCTCTTCCCTCCTTCTCTTCCCTTCCCCCTTCCCTCCTCTCTCCCCTTTTCCTTTCTCCCCCTTCCCTCTCCTCTTCCCTCTCCCCTCCCCCTTCCTCTCCCCCCTTCCTTCCTCTCTCCCTCCACCCTCCCTTCTCTCCTCCCCCCTTCCCCTCCTCTTTCGTCTCCCCTCCCCTTTCCTCTCCCCTCCCCTCCCCCATCCTCTCCCTCCTTCCCTCCTCTCTCCCCTCTTCTCCCCTTTCCTCTCCCCTCCCCTCCCCTCTCCTCTCCCTTCCTCCTCCCTCCTCTCTCCCTCTCCTCCCCTTTCCTCTCCCCTCCCCTCCCCTCTCCTCTCCCTTCCTCCCTCCCTCCTCCCCCCCTCTCCCCTCCCTTTCCTCTCCCCTCCCCCTTTCCTCTCCTGTCCCCCCCTCCTCTCCCCTCCTCCCCACCTCTCCTCGCCCCCTCCCTCTCCCTTCCCCTCTTCTCTTCCTCTTCCCCCCTCCTCTTCTCCCTCTTCTCCCTTCCCTTCCCTCGCCCATTCCGTCCTCTCCCCTCTCCCCATTCTGCTCTTGTGAAGCTGCCCTCCTGGATCTGAGCATGTCCCTGTGCTGCAGGCACCTCTGGCTCCCCTCTGAGCTCCACTTCTGCCTCTCCTGTACATCCTAAATAAATAAAAGTTTATTTCTGCTGGTGTAGATCTGCAGTACTTTTATCAGATGCAGTTTTTATATTTTTCCAAACTTTTTGCTATTTTCAGTAGGAACATTTCAAGTTCATCTAGTCTTTTATTACTAGAATTGATATATGTCAGGCTTTGGCTTTTAATAGTCAGCTGCACTTCAGTGCTGCCAGTGGGGATGAGCGTTCCTTGCTTTACTTGCCTTCTCACAGCCTGCAAGTGCGCGCAGCCTCTTTAGGTGTTGCCAAGTGAGACATGCTCAGTCCCCTAAGTGAGCTCAAGGAATAGTAGGAGAAACAGATTTTAAGCAAATAATTAAAATATATAAAATAAATACATAAAATATAATACTTTTATTTATGTAATGGAGTAAAAAGCAGTTGTTTTATAAATGTAAATCAAGTGAAAGTATAACCCTCCTGAAGAAGCTGGTTTAGAAAATTTAATTGCAATAGAGGTAACTTTTAAAATGGTACTTTCTTTTCCATTTTTAAAGCAATGATCAAAATAGCATTGTGTGAGGCATAATATTTGTAATCCACCAACTTAGATCATTTAAATTCTTATTGATAGATGAATATTTATATATTATTTTATCTATATTGATATATTTTGCTTCTGTAAAAATATAGAATCTATAGAGTCTGTATTTTGCATCTCCTTTCTTTACCCATTCCTACCACCATCATGATCGAAAAAACAGAGGCACTTGGGCTTATAAAATCTTGATTTAAATTTACTCATTTGTTAAATGATGACCACCATTATCTTACCAGATTTCATATTAGTTCTGAGAGTTTCCTTGCATTTTCTGAATATATAATATCAGTATATAACTATGACTTGCTTTCTTTCTAATATTCTAATTAATTTGTTTGCTTGATATAAGTTGCAATTATGATAGAAACCTCAAAAACATGTTCAGTAGTAATAGTAAATAGAAGGCATTTTTTTTCTTCTTTGTGATTTTATTAAAATTGCCTTAAAATATATATTCTTTATAAATCTTCTTAAGAAATGACTTAGGGATGGGAAAGTCACTGACTTTTACTATATCCATTTTTTATCTGATAAGATAGTTCTAGGTCTTCCCTGGTGGCTCTAAAGAATCTCCTGCATTGCAGGTGGTAAAGAGTCTGCCTGCAGTGCAGGAGACCTGGGTTCAATCCCTGGGTTGGGGAAGATCCCCTGGAGAAGGAAATGCTACCCACTCCAGTATTCTTGCCTGGAGAATCCCATGCACAGAGGAGCCTGGTGGGCTATATAGCCAATAGGGTTGCGAAGAGTCTGACATGACTGAGTGACTAATAGCAAAGGGTGGTTCTGTCCTTTTAATTGTGAACAAAGTTAGGTGTATGTTCATTGATTTTCTACATTACTAGTTAACTTCACTTTGTTGCAGTAAATTGCTTTAATATGTTGATGGGTTTGTATACTTAGATTTTGGCCCTTGGACATACAATTGGGTTTCCCTAATGGCTCAGACAGTAAAGAATCTGCCTGCAATGCAGGACACCTGGGTTTGATCCCGGAGGAAGGGAATGGCTATCCAGTCCAGCATTCTTGCCTGGAGAATTCCGTGGACAGAGGCTGCAGTCCGTGGGGTCAAAAAGAGCCTGACACGACTGAGCGACTAAGACTTTCACTTTCACTTCATACACATGATTCGCCTCCTCTGTGTGTGCACCTGTTATCTTGGTTGGATTATATTTTGACTGTCACCTTTCAACTGTTGTACTTGTTTTAGAATAATTAAAAGAGCATAGAGATCGTCAGTTTTAAGAAATGGTCAGAAAAGTCAGTCATAAAACTCTTGTTCAGAAATTTAGGGGAGATAATTCTTTGTTTATATTGTCACATTTATTCAGCTATTAAGAACTTTCTGCTCTGCTTGATCAATTTCAAGAATATTCTCAAATATTTAATAAATTTTATTGAAATTGTATAGAATCTATATCATCTCATCATTTTCATCTAATTTCCACCTTATATCCTTGCCTGAATTCTTAATTTTAAAAATATTTTCTGATCTAATTTGCTTATCTTTTCTCCATAAGAATCACTTCTTGCATTGATTTTTTTCAGTTCACATCTTTATTAAGTTTATTTGTTATTCATTTACTCCTGCTTCTTTATGCTTTTGTTCTGTAAAAAATTGTTATTTTACAGTTGAGGACAGTTTTGGCTCAGCTCCTCGTTTTGTTTTGGAGTATTCTCATTTAAGTTATTTTCCAATTAATCTTTAATAATAGTGTTGATTTACTCTTTGAGTCAAGGGTGATTTATAAAAGTAATTTTAACTTCCCAAGTGCTAAAGATATGTTATGAAATTCTGGTTTGTTTTATTGTAGTTGGATAATCAAAATGAAAGCAGAGATCAAGAGTGATGAATTTTTACCTTTTAAACTCAAAAGTTGGAAGGGTATCTTATCCAGAATCCACTTTTAGTTTGCATTTTCTTTCCCAAGGAGACAAACAGTCCTCAGGTTTGGGGAGGGAGGAAGGAAGAGTGTTTGAAGGGGAACCAAGCATTAAATATAGATAAGCAAAGCCAGGGGCACTCCAGAAAAAACCAGAACTTCCCCATAAGTAGATTCTGTGGGTTCTTTCCTCTCTTGATTCAGGTTCTGGGTGAGGCTCAGAGAGTTGTGATGGCTCCCTCCTCCCCTGCCTCTCATGTCAATCTGGAAAACAGAAATTAAGCAGAGATGAGAAGGGAGTGTATTGAGGCATGAGGGTGCCTGAGATATCCCTGAGTTCTCCTGTAGGCTTCAGAGAGGCTGGTCAGGAGATCAATCTAAAGGGACTGAAAATGGACCAGGGACACCAGGGAGCCAGGAAATAGGGCAAGAAGCAGGGAGACCGACTCCTGTGAGCTGACAGGCAGAGGCCATGTGAGGTCTTCAGACGTAAACCGAAAAGACCATCTGGGAAGAGCTAGAGATGGGGCAAGGCGTCAGTACAAAGACAGCAGCGACCGCACTGCGGAAACAGATGTCCCTTCCCTGCCTTCAGTCACCAGACTTGGCAAGTGACAACATAAGATGCTCAGTGATATGCGAATTTCAGACAAATGACATATAATATTTTACTTATTTGTTTGGCTGCACTGGGTCTTGTTTGCGGTGCATGGATCTTCACTGTGGCGCCCGGAGTCTCCAGTCGTGGCACGCCCGCTTAGTTGCTTCCCCGGCATTTGGGGTCTTAGTTCCTTGATCAGGATTGGCCCTATGTTCCCTGCACTGCAAGGCACATTCTTAACCACTGGGCTACCAGGGAAGTCCCATATAATATTTTAGTAAAACTATATCCTAAATATTGCATGGATAATATCTTTACTAAAATTTTTGAGTTTTATGTGTTTATATGAAACATATATAATTCAAATTCGATAGATGGTTTTGTATTTTATCTGGCAACCCTCCTCAGTGGCATCTGTGAATGCCCCAATGATATCAAACTAAGAGGAAAAGAAAGAAAACTCAGAGGAAGAATCTCAGTCACCCATATTTTATGTCTGTATGGTCCGAGAGATACTCAATTTGAGTTTTGAGTTTTTCTGGAAATGAACTGATTAAATATTTTGCATTAGAAAGAAACATAGCTGCAAATCAGAAATGTTTTCAGCAAAAGAAAAGTGGTGTCATTTTGCCTATCCAAAGTGATATCATTTTGAAATTCGTAACAATTTTGTTTTTGGTTCATGTGACAGGTAAAAGCTGACACTTCTCAGTATGATGTTTACATCTTTACCCAAGAGACCAGCACAAGTTAAATTAGGATTTCACAGTATTTGTTCCAAATAGCTTGTCTTCCTCCTCTAGTGCAGTCAGCTGGGACCAGGGGGATGGGCTGGGGGAAGGTGATGCCGCCCCTGTGGGAGAGAGGGAGAGTAAGGGGTCGCTGGCAGCTGGGCAGAGAGCCTGGATTGTGAGCTATAAACACCTTCCATCTCTTGCTGTGACAACTTACTGATGGATTGCTGAGTTTTAAACCTGGTCCAGAAGCAGAGATGGAGCAGGGAAGATGGATTGCGTCTTGGCCATCTCTAGCTCACCGCAGTTGTCAGAGAGAAGTTCACAGCTTCTTTTTCATAAAGCAAGTGTCTCCCGCAGTAAGTTTCATTAGGCCCTTGTCACGGAGCAGCACGTGTCACTATTATATGTCCTTTGGATCTTATCTTGGTGTATTATTCCTCTGTTTTATTACCAGTTTTAGACAGCACCATAGTGTGGATTAAACCCTCGACACCCAGTCACCAGTCGCGGAAATACCAATGCATTCATTTAGAGGATTGTCAGCATCTTTGTGCCATTTCAATATCCAACTTGCCAGAGATGCAGTGAAATGCAATGAAATACATAGCTGTTTTTCAGAGCTACTGAGAATCAGGAATTTATACATAATAGGAAAAAGATTGTTTTCTACCAGCAAGGTAGCAGCAGCAAGCATTAGAAGGTTAGTCACTTTACAGATTGTATTTTCCCATTGTGAAAGCTATAGGCTGCCCTTCACTTAAAGGCTCCAGCTGAAAGCCAGGAGGAAAATCTCCAGGGGAGTGAAGTTCTTTATGTGTCTCCTTAATTTAAAAAGGTTGTGACTGGGGATGGATTCACTGGTGATGAGTGCTGAGGTAAACTTTATGAAGCCGGCAATCTTCAGTGTACCGTAGAGTCTGATATTGGCTATGGAGTTCACCAGTGAAGTGATGGGAACCGGTGGGGATTAACTGTCCCCCACCTGGGGATGTCCCCAAAAGCTACCCTTGCTTTAGGCATCCTTGAGGCGGGGCATCACTTCCGTTCAGGGCATTTCTCATAATTATTTAGGACCAAAAAATGTCATTCCTCGGTGCCAGGCTGCAGAAATTGTAGAACGGAATTCTGGAGACTTTCCGGGTGACTCCATGCTTCCAACGGAGGGGACATGGATTCGATCCCTGGATGGGGAACTGAGATCCCACATGGTCTGCAGCGTACCCTGCCCCCCAAACAGAAAAAAGTAAAGACGTGCTATCCTTGATCATTGTACCAGTTTATGGATTTTTGAGAGACTGGAAGAAGAAAAATATAGCTGTGGTTCACTTGAAGTTCCTGTGGTTCTGGGCACAGGACTGGTCAGCCCACAGGAGCTTCCTAGAGGGCTCTGAACAGAGGGGGCTTGAGGGCTCGAGGACACAGGCTGGGAACCAGGGTGACATCTTCAACGCAATTATTCTCAGATTTATGTTCTGAACAGCGCAGAACAGTCCAGTGTGGTCTGGTCATTTTACGTGTCGCATAAGGCTACTCCCAGGCTATCGTTCCAGAGCTAAGTAGCTGTGACAGCAAGTATACGGTTTATGTGTGCTCAGTTGCTTCAGTCGTGTCCGACTCTTTGCGACCCCATGGACTGTAGCCCGCCAGGCCCCTCTGTCCATGGAGGCCGCAGGTGAGAATACTGGAGTGGGGTGCCATTTCCTCCTCCAGGGGATCTTCCCGACCCCGGGACTGAACCCACATCTCTTTCATGCCCCGTATTAGCATGTGGGTTCTTAACCACTAGTGCCATCTGGGAAGCCTCTCAAATATTGTATGAAGCTAAAAATATCTCTATCTGGCCATTTGCAGAAATTGTTTGCCCATCCCTGAATTAGAACCTCCAGAATCTCCAGAGGAGAGGGCATTGTCTTCCCCATGCTCTGGGACCACAGTTTGACTAGGAAACTCTGGCACTAAATACACTTTATCAGGGGGTACATCCATGTAGGGCCCTTGATGCCTGGCAAGACTTGTGTTCAAGTTCTCCCTCTGTTCTTCACTATGTGACTTTGGCAAGTCGCTTAGCTTCTGTGATCTTTCACTATTTTATCTGTTAAATGGAGACATTTCCCATTTTGAAGAAATACTGTGACCTGGAAAGAGAGAAGGTGCAGAAGTGCATGGCACACTGCCAGCCATGTGGCAGGCACCCCGTACCACTGAGGGCACAGGGTCTTCCATGTGGGCAAGTGTCCGTGTGGATAGTGGCAACATTCTTTGCCTTTTTAGCACATCGTTATATTTTACCATGAGTCTGGGAAAATATACTTTTGTTCCCCAGATTCTCGGATCTGTTTAGAGATTTTTACCAAGTGCTTCCTGGCTCATTTTAACCTGCTACTTAGGCTTGTTTTTTGTAGGATTGCCCATGGTTATGATAATATCAACCAACCCTTTCATGGGGTTTGTACGAAGACGAGCAGGGAGCAGTGTTTCAGAAATGGCCCTCCTGGGTCGCATTCCCTGTAGAAAATCCCTCTCTCACCCGTGCTCTAGGCCTTAGAGGCCAGGCCTCTCAACGGTGCCCAGGCCTCAGAAGTGTAGGCCGGCAGCCTTGCCGCTGGACCTGCCCCTGTGATCAGCATCATGATAAGCTGGAGACATAGTCTGATTTTGTTCCATGTCACATTCTGATGCGAACGGCTCTCCTGGCCTCTGTCCAAAGCAGCACTCTCTCAGTGTCTGTTTTGTCCAGTTTGAAAGACCTCATTTCCATCTATGTCTGTCCACCCATCTTGGAGAGAATTAACTAACCATCTAGACTAAAGGAATATGTTCTGAATTAATAAATGTTTTCTTCCAGACATTCACTTCAACACTGTGCCATGAATACCCGTCCCCAAGAGGTGGGATGCAGCACGGTGTCACATCTTTCAATTGCAGATGCACAAGGAGTAAGGTGATGGGGCAGCATGATGTGGTTGACAGTTCACAGTAAAGACTCAGCACTTAGTTGCCTGGATGCCTTGGCTGTGTCCGTGGGACCAGGTGTGCCAAGAACTTGGCAAATAGCCTGTCCCCTTTCATCCTCCTTTGGCACAGACGTCACTTCACGTTTCATCGTGTTTCCACATCGGCTTCCCCCCTTCCCCTCCCACCCACCGCCTCACCTCCCTCCTCTCTCCTACCTGCCCTGCTCTCTTGCCTCCCCTTCCTCCTTTGCTCCTCTAATTCACCATACTGTACTTCTGTGAGCTTCCTTAAATCCCTTTTGCAACAAAGAAGATTGGCTATAGCAGATAGAATCTAGAAAGTCAGAGATGGAACTAATGCAAGCTCTCATTCCCTCCCATTGGCTTGAATGAATGAGGTTTACTCATATCCACGTGGATACGATTAAGCTTCCAAAACCAAATAAGTCTTTGTCCCAATCACAAACACCTAGCAAATCAAAAAATGTAATAGATTAGTTCAGTCAGTTCAGTCCCTCAGTCATGTCTGACTCTTTGTGACCCCATGGGCTGCAGCACACCAGGCTTTCCTGTCCATCACCAACTCCCAGAGCTCACTCAAACTCATGTCCATCGAGTCGGTAATGCCATCCAACCGCCTCATCCTCTGTCGTCCCCTTCTCCCATCTTTAAGCTTTCCCAACATCAAGGTCTTTTCCAGTGAGTCAGCTCTTCACATCAGGTAGCCAAAGTTTTCGAGCTTCAGCTTCAGCATCAGTCCTTCCAATGAATACTCAGGACTGATTTCCTTTAGGATGGACTGGTTGGATCTCCTTGCAGTCCAAAGGACTTTTCAGAGTCTTCTCCAACAATGCATGCAGTTCAAAAGCATCAATTCTTCGGCGCTCAGCTTTCTTTATGGTCCAACTCTTATATCCATATATGACCACTGAAAACCGTAGATTTGGCTAGACAGACCTTTGTCAGCTAAGTAATGTCTCTGCTTTTGAATATGCTGTCTAGGTTGGTCATAACTTTTCTTCCAAGAAGCAAGTTTCTTTTACTTTCATAGCTACAATCACCATCTGCAGTGATTTTGGAGCCCCCAAAATAAAGTCAGCCACTGTTGCCACTGTTTCCCCATCTATTTGCCATAAAGTGATGCTGAATGCCATGATCTTCGTTTTCTGAATGTTGAGCTTTAAGCCAATGTTTCACTCTCCTCTTTCACCTTCATCAAGAGGCTCTTTAGTTCTTCTTGGCTTTCTGCCATAAGGGTGGTGTCATCTGCACATCTGAGGTTATTGATATTTCTCCCAGCAATCTTGATTCCAGCTTGTGCTTCCTCCAGCCCAGCGTTTCTCATGATGTACTCTGCATAGAAGTTAAATAAGCAGGGTGACAATATACAGCCTTGATGTATTCCTTTCCCTGATTTGGAACCAGTCTGTTGTTCCATGTCCAGTTCTAACTGTTGCTTCCTGACCTGCACACAGATTTCTCAGGAGACAGGTGAGGTGGTCTGGCGTTCCCATCTCTTTAAGAATTTTCCAGTTGTTGTGATCCACAGAAAGGCTTTGGCGTAGTCAGTAAAGCAGAATTAGATGTTTTTCTGGAATTCTCTTTCTTTTTCTATGATCCAGTAGATGTTGCCAGTTTGTTCTCTGGTAATAGATTAAGGTTACTTATTTATTTTGCACATCACATCCACGCCAAATCCTTGGTCATATTTTTAGTAGCTCAGAGCATTTTCCCCACCAGCAAAGACTCCAGCATTATTCATATTGACCCTATAATGTTTTTTATTTAGGTGCATGGATGAAAATCACTCTTTACTTGCTCTCACACACAAATAAATCTTTCATCAAAGATTGGCCTTCACAGTACAAAAAGAAGGCAGATAATCACTCTGGTTTATGTGCTCTGGTGAAAACTCAGCACTTGAGAGTTTGTTGGATTCAACATAAATGTAACGCCTACTGAAATTTCTAGATCAGAATTTTTCAACAAAAGGTCAAGATCCCTCAGAGCAGTGGTTTGCAGTCCTGGCTGCACAGTGGGGTTACCTGGGGAACTTTAAAAAATTACCCCAAATCAAAGATTCTGATTTTTGGTCTGGAATAAAGGGCCCTGAACTGCTATTAAAAAAAAAAAAAATCTCATCAGATAATTCTAATGTTAACTTGGATTAAGAACCACCATACTAATTAATCTTGAGTTATATGGTCAATTATAAGTCATGTCAGGGTTTTATTTTCCTTTTTAATGAACAGTGGCAATAAAATGGAATAGAAAATATCAGCATGTATTTCATGTAGAAATGATGGCCACTATATCAGAAAACTTTTGTTTCTGTGTCTTGTAGTTTAGAGTGGATGCTATCATTATTTAAAAATAATTTCTTAGTGTGGGTTATAGTCAGAGTCTGAAAAACAGTGTTTTAGATTATCTTTAACAGAGAAGGTATGTTGATAGCTGCCCAGGGAAGATCAGAAAATTTCCATCTGTCCTAAGACAGAGGCCGTGTTGAACTATTTTTAAATGTGTGTGGGGCATGCGGAGGTATTGCCAAGTGAACTCCACACTATCAAATGTTCTTGTCTATTTATAGAAGCCATCACACGTTCTTTGAGACATTGAGCCTGACTTTCCGCTCCCCATAGGCACCACCATTGCTTTAAAGTATTAAGTTTGCATTTCTTAAAAATGTCTTTTTAGCTCAGCCTCCTCATTTCAGAATCTGCTGAGTCTAACCCTTAGTTCAGGGGTATTTAAGGAAGATTTACATTTCAGAAGAAAATATGGGGGTGGTGTGTGCTTTCTTCCCCTTCCACCTTGAACTGGGGCACAGAGTTGTAGGATCTGTTTCATAACTTAGAGAAGTACAGTGGAAAAGTGATAATTTTGAAAACTATGTCAAATGCATTAAAGGAAGGAGAGTTGGAACTCAACTGTTCAAAAGCAGCTTTGAAATTATGGGGAAAAAATAATCTCTGCCCCAAAAAGGAAGACAAAGCAAGTATGTATCATGGAAGTTAGATCCTCATGGATGAAATGATGTTTCCTCAAGGAATATATCAATCCCTTCACAGAGCACTGTGTGATTAACTGTGTTATATGCATGAACTGAATGAAAAAGGAGAGGATGTTACATTTTTATGAAAAAGCTCATCTCACAGTACCCAGAAACTTTCTGGAAACAGCTTGAATCAGGCCGCCCATCAGCAGGGGAGTGATGCGGGATTACCCCTGCAAAGAGGGGTAACAGCGCAGCTGTATTTTGAGAAAACAGAGGCTGATGTGAACTTTACGAAAGGAGATGAGGAAATGGCAGGAAAGCACAACGTGGAAACAGAGAGCCAGGTAACCATCCCCCAGTGCTTCAGAATTTGAAGCACAAACCCCATAAATACCAGCACACTTCTAACCCTAACATCTCCTAGAATATACAGGTAATGAGGGGAAGGGGAGGAGGAAAACTGGAGAATTAACTGGAGATGTGGGCAGAGGCTGATGTGTAGGTAATACCAGAGCTAGGGACATGCACACAGAATCAACCTGTCAGAAAACAGCTCCTCGCTGGTCGCTGAAGCTTCATAACAGGATGGAAGCCTTCCACAGAAACTGAGGCGGTCAGTGACTGACCCAGCTGTGCAGATGGCGGAGGAGAAGGCAGATAAGAACTCAGATGTGGTGGTGAGTTGAAGGAGAAACTATGGCCATTCATCAAAAAACAGATTTTCTCTACCTGGAGGTGACATGCTGCTGCTGCTGCTGCTAAGTCGCTTCAGTCGTGTCCGACTCTGTGCGACCCCATAGACAGCAGCCCACCAGACTCCTCCATCCGTGGGATTCTCCAGGCAAGAACACTGGAGTGAGTTGCCATGTCCTTCTCCAAGGAGGTGACATGAGATGACTTAATAATTTTCTACTGTAACTGAGAATAGAAAAACTACAGCAGGAAGAAAATGAATTAAATAAATCCCCAAAAGAGGGATTAATGGAAAGTGAAAAGTGTCTGTGTAAAGAATTCAGGAATGAGGGACACCTGCTCTGAGGTGTCTGTCTGACAGATGGACAAATCTGCGTGTGGGGCGTGACACAGACATAAGGTGAGTGCAGGCCCCGGAAGTGGAGGCCCGGCTGGTTACCATTTGAAGCAGATTCCCAATAAGTGGGTGGACCTTACAACATAGCTGAGCAGCATATGAGACACACAAGCCACCGTCGTCAGTGACTGCATGGGGCTGGGACATCGGGTGGAAGTTTCACGGACAGAGACAGGAGTACAGGGAAGACTGAAGGCAAAGGTTTTTGTTGCTCCAAGTGATTCTGATGACCGATTCTCATTTCTAAGGGTTTGTAAAATGTTCCATTTACATCTGAAAGTCAGAAAGAAAAGAAAGGAGAATAAAAGAAAGAAGGAAACACTTAAGAAATCCCCAAAGAGATAAACTTTGAGCATTTTCTTGCTCTTCCTTCTTTCTGTTCTCTTTCTCCTCCTTGATTTTCTTTCCAGACTCTTCTTGGCTCTGCCTCAAGACAGCCGCCTTGTCCATGATTCAGTTTGATCTTCTTCCTTTCATGGAAAATGACACTGAGATTGTTGTCATCGGCTTGCTCTCTTCCCTCCTCCCCAGCCTGCCGCTCAGCGGTCAGCCAGCACATCCATTGCCCCCCCTCTGCCTAAGGAAACTGAAGACCCCCAGACCAGCTCCACTTGGCCAGGTTGTTGCAGGAAGGAGGACCCCTTCCAGGGCCTGAAACTGGGCTCTTATCTAACACTTGGAAATGAATTGTCTGAAGAGACACATGTGCTGACAAAGCAAGAGATTTTATTGGGAAAGGGCACCTGGGTGGAGAACAGGAGGGTAAGGGAACCCAGGAGAACTGCTCTGTCCCATGGCTTGCAGTGTCTGGTTTTATGGTGATGGGATTAATTTCCCAGTTGTCTTTAGCCAATCATTCTGACTCAAGAGTCCTTCTTGGTGGTGCACGCCTTATTGAGCCAAGATGAATGCCAGAGAGAAGGATTCGGGGAGGTGGTCGGACATGTGGTGTTTCCTTTTGACCTTTTCCGAACTCTTCCAGTTGGTGGAGGCTTACTAGTTCCCTTACCAGGACCTCCTGTCATAAAACAACTCATGCAAATGGTTACTGTGGTGCCTGGCCAGGGAGGGCGGTTTCAATCAGTGTGCTTCCCCTAACAAGCTGATGGCTCCTGGCCCTCAGTTCCCCTGGTATGTGCCCTTGCCCACTCTCACCCTGGACTGTACTTGTTGTGTCTTCCGTTCTAACTACACTGGGACTTGTAAAGACCCACGTCATCTAAGACAGCCGTCATCATGACGTCATCATGACCTAAGCAAGGTCAGGTTTACTTCTGCTTGGAGAATGAAGACCCTGGATAAGTCTTCCTATTGCTCTAAGATGTCTTATAATAGCTTTAATATATTCTATCAACTTGGTCTACTGCTATAGTGTTACTGGCAGATACATCCTGTTACAAAGCATGTACCTTCCCTTTCCTCTCCTTAGCGCTCTGCGGTGACCAAAATGGGGAGGACATACAAAGACAAGTGGATACACGTGTACATACAGCTGATTCACTCTGCTGTGCAGCAAAAACTAACACAGCACTGTAAGCAACTATACTCCAATTTTAAAAACAAAAAGCTCTTCATGAAGGTTTATGGGGCCCTTTCCTCCACATACTCCCTGGTGGCTCAGATGGTAAAGCAACTGCCTACAATCTGGGAGACCCAGGTTTGATCCCTGGGTGGGGAAGATCCCCTGGAGGAGAAAATGGCACCCCACTCCAGTACTCTTGCCTGGAAAATCCCATGGTTGGAGGAGCCTGGTGGGCTGCAGTCTATGGGCTTGCAAAGAGTCGGACACGACTGAACGACTTCACTTTCTTTCTTTTCGTTCTCCACTTGTATTTAAGCTCCAGTGTAGAGAGAGGAGAGTGTCACGGGTTAGACAGTTCACTGAATCCTAGCAGCCTCAGTTTGAAAGCCAGCTGTACCACTCAGTAGCTGCATGATCTTATGTCATTAGCTGAACCTTGCCAGGTTGCAGCTTTCACACACCTGCAATGGCATTGAAAACATAATGGAATAACCTCTTCAAGCTGTTATGAGACTTACGAGTTCACCCACACACAGTACCTGGCACGCAACGAGGAGTCCGCAGATCTTAGCTCCACTCAGGCCTGTTACGTGCTCAGTGGAAAGGAGTTGTGGTTTCTGGACCCTTGTAGTGTGCTTGTCATTTGTCCTCTCCCTTCACTGTGTAATTCGTCCTCTGGTTTTCCTCTACTTTGCCCTGAAAGGTGCCTGACTGCTGGAAACTCTGTCCCACGCTCGCTGGCCCACTGGCTTCAGACAGAGCTGGAGGCTGGAAGGTCACTGGTCTCGCTCTCTGCAGGGGTAGCAAACCCGCCAAGGCCACCTCCTCTCTGATCTCCTGGCTCCCCACACAGAGCCTCCCTCTGGGCTCACAGATCCTACTGGGAGCCCCCATTCCGAGGCTTCCTCCCCATGTTCTAAGAGTGAGGCCAACACATGAGAAAATAGAATAAGAGAGAAAAGATAGATTCCCGGTTTAGTCCCAGATCCAACTGTGCCTGATATATATGACTGGATTTTAAAATATACATGCCTATAAAAATTCTCCTTTTTGCTTAGCTGCTGATTTCATTTCTTTTACTTGTCACTGTACGTGTCCTAACCCATTGTCTCCTAATTCCTGAGAACTGTTTGAGATGCTATCGCAATATGGAACAATCGGCATTCTCATTGAATATTTGTCTTTGAAATTTAGATAACAAGTATTTATTATCTTGCCAGGGCTAAGAATATAAAGATGAGCAAGACTAACACAGTTCTTCTCTTTAATAGCACAACAGTGACTAATTATTTTCAAAAACGTTATACCACACTTATTCTAAAGTGCTGTTTTTCTCTGGAGATCTGAACATCCTCTTAGTTGATGTCTGTCTTAAAACTAGAGACATCTCATCCATTTTAGTACAAGGACAGAAACTGAAATGCAAAGCAGGGACTTTATGGGAGAGTTCTCATTTATTTTCAATAAAGGAAGTCCCAAGCCTCTAGTTGTTCGTGAAACCTTCCCAAGCAGGGAGGATTTTTCAGCGCAGCGAGATCAGCAGTGTCATGATACAGGGTAATCACTCATCTTACGACGTACTTTCTTGGCTCTCCGCTCCTCCATTTGCCTACAGTGATGCCATTCGTCTTCCCAGGATGGATGGGTTCCTCTCCCTTTCAATCACCAGCAGCAGGCACTGAAACTTGCCCAGGATGTGTCCAGTGTTCATGTGCTGTGGGGATTTTTTTGCATCTTTCATGGTCGATGAAAGTAAATTTGTACTCATGATGCAAGTACAAGTGTGTGTGTGTGTGTGTGTGTGTGTGTGTGTGCGCGTGCGTGCGTGCACGCGCGTGAGTGTGCATGCGAGCATGTGTGCTTTGTCCTTAAGCTGCAGTGGTCTTTTAATGTCATAATATATGGTCAGGCTGCAGTTGCTATGGAAACAATACCCAAATTTCCTGACCTCTGAGAGTAGGGAGATGGGTGGTGGCAGCTATGATCAGAGTTGAGAGACTGATGATAGAATTAAGCTAAAGATTAAAGAATACACGCTTTTTCTACCTTAATGATCACACCGGAGCAATCTCTTCTTCTACTGTGTCTACCAATATTACCTGTCTTAGCCAGGCTGAAGGCTTATGCGCATTCCTTTGTTATTTTAAAATCAGTTTACTTTTGGATAGTGGATGAGTGGGACTTGGGAGTTCTTGACTATAGTCAGTATACATTGTTTTGCATAGTATTGAATCATACTTTCTGGTGCAGATAATACCGAAATTAGTGTCCACACAGGCCAATATTGTTATTGAAACAGCAAATGTGTGCTTTCATTTGGAATATGATACCTTGACATTTTCTTTTTATTCTTTATATACTTGTTGATCAGTCAGATGAGTACATGGAATAAGCACATTCTCTCATGGAAAGCATTTTATTTTAAATACAACAATGTGTACAAAAGAAAGCTTATTCTTAGAAGTAAATATTGAAAATAATCATTGAATTATACATAAGTCTCCCACTAAACTGCAAATCCGTACTATTAGAAAACATGTTTTCTGTTTGGTATGCACACTGTAAAGTACAGTGCCTGACTCATCATAAGCAAATTTCTAAATGTTTGTTAAATGGATGAATATGTAGTCTCTAAGAAAAAATAAAATGCATATTCCCTCTTTAGGAGGGATCACTTTTTCTAGGACCTCTGTGACTCTGGGAGTTTCTCCAGGGCTTCCTGTCAGCGCTGGTGGTTCTGGCATTGTTAAAGTCTGGATGATGTTCCTGTGCCTGTGTTTATTCTGTTCACGTGATATGTCAGGATGATGGGGGAGAGGGACAGTGTGGGGAGCCGTGTCCTCCGCTAACAGCTTAGTGAGGGTCTTGTGCTCAGTGCCGTGTTAAGCCCTGTGGGTGTGGACATGGACAGGAAACGATTCCTGCCGTCGAGAAGCTGCTTGGTTCTCGAGGTGAGAATATAGAGGTCTACTCGCCGAGTAGGGGTGACTCAGAACCAAAGCCAGCAAATGCAGTCAAGGAGGAGAGGAGGAAAGGGGTCTAGCAAGAGGGGCAGGGAAAAAATGCTGGAGGGAAGCAGAACCTGAGATGGAACCCAAAGAGGGAAGCCACATGCAGAGACAAGGTCGAGCAAACAATGTGAACAAAGATACAGACAGGGCATGGTCTTGTGGCTGAGGGACATTGAATAGTCTGTTATGCTGGGGAAGCAGAGGTTCTAACAGCTGTTCCCTGGGAGTGGAGATGCTCAGGGAGCTGTGGGGGCTGAGGGGTGGGTTCGGAATCCTGGGGGTTTATATCCCACATGACTTGAAGGAAACAGGGTTTAAACGCTAATAATTTGAGGTCAAAGTAAAGACTGTAGAATGGAAATAAACAGGGTAAATTGTCAGTCAGGGTAAATTGTAGAGAAAAGTAACCAGTCAATAAATGTAAATTGAATTTGATTACAGATGAAACCAGTGTGAGACCAAACCCCAAACCCTAGGGAACCGTAGGTGCTATTTAGTCGGTTCTTTTTTTTTTTTTTTCACTCTTGCATTGCTCTTTCCTCAAATTAAAAAAAAAAAAAAATCTCTGGATTAACTGTCAATTCTGGCCTTTTCATTATGGATATGAATTGAAAAAATGGATTTTTAAAGCCTAGTTTTTTTGTTTGTTTGTTTAATTTATATTTCTTTGGCTGCACTGGGCCTCAGCTGTGGCACATGGGATCCTCGATCTTCCCTGTGACATGGAATTCTTAGTTGCAGTATGCAGGATCCAGTTCCCTGACCAGAGATCAGACCCAGGGCCCCTGCGTTGGGAGTCTGGAGTCCAGCCACTAGACCACCAGAGAAGTCCCAAGGCCTACTTTTTCACCTGTGAAATTGTATAAAGTATATACAGTGTGTTGGGTATTTTTCTAACGTGGAACCTTGAGTGAGTTACAGATAGATTTTTTTTTCCCCCATCTGGAGTAATTGGCCCGTGTTGATGTCACACAGATGATGACATGGTCGTTTAAAGTTTCTTAATACTCACCAATACAAGTGTGAAGATGGACTTAGCATTCTCAACCCTGAGGATTTGGGTTTTTTGAAAATACAAGTTGTCTATGTCTCAAAGTTAATACACACCTAGTGTGACAGGTCAGTCACAGAGCCAGACCAAATGCCTTTGGCACAGAGCAATAGAATTTTATACGAGGTTTCGTTGGTAGGGTGTGATTTTTGAAATCAAATGTATTTGAAAAATGGACAATATCACAAGCTGTATTTCTTTCTTTTTTTTTTTTTTCCCAAAAGGACCTTCTTAAGAGATGCTACTCGGCCAACGCGTCTTACCTCTTCCAGCAGGATAAATTTTATGATGTCAGCTATGACACAGGTGACAAGTCCATCCAATGCAGCAGGAGACCAGATGCATTCAAGTTCTGGATGGCCTGGAAGGCCCTGGGCACATTAGGCCTTGAAGAAAGAGTTAACCGCGCTCTTGCTTTATCTAGGTACTTGCTGTGTGTGTGTGTCCATGGGTGTCTAATAGACTCACTGAAAGCACGTTTGTAAGATCTGTACATGTTCTCTCATATATGGATCCCTTCTTTCATGTCATAACCATTTCCTCAGCACCCTCTATTTTAGATGCTGGGAACAAGCAGCTCTCCCTCTGCTCTGCAGCATCCTAGCCTGGGGAGAGATACATCCAGGCAGCAGAGCAGATAAAATACAGGTGCACCTACATTTTGGTAAGGGGAGGTACACGATGCTCCGGAAACACTCAGGTGCTTTCCCTAGTATGGTCAGGAGGGGTGCTGGCAGAGGTTTCCTGGAGGAAGTGACATGCAGCCAAGACCCAGTGAGGAAAGGAGAGACGATTGATTCCAGGCAGAGGGGGCCCCAGGTCCAATCTCTGGGTGTAGGAGGGATCCCAGTAACTTCAAGGACCCGAAATAGGGCCTGTGAGAATGTGGGGCTGACAGAAGGACAGACAGGCAGAGGCGAATGTGGCAGCTCCCTGGTTGCTCGTCTTTTTCTAACATAAGGACAAAGCTTTTGAAACCACTTGCAGTGACACCAGAGAAGGTCTTGAGATGTGCGTGCTGGGCGCTTGTCACCTGAGAGGGCTCTGCTGCTGAGACTGGTGGGTGGAGGGCAGGCCACGGCCAAGTGTGGCTCTAACTGTGATTTGCCGAGCCTGAGCTCTTTGGGGTTAACCTCGATTGTGTTTTCAAAATCGAGCATTCAAACATTCCAAACAGTTTTAAAGAGGGAAATTGTAAACAGTCTAGATTCCTGGCTTTTTCAGAAGATGAGCGCGCTCTCAGTCCCACATGGTGACGAGGCACTGAACACAGTGGTGTCCCCCACACTCCTGGGTTTCACCAAGCCTGTTTCACTGTGGTTCAGAGAGGCCAAGAGCCAGGGAAAGCAAGGGCCACCCTTGACAAGCTTCACGACCGGGGCAAGCTGCTGAAACTTTCTGTACTGTTCCATCCCAGGGTCCTGAAGATAGCAACTTTGAACTCAGATAACTTAGGAGGATTCAGTGAACTGATACTTGTCAAACACTCGGGACAGTGCCTGGCAAATGCCACATGCTGTGTTTTAATTATTTTTTAAAATTATTTTCTTACCTGCTTGGTCACTAGAAGCATCAGCGTTTGTGATCTCTGGTTTGGAAAATCTCTCCTTTACTCCCTGTTCATATTTCACTGGCAAAAGCCTGCAGGGTCCCCTTGCGACTTAATCAGCCTTCCCCTTCTTTAGAGGGAATGGTGTAGGTGCTCTGCATGCCGCTCTGGGTGACAAGGGTGCTCTGAGTACCAGTGAGGACTGTCTGAAAACCCAAGATCTTTTTTTTCTTAATTGGAATATAATTGCCTTACAATGTTATGTTACTTTCTTCTGCACAGTGAGGTGAATTAGCCATTCAGTTCAGTTCAGTCACTCAGTCGTGTCCGACTCTTTGAGACATGAATCGCAGCACGCCAGGACTCCCTGTCCATGACCAACTCCCCAGAGCTCACTCAGACTCACGTCCATTGAGTCCGTGATGCCATCCAGCCATCTCATCCTCGGTCATCCCCTTCTCCTCCTGCCCCCAATCCCTCCCACCATCAGAGTCTTTTCCAATGAGTCAACTCTTAGCATGAGCTGGCCAAAGTACTGGAGTTTCAGCTTTAGCATCATTCCTTCCAAAGAAATCCCAGGACTGATCTCCTTCAGAATGGACTGGTTGGATCTCCTTGCAGTCCAAGGCACTCTCAAGAGTCTTCTCCAACACCACAGTTCAAAAGCATCAATTCTTTAGCGCTCAGCTTTCTTCACAGTCCAACTCTTACATCCACACATGACCACAGGTAAAACCATAGCCTTGACTAGATGAACCTTTGTTGGCAAATTAATGTCTCTGCTTTTGAATATGCTGCCTTGGTTGGTCATAACTTTCCTTCCAAGGAGTAAGTGTCTTTTAATATCATGCCTGCAGTGATTTTGGAGCCATATGTATACCTATATCCCAGCCCTCATGGACCTCCCTGCCCTCTCCTCATTCCCAGCCTCTAGATCATCACAGCACCAAGCTGAGCTCCCTGTGCTAGACAGCAGCTTCCCACTAGCTAGCTATTTTACATATGGTAGTGTATATACCTGGAGAAGGCAATGGCACCCCATTCCAGTACTCTTGCCTGGAAAATCCCATGGACAGAGGAGCCTGGTGGGCTGCAGTCCATGGGGTCACTAAGAGTCGGACACGACTGAGCAACTTCCCTTTCACTTTTCATTTTCATGCGCCAAAGAAGGAAATGGCAACTCACTCCAGTGTTCTTGCCTGGAGAATCCCAGGAACAGGGAGCCTGGTGGGCTGCTATCTATGGGGTCACACAGAGTCGGACACAACTGAAGTGACTTAGCAGCAGCAGCAACAGTGTATATACATCAGTGCCACTTCCAGATTCATCCTGTCCCGCCTCCTTCCCCACTGTGTCCGCACGTGTCCATTCTCTGTGTCTGTGTCTGTATTCCTGCCTTAGAAACAGTGAAGACCCAGGATCTTAAACCGACAGTTGCTTATTCTGAGAGGTCTGCAGGTTGGCTGGAGTGGCTTCATCTCGTTCTCTGGTGGCTGTGGGGGTGGGGGGAGGCCTGGGTCTGCTGCTGGCGTTTCTTGTAACTTCCTTGAGCCAGAGCCTGTTCTTGTGATGGTGGCGACAGAAGCCCAAGGCGGCAAGCCTGCTTTAAACTCCTGCTAGCATGCGTCATGTGCATTAGCATTCCAGTGGCCCAAGCAGATCAGATGGCCACGGGCAGTGTCAAGAGGTAGGAAGAAATGCAAGGTTATATGCCGAAGGGCTTGGAAATAAAGACAGGAAAAGAGATGGTTTGGTACTTTCAGAAGCCTGTTAGAAGTCAGCATTTCTAGTGATTTGGATTTAAAAAGTAGTTTGAAAAATCTATAAATATTTTAATAAATCAGGACTCTTGGTGATGAGCAACAGAAACTGTCAAAGTGTTATAAATAAAGTTAACTTATTTGCTCATGTAACTTATAAATCAGTGTAGTGATGACCGTGGAATGGCTTGTTCTAAACACTTAAGCAAGTTCACCAGGCCTTAACTTCCGTTCATCAGTCAGATCTGCTCTCCTTCATGTTGGGTTTACTCCCTGTAGGAAGGTAGTTCCCAAGAGGGTCAGATCTAAAGCCTCCCAGGTTCAACTTCAAGGTTAAGAGGAGAGACTGCTCCTTTTTCAACAATCCCGAGAAGGTTTTAGTTCTTTCTGAGAGATGCCGTCTTCAGAAGTTGGAAGATAACTACCCAGCGGTGAAAACATGAAACTGTCAACCATAAATATTCATAGTTGCCCATTGAACTAAAAGGTTCAGAAAGTTCTATTGCCCTGTTTGTGTTTTTCTCATAATATATAAGTATAGTAGTCTCAGCATTATTTTATCTAAGCCACTAAGTAATTCAATGGCAGGTGTCTTGAAACAAAGCTAGATATAAATATTTGATGATCATATTTATTACAAAGTTAACATTCATCTCAGGGTGGAATTTAATTTATAGTCTAAGGATACCTCCTAATTTTTGCAGAGAAATATCACCGGAGAATAAATGTTAACATTTCAATTCAATTCAACAACACTTATTGTTTGTAAATGTTTGTCATGTTGAATTGAATTGAATTAACATTTCAGTGAGCATCACTGCAGGCTCTGTGACCTATATTTAAATATTTGAAAAATGGTCCCTTTTCTGTCATGCTGTTAGTCACAATGGCTCTCTTGCCTTAACTTCCCACATTCTTGTTATCCAGCAGTCCTTTCCCGGAGTGGGCACAAGCCATCCATGTCCCCCATCCCCGGTGCCAAGGCAGAGTCCTCTTAGGCATGTCACTTGAAATAAATGTGAAATTATCAACTTGGAGAAAGTTTCTCTGGGAATAACAATTATTTTAAGTTAGCAACATAAGTGCTTTATTTTCATGATTTAATTTTTTTCAAATGAAGTGTGGACTGCTCTTCAGGAAAGAGGAAATATTTTCTGAATTCTGAAGTTTATTCGACTTGGTGGCACCCATGTGCAATTGTGTACTAGTATACTGGATCTCAGGAGGAAGAAAAGCTGCAGTTTGTAATGTCTGCCAATTTCCATGGCATAAGTACTCCCGCTGTGGAAAATTTCAAGCTGCGAACAGCCATGGCTTGTAAATGCTCTTATATTTAACAGTTGGATCTCACTAACCAGTACAGACCAGCTCTAGAGCACCACTGATTATAGGAACCAACTTAATCCGTTCAAACCACTGGCTGGTAGCAGTTAAAATACCACTTCTCATCAAGCCTACTGACCTTCAGCCACTTGGTTTAGAGTTTACCTAATAAAAAATCTCATCCATGGTCAGAAGACTGTATTTGGCTAATTGCTAGGCCACAGCAGCATCATTTTGTTTCCAAGAAATATGACTTTCTTCAGTAGATAGCTTTAGCAAAGGAAAGCTGCAGATGACAGTTGTGTGGCTGTTTGGGGTGCACCTCGGTCATCAGTAGCCGAGGTAGATAAGGTATCCGTTCCCACAGGCCTGCCCAAGCCAGGCCTCTCAAGCACGGGGAAGGCTGTGCAAGTCTTTCCCCCTGGCCCACTGCAGTGAGGATTGTACTGACTCCATGGACGCGATGCTTCCACGTTCCTGCACCAGAATGGAGCTTAGTTTGAAAATTTGTATATTGGGGGCTTCCCTGGTGGGCACTGGCCAGAACCCTGAGCTCCTAATGAAGTGGCTGTTGTTGTTTTCCAGTCACTAAGTTGTCTCCGACTCTTTGCGACCCCAGGGAATGTAGCCCACCAGGTCCCGTAGCCCACTAGGTCCCGTAGCCCACCAGGTCCCTCTGTCCATGAGATTTCCCAGGCAAGAATACTGAAGTGGGTTGCCATTTCCTGCTTCTTGGGACCTTCCCGACCCAGGGATCAAACCTTCGTCTCCTGCCTCTCCTGCACTGGCAGGCAGGTTCTTTACCACTAGCGCCACCTTGGAAGCCCCCCAGTTCAGGGGACCCAGGTTCAATCCCTGGTCTGAGAACTAGACCCCACATGCCACAACTAAGAGTTTGCACACCATGACAAACGATCCCACCCGCCACTGTAAAGATGAAAGATACCGTGTGCTGCAACTAAGATCTGGCATAGCCAAAATAAATAAAAATAAATACATATTTTTAAAATTTGAATATTGACCTTAAGATGTAAGGCCCAGGTTTTGATGGACCAGTGGACAGCATCACCCTGGTGAGATGCTCCCTCTTCTCTCGGGGGAAGCAAGAACAGACCTTCTCAAGAGGAAAACAGTTCCTGTTTTATGAGTTGTCAAATCCAGAAAGAAGGAACTAATTAGTTCCTAGAAGATCTCCAAGGCATTCCCTAATTTCCATTTGACCCTTGTCATTTCACTGGATGAGAGAACATTGCTTTCAAGAAATATTAATGACTAAAAACCTGCCTTTTTCTTCAGTTGTTTGAAAACTAGTGACACTGTGAGCCTAAAGCAGCGTGTGATTATTAAGCATAATTGAAACCGAGAAGGCTGGGGTTTAAAATCACCATTTCTGGCAGAAGGCGGGCAGTTGTGCTCTCTGGATATCTGCTTAGGAAACTTGAAAATGTGTTGCAATCCTCAGGGCTTCTGGTTGCTGAGGGCACCTTGTAGGCCGTTGTTACGACGCTCTAGTTAAATGGATATTCGCTGAGGGGCAATTTTTAAAGCAAATCCAGAAGACTCATGTGCCTAAGTCTTTTCAACAACAACAAACAGCTCAGGAACTCCCATTCTGCTGCTTTGCTAGGTCTCCCGGGTATCATTTATCTGCTCCCTTGACACACAATCTCTGTAATCTCTCAGATGGAATTCATTTCATTGACTTGCATGAATACTGAGGGATTTATTGGTACCAGTAGGAAAAGGTAAGCGGTTATACAATGGCACCTTTGTGCTAGTGTATTTCTCTAGGTGATAAGAGGGAGAGAGTGTAGAAGACTCTAGAAGGGCCAACGTTTGCATTTTTTCTTATATTTATATTTTTTAAAAACATCACAGTGCAGTAGAATGGAACATGCAGGTGTCTGTGATGAATCACACAGGCCATGCCATGTGCTCTCATGTATGCAGAGCATGCACAAACCAGATGGAAAAAAAATCTCAGAAACTCAGGGAGGCTCCATTGCATCAGGAGAAATTTCCCATGAGGAGATGAGACCAGAAGACGCACTTGGTCCAGAGCGCTCCAGGGAGACTCCAGGAGGCTGGTGAATTGAGAAAGGGACTGGAAAAGCTATTTACGGAAAGGAATGCATGTCCTTCCAAAAGGGCAAGTGAAATACACAAGTATTAGATGGTCACATGGATCGAAGGACAGGAAATGTTTCAGAGCAAGATTTCATTTTGTACACTTCAAAAGTAAGCCAGAATCTTAATAGAATGAGTTTATTTTCACCCAGTGGAATTGGTGAAAACTCTTACTAATGTAATTTCTCTCTTTTGCTAAGCTTAGTGGAAAGGACAGTGAATTTTATGAAGTCATTGTTGCTTTCTGAACAATACCTGGATGCCTTTTGGTAGAAGTGGTTTGTGGTTCCCGAGTTTTATCCAAAACCTCAGTGTACATCTTTTCTTTTTTCATGGCTTGCATCAGATAAGAATAGAGTTTTTTTTTCACATATTTTATCTTTAGACTGTTTTTATATATTGAAAAGTTGTGAGGAATAAATCACCTATGAACATAGGTAGAATTTGTTTGGATTTCCTCCCCAAAACTCAATTTATTTAAGAAGAGGGTAGGTACCCTGTAGAAGAGGCACTAGTTTAGAAACTAGCATTTTTGAACCTACACTCTGTGGGGTCATAGGCTTTCAGAAGATCTTAATAGATGTTGTTCCAAAAATGTCTCCACAGTCAAGTATGTTTGAGAAATGTGAACCAATACATTAGTCCTCTCTTGGAGGTTCAAAGTGTTTGTTAGCACACTGAAGTCTCTGAAAGGCTTGTAATATATGTACAATTCCAACTTCACTTTAGCCGGTAGGCAGACATTGTTGAGTGTTCATCCAAATGCCATTCTTCCTTTTTCCCTGCCAACAGAGCATCTGTTTGTATAGACAGCAGTATTCCAACTGGGTACATTAGCCTAAGTCTACCCTCTTTGCCAATCATGACTTTAGGGATGGATATATGACTCAGATTCAGTCAGTAAGAGACAGGAAGAATTCTGTGAAGCCTTCTGGGGAAAATATCCTTACCTAAATAGAGCGAAACTAAGAGAAAATATTTCTAACCTCTTCTCTTCCTTCCTGAGACATTGTCATGCGTGGATGTGATAGGCAGAGCTGTGGCTGCCGTCTTGTGAACAGGAGAGAATTCAATAACACTACAAATGTGGCAGGCTGAAATAATTGAAAAAAAAAAAGCCTGCTTCTTGGTGACATTATTGAACCTGCCAAACAGTTCAATAAATGTTCTTAGGAATTAAGTCAAGTACACGCCTACTTTCAGACAAAAATAATCTAATTGATAAGCCAAACATTGCTCAAATATATTTGAATGGATAAGTGGGAAACCTATTAGCACAGTATATCATGGAAAACTAGTTTGGGAACTCTGGTGTAAACCGTTTATTATTGTTATAATTCTTTATGCACATCTCCTCTACCCTCAGTTCAGTTGAAGTGTTATACCAGGTTTTACAGAGTCTGAGAGTGACTGAATGGGAACATTGACCTTGACACAAAACCCAGAGCCTCATGGTTAGCACAGAGCAGAGTTTGAACGGAAATGATTCAGATGTGCTCTAGCATGCCTTTTCCCCAGGAGCAGTGTTCACCAGTTTGACAGATATTTTAAATCAAGACTATAGGCAGTGTGTCGTAGTCATAATCTACTGGGGAAGAGTTTCACCAACCTAGTTCCTTCTCCATTTTGTGCATGAGGAAGCCGAGGCAGGCTCAGAGAGGCTGAGGAGTTGGCCTAGAGTCACAGAGTCAATCAGTTACACATCTAGAATCTTCTAGAATCGTTCCCCAGATTCTGTAGTCTGGGGGATGTTCAGGGTTAGTTCAGGCCCCCTCAGGATGGAATCCTGGCATTGAGTTTGCAGATAGCCTTTACATTTGTGCCTGAGAAGATAAGGAAAAATAGGATTCACAAAGCTGGTCCTTGTGTAGATAAAGCTTGTATGTGTGTTTTATTTTGCTTTGTAACTTTTTTTTTCATTTATTAATTTCCTTTCCAAAAATTGTAAGTAACCACACCTATGAAACTTTGCAGAGAGTGAATAGTCCCTTTCTCTGCATTGCATCCAGTTTTTCCCTTCCTTGGGTACATCAAGGATTTATGATTGGTTGGCCATGCTTTATTCCGTGTTCATGTATACATGTGGAGAGGGATCACTTATGTTTTCTTTTTTAGAGCTTCTTAAAAGTGGAATCACATTATCTGTATCTCTAAGTCCCCTGCTTTCATGTCTAATGCATCATGAGCATCTCTGTGGTTCAATTGAAGTGGATATAATCCATCCTCTTTAATAGCTGCATCATAGAACATGTGTTGCTATAATACATTTTATTTTACCTTTGTCAATTTCTGGATATTAATTTTGTTTCTAATTATTCTGTATGGAATGCATACACATACACATGTCATATAGATGCAGTAACATATGTGTATGCATCTATCATCTGTCTATCTGTCTCTATTTCTGTCTCTATCTATATTTCCATCTCTGTTTGTCTATCTACCTACCTACCTATCCATCTATCCACCCAACAATCCACCCATCTCCCTACCTATCTACCTGTTTACCTAACCTTCAATTCATCCATCCATTCAACAGTTTATCTACTTACCTACCTACCTATCCATCCATCCATCCATCCATCCAGCGATCCATCTACCTACCAACCTATTATCCATCCATCCATGCAATAAGCCATCTATCTACCTACCTTAGTGTTGATGAGAGTTCCCTGGTAGACAAGCATCTCATTACTGGTTTGCTGTATAAGAATATATGAGTATTATTAATTTTGAAAGGTTTGCAGCAGCTCTCTTATCACATTCACTAGCACCAAATGTTGTCGCTATTTAAATTTGTTTCCAGTGTCCTGTGGGCAACGTGGTTTAGTATTGTTATTTCAATTTGCACTTCTCTCATTACTAATGACCTTAAGCATTTTTCTGATGTTTATTGACCATCAGAATTGCTTTTATTGAAAGTTAGGCAGTGTGCAAAGGGTGTAAAAACTTTACAACTACGTAACATCTCCTGAAAAATTATTCAGGGAAAGGAGTATGTGGAAAGAACATCAGATACTTTGTGAGTCTGTGTGTGCGTGGTATCACAACATTATTGCTCAATATAAAATAGTCATTTTTATCCATTTAATACTGATAGGATTTTTATAAGTTTTTTTAATAATTTAAAATTAAAGTTAATTTAATTTTTTTATAAATTAAAGATTATTTTTATAATCTTTATGTTAAACACCGATATTTAACCTTATGCAAAAAAACTAAAAAAATGTTTTGGAAAAAGAACCGCATCCCATTAACTGATGTATTCAATACCCACATTCTAGGATGTCCTTTAGTAAATAAACATAATAATAATAATCCTTCATTTTCACAGTTTATATTCTATATAATTTTTTACATATGATTTTGCTTAATTTTTTTACAACATCCATTTGAGATTGGAAAATCAGCATAGTTTATTCCAGTTCTATAGGTAAGGGAATTGAGGTCCAAAGGGAAATATTTCTTTGTTGTCCTTAAATGTTAATTGAATGTATGTAATTCAGTTACATGATCATGTTCCTTGTCATGGTATCGTAATTCCATATGATATGAACAGGATTTTCAAAACTCCTCCTCCTTCTATCCCTTCTTTCCTTGCTTCCTTCCTTTTGGCTATTTCCTTGGCAAGTACAATTTTGTCATCATCTCTGATTGTTTCCTTACATTTGAAATTTGAAATTTGAAATTCTGTGTCAAATGTTATGAATTTTTCAAAGCTCATGATCAAATCACTAGTTTTCAAGACTAGTTGTTTGAAAGATTTATCTTTTCATATAGACAAGAACAAAGCCACCCAGGAGGGCAGAGTCAATGTTAATTTACTCCACATTTTCAATGTCATTTCAGTCTTTTCTCCATAATATTGCATATTTCATGTAGCTGCAGCCTTTGCTTATGGCATGATAATTCTCTTTTCCCTGATATTTGTGATAATTTCATAGGCATTCTATTAACGTCTACAATCCACTTACTTTTAGCATGATATCAGTGATCAGTCTTTGCTCCCTGTGGCCTGGCCTTGGGAAAGAGGGTGTTACACTTCCTTGATCTAAAAAGAACACACAAGCAAAACTACACACTGAAAACCCTTTCCACTATGCCAACTAGAGAATTTAAGTACATCTAGAGTATAAATGTGAAATCCCACATGGTCAGAGATATGTATCCAGTCTACTCTGAGTGGCTTTCACTCAAAGTCTGATGCTAACACGTGAGATAGACATCATCTCCTGAAAAAGATTTAGCTTTTTACTCAGGCCCAGTGGATTGCAGTAAGCTATCTACATTTAGATAGATGTATCTATCTAAATCCAATCCTGTATCTGTGTATAAACCCTTACTTATTTCCAAGCCTTGTCTCTACATTGGAAATTATATGATAGTTTCATTGTATGTCAGGCAGGTTCACGGAATGTTTAGATTGCAGTTTATAAATATTATTGTGACTTTTTTAGGTACCTAGTAGAAGAAATCAAGAAAAGAGAAGGATTCAAGTTACTGATGGAAGTAAGTGATTACAGAGTTGAACTTGTGGTTTTGTCAGTCAACAGTGATGAAGGTGGTAATTTTCTAATCTGTTATATTTCACTGGCTTTTCTGTTGCAGACTTAAAAGCAAGTCATTAGCTTAATTCATAGAGTCCATTATGTTAATTTAGTCTATTAGTGAGTATTTTTCCTTTGTTGGACTCACAGAGAACACTCGCCTTTGAGTATTGAAAACTAAAGTGCTCGATAATAATTACCAAAGATAATATGGAATAAATTATGACCTCTGTCTTGATATATTAAGTTGCATGATGATTGGACTGAAAATACTGAACTGTGTTATAGTGGGGCCTGTAGGTGAAAAATCAATTAAAATGAATGTACAATAGTGCAGATAGTTTTCTCTTTTTATAGAATAATGAGAGCTTGTTAGCTTTGGAACAATGGGAAAATAAATCATTTTGTTGTTGGATTGTTTGTTATAAATAAGAAACAAAGTGGTTACAAAGAGAATATTGTTTTTTCTAGAATATTAATATATGGCTAAAATGATAAAATATTATTGAAGTCTGATTTTAAGAAATATGAAATGTGAGGTTCAGTTAGACCTTCTTATAGTGTATACTTTGTAGCAACTTGTAAGGTAATGTATAAATCACCTAGAGGCTATGTATAAGCAATTTGGCTATATTCTGGTATTTATTCATTCAGCAAGATTTACTGAGCAATTGCCGTGTGGTGGAGATGCAAGACAGGGAGGCTCCCTGCTCTTACAGTGCTTACATTCAAAGGGAAAGTAACAGGCAATTAAGCAAGCAGATTGTTAAAGTGAGGAACATCAGGGTCAGGGAAGTCTTAAGGAAACAGTAGAACGGATACTAAGGAAACAATAAAAGAGATACATGAGCGATAATAAATAATTATGAATAGCTAACTGGACAGTTCCAGATGTGGGGATAAATAGAGTGATAAATAAACAAACACGCTGAAACGGCGGTGGGGGTGGGGGGCCTGTTTGGTTTGGGTGCAGGGAGGGCCCCCGGGGCTTTCTTGGTGCTGAGACCTGCTGTGCGTGGGTGAGAAGCACGCCATGCAGAGGTTCAAGGGAAAGGTGGTCTGGGTGGAATCTGCAAGGCATGCAGCTGAAAAAGTTCTGCCCCCTCGAGGAGCCAAAGGAAGGTGCAACGAGCAAGGTTAGGGCATAGCAGGTGCTGGTGTGGAGAGGTGGGCAGAGACTGAGTCTGCTGGCGCCATGTAGGTGCTGGTAAAGGTCTTTGGCTTTCGTAATACCCCCTTGAAGTGTAATTACCCTTGAAGAAATTTTAAGCAGAAGGGAGTCTGATTTCCATTTGAAAGACGATGCTGGATGTCACCAGAAACAGGGTGGTGATGGTGAGGGGAGAACAAGAAAAGAATAAGCGAGACAAGTTGGGAGACCGGCGCAGTAACTCCAGTGGGGTGTGAGGAGGCCTGCAGACAACTTTGGGAGACACTCTCTGGAGACTCCTGGCCGTGGATTTCCTCACTATCTGCCAAGGGGACATCAGATCAGAAGGTTCTAAGAACTCAAACCCCTGAAAACTAGAGATAGAAAGGGACTTGCAAAAAAGAATCCATATTCAACTAAATAGTGTTATTTCTAATAACACTAGAAAGAAGCTAGAAGACATTTAGAACGTGGAACATTCCACAGGACAGCTGACTTGGTTTCAGCAGGTCAGTGGCATGAAGAAATATAAAGGAGAGAGTAATGATGATCATTTTCAGGGTCACAGACACCTAAGAGGCAGGACAGCCAGAGGCAACGGGTGGACCCTGGAACCCCAGCTTAAAGGAGTCAATCACAAGCAGCGAACTTTGAAACAGCCGAGGGATTTCTCACATGAACTGGGAGGGATTATCAGTGATTTTGTTAGACATGATGATGGCGTTGTCTCTAAAGAAGAAAATGTATTTTCTAGAGATATATACATCTTGCCTGGAAAATCCCATGGACAGAGGAGCCTGGTGGGCTGCGGTCCATGGGGTCGCAGAGTCAGACACGACTGAGCGACTTCCCTTTCACTTTTACTTTCATGCACTGGAGAAGGAAATGGCAACCCACTCCAGTGTTCTTGCCTGGAGAATCCCAGGGACGGGGGAGCCTGGTGGGCTGCCATCTGTGGGGTCACACAGAGTTGGACACGACTGAAGTGACTTAGCAGCAGCAGCAGCAGCACATAACCTGTAAGGATGAAGCAACAACTGCGTGATTGGCTTGAGTCTGACTCTGAACCACCTTTTTTATTGAGTTTGAGTTAACAGCTTGCATTTTCTTGAGATTGAATTACTTCTTTATTTTCTCAAGTTTGAAGTGCCTTCTTTATTTCTCTGGTTGTGGGAGCTAAAGGGTTTACGAAAAATGCTGTACACTTCACAATTGCATGGACTTTTGATAGAGCTGAGAGGAAAAGTGATGAGAAAAATTATGAACTGATTTAAAAGTTGTTTATATATTCTTCCTAAAGGCTTAAAATTTGAGGGAGGAACCTCTTGCCATCAGCTTTAGGGAAATGCAAGCATTCACATCCTTGTAATGAAAGTTAAGGTGGATTGTAATCATTAGGAAGCCTCCTGCCCTGGTTATTTTATCTCTGGGAGCCAGATGGCCCCAAAGCAGGAAAGATGGTTTCTTCAGTGGTCCTCTAGAGTTCCTACTTACAAGGGATTCTGTATGTACCTCTTTTCTCTGTATCCATTTAGAGAAATAAATAAATAAATAAATAAATAAATAAATAAATTTAGACCATGACTGTCACATATAAAAGTCAAGTTGATTAGCCTCTTTTTGTTTTTGTTTTTTTAAAGCCTTATTTGGGTTGATTAAATATAAGTCGAAGGCATACTTAAGAGAAGAGATACCACAGGTTTGATGGGAAGCCAGGTCTGTAAAACTGCAAGACTGTCAATTTACAAAAAACCGAAGTCTGCCATGGCTTATATTTTTTTCACTGTGAGAGTGTTAAGTGGAGCATTGAAAACTGTGAATGAACGCCACAAAACAGTGCATCCAGTACTTGAATATCTTTTCCTAAAAAGAATAAAAATAACATATATGTTCTTGAAGATGACTGAAACTTACCATTTCAAATGAATTCTGCATTATTCATAGGCCCCTGAAAATTCTATTTTCCTATGTTGGACATAAGATCTAATAGACGATTTCCTAGAGGTATATACTATCATTCACATATTTTATTTTGATCTCTTGGGAGAGTCCTAATTATTCAACTTTTTGTTTTTCTCTTCCTGAGTTCTGCCTTAGAAAGAGTTAGATTTCATCGACTTTCCAAGTTACAAAGGATCTGCAAGGACATCTAGTCAACTGCCTGCTCACTGTAGGAAACCTCTCTTGATAGTTCTTGTAACAGGAAGTCAACTTCTGCCTGAACACTTCCTATGTAAAAGAATTCACAGTTTATTCCTCTTCCAGGGAGCTCTAATTATTTGTATGCTAATATTTATTGCATCCTACTCTTAGGATTCAATATGTATCAAGTATATTGCAACTTATAGTTTTTTAAACATAGTTTTTATGTAGTTATATTAGATCACAACAATCTTATAAATGCTAAATCCAACGCATTTTCTTTAATCTCCTTGTTGGATTTCTGCAGCATTTTGTACCATTATCCACTTTATCCCTCTTGAAATTCGCTCCTGTTTTGGCTTCTTTAGGTTTCTCTCCTAGTTTTTCTCCTTTCCATATGACGTTTTCTTTTCTGGCTCTATAAGAAAACCCAGTTTTCTTCATCTGGGTACCACTTAAATGTTCTGCAATCTTCCGTCTTGGTCCTTTCTTGTGTCTACATACTCAACCTGAAATGTTTTATCCGTATCTAGAGCTTTGTCATCAATAATCTCAATTATGTCTCCATCCTTGATTTGTCTCCTGAACTCTAGTCCTTTGTATGTCCTGAAATGTTCAATTAGACTCTCTCAGGAGCCTCAAATTCATCATTACTAAACCTGAGGTGTAGCCATTTTCTTTATCAACAGTTTGATAAATTCATTTTCCAGATGAATTTTGGAATTCTCTTCCAGTAGAGCTATGAGCTGGTTTCACTTTTATTAGAACTCTAATCCATTTTTATTGGAGAAGGAAATGGCAACCCATTCCAGTATTCTTGCCTAGAGAATTTCAGGGATGGGGGAACCCGGTGGGCTGCCGTCTATGGGGTCGCACAGAGCCGGACACGACAGAAGCGACTTAGCAGCAGCAGCAGCAATCCATCTTTTATAAGTCTTGATACTGCCTTCACTGTTTCCCTTCCCCATTCCTCCAGCCACCACCTTAGTTCAGGCTCCCCCAGGTCGGCACTGTCTCCCGACTCATCCCCAGCTTCCGGTCTCAGACCTGTTAGCCCATCTCCACACTGCAGCCACCATGCGGGCTCTCTAATAAAATGAAATCTGTGCCCTGGACTGAAACTCTGCAGCTGCTTCTGGGATGAAGCCCCGTGCCCAGCATGGCTGACGAGGAAGCCCTTCACGAAGGACGCCTGTCTCTGTCTCCAGCACCACCCTTCCTCAGCACACACTGGCATCTGCTCATCCCAAGCGCTTCTCATCACCCTGGGTACACTGGCCTCTACATGTGAGCTTGTTTGCTTTGTCAGGAACGTTTCTTGGGTTATGAGAAAGTTCTTCTTTTAAAATACTCATCCCATTGCAGTTTGATCACCTGTATCTTTAATAGCTCTATTACTATTGTCTGAGTTCCTAGAGATAAGCATTAAGAGTAAGTCCCTTTTTCTACATTTTATATCTGGAACACAGAAAAATTTTGAGTTCTATTCTGTTTCTTATTAAATTGAACGTGTAAGTTGCCCTTCTTCTGACATGCTATGATTTTTTTCATGGTCCCTTTCTAATATATAGGCAGAAATTAGCACAATGATGTGTCTCACGTAGTAGAGATTTTAATGGTGCTGTTCATCCACTTGAAGAGGATGTATTTTCCTACCAGTATAGTTCCAGATAATAGTTGCTACATATGAGAGTGCCTTCTGCGTGCCGTATGTGATGGTAAATATTGGAAATAATCCCCTTACTCATCAAGCCAACTCTGTGGGGTAGACAGTGCAATCTCCCTCTCATAGATCAGGAAGCTGAAGCTTAGAGATACCTGTCCAAGCAAAGATCTGGTGAAGCTGGGATTCAGACTGTATCCTTGTGACTCCAAAACCCAGGCTCTTTGTTCTACCAAGTACTGTCTTTGGAATTTTTCAGTATTGTAATTGGTTACTTAAAATTTGTGAGCTTAAAGTCAAATAAAATCCGTCATGACCCCCTTGTCCATTCTATATTTGCATGACTGATCATTTTGGTCTATATGCTAGACTCTACAGTTATACTTATTAAAAAGCATAGTGCTGGCTTTTATTGTTATTGTGGTGGTGGTGACCTAATGATATTGCAGAAAGGGAGGATAGTTTCTTTTGACAAAACTCAGTTTTAGAGAATGCGAGCCACTATAGCTTGGTGACCACTGACCTTTTTTCCCCAAGAGTCTCATGTTATTTGCCCAATAATCCTTGCTGGAATTGATATTAAAGCACTGGCTTTATTTCTTGGAATATAGATCCTTTCTTTCTCTGTGAAAATCAGGGTAGAATGAACCCATCTTTTCTTTTGTGACACTTCTTTACGTCTTCATGAATTTTTAAAAATGATGGTGACACTTTCACTGCTACAGACTCTTTGTGCCATTCGATCACCTGCCTGGTCTGGACACTTGGATTCCTTCTTATGCCTTCTCAGTGTTACAGTGTTAGGCAATATGGGCTAAATGTGGTCCTAAGACCCCCAAGAGGTCAGGCTTTCGTATATGTAGGCAATTAAGTGGCATGTGAATAATTCTACTCTGAAAATACAGTTTAGTGTTTTGAAGGCATTTGAAGAAAGTCTATATAAGATAAAAGCTACATAGGCAGAGACAGGAAAACTCAATATGACCACTCTTTGTGAATATTCAAGGTTTATTGTTTATTTTTTTTAAAACTTGGTTTTTTTCCAAGTTTTAATAATTTGAGGAATGATTTATCATAAAGGTATTCCACCAAGTGGCACATCGAATTTCCTCCAATGAAATGAAATGTCAAGAAGGCTTCACCAGTTTTCAAATGTCATAGCACTGAAGCCACACCATTCTCAAAGAGGCTGGGCAAAGAGATCCCAGATTTGTCACTTCTGAAATATCTAAACTGAAAGTGACTGAAGGAAGAAAGTTTAAAACGTGATTCAAAAGGCATAAGTCCCAAATTATAAAATATTGAGCAGATGTGATAGCAGATAGAAGTGACTGCAAAATGATTCACAATATTGCCATGCAAATGAAAGAGAATGGCTAATTTAATGATGTGTTAGTCACTCAGTCGTGTCTACGACCCCACGGATTTGTGGCCCACCAGGCTCCTCTTTCCATGGAACTCTCCAGGCAAGAATACTAGAGTGGGTTGCCATGCCCTTCTCCAGGGGATCTTCCCAACCCAGGGATTGAACCCAGGTCTCCTGCACTCCAGGCAGATTCTTTACCATCTAAGCCACCAGGGAATCAGAAGGAAGCTACTGCAAAATGATTCATAATGTCACCCTGCAAATGAAAGAGAATGCCTAATTTAATGATGTATTAGTGTCTAACAAGAAGACAAAAACTGCACAATAATTTGAAGTGGGAACATGAAATGTAAGGAATTATAGTGCTTGGGACTTCTCTGGTGGTCCAGTGGCTAAAACTCTGCAATCCCAAGGCAGGGCGCCTGTGTTGGATCCCTGGTCTGGGAACTAGATCAGAACCCACATGCCATAACTAAGACCCAGTGTAGCCAAGTATATAAATTAAAAAAAAAGAGAGAGAGAGAGAATTATCATGCTTGCTTTAACAGCACATATATTAAAACTGGAGTGGCACAGAAAAGATTAGTGTGGTCCCAGTACAAGGATGATATGTAGATTTGTGAAGAGTTCCATAAAAAAAGAATTATTAACAGGGGATTGGAGTCATGGGAGATGCCTCATAAGAAAGGAAAAGACCTTTAAAAGTACAGAAATTTCAGATGATGTAGAGAACAGCCATCACTTCTATTATTGAGATGGAGCATCAGACAAGAGGCCGCCCTCACCCAGACTTGAGATCCAGACTTGGTTGGAAAGGGTGTTTGTGACTCACAGGATGGCAGGCACATCCCCCAAGGTGGCAGGCTGATGGGGTCTCTAGGAATCCACCAGCTGGAGTGCTGGAGAGCAGGACACTGATTTCAAGGCACTGCTGAATTTTGGACTCACTCCAAGCCATCCAAGGCAAGTTCGCCTAGTTGGCGGCCTTCTCGATGAGATCCCTGGAGGAGAGTGTGCAAGGGAAAATCATTATGGGCGCCCACCCATGACCAGGCAGTGGTGAAGCCAGCCCAGGGTGTGGTGCTGGGGGATGCTGTTGGGGCCACTTGGTTCTGGTTACCAAAAGTGCTGGCGAGAGCCCCACCCACTGCAGGAGCCCGTGAGATGAGCCAGGAGACTGGGAGGAGGCCACTCCTTCTCCGTGTCCCTCCAGCACCCTCTGCTGATAAAGTCTCTGATGGGACCAGATGGCAAGGAGAAATATTTATAGTGTCTACCTCCATTATTGCAGGACATACAGAGAGGGTAGATTTGGAGCTGAGAGGCAATAAATTGATAACTGACATAAATGGTATCTGGAAAAAAATCCTTCATTTACGTAAAGACACAAATTCCTAGAATCTAGTGACAGATAATAACTCCATTTTTCCTACTTTCTAATCAACCATAGTGACTTTATTTATTCAACAACACATTTGTTCACATTAGATGCTTAAATAATTCAAAGGTCAGTACATTGTGTAGATTCATAAAGACTGTTATAGTCTCATGAATAATGTTTGTGGAAATTGACTAGAATTACAAAGTACTCCGTTTTGAACTACTCTTTGTTTTGAAGACTTGTAGCTCCATTTTTTTTTCCTTTTTTAAATCTTTTGACTTTTTTGGGTCAAATTCAATAAACCCATTGCTGACTTCAAAGGTGAAAGGATGATCAGATCAAGAGCTTATTTTGTTGAGCTGGGAATGTTTCTGGGCTATCACTTGTAATTTAAAATCCACTAAAATCCAAAGTCTCTATAGTACCAGTTTTGATTTTAAGAGATGAGATGATAGCCATTTCCTCTCTTTGAAATACTTTGAAACTTTATGCTGACACTGGTTATTACCTACAAACTGCGTTTGTGGTGGGAAAATGGAAGTCATTTCTGAAACTATCAGCACGAAGAATGCAATGAAGAAGGTGCCAGGTGGGCAGGCATGACCTGTGGTCTGTTCTGAGCACAGCTTGGTGTGTCTGAGTTGTCAGCCCCCAAGGTAATGTCTGTTATCACCTGGTCATTGAGTACAAGTCTGTGATTGCCCCTGGCAGGCCCTGTGTTTATGTCTGTGTGAAAACAGCTGCCCGAAGCCTATTGTGAGACCTTATTCCACATTTAACCAAAGCATGTCTAATGGAAAACCAGATTACTGGAGAAAATAACTGGGCCACTTTAGCCCAGAAGTTCTCAAACATAGATGATGTGCAGCTCACTTAAAATCACCTGAAAGGCTTCTTCTTAAAAGTTAATTTATTAACTAATTTATTTATTTGGCTGCATCAGGTCTCAGGGGAGGCATGTGGGCTCTTTGGTTGTGGTGCGTGGGCCCAGCAGTTGCAGCGCTCGGGCTCATTTGCGCTAAGGCATGTAGGATCTCTCCGGCCATGGATCGAACCCGTGTTTCCTGCACTGGAAAGTGAACTCTTAACCACGGAACCACCGGGAAGTCCCCTGAAATGCTTCTGAAAATGCCGGTTCTTCAGCCATTTCTGTGATGGACTGAATTGCTCTCTGGGGGTTCTGAGCCCAGGGGCTAAGTGTGCACTGCGAGCAAGGTCTCTAGTGGACTTAACACCCTTCCCGACACTGATACTCGAGAGTCAGGAGTCAAGGTGATGCTCTTTTTCTTCTTCTTCTTCTGATGCTATATTGATCAGGGTCATAGCAAGGCTGGTTAAGTGAAGCCCAAGTATGTCATATTTTATCAGCTCACAGGTAATCGGTGATTTTGCATTCGTCAAGTATAGCAGGTAATAGAAGACAACTTTGGCTACCTTAAATAGAGAAGAAGTTGTTAGAAGGAGATGTGTGAGATAAATTAATAATCAGTTTTCAGTTCAGTTCAGTTGCTCAGTCGTTTCCGACTCTTTGCGACCCCATGAACTGCAGCACGCCAGGCCTCCCTGTCCATCACCAACTCCCGGAGTTTCTCAGACCCAAACTCATGTCTGTAGAGTCGATGATACCTTCCAACTGTCTCATCCTTTGTCATCCCCTTCTCCTCCTGCCCTCAATCTTTCCCAGCATCAGGGTCTTTTCAAATGAGTCAGCTCTTCGCATCAGGTGGCCGAAGTATTGGAGTGGAGTTTCAGCTTCAGCATCAGTCATTCCAATGAAGACCCAGGACTGATCTCCTTTAGGATGGACTGGTTAGATCTCCTTGCCATCCAAGGGACTCTCAAGAGTCTTCTCCAACACCACATTTCAAAACCATCAGTTCTTCAGTGCTCAGCTTTCTCTATAGTCCAACTCTCACATCAACACATGAGTACTGGAAAAACCATAGCCTTGACTAGATAGACCTTTGTTGACAAAGTAATGTCTCTGCTTTTGAATATGCTCTCTAGGTTGGTCATAACTTTCCTTCCAAGGAGTAAGCGTCTTTCAATTTCATCGCTGCAGTCACCATCTGCAGTAATTTTGGGGCCCCCAAAATAAAGTTAGCTACTGTTTCCACTGTCTCCCCATCTATTTGCCATGAAGTGATGGGGCTGGATGCCATGATCTTCGTTTTCTGAATGTTGAGCTTTAAGACAATTTTTTTACTCTCCTTTTTCACTTTCATCAAGAGGCTCGTTAGTTCTTCACTTTCTGCCATAAGGGTGGTGTCATCTGCATATCTGAGGTTGTTGATATTTTTCCTGGCAATCTTGATTCCAGCTTGTGCTCCCTCCAGCTCAGTGTTTCTTATGATATACTCTGCATATAAGTTAAATAAGCAGGGTGACATTATACAGCCTTGACGTACTCCTTTTCCTATTTGGAACTAGTCTGTTGTTCCATGTCCAGTTCTAACTGTTGCTTCCTGACCTGTATACAGATTTCTCAGGAGGCAGGTCAGGTGGTCACCTCTCTCAGAATTTTCCACAGTTTATTGTGATCCACACAGTCAAAGGCTTTGGCATAGTCAATAACGCAGAAATAGATGTTTTTCTGGAACTCTCTTGCTTTTTTGATGATCCAGCAGATGTTGGCAATTTGATCTCTGGTTCCTCTGCCTTTTCTAAAACCAGCTTGAACATCTGGAAGTTCACAGTTCACATATTGCTGAAGCCTGGCTTGGAGAATTTTGAGCATTACTTTACTAGCGTGTGAGATGAGTGCAATTGTGCGGTAGTTTGAGCATTCTTTGACATTGCGTTTCTTTGGGATTGGAATGCAAGCTGACCTTTTCCAGTCCTGTGGCCACTGCTGAGTTTTCCCGAATTTGCTGGCATATTGAGTGCAGCACTTTCACAGCATCATCTTTTAGGATTTGAAATAGCTCAACTGGAATTCCATCACCTGCACTAGCTTTGTTCGTAGTGATGCTTCCTAAGGCCCACTTGACTTCGCATTCCAGGATGTCTGGCTCTAGGTGAGTGATCACACCAGAAGGACAAATGAGGGCACCTCTGGGTGTTTGCGTGTCAGACACTATAACTAATGCTTAGTTAGACTGCGTTGGGTCAACTTCTAACTTAATTGTGTTTATTCTTGATCTTGTGCTCATCCCGTATCCAGAGGAAATAGCACTCTCTGGGTACACCAACAGAGAAGAAAATTTCCCAATTAGCTGTACTGAAAGTAAGGCAGGATGGATGTCTAATCTATCAGATTCTGATGTTACCAATGTTAGACATATATGATGACTCAGAGAAACTAGCTGAGAGTTGAACTGCAGTCTAAGATTAATTAATAGCTTTCAAACTTTCTTCCTTTTCAGCCTGAATATGCCAATATTTGCTTTTGGTACATTCCACCAAGCCTCAGACAGATGGAAGAAGGACCTGAATTCTGGGCAAAACTTCATTTGGTGAGTAATAAGCACATCACATCTTTCCTTCCGATGAAATAGATCCAGTGCCTGTTGTCTATTGAGCCTGTAAATAATTCCAGACTGGCAAGACCTTCTTGAACTTCTAGAGAGGTGGTATATTAAAAGCTAAGCACACACCAAACAGTTGTAAGCATTGTTTACATTTGACCAGCCAACACACTTGACACACACATACAAATTCAAAATGATTGTGCTGTTTGCAAAATGGTTGTAGAATTTATACGAAGTTCTAATTCTCGGTGCGCTTCAGAGCATGTGGTCTGGCAATGGCTAATGTCATACGGTGAATGGCTTCTTTCTTCATCTCCACTGGTGCTTATCTGTGACTGTTTGCATCACCTCACTAGAAGGTAACCTTAAAGTCTAAATCTGCTCCCCTTTGTGAATGTGAGACCTTCTGTTCTTTCTGTCAACAAAGACCCTGCATCTTTTGCCCAAGGGACTAACGTGATAAAAAGAAAGAAATGCCAGCAATGAATGTCAGCTCACCATCGAACTGAATATGCTGCAGGGAGCCTTCATGCACAGCTGGGGGAGGGCTGGCTGTCCAGAGTGAGGGGGAGGCCTCGGGTGCTGGGGACTTCTTGTGTCCCTCCTGCACCTCCCCCAGCATGGCCCTGCCAGGGAGCATCCTCCTCCTAACCCACGTTTCCCAAGAACTCTGAGGTCTCCCAAGTCGACCTTCCGTGACCACACCTCCCCGCTGCATGGACAGAGTGCAGATTGAACTGAATGAGCATCCTCTGAGCACTCTGTGCCCGTCATGGAAAGGGCAAGTTCTTGGGTCCCATCACGTCAGGAGCCCTGTATCCCCTGCCTGCTCCCTCTCCAGCACGGTGCGCTAGCTATATGGGCCTGGCAGTAACTGCTACTATTTGCAAGCCCCTCTCCACCCTCAGTGGGGAAATAAATGATAGTTTTAACAGCTTCGATAGATGGTATCCCTTCTCCTTGCCCTTTAGAAGAAAAGGGAGAACTTTCCAATCAGGTGCTTGCTATGCCCGGCCCGGGAGATACACACATAAGGGACTTGGTCCCCGTCCTGGGAATCTTGTATTCTAGGAGACAGATGAGTAAAGAGATCATCACAAGGGAACTCCTGGGTGCCTAGATGGAGAGAAACCCTGTAAAGGCAGAGAGAAAGGGATCACCCTAGTGTGTGTGACAGAAGATCGGAATCTTGAATAGTAAGTAGCTGCCAGTCAGGCGGATTGCAGGAAGAATCACAGCATGATGGCCCAGAGGCTTGAGAGAGGAGGGCGTGGTGGAAAACCAACAGAACGGGGTGAGGGCAGTGCGGAGGGTAGGATGGGAGCAGCAGGTGAGTGACATGCGCAGATGGAGGCCCGTCTCCCACGAGATGCTTGGAATTTGTGCCTAGTTGGGTGGAGGTGGGACAATCATGACCTTTAAGCCATAGCCACCTGGATCCTTACCTGCAGCATCTTCTTTTGCCTTGGGTCACTTTCTGTTTATTCGTGGCTGATTTAGTCTCCTGCAAGGTAGCACAGTACATACCCAATATATAAATACTCTACCTCTCCTTGAACCTGCGATCAGGTAGCAGAGACAGGGAGAGATGGACAGAGTTACCAGTGCCTTTGCCTAGACAAGCCCTCCATGGGCCATTTCAGGGAGGGTCTGGCTTGCCTTTCATACGTCACACAGTGCAAATGAGAAAGTACTAAAGAATACATTTCAGACAGTAAGTGACTCAAAAAGAAACAAGAGCTTAATAGTGTGAGAATTTAATTGTGATATTTCCAGGGACATAGTTTGCTTTGATGGAATGCATCAGGCATTGTTTGGCGATGTGGGGGATAATTGCTAACAGCTGAGAAAAATATGGTGGCCATTTTCTCTTTCTGATTGTTAAGAAAAGCACACGAGAAGGTGATGTTCATCTTTTATGGACCATTGCACGAACATGGATCAGGACAACTAAATAGTCCCTTTTATGTTTGGGGATACTGTGGCCTCACTCTTCCTTTGTTTAAAGAAGTATTTATATGACCTAATCTCAGAAATTTTGAAAGTTAAAGTTAAAATATATATATATATATATATATAAGTTAAAATCAGATAAATCAGCAAATAATGCAGTTTTAATCTTAACTGGAAATTGAATATGAATTGGGACCATCTCTTCTCCCTGCAGTTTTCACCAGCATTTGTGCTCTCGTGATTAACATCTGTGAATCTCCATCCTTTCATTTTGGAAAATGGTTTTCTGCCAGTTAGAGCCTTGGGGCCCTTGCCCAGTCTAGTATCATCCGATTTTAATTGTTCTGGTTTCTTCTGATTCATATGTTGCAGGTGAATCATCATGGGTGCCGAGTCTAACTTGGTGTGGATGCGTGTGCGTGAATTTGGCAAGGCAGGGAGGCATATGTATCTATTGATGATCTATGCGATTCTACGCTTACTGTAGTATGAGAATGCAAGCGTGTGATTTATAACCTAGAGTGTACTTAAAGCACACTTGAAATTTGTTTTGGGGTTTATCTTGGTTGAAGAATCACAAACAAATAAATAAACTGAATAAGGCTTTGTCCGCCCACATCAGACTCGTGTCAGATGGAGCTATCAGGGTTCAGAATCAATGGTGTGAGAGGTCTTCCCTCTGGCAGGAGGAGGGGAGGAAGATTGTTTGATAATGAATCTGGAGTTTGAGTGTGTCAGTGTGTAAGAGTGTGTGTGTGTGTGTGCTCATGTGCACATGTGAGACTTGAGAACACAGTCACTCTCCTGCTGCTGTGACAGCCCCTCTGACCCTGCGCATCCACTGAGTCCCAGACTCCTTTTAAGTTGTCCTCCGTTAGAGCTATTCTTTTTTTTTTTTTTTTTCTTCAGGCATTGCAGCCTTCTAGGTCTTCATCAGTTCCCCAAGCAGATTGTTCTTGCATCTTTTCTGGTCTCTGTCTCCCTGTTTATTTTTTTCTTCTCTCCACACAGTCATACCTGCTGCCCTGTTTTATCTTCTCATTTTCCTCCTGAAGGTCTCTCTGAATGCTTTCCTTGTTCTTCTTGTCATAGCTTTCCACCCGATTGACCACCAACTACTGTTTAGAATAAATTCTGTTGATGTTCTCTTTATTCTCTGAAGATGAAACCAATAGAAAATAAGGCCTGCTGCTGCTAAGTCACTTCAGTCGTGTCCGACTCTGAGACCCCATAGACGGCAGCTTACCAGGCTCCGCCCCTGGGATTCTCTAGGCAAGAACACTGGAGTGGGTTGCCATTTCCTTCTCCAATGTATGAAAGTGAAAAGTGAAAGTGAAGTAGCTCAGTCCTGTCCAACTCTTAGTGACCCATGGACTGCAGCCCACCAGGCTCCTCCGTCCATGGGATTTTCCAGGCAAGAGTACTGGAGTGGGGTTCCATTGTCTTCTCCGGAAAATAAGGTCTACCTACATGGAATTTTGTAAAAGGTAGCAGAAGGTGTTACTGGTCATATGAAGGAATAATAATCTTTAAAGATTTGTATTTTATTACATAAATATTTGGCACAACAATATTAGAAGACTCAAGGAAGTGATAAGATCTTTACATATCCTCTTAGTTGTTGCTGATGCAAATAGTAGGAACGGGGTGATGATATTAGACACATAATTTTCTTTTTTCTTTTTTTAATTTTTACTTTTTGGCTGGGCTGTGTGGCATGTGGGATCTTAGTTTCCTGATCAGGGATTCAGCCCATGCCTGCTGCCCTGGAAGCACAGAGTCTCAACCACTGGGCCACTGGGGAAGGCCCCATAATTTTCAAAACAAGACACACAACTCTTGGTAAAGCATTGAAGAAAACGTTTCCCCATGATTTACATGATAGCAGAAAACTTAGTGTTTTTTAAAACGGGCATAGAATAGTTTGCATTTGCTTGTGAAACAGGTCCTGGTAACCATGATCAGGCTCCTGGGCTCCTACATTTCCAGCAGGACGTTTGAAAGTCCTGCAGGATGTGTGGCAGCTCTTTCTGGCTCAGGACCGCTCTGTACACAGCAGGGCAGTTGGCATCTGGGTGCCCAAACTACTGAACACCAGTGGCAACCCCCAAACATCAAGAAAACCAAAAGCATCTGCCTGACTTCCCAGAATATTCCCTGGAGGTGTAGTGCCGTTCCCCTGAGAATGACTAATCCACAGGATACAATCTAGTCCATTCTGCTTGGCATCCAAAGGTCTGGCATTAAAATAGCAAGACATTTTTTAAAACTTCAATATTCAGCTATAGGGAATTGGTTCAAATATAGTATGCAATTTATATGCAAATTTGTAGTGTATAGACTATTAAAATTTTGTTCCAGAATAACATATTCATAATTTGTTATTAACTGGAAAGATAAGTTATAGAACAGTCACTATAGCATGATGTGGGCGAAGGCAATGGCACCCCACTCCAGTACTCTTGCCTGAAAAATCCCATGGACGGAGGAGCCTGGTAGGCTGCAGTCCATGGGGTCGCTAGAGTCGGACACGACTGACTGACTTAACTTTCACTTTTCACTTTCGTGCATTGGAGAAGGAAATGGCAACCCACCCTAGTATTCTTGCCTGGAGAATCCCAGGGACGGGGGAGCCTGGTGGGCTGCCGTCTACGTGGTCACACAGAGTCGGACACGACTGAAGCGACTTAGCAGCAGCAGCAGCAGCATGATGCGAATTTTGAAAAATTACTGTCTGTGTGTGTGTGCTCAATCACTCAGTCGTGTCTGACTCTTTGCAACCCCCATGGATTGTAGCCCACCAGGCTCCTCAATCCATGGAGTTTTCCAGGTGAGAATACTTGAATGGGTTGACATTTATTCCTCCAGGGGATCTTCCTGACCCAGGAATCAAACTTGCGTCTCCTGCTTTGGCAGGTGGATTCTTTACCACTAGTGCCACCTGGAAAGCCCATAGTTTGTATAGATGTGGATGTTCATGTACATATGAAATATTGTTTATGTGGTTAGGAAAGTGACAGACAATAGACACCAAACTATTTTAGACAGAGTTACAGGTGATTTTCCCCTTTCTTTTCTATTCCTCTGTAATATCTTAATTTCCATAATCAATATATACTGCTTTTCTGAAGGTGATAGGAATGACAGCAGCAATAATAGTAAACCAAAATACAGACCCAGTGAAGGCCCAGAGTTTCTTGAGTGTTATCCAGACAGAGGCTATCCAAGTTTTGACCACCATCTTGTAACAGTTAGAAAAAAATTTTTAATTGAGTATCATGAGAAACGCTGGACTACAGGAAACACAAGCTAGATAAGCAGATGGCACCACCCTTATGGCAGAAAGTGAAGAGGAGCTAAAAAGCCTCTGGATGAAAGAGGAGAGTGAAAAAGTTCGCTTAAAGCTCAACATTCAGAAAACGAAGATCATGGCATCTGGTCCCATCACTTCATGGGAAATCAGTGGGGAAACAGTAGAAACAGTGTCAGACTTTATTTTTGGGGGCTCCAAAATCACTGCAGATGGTGACTGCAGCCATGAAATTAGAAGACGCTTACTCCTTGGAAGAAAAGTTATGACCAACCTAGATGGCATATTCAAAAGCAGAGACATTACTTGCCAACAAAGGTCCGTCTAGTCAAGGCTATGGTTTTTCCTGTGGTCATGTATGGATGTGAGAGTTGGACTGTGAAGAAGGCTGAATTAATGGTTCTGAACTGTGGTGTTGGAGAAGAGTCTTGAGAGTCCCTTGGACTGCAAGGAGATCCAACCAGTCCATTCTGAAGGAGATCAGCTCTGGGATTTCTTTGGAAGGAATGATGCTAAAGCTGAAACTCCAGTACTTTGGCCAGCTCATGCTAAGAGTTGACTCATTGGAAAAGACTGTGATGCTGGGAGGGATTGGGGGCAGGAGGAGAAGGGGATGACAGAGGATGAGATGGCTGGATGGCATCACGGACTCAATGGATGTGAGTCTGAGTGAACTCCGAGAGTTGGTGATGGACAGGGGGCCTGGTGTGCTGCGATTCATGGGGTCGCAAAGAGTCGGACATGACTGAGCGGCTGAACTGCACTGAACCTCAATATGTGTTAGTTGTTTTTAAATTGTCTACATGTATTAATTTTTAAAAATTTCCTTTTATTTATTTGGCCACATCAGGTCTTAGTTGCAGCACTCGAGATCTTCTGGCACGTGGGCTCTCTAGTTTGGAATGAGGGCTTAATTAGTCTGTGGCATGTGGCATCTTAGTTCCCGACCAGGGATCAGACCCACATCCCCTGCATTGCAAGGTGGCCTACCAGGAAAGTTCCCTACATGTATTCATTTTAAAAATGGTATGTACATTTAAACAATACACGAAATAAGTATTGGGCTTCCCTTGTGGCTTTGCTGGTAAAGAATCCACCTGCAAGGAGGGAGACCAGGGTTCCATCCCTGGGTTGGGAAGATCCCCTGGAAAAGGGAAGGGTTACCCACTCCAGTATTCTGGCCTGAAGAATTCCATGGACTGTATAGTCCATGGGGCCACAAAGAGTCAGACACAACTGAGTGACTTTCACAATTGTCAGAGAACAAACAAGTGTTTTTAGGAGTGGATTTAAAATGTTTAATTACTCAGAAATGCTCTAATCTTGTCTTCTTATGCCAAAGGAATTGTCTTGTTTGGAGACCATGACTGTACCATAGTCAATCAATTAGTTTGCAAACATTTGAGTTCCCTTCCCACTTCTCTTTTTTTCCTCTCATCTCCTTGCTGAAACACCCACTATCTGCACTGATTTCAGGTTCAGAGACAGTGCCCCTAGGTCCAGAGCGACAGCTTTAGCAGGCCTCCCAGGGCTTCTAAAGGCAGCCTGCTCTGTGGTCAAGAACCCATCACTTCCTAAGGCGACTTTCTTCTCACTCAGTGACTAGGTGGGAGGGGCAGGGGAGCTGGGGAGACGGAACAGAGATAAAGCTGCAGCCGTAAGGCCCAGGGAGTGTAACTGAAGCTTTGTCAGCTTGTCTCATTTCATCATCACTCAGTATTCTGATGCAGAAGGCTTCCTCTTCTGTCGCAGTCTCTTCAACAGCTCTGCATTCCACCACCACAATTTACATTCTTAAAAGTAATCAATAAAGTGTTTTTTGTAATCAGGCATGGTCATTTCAACATTTTTTTCATTCACAGACCTGCAGATTTGTGACTAATGTTGGACATTTATAACAGGCTCCTTTCTCCTCAACAATCAGTCAGATCAGTCGTTCAGTTGTGTCCTACTCCTTGTGACCCCATGAACCACAGCACGCCAGGCCTCCCTGTCCATCACCAACCCCCAGAGTCCACCCAAACTAATGTCCATTGAGTTGGTGATACCATCCAACCATCTCATCCTCTGTTGTCCCCTTCTCCTCCTGTCCTCAATCTTTCCCAGCATCAGGATCTTTTTCAAATGAGTCAGTACTTCACATCAGGTGGCCGAAGTACTGGAGTTTCACCTTCAACATCAGTCCTTCCAATGAACACCCAGGACTGATTGATCTCCTTTAGGACGGACTGTCCAAGGGACTTTCAAGAGTCTACTCCAACACCACAGTTTAAAAGCTGTGACCAATTCTTCGGTGGTCAGCTTTCTTTAGAGTCCAACTCTCACATCCATACATGGCTACTGGAAAAACTATAGCCTTGACTAGACGGACCTTTGTTGACAAAGTAATGTCTCTGCTTTTCAATATGCTGTCTAGTTTGGTCATAACTTTCCTTCCAAGGAGTAGCATCTTTTCATTTCATGGCTACAATCACCATCTGCAGTGATTTTGGAGCCCAGAAAAATAAAGTCAGCCACTGTTGCCACTGTTTCCCTATATATTTGCCATGAAGTGATGGGACTGGATGCCATGATCTTAGTTTTCTGAATGTTGGGCTTTAAGTGAACTTTTTCACTCTCCAGTTTCATTTTCATCAGGAGGCTTTTTAGCTCCTCTTCACTTTCTGCCATAAGGGTGGTGTCATCTGCATATCTGAGGTTATTGATATTTCTCCCAGCAATCCTGATTCCAGCTTGTGCTTCATCCAGCCCAGCATTTCTCATGATGTACTCTGCATATAAGTTAAATAAGCAGGGTGACAATATACAGCCTTGACGTACTCCTTTTCTTATTTGGAACTAGTCTGTGACCTGTATACAGGTTTCCCAAGAGGCAGGTCAGGTGGTCTGATATTCCCATTTCTTTCAGAATTTTCCACAGTTTATTGTGATCCACACAGTCAAAGGCTTTGGCATAGTCAATAAAGCAGAAGTAGATGTTTTTCTGGAACTCTCTTGCTTTTTCAGTGATCCAGCGGATGTTGGCAATTTGATTTCTGGTTGAGGACTAAATCGTTTAGAACCTGCTTGATGGGTTTGTTGTTTTATTGGTAATTTGGTGGTATAACTTGATACGGCACTCTGGGTATCTTTGGAGGGAATCTCCTGTTCTTCCTGGTGGGTTTCCGATGAACAGTGTTTGAGACAATGAACACCGGGGAGGGTCGTGTGCTTGCCAGGATACCCACTCCCGGGTCCTGGCAGGGGAGGGCCTCAGTGCGCTGGCTGCGCTTCACTTGTTTCCTCTGGGTGTGCATTCACATGAGTGCATATGAGTCCGGACACATTTTGAAGTCTTCTGTGTATTTTGAGGACTTGATTTTTATTTTCTTTTCCTCATCATCTGTGACATTGGCTTATCAACCACTCATTTTTTGACTGTGAACTAAAAACCCTGTTTCTTTAAAAGCATGGCATTGTTCGTTTTTTTTTTTTCAAACATGAGTTTCTTTTTAACCCTGTGATATAGAAATTATAACATCTTCAAAAATCCTGTTTGCTAGTGGATATCTTTCATTTTAAAGCCAAACTTTAAAAATCATATTTAAGAATATTCTACTATAGAAGGAAGAAGAAAATGGCAACACACTCCAGTATTCTTGCCTGGAGAATCTCAGGGACAGAGGAGCCTGGTGGGCTGCCACCTATGGGGTCGCACAGAGTTGGACACGACTGAAGCGACTTAGCAGCAGCAGCAGCTAATATGGAAGTGTCTTGAAAAGAAAGTGAAAGTCGCTCAGTTGTGTCCGACTCTGCGACCCCATGGACTATACTGTCCATGGGATTCTCCAGGCCAGAATACTGGAGTGGGTAGCCTTTCCCTTCTCCAAGGGATCTTTCTAATCCAAGGATCAAACCGAGGTCTCCCACACTGCAGGTGGATTCTTTACCAGCTGAGCCACCAGGGAAGCCCAGGAATACTGGAGTGGGTGGCCTGTCCCTTCTCCAGCAGATCTCCCCGACCCAGGAATCGAACTAGGGTCTCCTGCATTACAGGCGCATTCTTTACCAACTGAGCCACAAGGGAAGCCCAAAATATTTCTAAATGTAACTTGAGATGCTGTCCTTCTAATGATGGCTGGGATGTCAATTTTGAAAATACTCTATCATGTCTTGCCTGCGTGCCTGCTTAGTTGCTCACTCATGTCTGAGTATTTGCGACCCTTTGGATTATAGACCACCAGGCTCCTCTGTCCATGGAATTTTCCAGGCAAGAACACTGGAGCAGGATGCCATTTCCTCCTCCAGGAGATTTTCCTGGCCCTGGCTTCAGGCTTTTAGCTTGCAACTCTTCCCTAAATCCACTACTACCCGATGCCAGGTTTCCGTGTGTGCGTCACCAGAAGCTCCTTGAGATGAGGCTGTGCCCTGCCCTTGTCTTTGCTTCCCCAGGGCAGCTAATCTGATGGCCAGTCCCGGCCTGCCATCAACTCTGAGTGATAGTTGAGTTCTGTGTCATCTGCCAGAAAAAGGAAATTCACTGTCCCATGCTGTTGGACTTGTGAGCGGGGGTTTTAAGAGCTGTGGTCCCGTGGGCAGTGTGGCAGCACCCTTAGGATATACGTGTGTTTGCTACGGTTGTGTTTTCAGCCTTCCCTGTCCTGAGGACTAGACCTGGCCTCCGGACTCCACGCTTCTCTTGAGGCTTCTGTAGTTTTGAAGACATTTGTCTTCCTAGATTTTCTGCAAGCTTCAGCTGGCCAGAGACAAAACCCTCAAGAGGAAGGTGAGGAGTGTGGAGGCAGAGGGGCAGGCACAGTGAAGAGCAGAGAGGGGCATGGCATGCTGGAGATTAGGACTCTGCAGAGAAGGATGCCTTGATCCCCAGCTTCCCTCCTCTGAGTGCGCTAACGAGGTACGTGTGTGTGTGTGTGTGTGTGTGTGTGTGTGTGTTTGAGGTGGCTGTCTGCCCATTCCTAAAAAAATCACAGCCTATGGGGGAATCATGTTGGTTCAGACCATAAGCCTTTCACATACTGAAGTGAAAGTGAAGTCGCTCAGTCGTGTCCAACTTTTTGCGACCCCATGGACTGTAGCCTATCAGGCTCCTCCGTTCATGGGATTTTCCAGGCAAGAGTGCTGGAGTGGATTGCCATTTCCTTCTCCGGGGTATCTTCCCAACCCAAGAATCGAACCCAGGTCTCCCACATCGCGGGCAGACGCTTTACCGTCTAAGCCACCAGGAAGTCCAAACCAAAGACCAAATGTTAGCCCTGACTGGGACTCCCCCAAGAATCTCTGCTGGACCCTGTGAGGCTGCGGGAGCCATGATGATGACCGAATTGACTTTTAACCTGAACTAGTAGGAGGACAGCTTGAGGTTGGATTTAATTTTATTTAAAGGATGTAAAGCACTGTGACATTTCTTGTACATCTGAGCGAAATTCATACCCACTACACACCCATTAAGGAGATTGCTCTGGACTTGATGCAGTATTTATTGTTGCAAAACAACGAATGGCCCCTGAGCTGAAAGAAAAATAGATACATATTTTTTGCAAGGTCTGTTTGAAGTCCCTTTGCCAGTACCAAACTTGCCCCCTGGTGGCACTTCTGTGCATTTTTCCTTTCCTAGCTGGGAAGTGACTCTAAAAGCTGGCTGTTATAAAAGGTTACAGAATTATAGCACCGCTGATATCAAGGGCACAGGGTCCTGCCAAATCAAGAACAGCTTACCTAGGTGAGGGATTCTCCAATAATAAAGTTGACCTTGAGCCTTCACTTCAAGCATGTGCCGGTAGCTCTCCGTCTTCCCGTCTGTGCTTACCTTGGCAGACATCTGCTGTCTGGACTTGAGGCCCCCTGCATCTTACCACGCACTCCCCGCTCCTCTGCTCCCAGCCTTCCTCTCCTTGCTTCTCTCTCTCTTTCTCACATAGTCCTTCTTCTTTTTCTCTAACATATTGCTCCCTCCAATGGTACGCTCATCCAGGCTCTAATAACCTTGAAGGAAATCATTTTATGATTTGATCTTCATACTGTTTCCCTCTCAGGATAGCTACCTGTCTCTCTCCATCCTTTTGGACTGAAATTCTGAACAGCTTAAAGTGTCTCACCTTGTTTAATAGTGTATGTCGTAGTTTATAAAACCATTCCCATAATCTGTGCTGTTCAGGTGGTTTACAGCATTTCCCCCTTGTGAGCGATAATGAATGACCATCTCCAGGCTCAGTCCACTTTTGCTTTTATTATTTCCGGAAGATAAAAGGGCTCAGTATGTAATTGCTGATTGTGGAAATCACTGTGGTTTGGAGCCTGCCTCCAGCTGTGTGTTGTGATGCTGAGTTTTAAGAAAGTCGCACCCACCAGTAAGCAGCCAGTTCTCAACCTTCCATCCAAGCGCAGCAGCCCTGTGTGTTGTCTGCTTGGGGGAATGTTACTTAGGAAGGTAAAAACTCCCATCTTAAGCTTGTTTTCCTTTTATTGTATTAATCGTTGGTGGACTGAGCCATTTTCTATTTTTTCTTTACCTATGGTGCTTCTCTGTGTATCCATTATTTTTTCCTTATATTACATATTTATATTTGGAGGTCCGATGTTTTCCTTATAAATTTGGATGAGGGTATATAGCGTTTCAGTTTAAAAGCCCTTTTTGTCAGATGGAATGCAAATAATGCCTCAGTATAATGTCCTTTTTATTTTAGTCCTGCTGTTTTCTCATTGTACAGAAGTTTTAAATTTTTATGTATTCAAATCTGTCAGTCCTTCCCTTCATGATTTATTCCACTGCTTCAAAGCTGAAGTTACTGTTCTTTCCCAAATCTGATAAATATTCTATTCCATCTCCTGCTGGTTTTTTTGTCATTCAATTTTTTTTAATTTGTATTTAACTCCTTAATCCATGCAGAGGCTATTTTTGTGTACAGTATAAAGTATATATCTAACCTGGTCAGTTCCCCAAATTATTATCTAGTTATTTCAATTTGATTTATTAAATAATTCTTTCTAGCACTTTTTGTTATGGGAAGCTTGTGTTATCATGTGTCATACTTTTTTAAAAACAATTTTTCTATTTCTGGATCTTCCAATCTGTTCTATTGATCTGTGTTTCTGTTTTTGTTCCAGGAACAAAAGGTTTTAAATGGTGTTGCTTTATAATGAGTTCTCAAGGCTGCTAAAATGCTACCCTTCTGGATGTTTTAAAAAAAACAGTTTTTAATATAATATTTAAAACTTTGTGTACCTCTCATATAGCTTTTTTTTGTTCAGTTAAAAAGATATCATGTTAAGATTTTTATTGGAGATAAAATCACCGGATCTGGAGTTAAATAAATAACACCCTTGTTGCCCACTGGCTGTATAACCACAGACAAGCTACTTAAAGTCCCTGTACTTCCTCTTTCAATAGCATGGGGATAATAAAAAGCACATACCATAAGGGGTTTTGATAGGGTTGCCATAACTCAGGTACAGTGTCTGGCACAGTCAGTGTTCATTAAATACTACTTTTCCTTATTATTAATCTTGTTTCCCCATGTTTGAAGGGCTATATGAGCCTTAAACACTTTCTTCATGTCTTTTTCTTGTATCCTTCCAGATTACCTTCAATACCATTATAACGGTGAACTTTGTAAAATACAACCCTGATCATGTCACTGCTTAGATTTCCCTTCATCCCAGAGGAGAGAGTCCACAGTCATTCAGAACCTGTGGAGATCTGATTTAATTCAGATCCTGCTCACCATCTTCACGTGCGATCTCCTCCTCGAGGCTCCAGAGGTACCATACCTGTTTCCTTCTCTGAAGGAACATGGCTATGACCCAGTCTTCTAGCCTCAATGTAGCTTTCAGCCTAGTGTATAGGGAATCTGGAGGTCTGAGTCAACCTCCAGTTAGGCTGTCAAACCCCAGCTTGCCCTGAGAGCACTCCCTGAGTGTGCTCAAGCCCTTTAGTTGAGCATGAGTACCCTTCCACATGGGGCTTCCTTGGTGGCTCAGTCGGTGAAGAGTTGGAGACGCACATTTGATCCCTGGGTCAAGAAGATCCCCTGGAGAAGGGAATGGCAACCCACTCCAGTATTCTTGGCTGGTGACAGTCCATGGGGTTGCACGAGTCGGACATGATTTAGCAACTAACCCACCACTACCACCCTTTCCAAACACTCCTGTGATGTCTTTGCTACCCTGCCTTGGCAGTTACTGTGAGACAGCAACATTTAGGGCAGGGAGTGGAAAAGATAGCAATGAGGCAGGGAAGAGGAGAGTGGGCGATCAGGAGCCCCCTGTTGGAGGAAACAGCTGATGGACTTTAGCACAAGGAGGGAAGAAGCACTGATACTCCTTGTGATCAGCAAAGATTCACTTATTTGTGTTGATGACACTGTTGATGGAAACGGAGATGAAGAAAGCGGCGGGATATCCCACTGGGTTTAGCCATATTCGAGCTTTCACATCTTATGCCAGGCTAGTATAGAGCTCAGCCCAAAGCAAAAATACAGAGCCCTTTGTTCCAAAATTATCAGAAATTTCAAGATAGTGACAGCAGAGCCTTAAAGCAAGCACGAGGCTCTTCCACACCCAGGAAGCTGCACACTTGTGAACCCGTCCTAGTGATCACCTACACTCATACGGTGTCTTCAATAAGAGGGCGTTTGCTAGTGTTACTCCTTTGCGTTTCCTCACAGTGCTGCTAGCATGCACCAGATGCTCAATAAATCAATGAGTCGCTGAGTAGGAACCTGGCCTAAGAGGTTGCCCTGTGGGTGGTTGGCTCACATGCTTATAGTGGTTTCCTAGAGACATTAGTTGTTTTTATCTTTCTTGCCCATCAGCTCATCCATAGACATTTTAAAACCTGTGACTGCTTATTCTCAACTGATGTGGTTGGTCCAGAGTGAAGCTCTGGGATCGTCTGTTCTATCTGGCTTCTGACATGCAGGAAGGTCTGGGAAGCATCACACCTCACGAATGATCTGTGTGGGGGATTCTTGGGACGAGGGCAGCTTGCTAAGGAAGACACTTGGGAATCGGAGGAGGCCAATCTTCTGTCTCCATGGGAATCCAGCAGGCTGGTCTTGTGGCTGTCTAGTTGTCTTCTGTTGGCCAAATTATCATTAGTTCAGAGTGCAAAAAAAAAAAAAAAAAAAGTTTTTGGAAATCATAATGTTTAAAGTGTGACATCAGATGGCTCTCTTAATTTTAGTTCAGACTTTTCCTACTATCTCTCTTTGAATCATGCTCTGCTTCCTATGGAAATATCCCCTTATCTAGGTCTTAAAAATGATAGCACCCCACTGTTTGGGGAAGGGGCAGGGGTAATTCAAATGCTAGAAATACAGCAGCAGAGCTTGCTTTAGTTGATTGGAATGCCTCCTGTCTGACTCAGAATGGAGGCTTTCAGCCTACAGCCTGGGGGAGCTGCTTTTCCAGGTGGTATTATAGTGGACCAGAATCTTGAAGGTAGTGAATTGGGTCTTCCTCATATCTTTCATGTGCGTTAACAATGCTTCAGTGTAAAAAGACAATCAGGGAGTCAGAATTTACTTTGGAATCTGCCCATTCATTCAAAAAGTATATCTAGCACCTACCATGGAGAAGGCAATGGCACCCTGCTCCAGTACTCTTGCCTGGAGAATCCCATGGATGGAGGAGCCTGGTAGGCCGCAGTCCATGGGGTCACACAGAGTCGGACACAACTGAAGCGACTTAGCAGCAGCAGCACCTACCACTCGGCAGATTCTCTTCTAGGTGCTTAGAGTGCATCTCTGTTGTTGAGTAATTTCTCTAATACAGTGTTGATCAGAGCTTGGAAACATAACTAGAGGCTAAGTTTTTATGAAGGATAACAGGAAAGGTTTTAAAAATTAAAACTGAATCACCCCTCAGTTTTTACAAATAAAGGTTTAGCTTGGTTTTTAGTTTATAAGGCAGTGGTCCTGCAGTTCTGCCCTTCTGACAGGCATACATTACATTGTAAGTATAATCTAACATAAATTTTACAAAGCTGAATTATGATTTCTATTATACTCTGAACACCAGAATCTATCAGCTCATGTCTTGGAAACTATTTTCCAAGATAGATACTGTGTATCTTCTTATAGTCTGAACAAAGAAAATAACTTGAATCTAAAATCTTATACTATAAATCTATTAAAAGATTTTCCCCCTTTCATATCTTCAGTTATTACTTAAGATAACTAAATTTTGAAAATTTCGTAAAGCAGTTTATTTATGTTTTGGTATGAAGTTTAAATATAAAATGGCTCCATATGTAAAATGCAAACTTACATCTTTGTAAAATACTATTATTAAAATTTTCTATGCTATTAGCATAAAATTCATATTAAATTTTATGGCCTGAGAGCCTCATTCAGATATTTAAAGTTAGACAATGAGAACACCTTATGATATTTTGGTTCTTTTTGTTGCAAAGAAAAATATCAATGGAAAGATAGTTTCTTTTGTATTACAAAGCCATATTTTCTAAATTTAGATTGCCATATTCTACAGCATTTCAAAAAAAGATATTTTCTGATACTTGTACATTTTTCACTTTGTAGATATATTAACTTTGTTACATAATTTTAAAATTTCTAGTCAAAAGCTGACTAAAAATTGTATATGTATATATACATATAAAGGACTCTTCCCCAGTAGCTCAGTGATAAAGAATCCACCTGCAGTGCAGGAGATGTGGGTTCTATCTCTGGACCGGGAAGATCCCTGGAGGAGGGTATGGCACCTCACTCCAGTATTCTTACCTGGAGAATCCCATGGACAGAGGAGCCTAATAGGCTAAAGTCCATAGAGTTGTAAAGAGTTGGACACCTACTGAGCAACTTAGCACACACGCATACACATAAACACCCATATGAATATACATATACAGACACAGATATATGTGTATAATATATATATATTTATATATAATTTTAATGTGTGTATATACATATGCATACTTAGATTTTTAATAGAAGTCAAACGGTGGAAAGCATGTTTAAAAACCATTTATGAACATATTTTTGTTAAATTTCTAATCTCTGATTTTGGAGCTAAGCTTGTCACACTAGAGAACTCAGATCTACATGTCGTGTATTTTTTCAAGCAATGGCAGTTCAGAAAAATCACATGGACACCTCGACTGTAGCCTTCCAAAGGGATATTGTATTGAGGTGCTGGGTGAACCAGAAGCTGTTTTACATCTGTTTCCTCACTCCTCTTTTCCTGCATAGATTATTGCCCCAAATCTCCAGCTACCCTCTGCTTCCAACACCGGCTCTGCTCTGAGCCTCTGTCCTTAGACTGCTGTGGGCCATGTTTAAATGGACATTGAATCGTTGTGTTCCATCCAACTAGAGGCTTCCCCACCACCTTCTCTGGAAAATGCAGGTGCCTGAGCAGGGCCATTGGGGTGTCTGGAGACGTGGCCTCACCTCCTTGCGCATCCGTCTCTCTCACCTGTCCAGGCCACATGAGTTCCTTACGGATCCCAAAGCTGCAAGCTCAAGGCCTCCGCTTTCCCTTCTGTACCTCAGTTCTGGTGCCCTCTTTCCCTAGAATCTCAACATACCCATGGCCCCATCTTCCTGAATACCACATACACATACCTGTATGTACACATATACACGTTTCTTATATATAAGGCCAAAGACAACACACTGTTGTGGTATACTATTTTGGCACTCTCTTAAAATACTCACCCTTAGGTTTGGCCCCAGTTGGTGTGTGTCTGGGTGCTTGATTGTACGTATGGTAGAATAAGAATTCCAGTGTGATTTTTTGACTTAATGCTGGTCCACTAAATTCATTTTTTCTCTGTTTCTCTCCCTACACACCTCTGAAAATCTCATCCCAGCCCGCTTTGTGATCACTGCAGTCTGCTAAATGCTGATATTTTCAGTTTGGATAAAGTTTAGTCCAGACTCAGAGGCTTTTCTCAGGTGAAGAACAAGGATCAGCTGGAGAGTCAGGGAAGGAAGTTTACCCAGTTTCCATCTGTACAAAGCATGTTGGCCAGCACAGGAGCTAAAATATACCATGAAATAAAAATAAACTTATACAACCTCAGGTTCTGCAGTTAATGGGATGTGAAAATGTGTTTGCTACAGACACTGGGTGCCTGGGAGAAGCCTTAGCCACTTGTTTTGTTCATAAGCCCCACACGTAATCAGTAAACAGTTGTTACTCATTCCTGGAATCCACCAAATAAATATTATCTGAGTCAATTTTAACTCAGCAATTGGTAAGGGGGCTGTCATAGGCTCTCATGGCCTCCCCACTGGAGGCTGTGCCCAGAATTCTCAGTACTTTGCCTGACAGTACTTTCCCCAGTGACAGACATCTCTCAGCAACAGTGTGATGGGAAGTCAGCCAGACTGGAAGAAAAGCTGGGATTATAAAAGACAAGGTAGATAAAGCATCCAGTATGAGGTTTCTGCCCAGGGTCTGTTCAGAGGTCGTTTGTTAAATGCCTATCTAAAAACTGAGAGTGTTTTTAGAATGCCTTTTAGAATGGCAAAAGAAAAAAATGTAGTTGCAAAATTTTTATGGGCTGTGTTCTGCATGGTAAATTTTAATCCCTATTTTGTCAGCCTGAGTTAATATTGTGTACATTTTTATTAGCCATTGATTTTTATAGTTATTTTTAAAGTTTTATTTACTTGTTTATTTTGCTGTTTTTGAATCTGCTGGGTCTTCATTGTTGTGTGTGGATTCTCGCTAGTTGTGGCCAGTGGGGGCTGCTCTGTGTTGTGATGTACAGAAGAGATGCTTCTCTGAGCTTCTCTCATTGTGGTGGTGTCTCTGAGCATGGGCTTCAGTAGTTGTAGCAACGGGCTTAATTGCTCTGTGACATGTGAGATTTTCCTGGACCAGGGATTGAACCCTTGTCCCCAGCATTGGCAGGCAGATTCTCAACCACTAGATCACCAAGAAAGTTCCAGTCATTGACTTTTGAATAAGACAGTACAGGATATCAGCCTTTAATTTTGAAAATCAAAGTGGGCATGGCCATGGTCTCCCCATGCCCTTTCTCTCCTACCAAAACCCTCACTGGTTCCTGCAGTCTTTTTACAGGTGGGGCTCTGTCTTTTGTCCTTCACCACCCGCCCCCAGTTCAAGGAAAATGTGTGCAGTAAAAATCCTGAAATTAGGGAACACATTCATGGCAAAGTCACATTGCCACAGTCACTCTGCTTCTAAAGAGTGTTCTCTGTGAACCTAAGTAACTCCCTCTGCATGCTTCTGAAAGCCACATCAGTTCACCTGCAAGGTATTTGGCAGGTGGCTGGTGACAGGAAGAGAACTGTTTAATCCTGAGGTTTTTGCGGTTGGGTGACCTGGAAGATGGTCAGTCAAAGCAAGAGGAGACAGAATGAGTTAGAAGTGGCTGGGCATGGGCTGGGAGCTCTGTGTGAGATCCCAGAGGAATGCCAGCCACAGAGAGGCTCTGGGCACCTGGAACCCAGTGGGTGTGACCCTAAGGGCAACTGAGGAACCGGGGCTAGCATCTGGGCATTTTCCACAGAGAGTGATACAAGTCCTGGGAAATGAGAGAGAGAGAGGGAGAGAAGAGGACTCAGTGAAGAGAATCCACAGTCTCCCGAGAAGCGCGGGAGGCTGAGGCAGGCAGGGCAGAGAGCAGCCCAACACACACCGCAGTGCATGTGCGTGGAGACGAAGGCGCTGAGCCAAGGCGGAGGCAGAAGAGGAAAGGTGTTTAGGGAAGGTATTAAACTTCAGGAGGCACCTTCTCTTTCTAACACACCCAGTCTTCTTTGAAAGGGAGAGTTTCCTCTTTGCTCTCCAGGAATGTGATTATTGTTACAACTGCACTGTGTACCCATCAGTCACAAACCTCAGTGATCCACAACAGTAAACAGATGAGCAGGGAAGGGAAAGGGGGGCGATTTAGATTGGACTCTTGTGGGGAGCTTTCTGCTCCGCGGGTCCCTTATCTACCTCCTCGAGACAGTGGACTCTCTGGGCATGCTGTTAGGACAGTGGCAGAGACCCACGAGCACAAACCTCCTCAGGTCAGTTCAGTTCAGTCGCTCAGTCGTGTCAGACTCTTCGCGACCCCATGAATCGCAGGACGCCAGGCCTCCCTGTCCATCACCATCTCCCGGAGTTCACTCAGACTCACATCCATTGAGTCCGTGATGCCATCCAGCCATCTCATCCTCGGTCGTCCCCTTCTCCTCCTGCCCACAATCCTTCCCAGCATCAGAGTCTTTTCCAGTGAGTCAACTCTTCACATGAGGTGGCCAAAGTACTGGAGTTTCAGCTTTAGCATCATTCCTTCCAAAGAAATCCCAGGACTGATCTCCTTCAGAATGGACTGGTTGGATCTCCTTGCAGTCCAAGGGACTCTCAAGAGTCTCCTCCAACACCACAGTTCACAAGCATCAATTCTTTGGCACTCAGCTTTCTTCACAGTCCAATTCTCACATCCATACATGACTACTGGAAAAACCATAGCCTTGACTAGATGGATCTTTGTTGGCAAAGTAATGTCTCTGCTTTTGAATATGCTATCTAAGTTGGTCATAACTTTCCTTCCAAGATGTAAGTGACTTTTAATTTCATGGCTGCAGTCACCATCTGCAGTGATTTTGGAGCCCCCAAAATTAAAGTCTGACACTGTTTCCCCGTCTATTTGCCATGAAGTAATGGGACCAGATGCCATGATCTTGGTTTTCTGAATGTTGAGCTTTAAGCCAACTTTTTCACTCTCCTCTTTCAATTTCAAGAGGCTTTTTAGTTCCTCTTCACTTTCTGCCATAAGGTGCATATCTGAGGTTACTGATATATCTCCCGGCAATCTTGATTCCAGCTTGTGTTTCTTCCACTCCAGCGTTTCTCATGATGTCCTCTGCATAAGTTAAATAAGCAGGGTGACAATATACAGCCTTGACGCACTACTTTTCCTATTTGGAACTAGTCTGTTGTTCCATATCCAGTTCTAACTGTTGCTTCCTGACCTGCAGATAGGTTTCTCAAGAGTCAGGTCAGGTGGTCTGGTATTCCCATCTCTTTCAGAATTTTCCACAGTTTATTGTGATCCACACAGTCAAAGGCTTTGGCATAGTCAATAATGCATAAGTAGATGTTTTTCTGGAACTCTCTTGCTTTTTCAGTGATCCAGTGGATGTTGGCAATTTGATCTCTGGTTCCTCTGCCTCTTCCAAAACCAGCTTGAACATCTGGAAGTTCATGGTTCACGTATTGCTGAAGCCTGGCTTGGAGAATTTTGAGCATTACTTTACTAGTGTGTGAGATGAGTGCAACTGTGCAAACCTACTACATAAGAGCTTTTCAAGAGTCTATATCATAGTTTGTCTGCTGACAGATGATTGGCCAAAGAAAATCACATAAGTGAACCCAACAGGAAAAGATGTGCCCCAGTATGAGGGCACATCAAGCCATATGGCCAAATCAATGTATGACTCCCTTGGAAGAGAAGCAGGCAGAAGAAATATTTCTGAAGAGTTACCTAACCAACCACAAATAAAGATGGCCACTTTGAAGTCTTGCGTTTAGGCATGATTTAATGAAGAGCCCAGACATGGAATAATAAAACCTAGTGATAATTCAAAATCAGTCTTTTTCCAGCCACAGTGCTGCTGTGGAAACCTGTCTGCATTCCATTCAGCAGATGCATTATTCTGAGCATTGTGGGGAAAATAAAAATGAACATGATGTCTTCTATCAAGCAGCCTTCAGCTGGAAGGAAAGACAGTTATCTATTTTAAAAAGTTACTGTAATGAAAAGTCAAATGTCACAAGAATTATGGGCAGGAACAAAGTGTGATGCGTACAAAAAGGCAGTCAGGAAGAATTCCTCTTCTAAGTGACCACTTAGAGATCAAGTACCGAAAACAGAGCATGCTGGGGCTAATTTAAGAAGAAAGGGATTTCTAGGAAATTAAAGACTTACATAATCATTGAAGGGCTGAAAAGACACATTTAAAAGCACTGCCCAGAACTGGGCCACTCAGGGTACTGCTGTTCCTGCCTGAGGCTGGTCTGGCCTGTTTAATTGTGAGTCTGTCATGAGAGACCCAGAACCAGAACCAGTTGTCCCACCGTGAGCTTCCCAGCACAAGTGGGTCCCCACCATTATGCCTCTTCTCCCAGTCAGTTCTGAAATGATGGCTTATACACGTGCCTCTGATTGGCAGTCACAGCAGACACCCTGGCTGCAAGGAAGTCTTGGAAACATACAAGCATCTTCAGTATGGGAGTGGATTTTATTGAGAAGGAGGTTGGGTGATGCTGAATGAATCCTGAAGTTCAAGGAAGTTCAAGGAAGACGTCACTGAGAGGGCGATATTGGTACCAGGAAGTGCTGCCTGTAGCAAAGATAACATAGCACTCTGTTTACTGAAGTACTTTATAGATTGTAAAGCAGCAAGCAGATATGAAGAAGGCTTGCTGTATGGACTTCCAATGGAGTCCTCTCGAATGGGGTCACCATGGAGAACTTTTTCTTAGAAATGAGAATGTAGAATCTAGGTTTGACTTCTCTCAGCAAATCTGCATGTTCATAGAAGTCCTGTATTTATTTTTCCATAACAGTTTTTGAGCTTTTACACTTTTTTATCTTTAAAAATAAAGATCAGAGAGGAAATAAATAAAACACAGATCAAAAAACAATAGAAAAAAATGAACAAAACCTGAGCACTGATCTTTATTATTTCCTTCCTTCTGCTGACTTTAGGGGGTTTTTTGTTCTTTTTCTAATTCTTTTGGGTGGTAGCTTAGGTTGTTTCTTTGAGACTTTTCTTGTTTCTTAAGGAAGGCCTGTATCACCATAAACCTCCCTGTTAGGCTTGTTTTTGCTGCATATGGTTGTGTTTTCACTGTCATTTGTCTCAAAGTATTTTTAAATTTCTAATTTGATTTCATTGTTGACCCACAGTTTTTTAGTGACATGTTGCTCAGTCTTCGTGTAATTCTTTCTCCTTTTTCTTTCTGTGATGAATTTCTAGTTTCATGCAGTTGTGACCAGAACACATGCTTGAAATAATTTCTGCACTCTTAAATTTGCTGAGGGTTGTTTGGGGCCCTATTTATTTTAGTGTTTTCCATGAAGTAGATTCTATTGTTACCCTCAGAGAAGGTAAGTTACATGTGGGACATCACATGTTAATTAGTCTCTTAGTCAGCAACAGAGCGAGTCTAACCCTAAAGTTCTTAAATCCAGGCACCATGGTGCTCAGAAAAAGGAAGAAAGCAAAACAAACAAAGGGCAAAGTGTGGGTAGTGAAGCTCAGGCAAAAGGCAGATCTGGAAGAGGCTGCAAAGACGGGTCCCCAAGGAAAACCATCAGCCAGAAGGGACTCTGCAGGCAGCTGGACCGGGTTCATCCAAGGAAAGGGCTGCACTTGGGAGAGGAAACCTTTGGTGCAGGCAGCTGACAACGCTTGATAGTTTGTAACATGTTGAATAAGCATTACTTTAAAATGCAAAGAATTCTGGCTGGAGTCAAAGCTGGAGGTTCAAGTGGCTGTTGGGAGGGAAGTGCTGTCATCTTCAGACTTAGCTGGGCTCTCGGTTCTGCCAGTAATGAGCTATGAGACCCTGGGACAAGCCACCGCATCTTGCCACGTCTCATCTGTAAAGTGGGCTGAATAATGCCGACTCATGGAATTGTTGAGAAGACAAATTTGAGATAATGGATGAACAGGTGGTCCTCAGTACCTCATACGTGCTGGTGTTCAGTTGCTCAGTTGGGCCTGACTCTCTGCAACCCCATGGACTATAACCCACCAGGTTCCTCTGTCCATGGGGTTTTCCCAGCGAGAATATCGGAGTGGGTTGCTATTTCCTACTCCAGGGAATCCTTAGGGATTAAACGCATGTCTCCTGCACTGCAGGTGGATTCTTTACTGCTGAGCCACCTGGGGTTCCTCAGTACTTCGTAAAGGACTTGGTAAATGTTACCTGCAGTCATTGGTGATAGGTCCCTGGCCTTCTCATTTTAAGCTCAGTGGCTTTTTCTGTTTTTGCTGACTTGCTGGTAGTTTGAACAGCTTTGCTGCTGGCATATTTTGATAATAAAGAAGAAAGAGGCAAGGCTGAGTATCCAGAAGTTACAATATAAAAAGAAAACCCTTCAAGCCAGGGTGGGGAGATATTTGTAGGCATTGCAGAATTCCTTCAAGTCCTCATAGCTTTGTGCACCTAATCTATTAATCCTGAGTCATATTTGGATGACTGGAGTCCTGGGCCCTCGTCCCAGGCTTATATACACTCTGTGGGAGAGTTAAGTCCTGGGAAATAAACAAAACACTAACAGTAAGATAGAAATACAGAGAAACGTTAATCCCCGGGCCTGTGATTATCCTCAGAATGTTCACAAAGGGCATCACGTTAGCTGTGGCTTTGGTGGCCAGACCTCTGTGAGTGAAGACACAGTTGCTCATCAAGAAGACTAAATAGCTTTTACCCTTCCCGTATTTCATAAGTACCTTTCCATTCCCCAATGCAGACTGTCCTGGGCATTTATGGTTTTTACAGGCTTCTGATGTTCTAGCCTCTGGTCTTCTCCCTTCTCCATTTTTGTCAACTAGGCCCTTCCTGCCTTCCTATATCAGCTGATTTTTAAATGTCAGTCTGAGCAGGTTGGTTTCAGAAGCTATATTTAAAAAGAGACCTGCCTGCATCTTTGGCTCTTTACTGAGACAGCATACTTCAAGACGGATGAGATCCAGGAGGCCATTTCTTATTTTGCTTTCAGATTGCGTCTTGGAAGCAAAACCACAGCTGCTCTCATGGTGTCTTGTGAACTCAGGGCAGGTTTTCTGCTGAGATCAGAAGCTCTCAGCCTTAGTCCTGAGGTCAGCCAGAAATTGGTTGAAGCACCCAGGAAATGCTGAAGGGAGCTGAAGGGGAAAGCTGTCCCATACAGTTGCCACAGACTCACCCAGTTTCTGGCCACGTGAGCCCTCTGCTCTGGACATGTTCCCAAGGGCTCTTGTAGGAAGCTGTGATGCTGGCTGTGGTTTCAGACAGGAAGCTGTTCTCAGTCCTGATGAACTGTCAGATGGGCTGTGTGGCTCTGCTCACCATGGCTTTGTTCGCTGGACCAGGAACAGCCTTGGCGGGGACAACTGAGCTCACCTCCCAACAATGCTAATCCTCACCAGGCTGCTCTGGCACATCGTCCCAGGGTGGTGGGGTTCTAAGAGCACAGATGAAAGTCTGCAGGACTTCTTGGCCTCAGTACTGGCACAACATCCTCTGCTGGTTTTTTATAGACCAGAGCAAATTGCGAAGCCAGCCAGATTAAAGAGGCAGTGTAGTGGAGGAATAGATGCCACCACTGCTGATGAGGACTTAAAAGTCACGCTGCAAAGCGTGGCAGAGGGACAGGAAATTAGCATTCTGCCACACAGACTTTCCTTTATAAGGGTGTACAGCGGAGTGTGTTCTGTGGCTTGGCAAGTGTTTCCACATCCACAGTCTCACCCAACTTGCCTAACAATCAAGTAAAGTCAGTTTAATTCTGATGATCATTCCTCCTCTTCCATATGAAGAAACTGAGGTCCAGATTGGCTCATGAGGCAGATAACTCAATGGAGCTGAGGTGGAGCCAGGACCTACATTTGGTTCTTAACTGTAACCAGGCCGGTGTTGTGTTCCTGGCAGGTGAGATGATTAAGGGGCAAGCAGTGCTCTTGATATGGCTAGATTGTGTGTGTCCGGAGCGCGTGAGTGACTTTGTCTCTGCTTCTGCCGGCTCCTTGCTGCCCGGGCACCCTGGGCGGCTCGGTGGGCTCGGTGAGCATCCCCTGCGCGGTGCGCGTCTGCCGCCGGCTCTTCACCCCACCCGGGCGGTGGTGCCGGGGTCCCCAGGCACCGCCCCATAAGGCTGACTTGGAGGTGCCGGGACGAAGGTTGGGTGAACAGATGAGTACCTCACACTTTCTTTAGGAGGAAAAGAGAGGGTACTTTTGTACATGTTTAAATCACTTTCTATCGTAACACATGTTTCTGGACATTCAGCTTTTATTTTATTCACTCTTTTAATAAATGCTTAGTGAGCATTTCCCATATATTGGGGACTGTTCTCAGCTTAAGGTCTAATGGGAGATACAGACAACATATAAATATACTATATATATATTAATATACAATATAAACATATAAATTATATACATATATGCTTACATGTGTTTAAACATGTGTATGTATGTGTGTACATATGTGTATATATTATATAAGTATAGCATACAGATGAAGAAATAACATTACATTAGTGTATATCAGTATATACCATATATACATGTATATGTGCATATATATAACATATATATATTAATACATATAAATATACAGGGGCTTCCCCTGGTGGCTCAGCTGGTAAAGAATCCACCTGCAATGAGGGAGACCTGGGTTCAGTCCCTGCGTTGGGAAGATCCCCTGGAGAAGGGAAAAGCTACCCACTCCAGTATTCTGTCCTGGAGAATTCCATGGAGTGTATAGTCCATGGGGTCACAAAGAGTTGGACACAACTGAGAGGCTTTCACTTTCTTAAATATACAGACAGACATATAAGTAACTATAATTTTATCATCAGTCAGTAAGTATATATTTTCTCCAAAGGCACACCCTAACAAAAGACCCTGAGAATTTTCTGGCTTAACAGTATTGCAAAGAAGGTAACCCTTCTAGGAGAGGCTCACAAAAGGCCCTACAAAGAGGAAGAATCTTCACAAAGGGTTTAGCTTAATGTATGTTTTCCTGCCGCTGCTACTGCTAAGTCGCTTCAGTAGTGTCCGACTCTGCGTGACCCCATAGACGGCAGCCTACCAGGCTTCCTGGGATTCTCTAGGCAAGAACACTGGAGTGGGTTGCCATTTCCTTCTCCAGTGCATAAAAGTGAAAAGTGAAAGTGAAGTCACTCCGTTGTGTCTGACTCTAGCGACCCCATGGACTGCAGCCTATCAGGCTCCTCTGTCCATAGGATTTTCCAGGCAAAAGTACTGGAGTGGGGTGCCATTACCTTCTCTGTAATGTATGTTTTAATGTGTGACTAATCATCTTTCTATTTACTCCAGTATTGGCTTAGAGCAAATCTCACTTTTTAAGCATTTCACCATATGGAAAACTTTATTACAGTGGTTCTCTTTTTTCAAGAACTAGATTGGAACTGTCTTCTTTTAATGCTGCTATTTGATAATACGAAAAAAAAACCCAATTTCTTTAATAAATCAGGTTTACGGTTTTGTAATGTAAACATCTTTGTGTTTTTACCTCCCAATCAATAAATAATTACCTCCTGCTATATATAAGACATAACTAGTTGCGATATAATTTATAAGAAGGGAAAGGTTAGTCCTTGATAGTAATATGAATCCTCTGGATTTCTTGCTAGCCCAAATAATAGTCTTCACCCAGGAAATCCTCTTCAGAGAGGCTGTCATGCTTTCTCAGGGAAAGGCTCAGTTTTTTTTTTTTTTCAGTATTTGACCATCTGTTTAGTTTCTGAAGAAAAGTTTTAAAACTTTCCCCAAGCACCTAAGATGATTTTTCAGAAAGGAAGAAAAAGAGGAAAATAAACCAGTGCTCCTGTGGCCCAGAGTTACGATTCGCTTTTAGGAAAACACGCTGGATAATTACATCTTTCACACACTCCGGTTTATATCTGTTATCCATAGTAAACATCTCACTACTTAATTTGTTCTGTCGACCACGGCTTTTAAAAAACTGGGGCTCTGGGGCAGTTTAGGATTTATATCTGCAGTATAATTTCGCAGGCAGTTTTTTTCCTTCTAATTTTGTATTCTTGGCTCCTTTACAGTCAAACATCCCCCACTCCACGAAGCTTAAATCTTTAGCCATTGAGGTAATACACGCTTTACCATTTAGGTTTCATAATGTCTATCATCACCACTGCATTGTGACTTTCAAAAGGCAGTCACAACAGACTCCACTTTTCTTTTCTGAAGGAATCCATAAGGTGATGCTGCTGCTGCTAAGTCACTTCAGTCGTGTCTGACTCTTTGCGACCCCGTGGACTGTAGCCCACCAGGCCCCACTGTCCTTGGGCTTCTCCAGGCAAGAACACTGGCGTGGGTTGCCATGCCCTCCTCCAAGGGACCTTCCCCACCCAGGGATCGAACCCACGTCTCTTATATCTCCTGCATTGGCAGGCGAGTTCTTTACCACTAGCACCACCTGGAAAGCCCATGGTGATTTTCCCTGATAGCTTTCATTTCATTCGTTGCTGAAGATTATCGTTTGCATGCTTGTGTGGTAGCACTGTTTCTATATATCTTGGAACAATACGGACTTCCCTGGTGGTTCAGTGGCTCCGACTCCAAGCTCCCAATCCAAAGGGCCCGAATATGATCCCTAGTCAGGAAACTAATCCCACATGCTGCAGTAAGACCTAGCACAGCCAAATAAGTAAATTTTTTAAAAATAAAAATCAATGGTGGGCTTGCTGCCCCCACCACACACACACACACACACACACACACACACACACACTGGACTTGTGACCCATGGAGGACGTTAAAAGGATGGAATCTCATGTCAAAGGCAAACTAATACATTTCCATTTCACTTTTATTAAAAGAGCTTTTAATCATCTAGAAGCCACACATCTATCAGGTACATTTTTTTTTTAATAGGAGGCTGTGTCACTAGTTGAGCTTTTCACTTGAAGGTTGAAGACAGGATAAAATTTGCGATGCAAGCGGCCCTAACTAAGCATCCTGGGGAAAATCTTGTGCGTGGCCATGACTTTTAGTGTGCTCCTGGCCAACAGATGATGTCCTTTAGTCGAGTTTCTTGTTACCTATTTTTGCAGAGGCTGCTAAAACTAAAATACTGAGTCAGCTCATAAGTGAGTTAAGGGGCCAAGTAGACGCGCCTGTTTTCTTGCAGTTTATGATAATTAGCTCAAGTTCACCTAGAAATCCATGCCTTCCAAGTTTAATAATTAAGAATCAAATGAGATTGTCAACGTTTATTTTTTGTGGTACTTCATATTTGGGTTACTAGATTCACATCGGTTCCTCATATGATTACACATGTCAGTGAGGCCGACTGGAGGCCTCGTCCTTCAGGTAAATGTGAGGTTAGGAGGATGGATTTAAATATTGATCAGGAGGGGAGTCCCAGTTATCCTGTAACATCTGTGGTCTTTGGTTTTGTTGGATGAGCTCAGTGTTAGTGTGTGAGGAAAGAATTTCTCGTTAATTACCTTCAATGGAGATATCAAGGGAACATCTCATTCAAGGATGGGCACAATAAAGGACAGAAATGGTAAGGGCATAACAGAAGCAGAAGAGATAAATAAGACATGGCAAGAATACACAGAAGAACTATACCAAAAAAAAAAAAAAAAGGTCTTAATGAACTGGGGAACCACGATGGTGTGATCAGTCACCTAAGAGCCAGACATCCTGGAGTGTGAAGTCAAGTGGGCCTTAGAGAGCACCACTATGAACAAAGTGAGTGGAGGTGATGGAATTCCAGCTGAGCTATTTAAAATCCTGAAAGATGATGCTGTGAAGTATTGCATTTAGTATGTCAGCAAATTTGGAAAACTTAGCAGTAGCCTCAGGACTGGAAAAGGTCAGTTTTCATTCCAATCCTAAAGAAGAGCTATGCCAAAGAATGTTCAAACTACTGCTCAGTTGTGCTCATTTCACTTGCTAGTAAGGTTACGCTCAAAATCCTTCAAGCTAGGCTACCGCAGCACATGAACCAGGAACTTCCAGTTGGACAAGCTGGGTTTCAAAGAGGCAGAGGAATCAGATATCAAATGGCCAACATTCATTGGATCATGGAGAAAGCAAAGTAATTCCAGAAAAACATTTACTTCTGCTTCATTGACGATGCTAAAGCCTTTGACTGTGTGGGTCATAAAAACTGTGGAAAATTCTTAAAGAGATAGAAATACCAGACCACCTTATCTGTCTCCTGAGAAACCTGTATGGGGATCAAGAAGCAACAGTTACAACTGGACGTGGAACAACAGACTGGTTCAAAATTGGGAAAGAAATATGACAAGGATGTATATTGTCACCCTGGTTACTTAATTTATATAGAGAGTACATCTTGTGACATGCTGGGCTGGTTGGATCACAAGCTGGAATCAAGATTGCCAGAAAAAAATATTAACAACCTCAGATATGCAGATGATAACACTCTAAGGATAAAAAGTGAAGAGGAACCTCTTGTTGAAGGTGAAAGAAGAGAGTGAAAAAGCTGGCTTAAAACTTAACATTCAAAAAACTAAGATCATGGCATCTGATCCCATCACTTTATGGCAAAGTGGAAGCAGTGGCAGATTTTCTTGGTCTCCAAAATCACTGCAAACGGTAAACTGCACCCATGAAATCGAAAGATACTTGCTCCTTGGAAGGAAAGCTATGACAAACCTAGACACTATATTAAGAAGCAAAGAAATCACTTTGCTGACAAAGGTCCGTATAGTTTTTTCAGTGTTATGTATGGATGTGAGAGGTGAACCATAAAGAGAGCTGAACACAGAAGAACTGATTTTGAAATGTAGTGCCAGAGAAGACTTCTGAGAGTCCCTTGGACAGCAAGGAAATCAACCTAGTCAATCCTAAAGGAAATCAACCCTGAATATTCATTGGAAAGACAACTGTTAAAACTCCAATATTTTGGCCACCTGTTGTGAAAAGCTGACTCATTGGGAAAAACCCTGATGCTGGGAATGATCGAAGCCAAAAGGAAAGCGGGTGACAGAAGATGAGATGGGTAGATAACATCACTGACTCAACGAACATGAGTTTGAGTAAACTTTAGGAGTTAGTGGAGGACGGGGAGCCTGGGGTTGCAGTTCTTGGGGTTGCAGTGAGTTGGACACGACTTAATGACTGAACAACAATGAGAAGCCACTCTTAACAGAAGTAGTTTGCTTTATTTTTAAAAAAATTTTGTTGAAATATAATTGATTTATGGTGTTATGTTCAATTTTTGCAGTTTGGTTTCTTTTTAAATTGAAAAAAATTACTTAGAGTGTTCTGTTTTCCCTAAATGTTAAAATTTAAAAATATAAAAATAGACAATAAGCAGGAACCCCAATTAAACAAAACAAATAAGCAAAGTGCATATTGTATGCAAACCTGTCCCTGGTGTCCTTAAAGATGTATTTGGATCTATGGAAGCTGCTTTTGAGGAAAGCCTTCTGAATCGAAGGAATGACTATCGGAGAAAAAAATGCTGTTATGGACACACGGTGGACCGTCAGTTGGAACCGTCCCCCTACACGCAGTGTGAAGGCAGGTCCCCTGCATGTCTGCAGTTATGGGTGGGGGTTTCTAGATTATGGTTAATATTTCACAAGCCTCCTTAGCAGATTGAGATCACAGAGGCCGTAAATCCCTGTCTCATTAGTGAGGGAAAGCATTGCATTTGTTTGCTGGCAGTGACTGTTTCGTTTTAAAGAGAAGCTGGTTTATGAAGATGCCTCTTATGGCTCTTCTCAACGAATCTGAATATACTTGACGTGTAATTTAAGATGACATCCAGGGAGGGATGGAGTGGGAGTTTGGGACTGGCAGATGCAAACTACACAGGATGGATAAACAACAAGGTTCTCCTGTATGGCACCGGGAGCTAGACTCAGTGCTCTATGATAAACCATAATGGCAAAGAGTGTGTGCACATATACCTGAATCACTTTGCTGCACAGCAGAAATTAAGACAACACTGTAAAACAGCCGTGCTTCAATAACATAATAATAATAATAAAAAGACAGGCTTCATTGATACGGATGGTAGAGTATCCTACGCTGATGAAAGCTGGTGAGGATGAAGAGTCTGCCTTCTCAGCTGACCTGTTTTTGTCATCCACTTATACTGGCTTGACTTCCATCCACTTTTTCTAGCATCTATTTTTGAGTCTTTAAGAAATAGTTATCCTATTAATGTATAAAACAGACACCAATTAGCATCAGACGCTCACAAACAAATCTTTGGACTCCAGCACGTTCTGGAAACCCGCAGGTAAACTAGGAGGTGGAGAAACTGCTTCTAGAGCAATCCATGCTGCCCTCCGGCTCCTGCCGTCTGCTGTGGAGTGAGCTCTAACCACAGTTTCCCGGCAATCCTCAGCTGGTTAAGGGGAGAGGTGAGGAGACAAAAAACAAGGGAAGAGTCACTTGAAGCTCCTTGAGACAGGGGTCTCTAAGTGGTTCTGGTGATTCAAAGAAGCAAATAGAGCTCCATGTCACCCTCATCTCCGGGGCTATGGAGATGTACCCTAGATGCACGGTAACTATGGTAACCATGAAATGCAAGGGATTCGCTGAAGCTGAGGTTGGCACGGTGCAGACTCCTCTACTATTCCTATCATCCTGTGCCATGAATTTCTTCACCTCTGTGCACAGCACACCACTTACATGGATTTATGCTTAAACTGTGCCTATAACTGTCAGATCAGAGGCGCAAGCCCCATGGGGTCTGAAACAAGAGAACAGTAGGCTTTGTCTCTTGGCAGCCTGCATAGTGCTCAGTTTCTGAATCTGTCTGCCTTGGTAATGGCCCTGAAATTACCCGAGGAAACCCAGAAAGCGGGCCACAGCTCAGGCATGTCAGTGAAGGTCCCTCTGTGTGTGTGGACTGAGAATCCACAACAGCACTTGGAACTGGGATGAAAGGCTTCAGCCACCAGGTCAGGCAGTCTTTGGAAGATTCAGCCTGCTGGGTGTACTTTCAGAACCTCAGCCTGCTTCATTTAGACAGCTATCCATCCATTGGCACATCTTTTTTTTTTTTTGGGTCCTTTTCATTTTGAGCCTCATTACCCTTTGCCGTTCACTTGTTGGAAAGAGAGAGGAAGGAAATTGGCTAGGGGTGAAGAGGAAAGCTGGATTAATTTTGCTGTTTAAATTCTGCTGCAGACTGTGACAAAAACCTGTGCAAAACTTCCAAAGGGCTTTCCTCTGAAACTGTGAGCAGAGCAGTGAGGTGGTGAGACCAGCGGGGGCGCCAGTGCAGCAGAAATCTAATCGTCCATCGTCTCTGGGACACAGCTGTGGCACCCACACTGGGGGAAGCGAGGTCACCCCTCCAGTCATTTGTCTTTGAATTTATACGTTAGCCTGTATTCCACAGATGCCGCCATTCTGAACCTGGAGGGCTTTTTTCTGCTCTGCTTGTTTATATTCAGTTTGCCTAAGAAATGACTGTTTACTTCTTTCTTGACCAAAGACACTCTTCTAGCTTTGGTGCAGAAGTTGACCTTGGGATACAGATGAAGTCCTATGTCTTCCAAACTATGTAGAATATATCATGTTCTATTTCTTAGTTGCTTTATCAGGGTCTGATGTTCATTGTAAAGAAAAACTGAGCCAAGTCAAGCTCATGAATTAGCACTTACTTGGAGTCCAGCTGAAAATAAATTAATTTGACAAAGATACTAATTTAAATCAAGCAATATGAAACCACAGAACAAACTAGATATACTCATGCGTGCTTCTGTGTGTGTGTGTGTGTGTGTGTGTGTGTGTGTGGTGTATGTGTGTATGTGTTGCTAATACTGGCAATTAGTTAGCACTTATGGCAAAAGATTGGCACAGGGGAAGGAAGGGAGAGATGTAAATTTGTACTTGCTGTATACTGTCCAACACTTGAAAGCATACATAGGTGCCCTCTCAATGGCCACTATGATGTTTCTTACAGCCTCACCATTTGGAATGTTGTTTGGATATTTTGGGAGACCCAGCATTTCAGAAACCTTAGCAGAGGGGAAACCAACAGGCTCCCGGGCCAGCAGGCGCTCTAGTGCATCCTGCCCATGTGGGCAACTCCACACACTTATGCAGCGTCCACAAGGCAGACTGTCAGAGCGGGTCTGGTGACCCACAATGTATGCTCAACTCAAGACACTTCTGAAAGTACAGTGGATGGTGTTAATAACTACACCAGAGAAACACAGCTTGGAGAAAACCAGCATTCCTGGCTATACGCCCCTTTGTTGTTCTTGTTCATGAGTTCCAAAAGCAGAAAGCATATTTTAATTCTGTTTTGATATATGTGTTTGATTAAACCAGAATCCTCTTAGAAAAAGAGACCTTTGTAGTGAGAATGATACACACTCATTGTGAAAGCAACTTGAAAAAACCAACAATACAGAAAGTGCAAGACGAATAAAAGTCTCTTGCAGTGCCAGAACCCAGAGGTAACTACTGTTCATGGTTTGGTAAACATCCTTCTGGTCTTCTCTAAATACACGTATCAGTTCAGTTGCTCAGTTGTGTCCGACTGTTTGCGACCCCATGAATCGCAGCACGCCAAGCCTCCCTGTCCATCACCATCTCCCGGAGTTCACTCAGACTCATATCCATCGAGTCCGTGATGCCATCCAGCCATCTCATCCTCTATCGTCCCCTTCTCCTCCTGCCCCCAATCCCTCCCAGCATCAGAGTCTTTTCCAATGAGTCAACTCTTCGCATGAGGTGGCCAAAGTACTGGAGTTTCAGCTTTAGCATCAGTCCCTCCAATGAACACCCAGGACTGATCTCCTTCAGAATGGACTGGTTGGATCTCCTTGCAGTCCAAGGAACTCTCAAGAGTCTTCCCAACACCATCAATTCTTCAGCGCTCAGCTTCCTTCACAGTCCAACTCTCACATCCATACATGACCACTGGGAAAACCATAACCTTGACTAGATGGACCTTTGTTGGCAAAGTAATGTCTCTGCTTTTCAATATGCTATCTAGGTTGGTCATAACTTTTCTTCCAAGGAGTAAACATCTTTTAATTTCATGGCTGCAGTCACCATCTGCAGTGATTTTGGAGCCCCCAAAATAAAGTCTGACACTGTTTCCACTGTTTCCCCATCTATTTCCCATACATGCACAGAAACACAAATGGGATCAAATGATATATAATGTTTTACAAATCTGCTTGCCTTCAGTGAACACTCAGGCATCTTTCCATGGTGTCCAGTGTGGGTTTGCATCATTTTAATGGCTATACACACAAGAGAATGCATGTACCATCATTTTACCATCATCTTACAACTCAGTCTTGCATTATTAACATTTGGTTTCTACATTTTTAAATTTCGTTTTTGTTTTATATTGGAGTGTAGTTGGCTTCCCAGGTGGCACTAGTGGTAAGGAACTCGCTTGCCAGTGCAGGAGCCTGAGGAGACCCAGGTTCAATCCCTGGATCAGGAAGATCCCCTGGAGAAGGAAATGGCAACCCACTCCAGTATTCTTGCCTGGAGAATTCTATGGACAGACAAGCCTGGTGGGCTACAGTCCATGGGGGTCACAAAGGGTAGGACACAAGTGAGCTACTAACATATGTGTGTGTGTGTGTGTGTGTGTGTGTGTGTGTGTGTGTGTAGGCTTCTTGAAGAAAATTCCCAAAAGTCACTTGTTGCTAAAAAAATAAGCTGGGCTGGATTACGATAATGATGGGTAATATACCATTTGGGGCTTCCCAGGTGGTACAGTGGTATAAAGAATCTGCCTGCCAGTTCAGGAGATGAAAGAGACATGGGTTTAATCCCTGGGTCAGGAAGATCCCTGGAGAAGGAAATGGCAACTCACTCCAGTATTCTTGCCTGGGAAATCCCACGGACAGAGAAGCCTAGCAGGCTACAGTCCATGGGGTCACAAAGAGTCGGGTATGACTGAGTGATTAAGTATGACTAAGTACACACAGACAAGTGTGCCATTTGTCACACACAGGAGAGTTCAAGGAGGAAGCAAGATAGCCACCCAGCATTCTGGCTGCTTCTCTTCCCTTCTGATTAGAGACAGGCCAAGGGTAAACGGAACGTCACTGTCTCCCGAGGGACCAGTGATCCAGGCTGGGAGACCTGATGGAGGCTTTTTCTTTACCTGAACTGGAAAACTCAGCAACACGAGAAACACGAATACAGCATTTACTTCTATTTAGAATAGCTAGATGGAGAAGGCAATGGCACCCCACTCCAGTACTCTTGCCTGGAAAAACCTATGGACAGAGGAGCCTGGAAGGCTGCAGTCCATGGGGTCGCTGAGGGTCAGAGATGACTTCACTTTCACTTTCATGCATTGGAGAAGGAAATGGCAACCCACTCCAGTGTTCTTGCCTGGAGAATCCCAGGGATGGGGGAGCCTTCTGGGCTGTTGTCTATGGGGTCGCACAGAGTCGGATACGACTGAAGTGACTTAGCAGCTTAGCAGAATAGCTAGAATCAGTTATCCTAGAAACGGTGATGCCTCAGATGGCAAGTGGCAAGTATAACTTCAGAGCAACGGCTAGAAATAACAAAGCAAGCCTCCGATCCAGAAAGTGAAGTCAGGTTTTTGAAAGGCAGAATAAGATGAATGAGGATTTGTTAGAAACTATTGATAGTTAATCACAATCAAAGTAGTACTGAGTTTCCCTGGTGGTGCTAGTGGTAAAGAACCCACCTGTCAATGCAGGAGATGCAGGTTCGATCCCTGGGCTGGGAAGATCCCCTGAAGAAGGGCACGTCAACCCACAGCAGTACTCATGCCTGGGAAATCTTATGTACAGAGGAGTCTGGTGGGGTAGAGTCCATGGGGTCACAAAGAGTCGGACACATCTGAAGTGACTTTGCACGCACACGTGCACACACCACAGGGTGGGGTGTGGGGCTTGTGGTTTGCTTCATTTCTTCCTCTTGACGTTGAGAGTCACAGGACATTTATTGAATGCCAAGAGCATGTAGACGCACTGCATGAGGGGTGTGACCTTGAGATGCAGAGCTGAGAAGTTATAGATAATTGAACGAATGAAGAAGTAAACAAAGAACACAGCATTATGCAGGAGAATTCAAAATGTAATAGTTGAATTATATTCAGCGCTCCTCCCCAGTTAAAAATTCTCACACCTACCTCTCGTTATTGAACGATCTTACTGGGCACTTTCTGTGTGCAGCCCACTGTGAAAAAGGAGCTGTTGGTACTCATTTTCTGCCAATAAAAGCAATTGAGTTCTAGAAATTTTTTAAACGTTTTGGTAGCTAAGACCTCTGACATGTACTATTCAGCTGAAACCATGGCAGTTGATAGATGCGTGTTTGAAAATCTGGCGCCTGTCATCATCCTTCCTGGCTCTTCAGTGTTGTTCCCAGATGTGGCCTCTGGCTGGTTGGGCTGTTGGTTGCAGTGACTGCCGAGGTTCTCCTTCCATGATCTAGGGGAAGGTGCTAGGGGATCCGCGGCCGTCTGCCCCAGGAGGCGGGCGGGTAACTAGCCGCAGTTGGTCTTGGCTGGAGTACATGCAGGTCATCCTGTTTGGCTTTGGCCCTCACTTTAAAAATTACATCATCATCATTTCAGACACACTTGAGAGAGTCCAAAGGAACTGAATCGGAACTGGGTTGGGATTTCCTCTCTGTCCCTGCACTTCCTCAGATCCTTCACTAGATGGTGTTCCATGTCAATCCATAGCCTCTACGTGGTTGCTTTGGTCCAGGGAAATGGGGAAACACACAGCCATCCCTCTGTGGCCGACCGCGGTCCCTCCCTCTGGCTCCAAGAATGGCTGGGCCTTTGCCCGCTGGCCAGCGAGCAGGTGTGCAGGTGCGCGTATTGTTGAGCTGTCCCACAGGCCATGCTCTTCACTATGGGGAGGGGGCTCTGACCGGAGGCGTCAGCAGCAGCAGTCGCTTGACTCTCGCTGGTGCTGGAAGTCACAAACAAGTTCCTCCTAACTCCCTAGTCGAAGACAGCCAGTTGAAAGCACAGGCCACTGTCACGGCAGGAGCCGGAACCCAGGGTGGTGGGTGAGGTAGACAGATGAGTAATGAACAGAAATATTTACAGAAGGCGACAGGCCCCAGAAGCACTTGTGCCCACATATGTAAGCCTTGGATCCGTGTTTCTCAGCACTGTGTCTAGGGCCTTTATTTCAAAGGAAATGATGAGTTACTGTTGTTTTACTTAAATACTGAAAAATTCACTTGATTCACAAAAGATGTTGGAGACCATTTCTCAAAAACAAACTGTATTTCAGGACGCTCTAAAAACAACGGTCCAATGTGATGTACGAGTAGACATGAACTTGTCCTGCTTGGCTCCACAGTGCCTCACTCCTTCCTGCCCTGGCTGCTCCATTATTCAGATAGCTAAACATACCATCACTCTGACAGCTGTATAGCAGTTGATTCATTATCGTCAGTAGCCAAGGAGACTGAATTTTTTTCATGACACGTTTGAGTCTGGAGGCAGCTTCATGAAAAAAAAACAAAACACACTTTTAGACAACCTAGAGGGTTGGGTCTGAAATCCCTGGGAGGGAACAATGGCCTGGTTCCACTTGAGATGACTCTGCTATCACCGTAGACAGAGCAGAGCCCAATTCTGTTGGACTGTTCTGAGGCTATGCTTCGTCTGCAAGGCTTAGTCTGGGCCAATGGTGATGACAATTATCTGAGCAACAAAGAGAAACGTGCCATCGTATACAACTGCTTTGGTTTCCCAAGGGACCAAGAGGGCCTGTGAGGATAAAGGATGGGAGTTCCTGGTCTCGACTGTATTCATTCCTGAAGGGATCTTTCAGTGGTCCTCTGCTCTGTAATGCTCAAACTCACACTAGCTCATCTCTACTCTCCTTCATAGCCAGCCTAAATGCTCAAAGAAAACACTGAATCCATAGGAAATGATTTTTGTGCATGTGATCCATCTGGTTCATTTTTTCAAGCATTCAAATGGCAATTTTAATTGAGTTATTTTAACAATCTTTTCTTGCATCCCCAAATTATATTTCATTTTTATTTGTTGATGTTCCTGAGTGTGAGATGCCCAATGGCCTAGAGAACAGTACAAAGGAGGAAGAGAAAGATGGTTCTCACAGAAATGTTAGCCCACCTGTCATCCTGCTTCCTAGGGGGACAGACCCTAGTACCCTCTTCATGTTGCCGTGAAAATGCTGATGGGGATGTCTCTTTGCCTTTCTCCTGATCTTCATGTGTCTTTAATAAGGAGGTTCCCGTCCTTGACTTCACCTCAGAATCACAGGGCAGTTATGGTAAAAATCAGATTTCTAGGCTCAATTTCTTACAGAATGAAGGCTCAGGAGGTCTGCAGTGAGTGGTACCCCAACGTCCGTATTTTTATCAAGCATCTCCAGATTATTCAGAGGCATGGTATGTAAATTCCAGAAATACTAGACAGGGTGCTTCGGGGCCTCATGTAAATGCTACGGTCTTCACCCACCACTACGCTTGAAGTATGTTGATGTCAGGATTAAACAAATATTAAGTCACTTTCCTGTTCTTTACTCCCTTCTCGACATGTTTTTTAAAACACACAACCATACCATCACCTCAGAGCAATTTCACTTACTTTAAAAATCTCCTCTACCCTGTGAATAAGTAGAAGCTTCCTTAAGTATATCTGCAGAATTTACAGGAGGATATTTCTCCCTCCCTCTGTCCACTATGCCAGGAGGCAGGCATTCAGACCTGCCTTGGGTCTTCTGAGGGAACAGTGATAGATAAGGTGCGAGTCAGATCATCCATTTCTGAGACAGAAAAGACACTGTGTGGTTGCTAATGGTGTTGGTCATTAGTCTGGCAGTAGAAGACGTGAGAAGGATGGAGGGGAGGGGATTCTTTTAATTCAGGAATGCAGTGAATCCAGAAGTCCTAGAAGATAAATTTAAAATTCTAAACCAGGCCAAAAAATGTATCAGAAAACTAAATATATTTTTCTCTGGTGGCATTTACATTTACAGGGAGAAAAAAGTTGGTTCAGTTATCTCAACAATTGTATCTGTGACCCGTGTGCCAAAGATGGTGGATATAGGTGGGGAGGTCCTAAGCACATTTGATGCTCATGGTTGATGTTAGAAAACAGAAGCGAGAGGACATAGAGCAACATAGTATTGAGATTCACTGTCTTTTAAAAGAAAGCTTGACTTCCCAGTCTGAATTCAATAAGTCACAAAACTGACTTCTGTGTACCTGAGGTCTTGTTTTCTATCCCTTGTCCATGCAGGACAAGCTCTAATGCAAGGCTTCGGGAATTTCTTAACTTTGCTGTAGAACACAGAATTATAATCTGTTGCTCAATACACAGAATTGAAAATAAAGCACTTCCATGTCAGGGCAATATAATTAAGAGTCTAATTAATGGGCATGTAAGTCATGACAGATATTAATATTTATTCTCAGTTACCCTGTTTGTCTTATCAAACCAATTGTTTAGCAAATATTGACCTAAAGGATTCTCTGCTTCATCGCATTACTGCTTGACCTCATGTGTTAACTCACATGTGTTAAATAGATCTTCACTGAGAATCCACTCTGAGTCTGCATAACAGGACAAAGATGGATGCCGGGAGTGAAATTCATTGAGTGCTTACTCACTGACACTATATTTATCTTAAATAATTCCTCCAAAAGCCTTATGAAATGGCTTTTATTACTTCTATGGCATAACTGAGGAATTACCTATGTCTTTCCAGGACCACTGGCTAGCTTTTAATGTTAAAACACTATAAACATGGGTGTAAAACTTTGGGCACTTTGGTTGTGTGTTTTTAAGTTTTCTTGTGCTACGGCAGTGTCAGCGCACAGACCAAATCCAGCCCATAGTTTGCTCTTATAAATTTAGTTTTATTGGAACACAACCACAGTCTTGTGTTCTTTATTATCTACAGTTGCTTTCACTTACAACCTGAGTAGTTGCAGCAGAAGTTATATGCCTTCAAAGCCTAAGGTGTTTACTGTCTGGTCCTTTACAGAAAAACCTAGCCAACCCCTGCGCTACAGGTCAAAGATGTTTCTATATGACTACAGTGCTTTCAGGATTGCAGATACTCATCAAGTAATAGCTTAGGGTTTTTTTCAAAATGTTTCTATTGCACCCTAACCTAGATAACCCTAATACAGGTCCTCAATGAATCTTGTTATTCTTGTTTAGTCACTAAGTTGGGTCTGATTCTTTGAGACTCCGTGGACTGTAGCCTGCCAAGCTGCTCTGTCTGTGGAATTTTCCAGGCAAGAACACTGGAGTGGTTTGCCATTCCCTTCTCCAGGGCATCTTCCAGACCTAGGGATCAAACCCACATTTCTTGTGTTGGGAGGCGGGTTCTTTACCACTGAGCCTCCAGGGAAGCCCCGAATAATAGTTTTGAATGTTCAGACCGTGGCCTTGATTCTGCCTGTGGAAATCTAAGTGTGTGGTGTCCTGAGAGCCTGAGGGCTTTAGTCTCCCCTGTCTACTGTGAGGAGAATTAGTTACAGCCAAACTTCCAGACTCGGCACGCAGGTGGCTCAGTGGTAAAGAATCCACCTGCCAGTGCAAGAGCCGCAGGAGATGCAGGTTTGATTCCTGGGTTGGGAAGATCCCCTGGAGAAGGAAATGGCAACTTGTTCTAGTATTCTGGACAGAGGAGCCTGGTGGGCAATAGTCCACAGGGTCAAGAGTCCGATATGACTGAGCAAGCACAAATTTCCAGACAAAGGAATTACCTGGATTCTTCTAAAATGGTACTCAGGGACTTCCCTGGTGGTCCAGTGGTTAAGAATCCACCTTGCAATGCAGGGGACATGGGTTCATCTGTTGGTTTGGGAACTACGGTCCCACGGGCCCTGGAGCAACTAAGGCCCCACACAGCCAAATAAGTAAATAAATGTTTAAAAAATAAAGTTAAAAAAAGTGGGACTCGCTTGATTTTGGGAGTCCTAGATCTCAGCTTTTCCACCTTAGTTTGAATCACATCCATTAGATTTCATGTAGTAATATAGAGCAAAGGAGCTACCCCACCCCAATCGCACGTCTATTTCTTGATCGCATTCCACACTCTGCTGAGGGTTAGTCGCTGCTCTGCTCTGCCAGGGCCCTCATCCTTGCAGCCCGACTGACGGAAGGCCCCATCTGGGATATGCCATCCTCACAGCAAAGGGAAAGGGAAGAGCTGACAGAAACACACATGGGCTCTTAAAGTTTCAGCGAGCACTTGGCCATGTGCCAGTGGGAGGATGTTACACATTCCTGCTGCAGAGAGGCCCCTCAGGCTACCAGGCAAGGGCAGGGAGGCAGAGCGAGAAGGGCCTGTGGATAACTGAGGACAATAATAGAATCTCCCATCCACCACTAGAGGACCCCTAACCTCCTAAGCGTCCTGTAGATAACCAGGGTGTATTGTGAAATCTCAGAGCTATGCTTCCCGTAAGCAGGTCACAATCCCCCTCTTCTTCAGGGTAGGTTATTGTTTGTGTGCTGTTCTAACCCCACAGCCTTACCTCACCTTCCACACCACACGTTTCTGTTTTTCTTTCTGAGTGAGTGCCTGTGACTCGACAGACAATCAGTGGTGAGGTTAAGCAGGTCCCGTTGGCCGCTCCTGACTCACTTCCATCAGCGGGTGGGCGCCTTTCTGAGCTCTTCAGTCATTTCAGGTCTCTGCTTTCCATCTGTCAGGGTCACGGCAGAGAAAGTCAGATCGCCTAGGAAGACACCTTGTGGTATAAGTTTTAAGAAAGCTGACCGCTTTGTGAGCCTGAAGATGAAAGTTGCCAGTTAAATGCAGGTATTTCTGGCTAGTCTGCCTCAAGGTCGGGGAAGCAGAAGAAGATATTAAAGATCCTTCCCCAAACTAGGTCAGAACTATGGTAAAAGATGAGAGGCTGATTTCAGGAAGCTGCACAATAGCCCACTCACACAAATTGACCAACTTAAGTTATACAGTGTTTCTGGACTCCCGAAATGGTCCAGGGAGATGGATTAGTCAGCCACGTGGTGGATGGTCCATTTTCTGTGCTCTTCTCTGCCTTACTCCATTATTTCCAAAGCTAAGCCAAAGCAGGTTTGAAAAAGCAATTTCATCATTTTATACCTATCGCTGGACAAGTAAATCAAGAAAATAGTCCAAAAGTATTTCTCCCACTTAAAATGCTGACAAATCCTTAGAAATTGAAAAATGAAATACACATGTTGACTGACCTTCAAAATTAATGTTAGGACTTTGGGATTAACAGATACACACTTGGAGAAGGCAATGGCAACCCACCCCAGTATTCTTGCCTGGAGAATCCCAGGGACAGAGGACCCTAGTGGGCTGCCGCCTGTGGGGTTGCACAGAGTCGTACACAACTGAAGCGACTTAGCAGCAGCAGCAGCCGATACACACTACTATACATAAAATAAATGAGAAGGGCCTACTGTATAGCACAGGGAGCTATACTCAGTATCTTCTAATAACCCAAATGGAAAAAAATCTGAAAAATATTATATGTATATGCATGTGTATGTAACTGAAGCACTGCTGTACAAACACGACAACACAACTTTGAACTGATACAACACTGTAAGTTAACTATACTTCAACTTAAAAAACAAAAAATAAGGTCCAGAGGTTATCTTATAGTTATATCATTTTGTTTGCTTATATGATGTATTAGATTAATATGTATTAAACACAAAAGTCTTCCCATTAAACTGAGGAACAGATGAGGTGCATCTGCCCATGCTGCTGTGCATTAATGTTAACACCAGTTTAATGGTCAGAAGAAGGCATGGGTTTTAAAATACTTAAAAGGAGACGATCCAAATACATTTACTTTAGATTGTATAACTATAAACCTGTAAGATCCAAGGGCAGCAAAGAAAAAAAAAAACCTTTAGAACTTTTTCATAGTAGATCAAAGCTGAATAACTAAGAACAGTTTCCTTACATACAGAGTAAGAAATTAGGAGCTTGAAAATTGACACTTATATCACAAGGCATATTTTTAGTCAAAATAATTTTATCACCACATAGCAAAAAATACTTGAAAAATAAATAAGAGTTAAATGAAGTATAGTACCTTCAGAAGAAAACTCTACAAAACTTGGAGGACCAAAAACATACCCTTAATGTTCTGGGAACAATTTCTATTTTATAAATTATTTCAAGTGTGGCAGCTTTAAACAGCCTTTTATTATGCTCCCAGATTTTGTGGGTAGGAATTTGGATAGCACAAAGCAAATGGGATCACAAGACCAAGGGTGATGCAATGGCTGGTCTGCAATATTCTGGAAGTATCTCATGCTTGTGTCTGATGGTTGGCCCTGGGCAGGAACCCCATCTGGGGCTTTCAACCAGGGCACCTGCTTGAGGCCTCCCCAGGGGGCTGGGATTCAGCACAGCTCAGGGGCCCAGAACAGTCAGACCTCAAAAGGTGAGAGTGCCTGAGAACCAGCTGGACTCCCCACTCTCCTGACCTCACCTCAAGGCCACACAGCATCCACCGCTTTCTACTGTTCACTAACCTGCCACAGATCCTCTCCAGTTCAGGAAATCTCTGAGAACAGTGCCAAAGAATTTGCAGCCATATTTTAAAAATCACCTCATTAGGAAACACCATAATTTTAGATTAGAAGATCAATTTTCCCTAATTAATATATAGGCCTAATGTAATTCTAGTCATATCAATGGAAGGGTCTTTTTTAAATCCTCTTTTTATCCTTTCTTTTTTAATTGAAATATACTTAGTTTATAGTGTTGTATTAGTTTCAGGAGTACAACAAAGTGTTAACTATATATATATATATTTTTTTTTTTCAGTTTTCCATTTTGGTTATTACTAGATATTAAATATAGTCCCCTATGCTATATAGTCAGAGAAAGCAATGGCACCCCACTCCAGTACTCTTGCCTGGAAAATCCCACGGACAGAGGAGCCTGGTAGGCTGCAGTCCATGGGGTTGCTAAGAGTCGGACATGACTGAGCAAATTCACATTCACTTTTCACTTTCATGCATTGGAGGAGGCAACCCACTCCAGTGTTCTTGCCTGGAGAATCCCAGGGACGGGGGAACCTGGTGGGCTGCCGTCTATGGGGTCGCACAGAGTCGGACATAACTGAAGTGACTTAGCAGCAGCGGCATGCTATATAGTAGGTATTTGTTGTTGATTTTATAAATAGTAGTATATATCTCCTTATTTATCCATCCTCCACTTTCCCCTTTGGTAACCATAAGTTTGATTTTTATGTCTGTGAATTTGCTTCTGTTTTTTCAATAAAACCGTTTGTATCAATTTTTAGATTCCACATATAAGTGATATGTGGTATGTCTGTCTTAGTACGATTATCTCTAGGTCCATCTGAAATGGAGCAGGACCTTATGGGTCCTTGACTCCATGTCTTCTGCCTGCCTTTTGTCTGGGTAAAAACCTTAGCCAAACAATAAATTTAATCAGGGAAGTGAGAAAATGCAGAAAAAAAGGAAAACAGTCCAACGAGACTAATAATAGTTTAGTCAGTAAGCAAAGGCAAGGCTTTAGTTCCTTCTCAAGGGCTACAGATAATATTCTGAGCCACGTCCCCTGTCTCTTATAGAGACCAAGACCCCCACCAGGAGGAAGGCATTGACTACATGATGACTGGGCTATAGTCATGGCATGCTGCCGCTAAGTCGCTTCAGTCGTGTCCGACTCTGTGCGACCCCATAGACGGCAGCCCTCCAGGCTCCCCCGTCCCTGGGATTCTCCAGGCAAGAACAGTGGAGTGGGTTGCCATTTCCTTCTCCAATGCAGGAAAGTGAAAAGTGCAAGTGAAGTCACTCAGTCCCTTCGACTCTTAGCGACCCCATGGACTGCAGCCCACCAAGCTCCTCCGTCCATAGAATAAGATGCTGCAATTCCGATAACTGGCCTCAGGGAAATGGTAACAAACCAAACCTGGAGCTAAAGACTAAATGTACTTAAAACAATCAGGAGGACGTTGGTCAGACCTCTGACGACCAGCTTCAAGATGACCGTCAGAGCCAACAGTGCTGTAGACCCCTCCTTTAAACCTTCTTGCCCCCTGACTGGTGGGTGGAGGAGGGGATTGGCCTCTGGACAGAAGTCCATATCCTTCCCCTAGCCCAAGGTGCTGGCCTTTTATTTATTTTTTTTATTTTTTTAAATTTATTTATTTATTTATTTATTTATTTAAATTACAATACTGTATTTGTTTTGCCATACATTGACACGAATCAGCCATAGGTGAACACAATCTCCCAATCCACCAACCTTTTCTTTATTGGCTTTGGAGCCGGGAGCAGCTGGACCCACTTTCTCTAATGGATATTGGCGCCCACCTGAGGCTGTGCTCTCGCGATATCTGGCTCCCCTCTCGCGATATCTGGCTCCCTGGCGTTTTTCCCCAGCGAGGCCGCCGCCATGATGCACCTGGAAGGCTTGAGGGAGCAGCTACTCGTGGCTCGCTGGCCTCTCTGAAAGGGATTTAGGGGGAAGTTCCTAGCAGCTGCCTATACCATTTGTCTCAGGGATCCTCCCTGTTTCTCCCCTGCCCGGCACTGACTCCCAACTATGCTTTTTCCTGATGGAACAGAAAGACGCCTCTGGACAAGCCGACGAGCTCCAAGACCCAGTCCATCGGTGTGTACCCAGCTAACTTTTCTTTTGAGCGCGAAGAGCTATTTGGGTGTTTCGCCAGTTGGCTCTAATGTGTGTCTGCCATTGAGGACCCTTTGTGAACACTGAGGGTCTCTTGGGTGTTTTGCCAGCTGGTTCTGACACAGTAGCTGACGTCAAGGCCCATTTGTGTTGCGAAGTGTTTTTCTGGGACTCTGTGTTGGTCATCCTTGTTGAAGGGTTTGTGACAGGTCTGTCTTCTGGTATGTTGGTGTGTGTGCCATTTGTGTGATTGGTATTCTTGTTGCCTTTGGTAAAATGGGAAATTCAGGTTCACTTCATGAGAAAAATTTTAGCTGTGATATTATGATTAAAGAAAAAGATAATTTTTTTTAACAATATACACCAGTATTGTTTAGATTCCAGAAAAAAATGAAGATGAAACTCTTGAAATTCCAAAACTGGTTCTTCTTGCATATGCAGTTGGAGAAAGCTAGCTTTATAAAATACTGTTTTCAGAATTCTGACCAGTTGTACTAAGCTGGTGCAAGACTGGTATTTGAGTTTTTTTTCTTTTACTGGTCCCCAGATAATGTTCTCCCTGTTAAGAGAACAAATTTTCCTGGAATATTGAGCTGCTTTTGATAACAAATTGCAAGTTTCTTTCTCTAGCTAACTTTGAGAATTCCAAAAGTCTCCTGGGCATCTCAGAAGGAAATATTTAAGTAACTAGGATTATCTGATATACTAAATTACATGGAAGACATTTGATAACTTTCAGATCACACTGCCAAACTAGTAAGAAATCTAAAGGATTCAACTGGAAAAGTTGTTTTGCTTCAAACCATATTTTGACCCTAATGTTCAGATGGAAAAAATTGTCTAGCAGCATTATCAGAATATACTTACTTACGATATGTCACTGTTGGCTTTAAGTTCACTGCCAAAAACACATGTGCAATGCTTATGTGACAGTATGGTAGAAGTGCTAAAAGTATGGCCCAAGAAATGTTTCTTCATCAACATACCTCTCTGTCCTTGTTTGTTGCGTCTGATTAGTTTTCCCCCAACATGGATAACTAGCCAGATAGATAAAGATAAACAAAATGTAGACCGAATATCAAGAGACATGAATGGACCCAGAGCAGGCAACTTAGCTACTCTGGTAATGATGGAAAAATGTATTGATTATCAATGCATTCTGTGGAAGGATTTGCAATTAAAAGGGGGAAACAATGGAAGAAATTTTCACATATGGCAATATGGGAAAGTCATTCTGGCTTATATATGGTTTAATTTGAACTTTTAATATATCTACCTTATCTCCTTCATTTATCTGTTAATGGACATTCAGGTTGCTTCCATGTCTTGGCTGTTGTGAGTAGTGCTGCTATGAATATTGTATGTATATATCCTTTTGAATTAGAATTTTCATCTTTTCTAGATACATGCCCAGAAGTGGGACTGTTGGATCGTATGGTAATTTTATTTTGAGATTTTATTTTTTTTTAAAGAGGAAACTCCATACTGTTCTCCATAGTAGCTGCACCAGTTAAGATTCTGACTAACAGTGTAGGAGGGTTAGAGGGTCTTTTAAAACTTGTTTCTGTCTAGATATCTATTATCTAAAGGAATTGATGGATAATAATACATAAGAACATTTTTAGAAGGATGAATATTACAAGAGGAGTCCCTTTGCAAGCAGTTTAATACTCCATAGACAGCTGTGAATAAAAGCACTTGATTATTCTAAGAATAGACATATCAATCTTATGGAATTGAAAACTCGGACTAAAGTAATCCAAGTTTTCCAAGTAGGAATGTAGCAATCATGCACGTTCCCAGTATGTGCTGGGGAAAGGAGGGCTTATTCCATCAGTGGTACTGACATTGCTGGTTAAATGTGAGAGTGTAGGGAGTGCACCTGCAGTTTACACAGCGTGCAAATGGAATGTTCAGATGGATTCAAAGTTTTAAGAGTCAGAATCAAAATCAGAAAAAAAACCCCGCATATTGTTTTTTAATCTTAGTGTGGATCAGGCTAATAGCAGTATTAGAAAACTATATATGTATAGTTGACAGGTCTGATTATATAAATATTAAAACTGTACTTGTAATAACTAAAAACAAAATTAAAAGCAGATAAATCACTTGCATCAGTAAAGCCCTTGAATACTGTTCTTACCAACAAAGAGTTCTTCCAAATCAAAAGAAAAAGATGACCACCCAAAATGGGCAAAGAACATGAATGAGCATTTTTTAAGAGGAGGACATTTGAGTAGCCAGCAGCTGAGTTGAAACCCTGGGGCACTTGTTGGGGAGTAGGAGCCCAGGAATGGAATGGTGATTACCTGCCGGAGGCAGCAGAGCCCCTTGACAGGAAGTTGATGCAGCTTTGTTACCTAGCTGTGAGTGGGACATACTTGAAGTCTAGTTATGTCAGATGGCCATTGGTTACTTGTCATTATTAAACTTGAATGTGACTTGATGATGTATGGCTTATTCTTAATTCTTAAACAAAAGGAAATTCGGATTTAGCAAAGAGACATGTTTCTCTGTGACTTTTCTTAGCTTCCACAACCCAGTTCAGAATATCAGACCCTAGGTTCCACCCTCTGCCCTTAGACTCTGCATCTAGGGACCATTCCTTGGCCAACATCTTGAGGGCTATTTTGCAGGTATCCCAAAATGATAGATCTGAAATTAATAATAATAAACGTGTGCATTCATGCTCAGTCATGTCAAACTCTTGCAATCACATGAACTGTAGCCCACCAGATTTCTCTGTCCATGGGATTTCCCAGGCAAGAATACTGGGGTGGGTTGCCATTTCCTCCTCCAGGGACTCTTCCCAACCCAGGGGTTGAACCCATGTCTCCTGTGTCTCCTGCATTGGCAGGCGAGTTCTTTACCACTGAGCCACCCGGGATTCCCCAATAATAAACGCATTGCCAATCAGACTTAAAGTTGGTCTTTTTAAGTGGCAGATCTCTTTCTGTCAAATTCTTACATAGAACCCAGACATGTAGTGAGAAAGGTGAAGTGGAGGATTAAGGCCACAAAGGCCCCCGTCTACTTTGCTTCCTTCTGGCCACTTGTGGCAGCCCCTCTCCACCCAGGGCAGCACCCTGCAGCCCCCTGGAACACAACTGGACCACGACTTCAAGGAAAAAATGTTGCCAGAATCTGGCCTCAGTACACCAGTGCCAGATTAAATGTTGAAGACAGAGTTTTGGGTGAAGTAGAAAGAAATAGCTTTATTGCTTTCAGGTTCATGCCCTCAGGCCTGTGCGTCCCACTCTGGAGGGAGTAGTAAGGAGTTTTATAGGAATGGTTCAAAGAGCAGGGGGTTATCAGCTTGCAGACATTTTTCTGATTGGTTGGTGGTGAAGTAATTGGGAGTCAGCTCTGTCTGCTTTTGGTCAGCAGTTTTCATCTGGTGAAGTCTGCTTCCTATAAAAACAATTTAGGAATATGTGTCAAGTTTTAAAAAAATCTTTCAGGGAACTTCGTGATTCTGCTATGTGGTGGATTCATAGTCTAAATCGTTACCAGTTCCCCAGCCCAATAGCTATTCTTTGTTTCTGCATCTTCTCATTCCCCAGTTGTTAATTCTTGAATCAGCCTTTTACTTCAGAAGACAAGGGGGCTTGTATGTGGTTTCAAAAGCAACTTCTAATTTTAAGCACTGGGTTCAGCAGTGTTGAGTGAGCTCCATAAGGTAGAATGTATAATCACGTTTATTAATTTGCTCAAAATGTGCAATCCTAAAGCATTTTGTTACTTAAGTGTATATCAAAACATGTCAGACACTTAGAAATACATACCATTCTTCTCAAATTTACCTCATAAAGCTGGAAAAAAATGAAATTAAAGTGAAGTATTAAAAAAGAATCTTAGGCAAACAACAAAATAGTGGGTCCTCCTCCCCCCACCTCGAGGATTCCATTTACTTGACTCACCCACCAGTCTAGTCACCTGTTCTGACTCAAAGCAAGGTCAGTAACTCACAGGAGAATCTGAAAGGACCAAGAGGTGTCACGACCAAGTGTAGAAGGTGTTCCTGGAGCCCACATGGCTCCTGACCAGCCTTTCTCAGCAGGGCATTATAGGCATTCATGCTTCTTCCTTGGGCCAGTTGAGTCTAAACTTTAAGAAGCATTGGCACCTTTGACCTCAGACATCAAGCGCAAGAAGCATGCAGCCGTCATTGCAATGACCTGGGATGCTTGCACTTCTCTCCAAATATTTGCCCCCGAGGGGGTGGTGTCAGCCCTGGCTGGGCATTCCCGCAGACCTTGCCACTCTAAGGGACAATGTAGGGATCTCCCAGTGTGGGCTGCTCTTCGGGGGGTGGCCCGCAGCAGTTACCGAGGATCTGTGAGCTCAGGTGTGATACCGCTGAGCATTAAGGCTTTGCTTTATAGAGGATGTAAAACGTTTATTGTGTCCATACTTCAGTTAAAGCTTTCAGTTCAGTTTGGTTTCTTTTTATGACCGTTCATTTCGGCTGCCTTGAATATATGACTGACATTAAGTTTATTGAAGATGCCGTCCTGGTCGTTTCTGCGATGTAAACACCACATGTGAAGCTAACTGTGCTCCTCACTCTTCCTGGAGGTCTGAGCTCTCTACTTCTGTGGCCCTGCTTGTCTGTACTGGAGGCATATGGACAGGGCAGTGCTTAAATTGAGATATACTCCAGAGGAGCATAAGGGTAAAAATCCATACTTGTAAAAAGGTATGCTCTGAGCGTGGCTGGTTCCTCCATGTCTGCCACGCTGCAATGACCTCTTAGATGTAAATGATTTCATGGCCTCAGACACTCAAGTTTCCGTGGTGTAGGCTTGGGAGGCGTGCCAGAGCTGCTCACCTCTATATGATGGCAGCAGGCAGGGCTTCAGGGGAAATGAGTGAAGGCAGAGGAGCAGGGGAATTGATGTAAGGAGTGGCAGGAAATACATGGGGAGAAGCAAATTGATCTTTTAAGCGTCAGTGCCAAGAATTTCATTGTTTCCTGGGCCATAATTAAATGTTTTGAACACTTTTTCATGTTTAATAGCTAATAGAAAAGTTGGCTCACAACTTGTTTTGAAGGTCACTTGTTTATTGTGAAATTGACAAAAGCAATTCACTCCCAATCTCACATCCTTCCCTTCTCAAAACTGTTTTTCCTGTCCAGTACCTCACCACACCCTATGTCTGCAGCATCCTAGTTAAAGGACTGACATTGTCCAAGTTCCCAGACTTGCATCACGATAGCAAGAACTTGAGTGCCTGGTCAGTAAACAGACTGACCACCAGCCTGTCCCGTCAAGATTCGAATTAAGTTTCTCTGGACTGGGGTCTGGATCCAGGTGACCTGTATCATCAGGCACGTTTGGGAAGCACCTAACACAGTTCTTTGATCATCCTTTGATGAAAATGTATGTGGCAGGACAACACAAAGACACTGAAGTTTGGACAGAGCTCACGAATGTGAATGACCTTTTCATATGTCCAAAAAAGAAGTAACTTCTTTACTTCAAAATGATTCTATAGTTTGCAAAATTGTATAACACATAAAAATTTCTGGCATACAATGGGAACCCATCCCCATTCACAAAATGTTTCAGTGAAAACTTCTCTCCCCACTACCAGACTGCCAAGATAATCAACAACTGCTTTACATTTTAAAGGAAAAAAAGAGTTTATTTTGTTATTTTCTGTCTGATTTGGAAAAAACCTAGGACATAAGTAGAAGATTAATATTAAGGCAGCATGCATGAGGTGCATGATTTAATTTCTAAAACTGCTAACTCAGAATTGTTTAATACAGTTAGCTAGATGCTTTGGGGAGAAAGAATAAATTACAAAGTCATGTTTTCACAACACTTTCAAATTATTGTGTCTTGAGAGATAATGAAATGGAGTAGTAAAAGGCCAGGTGTGACTGTAAAGAAATTAAAAGCAAGTTCGTTTTAAGAAATTAATAATACCAGTTCATACTGAGTGCCTAGCAGATGCCAATTCTATGGTTGGTTTTTTATGTATATTATTTCATTTAGTCCACATAACAGTCCTACAAAGATTATCATTCTTCATAGGAGAAAACTATAAGTCCGAGAGGAATTAAATGCTTGTCCAGAGTCATGTGGAATTTCAGGAATTGGATCCCTGGTCCATAAACTAGTCTCTCGGTCTGTTTATGGTTAGTTTAAACCATACAATTTAGCATCTAGACTCAGACACTCTTACAAGTGAAAAGGAGTGCTGTTGATAATTACAAGTAGAGAACACTGGGTGTTTGGCTGCTGTAATGTGGATAAAGCTAGTTTATTTAGTCATCAGGCAACTTAAGCGTGGGGATGGGACATAGCAATTGAATGAGGGCATTGAAAAATACTTGCTAGCTTCTAAAGATGGCTCCAGCATACAAAAGAAAAATTGCAAATTCAAACAATGAAAGATTATGTTAACTTAGTCACAACTCAGCTGAGATCCTCTATAATTTTATGTGAATTCTGGTCAATCAGTATAGTGGTATTGTTACTAAAGCCTGTGTGCCTGCATGCAATGAGGCTAAACGAACCGAAACATTGGAGTTTGGAGCAGAGAAAAGATTTATCACAGGGACATGGAAGGTGACGGATGGCTCGTGCCCACAGAAACCCCAGACTCCCCAGGGGGTGTCAGCAAGCACTTTTAAGGCAAACTTGGGATAAGGGGTCTGGTTAACTGTTACAGACATCTGGAATTCTTCATTCTTGTAGCTGTCACATAGAGCAGGTCACGATGCTCCTGTAAACCTCCATGAAAACACACGTTATTCTCTGTTCTGTATACGAACAGATTCTTAAAGTTCAGAATCTTGAGGATGGGCTCTCCTGTATGTCTCAGGCTGTAGGCAGCATCGTCTAACAAAAGGTGCAGACACTGTGGCTAAGCACCAGCAACAGAGCACAAAGGGTAAAGCAAAGGGGCAGGTCTAACGCAGAGCCAGGTTTGGACTTCCTTGTCACAGTCCATTTGATCTTACGTGCTGCAGAGCCTCCAGAAAGCCTCAGGCCAGTTTCCAATAGTCGCCACTGTCCACCATGAAGGAAAGCATCAAGTGCCACCGTGTCCAAAATGCCCTTTACAGCACGTAAGAGTGCTCAGTGTGACTTTTCAGACCTACAGAGAACGTAAGTGGTTGCAGTGGGACAAGCAACTAGGTAGAACTAGAAAGAAACCTCCTGATTCAGGCTCCATTTCCTTTCTAGATTTTGTTCTCTAGACTCTTTTTTTTTCAGTCTTACTATCTTTTTATTGAAGTATAGTTGATTTACAATGCTGTGTTATTAACTGCTGTACAGCAAAGTGATTCAGTTATATATATATAATATACACACATATATATCTTTTTATATTCATTTCCATTATGGTTTATCACAGAATATTAAACATAGTTCTCTGTGCTGTGCAGCAGGACCTTGTTTTCTATCCATTCTAAATCTACTAACCTCAGCCTCCCACTCCATCCTTCCCCAACCCGCCCCTTGGCAACCACAAGTCTGTTATCTGTGTCCATGATTCTGTTTGCTTCATAAGTTCATTGGTGCCATATTTTAGATTGCACATGTAAGTGATGTCATATGGTATTTGTCTTTCTCTTTCTGACGTCACTTGCTATGATGATCTCTGCTTGCATCGATGTTGCTGCAGTGGCGTCATTTCATTCTTTTTGACTGAGTGGTATTGCATTGTATGTGTGCACCACATCCTTATCCGCTCATCTGCTGACGGACATTTAGGTTGTTTCCATGTCTTGGCTATTGTGAGTAGTTCTGCCCTGAACATAGGAGTATGTGGATCATTTGAATTAAAATTTTGTCTGCATATATGCCCAGGAGTAGGATTGCTGGATCATATGGTAGTTCTAGTTTTAGTTTAAGAAATCTCCATACTATTCTTCACAATTGGCTGTACCAATTTACATTCCCACCAGCTTTGTAGGAGGGTGCCCTTTTCTCCACACCCTCTCCAGCATTTATTGTTTATAAACTTTGTGATGATGGCCATTCTGACCCTTGTGAGGTGATACCCTTATTGTGGGTTTTATTTGTATTTCTAGACTCTTCTTGAGTGAGAATATTAATCTCCATCACAGACTGCTTGTTCATAGCATTAAGCATTTCACCCACAATATCACACTCCATATTTTATCAATCCTAGGAAAAGGTCTGTACTATTATTATTATCCTAGAAGTAAGCAGACTGGGGCACCAGGAACTGAAGTTATTTGCCTCCTCTCACATATTTGTGTGCTCTCTCTTTATTAATTTATTTATTCATTTCTAAATTTACAAGCTTTAGGTAAAGTTTACCTTTTAAGGTATGCAGTTCTGTGAGTTTTGACAAGTGTAAAGCATTATTTCCTGGCAAGGGTTTACATTAGCTTTTGAGGGATATAAAGAAAGATAAAGTGGAGACCCAGCTTTGAACAGAGTTTGTAGACCAGTGATCATGTATCCAGCACTATAATATCATGGTTTTCCACCTTAGAGTCAGAAACACTCTCAGAAATGTGGAAGTGCATTAATGTTCTGGCAGATACTGATTTTTTTCCTTGATGGGGGTCGGAGAGAGGTGGAAACTGCCTTTGTGATCAGCCATAAAGAAGATTTCTGCAGTTTAGGGCTGTGAGCTCAGAACAGTTTTATAGACAAAAGTAAACTACGTTAGGAGGGCAAATGCCTATGCTATATAGAATATCACATTTGGGGCAAATTGCTCCAACGTGCTTGGAAATACAATGGAACATTTCTATATTGTGAGGTAGCAACTATTACTTTAGTAATGGGTGAGAGATTCCTTTTACTTCATTTAAAAGATGTAAAGCTAACCATTACCACAAGGAACTTTTTGTACAAGACTAAAAAATCACATTCTCCTTTGGACTGTAGCATGTTTAGATTGTAAGGAAATGCTTTCTTTAAATAGCTGCTCATTTAGCAACAACTTACCTGTGTAATGTAGAGGTTGCAAACTGGAGAGTATATATTTAGCTGAATTCAAACTCTGTTTCAATATGTTTTGAACTGCATGTGTAAAGGAAAAGCCACTTCTCTTTTTTCTGTGATTGAAAGTTTCACTGTTACAATAGTGTTCATTTATATAGATTTCACATACATCCTGCCTGGAAAATCCCATGGACAGAGGAGCCTGGTGAGCTGCAGTCCATGGGGTTACTGAGGGTCGGACACGACTGAGCGACTTCCCTTTCACTTTTCACTTTAACGCATTGGAGAAGGAAATGGCAACCCACTCTAGTGTTTTTGCCTGGAGAATCTCAGGGACGGGGAGCCTGGTGGGCTGCCATCTGTGGGGTCACAGAGAGTCGGATATGACTGAAGTGACTTAGCAGCAGCAGCACATATATCCAAATAGCAGAAATATGTTAAACCCATGAAAATAAATTTTTTTTTCAATTTTATTGGTCTATAGTTGATTATAATGTTGTGTTAGTTTCAGGTGATAGCAAAACCATTCAGTTATACAAACATACATACACACACACACACACACACACACACACACACACACACACACACTATATATATATTCTTTTTAAGATTCTTTCCCATATAGGCTATTACAGAATATTGAGCTCCCTGTGCTATACACAGTAGTACACAGTAGGTCCTTGTTGGTTATCTGTTTTATGTAAAGTACTGTGTATAGCTCCTAATTTATGCCTCCCCCTGACCTTTTCCTTTTGATAACCATGAATTTGTTTTGAAAATCTGTTTCTGCTTTGTGAATAAGTCCATTTGCATTATTTTTTAGATTGCACATGGAAGTGACGTCATGAGATATCTGTCTTTCTCTGTCTGCCTTAGGATCGTGGCCTCTGGGCCCAGCTGTATTGCTGCAGATGGCAGCATGTCAGTTTTTATGGCTGAGTAGTACTCCATTGTGTGCATATCCCACACCTTCTTTATCCATTCATCTGTTGGTGGACATCTAAGTCGTTTCCACATCTTGGCCATTGTAAATAGTGTGGCAGTGAACACAGGGGTGCGTAATATGTTTGAATTATGGTTTTCTCAGGATATATGCCCAGAGTAGGATTGCTGGGTCATATGGTGGTTGTATTTTTAGTTTGTTAAGTAACCTCCATACTCTTCCAGTCTCATTCTTTTTTTTTTAAATTTTTGCTTTTATTTTCATTACTCTAGGAGGTAGATCAAAAAAGATATAGCTGCAATTTATGTCAGAGAGTATTCTGTTTCTATTTTTTTCTGAGCTTTATAGTATAAATGTATGTAAATAATATGTTCAGTTCAGCCATTCAGTCGTGTCCGACTCTTTGCCACCTCATGAATCGTAGCATGCCAGGCTTCCCTGTCTATCACCAACTCCTGGAGTTTACTCAGACTCACGTCTATCAAGTTAGTGATACCATCCAGCCATCTCATCCTCTGTCGTCCCCTTCTCCTGCCCCCAATACCTCCCAGCATCAGAGCCTTTTCCAATGAGTCAACTCTTCGTATGAGGTGGCCAAAGTACTGGAGTTTCAGCTTTAGCATCATTCCTTCCAAAGAAATCCCAGGGCTGATCTCCTTGCAGTCCAAGGAACTCTCAAGAGTCTTCCCAACACCACAGTTCAAAAGCATCAATTCTTCGGCACTTAGCCTTCTTCACAGTCCAACTCTCACATCCATACATGACCACAGGAAAAAACCATAGCCTTGACTTGACGGACCTTAGTTGGCAAAGTAATGTCTCTGCTTTTGAATATTCTCTCTAGGTTGGTCATAACTTTTCTTCCAAGGAGTAAGCGTCTTTTAATTTCATGGCTGCAGTCACCATCTGCAGTGATTTTGGAGCCCCCCAAAAATAAAGTCTGACACTGTTTTCCCATCTAGTTCCCATGAAGTGATGAGACCAGATGGGACCAGATCTTCGTTTTCTGAATGTTGAGCTTTAAGCCAATATGTAAATAACCTTAAATTTAGGTCTTTGATCCATTTGCAGTTTGTTTTTGTGTATGGTTAGAGAATGTTCTAATTTCCTTCTTTTACAATAGCTGTCCAGTTTTCCTAGCATCACTGATTAAAGAGACTGTTTTTTGTCCATTATATATTCTTTCCTACTTTGTCATAAATTAATTGAACATAGGTCCATGGGTTGACTTCTGGACTTTCTATTCTGTTCTAGTGATCTATATTTCTGTTTCAGAGCCAGTTCTGTACTGTTCTGATTACTATAACTCTGTAGTGTAGTCTGCAGAGAAGGCAATGGCACCCCCACTCCAGTACTTTTGCCTGGAAAATCCCATGGACAGAGGAACCTGGTGGGCTGCAGTCCATGGGGTCACTAAGAATCAGACATGACTGAGCGACTTCACTTTCACTTTTCACTTTCATGCATTGGAGAACGAAATGGCAACCCACTCCAGTGTTCTTGCCTGGAGAATCCTAAGGACGGGGGAGCCTGGTGAGCTGCCATCTGTGGGGTCGCACAGAGTCGGATACGACTGAAGCGACTTAGCAGCAGCAGCAGTAGTACAGTCTGAAGTCTGGGAGCCTGATAGCTCCAGCTGTGTTTTTCTTTCTCAGGACAGCTTTGGTTATTTGTGGTCTTCTGTGTTTTCATACAAATTTTAAAATTTGGAAAAGCCAGTTCTGTGTATAGTCAGAAGAAATCACGATTAAAAATGTTCATTTAAGTTTTAGAAAGTTTTTGTATGTTTGAGCTCTTTCATGATCAAAAATTGGAACACTTTTCTGCTGAAGAGTACATCTCATTTCTTAATTGATGCTGAGAGGAAAATGAGATGCAAATCTCTGTTTAGACTATAATTCAGTTATAGGTGTTCTGATCACTTTCCATTTACTGGCTCATGCAAGGACCATCATGATGCTTTAGTTATGGAGACAGATTCCAGAGAAACTCATGCACAAATTCAGGAGCTACACCTTTTCTCACATCTTATTTTCTATCAACAGCAAAACAGGGCATTCAGGACTGCCTGGGGAATCTCTTCAGGGTAGCTTTTCCGAAATGATTGGTTGGCCTTGAGCTTATATGCACTGGGAAGGCTCTGTGTGCCTCCTAGATTGTCACTGGGCTGGCCTGCACTTACTTGGAAGAAGAAAGGCCCCTGGAGAGCCCACTCAAGCACTCTGAACGGTTTAGTCATGCTGTTCTCCTCAGGACTGGAATTCTGGCCCTGAGTTTGATCTGCACTGCATCTCTGTCTGGGCTCAGCAAATCTGGGATGTCCCCAGACTATACCAAAAAAGTGACTTAAAGAGGAAAGGAGTTATATGGCTTATTATAAGTTTTGGAAACATTTTTGTGTTAGGTACCAGATACCAAGTGTGGACATTTTGTACCAACTCTTTTCATGAGCTAAATGTTAATATCCTACTCAGAACTCACTTCAAGTTCATAACCCAGATAATTTGGGAAGACAGTATAAAGCAAGCTACTTGTTAATGATGGTTCAAGAATAACTGTGGCCACCCTGCCTACCCGTCTGTGGCTCTGGGATCATGCTCTGTTGAAGAAAAAGGGCTAGGAAGAGCTTCTTCATTTCCTAGCTCAATCAAAATTTCTGAAAGAAGCCCAATGAACCTAATTTTCATTCACTTTTTCCTTATAAGAGGTAGATTTTTCATATCATTATACATTTTTTCCATTTTGACCAGGGAATTAGTAAATTATGTGCAAAACGAAATCTAGCTTATCACCTCTTTATGTACAACGTAGGAGCTACAAATGGCTTAATATCTTTAAGAAATTGAAAAATAATGAAAAGCAGTTTCTATTTCCTGACATTTGAAAACCATATGCTATTAAATTTCATTGTCCCTGAATCAAGTCCCTGAATAGCCGCACTCATTTGTCTATATATTGCCAGGGCTGCTTTCATGACACAGTGGCAGAGTGGAGTGCTTGCAGCAGAGCTCGTATGACTTTACAGAGCCCCAGACATGTACAGCCTGGCATTTCACAGAGAAAAAGAAAACTTGTCACCCTAGAGCTGGAACAGCTAACATTCAGCGTAGCAGCTGAATAAGCACCCACTGTAAAGTTTGTTTGGTGTCAGTTTCCTTAACTATGTATTGTAATGAGTGGCTTTGATATGGCTATAAACTCTGTTCTGGGAAATACAGAAGAGGCCAAAGACGTGTGAAATTTAATGTAAATATTAATACAAAGAAACTCCTTTCAAGTGACTTTCATAAAAAATGTAGATAATTTTCTGCATTCAATACAACTAGCTCTCTTTTAGACAAGATAATCCTAGAAAAAGTATCAATTACAATAAAACTCTTAAAGTTTATTCTCCAGTTTTTTAGTCCACCTTTCCACCCCATGCTCCACCCACAAGATGTGCAAGTTATTATAAGTTTAGCCTCCTACTCCTCATAGCATCTTTGGAGATTAGAAAACGAAGATTTAATTAAAATGAAGTTGAGAAAACAACCCTAAAATTGAGTCTGAAGAGCATCAATTCAGGGGAGAATTTAGCAAACTCAGATCTCGGTAGATTTATTAGAAGCTCTGAAAGATGCTGCTGTCTTAGAATCACAGCAGACGTGTATGTAGTCTTCATGCCTTGTATTTGCTGAAAAGGATCACTTCCTTTAATTACGGGCGTATCTTCTCAGTCACTCTGGGTGTTGTGCAGCCCATGTCTTCCAGGTGAAAATGTGACTAACTCACTCCTATAATAAATGATGGGAAAAGTTGTATAAAGATCCTGAAGTCTAGAAGCTTTTGAGACATTTACTCTTATAATCTCTGAACCAGACTTTGAAGAACTGATTTAGAGGTTTCACAGTTAGGTTCATGATTTCACGGAAATGCCATTTAAACTGGAGCGGCTCCAAGATTCAACAAATGGGACATTTTTAGATAAGCTATGGCACAGTGGCATAGTGAAAAACAGAAACATGTCTCAAAATGGTATGGAGATTATCCCAGTATGCAAAAGCAAGTATGCAGATAGCACCCAGATTCACAGCTAAAACGAGGTACACCCCTAAGGAACCAAGGGAGGGAGAACAGAGCATCAGTCCTCAAAATGTGGTCTCTAGCCCCTGCAGGTACGTCTGAGACAAGAAAAGTATGGGAATCCAGAGTAACTGTTCAGAAACTTGTGTAATAGCAGTAACTTTACTGTTAATTTTAAAAACTAATTTAGCTTGTATTTTTTGTCTTCTTTTTTACCTTCTTTTCTTTTTGTGTCTTTAAAAAAATATTTTAATTCATTTTATTGGAGTATGTTGATTTACAATGTTATATTCTGCTCTATAGCAAAATGACTCTGTTATATATATATGTGTGTGTGTGTGTGTGTGTTATTTTTCATATTCTATTCTATTATGATTTATCACAGGATATTAAGTATAGTTCCCTGTGCTATACAATAGGACCTTGTTTTTATGTCTTTTTTATTTTATTTTTATTTAATAATTCACTTTTATTGTATTTCACAAATGTATGTCTGTAATGGACTGGAAAAAATGAACCTCCTTACAGAGAGTTTAAGAAACACTGTATATTGGGGGGAAATGTGTGGCTTAACATTAAATAAGTTACACATTTTAAAGAAGAAATGTCATTTTACAGATATGACTATTTTATTTTAATAAAAGGCTCTGCTAACATATGGTCAGTTATTTGCTATCAAATTATTGTGCTTGACCAGAAGGAGAGAGTTGTCTTTTTTTTTCCCTTAGGTTTAAACAACTTTTAAATACCAGATACTGCTTTATGTGGCAGGGGTGTGACAACAGAATTCTATTTAAATGGCTAAATCACTGCTAAAACATAGTTTAAGGTAGGGGCGGGGGTGGGGGAGGACAGCAATCCTACAGAAATGTGTCCATTAAGTTCCTGTGCAACCAAATAGAAATGTCAGGATCTTCCTCCACTTAAGATGCAGGACAAGTGCACTGAGGCATGAGGAAAGAATTTGATTTACAATTCGAAGGAAAACCAGCAGTAAGATAATTGAGAGCTGGGGAGCAATCTTATTCCCGCCAAATTGCTTTCCTCCGTGTGTGCTCCGTTTAGAGGCGAGATTCGAAAGTTTACATTTAGTTTGTACATATTTTCTTTCCCTTGTGAATATTCCATCCTGTCAGATTAGGACTGTTGCTCTGCTGTGATCAGCAAAAGAGAATATTCCAAGTTGCCTGGTGCTGGATTATGCCTGAAGCTCTGTAAATAGGAAGTGGGTTTTTTTTGGTTTGGTTTTGTTGATTTTGTTTTTTTGTTTTAGGTTCAAACGTGACAAGCTGGCTGTTAACAAGAACATTCTTGGTCTCTAAATTGCTAAAATGTGGATTTGTTTTTAATTTGGGTTCATGAGAATGAGACACATGAAAGCCCATTGCAGATTTTAGAGCTGGTAAAATATTTAACAGTAACAACAACCACCACACGATACAGTTGCAGATTTCATGAATACCAGCCTTGGTGTTGCTTACAGTTTACTTTCTCCAGAAAGTATTCATAAACAAAGACAGTTTCCCCCTCTTGGCCTGGAGAAATTACCTATAGGAGTTAAGCTTATATCATGGGTACAAAGATAAGATGTGTGCTGTTACTGCCAAACCCTTACTTAGCTGGTTCTCTGACTCACGGAGATAGTCATTTCTTTATAATTTTTGAAAATCTGTGACAGAATTTGTCTCAGAAGTTTGGTCCTTAGGCCATGTGTTCTGCCCATGAAAGCACATTTTTATGTCTTACAAGGAATAAGAATTTAAAGATCAAAAATATTTTTATATTAAAACATCCAAGTGGCCCTCTTAGTTTTATCTTCCTTGCTCATGTTAGAAGGTGTTTTGCCTTTGCTTACAAGAAATGCAGACCTGACATTCATTTTGATAAGTGCCCCTGTGAGCCCCTGATAACATTAGGGGCCAGAATCAGAATTCTACTGCTCTCCAAAGGTAAGGCATAAATTATCATTTGAGGAAGAAAAATAGAGGAAAAGTAAACAGGAATAGACAATGCAAATTAAATTTTAGCCCAGAACATGCCTGTTTTAAATTTAAAATTGGCTATAAGCCAGAGCAGGTTATACCCTAGGTACCTAGAGGAAGATGGACATAAATACAAGGGATGTTGTTATTTTTTTAAAAATCTACAGAGCCACAAGCTGTTAGCTCTAAAACTGATAGTCTGTGCCTCTCCTGGGTAGACCTTTGTCCACATGGACCGGGTCTTCTGCGGTTGGTGAGCACAGGCACTTGGTGATGCTTTCTCATACCTACCTCACACCTGCAGGTTACAGGCAAGAGCCCACTCAGTCTGGGAGTTAGAAACAAGCGTGCCTTTGGCGTGAGCCTAAGTCAGCCCACAGTTCTGCACTGCCCTGTGACTGAATAAGAAGGATTGTAAGAGCTGTATGTGCTCAGATGCGGGTTGGAAGTTTAAATTACATGTGATTATGCATGCACACACACATGTATACAATGCATGCAGACACGTGCACACCCACAGGTGCACACATACACACAAGTGCACGTGCATACACATGCATGAATACACACATGCATGCACATACACGCACATTCACATCCCCAGCTGCACTGGAAGCCTACCTACCTAAGGGAATGCGGATTGGTCAAGTTAAAGCAAATAATCCTAGAAAAAAATGTGATGCATACATAACTTAAGTATTTTAACTTAAAACACATCTATGTGCATTTCAATTTCTACATCTTTTGATAGAACTTTTTTCCCCCATCAAGTGAGGATTTCCAGGAGCCAGTGAGGCTTGTCTGGAGCAGAAGTCTGATGCTCAGAGAGCATCTATGGTTCTTGCATCAACTACACTCTTCAGGAATCATCTGTCATGTCCAGTTCAGGAGTCTTTAGATGGAGAGTCTGCTCAGCACCTGGGCAGCCACCTGTGTGCAGACCTGGCCTGGACTCTCAAAGCTTTAAAGCTTTTATAGTTCTTCCATCACACCTAACTCGTTAACAGTAATGTTTGGCAGTCCCCTCTTCCCCCTTATCTTTCCATAGGATTCAACTTAGTTTTTATGGAGAGCACTCTTCTTCACTTTCATTTGCTTATGTATTATTTTACTAGATTTTATAATCTAATAAGACATGGTACTTGCATAAACAACTTTGGAAGAAAACTGATACTAAGAGCATAAAAGCTGAAGGGTTTCAAATGGACATGCATAGAGTTACCTACCAGCTTCATAATCCACTGGACTTTTGTCTCTAAGTTATGCAAAGAGGATGGAGGTGGTACTGAGTCAGCTGTTTTCCTCATCTCTAAAAGTTCAAGATAAAATTTTTGACACATTTCCCAAAATTTATAGAATCTATGGTCTGTATTTTTCACTTACATGACCTCTGACTTCATCTTCTTTTTCTACATTTACCTTTTGTTAAAACTCATGTATTTTCTTTCTATGTTCCTCATACCATGAGAGACATTCAGTCCTTCACTGGAATGACAGTGTGATTGAGCTTAGTAGATCTTTACTTTTGCTGTTTCGAGCAGGTTATGGTCCATGTGTCATAAGATTTAGGTTCTAAAATGAGCATATGATGAAAAACTCCTTTAGTGAAAAGGACCCTTGGACATCCCTAGATAAGGCTCTAGTTGAGTCCAACATAGATCTCCAGAGGTCTGAAGTATTGATCTTCCCAGAAGCTTGGAACAGATCCCTAAGTTGAGAGCTGGATGAAGCAGTTTGGCATGTCTTCAGGCAAAGTGCAGTGAAGTGCAAGTGAAGTCGCTCAGTCGAGTCCGACTCTTTGTGACCCGTGGACTGTAGCCCACTAGGCTCCTCCGTCCATGGGATTCTCCATGCAAGAGTACTGGAGTGGGGTGCCATTTCCTTCTCCAGGGGATCTTCCTGACCCAGGGATTGAACCCATGTCTCCCACATTGCAGGCAGATGCTTTAACTTCTGAGCCACCAGGGAAGAAGTACCTGACCAATCATAGGTGTGGTTCAAACCAGAGTGGTGCTGGGTGGGGAGGGGCGGGGTGGTCATACTCTGAGAAGAGTCCTGGGAACAGAGGTTCATACCCCCCCCTCAGGCATCTCTCACTGCGTCTGACTTCAGCTCACTCCATGTCCTGACAAGAGAGAACACACACTCCTTCCAGTCTCTCCTGTATTCACCTAGGACACACTCAGCAGCTATGAATTAAAATGGAAATGGAGAAGTAGAAAAATCTGTGCCTTTGGACGTTCATGGCCTGTTCTCCCTGTGTTCACTAGAAGTCCTTCAAATATGTAGTTCCTATTTTATTACCAACTGCACACTCTTAATAAAGGGCAGAATGTTTTTATTTACTGTTAATAAACCAATATGTCCTATGAATAAGCTAATAAAGGTAGTCTTCAAAATAGAACTGCACATAGCACCTGTTTTAGTCTTTTCCTTGGTAGACTGTCAAGGCACAGCTGTTATTTTGGTTGATTTTTATCCATCTCTGACTAATCTTTATTTGAGTTCCCTGAACTGAAGTATTTTTCAGTTCTGACAAATTTGGTATGTGACATATGACACCTTTGAAAGTGTGACCCCTGCAGACACCAGTTTGTTTTTAATGTGACAGTGTTGCATCGTGATTTAAGGTTCTGAGCAAGGACTTGGGTGGGACTATCTGGTTTTAAATTTCAGCTCTCCCCTTACCAAACATAGGACCTAAGGCTATTTATTTAATCTCCATGCACCTCAATTTCCTCACCTAGAAAGGGCATGTTAATAGTATCTCTCGCGTGGACTTATTGTGAAGCTTAAGTGAATTCATCTATCTAAGGTGCTGGAATCACTACTCGTGTGCCACGAGTGCTCAGCCGGCTGCTGGTACTAAGGCCGACCTCGCTGTGTGCCTGAGAGTGGCTTCTGCAGCAGGGGCCGTGCTGTGAGCTGCCAGTGCCTGGGTGTGACGCCGTCGTGACACTTAGTGTTCTGGCCTTTCACTGTCTCCCTCCTCTCCCGTGCAGGTGGCCCCGGCCATTAAGGAGCGGATGATGAAGAAGGGGGAGCCTCATGCTGGGCTACCAGCCCCACCGGGGAAGGTCAACTTCTTCCGGCAGGTGGTGATCAGCCCTCAAGTCAGCCGGGAGGACATGGACTTCCTGCTGGATGAGATAGACCTCCTCGGGAGGGACATGTAGCTGTGGCTTTGGGTCCCCCAGAGGTGCGGGTCCTGCCCTGAGGGTAAGGATCCAGGGCATCCGGGGACACAAACTGCAGCCCTTCTGGGACGAGTAGGACACATGCCCCATCCTTGCCCAGCAAAACCGAAACGCTAAGCAAGTAGTGTGCAGTACTCTCTAGCTGCCAGGGGGCTACTGCTGCAGTAAAGGAGGTAGTGAGAGGCGGCTCTTCTCTCGGCGACCCCTGGGACAGAGCCCCAAAGAGCTCAACGCCACGTGGGCTCTGGGCTCATTGCTCTTGAGAGAGCCGCTGAATTAGCGGGTGCAAGAGTGCTTGACGAGGTGTGACCCAGAGACCAGCAGCCCAGGAATCCTGTTAGAAATGCCTGGCCTCAGCCTTGCCCCAGACCCACTGAATCAGAAACCCTGATGGGTGGGGGAGCTGCGTGCTCTGAACTTCACAGAGCCTTCCAGGTGCTTCTGAGGCAAGGTAAAATCCGAGACCCAGCAGTTTAATGCAACTTTGAATTAACTGAGTACTACTCACTCTGATGTGTTTGCCCACAAAGGGATATCTGATACTTTGGTGGCTCTGAAAATGCAGCTGTGGCCTCTTAGTACTAACGTTTAGGGGCATCAGAAGTATAGCAAAGCTGTTTTTAAAAGAGAAACTATAATATATATATAAGATGTTTACTTTATGAAAAGATATCTTTTATGCAGGCTAAATGTTTATTCTCAAAAGTTAAAATTAACCACTATCTATTATCAAGTATCTGAATTAGAGCTAAGGATAAAAGACAGAGACTTTTGTAGTGTAGCCTTTTAATCAAAGCAACGTCCCTAATTCATTTCCCAAAATTGTTCATGTCATTAATTGGGAGTACATGTTAGGTATACATGTCTCTAATTAGATGCCTCTTAGCTTGAGGGGCCCCTTTCTTATCTTGCTCTCTGCTTGTAGGAAATAACAAGAATGAAGTCCAGGATTATACGACATTCCCTTTCTCAAGCTTTAAAATGGCAATGTAGACTATTAAAGGGTTTATATTGGGCAGAGAATCAGGGAATTAGAGGTCTTTGGGGCACACACCTCTGCCATTTATCCTGGGAGTGGATAATTGTAATTCTCTCTAATCCTGGTCCTAGATCTCTAGCAGAATTTCCTTTGACTAAGAAATAAACAGAATTCAGAGGTGTGGGAGCAGAGGTCAACAAGGTACAATGATGACTCTCATTAGAGCTCCCCTCTGGAAGGCAAGTGACGGAGAGTTCTTAGGCAGCAGACGGGAGCAGAGGCCGACAAGGCACAGTTACACCTCTACTTAGAGCTCCACTTTGGAAGGCTTGTGACTTAGTGTTCAGACATTAGACTAAGCATGTTCAGTACCCATCTCGTACACCGCTAACCTGCGCTGTTTAAATTTTAAAGAGTTAAAAAGCAGATATGTACCTATTTCCTTGTATTCTATATTTTCATTTTAGAGTGTGTGGTTTCTCAGTATCTCCATCCGTCAAAGAATATTTTAAACTTTCTCTGAACTACTTTAATCTGTGGTATGTGTATTGCATCTCTTGTTGCCTTTTTGTTTAAACATCTCCCTAAAATGTTCTGAAACTGATGTTTGCAATAATTTGTGTCTAATGAAATAAAAAAGCAAGTGAGCATACAGTGTGTTTGGCTTTTCTTTTCCTGTATTACCCTCTTTATTGGATTGTACCAATGCATGTTATTTATTTATTTTGTAAGCAATAGATAATCATTTTAAATTTTTAGGTGTTAAAATCTTTTAAAACCTTTTTATTTAATATTGGAGTATAGTTGATTTACAGTGTTATTTGTGGTAAGTTGATTGATTCAGCAGCTTGATTCAGTTATATATATATATATATATATATGTATGTATGTATATAAAATCTTTTGGATTCTTTTCCTGTATAGGTTATTACAGTGTTGAGCACAGTTGATTATCTGTTTATATATATATATATATATATATGTACACACACACATATACACACATACATATATTGTATATTAGTGTGTATATGTTAATCCCAAACTCCTAATTTATGCTCCCCCCATCTTTCCCCTTTGGTAACCTTAAGTTTGTTTTCTATGTAAGTCTGTGCGTCTTTCTCTTTTTGTAAATTAGTTTATTTGGTGCCAGTACATTTTAGAAGTGAACTGGGCTCTGTTGGTGTTTTAGTTAAATAATTGAGATAATAATTGAGGTTGGAAGTGGTCTGTTTTTTAGTTAACACCTTACATGAAGTTGAGAAACCAGTTATAACCAGTGTGGGTTTGCCTCTCATTCAGTCTGTCTTTATCTGGGCAGGCCACAGGAGACCCCACAGCCCCAGGTTCAACTCCTATCAGGCCTTCTTTTGTGAGGAGACAGTTTCTTGCTCAATGGGGAAGAATAATGTTACCAGGTACTTCAAACATCCCACTTCTTTCTCCTTAAAATGTACAGACATACCATCCCCCAATCAGATGTTTGACTGAATGATCGAGAAACATTTTTTTGTGAAAGTGAAAGTCGCTCAGTCGTGTGTGACTCTTTGCGATCCCCATGGTCTATACAATCCATGGAATTCTCTAGGTCAGAATACTAGAGTGGGAAGCCATTCCCTTCTGTGGCAGATCTTCCTGACCCAGGAGTGGACCAGGGTCTCCTGCATTGCAGGTGGATTTTTTCTACCTGCTGAGCTACCAGGGAAGCCCTTTTGATAAAAGGTTAATTGTAATTCACTGGACCTTTAAACAAATTGCTAGTGGGCCTACTGCCCCAGGCCATTATCTAGGTGTGGGGGTGCACAGTGAGTGACACAGACAAGAGTCCCTGCTCATGTGAAGAGCAGACAGTCAACAAGCCAACCTGTAACAAGGCAGCTTGTTGCTGCTGTTCAGTCACTAAGTTGTGTATGACTCTTTGTGACCCCGTGTACTGTAGCATGTCAGGCTTCCCTGTCCTTCACCATCTCCTGGAGCTTGCTGAGACTCATGTCCATTGAGTTGGTGATGCCATCCAACCACTTCATCCTCTGTCATCTCCTCTTCCTGCCCTCAATCTTTTCCAGCATCAGGGTCTTTTCCAGTGAGTCAGCTCTTTGCATCAGGTGGCGAGAGTATTGAAGCTTCAGCTTCTGCATTCATCCTTCCAATATATATTCGAGATTGATTTCCTTTAGAATTGACTGGTTTGATCTCCTTGCTGTCCAAGAGACTCAAGAGTCTTCTCCAGCACCACAGTTTTGAAAGCTCTACTCTTTGGTACTCAGCCTTCTTTATGGTCCAACTCTCACATCCATACATGACTACTGGAAAAAACATAGCTTTGACTATGGAGATCTTTATCAGCAAAGTGATGTCTGCTTTTTAATAGAAGACAGGTGGCAATGTATATTTTTAAGAAAAAGAGAGTGAGGGGGTGGACGTGGTGTCACTGAGGATGGACTTGGCTGCTGGAGAGAAGTCGGTTAGGCAAAGCCTCTTTGACAAGGGAACCTCTGCACAGAGGTCAAGGAAGTGGGGAGAGCCCTGTGGCTATCTGGGGATAGGGTGTTCCAGGTGGAGGGCTTGGTCAGCTGAAGGCTTAGGAGCCATACTTGGGGTCCATCCAAGGACCAGCGTGAAGGCAGTGTGGCTGGAGTGGAGGGAACAGTGGGGTGAGTGGTAGTCAGGATGGGGCAAAGGAGTCAGGGACGCCTCTGGGGGTCAGGACATTGGGCTGTGTAGGCAGGACTCAGACGGATACACGTTGGAGCATCCGAGCAGGGTATTGACGTGATTCAGCTTCTATTTTCAGAGGATCACTCTGACTACTGTTAGAAGAAAAGGGTGTGTGTGGGCAAGGGTGGGCTCAGGGAGTTCAAATAGGGGGCAGTTGCAATCGTGCAAGGAAGAAACCATGGTCATTTATGCTAGAGGAGTAGTGAGGGAAGCGGTGGAAAGGGCTGTAATCCTGGAGGTGCTGGAAGGTGGAGTCCTAGTGGAGTTGAGTATTTTTAAAAAGGAGGAGAAATCAAGGATAGTTTCACTTATCTTAGGCCTGGACAACTTTAAGAAAGGACTTGCCAGCTCCTGGCACGAGGGCTGTAAGAAGAGAAGCTCTGCCTGGTTTTAGTCACGTACAATATGAGCTGTCTGTACGTCAGCCAACCAGATACATACAGGAAATTACTTATGTGTCTCAACTTCCAGGGGACATGAGACTGAACCAGGGAAGCACTGGACACCAAGACCCTTAAAATAAATGCCTGTGGGGTGGCGGGAGTATGTGGAGTGCCATAGCCAAAAGGAGAAAAATGATACAGGTTTTCTGTTTCTGTATTAGTCCTGCAGGTGTGGTGTTTCTCATGGCAAACTCCACAAGTTTGAGCCTCCTCTAATGCAGAAGACCAAGGATGGTGGCAATCACTAACATTTATGACTCCATACTGCCTGCCAGCTAGTGCGTTCACATGGTCTTATTCACATCTCACAAAACTCCATCAAGGTGGGGGGTTTCACCCTCATTTTTCATTTGAGGAAACACATTTCAGCTGTGTGAGAAATTTCTCCAAGATGGTCAGACTACTGAGTGGTAGACCCCGGAATCAAGCCTAAGCCCACCTCTCCCCAGAGCCCAGGCTGTAAACATCCTCGCTTTGCTGCTGAAAATGTATGGACAGAAGAGGGTCACCCTGGACTAATCTTGTCACCTGACTGTGCCTGATGTCCCACAGTCACCAGGCAAACAAAGCATTGAGAACCGGGCTCTCATTATTGCCTTCTGACGTTGAAGCTGAAACTCCCAATACACTGGCCACCTGATGCGAAGAGCTGACTCATTGGAAAAGACCCTGATGCTGGGAGGGGTTGAGGGCAGGAGGAGAAGGGGACGACAGAGGATGAGATGGTTGGATGGCATCCCCCTGACTCAATGGACATGGGTTTGGGTAGACTCCGGGAGTTGGTGATGGACAGGGAGGCCTGGCGTGCTGCAGTCCGTGGCGTCTCAAAGAGTTGGACACAACTGAGCAACTGAACTGAACCGAAGAGAATAATTATATCATCTGTCATGTCCCGCTTTTTCAAACCAGAAGATAGGAATTTTCCTGTCTGGTTTTTGCCACTGAAGTTAGAGGATGACAGTCTAGAGGTCCTTTTTATTTGAAACAGTAATTTTTTTTACAGGGCAGAGGTGGGAGAAGGCAGTGGCACCCCACTCCAGTACTCTTGCCTGGAAAATCCCGTGGACAGAGGAGCCTGGTGGGCTGCAGTCCATGGAGTCGCTAGGAGTCAGACACGGCTGAGCGACTTCCCTTTCACTTTTCACTTTTATGCATTGGAGAAGGAAATGGCAACCTACTCCAGTGTTCTTGCCTAGAGAATCCCAGGGATGGGAGCCTGGTGGGCTACCGTCTATGGGGTCTCACAGAGTCAGACACAACTGAAGCAACTTAGCAGCAGCAGCAGAGGTGAGAATATTTTGAGTATTTGGCCGTTGCTTTCTTCCTAGACCTTTGTGAGTTCCATGTCTACGTGCACACATGCTTACTTGACAATATCACTCAGTGGTCTCACCCAAACTCAAAACTGACTCAAGGGTTTCTATCCCCAGCCCCACATCCCTGCTCAAACAAGTTCCTTTGTCCGGGTTTCCATCTCAGTGAATGACATTGTTGTCTATCTAGTTTGGCAAGCCAACGTTTACAAATGACAGCTTATATCTCTGTCTCTGCCTTTCCCCCACTGTCTAGCCTATTAGCAGACCTTGCTGGATTCACCTGCAGAACCTGTCTCCAGCCCATCCGTTACCCCGGTTCCATGTCATGGCCAGATTCCAAACTCCTCTCGCCTCTCCTCTGGACTATAGTTGTAGCCTGCTTACTGCATCTACGCATTGATTCTGGACTTTGTCCCATCTGCTCACCAAACTACAACCAGATTAAAACACAGACTGGTCCTATCTCTCACTTTGTTTGCTATTAGGATTGACAACTGCAAACTCTGCAAAAGACTTTTTAGGAAAGCTATTGGTCAAGGAAAGCTAATTAAAAGTTGATTAGCTTGACTGAGTACGGGCCAACAGTGCCCTGAGTGAGCCTCAGGGGGTCTCGGAATCGGGCTGGAGACGCCTGTTTACAGGCTTCAGGTGTGTGCACTCACGTGGCTTAAGGTGGGTCTTTCAGGGCAAACTGGTTGGGACATAGTCCATCATGTAACTGTGGGGTTGGTAGGCACAGCGAGGGGAGCATCTTGGCACAGGTCTCTCTATACATAAGCCTACGTGTGATAAGCAGGCTGAGCCCTCTTATCCTGATGGAAGAGATGAGTCAGGTGTTTGTCTGAATAAGTGGGTTGGCAGGAATTTCCTGAAGCAAACAGTAAAGTCACTCACTGATTTACAACATGAACTTTCTGAGCGAAAGTCTCCTGGGACAAAACTAAATCATGTAGGTGATTGCAGTCCTGATAGTTAAGCTATACGAAGGCAAGTGGTTTTAATTCCCAGGATAAAGATCAAATTCTGGAAGTGGCTGCCAAGGCGCTGTGTCCTTCCAGTCCCGTAGAGGCTGTGTAGCACTCTCTCTGCCCTGATGGGAGTCAGAAGCTGGGCTGTTTTCAGATCCCACCGCTCCTCTTTACACCAGCTGTTGAAAATCTTGGGATGTGGTCCTGCCTCTTCCTGCAATGCTGCCCACCACCCCCCCGCACCCCCAGCGAAATTTCTGCCTACAATGCAGATCTCAGCTTGATTCTTTGTTTCTTAGGGATGTTCTCTGCCTGCCTTCCACCCACCCCAAAGGGGATCTGCCCCAATATAAGCTCTCTATACTTTTCTCAAAATACATGTATCACTATTTGTAATTATCTATCTCTATGCATTAGAAAATTGAACTGTAATATCCGGGGCTTAGCACATAGTAGTTAATAATCATGGCAGGAGGATTGGCTGGTAGGCACTCTAGTTTGCCTTTGGATATAACTTTATTTGGGGAACTCCTGGATACATACGTGAAACATAACTAATTCATGTCTTAGAGAAAGCTCTTAGGTCACCTTCTTAAAGCATCTGCTACAAACTGAAATGTCACTTGTTCTGGTTAGTATATGTGCTCCTGCAGGAAAAGAGAATGGTTCCGCCTGCAAATTAATGTAGGTTGGCTTATCTGAGAAAACTTTTCTATGTTCTTACTTTCCGTTATGGTTTATCACAGATATTGAATACAGTTCCCTGTGCTCTCTAGTAGGCCCTTGTTGTTTACCCATCCTGTATATAAAGGCTTACACCTGCTAACCCCAGCCTCCCCTCCAGCCCTTGCCCATGGCAACCAGGAGTCTGCTCTCTCCATCCGGGAGTCTGTTTCTGTTTTGTAGATAGGCTCATTTGTGTCATGTTTGAGGTTCCATGTGTAAGTGGTATCACATGTTATCTGTCTTTCTCTTTCTGACTTGATTTACTTCGTGTGATCATTTCTAGGTCCATCTACGTTCCTGCAAATGGCATTATTTTGTTCTTTTTTACAGCTGAGTAATATTCCCTTGTATATATGTACCACATCCTCTTCAGCCATTCACTTGTTGAATGGACATTTAGGTTGCTTTCATGTCTCGGCTATTGAAAATAATGCTGCTATGAACATGTATCTTTTTGAATTATACTCTTAGCGGGATATATGCCCAGGAGTGAGATTGTTGGATCATATGGCAACTCTATTTTTAGTTTTTGAGGAACCTCCAAATTGTTCTCAGCAGTGGTCCAATGTACGTTATCAACAACAGTGTAGAAGGGTTCCCATTTCTGCACACCCTCTCCAACATTTGTTACTTGCAGACATTTTAATGATGGGCATCCTGACTGGTGTGAGGTAGTACCTCAGTGTAGTTTTGACGTACATTTCTGTAACAGTTAGTGATGCTGAGCATCTTTTTCATGTGTCTGTTGGCCACCTGTATGTCTCCTTTGGAGAAATGTCTATTTAGGTCTTCTGCCCATTTTCCAACTGGGTTTTTTGCTTTATTGTTGAGTTATATAAGCAGTTTCTATATATTGTGGAAATTAAGCTCTTGTCAGTCACATTGTTTGCAAGTATTTTCTCCTATTCCATAGGTTGGGTTTTGGTTTATGGTTTCCTTTGCTTTGCAAAAGCTTCTAAGTTGGATTAGGTCCTATTTGCTTATTTTTGTTTTAATTTTCTATTGCCTTGAGAGACTGACCTAAGAAAACATTGGTGTAATTTCTGTCAGAGAATGTTTCCCCTATGATCTCTTTTAGGAGTTTTATGGTGTCATGCCTTAGGCTTCAGTTGTTATGCCATTTTGAGTTTATTTTTGTGTATGATGTGTTCTAACTTCATTGATTTACATGCAGCTGTACAGCTTTCCCAGCATCACTTGCTGCAGAGATGATCTTTTTCCATTTTATATTCTTGCCTCCTCTGTTGAAGGTTAACTGACTGTAGGGGTGTGGGCTTTTTTTCTTGAGTCTCTGTTCTGGCCAGTTGATCAGTATGTCTGTGTTTGTGCCAATACCACACTGTTTTGATTACTATAGCTTTATAGTATTGTCTTAAGCTTGCGCGATTAGGCCTCCTGCTTTGTTCTTTTTCCTCAGGATTGCTTTGGCAATGCTGGATCTCATGCTAAGTCACTTCAGTCGCGTCTGACTCTGTGCGACCCCATAGGTATTAGCCCACCAGGCTCCCCTGTCCCTGGGATTCTCCAGGCAAGAACACTGGAGTGGGTTGCCATTTCCTTCTCCAATGCGTGAAAGTGAAGTCGTCTCTGACCCTCAGTGACCCCATGGACTGCAGCCCACCAGGCTCCTCTGTCCATGGGATTTTCCAGGCAAGAGTACTGGAGTGGGGGTGCCATTGCCTTCTCCCATCCCTATAAATTTTAGCATTATTTGTTTCAGTTCTGTGAAAAATGTCATGGGTAATTTGATAAGAATCACAGTAAATCTATAGATTGCTTTGGGTACTATTGCCACTTTAACAATATTAATTTTTCTAATCCAAGAGCATGGGATATGTTTCCATTTCTTTGAATCAACTTTAATTTCTTTTATTAATGTTTTGTAGTTATCAGCATATAAGATGGTGAGGTTTATTTCTAAGTATGTTTTATGTGTTTTTAAAAGGGATTATTTACATTCCCTTTTTGATATTTCATTGTTAAAGAAATGGAATCAATTTGTGTATGTTAATCTTATGTCTTGCTACCTCACGGGATTTATTTATAGTTCTAGTAGTTTCTGTGTGGAGTGTTTAGGATTTTGTTTAGTATTTTGTCATCTGTATATAATAACAAATTTACCTCTTAGCAATTTGAAAACATTTTATTTCTTTTTCTTGTCTGATTATTGCAATTAAGAATTCCAATACTATGTTGAAGAGAAGTGGTGAGTGTGGGTATCCTTGTCTTGTTCCACATTTCAGCAGGAAGGCTTTCAGCTTATTATCATTGAGTATTATATTGGCTGTGGGTTTGTCATAAATGGCTTTTATTACATTGAGATACGTTCCCCCTTATCCATTTTCTCAGTGGTTTTATCATGAATTGATGTTGAATTTTGTCAAGTGCTTTTTCTGTATCTGTGGAGTTGATTATATGGTTTTTCTCGTTTCATTCATTTGTGTACCACACTGATTATTTGCATATGTTGACCCAACCTTGTGATGCTGGAATGAATCCAACTTGATTATGGTGTATGACCTTTTAATGTGCTGCTAATATTTTATTGAGAATTTTTACATCTATATTCAACAAAGATATTGACGTGAAATGTTCCTTTTTCATGGTTTCTTTGTCTGATTTTGGTGTCAGGGTAATGGTGGGTTCATAGAATATCTCTGGGAGTGTTCTTTCCTCCTCAGTCTTTTGGAAGAGTTTGAGAAGGATCAATATAAGTTCTCTGTATGTTTGGTAGAATTCCCCAGTGAAGCCATCTGGTCCTAGACTTTCATTTGAAGGGAGGGTTTTTTTAATTTATTTTTAAATTATGGATTCTATTTCATTTCTAATGATTGACCTACTCAAGTTATCTGTTTCTTCCTGACTCAATTTAGGTGGGCTTGTATGTGTCTAGAAAATTGTCCATTTCTTCTAGGTTGTCAAATTTGTTGGCATGTAACTGTTCATAGTATTCTCTTGTGGATTTTTTTTTTTTTGTATTTCTGTGGTATCAGTTGGAATTTCTCCTCTTTCATTTCCTATTTTATTTATTTGGATCTTCTCTCTTTTCTTCTTGGTGAGCCTGGCCAGAGATTTGTCAATTTTGTTTACCTTTTCAAAGAATCATCTCTTGGTTTTATTTCTTCTATTGCTTTTCAATCTGTATTTTCTTTATTTCCTCTCTGATCTTTGTCATCTCCTTCTTTCTTCTGACTTTAGGTTTTGTTTGTTCTTCTCTTTCTGATTCTTTTAGGTGGTAGGTTAGTGTATTTGAGATTTTTCTTGTTTCTTAAAGAAGGCCCATATAAACTTCTCTCTAAGAGATGCTTTTGTTGCATCCAGTATATTTTGTATGATGTATTTTCATTGTCTTTTGTCTCAAGGTAGTAATATTTTAAATTCCCTCTTTTATTTCATTGTTGACCTATTGGTTTTTAGTAGCATATTGCTTAGTTTCCATGTAAATTTATTCTTGTTTTCCTGTGGTTGATTTCTAGCATCATGCTATTGTGGGTCAGAAAAGATGCTTGAAATATTTTATATAATATTAAATTTGTTGAGGCTTGTTTTGTACTCGAAACATATACATGGAAAATCCTAGAGAGTGTTTCCTTTTTGAAAATGTTTCCACTTGAATGTGTATTCTGCTTTTTTTGAATATCATATCCTGAAGATATCAATTAAGTCTAACTGTTCTGTTGTATCATTTAGGATCTCTGTTGCCTTATTGATTTACTGTCTTGAATCTAGACTCTTTATTCTGATGATTGTAGCCATCAACATTAATAAACAAGAACATCAATTAAAGCCAAAAGGCGAGCTCTCATGTCCTATGACCATAACAGAGTCCAGAAGAAGACTATTTCTTTAGGCCTGGCAGGAGGTCAGCCAATGAGAGCCTGTCACAACTCAGCCAGTGAAAAGCCACAGTTATTCAAAAATCTTAATTGCTCCAGTGGATTCTTTTGTTTACTATAGCTCCTTTAACTGCCTTTTCTCTATTTTTTAATTTAAAAATTTATAGTTTGTATAGGAATGTTGGCTGCATTCCCTGTGTTGTATGCTTGAGCCTATCTTACACCTAATAGATTGTATCTCCCACTTCCTCTTCCCCCTTCCCCCCTTTAAAAGAGTTAGCCTCTCCTTGCTGTGCAGGGGACTTGGATGTGGCTTGCCATGGTTGCAGACTCTAAATTGTAATTTCTTTTTTTTTAATTTATTTATTTTAATTGGAGGCTAATTGCTTTACAATATTGTTGTGGTTTTTTGCCATACATTGACATGAATCAGCCATGGGTGTACATGTGTCCCCCATCCTGAACCTCCCTTCCACCTCCCTCCCCATCCCATCCCTCAGGGTCATCCCAGTGCACCAGCCCTGAGCATCCTGTCTCATGCATCAAACCAGGACTGGCGATCTGTCTCACATGATAATATACATGTTTCAGTGCTATTCTCTGAAGTCATCCCACCCTCGCTTTCTCCCACAGAGTCCAAAAATATGTTATTTACATCTGTGTCTCTTTTGCTATCTCACATATAGGGTCATTGTTACCATATTTCTGAATTCCATATATATGTGTTAATGTACTGCATTGGCGTTTTCCTTTCTGACTTACTTCATTCTGTATAATAGGCTTCAGTTTCATCCACCTCATTAGAACTGATTCAAATGTATTCTTTTTAATGGCTGAGAAATATTCCATTGTGTATATGTATCACAGCTTTCTTATCCATTTGTCTGCTGAGGGAGATCTAGGTTGCTTCCATGTCTTGGCTATTATAAACAATGCCGCGATGAACACTGGGGTATACGTGTCTCTTTCAATTCTGGTTTCCTTGGTGTGTATGCCCAGCAGTGGGATTGCTGGGTTGTATGGCAGTTCTGTTTCCAGTCTTTTGAGGAATCTCCACACTGTTCTCCATAGTGGCTGTACTAGTTTACATTCCCACCAACAGTGTAAGAGGGTTCCCTTTTCTCCACACCCTCTCCAGCATTTATTGTCTGTAGACTTTTGGATAGCAGCCATTCTGACTGGTGTGAAATGGTACCTCATTGTGGTCTTGATTTGCATTTCTCTGATAATGAGTGATGTTGAGCATCTTTTCATGTGTTTGTTAGCCATCTGTATGTCTTCTTTGGAGAAATGTCTGTTTAGTTCTTTGGCCCATTTTTGATTGGGTTGTTTATTTTTCTGGAATTGAGCTGAAGGAGTTGCTTGTATATTTTTGAGATTAATTCTTTGTCAGTTGCTTCATTTACTATTATTTTCCCTCATTCTGAAGGCTATCTTTTCACCTTGCTTATAGTTTCCTTCGTTGTGGCAAAAGCTTTTAATTTTAATTAGGTCCCATTTGTTTATTTTTGCTTTTATTTCCATTACTCTGGGAGGTGGGTCATAGAAGATCCTGCTGTGATTCATGTCAGAGAGTGTTTTGCCTATGTTTTCCTCTAGGAGTTTTATAGTTTCTGGCTTTACATTTAGATCTTTAATAAATTTTGAGTTTATTTTTGTGTATGGTGTTAGAAAGTGTTCTAGTTTCATTCTTTTACAAGTGGTTCACCAGTTTTCCTAGCACCACTTGCTAAAGAGATTGTCTTTTCTCCATTGTATATTCTTGTCTCCTTTATAAAAAATAAGGTGTCCATAGGTGTGTGGATTTATCTCTGGACTTACTATTTTGTTCCATTGGTCTATATTTCTTTCTTTGTGCCAGCACCATTCTGTCTTGATGACTGTGGCTTTGTAGTAGAGCCTGAAGTCAGGCAGGTTGATTCCTTCAGTTCCATTCTTCTTTCTCAAGACTGCTTTGGCTATTCGAGGTTTTTTGTATTTCCATACAAATTGTGAAATTATTTGTTCTAGTTCTCTGAAAAATACTGTTGGTAGCTTGATAGGGCTTGCGTTGAATCTATAGGTTGCTTTGGGCTGGGCACTATACTTATTTTCACTATATTGATTCTTCCAATCTATGAACATGGTATATTTCTCCATCTATTTGTATCATCTTTGATTTCTGTCATCAGTGTTTTATAGTCATCTATATATAGGTTTTTGTTTCTTAGGTAGATTTATTCGTAAGTATTTTATTCTTTTTGTTGCAGTGGTGAATGGAATTGTTTCCTTAATTTCTTTCTGTTCTCTCATTGCTAGTGTATAGGAATACAAGGGATTTCTCTGTGTTAATTTTATATCCTGCAACTTTACTATATTCTTCAATCAGCTCTAGTAATTTTCTGGTGGAGTCTTTAGGGTTTTCTATGTAGAGAATCATGTTATCTGCAAACAGTCAGAGTTTTACTACTTCTTTTCCAATCTAGATTCCTTTTCTTTTTCTTCTCTGATTGCTATGGCTAAAAATTCAAAAATTATGTTGAATAGTAGTGGTGAGAGTGGGCATCCTTGTCTTGTTCCTGACTTTAGGGGAATTGCTTTTAATTTTTCACCATTGAGGATAATGTTTGGTGTGGTTTATCATATATGGCTTTTATTATGTTGAGGTATGTTCCTTCTATGCCTACTTTCTGGAGAGTTTTTATCATATTGGATGTTGAATTTTGTGAAAGGCTTTCTCTGCATCTATTCAGATAATCATGTGGTTTTATCTTTCAACTTGTTAATGTGTTATATCACATTGTATGATTTGCAAATGTTGAATAATCCTTGCATCCCTGGGATAAAGCCCACTTGGTCATGATATATGGTCTTTTTAACATGTTGTTGGATTCTATTTGTTGGAATTTTGTTAAGGATTTTTGCATCTATGTTCATCAGTGATATTGGCCTGTAGTTTTCTTTTTGTGTCATCTTTGTCAGGTTTTGGTATTAGGGTGATGGTGGCCTCATAGAAGGAGTTTGGCAGTTTACCTTCCTCTGCAATTTTCTGGAAGAGTTTGAGTAGGATAGTTGTTAACTCTTCTCTAAATTTTTGGTAGAATTCAGCTGTGAAGCCGTCTGGACCTGGGCTTTTGTTTTTTGGAAGATTTCTGATTACAGCTTCAATTTCCATGCTTGTGATGGGTCTGTTAAGGTTTTCTATTTCTTCCTGGTTCAGTTTGGAAAGTTGTACTTTTCTAAGAATTTGTCCATTTCTTCCAAGTTGTCCATTTTATTGGCATATAGTTGCTGATGGTAGTCTCTTATGATCCTGTGTATTTCTGTGTTGTCTGTTGTGATTTCTCTATTTTCATTTCTAATTTTGTTGATTTGATCCCTCTCCCTTTTTTTCTCTTGATGAGTCTGGCTAATGGTTTGTCTATTTTATTTATCTTCTCCAAGATCCAGCTTTTAGTTTTGTTGAGTGTTTCTGTGGTCTTCTTTGTTTCTTTTGCATTTATTTCTGCCCTAATTTTTAAGATTTCTTTCCTTCTACTAACCCTGGGGTTCATCATTTCTTCTTTTTCTAGTTGCTTTAGGTGTAGAGTTAGGTTATTTATTTTATTTTTCTCTTGTTTCTTGAGGTAAGCTTGTATTGCTATGAACATTCCCCTTAACACTGCTTTTACTGAATCCCATAGGTTTTGGGTTGTTGTATTTTCATTTTCATTCATTTCTGTGCATATTTTGATTCCTTTTAAATTGCTTCTGTGATTTGTTGGCTATTCAGAAGCAAGTTGTTTAGCCTCCATATGTTTGTATTTTTAATAGCTTTCTTCCTGTAGTTGACATCTAATCTTACCTCATTGTGATCAGAAAAGATTCTTGAAATGATTTCAACTTTTTAAAATTTACCAAGGCTAGATTTATGGCCCAGGAAGTGATCTGTCCTGGAGAAGGTTCCATGTGCACTTGAGAAAAAGGTGAAATTCATTGTTTTGGGGTGAAATGTCCTATAGATATCAATTAGGTCTGACTGGTCCATTGTATCATTTAAAGTTTATGTTTCCTTGCTAATTTTCTGTTTAGTTGATCTATCCATAGGTGAGAGTGGGGTATTAAAGTCTCCCACTATTATTGTGTTACTGTTAATTTCTGTTTTCATACTTGTTAGCATTTGCCTTACATATGTGCATATATATTTACAATTGTTATATCTTCCTCTTGGATTGGTCCTTTGATCATTATGTAGTAGCTTTCTTTGTCTCTTTTCAAAGCCTTTGTTTTAAAGTCTATTTTATCGGATATGAGTATTGCTACTCCTGCTTTCTTTTGGTCTCCATTTGCTTGGAATATCTTTTTCCAGCCCTTCACTTTCAGTCTATATGTGTCCCTTGGTTTGAGGTGGGTCTCTTGTAGACAACATATATAGGCGTCTTGTTTTTGTATCCATTCAGCCAGTCTTTGTCTTTTGGTTGGGGCATTCAACCCATTTACATTTAAGATATTTATTGATGAATATCCCATTGGCATTTACTTTGTTGTTTTGGGTTCGAGTTTATAAACCTTTTCTGTATTTCCTGTCTAGAGAAGATCCTTTAGCATTTGTTGGAGAGCTGGTTTGGTGGTGCTGAATTCTGAGCTTTTGCTTGTCTGTAAAGCTTTAGATTTCTTCATATTTGAATGAGCTTCTTCCTGGGTACAGTAATCTTGGTTGTAGGCTTTTCTGTTTCATCACTTTAAGTATGTGCTGCCAATCCCTTCTGGCCTGAAGAGTTTCTATTGAAAGATCAGCTGTTATCCTTATGGGAATCCCCTTGTGTGTTATGTGTTGTTTTTCCCCTGCTGCTTTTAATATTTGTTCTTTGCATTTGATTTTTGTTAGTTTGATTAATATGTGTCTTGGGGTGTTTCTGCCTTGGGTTTATCCTGCTTTGGACTCTCTTGGTTTCTTGGACTTGGGTGGCTATTTCCTTCCCTATTTTAGGAAAGTGTTCAACTATTATCTCCTCAGGTATTTTCTCATGGTCTTTCTTTTTATCTTCTTCTTCTGGAACTCCTATGATTTGAATGTTGGGGCATTTGACATTGTCCCAGATGTCTCTGAGGTTGTCTTCGTTTGTTTTAATTCTTTTTCCTCTCTGCTTCATTTATTTCCACCATTCTATCTTCCACCTCACTTATCCTGTCTTCTGTCTCAGTTATTCTACTGTTGGTTCCCTCCAGAGTGTTTATGATCTAAGTTATTGCATTATGCATTACTGATTGACTCTTTTTTGTTTCTTCTTGGTCCTTGTTAAACATTTCTTGCATCTTCTCAATCCTTGTGTCCAGTCTATTTATCTGTAACTCCATTTTGTTTTCAAGATTTTGCATCATTTTTACTATCCTTATTCTGAATTCTTTCTCAGGTAGGCTTCCTGTCTCTTCCTCTTTGGTTTGGTTTGGTGGCCATTTATCATGTTCCTTTACCTACTGAATATTTCTCTGCCTTTTCATCTTGTTTAGGTTGCTGTGTTTGGGGTGGCCTTTCTATATGCTGGTAGTCTGTGGTTCCTCTTTATTGTGGAGGTTCCTCCCTATGGGTAAGTTTGGATGAGTGGCTTGTCAGGGTGTCCTGGTTAGGGAAGTGTGCATTGGTGTTCTGGTGGGTGGAGCTGAATCTCCTCTTTCTGGAGTGCAATGAAGTGTCCAGTAGTGAGTTTTGAGGTGTCTGTGGGTTTGGTGTGACTTTTGGCTGCCTGTATTTTAATGCTCAGGGTTAATATTCCTGCATTGTTGGAGAATTAGCTTGGTACGTCTTGCTCTGAAACTTGTTGGCTCTTGGTTGGAGCTTGGTTTCAGTGCAGGTATTGAGGCTTTTGGATGAGCTCTTGTTGATTAATGTTCCCTGGAGTCAGGAGTTTTCTGGAGTTCTCAAGTTTTGGATTTAAACCTCCTGTCTCTGGCTTTCAGTCTTATTCTTACAGTAGTCTCAAGACTTCTCCATCCATACAGCACCAATAACAAAACATCTAGGTTAATGGTGAAAAGATTCTCCACAGTGAAGGACACCCAGAGAGGTTCACAGAGTTACGTGGAGAAGAGAAGAGGGAGGAAGGAGATAGAGGTGACCAGGAGGAGAAAAGGGGGAATCAAAGGGGAGAGAACAATCTAGCCAGTAATCAATTCCCTATGTGTTTTCCACAGTCTGGAACACTCAGATATGTTCATGGAGTTCCATAGGGCAGAGAAGAGGGAGTAAGGAGATAGAGGTGACCAGGAGAAGAGGGAGAGTCAAAAGGAGAGAGAGATCTGGCCATTAATCAGTTCCCTAAGTGTTCTCCAAAGCCTGGGACATCCAAAAGATTCACAGAGTTAAGCAGAGAAGAGAAGGGGGGAGGGATGAGAGAAAGGTGACCTGGGGAGAGAAAGGAGAGTCAAAAGGAGGAGAGAGCAATCAAGCCAGTAGTCATACTCCTAAGTAAAAACTGGCACTGACTATTGGATTCTTAAAGGTACAAAATTGATAACAAAAACCAAAAATTAAAAATCTAGAGTAGAGGTTAGACTCTCAAAAATACAATATTAAAAAAACAAAATCACAAAAATTATTTAAAAATATATATGAAATTTGCTTTAAAAATAAGGTCTTTTTTTTGCAAAGTAATAGTAGGTTATAAAAAGAATTAAAGGAGTAATAACGAACTTAATAAAAATTGAAAACATTAAAAAATGATAATAGTAAAATATATCTAGGAATTTTTCTGGAGCTGTTGAGGGCAATGTGTGGTCAGTTCAGTTTCAGATAGTCCCTTGTTCCAGCTTATACTTCTTCACAAAGTCTATAGGTCCCTTCCAATGTAGTCAGTGTTAATTGCAGGGTTTTAATCTGTTGCACCTGTCACTTTCAGAGCAGTTCCCTCTTCTTTGTTTTGGCTTCCTCTGTTTGCAAGTCTCTTCAGTGTCTAATTTCCGCCCTGACACAGGGGATGAAGGTGGTCACTTATTTAGGCTCACTTCTTCAGTCGTGCTGTGGGGAGGGAGGACACAGCAAACAGATACCACTGGCAGGTGCGGGGAGTGCTCGCAGTGTCTGGGCTACACTGGGTTTGCCCCTGCTCACGGCGTGTGTGCTTTCCGGGTCTACACTGCTCAAGCTCCAGGTTGCTCTGCAGGGGAACTGTCTAAAGTAGGCCCTGGGTAGTGTGCACTTCCTAGGTCTAAGGCACTCAGGTTCAGGTTCTCGGGTACTCCACAAAGGCACAGACTCGGTTGGGCCTGCGTTTTGTGCCCTTCCGGGATCCAAGCAGCTCAGGCGACCTGGTGTTTGGTGAGTGCTCTCTTTCCAGGTGGGGGTGTGTCTTACTGCCTCCCCATCGCCTCCCCCATCCCAGCCCCTCGGTTTCCTGGGAGGCAGCGTAAGCGCTGTCTCAGGTGTGCCGTGAGTCTCCTCTGGGGAGCTGGTCTCTGATTGTGACCCTCCTGGTGGATGTCAACCATCCAGGACCCCAGGAAGACTTTGTTAGTAACTGGGAGCCTGCTCACAGTTTGGTGGAGGTTGCCCCTTGCCTTCCGGCTCTGGCTGTTGCCCACCTGCCTCCCTGCTTCCAGCGGGGGAGGGGCCCAGTCTGCACCCAGCTAGCTCTTCTCTGGTATTTGCTCAATCCCTTGTTCTGTGAGCGGGCTAAGCTGTGCCTCAGAGCTTTTCACAGGAAAGTTCTCTCTCTCTTTTTTTCTCTCTGGCTATCCCACAGTTTGGGTTGCTATCTCAGGTTAGCTCCCTCAGATTGTCCTCAGGGCATTCAGGCCCGGTACCCACCCTATGCATGCAGCCCATGCCTCCCTGTTCAGCCCCCGCTGCTGCTGGTGGACGCGAGTGTCTGGGCTACCTCTCCACTGGGAGTTGTGGGTAGACATGTAATCTGTGGGTTATTATTATTTTTTTCCTCCCAGTTGTGTTGCCCTCTGAGATTCCAAAACTCCCCACAGACCGGCCAGTGAGAGGGTTTCCTGGTGTTTAGAAACTTCTCCTTCATGACTCCCTCCCGGGACAGGTCTCTGTCCCTAACCCTTTTGTCTCTTTTTAATCTTTTATATTTTACCCTACCTCCTTTCACAGAGAATGGCTGCATTTCTGGATGCCTCGTGCCCTCCGCCAACATTCAGAAGTTGTTTTGTGGAATTTGCTCAGTGTTCAAATGATCTTTTGATGAATGTGGCGGGGAGAAAGTGGTCTCCCCGTCCTTTTCCTCTGCCATCTTAGGACCGCCCCTCCAAATTGCAATTTCTTGAGGATCCAAAATAAACCCATTTCTTTGCTAGAGAAATACATGGAAGAATATTTATTTTAGGTCGGCATAGCTTTATAGTGTGTTTTCAAAGTAGAGTACGCCTTCCAACTTAGTTCTTTCAGAATTGTTTGTGCCATCTTAGTTCCTTTGCACTTCTACATACATTTTAGAATTTCCTTACTGATATCTATCCAAAACCAGTTAGAATCTTGACTGAATTGTCTTGACTCTACAGATCAGATTGGAGAGAATAGATATCTTAACAATACTGAATCTTCCAATTCATGATCAAAGAATAGCATCGTATTTATTTTGATTTTTTATATTCATCTATTTACTGTGGTTTCCACTATCTAGATCCTGCATACATTTTGTTAGTGTTTAAGCTGGTAAAGCTTTTCTCACTTTGAGGAAGTCGCCAGTATGCTGTCTTCTTCTCTTGTCCAGTTTCTTCAGTAGCATCCTCAATCTGTATGTTTTCCAATGAATTCTAAAATTAAATCATCTTACTTCTTTTAACTTTGATATATTTCCTTCTTTAATATATCATACTGTCTACTCTGAATTTTGTAATTAAAAAAAAAAAAGAAAAATCCCAGTGTCTGAGTAAGGTAAATGAAGAAATTGTGGTGTATTTGTATTTTAAAAGGTAAACTGAACCATAATATTTTGAAGACTTACAGCAAACAACTATTTGAATAGGGCAGTTCCAAACCATGAGTAGCTAGAAGTACTTCATGGAAGGGAGCTAGTGGCAAGGTTTTTATACAGAAGACATGGCTCATCTTCTTCATGGGACCATTTTACCCAATGACATGGGGAACATTGTGTATTTTTTTTTAAATTTACTGGAGTATAGTTGATTTACAATGTTGTGTTAGTTTCAGGTATACAGAAAAGTGATTGAATATATATATATATATATATATATACACAAACACACACACACACACACACACACACACATTCATTCTTTTTCAGATTCTATTCCGTATTGGTTATTACAGAATACTGAGTTCCCTGTGCTATACTGTAGGTCCTTGTTGATTATTTATTTTATATTTGCAGTGTGTGTATATTAACCCCAAGCTACTAAATTGTCCCCCCACCACTACATTTCCCCTTTGGGAACCATAAGTTTGTTTTTTAAATCTTTGAGTCTGTTTTTGTTTTGTAATAAATTCATTTCTGTTTTTTTCAAAATTAGATTTCACATAGGAGTGAAATCATATATTTATCATGCTCTAACTTAGGTCACTTAGTAGGATCATCTCTAGGCCCATTCCTGCTGTGGCAAATGGCATTAGTTCATTCTTTTTTATGGCTGAGTAATATTTCACTGTATATGTATATATATATATATATGTATATATACACACACACACACACATACACATACACACACATCTATACACCACTTCTTCTTTATGTGTTCATTTGTCAGTGGACATTTAGATTGCTTCCATGTCCTGGATATTGTAAATAGTGCAGTAGTGAACACTGGGGTGAATGTGTATTTTTGAATTATGGTTTTCTCTATATACACGCCCAGGAGTGGGATTGCTGGATCATATGGTATCTCTTTGTTTTTACAGAACCTCCATACTGTTCTCCATAGAGGCTGTTACCAATTTACATTTCTACCAGTGATGTAGGGGTATTCCCTTTTCTCCACACCTCTAGAATTTATTGTCTGTAGATTTTTTGATGATGGCCATTCTGACCACTGTGAGCTCATACCTTATTGTAGATTTGACTTGCATTTCTCTGATAGTGATGTTGAGATATTATGCCTCTAAAATATGACACCATCATAACTTCATTTTGGAGTAGATAGTAGATCAAATTGCCAACATCTGTTGGCTCATCAAAAGCAAGAGAGTTCCAGAAAAACATCTGTTTCTGCTTTACTGACTATGCCAAAGCCTTTGACTGTGTGGATCACAACTAACTGCAGAAAATTCTTAAAGAGATGGGAATACCAGACCACCTTACCTGCATCCTGGAGAAATCTGTATGCAGGTCAGGAAGCAACAATTAGAACCAGACATGGAACAACAGATTGGTTCCAAATTGTCAAAGGAGTATGTCAAGGCTGTGTATTGTCACCCTGCTTATTTAACTTATATGCAGAGTACATCAGGCAAAATGCCAGGCTGGATGAAGCATAAGCTGGAATCAAGATTGCTGGGAGAAATATCAATAACCTCAGATAAGCAGACCACCATTATGGCAGAAAGCAAAGAGGAATTCAAGAGCCTCTTGACAAAAGAGAGAAGAAGAAAGGGAAAAAGCTGGCTGAAAGCTCAACATTTAAAAAACTAAGGCCATGGCATCTGGCCCCATCACTTCATGGCAAATTGATGGGGGAAACAGTGGAAACAGTAACAGACTTTATTTTTTTGTGCTCCTAAGTCACTGCAGATGGTGACTGCAGCATGAAAATAAAAGATGTTTGCCCCTTGGAGGAAAAGCTATGACCAAACTGGACAGCATATTAAAAAGCAGAGACATTACTTTGCCAACAAAGGTTCATCTAGTCAAAGCTATGGTTTTTCTAGTAGTTATGTATGGATGTGAGAGTTGGGCCATAAAGAAGGCTGAGTGCTGAAGAATTGATGCTTTTGAACTGTGGTGTTGGAATAGATTCTTGAGAGTCCCTTGGACTTCAAGGAGATCCAACCAGTCCATCCTAAAAGAAATCAGTCATGAATATTCACTGGAAGGACTGATGCTGAAGCTGAAACTCCAGTCTTTTGGCCACTTGATTTGAAGAACTGACTCACTGGAAAAGACCCTGATGCTGGGAAAGATTGAAGGCAGGAGGAGAAGGGGATGACAGTGGATGAGATGTTTGGATGGCATCACTGACTCGATGGATATGAGTTTGAGCAAGCTCTGGGAGTTAGTGATGGACAGGGAAGCCTGGCGTGCTGAAGTCCATGGGTTGCAAAGTCAGACACAACTGAGCAACTGAACTGAATAGAAATCAATACTTACATGCACCTATCTCTATCCTAACCACTTTGAAAATAGTTAAACTCTATTTTTATAGTTATTCTTACTACTCTCCCAGGTAGGTTCCATTTTATTTGGTAAGGAATGAAATAGAATGATTAAAAGGCTCACACCATGTCAGATAGTCAGTGCAGAGCTAGGATATGAACCAAACCGACTGGACATGGAACAACAGACTGGTTCCAAATAGGAAAAGGAGTACGTCAAGGCTGTATATTGTCACCCTGCTTATTTAACTTATATGCAGAGTACATCATGAGAAACGCTGGGCTGGAAGAAGCACAAGCTGGAATCAAGATTGCTGGGAGAAATATCAGTAACGTCAGCTATGCAGATGACACCACCCTTATGGCAGAAAGTGAAGAGGAGCTAAAAAGCCTCTTGATGAAAGTGAAAGAGGAGAGTGAAAAAGTTGACTTAAAGCTCAACATTCAGAAAACGAAGATCATGGCATCTGGTCCCATCACTTCATGGGAAATAGATGGGGAAACAGTGGAAACAGTGTCAGACTTTATTTTGGGGGGCTCCAAAATCACTGCAGATGGTGATTGCAGCCATGAAATTAAAAGACGCTTACTCCTTGGAAGGAAAGTTATGACCAACCTAGATAGTATATTCAAAAACAGAGACATTACTTTGCCAACAAAGGTCCATCTAGTCAAGGCTATGGTTTTTCCAATTGTCATGTATGGATGTGAGAGTTGGACTGTAAAGAAGGCTGAGCGCCGAAGAATTGATGCTTTTGAACTGTGGTGTTGGAGAAGACTCTTGAGAGTCCCTTGGACTGCAAGGAGATCCAACCAGTCCATTCTAAAGATCAGTTCTGGGTGTTCTTTGGAAGGACTGGTGCCAAAGCTGAAACTCCAGTACTTTGGCCACCTCATGCGAAGAGCTGACTCATTGGAAAAGACTCTGATGCTGTGAGGGATTGGGGACAGGAGTAGAAGGGGACAACAGAGGATTAGATGGCTGGATGGCATCACCGACTCGATGGACGTGAGTTTGTGTGAACTCCGGGAGTTGGTGATGGACAGGGGGCCTGGTGTGCTGTAATTCATGGGGTCACAAAGAGTTGGACATGACTGAGCGACTGAACTGAACTGAAGAAGTCTGGCTCCAGAGGTCCCAATTTTAATGATTTTGTTATGAATAGACAAAATATGACATTTTGAAGACACATCATTCTTTTTGACTCTCTAGCACCAGGCTATCATTACTGTCTACATTGCAGACACAGGGGGAAGATTAGAGGATAGTTTTAGCAGTGCCGTTTTGCATAGACTGCACAAGTGTGACTTTTCAGGAAGGTGTGTGTGGGTGTGTGTGTGTTTGTGTGTGTGTAAAAAGAGACAGCACACATTTCATAGCATGTGCAATTTTAGCTTAATTAGAATAGGAATACTCTTAATAAGCTATTTTTAAATGCACCAATATCAGGAGGTATATTAGAATTAAATTTCACCACATGAGGCTGATTCGCAGGCTATGTAATGGGGGAAAGTTCCCAGTCTTTTCTTTATCTGAACAGTTTGCAAAGTAGGCCTCAAAGCCATGGCCCCACACTCACGGTCTGGAGCTATAATTATCCAAGTTCAAAAAAAAAAAAAACTAACTGGAAATGTGATAAGTAACGATTAGGCAGCCTATTTCAGGAGGAAAATGAACAAAATTGCAGATGTCAACTTCAGTGACTTTTGTGAAATCGGATGGACGAGTTTGCTTAAATGAAGACTTCCCTGTCACTCAGGAGGGCTTTTCCCTGAGGACTAGACTGTCAGTGGACACACTGCCATTTGCATAGAGAACTTAAAAGCCCCCACTGCCCGCTAGAAACTGCCAGGCACAGAGAGCCTGCATTCCAGAGCTGCTGAAGGGTGTGGGGGCCAGGACCCTGCTGAGGGCACTTGGAGATTTACCGCCACCAGGAATGCTCCCGACTTTGCAGTAGCCAAAACTGAAATAACCCGGGCAAAACAGCCCTCGAGGCGGGTCGGAAGACCTTGGCTCCCGTTTTGGCTGGAGTGCTTGGGCTGGAGCCCAGAATCCATTCCTTTGAGGAACAATCTTCACTCCCTAATGGCCACCCCAACCCCTCTAGTGTGCACTGCGTCTTCCTCATCTGGGTTCGACCCTAAGGAATCAGACCCTTGAGCATCCTAGGCTCCACCTGCCTTCAACTCCCGCTTTGCCTTGTGTTCAGGGTCTGTGTGTGGCTCCGGAATCTGATTGCATCAATTGCAGTCCTGGCCTAGGACCGCTCACCAGGGGCCCTTACTGATGCCTCACTCCTGCTTCAGTTTCCTCACCTCTAATGTGGAGGTGAGACTACCTCATAGGTTGGTGGTGATGATGAAAACAGGTACAGATGGTAAAACACGGCATGTGGTGTTTGGTGCTTCCCAAGAGCTTGTATGGATCTGCTTCCTTGCAGGGAACATGCTAACATCATTCCTCACCCCAGCCCCTGCAGCTGCCAAAAATAAGGACAATTATCTAGTTAATGTATTAAAAAAAAGTCAATTCAAGTTTTTAAACTCAGCTATATTTCAAGCCATAATATTTGTAAAAGTCCAGGCTGAATGTGTTAATTTTTTTTCTAGCATATGCTAAAAAATAAACAGGCACACTAAAAAAAATGTTTTTAAAGGCTGGCACAGTCTGAAACCTTCTGAAGGAGCATGCACAATTGTCTCCCAGTCCTGCTCTCAGCAAGAACTTAGGCAGCACTTCTTACATGAGAGAAAGCATGTCAGGCAGCACAGATGAGGACATGCACACCTTCCCTATCCTGGTTGGGCATGCAGCCCCAGGGGAGCAGGGGGATGAGAGCGATGGTGCCGTGCATATGGGGCAGGATGTTTTGTGATGATGTGGCCCTGTTATGCCACCGGGCAGACCAGCCCTCAGGAGACAGGACAGAAAAGAACCAAGCATTACTCCAAATTATTATTCCAGAGTCAAGGTCCAGGACAACTTGGCTGTGCGAGCAGACCTACCTCTCTGAGACCCTAAGCTTCTTACCGGAGTCTTCCAAGCATTTCTCATCTGTGAAATGGGCACAGTACCTGCCCCAGAGAGGAAGTCCAGGCCAGTGCTCAGTGAATGGGCATCCTCCCCAGATGACTGGTGTGTACCCAGGACAGGAGCTGCCCTGAGCTCCAGGCTTGCAGCACATCCATTTCTCCTCTGTGCTGTTAGCACTCCCTAAGATGTATCTCAGTCTTGGCCTCTCTGGAAAGCAGCCCTGGCACACTAAAGCAGCCTAACATTGGCCAGTATGCCCTGAGGGCTTTCAGTTTCAATACCAACTCCAAAAGCCTGACCAGTATTCCTTACCACAGTGGTCTCTGGTATCAGACGGAGCCTGTACAAATTCCACTGTACACAATTAAAGTGAGGCTTGGGAAGATAAGTAATTTACTCAGGTCGCATCAGTGGTAAATGGAGGAGCAGGTAACCGCTAAAATTAGTAATCTCTAAAACTGCCAAGCTGCTAGTTCAGATAGTATTAGAACTAATGCCCACAGTAGGACAGGACCACGTCCAGCTAAGTGACCCTCAGCTGGGATTTTGTCCTCAGGGGATACCTGGCAATATTTGGTGATGCTTTTGGTTGTCACAGCTGTGGTGTGGGTGCACTGTTGGTGTGAATGCATATTGGTGCAACCACTATGTAAAACAATATGGAGGGTCCTCAAAAATTTCAAAATAGAGCTACCAAACAATCCACCTCTGGGTATTTATCCAAACAAAATGAAAACATTAATTTGAAAACACATCTGTGCCCCATGTTCACTGCAGCATTAAGCCAATATATAAAATTAAGTATCCATTGATGGATAAATGGATTTAAAAATGTGACACTTATATACAACAGAATATTTTCAGTCATGAAAATTTAAATCTTGCCATTTGTGACAACATGGACAGAAGCTGAGGGCATCATGCTTAGTGAAATAAGTCAGATAGAAAAACGCAGATACCATTAAGATCTCACTGATGTGTGGAATCTGAAAATAAAAAAGGTGAGCTGCAGAGAACACACTGGTGGTTGCCAGAGAGGCAGAGGGCGACAGTGGATGAAATGGGTGAAAGGGGTCAAGATGTATAAACTTCCGGTTTATGAGTCCCAGGGATCTAATGCATAGCATGGCAACGATAGATAATACCACCATATTGCATGTTTAAAAGTTGCTAAGAAATAGGTTTTAAAAGTTAAGGAATGATGCTAAAGCTGAAACTCCAGTACTTTGGCCACCTCATGCGAAGAGTTGTCTCATTGGAAAAGACTCTGATGCTGGGAGGGATTGGGGGCAGGAGGAGAAGGGGACGACCGAGGATGAGATGGCTGGATGGCATCACCAACTCAATGGACGTGAGTCTGGGTGAACTCCGGGAGTTGGTGATGGACAGGGAGGCCTGGCGTGCTGCGATTCATGGGGTCACAAAGAGTCGGACACAACTGAGTGAACTGAACTTGAATCATAAGAAAAAAAAATTCTGTAACTGTGATGATGGATGTTACCTAACCTTATTATGGTGGCCCTTTCACTATACATTCAAATATTGCATCATTTTGTTGTATGCCTGAAACTAATATAGTGTTTATATCAGTTATACCTCAATGAAAAAGCTCCAAGCGAGATGCGGTGGCTGGGTAGACAGGAAGAGGCAGGAAGCATGACACCTGGAGGAGGAAAAAGATGGTGGCAGCCAGTTACTGTGAGGAAGGGAGGGCAGAAGCAAGCATGTGCAGAGCCAAGGCTGTGTCACACCCCATCAGAAGCAAAGCTCTGTGAGAAGCCACGCCCTAGAGAAGCCACGGGGAAACACTGGACATGGTACTGTTCAGAGATGCAGAGTGACACCATGCTGACCCTGGGATGAGGAGCAAGCCACCACCAGCACCTGCCACATGTCACAGTACTAAGTGACTGATTTTTAGAAATAGGGACCTGCCACTGTCAGGTGAAGATGACAGGGAACGTGGGAAAGCTGGAGAGGATCTGTCTTGCGGATTTTTCTGCAGACTACAAAATAACCAAATGAGGCTTGCGGGCTCGTATGAACAGGAACAGGAGGCAGGAAGCTGACCTGAGTACTTTTGCTTTATTCAGTTGAATAAACATTTTATTTATATAAAAGACAAACAATGCATAGAATGAAAATAAGTGCTTGACACATTTTATATAAAAAGAGTATACAGCATTCACATTCCTATTTTAATACATGAGTATTGCTGAAATGTTCCATAAAAGAAGAATAAAACTTTCCCTTTACGTAGTGAAAAAGTCAGTATTTTTAGGAACTACAGAATGTTATTCCTTGGTCTTTTTCTTGAATAAGGAAAAAAACAAACAAAACAAGCCACAGTATCATCTACATTCCAGTTTATGCTGATGATGACCCAGAAGTGATAAAGCTCTTTTGAATCTTGGAAGTTCTCATAATGGATCAGTATTCTAGAAATTCACCACTAGAGGTCAATGAGCAACAGCTATTGGGACAGCATCACCAGCCCTAAAGTGCACGGGACTTCTGGGCACTTCCCTGGCATTGTGGCCAAACTGCCTTATCTCTGTCAGTCCACCTGAACCGAGAAGGGTTCCTAAAAATTCTACCTAATCCCAACTTCAGCGTGTCTGCTAAAACCCCAACGAGATGAGGCTTCCAAAACCCAAGCAGAGCTGATCTGATCATTGCCAGTCTCTCTCCAATATTCCTACCTATTTGGCTGAAAATAAGCTTCAAATCATTTTTACAAAAGAGCTTGTTATTTGCAGCATTAACACCTGTTTGTGGATTACCAAGTTTCCTATGGAGGATTAAAGCTCATTCTTGGTTCTTACCCACATGGACACAGATTTCCTAACTGCAGATGGGACTCCTGCATCCCACATGCAAATTCTGCAAACACCGGAAAGGTGGGTATGACTAAGAGACTGGTAACCATGACAACTTCTTGGCGTAAAGGTCTCCCCCCTTGAATGCAGAGGGGAACACTCTTAACATACAAGCAAAAGAGATTTGGGTTAACAGGGACCATCCAGAGGCAGTCCCTGTCACTCCAGAAAAAAAAGGCCAACTTCAAATTTTAACCCCAGGAAGGGAATCAAAACCACACTCTATAGCCAGAGAATGGTTGCGTGAATGCACATTTCTTGCAGGGAACGTTGGCTGGGGAAAGAAGGTTTAATTCCCAAACTAGGGTGAGAACTGGGGAAACATGAATCTTCACAGGGGGAGAGAGCAGCTTTCTAAATGTGTCTACACCTTCATCTGTGAATGACGTGGGACAGCGAGAACTGTAAGCCATCTGCTATCTAGTCTCGGGGATCCCCAATTTTTTTGCAAAATCTCCAGATATTTAAAAAGTGGCTCAATTTTTGTTAAACACCATGCTGGCCAAGTGAAGCACGCATTCCGAGTGCCTGGAGAGACAGTCCTGACTGGCAGCACCATGCTGCTTCAGTGCTGTCCATGTGGCCAAAACGTGCCCAAGTCCCCTGGAGCCTGAGACCTACCAGTGAAGCATAGCAAGCGGAAGACGGAACCAAGCGTGACGAAAAACTGAGCATAAAGAGCCTGGAAGGGAAATGGGGAACAGCAACATAGGTTGGGGGGGCTCTTCTAGAAAGAACGCTTTCTCATGTAGTACAAGGTGCGGCAATCTCACGGGAAGGGAAGCGTGTCCTGATTGTTCTGTAGCTTGTGGAGGTAAAAGATGGGGCTTAAAACGCTGGCACGATGAGACTTTCAGAGCTAGCTGAGGAAGGCGGTTCACAAGCCAGATGTGGGTGTGGAGCTCAGAGCCAAGTCCAGGAGAAATGATGGGACGTGGGGCCCCAGGGTCTGGCCCTCAGACAGTACAGCTCCAGTTGGCTCCACAGCCAGAACAGGCCCCAGTGCAGGGAGTTACTACGTTGCAAAAGCAAGTGCAATGTGGTACAGCAGGCTCTGAGACCTGAGCCTCTCTCTGAAGGCAGAGACCCCCTCCCCCTGTGCCCCGAGCCCAGCACACGCGTGCCACCAAGTGCTGAGGCTGCCCATCCAGCCCACGTCTGGGCACATGTGATCTCTGTCCTCACCTCTTTCCACGAGTATGGCTGTGTATATATAGACATATATAGATATATATAAACATAGCTATTTCATATTTATATACAGGCATTAATAAAGTGCAAATGTTATTGGCTATTGTAAGATCAATCTCATTTCCTGAGGAAGTGCTAACACAGCTTATCCTATGACAACGTCAAAGGCAGAGGCTGCTTCCTGCCACCCCCCCTCCCAGCTCGGGGAGGGAGCACCCCGGGTTCCAGGAAGCATCGTCAGGGGCAGCTTCCTGCTGACCCTGCTCTTTGGCCACAGGGCGGCCGCTGGGCCGGCCGCGGGAAGAGCTATTTGGTAGTGTTGAGGGAGCCGTCTTCGGGGATCTTTTCCTCCGAGCTGCTCCTCCCCGAGAGCCTGTCCAGGTGCTCCAGCTCGTTGAAGCGCTCGGCCACGCACTGCGCCGTGAGCCGGGCCTCGGGGTCGTGGTCCCAGCACTCGGCCAGCGTCTCGCACACCGTCTGGATGCCCTGCAAGAGAGAGGGTCCACAGGCCCCTGAGAGGGGGTGGCAGCTCCTGGGGTGGGGAGCCCCCAGCACCATCTGACCGCAGCACTCGGGGGCTTCCGCTCACAGGAAGCGGAGACACAGTACAAGGTCCCCAGCAGGCTTCTGGGGACAGCAGCATCCCCATTCAAGAAAATTCCCAAGAAGTGGGCTTCTACTGCCATTTCCCACCTCTCTATTCCGGTGAGCGGGGGTGCAGTAACAGGCTTTACTATTGAGGGAAGCTTTAGGTTCATGGCAAAATCGAATGGAAATTACAGAATTTTCATACCATCTACCCCTCCCCCATGCAGACCGCCGCCCCCACCATCAACACCCTACATCTGTGTGAGGTATTTGTTAAAGGCAGTAAAGCAACACTAACACATCACTGTTGACCACAGTCAGCCAGAACGAGGTTCATGGTGAGGTACAGGATCAGGGTTCCGACAAGCGTCCATCAATACAGCCCCCACAGGGTCACTGCCCTGAACATCCTCTGTGTGCGCCTCCTCGGCCCTCCTTCCTTTCCCGAGCCCCCCAACAACCACTGACCTCTTAACTGTCTCAACGGTATTGCCTTTTCCAGAGTCAGAGCTGGAATCATATGTCTATGTTTCCAACTCGGGACCCCATGGACTGTAGCCTGACAGGCTCCTCTGTCCTTGGGGATTCTCCAGGCAAGAACACTGAAGTGGGTTGCCGTGTCCTTCTCCAGGGGATCTTCCCGACCCAGGGGTCAAACCCGGGGCTCCTGCACTGTAGGCGGATTCTTTACCATCTGAGCCACTCGCATTTGTTTAAATAGGACTGACTATTCACAGGGTTGCAAAGAGTTGGACACGACTGAGCAACTGAACTGAACTGATCCCGCCTGGAGTGATGTGTGGGCATTAGTCTGGTTGCATTAGTCAAGTCCACATGCTTTGTAAGGCTTCAAGCAGTTTCAAGGACACCCTCTGCTAGGCCCTTCCTCTCCAGCATCAGCCTGGACCCTGGCAAACAGCTGTCTTCGTATGTCTTGCAGGCTGTATCAGGGAGCTTGAGCTAATCCCCAAAGGCCCCACTCAAAAGGTCCATCCAGAAAATGCTGTCTACAACAGACAACAAGGGTCTCTCTCATGGCTTTAACTCTGATTTTGCAAATGTTTTTGTTAGTTCAAGCTGTTTTTTGGAAATAAGGCAGACATGGACTAATTACATGGCCCAAAGAGTGGAAACAGACTGTGCCTCTCAGAGGCCCTGCCACTGGTGAGCGCACACATGGGTGGCCCCGGGGATGCATCCATCCCAGCCCTTCCCTGAGAGTGGCACCTTCCTGTCTGCAGTCTGAGCAACAGCACCCCACACCCAGCACCTGCCCTCCCTTCCTGCCCCGTGAGTGAGCCCATGATGTTGGATTAATTGTATAATTCCCCTAATTGATGGTATTGATTGATGGCCCTGTTAAGAGTGGAGTATTATTGTTGGTACACACGTAACATTTATTTTATTCTGGCACTGTAATTACAGGCAGTAAATTAAATTAAATATTAAGCATTAACTTGAAATCAATAGGGCAACAAATCTCATTAAGAGAAAAAAATATATTATGCAAATTCTTTCCAGAATTTTATCATCATGAATAATAGCTATTCATTATAAGAACTGTACAGCAGAGGAGGCGACAGAGCTGAAGGAAACAATGTCGCACCTTGTGAGTTTAGCGTGAACACAAAACAGCTTTGCATTTTCAAAGTCAGAGAGGCTCTGCTGCAACCCAGGGAGAAACCCTGGTCCCCCACGGTAGGGTCCGCAGCCTGGTGCAGGCTCTCCCCGATGTCAGTGGGCCTGCCCGCTGAAGCGGCTCTCAGCCAGGCGGGCACACACAGGCTTCCTGCTCCATCTGTCTCCTTGGCCACACCTGAACTATGGTTTAGGCTTCTCATCTGCACTTGCCTTACCCTTAGGAAACCTAGGACTTAGCCCAGCCCTCCCTGGGTGAGGGAATTCATCCAAAGGCAGCCATAAAGGTTTACGTCAATGGAAAAGACAGGGTGTCATGAGCGGGGAGCATGGGAGTATGGTCCAGAGCTCCTCCGCGTTGTGCCAAACCGTCCCGGCTCCCGCAGCCCACGGGTCCTCCTCCCCCTCCGCTGCCCCATCAAAATGCCCCCAGAGCAAAGAATCTGCTGTGGACGGACAGCCGCATCCACCGCCTGTCAGGAGGTTCTGGCAAGGCAGATTTCCTGTTTGTTCCCCTGCCCTCTGCTCTTCTTTGCCTTTCTTCATCCCGGCCTCCTCCCTGACAGGCCTGCCGCGGCCTGAGCACACAGCAGCCCCTCGCAGGCCAGCTGGCGGACAGTCCCCTTCTTTCCCACAAGTAGTTGCTGCCAATGTTGAAGGCTCCCAGAAGAAAACATTTGGAACCCAGAAGAGAACAAAACACAAACTCCCTATGGAAAGGATGAGTGGCAGAGGCTGTAAACAAAATATTTTAGTTCAGAACCGAGGGGTCTTGGACAATATGACAGGTGCCCGTCACATGTTCTGTGTGAGCCCCTGCTTACTTGTGGTGGGACATACAGTAACAAGGTCATCCCATTTTACTGACACTCCTTTATGAAGAAAACCAAGCAGAAGCACAGAACACATCAGATGGATGCCCAGCAGCCTGGACTTCTCTGCTGCCTGAGCTGTCCCTCTCCCTCTGGGGGAATGCAACAGTCTCTCCTCACCTGGTGGTTGAGCCAGGAGCTGGGAATCTCTGGCCGGCCTCGATCTCTCAGCACACTGTCCTTCATGCTTTCCACACAGGGGTGCTCCCGCACCTTAGACCCGAATGGCGGCTCGTAGTCCTTCACTTCTGTTGGAGAGAGCAGGCGGACACAGGGCCTTGAGAAAGGCATGCACAGTTGGGATACTGACTCTCAGGATTCGCCTGTGACTGTGCTGGGGGTGGTTTTTAATTCTAACGGATTAATGAAATTATAAGGAGGGGTTATAGAAGGACCTTGAAGTAGTCAACACGTGACAGGTCAGTGACCATGAGGTGCTAACGGTTGGAGACAGATCCGAGAGCAAGAGCAACGAGGTCAGGGGGCAAGGGCTTTAAGGATCGTGGCTCCTGGGAGGTAGAAGAACCTTCCATATTACAAAGGTTCATGGCCCTATAAAGGTCCACAGCACATAAATAATAAGCCAGACATTAAATGACAAATATTGTATGGTTCCCCTTATGTAAGGTACGTAGAATAGGCTACTTCACAGAGGCAGAGAGGAGAATATAGGTTGTTGGCGGATGGAGAGACTCTGTTTACTAGTACAGCGTTTCAGTTGGGGAAGATGGAAAAGTTCTGGAAATGGATAATGATGATGATTACACAACATTGTGAATGTATGTAATGCTACCCAACTGCACCACTTACTTTTTTTAAATCGTAAACAGTTAAAAATGGCTAAACTGGTGAATTTTATATCATGTATATTTTCCCACAGGAATAAAATGTCATGGGGAGTAGTGATTACAAAAAAAAAAAAAGTCTACAAAGGCTCCTTTCAATAGTAATAATGAAAAAGAGGTTCAGAAATGCTGTTTTAGTTAGCTGACAGAGGAGAGAGATTGATAACAAACACAATTTGAAAATGTAATTTTCCTTCAGTGGTACTCGCTAAAAGGAAAAAATGAAGGATGATGTAAACCCTTCATCAGAGTTTCAGGTTTCAACTAAGGTCCATATCTTTTCTTTTTTTTAAGGGAAATTTATGCCACTTATTTTCTTCTAATTTTTTCCTATTGAAGTACAGTTGCTCAGTCACGTCCATCTCTTTGCGACCCCATGGACTGGAGCCCACCAGGCTCCTCTGTCCATGGGATTTTCCGGGCAAGAATACTGGAGTGGTTTGCCCTTTCCGACTCCAGGGGATCTTCCGGGCCCAGGGATGGAGCCTGCACCTTTGAGGTCTCCGTCACCGGCAGGCGGACCACACTGCATCAGTTTCAGGCATACAGCATAGTAACTCAGCGCTTTTACAGGCTGTGCTCTCATGAAGTTGTAAACACAGCTGTGTTTTCTGTGCTGTCCACTGTGCCCTTGTAACCTACCTATTTCATTCCTAGTAATCTGTATCTCTTAAGCACCCTTACCCGTTTCCCCTCCCCTCACCCCCCACCCTGCTGGCAGTGAGCGGCAGTTTATCTGCCTCTATTGGTTTCTGTAGATTCCATATTTAAGTGAAATCAAGCCGTATGTCTTTCTCTGTCTGCCTTATTTCACTAAGCATAATATCCTCCAGCGCCATCCATGTCAGTGCAAATGGCAAAATTTCATTCTCCTTTATGGCTAATGTTCCATTATGTGCGTGTGTGTACACACATACTTTTTGCATGTAGTATGAAAAAATGTCATTTCACTCTTTCATGCATAACTGTCCAGCTTTCCCAGCACCACTTATTGAAGAGACTGTCTTCTCTTCGTTGTCTATTCTTGCCTCCTGTGTTGTAGGTTAGTTGACCACAAGTGCGTGGGTTTTATTTCTGGGCCCTCTCTTCTGTTCCATTGGTCTACATGTCTATTTTTGTGCCTGTACCACACCATTTTGATTACTGCTGCTTTGTAGTACAGTCTGAAGTCAGGGAGCATGATTCTTCCAGTTTTGCTCTTTTTCTCTCAAGATTACTTTGGCTATTTGGGGTCTTTGGTAGTTCCATACACATTTTAGGATTATTTTGTTCTAGTTCTGTGAAAAATGTCATGGGTATTTTGATAGGGATTACATTAAATCTGCAGACTGCTTTGAATATTATGGACATTTTAACAATATTCATCTTTTATTCCATGAGCATGGGCTATCTTTCCATTTACCCTTATTCAGTGTCTTATAGTGTTTAGAGTACAGGTAGTCTTCTACCCTTGGTTAAATTTATCCCTGGGTATTTTATTCTTATTTGATTATAAATCAGATTGTTTTCTTAATTTCTCTTTCCAATAGTTCATCATTAGTGTTTAGAAATGCAACAGATTTCTATATATTAATCCTGCATCCTGCAACTTAACTGAATTCATTCATTAGTCCCATTAGACTTTTGGTGGTGTCTTTAGGGTTTTCTACATATAATATCATATCATCTGCAAATGGTGACAATGTCTTCTCTACTTATTTGGATACCTCTTTTTTCTTGTTTAACTGCTGTACCTAAAACTTCCAATAATATGTTAAATAGAAGTGGCAACTGTAGGCATACTTGTCATGTTCTTAATTTTAGACAAAAACCTTTTTCAGCTTTTCACAGCTGAGTATACTGTTAGCTGTAGATTTATCATAAATGGTCTTTATTGTGTTGAATTGTGTGCCCTCTGTATCATATTTGTTGAGAGTTTTTATCACAAATGAATGAATCTTAGGTCCTATCCAAAGTGGCCCATGCATAAACTCGAGGTGAAGATTAGAAAGGCTGTTAATTTAAGAGGGTGGGACGATACCCACATCAGTGAATCACAGGACAATTTAGAAAATAAAAACACCACAGTACTGAAACATGTCTGAGCCCAAAGGGAAGAGTGGGCATGATTCAACATTTTCCTCCAAAATAAATACAACCTTTGGCCTTTACTTCAAAATAACCCTGTTTAATGAGTGAAACTTTCAATAAATTGCCCTTACAGGCTTAGAATTGAAGAAGCGTTTAAGGCAAAATGACATTTTGAAAAGAGATGGCTTGTTCTTGTTTATTTGACTTTCCCCCGTTCCCAGAACCCTCTTGCATATTTATCTTCTTCAGCCTCGGCCTCGTCCAGCTAGAAGTGCTGGCAGAATACTGTTTTTTTCCTTAGTTGGGATGAAGGCTTCTCTCACCCTCCTCCTACCCCCATCACTTTGAGACAAGCATAAACCATCCTACTGTGTGTCTGCTTCTGCCTTCAAGAGCCCGCAGCCCCTAAATCTATACTACTCTGGAGGTGAGATCTGAATGTCGATTTGGATAGTACTTAGATGTCTTGGGACTTCCCTGGTGGCGCAGAGGTTAAAGCATCTGCCTGCAATGCAGGAGACCAGGGTTCAACCCCTGGGTTGGGAAGATCCCCTGGAGAAGGAAATGGCAACCCACTCCAGTATTCTTGCCTGGAGAATCCCATGGACAGAGGAGCCTGGTGGGCTACAGTCCATGGGGTTGCAAAGAGTTGGACACAACTGAGCGACTTCACTTTCACTCAGATGTCTTATTTCTTTCTTCCATTCCCTTTTTACCAGACTGTAAATTCCTAAGGACCAAGACACAAACTGAGTTTTATGTCTTAATTCCCTCCTGAAATTATGTCTTATACATAGGTGGCTTTCAATAAATGTGAGCTGGCTTGGATTCAAGCAAGAGCTGAGAACTGAGAATCAGAGTTTGTTCTTAGTAAGGACTTAGGACTTTGACCTAACTCTTCTCTTCTCTAAACTGAATGGGCTTCTGAACTGGATAACCTCCATGTCCCCGCTCCAGAGCTGTTCTGTAGCCCAATCTGATCAAATGATGGTGCTGTCTTGGTGCCATGCCCTGAGGTGTGTATAATACAGTGTGGTGTGACGGGGTCTGCATATGTCGTAAACCGCTCCTTAGACAATGTGTTAGTCCACTGACTGACTCTCCCTTTCCAGCCGTTTTGGCTGCCATAGCAGGTGTGGCTGGCAGCCTGCCTAACCACCCCCCCGCCTTACTGAGCCATAGGCACTAGCCCCCAGCTGCTGCAGGCACTGGGTCATAAGGGCACACGGTCTCTCTCTTCTGTGGAGGGACCTCAGCTAATAGGAGCTTCCTGGCCTGGAGATTTCTAGAACATGACAGCCTCAGCCCTGGGGGCAGTCTGAAGCCAAGGACAACACGGGAGTCTGAACAGGCTAAGTGTCTTGCCTCTGGAGGATATGACTGTGCTGCAGTTCATGTCTGGATCAGGATCAGTCCTAGGATCAGGCTGGTGGCAGTGCAGGTGGGGGAAAAGTGAGACTGGCATTTTCCTCTTTGTTCCCTTGATTAAATAATGTGAAGAACAGCAGAGAAAGCAAGTCAAAGGGTAGGTCAGAGAGTGCCATCTTTTAAAAACTGGGGGACTTCCCTGGCAGTCCAGTGATTAGGACTCAATGCTTCCACTGCAGGGACCACAGGTTCGATCCCTGGTCAGGGAACTAAGATTCCGTGTGCTGTGCACTGTGGCCAAAAAAAGGGGAAATACCTCTATGAAGAAAGAATCAAGGAGCTTAGAGAGTAAGATTAAGTTTAGCACTTAAAAGTGCTAACAGTATGCATCCTAAGCAGGGATATTGTTGGTTGTGCCTGCCTGGATCCCATCACAAACTAGAGGTGAGGACTTGCAAGAGAGGGGGCAACACTTTGTGCCTCAGTTTCCACATCCACAGCACAAGAGAGAGTGTGAGTGCCGCTACCATCACTCAGCACACTGCTCCCTCAGCACCTGCAGGGGCTGGTCCCAGGACCAGAGGCGGACGCCAGCACCGGCGGACGCCCAGTCTCCCACTTGATCCTCTGTATACGTGAGCTTTGCATCCATGAGTCAAGCAGCTGTGGATCATAAACTCAGTACAAGATCCGCGAGCGGTCAGAGCCAGGAATGCAGAGCCGCAGATGCCAGGGGACGGCACACTGTCAACCGACGGCAGACGGAAGATGAGCCCGGAGCCAGGGGGTGAGGCTGAGGTGTGTGTGCTCCGCGCCAGCATCCGCAGTCCCCGCAGGACCATGCTTCAGCTGTTCCCCAGGTGACCGCCGGGGCTCACCAGCTCCCTCCACGTCCTGTCTCACTTCCTGTTTCTTCTCTCCTGGGCCTTTCCTGCCTTCTTTCCCCTACAGACTGCTGAACTTGGATTCCTCCTGAAGAGTCCAGCTGACCCAAGGGTTTGGTCCATCCCCAGGCTGACACCCCGCTCTCCCAGCAGGACCACCTGCTGAGATCAGCCCACCCCCACCCCGCCACTGCCCAGGGCTAGGTGCACCAGGACACCCTGGGATCTCCTTGAAGGCTTCAAACAGTTGCTGTTCTAGGAAGCTTCTAGAGCTCGCAGCTCTTCTTCCCACCCCATCCCAGGGTGGCCCTGAGGGCCAAGGCCTCACCCCCCACCCCTTGCCATCTCTTTGTCTGGCTGGAGGCTGGCAGAAGAAAAGTGTGCATCTCGAGCTCTGGTGCTCACAGGGGCCTGGAAAAGGGATGCTCCTCTTAAAGTCAGCATCTGGTCCACAGCTGCTGTTTTGATCGTGGTTCCAACTTCGGAGAGCTGCAAAATTGTTGGCAGTTTTTCCCAGAGAGGAACCCTTTTATATCTGTCTTCCTTCCAAATTATCCTGCCTCAAAATGCAGGAAGACGAAGGTTGCTATCCCAGGCTCTCTTCACTCCTCTCCTACCCTCTTCTCTGCCCCCACCCCACTCCTTTCCTTTCGATTCATTTTTCTGCCTCACAGGCTGCAGCAAGCTGAGTTTGTTTCTTGTTGTCTTGTGAAAAAACTTGCTCAGCTGGCTGCTGCATGTCAGCTGCCATTCAAAGGCTGTCATGGTGAGGGATTTGAAAGTCAGGCGGCCGGGGGCCAGTTTGGCTGGGTGACTGCCTGCCGTGCTCCCAGAGGGGGCCCTGAAAGGACCCGCCTTCCTCTGCCTCCCACACAGTACACACAAACTCCTGCATGGACACCAGACAAACCAAAAACCAGGACAGAGATTTCTTTGTAAGAGAGCCAGTCTCCAGGTTTGTCCTGGAGAGATGGTAAGTTCATGACTTACTCCTTTATAAAACAATAACACACCAGCCAGCTCCTTCCATCTTGTTCCCTCCTCAAACAACTCTGAAAAACCTGGTTTCTTGATTTTTCTGTTGCATACTTCCAGATGACCTAAGTCTCTGAAATAACAGTCTCTGTTATTAGCTATGCCCAGCTTGGTTTTTCTTTCTGCAGCCATCATCCCCAGCCCTGATACGGACACATTACTTGTCCTTCTAGCATATTTTGTTGTTGTTCAGTTACTAAGTCACGTCCGAGTCTTTGGCAAGCTCATGGACTGCAGCACGCTGTATTAGCTCTTCATTAGACACTCTGTCCCTTGAGGACAAAGATTTTTTTCACTGCTGCACTCTCAGCATTTTAAAAAATTTTATATTGGTCTGTAGTTGATTAAAAATGTTGTATCAGCATCAGGTGTACAGCAAAGTGATTCATTTATACATATATATGTATCTATTCTTTTTCCATTTCTTTTCCCATTTAGGTTATCACAGAATACTGAAGAGTTCCCTGTACTATACACTAGGTCCTTCTTGGTTATCTATCTGATATACAGCAGTGTGTATATTTCAATCCCAAACTCCCTACTTATCCCTCTCTATCACCTTTCCCTTTAATAACCATACGTTTTTCTAAGTCTGTGAGTCTGTTTGTAATTCATTTGTATCTTTTAAGGTTCCACATATAAGCAACTTATCATTTGTCTTTTTCTGTCTGGACTTATTTTACCTAGTATAATCACTGCCAGGTCCATCCGTGTGGCTGCAAATGGCATTGTGTCTCTTTTTCATGGATGAGTATTATTCCATCGTATATATGAACTACATATTCTTTATCCATTCACCTAGCAATGGATATTTAGGTTGCCTCCATGTCTTGACTATTTTAAATAGTGCTGCAAGGGGCACTGGGGTGATGCCTATCCTTTGAACCGTGGCTTTCTTCAGATGCATGCCCGGGACTGGGATCACTGGATCATATGGTGGCTTTATTTTTGGTTTGGTAAGGAACCATCATACTGTTCTCCCAGTAGCAGTTCAGGAGGGTTTGCTTTTGTCCACAGCCTCTCTAACATTTATTGTTTGCTCTGATTGGTGTGAGTTGCTATCTCTGTAGTTTTGATTTGCATTTCTCTAGTGATTACTCCTGGAGAAGGCAGTGGCACCCCACTCCAGTACTCCTGCCTGGAAAATCCCATGGACAGAGGAGCCTGGTAGGCTGAAGTCCATGGGGCTGCAAAGAGTCAGACACGACTGAGCGACTTCTTTCACTCTCATGCATTGGAAAAGGAAATGGCAACCCACTCCAGTGTTCTTGCCTGGAGAATCCCAGGGACGGGGGAGCCTGGTGGGCTGCTATCTCTGGGGTTGCACAGAGTCAGACACAACTGAAGCAACTTAGCAGCAGCAGCAGCAGCAGCAGTGATTACTCCAATCCTTTGGCCACCTGATGCGAAGAGCTGACTCACTTGAAAAACCCTGATGCTGGGAAAGATTGGGGGCAGGAGGAAAAGGGGACAGCAGAGGATGAGATGGCTGGATGGCATCACCAACTCAATGGACATGAGTTTGGGTGAACTCCGGGAGTTGGTGATAGACAGGGAGGCCTAGGGTGCTGCAGTCCGTGGGGTCACAAAGAGTCGGACACGACTGAACGACTGAACTGAACTGAGTGATTAGCAGTACTGACCATCTTTTCATGTGCCTTTTGGCCATCTGTATGGCTTCTTTAGAGAAATGTCCTATTTAGGTCTTCTGCCCATTTTTTGATTGAGCTGTTTGTTTGATATTGAGCTGCATGAACTGTTTGTGAATTTTGGAGATTAATCCCTTGTCAGTTTCGTGGTTTGCAAATATTTTCTCCCATTCTGTGAGTTACCTTTTCATTTTGTTCATGGTTTCCTTTACTGTGCAATAGCTTTTGAGTTTAATTAGGTCCCATTTATTTTTGTTTGTATTTCCATTACTCTAGAAGATGGATCTAAAAAGACACAGCTGTGATTTATGTCAAAGAGTGTCCTGCCTATGTTATCTTCCAAGAGTTTTGTATTATCCTGTCCTGCCTTTAGGTCTTTAATCCATTTTGAGTTTATTTTTGTGTATGGTGTTAGAGAATGTTCTAGTTTCATTATTTTACATGTAGCTGTTCAGTTTTCCCAGCACCATTTACTGAAGAGACTGTGTTTTCATCATATGTGTCTGCCTCCTTTGCACAGATTAATTGACCATAGGTGCATGGGTTTTTTCTGCCCTTTCTCTCCTGTTCTGTTGATCTGTATTTCTGTTTTTGTGCCAGTACCACACTTTTTTGATTACTGTAGCTTTGTTGTATAGTCTGAGGTTAGGGAGCCTGATTTTTCCAGCTCTGTTTTCCTTCCTCAGGATTGCTTTGGCTATTCTGGATCTTTTGTGTCTCCACTCAAACGTAAAAAAATTTATTTCAGTTCTATGAAACATGCCACTGGTAATTTGATAGAGACTGCACTGAATCTGTAGATTGCCTTGGGTAGTATAGTCATTTTGACAGTATGTCTTCCGATCCAGAAACATGCTGTATCTTTCCATCTGTTTGTGTTACTTTTGGTTTCTTTCATAGGCATGTATAAAATTTTTGGAGTACACGTCTTTTGCCTCCTTAGGTAGATTTATGCCTAGGTATTTTATTCTTTTTGATGCAGTGATAAATAGAATTATTCCTTTAATTTCATATTCTGGTGTTTTGGTGTTAGAGTGTAGGAATGCAACAAATTTCTGCATATTAACTTTGTATCCTGCAATGTTACCACATTCACTGATGAGCTCAGATAGTTTTCTGGTAACATCTTCAGGATTTTCTATCTGTTTCCAGGCAAAGATGGGCTCAATAAAAGGACAGAAATGGTATGGACCTAACAGAAACAGAAGATATTAAGAAGAAGTGGCAAGAATACACGGAAGAACTGTACAAAAAGATCTTCATGACCCAGATAATCATGATGGTGTGATCACTAATCCAGAGCCAGACATCTTAGAATGTGAAGTCAAGTACGCCTTAGAAAGCATTACTACAAACAAAGCTAGTGGAGGTGATGGAATTCCAGTGGAGCTGTTTCAAATCCTGCAAGATGATGCGGTGAAAGTGCTGCACTCAATATGCCAGCACACTTGGAAAACTCAGCAGTGGCCACAGGACTGGAAAAGGTCAGTTTTCATTCCAATTCCAAAGAAAGGCAATGCCAAAGAATGCTCAAACTACCTCACATTTGCACTCATCTCACATGCTAGTAAAGTAATGCTCAAAATTCTCCGAGCAAGGCTTCAGCAATACATGAACCGTGAACTCCCTGATGTTCAAGCTGGTTTTAGAAAAGGCAGAGGAACCAGAGATCAAATTGCCAACATCTGCTGGATGATGGAAAAAGCAAGAGAGTTCCAGAAAAACATCTATTTCTGCTTTATTGACTATGCCAAAGCCTTTGACTATGTGGATCACAATAAACTGTGGAAAATTCTGAAAGAGATGGGAATACCAGACCACTTGACCTTCCTCTTGAGAAATCTGTATGCAGGTCAGGGAGCAACAGTTAGAACTGGACATGGAACAACAGACTGGTTCCAAACAGGAAAAGGAGTACATCAAGGCTGTATATTGTCACCCTGCTTATTTAACTTATATGAATGAGTACATCATGAGAAACGCTGGACTGGAAGAAACACAAGCTGGAATCAAGATTGCCGGGTGAAATATCAATAACCTCAAATATGCAGATGACACCACCCTTATGGCAGAAAGAGAAGAACTAAAAAGCCTCTTGATGAAAATGAAAGAGGAGAGTGAAAAAGTTGGCTTAAAGCTCAACATTCAAAAAATGAAGATCATGGCATCTGGTCCCATCACTTCATGGGAAATAGATGGGGAAACAGTGGAAACAGTGTCAGACTTTATTTTGGGGGCTCCAAAATCACTGCAGATGGTGACTGCAGCCATGAAATTAATAGACGCTTACTCCTTGGAAGAAAAGTTATGACCAACCTAGATAGTGTATTCAAAAGCAGAGACATTACTTTGCTGACTAAGGTCCGTCTAGTCAAGGCTTTGGTTTTCCTGTGGTCATGTACGGATGTGAGAGTTGTACTGTGAAGAAGGCTGAGCGCCGAAGAATTGATGCTTTTGAACTGTGGTGTTGGAGAAGACTTGAGAGGGGCAGGAGAAGGGGATGACCAAGGATGAGATGGCTGGATGGCATCACGGACTCGATGGATGTGAGTCTGAGTGAACTCTAAGAGATGGTGATGAACAGGGAGGCCTGGCGTGCTGCGATTCATGGGGTCGCAAAGAGTCAGACATGACTGAGCGACTGAACTGAGTATCATGTTATCTTCAAACAGTGATAGTTTTACTTCTTTTCCAATTTGGATTCCTTTTCATTCCTTTTCTTCTCTGATTATAGTGGCTAGGATTTCCAAAACTGTTGAATAAACTGATAAGAGTGGACATCCGTACCTTGTTCTGATCTTAGAGGAAATGCTTTCAGCTTATCACCATTCAGTAGGATGCTGACTGTAGGTTTGTCATATATGGCTTTTGTTATGTTGAAGTATGTTCCCTCTATGTCCACCTCCTGGAGATTTTCATCATACATGAGTGTGAATTTTGTCAGAAGCTTTTTCTGTATCTGTTGAGAAGATCATATGGTATGATGGTTTGTTTATATCATATGGTATGAGTGTTTACTATAAGAAACAAATTTATTCTTCAGTTTGTTAATTTGGTGTATTATGCTGATTATTTGCAGATATTAGGGAAAAATCCTTGCATCTCAGCAGTAAATCCCACTTGATGATGGTCTGTGATCCGTTTACTGTATTGTTGGATTTGATTTGCTAGTATTTTTGTTGAAGATTTTTGGGTCTATGTGCAAGAGTGATATTGGTCTGTGATTTTCTTCTTTTCTGATATCTTTGTCTGGTTTTGGTACCAGAGTGATGGCCTCATAGAATGAGTATGGGAGTGTTTTTGTTTGTTGGGAATTTAAAAATCATGGCTTCAATTGCATACTTGTGGTTGGTCTGTTCATATTTTCTATTTCTTCCTGGGTCAGTCTTGAGAGATTGTACCTTTTTAAGAATCTGTCCATTTACTCTAAGTTGTCCATTTTATTGGCATGTAGTTGCTTGCAGTAGTCTCTTATGATCCTTTGTATTCTGTGATGTCCACTGTAGCTTTTCCTTTTTCATTTCTAATTTTATTGATTTGAGCCCTCTAGTTTTTCTTCATGAGTCTGGCTAAAGGTTTGTCAATTTTGTTTATCTTTTCAAAGAACTAGCTGTCAAGTTTCACTGACCTTATCTATTGTTTTCTTTGTCTCTATTTCATTTTTACTGCTCTGACCTTTACGATATCTTTGTGCTGCGGGTGTTATTTGTTGCTCTTTTTCTCGTTGCTTTAGGTATACCCTTAGGTTGTTTATGTGGGATTTACCCTGTTTCCTGAGATAAGACTGCATTGATATGAACTTTCCGTTTAGAGCTGGTCTTGCTGCATCTGTTTTCCATTGTCATGCTTTTGTTTTCATTTGTCTCTAGGTATTCTCTGGCTTCCTCTTTGATTTTTCAGTCAGTGACTGTTTAGTAGCATACTGTTTAGCCTCCACATGTTTTGGTTCTTCACAGTTTTAATGGAATGCTCTATAAATATCAATTAAGTCCTTCTGGTCTAATGTGTCATAGGCCTGTGTTTCCTTATTTTCTTTCTGAATGATCATCCATTGATCAAAGCGTGTCACTGTCGATTTCTCCTTTAACGGCTATTAGTATTTGCCTTATATATTGATGTGCTCCTATGTTGGGTGCATATATATTTACTGATTACCTTGTGGCTCAGACAGTAAAATCATCTGCTTGCAATGCTGGAGACCCGGGTTCGATCTCTGGGTCGGGAAGATCCCCTGGAGAAGGAAATGGCAACCCACTCCAGTACTCTTGCCTGGGAAATTCCATGGATGGAATATATATGTACGTATATATTTACATATATATAAATATATTACAATTGTTATATCTTCTTATTGGATTGAGCCCTTGATGACTATGTAGTGTCTGTCTTTGTATCTTGTAACAGTCTTTAAAGTCTATTTGTCTGACATACGTATTGCTACTCCAGCTTCCTTTTGATTTCCACTTGCATGGAATGCCTTTTTCTATCCCCTCACTTTCAGTCTGTATGTGTCCCTAGGTCTGAAGTATGTCTTTTGTAGACAGCACATATATAGGTCTTGTTTTTGTAAGCATTTAGCCAGTCTATGTTTCTTGGCTGGAGCATTTAATCCAGTTACATTTCAGATAATTATCAATGTATATGTTCTTTTTTTTGCTATTTTACTAACTGTTCTGGAATTGTTTTTTGTAGGTGTCTTTTTCTTTCCTTTCTTCTCTCTTCTCTCCTCTTGTGATTTGACGGCTTTAGTGTTGTGTTTCAGCTGCTTTATCCGTGTGCATCTACTGTAGGTTTTCTGTCTGTGATTACCATGAGGTTTAGATACAGCAGTCTATATATAAACAAGTCTGTTTTAAGTTGCTTACCTTTTCATTTCAAACACATTTCCAGTATCCTGTGTCTGTGCTCTCCTAGTTTCACAGTCACTGGTTTTGACATCATATTTGAGTATGAATGATTTCCTACCATTACTGCATGTCTGCCTTTAATGGTGAGCTTTGCCTTTTGTAATTTGCTTGTTTCTAGTTGTGGCTCTTTCTTTTTGCCTAGAGAAGTTCCTTTAGCATTTGTTGCAAAGCTAGCTTCGTGGTGCAGAATTCTCCAGCTTTTGCTGGTCTGTAAACTTTGATCTCTTAATTGCGTCTGAAAGAGAGCGTTGCTTGTAGACTCCTGCTTGTAGACTCTTGGTTGGAGACTCTTCCCTCTCGTAACTTTAAATATATTAGACCACTTCCTAAGGGTTTCAGCTGAAAAATCAGCTTTATAACCTTATGGGAGTCCTTTTGTATGCTATTTGTTGATTTTTCCTTGTTGCTGTTAAAATTTTCTTTGTCTTTAATTTTTGTCAACTGGATTATTGTGAGTCTTCAGTGTTCCTCCTTGTGTTTATCCTACCTGGGACTATTGGAGCTTTCTGGACATGGGTTACTGTTTCCTTTCCCATGTCAGGGAATTTTTCAGCTGATATCTCTTCAAATATTTTCTCAGGTCCTTTCTCTCTCTTCTCCTGGGACCCTATGATGAAAACATTGGTGCATTTAATGTTGCTCCTGAGGTCTCTCAGACTCATTTCTTTTCATTCTCTTTTCTTTATATTCTGTTCTGTACTAGCGATTTCCACAATTCTGTATTCCAACTCACTTATCCATTCTTCTGCCTCATTTATTCTATTCGGGTGTATTTTTCATTTCAGTATTTTATTGTTCATCTGTGCCACCTCATGCAAAGAGTTGACTCATTGGAAAAGACTCTGATGCTGGGAAGGATTGGGGGCAAGAGGAGAAGGGGATGACAGAGGATGAGATGGCTGGACAGCATCACAGACTCGATGGATATGAGTCTGAGTGAACTCCGGGGAGTTGGTGATGGACAGGGAGGCCTGGCGTGCTGCGATTCATGGGGTCACAAAAAGTCGGACACGACTGAGCGACTGAACTGAACTGAACTGAACTACGCTTATTCGTTCTTTAGATCTTCTAGCTCTTTTTAAGCATTTCTTGCATCTTTTCTATCTGTGCCTACTTTTTTTTTTTTTTTTTTTGAGATCTTGGATAATCTTTACTGTTATTACTCTAAATTCTTTTTTGGGTAGATTGCCTGTTTCCACTTCATTCAGCTGGTCATCTGGGGTTTTCTCTTGTTTCCTCGTCTCAGACATATTCTGCCATTTCATTTTTGTGTACCTTTCTATGATTGCAGTTTGTGTTCCATAGGCTGCAGGGTTGTAGTTCTTCTTGCTTCTGTTGTCTGCCCCCTGGTCGATAAGGCTGGTATAAGATGCTTGTGCTGGCATCCTGGTGGGCGGGATTGGTTTCTTCCCACCAGAGCATGAAACTGGTTCTTGTCCCTCAGGTGGGCAGAGCTGTGTCAACGGGTGTGTTTATTGGGCAGTCACATGCTCAGGAAGTTTTTAAGCAGCTTGTCTGTTAATAGGTGAGGCTGTGTTCCCACCATTCTGGTTGGTTAGCCTGTGGCATCCCAGAATTGGAGCCTATAGGCTGCTGTGTGGAGCCAGGTCATGGTGAAAAAATGATGGCCTTTACGAGGGCTCACAGCAATGAGAACTCCCCAGAAATACTGCCACCAATGTCTCTGTCCCCACAGTAAGTCACAGCTGTACCCCAGCCTTGCAGGAGACCCTCTAACACCCGCAGGCTCTTATGAGGTCACTGCTTTTCCCCCTGGGTCTTGCTGTGCACAAGACTCTATGCATGCCCTCTAAGAGTGGAGCTTCTGTTTTCCCCAGTTCTGCAATCAGACCCTGCTGACCTTCAAAGTCAGATGTTCTGGGGGGCTCCTCCTCCCGTTGACAGACCGCCAGGCTGGGGAGCCTGATGTAAGACTGAGAGCTTTCATTCCTGTGGCAGAACCTCCACAATATAATCACTTTCTAATATGTGGGTTTCCCACCCAGCAGGTATTGGATTTGATTTTATCACAACCACACCCCTCTTACTGTCTTGTTATGGGTTCTTCTATGTCTCTGGACCTATGGTATCTTTTTTGGTAGGTTCCACCATTTCTTTTTGTTGATGGCTTTCACCAGTTAGCTGTGATTTTGATGTTTTTGTGAGAAGGTGGGAAGGTCACCGCCTTCTACTTTGCCATCTCCTGAGAATCTCTGCACCCTTACCATTTTGAATAATGCCTGCCACACAGAAGGTACTCAAAAAATACAGGTTGGGTGAAAGAAATAATGAATTGATACATCTTCAGAGAAAAAGGGTAAAGAAGTTATCTCAGACTTTAAGGTACCGAGGCATGTGAGGTACACATGCTACAGCATTTAACAGCTTTGGGATTCCATTAACAGACTAACAGAGTCCACCACTGGAAACATGCTGCAGCGAGGCCACCACTGAATGTTCCCGCCAGGTGCTTTCAGAAAGGCTTCAAGCCAAAGGCCGTTATACAGAGGAGGACTGACTACCCCTTCCGGATTAATAATGGTAATCCTAGCTGCCACAGACTAAATAAGCTATTAATTCTGTAGTAGGACATTTAGGGTCTGTGGGCCAGAGTCAGACAACAGGGCTTTGATTTCTGTCTCCACTATCGTACTTCTTGAAGCCTCAGTTTACCCACCTGTAAAATGGGGATAGTAACAGCACACCCTTCAAAGAACCCTTGGTAAGTGGGATGAATGGTTCCATAATGCTATTGCTTATGTAATGGTAGCTATCATTTCTTGGTGACCTTCTTCATCTGGACCAAACCTACTTCCACCAGAAAGCCGTTCATTTTGACCACCTTCTTCACTTATAACAGTCCATGTCTTGAGCTCCTAGGTGGAATCTTGTGGTAAGGGAGCTGGACCAGCTTACTTCCAAAAGATGCTCTTACTATGTCTGCACGTTCTCACCTAAGAAGAACGTGGCTTCTCCAGTGTCATGCTTTCTCTTGCTCATGTTCCCTCTGTGCTGCTTACACAGAGAAGACATTTCTGAGGCTCACTGCTCCTTCAAGAGCTGATCTAACCCTCTTTGCCTGACCCTGCTGTCACACTGTCTTTAGCCAGCCTGGGCACTCAGTCTGGTGTGCCCTGCCTCGCCTGAAAAAAAGTCTCCTTCCCTCTTCCAGGCCTGGTGAACAGCTCAGGACAAAGCCCAGTGCTGAGTCCTGTGATAAACGCAGGAAAAGCAGGCAGCACCTGGCATCCAGGCCAAAAGCTTGCTCTCAGCCCTGAGAGCAGGATGGGGCCCTGTTCTCCAGGGAGGAAAGCTGGGATTGCACATTCTCCCCTGGCAAGAGAGCTCCTTGATGCTTAGACTCCTGCTTCATTCACTTAGATGTCCAGCTCCTCAGAATAACTGGGAGGGAATATCAGTGGATCTATTTTGTGAAATAAAATATCAATCTATAAAAAATATCAATCTATAACTCACCACACTGAGGTAAGCATTTTCCACATTTCCTTTTCTGAAATGAGACTGTCCATGAAAAATATAGTAATTTCTTATGTTGTATTTCAAGTTTTACAAAGAAGTTTAAGCTTCCGGAAGGCCTTTTATATCCTGCCCTCTGTATAAATTAAAGCCTAATATCCACTAGAGCGGTAGTACCTATTTTATGTGTAAAGAAAGAAATGTGTCTGAAAGTGCAAATATTTAAAAAGGAAAGGGGGAAAAAGCCTGTTTCATCAGTGGACAGCAAGTTTCTTTATGGAAATCTGTGCTTGTACAACAGGGAAGAGGCAACACAACCCAACTCCCTTAGAAGGTCCTAACTTTAATGTACCTTCTAAGAAGCTCTTTAAGTATAAAAGTCTCTGAAATTAAGATTAGGCTGAAAATCTGCCTTTACAGTTTTTGAGGCACACATACATGCAATAATAATAATAACACTTTTAAAAGTAGGCGAAAGAAAGGGGTTATTAACATGTGAGTTCACATACTTAGTCAAGAGAAGGGCTGTCTGCTGGACCAAAGTGAGGATAGACAAATTACTTTGATTTTTGCAGCCTGATGGGAGAAACCGTACTGTGGGCTTAAGATCAAACAAAATGAGAACTGGGATGGCCTCTTTTCCGGTTCCCCAAAGCCGTCTGTTCTTATCCTAAAGGTTATGAGGCTTACTGAACAAACAGGACCCTGTTCCTTCCTTGGGAAAACTTGTTTATACTGTATCCGTTTTTAGATCTTGTAAAAGCTGGTGAACTTGGTTCTTCCCCACTAGCCAGAATTCTTCCACAGTCAGCAAATATCAACAGGAAAGGGCTTCAGTCATTGATAACTACGGAAGCAGGGAGCTCAAATCAGGCCTTAAGAAGAGGGGACAGCAGACACAGTCTCCAGCATATGTTCATAGAACAACGAGCCGTTTTGAAAGGATGAGAGCGATTCCAAAATCTAGGTGAATTTATTCTGACAGTGATAGCGGCATTGTCTCCTCCACCACAGTTCATACTGGTCTGGTCTAAGGATTCATTCTGGAACTGTCAAAGCTTCAAGCAGAAGATGATTCTCAGTGACTGAAACTTGGTTAAACAAATTTCACTGTGCAAGGAAAAATTCAGTTACTTTTGGAAATACTGTGGGGGAAGACATCTCATGCAGAAAACCAGAAAATAACTGGGTTGGCCAGACAGGAAGTGCTATGCCCTGTGCAGAGACCCAGGGATATGGGTGATGAGACAGCAAGGCTCCCAGCCTAGCCCATCCTGGAGAGTCAGCTAAGGAAGTTCTCAGCAGGAAGATGACCAGAGCCAGCAACGGAGACAACCTAATCCACCTGGAGCAAAATGCTGGAGAGTCTGGCCCAGTGACCAAAACTGACCTAAGTGACAAATACTGATAATATTAAATATCCACGGAATAAAATACCCCCAATCCCATATTCATGTAAACACAGAGTAAAATGAATAAATAACAGGGGCTGGTGAGAGAAAGGACAGATATTTCCCAAGTATCTATGAAAAAAATATGTAGAAGGGATAAGAAAAATAGAAAATCACCATTAAGCAAACATTGCAGTAATAATCATTGTCTGTAAGAACTATTAATTGACCCTAAAAATCAGCAGGTAAAATTATTATTAAAAAACAGGCCTACTCTCCTTATTAAACAGGTGTTTAGTAGAAACAGGTCAAAGTGCCTTCCCACAAGATATGTATTAATTACAAATGGAGAGGGTAGTGTCTCCCCAGGGAGAGAGCTGGTGCCGCCAGCTCCTGCCTGGAAAGGCACAGTCCCTGTCTAACCACGGGAAGGCACCAGAGCAACCCGCAGTGAGGCTGTCTGTAAAATAACTGGTCTGAACTCTTGCCAAGGTCACAAAAGAAACAGGCTGAGTGGCCATCACACGCTGAAGGAGACAGAGGTGGCCTGGACACCAAGGCGAGGCGGAGTCCTGCAGTGAGTCCTGTTCCCCAGTTCTGGGGACTTGGAAATACAAGCGAGTCCTAGAGATTAATTAAGGATATGGCCCAATGTCAATCTCCCATCTTTCACAGCTGTACTTGGTTTAGGTAAGACATTAACAGGAGGGGAAGCTGAGTGAAGAGCACATGGGAACTCCCGTACTCACGCAATGATTCTGTGAGTCTAAAATTATTATGAAACAAAGGGTTAAACATAAAATTGGAGTTAGCTTGACTTGACTTAGCATCTAACCAGGAGCAAGTTAGGCTGTGTAAACTTGTAAGGTGAGACCTCAGATCCTGACGGTAACCACTGAGAGGAGGCTCAGAAAAGGATGAAGTGATGTGGACATCAGCCATGCGCGTCTCCAGGAAGATAAGGGGACAGTGCCCTCTAAAACATGACATCCCCGGTACCCCTGAAGAATGCTGCATTCCTCAGTAACCTCTCTTCTCTAGAGTTTTCAAAACCTAAACAAATCCCTCAAACCATTCTGCTTGTTTTCTCCAGCAAAGGAAAGTTAAGTCCATAAAAGTAAATTTTAAGTAAAATCTATTTTCTGGACCTTTTAATTCTGAAAAACCTTAAGACACAAGAAAAAAAAATCAGATAATTTTCTGAATCATGGTTCTCATTTGATAAGCAGAAATGAATTCTTATAAATATTATTAGTGTTCCTCTCTTGCTAGATCTGTGGATACCAGTGGAGAGATAGGTCCAGGAAAAGTAATTATATACTTCAGGAAAGGAGATAAAATGCTTTATGCTCCGAACCTGACTTTCAGCTACAGAACCAAGGCTTTGTTTAGCACAATTAAGTGTTCCACATCATGCTGGAATATCCGTGTCCTACCAGATCTCAAACAGCTCTCCTGGATCCCTGAACTCATGCTGAAGCAATGAGCACACATCATCTGAAGGTCCCCCAGGATGGTGGTCCACGCCTACCTCCCACAGCGTTGCAGCGAGACGTCATCTCCCAGAGCACCAGGGCCATGGAGTAGACATCCGTCTGCTTGAAGGACTCGACATTCTCCAGATTCATCCTGGACTCGAGGACCTCTGGAGCCATGTATCTCGCCGTTCCCACCTAAAGAAGAACACACACGGAGGCCCGTCATCCAACTCCAACTGCAGATCTGCTTTCAAAATACAGCTGACGCTTGGCCCCTACAGGAGTAGTTGATCTTTAAAAAGCATGATGATTTTTAAGATAATGAGACCTGCATAGAAAGGTAGAGCTTATGTAATTAAAAAAAAAAAAAAAAAAGTTGTCTCTCCCTGAAAAACCTTGAAAGAATATAAAGAACAAATGCCAAAATAAGGAAATGGCAAAGGCCAGAGCTGCTGTGTCGAGGCTCAGGACACAAGATCATCACACCACATGTGCAGTAACATCCTTGCAGAGAACCTGAGACCACACTGGTGACTGATACTTTCAGTGTTTTTCCAAATTAAATATCTTTTCATTCTTGAAAGTCCAAGATATGAGGTGAAAATAATAATCGCCAGGATTCTTTTTGTCCCCTGAGGGTTGCGTTAATCTTCTTGGTTCACCCCACGGCATGTTCTAGTGTGCCGAAGATGTCATATAATTACATAAAAGCTCTGCTAAGTGGAACTGTATGAACGTATTTCCATTACAAGCCCAAATCTGGTCATTTTATAATTTTGATAGGCATGCTGTGTGATTTTGCCTGACAGTATGAAAACACTGTGATACATAGGAAAAAAAAAAAAATATTTCTAAGGAAAAGATCATCTGAGTGAGTGATAATGCAGCTTGTATAGACTGACTAAGTAACAGTGAAGTCCCACCTTCCCAAGGACCCAGGGGAATGTCAAGAGAGTTGATAATATTACTCCAAAATAATGCTTTTTATTGATATGCATGAGAAGAAAATTTTCTTTTTAATAAGTCATTTCACGACTGGTCACCCCTGGCACATTGACTCGTCCAAATTTCAACGTGCTTGTCTCCTCACTGGATGTGCAGCCCTGGAGGGCTGCCTGAGCAGTGACGAGGTGCTCCAAAGGCACAACCCTCAGCCTGGTCAGAGGAGGCGACGGTGCTCCCAAGACATGGCTCTCAGTCACAGCCAAGCTTCTGGTATGTGAAACACGGGGCCCATCTTTGATAAAGGATGACAGTGATGCTGTGTGTGTGCATGCTAAGTCGCTTCAGCCATTTCTGACTCTTGCAACTCCATGGCCTGTAGCCTGCCAGGCTCCTCTGTCCATGGGGTTCTCTAGGCAAGAATACTGGAGTGGGTTGCCATTTCCTCCTCCAGGGAGCTTCCTGACCCAGGGACTGAACCCGAGTCTCTTATGTCTCCTGCATTGACAGGTGGGCCCTTTACCACTGCTGCCACCTGGGGCGCCCAGTGGTAACGTCAAGTCAGTTTCTAATAGCTCCTTAGCCAAAAAGGTTTCCATTTTAATCTATGGGATGTTTCAAAAGAATTCTCCCTTCCCCCAGTCACTCACTCACTCTATAGATACTTATTGGTCTCTTTGCCTGTTCAAGGCCTTGTGTTGGATGTGACCAAAAGTATGTGGATTTGGACTTCAAGGAGACTGCCTTCTAAAATGCTTAAAAAAAAAAAAAAAGTAATATAAGGACCAAAAGTACAGAGCAGAAAGAGGCTGAGTACATCCCTAAGGAAAAAGAGATACTAGCAGTGCTGGAAGCAAAGAGAAAAAGTCTAAATGGACAAGAAATGAGGATTGCCTCAAGGAGAAAACGGCCGTCCTGGATTGGGAAGGGCCCGAGAGCCAGGGAGAGAAGTTCTGCTGGCTGTCGGAGGCACCCTGGCAGGAGAGCAGGGCGCTTCCTGGACTGAGTGGATCCCCTCGACGGGGTCAGAGTGCAGGGCGGACAGAGCGTGAGAGGGAGGGGCCCGCAGCCCAGGGCAGGGCCACCCTACCTGCCCACTGTTGGCCAGGTCGTCCACTGACAGGGTGGGGTCCAGTCGCAGGGAGAGCCCGAAGTCGCAGAGGCAGCAGCTGAGGTCGCCCTTGACCAGGATGTTGGAGCTCTTGAGGTCCCTGTGCACGATGGGCATCTTGGGCCGGCCGCACAGGGTGTGGTCGCTGTGCAGGTGCGCGATGCCGCGGGCCAGCGAGCCGCCCAGCCGGCGCAGGTCCTCCCAGCTGATGACATGGCGCGTGAGGTACTCCTGCAGGTTGCCCTTGGCGTGGAAGGCCGTGATGAGCCAGTACTGCTTGCCCAGCTCCGTCTTGCGCTCCTCGGCCGTCAGGAACTGCAGGATGTTCTCATGCTTGAGGTTGATGTCTGAGAAGATGTCCTTCTCTGTCTTCCAGGAGGCATACTCCTCGTAGGGGAAGATCTTGACGGCCACGGTCTCAAACTGCTCGGATGTGTTCTGCCTCAGCTTGGCCTTGTAGACCTCGGCGAGCGCCCCTTGCCCACCAGGGTGTCCAGCTCGATGGGCAGCAGCTCCGTGTTGTGGTTGATGTTGTTGGCGCAGGTGGAGCTGATGTCGGAGCGGTCGTCCTCCAGGATGATGGCCAGGTGCTCGCTGAACTCCATCAGCTTGCGCGGCTTGCCCGAGTCCCAGGCTGGGCTCAGCTTCTGCTGCCGGTGGATGCGGTAGCAGTAGAAAGTGACGATGACTGCGATGGCGATGCCCAGCGGTGGCAGGAGGCTGACGCCTGTCACTTGGAAGATGACCAGCAGCAAGTCGGGGTTACTGCTGGTGTACTCTGGAAGTGGAAACAAAGAGAAGGGGCGGGTCAGCAGCTGTGCCCTGGGAAGAAGTGGCACACCCCGGGCACTGTGGGTTTTTACCATCAGCACAGTTTTTATAGGCACGGTATGGTAAGTTTTTATTCCAGGCATGGACACTTGGGTGTGCTTGTCCATCTGGCCATCTAGTCAGTGTTTTTATTCTTCCCTCAAAACTTAGCTTGGAAATCAAAATTCACCATCAACCAATCAGAACTGAGAACAAGCTGATTATAAGCTGAGAATAAGGCCCTCCTCACTGGCCTTTAAAAATGCTTTGCTGGCACTATTCACAATAGCCAGGACATACAAATAACCTAAATGTCCATCAACAGATGAATGGATAAAGATGTACATACATACCATGGAATATTAGCCATAAGAAAGAATGAAATAATGCCACTGCGAGATTCATGGCTGGACCTAGAGGTTACCATACTAAGCGAAGACAAATATCATATAATATCACTTACATGTGGAAACTACAATATGGCACAAATTAACCTATCTACAAAACAGAAACAGACTCAGAGACACAGCCACAGATTCATGGTTACCAAGAAGGGATGGGAGAGGGATGGAGTGCGAGTCTGGGTGAAGCAGGTGCAAAGTATTATGCACAGGATGGACAAACAAGCTCCTACGATAGCACAGGAACTGTGTCCAACCTCCTGCATCAAACCATAATGGAAAACAGTAGGAAAAAGAGCACATACACACATATGTGTATATGACAGAGTCACTTTGCTATACGGAATTAGCATTGCAAATCGACTATACTTCAATAAAATTTTTAGAAACAGGAAGAAGGAAGAATCTGGCGATTGAATCTTGAAAACCTATTTCTTACTCACACTGGCAGGCTGCATGGGACCCAGGGTAGGGGGACTAGAGGCTGAAGTGTGATGGGACAAAATGGCTGCAGGAAAAGACTGAACTACTGGAGAAACAGAAACTCCTGTGGAAATATGGATGGTCCCTGTTACCCAGCAAGACTGAGCCCCGAGATCAAGACTGAGGGCACAGATGATGCTGAAGCAGTATCAGCATCAGACCACAGCAGACGCTGCAGAAGATAGCATTCCTCTCCTGTAACTCCACCTCTACACTCTGGACCACCCAATGGGAATGTGTTCTTCCAGTGGACACCTATCTGTAACAAAATAAGATGTCTTACAAATACATGTGTTTGATTCTCTGCTTGTTCCTCCCATGGGGAAAGGAAGCTCTACAGGGGTGCATCTAGAGGCACGATCACCACACTCTACTAAGCAGCGGGCGCGGGGCACTCAGATGCTGAGCAGATGTTTCCTGTAGTAACTGGATGAATGATTAATGAGATAACACCCCTCCCTTCTTGGATAAAAAGGATGTGGTGCGTATAGGAAACAGAATACGACTCAACCATAAAAAAGAACAAAATGCCATTTTTGCAGCAACGTGGATGGAGCTAGAGATTATCACACTAAGTCAAGTCAGACAGAAAGACAAATACGATATGTTATCACTTACATATGGAATCTAAAATATTACAAATGAACTTGTCTCTGAAACAAACAGACTCACAGACATAACAGACTTGTGCTTGCCCGAGGGAGAGGGCTGGGGGAGGGATGGATTGGGAGTTTGGGGTTAGCAGATGCAAACTTGTATGTGTACGATGGATAAATAACAAAGTCCTACTGTTTAGCACAGGAAACTATACTCAGTGTCCCATGACAAACCATAATGGAAAAGAATATGGAAAAGGGAATGCATATATGTATATATATATATTCCTTTATATATACATATTGGAATGTACATATATATATGTATAACTGAGTTAATTTGCTGTACAGCAGAAATTAACACAACACTGTTAATCAGCTAGACTTCAATTTTAAAAACTCCCTCCCTGCTCCATACTGTTCAGCAGGGGTGGGCAAACTATGGCCCCAGGGCGCAGGGGCTGCTCCTGTTCCGCCTCAAGAAGGATGGATTTTCCATTTTTAAAGGGCTGTTTAAATAATTAAAAAAAAAAAAACACTAAGTAGCTCGTACAACAGAGATCACTTCTGGCCCTAAAACATCTACTACCTGGCCCTTCACAGAAAAAGTCTGCTTGCCCCCTTCTACTGGTGCTATTTTAACAACCTGCAATGCACCGGGGAAATCTGAAGAGGCGTCATGTTTCTCCAATGTGAATATTCTTTTATGTACAAGAAAACAACTCAATGAAAAATTTCTAAGTATTAATTACATAATTATTTAGCTGTGTGTCCAATTCATTAAAGGGGTAAAACATCCAAATGAACTGTTCATGTATCACTGATAATTTTATTTTCCAATTCCTGTCCATTTATGAAAAAGAATATTCCTTGCTGATTTCTAGTCTTTTTCAGGTTAAAGGAAACACAGAAACAGAAATCTGAAATTTACTGATTAAAGAAGACTCTAGAAATCCCCCTTTCAATATCAGAAACCAAATGTTACCTTCCTCTCAAATTTCCTGTGATTTCTTTTTGAAAACCTACACATAAAAATTTGGTGGGGAGGGAATTATCTATTAACATCTGTCAGTCTCGAAACTTCAAAGAGGTGGTGAAAAACCCTAACAATAGCAAATCAGGCTGAAAGGAAGCTCTGGGATGTGGCTTTATCGAAACAGAAGCCACCCACACCCTCTCAGAGTTAACCCCTGAGCTGCTCCTAGAAAAACCAGCAGCTGTGGGTATAGAAGGTACAAGTCAGCTTCACCTTTACTCAGGGACCAGCAAGAAGTATTTCTTCCTGCCAACCTCCAATTACACATAGAAGAGCAAACCGAATGCAAATTACATACTTCTCTGTGTGCCAAGAGTTTTATATAATATTTATATTTAATTGACAGAAGATCCCATGAGATAGATACTGCTATTATTATAAACCCCATTCTGCAGATTCTCAGACTCGGATTAGAGACACCGGCTCTTAACCCCATGCCATACTGTTTCTAACCTTCACATCACCGGGAGCCAATTAAGAATGCCTTTATACAGGCGCTCAATTTGATGAAGTGGTTGTCTTTGCTTGGGGCTGGCTTAAGTGACTTTAGGCCATCCAAGTGATCCCGGGTGTCCAAAGAGCACATTTGGGTGTGCAGACTGCTCTCCTCGGTTCTTAACGAAGAACCAGAGTTGAGCAGTGTTCCTGCCACTATGCATCTCACTCCTGTCTGGGAATCAAAAGTCTTACACAAGGAACACTTTAAACCTTTTTGCTTTCTTCTCTCAGAACCCATCATCACAGGACACAGCATGTAGGGAGCTAAGATATAATTGCTGAACTACTGGTACTGAGGGAGGAGGCAGATGGGCCCCCCGCAGGATAAAGCAACTGGAAATTCATTCCCTATTGACTGACACTCCAAGACAAGAACAGCAGGACATTAAGGGAGAAGGCTGGGCCCTGCTCAAACCACAGACTTCTCATTCCAGAAGTCGGAAACCTCCCTGACCACACATGCATAGAGAAGCTCCCTGCAGGCCGGAGAGGGAGCTATATCATGGGATGCTCTACCCAGAGGATCCATCTTGACTAAGAGATGTGTGCCCACACTTGGGAGGGTCCTGAGATATGCCAAATACGGACTGTGAAGCAGGCAAATCAAAATGACTGGCCAAAGGAAAACCGGGAAAAAATGCCCCATATAAGTGATTTAAACTGCCATGAGGATGCGACTCAGGGGCTCTCCCTCTGAGTCTGCCTGTGTGTCTATCCATACACACTGTACTCTTTCCTGCTAATATAACACCGTACTTGCTTCACTACGCTCCACCTTTGTGGAAGTTCTTTTCTGCAGAGCGAAAGGACCAGGGCCCTTGTCAGTGACCACTGGCCTCATGGCTTGATCCAGTGCTTTCACCGCTGCAACCCAGCCCCAATCTCTGAGTGGGAACCCAAGCCCCGCTCAAGCTGTGGCAGGCCGAGGACACCCGAGATCAAAGATCAGTACTCTCCATCAACTGTTTCTTGGACACATGGGTCACCAGTGCTCAGAACCTGAGGTTCACGTTACACTCCTTTGTTGCAACAAGGGACAACAGTGGCCACACCAAGTTCTGGGGTTCCTACAAAGGAGGGGACACCTCTCAGGCACACACACAAGCGGCTCTCAGCCTCGGCTCCAGGACAGAATTCAATGGGCCTGTAAACTTACATGGGCAAAAGGACACCTTTCATTTTCTCTAACCTTTAACTAAAATTTCACATTTCCCAGCATGAGCCATGCCATGACTTTGTCACCAGGAGAAACCGCAGATATTTTTATGCCATGTTAACGTTTCTTGTAGAGGCCTCAATGAATCCTCTATATGCAGCACTTAGCCATTTCAGTTTGTTCCATCTGATGCTAGATCGTGTTACTTAAACCATTACTACAGAAGGAAAGATTACTATATCACAAATTTCTTAAATCATTTGTATGGTTTAATACTATGACTCTGTTGGATTTTCTTTGAATTCCTGTGTGTGCTGTTTTAGGCATTTAAAGACATCACTGCATGGATGGTGCGCACAGCACCAGAAAGCTCTGGCAGAGTGAAGGCACTGAATGCTGGTCCCTCTGCCCGGGTTTCCTGGAGCAGAAACTTCCAGACGCCTCTGTTTCTGCAGGAACTGAGTAAGGGAGAAATGGTGCCAACGAGTGGTCCTCCTGGGGTGGTGTGTTGTACCCCAGGAACAAGGGTAGATTCTGCCCTTGTGAGGGGAGCTCTGCAGTGGAAAAGGACGGGAAACCCTCCTCTGAACTCTGTGAAGAACAGTGGAGGTAACCAACCCCTCATGGGTTTTACTGAGCTGAGTCCTGGGTCCCTCACTGTATCAGCAGCATCTCACTTTACTTCCCCAGCAGCCTTCTGTTCACTGCCTAGTTTACAGAGGAGGCTACGAGAGGGAAGGGAGGGGACGGTGGAAAGGAGGGAAGCAGAGTGAGCGTGGGGGTGGGGAGGGGAGGAACTGAGAGGGCCCCATTTCCTGCAGGTCTGATGGCTCCAGAGCCCGTATTCTCTCCACACCACCAAGCTGTCTCCCCAGCAATGGACCCAACTGTCTGTTTCCGTTCAGTTCAGTTCAGTCGCTCAGTCGTGTCGGACTCTTTGCGACCCCATGAATCACAGCACGCCAGGCCTCCCTGTCCATCATCAACTCCCCGGAGTTCAAACTCATGTCCATGGAATTGGTGATGCCATCCAGCCGTCTCGTCCTCTGTTGTCCCCTTCTCCTCCTGCCCCCAATTCCTCCCAGCATCAGAGTCTTTTCCAATGAGTCAACTCTTCATATGAGGTGGCCAAAGTACTGGAGTTTCAGCTTTAGCATCATTCCTTCCAAAGAAATCCCAGGGTTGATCTCCTTCTGAATGGACTGGTTGGATCTCCTTGCAGTCCAAGGGACTCTCAAGAATCTTCTCCAACACCACAGTTCAAAAGCATCAATTCTTTGGCACTTAGCTTTCTTCACAGTCCAACTCTCACATCCATACATGACCACTGGAAAAACCATAGTCTTGACTAGGCAGACCTTTGTTGGCAAAGTAATGTCTCTGCTTTTCAATATGCTATCTAGGTTGGTAATTCCCAAAATTTCCAACCAAATATGTCCCACATACAGGAGCCCAAGTTAGCTGCAAATAAAGAGCCATTTGCAAATGTCAGAATCTTGATAAATAAATATTTTTAAGGACAAACGTCAAAGACAAATGTTAGTATGCCATAAAAACATACAAACTGGCAGAAAACCTCAAGGGGAATGTCCTTGGTATAGGTTCCTCCTGAGTAATTTAAAAGTAAACAACTTGCCTAATCCCACACACACATACCACAATGAAAAGAGGGCACTCCCAAGCTCTTTCAAGTCCTCTGTGAGGCCCAAATCCACCGCTGCTTGCCAAAAGGAACTTAACACTGAATCTCTATAATTTATTTTTTCTTCAAAAAAATCACATAGTGAAAAAGACATTAAACTAAGGTCAAGAGTAAAAATGCCTATATGGAATGTTTAATACATCTTGATAAAAACCAAATCAACAGAGCTAACTGTGAGAGATGTGCTTACTTCACTAGTTGAATTGGCTCTGCAATTTCTCGTACTCAGTGAAGCAGTCTGGGCAGAAATTTACCAAGGCACAAAGTGACCCAAGCTACAGAAAGGGCTACAGATGCTGGCTCTCTATGCGCCTCGGTGCACTGGTGAACACTGCAAGGCAACCACAGAGCGTGGTGAAGCCGGCAGTGACATCCAACCACAGAGACTCCCCCACGCCAGCATGTGCATCTAAAGCAACAGGATATATATGCAGCTGGCTGAGAGCCAAACAAGGAAGCTGTGCTTGGGAGAGAGAGGGTGGGGGAAGGGAGAATTTCCTGTCTAAGCCACTGGGTTAATGGTGATATTTAAAACTACAGCTTTCATTTATTGAGAACCTACTAAATGCCAAGCACTGGTTTCACGTGGATTATTTTGAAGTCCTGTAGCCACACTGCTGGATCTGAATCAGGTCTCATTTCCCAGACACATGCACGGGGATACTGTGTGAACAGTGGAGGTTGGCGTGGCAGGTCACGTCCTAGATATGCTCATGGGGATCCTGTGTGTACAGTAGAGGCTGGCGTGGCAGGTCACTTCCTAGATAGGCGCACGGGGATCCTGTGTGTACAGTGGAGGCTGGCGTGCAGGTCACGTCCCAGACACACGCACGGGATCCTGTGTGTACAGTGGAAGCTGGTGTAGCAGGTCACTTCCTAGACACACGCATGGGGATACTGTGTGAACAGTGGAGGCTGGCGTGGCAGGTCACTTCCTAGATACGCATATGGGGATCCTGTGTGTACAGCGGAGGCTGGCATGGCAGGTCACTTCCTAGACACGCACATGGGGATCCTGTGTATACAGCAGAGGCTGGCGTGGCAGGTCACTTCCTAGGCACACACATGGGGATCCTGTGTGTACAGCAAAGGCTGGCGTGGCAGGTCACTTCCTAGACACACTCACGGATCCTGTGTGTACAGTGGAGGCTGGCGTGGCAGGCAGTGGCCAGCTACAGGGGGACTGTCCCTCAAGAGGGATGCTGACGGTAGCTCCCAGTATCCTCAGCCAACAGAGGGTTCAAAATGAACTTTTAGAGAAAGGACCAGAGTATACAGTCAAAGAGAAGGAAAGAGAGTAAAGAGAAACACTGAAATCAGAGGAATGGAAAACAAAGACACAGGAGGGATCAGCAACACTCTGGATAGACTCTGCTGTAGCGACCAGCACAGCAGACGAACCTCGGTGACGCTGATGTGCAGCGAGGCAGACAGAGGCCTGGGAGACACAGAATCTCAGGGGCCTGAAAAACTGTTTGCCAGTAAGTTTGAAAACTTAAACAATACTGGTCAATGCCCTAAAAATTAATATGTGTAATTTACTAAAACTGAGCCCCCAAAATTGAATAATCTTACAAACATTAAAGAAATCGAGTAGTTAAAAATCTTCCTAGAATACAACTGCAATTCTGAATCTTTTTTAAAGCCCATGATTCACTGTCAAATTTCTTGGTACCAATGACTGGATACACATGTCAGAGTTTGTGTTTTATGGAACTGTCAACCCCCTAAACTTCCTACAATAAAAATGCCAGTGGACTTCTTATAGAAATGTTTGACCATTGTCAAAACAAGTGGGGAACCATCAGATATATCCGGAATGTGCCTCTATGAAATCAATGGTCCAAAGTCACAAAAAATAAGAGATAGACGGAAGAGTCAAAACAACTGAAGGCCATGCGTGGTCCTTGACCGGATCAGCAATGACCTCACTGCTTTGGGGAAATTGGACTGTGACTGTAATACACCCCCACCCCCAAAAATACACACGGGGATGAGAAGGTGGTAAACAGAAAGGGAAAAGGTACACAGGGGCTCATTGTTGCATTCTTTCAGCTTATCTGAAAGTTCCGTTTTCCCAGTAGAAACTGGGGAAGAAAGTATCCAAAAACATGGGAGCAACAATGTTCCCCTCAAAGCCCCTAATACACATCCATCTCAGATGAAGTTGAGAGCCACCAAGCTTTCAAGGAAAGGTCATTTCAATGTCACCCAAACTCAGTAAATAGGAAAAGCACTGTGTCTCATACTTTGAAAACAGGACAACCAGAACCAAAAAGAATATATGAAAATTACAGAACAATCTCACTCACATACTACAACTTGAAAAAAAAATTCTAAATGGTGTGTTGTGCGGTACTAAGCTGCGTCAGTCGTGTCTGACTCTTTGCGACCCTATGGCCTGCCCAGCAGCTCCTCGTCCAAGGGATTCTCCAGGCAAGAATGACTGGAGTGAGTTGCCATGCCCTCCTCCGGGGGATCTTCCTGACCCAGGGATCAAACCCTTGTCTCTAAGTCTCCTGCATTGACACTCATGTTCTTTACCACTGGCACCAATGATAAAAATGTTAGCAATCCAAATCCAGCCAAAGCTGTAAAAGTATTATTTTAAATTAAAAACAAATATGCAAAGAAAACAACTCCTATCACTGACCACACTAATAATTTAAAGGAGAGAAAAAATGTATGATCAGTTCAGTAGATACAGAGAAAGTATATGATAAAGCAAAAGGCCTCCATAAGAAATACATACCAACACTCTTCAGCAAACCTTTTTCTAATGGGGATATTTCAAATTCATTCCTTTGAAAAAAACAGCTCAGGCACTGAGGCCAACTAGAGCTATTTCTACTCAACGTGACTTACATCCCAACCAACCAGTACTGGGAGGCAGAATGGTGGAATGTGCCATACCAGGAAGAAGGTCTACCCAGATAGGCTCATCTCACCTGGTCCTTTACACTTGGTGAGTGTTGCTTAGTCTCCAGTGTCACTGGGCTTGCTCATCTACTGTATGAACAGAGCCACTCACAGGCAACTGCCTTTCTGATGATGCAATTTATATGTAAGGGATGATGTGGCATCAGGAAGACAAGCTCACAATATTTAAAGCACTCTTCTTTCAGTCCAAAAACCCTATTATTTCCAAAGAGACCAACACAAAGTACATTTTGTTAAAACAGCTTGAGAATTTTTATCCCAAGTCTCCTGTGTATCCCCAGATCATATCTCTGCCGTGCCGTGTTTGCTGCCTGGGGTTTAAGGTCACTTTTATATAGGACATTACCCAACAGTGACTGAATTTCAAATCCTGAACTCCTGCAGCCCTTGGAAGGAAACTTCTCTTGAGCTTTCCAAGTCTACAATCTAAGAAAGGTATTGTACTTTTCACATTACTTCTTTGCCTCTAAACCAGACACTACATCGAGCTGAGATTCGATTTCATGATTTTCGTAATACACACAAGTTGCCTTTATTGACAATTTGAAGAAAAAATTGTCAGAAGTCTAGAAAAAAAAGTTCTAGACTTAAACTAGTAATATTTTATCAGGCAATAGAAACCCCTAAGAATAACCAAAGTAGATTCTGCAATAGCAGTCCAGTGATTGGGACTCTGTGCTTTCATATGAGGCAAGGGTCTGGGTTCTATCCCTGGTTGAGAAATTAAGATCCCACAAGCCATGCAGCATGGAAAGGAAAAAAACAGAAACAAAACCTGACAGTTATCATTCTGTATATTTAGAGGAAGCAGCATGGTAGAAGTTGGTTTTTAAAAACTTGGATTCAGAAGCTTTTGAACAGCAAAAGAAACAGACAACCCAAAGAACAGGAGAAAAGGTCTGCAAATGAAGCGACCCACGAGGGATTAATCTCTAAAATATGCAAAGAGCTCGTGCAGCTCAATATTAAGAAAAAAAAACAAAAAGCGGGTGGGGGTGTTCCTGGTAGCTCAGCGGTAAAAAATCCATCTGCCAATGCAGGGGATACGGGTTCAACCTGACACAGGAGGACCCCACAGCCCGCGGAACAACCTAGCCTGCATGCCACAGCTACGGAGCCTGTGCTCCGGAGCCCCAGAGCCACAACCACTGAGCCAGCAGGCCACAGCTCTGGAAGTCCACGGGACCTGGAGCCAGTTCTCTGCAATGAGAGAAGCCCGTGCGCCACAACTAGAGAGGACCCAGCACAGCCAAAAATAAATAATTTTTTTTATTCTGAAAAAAAAAGAGCTAAAATAGACATATCTCCAAAGAAGACATATGTATATCCAAAATGCACATGAAAAGATGATCAGTATTTTATTAAAGAAAAGCGAATCAAAACTACAAAGACATACCACCTCCCATTGATCAGAATGGCCATTATCAAAAAAATCTGCAAACAAGAAATGCTGGAGAGGACCCGGAGAAAAGGGAACCATCCTACACTGTTGGTGGGAATGTAAATTTGTAACAGCTACTATGGAGAACAGTATGGAGGTTTCTTAAAAACAAAGCTACCATACAATCTGGCAATCCCACTCCTAGGCATGTATCTGGAGAAATATGCTGTCCTGTGTTCACTGCAGCACTATTTACAATCGCCAAGACATGGAAGCCACCACAATGTCCATCAACAGATGAACAGTAAAAGAAGGCATGCTCTGTGTGTGTGTGTGTGTGATGGAACAGTACTCAGCCATTAGAAAGGATGGAATAATGCCATTGGCAGCAACATGGGTGGACCTGGAGATGATCACACCAAGTGAAGTAAGTCAGACAGAGAAAGACGATTTTCATACGATATCACTTCAGGTAGAATCCAAAACCGGTACAAATGAACGGATTAACAAAACAGAAACAGACTCCGAGATTTCAAAAATAAACTTACAGTTACCAAAGGGGAAAGTATGGGTGAGGGATAAATTAGGAATATAGGATTAGTAGGTACAAACAATTGATGCTACATATAAAACATTTAAACAATTAAGGACCCATATAGCACAGGGAACTATATTCAATACCTTGTAATAATCTACAATGGAAAAGAGTGTGTGTGTGTGTGTGTGTGTGTGTATGTATATATAACTGAGCCACTTCGCTCACACCTCAAACACCCACAGCACTGTAAATCAGCTATAATTAAAAAAAAAAAAAAGCAAGTAGAAGGCTATGGAGGGAGTCAGTCTGGCTATCCTAAGACAGGCAGGTGCTTTTGGCCGTCTGGTTTGAATTCTGTTTTCCCAGAGGCAAAATTCAGTTTTACCACATACCTAGTGATGTTGGACCCAGTTTTAATAAAGATGTTGAAAGTGAACAAAAGGTACCAACATCCCGTAAACACTAAGGCGAAGTTCCAAGTGTGTTCACTCAACATACAAGGGAAGCATTACCGAGTTGCAGCCCTGGCCCCTAGAGGACATGGATCCCTAGAAGAAAATATACAGGCTCTCGTAAGAAGCAAAGCAAACTGCCTCCCTTATTCTGCGACATCCACATCCTATTAGCTTTCCTCTGTTCTTGCCCCGTCTCTCCCTTACATCCTCATCCATCACACTACACATATACTTTCTAATCCGGGAGTTACTATATATACATACTTTCTAACTTGGGAGTTCCAAAATTTTGTATATTTTTACATCTTTAAAAATACTGACGGCATGGTACAAAAGAATCTCCCGGAACGCTGCTGGTCAGGGTATGCCTTCAGACCAGTGCAGTCGGCAGGCACCAGCTGGGGACTTGGGGAAACTCCGCATCTCAGCCCTGTGCTGCACTGCAGCAGCAGCCCCGCGTGTGACAGTCCTCCATGAGACTCACTCACACACTCCGGTGTGAGAAGCACTGCTTCAGCGAACGTCCCCTGGGAGTCTGCCACAGACAGGACTTGTTGGCAAAGCCCTAGGACAACCATACTCTGCCAGCCAGTGAGAAAATGGCCCATGAGAATGTTCTCGTAGAAAGACTGCAGGGGGAGTGCAGAGAGAGAGACAATTCCCGATCCATCACCTCAAAAAAAGTAGACAAATTCAGCCAAACAGTGAAAAACCATTTTAATTAAACAACAGAAGGCCAGGAGCTCGTGCAGGGCCTCATTAAACTTCCAGCATGTGGACAGCACCGTTTGCCACTAGACAGACTTCGAGATGCTTTTTCCCAGAATGATGAATTCTCTCCAGCCCGTGTGATTGTTTTCTGCTAACTGTACATATTTCAAAAGTAAGTTTTGCCTGCCTCCTCACATCCCACTTCAGTCTCCGTTATTTACTTCTTCCCTTCCTCTCTCCCCAAAAAGGGCCTTTCAAGCAGTCTACTCCAGGATGACACCTCTTCAGAACACTCCTGAGAGGCGCAGAGGAAACCTGCCATAAAGGTATCCACGGCGGGACTCCACTCCTCTGTAAGTCACCCCGTACTCTACACCCCAACAGACATCTTAGGAGAAAGTCGTAACACCGGGTTATTCTAAAACACATTCTTTATAAGTAGGTATGGCCTTCCCATAAGCCCGCTTACCAGCTTTCCTGCTGTTCTCTGAAGCAAAAGATGACACAGTGCCTCCCTCTGCTATGGCATGGGAGTTTTCAAACTGTTGCTGGGCATTTAGCCCATTTCCCTAAATCATCTTTTCCAGGCTCAAAATCTCTATTTTCTTCAGTCACTCCTGAAAAGCCCTATTTATCACGCTCATATTTATCAGACCTTAAAATCTGCCCACCCAGCAAGAAGCAGGCACCCCATATACGCTGGGTCCTTTTTCTGAGAATAAAGTGATCTGTTCTCCGAAATCATTCCTCAAGATTCTCTGTGACGTTTCACCAGACCCAGCTCCACCACGTGGAACATAGCAGCGCAGGGCGCCCACCACTCTTAGCAACGCGTGAAGACGACTCCTCGCTTGTGTGCTCTAGTTTCCTTTTCACTCTCTTCACCCAGTCCCCAATTTCAGAATGACCTGAACTCACCTCTGAACCCACTGAGCAGATGCCAAGCCCGCTGATAAGCTGCTTACTTGCCATCAACTGTGTGAACGGACAGGCCTCATCTCACACGTGTGTTTGGCCTGGTTTCCCACGTGGTCATTTCAGGCAGGCAGAGCCTGGCTCCTGTCCCCACCGGGAGCATTCCTGGCCCTGTGCTGCTCGTCCCTCCCGCAGGAGACAGGGCCTACAAGGAGCCAGGCTCTGCCCGCGACGCGGACACGTCTCATGACCGTCTTTTCTCCATGGGCTGACAGCGCTCTCTGGAGCAGGATCTCCTCACCGCCTTGTCCGGGGCAGAGTCCTCCGGGCACTCACTCAGCCTGGGCTCGGTGTAGACCCCCCCCCCACTGCTGCCCCAATTCTCTCATCCTGCTCCTCCTTGGCTGGAAAAGAACAGTCTGGGCCATATCATCTACCCTGTCTCAGGGCCCTTTGCGTTTTCGGAGACCTAAAGATAGAGAGGCTGGGCTGGAGTGACCGCACTATCTTCTCCAACAGGGAGGCCAGAAGGCTTTAGGAAAGCACATCAGTTGTGCACTGTACCAACACCTGCCTCGTTACCAAAACACCTCCACCCCCTGCCTTCCCTTTGGCTCTGCCTGAAGCACGCTTTGGCTGGATTTCGGGCCCCACCCCTGCCATCTCTCCTCAGGGCTGCAGATAAGCCTGCCCAGAATGTGTCATTTCACCGGTCCTGAGATGCCCACCCAGGGAGGCCCCTGGCCTCGCTCTGAAGCGCTTGCTCGTGGAGTGTGGCGACGCCGTGATAGCCTCTGTAGCGGGATGCTGCTCTTCCCCAGGGGAGGGCGGACCCAGGTGTGTGGCCGGCTCGCTCTTCTGCTCCTGGAGCCTCAAGGGCTGAATCTGGCCACTTCCTGTGGTGGCTGCCACTCTAATTGTTGCCATCCTCTTTCAGGTTATATGGGGAACAGGAGGAAAAATATAAACCCCTTTGGCAGAACAAACTGTCTTGAATTCAGTGGTTTCCAACACTGGCTGCATATTAGAATATCTTGGTGAGCTGGGGTTTTTTTGTCTTTAATCCTGACACCAGGCCCCAGACCAATTAAGTCCGAAACTGCAGGGCTAAGACCCAGTTAATGAGTCATTTTTAAAGCTTCTCAGGTGTTTCCAATGTGTAGCCAAGGCCGAGACCAAACTCAGCCTGACAGCAGACTAGGATACGACCCCAGAAAAAGAGAAGTCGTGAAAAGAATTTCAATCACCAAGTGTAGGACCCATTGTTCCTGACACTGAGCCAGTGACAGAGGTGTGTATACATTTTTAAAGTAGAGAAGCAAATATGTATTGTTTCTTTAAAAGTTAATATTAGCTTTTGTAAGGCATAATTATTTCTGGGAACATTGAAATTTTACATAATTAGCAACGAGCAAGAGTTATTTGAGGATCAGAAAAGGTTTTCCAAAAACCAGTCAGCCAGATGTCCAACTAGAGGTAAATACAGCCTCTGGGGTTCAGAACGGGCGGAAATGAGGGTCAGTTTCCCAGTGGCTAGCTAACTCCAGTATTTTTCCACTGGTGGGACATTGGGGTACTTGGAAAGGAGCAAACAGTCTCCTGGCCCCTTTTCACCGTCACCCATCTGTGTGTTGTTTACAGAACACAAGGCGGCGGCCGGGAGAGGGGAGGCTTGTAACAAGGCCAGCCCCACTGGCGCAAGCGTCTCACTGGCCACTCACATCCAGGGGCTGGGACCAGACAGGCTGTGTCCTTGATGGATTCCACTCGGCTGTGATTCACGTCAGAATGAGGCTCCAGGGTAGAAATATTCACAGCCGGCAACCACACATGGCCTCAAAGCATCTCTGTTTACTTTGCTGCTTAGGGAAAGGGGAGAAAACCTACAGAAGCCAGTTGCTTTGCCTGAAGACACTTCAAATACACGCTAAGCCTCACTGGACTGAGTCACCATACCCTCCAGCATGTACGATCTTCATCATCTCTTTGACCAGACATGGGCTGTACTCGGAGATTCGGGGGTGCTTCTAAGTCATTCATGACCCAAGGCTCCTTCAGCACTGAGTCATCACCTCAAATAACTGATTTCTTTTCCCAGGAATGAGACGTGGAACTTTAATCCATAACTGTCTTTCTCATCTAACAACTTTTCTCCACCACGTTTCCACACTTACTGTTTTCCTTTTGCTTTGAGACCAGAAAGTAAATCTGCTTTGTTTTCCTTGAGACAAAAAGGCCCAGCTGGCGAGCCGGCTATTTTGAGTGGCGAGGGCGCGCTCACGGGCAGCAGCACACCCAGGGCCGCCTGGCACCAGCATTCTGCTGCTGCTTTACCGGCAGAAACAGCTCTTCCCCACGGAACCAGCCCCTGCCTGCTGGAGGAGCAGGAACGCAAAGTGAGACTGGAGAGGAAGGAGGCAGCACGTCCCAGCCCTCCCTGCCTCACAAACCAAGACGCGTCCACAGAGCGTGCAAGGCACGTGGTCCACGCGCAGAGTGGGTCTGCTGGGTGGCGCGAAATGACAGGATTAAGGTCACACAGGTCCACGGGGACCCAGCTGGCTGAGATGATCTGCTAGCAAGTTAAACAGAGACAGGAAACCGTGTGTCTGATACTGTAAAAAAAAAGTCATCTGTCTTCCTGCCAGCTTTAGGCTTGCAAACCAAAGAGTCTGTTTTCATTTAAAAGAAACTCGACAACAATGAGAAAGGAGAGACGGAGACTCGGTGGCTACCAGGAGCCCCGGCCCCTAGGCCTCTGGGGTTCCTCGGGGCCTGCAGGCAGCTCGCGGGCGGCCGCCGGCACTCACATTGCTGTGTGGAGGCTGCATCGCTGTTTAACCACATCGGGTGAACGCTGAGTCAGAGTGGTTTCTAGAGCCCCAGTTTCCAAGTTAATTAGATATAACTGACGTATTTACTGACAGTTCCATCCTGTAAAAATATAAAATCTCATGCAACCTAGAGATAGATGCAGTCAGGGGAAAAGCCAAGAAAAATTAAGAATGGGAGCTGGAATCAAGACAAATGGAAAGTAGATGTAGGAAAACTGGCAAACGGGTGATGTCAGTATACAAAATCCATACCAACATACTTGCCAGAAGCATGACTCAAGCTTTTCTGGTAGCACTGTAGGGAGAAATACAGTAAAGCATGATATCCACATCAGGGGCTGGCCCAAAGCCGTGTTTTGTAAATAAAGTTTTATTGGAACACAGCTGTGTCCAACTTGTTTACATAATGCCTGCAGCTGCAACAGAGACTCTCTGGCCCGTGAATCCCCAAATAATCAGAAACTGGTCCTTTAGCAAATAAGATTGCTAATCCCTGCTCTGTCTGAAGCTCTCTATGCTCCAAGCTGTCCTGAAGATCAGAAGCAAATACACCCTCATGACGGGAATAATCTTTCCAAGGCAGAGAGCTGAGAGCAATTTCTCCTGGCTTTCTCAGCAAGGTGACAATGCAGAGAATAGTTTCTTGACAGATTTCCTCTGATTCCCAGGGCTGTTGCTGATGATGGACAATACCTATACACGTGTCTGCTGAAGGAATTTTCTGGAAGGAGAACGCAACAGGACGTTGGTACAAAGTGCCTCACTCCTCTGGCTAAATCCAAAGACAAGATTCAAATGGATCAAAGGAAACAACAGTGACTCTTTACAGCCAGAACATATAGTACACTTGCTCTCTGCCAGACATGAATAAACACATTTATCCTCACAGAAATCCTATTCAAAGTGAGCAGTGTTTTCTATCCCCATTTTTCAGAGGGGAAAACTGAAACTGTTTCATCCAAGGACAAACCACTTATAAATGGCTTAGCTGGGATCTGAACCCAGAAAATCTCACTGGGGAGACCACGATCATCTCAAAAGATGAGCATCCCACTAGTCATCATTTGTGAAGATCAGTCCTCTCCCAACCCATGAATGATACAGCCTCTGGTTGAGCTGCCTGCCTCGGACTGGCTGAATGGGAAGTCTGGGTACAGTTCAGTGACCAAGTGTACGTCCACAGCCTTGCATGGCGTGAGACAATTGTTAACAAGCAACCCTCCCACCCCCCGAACATGGGAGGTTGATGGTATTTCCTCAAAAACAGACCAAAGTATCCAACTCTCCCATAGACAAATGGTGGAGACCCACCTGTGAAATCTTGGGAAATTTACATCACTCTCTAAAAACCCATTTCTTTGTGGGTAAAATGAAAAGTTTGGACAAACTAACTGCTTGGGCTTCATTTCAGCATAAAAAGTTATGACCCTAAAAGGACCAAGATGACAAGTGCTGGCAAGAATGTGAGGAAAAGGGAAGCTCCTACACTGTTGATGGGAATGTAAACTGGTGGGGTCACTGTGGAGAACAGTGTGGAGGTTCCTCAGAAAAAGAAAAGCAGAATTTCCATTTGATCCAGCAATTCCACTCCTGAGTATTTATCCACAGAAATAAAAAGGATCTAAATAAGATACCTGTACTCCCATATTCACTGCAGCATCATTAATAATCAGCAAGACATGGAAGCAACCCCAGTGTCTGTTAAGGGATGCATGGATAAAGATGTGGTGTGTATACACAATGGAGCAGTATTCAGCCACAAAAAGAGGGGAATCCTGCCATTTGTAACATTACAGATAGACTTTGAGGACATTATGCTAAGTGAAATAAGCCAGACAGAAAGACAAATACCTCATGGTATAATTTACATGTGGAATAAAAAAAAAAAAAAAAGATGACTCATAAAAACAGAGAGAAAATGGTTGCAGATTGCAGTGTTATCGTTAGTGCTTTTTAACCACATTAGAAATAAATTTAGGTCCAAATGAATCTAAGAATACATACATTTAACATAAGCAAAAAAAAAAAAAAAAAGTGAAAAGGTCAGCAAAAAAATGGTAGTTGCCAGGGGCTGGAGGATGGGGGAATAGGGAGAGGTGGTTAAAAGGGTACAAACTGTCAGCTCTAGGATGAATGAGTATTAAGGATCTGGTGTAAAACATGGTGACTACAGGTGATAACATTATTGTACAACTGAAATTTACTAAGAGAGTAGAACTTAAATGATCTCACACACAAGACAAATACGTGAGGTGATGGATATGTGAATTGCCTAGATGGGGGGCCATGGGTGGAAATCCTTTCACAAAGTATATGTATATCAAGTCACTATGATGTACACTTTAAATACATACAACTTTATTTGTTAAATATACCCGAGTAAATTTGAAAAGTATGATGTCAAAAGAAGTTATGCCTGTAGGAAGCAAAGCAGTGTGCCTGAAAGCAGTCAGCACAGGCAGACCAAGTGTACCAGGCTCCCACCCAGGAGACAGGCCACTGCTGCTGCTGCTCAGGAATTCTCACAGCCTGGGTTCCGGGCATGTTGCACGCCAGTTAAGAAGGGGGTGGGCCTCTGGCCTTGAAACCAAACTTTTCAGAGTCCATGCTTGAAGTTACTGCTAATGCCCTTTCCCGCATGGCCAACGGGCTTTGCCATTTCCAGCTAAGTCAGGAGGAGAATGGGATGGCCAGGGACCCAGCCACGGGGGGCTGGAAGTAGGGCAGAGGCGTGCCTCCTTCAACCTGCCATGAGTTACCTCCTCACCCCGCAGATGAACATAATAGACAATTGAAGAGCAAAATGATGCAGGCGAACCCTTTTAATGCCTCTCTACTCCTTGTCCATTCTGAAGGAGATCAGCCCTGGGTGTTCTTTGGAAGGAATGATGCTGCAGCTGAAACTCCAGTACTTTGGCCACCTCATGTGAAGAGTTGACTCATTGGAAAAGACTGATGCTGGGAGGGATTGGGGGCAGGAGGAGAAGGGGACAACAGAGGATGAGATGGCTGGATGGCATCACTGACTTGATGGACGTGAGTCTGAGTGAACTCCGGGAGTTGGTGATGGACAGGGAGGCCTGGTGTGCTGTGATTCATGGGGTCGCAAAGAGTTGGACACGACTGAGCGAGTGAACTGAACTCCTTGTCCAGGGTTCCTCAGGCTATCCAACAGCTCCCTTGGAGATCCAGTTCAGAACAGCATCTTGTGAAATGCATCCTGAAGGCATTCGTACGTGTCTTCCTGCTCTAGGCAATAGTATGGTTACAATTCCACAGAAAAAGTAACGTGAACATTATCATGGAAACCAAAGAAATATTCCTGAAAAGGCACCTCACCTTCTCTACGTGGAGCTCCATGCTGGCACAAAGTCTGTGGAGTACACACACACACAAAAGTCTTCACTATCACTATGGAAAAACACCCCCATTTCACTGGGGAATTCTAAGGACTGACAAAAGGACTGAGTAAAGCTTACTTAGCTCATTTCCAAATGACCCGGTTTAAGGTCAACTGTATCCTTCTTGGGTTGACTGATTAGTTTGGAAATGTTACCAAAACGTCCATCAACACATAAATGGATAAAGAGGTGGTACACATAAATAATCGAGTATTACTCATCCATAAAAAGAATGAACAATGCCATTTGCAGCAACCCGGGTGGACCTAGAGATGGTCATACTGTCAGAAAGAGAAAGACAAATCCTATATGAGATCACATACATGTGGGATCTAAAGTATGACAGCAGTGAAGCTATCTATGGAACAGAAACATGGACACGGGCAACAGAGTGGTGGTTGTCAAGGGGAACGGGGCTGGGAGAGGGTCGACTGGGAGGTTGGGATTAACAGACGGATGCTTTCACATACAGAGTGGATAAACAACAAGGGCCTACCGTAGAGCACAGAGAACTGTATTCAATCCCCTGTGATCAGTCACAAAAGAATATATACAAAAGAATGAGTGTGGGGGAGGGGGTGGGTGTATAACTGAGTCACTTTGCTATATAGCAGTAATTACTAATAACACATTACAGGTCAATTATACTTCAATTTTTTTTTTAAGTTTTCATTCTTTAGTATAAAGAAGAGATAGTGCCAATAAGAGAAACTGATCCCGAAGTGTTCTAATACCTGATGTTGTAGGTGAGGAAAATATCCCACCATAGAGGAAAGACTTATTTTTAAGCGTACTCCCTGGAGCACTTCAGAAGACTGTGAGATCACTCAGCTATCTGAGTCGCCAGCTGTGCTGGATTTCTTGAACTGCACAATGAGAAGCTGGCTTCAAGCTGATTATCTCACCTCACGAGGAAACAAAGAGTCTGATAATGAAAGCATGAATGTGTGCCCATGATTATCTCATGAGCTGAAATACACTGAAAACTGAAGTCACAAACACCTTAAGAGTGCACAGGAGTACACACACACACATACAATATATCCAATGTTCAAGCCACTTGTCAACTTTTGTCACCTTTGAATGAAACAAATCCTTCCACTGTGGATAAGCCAGTATGCAAAAGGAAAGAAAAGTTTCACAGATGATAGTAAATATGAATGGATATTCCACTATTAGGGATTAATTCTTTTGGCTTAGCCTGGGCCTTCTTTTTAAAGGTGAAGTACTTGGATAAGGTTAACAGGGTAAACCAGGACACCAGGGTTGTCATGTTCTAGTGTGATTAAATCTAGTTGCAGCATCTCTCCTAACTTACATAAGGAAAAAACGAAATGGCATGCTTCGAGGAGGAAAAAGTAGGAGAGAGGAGTGATTTTGAAAAGTGATTTTGATGGACGTGAGTCTGTGCTAACAAAGTGCACACGCCTGCCTTTGCATGCTGAGAGCTTCACACAGACAGGAAGCTGAGCAGGGAGGGAGGGAAGCTGGCTAAAGGACACAGAGGAAGAGGGGGTCTGCAGCGCCCACCAGCACCACAAAGCAGAGGCTCATCGTGCCCCATAGCTGGCACACACACGGCAGAAGGGGTAGTACGCGGGTTCCCAAAGGATTGTTTATTGAATTGGACCTACAGAGGGCTAAAAATAACTTTTCCTTATTCTGATTTACAATCCTAAAACCAAAAGAATATTACTTTCACTACTACCTGGAAAAATTAAAAGATATAATCTCCAGTGTTGGAGAAAGTAGATGGAAATTCATATGCTTATGTATCTTTGGAGGCATGAGAACAATTTAATAGTAAATTATCCAAATTTAAACTGTACATATCTCTGATCCAGAAATTTCATTTCTAGAAGTCTATCTTACAGAAATATTAGCACAAATGTGTAAGATGTTCTTACTAAGACAGTCAGTGTAGCACTAAGTGGAAAACTGGAGATATCTAAAACAATCTATCAACAAGGGAATGGTTAAGTCACTTGAAGATATGCTTATACAGTTCTAGACAGCAATTAACAGGTTACAATAGATCTATATATATTATCTTGTTTAGAAAAGGAATAAAAGTGGCTGAGTGAAAAAAAAATATTGCCAGGTAGTATTTATAGTATGGTTAACTATTTGCACTGAAAGACTTTGCTAACTAAGGTCCGTCTAGTCAAGGCTATGGTTTTTCCTGTGGTCATGTATGCATGTGAGAGTTGGACTGTGAAGAAGGCTGAGCACCGAAGAATTGATGCTTTTGAACTGTGGTGTTGGAGAAGACTCTTGAGAGTCCCTTGGACTGCAAGGAGATCCAACCAGTCCATTCTGAAGGAGATCAACCCTGGGATTTCTTTGGAAGGAATGATGCTAAAGCTAAAACTCCAGTACTATCGCCACCTGATGTGAAGAGTTGACTCACTGGAAAAGACTCTGATGCTGGGAGGGATTGGGGGCAGGAGGAGAAGGGGACGACTGAGGATGAGATGGCTGGCTGGCATCACTGACTCGATGGACGTGAGTCTGAGTGAACTCCGAGAGATGGTGATGAACAGGGAGGCCTGGCGTGCTGCGATTCATGGGGTCGCAAAGAGTCGGACACGACTGAGCGACTGAACTGAACTGAACTGATGGATGAGTGGGTACAATGAATGGATGGACAGATAGATGGATAGACAGATGGATGGGTGGGTGAATGCATGGACAGAATAACAGATGGATGGCCAGACAGATGGACACATGGATGGACAAACGGATGGACAGATGGGAGAGTGAACAGACAGATGGGCAGATGGAGGGAGGGAAGGTAAGTAGGAAGGAGAGAGGAGGGAAAGAGGGGAGGGAAGGAAGGCTGATATGGATGAAAGGCAGAGACGGGGGTGCGTCCTACAGGCCATGAGTGCAGCTCATCTGCGGGCTGGGAGTGAGGGACAGGTGAAGGCACTTCCATTTTAAAGTCGTTATACACTGTTGGATTGTCCACATATCGATAAGTGACACATACTACCTTTGTCCTTGAAATCACTGAACATGTTTCTACACTGAAGGAAACGTGGGTGCCCTCCTTCCACACTGTGCCAGCTGCTGCCCTTCCCTGACGGGCACTGGCTGAGCTGGGCTCCAAGTGTGGGCTGGCCTCACTGCCTCCGCACCGAGTCCTCCTCAAACGCGACAAAGGGTAAGTGCCCTTTAGACAAATCCGAGGAGTGAGCGTGTGCACATGACCACATGAGCTGACACAGAGCACGGCTCTTCCCGAATCACACAGCTTCCGCCCACCGCTGGACCAGTCGTTCTCAAACCTGAGCAGCGTCAGAATCACCCGGAAGGCTTGTTTAAACGCAGAGTGCTGGACGTGCACCCAGAGTTTCCGGTTCCATGGCCAGGCTGGGGCCCGGAACCTGCACTTCTATCAAGTTCTCAGGTGATGCCGCTACTGCCTTTCCAGGCCCTGTGCCTGGAGAACCACGGTGAAGGATCATAATGTGGCTCCCAGGATGCAGACTGGAGCAGACCCTGTCACCCCTTAAGCCCCTCTTTCCAGCAAGTAAGGGGGCCTGTGAGCCCACTCCCAGCACCTTCCCACGGAAGGACGCGCCTGCGCCTGCAGACTCCGGAGAGGAGCGCTCACCAGCCGCGGAAGGACGCGCCTGCGCCTGCAGGCTCCGGAGAGGAGCACTCACCTTCGGAGAAGATGATGTGGTCGTTGCACTCTTCGGAGCTGCAGGAGCACATGAAGAAAGTCTCTCCGGACCCCTTTCTTTCCTTCATGATGCACTTTGGAGAAGCAGCATCGTCCAGGACAAATCCATGGTAGGCAATCTTGGGGTCGTGGCAGACCGTCTCCAACGTGATGTTCTCATCATTCTTCCTCCTGGGTGCAGAGAAGGCAGGTGAGTGTGACCCCAAGGAGGTGGTCTGGGCCACGTCAACCTCAGGCCGTCGTCTCTAAGTGGCGCTGCCTCCCGTCACTCACAGCTCCATCTCTCACAGCTCGCCAGGCGTCTCCCGCGCCTTCCCACCCACTCCACTTTCCCCTCTGCTTATCTCAGAGCCCACTCAGGATCATAACATGAGGGCTGTCTCAGGGACTGACTTGTTGGGAAAGTACACCTGAAGCCTTAATGCACTCATTCAATCATTAGAGGGAGGGCGTGGGGAAAAGGAGATGGCTAGGTCCCGGGGTGCCTCTAAACCTTCCCTCCTGGCGGCCCTGTGAGGCTGCCAGCACACCCCTAGTTTACTGGACAGAATCTAGCGAAATTACTCTCAGGGAGTGCATCTGGCAAAGAGGCTGCGGTTCTGCTCTTTTTGTTTGCTGGGCCCGGGGCTCTGCAAGTGAGGGCGCCATCCCAGCCAGCAGCTGGCGGGGCTGGAAACAGAAGAAACTTCTAGATGAAGAACTGCGGTTTCCTGCATGACAGAAGGGACATGAGGGAAAATACAGAGCAATGTGGGAAAGAACTGCAAGGCGCCCTTTCACGCCGACGCGGTGAACCGAGCGTCCTGCACAGCTTGGAGCCCAGCTCGCAGAGAGACCAGAGGCTCCCCTCACCAAGTCTGCCGTTTGCAGCGACATGGATGGATTTGGGGAGAATTATGCTAAATGAAATAAGGCACAGAAAGACAAGTACTGTATGGTATCATTTATATGTGTAATGTAAGAAACACAACAGAACAGCAAATGTAACAAAACACAAGCAGACTCACAAAGAGAACAAATCAGTGAGGAGGGGGGGGAGTGGGAGGCCCCGACTGCTGGGTGTAAGGTACACTCAAGGATGGGAGTACAGGAGTATTTTCTAATCATTGTAAATGGAGTGTAACCTTTAAAAATTGCATACAAATTAAAAATAATTTTGAAAAACACACTTAAAAAAATCCTCTCCTTAACCCCCAAGTTATTGGGAGGTCTTGAGGAAAACAGTGGCCATGAAACAAAAGGCCCTCCTTACCCCATAGGGCGTGGGCTGTGGAGAGAGCTCAAGGGCTCTCAGGGGGAACGCAGGTGGGTGAGCACACAGCTGTGTGCTAGTCTGTGTTGGGGGGTCTGCGTTTGACTTTGGTAACAAAAGGGAGGCCCACCGAGTCCCCCAGGCTCCCAAGGAAGGGCATGGTATCGTTCCTCTGCGAAGCTTCCAGAGGCCCTGGGATGGGACAGGAAGAAACTGGGAGCTTGAAGAAAAGCCGCTCCAGAGCCCTGGGCTGGTTCTCTCTGAGCCCTCGCCTTCTACCGCCACTAACCACAGAACAGGGGCCACAGGGAGGGGGCGCAACCTCCGTACCCGAGGCAAAACAGCAGCACAGTCACGGACGCGGAAGACACGTGTGTTACTGGGGGTGGGGGGCGGTAACCTGGGACTGCATACACGCACTACTATACGTGACTGACACCAATAAGGACCCGCTGAATAGCGGAGGGCTCTACTCAGTACTCCGTAATGACCTATATGGAGAAAGAATCTAAGGAAGAGTGGGCAAACATACACGGGCTTCCCTGTTAGCTCAGATGGTAAAGAAACTGCCTGCAGTGTGGGAGGCCCAGGTTCAAGCCCTGGGTCGGGAAGATCCCCGGTGAAGGAAGCGGCAGCCCACTCCAGTTTTCTTGCCTGCAAAACCCCACGGATGGAGGAGGCTGGCAGGCTACAGTCCATGGGGTCGCAAAGGGTCGGGCACGACTGAGAGACTTCACTTCCTTCACTACACATATACATGCGTCAAAAGTAAAAGAAAAAAAGAAAAGAAAAACCGAGGCTCCGTAAGGTCCTTAAGGGCTTCCTCCACTCAGTGCTGTAACAGCGCCCCCGGACAGACAGGGCCCACTGTGCAAAACATTTTGGATTCACTGAAGCACGGAAAGGAAAAATACAGGGAAATAAACACAGACTTCTTCGTCCTGCAACCGAACAGAACGGACGAAAGAACCACAGTAATCAAATTAATATTGATTCCAAAATACTTCTATCCTTGAAAAGGACTTGAGCAGTTCACTTGGTAAGAGTGCACAGCTGGCATTAATTCAACAAATGAATGAATGAAAAGAAGACTAGAATGGATCACAGAGCACAGTCTTCTATTCCCCCGCTCGGCTGTTTAGACACAGACTGTGTCTGAGTGTGAGGGGCCCCGCCACACAGACTCTGAGGCTGTGAGAGCTCCGTGCAGGTGCTTTGGGGAAATGTCCCTTCAGGGAGCAAAGCTGCAGAGAGCGGGCAAGGGGTTTGCAATGAGGCCTCAGCTGCCCTCTGGGCGGCTGGGGGTTGGGAGGGCCCATCAGAGCTGTCCCAGGTTGAGGTGATGTCAAGCATTCAGGCCCCTGCACCAGCCAGCCCTGGGTGGCTGGCCCCTGGATTCAGAGCAACTCCAGCTTGGTAAGTGCAGAAGGGGGTGGGGGGAGGGGCCCTCCTGGAGGGTGCAGAGTGAGTGCCTCGGTGCTGCGGGGGTGGGGGCACAGGAGAGCGCCCACATTGGCATTCCCTCTCTTCACCTCTGGATATGTCTTTCTGCAGACAGTTTACATCTGAAACACAGAGGGGGCAGAGTGGGGCCCCACCTTCTGAGATAGCAAAGCATCAATGCCAGGAGCACACGGTTCACATTCTACCCCCTGCACTTCGACTAGGGGTAGCGAAACCTCCCTTAATGAAAAAGTCTGCTTTTGGTGCAGAAGTTAAGTTCTCATCCCCAGTAGCTATATAAGCAAGGGTGAGCAGAGAACAGACACGGAGGAGGAGCCTGGGGTCACCCGGTCGGGATCTGAAGCTTCCTGCCCTGAACCGGACTGGTGGTCACTCTCCCCTTCTTGACCTTGGTCTGATGCTTCCAGAGAAGGGCGCCTGCCCCACTGGCAGGAAACCATAACTGAGAGAACACCTCAACTGACCTTGAGCTCAGGTCTGTCTGTCCATCCCCTTGGGAAAGCTGTGTGTCTCTCCAGCCTTGTAGGCTTCTGCACAACCATTTACCACATTTCCCACTTGAGAGCCCTTCCACTGTCTCCGCAGAGCCCACGTCCTCTTTACTGGACTAACCTGGCTCCCTGCCCCTGCCAGCCCTTGGCTGGCATGCTTCTGGACCTCGCATCACATGTGACCCTCTCCTCGAACACCACCTCTGTCAAATCCCTTTTGCAAAAGCAGGGTTCAGAGTTGGGCACAGTGCAGCTGGCAGGTAATGGCGAGCCACTGTGACAGGTCTTGGCTGTGAACATTCCTTTAGCTCTTAAGAACCTGATTCATGCCCCAGTGGGTAGGGAAATGTGCCAGGCTCTCAGATCTATTGTCCAGGCTGAGGGCACATGGTCTGGAGAAAGTCTCTGGAGACTCCTGCCCAAAGGAGCAGGCAAAGATAACTGGGTGAATATTCTCATTTGCTAACAGCCAGGAGACACAGAGCTTACTTTAAAAAAAAAAAAATAAGCTGATACATTGGAACCATCTATATAATTCTTCAAAATGTTACATTTCATCAACAAATGTATACTTTTTTTTAAATAAAATGAGGACTCTCTTAATTATCACTGTTTTTTTAATCTCTGGGTCATACCCCCAATTCATAATACATGTTAATAACTACGTGCTAATCAAATGATTCCCACTGTGTGTGTGTTTGTGTGTGTACGTAGCAAAAATGAGAGGATGAGGGAGGGAAGAAGAAAGAGAAAGAAAGGGACAGGGAGGGAGGAGAGAATCTGCTCCCAGAGAAAGAGGCGGAGTCTGGCCAGTGGTGGTGTGCTGCCAGGCTTCTAAGGAACGGGTTATTTCGGGGATGCCCGAGTCACTGCCCCATCTCTGACAAGTGCGTCCCTCTTGCAACAGCCCAGCATCCGTCTCTGTGAGACAGGGCTGAGTCTGCCTCAGGACAGAGCTCTGGGCGTCACTGCAGCTTCCCCAGGGGGGTCACTTAAGTGGCTGGCAAGCGGCAAATCCCTCTCCTTGACCCAAGGAAGGGGTGTGTGTGTGTTTGAAAGTGTTCAGAGTAGCTTGAGAAATTACACTGCGTAACTGAAAGAGAGGGTCTGAAGTGGGGGAACGGGACAGAGGCCGTTCAAAAGAGAGGCAGGCACAGAGGGCACGGGAGCCCGCCAAGAGGGTGGTGGGCAGACCGGGATAACACGGAGCGCAGCTGCCACATCTGCAAAGGGGTCAGCCGGCTCAGAGCAGAGCCTGGGAAGAGGCCGAAGGACGAGGCACGTGACTGTCCGCCGCGCACGCGCACCGCTGGGCAGGGAGGAGGGGCGCGGCGCCGAGGGCACCCTCACCAGGCGGCCACGCAGACCTCCTCCGGCTTCTCGCAGATGGCCGTGATGCTGCAGTTGCTCCAGCAGGACTTCTGGTTGTCACAGGTGGACGACCGCACATCACAGAACTTACACAGCTGCGACAGCTTGACGGCGCCGCTGTGGTCAGTGACCATCACGTCGCTGTTAACTGCAAAGAGAAGAGAGACAGCACGCGGTGAGCCAGCGCAGCCAGCTGCCAGCGGAGTCCCGGCACCACGAGACGCCGGATGGAGCCGGGGCCGCGAAGGAGGCCCGCGCAGAAAGGCCGCTGACACCTCCGCAGCAGAGGAGGAGGCGGCGATGGAAGCCAGCACGCGTGGGGGTGGCTGGGCTGCGGGAGGCCTGGCAACTTCTCGCCTCTGCCAGTGACCATCGTAAGGCACTCCTTCCACCAAAACCTTCGCGCTCAGTCCAGAGACAGACGTCAAGTCGGCCTCCCACATGGTACTGGGTGCTGCTGAACGTACTCTTAAAGGAAGTTATAGTTTAGCTGGTTGGGTGGAGATGAAAACAGACCAGGGCAGGGCAGTTCAAAAGAGAGGCCGGCACAGAGGGCGCAGGAGCCCGCCAAGAGGGCGGTGGGCAGACTGGATCACATGGCGTGCAGCGGCCGCACCTGCAGAGGGGGTGAGCCGGCTCAGAGCAGAGCCTGGGGGAGAGGGCAGACTCGGCCGCTGCTCTCCTGACCTACACTCACCGGAGCATCAGGGCCTTCTTGGCAAAAGCCTGGCTCTGACTTCTCCCTACTGCCCTGAGCCAACTCAGCTGATAAAAGTGTGTCTCCCAGACAAACACACACACATACACACACACAACACACACGTGCGTGCCAGCAAGCTCCAGGTCCGGGCTCTGCTGCCTGCCCCCTCCCTGCCCTCAGCCCTCCCAGCACCACCGGCTGCCCGCTCTCTTCATTCGCTCTCCTCGAGGACGCCAGGGCCTCTCCGGGAGAAGCCAGGCTCCCGTCTGCCTCTGGCCTGCGCCTGCCCTCTCGTGCCTTCCTGGCCTCTGTTAAACGTCACTGCGTGGTCCTAAGGCAGCCCACAGGGGACCAACACAGGCCTTCGTCTGATCTCAGGAGAGCACATTCTCAGGAGAGCATCTCCATCAGGTGGAGCACATTCTCCACCACCCAGTGGCTTCCAATGCACACCAAACGCAAGCTCCAGGCGGCCTTCTCTGCCTGTTTCCACGTGGCCTCTCCAGGGCCAAGAAGAGGGGCTGTCACACGGATGCCATCCAAAACGTGTTTGATCGATGGTGACCGGCTAATCCATGGAGGAGCAAACACAGAGGCGCACCTCTGGCTCTGCACCAGGCAAGGAGGGAGAGAGCGCTCCCCGCTCACCCCGGGCAGAGTGCGCTAGCAAACGTGAGACTCCTTCACGTTCACCAGTGACACGCTGAAGGCAGACTGTCCCTGCAGCGCACGCCACGCTGAGAGGCGCTGGCGAGGCATGACACCCTCGCCCCTCTTCTTCCTCTGTGACACCCTCTGCCATTGGCAGTGCTGGTAACTGAAGGTGTGAGCCGGGAGATGGAGCCTGGGCTATCCTCAGCAAACGTGAACACAAAGGCCCTTCTTGCTAGACGAGAAAAGACAGGGCGCCCGGGTGCAGGGGCATAGGACCAGACCCGCCCTCAGGAGGTGGACGGTGCTTCTTAGGCCTGAGCAAGCCCTCCTGGTCCACCCCTGCATTAAGGATGCCCGGCCTGAGGCCAGACGCACAGCTTCAGGGACCTCCCCCGCCGCTCCCTGCCCATGAATTCTAGTCTGCCATCGACATTTTGCCACGCAGCCTTCTGTCGCTTGGGCAAAACACCTGTTTCCTGGGTCTCTAAAAATAAAAACTTACATAAATTTAAGATTTGCTTTCTTGTGGTACAATAAATATAGAAGCATAAAAAAAAAAAAGCCCATTCATCCTTCTCAGGCCTCAAGTCCATTTCAGGAAATGTATTTTGAGGTAACAAACTATTTTGAAATTCTCAATGTCTCCCGGAGCAAGAGCTCTAACTAAACTTAGCTAAAAATACAGGCTGCAATGTTCTCTGAACCTTGCGTTCCATTTGGGACTAAGACAACAGAGGAAAAAAAAAAAAAAACGTACATATATACATACATATATATATATATTTTCCCCCTCTACCCTGGTTAGATTTGGATCCATTTGTAAAACAGCTAATTTAACCCTTCGGGCTTCCCTAAAAGACATGAGCAAGGAAAAAAAAAAAAAAAGCCAGGCCGTGTTCTGTTTGATTTTTTTTTAATAGAGTAGCTTCAGACAAACATCTATTTGCTGGTTAGAAAGCTTTGTTGCTTTTAAATATAACATCAAGCCTCCAGGACTTGGAATTCAGCCTTCCAGCATTTTAGGATTTTAGCCTCTATTAGTGGTTATCAACTTTGGGGCCAATGCTGAAATCCATCCATCATTTAGGGTGCTTAACAAATTCATGGAACACTCCACCCCGCAGACATGCTGATTTAATTATTCTGGAGGGTGGCCTGGGCACCAGGACTTTTAGAAGCTGCCCAGACAATTCTCACATGCAGCCAAGGCCGAGACACTGAGCTGGGATTAGTTGGAAATGACATAACTGGCACAAAGCAAAGCAGCACACAAATGCCCTCCCCGTCCACAACACACACACACACACACACACACACACCATGCATGTGACAGCGGAGGGCAGCGCGCCCCCACGCCACACGATCAGCATGCCGCCGCCTGCCGATGCAAAGGAGCCCTTCCCTGGGCTGGCAAATCTTTTCTAGCAAACAGCTAAGAAAGGTGGCAGAAGTGACAGTCAGAAGTGATGGGCGAGCAAGACAGCCAGACGCAACTGGTGGCGGAAGCTGCAGCAGCTGCAGGAGTGTGGGCAAGCAGAAGTGCTCCAGACCTGATGCCTGCAAACAGTCCACAGGGAAGAGAGGAAAAACAGAAGGAAGAGGAGGAGAAGGGAGAAGGGCCAGCAGGCTGCAGGGCTGGGGGCCGGGCCTCGGGCGCTGCCTAGCCTGGCTGCCCAGTGGGGAGGCCAAACGCGAGAATTCACGCCGGTGAATCTGGGGAGAGGCAAAGGACAATTTGACCCCCCCCGCCTGGAGGCACAGGCCCGTGGAGGGAGGTAGCTTGTGTGCGCCTCGCCTGTCTGTCAAGGTGTTCAGTTCCCAGGAGGCTCAGATGATAAAGCATCTGCCTACAATGCCTGAGACCCGGGTTTGATCCCTGGGTCAGGAAGATCACCTGGAGAAGGAAATGACAACCTACTCCAGTACTCGTGCTTGGAGAATCCCATAGATGGAGGAGCCTGGTGGGCTACAGTCCATGGGGTCACAAAGAGTCGGACACGACTGAGCGACTTCACTTTCACTGTCAGTTATCACAGAGCCGCCCAAGTGACCGCAAGGAGGCCCCATTTTCCCCTTTGTTACAGTGAAAGCTACCACTGCTAAGGTGAATGGACTTTCTAGCCTGGCAGTGCTTTTTCTTTTCAGTTTGAAAGCCCTGACACAGGGCATAGTCTTTGCCATGCCCCCAGCCCTACCAGCCACTTCCTACCAGCTGACCAGGAGGCTCCTGACCCGGAGCATTCCGCCAGCAAGTGACTTCCAACCTCTGCTCAAAGCCAGCACTGTCCTCTGTGAACAGGAGCCCTGGTGGGGCAGAGAGGTGAGTGCAGGGGCGCAGCGCTCTTCACACCTTTGTTGGGGGTCACCTAATCTTGATAAAAGATTTCTGCTCTCACTCTGGAGCGAGGGGGTAGAGACAAATGCATACAAACTCTGGTTCATCATTTCACTATTCCCTGAAGGGCCATAGTCCCAGGTGAAGAAACCCAGGCCCACTCCAGAGTCATCACAGGTCACCGAGAACCTGCTGGATAGTTCAAGGCTAATTCGAATGGGAGGCAAGAGCAGCAGGGGTAAGGAGCGGGGGCAGGGGGACACGGTCATTCACTCCACATACGACTGCTTCTGTGCATTCCAGTCCACGGGAAAAGAATGGCAACCCACTCCAGTACTCCTGCCTGGAGAGCCCCAAGCAGAGGAGCCTGGTGGGCTCCATGGGATCGCAAAGAGGCGGACACACTGAACCAGCATGTAGCATTCTCCAGAATGAGAAGATCTCTCACCTAGAAAGCCACCCAGCAAAGGAACTGAGCGAAGGCAGCCTCCCTGTAGCATATGATGGTCACATGGACCATCACATGTCACTTCTTTTCACACAGACCCATGAGTCACGGCAAGACCTTGAGTCTCGATCACATCGCCTTCCTCATTTTAGAGCACATTTTCCCCAAACTTGCTGCCTAGAGACCTTGCTGCCAGGTCTTGAGAATATGAACAAAGTAAACACTTAGCTCTGTCTATTTCTAGAACAGTACTGTTGTCTTTGAAGGTCAAAGATGAGCAGCCTAAAAATGGTTAGATTATTCCATAAAAATATTAAGGATTTTACATACAAACTGTGACTGCATACCTTTTGGAATGGTGTCTACCATTAGCTGAACTATTAGGTAAAGTCTCAAAATTCCAGAAATAATCCCAAACATTTGGGCAGAAATGCATTTGGGTAGCTTTGAATTCCTGCATCTATCTACTGTCATTTTACAGCATGTTTTGAGGGCACTTAGAAATTCATTTATTCTACAAACACCTGTGGATGTCTTGCTTTGTGTTATAAATTTCATAGCAAGGATTATTAAAACTGATACAACCAAGTGCAGCATCTCCAAAGAATAATCCAAGGCAACTGGGGAACAGAGCCACTATGACTCAGAGCAGTGCTCCTCCAACATTAAGAAGCACGCAAATCCCCGGGGACACACTAAACCCACCCGGGTGTGTGCACTGTGTGTACTGGTCCGTGCAGCGGCGGGGATGGCCAGTCTGGAATTTCTAGCAGGCCGGCAAGCTGGAGACTCGGGCAGGAACCAGCGTTGCAGTTTTCAGGCAGAATTCCTTCTCCAGGAAACCTCAGTTCTTGCTTGTATGTAAGGCCTCCCAACTGACTGGAGAAAGCCCAGTCACGTTACTGAGGGTAATCTACTTTTCGGAAGGTCAGCTGATTGTAGCTGTCAATCCTCTACCTTCACAGCAAGCCCCAGGCTCCTCTTTGATTAGAGAGCCAGCACTGGAGCACCCACCAAGCACTCGCAGGTACCGCCCCTCCTCTCAGGTAGGCGCTGACCCCGTCCTCAGCTGACGCTGAAGCTGCCCTGTCACTCTTCAGGCAGTCTTGCGGAGAACCCAGTTTGTGGCTGGCCATGAGTCCCCTGTCTCCACTCATTCTGGATCTAGCAGAATTGAATACCAATTCCTCACCGTTTTCCCAGCCATGCTCTCCTATGAGCAGTTTTTCCCATCTGCTCTTCTCTTGAGCCTGGCCCCATAAACGGTCGTGGGCCCAGAGGCTCTGATCACCATATGGTCCCGGAATGGAAAGACTTGTTCTCGGCAAGAAGGTTTTCAATTGCAGTTGGCATTTCAGAGTCAGACACGGAGGCTACCATCTGGCAGCCAGCCGCCATGGTCTGTGATGCAGGCAACAGACACGCAGGGCCCCTGAGACCAGTGGGGCCAGTCTACGGGCCTGTCGCACGCGTTCTCCAGCCCAGAGTGAAGCGCCGGACATCTGCACAGGACCCTTCATACTCATAATGAAAGAGAGACATTCCCCAGTGAGCCAAAGCCTTTGGCCAATTGCTATAAATAAGTAAATAAATATACCAAAAAGACACCTCATAATTAAGCCAAAGATAGTTGAGAAAGATTTTCCTTCTCTGACATCTGCTGCATACTCAGAACTTCTAACACAAGGCGATACCTTCTTTACTAGTTTTAAAATTGTATTTTAACCCTCATCCCTTAAGTAACGATAAGTATACTGAAAGCAGGAGAGGAGGGGCTTTTCTCCAACGACAGTCCCCCAAGGTCTCTGGGCACCAGGAGCTGTTCTGGAAAACCACCACAAAGGTAACTGGGAGGCCAGGGTCTGCACAGGAAAGACTCAGAGACACCGGCCTGAAGGCATCCATGTTTCTCATGCAAATGCTTTTTGCAACGATAACGCTCCTTAAGGACCCTCCAAGCATGACCTAGCCCATACTCTAAAATCTATTTGAAGAGGCAAGGAGATCATTCCTAGCAGTCAAAAGCCTAGTAAGAAAAGACACCTATTTTTCCACATTGAAACTGCTGACTACATGGTCAACAACCAGGGGTTCATCAGGTCTCTGAAATCCTCTCCACACAGAAAGATACTTAAAACAAACATTAGGTGGGTCCCTGCCCTCCTGTGGCTTACGTACTAGATAGAGACGCAAGCCAACTTGCTAGATAGAGATGCAGCCAACTTGCTTTCCGTGCAAGAGGTCAGAAAAGGACAAAAAGCTGATACAGGGATAGCCAGATTCATGGAGGAGCTTAGTCTTAAAGGATGGGTGGTTTTCAGAGGCGTGAGAGGACAGAAAGGCACTCTGACTGGGAGCAGAGCGGGGAATCCAGACAATCCAGGGGCGGGATCTCTGGAGACAGAGAATTATTCAACAACAACTGTTGTTCTGACAGATGGAGAGAAGGAGAGCCACAGGGATGTCCGAGATTTACACAGCTCATAGCATGGCTTGACCAAAACTAGATTTACAAAAGGCAAGGAGAGTGAGCAGGCATAGAAAACGTCCCAGCAGATGCACAACAGGCAACGACAGAATCTGATTTTGTCTACCTAATCTACTGTGAGACTATAGAATAGGACTATTCTTTTCTCATTAGAAGGACTGTTGCTGAAGCTGAAGCTTTACTACTTTGGCCACCTGACGTGAAGAGCCAACTCATTGGAAAACACTCTGATGCTGGGAAAGACTGAAAGCATAAGAAGGGGGGTGACAGAGGATGAGACGGTTAAACAGCATCACTGACTCGACGATGCACATGAGTCTGAGCAAACTCTGGGAGACAGTGAAGGACAGGGAGGCCTGGCGCCCTGCGGTCCATGGGATCGCAAAGAGTCAGACATGTCTGAGTGGCTGAACAACAACACTCTAAAAGTGAACTGAGGAAACTCAAGCCTGGTTTAAAAACTGAAAAATCAAGAGCTGGTGAATAAACCCCTGAATCTGGACAGTTGCAGGCCCTCTGCCCTCTTAATAAAACTCCAGTCTAATGTCACTTTTATGGAGCCAACTCTGAAGCCCTGGAAGGTGGTAGGGGTGTGTGTGGTGGGGGGGGGTGGGGGTGTGTGTGTGTGTGTAATTCCCCACACTCTGGCTTGTTCAACTGAGGGAACTTAGCTTTGAGGATTTCTTTTTTCTTTTTAGCCTTTTTGGCTCATGAGTTTAATACTCACTATGGATCTATGGATGGCTTTAAGCCATATAAACATAAATTTGTATTCCCCAAACAAGCAAATTAAGGAATTATGGGATGTTTCAAAGGGATTAATTCCATAGAGTACTTTTAAATTGAAAACTCGATTGTGCCTTTGAACTAGGATTTTTAGATTTTGATTTGCAAGGAACTATTAAAGGAGTTATATACATATAAAACTAATAATATATGTTTAAAACAAGCTAGAGCTGAACAGAGTGATAAACGTAAAACAGCTGAGTAAGAATTTCACCTGCTGCTTCCCTATTTTACACTCCCCAGCCCCACTAACTCCAAATAACTCCCAAGCAGGCAGGCTGTTTTCTGCTTATCCCTGAACTTCTTGGATCACTGAGGAATGGAGTACAGTTTGAGTTCTCAAACAAGCTGCTGAATTCGCTTTTTTTTTTTCTTCCTGATATATGTCCCAGAATCAGGTCACATATCAGGTGACAGAACGCAGACACTTAAAATGACTCCTGCAGATGGAAATATCTGTCTTGTTGCCAGAGGCAATATTTCAAGATACAGGCACTTCTGCCTGTTCAGAGAGCTGCAACACTTTTAGGTCTCCCAACTTTAACAGAAATCTCATGGATAAAACACTCTTCTGAGAAGGCTGGGCAGAGGTGAGCAGTCTGCAACAAAAACCACCGTCCAAGCTTGCCAATTTTAGTTCATCACTGAGAAAGCTGATTTTTAACAGCGCGTTTATCTGCAGCGCATAAATCCTAACTGTAGAATTTTTGAAATGAGCCAAAACCCAAGAGCATGCCGGCACTGGGGCTGAGGAAAAGAGGAATCAAACTGACAAAAACGAATCCACATCAACGCAAAGCAGGCTGTGGCGCCATTTCACAGGCCATCAAAATCGTAACCATCCTGCTAGGAAGGGCATTAAAGTCGGCCCGTTACAGAAAGTAATAGTAACGGAGAAAACAAGTCTCCTTCAGGTGATGTGACTTGATGATGGGCTGTGACAACAAGGAAAACAACACAGAGATTACTGAAAGTAATAGATGATTAACTCTCTTAGTGACAGTCAAAACAACATGGTAAATAGTCTGATGGAAGCAAGATAATGAGCACAGGATTTATGGAGTGTTATCACATTCCAATTCAGCTAAAATCATTTATTACTTAGCAGAAAAATTAGCCAACATAAACAAACATGCATTATTTATCTGCCCTGGAAGAGCCTTCATATTAACCTTTATGGAAAGGTTGGACAGAATAGAGCATGGTTCTTTCTGCAAGATGTTTATGATCTGACAGGAAATTAAAAACATGCACAAAGTGACTTTTGCCAAAAGAACTTTGAAATGTTCTACCCAAAGATATGCTTTTCCATTAAGTTTTTATTTATGAATTAAACAATACTTTAACTCAAAATGCTGAGGCAGCTGAAAGCAAAATGCCAGAACTAATGCAAAATCCCGGAAGGAAAGGACTTTTAAAAGGTAGCAACTACCTGATAATCAGACAGACAGGTATTTGGGTTAAGCTGTTTGCTTCAACTAAGCAAGGAATTTGGTCTGAGTATCAATTTCCTGTGAGATCTGGCTTTTCATTTCTAAATTTCTGTGGCGGTTTTTCCCTCTCTTTTTCAAAATGTGCTTCAGTGTCCTGTCCTAGTGTGTGCCCAGTGCTGGAAAGGTTTTTCAATTACAGTTTTATGAAGTATGTGAAAATATCAGTCAAAGCAGATAATTCCCATATTTGTGATCTGGAAAAGGGCCGGAAATGCTGCTACACACAGGAGAGATACTCCTTTAGATGGTGAGTCTGGTTCGAGAGGCTGGGTTTCCGGCAACGAGGGAGCCTGGGGCTGGCCCAGGCTGGGAGATGCCCCAGCCGAGATCACCACGTCGGGCAGGAGGTGGGGATGGCCCCCAAACACGGCTTAAGTTCTGTTTCAAATGTGAAGCAAGTCTGAAAATGAGGAGATGTTACATGAAAAGCTGGATTTCTAACTAAATTTAAGGAAATAAAAAGATGGGGCAACAGTGGGCCACCTCCCCTCATGATAACCGCTACCTGGAGGGGGAGGGGGAGGCACCCTCCGGGTGGTGCAAAGCATCTGTACCTGCGCCTCCTCCCAGCTGCTGCTCCAGGTCTCCAGCCTCCCTGCCCCACCCTGCAGCCATCTAAATGTTTTCCATTAGTGAGTGTTTATCATGTCCATTCAGTTCTCTCTTCAATTACTAGAGGTTTCACAGGAATGTAAAAATTTGTGATGAACTCTCTACTATGGATATTTTCCAATATGCATTTGTTTCTCTACTCTGGATACTCACATTTCAGTTCAAGGAGAAGGAACATTTTCTGTTTCAGAAATCAGATCTATGCCAACTAATACTATTATTTCTATTATCACCATTTACTGGAGGCAAGTCAAATGCATAGTCCAGTGCTAAGTGCTGTGATGAGTAGTTCATTTACTCATCACAAATGCCATGGAATTTTCTCATCATCAGTTTATAGATGGGGAAATTAAGGGTCAAAGAGGTGAATAACTTACGGAAGGTCAATGAGAGACAGTCATGGAGAGACAAAGCCACAGGTCATATGTAGGCCCTCATCTTTCTTGCTATGAACAATAAAACAGAGATTCCTGCTACCGAGGTCTAAGAGCAGAGGTGTTCGCTCATTCCAGCCAAAGGCAAAGACCCCAAATGCAGCCAGACGGAGCTGAGAGGAGCAGGTAGAGAGTGGGGGAGCGGTAAGCTTCTCAGAAGACAGCTTTGGTTCCCTGAAATTACTTCACTTATAATAAGGGCAGGCTGGCAAAGTCCAAGACTTTCTAAGACAAAAACGTGAGTGTGAGTTCAGGTTTGGGGGCCAGCCACTTAACTTCTTAGAACCTCCATTTCTTGATCTATGAAATGGTACTTTTAGGGTCAAGATGGAGAGAAAACAGGCTTGACATACATGTAAGTGCCACACAAGCACTCTCTGGTGAGAAAAGGACAGGGCAGGCGATGCTCTCTCTCTGTTATGAAAATTACAGGAAAGGCATGCCAGCGACAAAGACAACCGAGATCTATTCCCAGTTATCAACTGGATGCAGCAGTCTGATGACTTCCAAGAGATCTTTCAGGACATCTGAGTGAATAGACAGAACAAAATATAACAACTTTTGTTACTGTGATGCTTGCTCCCAAAGCTTTCAGAGATAGAATGGAAACAATCATTGTTACCAAAAGGTTTCCAAGAGTGCTTAGGGTTTTTAACAGTCCTTCTAGAAACAAATAATGTGGTTTTAAAATACTGTCTATAACCAGCTTAGATCTGGCAAATAGGTAGTAGGCTGAAGGTCTAGTTTTCCAGTCCTCTGCTGACCTTTGCAAAACAGTCAACAAGCCAGAGCTGGTCTGCTTTGCCTTTGAGACACTTAGTGTGTTATCTGGCAACGTGCTGATAAAATTAGTGAATTTCAACATTCAGAGATGGGGAGGCAAGGAGGCACTTTAAGATTCTGGAATTCTAACATGCTGAAATACGGTTACGGCTGGCTCTCCTTCTCAAGCAAATAGAACCGGGACACTTTGGTTCACAGCGGTCAGAAAACTGGAGAACACAGACAACATCTTGACTAGATTTTTAAGTGTCTAGCTAAGAGGGGCTCCATGCTATTCAGATATATGGAAAGCACTATTCCTGAACCTCTTTTACTTGAGGCCATTTCATCACATGAAAACTCAGGAGGGGCTACTGCTCCCCAAATCACACTGGAGAGCCAGCCAGGCAGGGAGTTGAGACGGCTCTAGAAGACGACGACAGGGCTCCAGGTTCCCAATCAGTTTCCAGAGCTCATCCTTGGGCCAGTCAAATGCTGTGCTGAGCACAATGATGTCTCAAGTCCTTTTCATTCTGGAAAACATTCACAGTTCCACCCCCAAAGTCATGAAAGCTGAATAATTCAAACATGTCCCAGCATTGACCTGGCAGCCCTGATGAGACGGCATGAGACGCCACGTTCCCATTCACGAGAGAAACGGGCGTCAGGACTCTCGCTTTGCTGTGTGTTCTCTGCAGATGGAGAAATCCACTGTGGGCCGCTTCTCAGCACACTGCTGAAGGACCGCATCCCCCTTCACGTGCACAGACACACACCTGATCAGGCAGCTGACCCGGGCTTCTAAGAACAAAACCAGAGTATCACCCGTGCATCATGAGATTGGAAAGAAGGAAAATGTTGTCAGGGGACAGAGGATCACTTTCCACTCAGTCCGTAGAGAGGCCTTTCCACTAACTATGGGGGATGAGGAGGAAACTGCAATTTAGAACAGAGACTTTTACTGTTAACAGTTTATTTCAGATCTATTTCCCCAGCTCAGCTTGAATAATAACTAATAACAACAGGAATGGTTACACAAAAAGACCCGTTTGCCTGCTCAATGCCTTCATTCTGTGTGACATGTAGTTATGAAAGACTCATGTGATGGTTCTCACTTTACAGATAAGGGAAGTATTTAAGTACCTAGCTGAGGCTGGTAGGCAGGGGCTGGCAACTTCATGAGGGCAGGAATGTCACCTGTCTTATTCCAGGACAGACAGCCTCAGCTCAGGTGGACCATATATCAGGAGCTCCATAAGTCTTGGCTGAGTTAAAGGCCAAAATTCAAAATCAAGCTCCTACTACTGTGCCATCTGTTTAAGGTTGATTCTCTCCAAAATGCAAATTAAGGAAAAGAAAATACAGTCTATTTTAAGGAAATGAAAGTAAAGAGCACTCTGAGTCTCAGTGTTATGTGAACAGGGACCCAATTCTAGAAGAACCTGGCCATGGGCGAGGGACGGGGAGTGGGGGCACCTTTACTGGATTAAGAGCAGCCAAACAAACCTTGGCTTGCTGGCATCGGAGGAGGAAAAAGCATGGTCAGGCTTACTTTGGCTTCTAAGATAACGCCACCCATTTTGAAACCCCCTCTTTGCATCCTTCAAGCAGAGGAAGTGAAACAGAAAAGAAACAAGTTTCAAGCATTGTTAAGTTCAAGTAGGGAATTTGAAACAAAATGAGAATCTGCCCTTAAACTGGGCAACTTGGCTTGTTTTCTCAAGGCGCAGCTGGATGAGAAAGTGAGGCGGGTCTCTGCCCTTCCCGGGCTGCCAGGACCTTACTGGTATTTGCAGTAAACAGTGTGAAAGGCTTTGGGCAGGTAAGTAGCTGTGAGCTGCACCATGCTACCTTCCAACAAGTGAGAAGTTAAAGCCCCACCCCCACCCCCCGCAAGTCCTGAGAGCCCCTCGGTCGGTGAGAAGAGAAAGCAGCATTTACATGATGATCCTTGTCAACAGGTTGCAGGAGGGTCAAGATAGATCCCAACAGTCATTTTACTTTTTAAAATTATTTAAGTATAGTTGATTTACAATATTGTGATAATTTCTGCTGCAAAGCAAAGTGATTCAGTTATCCAGAGATATACAATTGTTAATATTCTTTTCCATAGCTCCCTGTGCTACACAGCAGGGTCTTGTTGATTTTCCATGTTACATGTAACAGTTTGCCTCTGCCTCGTCTAGACTCCCGTCCCCACCTCCCCCTTGGCAACCGAAGTCTGATCTCACAGTCTGAGTCTCAGAGGTATGCTCCTTTGCGTCATATTTCAGATTTCACATGTAAGTGAGAGCATATGGCATTTGTCTTCCCGACTTCCCTTAGTATGAGCATCTCTGGTTGCCTCCATGCTGCTGCGAAGGCATTACTTCATTGTTTTATGGCTGAATAGTATTTCATTGTGTGTCTGTGTGCCACACTTCTTTATCCATCCAACAGTCATTTTACCCAGGAAAAATGAGACCTGCAAGGCCCCGGAAGTGCATCTGAGCACCAGGTACTGGGGCCCAGTGGGCTGCTTCCACGATGGGCGCTGGTGAAGCAACAGTCACCACAAGGGCTAAGGGTGGGGCATGCAACTTCAGCTTCAAAATGCTGCCAACTGCCTTTGACGAGGGAGTCTAGCTGCAGTTCTTGACTACAGTCAAGTTCTTCAGAAGAGTTTCTTTTTCAAGCTCTTGCATGCAACTGACTTTGGTGTCTTTGCTTGCACTCAGTGTCATTCATTAAACCAACCCTGTGCTGGAGCAAAGGCCAAGGTGTGTAAAAGTGGCATGGTTCCTAGGAGACTGAGAGAGCACATTCTACTCCATTTCACAGTCTCTCACCACCTTGGTGGTGGTGGTTTTAGTCGTTAAGTCGTGTCCGATTCTTGCAATCCCATGGCCTGGAGCCTGCCGGGCTCGTCTTGTCTATGGGATTCTCCAGACAAGAATACTGGAGTGGGTTGCATTTCCTTCTCCAGGGGATCTTCCTGACCCAGGAACTGAACCCAGGTTTCCTGCCTTGCAGGAAGATTCTTTATTGACTGAGCTACAAGGGAAGCCCCCTCACCACCTTGGTCTGATCTTACCTACACCAGTGCTGGCGCAGTCTGGCTCCGTTTCTATGGAGCACAATGTAAGATGTGTCTATAAATGTAAAAAGAGAAGTAAATACGAAAGCCAGCAGGCGGTTGGGCGGGGGAAAGGTGACAAGCGGCCTCTGGTTTTAGGGCATCTGAACTGCCTGTTGCCTCCAACCAAAATGTTCTTGTTCCAGACACCTGCCTTCTGCTCACAAGGACATGCCAATCTTCTCCCTCTTCCTACATCCTGAATTCACCATCCCTGACAGAGCAGCAGAGTCCCGTCTGCTCACTGGTACATGTGGACTTTGTGCTCCAGACTGCGAACACTGCCTGGCACGCAGTAGGCCCCTTCCAGTTTTCCCCTTCCCCTGAGTTCTCAAAGGCAAGTTTCATATGCCTTCCTTAGGTTCCAAGAGAAACCTTCTATGCTCCTGATAAATTCTCCTTACTTGTAAAAAATTAATACATACTTTCTGGAACAGGAATAAAAATATACTCACAGAGAAAACAGGACAATGGAGACAAAAAGATGTATTGGACCCAGACATGGAGGTATAAACATTCAGGGCAGAGCTGAGAGAAAATGAAAAGCTCGAGATCTGGTTGGTCAACATTAGCCATAATATAAAGAAGTCAGTTCAGAAGTCAAAGAAGGATAAAGAACAAGGTCTACTGTATGGCACAGGGAGCTAACTATATTCAACGTCCTGTGATAAACCAGAATGGCAAAGAATGTATATACAAGTATAACTGAGCCACTTTGCTGTACAGCAGAAATCAACACACTATAAATCAACCATATTTCAATAAAATTTAAAAAAGAAGTCAGAGGTGACATTTCAATTTAAATTAACTAAAGTGAAATAGAATCAAATCTCCAGTTTCGGGCAGCGATAGCGATTTTCAAAAGGCTTAGTAGTCGCATTTGGCCAGGATAGATTTAGAGCATTTTTCATTACAGAAGAAAGGTCTACTAGACAACACTGATACAAAGAAATCCCCAAAGACCTGGGTTTCTCATCTTCCAAGGAGCTCTGAAACCAAAGGCTCCAAGGGACATGGACGGGGAAGCAGGACAGAAGAGAAAAGATGTTCCCCAGAAGAGATGTGCTGACTGGCTAAGATGTCCTTGGAAATTAAAGCTCCATCTTGACTTCATAAGAAATGTGATTTGTATTAAGTTTGTATTAAATGACTGCCCGTGTGCAGTATTACAGCTGAGGGAAGGACAGAAGACAGTCGGGGACAGGGGCTAGAGTTCCAGAGTAAACCCACAAGCTGTGAGTGGCAGCCGCAGAAGGTTCCAGAAGTGAGAAAACAGGGACCGAACCAGATATGCAAGAGGCTGCTGCCTGGGAGGACGCACGTCAGCTGGCGCCACTCTCAAGATACAAATCCCTCTGTCTAAGACAACACTCTGCACACAAAGTAAGGCCCATCTGACTCCTAAGGTATCAAACAGTTCTTATTAAACCCCATCTCAATGGCTGAGACCAAATGGAGAGTGAGGCACACAGATCACATTTCTACTCAAAGCCCACATAAGCCTACAGCAAGGAAATGAACATTTCAGGAAAAATACTAGCCTTTTTTTTTTTTCCAGAGTCTTTACGAGGGTATAAGTCACAGCACGCCAAAGAAGGGTGAGCTCCCAGAAGAACATAGCAGAGAGGTGACCAAGGTGGGGAGTATTTATTCACGAGGGAAGACTCCAGTGCCCTCAGGGAAGTTTCTTCTCCTGGAGTCTTTTTTTTTTTACTTTTTTTATTATTATTAAATTTATTTATTTTTTTAAATTACAATACTGTATTTGTTTTGCCATACATTGACACGAATCAGCCATAGGTGAACACAATCTCCCAATGCCGAAGCCCCCTCCCACCTCCCACCCCACATCCTCTACTTGAATCATCCCGTGCATCAGCCCCATGCATCCTGCATCCTACATTGAACATAGATTGGCGCTTCATTTCTTACAAGAAAATATACATGTTTCATTGCCATTCTCCCAAACCATCCCACCCTTTCCCTCTCCCTCAGAGTCCAAAAGTCCACTCTGTACCTCTGTGTCTCTTTGTTGTCTCACATATAGGGTCATCATTACTGTCTTTCTAAATTCCATATATATGTGTCAGTATACTGTATTGGTGTTTTTCTTTCTGGCTTACTTCACTCTGTATAATCGGTTCCAATTTCATCCATCTCATTAGAACTGAGTCAAATTTATTCTTTTTAAGGGCTGAGTAGTATTCCATTGTGTATATGTACCACATATACACATATCCTGGAGTCTTTTGAAGGAAGAGGAACCCAATGAAAAGCATTCCTTCAGGAAAAGCCTCTCCCTGAGATTTCTACCTGTCTCTTTAACTTCTCTTTACCCAGCTTCCTGGGTAAAGAGGAATCTTTAACAGTCTCTACCTTTCCCTGGGAAGAGACATCATGCATATTTTTCTCCTACAAGACAATACTGTTTGTCCAGTCCTTTAAGGATTAAAACAAACAAACAAACAAACAAAAAACACAGATAATAAGAGGGCTGGCTGTATCCTCTTACAGCAAAGTACTATAATTCAAGTGTTACTGCTGATGAGTATTTCCATGAACATTAGGATATCGTGGATCCAGGAAAGAGACAGCCTCTAACTAATTCCACAAGACAGGAGTGGAGAGGTCTCGCTAAGAAATGACCTGATTACCCTCACTTTATGACTTGAGGAGAAGGGGAATTTGAAGGCAGTAACTGTCCTGTCCATTATGGTAGCCATGTGGGTAGCACTATGCACATGTGGATACATCCATTTAACCGAAATAAAATAATATTTATAATTCAGCTCCTTAGCTGCAGCTGCTACACTTCAAGCCATCCGTATGTGGCTAATGGTTATCCGAGAAGACAGCAAGCACAGATATAAGGTGAGGTCACAACTGCAGAAAGCTCCATGGAGCAGGGCTGCTTACTAAGATGCCTACACGAGCTGTCTCCATGACGTCATGAAGATTATGAAATAAAAAGCTCCCTGGATACCACGTTTCTGGGCTGTTGGCATCCTTCTCCACCTAGTGAATTCCTTGCAGAGGTTTATATACGTTGTCCAGTCAACCCAACCTCCCTGGGCGCAGACATTCAAATGGCATTAGGTAGAAGAAAAGGATTCCACTGAGGCACTCCTCAATTGAAACGCTACATTCTTTAGATTTCTAAAAGTATGAAGCATACATTTGAGGTACCTGTGGTGCAGACATGCCAGGAAAATATGAGTGAGGCCTGGTAAAAGAAAGTTTTCCCTTGGAATGAATGAATCTGTGCCCTTGTTTTTTTCACACTGTATTTCAGAGGAGTCAGCAGGCTGCGAGTGATGTGAGGTCTATGTGGAAACTAAGGTAAGTGTTAGTCACTCAGTTGTGTCTGACTCGTTGTGACCCCGTGGACTGTAGCCCGCCAGGCTCCTCTGTCCATGGGATTTCCCAGGCAAGAATACTGGATGGTTGCCATTCCCTTCTCCAGGGGACCTTCCTGACCCAGGGAATGAAACCAAGTCTCCCTCACTGCAGACGGATTCTTTACAGCCTGAGCCACCAAGGGTAAGTGGGGACACTAAAGGCTCTGGGGCTCTTACGAGCTTCCCTATATATCTTTGGAGGTGCCATGAAGAAAATACTGTTTTAGAAAATTATGAAGTGTCTGGGGGAGAGACGGATTGGGAGTCTGTGATGAGCAGACGCAAACTAGTATACAGAGGATGGATGGACAACAAGGCCCTACAGAATGTGCCTGCGTGCTGAGTCACACAGTTGTGTCCCACTCTTTCTGACCCCATGGACTGTGGCCCGCCAGGCCCCTCTGTCCATGGGATTCTCCAGGCAAGAACACTGGAGTGGGCTGCCATGCCCTCCTCCAGGGGATCTTTCTGACCCAGGAATCAAACCCTCATCTCTATGTTTCCTGCTTTGGCAGGCAGGTTCTTTACCATTAATGCTACCTAGCTCAGGGCCACTATCCTGTGATTAACCCATAATGAAAAAGAATATATATATATGTATATGTGTGTGTGTGTGTGTGTGTGTGTGTGTGTGTGTGTGTGTGTGTGTGTGTCTGTATATGAAATGAATCATTCTGCTGTGCAGCAGAAATTAACACAAAATTGTAAAACAACTATACTTCAATTAAATTAAAAAATTTGTATATAAAACCATAAGATACATATTTCACCATGAGATCAGAAACAAGAGTCCAGGAGCTAACTTGACGTGCAGGGAGGCACGTCCCCTGCCTTCTGCCTTCTGCTCACTGCACACGTGTGACAGGAAAGGAAGAAAGGAGCCCACTAGCTGAACATCACACCCTCCTGGTCTTGCAATGGTTTGAGGATGGCATGCCCCTACTTATAATCTGCCAGTAACCAATTAGGCCAAAGGGTTTCCCCAGTGGCTCAGCAGTAAAAGAATCCAACTGCCTATATGGGTTTGATCCCTGGGTAGGGAAGATCCCCTGAAAAGGGCATAGTAACCCGCTTGCCTGGCAAATCTCATGGACAGAGGAGCTTGGCAGGCTGCAGACCATGAGGTCTCAAAAGAGTCCAACCTGAGTGATTAAACAACAACAACAACAATTAAGCTTAAAGGACCTGGCCTGGCACTGAAGGCCTTCATAATCTGATTAACTTCCTGCTCAAAAACCCCTTATCAGAAACCCTTTGATATGTTCCTTTCTTCTGCTCCCCTCACCCCAGGCCTTTGTACCTTCCCCCAAGATCTCCCGGCTGTGCCAACGGATCACCACCTAGGAGGCCTGCTCTGGCCCCACAGAAAGTTCAGTGCCCCTGCCAGCAGCTTGGAGGGTGACTGGGACCAGGAGAACGGCTTCTCCAAGGAGGCCTGGTGTCCACAGCAGGCTGAGGCCCGCCTTGGCTACGGTCAGGGAGCTGGAAAACGACCTTGGTGTCGTCGGCGGGCACACATCAGAGGCAGGCGTCTTCCCAGCTTGCCGCTTCCTTGAAGCAGGTTCACAAGTCTGACCCTGGCCGACCAGGGGACTGTGGCGCCCGGCCAACCGTTTCCTCCTTTGGAAAAGTCATCGATCTCTAACCCAATGCACAGTGTTCTGCCTCCTTTGGCCTTGACTTTTCATCACCTCTACGGTGATGTGGGCCTATATTTACCCCACTCTGGAGAAAAGTTTCCAGAAGTAAAGGGATTCGGATTCTCCTTCAGCTCTATAACAAAACTTTGCTCTTATTGGTTACACTGGATTTAAAGTAAGAAGATGTGAGATTTTGAACCTAAAAATGGAACTTCTTTGCTGGGAGACCAAGTAAATCCCTTGGTCAAATTCTCCATTTGTAGCCCAGCTGGGTTAGACTAAATGCATTTCTCACTCTGGGTTCCCCATGAGAATCATCTGGGGATCTTTCAAAACAATACTGATGCCAGGGCCTAAACCCAGGGTAAAGAAGTCACACTTTAGGGGTTTGCTTGAGGCATCTAAAACTCCTTAGATAATTCTAATGTGCAGCCAGAATTTAAATTCTGTTCAGGGAAGATTTATGCTATACAGAATGAAGAACTCAGCAGGGACAAAGTTAAGGTGTAAGGACAGCGGTATGGTGCCCCTGGACACAGATGGCCAGGCCCTCCAGCCATCGGCCTGCTGCTAGGAAAACCACAGACTGCATTTAAACCGAACCTTATTATAAATGTTTACACAGGTAGGGTCAAGTTCTCCCTAAGCAATCTTTGTATGTGACTCAAGAAATCATTTTAGGATGAAGCAGGGATCATGAACATGACGGCCTCCAGGCACTTGTTTGCTATTGTACGAATTCCTTCCAGGAAGATCATTTTCAGATTAATTTTTAAGTGCAGATTTCACAAGTTCCTATCATTTAAAGGGTGGAAATCCTCTGCCAATCATGGAGGGGACAATAGGCCTAAAGGAAGGTCTGTTTGAAAAGTCTGAGGAGCAGGCTTCCTGAGAAAGCTGAATTTCTCAAGTGTTTTGACCCCCATAAGGGAAAATGAATAGTGAGTTCACGGAGACGAACGTGAGAAAGCATATCTCCCTTTAGAGAAACTAGCAAAGAAGTTAACAAGATACACAGTTCCTTAGATCAGAGGTAACAGTTGTAGATAAACTCTTCCTTCAGAAAAAGCCACATAGTTAAGTAGACAAAATACAAAAAAAAAAAAAAAAAAGGTAAGTTTTAAGTCAGTATGTCCCAGCAATGTAATTTCTGTTTCTAGTCTTCGTGAAATTTTCTTTTTTCTATTTAAGCAAACATATATTGAGTAAATATTTCTATTTAAACAAACATATATTGAGTACCATCTATATGACAGATCCAAAAAGGACCATTTCTAAAATGTTCAAAATGTATTTTCCTTATTACATTTGCCTTAACAGGAGTCAGTATGTAAAATGACACATTTTAAAGGATTATATAAAAGGCATTATTCCAGAGGATTTACTACAAGTCCCTTTACAAAAGAAAGCGTATAAAGGTAACACTGAAATGTATTATAGTTGGGAGAGTCTCTCCAATTATGATAAAAATTCATGAACCCAGTCATTATGTAAAGAAGCTCATCTGTTCTAGGAAACATCCCCTGAGGAGGAAGGATCAGACTCACCTGGGATCCTGGTGTGGGAAATCACCCTGCTGGGCCTGCTGGGAGAGAAAGTGGTCTGTGGGACAGATGGGGCTGCTTTTATGCATTCCCTTAATTGAAATATAGTTAAACAACAGCACAGCCCAACTTCTCTTTTTATGAACTCTCTGAACTATCCTTGTGTGCTGGCAGCCTGGATGAGGCTTTTGCCAACAAGGCCATTTCTTCCCAAATCCTTTCAAGATGTCATAATCACAAGTGTAGGTCTTCACAGCTCCTCCAGGTGTAATTGCTTTACTATCAAAGCAATGTGACCAAATATTAGATGTCTAATGTTACTCATATTCTGTCAGCCCAAACAACTCTGTTTTTCCCTCCATCTTTTCCAGACATCTGTCTTTAAGAAGATCTTCGAAGGGATCCCAGAAGTCATTGATCTCTGGGCCTTCCCACATAAAGACCCTCGCTCAAAGGGCAAACCTATAGGAACAGGGCAAATGGCCACAGGCTCTTCTAAATGGCAACATCTGTCTCGGGACGATGGTGACATAACCCTCCGAAAGTAGACCACATGGTGTTAAAAGAGAAACTGTCCCCACAAGAAAAGGGGAAAGAGAAAATGACTCACAACCCAGTCTGAACTCCAGTAAGACTGGTGGACAAAACCCGCAGAAAAATGTCTGGCAGGAGGCTGCGCCAGTCCTGAAGCCGGCTTCTCGGGTTTAAGGCAAAAACACGAGGCCTCTGACACCAGCCCTCCCATTTGCTTTCCTACAACTCAGTTATAGAGACAGAAAAACAAGATGGGACCAGGGTTCTGATCTTATATTTAATTAGAAATGAAGCAGCGAGGGAATACAACGACTGAAAATGATGAAAAACAAACGGTACTTGACGATGCCTCTGGGGTTTCATCTTTCTAGGTCTCCATTTGCGTGTCTGTGAAATGGGATAAGCAGGCCCGTCTCGGAGGGTTGTCTCCAAGGTTCCATGTGATGGGCAAAGGAGAGTGTTTTACAGATAACGAAGTATTCTGTGAACATACAGGATGATTAAAACACTGTTATAATCAGACATGCTCAATGTGTTTTCTTCAGTTTGCTGACTAGATCTTTTCCCTGGTCTTCTCTCCCCAGTTCCTCTCAATGGTAGCGCGTGTACACACGTCCTCAGTCCTATCCGACTCTCTGTGACCCTACGGGCTGTCGTCCGCCCGTAGCTCCTCTGTCCATGGAATTATCCCGGCAAGAATACTGGAGTGGGCTGCCACTTCCTTCAAGTTATTCAAATCACTTCTCTTTTCTGCTCCCTGGCACTAGTTTTCCATCTGCCTGGACAAGTAAGCAAAGGACTATTCTTGCAACATTTGCTGTGCTTTAAACTTTCATTTAACAGCTATTTTAACAATGAAAGACACTGTATATGTTCCCAAGAGATATGCACACAGAGGGCGGTGGGCAGAAGCATTCACTGAAATCAGGCCTTTCCCCTACAGCCCTGCTCGCTGCTGATAAAAGGCAAAGAAGCCCATAGTGTCCTGAGGTTCGTGTGACTGCTGTCAATCAGCACAGTCCTCGGTTCCCCATGGCCTCATGCTTCCCCTACAGCTTCAAGACACTGCAGCTGAGAGAGCACGCAGACCACAGCTTCCATGGGCTGCCTGTGTAACCTGGAAATGATTTACGAAAAGTGACTCGGGACCAGTTCGATTTTGCCAAGAATTTTCAGGGGCTTCCTCCAAAACCTTTCAGGAATATAAATTATTTTAGAGTACAGGTCATCAGCAAAACAGTCCATTGTATCAGAGGTCAGGAATTGTTTGAGGCTTCCTCTTCCAGAACTTAAAACAAGATGCATAAATAAAGACATACAGAGAAGAACAAAACTGCTTTGACTGGCAGAATGTGAGTGACACAGACAACTAACATTTAGTCCACTGTTTTTACATAAAAGAAGGGATCCCTTGAGAAGCAAAGCCAATAGGCTTAGAGCAGAGGGGCTTCAAGGTTCAAGTTCATTGGAGCTCTAACACGCATTCAAGAAGTAACCACTGAACTGTTGGGAAACCAGACTCCGTCCTGGGCCCCGAAGACATGAGAGACCTATAATTCAAAAACTGGTAATGGGACACACTCTTATTTTGACAAACTGCTTTGCAAAGTGTTGAATAAACAGAAGTCCCCACATTTTGGAATATTCATGTTTTCAACAGTTTTGAAAGCTCACCAATAGCACATCAGATTGAAAGCATTCTCTGTCTAGTAAGTGTCACAGAAATATTAAGACACAAATTCCTTATTTCACCTCCTTTCCCCCATCAATAGAGCAGGCGGGGCTAGCTTGCTAGTCCATGTCCATGTTATTTTATGAAGTCTACTCCACAGTGTCCACAGCGGAGGGCTGAGGGGTGATGACTCAGCTGGAAAGGAGGGGAGATGTGTCTGGAAGCCGTGCTGGCCCAGGAGGCACCCCAGCAATGGAGTGCTGACACAGGGCTATGGAGACCATGGTGATGGCAGGGCTGAGGCCTTCCAGGCCTTCTCTGGAGACCCATCCCTATTAAGTGCCACCTAAGGCAGCCTTTCTCCCTGTCTCCTACCTGTAAGCTATTTCCACGGGACTTTTCCAAATGTGCCAACAGGAGTCCCTTGCAGACAGGATGTTTTCCATCAGGCAGGTAGGATGATATCTTCAGCAGCTCTCCACTAGCCCACTACCCCAGCATTCAACAGCCCCTTCTCCAGCCATCCCAACACAGGAAATAAGCTATGAGTCAGAAAATGAAAGGCAGAACTGGCAAAAAAAAAAAAAAAAAAACGGTCCTAAGTCGTCAGATGGTATGATTGACTTTGACTTTTTCTGGCCTCTGCAGTCGTAGCACATTGGGCCCTCGACAAAAGATGTGCACAAGAAGATAACTGAATCAAAGGCGGCTGTGATGGGGTGGAAAAACAGCAGGCCTCCCACCCACAGAGTGCAGCTCCCCCAAATTCAGAGACTACAGGCTGAACACAGAGGAAACCTCCACCGTAAAGAGCCACTTACACAAATCAGGATGCGCAATTTCCAACAAGCCCTGGCTCTCTCACATACCCCCACAGGTGGCTATAAATAACGAGCCCCGGACGAGCACCTGGGGGAGCAGAAAACAAAATCTGGTCAACCCCATCCCCTGCCATGCTGGATTTATAAGCAGCATCCCTGGCCTTTAAAAGCAATGAATTTCAAACCCAACGATCTTTTCAGTGACAACGCATGCTGAGCACCAGGGAAAAATCAGACAGATGGCTCTCCCTCAAAGGGTTTTCCTTCTAGGATGAGATTTAAAACACACACATCTAGTCACAGGGAGCTTCCCTCCAGGGCTGCCCAAGAGGAAGCCAGGCCTGACAGAGAGACTGTGAAGGGAAAACAGGACACATCTGACCGCAGATGCGACAGGAGAAGCGGGGTTTGGCCAGGCATTGTTTCAAAGGAACAGAGGTATAGTTGGGTATGAGGAGAGGATGGGAAAACTGCGGAGCAGAACAGTCGCAGGTTAGAGAAGCTGAGTGAAACCAGGGCCTAACTAAGGCTGCAAGAGGGCAGAATGGGGCTGAGGGAGCAGCTGGTCCCATCCAGGCCCACGGTCATCCAACTGAGGCTGGGTCCTCTCTGTGAGTCCTAGACCAGGGATGCACCCAGACCTCAGGAAGGAAGCGAGGGCCTTGCAGTCACCTCGGGTCCATGGAGAGGATCCAAGGAAGGCTTTCCAGCAGCTCACCTGTCAACAAGACAGTTGTGGGGCAGAGTTAACTGATGGGATACATACTGTGTGCTGGAGAGACGAGGGGTGTCCACGGGCTGAGACCAACGAGGGGAGCCTTACAGATGACAAAACAGGAGCTCAGTCTTGCACTGTGGTAGCATGATTTAAAAGCAAAAATGCATTTCTTGTAACTAGGTGATTGTTGAACATAGTGTCTGGTTAATTCATTAAGAGAGTCAGAGGCTTCTCAGGTGGCACTAGTGGTAAAGAACCCGCCTGTCGATGCGGGAGCCCTGGGTCAGGAAGATCCTCTGGAGTAGGAAGTGGCAACCCACTGCAGTATTCTTGCCTAGGATGGACAGATGGGCCTGGCGGGCTACAATCCATGGGGCCACAAAGAGCTGGATGTGACTGAGTGTGAGAACACACACACTATACGGGACTCTATTTGAAAGTTAAAGAGCCTCTTGATGAAAGTGAAAGAGGAGAGTGAAAAAGTTGGCTTAAAGCTCAACATTCAGAAAACGAAGATCATGGCATCTGGTCCCATCACTTCATGGCAAATAGATGGGGAAACAGTGGAAATAGTGTCAGACTTTATTTTGGGGGCTCCACAACACTGCAGACGGTGATTGCAGCAATGAAATTAAAAGACGCTTACTCCTTGGAAGGAATGTTATGACCAACCTAGACAGCATACTGAAAGGAGAGACATGACTTTGCCAACAAAGGTCCATCTAGTCAAGGCTATGGTTTTTCCAGTGGTCATGTATGGATGTGAGAGTTGGACTGTGAAGAATGAGCGCCAAAGAATTGATGCTTTTGAACTGTGGTGTTGGAGAAGACTCTTGAGAGTCCCTTGGACTTCAAGGAGATCCAACCAGTCCATTCTGAAGGAGATCAGCCCTGGGATTTCTTTGGAAGGAATGATGCTGAAGCTGAAACTCCAATACTGTGGCCACCTCATGCGAAGAGTTGACTCATTGGAAAAGACTCTGATGCTGGGAGGAATTGGGAGCAGGAGGAGAAGGGGACAACAGAGGATGAGATGGCTGGATGGCATCACTGACTCGATGGACGTGAGTCTGGGTGAACTCCGGGAGTTGGTGATGGACAGGGAGGCCTGGCTTGCTGTGATTCATGGGGTCACAAAGAGTCGGACACAACTGGGCAACTGAACTGGACTGAACTGATAAATAAGTTGAGATCTGATGGGAAAGAAGCAACATGAGACAAGGCTGAATGGAAAGTTTTTCCGTGTTTTGTTTGTTTTTGCCAAGTAAGATATCAAAAGAAAAAAATCAGAAAAGAAAACTTATTTGGAAAAATCAAAAAGTTGTTATGAGAATGAGTTGTTTCAACTGACAGGGAGCCACAACTATTGGAAGATAAGAGCAGCTGAGGTGCAAACATTGCCTTTTGTTGAGTAAAATACAGAAGCTCATCAATGAAGAAGCCAGTCATAGGGCTCTCCGAACAGTCTAAAATTAATGTTGATGGATTCATGAAAAATGGAATCCTCCCTGAGCATTGACCAAAAACATTTCTCAAGACAATAGATTTCTTTTTCCATATTGAAAAGTAGAACCACTTCCTGAAAAACCTGACATTAATTCATTAATTTGTTGGAAACATACTTTATATACAAGGGAGTGCAATGTATTTTAAGACACGCCAGCGTATAATAGCTCCTGACTTAATTACGGCCTACAAATGTCAAGGTGTTCTGTGATTAAATACCTAAAGAGTAAGCATGCTGAATGCTGAGTATGGCAGAGAAAAGGATCCCTAGGAGCTACACTTGGTGGTCTTGGGACAGTCAGTGGAGGAAACAGGCATGAAGGATGCTCTGGGTAAAGTGAAAGTGAAAGTTGCCCAGTCGTGTCCGACTCTTCGTGACCCCATGGACTTCTCCATGGAATTCTCCAGGCCAGAATACTGGAGTGGGTAGCCGTTACCTTCTCCAGGGGATCTTCGCAACCCAGGGATAAAACCCAGGTCTCCTGCGTTGCAGGCGGATTCCTTACTAGCTGAGCCACCAGGGAAGCCCAAGAGACATGCGTTAAAACCTCAATTAACTGACTCGCTTTCAGCAATTTTCTTTTCTGCCAGCCTTAGAGCATTACTTGCCACTAAGTCGCTTCAGTCGTGTCCGACTCTGTGCGACCCCATAGACGGCAGCCCACCAGGCTCCCCGGTCCCTGGGATTCTCCAGGCAAGAACACTGGAGTGGGCTGCCATTTCCTTCTCCAATGCGTGAAAGTGAAGTCACTTCAGTCGTGCCCGACGCTTGGCGACCCCATGGACTGCAGCCCACCAGGCTCCTCCGTCCATGGGATTTTCTAGGCAAGAGTACTGGAGTGAGGTGCCATTGCCTTCTCCGAGAGCATTACTTACCCTCAGTTAAAACGGGCTCTGTAGCTGAGGATGAGTCAAAGTACCCTCATAAAACGGGCAGCTACCCTTCCTTGAATTCTTCCTTCTTTTCCTCAGTGATAGAAAAAAAGTCTGATCTGACATACTGAAATCTCTGCAGATCACTTGATATTCCTGTGGAAAGGTTTCCACAATATTGCAACAGTGCTTCTCACACTTTAATGTACACATACATGAATCACCCGGAGATCTCGTTAAAATGCAGAATCAGATTTGAGGCAGTAGATCTGGGTAAGGGTCCAACATTCTGCATTTCCCATAAACGCTCAGTGATGCAGATTCTGCTGGCAGCCGGACCGCCCTTTGGGGAGCAAAGTACTGGAGCATCTTTCGTTGCTGTTAGCAGGGCATGATAGAAAGGCATCATTTTTGACCTCAAGAATTTGGCCTCATGGCACACTACAGGTCATGAAAGGTGGATGTGGAAAGAGAAATGAGGCTCCTGGAGAATGAGAAAGGAGAGCTAGCAGGGCTGCAGGGGGAGGGGACAGACAACAGAAGAAGGCAGCAGACGAGAAGGCTGGCTGGCCCGCTGGGCATTAGAGCAAGAAAGCAGCGATGGGAGCGGTCAGAATAGAAGCGTGCCCGGGCTGGGTGCAGAGGGCCAGAGATTATTTTAAAACAACGAACTTCAAGGGACTGCAGAACAGTGAACACAAAATGTTACTACTGGGTGTTTTGTTTTGTTTTTGCTTTTTCACATATTTGAAGGCAAATTTTATCATATGGTCTTTTTTTTTTTTTTTGCTCAATACTATGGGTTTGAGAGGCTAAAACGTAAATGTGAGCTGTGATAACAAGACAGTCATCCAAAGCAACAGTCAGAAGATGCCTCCGCTGCTGACTATACAGAAATGCAATGCAATTATGGGACTCAGAGCTATGCCCCTGCCGAAAAGAGTATCTGAAAACTGCCTGGATGAAGCAAATTCTGTCCTTTCTGAGAATGTTTGGAGAAATTTTTGAAAGGCAAGACAAGACTAGTTATATTCAGACAAGTTTCCACTTGTTTCCCTCAAAAGACAGATGCTCCTTCAGGGTTCTCTTTTCCTAGACGTAGAGAAGCATTTCCTAACTCTCTACCTTAGCAAAACTATTCACAGACCTTCTCACCAACTCAGAGGAAGGAGAGGATGCCAACACTGTAATTAACCAGAGGGAAATGGTGTTCCCACCCAAACCCAGGCCGCCTTTCTTCGGCCAGGAGGAGAAAGCAGGAGTTGCAGGAAACGTGCTCTTTGGTGAGGATGTCTGCACAGGCTGCACTAGGAGATTTCCAAAATAACCGTGGCTTGCTTCTTTTTTAATAGCATCCATTCCCAACAAACTCCAACTGGATGTCTGTGGTATTCGTCTGTTCCAATCTGGGATGACTTTCAATAGTTTTCTATTTTGATTAGTTAATGATTATGTTTTCTAAGTCAACATCGATGATTTCCTTTACTAACACCCAGCTTTTTCAGGACAGAAAAAGCTGCAAATCTTATCCAGTTCAGTTCATGTCACTATACATAGAAGAAAAATGAGACCCAGGGAGCCCACAGAAGGCAACCAGGCCCCGAGACACCTTGACAGCCAGTATGATGGGGTTTAATCTTCATCAGCGGTCTCCTAGGCAGAGACTTAATCTCAAAACCATGGGTCAAAGCAGGCTTAGATCATTCAAGATCAAGGTTCTGTGATAATTACATATTTACAACTTCTTTTCTACTTGGCATGGGGCCTCTAAACCAGCAAAATGATGAAGACGTTAGGGAAAAAAGTTTTGGTCTGGTAATGTAACAGTGCAGACTTCAGAGTGTTTATATGGGATTGGGGGTGGGGAACATTTAAAATTTATTTTCTAAGTCAACAAGCAAACCCTACCATTAGGTACAGAGTCAGGTCTTCTGGAAGCTGAAGTTTGTCAATTTTAAGGACACTCTTTAAGAAAAAGAATATAAAATTAAGAACAGAAATTTAGGTATGAAAGTGAGTATTTAGAATTTAGAGTGGCATCTTACAAATTCCAAATTTTAAGAAGCTGCAGATACCACAAATATAAAATTTAAAAGAAAACAAACTGACTGCTTGATACGCCTCTCAGATACATGCTACTACAGCTTTTGGTTGCATTGTCTTTAATCATCTCTTCCAATGGTATTTCGCAATATCTCTTTAGAGAAAATTTAAAATAACTCGATACTTCCTCTAGAATTGATGACCACAATTGGTAATTTATTCTTCTATTCCCCTTCTTTCTGGATGCACTGTGTGGCATGCGGGATCTTAGTTCCCTGACCGGACTGAACCCGCGTCCCCTGCAGCATAAGTATGGAGTCTTAACCACTGAACTTTCGGGGAAGTCCCTAGAATGTTTTAATTTATTCTTGAATAACTTGGAAGCATTTTTTTTGGCTTCATAATTAACTCATGTAATTAGTATCATATGAATGTTTTGAGATGCCTCTAAATTTGGGAAAGCCTCTCTATCAAGTTTCTTCTACAGATGAGCTGTAATTTTCAGGGCATTACAAGATGTCTTAAATATTCTTTACCTTGATGACACTTGTTAACTGTATTGCCAGGGTCCCTCCTAGAGCAAGAAGGCAGGCCTGTACCAGGGAGAAGCCTTGAGGTTAAGTTCTATCCACATCACGGTAAAACCACCTTGGCATATCATATATATCCCCCACCTACTTATACATCCTTGAATTCATCCTTGAATTTCCCCAGTCCTTCCAAATAAAGTGTCTGTTTGCTCAGAATACCTAAACTCCTTGATGGCCATGATTCAGCCAGGGCTATTTTATCTGATGTGCATATTTCATTTCCCCATCAAGGTCACAAGATAGGCCTATTGTCCGACTACCTGGTGTATGGATTAAACATTCTTTTATTTAAAGAAATTAAATGGGATAACATATGAAGAAGGCCAAGCATTAGAAAAATGTTGGCTATCACCATTATTTCTCTGAACTCCCAGAGTCTCCCAGCACCCAGGCTATAAAGGAGAAGTGGTCTGTATCAACTGAGGTGGCCTGTTCAGTACAGCATAACACTTAGGGTCTAGGCACCCAAACCACACCGCCTTGGGTTCAACCCCAGTCTAACCATTTGCTAACTGAGTGGCCTTAGTTAATTTTCCTGATCTCTAGAAGACTTACTACGAGCATTATAAAGTTTGCCTGCCTGGAGGTTAAATAGTACACATTAAGTGCTCAGTCTGGTCCAATGAGTGTAACTAAAATCATAATATTATCAGGAAACCTGTCCATAAAATCTCTCATATGATGCTTCCTCAAGACGAAACACCACTGCGGGGCTTGAGCCACTGCCACCTACTTTAGCCAAGCTGTGCAGAGTTCAGGACAACCGCCAGTCACCCACAAAGCGGCGGGGTGAACTTCCCTGCCACAGCTAATGAATCCTCCACACAATTTACAGCTTTAACAGAGAAAGTAGAAAATGTTGACATGACACACCTGACTCCCTGTTTTCCTTCAAAGACACTCGTGTTGATTCTGTGAAGCTACCAGTTCCCCAAAATGCACGGTTTTGACAAAAGTACCTTGTACAGTATCCTAAGGGCTTTTAATTTCTTTATACTGTACTGATATTCCTGTTTCCTTAAAAAGGCTTGAGAAGGCCACAGATCACTCAAATAAAATATTTACAATAGGAGAAGAAAACATCCAGATAAGCTGCACCGGGCCTCATGTTCCCAAGACCAAGAGGAAACGCAAGCAAGACACTGGGAAATCTTAAAGAAGCTGTGCAAGTGAAATCCTGCCTAGAACAAGTCAAATGAATAAAGCTTAAGTTTCCTGCAGGAAGAGACAAGCCATGAAAAACCGAATTTCCTCAAGGAGATACAATGCTATGATTACAGCCAAACTCTTAGCCTTTTCATTAATGAGCAATCTCTTTACTCCAGGGAAAATATGATACAATCCACAACAACTAATTTTGTACCTAACACCTCAGCAAAGGCATGTGGTTGTATAGATCCACCCCCGGCATCGGAACACCCAGGGCAGCGGCATACAAAGGGTGGCCCACAGATCACAGGTCAGAATACTGAAAGTTACAGATCACAGTTACCAACTGTTCAGCACAACAGGGTTGATTCTTCTGCCTCAGCTGACAAATGCACCTTGAGAACATCTTAAAAAGACCAACTTCAACTCTCAAACTCTTGACCTGCTCAGAATCCAGCCCAGGAAATGGGGAAACACCACCCCAGACCCGGCCAGCAGTCTACCTTCCTCTTTCCACTGGCTGCTCCATCTGGCACCAAGAGAGACCTTGTGACATGTAAACTCCCCAGTTTTAACGTTCACACCCCCTACATCCCATATATACACAGCTGTGCCTTCGCCACCGCTCAGGGCCACAGAACAGTGGCTCCAAAGGCCCACAGGAAGATGGGCCAAAGGTCCACACAAGCTGTACAAGCTGGTCCAGAGCCGTCTGAGCCGCATATTCTGGGTTGCCAGGCACCTGAAACTGATCTACAAAGGGGAGACTTTGAGGACTTCTCTGGTAATCCAGTGGTTAAGAATCCAACTTGCAATGCAGGGGATGCGGGTTCGATCCCTGATCAGGGAACTAAGATCCCACATGACATGGAGCAACAAAGCCCACATGCCATAACTACTGAGCCCATGGGCCACAGTTAGGGAGGCTGTGTGCTGTGATGGAAAATCCCACGTGATGCCACGAGGATCCTGCATGCAGCAACTAAGACTTGAGGCAGCCAAATAAATAAATGAGTATTTTTAAAAATAAAAATGGGAGACTTTGGACTCACAGGCCCAGGGATTTCCTCATCCCATGGACAGGGGCCTGACCAGAGAAGAATAAAAGCAGTGCCCTTTAAATCCCAGGGTAGAGGTTCCTGTTGCCTGTATACTAGACCTATATTTTAACTAAGCAGAAAAACTTGGTGAGGGGCAAATATCTTATCGGAAAAGAGCAAAAATAAATTTTAAAAAGAGCTGCATTAAGATAAAGGACAGGCAACCTTCCCCAGATAAAATCTCACCATCCCACACACTTGTCCCAAGATAAGTCCATTCTAATGATCTATAGTTTCAGCCCCGAGAACAGACCTAGGAACCCGGAAGAGGCTAAGCAGGAAATCCTAAGTTGACCACAGGCAAGGAGGCAGCTGAGTGCCAAGACTGAAAATGCTGATTATGGCAAGTAAAAGAGATCCTTTTGGGAGACAAAGAATATTAACCATTTACCAGTTTTCCAATAAGTGAGACACCAAAAATCAAGTCATCCCCCTTTGTGATCCCGGATAAATCCTTCTATTCCCGCCTGTTCCAGCAGCTGTTGGAGGTCTGTACACAGATGCTGGTCCTACACGCCTGGAATCTAGGGTTGGCAGAGCACATCTTGAGAGACAGTCGGCCCAAGTCCAACTGCTGTCAGTGGTCAAGGGACGGGTCACCCCAGGGAGTCCCACCACTCAGACACTATTATTAGGAACGGCCAAGTTTTCCTGAGCAAAGAGACTCTCCCTATCTTGATTTTCTGTAGTACGGTGACAATCAGGTGACAATCAGGAAGGAGGCAGAGCACAGGAGCAAAGCAAATCATGATCTCTGGGGCACTGAATGGATCAGTTCAGTTCAGTTCAGTCTCTCAGTCGTGTGCAACTCTTTGCGACCCCAAGAACCACAGCACCCCAGGCCTCCCTGTCCATCACCAACACCCGAAGTCCACCCAAACCCATGTCCATTGAGTCGGTGATGCCATCCAACCATCTTATCCTCTGTTGTCCCCTTCTCCTCCTGCCCTCAATCTTTCCCAGCATCAGGGTCTTTTCAAATGAGTCAGCTCTTCACATCAGGTGGCCAAAGTATTGGAGTTTCAGCTTCAACAGCAGTCCTTCCAATGAACACCCAGGACTGATCTCCTTTAGGATGGACTGTTTGGATCTCCTTGCAGTCCAAGGGACTCTCAAGAGTCTTCTCCAACACCACAGTTCAAAAGCATCAATTCTTCGGTGCTCAGCTTTCTTCACAGTCCAACTCTCACATGCATACATGACTCTTGGAAAACCATAGCCTTGACTAGACAGACCTTTGTTGGCAAAGTAATGTCTCTGCTTTTGAATATGCTGTCTAGGTTGGTCATAACTTTCCTTCCAAGGAGTAAGCGTCTTTTAATTTCATGGCTGCAATCACCATCTTCAGTGATTTTGCAGCCCCCCAAAATAAAGTCAGCCACTGTTTCCACTGTTTCCCCATCTACTGAATGGATATTAGATGCTAAATTCCCTTTCCTATGATATCTCTTGACTCACTCCATAACTTCCAGTCTCCACACACGTACACACAGATACACTGAGAAGGGCCAAGCAGAACACAAGGAAGACGAGGTTAGAAAACACACACACACACAGAGGCTAACTTCAAGTGGCCTTATACAGACGCCTACCTTCCCCATTTATAAAATAAAGATAATGAAACTTATCTTCTCCATTTTTCTGAGGATTAAATTAGATAGTAATGTCAGGCCACTGGCTCAGAGCAGCTTCTCAAATGTTACTTCTCCTTTCTCCTTACTTGTTCTTGAGATGAACCAGTGTGCTTGCTTGGCTTCCCAAACCCCATAACATGCCAGGCAAGAAGGACCATCATCGTTATCCCTCCCTGGTCAGAAGCCACAAGCGCACAGAGAGCAAAATATTACAAGGGAAAAAGGAGTGTGAGACACACAGTGAGCATTCCTGCTGCTAATGCCTATCTGTTAAATCACTTCTACTGAAAATCATGAGTTATTCTGGAATGCTGTACCCAAGGCCCCAAAGGGCAGGAGCCAACAAGGTGACAGAGTTATGTTTTTCTGTGGAAATTGGCTAAATAATGCCATGCTGCAGCCAGGAAGGACATTTCCTCCACACCCTATTTTAAACCGTTTTGGTGGTTTGCATCAGACCTAAATAATAGCGACACTGCTCTTCTGCAGACAGCAGCTGTCCCAGGGCCACACTTCCCTTAGACAGACTCTGCTTCACTGCTTAAAAACCCAGAGGACCCTGATGAAAAAGAAACTTCACAGCTAAATTTAGATTTCTGCACCCTCATTTTTAATGAAAGTCTCCTTTCGACAATTTTCTAGGAAAAAAAAAAAAAAAGGAGGGGGACATGGATTTGTATTTCCAGTATTCACTGGAAACTATCTTTGGGAGAAAGTTTGAAACAGTTTTGCAATGGCTTTGAATGCCCTACACAAATTCAACCGTACAGCTAAAGAGGCTGGATAAAAACTCGCAGCTTTCCTCCATGTTTGTCAGAAGTTAAAAGCAGCTTTTCCAATAGATCATCAGAATAAAGGACCAATGACACAGTATAAAACAGCAAAATTGCCTATTGAGATCAGAGCCAAACTAGTCTCACTAAAAGTAAAGATTTGGCCATTCAGACCAAACACCCAATAAGCAGTGATCGCCCGGGTGTGAACATGCTGGCCTGGGCTGCCCTGCCTCCCGGAGGATGAAGTGGAGGCTCAGTGCAGCGTCTTCTGGGGGCTAAGTAGTGCGCCAGGTGCTGCTGGAGACCTGCGGACAGGAAAACAAGGAAGATAAAGCCACTGCCTTTGAGAGAGCCCCATAGAGAATCCTGCCTTAACAGCGAGGCCTGCCCCCTGGAGGGAAGATTTCGCTCCACCCAGGGCACTTTCTGAAAGCAGGTCTGCTTAAGATGACCCTTGAGGTAAGTCTTGAAAGATGACTGTAAATTATCCAAGGCAGCAGGAGTTCCAGGGAGCAGCTTGAACAAAAGTGGGGTGACCCAACTGAGGGCCTGGAACAAGGCGGGCATAGAAAAGCATGGATCAGTGCAAAACCTACGTTCAGAGGGACAGCGGAGGGCATGGAAGGAAACACTCAGCACTCAACAAGGTGGGCTTCTACCAAGCGGTCCAGGGCCCACAGTGCTTCCCAGCACCCAGGGCTAGAATACGCATCCTTCCCCTGGGTCTCAACACACTCCTATATCTCAGGCTCAACAGAGGAAAGACCAGGCCTGTCTTATTCACTCAAGATGCTGTTTCCAGAGCTGAGCCACCTGCCTGGCACCAAATGACATTATAAGTACTGTTAAGAAGGAAGAAAGGGTAATGAACGTTCTCTCTGCAGCAGCACCAATGATGTGTCATTCTTACTGGAAAAATAGGGTTTAAAAAATTTTTTACGTTGTGTTGATAATGGAAATGGAGACCGTGTAGCAGGCATGCTGGTTCTACAGACAGCAGTGTTTCAAGGTGGGCTGCTACCCTGAAAAAAAGACCAGGAATCCAAAACATGATGAGTATCTTATAAAAACCGCAACTGCTTAAAAATAAGGTGTCATTAACGCAAGTGGCCTAGAGGTAAGAAACGTGCTTTCTGGGGACAAAAGCAAGTAGATCAAATTCTAGGCCTAGTGGTTTCCAGAACCCTGACAAAATCAGCAGTGATTTGGGAAAAGAAATTTATCTGTACTGACATTTTCATCAACACTGAGTCCTCAACAAGGATATCCTGTTAGGTATTTGAAAAGTAAAAGTTATATTTTTCAGATCTGAAGCGTTCTCAGACATTTAAAGTTCTCTCCCAAAAGCAATTACTTAATTTGAGGCATTTCGAATAAGTGAGTCTACTAAGTCAAAAACAAACCTCAGATGCCTTTAAGCATATAGCTTAGTGAAGTTTGCCCGTGCACTGAAATCCTCGGCTCACCTGTCAACATCCTAAACAGAAGATGGAATTTTTTTAAGTAACCGAAAAGAAGGCTATAAAAAAATCTTATTTCTTCCTTTACTATGCATTAAGATATTTTGAAAAATGTCATGGCAGGTTACTAATTACGTTAGAAAAATCCTGAAACCACTGACTTCCATGGAAAATTAAATACAAGTGGAATTAGGTTTCCTATCTTGATTACAGCTACCTTTGACCTTTAACTATCTTCAAAATGTAACTTCAAATGAATACCAATTACAAGGCTTAAATCATTCTGTGGCTTTAATTCCATAAAAATATGAAATCTGTGGGTTTTGTAATGCTGTTTAAAAGCCCAAATAAAAAGCAAGTTGGCTTTTAAGCTAATTGTTTAAAAGTGTGTATATAGATGAACTGAGACTGACTCACGAACTACTGAGTCTGGAATTTGCAAATCATAAATCTGATCCTTGTAAACAAACCTGAGCAGAATCAGGGCCCACTAATTTCCTTCTTTCATAAACTGAAACAAAAGTTTTAATGATATCTAATGTAAACTGAGGGTGCCATTTAAAATATTAGCAAAATATAACTTGGTTTTTTAAGAGTCTGGGGTATAATCAGAGAGTCAAACATTCTGGTACTGCAGTGTAAGAAAGCATCCAAGAATAAAACAGTGGACTGTTAGTAAACTGTAGAACTCAAATTTGTGTTAGGATCTTTTTGTTTACAATATTGCTTCTTCCTCATTGTATTAAAAACTCCCATCTCCATGCCACCTTCAACATAAAATATAATTCTTAAAAGTTGTCAGTCCACTTCAAGTACTATGGAATGTCCTGTGTAGAAACTCCTCCACATTTCTTCCAGACAAATCCAAAAGTGGTCTGCCTCTGGCGCTTGGTAAACAGAATGTGTCCTCTACATTTCATCCCTGATCTACGCGGGGCATCTCCAAGTCATCAAAAGCAAGCAGAGAGACATAAGATGATAAAGATGAAGGGAACTAAAATGATCCAGACCTAACCACGTCCTTTCGCAGATGAGGAGACTGAGGCCCACGAAGGTCCAAAGACTCTGGGTCTGTTACCAGATCCGAGATGCATATACTCAGTTCTGTAGCTAAGAGTTGCAAAATTTCTAACTGTGGAGGTCTCAGGGGTTGGATACTTTTCATAACAAATCCTTAAGAGCGCAATTTCTGCATTTTCCTCTCCTCAAAACCCTCTAGACATCAAGATCAGGTGGGCAGGGGGATTTAAGATTTTAACCCCTCTGTTTCCACCAAACCACTGCAGAGAGCCTTCAAGCCCGGAAGGCAGGGCTGTTCAGCTCCGGGCAACATCTCAGGAACCCAGCACCTAGCAGGCATTCAGTAAACACTCCGCCTTCCACCTGACAAGCACCCCCCCCCACCCCGGCCTCATCCATGCCTACCCCAAGTGGAACCAGACAACTTTCCTTGGGCAATCGCTCTCTTCCTCGAAACTTTGCTAAAGTTACTCCGGGCCAAGAGGCCGGTCCGGGGGCATGTGACCCTGGGAAGGAGCAGAGAATGGGGGACCCTGCCCTTTCGAGGCGCTGGGCCTCCCCAGGCCCGGACCAGGTGTGCCCGCCGCTCACCCCGAGGCCCGCCGCGTCCTGCCTCAGCCGATCACCAACTTCTCAAACTTCCCTTTCCGGGGGTGGGGGCGGCCCGGGACGCAGCGCCCTTCCTGCCCGCACAAAGGGGACCGGGCGCCCTGCGCGCCCCCCGCCGAAGCCACTTTCCTGGCCTTTGGAAAGAAAAGCCCACCCGTCCCAGCACAAGGCACCGGGGCTCGGGGACCCAGGCCACGTCCCGGCCTCGGCCCGCCTCCCAGGCCGACTGTCAAGCGCAGCCCGGCGGGGACCCGGGGACCCCGGCGCCAAGTCCAGGCGAGGAGCCACTCACCCGACTTGGGAACGTGCGGCGGGATCGTGCTGGCGATGCGCGTCCACAGGACGACGTGCAGCGGCCACAGGCCCCCGAGCAGCCCCCCGGCCCATGGCAGCCCCCGCCGCTCCTCATAGACCGGCCCGAGCGCGCACGCCGCGCCTCCGCGCCCTCCGGACCCGCGCGGGCGCCCAGCGGCGGTGCGGCCAGATGTGGCGCCGCGGGCCGCGGGGGAGGGTGGCGGCGGGCGAGGCGCGGGGGCCCCGGCGGCCGAGGGGAGCGGAGCTGGAGGCCGGCCCGGCCGGCGGCTGCGCGCGCGGAGTGTCGTCGGGCCCGGCGTGCGAGTGACTCACGACTTCGCCCGGGCGCCGCGGGGGAAACAGGAAACTCCTCGCCAACAGCTGGGCAGGACCTCTCGCCGCCCGGAGCCTGCTCGCCCGCTCGGCTCCGGCCCCTCGCCCTCTCTCGCAGCTGCCAATCACGGCCCCGGGACCGGCCCCTCCCGGGCTTTGGCGAACTTTCAGCGGCCCCTCGCTGCCCTCCACGTCCCCCGCTCCGAGGACTGCTGAGCAAGAAGTGCACAAGTTCCAGAAAGTCACTGAACGCAGGGTGTATGCGCACTCCCCGGAGCACCCCCAACAAGCATCCTCCCACTTCCCTACAACCCTCTTCGGGCTGCTCCTAAGTGCCTCAGAGCGGGGTTTTCAAACTTCAAGTGGCTACCCAAGAGTAGATGCTAAAATCCGAGTTGTTCGCACAAGTTGATTTTTCCCCCAAGAAAGTAGTATTTCCTCATTAGACTTTTGCTTCAGTTAATTGTGTTTGCCTTCATCGTCACATTGTAAAATGTTTATCTTAACTGCAGGTGGAAAACTTCAGTGTACCCACGGACCCCCTGAAAATCGTGTTAAAAGGCGGCTTCTGCTTCACCATGTCTTAAGAGGCAGCATTTCACGAGCTCTTGGGTGATGCCTCCCAGTTGGAATCGACTCTCTGGAAGTGACTCAGTGAGCAATTACTAATACAACCCATCACAGAGTGATAACTGTAACGGGAATGTTATCTTCAGAATGTATCGGGTAGGGCAGAAAGTGTGAGAGTAAAAGTGGCCTGGGCTCAGCCAAGTGCCAGGGCGGGGGGGGGGGGTGGGGGGTGGGGGTTTGCTTCCAGCACTGTCTGTGATAGGACAGGACCCTGAGCCCCTCCCTGCAAAAGGGGACTTGGGTGAGAGCAGAACAGGATGAACTTCCAACTCCCCCATCTTGGTAAGGTGGCCAGGTTTGCCCCAAAACAATCCTGGTGTATATTGGCTTCAAAGTTGAATTATTAGCAGGCCCCCCTTCTCTTTCCCATGTGTCCTGGTTAGATATGCTCACCCTACTTCTAGCCCTGAAAGATTTAGACTCAGTACAGCCCTGTGGTCAGGAGATCTTCCAGCAGGTTGCACAATAAAACTTTTTTATCTGAGAGAAAGTTTGTTTGATGAGGCAGGTGGCCAGCCTTACTGGGAATAAAGTCAACTAGCTCTCCCTGGAAACCCAACCCTGCCATCTTCCCTGTCAATCTCAAGAGTTCTTTTGCGTGATCCTGGAATAAACTTAAGTCTGGTCACCACTGCTCTACCCAGCATGGAAGCTGCCTCTGCATGCATCGTTTAGGAAAAGACTACTTCCCAGCTCTAGAATTTAGGATGCAGGAAGTGGGATGAAATCAGCAGGGCCGGGCATCTTCCTTCCCACCAATGGCCTTGCCAAAGCCACTTGAGTAATGGAGGAAAGTTGAGTTCAAAATCCGTTTCTCCTGTTTCCTCCGCAGTTGCCACCCAGGCCACCACTATCCCTTGAATAGGAGTTACCCATCCATGCATCCCCAGTCAGGGCCATTCTGGGCCTTTTCACTCCATTTCTCAAATTAGAGTGGAAGTCAGTTTTCCAAAAGGCAAATCTGATTGTGCCAACCCTTCTATTAAAGTCATTTGAAGACCTCCCGCAGCTGTTGAGCTAGAGGATAGGAACAAGCTCCTTTAAAGTATCCTGGAGCCCCTTCCTCTCTTGTGACCGTCCCCGGTTTCTCCTCTTCCACCGAGAGCATCTCTGAATTCCTAGAACTTGCCCAGGGTGTGTTCCTCCCTCTCCACCAGAGGGATGTGCACTCCCCTTCTTCTGCTTCCTGTCCTCCCTTCCACCCAGCCTGCTCCTGGTCTTCCTGGGTGGACCCTGACTTCCTTGATGAGCAAGTTTTCCCTGCCCTCCCTTTTATTATGGATTCCCTTGGCACCATAGGCCTTTCCTTTTTAGCACTTACTACACCTGCAGTTTTATAATAATTGTGTCCTTTTTTTCCTTTCCATTCTCCCAGTTCATGTCCAAATTTCTCGAGGACAGGGATTATATATCTTTTCCTCCACTCACTATTGTGTACTCAGGACCTAGCACAGAATAGGTGTTTAAGAGACATTTGTCATGTGAATAAATGAATGATGTAATCAAGATTCAGAAGAAAACTGTACTTAATCATTCTATTTAATCACTTGGGACAAGGCATTCTATTACCTAACAAACTGAGATATAAACAAGCTAGATTTTAGCTGAGGATGACGTCATACTATTTCCTTTTCTTACAAATAGAGAAGTATGTGATTTTGTTTTTTTCTTTTTTTCTAAACTCACCCAAGTTCCTCTGGCCAGTATACTTACACTCACTTCCTTACTCCCAGAAACACAGTGAGGCAAATAAATGCCCAATCAATTCCAAAGGCCTTCTTTTCTATATTTATTGCATGCAATGAACAGATATTCTACATTCTTAGAGGCCAAGTTTAAGGTATTTGATTCCAGGATGGAATATTTAACTGGTGATCTCTGTCATTGTACATGATTACTACTGATTTTAATTTTGTTTGCCTTTAACATTTCTGATATCATCCTCAATCCCCTGTGAAATTGAGAGTCTGAATTCAGCATTGCCAAGTGCAGACTCATCTTTCAGAAACCACTGAGGTGAAATCAGAGTCATGTAAACTCGCGTATACTGCGATTTGACAGTCTTACAAATCTGTCAATGTGACCTTCCTTTGGGGATTCTCACTGTAAGAACAGTCTGATACCCTTAAGCCATGGTCCTCACACATAGTTGCATATTTAACTCAATGTCATCTACTGTGCATTCACACAAGCAGTTAAGATCCAGTTGCAAAAACTAGGCCTTTTACAGATGGAAACAAAAACTAAAAGTATGACTCCTGGCTTGAGAAACAAGGAGGGGGAGTTTTCTCTGGTTGTCTAGTGGCTAAGACTCTGAGCTCTCAATACCGGGGACCCAGGTTCAACCCCTGGTCAGGAAGCTAGATCGCACATGCAGCAACGAAGACCAGCACAGCCAAGTAAACAAACAAATAAGTAGAACGCTGGTGCAACTATGTTACAAAGGAAAACGAGGGGGACATTCTTACCTTCTGATCAAACTGAAAAACAGTAAAAACCAACTTGAACAAAAGTTACACAGCTTGCTTATCTTCATTTTTCCAGCTTGACAAACTCTGAACATACACATAGAAAACAACTGGACTGGATCAAAATGTGGTTACTGCGAGTCTTGCATCTCCCAGCTGTGATGAGGCAAGAACTTTCCACTCCCCTGAATTTTCTGACATGCAGCTGTTGAGGTTACTGGAACTAAAGCAGTGGTCAGGGAAATTCCTCTCCATGTACCTTGGCCATCTGCATCCTCAGCTCTTACCTCTGGACCAATTTTCCTTCCACTGTGAAGCTGACCCATAGCACTGAGACAGCAGTGAATGCGTGAGGGACACCCAGCCTCTCAGTTTACCCAGGATGCTACCTCCTCCAGGAAACATTGTGATTCCTCCAGCCTAATGCCATCTCTCCTCCCCCAGGGAGAACCCTAGGAACATTTAGTTTATTTAACCTATCAGGCTTTCCTGGTGGCTCAGTGGTAAAAACTGTGTCTGTCTCCCAGTGCAGGAGACTTGGTTCAATCCCTGGGTTGGGAAGATCCCCTGGAAGAGGAAATAGCAACCCACTCCAGTATTCTACCCTGGGAAATCCCATAGACAAAGGAGCCTGGCAGGCTACAGTCCATGGGGTCTCAAAAGAGTCAGACACGACTGAGCGACTAAACAACAACAACCTATTTTTAAAATGTTTTGTCCCATTTTGACATGGAGCATATTCGTTTATTTAGAGGAATTCTAACCCACCAGTTACAATATCTTTGCAAACACAGATTTTTCTCAGCTATGAGCCCAACTCTGTGCCCTACAGTATTCAGTGCATGTCTGTCCTCACTAAAGAGAAAAATGAGCCTCTTTCTCGACTCCATTCTCATTTCCTTGTTTGCAGTTCTCCAGATATTCACAGAAACTGCAATTCTGCCATGTTTATATTAAGCATAAACAGCTTCTTTTGGAGACACCAAAACCTTTTAAAATCACAAAAGTAATATATGTTAATTTTAGGTAGAAAAATTCTGAAATACAGATAAGTCAAAGGCAGAAAATGAAAAGGATCCTTAGCCCTGTCACCCAAAGATAATCCCTTAACTTCTGGAGCACGTCCTCACAGTATTACTCTACTTTTCAACTTGCAGGTAAGCACACATGAGCAACTGAGGTTGAGAAAGACTGTATTTGGCCAAGGTTGCAGAGTAGTACGGAGAAGGAGATGGCATCCCACTCCAGTACTCTTGCCTGGAGAATCCCATGGATGGAGGAGCCTGGTAGGCTGCAGTCCATGAGCTCGCTAAGAGTTGGGCACGGGCGACTTCACTGTCACTTTTCACTTTCATGCATTGGAGAAGGCAATGGCAACCCACTCCAGTGTTCTTGCCTGGAGAATCCCAGGGATGGGGGAGCCTGGTGGGCTGCCGTCTATGGGTGGGGGTCGCACAGAGTCGGACATGACTGAAGCGACTTAGCAGCAGCAGCAGCATAGTAGTAAGGACCAGAGCCTGGCTGTGAAAGAGGCCCGTCGAGCTCTGGAGTCTCCACTCTAGAGTAAGCTGATCAGGTGGTTGACCTACCTGCACCCTGTATTGTGAGAAGACTCTGGAATGATCAGCGCCACCCTTTGCTGTTGCTTCCTTGTCTCTTACTCATTCATGAGCCACTGCAGCCTCCACCCCCTGTCCGGTGGAAACTCCTTTTGTTTGGCTCACACCTCAGTTGCAACCAATACATTGGTTGCAAGCAATACAGCCGGTAGGCACAATTCAGTCGGAATCTCGTCTAACGCTGTAGATACTTGCACATCACCTCCTTCCTCTGGCTGCCGTGCTGCGTCTGTGTCCCCTTGGTACTGAATGAACCGTGTCCCCAGCATTCACAGGTTGAAGCCCTACCCTACAACATGACCGTCTTTGAAGGCAGGATCCTGAACCCCTGTGACTGATGTCCTCAGAAGGAGAGGATGTTGCTGTGAATACACAGACAAAAAGCCACGCGCACTTACAGCGAGGAGGAGGCTGCCTGGGAGCCAACACAACAGGCCTCAGCAGAAACCAAACCTGCCAACACCCTGACTTTGGACTTGCAGCCTCTCGAGCTGTGAGAAGTAGATTTCTGTTGGTGAGCCATGGAGTCTGCGGCATTTTGCTATGGCAGCCCTAACAGACTAGTCCAGCCCACTTTCTGCCTGCTTCTCCAGCTCTCCTTCCCAATAGCTTCACAGGTTTGTCTCCATCCAGTCATCACTGGTCACTGCTGGTTCTTACTGTGTTTGTTCTCTGCCCCTTCTCGCGTTCCCTCTGTGGAACACAGCTATTTCTACGACCTGACTAATCTATGATTTCCAAATCTGATTATCAGGCTCTGGTTTCTCACTTAAGCTACAGTTATTGCCACGGCCTACTCAGCTCTTTTCATGGGTGTTCCACTGGTCCCACATGCTCATTATTCTAAAATTGGACTCCAGAATATCTTCCCTGTGGTACATTTCCAATATGAAGAAGAGGCTCTATCTTTCATGGGTAACCCAAGCGAGAAACATAAAAATCAGCCAAGAGTTTGTCTCTATTTTGCCCCCAGAACCAACTGGGAATTAGGATCTTTTTATTTTCTAAATATTGGGTCTGTCCTGCTCTCACCCTCAACACTGGCGTTATCTTAGTTCTCCCTCTCATTACTTCATAGAGTCTTACGTCAGTTCCCCACTCTCTTCACCTCTTCAGTCTCACCCATTTTACTACATTCTTCACTGCTACCAAACTGTTCCCCCACCGAAATTACAACAATCACATTTGAAATTATCCACCGGCTTCCTCTTACCTTCAGTATAGAATTTCAGCCCACTGTCCATCCATTTACTCAACCAGCATTTGATTCTCTACTGGGACCCAAATACTCTTTAAGCACTGAAGATATGAGGACTCAGAAAATGTAATCCTAGCTTTAGTTGAAGGGTATTAGGCTGTCTTTATGATCTAATGTGAAACATATATAAGTAAACACACGATATTAATAAAGCTGATAATATGATTAGCACAGTGGTGATGAGCTCCCAGCCCCATGGAAGCAGACAGGCAACAGAAGCCGTTAATCTAATTAAGAGTAACAGCAGGCCCAGGGGAAGAAATGCCTTTGAGCTGAATCTTGAATGATGGTCAGGTGAAGGCATAAGGAAAGACGTTACAGGTACACGGAATGGCAGCATGAAGACACAATGTGTGACCTTGGAGTGCATAATAAGGATGGGCAAAGATTTCAGAATGCCTAGATTATAAATATGAGGGGATTTCAGATGGAATGTTTTGGCCCCAATTCTGCATACCTCCCACAATTTATGCTCTTTGCCTTGGATCTGTATGGCTCTTCTCACTAGAGGCAAAGAGTTCTTAAAGTCAAACATTGGTCTGAGGCTTCTTTTGTGGATGGTAGATGGTAAATATCTAATGTGAATATTACAGTGTTATCTGAAGTTATATACAATTATGTAACTGTTCTACAATGTTGGTTGTAGTATATAAGCTGTATATAAGCAGTTATAGAATGAGGCCAACACTGTTGCTTGTATAAAATCTATTCTCCCCTTTCCATACTGCTCTCAGAAATCCAATTTTGATTAGGATGTGACTTTAAATACAACTTAGGGAACAGACTCATCCTTTTTAATGGTAGATATATGATCCAATTTCACACAAAGACATGTAAGAAGAAATCTGATCGGAGCTTGTGAGAAAGATTTTTTCTTTATGTGATTACGAAGAAGTGCCCAAGGAAAGCCAAGTGCCCCTCACCACTTTGGTTTCCTACCTCTGGACCTGATGAGGAGAGACTGGCACAGAGGTGATGCCATGGCCTTTCAACAATGAGAGGGATGCCAAAGGTATCACAGTAGAACCAGCGAGTCAATACGGCAGCTACCTCCATACGGATGTTACCTGACTGAGGCAGCCAAGCCCTCAAGTTTGGCTGTGGTCCCTCCCTCCCCTCACTGGACCCACACGTTGCTTCCTGCATCCAGAGGTAAGATGGGGTCTGTATTCTATTTTCCCTCTCCTTTAAAGGGCTGGCTTTGTATCTTACTTTCACCAACAGAATATGATGGAAGTGACACACCACCAGTTCAAGAACTAGTCTCAAAGAGGAACTTCCTCTCTCAGAAATGAGTTACCAGGTTAAGAAGTCTACATACCTGGAGACTGTCATGCTCTGAGGAAGCCCAAGCTAGCCGCGTGAGACCACACAGAGAAAGAGGCCCCCAGCCAGGCACCAGCTATCCCAGCAGCCCAGCTGAAGCACCAGACGTGTGAGTAATGAAGCTGTCTTGAACGTTCCAGCCCCAGAAAATGCAGAGGGAATAGACTAAGTGAGTTCAATCCAGATGGCAGAATCATGAGACGTAATAAACGGATATTGTGTAAGTCATTAGTTCCAGACAGTGTCATTCCTAACAGCAGAGAAGCTTACTGATCATAAGGAAAGAGGAAGATGCCCTAGTCACCATATGGCTATTAATCTGTGTCCCAAATACGAATCACATCAACTATGAATTAAGAACTGTAGAATCTCTCCAATTATCTCGTGAATTACACAATTATATTTATGTATTTGTTCTCATAAATATATGTATTTGTATGTTTATTATATGTTGCAGACATGTAAATGTACCAAAATTTTGAGAGTTTTATTTTAGCAATTCTCCATTTTCACACATTAATAAGGCATTTCACAACCCCAAAGGGGGACTTCCCCTAACGGTCCAGTGGTTAGGACTCCATGCTCCCAATGCAGGGGACCCAGGTTTTATCTTTGGTTGGAGAGCTGGATCCCACGTGCCCCAAATAAAAGATTTCACATGCCACAACTGAGACCCAGAGCAGACAATAAAAATAAGTATTAGGTGTCATGGTCCAGGCGCAGGTTGGTAAAAGAATTTCCAGACATGAGACTGAATGAGAGGGAAATAAAGTTTATTAGAGTGAGAGACGCTGTTAGAACAGCGGGCCAGCTCAAGGGAGTACCGACATTGAATTGGGGGTCCTTCGTCCACTTTTATACCCAGGGTACAAGGAGTGGGATAGAGGTCTTGTGGGTCATCTGCTTATTGGATGAGGCAGGTATACTGGGTGGGCAGAAGAGCAGGGCAAATACCTCCTCCCTATGGGGTAGGAGGGGAGACAGGTTACACTGTTCCATTAACAGTTACAATGTGGGGGAGGGAAGGATGAGAAGGGTCTGGTTTTTCCATTCCTGCATTCCAAAATGGAATGCAGATGGCAGAATCAAGAGACGTTAACAAGAGGTGCTCCTCTTGTTCCAAAAGCCTCCTTGGTTTAGTCTGCTCTTTTGTCCTTGGGTCACCACATGCCCCTTTTGATACCCTGCTCATACCTAACTATCTACTCATTTCCCTTCTCAGGCATTTGGGAGCCCAGTCTCAAAGGAAAAGGGGCAATGACCACTCTGGCTTCTTTAGGCTGTACTGGGGCATCCTGGGGCTCTGGGTTCCCTTTGCCTGTTCTCTGCATTTACGGAGGGAGATGAGAGTCCATGGAATGATAAAGTGGCTTGTTTCAGCATTGTCTTGGTGTTGGTCAGGGAATATTGTCAAACTATCACTTGGAGATTTGTTGTATTCTAGAAGAAACAAACTTAACAAGAAAGTTAAAGATATATGGCCCAAAGATGAATAGAAATAGAAAAGCTGCTCAGGGGCGAGCCAGGAGAACCAGGCCCAGACCTTGGTTTGTGACATTAGTGTTTCTCTAGGTTCGAGAAGATGCAAGGATTTGGGCTCATAAAATCTTTACCTGAAAACATCTGACTATCTGAAGGCCGGTTCTTCTGGGTTTTTCCCAGAGCTGCTGCTGCTAGGTCGCTTCAGTCGTGTCCGACTCTCTGCGACCCCAGAGAAGGCAGCCGACCAGGCTCCCCCATCCCTGGGATTCTCCAGGCAAGAACACTAGAGTGGGTTGCCATTTCCTTCTCCATTCCCAGAGCACAGGGTGCTTTATTTCTGACCTCCACCCTGAGCTCCTTTCAGAGGGTGTTGAAGGTCAGCAGCTTGTAGTGGTCATGATGTAATCTTTGCAGAGGCCGCTGGCAAGTGCCCACTTCCCATCCTTTCCTAGCCCCATATTTGACCATGCTTTGGGGGTTATTTCCTGACCACTGTGTCCTGCGGGGCTGGGAAGGCTCATTCCCAGGTTTAATGGAGATTCCACTGACAGGCCACTCCATGTGCTGTCCTTGGACCAGGCACTGCAAGTGGCAAAGTCTCTGGACCACGCCTGTTTTACTAGCCTCTTGGTCCAGGAAAATATTCCCTCTTGTTGCTTCTTCCCATATCTAGAGTTACATTATTACAATCATTGATCTCATATGGAACTGCATATCAGCATTTTATCACGGGCTCAGGCAAACATTTGGTCACGCAAGAAACAATCTTCTGAAACATGTGACATAGAAAATAGTACAGTGAGCAGTTATTAGTAAGGTCACAAGCAAGATTTTAAATCAAGAACCTTCATTAGGCAGAGCCCAGTATACCCCAGGTCATCTGACTTCACTTGTTAAATGCCTATAGCCTGGTGTTAATCTCCTTGGGTGTACATCATGGAGCATCTGATCTTTACCTGAAGATTGGTAACTGTCTCAGAAATGAGTCTTAATAAACACAAGACTTTAATGAACAAAACTAGAAACTTAGTTTAACAATGAACAAAACTTAATATTCAGTGAAACATGATTTTTTTCATTATGAGGGCATTAACCCTGTAGCCAGGGAAGGCTTTAACCCATCAAATAAAAATGAGGTTTGTCAGGGAGCCAGGAAAAGCCAAGTGGCTGTCTTGGATTTCCCATAGCCCTGACTCTTTGATTTCCAGCTATTGTTCACCCATTTTTAATTCCCCCATTTAGGAATAGACTATTGTCATATTTTAAGGACACCAGGATAGCAAAAGTTTAACCGTGAGGGCTTATTTTTTGTAGAAGCAGAATGAGCTTTGTCTACATGTACCGTAATCTTAAATAAAGCTTCTTTACCAAAGTAACAAAAGATTTTAAAAACAAACATAAATCACTTAAAGGCAAAGAAATTCATAATCTATTACTGAAAGCTGCATTCTAAGAAAACTTTGTTCTCTTAACATAGAGAGTAGACTAAATTGCAGTCTGTTACCAGTTTACCAGATAAACAAGCAAAATTTGTTTATTGGTTAATCTCAGAAAAGTCTTTTCCATAAATCTTGAAGTATCAGTATTCTTGCAAAGGCATCAGAGTGAAACCATATAGGGCTTCCCTCATAGCTCAGCTGGTAGGAAAGATCTTCCTCAACTGTGTCCGGAAGATCCCCTGGAGAAGGGATAGGCTACCCACTCCAATATTCCTGGGCTTCCCTGTGGTTCAGCTGGTAAAGAATCTGCCTGCAATGCGGGAGAGCTGGGTTTGATCCTTGGGTTGGGGAAGATCCCCCGGAGAAGGGAAAAGCTACCCACTCCAGTATTCTGGTCTGGAGAAGTCCATTGACTGTACAGTCCATGGGGTCTCCAGAGAGAGTAGACTAAATTACAGTCTGGTACTAGTTTATCAGATAACAAACAAGCAAAATTTGTTTATCGGTTAATCTCAGAAAAGTCTTTTCCATAAATCTTGAAGTAGCAGTATTCTTGCAAAGGCATCAGAGTGAAACCATATAAGACAAGTTTAAAATCTGATTAAATTGCAATTGCCCAAGTAGCCTGGTCATTGCTGTAATATGTAACACTTTAATATGATAACTAGAATTATAATGACCACATTTTATAAGGGCATATAAGATCTATAAGAATTCCACATAGTTTCAGAATATCTGTATTTAGTAACATCAACCATACAGTATAACCTGAGAAGATTTATCATCCCTTCAACAGTATTTCCCATTTAATTTAACATGTCCAATGAACCCAGGTAGTTTAATAGCTCTTTGGGATGTCTCAGGAGCTCTCTGAAGCATCCCAAAGTCAGCCAGAAGTCAAGTTATTTAGGAAGTTTTGTCAATAAATAGCAAAAGGGTTTATAACACTCAGTCAGATAGAATCATATAGATCACTGTGAAACTATATATCCACTTAGCCAAAGTAACAAAGAAGATTTCAAAGGTAAACATAGAACAGATCACTTCAGAGGTAAAGACACTTAAAATCCATTTTCAAAGGCAGTTCAACATCTCAAGAAAACTTGTATTTATGTGCAAGTCTTGCCTTGGGGTCCACTTTCCATACAATCTTACCACTTTCTGGACCCATTACTTTGTTCTCCCATCCTGAAACAGCCACCGTAAGTCAGACCTACTTCCTTTTCCCTTCATAAAATGTAATTCCATTCCTCATACCTTCTTTACTGAAAACATCCTACTTTCCTTAAGCAACCAAGAAATGACCTTTATATTAGCATTCTATAGATTGCTAAACATAAATACCAGTGATCATTTCTTTAAAAAATTCTAGAGACCATCTCAGGATGGCATCAAACAGTATTCATTAATAGTCAAAAATCTCTAGTTTCTCTATAAGAGGAAGTTAGTGTTACCGCTAAGCGAAGATTTTGAACAGGGGAGGGGATGAACAAAGACAATTTTATAAGATTTTCAAATTAGTGACTGGGACGACTGAAAGATGCATCTGAGGGCCTAAGACTCTTGTCAGGGAAAGCAGTGTGAAATAACAACTCTTACTAGAGTCACTATCAAGAGTGGAAGGAAATATTGTTAAATAACAATATTTAACATAATAAACCTAGACAAAATGAAAATATGCTTAATGTTAATAACTCTTAGACATAGCTATATTAGATTAGCAAAACAAGCATTAATACTAGATATTTAATATTGAATATTTTCCAGTTCACATGAATCTGATGTTTTTAGGTTAATTTCTCTTATATTTAGAATTGTCTGATTTGTAAGCATTTATTTTTCTTTAGGCCAATTAAATTAGAACTATTTACAACTTCAGCAATATTATTTTTTTAAAAAAAGACACACATTAAGACATACATAAATCCAGACAGACAGACGGAGATCTCATAGTTTTCCACTCGATATTTAAAATATCTCTTTGATACCACCCTCGCCTCCCCATGCCTTTTTTTTTTTTTTTTGAAGTTCTAATTTGCTGAGGTCTCTAAGGCTCTAATTTGCTGAGGACCTCTAAGGCTGAGGTCTCAGGCAAAGTGAGCTGTGTATTTCAGGGATGCACAAAGAGTTAACTTCAAGCTTTTCCCTAGGCAGGCTTTTTAACAAGCTAGCTGTTTTTAATTGTATATGCAAAAAGAACAGGTTTTGCAGTTTCCAAGAAAGAATTTCATTTTAACCAGTTTTCTCCGGAGTCTAAAGAATATAATGGCCATCCTGTGTCAAAAAGTCATCTTTCCTTTCTGTAGTCACCTAAATTATAGGCCAAATAGTGCTCAAAGTAGCTCTGATATCAGGGGCAGATCATCTGATAAAAATCTTGGATTGTCCCTTTGGTGAGAAGTGAGGTCTTTGTCCCATCAGAAGAATCTGAAGGGTTAAGGGGATTTGCAGGAGTGAGGGCAGCTGGGTCCTTCCCTCCCTGAGAAACAGGAGTAGTTAGAAGGGAATTCTTCCAGGATGTTCAGGAGTGAGAAAACTTGGTTCCCTCCCCACCTGAGAGATAAGTGTAATTAGAAGGGGATTCTTTAGGATGTTAGGAGAGTTTTTGATCCTTCAGGCTTTTGAATACAGGACAAAGACCTGGACCAAAGGGAACCTCAGAATCCTTTCCTAGACAGCATGTGGATGTGAAAGGCCCAGTAGGGCTGGTCTAGGAAATCTGATGGAAAGAGACAGAGGGGGACAGGAGATAGGGAGGCAACTGAAAGACATGAGGTATGAGTCCCTCAAATCTGGATTCTGACTGAGGGCCATGAAGGACTGAATGTAAGGAAACTGAGTCCTTTTCCTGCTTTTGGCAAAAGCTAGCATGCCATTCAGAGGCCATTTTTGCGGGTCCCCTAGTTTGTACTGGGACCAGGCCTTTGCAGGGTCAAAAATTTCCAGTTTCTGAGAATGTAGCCAAGGGGTGAGTCTGAGAGAGGCTCCCAGGATGTACCAGAACCCGGTCTTAGCCTATCGCCATAGAATGGGGGCACCGAGGGTCACCGGCTGACAGAAAGGCGTCCCTTTTGTCCCAGTCATCTCTCCATGTGACTAATGGCACAAAAATGGCCTACCCTCCCAACAGTCCCATCCAACAGTGAGAGGTGGCCCCTGAGAACCGTGCGGCCAGGGCACCATGTGACCCGGGCCGGGAAAGATTCCAGGGAGCAACGCGGTGACTCGCCTTTTGGAGGTTCCCTGAAACGTGGAGGGCACTCTTGGGATGGCTCAGAGGCCACAGCTAGGCTCCTGTGAATCAATCCAGACTGAAAAGGGAAAGAAGTGAAAGTGACAGGGAGGAAGGCTGAGGAATGCGCCCTGCACTCCTCTGGGAGGCGGTGGCCAGGGGACGAGGGTCTCTGTTTCGCTTCAGCCTCTGTGTGCCTGACACAGTGCACGGAAGTTATCTTGCTGGGGGCAGATGCCCTTGGGGCCTGATCCGTTCTGCGTCCCTCTTATCCTTACACATGAGTCTTCATGAGGCTGCTGCTGCTGCTGCTGCTAAGTCGCTTCAGTCATGTCTAAAATCTGTGCGACCCCACAGACAGCAGCCCACTAGGCTCCTCTGTCCCTGGGATTCTCCAGGCAAGAGTACTGGAGTGGGTTGCCATTTCCTTCTCCAGTGCATGAAAATGAACAGTGAAAGTGAAGTCGCTCAGTCGTGTCTGACTCTTAGCGACCCCATGGACTGTAGCCCACCAGGCTCCCCTGTCCATGGGATTTTCCAGGCAAGAGTATTGGAGTAGGTTGCCATTGCCTTCTCCCTACATGTGGCAGGCGCCCTAGTGGCTTTTAAGCACTTGACCCGTGCCCACACAGTGAGGACTTGCTCAGCCCAGTCCTCAGTTGGGAGAAGACAAAGGAGAGACCCTCGTTCCGGCACCCTCACCGGCAGCTACTGGGCGCGGTGAGCAGTGGGCCTTGGAGCACGCCAGAGGGTGACCCCAGCCAGAGTTCCTCAGTTGCTTCCACAGCACTTGTCTGTTCAGAGGGTCCCTATGAGGAAGGAGAAGTGGGGAGGTGGAGAAGAGAGCCCAAGGTTCCCCGCATGAGGAAGAAGTGAGGAGATGGGGAAGACTCCAAGGTTCCCCTACGGGCCACCAAAAGAGTCTGGGCACAGCTTGGAAAACAATTTCTAGACATGAGGCAGAATGAGAGGGAAATCAAGTTTATTAGAGCGGGAGACGCTGTTAGAACAGCGGGCCAGCTCAAGGAGAACCAACGCTGAATGGGGGCCCTCAGTCCACTTTTATACCCAGGGTACAGAGAGTGGGATGGGGGTCTTGCTGATTGGATGAGGCATGTATACTGGGTAGGGGAAGAGTAGGGCAAATACCTTTTCCCTATGGGGTAGGAGGGGAGACAGGTTACACTATTCCATCAATACTTACAATATGGGGGAGGAAGGATGGTAAGGATCTGGTTTTTCCATTCCTGCATTCCAAGACCCTCCTCGGTTCAATCTGCTTTTTCATCCTTGGGTCACCACATTAAGGGAAAAAGGGGTCCCCCAAGAGAGACCCAGGGCTACTCCAGGAGACCCCGTTTTCCGTGTCAGACTAAGAGTGTATTTTATACTCAAGATGATGATAGACACTGAAGGAGATTTTGAACAGGGGAGGGAGATGATCAAAGACAATTATATAAGATTTTCAAATTAGTGACTGGGACGACTGAAAGATGCATCTGCTGAGGGCCTAAGACTCTTGTCAGGGAAAGCAGTGTGAAATAACAACTCTTACTAGAGTCACGATCAGGAATGGAAGGAAATCCTAGAGAGGAAACGTAACCAAGAGCTCAGTTTGGAAGGAACTGGTGTCTGAATTGATTCGGATAAGCCACAGGGATTTTTGTGGAAGCAGCTCCCAAGCGCCCTACACTTAATGACTACAACCAACACACGTTGTCCATGCATGTCCCTATGTGATGTGTACTCGTTTCACAGGTGGCGATGCTGAACCACAGGAAGATCAAGTAATGGCAGAGCCAGAATTCCAGCCCAGCCAGAGGGCTGCCGAGCCCAGACTCTCGGCAGCTTTGTCACCTGCTGCCACCACACCAGCCCCTCCTGGGCTTCCTGCCAGACTGAGGCATTCTTATGTCAGGGACTGTCTTTTTCAGATCTTTAGCTTCTTTTGCCTGATCCATATTTGTTGCTCAATAAATATTGTGAAGGAGAGGCTGATTCAATGGATAAATTCCGCACCATGTAACACTCGAGAACTGTGGCTCTACACATTGTGACATTTCGGAACTAGAACCTATGGTGCCCTTGATGCTTGAAGATAAAATGAGACGAGAAATGCTTGTCAAGAGATCTGAACACCAGCATAAGCTTCCTTTTAAAATGCTGAGAAATGCTTCCCAAAGTGAAAACAGTACAAAAGAGGATAGATTTCATCCAGGGGAGAAGATTTATGTGTTTGACAATTATGTTAACCAATTCTGTCTAACAATCTTTTTGTCTAACAATACAGCAGTCTTTGGTATCCACAGGGAATTGGTTCCGGGAGCCTCTCAGATACAAAATCCTCATATGTTCAAGACCCTTACATAATACTGCTAAATATTTGCTTATAACCTATGCACATCCTCCCTTAAGATATAATTTAAATCTTATTTCAATTACTTACAATACCTAATACAATGTAAATACTATGTAAATAGTTGTAAATACAATGTAAATGCTATGTAAATAGTTGCTGGTAGATTAGGAAAATTCAAGTTTCGCTTTTAAAACTTTCAGAAATTTTGTATATCAAGCCTTTTTCATCTGTGCTTAGTTGAAATGCGTAGATTTGGAACCTGTGGATACAGAGAGTTGATTATATTTACTTTCTAAGAAATGCTAGATAACTTCCCTCTCATTTTGACATCATTTTCCAAGCTTGAAAATCATTTAACTGAATAGTTATTAGTTACATTACAGGACTTGAAAGTTAAAAACTTAAACATAAGTTATGACTTTACAATCAACTGTTCTAATTGTTCATTTCACAAAACTACAAAATCACTTAACCGTACATGTTAAGTGACAAACAAAATTATGTATCTTAAGGAGGTTATTTAGTTGGGGTCAGAGAAATACGTAACCATTTTAAGAGCTGCTTCATTTAATTTGTACTCAAAATGCATGCTACTTCACTGCTTAAAACATAAAATATACATGTATGCTAATTAGATGTAATGCATATTTGAGATTTTCTGGTAAAAACTCTGTATGGTAAAGTATTCAGAGGGTAATGGTAGTTTTTAAAGTGAAAGTTGCTCAGTCTTGTCCAGCTCTTTGTGACCCTATGGATTATACAGTCCATGGAATTCTCCAGGCCAGAATAATGGAGTGGGTAGCCTTTCCCTTCTGCAGGGGATCTTCCCAACCCAGGGAAGCCCGGGGGCGAACCAGGTTTCCCACATTGCAGGCAGATTCTTTACCAGCTGAGCCACCAGGGAAGCCGCTATCAAATGGCTGCGCCCACAGCCCCCTTCCCAGGTGGCACTACTGGTAAAGAACCTGCCTGCCAGTGCAGAAGACATGAGACGTGGATTTGATCCCTGGGTCAGGAACATGCCCTGGAGAAGGAAGTGGCAACCCACGCCAGTATTCTTGCCTGGAAAATCTCAGGGACAGAGGGAGCCGGAGGGCTACAGCCCACAGCGTTGCAAAGAGTGAGATACCACTTCAGTGACTTAGCACACATGCACTTCTCCTATTAAGCCCCCCCATTTTGTTTTTTGTTTTTTTGCTGTGCAGCTTGTGGTATCTTTGTTCACCAATCAGGGATCAAACCCAAGCTCCAGCAGTAGAAGTCCAGAATCCTAACCTCTAGATCACCAGGGAATTCCCAAGCCACCTTTATCACTAACCCCAGGAGTTTTGCCAGTGGACTAAAGGAGATGAGAAATGAATTTCCACTGGTGAAATAACTGGTGCTGGGACATGGAGACTGGTTTAAAGGAGTGGTCCCTTAAGCCTCACCCAGTATCTTGTGTTTGCCGCTTTGGGGAGAGTCTGACCCTTAATCTCAGATTAACTGAATTCCACTGCTAGATAACAGTCACATTTTCCTGAACTGGCTATTTCCTGCAAAATACTTTCAGGATATACAAAAGGACTGAGAGCAGAGTCTTTCCCTTCCTATAGAAGAAGCCAATGCTAGTTTGCGGACAAATATTTGTACACATAGCAGAATTCAGTCTGAGATCCACTTTCATTGTGAAGCATTACCTGGTAGCCAGGAGGTGGGGAGACTTGGAGTTCTGATCCATTTCCAACTTGTCTCATCAAACAAAGGAACCAAATATTTGTCAATGATAAATTGGTGGGTTCACAGCAATTCTATAAACAAAGAAACTTTAGATTAATGGCTAAGAATGGCTACAGGGAGTATTTGGTAACAAAACACTTACCCTGAGCATATCAGGGGTGAAGAATTCACAGTGGGCTGCAGTGCTCTTGTGTAATCAGTTGCACAAGACTCAGATGTTATTAATTATTAACCTGCTGAATCACTGGGAAAGCATGAGTCACTTGCGCTGCAGGCATTTCAAAGGGCTGCCTCCTTCCTGAAGTTGACTATAGACTCATTGGTCCTTGTTTAGAGTTGCCAAGGCAAATGCTTATCGCCAAGTCGTAATAACATTAAAACATCTGCTCCATGTCCTCATTCCTCACCTAGAGGCTATCAGAATGCTACCAGTTCTACAGATTTCACAGGAAGTCATTTGGAGAGGCTGCCTTTGAAATTTCCCGTTATCATTTTCCCTCCACACACACAACAAACTTCTGAAAGACAATTAAAACCTTGAGCTCTTTTCACAGCACTTAATGTTTTGCTTGACTGATTTTATAGACACCTTTTATTATGCTCGACTCTTTCATCTCACCCATCTGCTCCAAGAAAACATACTTGCTTCTCTAAAGAGGAATACCCATGTTCCCTATGACATTTTTCTTTAACTAGAGAAAGACAAGATTATGGTTTTACCCCTGAACTTTTATAAGTTTTCAAATCAGGTCTTCTACATAAATGTTTAACAGAAAAGTAACAACTCTGTACATAAAATTCTACTTCTGGATGAAGTGTACAATACATTCTTCATTTAGACCTTAATATTGGTGTGGCATTTGCCAATTTGCAGAGTCTCTCTCTACACCTACACCTACACCTACACCTACACCCCACACACACACACACACACACACACACACACACACACACACACACACACACACACACACACACACACACACACACACACACACACACACACACACACACGGTATTATCTGTTTCTCATCAAAACGACATTATGCTGGGGAGAGGGATAAATTAGGAGTTTGGCATTAACACACACACAACCATACAGGTAATCAACAAGGACCTACTGTATAACGCAGGGAACTCTACTCGATATTCTGAAACCTAAATAGGAAAAAAAAAAAAAGGAAAAAGAATAGGAATATATATATACGTATAACTCTCTTTGCCGAACACCTGAAACTAATACAACACTGTAAATCAACTATACTCCAATATAACATAAAAATTAAAACAGACAGAAAATTAAATAAAAAATAAACCCACATGAGGCCCCATTCCTCTGGTGAAGTGGCCAAGACGGCGCACGCGTGCTGCGCTGGAGGGGGCTCGGCAAGCCTAGCCGGGTTAGGCGTCTTCCCCTCCGGGGGCTGCACAGGCCCACGCCGGCCCTCAGGGGTTGTGCTGATGGTGTTGAAGGCTCTGGGTCTGTTCAAGGGATTCACCCCTGAGAGACGCAGGAAGTCAGAACCCCCAGCTTTGAGACCTCGACCCAGAAGGCTCTCCCAGTACAACCCACTGCGGCTTCGAGCCCCCACCAACTGGCTAAGTGTCCGGCGCCCGCCGGGCGCTTTGGGGGGCGTGTGACAAGCCCAGCCAGCTCGCCACTACGTCATCACACTGGTGGGAGGACCCACAGAGCTCTCGCGAGACCCGAGCAGGGCGCCACATAGCGCGTTAGCGACGCTTGAGGCAGAGCGGCTCCAGGCCTGGGCCAGCCGCTGTTCTGGAAAACTCTGCCTGGTACCGGAAGCAGCGGCTGGTGGGTTTACTAGCGGCAGGGAGCGGCCTCTTCCTCCTGAGCACGCACTTCCACAGGAGGAGCATGCTGACTCGCTTCAAGAGCCCCAGAGGCAGGAGTTTGGCAGTTTATAAACCAGGTGCTCCGGGCCTCTGATTTCCCCTCCCTGTTCCTGCGTTATGGGTGTCAGGTCTAGCTGGGTGGATATGATCAGATGGGAAGGACCATATCTGGGTCAAGTTCATCTGCAAGTTGAGTGGCGAAGATGTATTTGGAATCTCTGTTCCTCTAATTACAACGGAAGCAAAGCTGGTGAAGTCTGCTGGCAATGCTGTTTGGCTGAACAGAGATAAGACATCTCCATTTAAATGGTATTAATTTTTTGTCAAGCAGCAGAATAATTGAATAGTAGGTCCCTGAAGGAGAAGGCAGTGGCACCCCACTCCAGTAGTCTTGCCTGGGAAATCCCATGGACGGAGGAGCCTGGTAGGCTGCAGTCATGGGGTCACGAAGAGTCTGACACGACTGAGCAACTTTCCTTTCACTTTTCACTTTCATGCATTGGAGAAGGAAATGGCAACCCACTCCAGTATTCTTGCCTGGAGAATCCCAGGGACGGGAGCTTGGTGGGCCGCCATCTGTGGGGTCGCACGGAATCAGATACGACTGAAGCGACTTAGCAGCAGTAGTTAAGGCCCTTGCAGAGGCTGACCACCTAATGCAGCTGTATTGTCAAAGGGCCAAAAAATCAAGATTCTAAGAGACAACTTGCTGCAGAAGTCAGAAAACTTGTTCTTGGACAAGGACTCTGGACTCTGCTCAAAGGTGCACACAAGCCCTTTAGCAGTATAGATGCACTGGAAGCCATGTCTGACCTAGAGTTAAAAGAGTTTTGAATGAACATGCATTTTCTGAATTCTTCATTGTGGACTGAGCGTCGTAGATTTGCTGCAAAGCAAATGCCATTTCTTTGAGGGTTCATGAGGGTATGAGATGGTCACAGGAGGTGGAGTCAGCATATATCACAGTAACAAATGCTGAGAGTTGGTTTCGGTTGTTGGACCCTGTATCCTTGAGAATGGCCTTTCCTTACTTAAAATGGAAAAAAAAAAAAAATTCCACATGATACAACGGCTTCAGCTATGATGAAAAATCCTTCTGGTGGTTCAGTTTTATCCATCATTCATTCTCAAGACATAGGAACTTATACCTTGGCTTATGGAAATCCCAAACAGTATGGAGTATACTTGAGGCCTGACAGTGTGAGTTACTTCATTATTTATATAGGTTGGTTATGTTTGTGTAATAGTGTTCTATTTTATTTCCTAATCCTTGAATATTAGGGCTACAATAGAAAAGCATGATTTCCAGGGTTAATCTCTTTCAATAATAGTTTCTTTGTGAAAAACTAAATGCTGCCTTTCCCATTCTGTTCCCTCTTTTGGAGATGAGGAAGAACAGTGAAAAAGAGGTATAACATGGAATTGTGGATACTTTTTAAAAATTTATTTTTTATTGAAGGATAATTGCTTTACAGAATTTTGCTGTTTTTTGTCAAACCTCAACATGAATCAGCCATAGGTATACATATATCCCCTCCCTTTTGAAACTCCCTCTGCATCTCACCCCTCTAGGTTGATACAGAGCCCCTGTTTGAGTTTCCTGAGCTATACCACAAATTCCTGTTGTGCATTTTGCATATGGTAGTATGCATTTTCCCATTCCATTTTGCATATGGTAGTATAAGTTTCCATGTGACTCTTTCCATACATCTCACCCTCTCCTCCGCTCTCCCCACGTCTGTAAGTCAGATTTCTATGTCTGTTTCCCCATTGTTTGCCTGTAAATAAATTATTCAGTACCATTTTTCTAGATTCCATATACATGTGTTAGAATATGATATTTATCTTTTATTCCTGACTTACTTCATTCTGTATAATCAGTTCTAGGTTCATCTACCTCATTAGAAATGACTCACATGTGCTCCTTTTTATGACTGAGTAATATTCCATTGTGTATATGTACCACAACTTCTTTATCCATTCATCTGTTGATGGACACTGAGGTTGCTTCCATGTTCTAGCTATTGTAAATAGTGCTGAAATGAACAATGGGATACATGTTTCTTTTTAAATTTTGGTTTCTTCAGGGTGTATCCCTAGGAGTGGGATTGCTGGGTCATATGGTGATTTTATTCCTAGCTTTTTAAGGAAACTCCATACTGTCTTCCATAGTGGCTGTATCTATTTACATTCCCACCAACAGTGCAAGAGTGTTCCTTTTGCTCCACACTCTCTCCAGCATTTATTGTTTGTAGACTTTTTGATGATTTTCATTCTGACTACTGTGAGGTGGTCTCTCATTGTAGTTTTGATTTGCTTTTCTCTAATAATGAGTGATGTTGAGCATCTTTTCATGTGTTTGTTAGCCATCTGTATGTCTTCTTTGGAGAAATGTCTGTTTAGGTCTTTCCCCCACTTTTTGATTGGGTTGTTTGTTTTTCTAGTATTGAGTTGTATGAGCTGCTTGTATATTTTGGAAATTAACCCTTTGTCAGTTGTTTCCTTTGCTATTACTTTCTCCCATTCTGAGGGTTGTCTTCTCACGTTGCTTATAGTTTCCTCTGCTGTGCAAAAGCTTTTAAGTTTAACCATGTCCCACTTGTTTACTTTTGTTTTGATTTCTATTACTCTAGGAGGTGGGTCATAGAGGATGTTGCTTTATATCACTGAGTGTTCTGCCTATGTTTTCCTCTACGAGTTTTATAATTTCTGGTCTTACATTTAGGCCTTTAATCAATTTTGAGTTTATCTTTGTGTATGGTGTTAGGAAGTGTTCTAATTTCATTCTTTTACATGTAGCTCTCCAGTTTTCCCAGCACCATTTACTGAAGAGGCTGTCTTTGCCCCATTGTATATTCTTGCCTCCTTTGTCAAAAATAAGATACTCATAAGTGCATGGGTTTATTTCTGGACTTTCTCTCTTGTTCCATTGGTCTACATGTCTGTTTTTATGCCAGTAGGATACTGTCTTGATGACTGTAGCTTTGTAGTATAATCTGAAGTCAGGAAGGTTGATTCTGCCAGTTCCATTCTTCTTTCTCAAGACTGCTTTGGCTATTCAGGATCTTTTGTGTTTCCATATGAATTGTGTGAATTTTTTTGTTCTAGTTCTGTGAAAAATGCCATTGGTAATTTGACAGGGATTGCACTGAATCTGCAGATTGCATTTGGTAGTATAGTCATTTTCACAATATTGATTCTTCCTACTCAGGAACATGGAATATCTCTCCATCTGTTTATGTCATCTTTGATTTCTTTCATCAGTGTCTTATAATTTTCTGTGTATAGTTCTTTTGTCTCCTTAGGTAAGTGTATTCCTAAATATTTAATTCTTTTTGTTGTAATGGTGAATGGGATTGATTCCTTAATTTCTCTTTCTGATTTTTCATTGTTAGTATATAGAAATGCAAGTGATTTTTTTGTATTGATTGTGTATCCTGCAACTTTGCTAAATTCACTGATTAACACTAGTAATTTTCTGATACTATTTTTAGGCTTTTCTGTGTACAGTATCATGTCATCTGCAAACAGTGAGAGCTTTACTTCTTTTCCAGTCTGGATTCCTTATTTCTTTTTCTTCTCTGATTGCTGTAGCTAGGACTTCCAGAACTATGTTGAATAATAGTGGTAAAAATGGACACCCTTGTCTTGTTCCTGATCTTAGTAGCAATGCTTTCAGTTTTTCACCATTGAGAATCGTGTTTGCTGTAGGCTTTTCATATATGGCCTTTACTATGTTGAGGTAGGTTGGAGTTGTGGATACTTTTTATCAGGTGTATATCTCATTGGATTTTTTTGTTGTTAGGGAAGCAAATACAGTTTTCTGTAAAAAGGAGAAAAGTCAGAAACCATAGTTGACATTGGAAGTTACAGTAGAAATAGTTTCTTTTCAGGGAAAAGAAAAATCAGTACTTGACTTTACAGAAAATTCCTGATCAATTTTCCAGTCCCTTGCTTGTGTTTCCATATAATTAAACTTACTCATAGCTTTGTTTTTTCACTCAGTAAAAAAGGTAGCAGTGTCTTAAAGCTAACTTAAAAGTTGATAAATCTATCTGAAATCTGAATCTATTTCAACTTCTGTCCCCAGTCAGATTGCAACTTGAGATCAACCAGAGTTAAGTAGCCAACAAAATAAAAGAGGCAAATATTATTGCTAGATATCCAACCATATTTTATGGTATTCTCATACCAAAAGATATTCCAATCAGGGAAGTTTTCAAGCCAAATTTAAAGGCTTTGGAATCAAGACTTGGTTCAGGGTTCAGTTAATTAGGCAAGTTTCTACAGAACTTTTTCCAGCATCTGAAAAATCAAGTTAATAGCACCTCTATTATATTTTCCTCTGAGGATCAAGTGAAACACAAACATATACCCAAAATGACTTAGAACCAGATTTGTTCTAGAAAATCTTACAGGAGGCAGCAAAGCATGGCTTCTAAGTTCAAATTCTAGCCATTTTTTTTTTACCTTAATTACTTGGGGCAAGTCATTATCTCCATATGCAAAAATAGAGATGTAAGAATATCTCAATTACAAAAATCTACATGGAAAATAGTCATAAAATTTGCATATAGTATAAGCTGTTTTGCTATGTTCCAAAGTAGATTCATATAAAAGCTGTAGTTTTTAAAATATCTTCTGGGAGTAAAGTTATAAACAATTCCTTTATTGACAGACTCTAATGTCACTTCATACTAGCAATTTTATTTACACCATAAAAACATACAGGCATCCATTATAAATGTCAGAGATAGTCTCTACATTTCGTAACTTCACTCAGTTTAAGGGCCAACAAAAGGTGGTTTTCATTTGTTGAAAGTCATCTGTGTTATTCTAGCTTGGGGCCTATTATGAGCAAATCTACTATAAAAGTTCTTTATCATTTTTGGTGTGAACAAGTATCTTCATTTTTCTGGGGTAAAATGTCTAGGAGTTGAATTGCTCAATTATATGATCTCTGTATGTTTAATTATTCAAGAAACTGCCAAGGTTTCCAAAGTGACCACACCATTTTCTGTCTTACCGGTAGTATATGAGTGACCCAATTTCTCCACAGCCTCACCCGCATTTAGTGTTGCCCTTATTTTTTATTTAACCACACTCATAGGTATATAGCGATAGCTCCTTGTGGCTTTAATTCTCCAATAAATATTGATCTTGGACATCTTTTATGGGCTTATTTGCCACCTAAACATTTTCCTTCCTAAAACATCTTCTCATGTTGTTGGCCTCTAGCCTCTGATTGCTTCGTATTGTTGAATTTTGCAGATTCTTTTTGTATTCTAGACACTAGTTCTTTATCACATGTGTGGAATGTAAAATTTTTACTTACCCATAGCTTGTCTTTTCGTCTTCTTAAAGCATCTTTCACAGAACAAAGATGAAATTAGATTTTGATGAAATCTAATGTATCTGTTTTTTTTTCTTTACTCTCTCAAAACTAAGAACTTTAATCTACAGCTAGTTCTCAAGGATTTTTCGTCTTCTGTTTACTTTTCTAAAATTCTTGTAGTTTTATGTTCTACATTTAAGTCTGTGATTCATTTTGAGTTAATTTTGTTATAAGAGAGTTCCAGCTGAGCCACCAGGGGAAGTCTGAGAATACTAGAGTGGGTAGTCTATCCCTTCTCCATTGAGTCTTCCTGACCCGAGAATCATACTGAGGTCTCCTGCATTGCAGGCAGATACTTTTACCATCTGAGCTACCAGGGAAGCCCTATTGGAGAGCTAGGTCAAAGTTTTGTTTTGTTTTTGTTTTTTTGCGTATGAAGTCCCGACACTCTGGCACCATTTGTTGAAAAGGCTCCTGTTCCCTTTGCCTGGGAACCCCTGTGCTTTATCTCAATTTATCTTGTGCATGCTTAGCGAGATGTGTCCTGAGGTAATTGCCTCTTTTAAGGCAACACTTCAGCCTACAAACATTTCATAGCAATGCTCTGCCTTCAGACAACAGGGGAAATCTGTGGATAACATTTCTGAAATGAGAAAAGTATAAAATTGGAGAACAGATTAGTGGTTGCCAGGTGTTAAGGAGGGTGGAAGGTAGTAGGGAAGGGATGTGGCCAGTAAGAGGCAACATTTGGGGACCTGGTGATGATAGAAATGTTCTGCAGCTTCTGCATGAAAGTCAGTGTCATAGTTGAAATACTGTATAGATTTGAACTGTTACCACTAATGGAAAATTGGGTTTGGAATACATGGGATCTGTCTGCTTTATTTCTTATATCTGCATGTAGATCTATAATTACCTTAAAAGTTCAATTAAAAAAAAAAACTCTCTCGACCATGAGAATCAAATGTGATCGTGTCTATGAAAACTCTTTATAACATATATATGTATGTATGTGTTTGTGTAGCGGTGTGGTGCCTCAGTCACTAAGTGGTGTCGGACTCTTGCGACCCTATGGACTGTAGCCTTCCAGACTCTTCTCTCCATGGAATTTCCCAGGCAAGAGTACTGGAGTGGGTTACCATTTTCTTCTCCAGGGGATCTTTCCCACCCAGGTGTCAAACCTGTGTCTCCTGCATTGCAGGAGCCACCTGGGAAGCCCATATGCATGTGTGTCTATATAACTTAATATCAAAATAACACACGTCTTAAACATTTCTTTGCAGGCATATGAATGTGACATTTTTTCAGTCTGTTGTATTCAGGGCGTTTTCAAGCACTTAACTTTCAGGCTCTTAAGTGTATATGAAATGAAAAATAGCCAATGAGCATGCAGGTCTGATTCTAATGATAAAGAGACATAAATAACCTCACTCCTGTGTTTACACACACAATGTGCTTTTTAGTGTTCGAGGATGCTGCTGCCAACAGTGTAACTAACAGTGATGCACCGGTGGTCCTGGGCAACTGATTTAACTTCTCTGAATGTTATTTCCAAATCTTGAAAAGCTATTTTCCCTGGCTTAGATCAGTTCAGTTCAGTCGGTCAGTCATGTCTGACTCTTTTCAACCCCATGAACTGCAGCACCAAAGCCCCCCAGTCCATCACCAATTCCCAGAGCCTACCCAAACTCATGTCCATTGAGTGGGTGATGCCATCCAACCATCTCATCCTCTGTTGTCAACCCTTCTCCTCCTTCCCTCAATCTTTCCCAGCATCAGGGTCTTTTCAAATGAATCAGTTATTCGCAAAAGGTGGCCAAATATTGGAGTTTCAGCTTCAGCGTCAGTCCTTCCAATAAATATTCAAAACTGATTTCTTTTATGTTGGACTGGTTGGATCTCCTTACAGTCCAAGGGACTCTCAAGAGTCTTCTCCAACACCACAGTTCAAAAGCATCAATTTTTCAGCACTCAGCTTTCTTTATAGTCCAACTCTCACATCCATACATGACTACTCGAAAAACCATAGCCTTGACTAGATGGACCTTTGTTGACAAAGTAATGTCTCTGCTTTTGTATATGCTATCTAGGTTGGTCATAATTTTCCTTCCAAGCGGTAAGCGTCTTTTAATTTCATGGCTGCAGTGATTTTGGAGCCCCCAAAACAAAGTCTGACACTTTTTCCACTGTTTCCCCATCTGTTTGCCACAAACTGATGGGACCAGATGCCATGATCTTCATTTTCTGAATGTTGAGCTTTAAGCCAACTTTTTCATTCTCCTCTTTCACTTTCATCAAGAGGCTTTTTAGTTCCTCTTCACTTTCTGCGATAAGGGTGGTGTCATCTGCATATCTGAGGTTATTGATATTTCTCCCGGCAATCTTGATTCCAGCTTGTGTTTCTTCCAGCCCAGCGTTTCTCATGATGTACTCTGCATATAAGTTAAATAAGCAGCATGACAATATACAGCCTTGACATATTCCTTTTCCTATTTGGAACCAGTCTGTTGTTCCATGTCCAGTTCTAACTGTTGCTTCCTGACCTGCCTATAGGTTTCTCAAGAGGCAGGTCGGGTGGTCTGATATTCCCATCTCTTTCAGAATTTTCCACAGTTTATTGTGATCCACACAGTCAAAGGCTTTGGCATAGTCAATAAAGCAGAAATAGATGTTTTTCTGGAATTCTCTTGCTTTTTCGATGATCCAGCAGATGTTGGCAATTTGATCTCTGGTTCCCCTGCCTTTTCTAAAACCAGCTTGAACATCTGAAAGTTCACAGCTCATGTACTGTTGAAGCCTGGCTTGGATAATTTTGAGCATTACTTTACTAGCATGTGAGATGAGTGCAATTGTGAGGTAGTTTGAGCATTCTTTGGCATTGCCTTTCTTTGGGATCGGAATGAAAACTGACCTTTTCCAGTCCTACAGCCACTGCTTAGTTTTCCAAATTTGCTGGCATATTGAGTGAAGCACTTTCACAGCATCATCTTTCAGGATTTGAAATAGCTCAACTGGAATTCCATCACCTCCACTAGCTTTGTTCGTAGTGATGCTTCCTAAGGCCCACTTGACTTCACATTTCAGATGTCTGGCTCTAGATGAGTGATCACACCATCATGATTATCTGGGTCGTGAAGATCTTTTTGTATAGTTCTGTGTATTCTTGCCACCTTTTCTTAATATCTTCTGTTTCCGTCAGGTCCATACAATTTCTGTCCTTTATTGAGCCCATCTTTGCATGAAATGTTCACTTGGTATCTCTGATTTTCTTGAAGAGATCTCTAGTTTTTCCCATTCTATTGTTTTCCTCTATTTGTTTGCACTGATCACCAAGGAAGGCTTTCTTATCTCTCCTTGCTATTTGTTGGAACTCTCCAGTGAAATGGCTATATTTTTCCTTTTATCCGTTGCTTTTTGCTTCTCTTCTTTTCACAGGTATTTGGAAGGCCTCCTCAGACAGCCATTTTGCTTTTTTACATTTCTTCTTCTTGGGGATTGGCTTGTTCCCTGAGTCCTGTACAGTGTCATGAACCTCTGCCCATAGTTCGTCAGGCACTCTATCAGATCTAGTCCCTTAAGTCTATTTCTCACTTCCACTGTATAATAATAAGGGATTTGATTTAGGTCATATCTGAATGGTCTAATGGTTTTCCCTACTTTCTTCAATTTAAGTCTGAATTTGGCAGTAAGGAGTTCATGATCTGAGCCACAGTCAGCTCCTGGTCTTGTTTTTGCTGACTGTATAGAGCTTCTCTATCTTTGGCTGCAAAGAATATAATCAGTCTGATTTCAGAGTTGGCCATCTGGTGATGTCCATGTGTAGAGTCTTCTCTTGTGTTGTTGAAAGAGGGTGTTCGCTATGACCAGTGCGTTCTTTTGACAAAACTCTATAAGCGTTTGCCCTGCTTCATTCTATACTCCAAGGCCAAAGTTGCCTGTTACTCCAGGTGTTTCTTTACTTCCTACTTTTGCATTCCAGTCCCCTATAATGAAAAGGACATCTTTTTTGGGTGTTAGTTCTAAAAGGTCTTGTAGGTCATAGAACCATTCAACTTCAGCTTCCTCCGCTTTGGAAGAAGGACTTGGATTACCGTGATATTGAGTGGTTTTCCTGGAGACGAAAAGAGATCATTCTGTCATTTTTGAGGTTTCATCCAAGTACTGCATTTCAGACTCTTCTGTTGACCATGGTGGCTACTCCATTTCTTCTAAGGGATTCCTGCCCTCAATAGTAGATATAGGGGTCCTTTCAGTTAAATTCACCCATTCCAGTCCATTTTAGTTGACTAATTCCTAGAATGTCAACGTTCACTCTTGCCATCTCCTGTTTGACCACTTCTAATTTGCCTTGATTCATGGACCTAACATTCCAGATTCCTATGCAATATTGCTCTTTACAGCATCAAACCTTGCTTCTATCACCAGTCACATCCACAACTGGCTTAGATAGGGCTGATATAACATGAGAAATCAATGGATATAAAAGCACCTTATGAGGATATGTTCACATATTTTAAGATTTATTTATTAAAGTGTTATTACAACAGGGAAATGATTTGGGGGCATTCTGATCTACAGTATTTCTGAAGATTAAATGATATTCCAGGTGTGAACCTGATGCTTTTAAATATAGCATGTTTTAAGAACCTGTGTGAGTATTCTCTCCTCTTGAGTCTGAGAGAACTTGGAATGCACTGATCCACAGAATACCATGAAAAAATACTGAGTGATTTCTGAGGCTAGGTTCTAAAAGATGGTCCAGCTTCCACCTTGTTTGTGGCAATACTTGCTGTTGGAATTCCATACTGCTAAGTAGGAAATCCGACCACCCTAAAGGTGGCTATGATAATGAGGCATTCTGGAGAAGACACTTGAGGAGGCCTTGATGTTACTCCCAGGAGCTCCAGTGAGCCCCAGCCACCCGCATCATCTTGGCTCAGGCACCAGATGTGCAAGGAACAAATCCAAGGTAAGCCCAGGCCTCATCCACTCAAGCCCCAGCCGTTTGAGTCTTCCCCAGACAGTTTCCAGGCAGAAAAGTGCACACAAGCCATATTGACTACCCTTTTTCCAGATTCCTGAGCCATGAAGTTCAAATATGGTCATTGCTTCTGCTGTTGCTGCTAAGTCACTTCAGTCGTGTCCAACTCTGTGCAACCCCATAGAGGACAGCCCACTAGGCTCCTCTGTCCCTGGGATTCTCCGGGCAAGAATATTGAAGTGGGTTGCCATTTCCTTCGCCAATGCATGAAAGTGAAAAGTGAAAGTGAAGTCGCTCAGTTGTATCCGACTCTTAACAATGCCATGGACTGCAGCCTACCAGGCTCCTCCGCCCATTGGATTTTCCAGGCAAGAGTAGTGGAGTGAGTTGCCATTGCCTTCTCCCAAACATGGTCACTGGTTATCACTAAATTCTGGAGTGGGTGTATTATACAGTAATAAATAATCAGAATAGTTTTTTAGCCAGTTTTCATGAAACCCAGCGTAATCCTCATTTTTATAGATGGAAGCTGAGAGTCAGAGAAGTTAAGTGACTTTCACATCTACCTTTGGTAATGGCAGATCTAGGATGGAACCCAGGTCTGCCTGAAAGCAGATTCTTTGTCCTACCCACAGTCAGGCTGACATCCATGGGCAAATGTGTGCCTACCTTGCTAAGTGCAAAAGATGAAGGGGCAGAAGGAGAACTGGGCATTTTTACTCTGGTGCTTGTTTGTTTCTGGGCTGTCTGCAGGGTGATCATTTGAGGGGCTGATTCCTTCCCATTTGTTATTATCTGCCTCAGACATCTTAATTAAATGCTTTGGAGGCCAGTAAGTACTATGCAATCAAAACTCAAAGCACTTTTCTCTCTCTGGAAAAAAAAATGTAAAGTTTCTGTCGACAGTTCAGATTCCAGCTATTGATTTCTGCTCTTGTGTTTTAACCTATTTTCTCTCCAAGAGTGCAAGTCCCCCAACGAGCTAAGAATAAATAAAAGCAAGTTGGTGTCATTTGAGTGAAAAGTGGGCATGTCAGGTGGGGTGGATCAGACAACTGATAACACTTGGGCTGATAGTTTAATAGCAGAAGGTTTAAGAGACCTTCAGTTAAAACTTGTTTGAACTTGAAAAATCCTTTCTTGAAATCCCCATGCAAGATCCTTTTACTTTAATAGTCATGTTTGTTCTACATATATTCTCACAGTGAGAATAAGAAAAAGTTGAGAGGTAAACCAGGAGAGCAAAGGAATGATGTATCAGACAGTGAGCATTTTGTCAAGTAATGTTTTACATGGAAAAGCGCCCAAGGTCTGGAGGGCCCACAGGCTAGTTCCAAGGTGGCAAAGAAACACCAAAGTAGTGTCTGGAGGAGAATTCTCCATTTTGTACACTTGCTCCCTAAGAGCTGTCCATATTCATTCTTATATATTGTTCATATTTGTTTCTATTATGCTTGTTTTGCATAAAATTGGGCACTTTGGTTCTGTGAGCTTGTATTCACAATAAGAATGATCACCAGATTTTTAGAGAGGGTGACAAGTGGAGAAAGAAGGAATGTGTGCTCTGTGCTCAATCTTGTCTGACTCTTTGCGACCGCATGGAGTGTAATCCACCGGGCTCCTCTGTCTGTGGAATTTTCCAGGTAAGAATTCTGGAATGGTTTGCAATTCACTATACCAGGGGATCTTCCCAACCCAGGGATCAAACCGGCATCTCTGCATTGGCAGGCAGTGGTGCCACTGGGAAACCCTGAAAGAAGGAATAGAGTTTGTTTACACAGAGTGAAATATCACCTCCACTGTAGCCGTTGACTGAGCATCAGTAATGTGTGGAAGGCTCCCACTGGGTGATCTGCATATGTTTTTCATTTAACCTCACAGTGCTGTGAGGTTAGTTTCCATATTCTGTTTTGTGTGAGAAATTGCGTTTTAGAGACATTAAGTTACCTTGAAAATGGCAAAGCTCCCATTTGAACACCCATTCACCTTATCTAAAAGCCTGTGTTCATTCTGCTGTGTTGGTGTTTCCCATGTATATACAAGGTGATCTTAGTTCTAAGATGGACAGCATTTGTTTCAATATTTATGTGTTTATTTAACAGTACATTAGGAAAATTATGTAAAAGGCACATTAAGCTCAAATATGCACAGATATTATTTCTCACAACAGAATTTAGATACGTATTTAGGTTTTTTAAAAAGTAGCTCTTGAACTTTAATTTGTTCAGATTTATTGATACGTAACACAATGGCAACCCAATCCAGTGTTCTTGCCTGGAGAATCCCAGGGACGGGGGAGCCTGGTGGGCTGCCGTCTATGAGGTTGCACAGAGTTGGACATGACTGAAGTGACTTAGCAGCAGCAGCAGCAGCAACACAGATATGCAGATGACACCACCCTTATGGCAGAAAGTGAAGAGGAACTAAAAAGCCTCTTGATGAAAGTGCAAGAGGAGAGTGAAAAGTTGGCTTAAAGCTCAACATTCAGAAAACTAAGATCATGGCATCTGGTCCCATCACTTCATGGCAAATAGATGGGGAAAGAGTGGAAACAGTGTCAGACTTTATTTTGGGGGCTCCAAAATCACTGCAGATGATGATTACAGCCATGAAATTAAAAGATGCTTTACTGCTTGGAAGGAAAGTTATGACCAACCTAGATAGCATATTCAAAAGCAGAGATATTACTTTGCCAACAAAGGTCTGTCTAGGCAAGGCTATGGTTTTTCCAGTGGTCATGTATGGATGTGAGAGTTGGACTGTGAAGAAGGCTGAGCGCCGAAGAATTGATGCTTTTGAACTGTGGTGTTGGAGAAGACTCTTGAGAGTCCCTTGGGCTGCAAGGAGATCCAACCAGTCCATCCTAAAGGAGATCAGTCCTGGGTGTTCATTGGAAGGACTGATGCTAAAGCTGAAACTCCAATACTTTGACCACCTCATGCAAAGAGTTGACTCATTGAAAAGACCCTGATGCTGGGAGGGATTAGGGGTAGGAGGAGAAGGGGACAACCGAGGATGAGATGGCTGGATGGCGTCACTGACTCGATGCACATGAGTTTGGGTAAACTCTGGTATTTGTTGATGGACAGGGAGGCCTAGCATGGTGCAATTCATGGGGTCACAGAGTCGGACATGATTGAGCGACTGAACTGAACTGAACTGAACACAAGTGAGATATGGTTTTAAAAGTGATAGCAGTGATACTAGGATTAAAGTATGCTGTTAAAGGAAAAGCATCACTCCTTTCAAAAGTTTCTGTTTAATTTATTAGGAATATAAATCACATGTATTTGCACAGTATTGTTCTCCAATAAGATACCACCTATCCATCCGTCCATCCATCCACCTGTCATCCATCTGTCCCTCCACCCACCCATGCATCTATCAGTCATCCATCCATCCATCTACCCACCCATCCCATCTGCCTATCCATCTATCTATTCATCCATCCATCTACTCATTCAGTGGCATTTACTGATACCTGGAATGTCATGGAAATAGTACAATTAATGCATGTTCCCTGTGTTATAAAAGCACATGTCTATTGGGGGAGATGGTCATAAAACACTTACTTGTGACATATATATTTGTTAGCAAAATATTGTGAGTTCAGCTGAGGAGTAAACTGCTGTCCGAGTCTCCAGATTTCTGAGAACATTTCACAATGTGGAGAATTGTATTGTAGATAATAAGCTGACACTAAATCTAGTCTACCGGCAGGACGGGTTGAAACCCAGCTACCTATATCTGAGAAATCTACCAGATGTAGGTAATACCAACATCTGGGAACCTAGTTTGGGGGAAATGGGAAACATGGCACTGTAAAATGTGAGACCTCTAGCATAATTACCACTCAGAGCTTATGCTACTTCAACACACTTCTTTATTAGATAAAATTATTTTCAGTAGTAATTTTCATAGTAATAATGATCAGAAAAGAAACACAGAGTAATGGTTTAATGCTTTTTAATTACATTAATGTATTCTTTGAACAAAGGGGAAGATGTAAGCCATCATATTGTTCACTCATAGTAATGAATGATAACATTACATTTGGCTTTTGAGGCTTAGCTTCTGCCAATTTGTTAATTACCTCATGAAAATTAATCTTAACATATTCCTAGAAAAAAAGAGGATAACTAGATTTTTAAAATTGATTTCATTCACAGTTTATCAGAGAACACATTTTATTCATTTTAATTTCAGAAAGTTTCTTTCACATGAAGCAACATATACAAAAATAGTTACAGAAATTTTTAAACATCAGAATAAATTTGGCAGAGATTATTAAAACTCCATTTTATAACAAATGTCCCCAAATGCAACAACCCATATATTTGTTCCTTCAAGACAGTGTGATTGATTGTAGGGGCCTAAATTAAGATTTCTGCAGTTGAAGAACTATAAACACAAATTAAAACACCAAACAGTGACAGAACTCGTCACTCAGGTTCTGTTTCTTGTCTCTGGAATCATTGTGCCATCTTTGTTTCTTTCCAAGCTACTGTTCAGACCCAGAAAGATGTAGTACAACAGAGGTTAGAAACAGGAACTTAGCCCAGACTCAGCTCAGAGGATTTCAGACTGTCAGAAACTTTACCGTCAAAGTGGATTCACATAGCTGGATCTGGGTGTTCTGGGTCAAGATGTCTAACCAAGGATTTTTCGGAGTTTCATGTAGAAATAATATATTAATTTTCTGCTTCTACATTAAAAAATATTATAACCACAGCAATTGCTTGGAACTTAAACAGCAACATCCTTTTATAGAGAAGAATATCTCAGTATCATTGGCAGTATTCAGATTTGCTAATGTGTGCTATTAATATAAGAGTAGGCTGACTTTTAGTTTTATTACTGTTTGAGCATTGTCACATGCACTACATCCCTGTCCGATTGACTGCAGTGGGAATCACCCCTCCTGGGCTCTCCTTGGTCTTGGGCAGTCTTTGTTAGATGTTGGAACTGAATCATGTTTCATGAGGCCCCAGGAATTGGGTCTGACCTTTCCAGCAAGGTTAATGATGTTGTTAGTAAGATAAACCGCTAATCCCTCGTATGAGGCTCTTAAGTTTATAGGGAGAAAGCAGACTATCCAGGTAAGGATTCTGCCCACACCCCTGCCCTCTGGGATCCCTGCTCACTGGCGTCTGAAATGACACCACATCATCTTCCCAGCACAGAGGGCTTGGACTCCCTGTGTTTTGCTTGTCTTTACCCCTCTGAGGGATAAGCTGGCTTCACCAGTAGATCTGTGACCTCAGTCAGGCTAGAAAAGTGCATATGCTGAACTCAAACAGAAATGACACATTCAGATAGCAATAGAGGCTAGGCAGGCCATGGGCAAGAGGAGGTGAGGGGGTGGGGATGGAGCCTGAAAACAGGAAGGAGGGCCCCCATTCTGTCCCATGGGAGTAGCATCTACTTCATCCTTGCCAGTCACTGCCACACCGAGGCTCACTGCTGACAGATACTTTAGTTTTTAAAAACATACGAGTTGTTTTGCTTTTCTATGTTAAATCTCTTGTTTTTTAAATGTAGGCAATGAATTTAAAATATTAAAAACCTGTCTGAGGCAAACAACATTTCTCTGCAGGCCAGTTCATGGTCTGCAGATTGGGTGGGTTTTCTGATTCTTGGGTTTCCTTCATCACCCCACCTTGCCAGAAAGAAGAGGCTGAGCTGTATTTCCTGGGTAGGGCATCCAAGGGGCCTTCCCAGACGGTGCTAGTGATAAAGAACTTTCCTGCCAATGCAGGAGACATAAAAGACAGAGGTGCCTTCTCTGGATGGGAAGCTCCTCTAGGAGGAGGAAATGGCAACCCACGCCAATATTCTTATCTGGTGAACCCCACGGACAGAGGAGCCTGGCGGGCTATGGTCCATGTGGTCAAAAAGAGTCAGACACGACTGAAGCGACTTAGCACACACATGGGGCATCCAAAGAATGGTTTTGTGAGTGATGCCAAGCTTGCAGCTTGGACTGTCATAAATCAATGAGTGCATTGTTGGTTTGATCCAAATGTGCTTAATCCATCCAGATCTCACCCACCAGGCTGGGAGAAAGGGGTTTACCTTCTTATCAGTGATCTCCATTCTACATTGTGGCTCTGAGCTCCATTTGGCATCAGGTTGACTTTTGCCTATTAACACTTAAATACAAATGGAAATGAAACGAAAAGAAATTCCCAAAGATAGACAAAATGAAGGGCCAGAATCATTTTGTGATAATAAGCTTCTTTATTTTCATGATGAAAGGTAGGTCATACCCTTTCTAAAGGATATATTCAGTTCAGTTCAGTCGCTCAGTCGTGTCCGACTCTTTGCGACCCCATGAATCGCAGCACTCCAGGCCTCCCTGTCCCATCACCAACTCCCGGAGTTCATTCAAACTCATGTCCGTCAAGTCGGTGATGCCATCCAGCCATCTCATCCTCTGTCATCCGCTTCTCCTCCTGCCCCCAATCCCTCCCAGCATCAGAGTCTTTTCCAATGAGTCATTAAGTAAGAACTATCCTTACTGTTTGCTTTCTACATACTTGTGTGTGTGTGCACGTGCATGTGTGTGCACGTGCATGTGTGTGCACTTCTATGGGCTTGTTTATGTGTGCATATGTATATGCAACATTTCCAACTTGAGCAATTATTAAGGACACTTTTAAAAAAGATTTTTTGATGTGGACCATTTGGTTTTAAGTCTTTATTGAATTTGTTACAATATTGCTTCTGCTTTATGTTTTGGTTTTTTGGTACAAAACCATGTGGGTTCTTAGTTCTGTGACCAGAGATCCAGCCCACACCCCTTGCATGGGAAGGCTAAAGCTTAACCACTGGACCACCAGGGAAGTCCCTAGGGACACTTTTAAACTTGCAGTTCCCTGCAGCTTACTCTCGCTGCCTGTTTCAGTTCTTCTTTTATTGCCTCAGTATTTTCCTAAACTATACAAAATATTGTTTTGAAGAAGAGATTTCTAAAGATTCACAAGAGATAAGAAGTCATGGAAATTAAAAAGGGAAAAAGGGAAGCAGGAGGCAAAGTCAGAGGAAATGAAGCCTGGACAGAATTGTTACTCATTTTAGTCACTAATTAAAGACATTGCTCTTTATCACCATCTGGGTCCTGGCGGGCTTGCCTTTTCAAGGAAACCCTGTACTCTCTGGTTCTTTGGGTCCCTTTTTCACTGTGATGGGAGGGAGCACTTATTCAAATATAATACCCTTTCTGGAGAAATTAGAAAAACATATTGAAAGTCAAAGTGTGAGAATTCTCTCATCCCCAGTCTTCCTGCCTTAAAGGACATTTTCATTTGCATTGTTTGTTGTGAACAATTAAACTAGAGAAGAGAGCATGGTCAATTGTAAATTAAACCTTTTCAGAAGAGGATTAAAAATGATCCTATAAATGGGCTCTTAAGTGTGAAAGAATAAGCTTTAACTCTGAGTTGAAAACCAATTCTGTACAGGAACTGAAGCAAGAGCATTTAATTAATTACTGTTGATCCTCTTGTATTGGGATAAACAAAAAGGAACTAATTTTCTTAGGACCTTTCTGTTTGGTTTTTAGGAACAATTGCATTCACTGAGAAGGGTAATTATTAGTGCAAAAAAATGCCTGTGGACACTTTGCAATCACAGGAACAATATTGAAAGTCTCCATGCTTGAAATTTAATCTGGCTCTAGCTGCTGTGATGTAATAAAATACCTGAATTTTAGCCATTCACAAAGTACTGCTTGCATTTGTCTGTACTTTGCCTGTTTTTTTTTTTTTTTTTTTAACTCCTGGATAAGAAAAAATCTGCATCAGTCATTTAGAATAGTTATTCTAAAATATTGCCTCATTGATGAAAGGAGCAAAGCATTCCTGGCATGGGCCAAGAAGTGACTTATGTATAACATTTCCAATGAATATTTCACTTTTTAATTTGCGTACATAGACACAAGCCAAGAGAAACCAGGAATGTAATTTCAGAATCTGTATATGACAATTTCAAGGCTGAATGTCAAACACAAGAATTTAGAGAAGAAGAAGAAAAAAAAACCAATGTCAAAGACAAAGGGATAATCATCCTTGTAACTTAATCTTAGCTCACATCCCAAATTATTGAAATAAATATCTTTTAGGGCAATATTGGTTATAAGGAATCTCAGTGGGTTTCCAGCTTTAGACTTTGCTTGAAATAAAGAAACTTGGTCCCTGCCCCAAATCAATGAATCAGAATATCTAATTTATGAGCCTGGAATGGAATCTCAGAAACTGAATTTTAAATAAACAGGCCTAGGGGATTCTGGTGCAGAGCATGTTTTGAGAAACCCTACCCTACAGCTGCAACAAATTACACATGTTTATCAGATGTTTTGGGAGGCGGCTAAATGCTTTTTAAACTCAGTATAGAAAGAGAACAACAGAGCAGCTGAGACCAGGGCAGGTGGTGGGTCATTCTAAGCAGCAGCAGCCTTGACCTGCCTTTCAGCCTTCAGAGGTGACCCAGGAAGTGTCCCCAGGGCCTGCCAACCAGTATACGTTGCATCTCAAGCTTAATTCCACAAAAGCCCTTCTAGCCCTTTACTGGGAAGAACTACAAAGTTAACAGGAACATTCTCGTGAGAATTTTGCTACTGTTTTGGGGGACTTGTGTCTAATCGAGACTAACATATACAGGGCAACCCCCGTCTCCGTCTAACCCACCTTACACCCCAGGGCAAAGTCCAGGAGAACATCCGACGCCAGCCCCTCGCACATTCACGGTGGAGCTAACGCACTGAGCCTGAGCCCGCTGCTCCAGACTTGTCGATAAAGAGGTCAACAGCCTCAAACTTTGGGTCTCCTTGTAGTTTAGTGTTTTTGTTTCCTTTACCTGAGAGTGTTCAATTAATAACTGATGTTTACAGCAAACCTCGTCCTTCTTCTCTGGCCCATCCTATCTTAGTATAATACTTCCCTAGGAATTTTTTTTTTTTAAGTGGTATATCAGATTTTCTAACGGGGCAACCTATGGTACAGTTTGTACACGCACACAGACAGGCACACACACTTCTCAGATCCAGCATCAAAATATCAGAGCATCCTAAATAAATTCTGTAACTTGCACAAGTGCTCAAAACTATCTTATCACACATCAGTTTATCAGTGGACTGACACCAACTTGTGTTTTAAAAACTTAAAGACATTCAAAAATTACAGACACACGTAAATAAAAAGAATTAGGGTGGAAATCTAAATGCAAGCAAGGGTCAGGGCACCCAACAGAGCCTGGAGAGAGGAAGAAAGAAAGGCACAACCTGAGATCCTCTATTGTTGGGATGTATATTTGTTTTTAAACCAAGTAGTCCTTATTCAAAGCCAACCAATTGTTCGAACAATTGTAACTATTCCTGATCCTAATGTCAGGAAGGATATATTTTTCAAGGACCTTTGTAAATGGATCATTGTGTAACAGAGTCGGACTGTGCACCGAGGCTCCGTTAGACAGTGGCCATTGCACCAGCCTGCCCAGTGCTTCCTGGAGCTGGTCAGCTTGCTCGAAGCAAAGCAGAGGGGAACAGACGGTCTGCCTACACTGCACACCTAAAAAGAATTTAAGGCACACACTCCCAAAGCCCTTGCCTACAGCAAATAAATGGAATCTAATTTTTAATTAAGACATGTTATGCTTCTGCTGCCGCTAAGTCGCTTCAGTCGTGTCCGACTGTGCAACCCGATAGACGGCAGCCCACCAGGCTCCTCTGTCCCTGCGATTCTCCAGGCAAGAATACTTGAGTGGGTTGCCATTTCCTTCTCCCATAACTATTAAGAGCACAGATTCTTGAGGATTCTAACGGGGCAACCTATGGTACACAGATTCTTAAACCCAGGCTCTTAAAGCCCTCACCCTACTGCTATTAGTGGAATGACCACGGACAAGTTATGTAGTCCTCATTAGCCTCAGTTTCTTTGTAGGGATGGTAACACTTAGTTCACAGGGTTTTGTGAGAATGGTACCTGTTGCAGTGCCAAGCACATAGTAAGTATTATGTAAATGTAGTTCTCCTATACAGATCTTGGAACTGAACCATCTAAAATGTTCTACTCCTAACTCTAGCGTATGGATAGATGGATGGGGGAGAGTGTTTTCCATCCTAAGTGGCTCTCTTGCACCAGCTGAGTGTCCTAAAATTCACCTCAGTTCTACCCAGTCTACTGGAGATAATTTCAGATCCCAGGGGGAAGGGCTCAGTTCTCCAAGGCTGCCCTCAGCATCTGATGCCAACCACAAATCCAGGTGGTCCCTTGTTCTTCTGATTGATCACTAGCTATAAACCAGAGGTTTCCATCACCCTGTTCTTTGGGTTCAATTAATTTGCTAGAGCAGCTCACAGAACTCCAAGATATTTTATTTACTAGATTACCAGTTATTTAAAAACACACACACACATACACAACAGCCAGGTGAAAGAGATGGGTAAGGCAAGGTATGGAGAAGAGCTTGGAGCTTCCCTGCCTTCTCCAAGTGTGACTCTACCAGAATTTCCACATGTTCACCAACCTGCAAGTCCTCCAAACCCTATCCTTTTGGGTTTCAATGGAGGCCTCATGACATGGATGTGGGTGATTAAATTACCTGCTACTGATAATTTATTCAATCTCAGCCCCCTTTTCTCCCCCCAGAGATCAGGGGATTCCAACCTTCTTCTCACTGTTCGTTGCCCTGGAAAGCAGCCCCCAGCCTCAGGTCCTTTCCTAAAGTCACTCCAGTAGCATAAACCCAATCTTCATCGAACAGGGGTTGTAATGAATAACAAGGTACCTATTTCACCTTTAGGACTCCGAGAAGACCTCAGAAACCAAGGACAAGTCGTGTGCCTGCTCAGTTGCACAATCGTGTCCAACTCTTTGCAGCCCTGTGGACTGTAGCCAGCCATCTCTGCCCATGGGATTATCCGGGCAAGAACACTAGAGTGGGTTGCCATTTCCTCTGGGGATCTTCCTCAGCAGGGATCAAACCCATGTCTCCTGAATTGGCAGGTGGATTCCTTACCACTGAGCCACCTAGGAAAGCTAAAGACCAGACACCAAGCATTATGAGATATATTCCCACACCTTTCATTGGTAAGGAAATTGCAAGCATTTGAGGATCTCTGATCCAGGGAACATTGATAAAGACCAAATAAATGAGAAGTAATTTGGTCATATTTCTTATCAATTATAATATCACATGGTATATGTATTTTTAGGGTTCAGTTTATCTAGTCCTCATAAAAAATTGACCCAAAACGTAGTGACTTTAAAAGGCAAGTATTTTATTACAGCTCTCAATTATATAGGACAGGAGTTTGGTAGGGCTCACATGGGTAATTTTTCTGCTGCATTGACTGGGTCGTTTGGTGCGTCTCAGCTGGAGGCTGGGCTGAGCTGACCTGGGAAGCAAAATGGTTTTATTCACGTGTGGCCCCTGAGTCCATCTTGCAGCAAGCTTACATGCGGTTTATCCAGATTAACAGCACCTGTGTAATGAGTCCTCACATGGTGGCTTATGTTTTTCCCCAAAGTGCATATTCTAAGAGACCCAGGTAGAAGCTGCAAGTCGTCTTAAGATTTGGCCCCAGAAGTTCCAGAATATAACTTCTGCTGCATTCTGTTGTTGAAGCAAACATAGAAACAGATGGAGATTCAAGGGGAAAGGGCTAGTCCACATCCCAGTGAGAAAAAGTGAAGAATTTTATCTCATCAAGGACATACCCTTCTGGTCCAGCCCAGGACACGTGCACTACATCACTGCCTGGGAATGCATTCCCTCTTCAGCCTCACTAGTGCTGCTGCTGAAACACAGTTTAAACACTGTTAGGGGAAAGTTGTATTTGGGGACTTTTGGCCACACAAAGCATTGAGCTGTTAATCCTTTAATATTTTCTATCAATAAAGCTATTTTGTACTATAAGGCATGCACAGAATTTCTTGATTTTTAAGATGGGCAGTCTTGACTTTCTCTTATGTGAATTGAACCACAAGAGATTTCAAGCCCTTAGAAACTGGTGACTGTGTTCTTAGGTATCTTTCACCTCCTTGAAGCTATTGGATGTTGTAAGAGATCATCGCCCAGCATCCAAAATGCAAGATCCATACATCAGCCAGTCTTCAGACTATGTAGGTGGATTAGAAGATAAATGCACTGCATTTGAGATGAATAATAAAATATCAAGGTTTAACTCACTGCAAAATGCCTACCAATGGAAGAAACCATGAGGAAGACAGAGAATTGGCTTTCAGCTCGTCAATAAAGGAAAAGTGGAGAGCCTCAAGTTTGTATTTTACTCAGGAGAAGTCTCACAGCAGAGGATCCCAGATTGAATTTGTCTCTCACTGTCCAGGGGACATACCATTTTGCTTGTGTTTGTTTTCCTTGCTTATGTTTTTATTGTGAATTTGAATGTGCTTAGGTAGGGTATTCAGGCCACCTTTAGGCATGGTCCTCACTGCTCCTTGCTGAAATGCACTGATCCGGTTCCCTTAGGGACATTACTTGTGTAGGGCCTGAAACTTGAGAAGGCCTTATTAGCTTGACGGCCTTCTCTAAGGTCTTTCAAGTCTTTAGTTCAGAAACTCACCTCTATCATGAAGGGAAATTAATACATAAAATATATATCACCACTGTTACCTACTGAGGGTAGCTTCTAGTTCTGGGGCCTGGGTGAGCTGGGGGAGGATGGAGTGCCCCCGTAGCACTCTGTCTTTTTTTTTTTTTTTTTAAGGTAGTTTTATCTTTATTATTTATTTATTTTATTTTATTTGACTGCACCGGGTCTTAGATGCAGCATGTGGGATCTAGTTCCCCGACCAGGGATTGAACCCAGGCTCCCTGTGTTGGCAGTGGAGAGTTTTAGCCACTGGACCACCAGGGAAGTCCCAGCACTCTGTCTTTAGGGAGCTGACACACAGTGATGCTATCCACCTCTGGTTACTCTTGCTGGTTGTCTGTAGTTTGACCACTAAGATTTCAACCCCGTACTGAGTAGCTTGGCCCTTATTTTCTCACCACTTTCTCGTGTTTGACATCATCCATTTGAACCACCATCACGCCAAGACTACCTCAAAAGTGGTGGGAAAGGCTGCATTTCAAAGGCTGTGCTCAGGAGGGTCAACTGCTTTCGCTGTTTTTTGTTTTTGTTTTTTTTTTAAGTCGCTCAGTCATGTCCGACTCTTTGCGACCCCATGGACACCAGGCTCCTCCGCCCATGGGATTTTCTAGGCAAGAGTACTGGAGTGGGTTGCCATTTCCTTCTCCAGGGAGTCTTCCCAACCCAGGGATCGAACCCAGGTCTTCTGCATTGTAGACAGACGCTTTGCTGTCTGAGCCAGCTCTTTCATTACTTGGGTGTGGTCATTCTGCCCAGGATCTGAGTAGCATGTTGCTAATTATATTAGCTGTGGTTGTAGCAGACCCTTCAATAGCTGTTAGCTACCATGACTCTTGTCTCAGTAATTAGAATGTGCCCAGGTGGCCTTTCTTAGTTAATCGGACACATCACATCAAGCTTGCCCTTGTTTAGATGGAGCAAATGCAAACAGAGTGCAGTCAATCAATAGGCCTGTTTTATTAGACACGTTTATACTCTCTGGAAGATCGTTTTTCTACTTTGATAAATGCGTGAATTCTCCATGTTTCTTCATAGCCATTTCTCCTCATTATTGGCACTTTAAGAACTTTCATGTTAGTCGACAAGATGGAATGTTCCCCAGGTCCTGTGATAGTCAAATTGCTGGATTTCATTCCAGAAGTTCTGGAATTGAGCTGCAGATAATGGTTGGTCCTCTAGTTAAGAGGTCACCCTATTCCCAGTGTCCTGTCCAAACATGATGCAATTGGAGAGCCTGTGGGGTTTTCATTTCCCTATACTGTTGCCTTTCGGTCTTGTGTCAAGAAGTTATTCTCATTGTAACAATAACAACAAAAGCCTTTGTTCTTTCATGGGTCTCTTGGGGGTTTTTAGTGGTATTGACCTCAGACATATATTTGCTATTTCTTGAAACCATGAATTCCACATCTCAATGGGGTTATTACAGCCCTACGGCATGAGATAAATCAAATTGTATGGCATTTGTTTGAGAGATTTCTAAAGAACAAAAGGGTGTGTGTTTGGAAGGAAGGATGGGGGTGGACGCAATCTATTCATACCTCCAGGATCGTGGAAAATGCCACCTGCTTAAAATAGCTGCCCTTTGTGGCAGGTATTGCCTGCTGCCTACCCTAAATCCATTTCCCTTCTTCCTTCCTAGCAGGATCCCTGATTTTGTTCAGGGGCGGTTAATGTGTGTAGTTAAAAAGACCCATCTCCTGGAGTTCCTTTGAGTTTGAGAACTGTTCCGTATCTCGATTGTGGCCATAGTTACACAGTCTATGCTGGTGATGAAATGTCACAGAAGTACATACACAGACATAGAAAAAACCAAAGCCGAGGTCATGAAAGAAATACTGCTGAAACTGGGGTCATATTCTAGTCTCATTAACTGCAATCTGTCAATATAAATTTTTTAATTTTGATGACATACTGTAGTCATGGAAGGTGTTACCATTGGGGAAACAGTGAAATGGGAACTCTCTGTATGATTTTTGCAACTTCTTGAGACTATAATTACTTTCAGATAAAAGTTAAAACAAAGATACTGGCGTGCTATACTCCATGGGGTTGCAGAGTTAGACACGACTGAGTGACTGAGCAACAACAAGCTTCCCTGTCCTTCACCATACCCTGGAATTTGCTTAAATTCATGTCCATGGAATCAGTGATGTTATCTCACCATCTCCCTTGCCTCTCCCTTCTCTTCCTGCCCTCAATCTTTCCCAGCATCAGGGTCTTTTCCAGTGAGTTAGCTCTTCGCATCAGGTGGGCAGAATATTGGAGCTTCAGCTTGAGCATCAGTCCTTCCAATGAATAATCAAGGTTGATTTCATTTAGGATTGACTGGTTTGATTTCCTTGCAGTCCAAGGAGCTCTCAAGAGTCTTCTCCAGCACCAGTTTGAAAGCATTGGTTCTTCTGCACTTAGCCTTCTTTATCATCTAACTCTCACTCATACAATGGCTAGTGAAAAAACAGTAGCTTTGACTATATGGACCTTTGTCAGCAAAGTAATGTCTTTGCCTTTTGATACACTGTCTAGGTCTGTCATAACTTTCCTTCCAAGAAGCAAGTATCTTTTAATTTTATGGCTGCAGTCACCATCTGCAGTGATTTTGGAGCCCAAGAAAATAAAATCTGTCACTGATTCTATTTTTTCCCCTTCTATTTACCATTTAGTGGTGAGACTGGATTGCTATGACCTTAGTTTTTTGAATGTTGAGTTTTAAGCCAGCTTTTTCACTCTCTCTTTCACTCTCGTCATGAGGTTCTTTAGTTCCTCTTCACTTTCTGCCATAAGGGTGGTATCATCTGCATATCTGAGGTTGTTGATATTTCTCCCAGCAGTCTTGATTCCAGCTTGTGAGTCATCCAGCCCAGCATTTCACATGATGTACCCAGCGTATAAGTTAAATAAACAAGGTGACAATATGCAGCCTTATACTCCTTTCCCAATTTTGAACCAGTCGATTGTTCCATGTAAGATTCTAACTGTTGCTTCTTGACCTACATACAGCTTTCTCAGGAGACAGGTAAGGTGGTCTTGTATTCCTATCTCTTTAAGAGTTTTCTACAGTTTGTTGTAATCCACACAGTCAAAGGCTTTCATGTAGTCAATGAAGCAGAAGTAGCTATTTTTATAGAATTCCCTTGCTTTCTCTGTGATCCAAAAATGTTGGCAGTTTGATCTCTAGTTCCACTCTGCCTTTTCTGAACCCAACTTGTTCATCTGGAAGTTCTCAGTTCACATACTGCTGAAGCCTAGCTTGAAGGATTTTGAGCCTAGCCTTACTAGCATGCAAAGTGAGGGTAATTGTCCAGTAGTTTGAACACTCTTTGACACTGTCATTCTTTGGGATTGGAATGAAAGCTGACCTTTTTCAGTGATGAGGCCACTGATAAATTTTCCAAACTTGCTGACATTTTGAGTGTAGCACTGTAACAACATCATCTTTTAGAATTTTAAATAGCTCAGCTAGAATCCCATCACCTCCACTAAGCTTTGTTTGTAGTGATGCTTCCTAAGGCCCATTTGCCTTCACATTCCAGGATGTCTGGCTCTAGGCTAGTGACCACAGTTCAGTTCAGTTCAGTTGCTCAGTCGTGTCCGACTCTTTGCGACCCCATGAATCGCAGCACGCCAGGCCTCCCTGTCCATCACCAACTCCTGGAGTTCACTCAGACTCACATCCATCCAGTCAGTGATGCCATCCAGCCATCTCATCCTCGGTTGTCCCCTTCTCCTCCTGCCCCCAATCCCTCCCAGCATCAAAGTCTTTTCCAATGAGTCAACTCTCGCATGAGGTGGCCAAAGTACTGGAGTTTCAGCTTTAGCATCATTCCTTCCTAAGAAATCCCAGGGCTGATCTCCTTCAGAATGGACTGGTTGGATCTCCTTGCAGCCCAAGGGACTCTCAAGAATCTTCTCCAACACCACAGTTCAAAAGCATTAATTCTTTGGCCCTCAGCCTTCTTCACAGTCCAACTCGCACATCCATACATGACCAGTGACCACACCATCATGGTTATCTAGGTCATAAAGACCTCTTCGTGTATAGCTCTTTGTGTGTTCTTACCACTTCTTAATCTCTTCTGCTTCTGTTTTTGGTTTAATTGCTAAGTCATGTCTGACTCTTGTGACCCCCATGGACTGCAGCCCACCAGATTCTTCTGTCCATGGGATTTCCCAGGTAAGAATACTGGAGGGGATCTTCCCAACCCAGGAATCAAACCTGGGTTTCCTGCATTGCAGACAGATTCTTCACCTGTTATTCTTGACCTCTGTTAGGTCCTTACCATTTCTGTCGTTTATCATGTCCATCCTTGCATGAAATGTTCCCTTGATATCTCTAGTTTTCTTGGAGAAATCTCTAGATTGACCCACAGTTCTTTGCAAATATGAATAACTCTGCAACCCAATTTTGACCAATGAGATATAAGCAGAATTGCATAGGTCAAATTATACAATATCTTCTCTAAAATAGAGTAATAAACAGGATTGAACTCATTGGTTGGTATACAAGGATGATTGATGAAATGTACAGCACTTTTCTGTTTTGTCTTTATTACACTTTCAGTATTTAGCTGGTATTAATGTAAGACCCCAGCCACCCACCTATTAAGCCATTCTGCTTTTGGCCAAGACAGTAAGAAAACTGTCACAGCTCACCAGAATTGTGAACATAAGCACAGACAAACAAATGAAGGTCTAGAAGGAAATCAGTTCAGTTTAGTTCAGTCGCTCAGTCATGTCCGACTCTTTGTGACCCTATGGACTGCAGCACGCCAGGCCTCCCTGTCCATCACCAACTCCTGGAGTTCACCCAAACTCATGTTTATTGAGTCAGTGATGCCATCCAACCATCTCATCCTCTGTCATCCCCTTCTCCTCCTGCCCTCAATCTTTCATAGCATCAGGATCTTTTCCAGTGAGTTAGCTCTTAGCATCAGGTGGCCAAAGTATTGGAGTTGCAGCTTTAAAATCAGTCCTACCAACGAACGCCCAGGACTGATCTCCTTTAGGATGGACTGGTTGGATCTCCTTGAAGTCCAAGGGACTCTCAAGAGTCTTCTGCAACACCATAGTTCAAAAGCATCAATTCTTCGGTGCTCAGCTTTCTTCACAGCCCAACTCTCACATGCATACATGACCACTGGAAAAACCGTAGCCTTGACTAGATGGACCTTTGTTGGCAAAGTAATGTCTTCGCTTTTAATATGCTGTCTAGGTTGGTCATAACTTTCCTTCCAAGGAGTAAGCGTCTTTTAATTTCATGGCTGCAATCACCATCTGCAGTGATTTTGGAGCCCAGAAAATAAAGACACCTACTGTTTCCACTGTTTCTCCATCTATTTGCCATGAAGTGATGGGACCAGATGCCATGATCTTCATTTTCTGAATGTTAAACTTTCAGCCAACTTTTTCACTCTCCTCTTTCACTTTCATCAAGAGGCTCATTAGTTCTTCTTCACTTTCTGCCATAAGAGTGGTGTCATCTGCATATCTGAGATTATTGATATTTCTTCCTGCAATCTTGATTCCAGCTTGTGCTTCCTCCAGTCCAGCGTTTCTCATGATGTACTCTGCATATAAGTTAAATAAGCAGGGTGACAATATATAGCCTTGACATACTCCTATTCCTATTTGGAACCAGTCTGTTCAATGTCCAGTTCTGACTGTTGCTTCCTGACCTGCATATAGGTTTCTCAAGAGGCAGGTCAGGTGGTCTGGTATTCCCATCTCTTTCAGAATTTTCCACAGTTTATTGTGATCCACGCAGTCAAAGACTTTGGTGAAGTCAATAAAGCAGAAAGAGATGTTTTTCTGGAAATCTCTTGCTTTTTCGATGATCTAGCAGATGTTGGCAATTTGATCTCTGGTTCCTCTGCCTTTTCTAAAACCAGCTTGAACATCTGGAAGTTCACAGTTCATATACTGCTGAAGCCTGGCAAAGCAATTGAGGTCAGAAAAATGGGTTCAGCAGGAAATGCTTTAACTGTCTCTCCATGGTGGCTCAGATGCTAAAAATCCAGCTGCAATGCAGGAGACCCAGGTTTTATCCCTATGTCAGGAAGATCCCTTGGAGAAGGGAATGACAACCCACTCCAGTATTCTTGCCTGGGAAATCCCAAGGACAGAGGAGCCTGGCAGGCTATAGACCATGGGGTCGCAAGAGTAGGAGGATACTTAGGAACTAAACCACGACCATACATCTATCTATCTATTCTTTCTTCCTATTTCCCTTTGGATTGGCCTTTAATTTAAAATGTATTTACCAAAGGTAGACTTTTGATTTTTTTAGCTGAATTGCTATTATTTTATTACTGGCAAATTTTAAGCATAATGTAAAACCAGAGAAAAATACATAAAACCCCCATGAATCTGATACCAACCAGTATTGTTGGCCTCCTTAATAAATAGGAATTGACTAGAGGCCCGACAAATTCAGGCAAGGCTTCACCGGGGCCCCTGCTGCTGCAGGGGCAGTGAGAACAAAGGCCAGTTTCCCTTGCTCGTCGTGCACTCTCTTGGTGAGGGGATGGTGAGCTCTTTCTTGACCTGGAGTGAGGGTTGGGGTGTGTCCAGAGACCTTGCTGGTGGGGGCTTAGGTGGTCTACCCACCCCTTAGGTGGTATTGTGTGCAGGGGACAAGCACAGTACCCTGCTTTTGCTCCAGACTTTTCAAAAGTGGCAGTTGAGTTTTTTGGTCTTTTAGTATTTTTGTCCAGAATTTGTGCCATCTGCCTGTGCGCACAGTTATACTTAATCTCATCTGGTTTCTTTGTATTTTGTTGCTGGAGGAGAGGTGTGTCCAGGTGTAAGCACTGCGGCCAAAGTTCCCAGGTCCCAGCCTACCTCAGATCCAGCAGCTAAGTATAATAGCCATCAACTCATGACCATTCTGGGTTCATCTGTGCCCTCTCTTCCTCTGCCCCACTGGATTATTATAAAGAGAATTCCAGATATCATAGCATTTGGTGGAATAACCTTGAGAAATCGTCTGCAGTTAATCTTTTTCTAATAAGAGTAACATGTTCGGACTGTTGGAGCATTCTCATTATGAGTTACGTAGCATCAGAAAATTAGAGTATAATGATTAACTGGTGGGTGGCATATCAGCTTGTTAAAATACAAAGTGTGGGCTGAGACTGTGGTCTGTAGCCAAGAGTTCTGCCAGCATGTTTCCCACAGGGCTTCAGGGCACTCTTTTGTGGAGCACAGTGGTCTGAGAGAGATTTGTAATGGTGGTGTTTTATAAACTTTAAGAACAAATCAATGCAAAATATCAATTCACTTTGCTGCGATATATATTTAAAGACCACCAAGAACTCAATGGGCTTCCCTGGTGGCTCAGTGGTAAAGAATCTGCCTGCAGTGCAGGAGCCGCCAGAGATGTGGGTTCGAACCCTTGGTTGGGAAAATCCCCCAGAGGAGGGCATGGGAACCCACTCCAGCATTCTTGCCTGGAAAACCCCACAGACAGAGGAGCCTGGCAGGCTATAGTCCATAGGGTGGCAAAGAGTCAGATATGACTAAGCGACTTAGCATGCAAGAATGCAATATGCTTTAGTATTTAGGAAAATAGGTGAGTTCAGGAAGAGCCCTACCTTTCCAGTTTAGTGAGGATTAGGCACATTAATTGTAGGGCCTCCCCAGCTGCTCAGTGGTAAAGATTCTGCGTGTAATGCATGAGACGAGGTTCAATCCCTGGATCAGGAAGATCCTCTGGTGGAGGAAATGGCAACCCACTCCAATAATCTTTCCTAAAAAAATCCCATGCTCAAAGGAGCCTGGTGGGCTGCAGTGCAAAGGGTCACAAAGAGTCAGACATGACTGAGCCATTGAGTGCACTCACACAGATAGTTAATTATAACCCAAGGCCACTTGAAGACTTTTAGTATAGAATTCTAAACCAAGGGTGTTATCATCACAGAGGGAATGTGAGTAATGTTGTATCTGGGGAGATGAGACCAAGAGAGACAGTGTCATAGAGGAAGCAGTTTTTAAATTTAGATTTTTAGGAAAAAAAAGTTAGCATTTTGACAGGTGGACTAGGAGGTAGGTGGGTGAAAGACAATGCCTCCCTCCCCCCAAAAAAATAAGAAAAGTTTTTACACAAGTTTTAGAAGATGTGAAAATATATACATACCTTGGCCAGAAGTGAGTGGCATTTGGGATCTCAATTCTGGAACTTTTTTCCAGCATTGCATTAAGTCCACTCAGTGTTCTAGAAACTTGTCTTTAAATAGATGTCATTTGCTCACAAAACATTTTCTGCATACTGATGAAATTTAATGGGCAAATAATATAGCATTTATATTAGTTTAAAATATTCCTATAAAACTGCAGTCAGCAAACTAGAGCCTTCAGGTCAGATCTGGCCCAGAGCCTGTTTTTATTAATAAATTTTTATGGGCACACAGCCATGCCCATTCATGTTTCAGTGTCTGTGTTGTGATGGGGGACAGTGGCAGAGTTGGGTAAATGCAGGAGCCCATCTGCCTGCAGAGCATAACAGATTGACTTGGGATCAGGACTAGGGTGAAGTGAAGAAGGGGCCTGAGGTGTAAAGTTTAACAAGGTTCTCATTCCAGGGGCATGTGCATTACCCTGAATAGGAGACAGCTTCCTTAAATGTGTGCCTTAGAAGCCCCGCTGGCTCCTCACCATAGTCCTGGTGGTGTATTTACTCTCTAAAGCAAAAATTTTCCCATCCTTGTTATAAAATAAAAGGCTTTGCAGCACACTATGTTCTTAAATTATTTAGCAGTTTTCCTGGGATGAAATGAAGTCTGCATTCTCCAGGGACAAGAAGAGTGGGAGGTGATGGATTTCACATTCATTAATTTATGGTAATAAGTCCCTGGAGGGAACCAGAATAGGGTACCCTGAAATATGTCACTTTGGAATTAGGAATATTTTGAGCTAAAGGCTATTGAGAGCCAGCAGACACAGGGAAAGCTCTTCACCTCCCCTATTTGCCTAGAGATAAAGTATAAATGTCCCCTTTTTATAGATTAAATACATTTATTTATTACAAATGGAAATTTCCATTGTAGACATGTCTCTGTATCAGAAAGTGAGAGGACTCTTACAACCAGAGCACTCTAATCAGCATAAGAAGATGACCCTTATTGATCATACTTTTCTTCCCTGGTCTTCCCAAAACTTGCCTCCCCTGGCCAGCAGCCCAAAGCCCCTTTTCATTTGTTTAGCCTAGCATGGTATGTAAGCCTCAGTTACCTGGCTGCCTTCTGGAGCCACATTTTTCTTTGTGAAGTCTTGTACATACACTTAAAATTAAAATTGTGTTTTCTCTTGTTAGTCTTTTTGCCAGTTTAATTTGTAGGCCCCAGTTACTGAACATAGAAATGTGGAAGGAAAAAGATTTTTCTTCTACATTACTGCATGGAATCTACTCCACCATTTATGCAAAATATCCTGGGCCTAGGACTGTTTACTAGAGCATGGATGATTCAGTCAAACAAGATCCATTTGTGGTCTTTTTCTTTCTTTTCTTGTTTCTTTTCTATCTAGCATGATATAATTTCTTTTCTAGATATTTTTCTAAGTTGTTTGTATGATTATAAATTTCAGGTTGTATGGGCAGATTCCTTTGTATTTTATGTTTTGAATTAACACATGTATTGAGCTTAGTAAAATTATTTCTCATAAAATGAAAATTAAAAAGTTAAAAACAAATGCATAGAACCAGACAATAGGAGATGGGTCAGAATAATGAAACCTCAAATGGAATGTGCATGGCTCTTGCCCCTTCCTCCTTGCTGCTTTTTCATCTATCCCTGTGGACTACCCGGTAAAGTGCTCTGAATATGCCCCAGTGCTTGGGGCTTCGAATGCAGCGATTTCCCATTTGAGTTCTATTGTCACTCTGGTGAGGGTGTTCCTTTCACAGAAAACTGCATTGGAATAAGGTTACCTGTGAATTTTGATCCATCTTCTTGCAGCTATTACCATATTAAAGCAAAGGTTTTCAAGTTCTTTAGTTTGAGGATCGCATCATTAGTGCTGCAGTGGACAGAGCCAGGGACTCTGATATAATGAGAATGTGTTTGAGACTTTTACATTTTTCTTAAAAAAAAAAAAAAAAAGATAGTTCCTCAGTTAAGAAATTTAAATTGTTGACATACTTTGAAACTTCCTGAATAGATATAAAATATTATGTAATAAAAAATTCCTTGAGAAAACATTCAATTCTAACAAAATAAGGCAAGTAGTAGAAAATGCAAGGGGGCACTGGGGATTTTTGAAGCATTCCAGAGTGAAAATAGTTTTTTTAACAGTTGCGTAAATAAGTAAACATCAAGTAGAGATAAATAGAAACATTGTCTTGATGGTCCAAGTAGTTTGAGATCATACATTTTTAATGGAATTGCACCCTGGTTATTTAACTTATATGCAGAGTACATCATGAGAAACGCTGGGCTGGAAGAAGCACAAGCTGGAATCAAGACTGCTGGGAGAAATATCAATAACCTCAGATATGCAGATGACACCACCCTTATGGCAGAAAGTGAAGAAGAACTAAAGAGCCTCTTGATGAAAGTGAAAGAGGAGAGTGAAAAAGTTGGCTTAAAGCTCAATATTCAGAAAACTAATATCATGGCATCCGGTCCCATCACTTCATGGCAAATAGATGGGGAAACAGTGGAAACAGTGTCAAACTTTATTTTCTGGGCTCCCAAATCACTGCAGATGGTGACTGCAGCCATGAAATTAAAAGGTGCTTACTCCTTGGAAGAAAAGTTATGACCAACCTAGATAGCATATTAAAAAGCAGAAATATTACTTTGCCAACAAAGGTCTGTCTAGTCAAGACTATGGTTTTTCCAATGGTCATATATGGATGTGAGAGTTGGGCTGTGAAGAAAGCTGAACACCGAAAAATTGATGCTTTTGAACTGTGGTGCTGGAGAAGACTCTTGAGAGTCCCTTGGACTGCAAAGAGATCCAACCAGTCCACCCTAAAAATCAGTCTTGAGTGTTCATTGGAAGGACTGATGCTAAAGCTGAAACTCCAATACTTTGACCACCTCATGCGAAGAGTTGACTCATTGGAAAAGACTCTGATTCTGGGAGGGATTGGGGTCAGGAGGAGAAGGAGACGACAGAGGATGAGATGGCTGGATGGCATCACTGACTTGATGGACATGAGTTAGAGTGAACTCCGGGAGTTGGTGATGAACAGGGAGGCCTGGTGTGCTGCGATTCATGGGGTCGCAAAGAGTCGGACATGACTGCCCGACTGAACTGAACTGAACTAGAAGTTACTAGTATTCCCTATGCAAGAGTAGGAAACTAAATATATAACCTTTACCCAATGTCGAAATAGAAAGCTCAAACAATGTGGTAGTGTGATCCTCTTGGAGATGAAAGAAAGAGAAAACAAGAGGTGTTGAAAATAATAAAATATAGGGACTTCTCTTATGGTCCAAGATCCCTGGTAGCTCAGATAGTAAAGCGTCTGCCTACAATGTGGGAGACCCAGGTTCAATCCCTGAGTCAGGAAGATTCTTTGGAGAAGGAAATGCACCCACTCCAGTACTCCTGCCTGGAAAATCCCATGGATGGAGGAGCCTGGTAGGCTACAGTCCATGGGGTCACAAAAATCGGACACGACTGAGCGACTTCACTTTCTTGTGGTCCAGTGGTTAACACTCTGTGCTTCTAGTGCAAGGGACATGGGTTCAGTCCCTGGTCAGGGAACTAGATGTCACAGGGCATGGCCAAAAGTAAAAACAAACAAAAAACTCCCAATAATAAAAAATATAGTATGTGTCTGTTATCTTTCACAGCGTATTTTTTTGCAGCTCAGAAATCCTGCTCACCATGTTGTCGAGAAATCCAAGCTAGGGAGCAGGGGTCGATACTGTTTATACATCCCATGTGCTTTAGGAAGAAAACCACCCTTCTCATACTCCCCCAAAGACCCCTCTGCCAATGTACACAATTGGTGCTTCTGTGATGTTTAGTCTTTCCTCAAAATGAGCTGGCATAAGTTTCAGTAGCAGACAGAATATAAAGTCACTATTCCATTCCCTAGGGCGGTTCCGGTGTTCTGTCGCCTGACAGAGACCCAACTGTCCCCAAACTCGGCTGATTATGCCACAGAGCTCACATTTTAAAGTTCACCTCTGCTGCTTCTTTGGAGCAGTCCTTCTGCCACACGCCCATCTGGGAAGAAGGGTCTCAATAAGAATGCCATGAGGAGATAGCATTTTCTTTCATTCTGCGTCTTCTATTCACCATCTGTCATTACTTCATCCATTTGCTAAACATTTTAAAAGTAGGAAAGTGAGCAGGCAGCCTCAGGTCTGGCTTGGGGAAGATCTTGAGTTTAAAAGTGGAGTGGGAAAGTCTTGGGATCAGCACCAAGAGACCAGTTTCCTCTTTTCATCCTGTGAATGGAAAATGTTGTCTGCCACATCAGCGAAGAAAGGATGCTGCGCCGAGCAAGCCGTCAGCCACTGTAGCCTCCCTGATGATGGACTGCCCACTGCCGGGCCCCCAGCCACTGTGGCGGGTGCACCCTGCGGGGACTTGGGATGGAAAGGAACAAGCCCCAGATAGCTGCGGTGCATATCAGTGATTTCAGGGAATCCAGACTCCTGCATCTTCCCATACTAAGGGAAACCCTAAATTCATTAACTTGAAATGTCTGGTTTTCTTTAATTAACAGCAATCTTTTGATGTTCTGACTATCTGGTCTTATTTTCAAAAATTCCTTTGTATCCTGGCTTCTCCCTTACCTATATGGAGCCATCTGAGAGGCTCCCTCCTGGGCCTAAGTCTTGAGAAAGTCCATCAGAACCTGAGCTCCAGGTTCTAAAATGGAGTTTTTACAAGTTTCCTCAGAATGGAGTGGAGTGGAGGCCTGTGTCAAGTGCCCACGAGACTGGATAATTTTCTATTTTAAAAATTGAAAAAGTTGGATATAGCTTTCGGTCTTATGCATACTTTAACTTTTTTGATGTCATCTTTTTCTACTTCACCCTCCCTATGTAAGTTGTCCCTTTTCATGTTTTGACATCATTTTTTAAAAAAGAAATTTACTTGCACTTCTAGCTATCTTTTATTACATCAGTTCAGTTCAGTCTCTCAGTCGTGTCTGACTCTTTGCGACCCCATGAACCGCAGCCAGGCCTCCCTTTCCATCACCAACTCCCAGAGGTTACCCAAACTCATGTCCGTTGAGTTGGTGATGTCATCTAACCATCTCATCCTCTGTTGTCCCCTTCTCCTCCTGCCCTCCATCTTTCCTAATATCAGGGTATTTTCAAACAAGTCAGCTCTTTGCATCAGGTGGCCAAAATATTGGGGTTTCAGCTTCAACATCAATCCTTCCAATGAACACCCAGGACTGATTTCCTTTAGGATGGACTGGTTAGATCCCTTGCAGTCCAAGGACTTTCAAGAGTCTTCTCCAACATCACAGTTCACCTCAGACTAATTAAGGCAGCAACATGGATCAGAATTTATTTCTCTGTTAAGTTTATCAAAATGCATCCTTTGTTTATTTGCCACACTGTGTGGTATATGGCACTTACCCAGCCAGGGATCTAACCTATCTCTCCTGCAGAGGAAGCTTGGAATTTCAATGAGGCCTTCATTTTGATTCTGTTAGTGCCCCATGGATAGTAAAAGGGATTTAAAATGTCCCTTTCAGGCATACATATCAAACATGACTTTAATTTTCTATTAACCCTGAGGATTTTATTTAAAACTTTTAAGGATGGAAGCTGAGAAGAATTAAGAATAGAGACAGCTGGTAGTATAACTGGGCAGCCAAAGAGTGGTGGCAAGGTATCTGAGTTCATAGCTCTCCTGGGGGTTAAGCCAGGTCTAGGCGAGCTGGAGAAAGTGGCTCACTGTTTGATAAAAGCACACACCTCCTGTGTCCCCAGGCTGGGATCTGGCTGGGGAAGTCACTTTCTTGTGTCCAGCTGAGTTGTAGGGTCTACTTGGAGGGGAGGCAGTGATACAGCTAAGAGGGATTTTGAAGGATGTAGGCCAGCTCTTTCCAATTCCTTGTTGAAATACTACAGTTTCTATAAAACCTAGATGTGATCACTAGATGAAAATCAATGCCATATGGGGATCGGTACATTCTACCCTTTAAAACTCTTCTGAAAACACAATCATCTTTTCCTCTTGATGCTAAAAACTTGGTCTCTGTGCACCGCTGCTGAATTCCAGTCTTGGAGACTGAGTTTGGGTGAAGTAGAAAAGAACAGCTTTATTGCTTTGCCAGGCACAGAACAACACAGCAGACTCATGCCTCAAAACTGTGTCCCAACCCAGGAGGATTGGATGAGTTAGCAGTGGTTCAAGGGTGGAGTTGCTGATAAGATTAGGGCCTGCATTCCTTTAATCTGGCCTCATTGATGAGCTTTGAGGTTATCACACTGTGACTTCTCTCTGGAACAGCTTCCAGTCATTGGGGTTTTATTCTACAGAATAGCTTAAAGATATTGTTTTGTGCACCCCTTGAGGGGAAGCCAGGTCCCTGCCCCAAGGCTGCAGTGTTGCTTCTGGGCTGCTCCTTGATTGTCTCTGCATCCCCTCCCTTCCCTGATGAGCAGCTGTTTGAAAGGCTCCCAGGCCCAGGAGCCCCACAGGGTCTTGGTGGGTTTCACTCTCACAACTGCCCAGTGGCAGCAGGTAGTGTATCTCCTGAGTTGTCAGTCACTGGACAGCCCTCATGCATTTGATCTCTGTTGGAGAAAGAGATCAAATAGCTGTGAAAAGAATAGAGGTGAAAAGCAAAGGAGAAAAGGAAAGATACAAGCATCTGAATGCAGAGTTCCAAAGAATAGCAAGAAGAGATGAGAAAGCCTTCTTCAGCGATCAATGCAAAGAAATAGAGGAAAAGAACAGAATGGAAAGACTAGAGATCTCTTCAAGAAAATTAGAGATATCAAGGGAACATTTCATGCAAAGATGGGCTTGATAAAGGACAGAAATGGTCTGGACCTAACAGAAGCAGAAGATATTAAGAAGAGGTGGCAAGAATACACAGAAGAACTGTACAAAAAGATCTTCATGACCCAGATAATCATGATGGTGTGATCACTCATCTAGAGCCAGACATCTTGGAATGTGAAGTCAAGTGGGCCTTAGAAAGCATCACTATGAACAAAGCTAGTGGAGGTGATGGAATTCCAGTGGAGCTGTTTCAAATCCTGAAAGATGATGCTGTGAAAGTGCTTCACTCAATATGCCAGCAAATTTGGAAAGCTCAGCAGTGGCCACAGGACTGGAAAAGGTCAGTTTTCATTCCAATCCCAAAGAAAGGCAATGCCAAAGAATGCTCAAACTACCACACAATTGCACTCATCTCACATGCTAGTAAAGTAATGCTCAAAATTCTGCAAGCCAGGCTTCAGCAATACATGAACCGTGAACTTCCTGATGTTCAAGCTGGTTTTAGAAAAGGCAGAGGAACCAGAGATCAAATTGCCAATATCTGCTGGATCATGGAAAAAGCAAGAGAGTTCCAGAAAAACATCTATTTCTGCTTTATTGACTATGCCAAAGACTTTGACTGTGTGGATCACAATAAACTGTGGAACATTCTGACAGAGATGGGAATACCACACCACCCGACCTGCCTCTTGAGAAACCTATAGGCAGGTCAGGAAGCAACAGTTAGAACTGGACATGGAACAACAGACTGGTTCCAAATAGGAAAAGGAGTATGTCAAGGCTGTATATTGTCATGCTGCTTATTTAACTTATATGCAGAGTACATCATGAGAAACGCTGGGCTGGAAGAAACACAAGCTGGAATCAAGATTGCCGGGAGAAAGATCAATAACCTCAGATATGCAGATGATACCACCCTTATGACAGAAAGTGAAGAGGAGCTAAAGGGCCTCTTGATGAAAGTGAAAGAGGAGAGTGAAAAAGTTGGCTTAAAGTTCAACATTCAGAAAATGAAGATCATGGCATCCAGTCCCATCACTTCATGGGAAATAGATGGGGAAACAGTGGAAACAGTGTCAGACTTTATTTTGGGGGCTCCAAAATCACTGCAGATGGTGACTGCAGCCATGAAATTAGAAGACGCTTACTCCTTGGAAGAAAAGTTATGACCAACCTAGATAGCATATTCAAAAGCAGAGACATTATTTTGCCGACTAAGGTCCGTCTAGTCAAGGCTATGGTTTTTCCTATGGTCATGTATGGATGTGAGAGTTGGACTGTGAAGAAGGCTGAGTGCTGACGAAATGATGCTTTTGAACTGTGGTGTTGGAGAAGACTCTTGAGAGTCCCTTGCACTGCAAGGAGATCCAAGCAGTTCATTCTGAAGGAGATCAGCCCTGGGATTTCTTGGGAAGGAATGATGCTAAAGCTGAAACTCCAGTACTTTGGCCACCTCACGCGAAGAGTTGACTCATTGGAAAAGACTCTGATGCTGGGAGGATTGGGGGCAGGAGGAGAAGGGGACGACCAAGGATGAGATGGCTGGATGGCATCATGGACTCGATGGACATGAGTCTGAGTGAACTCCGAGAGATGGTGATGAACAGGGAGGCCTGGTGTGCTGTGATTCATGGGGTTGCAAAGAGTCGGACACAACTGAGCGACTGAACTGAACTGAATTGGAGAGGAGGAGACTGAAACTCAGAAAACAAAAGAAAATAATTTCATGAGTGAGTGAGAATGCTCATTGAAAGGATTCTGTTTTGGTGGTCAGTTTGTGAGATGTACTTGCTTTGGTCATTGATAGTGCTGACATAATTTTTTCTCTTGAACTACCCCCAGTAGACAGACATAGGCTTTTACTTGAGAAAAATGAAAAAAAAAAAAAAAAAGTCCAGGGTTGTAGAAACGTTTCCATTTTTCAGATTTCCGGAAATTTCTTTTATTAGAAAGTCAGTCTTGTTCTGCTACATTTTATCTGCTTTTATAAGATAACACTTTCACTGTGTCTAATAACTTGGACATCAAAGGATTATACATGTGCACAATATTGGAATCGTGCTAGATAGTCAGATATTTACCAAGATGATTTTGTAAGGATTTCCCACAATTTCTAAGTCATTTTAAAAATCTTAACCTGAATGATTTATTTTTTTCTCAAAAATTTATGGTATAATCTGAACAAACCTGACTAAAAAGAGACTTTGGGGGAATAGAAGCATACTCACAGACTTAGAGAACAAACATATGGTGAGGGGTAGGGATAGACTGGGGGATTTGGGATTGACATGTATACACTGCTATGTATAAAACAGGTAACTGACAAGGACCTACTTGTATAGCACAAGGAAGTCTACTCAATATTCTGTAAAAACCTATATGGGAAAAGAATCTGAAAATCAATTGGTATTTGTATATGTACAATTGAATCACTTTGCTGTACACCTGAAACTAACACAGCATTGTTAATCAATTATGTCCCAAATTTAAAAAAAAATTTAAGTCTTTAGGGGAAGGCACTGTCTCTTACTGACTTCCCTGGTGGCTCAGACAGTAAAGCGTCTGCCTACAATGCAGAAGACCAGGGTTCAGTCCTGGGTCGGGAAGATCTCCTGGAGAAGGGAATGGCAATCGACTCCAGTACTCTTGCCTGGAAAATCCCATGGACGGAAGAGTCTGGTAGGCTGCAATCCGTGGGGTCGCGAAGAGTCGGACACGACTGATTGACTTCACTTGCACTGTCTCTTACTGGGTTTCCCAGGGGGCTCAGTGGGCAGAGATCTGCCTGCAATGCAGGTGATGCAGGAGATGCAGGTTTGATCCCTGGGTCAGGGAGATCTCCTGGAGGAGGGAATGGAAACCCACCCCAATGTTCTTGCCTGGAGAATCTCATGGACAGAGGAGCCTGGTAGGCTACAGTCTATGGGGTCACAAAGAGTCAAACATGCCTGGAGCGACTGAACACATATGTACTGTCTCTTAATACTTTCTGCTTTGATATTTATTACTCAGCAACCTTCTGCTGAGTTAATGAATTAGAAAAGAGGCTGGAAGACAAGAATTTCAGAAATGGGACACAAGATCCATGTGTTTTGAAGGATGAGAGACGGTGACCGGTACAGAATGCAGTGGGTCACATCTGGTGGGTGTTCTGCAGCATCAGAAAACATCCTCAAGCCATAATCCATCAGTGTCACTTTTGGAAATCATCTGATTATTTCTCTGGCCTCCAAAGATAGTCTGAAACCTGTTTGGTGTAGACCCTGTGATTCCAGCATGGTAACTATCAACCACGTGTCATTATTTAAACATAAATTTAAAGGGAACAAAGTGGAAACTTCAGTTCCTTGGTACATTTTGCCACCTTCCCAAGGCTCAGAAGCCAGGGGCAGTGACAAGTCACCACGTGGGCAGTGCAGATACAAAATTCTCTCATCACAGCGCCGGCCTCGGTGGCGGGAAAGGCAAACCGATGAGGAGGTGAGAATAGGAGGTGAGAATAGGCTAGAACAGGAGCAAGACAGTGATTGAAAACAACCTTCTGCTGCTGCAGATCTGACCTCGGCCGAAGCCTGAGATTTTATGAGATACGCCTTTCTCTGTTCTCCAGGAGGTGAAGGACTGAGTGTAATATGCCCAGACTTTCCCATATGAGTCATTTCCTTTCCTATCACTACCCGAGCTCAATTCAAAGTCTCCGTTCACTGTGGCCCTGCTGTTACTACCTTTCATCTACTGAGTCCCTTTTTGGTATTTCTTTATAAGGTGTCAACTCAGTCCACCTCTTCTCAAATTACATTCTATAGATGATTCCAATTAAATTTAATTAAGTTTATTAACTAGGCATATTTCCCATATTCTATAGAAGGAATGTCTTTCCACTAAACTCTAGGCTTCATTTGGGTTAACATTTAGTGTATTACTATGTCACAGCATTTTCATTTTAAGGCTGAAATCTTTTAATCATGTGTTTAAAGTAAATGGAAAATAGGTCATAGGATCCACAAGTCTTATTGTGTTTTGTTATTCCAGCACATTATTAATTTTCATATGTGACAACCATGAATATTACACTTAAATTGAATTGCACTTTTTCTTCCCTTTTTATAGTCAGTATTAGTGATTAAAAGACCCTCGAATTCACTTGTCCTGCCATCCAAAGGTAGGGCACTTTAGTTCTCATCATAACTGCATGCATACCAGATGAAATCATCTGTTAGTTTTAAATGCCTTTAAGTTGAAAATAATTTCCATATGGTTGAATCAGGCACGATCTCCACACTCATAAAGGTCCATATGACTGAAATGATACATCCATGCCTTAGGAGAAAAAGGAGAAATAGGAAAGTTTTCCCACCAACAACATGTAAATTAGCAAGGATGGATCATTTGTCCAGAGCATCTAACATCAAATTGCCAATAACAAAGGCATTAGTGATGCAGATTTGGCCTTCAGAGGTAAAAATAAAAACATCTGTAAATTACCAGTACTTACTCTGCGCTAGACTACTGTATTAAAAGTGCTTTGCCTGTATTATCAGATAGGGCTTGGCCAGCTTTCTCTGTGTAGAGCCGGGTAGTAAGCACTGCAGACAGTGAAGTGCGTACAGCCTGTGCAGCATCTGTTCTGCTCTGCCGCCGTAGCACCCGGGGGAGCAAGAGACGATTCTAAAGGAACCGCAGTGTCTCTGTGAAACTTCATTTACCAAAACAGGCCATGGGTCCAGTCTGGCCCCTTGGGCTCCAGTTTACCAATGTTCGGTCCAAGTGGATACTCCTAAACAGCTGGCCTATCTGTCAAAGACTTATCTCCAAGCCCCTGAAGGTAGCTGCTCATGGGATATGGAGAAATTAGAAGATCGCTCCCTGCACCCTCTGGACAGGTAGGACACACCCCCACAAGCCGCTCCACATCTTTGGGAGTCTCAGTGTTACCCCTTCTCCCAGCTCCCCTTGGAGCGCAGAGCACAGGCAGAAGAATGTGCTCCAGCACCTCATGGTGGGGTGCTTAGGCCTCTGCTACTGCATGGGTTCACCTACGCAGAAAACCGTCATTAGAGAAGTCATTTGCGAAAACCCTTTTCCTAAAGCATTAGCAGTTGCCAGGACTCAGGGAAGAGACAAAGTCTCCTGGGGAGACCTCCAAGCCTCTCTCCTCAGCCACCCTTCATCACGTGGCCTCTGCGGCCATGATTCTGCAGTGGCTTTCGCCCTGTCCTCCTGTCCCCTCCTCCTCTGCAGGCTGTCTGGTGTTGCCCGTGGAACCTCCTGCTATTCTGAATAAGCTCTTCTGCACCCACCCTTTCCATAGCATCTCTCTTCTACCTCTTCTGCCTTTAATAGGCTTCCTATTTCCATAAGGGTCCTTCCCAGTAGCCTGTGTGAGGGTCTAGAGTCATGCTGGCTCTCAGAGTGGCCACGCGGGGTCTGTGCAGCCAGCACCTTCACCAGCCGCATCCCTCACCCTTCTGGGCCATAAGAGGAGGAAGGTGGAGCCAGCGCTGTCTCACCCACTCCCTGTCTTTAACCGCCTTCTGTAGCGATGATACATCAGTAGGACCAGCTGGAATGAATCTTCTGAGCTCCTCAAATGTAAATACACCTATTGAGGTATATTTCCCATTTAGTTGTCCTGCAAATATCTCAAGCTTAAGGTGCTCAAAGATGAATACATGATCTTCCTTACAAACTAATTCTTCCTTGGATCAGCTGACAAACTACTGTCTATCCTTTCACACAAAAAAAACAGAAACCTGGGGCACTCCTGACTGTAGAGTCAGCTTTACACAAAGCTGGCCTTATGACATCTAGCTTTCTGACATTGCCCATCGCTATTTACCAATAGTTGCTAACTGCACCCTAAAATCGCCTTTCTCTTTTCATTCTATGATCAGGGTCACTTGGAATTAAGACCACTTTCCCCAGATCATTTGCAGCTCAAGGAGACCACACAGGAGTCACTTAACCTGAGTGAGTGAACTGAGGTAAAGGAAGTAAGCAGAAGTCTTATATATAACTTCCCGGGAATTGTCTTAAAGGAGGAATGCATAACCTTCCTTTCCCTGTCTTTTCCTGATGTCTGGACTGAAGACGAAATGCCTTGTCTTGAGTACTCATCCTGGGTCTTCAAGTGTAGTCCCTTTTTGAGCATGGAGGAGTCCTGGTTGGCGATGAGTTTGAGAATTTGTCTCAGCAGCTTCCAGTGTGGGACTGGGTACAAAGAGATCTCATTCACATGAAAAAAAGGGAAGAAACAGAGAAAGAGAGGCAGAGAGATGGGAAGGAAAGGAAAGAGGGGAGGGAAGGGAGGGAGAGTGGACGGGAAGGCAGAGAAAGAACTACATACTTACCAGACACATCCAGAACAGAACACACACTTCGCCTTGTTTAGGCAACTCTTATTTTGTGTGGTTTTCTCTCACTTTAACAAATCTCTGTCTACAAACAAAAGTCCTTCTAAAAGCCAGATCTAGTCCTTTTCTTCTTCTCATTACAGACTTCCAGGTGCTCTTATTTGTCTCTGGATAAAGTCCCAACTCCTTAGTGTAGCATACAAGGCTGGCTCGTTCTGAGCAAGTCAGCCATGCCGCTCCTGGCGTCCTTCACTAGGAATGCGGCTGCTGTCAATTATGGTGGCAGTGGCTCCTCTTGTTGGGAATTTCCTATCAAATCTCCTAATAAAGGATGCAGGTTAATCTCTGTCTCAGGGCATCATCCAGTGTGTTCTCAGTGGTGTCCAGTTCTTTTGTGACCGCATGCACTGTAGCTCATCAGGTTCCTCTGTCCAGGGGATTCTCCAGGCAAGAATACTGGAGTGGGTTGCCATTTCCTTCTCCAGGGGATCTTCCCGACCCAGAGATTGAGCCCACATTAAACTTGTGATATTGTCCAGGTCCAAGAGCTCTCTATGCATCAACTGCTTTGATCTTCAAAGCAAATCTGTGAGATAGTAATATTATTTTTATAAAAAGAGAAACTGAGGCACAGAGGGATTCAGTTGAATATCCCAGTGTCGCTCATTTCAGTTCAGTTCAGTCGCTCAGTTGTGTCCGACTCTTTGCGACCCCATGAATCGCAGCATACCAGGCCTCCCTGTTCATTGCCATCTCTTAGTGCCAGGGTCTAAGTCTGGGTGATCCGATGCCAGAGCCAGCTTAACTGCTATGTGACATGCCACCTACCAGTGTGGTGGAAGAGTCATTCTAACAGCTCCAGAGATTTTCCAGGGCTCCACTCTTTCTTCCCATATCTGCACTATTTCCCAAGATAACTTCAGTAGAAATGGGGGACAGGAGCTGCTTTGTGATCCACTCATTAAGTCCTCAGTCATTAGAATTATTAGTTCATTTCTGGCTTACTTCGTATACACGTCATATAACCAGCACTAATTATAAAATATTCTTACAATTAATGCCTACTACAAAATGCCAATTCATCTATAGCGTGTTAACCCCAAGCTTCTAAATATGTTCAATTTAACTTTCACTTTCCCAAGGTGAACTCAGTCGTGGCAACAGACCATGTATTACGGATTTCCTCAGTGCGTAGCAAAGTGTAACACATGTATTTCAGCCGGGTGAAAAGTGGGAATTTGTTCTGTGTAACAGCTCAGAGAACCAGAAATGCTTTATTCAAATCTTCTATAACCATTGTGTTATTTTTATGCCTACACATATATAAGCAAATAAGATCAGGGGCAAAGGAAAGAGAATTAAAATTGTAGGACATTTTCTAAATTCCTTCCTCAGTAATTCTTTGGAACTGCACAAGGCCTATTATTTTCTATATCCACTGTTGTGCCAAGTCACAAAATGTTGTTAGGCCAGTTCTTGGTGTCAAAAGTTGAAATTCTATCCAATTAATTGGCTATGGTTTGGTTTTAAATGGAATAACTTCGCTTAGTTCTGTGCAGAAACACTTAGAATACACTGGCAGGGGATACTTTGCTGTCAAGAGATTTCACTGATGTATCGGGTTTGTCCAAAGTCTGTACACTTGTTAGTAATTGGAAAACAGTTTATTATTTATACCCATCCTTTTTTTTTTTTTCCAGAAAGGATGTAAAAGAGCTTATTAAGATACATATGAAATAACAAATAAAGACAAATGAGTAGGAAAGTACAGTAGAGGTAGAGATGAGTCAGGACACAAAAATCACACAATGAAGTCATGCATATTTGCTAGAGGAATGTCACAAACTTGATTTTAAGTTTCTTCTAGCCAACAAAAGGAAGGAAATTTTATAGGTGGGTGATTCACACCATTTGTAATGTCAAAACCATCTAATAATTGCTCAAGAGATGAACAATTCTCACTCTGAGGTCAGAACTTTCTCCCATGAGTCTTTATAGAGTTGTGAAATGTCATAAATATTATCTCATCAGTAAATACAGACATACTTGTTCAGAGGAGTTTCGTACAACAGAGCACAATATGGGCTCCTGGTAAAACACAGCAGGACCCTGGGGACCCTCCTTGGTACAAATCCTTTCCCTGTCTCCCATTTATGGTTTATAGGAAATAGACTTCATTCAGCCTCCTTGAGCTTCCCTGAGATCAAAGGACAGATTCAAGCAGTTGCTAATCAGGGAACAGTTGCAGAGACTGGGGAGGTGGCCAGAAACAGCAGTGCCACTGCCCTGGGCCAGGGTCCTGATTTCCCCTCAAGGAATATATAGAACATTGTATCTCTGAGATCTTCTGCAGGAGCTGTGCTCCCACCCGGGTGGAGGATGGTAACTGCAGTTGTTGTCATTGTTTAGCCACTAAGTCATATCTGACTCTTTTGGGACCCTGTAGACTGTAGCCCCCCAGGCTCCTCTGTCCTTGGAATTGTCCAGGCCAGACCACTAGAGTGAGTTGCCATCCTCTTCTCCAGGGGATCTTGCCAACCCAGGGATCAGACCCACATCTCCTGCATTGGCAGATGGGTTCTTCACCACTGAACTGAAAGGGAAGCCATTATTACATGTTGCAAACATGTACCCAAATATTGAGATTTTGTTTTAGTGATTCTCTGCATTTTTTAGTGATTCTCCATGTTTTAGCGGTTGGTTCTCCCTTCCCTGGTGGTCCAGTGGCGAGGACTGTGTGCTCCCAATGTAGGAGGCCTGGGTTTGATCCCTGGCTGGGAGGCTGGATTCCACATGGTACAACCAAGACATGGTGGAGCCCAATAAATAAATAAACAAAAATATTAAAAAATAAACCAAGAGGGACCCAGGACAACTCGACTCCAGGAGGCCCCGTTTTCCATGTCAGACTGAAGAGTTTGTATTTTATACTTAAGGTGACAATAGACATTGAAGGAGATTTTGAACAGGGGAGGGAGATGATCAGAGAAAATCATATAAGATTATCAAATTAGTGACTGGGAGGTCTGAAAGATGCATCTGAGGACATTTTCAGGCTGAGCTCAAAATTCCTAGATACCACCCTATTATCTCACTATTATTTCTTCCAGTGTGTGCAGAAGGTCACACACTGGAAGAAAACAAAGACTCTGACCTCCTCTCCCAAATGATTCTTCCTTTCAAAACTTTCATGGTTGATCAGAGTCATCTGAGTTGTTACTTGGACATGATTCCAGCTTCTCCCCCAGTTGCCAGCCTCCTGAATAAAGCAGCCTTTTCTTTCCTATCAACACAGAGATTTCCAGCAGCAAGCAGACAAACCCGAGTTTGGTAATCCTGGCATCTAGTTAGGTAAAATGAGGGCTGCTGAGGCCAGTGTGATGGACCATAAACCCATGACTCCAAAATCATCTACTCAAACTAGGATAGACCTGAATACCTCTAATAGGAGATCTCTGATGTTTATATCCGCAAGAATCATCAAATACAAAAGATGAATTGCTGTACTTCTTCCTTGAAGATTCTGGTGCAGATCATCTGAGAGGGACCAGGAGTCTCTGTTTAGCTATTGCCCCCTGAAGTGACTCCACTGCAGAAGGACTAACCCCAATGAAAGGAGCAGCTTGGTCGGCTCGCTGCATGACAGGCCTGATAACTGGGAGATGTTGAGGCAAAGCATAGCGACTCTTCAGAAAGCCAGGCATCCAATAAGATGGTGGACTAGAGTTCTAGAGTACTATGTTATCAGAGTCTGGATGCCAATTTCTTTTATAGACCAGAGAGGGGGAGGGGAGGAGGGGAGGGAAGTAAAAAGGCCACAAAGTGAAAGTGTTAGTCACAAGTCCTGTCTGACTCTTTTATAACCCCATGGACTGCAGCCTGCCAGGCGCCTCTGTCCATGGAATTCTCTTGGCAAGAATACTAGAATGAGTTGCCATTCCCTTCTCCAGATCTTCCCAACCCAGGAACTGAACCTGAGTCTCCTGATTTGCAGGCAGATTCTTTACCATCTGAGCCACCAGAGAAGCCCTAAAAAGAAATGTCTTGCAAAATATCTCCGGATTTGGCCACGCTTTAGGGGTAGTGTGTTCATTTTGATCTTTTCAGTTTGAGGGTGATTAATCTGTAGCAACTCTTTCTAAAGTAATGTTAATACTAATTCTATAGGCCACCCTACTAGAGAAATTGCTACTAGAGTAGACTTGTGCTTTTCCTTCTTCACAAACTGAAAAGGCTGCATCACAGTGCATGGGACAGGAAATCTCTCAGAAGCACTGAGCTGCAGATTTCCTGAAGGTGATCTTCCTTTGATGTGTGTGTGTGGGAAGAGGTCTTGCTGGAATGACCTCTGTAGGATGTTGGGAACTTTTCAGAAATTCATGGCCTAGGGTAGAGGATGCTCTGGTGTGGCCTCCGGATACCCACTTCAGGACAGAGCTGTTGATCACCCAGCTGCCAGGACCATTTCCTTCCTTGGGCTTACAGACAAACGCATCTGTAGGAGTTTTCCTCCCCAACCAAGGTTAAACCCTTGAGGCAGCCAGCACCCCACACTTGCCAGTACAGAGGACCGAGGCCTGGCCCATTCTGAAGGGCACGTAGTTCCAAGGTCTCCGTGGGGTTGGCTAAGGTCTTCCTTGGATTTGTACTTATTCGTTCCTTACTCCTTACAGATGTGGATCCCTAGGGAATTCCCCCAACTTCCTGCCTATGAATCTTCATCTCAGAGGCTAGTTTCCTAGAGAGCCTGACCTGAGACACGTGGACACAAGTTCTCCTGGTCCCCAACTCATTAAATCATCCGTGTTACTTTGCAATTGAGTTCTAGTCACCTACCCACCACTCCTTCCTGTATCTTTTGTCTTTTTCTCCTGGTCTGTGCTTGATATTTAAGGGCTCCCTACTGGACCATTTGTTTTCTTCTTGCTGATCTTAGTGGGATGTCTCTGGTTTCCACTTTGTTCTCTCTTTCTGTGAGACTGATTGAACACACACATACAGTTACAAAGCACTGACATCTCTGTGCTGAGAGGCACTTGAGAAATTCTGAGTTAAATCTAAGTCACTGCAGGAGTTTTGGAGTCTTTAAAATGCTCACATAACATACAATTAATCATTTTAAAGCATACAACCCAGTGGCGTTTCATACATTTACAGTGTTCTGCAACCAGCACGTTTATCTAGCTCCACGTCATTTTCATCACCCTAAAAGGAAATCCTGTGTCCACTGAGCAGTAGCTTCCATCACCCCTCCTGTCGCCCTGGCAGCCCACCTATCTCCTCTGTCTCTATAGATTTACCTAATCTGGGTGTTTCATGTAAATATAGTCATACAACATAATATATACATTCTTGTGTCTGGCTTCTTTCACTTGGCGTAATGCTTTTGAGGTTCAGCACATATTAGTACTTCATTACTCTTTATGGTTCAGTAATGTTCCACATGGGTGATGCCGCATTTTGTTTGTCTGTTCATCAGTTAATGGAAACTTTGAGTTTTCATCTTTTGTTATGAAAAACCACCAAAGCACAAAGTATTGTGCTGCTTTGAACAGGTGTACAGGTTTTTATTTGACTGCCTCATGCCTTTTGGTTATATACCCAGGAGTAGAACTGCTGAATCAGATGATATGTCTGTTTAATTTTTTGAGAAACCAAAACCCCTTTTAAAATGCATATCGATACTAGCACACTTAAGAATAATACACTCTGAAAAGTGTATTCTGGACTGATTCACTTTGAGCTGTTAATGGTTAATTGTGAATTAATGTGTTTTAACCTGCAGAATTATGTGACACTTAAGAGAACATTAACCAAAAGCCTTGAATTTGCAAGAATAGAATTTTAGGGCATGTATCTACAAAGGTGAGATAGTTTTGAGAAGAGATCTCTTTTAGTAGTCCTGCTCATACAATGCCATGCCAAGGACTTCTTCCTGCTACATGTTGTAATGTTTTTCTTTTAAAAAATTAAAGTTAGTCTGACGGTGGTCACTTGAGTATAATGTGAGTAACATTTGTATCATGAAGACTTTTGATCTATTGATTATGGGATGACTGCTTTAATGTGACTAATTCAGCCTGGGAGAAGAGTTATTAAAGCCAAATAGAAATAAAAGAATGAGAAATATAATTTAATGTTATTGATTTCTGAACTCTCAATTTTTCTTTTATCTTATTCTGATAAAAATTAGTAGAAGGAGAATTTTGGCTTTATATTTTTCTGTAGTGTTCAGACATCAGTAGAAGTAGATCCCTTTAGTCTTTTGGGTAATTTGGAGGAACAAAAATATAAAGAGTGCCTCGATGCACAAAAGTTAGCTCTAATAATAGAATAATATTTGTATTTATTATTTAAATGATTTTATTATATATAACGTATAATACATGTGGATATCCTGGCCTAGGCAAGCTTCTTGTGAAGCACCGTGAGGACTAGCTGGGCCTGAGCTGAGCTGACACTGTTACATGTGCTTTCCTGGTGGTGGCTGTATTGTGATATGTGTCTTGAATTCTAGAATATAACAGTGGAGACCTGGATGCTCCCTAACTTGCGTCTCATCGGGAGGCATTGAAAGAGAGAATGTCCATGAACTATAAACGTACCATGCGTTTTCAGTTTGTAAGAACTTTAAGGAAGTTAGGAACTCAAGGAAAACATTAGTGCTTGAGCAAGAAGACTTCACAGAGTAAGGAGGACAAAAAGTGTCACATGCAAATGAGTAAACAAAGGATAGTGGGGTCATCAGCTGCTGTGGTGGCCCAGGCTGTGTTCCCTGAGGAGGTTCAGGGTGGAGAAAAGCAGGACACTGGCCCCTAAAGACCTGAGGTGTGTGTCAAAGGGGTGATGTCGATAAGCCCAGACTCTGGCATCTTTCCATACATAGGAAAGCGTTAAATTCATTAACTTGTGATGTCTGGTCTTCTTTAATTAGCAGTCATCTTTCAGGTTTTTGTTGCAAAAAAACTCCTATGGGTCCCTCCCTTAGTTCCCTGGAATAAAATATAACTTTCAGCTATATGATGTGCTTTATTTGTTCAGTCAACAGTAAGGAGATGTCTTTTTTACTGTTCATGACTGCACAGCAGCGCTGGTGATCTGGTCATTTTGCTCCTTGCAAGTTTTTGGGTATTTTTTGAGGCTTATCCTTTATGGTCTCCACCAGTCCCCACCTCCATCTGCTGTCACTGTGACTGGATCACAAGCTCAGAACTCCTGAAAAGGAGATCAATTAACTGCCATCCAATTAATATCCTGTTGGGTGGCAGTCTCTCTTCTCACCTGTGGGGATGCTCCAGGAGTGATTACTAGTCCAGATAATTATTGTTAGAATCGACCTCAAATATGGCATTTTTATGTGAGGAATGAAACTGGTTTTCCAGTCAAATGGGTGAGTGTGGCCGCCCCTTCCAGTGTCCCGTGTTCTGCTCTAGTGTAGACAGCGTGACAGGGTTGAGAGGCCATACTGTCCACACCAGCATGCGTGTGAGAGGGAAAGGAGGGAGACAGTAAAATAGAGTGAAGGCCAATACCGAAAACAAGCGTGTGGTCACCAAAGGGGACAGGGAAGGGGGAAGAGACAAATCAGGAGTGTGGGATTAACAGAGACAAGTCACTGTGTATAAGATAGACACGCAACAAGGGTATACCGCATAGTACAGGGGATTACACCCAATATCTTGTAAATAGCCTATAATGGAATATAGTCTGCAAAAACACTGAATCACTTTGCTGTACACCTGAGACTAACACAACATTGTAAACCAACTATGTGTCAATTAAAATAAAAGAATAGCGTGAAGGGATAAGCCAGCACTGTCTTGGCCAAACCAGGATATACGTCACCTAAATTAGAGCAAAAATTGATAAATCACAGACTGAATAGCACTGAAACAGATACATTACCATATGTAAAACAGATAATCAGTGGGAGTTTGATGTATGATGTGGGTCACCCAAAGCAGGTGCTCTGTGACACTTGGGGGATGGGGTGCTGAAGGAGGTGGGAGGGGAGGGGAGTGGGGCTCAGGAGGGAGGGGACATGTATATGCCTGTGGCCAATTCATGTTGTTGTATGGCAAAAAATATCATATTAAAAAACTTTACAATACTGCAAAGTATTGTAAATACTCCAATTAAATAAAGAAAAAACACAGATTGAGATTCATGCCCTAGGGCTGCCATCCATCAACGGTGCACTTGTAGCTAGCTGTATTTTCTCTGTGAGCTGCATTTTTGTGTCTATAAATGTGAGCTTAATGGTTTCTCTAGTACTCTGTGGTTCGAACATTTTTCTGCCTCTTTGCAATTATTTCTTGAATGTCTGGCTCCCTGTTAGCAGCGTGAGGGTAGGATTTTGCCTGTCTTTTCAACCACACGTCTTTGTATTGATCACAGTGCCACACTTATGGTGGGCACTCTGTCACTCTTTTTGCATGAGAGGATAAAGGATATAGTGTCTGCTTTATAGGTAGAACGTTCTTGAGAAAGTCATTCAGTTCTCAGCTTGCCCTTATTGATGGCCAGTAGTAGTAACATCCGGCTTGTGCTTGGAAGAGAGTGTCTCTAAACTAATGATGTTGATTTCTCAGATTGCTGAAAATCTCGAGTTCCATCATTTCTGTGCTTGAGCTTCAGGAAACACACCCACATGCATACTGCTTATCTATGCAAGTTGGGAGTTAAAAAATTATTTGCTAGGGATGCTGAATCTTGTAGACGCATTTGCTGATTAACTCATCCATCAGATGTTTATATGGTGCATGTGTGCTGCTGACTGCTATAACACAGTTTCCAAGCACTGAGGGTCCAGAAACGGTCCCTAGAAACACCAAGGAGAGAAAGCAGAAAAATAGCAGACTCATGGAATTTGATAGTTCAGTTCAGTTCAGTCGCTCAGTCATGCCCGACTTTTTGCGACCCCATGGATCGCAGCACGCCAGGCCTCCCTGTCCATCACCAGCGCCTGGAGTTCACTCAAACTCATGTCCATCCAGTCGGTGATGCCATCCAGCCATCTCATCCTCTGTCGTCCCCTTCTCCTCCTGCCCCCAATCCCTCCCAGCATTAGAGTCTTGTCCAATGAGTCAAGTCTTCGCATGATGTGGCCAAGGTATTGGAGTTTCAGCTTCAACATTAGTCCCTCCGAAGAACACCCAGGACTGATCTCCTTTAGGATGGACTGGTTGGATCTCCTTGCAGTCCAAGGGACTCTCAAGAGTCTTCTCCAACACTACAGTTCACAAGCATCAATTCTTCGGCGCTCAGCCTTCTTCATAGTCCGACTCTCACATCCATACGTTACTACAGGTGTTTTCAAGAAAAAAAGAGCAGATTATAGAGGGCAGAATGTTCGGGTGGTGAGAAAATTCCTCTCTGAGGAAGTAACATCTAACTCAACACTTGAGAGATCATAGCAACTGAGCTTTGTAAAGAATTGCAGGGAGAGAATAAATTCCAGGGGGAGGAATGGCGCGCGCAGAGGCCCTGGAGTGGGATGCGCCCAGGTCTGGAGTGGGATGCGCCCGGGTCTGGAGTGGGATGCGCCCGGGTCTGGAGTGGGATGCGCCCGGGTCTGGAGTGGGATGCGCCCGGGTCTGGAGTGGGATGCGCCCAGGTCTGGGTGTGTGGGAGCTGCGAGGAAGTGGGTGTGTTCAGAGCAGGGCGAGAGACACAGAGCGTCAGGAGACCAGAGGAGACAAGATCAGAGAATCTGTGATGACCAGGGCGCGGAGCTTGAATCTAATTTGAAGAGGAGTCACATGTTTCATTTTGATTTTTAAAAGATATCTCTGGTAGGTGGAGGAGTGGTAGACAAGAGAGGAAGCAGGGAGCCAGGTTGCAAAGTGACTGCAACCGTCCATGTGAGAGGTGATGGCACCCAGGAGGACAGGTCAGCTTTGGGATGCCTTGTGAAAGGAGAGCAGGGTGGTTTGCTGATGGATTGGATTTGGGATGAGAGAGAAACAGGTGGATCAAGGAGGATTCCGAGCATTCTGCCCTAAAACACTAGAAGATGGGATGTGGTGATGGCATTTTGTAGAGATGGGGAGCAGGGCTGTGAGGGGCAGGAGGGGATGTGATCTTGGGGACAGGAGTGAGCGAGTGATCAGAGTCCATCTGTGCATGAGCTTCAGATGCTGGTGGATACCTACCTGCAGATGTCAGCTTGGCTATGGGTTTTACCAATACAGATTTTATGGGGAAGATCAGGACCGGTGTAGTGATTTGGGAATTTGTCAAGGCAGGGGGAGAAGGGGGCCACAGAGGATAAGATGGTTGGACGGCATCACTGACTCATGTTCATGTCCATGATGACATCATATTCATCATGGACATGACTATGAGCAAACTCTGGGAGATAGTGAAGGACAGGGAAGCCTGGCATGCTGCAGTCCATAGGGTCACAAATAGTCGGACACAACTTAGTGACTGAACAGCAACCACAACAACAAAGAGGTCACAAAGCATGGAGTTGGATAAAGTCACTGGGAAGTTTCTGAGAAGGAAAGCCAAAAGAGAGACAGAGTTGTGAGACTTGATGGAAGGAGGAGGGCCTGGACCCCAGGAAGGCTTTTTACAAGGTGGCACCCAGGAAGGAGACAAACCAGGGTGTCAGGGTGTCCAGAACACCGAGAGGATAAAGCCTTTAGGGGCGGGGGGTTGGGCTCCATTGTATCAAATGGTTCAGCTTGAAGTTGAAGATATACTGACTGACAGCACCTCCTCCCAGGCTAGGCTTAATTGTGCCTATAAATCAGAGTATTTTTCTCTTTTCCGAGATGAGAGAAGAACCATGATCCATTTCTTTCCTCCTTCTTGAATACTGTATGTGGAGACATTTCCCTCAATGCTAGCCAATTAGCACAGAGTCCAGTAAGTGTAGGAGGAAGATGTGGATTGGTCAAATTTACAAAAGCCAAGCTAACATTTCCAGATTTTCCAGCTGCATGCCATCTTCTGAGAAGCTGCAAAAGACATTGCATTCTTCGCTCTTGCATTTATAACTGAGTTTTAAGTAACTTTATTTTCTCTTCCAGAGCCCTATATAGAGCAGTAGGAAAAGCTGTCCTTTCCTAGGCAAGAGAGTTTGATGTCCCTAATTTGGCTTCCTTTTTCAGGCTTCTATCTTTCTCTGTTTATTTTGAACTTTCTGAATCGAATGTCCAGGGTCAGTGTCTGTCACTTGACCTGAGGGCAGCAGCTGCTTTGCTGTGTTTTGCTTTCCGCTTTCCACAGAAAAGGAAAAGATGACAATAGATTTGCCTCTTCCTCTTTAGTTTCAGATCTTATGATGACAAATGGGAGGGCAGTATTTCAGATCCTTCTAATGTCATGGATCACCGGAGCCCCAGGAATGTCAAGGCTTTACTGTTTGGACATCATCCTAGGCAACTCAAATACGACCTTTAAGGATTTCCATTCGTGTGACCTTTGCACTGATGGGGAAACTGCCCCAAAAACTAGAGACTGGAGGCAGCCCACCCAGGGTCAATGGCAGAGCATCAGTAGAGGAAAAGGAAAATTGTCTACAGGTGTCCAGTCTGCCCCTCCATTCCTGCTCCAGGACTAACTCTTTGCCTCACCTCTGCTGCAGCTCTCTGACCTTGAACATGCGGCTCCCTCCCTCTGAATTCCACTCACTGTATCATAACGCCAGGTTTGTCTGTGTAGTATGGAAGGGTCAGCATCAAAGTGAGGTTTGGCAAATTGATAATTACGGTAAGAATGCGTTGCTGTTGTTCAGTCGCCAAGTTGTGCCCACCTCTTTGTGACCCCATGGACTGCAGCATGCCAGGCCTCCCTGTCCCTCCCCATCTCCTGGAGTTTGCCCAGTTTCATGTCCATTGAATCAGTGATGCCATCCAACCATCTCATCCTCATGATGCTGTTTATCGTATTCTGAATTCTAGAGATCTTATTTTATAAAGTAATCCTTGCTTGTGTTGTACTTGGTTGTTTTGTTTGTTACGGTTCTGACCCTCTAGTGAAGCCCTCCGTTCATCACCCTTCAGTAAATACTTGCCCTGCCCCTCACCCCTAACAAGATACCTGGGAGGCACCTGAAACCATTCTTCACCCCACATCAAAGTGGTGATGAAGTCTGGATAATTCTGTCTCCTTATAAGTTTTTAGTTCCTTCCCCTGCTTTGTCTGTCCTCATTAGTTATTAATCAGATGACACCAGGGTTAGTGGCATCGTTAGAGCCCACTACCTTGTTATTCTAACTGCTTTCATCACCCTAGCTTCTTATCCCCGGATCCCTTCTTCCTGCAGCAAGCTTAGAGTTGCTTAGGCATCAAACCAAACCCAAACAGAATCTGGGAATGATCCACTCATGCTCCAGTTAAAGACCCACAAGAATCTCCTCGATACCAGCAGGATAAAATTCCAACAGCCTGGCACATGCTTCCAGGTTTTCCATGGGAAGTGTCCTCCTGTTTCAGCTCTTGTCCCAGATCTGGAGACCTCAGGGTTTCGTGTTGCCGTGACCAACCCATGGGTTTCCACCTGTCCACATGCTGCCCTGCCTGCCTGGTCATTAGACATCTCCCCTCTTATGTTTCTGTGCTCTGACTCCACACAATCTGCTCTCTGTCTTCTCTCTTTTAATGAAGTATAGATGATTTACAAAGTTGTGTTAGTTTCAGGTGTACAGCAAAGTGATTCAGTCATACATTCACATGTGTACACACACACACACACACACACACACACACACACACACACATTCTTTCTCAGATACTTTTCCATTATAGGTTATTGCAAGATATTGAGTATAGTTCTCTGTGCTATACTGTAGGACCTTGTTTATTTTATATACAGTATGTGTGTACTTGCTAATCCCACATTCCTGTTACACAATCTTCTTTGATTTCCCTTCTCTGGCCCCTCGTTTCAGCAGAATTGACACTCCTTCCATGGTTCTGTCTGGCTCACCTTTCTTTCTCAGCCTCTGAAACACAGCACATTAGGTGGGCATTCATGTGAGTGTCTCCTTCACTGTAGACACCACATCCTATTTGCCTTATTCACTGTTTCATTCCAACATCTAGTGTAGAACCTGGTAATCACTCACTGTGATGGAGGAAGGGAGGGAGGGAGAGTAGAGGGGAGGGGGACATCGGTTTCTTAAAAACATTCATATTGTAAGTCACATGTACTCCTAATATATAAATAAACCACCAATCAACCAACATTTTTCTTCGAAACATTTATTTAAGCATGTTCTACCAAGATTAAACCATCCTTAAAGCAGTCCCTGGTAAAGTGGCCCTGTTTTGTAATGTCTGTGCTCTTTCCCAAGCTTGAGCCTCTGCTTCTGAAGCTGCAGCTTCTGAGAGCAGAGCTTGATGAGCAGGGTGCCAGGACCCCATCTGAGGGCCCCCAAACCCAGGCCAGCCCTGCCTCCAGCTCTGCCTTGCCTTCACTGCAGCATCATTCCCTCAAGAGCATGTGGGGCCTGATATCCCTCATCTGTGTATTAGTGCAAGTGCTGGAGGTGAAGCCAGGCACCTGCTTCTCACATGTGAAATGATTTGAAATAAAAGCCCTGGAAGCCCCGCTAGGAAGCCTCAACCAGACCACAGAAAACATGTCTGGCGAGCTCTCCTGCTGTGGGGCTCAGCGACCTGCAGGAACTGGCTGGACCCCTATCTTCCCAGCCCCGGTCAGTGACAGCAGATCCATGGGCTGGAATCTGCCCCAGTGGGAGTGTTTACAGCACAGAGGGTGCATGGATGTCGGGGCTTTTCTCTCTTCTGCGGAGACAATGTAGACAGTACAGCACCTTCCCGAACCCATCCTCCCCTCCTGGCCCCCTTCCTGTTCCCACCCCTCTCCCCAGCCCACGCTTGAATAGCCCAAGCCAAACACTTGTGAGAAACACAGAGAACCTGTGTGTCCACAGGAGGATTTATTTTTCCTTCACCTTCATACAGGAAGTCCCTGGGCAGTGATTTTTAGATAGAAGTGCTGAAAGACCATGTCCTCTTGGCTGCTCACTTCAGTTTATATGGCCATTGTTTGCCAAGAAGGTGTTGAAATCTTCCTAGAACACAGTTTATTAAAACGGACCTGGAGAAACCCCCTTAGTGGACACAGTTATAAGAAAACACACACACACACACAGATAGAGCTTGACCACTTTCCTCTTCTCTCCTTCCCTTCTCTTAACTCCCTGGGACCACTCAAACAAGGAGAGTTTCAAAATTAATATCATAAGGAGTTCAAGGGCCTGGAGCCCAGGACTTGAGAAATTTTATAATAGCTTTAGGCTGGCCCTCCCTCTCTCCCTGAAGTGGTGTTTTTAGAAGGAGGTTTATTAAGATGCTAGTAAGATAAACTTCAGGATCTCGCATTTTCACAAGACCTATCCCAAATTAAAGTGTGTCATATACTCACATGTCTTTGAAAAAAAAACACAAAGGTAAGTGTTTTTTTTTTTTTGCATTATTTTTCTTGAAAAGTGTCCCCCATGTCATATGCATTTCAGGCCCCACAAAACTGGGTCCATCCCTAAGGATTATTTGATGTTGATTTTGCCTAATTTATTTGAAGTCATAATCTCACATCCAAATCTGTCTTTTTAAAAATTTATCTTCATTTTTAAAATTAATTTAATTGGAGGCTAATTACTTTACAATATTGTATTGGTTTTGCCATACATCAACATGAATCTGCCATGGGTGTACACGTGTTCCCCATCCTGAATCCCCCCTCCCACCTCCCTCCCCGTACCATCCCTCTGGGTCATCCCAGTGCACCAGCCCTGAGTGTCCTGTATCATTCATTGAACCTGGACTGGTGATTAGTTTCATATATGATATTATTATACATGTTTCAATGCCATTCTCCCAAATCATCTGACCCTTGCCCTCTCCCACAGAGTCCAAAAGACTGTTCTGTACATCTGTGTCTCTTTTGCTGTCTCACATACAGGGTTATCATTATCATCTTTCTAAATCCCATATGTATGCGTTAGTATACTGTATTGGTGTTTTTCTTTCTGGCTTACTTCACTCTGTATAATAGGCTCCAGTTTCATCCACTTCATTAGAATTGATTCAAATTTATTCTTTTTAATGGCTGCGTAATACTCCATTGTGTATATGTACCACAGCTTTCTTATCCATTCATCTGCTGATGGACATCTAGGTTGCTTCCATGTCCTGGCTATTATAAACAGTGCTGTGATGAACATTGGGGTACACGTGGCTCTTTTAATTCTGGTTTCCTTGGTGTGTATGCCCAGCAGTGGGATTGCTGGGTCATAAGGTAGTTCTATTTCCAGTTTTTAAAGGAATCTCCACACTGTTCTCCATAGTGGCTGTACTAGTTTGCATTCCCACCAACAGTGTAAGAGGGTTCCCTTTTCTCCACACCCTCTCCAGCATTTATTGCTTGTAGACTTTTGGATTGCAGCCATTCTGACCGGCGTGAAATGGTATATCACTGTGGTTTTGATTTGCATTTCTCTGATAATGAGTGATGTTGAGCATCTTTTCATGTGTTTGTTAGCCATCTGTATGTCTTCTTTGGAGAAATGTCTGCTTAGTTCTTTGGCCCATGTTTTGATTGGGTCATTTATCTTTTCTGGAATTGAGCTGTTAGAGTTGCTTGTATATTTTTGAGATTAGTCCTTTGTCAGTTGCTTCATTTGCTATTATTTTCTCCCATTCTGAAGGCTGTCTTTTCACCTTGCTTATAGTTTCCTTTGTTGTGCAGAAACTTTTAATTTTAATTAGGTCCCATTTGTTTATTTTTGCTTTTATTTCAATGTTCTGGGAGGTGAGTCATAGAGGATCCTGCTGTGATGTATGTCAGAGAGTGTTTTGCCTATGTTCTCCTCTAGGAGTTTTATAGTTTCTGGTCTTACGTTTAGATCTTTAATCCATTTTGAGTTTATTTTTGTGTATGGTGTTAGAAAGTGTTCTAGTTTCATTCTTTTACAAGTGGTTCACCAGTTTTCCTAGCACCACTTGCTAAAGAGATTGTCTTTTCTCCACTGTATATTCTTGTCTCCTTTATAAAAAAATAAGGTATCCATAGGTGTGTGGATTTATCTCTGGGCTTTCTATTTTGTTCCATTGATCTATATTTCTGTCTTTGTGCCAGTACCATTCTGTCTTGATGACTGTGGCTTTGTAGTAGAGCCTGCAGTCAGGCAGGTTGAGTCCTCTAGTTCCATTCTTCTTTCTCAAGATTGCTTTGGCTATTTGAGGTTTTTTGTATTTCCATACAAATTGTGAAATTATTTGCTCTAACTCTGTGAAAAATACCATTGGTTGCTTGATAGGCATTGCATTGAATCTATAGGATTGCTTTGGGTGGTGTACTGATTTTCACCATATTGATTCTTCCGATCCATGAACATGGTATATTTCTCTGTCTATTAGTGTCCTCTTTGATTTCTTTCACCAGTGTTTTATAGTTTTCTATATATAGGTCTTTAGTTTCTTTAGGTAGATATATTCCTAAGTATTTTATTCTTTTTGTTGCAATGGTGAATGGAATTGTTTCTTTAATTTCTCTATTTTGTCATTATTAGTGTATAGAAATGCAAGGGATTTCTGTGTGTTGATTTTATATCCTGCAACTTTACTATATTCATTGATTAGCTCTAGTAATTTTCTGATGGAATCTTTAGGGTTTTCTATGTAGAGGATCATGTCATCTGCAAACAGTGAGAGTTTTACTTCTTCTTTTCCAATTTGGATTCCTTTAATTTCTTTTTCTGCTCTGATTTCTGTGGCCAAAACTCCCAAAACTATGCTGAATAGTCGTGGTGAGAGTGGGCACCCTTTCTTGTTCCTGACTTTAGGGGAAATGCTTTCAGTTTTTCACCATTGAGGATAATGTTTGCTGTGCAACCCTGTCCTTCTCATTAACTAAATTCCCGTCCTCTGTCTTCTAAAAATTCACAAGGAAACCTCTGTGTTATAAAGTTGCTGTTTTTTTAAAGGTCTGTGTTATTACCCAGAAAAAGAAAATGGATATTTATCTTCTAAAGGGAAAACATAGGCTTTTTGGCCCAAAAGCTTAGAGCTCAGCTACCTTCTGGTTTCAATGGATCAAAAACCTCTCTTCCCAACCTCCCCAGCACATTGCCTCCAAGTCAGCCTCCTTAGCCTGAGAACCTTCTCCTTGTCCTGAAGTTCGTTTCATCTCAGGGGCCCTTTGCAGGTTAGGAGCCCCTCCTATGAATTAGCACTGAACTTATGTTTCACCCTACAGACCCCTTACCACCCATTTGTTGTTGTTCAGTCACTAAGTTGTGTCTGATTCTTTCTAACCCCATGAATTGCAGCACGCCAGTCTTCCCTGTCATTCACTATATCCAGAAGTTTGCTCAAACTCATGTCCATTGAATCAGTGATACCATCCAACCATCTCATCCTCTGTCTCCCTCTTCTCCTCTTGCCCTCAACCTTTCCAAACATCAGGGTCTTTTCCAGTGAGTCAGCTCTTCAAAACAGGTGGCCAAAATATTGGCACTTTGTCACACCAAACCAGCACAGATGATCCTGTGAAACCAGCCCTTCATGCATAGTTACTGAATGGATTCATAAATAAAGTAACACTTTTCTCTCTCTCTCTCTCTCTCCTCTTTTGGCTGAGCCATATAGCAAGTGGGATCTTAGTTCCTGAAACAGGGATTAAATCAGTACCCCTTGCAGTGGAAGCAGAGATTTAACCCCTGGACCACCAGGAAGTCCCCAATTAATAGTTTCCTGAATTTGCAGTCAGGATATCTGAACTCTGGTTGCCTCTCTGCACCCAAGAAGCTTGAGAATGCTGAACAAACCTGTACATTCCCTGGACCACATTTTCCACATACATATGTCAAAAGCAGGGATCTGAGGTAGGGTCCACACTGAGATTATCTTTAGTACCTCCTGTATGTGGAGCCAGTCCTTACAAGAAGGAATGAGGTTCCTCCTAAGAAAAGAGCACATCCTGGGACAAGACAGGATGCTGCAGACACCTTGGTCTGAGTAGGGGACTGGTGTGAGCACGGCTGGGAGTCTTGAGCATTCCTGGGACCTGTCTCCAATGATTCTCTAGCCCAGGCCCCACAGAATGAGATGAACAAGTAAAGAAAGTTTGCTTTCCTTTGTATAAGTGTGTATGTGTGTGTATGGTTTTCTTTGGTGGGCTTTGGGCTCTTAATGTGTCAGCAGCATTGAAACTGGGAGTTCGGGCAGAGGCAGAGTCTACCACAGGGGGCCTTGAGGGAAGGGTGCCTTGGCAGCATCACAGCAGTGAGGACCTTCATGGTGGGCGGTGGAGTGAGCAGCCACTCTCAATATTGTGAAGAGCCCAGCATGCATCACAGTGAGATAGGGAAAAACCGAAGGAAAAGGCAGACATGCAGTGTCATAAGAAGACAGTCCATAGAGTGGGTATCTTAAGCAGCCTTTGTTGTTGTTGTTTAGTGAATAAGCCATGTCCTTGTGACTCCATGGACTGCAGCACACCAGGCTCCTCTGTCCTTCACTATCTCCCAGGGTTTGCTCAAACTCGTGTCCATTGAGTCAGTGATGCCATACAATCATCTCATCCTCTCTCTCCCCCTTCTCCTGCCCTCAATCTTTCCCGGGATCAGGGTCTTTTCCAATGAGTTGGCTCTTTGCATCAGGTGGCCAAAATACTGGAGTTTCAGTTTCAGCATCAGTCCTTCCAATGAATATTCAGGGTTGATTTCCTTTAGAATTGACTGGTTCGATTTCCTTATAGTTCAAGGGACTCTCAAGAGTCTTTTCCAGCACCACAGTTCAAAAAAAGCATCAGTTCTTTGACGCTCAGCCTTCTTTATGGTCCAACTCTCACATCTGTACATGAGTACTGGAAAAACCATAGCTTTGACTATATGGACCTTTGTTGACAAGGTGATGTCTCTACTTTTATTACACTCTAGACATTTGCAGAACTCTGGGGCAGGAATGTAAGGAGACTGTGTCTCCCTAAAGCAGAGACATGTGTTTTTACTGTTGTTGTGTGACCCTCTTTTACTGCAAGATCTGGACTGGAATATGATTGGGCATTTATTGGGAATTCAATATTATAAAAGATTATCATAACCTAATGAAGATCATGGCATCTGGTCAAATCATTTCATGGGAAATAGATGGGGAAACAGTGGAAATGGTGTCAGACTTTATCTTTTTGGGCTCCAAAATCACTGCAGATGGTGAGTGCAGCCATGAAATTAAAAGACGCTTACTCCTTGGAAGAGAAGTTATGACCAACCTAGATAGCATATTGAAAAGCAGAGACATTACTTTGCCAACAAATGTCCATCTAGTCAAGGCTATGGTTTTTCCAGTGGTCATGTATGCATGTGAGAGTTGTTCTGTGAAGAAAGCTGAGCGCTGAAGAATTGATGCTTTTGAACTGCGATGTTGGAGAAGACTCTTGAGAGTCCCTTGGACTGCAAGGAGATCCAACCAGTCCATTCTAAAGGAGATCAGCCCTGGCATTTCTTTGGCAGAAATGATGCTAAAGCTGAAACTCCAGTACTTTGGCCACCTCACGCGAAGAGTTGACTCATTGGAAAAGACTCTAATGCTGGGAGGGATTGGGGGCAGGAGGAGAAGAGGTCGACAGAGGATGAGATGGCTGGATGGCATCACCGACTTGATGAATGTAAGTCTGAGTGAACTCCAGGAGTTGGTGATGGACAAGGAGGGCCTGGCGTGCTCCGGGTCACAAAGAGTCAGATACGACTGAGCGACTGAACTGAACTGCACTGAAAGAACATGATACACATTCAATCCTTAGACATTATAATCATAAAATGAATAGAATTAAGAATATATCATGCCATGGCTATAAAATTGGAAAGTTCAGGCCTACAGTAGAAAGGTTTCCTGTGATACTTAATGTGTGTGCATGTGTGTGCTAAGTTGCTTCAGTTGTGTCCAACTCTTTGCAACCCCATGGACTGTAGCCACCAGACTCCTCCGTCCATGGGATTCTCCCAGCAAGAATACTGGAGTGGGTTGCCATGCCCTCCTCCAGGGGATCTTCCCTACCCAGCAATGGAACTGGTGTCTCTTACGTCTCCTGCACTGTCAGGCAGGTTCCTAACCACTGGCATCACCTGGGAAGTCCATAATACTTAATACTTGGATTAAATTAGTCAAGTTAGATGGCTTATCTGATCCTCAGTTTCTTCACCTGGAAGATGGGATAATAATATATACTTTGCAGGGGTCTTGGGAGGGAGTCAGCATACAAGCCACCTGGATGAATGTTTGGCCCTCCAGAGTGCTTAATAAACATTATTCTCTCTCCAGCTTCATGTCCATTCATTCAAAAAGCTTCTTCCCCAATTCAAAACAGAAGTCTAAGGGAGAGAGGACAAGGGCAGAAGGTGGTTCATGCTATTCTAGAAGTTTCCTTGTGACCTTCACTTCATTTTTAAGGGACTGAAGAGTCTATAAAGTATAGAAGAAAAGGGAAGGGTTGAAATTCTGGTCACTGAAAGCAATTCTGTGTCCGTTGTAACTTCCACTCCATTCTCTGTCCCCCTTCCATCGATACCTCGTGCTCACCCTCCAGCTGCTGGTGGTTTTATCCATGCTCATCTTTGCCAACATATCAAGACTATGGTCCTATGGGAGTCATCTCAGAACCTGTGAAGAGCTCACTGGTGTTTTTCCTTTCTTTCTCTGGGTTTTGAAAATATAATTTTCCTGTATGTGTATAGGCTTCTGACCATCAGTAGATTTTATTAACTTATTAAAATCAGTAACTGACTGTGACACACAGATAAAAGCAATGCTCTCAGTGGAAATGGGAGTCTAGGGGTCATTGTGTTCTGTTCCCAGTGAACCCCTGCCAAGTATATTCCTGCATGCAAGTATTTTGGTAATTATGCATATCTTCCTTTATCAGCAGTTACTTGATTGTGTCCTGGTGAGTGGTCTGGAGCATATATGAGCTTGTGTGTATACATGCACAATGAGGTGTAACATGTTGTAGTGAATAGAATATCACTCGGGGGCTGTGGGAGACCTGTGTTTAAATTCCACTTCCGCTGCTCAGTAACTCTATGACTTTGACCAGTTTACTTAGCTGCTCTAAGCTTCAGTCATTTTAATTTAAAAACAAGATTTGGAGGATTTATGCATAAAGCACCACGAAGATGGTAGCTAAGCTATTAATGTTCTAAATATAATGAATAATGAAGCAATGCATAAACATTACCTACAACATTGTTAACAAACAGGTTTTATGAGGATGAGAAACTTTTCAGAAATACTCGTTGTGATCTTGTGACAGTAAAGACCACAGAGACAGCCAAAAGTTTTCACAGATTTTTCGCTAATCAAGAGAAAAGCAAGGCAGCTTATTAAAAAGTTATTGCTCTATCAGTCCTTTCCAATTCAGTCATTGGGAGTTAACAGTAACAATACTATTGATTCATCACATTTACTAAAACTTCCCCCAGCAGAGATCCTCTAGGGCCTGTGATCTTTCCAGGAGGAACTCTGTCCTAGCACTGCTGCCTCCTCCAAAACACCATCTGGCAGAAAACAGTATCCTGCCTGGAATTCACAGCATTTCTTCATTTGTGAAAACAAACAAAAAAATTCATTTCCTCCCAAATCTTCTCAGGATCCTTTCTCTGACTTATTATCTTATAGGAATCAGTTTTCCCATGGCCTTCTTGACACTTCCATCAGGGAGGAGGCCGATCCACTGCCACCCTCCCCCCACACACCCCGATAGAAGTGGAGCCTTTAAGGGGCATTGTAATGTCACCTGGGTGTCTTATGATTGGGTCTGAAAGGATTCAGTCAGACTCTCCATGGGAATAATTTCTGGGAGATGCTTCTATAGGAGAGTAAGCAGTTCTTATTTGTAAAAAATCTACCTAGATTTTCCAGTTCTTTTACAGCAAATATTTATCACTCATGAGATAAAACACAATGAAAGCTTAAACAAAGTGTGCGGATACCAAGGTTGCAGCCAGGTAGACTTTTTTTTCAAATTGTGTTACTGTTTTCATCTTGAAATGGGCTTTGAACTGGCTGTATATTACCTTGCTTAATTTTCCCGAATACATCCACTCATGTTGCCCATAAGAGTTTCACAAGCTGACCTAAGTCCCAGAGACAGGAAAGTTTGACTGCTACTGAATTAAAAGCCTTATTTATTGTCATTCCACGTAGCACAGGGGATGTGAACCCAGGCCACCTGCATTGTACATCCAGAATCTTAACCACTGGACCCCTACGGAAGTCCCAAGAGCTTTACTGTTTTTTTTTCTTGTTGTTATTTTTTAATCTATTTGGCTGTGCTGGTCTTCACTGCTGCTCGAGCTTCCTCTAGCCATGGTGAGTGGGGACCGTTCTTTGTTGTGGTGCACGAGCTTCTCATTGTGGTGGCCTCTCTTGTTGCAGAGCACCAGCTCAAGGCACAAGGGCTTCAGGTATTGCCTCTGGGGGATCAGTAGTTGTGGCCCATGGGTTTAATTGCTCCATGGCACATGGAATCCTCCCAGACCAGGGATCGAACCTGTGTTCCCAGCATTGGCAGGCAGATTCTTATCCACCAGGGAAGTCTGAGCCTTATCTTTTAACACCTACAAGTAGGTAGCAGTGTAGGAATTTGAACTCAGGTCTGTCTGATCAAAGTCTGTATTTATCACTACTATTATTCCTTCACACATCTTCTGGAGGTGAAATATCCAGACTCTGATCAATGTGGTTTCTTTCTGTAGCCACAGTTAAGGTGAATGAAAAAAGTAAATTTTCTCCCTAACAACCAAATATCCAATTATTTTTTCCCCAAACCGATGGATTTTATAAGACTCTTGGCTCTGTTCATTACTCTTTGCAGAAAGGGTCCATTCTAAATCCAAAACATCCGTAAAGTGCATCTTCATTTTGAAATTTGTAAGGAAGCTTCCAAAGATACTAAGTGAAAAGATAATATGAGAGAGATGGAGCAGACAGGTAATTGAAAGAGGCATAAATAAGGCCAGTTAACACTAGAATGAAATAATGCATTCCCCACCAGCAACTAACTAAAGAGGAAATGACTTAAAATAAATTTTAGTAGTGTCTAATATTCTTTTTTTGTAAATAGAATTTGAAACTCATAATTTTCTTTGAGTTTCAATTTAATGTCCATTAAGTAAGTACCTTCTAAGCCAGTTACATTTTGACTTCCTTTAAGTTTGGGGAAGAAGGTTTGGGGGCAATTTTTAAAACTCAAAGGAAAAAAACTTTGATTTTGCATTAAAAGAATCTTCTATTTATTTTCATTCAGTTCAGGGTGAGAGCCAGGATTATTTCTCTCTCATGGTGTTCCAGCACATGTGTCAAGTTTAACTGAATGACTAGGGAATGAATCTAATGGCAGCAAATATGAATTAGTCCAACTGGCAAGAAAGAGATTATAAACCTAGTCATGTGATTTTAAAGTTGTCCCAGGTTTGGATTTTGGAAAGTTAGATTTAAGAATAACTGAAACTCAATGCCTAAGGGCAGATAGAGGAGGAATAAATCTTACCTGTTCTGCCATCATCAAATTAAATTTAAAACCAACCATCCCCACCTCAATTTCAAGCAGAATTAGCAGGAAAACTTGAGAATGGGATACTCAGGAGGCTGGAGGAATTGACAAAGAAGGGAAGACAAACTCATGGGTCAAACTGTACAGAGATGGGTGGAGGGTTCACTCTGGCAAGTTGAGAAGTAGCCCTGTTCCCCTCTGAAACCCATCAGATCTGAACAGAGAGATGCTGGATTTTATTATTGTTTATTCCTTGACATAGAGCCAAAATAAGCCCCAAGCTGAATATCCAGCTTTGCATCTAAGGCATTTTTGTGTCTCCACTGTGACAAAGGAAAACACATTTTTTCCCCTGTTGCTATGTATATTGGCAAATATCCTATCCAAAGAATTGTGCTCCAAGAACTCTGGAAACACCTGCCAGCAGAAAACTTGGGAGCTTTGTTTAAACAAGTGGACCTGCCAACTTTCCAGTACTGTTGACTATGCAGGACTGAAAAACGTGGACTATTTTAAAACCTACTTGATGGATAACAGGAACTGGGTCGTGGTGATGTGGCACGGAATGTGCCTAGAATGGTGTTTTATCTTTTTAATTTAAATATTGCATAGTCTGAGCCTTCTGCAAGGACACTGCAGTGTCCATCACCCTTCAGCACTGACCCCGCCATGTGGCTATGAATGGGGAAATCCTTGGACTGAATTCAAGATATTTGGCAAAACAGAGTTTCCAGGAAACACTGTGGTAATCCAGAGCACTGGGCTCTGACATGTACAGGCATTGAAACAATGTCCTTTAGGTTATCATGAGTTTCTTCTAGTATCTTCTATAACAGCCAGTGTGGACTCTCTTAAGTCTTAGTGAGCAATTAAATTCCGAGTCTTAACTGAACTCTTACATGACAAATGGTCCCAAATTGTCAATTAACTACTATATGTGCTTGTCCAGTAGGAAAGAAGGTTTCTTGGTGTAGTGAATAAAGGCATTTGGCTGTGTACAATTCAGTGCTTGACTAAAAATTGCCATGCTCAAAACAGTAGCATTTAGTGGCATCTGTTTTCATTTCAACAGGCAGTACTTGATTGTTTGAGAGTAACTGAGGTCATCAAGGTCGCCAGGTATCCTTGCAGAGTGTAAGGTTGTCCCACTGAATTTCAGCTGTTTCTTTGATGAAGGATGACATGGTGAAGTTTTCTGGATGGACCAATACTGTTACTCCAAAGATCCATCAGCCGGAGGATGTTGGTCTGTTTTGTGTGGTTGGAAGGCATAGTGTTGAAAGCCTCCTTCTCAATGTGTCCATCTTCTGACCTGCCACGAAAGTCCTGCCATGCTGAGTTATTCCTTCAGATTATCTCCTTAGGAAAGTCACTGTGCCTCTTAGATCTTCAGTTTCTTCATGTATAAAAACAGGGATTTAGACTATGTAGCTATCATTTAGCTATCACCACAATAAGGGATACTGGGCTTCCCCTAATGGCTCAGATGGTAAAGCGTCTGTCTGCAGTGCAGGAGACCCGGGTTCGATCCCTGGGTCGGGAAGATCCCCTGGAGGAGAAAATGGCAGACCACTCAAGTATTCTTGCCTGGAGAATCCCATGGACCGCAGAGCCTGGTAGGCTACTGTCCATGGGGTCGCAAAGAGTCGGACACGACTAAGCACTTCACTTCACAATAAGGGAAGCTGGGTGAGCTGCAGTCCAGGGATTTGCAAAGAGTCAGACATGACTTAGCAACTGAATGTTAGGACTCAGCACCAAGGGTCAACAGGTCAGTTCTGCCTCTGGCTAAAGAAAGTCACATAAGCAACGCCAGAGTCACGGAGTGTGGAAATGCTCTCCATTCATGAAGAAGCCAGGGCAAGGGTGTGGGACAGGGAAGGGACTGAGATCAGTAATTCAACCTATGGTAGACTGGCTCAGGGAGTTCTAAACTTTTGGGTCTTATAGCTGCAAGAGATTGTGCTTCAGTGCAGTCTGTTACAGGATCCCCAAATTTAAAACATATAAAGCTACAATCATTCTCTAGTCCCTCTAGGGAATTCCTCAGGCACTGGACTTATGTTTTAAAATATTTACTCATTTGGCTGTGCTAGGTCTTCATTGGAACATGTAGGATCTAGTTCCCTGATCAGGAATTGAACTCAGGCCCCCTGCATTGGGAGCTCAGAGTCTTAACCATTGGACCACCAAGGAATCCCAGGGCACTGGATTTAAAACCTAGTACACATAAGTATCATGCCGTGAGCTTGTACAAAATAAGATACAGTGGTCTTCTGTAAGACATTAGGAGAATTGAAATGGGGGTCTAAAAAATCCCCTTTTTAATAAAAAATCTCTAGATAATTTTGATGCCAGGGCTTTGTGGAGCCCGACTCTTTTATGATCTCAGGGTTCTAGGCATTCCCTCTGTCTTGACAGCACATGTGAGTACCAAGTACCAGCATCAGTTAGCTGAGTCACGTGATATACATCAGCTGAAATATATTACTCTTCTGATCCCAGCTGATGCATTTGGCAGGGACAGCAAGTCCAGGAGCCAGTGCGGTAGAGGATGTGGAAGCAGGAAGGGAGCCAAGGCATTTTGTGAAGGTATGAATGTCTCAGATTTTGTTTACAGCAGTCCTAAACAAGTGATGCTCTTAAGTGGTGATTCCAGAAAGTCAGAGTTAATATGCAGTTATCCCTGGTGGTGGGAAACTCAAGTAAAACCTCAGTCGTTTAACATATCAGTGTAGAAGCAGAGAACAGGACAACAAAACCAGCAGGATGCGGTCCTTCTCTTCTCTTTTCCGTCAATCTCTTTCTCTCTACATATATTTCTGTCTATTTCCCTATCTACCTGTCTATCTTTCCTGATTGGCAGACGTGGGGCTTAGCTGTACATATATGAAATCCGCAGGGCAGGCCACCACGTCTTGAGGGCAGACCGGAGCTCAGACAGGATCTGACATTGCAGATCAGAATTCTGCAGGCAGAGTTCTCTACCCTTAAAGTCTTTCAACTGATTGGATCAGGCCCAACTGATTGTGGAGGATATTCTCCTTTAGATGTTAATCATTTCAGCAGAACACGTTCATGGCAACACCTGGATTAGTGTTTGAATGAATGCTTGTGTGTGTGCTAAGTTGCTTCAGTCCTGTCCGACTCTTCGTGACGCTATGGACTGTAGCTCGCCAGGCTCCTCCGTCCATGGGATTCTCCAGGCAGGAATACTGGAGTGGTTGCCATGCCCTTCTCCAGGGGATCTTCCCATCCTCGGCATTGAACCTGAGTCTCTTATGTCTCCTGCATCAGCAGGCAGGTGGTTCTTTAGTAGCGCCACCTGGGAAGCCTGTTTGACTGAATAACTGGGTACAGTAGGCTGAGCCAAACTGGTGCTTAATACTGACCATCATAGTTAAGGATTCTTCTTGATTTTGGTCACATTTTTATGTTACTTACAGCCTTACTTAATATTTTCTATTAAGGTGACTCATTTCCTTCAAACTTTAGCCTCCTCCTAAGCAATAATAACTATGAAATTCCTGATTCAATCTGCTAGTTATGTAGATTATACAAATAATAAAATTAATTATCACTATTAAAATGCCACCTTAAATAATTCACCACATCCTCTTGGAAATGTTCGACTAGTTCATCAGATCTCTTGCCACAGAGCTGGGTTGAAAAGTTTCCTGTGCAAAAAGGAGGAATGTTAATGAACAAAGTGAAGTCTTCGGTCAGTTGCTCAGCGTAGGCGTGACAAAGTACAGGAAATATTTTCTGTTAAAGAAAGCCTTGGTCAGAGCAGGTGTGTGATTGTTTGAGAAGAGGAAGTGAGGACCTGTGCCCAGAAGGAAGGATGAAAGGATGCTTAGGGCTTTCTGACAGTTTTACAGGTATTTGAAAAATGACTTTAGCTGCTTGTGGGTGGTGCTGGCAGTGAAAGTCCACCTGCCAATTCACAAGACCTATGGGACGCGAGTTCGATCCCTGGATCGGGAAGATCTCCTGAAGGAGGGCGTGGCAACCCACTCCAGTATTCTTGCCTGGAGAACCTCATGGACAGGGGACCCTGGTGGGTTACAATCCATAGGGTCACAAAGAGTCAGGCATAAGTGACTGAGCATGCACGCATTATTACTTTTAGGAACACTATCTTGCAAAAACTGGAAACAATTGAGTTCATCAAACTAAAGCAACAGAAGATGAAAAAGAAATCATCTTTGCCCTTAAAACCCTTATAATCTAGTGGTAGAGATGAATATCGAAAGATGACTGCACAGTCCCTTTGGACCATGACATTTTTGCACCTTGTTTTAAGTATGTGGGTATGTTCCAGGGTCTCCAAGTTTATAGTCTATGGGAACTTAAATAGAATTTGTATCCTACTGTGGGGTGAAAACTGTGTAAATCTTGGTTATGTTGAATTGGTTCATGATCTACTATATCCTTCTGTGATCAGTCCTCAGTTGTGTTCTACTCCTTGTGACCACGTGGACGGTAGCCTGCCCGGCTCCTCTGTCCATGGAATTTTTCAGGCAAGAATATTGGAATGGGCTGCCATTTCCTACTCCAACTACTCCACCAAGGAGCTATTTTTAGTGCTTTTCCTTCAATGTATCCTTCTGCTTTTCTTATATCCCTCTCCTTTTCTGTATATTTATTCTATTAATTTTTGAGAGTTTGATATTGAAACTCCAACTACAAATTTTAATTTGTCTACTTAAAAAATAATTATATAGTGGAACTATATGTAACTTTGTTCTGTATTTTCCCAGTCTTCTGTAAATGTGTTCTTTCATAATTTAAAAAATAGAAAAGAAGAAAGAAAAAAGGAAAAAGCAAAGTGAAAAGATGACTGCAGGCCAGTGTAGAATATGCTGGTAGAGGCCTGCAGGGCTGCCTGGAGAAGAGGCTGTCCAACTGAGGCTCAACAGCAATTATAATAGTCTGGTAAACAGGGCCTGGGTATTGGGAGTAGGAGCATTCCATATAATGTGGAAGCATGAACAAAATCAAAGACTTGAGCTTGCATTGTGTGTGTGTGTGTGTGTGTATGTATTTAGAGGACAAAGGCCAGGGGTGGATACAGAACAGAATCGGCATGACCCCTGGTGCCTGAAGCACAAAGTGTGGGGCTTGGGAGGGTGGAGGGGCAGGCACAGGACACCCCGATGAAGTCTTTCCCTTCAGCTACAGGAAGTGCTGGATTTCCCAATGATCAGATCACACACGTGCTTCAGATACCCCGGAGTCAGAGAAGGACATTTATTTTATTCTCAACCAGTTTGCATATTTTTAAAATAAAAAGTAGTTGTTTTAGGGGGAAAGCTCCAACATTGGATGTTCTTACACATCACTATTCTGGCATTGCTTTTGTTTTTGAACTGCATCTGGCAGAATGGAGGTGGATGAGAGCTGAAGTCAAGTATCCTGAATGCAGTGTTATAGCTTTCCTGGATGGGTTTTACTTATTTATTTTTATTTTTTTAAACTGGAGTATAGTTAATTTATAATGTTGGGTTAGTTTTAAGTGTACAGCAAAGTGATTCAGTTATGTGTGTATGTGTGTATTTTTCAGGTTTGGGTGTGTTTTCTCGTATACTGAACAAAGCCATCCTATTTTAGCAGCCTCTGCCATTGTCTTAAGGATTTTGTTTATTTGCTTTATTTAGTGGTTCTCTGCAGAGAACAGAGGAAACGTGTGTAAGCATTCCAGTCTGTCACGATGATTGCAATCGCTAATGGTTTTTAAGTGGGTGAAGACCAGCGGTGTTGCTATGGACTGAATTTTGTGTTCCCTCCTCCACCCAAATTCAGATGTTGAAATACTAGTGCCCATGGTGAGGGTATTTGGAGATGGGTCCTTTGGAAGAAAATTGGGTTTAGAAAAGGTCAGAACTCCTGCGTGCATTTGTGTGCTTATAAGCAGAGGGACAGACACCCGCTTTTCCTGCCACCCCCATATGAGGACACGAAGGCAGCTGTTGGCAAGCCGGGAGGAGAGCTCTTACCAGATGCTGGCAGCTCAGTCTCAAGCCTTGCAACCTTGAGAGTTGTGAGAAATAAATGTTGGCTATTAAGCCACCCAGTCTGTAGCATTTTGCTATTAACAGCCCAAGCAGACTGAGACAGATGTTGTAACCTTCCTGAACCTGGGCAACAGTCCCACTGGTCAAAGTGGCTGGTAAAGCTGGGATCCTTTTGTGCTTGAGGAAGGCTTTGGGGAAAATATTAAGGTTCCACAGGAAAGGGAAAGATGGATAAAGACAGCCCAAAACAGAGGACAGAGGTCAGAGCATCTTGCTTAATATCTTTACTATCCTCTCTCAGGGGATGGATATGGAGCTGGGCTGGGAGACCCTGCTGTTAGAATACTGGGCAGAGCAAGCGCGGGAAAGTGCCTCTTTTGGCTCATGTAAGCTGCAGTTTAAACAAACAAAAATCACTCTTGGGATAAGCCGGCTGCACCATCATGCCTGTGTCCTATAGATTGTAGTGTCTCAAGGACACTGAAAACTTCATGATTACAGTCAGTCACGTGCAAGAAACTGGGACTTCACAGTGGTCCCAGTACAGGAAAGAAAGTACCTTGTAATGATAATCAGGTGTCTGTGAATGAATGGCTGGGTGAACCAGGGAGGCCAGAGGCCACCCCAGGTGACACAGTAGGTCCAGTGAACTCTGTCCCCTGCACGCCCCCAGCCAGGCCTCCTCGGGTCTGCACACACTGTGGGCTTCATTGGGCGAGAAGTATTTTGATCTCCTTGGGTAGATCATGTGCTTTAAAGCAGGAGGGGAGACACAGGCCCTTTGTCAGACACACACCTGCCTTTGGTGACTGAGCAGGGGAGATGGGAAAGGTCCCCAAGACTTGCCCACAGGAGTGCTGGTCATGGCTGATGCCTCACCGTGTCACAGTGCCACCTCCTTACCCCTGTCCCTGAAAACCATCCCTGAAATTTACAAACCAGACTCCAAGGAAGGGGCAGAGCGATGGAAGTTTCCTTAGGGTTGTTCTCACCGTGCACACCTTGGGGAAAGCAGAAACATTTTCCGAGAGGCAAAAGGGACTGCAGATCACCAGGCATGTTGCTAGACAACCCCACATCCTCCCAGGCCCTGCTGCCCCCTCGTCAGCCACGGTGACATTCTAGTTCATGCTTGTATTTTCTCAGAACTCCACAGCAGCTCAAGTGCGTCAGCATCACGTCAGGTTTATTTTGAAGATGCCGAGATCTCCATGGAGACTTGGGGCAAGAAACATAACTTATCAATTTCCATATCATCTTGTCATGGTTTTATAAAGTGTTCTTGATGAAAGCAGAGAATGCTAAGTTGCTTCAGTCGTGTCCGGCTCTGTGTGACCCCATGGACGGCAGCCCACAAGGCTCCCCGGTCCCTGGGATTCTCCAGGCAAGAACACTGGAGTGGGTTGCCATGTCCTTCTCCAATGCATGAAAGGGAAAAGGGAAAGTGAAGTCGCTCGGTTGTGTCCGACTCTTCGCGACCCCACGGACTGCAGCCCACCAGGCTCCTCCGTCCATGGGATTCTCCAGGCAAGAGTACTGGAGTGGGGTGCCGTTGCCTTCTCCGAAAGCAGAGAATGGCAGTAAGGAATTAGTTTCTTCGGATAACAATCCTGTGGGCAGAGAAACTGCCCGCGAGGCTTCTGTGCTGTGGTCTCCGAGTCCAGAAAGCGCGGTCCTCTTCCTTTTCTGTTTGTGGAAGGGGTGGAGGAGGCCCGTTGTGCTGTGAAAGCGCCACCGGGGTCCCTGCCACCTCTCTCTGCTTCCCGCCTACATGCGCTTCCTGCGTTTCTTGGCTTCGTTCAAAGAACAGGGTACCCGCGTCCAGCTGAGCCGAGGGCGTCATTTTCAGAGCTGCTGCTGGAGAATGGGGGCGGGGGAGGGGGCCAGCCCTCAGGAAATGAAGAAACTGGTAGGCCAGGCCTCTGGGCGCCATGCTGAGGCCGGATTCAGGACACTTGTTCTTGAGGACAAGAACTACTTTGTAAAGAAGAGCCGATGTACTCCTGGCACAGAAGGTCTGTGCTCCCCGCACCGCCAAGCCCTGAAACTCATTTTTCCATAAACAAGCCGCAGCCTCAGACATAACTCTTTTTAGACGCTCTGATGACTTCATGGACCAGGCATGCAGGGCGCCCAGATGTATGACTTGCGCAGCCTCATTCACTGGGGAAACCAACCTTGTCCTTTGATTTGGTCTCAGCACAGATGTCATTTGTCAGAAATGCTCAAGGAGGTCACTTGTGCATAACTTATCTCTTGGGACCCCGACTCATTTTGGAGGTGACTGTCCCTCCTCCCCCGTCACAGTCACGTCCTCTCTGGCTCCTTCTCAGGGGAGTGAGTGTTTCTTGAATAAAAACTGAGACTGCCCCAAATCTCTGTGCTCTCAGAGATTTCCATACCTAATTGGCTTGAGGTTTTTATGACTTGTTATGAAAAAAAAAGAAAGAAAGACTTGCAGTCTTCACTGTAATCTTTTTAATGGAAGATAATTCACAAGACAAACAGTAACACAAGCTTATTTTCCTGCCAAACACGATTCAGATTTGACAAGGGTGTCTCATCTCTCCAGCTGCTTAAGAGGAAACAGGGTGATCAGGATCTGAGTAGAAAGAGCTTCATGAAATTCAAAGACTTGTGGAGAGCTGAGGCAAGACAGGCAGGAGAAAACAAGACACTTCTCCAAATTTTGCGCGGCTCAGCTCTTTCTGTGGTGGTTTCAGACAGATGGCAGAGGTTAGTCTCATCTTCCATCAGCTGTCAGCCTGAGACCATAGTGAATTCCCTTCTAGATGATCTGCTAGCTTTTCTGTAACTCAGGGCTCCACATCTTTGGAATTTTTTCAAACCATCCTAATTTCAGCTGTTGTATCCCATAGTCTCTATAAATAGCCTGACTTTTTATGTTTCAGTGTCTGTTCAATTCCAGTTCTTTGTTCAAGGAGTATCTGCATGTAAGAACACAAACTTTAAGCGTACATCTTGAGAACAGTACACACAGACACAGATAGAACATTGCCAGCCTTCTGTGAGGTTCTCTGGTTATCATCATTCTGCTTTGCCTGTTTTGGAACTTTACAGGAAGGGGACCACACAGTGTGGAGTTGTTTGGGTCAAGCTTCTTCCACTCAGTCTGACATCTCTGAGATGCATCCGTTATGCTGGAGGCAGCAGGAACATGTTCCTTTTGACTTCTCTGTAGTGTCCTAATTTGTAAATACACCAGGCCATTGGATGGGGGAACATCTTGGCTTTTAATGGTGGATAGTTTGGTCATCATAGTTACAGGATATCAAACATCATCAAAAAGTGGGAAAGGCTCCTCTGGTGGCTCAGTGGTAGAGAGTCCGCCTGCCAGTGCAGGAGACCTGGGTTTGATCCCTGGTCCATGAAGATCCAGCATGCCACAAGGCAACGGGGCCCACACACCATAAACACTAAGCCTGTGCTCTAGAGCCCAGGAACTGCAATTAGCAACTTCTGAGCCCACATGCCGCAACTCCAGAAGCCTGAGCTTAGCAATAAGAGGCTGCCTTGGTGCCACACAGAGAGAGCCCGTGCAGCAAGCACCCAACACAGCCAAAAAAAAAAAAAAAGAAGAAGAGGGAAAGAATCTGAAATTAAAAAAAAAAAAAGAGGGGCAAAAATAACAGGGATTTCAAATCCAGTACTGTAGTTCAAATACCCATCAGCTCTGCCGTGTATTAGCTTTGAGCCCTTGGCAAGTTATTAATATTTATCTGAGCTTGCCTTACATGGAAGAATGTATTTAGTATCTGCCATTACAGAGAATACTCCGAATCAAATTATGGAAATTGGCTCCAAGGATAAGGGCCCCAAAGATGTTTATTCCCAGAGGCACATACTAATTATTCGTTGTTCATTCAACAAATAATTGTGCAGCAGCCTCCATATCCCAGGCTCTGTTCTAGCAGTGGATTGGCCAGCTTGTCCCCATGACAATTGGGAAGCAGGATACCAAAGAAGCAAACATTTAAATGAACAAGATCATTTCGCTACCAATCAATGTCGATGTAGGGGGCTTCCCTGTGGTCCAGTAGTTAAGACTCTGAATTCCCAGTGCAGGGGCCTGGGCTCAATCCCTGGTGAGGGAACTGGATCTCACATGCTGCAGCCACATAATATTAAAAAACTGAAAGTAAATAAATGTCAATGCAGAAAATAAAGCAGGGCAAGGAGGTGGTGCAGCGGGTGTTGGGTGCTGATCTAGATAAGGAAGGGGGAAGACCGAGTGGAGGAAGTCATATGTAAGGAAAAAGCTGAACAGTGTCTATGATTCACTTTTCTAAGTCTCTGGGAAAAGAGACTTGCAGAGGGAAAGCAACTAAAAGTCCTCGAGGCAAAAGCAAGTTTGACATATTTGACGAACAGCCAGGAACTCCATGGGGTCTCAAAAGAGTTGGACATGACTGAGCGTGCACACATACATGCAAGTGCCTAAAGAGAATGGGGATGGGCTGGGGAAGTGAAGTGGGCTGAGATGAGAGAGGCAGGCAAGGGCCAGACCCTGTGCACCCGCCCGTCACTGTCAGTATCTCAAGCTTCTGCTGCAGCCTATAGGCTGCTGGAGTGTTAAATGACTTCCCCAAGATCACTCAGAACCAGAACTGAACAAGAGTCCAAGCCTTCTGGGACATGACCAACTAACATGTATCTCAGCTCCCTCACCGAGGTTGGGAAATGAATGATCAGATGTGAATGATATTTGGCAGCACCCACTTGAATGGGTTCCGAAGCTTACATTAGTGTGGAGTGTGCTGTGCTGCAGGGGAAGCAGGGTCAACCCCGGGGCCAGATCTGGCTTTCTGCCTGTTTTTATAAGGTCCATGAGCTAAAACAATTTTTACATATTCATATATTTTAAAAAATATCAAAAGAAGAATAATATTTTGAGATATGGAGAATTATATGACATTCAGGCTTGTGTCCACATGGTTTTGTTGGACTAGAGGTATGCTCATGTGTTCATGAATTTTCTATGGCTGCCTCAGGGGCTCTGATGGTGGAGCTGAGTTGTTGTGATGAAGATTATGAGCCTAAATGCTTAACATTTTTATTATCTGGCCCTTTACAGAAAGTTTCATGATCTCTTCTCTATAGTAAATCCTAACAGTTCAACAGTTGAAATAGCTACCCTCTCAGGATCCAACTTTAAATAATGCAATGTTTTTGGAAAATCTTCAGGACAAGTAAGTTGCAAAATATACTCCTAGTCAGCTGAGTTCACCTTTTATGTAGTTGTGCTGGCTTTAAGCCATTATAGGCACAGTAGAGATTTTGATTATAGAATATTTGATCTGCATGCCTTCTCTCTGTGAGCAATTAGACAGCAGGTCCAGACTCTTGCACATCATTAAGGTGTCTACTCATATATAACAGAAAATTCCTGTTAGTCTATACCATCATGCTCATCCTTTTCTTTTCTATGACACCAGTGTATGCTAACTAGATGGATCTCAGTTATTGAGAAAGACCAAGCATGGATGGATGGTGGGGAAGAAAAGAGGGTGTTATGGCCTAATGTTTGTATCCCTCATCAGTTCAGATATTGAAGCCCTAACCCCAGTGTGGTGGTGTTAGGAGGGGAGCCTTTGGAGGCAGTTGGGTTTAGAGGTCATGAGGGTGGGGCCCAATGAGGGGATTAGTACACTTGTAAGAGTAAGAAACCAGAGCTCACTCACAATCTCTGTCCTGTGAGAAAGCAGCAAAGAGGTGGCCCATAGACGACCATACCAAGTAAGTCAGAAAGAAAGACAAATATCAATGATATCACTTATAGGTAGAATCTAAAAAGTGATACAAATGAATTTACAAAACAGTAACAGATTCACAGACATAGAAGACAAACTTATGGTTACCAAAGGAGAAGCGAGGGAGGAATAAATTAGCGTTTGGGATTAGCATATTCACACAACTATGTATAAAGTAAGGACCTATTATACAGCACAGGGAACTCTACTCAATATCTTGTGGTAAGCTATAATGGAATAGAATCTGAACAAGTATATATATTTATATTACTGAAATCACTTTGCTGTACACCTGTAACTAACACAGTATTGTAACTCAGTTCAGTTTAAAAAAAACTTATGGGACTTCCCTCATGGCTCAATGGTGAAGAATCTGTCCTCCAGTGCAAGAGACAGAGGTTTGAGCCCTAATCTGGGAAGACCCCGCATGCTGCAGAGAGACAAAGCCCACGCCCTACAACTGCTGGGCACAGCTTAGGCTCCAGACCCTGGGATCTGCAGCTTCTGAGCCCTCGCACAGCGACTGACGCCACGGCTCTAGAGCCTGTGCTCAGCAGCAAGAGAAGCCCTCACACTGCAGCTGGAGAGCAGCTTCTGCTCACAGTGAAGACCCAGCACACTCAAAAGGAAAAAAAAGTGGCCTATCCACAAGCCAGGAGGAGGGCCCTCACCAAGAACCAAATCTGTCAGCACCTTGATCTTGGACTTCCCAGCCTTTAGAACTGTGACAAATGAAAGTTTGTTGTTTAAGCCACCCAGTCTATGGTATTCTGTTGAAGACACCTGAGCTGGCAGAGACAAAGGAAGAGTAGGGGAAAGAAACTATAGAGAGACAGACCCTTTCCTATTAATTCATCGAAATATCGATTTCTGCTTTATTGACTATGCCAAAGCCTTTGACTGTGTGGATCACAATAAACTGTGGAAAATTCTGAAAGAAATGGGAATACCAGACCACCTAACCTGCCTCTTGAGAAATCTGTATGCAGGTCAGGAAGCAACAGTTAGAAATGGACATGGAAGAAGAGACTGGTTCCAAATAGGAAAAGGAGTATGTCAAGGCTGTATATTGTCACCCTGCTTATTTAACTTATATGCAGAGTATATCATGAGAAACACTGGACTGGAAGAAACACAAGCTGGAATCAAGATTGCCAGGAGAAATATCAATAACCTCAGATAAGCAGATGACACCACTCTTATGGCAGAAAGTGAAGAGGAGCTAAAAAGCCTCTTGATGAAAGTGAAAGAGGAGAGTGAAAAAGTTGGCTTAAAGCTCAACATTCAGAAAACAAAGATCATGGCATCTGGTCCCATCACTTCATGGGAAATAGATGGGGAAACAATGGAAACACTGTCAGACTTTATTTTTTGGGGCTCCAAAATCACTACAGATCACCACTTTAGCCATGAAATTAGAAGATGCTTACTCCTTGGAAGAAAAGTTATGACCAACCTAGATAGTATATTCAAAAACAGAGACATTCCTTTGCCTATTAAGGTCCATCTAGTCAAGGATATAGTTTTTCCAGTGGTCATGTATGGATGTGAAAGTCGTACTGTGAAGAAGGCTGAGCGCTGAAGAATTGATGCTTTTGAACTGTGGTGTTGGAGAAGATTCTTGAGAGTCCCTTGGACTGCAAGAAGATCCAACCAATCTATTCTGAAGGGGATCAGCCCTGGGATTTCTTTCGTAGGAATGATGCTAAAGCTGAAACTCCAGTACTTTGGCCACCTCGTGCGAAGAGTTGACTCATTGGAAAAACTCTGATGCTGAGAGGGATTGGGGGCAGGAGAAGAAGGGGACGACAGAGGATGAGATGGCTGGATGGCATCACGGATTCGATGGACGTGAGTCTGAGTGAACTCCAAGAGTTGGTGATGGACAGGGAGTCCCAGCGTGCTGTGTTTCATGGGGTCGCAAAGAGTCGGACACGACTGAGTGACTGAACTGAACTGAATTATTTCTAATCTCTCGAGAGACTTGTCAGCAACCTTGACACTTGAATAATACTCACATGGAGTTTTATATAAACATTGCTGCCCTAAGTCCATACTGACTCTTTACAGTTTGTCCTGTTACTTGTATCTGTTAAGTAAATCCTGAGAACCGTCTCATATATTCCTGACAGAGGATGATGAGTATGGCATAGTATTCTCATCCATAAAGAAAGGAAAAAAATAAATAATTTATTGAGAGCCTGAACCGGGCTTACTTTTTTTCATACATTCTCTCTATAATGTTAGCACCACTCTAAGGTTAGGGAACCCTTATGATTCCTCATTCTACGTCCAATGGAATTGAGGCTTGCATACCCTGGGTAAGTGATGCTCGAGGTCACATAGCTAGTAGGTGGCAGGGCTGAACCTGCAGCTCAGCTCCCCCTGAAATGAGAGCTGCCACTTTGGATCAGTCCCTGGATCCTCAAGAAGATCTTTCCGCTCCCAGTGCCAGGGAAGAGAAGAACTTCCCTAAGGTATGCTAGTACATTTGCTGCAAGAAAGACTGAAAAAAAAAAAAAAAAAAACACCACTGGAGACCAAGGGTGAGAAATCCCCTACAGCAACAACAGCTTTATTTGAGGGCCCTAGAAAGTCCCTCCTTTGTCTAACACTGAGGGATCAGAACAACGGAAGGCCTGCAGGGGCCCCTCAAACCGGACCAGCCTTTCCCCCGACTTTCTCCGCTGCCTGGAGCCCACTGGTAGTCGAGCCCCAACTCTGTACACTTCAGAGTCTGTTGTACAACTGAAAGTTAGTGTGAAGGGACCTTTTCTGATCTTCTTCTGGGGACATCTTCTCCTCCTTCTTTTGGCCACACTTCACAGCAGGCATGTGGGATGTCAGTTCTCCAACCAGCGACTGAACCTTGGCCCCTCGCACCAGAAACGCATAGTCTTAACCACTGGATGGCCAGAAAAGTCCTCAGAGGACATTTTCTTTAAGAAGTGAGTTATTCTCAAAGCTCTGTCACAATCCTTCTTTTTGTAAGATGTTGGGAAATCTCTCTGCAGTTTCTCTCTCCCTAGAGAGTAATGTGTTCTAAATTTTTTTAAAATATCTTCCCCCTTAACTCCTGACCCTTGTCATATTTTTCTGACTGCTTTGAATGCTTTTGTTGAGTACCTATTAAGTGCGTGGCACTGTGCTTTGTGCATTGTTAAAACCATGGATATAAATTAACAAATGGCCACTCCAGGCTCCAAGCCCAGTCAGGAGTTGACAGTGCAGTGGAATAACCTGACCAGTGTATACATCTCTTACCAGCGTCCTCTCCTCTTGGCTGAGCTGCTGCGTTAATCACTGAGCCCGGAGTTCACCTGTCACAGCAGAGACCTGGCAGTTACCTGCAGATCTACTGTCGGCCTGGCTCCAGTGACAGATATAGCTTTTCTTTCTCTGTACGTGGCTTACTTGTGGTGGTGGTGGTGGTGGTGTTTAGTCTTTCAGTCGTGTCCAACTCTTTCCTGACGCCATGGAGGGTAGCCCGCCAGGCTCCTCTGTCCATGGGATTTCCCAGCCATGAATTTTGGAGTGGGTTGCCATTTCCTTCTCCAGGGGATCGTTCTGACCCTGCGATCGAGCCTGTGTCTCCTGCACTGGCAGGGCGGATTCATTACCACTGAACTGCAAGGGAAGCCCATGGCTTGCTTTACCTAGTGGCTCACTCTGTAGGGAGATGGTCCCTTTGACTGTATTTTGCTTGGAGTGTGTTATATCAGTGATGCATTGACCACATCCTCCAGTGTGGCTTGGTTCAGAGCTGCAGGTTCTTGTCTAACTTCTGTATCTGGTTAAGTGGGGGGTGGACAAGGACTGCTATTTAAAAAGGAAAGGATTTTTAATAATCACCTGACTTGTGTGACTCATAACTAGCAATAATAATTACTCATGTGTCTCAGGAGACACTTCACAGCTGGAGCATCTGAAGAGTAAGACTATTTCCCTCCCATTAAGAAGTTCACATGTCTTTCTTTTTATGAAGGGAGAGTAGTTTATGGTGGGGGATGAACGTCAGAACTGAAGAAACTCTGACTTGGGTTCCAGTGATCCCATCTATTACCGTGTCACTTTGGACAAGGCATTTAAGCTCCCCAAGTCTAAAATACCTCTTTTAAAGTGAACACGTGGACATTAACTGCTTAATAGGATCACCCTGCGTTGAGGTGATGTCCGTGTTTGACACTGTGGAGTGGGTGTTGAGTCAGTGTTTTTCTGCGGTTTCCATCCTTCTGATCTTGACATGCGCTCATTAACTCCTCCAGCAAAGCATGTGGACTCTTGAGGGAAAAATCCACTTTGTGTTATTTCTGTCTTCCCTTTCTTTTGTGGAGGAATGCCTCACGCTAAACTTGGTGGAATCATGAGTGGATTTCATTTTCATCCTTAAACTTTCTTCCCTTTTCTCACAAAGAAGAAAAAGCACTTCTCACAAAGAAAAGAAAAGCATGAATTTGCATTTCTATGACTGAATTATGTGCTGAGTGGTAAGGAAAGAAGCAGGAGTGTCCCAAACATCCCAGAAATGCCTGTCGGTGCACTTACATGTATACTGGACTGATTGATAAATAAAATGTCTTTTCCAAGCTCATCAACCGATAAATAAGTTCTTCTCTTGGGTTATGAGAACCATCTAGAAAAGAATGGGGAAAGAAGGAAAGAGACAAGGAAAGGAAAGTCATGGTTCTGGGATGATCCCAAGAGGCAAAGATCACCATGGAGGATGCAGGATACTGGCGAGCGTATGTGCTGTGAATTCAAAGGACTGCCCTAGCATTCTTGTGATGGAAGCCATTGGCAGTCATTCTTCCTGGCAAAGCAGGAGTTAGCCCGAGTCACAGTGTGCTTGGGTAATGAGCTTTCATTTGTCATAATAACCCCATATCAAGCCCCTGATACTTAACAGGTGCCTAGAGTTTTCACAGGTTTCTAATCTGGATCCCATGTAAATAGAATTATGGAAATTGTGGACACTCACTGAGCTCCTTTCCTGGGCACAGGATGTGATGGGAAACACCGAACGTCTATCCTGCTTGTGTTTGAAATTGTGAGCTTTGTTTTCGTTTTTATTCGTTCATTTTGCAGTGCATTCTGCCAAGACATGAGTACTCCATTAGAATTAAAAATTGGTACCTAAGGTAAACTGAGTCATTATAAAGCAGACAACATCCTGATAACTTTCTCAGCCTTTCTCACTCCTGGCTGTTTTTAGGCAGCCCAGTATCTCCTGAATCTACTCACAGCATATTTCTCCTCTTATAAAGGGGACATACATTGGAAAGAGGACAACCATTATGACTGGCATATATTTTGCTGTCTCTCCAGCTCATATGCCATTTCCCTCATCTGAGAACCACCTCCTTCCCTATAGACCTCTGCTCCAGGCAGCCCTGATTCTACGATCTGCCCTCAACCTTTTCCTATAAAGGAGTGAGGGGGTGGGGAAATCTGACCCTAAGGGAGCCACGGAGAATCTCCCTCCTGGGAAATGGAAATTAATTCCTAAAGACGGGGAATCTGCCTCTGCACACACCTGGAACAGGCAACAGGGAAACTCAGATGCTAAGAGGCCACTCAAACAAGAAAGCAGAGAAGGCCAATTTGTACTTCAAAAGTAGAATGAAGTTTTTGAGTGGAAAAAAGGGCAGAAATGAGAAACTTTTGGGGTTTTTGTAACATTCCGTCTCCTAATTTCAGTTCCTTCTGAAAACTTAGCTGTATTTTGACTTTGGGTTCTGTGAAGCACCCCTGGATATGTTTAAGAGATAATTCTCCCCTTCCTCATTTTCCTTTTTTTAATTAAAGGAAGTTTAAATAAACTCCAGTGGTTTGGCAGCCAAGAGGTATAACTAATATAAACTTTTACCACAGACACGTGTTTTTTTCATCTTTTCTTCTTTAGGCTTCCCTGACAAACCAGCTCGCTTGGGGCTGCTTCCTTGATTAACTTAAACCTGCATTGTATTGACATCGTTTATAACAGGCTCTTGAATCAGATTGTTTGAGCACCTCTGGAGTCAGAATGGTCTATTGTGTAAACGCAGCATCCATGAGATTTATACAGCTTGCATTATTTATCCAACAGACTGTATAACTTCTCTGAGTGAACCATTATGACTGTCATGGAGCATAAATCCATCTTCGGGCCCTTTTGAAAGTGTGACTCACTGCCATCTTTTGTGTAAGAGAATTTGTGAAATGCGTATTATCCACTCAATAAGCTCTAATGTCTGCCTGATGAGGTGTAAAGCTAAACTAATCTACTGGGGAAAAGATGAAACCTATGAGTCAAGAAATAATCCCTTATATAAACTGAGTCTAGCATCCCTACACTAAGAAACATGGAACCTCAAATATTAGCATCTACTCCATCTCTGGACAACAAATACTTGAGCAGATGTTCACTAATGTCTAATCTGTTCCAAAGATAGTGCTTATTTATGTTTCCTTCACTAGGTTACAACCTAGGGCCATCTTGGTTTTCTCTGTGCTCATGTTATAAACCCTGGCATAGCTAGGCATTTGGGCTTCCCCTCATAGCTCACTCAGTTAAGAGTCTGCCTGCAATGTGGAAGACCCAGGGTTTAATCCTGGGTCAGGAAGATCCCTTGGAGAAGGAAATGGCAACCCACGGCAGTAGTCTTTCCTGGGAAATCCCGTGGACGGAAGAGCCTGGCGGGCTACAGCCCATGGGGTCTCAAGAGTCAGACACAACTGAGTGGATAAGTGCACACAGACTTTGCTAAGTGGGTGCCTGAGCAAACTCATATAAATGATCTTAGTTAATTTCAGCAATAGCCCTGTTTTACAGATGAGGATCTGTGACTCAGGGGTGGCAAATAATTTCTTCAAAGTTGGACAGATTTGGTGGGTTTTAAAAGTATTTATTTTATTTTGACTGCACTGGGTCTTTGTTGTGGTACATGGGATGCTTTGTTGGGGTGTGCAGACTTTAGCTGTGGGATATGGACTTAAAGCAGCATGCGTGCAGAATCTAGTTTCCCAAGCAGAGATCAAACCGGGCCCCCTGCACTGGGAGCACAGAGTTTTAACCACTGGACTACCAGGGATGTCCCCAAAGTTGCATAAGCCTGTATGGTGGTAAAACTGGAATTCAGTCTGTCCTACCCCAAAGCCAGAGTTACTTCAACCAAGTCAGAATGCAGAAAAAATGCAGAGATAATACGGATAGCACATGGCTGCAACAGCCAGCATACACTAGTGCTGTGGGTCCCGAATAAGTCAGCCCAAGTGGATGCAGCCCTCCAACCTAGAGGCCAGGAGGTCTGTGTTTCACACCATCTCTCCTTTCAGTCTGCTGCGTGGATTGAATGAATCCTCTTGTTTTAGTCATCGGTCCTTTCCTACTTGGTGTCCCGGTTCCTTTTCTAAAAAGTGCTGTTTGAGATGTTCATTCTGTCTTTCTTGGCCAGCACCTGGGAGCGAGTGCCTCCTTAAACTTGACTCCCTGGCCCCTGGCTTGCCTCATAGGGTCTTATCACTGCTTCCACCAGAAGCCTGGGAGTCTACTATCCCCTGATTCTATCTGCATCAATCAGTTGTTAACCACATCTCCCAGAGGGCTAGCCTAGCTCTCCAAGGAGGTGGAGAATTGGAAGGGATACATTTTATTGGAGAAATTTTTTAAATTAAAAAAAATTGACTGGAGTACAGTTGATTTCTAATGTGCATTAGTTTCAGGTGTACAGCAAAGTGAGTCCGTTATACATATACATATACCCACTGTTTTAGATTCTTTTCCCATATAAATCATTACAGAGTATTGGCAGAGTTCCCTGTGCTTTACAGTAGGCCCTTATTAGTTACCTGTTTTACATATGTGACTTCCCTAGTGGCTCAGCTGGTAAAGAATCCACCTGCAATGTGGGTAGACCTGAGTTTGATCCCTGGATTGGGAAGATTCCCTGGAGAAGGGAACAGCTACCCACACCAGTATTCTGGCCTGGAGAATTCCACGGACTGCATAGTCCTTGGGGTCACAAAGAGTCGAACACAACTGAGTGATGTTCACTTTCACTTTCATTTTACATAGAGCAGTGTATATATGTCAATCCTCGGAGAAGGCAATGGCACCCCACTCCAGTACTCTTGCCTGGAAAATCCCATGAACGGAGGAGCCTGGTAGGCTGCAGTCCATGGAGTCGCAAAGAGTCGGACACGACTGAGCGACTTCACTTTCATGCTTTGGAGAAGGAAATGGCAGCCCACTCCAGTGTTCTTGCTTGGAGAATCCCAGGGACGGGGAGCCTGGTGAGCTACTGTCTACGGGGTCGCACAGAGTTGGACAGGACTGAAGCAACAGCAGCAGCAGCCGCATATGTCAATCCCAATCTCCTTTCCCTTATTCTTTGGAAACCATAAATTTGTTTTCTACATCTGTGAGACTACTTCAGTTTTGTAAAGAAGTTCATTTGTACCTTTTGTTTAGATTCCACACGTAAGTGATATTGTATATTTGTCTTTCCCTGACATACTTCACTTAGTAAGATTTTAGAGGTTTTAAATTAATGCTCTCTTCCTCTTTTTTCCTTTCTTTTTTCAGTTTTACTGAGTGTGGGAATCTTGCCCAGTCTCTGACATCGTACAGGTTGATACCCATCAGGTTGTCCTTGTATGGACCACGGTAAGAACAAGAATGGCATCCCTCCTCTTAGATGACATTGTCAGATGCAGCTGCTGTTACCCTGCGTGAACGCTGCTGTGATGAGCCTTCCACCCCTGATCTGCGCTTTGTATTCTCTCTAGTGGACGTCCATGTAATCTTCCATTCACATTGACTTCTCCTGAGAACAGAAGTGTGTAGTGGCCACACTTTGGGGAAATCTGGGTCTGTGGCATGCAGAGGGCATGGCACATGACACACATCTGTCTTTTGTTCTTGAATCCACCTAGGGCTGGGGCCAACATAGCTGGCTGATTGCTCACTGCCTTTGGTAACAAAAGCAGGGGAAATCCATAGCTGCTGGAGTTGTTGCTCCAGCTGGGGGTGGGCTGAGCTCAAGGGCCCCCTTAGGGCTCACGAGAAATGTCTCCCAAGCATTTGAACTGCCCTCTAGAGAATTTTCAGGTAGTCAAAGGGGACAACTCTGGGGAAGAAAGCCTGGGGACAAACCCAGCAGCTTTCCTCTCCCTGCAGAGCTGTGGATTCCATTATTAGCTATCAAGCGTGGTTTTGAATTTCAGGACGAAAAGTTGTGTATATGTACTGTGTCTTACAGTCAACTGTCAGCAGAGTAATCAGCTATTGAGAGATGTGAGTTATTTTTAGATGAATACAAACATTGGATGATGGATTGTTTGGGGGAGAAAAACAACCTTGAAATTAAACTGGGGAAAAACCCTAACAAATGAAACATAACAGCAGCAAAAACAAATTCCACACAAAGAAAAATTAGAAAAAAACACAAAGCCTCATGGATGGCGTTTGAGTGATGGTGAAAGACAGACTCAACACATTTAGTTCAGTTCAGTTCACATTGCCTTGTCTTAATGCATTGACCCAGCAGAGAATGATGAACAATACACACGCAGGGACGAAAAAAAAAATCACCTGTTTTGCCGAGCTTTCCAGAGTTTACCTGAAATACGTCCCTGTTCCTGTTCAAAGGTGGCCTTACAGGGCTTCAAAATCAAACAACCCCTCCATGCGGAACTGGGGGCTTCCCTGGTGGCTCAGATGGTAAAGAATCGCCTGCAATGCGGGAGACCTGGGTTCGATCCCTGAGTCAGGAAGATCCTCTGGAGAAAGAAATGGCAACCCAGTCCAGTACTCTTGCCTGGAGAATCCCATGGACAGAAGAGCCTGGTGGGCTGCAGTCCACGGGGTTGCAAAGAGTTGGACACGACTGAGCGACTAACACACCACACACCAGCTAGAATCTAACAATAGGAAATGAGTGGCAAACTAGGCCACTGCTGAAAATATATCAGCATGAGGAAAATATGTCACTTCCCCATCCTTCTGCTCCGCCACAATCCACTCCATCCCCACGGGCATGGTGGAAATGGCTTTGCCTACGCTGGCAATGGATTTCTTCCGTCATACGGAAAAAGTCAGACCAAGGTTTTTAGATCCTTGTAATTACAGAGCTAGAAAGCAATTGGAGAAATATATTCTGCACCTTCAGAGGTTTGACGTGACTTTCTGGTGCCAGAGAACAGGGCCGTGCTGCTAAGGGATAATTTTCCTATTCAATCCTTCAGCCTTTTCTGACAGATTCCTAGCACCTTCTTTCGATTAAATGAATTCAGTTAATTAGCTTCACAAACACAGCCCATGCATTATTCAGCAGCAGCCAATTCCTCAAAACTGTCTCTGCAGTTATCAAGCAAACCTTTCTGTCACTTCCCCAGGGAGAAGGGGCTGGCCCCTCCTGGGAGGATCCGCGTTTGAGTCAAAGCTCATTCCAGGGTGGGGACTCAGGTGGAAAGACAAGGACGTGCTGACCTGTACTGGGGCAGTGGGTGAGTTGGAAGGTGGATTGATGCATCAGGTATGAAAAAGGGTAAAGGAATCGGGATGATCTCATTATTAAAACAAAACAAAACAAAACAAAAAGTGAAATGGTTCATTTGTGGCCTCTTAGAAGTGTGTGCCCAGGAGAGGCAATCCCACCTCATCACATTCACCTCCTTGGGGTCCAGTAACCCCCATTCGTAGTTGGTTTTATCACAGCAGGATGGCACAGCAGGCTTCCTACACACACCAGCAAAGTCAGAAGGAGAAAGACAGAGACTGTATGAGACCACTAGTACGTGGGATCTAAAACATGACACAGAGGAACCGATCTAAGGGACACAAAGAGACACAGATTTAGAAAACATAGTTACCATCACCAAAGGGGAAAAGTAGGGGGAGGGATAAATTAGGAGTTTGGGATTAACATACTCACACTACTGTATATACAGATAACCACCAGCAACCTACTGTAGAGCACAGGAGACTCGATTCACTAATTTATGTAATAAACCATAATGTCCGACTCTTTGCTACCCTGACTGTTTGTAGCCTACCAGGCTCCTCTGTCCATGGAATTCTCCAGGCAACAATACTGGAGTAGATTGCCATGACTTTCTCCAGGGGATCTTGCCAGCTCAGGGACTGAACGCCCATCTCCTACATTTCAGGGAGATTCTTTAGCATCTGAGCCACCAGGGAAGCCCTAGGTGGTAAAAAACCCGCCTGCCAATGCAGGAGACTGAGATGTGGGTTCGATCCCTGGGTGGGGAAGATCCCCTGGAGGAGGGCATAGCAACCCACTCCAGTATTCTTGCCTGGAGAATCGCATGGACAGAGGCGCCTGACAGGCTAAAATCCATGGGTCTGCAAAGAGTTGGACATGACTGAAGCGACTTAGCACATGCACAGCACACACAAGAAACCATGATATAAGAACATGAAAAAAGAATACATATCTGAGTCACTTTGCTGTATAACAGAAATTAGCACAACACTATAAATCAACTATAGTTCAATAAAAACACCCCCAAATTGAATACCCTATACTACCTCTCTTTTGATGACCTTGGTCCAAGTCACCATCATCTCTCACCTGTAATAAATGTAGCAGCCTTCTAACTGGTCCCCTTGCTTCCTCCCTCACCTTATATTCTCTTCTTACATAGCAGACAAAGATTTCTACAAATGTTAATTCAGATTACAAAGCCCTTGAGTGACCTCCCCTCTCACTCAGGCAAATCTGCACGTTTCTAACAGGTCCCTGCATTATTTTTTCTCCTTCACGCCTTCCTGACCTCTCCAGCACTCTCCTCTTTGCTCATTCTGCCCTGGGCTCATGGGCTTCATTGCAGTACATTATTTTTTAAGCCATGTTCTATGCCTAAAATGCTCTTCTGTTAATATTCCCCTTCCCTCATAGTTACCTGGCTCAATCCATCACCTCCCTCAAGTCATTACTCTAACGTAATCTTTTCATTGTGGATTAGCCTGACCGAGTCGTTTTACCTTGGAAACCCTCCTCCAACCTCTGGAATTCCTAATCCTCTTTATATATACATTTGTGCCTGCTCAGTTGTGCCTGATTCTTTGCAACCTCATGGACTGTAGCCCACCAGGTCCCTCTGTCCATGGAATTTTCCAGGCAAGAATACTGGAGTGGGTTGCCATTTCCTCCTCCAGAGAATTCTCGACCCAGGGATCAAACCTACACATCTCCCACACGTCTCCAGCATCTCCTGCATTATAGGCAGATTCTTTACCACTAAGCCACCAGGGCGGAGTAGGCAATGGCACCCCACTCCAGTACTCTTGCCTGGAAAATCCCATGGATGGAGGAGCCTGGTAGGCTGCAGTCCATGGAGTCGTGAAGAGTCAGACACGAATGAGTGACTTCACTTTCATGCACTGGAGAAGGAAATGGCAACCCACTCCAGTGTTCTTGCCTGGAGAATCCCAAGGACGGAGGAGCCCGGTGGGCTGCCATCTATGCGGTCACACAGAGTCTGAGGAGACTGAAGCGACTTAGCAGCAGCAGCAGCAAGCCTGCAGGGAAGTCCAGCTCCTGGAATTGCTAATCCTCTTTATCTTCTATTCTTAGTTCTCTGGTGGGATTCCAAAGATTTAGAGCAGTGCCTGGCACTTAGTAGGTCCTTGTGAAATATTTGTGCATTTGAATGATATAATCCCTGCTAAAGGCAGTCTGAGCCCATGAGAACAGCTCAGGGTAATTTGCAGAGGCCCCCACAGCCCATGCCTGTTTTTTTTTTTTTTAAAGCTGTGTAATCATTAAGAAAACTGCCACAAATTACCAAGATCAAAACCAGAAAGGCTTGCATTTATGAAACATTTAAGCCTGAAGCTAATCTTCCTGCCCTGATTGAACCAGTAACCTTTGCATCTCCATGGAGTTCATAGATTATTTCAGCCTCTGAATATCAGTGCTTAAAACTATCAAGATTCCCAGTTGATTCACTAATTGGGAGTTTTACAAAACAATAAATGGCTTTTCTCTCTGACATTTCTGAGTTCAGGAATAAGAAACAGAGAAATGAATTAATTAGATGAACACCAAAATACCAACTTTATTTATGGTGTATGAGAGAGCAGCTTGGGTCTACAGCCACAACCATGAACCCAGATAATCCTTCTTCCCTTCTTATTTGTTCATTGGTAAAACCCACCGTATCTCTCTGGGGCAGTTTAAGACTCTAAAGGACTGAGTCCTGAGAAAAGAGGCTGTATGTCTCGGTGTGAGGTGAAGGAGAGTGGTTGAAAATAAAGATCCATTTTATCTGGTGCCAGCCTTCACTACAGGGCTGTTGTAGGTGAAGAATGAGTTCTTCAGAGCTGGCATATTCCACCCAGTAAGAGAATCTTGTAAACTCTCTGGCGGGGAGGGAGTGTGTGTGTGTGTCTTGATTTCTTTATCTGCTCTTATTTAGCCTCCAAAAAGGAGCAGAGGAAAGAAAAGATAGAAATCCTGACGTTTGCACTGGTTAATTACTTTCTCCTCCTCCTCCGTCTTTCTTGCCTTCTTCTCCTCCACCTTTCCATCCCCCTTCCCTGCCATCTTTCTGGCCACTCCACACAGCAAGCAGGATCTTAAATTACTGACCAGGGAACCCATGCCTCTTGCAGTGGAAGCTTGGACTCTTAACCACTGGATCCTCAGGGAAGTCCCTCTTTTTTTTTCTGATTGCAGTCTTCATCTTTCATGACTTGGATAGAAGAAAAGCAAGGCTGAAACTTCTGGTTTCTTGACTTTCTCTTTCTTCCCTGCCCTCCACCTCTCTACTCCTACCCTCTTCTCTACTCTTCCATGCCCTTCCTTCCCTTCCCTCTCCCTCCCTACCACCTCTTTCTCTCTTTGAATTTGGGTCGATTTCTTTCATTTATTCCACACCGCATAAGCCAGATGTTTTAAAGTTAGCTGCAGAGGATTATGTTTTCTTGTTTCCCATCATCCTTTCCTAGGACCATAAATCCTGAAATTCTTGAGCCCACAAATCACTGACTTATATAAACAAAGACTGGGGAAAGCACACCGTGACGGAGGCGTTTTAAAGGCTGTGGTTATTCCCGCAGCAAATGCTTTCTGTCATCTTCTTCGTCCCTGACTGCCGCTTCAGATGCCACTGGTCCATGAAATAATTTAAGATTCGGTTCTGAAGCTCAAGCCCAGCCGATCTTTCCAGACATGTCCCTACTATAAAACATTCAGGGTTACTCGTTTAATCATTCATGGAGCTTCCAAACATGTCAGCGTTTTTATGGCATTGTTGGTGACAGCTGTAATGTTACCAGTAATTACAGACTGAGGAAATGTCTGTCATGAAATGTAGAGCACACTACTGAATAAGTATATGGCTTAGCAGGAGAAATGACTCTTACCTCCTCTTCCACCTGATCCTCAGCTTGTATTTAGGTCCCCACTCCTACCCCAGGCTTAAAAGTATTCACCAAACCACCGCTTTCTCAATAATCCTTTAAAACTATGGAACAGGGCTGACAAACTCCATTACCTACAGAAGTTGGGAGGTAAATAAGAGAAGTATTTGGAGGTAAGCAAACCAATAGAGCAAAATTGACGATAGCTAGCCAGTCAGCTACAGTGCCAGAGATACAGTAGGGAGATGTAGAGACTGGCCCTCTGGAACACTGCCCGCCCTGTCTAAGGGCACAGATGCTCTGCTGTTTGTTATTGCCTGGGGAGGATGTATCTGTTCTCATCACCACTGCCAGATCTTCCAAATTTCTGGAGAAGCTGCAATTTGGATATTGATGTGGAATCTTGTATTAGCCCAGATGCTAGCAACTTTTCAGATTTATCTAGCAGAAATTCAAATAGTGCTGTCTGGAACAAAGATCATCTGAAAAGCAGAACTGGCTCAAAACAGCTATCGCTTTGTTATGGGACATCTGAAACCGAGCATTTCTGGCAACTCTTGCTTTGCCATGAACTTCAGGTCATCAGTCAGCTAATAAAGGAGGAACACAAAATGAAAAAAGTTAGATTTAATGGTGCAGATGAAGTACAAATAACTTCAATACTATTGGGTTGGCCAAAATTTTTTTGTTTCATTTTTTCCAAAACATCTTACAGAAAAACCCAAATGAACTGTTTGGCCAACTCAGTATTTATTATGACGGATATGGGTTGACTACCTGCTTCATACAAGGCACTGGGTGAAATGCTTGGGTCATACTAGTGAACAATACAGGTGAAATCTCTAACCTCTTTGAACTTATTAACCCTGGGGGAAGATGTATTATTGACATCAATATTCAGATGAGCCCCCAAATTATAGAAAACTTATTTGAACCCAAGTCTGTGGGACTCCAGATCATTGTCTGTTTTCATCTGTGTGCCATGTTCCATGCTAGTTCCTGGGAGGAGTGGGGTGAGGAGATGGAGAGATGGCCTTCATAATAAGGTACTTGTGTGTGTATTAAGGGAGTGAGGTCTGATGGAGTGACATCACGTCACACAGTTGTGACCTTTGTAGCATATCATCACACAGCCATTAAGTTTATTCTGCTTGGGTGGGGCGGGGTCTACACCATGTGGTATGTGAGATCTTCCCTGACCGGGGATCAAGCCCGGGTCCCTAGCACTGAGAGCATAGAGGGAACCACTGGACCACCAGGGAGGTCCATTAGGTTTACTCTTGACTAGAATGGGGCTTCCCAGGCAGTGCTAGTGGTAAAGAACCCGCCGTCCAATGTAGGAGACGTCAGAGACCCAGGTTGGATCCCTGGGTTGGGAAGATCCTCTGGAGGAAGGCATGGCAACCCACTCCAGTATTCTGGCCTGGAGAATCCCATGGATAGTCCATGGGGTCTCAAAGAGTCGGGCATGACTGAGTGACTTCCACTTATTCTCATTTTACAGATAAGGTAATTGAGGTTTAAAAAAGATTTAAAAGATAGCTCAAGATCATATGGACAATCAGTGGTAGATAATGATATTCAAGGTCAGTCTGTCCTGATTTAAAGTATGTGATATAAACCCTAGCCCTGCTCTGAGACCCAAACCCCATCCTTTCAAGATCAGCAGAGACAGGGGAGTGAAAAGCTGGGCCCCAGACAGCATGTTTGATACCCTGATTTCATCGTTGCCCATCGGCGAGGAAGCCCATGGCAAAGGTCCCTTCTGGAGGCTTGTGGTCAGGGGTTTGAACTCAGCCCTGCTCAGCTGTGAAAAGCATAACAGCAGGCAGACAAAACCCTTCATCCCCTACTCCGGTGCTTAGCTCAGATGTGGCCACCGTGGATTTGGCTACTGTACATCACTGCCTTCTCTTACTGATGCAACCAGCTGTCCAAGGAAATTTAGCAGGCCATGTAGATAGCAAAATAAGAAATTCACTAAGCCATCATAAGTGGAAAAAGTCATGTTGTAGGCTAGTCACATTAGAGCCATCTGTTCTTGGTATAATATACACTGAACTAATAATTATCAACAAATATTTTACCTCTCTAATTTGAGGTAAGCTGGGAAAATCTTAGGGCTATTTATAAATAAATGTCTTCTTGTCGCATATTTATGAGCAAGTATTGTGTTCTACAGTTTATAAGTAAACTCTTTATCTTTTCCCACACATCTGTTCCTTGTTTTCTGTTTTTTAACTTTGTCAACTTGCCCAGTGACCCAAGCTAGAAATCTGAATTGTTTAAAAATTTCCCTCTACTTCCATCTTTGTGGGCTTGCCCAGTGGCTCAGTGGTAAAGAACCCACCTGCCCGTGTAGAAGATGTAGGTTCAATCCCCTGGGTCAGAAAGATCCCCTGGAGAAGGAAACGGCAACCCACTGAGGTATTCTTGCCTGGGAAATCCCATGGACAGAGGGGCCTGGCAGGCTACAGTCCACGGAGTCACAAAAGAGTCAGACACAATTAAGTGCCTAACAACAAATTAGTCTTTATAGTAATCATCAAGGCCTATCTGTTTGCACCTCCGAAATTTCTCAGAATCTTTTGTTCTTCATTTCTGCCGTCTTTGCCAAGACGTCTTGCGGTCAATTGCTTGGTCAGTTGCAATCACTTCCATATCAGTTTTCCAGTTTCCTTTTTTCCCCAGCATTGCTGGTTTTAATGATTCTGTTCTGTCAACACCCTTCAAGAATGCTTCATGGTTTACAGGGTAAAATTTGAACTCTCTAGTCATGTATAATGTTTAAGGCCTTTTCTTCTTCCCAACTTTTATTAAGCTTCTACTGTTTATCCCCTGACAGTAAAATCAGAAACAAGGACCGATGGCTGTCACCGAGGGAAGCTACCTAGAATCTAGTGGAGGGGCTGTCTGTGTGAGGACAAATACAATAAGCGCACGAGGCGTTAGTGAGACGTTTGCTTGAGCTGGTGTGTGTTCGGTGAAGGAGTGGTTGAGTCCTGTGGGTCAGTCTGTTGGCTGGCTTCCTAGCATGGGTGCTTCCCACCATCCCAGACTGTGCTGCTCCTGGTTTTAGGCACAAAGGGAGGACACAGGCTCAGCTAATTGATGTTTCCTTGCCCCAGGTTGTAGTCAGTGATTCCAGTATGTATTCGTGAACAAGGTGGGTCAAACAAAAGAGTCTCAGAACTTCTGCAGAGGAATCTGGGTCAGAGACGCTCCCAGTTTCTTTCCCGACAAGGAAACCCAGGAGCTGCTGGCAGCCCTCTGAAAAATAAGAAGGAGGCCAAGGTCGGGGGAAAACAGACCTTTTTCACAAGGTCTGCCTTGTGAAAAACAAGGCAGAAAGATGACAGGAAGCGCAGCACTGAGCTGAGGGATCGAGTCTTGCTGAAATTTTGCCCCAATTCTGACCTGTTTAGTTAGGTGAGCCAAAATAGCCTCTTTGCTGTTTCAGCGGGATTGTTATGGTTTGGGTCCCAGTCTCCATCCTTCTTCTCTTAGGAACTCTGGGAGCCACGCTTCTGGAGTCTAAAGAAAGGCCTGTCCCCCAGCCTAGATTCTACCCTCTGGGTCCTACGGTGCTTTTGTCGGCTGTGTTCCCCTGAATTGAAATGTCTGCTTTTGCTTCAGGACTCTCATTGTTAAGTCTTTCCCTCTCTCTTTTTGCTGAAGCACATACACAGATGGACTGTGTTCTGAGTGCTTCCCGGAAATCCACTGCTCATGTTGCATCTTAGGGAACCAGCCCGCTCCTGTTCCCAGTCCATACGGGGTAGGCATCTCTGACTGTGGCCTTTAGCTCTAGGAGAGGATGCAGACCCAGGCCAACGAGCTCCCTGTGCTTCTCTGGCTGCAAAAATATGAGGTTAGCCGTGGATCTGAGACTAACCAACATCTTCGCAGTGTTGGTCAGGGTCTGATCAGGAAACAGATACACAGGGTTGTCTGAACAGGAAGATTTATTACAAAGGATTGTTGATGTTTTACAGGGGATTAGTTATAAAGGGATAAAAGAGAAGCCTAAACAGCATTCTAGGGCTGAGGGAGAATACCCAAGGAAGGACCAAACTGAGATGGGACGTTCTCCCTGAGGCCAGGAATCAGACCCCACAGGAGAGTCTGATTGTAGCCGCTGGATGGCGGGGAGGCGCCTGAGGATGCTCAGACCAGAGCTGGTCTAGCGTTGTCGGGCGTGGCCAGCAGGCAGAGATCCCCGGAAGGCTGCCTGTAGGAGTTGCTATGGAAACTGCAAGGAATCATGCTGGAGTTGTCCAGCGGGGCTGGGGTTCTGGAGCCATGGGAACTCTGCAAACCTGCCACCAGGAAGCTGATGGCAAGTGAGCGAGGGCCCTTGTGGAGCCCACTCCTAGGAAGCCTGCTGCTTCACCCCCAGAACTGGCCGGGCGGCCGCCCAAAGGGCTTTGTTCAGCGCATCTCCCTGCTGGAAAGCCCACCAGGGGCAGTGACCTCCACTGAGTGTCCTGGGTGTCAGCCCAGCACAGCAGGAGCCAGGAGAGGCCAAGCTTGCTGGAACCAGGAAGGGAACCCTTCACCTCCTTGGGGCTCCCCGGGCCCCTCCAGCACCTGTACTGACAGAGCTTGCCATCATTCCTGCTGGCAAGAGAAGAGTGCTCCCGCCGCGGGAAGGGCAGTGGAGGCCAGATTTGCAGCCAGGAGGCAGTGAATTGCTAACTGGCGCCTTTGTGATTTTAATTTTTATTATTTTAATTTTTAAAATGATTTTATTTAAGAATTTTATGATAACACTAGGAAAGAGATGCTCTCTGGAACCTACCGATAAACACTCAGAGCAAGACAAGAGTTACCTTTCCACCAGGAGAGGAAAGCCTGCCGTAGTGTCAAAGCAGCACAGAAGAAACGGAGCCAGAGACGGGGAGAGGCAGGGCGCTGACAGCACTGTTGGGTTTTTGGGTCCAGCCATATCCTCAACTTACACACATTAGGCCTTTGTTAGTATAAAAGCCAATTAGTCCGGCCCCATCGCCATTTAAACCAGTTTGAGCTGGATATTAAGTGTCTCAACATAAAGAATACTGATCAAATCACAATAAATTTTTGAGCTTTAAACTCAGGTCAGTGTTCTCTGTAATCTGCATGTGTTGTTTCTCATTCTTTGACCCTAATTCTGGATACATCATCCCAGAAGCAGACGTGATCTGAGATCTGAAAGCTCCACTGAATCAAGGAGTTTTCCTGAACTGAAGGCCTCCTTTGCACAGTCCCGTAAAACTTCGTGTGCAACATCCTTGCGCTTCCTGTGCTCCCCTTTGCAAGTGTACCACAGGCTGTTACAGTTTAATCATTTCATTCTCAGTATCCTATTAATTACAGGGAAACCAATGAGATTGAGAGGTTGAGTGACAGTGATGGGTGGGGTTCTCAGTGAGAAAATCCAAGTTTGAGAGCCTTAGCATTTGCTTCCCAGATTTAGAGTAATTTCCAACTGGATGAAGTCTTTAGAGTGAGCCAAGATACTCAACAAAACCTGAGTCTTACCTGCCATTTTTGAATGGAATGATTTCAACATGAAAGGTGAATGAATAGCTCTAATATGGTCCTATAAACTTAAATGGTCGTAATTTAAGAAATTGAATTGGTTTTGATGGGTACTTTTTCCTACTGCTGTTGAAAGATAATTTGCCTGAAAGTCAAAAACAAGGGGAGAGAACTTTGTTGAAGATGCAGCAGGATGGTTTCCAGGTGAACTGTGAGCTCCTCCACGATCTCAGGGCCCTCGACGGAGGCCAAGTTGTATCCAGAACAGTCACTCAAGTAACCTGACAGGGGGGACCATTTTCAAATATGTGGCAGCCAGAAACTGCTCTCAAGTAACCTGGCACTGATCCCAGTGAGGACAGCCTCTCTGACTGTCATCTGTCTCATATGTAAAAAAAAAAAAAGATTTTTGCATTTCCTGTATTCCTACAAATTTAGTTCCAAGTTAGATGGTTTGCAGCAGAACAGGACTTGATTGGAAAAAGAAAGAGAACTGATATACCCATCTCATTGATTTTTGACAATTTTTAACATTTTCCATGTTATTCTAAAGGAAACTTTTGATCCAAAGTAGGGGTGGTATGGTAGATCACCTTCGTTCAAAGTGGGGAACTTCACACACAGAAAGACAGAGAGTATCTTCTTCCTTAATATCCTTCTACTTTAAGAAGGAGAACTGGAGTGTGGCTCTAAGCTGAATATTTACCTAGAGATTCTGAAATATAAAGGTAAAATATTGGGAATCCCTCCCTCACAAAGGACCATACAATTTTGAGGACAAACAACGCATATGCCAAGATTTGAGCCCAAAGCTCTCTAGTAGGAGAAATATGGTTTCTACAGCCTCAGGGAAGGGAAAGTTCACGTTTTCTCAACAGGCAGAAAATCTTCCCTAGGAGAGAGCGATCTAAAGGTATGCCACACACCCCAAGGCTGTGCCAGCTGGTGTTTCCTGTAAGCACAGGTCTTTGAAGTGCTTCCTCTAAGTTCTTGTAAAAGGAGGATCTTTAAAAGAATCAGTGGGCCCTTGGAAGACCTCAGAGAACCATAATCATTGATAAGCCTATTTGTCCAAGATAGATCAGTATAACTCTGCTCACTTTTTTTTGTGTGTGTGTGTGGCAATATCCAAAATGTAGGAGCATCCCAATTGACAACTGCTACTTCCCTCTCACTTTTCACTTTCATGCATTGGAGAAGGAAATGGCAACCCACTCCAGTGTTCTTGCCTAGAGAATCCCAGGGACGGGGGAGCGTGGTGGGCTGCCGTCTATGGGGTCGTACAGAGTTGGACACGACTGAAGCGATGCAGCAGCAGCAGCAGCAGCAGATGCGTGGTTAAGGCTTCCCAGGTGGCGCTAGTGAAGATGCACGGTTAAAAATTATGGTGAAGCCATCTAATACTATCCAGCAACAAAATAAATGAGATCGTGACATGTTACAATACACATGAACTTCTAAATAATTATTCTGAGCGGAAGAAGGCAGACAAAGAGAGTACATACTGTATGATTCCACTTATGGAAAGCTCTACAAATGCAGATGAAACTATAGTGGCAGAAAGCAGGTTGATAGTGGCTTGAGTATATGAGGAAGCAAGAAAGATGAGAAGGAGGAATTTAAAAGGGGCACAAGGAAATTTGGGGGACGATGCATGTTTTTGCCCTTCTGATTGTGGTGACTGTTTTCTAGGTATATACATATGCCAGACATATCAGATTGCATACTTTAAATATCATGTGCCAGCTATGCCCTGATGATGCTGTTAAATCTCCACACAAACAGCGCTGGCCACTCAGTGGCCAGAACAGTTACGTTTGACCTTGAAACCTGGAAAGAAGACTGCCTTCCACCTTGAGGAACAGAATATGTTTCATGTAGATGGCAAGAACATCACTGTGACATGGCAGCCATGGACTAGCCATAGAAACGGTGCAATAGCTTCCAGGGTGTCAGAGCTACTGGGTGTGCATTCTTCATAGTGGGACCAAATGAGAGTTTAGAGGGAAATCACTTGGCTTTTTGTGGATGTTGAAGTCCTTATGTGGTGTGCTCAGTCGCTTAGTTGTGTCCGACTCTTTGGAACCCCATGAACTGCAGCCCGCCAGGCTCCTCTGTCCATGGACTTCTCCAGGCAAGAATACTGGAGTGGGTTTCCATGCCCTCCCCCAGGGGATCTTCCCAACCCAGGGGTTGAACTCAGGGTCTTCTGCTTTGGCAAGTAGATTCCTTGCCACTGACCCACCTTGGTTATAGATAAGACTTGCATTGCAGTTGGGGTAGAAAAAGACTGCCTGCTGACTATTACAATGGATAACCATGGACTTGGCATTTATCACCATAAGACTGGAATGCTGGGAAGAGCCTGGGAGGTAGGAAGATCAATCTCATCAGCCTGGACCAAGACCTCAGCTCGTCCTGGTTCAGTCTACAAACAGCCACGTTTCCCTCTTTGTCTTTATTTTTATTAAGAAGGTGTTTAACAACCAGCAATATATTAGCCTAGGATAGACAAAGCAGATGAAGCAGTTTCCACATCACACTATGTGCAGAAGACCTAAGACTTCTCTGTAGTTTCAGAGAAGCTCACTGACTGAGCTTAGAGTCAGTGGGCAAGAATTATTGAGGGGTAGCACTTGGTTTAATGTGAAGAAGTCATTATTAATATTGGGTAGTATTTTAAAAGCGAAAAGGGTCGCATTGTGAGGTCGCAGTCTCCTTGTCAGCAAGAGCACTGGAGCAGAAGCTAATTACAGATGCTGTTTCTACAGTTTGTGCTCCCTTAGGCTAAATTACATGTAATTTGACTGATTAATTCAGGAACACAATCTGTATTGTGTAGACCACCATCAGCTGTGACATGATCGTGTGGGGGAAAGAGTGTTACAGGAGGCCTGGTATTAATAACCCAGATGTGCAAGTGCTGCTTGCTTACTTTGCATCCATGCCTTTCTTCACTGTCAGCAATCATGAACTGTGTTGCAATTTTGTGCATTTTTGCAATCTGATTTATGTTCATTTCCAAAATAGTTTACGATATAGATGTTACAGAGGCATATGTGAAACTGCGGTCTGCTAGTTAATCGCTTCTCTGACACAATTTTTAATAAAGTAAGATTTCCTTTGATCACAGCCCCAACAACTGTAGGGTCACAGCCCCTGTGGAAGGGCTGTCATAGACTGGGCAATATTAGACCGGAACTTCGAAGGCAATTACCAGTTCTTCAGTTGTCTGATTCTAGTGGTCCTAGAAAGGTTAACTGATTCATTTTTGCCTGGATTGCTCCTTCTTATTATTCAGGTCTTAAAGTTGAGTCTCTGGTAGTAAATTTTGGAGGGAAAGGGTCACTATTTTGGTTTAATTCCTCTTTCAGTTTTTAATACTTCTTTGACACCCTAAGAAAGATGTGAGTTGGAAACTGTGTACATAAGTTTGGAGTATAGGGAAGAGAGGGGGATTGGCTGGCTGGCGCCTATCTCTATGATATTAGACAAGACAATTCAGAGATGGTGTGGAGGGAGGAGGGCAGAGGGAACATTCTGGGTTTGCTGCCACTTAGGGATCTAATAGAGAAGACAGGGATGAGCAGCAGCTGAAGTGGGAGCAAATTCAGGTGAGCATTATGTCACAGAAGCCTGGGAATTCCGCATTTCCAAAGGGAGGAAAAGCTCCAACATCATTTCTGTGCCCTTTGTACCAAAGATGGTTGATGGGACCAAATCATGGAGAAACATCAGGCAAAGTCAGACTAAGGCACAGTTTAACGACAAATAAATGGCCCAGAGTCTTCAACTGTATTACGTGTGTGATACAAAAGAATGAGAAACTGTTCCAGATTTTTAAAAGACTAAAGAAGCACAATAATGAAACGCATGGATATAGAAATACTACTTTTTTTCTCTTGCTGTTAAAAACATTATTGGGCTTCGCTGATGGTCCAGTGGTTAAGAATCGCCTGCCAGTGCTGGGGACATGGGTTCAATCCCTGGTCTGGGAAGATCCCACAACTACAGGGCAGCTAAGCCTGTGTGCCACAATTACTGAGGCCTGCACTCCAGAGCCTGTGCTCCATAACAAGAGAGTTGGTGCATCACAGCAAGAGTAGGCCCCGCTTGCCACAGCTGGAGAAAGACCTCATGTGGCAACAAGGACCCACCCACAAACGATGTCCTTTTCATTATAGGGGACAGGAATGCAAAAGTAGAAAGTCAAGAAGCACCTGGAGTAACAGGCAAATATGGCCTTGGAGTACAGAATGAAGCAGGGCAAAAACAAATAGAGTTTTGCCAAGAGAAAGCACTGGTCATAGCAAATATCCTCTTCCAGTAACACAGACAAGACTCTACACATGTATACACTAGATGGTCAATACCAAAATCAGATTGATTATATTCTTTGTAGCCAAAGATGGGGAAGCTCTATACTGTTACCAAAAACAAGACCGGGAGCTGACTGTGGCTCAGATCATGAGCTCCTTATTGCCAATTCAGACTTAAATGGAATAAAATAGATTTAAGAGATTAGATTTGATAGACAGAGTGCCTGAAGAACTACGGACGGAGGTTTGTGACATTGTACAGGAGACAAGGATCAAGACCATCCTCAAGAAAAAGAAATGCAAAAAAGCAAAATGCCTGTCTGAGGAGGCCTTACAAATTGCTTTGAAAAGAAGAGATATGAAAAGCAAAGGAGAAAGGGAAAGATATACCCATTTGAATGCAGAGTTCCAAAGAAGAGCAAGGAGAGATAAAGCCTTCCTCAGTGATCAGTGCGAAGAAATAGAGGAAAGCAATACAATGGGGAAGACTAGAGATCTCTTCAAGAAAATTAGAGATACCAAGGGAATATTTCATGCAAAGATGTGCTCAATAAAGGACAGAAATGATATGGAACCAACAGAAGCAGAAGATATTAAGAAGTGGCAAGAAATACAGAAGAACTGTATAAAAAAGACCTTCACCATCCAGATAATCATGATGGTGTGATCACTCCCCTAGAGCCAGACATCCTGGAATGTGAAGTCAAGTGGGCCTTAGGAGGCATCACTACGAACAAAGCTAGTGGAGGTGATGGAATTCCAGTTGAGCTATTTCAAATCCTAAAAGATGATGCTGTGAAAGTGTTGCACTCAATATGCCAGCAAATTCAGAAAACTCAGCAGTGGCTGTAGGACTGGAAAAGGTCAGTTTTCATTCCAATCCCAAAGAAAGGCAATGCCAAAGAATGCTCAAACTACTGCACAATTGCACTCATCTCACACGCTAGTCGGGTAATGCTCAAAATTCTCCAAGCCATGCTTCAGCAATACGTGAACTGTGAACTTCCAGATATTCAAGCTGGATTTAGAAAAGGCAGAGGAACCAGAGATCAAATTGCCCACATCCAATGGATCATTGAAAAAGAGAGTTCCAGAAAAAACATCTATTTCTGCTTTATTGACTATGCCAAAGCCTTTGACTGTGTGGATCACCACAAACTGTGGAAAATTCTGAAAGAGATGGGAATATCAGACCACCTGACCTGCCTCTTGAGAAATCTGTATGCAGGTCAGGAAGAAACAGTTAGAACATGGAACAACAGACTGGTTCCAAATAGGAAAAGGAGTCCATCAAGGCTGTATATTGTCACCCTGCTTATTTAACTTATATGTAGAGTACATCAGGAGGAAAGCTGGGCTGGATGAAGCACAAGCTGGAATCAAGATTGCCAGGAGAAATATCAATAAGCTCAGATATGCAGATGGCACCACTCTTATGGCAGATAGTGAAGAAGAACAAAAGAGCCTCTTGATGAAAGTGAAAGAGGAGAATGAAAAAGTTGGCTTAAAGCTCAACATTCAGAAAATGAAGATCAAGGCATCTGGTCCTATCACTTCATGGCAAATAGATGAGAAAACAGTGGAAGCAGTGACGGATTATTTTGGGGGCTCCAAAATCACTGCAGATGGTGACTGCAGCCATGAAAGTAAAGGATGCTTGCTCCTTGGAAGGAAGTTATGACCAACCTAGACAGCATCTTGGAGAATGAAATGGCAACCTAATCCAGTATTCTTGCCTGGAGAATCCCATGGACGGAGGATCCTGGTAGGCTACAGTCCACAGGGTCACAAAGAGTTGGATACGACTAAGCGACTTCACTTTCACTTTCAGACAGCATATTAAAAAGCAGAGATGTTATTTTGTCAACAAAGTTCTGTCTAGTCAAAAGTATGGCTTTCCCAGTAGTCATGTATGGAAGTTGGAGTACAAAGAAAGCTAAGCACTGAAAAATTGATGCTTTTGAACTGTGATGTTGGAGAAGACTCCTGAGAGTCCCTTGGACTGCAAGGAGAGCCAACCAGTCCATCCTAAAGGAAATCAGTCCTGAATATTCATTAGAAGGACTGATGCTGAAGCTGAAACTCCAATCCTTTGGCCACCTGATGGGAAGAGCTGACTCATTGGAAAAGACCTTGTTGTTGGGAAAGATTGAGGGAAGGAGGAGGGGGTTGACAGAGGATGAGATGGTTGGATGGCATCACCGACCGAATAGACATGAGTTTAAGTAAACTCCAGGAGTTGGTGATGGACAGGGCAGCCTGGTGTGCTGCGGTCCATGGTGCTGCGGTCCATGGTGCTGCAAAGAGTCAGACGTGGTTGAGTGACTGAACTGAACTAATTAGAACAGTTGGTGAAATTTGGGTAAAGTCTGTAGATTTGTTAATATTATATCAGTGTAAATTTCATGATTTGAATACCTGTACTGCAGTTGTATAAGATAATGTCTTGTGTTGTAAAGAAATTCACAAGGGCATATTTAAAGATAAAAGAATCATATGTCTGCAGAGCATTCCTGAATAGTTCAGAAAAAATTATCTATCAATCTATCACATGTTTATCTGTAGCTATCATCTATCATTTCTGTTATCTATTTACCTATCTAATTGTCTACCTATCATGTAAGTGTGTCTATCTCTAGAGAAAGACAAAGCTAATATAAAATTTGTGGGCAACTATGAACAAACAGCTGACTCACTGGAAAAGACTCTTATGATGGGAAAGATTGAAGGCAGAAGGAGAAGATGGTGACAGAGGATGAGATGGCTGGATGGCATCAATGACTCAATGGACATGATTTTAGGCAAACTTGGGGAGCTGGTGAGAGACAGGAAGCCTGGTGTGTGGCAGTCCATGGGGTCATGAAGAGTTGGACACAACTTGGCAACTGGACAACAGCAAAAATGAAAGACACATGAGAGCTATTTGCACTGTTTTTACAACTTTTAAATTGTCCACCCCCCGCCGCCCCCAATTCTTAAAACTTTGGAGAACTGGAGGAGAAAATAAAAATACAGACACATGTTTCTGTCAGTCATTATTTTCTAGATTGAAAAATGTGGCCCTTCTTGGCCCCTAAAACACACCATGTGTTATATGGGTCTTCTCATCACACATCTGACTTTTAATGTTCTTTCTGGCTCAGATGTTTAGAATAAGTTCTCCAGATTAAAGGTGTCTTTGGCTTTTTTTTTTTTTTTGACCCATGGAGGGATTTCTGATGATCCTGGATAGAATCAAGCCTGATGAAAGAGAACTTCAGTGCAGTTTATGGGCCTGTTCTGGCCGACATATAAGTCTGTTGAAATGGCTTTTCTCATGAAGGGATGCTTTGATCCATTAGAACAATAATGATATTATTGTCACTCAACCATCTTTATTCCAAGAGCTCGAGCTATATATAAGTCATAAGAATGCATTCATAAGAGTTGGAAAACAGCTTTGTGAGATTGACAAGAAGACATTTTAGTATCAGAACAAGCACGCTTTCTCAAGAGCATTTCTCTGGGGTCAGAAAAATGGTAACTGGGTCTGCAGGACATTCACACCAGCACTTTTCCTTTTTAACATTTGCAACTCCACAGAGGCCAGCATCTCTATTTTTGTTTCCCTTGGATCCGCTCGGTCTCTCAGGCATCTGAGTGATTCCTTAGTAGTTACTCACCAACAAAGACTTACCATTCACCAGAGGACTTGAGAGCAAATTCCTCAGACCTGCAAACCACGGATGATTAGAACAGCCAGCATTTACTAATTAAGCCGTGAAATGAATGTGAACCTTGGAAAATTTGGAAGGTTATCACAGAGTGTGCCCAGCGGCTATCAAGCATGAAGGACATCTCTTCCAAGAGAAGCCCGTCCAGGAAAAGGCCATTCGTCTTCAGGATGTCCAGGGAAGCCCTCTAGCTTGGGTGCAATTTTTCCCTAGCTGGGGATTTTCTAATATTTCTTAATAGCTAACATAAATCACAAAATTTCATAACGGTAGACAAGCCTTCTAGGGTTGATTTAATATGTATCATCGACCAATTTGCAGTACAACCTACTGGGTAAATCTACATACCTTATTTTGATCAGTTTATGGAGCATAATTATAATGGTTTTTGTAAATTACTTGTTTTTGTGTGTGTGTGATAGATTTACTGCTCAGGATTGGGAAGGGGACTCAAGGACCCATAATTCTGGAGAAATATCAAAGCACTCCTCATGATAAAACATGAAATTTCTCATGAGTCAAGAAAATATTCTTTCATTCATTTACTCATTCATTTATTAATTTTTGGCCAAGCCACACAGCTTATAGGATCTCAGTTCTCCAACAAGGGATTGAACCCAGGCCACAGCAGTGAAAGCTCAGAATCCTAACCACTCAGCCACCAGGGAACTCCCAAGAAAGTGCACTTCATGTTTCCAGAGCTTGCATGACCCCAGGACGCTCATCAAAATACCTGTCTGTTGAGTACGCTGACTAGCACTTGCTTCCTTAGCAACATTTCTTAACAGATTCCCCATGTCAAGCGATGATCACTGTTTTCTTTGTAAAGAGTAATTTTTTCTGGTCAAATTAATGATCAGGTTTTTCTAGATGGGTGCTCTTCTATCAACTTAGAAAACATGTACCAAAACTAAAGGAAAAATAAATGAAAATAACAGTATGGTAGGCCTTTGCCTAAGTTATGACCAACCTAGACAGCATATTCAAAAGCAGAGACATTACTTTGTCAACAAAGGTCCGACTAGTCAAAGCTATGGTTTTTCCAGTGGTCATGTATGCATGTGAGAGTTGGACTATAAAAAAATCTGAGCACTGAAGAATTGATGCTTTTGAGCTGTGGTGTTGGAGAAGACCCTTGAGAGTCCTTTGGGCTGCAAGGAGATCCAACCAGTCCATCCTAAAGGAAACTAGTCCTGAATATTCATTGAAGGACTGATGTTGAAGCTGAAACTCCAATCGCTGGCCACCTGATGCGAACAACTGACTCATTGGAAAAGACCCTGATGCTGGGAAAGATTGAGGGCAGGAGGAGAAGGGGACAACAGAGGATGAGATGGTTGGATGGCATCACTGACTCAATGGGCATGAGTTTGAGTAAACTCTGGGAGTTGGTGACGGACAGGGAGGCCTGGTGTGCTGCAGTCCATGGGGTTGCAAAGAGACGGACACGACTGAGCGACTGAACTGAACTGAACTGAGGCCTTTGTTTAACATTGCCCAGGGACAGTGAACGAAAAGTAACCCACTTTTACTCTGCTTTCCTCAAAAGTATCCATAAATACTCAGCAAATAGTCCCTACAGAGTGGAAAGCTCCCACTTGAGAAGCTTTATTCTATGACCCAAAGGGAGGATTCGATGAATGGAGGATCAAGAATTGGGCTCTGGTGTTTCTGCTCCAAAGAAGGTCTGGCTCTGTTTGGTGGCTGACTTCATTGGTGTTGTATTTTAGAAAGCCAATGAGAGAGACGATGAAGGGCCAAGGCTGCTTCCTGTCAACTGGAAGTCACCCCCTGTGCTCTTGTAAGGATGGAGTGAGATGGTTCAGGGGCCAAGTGTCTAACAGGGAGGTGTTTAGGAGACGACATGTCTTCCTTCGTCGTTGAGCTTTGGGGTCTTCATTCCCCTCTTCTCTCTGGCCTGTGCTTCTGTAACCAAGTGTCTCTGTGGTCTCTTTTCCATTTAATGCCCAAATGTCAGCCATGTGTGTTGTCATCCTGACTGACTGTGGAAAGTCTGGCCTGTTATTACATCCTCTCTCCAAGCGTATCTGAGAATGCCAGGGGTCTGTTTACAGGTTTGATGATTTCCACGTGGTCTTCACTTGTCGGTTTCACAAGCCATCTGTTTCATATCTCCTTTCTAGGGCTGCCACGCCTTCACAGTTGGGACCGGCATCTCTCTTAATTTCCCCAAAGGACAGTTAAGGTCAGGGTTTGGGAACCAGAGCAGGATAGTACAATACAGAAAATGTCATTGGATCCTGAGCACCTTTTTGGTCTCAGCCACACAGATCTTCTCTTTCCCTGGTTTTGTGTGCCTCAGTGTATCTGGGGCCAACTTCAGTGCTTTCTACAAAGGTATTTTGAAGAAAGGCTCCCAGCTTTCCATTGGGCTCAGTAGAAGGGAAAGAGTTTTTACCTCCCTCGATTTAAGATATCAACATTTGTGGGTGTTTTTCTTCCCCAGGATTTGTGAAGCTGAGAATGTTCACTTCCTTTCGAGGAAATATCCATCTCCATCCTAAGGGTGTAAATTGGCCTCTATGTCTAAAGCAGGCAATTCCAGCCCTCCACATTTCATTTCCTCTTTGGCTGATTCAAGCTAAAATAACACCATGGGGAGATACCAAACTATGATGATACTTTTCTCCAACCCTCCAGCATTTCATTCCTCCTGATGGGCCGTGGTCTCCCAATTATTAAAAAGATGCCTTTCAAAACACATACATATTAAGAACAATCAGTTTTCTTGCAAAAGGAAATAGAATGTCTAAACACTATTTAGTAGCTTGGGCTGCACTGTCCTTCCCAAGGACAATGAGTAGATATTTGAATGACCTCTGCCTCACTCAGTGGTCTTGGTAAGCCCATCCTGCCCTTTCCAGTAGGACTGGCATGTGTTTATGAGTGGTGTGTGTGTGTGTGTGTGTGTGTGTGTGTGTGTGTGTGTGTGTGTGTGTAAAGAAGGAACCACAAGGTTATAGAAAAAAGTAAATCCATCCAACTATTGCATTCTTTGACATCATATTGATGCAATCTGTCACAGAAACTGGCAGAATCTAAACACTGATTAATAGCTTTTGCTGGATTTAAAGGTCATTTAATTAGAGTCACTCTATATTAAGGCTTGGGGAGTGGTCTCCAAAGAGGGTGCACATACCCTAAAGACAAATCTCACCTCTACCTCAAAAGTGAAACCTTTCAGCAGCCCATCAAATGGCCTCACAAGCATCAGTAGTTTCAGTTTCTCCCCCATGGCCACCGTACCCCCATGCCCTGTTGCTTGCCTTAAAGAAAAAAGGGAAGGCTTTGCATTTATGCCTCTGAAAACTATTGAGGTCACAGTTTTGCTACAGAATAAGCTTTGCTGCCTCCACTGGATGGGATCTATGTTTTAAGTTTGGAGATTAAAGAAGGAGGGATAAAGAGGAACATGCTACTTCCCTGAGTGTGATGCCTTTGTAGACACACGCTCTTATGTACCTTGAATCTCTGGGTCTTAGCCCCAAGGACTGCACACACAGAGAACACTGACAGTAGAATTTAAAAGGTCTGGCATATTCTCTCAAAGCTTTCAGGGACCCCCTCCATGAAAAGTCCCTTGGTTTAAGATTATTTAAGAGCAATGGGCACGGGCAATATCTTAGTATCTTTCAGTGGAGGAAAACATTAATAAAGAGAAACAGGAGGCTTTTATATCTATAAAGAGTAATCTAGGCATCCTTGCTTCATCCTGAAGTTCCCACGATGGTTTTCCTGAGGCCAACCAAGTCACTGACCAGATTAATCCCTGCAGTCATGAATGCTGGATGCCTGTGGCTTGGATGCCTTTGGAAAGAGGGTAGGAGCTATAAATCAGTGGTTGAATATTGCTAGTTTCTGTGGTTTATTCTTCAAAATGGAGCCAGATAGTAGCAATTTGGAGGATTTCGTTCCTGTATTTCCTTTCTCACACCTGCACTTCCAGGCTGCACAGTGATGTTTCACGGTCACTCCCACGCTTTGAACAGTCACAAAGTGACCTATCACTGTGACCAATGGAGGCTCCTTCATGGAACTTGTCTCACGGCTGATCTCTTCTCCTGGCAAAGGGGTCTTTCAAAAACCAAAACCAGAAAGAGAAAGGGAAGGAGGGAAAACATCACAGACAGGAGTCAGACTCAAATTTGTGGCTTGTAGGAGATTCTGTGTCTCTCAAAGTGAGGAAGGGCAGGCAGGACCAGTGAGTTACGTTTTCAATATATAAGTGAAAACGATGCTGGTGGTGGTGGTTTAGTCACTAAGCTGTGTCAGACTATTGTGACCCCTTGGACTCTAGCCTTCCAGGACCCTCTGTCCATCAGACTCTCCAGGCAGGAACACTGGAGTGGGTTGCCATTTCATTCTCCAGAAAACGATGCTAGCTCTTAACGGTTAAGATTAGATTTCTCTTTCTGACTCACTTTACTCTGTATGACAGCCTTTAGATCCATCCACATCTCTACAAATGATCTAATTTCATTCCTTTTCATGACTAACATTCCAGTGTCAACATGTACCATGTCTTCTTTATCCGTTCCTCTGCTGATGGACACTTAGGTTGCTTCCATGTGCTGGCAAGTGTAACTAGTGCTGCAGTGAACACTGGGGTGCATGTGTCTTTCTGAAATAAAAATCACATATTAATGCATATATGTGGAATCTAGAAAAATGGTATAGATGATCTTACTTGCAAAACAGAAATAGAGGCACAGATGTAGAGAACAAATATATGGACACCACACAGGAAAGTAGGGTGGGATCAATTGGGAATTACTTATATGCACTGCTATGTGAAAAACAGATACCTAGTGAGAAGAGCCTACAGCATAGCACAGGGAACTCTGCCTGTGGGGCTTAAAGGGGAAGGAAAGCCAAAAAGAGTGGATACATGTATCCGTACAGCTGGTTCACATGGCTGTACAGCAGAAACCATCACAACATTGTAAAGCAACGGTATTCCAATAGTTAATTTTAAAAAAGATGAAGCTTAGATTCCAAAAGGTGTCTCTCCAATGTACAGATTTTTGGAAGTAAAATTTTAAGGATCTTAAGGGACATTTAACTCTTGAGTACATATCACCTCATTTCAAACTTTGAAGACTCCAGTATCGATTTATTTCTGCTGTAGAAATGCCACTCTATAAGTTATTCAAGTACAGACTCCAGTGTTAAATGTTTAATACAAAATAATCGCTTTAGTTCACTGAAAACGTGAACACTTGGCTCTCTGGTCCAGCTCTCCGGCATGTCTAACCAGGACTCTCTCATCCACCTCCCAGGTAGTCTTCTATTTTCTCCTCCTGCCCTTCTGTAGCCCATTGCACAAAGCAGTCAAGACAACTTTAAAAATGAGATTCTCATTCAGCTTAAAGGTTTCCAGGAAGTTGCATTACACTTGGAACAAACTCCAGTCTCCCTCTTGGGGCCCAAGTGACCCTTCCCGATGGAGCTGGTCCTTCCTGCGGATCTCATTTGGTACCATGGTCTCCCCAGGTCACAATGTCCCTGCCCTGCAGGCTGGTAGCCCCCATCCCCACTCTGCATCTCATCTTCCTGCCTTATGCTAGTGATAGCACTGATCCACACTTTAAAACACAGAATAGATTTGTTTACACGTTCACGTTTTACTCCCTCAACCAGAACTAAGCTCCCCAAGAGTGCAGACTTTGCCTTACGCAGTCTAGGATTTTAACAGCACCTGTCACGAAGTCAGTCCTCCAAGAGAGCCATGTGAAGTAAAGATTGAATGAAAGAACTGGTTTTCAGTGAGATTTCACATGCCCACTCTCACTAAGGGGTAAGGGATGTTGACCAGGGGAAGAAATGCATTTTGTGCTGAGTCACTAGCCCTCCCCTAGGCACAGTCTCAATTCTTGCTCTTTGGCGAGCAGATGAAGGCATAGTCTGTGACATTTGGGAGCTCCCATAGCCACTAAGCCACTGAGGTGAGGGCAGGAATAAGCCTGCACTCCAGCGGTACATGAGGTTAGTCCTGCACAGGGAAGAGCTTTGGGCTCAGAATCACGTATGGAATCAAGTTGGGTTCTTGCAACACAAAGCCCCCTGCATAGACTGGGCCTGTTTTCTCATCTGTGATCTAATAGAAAGAACTAACATTTTTATTGCATCCTTACTGCAATGCAAACCCTATGTAAACGGTTCTCGTCACAAAGTCGTGTCTGACCCTTGTGACCCCATGGACTGAGGCTGCCAGGCTCCTCTGTCCTTAGCATTTCCCAGGCAAGAATACTGAAATGGGTTGCCATTTTCCCCTCCAGGGAATCTCTGCACCGCCCCCCCCACCCCACCAGGGTCTCCTGCATTGCAGGCAGGAGAACCTGGGTCTCCTGCATTGCAGGCAGATCCTTTACCCACTGAGTCACTGGGGAAGTCCCTATGTAAACACTGGCAGGTATCATTTAGCTAGTTCTAATGAGGACTTCTATGGTGCAGGTGTTATCGCTACTCCTTTCCCCACTCCCACATCACAGAAGGGGGTGCTGAAGATCATGAGGGGTCTGGTAATTAAGGAAGAGCTTGCATGCGGTCATTGTCAGGGCCTTGATGAAGACCTCGTGAACCTGGAACTCAGGATCTTAACAGATAGCCTCTGTGGTTCCAGTACAACTGGGAGGACAGAGTGAAATCACTATGTAGTTCTAATTGGCTTGATCACACTCTTGTAATTGTCATGAACACATGTTGCCTCTACCGTTAGACTGGGCCAGGATGGGGGTGTGTCTGAAGGTTACACTCATGCTTTTTATCCATCTCTGTGTTTCTTGAATCTGACATGGACCCTGGCTCATGAAAGATATATTTTTAATAGCTCTATTGCCTTGCTTACTCCCTTCCTCTCTTTCTCTCTCCTCAGAAGACACAAGTTACATTTGACCCACAGGCTTATAACAAAGGCATGCAGGCAGAAGAAGTGAGAGGCAGGGATGTCCTGGGCACACTCCCACTCTCTCTTTCAACCTGCTGATAATCCACACACACCAGCTCTGCCAAGGATGCCAGGCGATTCCTGTGCAGGTTGGGGTTAGTGCTGTGTTCAGAACACAACTCTAATTAGACAGGAGTTTTAAAATCCTAAGAAGTATCATTAACTCTGTCTGAAGCCTGGAGCTTGGCCTTATTAACTAACTGTACAGGTGAGACCCCTGGCCGCTGGTTGTATATAGTCAATGGTGTTAATTTCACAGAAGAGGGCAACAGCTCTGTGATTCAGGACCAAGATGTGGGGATGCATCAAATCCTATAGAATACGCAGGATTTAGGAAACATAGATTTGTTAGTGCCACCTACTGTTGAAGTTATGGGGAAATCATCAAGTTCTTATTTATTTGCTGGGTTCAATGTCAGGGCCCCAAAGGAAACTGCAAACAGCTGCTCTCAGCTGTGTGGTTCTTGTTTATTAATGTTGTAAGTTTGTGATTTGTGCAATATTAATTTCTCTTTGGACCCTTTTATTTATGTACATGGTAAACAATAATGTAAGAGTCCACACACCAGGATGTGCTCATTCTTCTTAGGAGACAGAAAATTGCCACTCGTTTTGCAGATAGGAGGGACTAACATTTCCAGAACAGTAAATAGCATGTTCTGAACCAGGGGATCAGACAGTCCTGAGCAAGACTGATGAACAACAGCCAAACCTCAAAATTCCCTCATTAATTTAGTAATCAGAATCATATTATGTGGAAGCACATCGGAAAGAAAACAAGAGAGCAGGCTGATACTTCAAACTAAAAATAAGCTTAGGGAGTTCTGAATTGTTTACCTTGGCTGGTCTCTGCCCTTTCAATGACCTTGACTGGATAGTCAGTTGAGATCCTAACGGCTGATATATTCCCTAAGCAAATAAGACTTTCACTGCCATTACCGGAAGTTGAGTATTAGGAAAAGAGAAAATGTGCCAAACCATCTGCTTTTTTGCTCATTTAGCTTCTTCATCTATAAATGGCCATTACTTGGGAAATAAAAAGAAAGATGCTGTATTGTGGACAGGTGCACATGATAGAAAGAAAGAAATGGGTTTGCTTTTTATGTTGAGATTTGCTTCAGTTCAGTTCAGTCACTCAGTCGTGTCCAACTCTTTGCGACGCCATGAACCGCAGCATGCCAGGCCTCCCCTGTCCATCGCCAACTCCTGGAGTTTATCCAAACCCACGTCCATTGAGTCAGTGATGCCATCCAACCATCTCCTCCTCTGTCGTCCCCTTCTCCTCCTGCCCTCAAGCTTCCCCAGCATCAGAGTCTTTTCAAATGAATCAGCTCTTCACATCTAGTGAGCAAAGTATTGGAGTTTCAACTTCAACATCAGTCCTTCCAGTGAACACCCAGGACTGATCTCCTTTAGGATGGACTGGTTGGGTCTCGTCGATTTGCTTTGGTGATTTTAAATGCTACAAATCAGTACTGATCGAGCCTCCACATTCACATACTCTGCACAGACTCTAAGGGCCAGATGGAGTGCTAGATTGCCCAGAACTGTGCTCTAATTGAAAGGGCAAGGAAACAGGTCTCTTGAAAGATTTTTGCAACCAAAGTTTATCTCTTAGGAGGCAGCGGGTATCACAGAATTTTCTGGAAATGGTGTATATTTTAATTGCCTGTGCTGAGTTGAGCTGGTGGTATTAGGGTGTGATAAATTGAATCTGTTGGTGGCTTATGATCTTTCTATTATCAAAACCGATGCGTGTGTTTGTCCAGGCTTTAGCTAACATTCACAGCCAGTAGCATGACTGTGACATGAACCCACTTCTCTTGGTTCTCAGTATTCTTGTCAAGTCCTTTCCTCTGCTTCACCACCAGTACCATCGATGTACAATCTCGCACTTAAAGTTCTTCAACCAGCATATTCTGAAACAGATTTCCAGACTCTTAACCAATTCATTTCCCACCTTCCACCATCATATTTTGTGTTGGACATTTTTTTTTTCTCAAAACAGTTCATAAGGAAGTGTGTGAAGTAAAGCTGTGCTCTTACACCTTCTTGCCTCTAGAACCTGTTCTCCAGAATGACATCCGATTTCTGGCCTTAGAGTAGAGCTATTTCATGGAAATAGTGGGGGTTGCAAGGTCAACCACTGTAAGACTCCCAAGGTATTTCACTGGTGGAATTTATTTTTCAAGATTATTATTATTTTTTTCTGAAAGGAAACAAGTGGGCAGCCGTCCCATTGGAAATGAGGGCCATGTTAACTATTCATCATAAGCTTCAACCACTGACACAAAGAAACAGCAGAAGTGGGTTTGGACATGTTTATTAATTGCCAAAGCTATTTTTTCAGTACCTGCCTTATTATCTTACAGTCACTGTAGGAAATCAGAGAAAACTACTTCCCTTCAAGATACACTGAGAAAGTGTTGTTTTAAAATACCTGCCAATTCGGAGAGATAACAATTGTTTGCTATTTTAAAATTGCATCTAGATCTCTGGCATTTTTTTCTTAATTGTTCTTTAGGCATAACAACTAGAATACTAAAGAAAAGAAGCATAGAGAGATTCCTGGGGGCGAAGAAGCAGGCAGTCGTTTCTCAAACAAAGCTTCCTTTTATTGCAAGAGAGGACATTATAGGTAGTGTGAAACTTTTTCTTATTGTTTTGCTGAATTCACTGTGCTCCAAGAGTGACCAGCACTCTGCAAGGACCATGGGGTCTTTATCAAGTAGGAAAGAGCTGGTCAGATGGCTGTGAGGTCAAGAGATGCCTGTGCTGAGTTGAGCTGGTGATATTAGGGTGTGATAAATTGAATCTGTTGGTGGCTTATGTTCTGTTATCGAAAGGAATGTGAGATGACTTATACCAAAAGATACAAACACATTAGGAGAAACTCCCAAGAAACAGAAAGTTAAGCCTCATGTGGAGGGTTTTTGCAAACAGGCTCCCTGGCTGGCCATGCCTGAGACTGCCTCTCCCACCCGGTCTGTTCGATGACTCTGAGGAAAGTTCCTGATTCTATATTTCAGTAAATGACACCTGTTGTTCATGCCAGAACTGAAGTCATTTTCTCTTTCCTCCTCCCAACTCCTTTAAAATTCAAAGTACAATTTATATACAACGAAATGTACAGGTCATAAGTGTAAAATTTGATGAGCTTGGACAAATGCATGTATCTGTTTGATCACACCCCAATTAAAATACAGACTATTTCCAGAACATTCTGTTGTACCACCTGCCTCCTAAGAGATAAACTATGGTTGTAAAAACAATTTATTTGCTTTCCTTCATTACCTGACAGCACTTTTGTGACTTCCTTTGACAGATACCAGAGTCAAGAGTATGGAAACCATGGTGCTCTCTGTGACCTTGACTGATGGGGTGTTTAATGGATTTCTAGGAGGTAATTATCACTGATGATTTTGTATAATCTCTGAAAATAAGACTACGCAGTCAGAACGCCTAGGTTCTCAATATGAAACCTGTGTTTTGCTTGCTGTAGGAGCAATGTGTTGCTGTACATTAAACAGAGTAAGTTCTAATGCCAAGGGTGTTCCCCAGGCTGTAGGGCAGGAAATATCGGGAGGTGCCTTTTATGACTCTCCAGCTAGTAAAGCAAATTCCCATCTCTTTCAATGGAGGGAACTTAATTTCAGCAAGAAAAAGCACTGGGGAAATAAAGTTTCACGTGGGCAACCGAGCAGAATTCCGTGTGTTTTTATAGCTGGCCCTTGAAAGGTCTGTGAGCTGCATATATCACTCACACCCTGGGGTAGCCTGGTCACGTGGCAGCCAGGCTGCAAGTCGCTCAGCTAATGTTTTGTTGAAAGGCTCCCAAATACTCAGTGTGGACTGTGGACTTAATGGCAAACCGGTACTGAATACACTTTGACTTTGGGGACCAAAGCCACATGCAGACACTGCCTTACAGAATTCTACTCCTGCCCCCAGGGATGGGGGAAGCACTTGTTAGGGAAAGGGCAAGGAAGAGATTCATCCTGCTGTTTAAAATTAAAGATGCCTTTCCCACCCTAGGGCCTCCTGAGAGAAGCATGAACTCCCTTTAACTGGACTGGCGCCAGCAGCAGAAGCAGCGCCATGGGAATTGTCTAGCTGAAACTGGGCTGACGCGCTCCAGTTTATTTCAGACTAATGGGCTTCTCCGGTTTCAGTCCCAAAGTCCTCACCAGGGGATGTGGACATTTCTCCAACCCTAGGACCATTCCACCTGCCCTGCGTTGTTAGCATGATTCTGCCTAGAGATGTCATCATTTATTTATCTGGGACATAAAGGTTGTTTTTAATTCAGGAATAGACACCAAAGGATGGAAGAATGATCATTTCCTACTGGGAGACTGGTCTGACTAAAATTTGTCTGTGTATTTGTAAAAACGCCTTGTAGAACTTCAAGAATATGTTTATCCCAAGTCACTGCAACTTAACCCTGCCGAAGGAATTTTGGAAGGATGTAGCTATGGAGATGCAGTTACTGAGACTGGGCTGGCATTACTCAGGAGGCACCATGGCCCAGGGGCCCATACTGCACTAAGCCTGGGGACCAGGATTCCATCCCCAACTTCAGCACCAAATTGATGGGTCACTTACAAAACAGGGAAATCATAAAGAGATATGTTCTTATGTCTTTTCCAGTTATAAATTTCCGTGTAGACAGATAGCAACAAGTCAGATTCAATTTTACAGGGATCAAGTTAAAATTTTAGGATTGGCACTAATGATGACCTGAAACTCCCATAACATTTTCCATCAGCAAATCTTTTAATAGAATATTACTTCTGATTTTTACAATGATCAGGTAGCTTATATAGGTCAATTAGACTGCTTAGAAATCTCTAAAAGCTGAGAAAACTACAGACAAACAAAACAATCTCTCCTTCTCCTAGCTGTTTGAAGACCTTGGAAAGCAACCGTGATTCTGAAGAAAAATGTATCACGCTGAGTCTAGGACTCCTGGCTACTTTTCTTCTTGACATATTTACTGATTTACAAGAAGTGGAGGGCTAAGAACAAAGCAGAAAAATGACATCTCAAGCCTACTGTAGTCTCATTAGCTTGAGGAGACAACTTTGGTGCTCATGGTTATTATTAAATAGCTGGAATTTAAGGGTTTATTGTCTCAGAGAAAAAGGAAACTCCAGAGAAGTGGTTCTAAAATTTTATTCAGGTTTTACCTGCAAAACACTTGCAAAATCATAAGCTATATATTTAGTTCATTTCAGTTTAGTCGCTCAGTCGTGTTCGATGCTTTGCAACCCCATGAACCGCAGCACGCCAGGCCTCCCTATCCATCACCAACTGCTGGAGTCTACCCAAACCCATGTCCATTGAGGCAGTGATGCCATCCAACCATTTCATCCTCTGTTGTCCCCTTTTCCTCTTGCCCTCAATCTTTCCCAGCATCAGGGTCTTCTCAAATGAGTCAGCTCTCTGCATCAGGTGACCAAAGTATTGGAGTTTCAGCTTCAGCATCAGTCCCTCTAATGAACACCCAGGACTGATCTCCTTTAGGATGGACTGGTTGGATCTCCTTGCAGTCCAAGGGACTCTCAATAGTCTTTCCAACACCATAGTTCAAAAGCATCAATTCTTGGGCCCTCAGCTTTTTTATAGTCCAACTCTCCCAACCATACATGACTACTGGAAAAACTATAGCTTTGACTAGACGAACCTTTGTTGACAAAGTAATGTCTCTGCTTTTTAATATGCTGTCTTGGTTGGTAATTACATTTAGTAGAAGTATATAGAAGGGAAGCAGAGAACAGCAGCTAAAAGCTGAAATGTTAATTAAGCACAGCTTTGTAACAAACCTATGATGCTGGAGAGAGAGAATTTGAATTTCAGGGCTCTTTGAAGGGAGTTCCTGGTGTATATGCTGGGATCTCATTTAAGAAGACCGGGAGTAAATGAAAATTTGAACTAGACTCGCCCTCACAAAGACAAACTCTCAAGCTGAAAATATCTCAGTTCTTGATCAGATCAGGTGATTGGCCCCTAGTCTATCTGCCTGTCAGAAGAAAATGAAATTTTCTCTGAAAAAGTAACTTCACACAGAACCTCTGTGATACTTCATTTGCAATGTCCAGCATTCATTCAAAACTACCAAATTTGTCAGGAGACAGAGCAAAATAAATGTTACTAAGAAAGAAAAGAAACAGTCAAGAGAAACAGGCCCATAGGTGATCCATGTATCAACATTTAAATAGGAGTGAAATTTAACATAGGAATTCCCTGGAGATCCAGTGGCTAGGACCCCACGCTCCCAGTGCAGGGGGCCTGGGTTCAGTCCCTGGTCAGGGAACTAGATCCCATATGCTGCAACTAAAAGTTCTCATGGTTGAAGATCCCAGGAGATTCCCTTGTGCCACAACTAAGACCTGGCAAAGACTAAATAAATAAATATTTTATAAATATTTTAAAATAAATGCAGTTTAATCTTAGAGTGATAAAAATGTTCAAAAAGTGATGTAGCTATCATTGTGTAATGTGAATGTGCTTAAATCTGTTGTATTTTATATTTTAAATGAGTGAATTGTACTATCTGTGAATCATATCCTAAATGAAATTGGCAAAAAAGCCCCAAACTTAAAAAACTAATACACCAGAACAACATGTAATGATATTAAATTTGTATACAGTGAGTTCTCTACATGCAAACAAGTTCCATACCAAGAGGATGTCTGTAAGTCCAATTCATTCATAAATCCAACAAAGTTAGTCTAGGTACCCGACTAACACAATCAGCTATATAGTGCTGTGCTGTGATAGGTTTATAATACTTTTCACACATATAATACAAACAAAAAATGAAGAAAACTTTTTAATCTTGCCATAGAGGACCTTGAAAAGTACAGTAGTACAGTACAGCAATTGGCATATAGGGGCTGGCATCAAGTCAACAGGTGAGGAGAGTTACTACCTGGAAGAGAGGAGGTGGCAGATGGTGGAGCTGAAGAGTCATCAGTAATAGGAGGCGGAGGGCGGGCTGTGATTTCATTCATGCCTGACAGTGATGGAACACACGTCTGCATCTTTGAAAGTTCACAACTTGAAGGTTTGTATGGGGGCGGGGGAGCTCACTGTATTCTACAGCAGCATGGAGCTGTATTTGCAGCTCCATGGTGCTAAGATGGAGGCCAATAGAGGGTTTATTTAATTAGAGGTAAATGGCTCTGTAGATAATCCATGCTGGATCTAGAGGACAGGAATGAGTAGAATGTTCTTTTCTATAGAAAAAAGTTACATCAGGAAACACTTTGATATCCCCACCATCCACTCCAGAACACTGACTTTCTTTCCTCCAAAGATGTGGAAATTCAAGCATGAAATTCTGCAATTAAAAACCTCATTGTTTCTCTTCATACAGCACATAAGACCTGCAAATACCATTTAATTATTTAAAAGGACTGTGTAATAAGTAAGTGATTAAATGGTACATCCCCTGGTTAGAATATGAAACCTTGTTGGTGCATTTAATTCTCGGGGTAGTGAGAAGTGACTTCATTTTGATTAATGGTTTCACATGAAGCACTTTTAATTTTGGTCTCTGAAACAATAAAGATTAGGTTCAATTAGAATAACCTTAACATTTTAACTTGAAGAATGCTCTCGGCCTGCTTGTTGCTTCATTATTTAACTAGGAAAAAAATGCATCAAAAGTATGAACAACTTTCTTTAAAAAGCATCTAATTGATTTTTGCAGAAGTTTTCTTAGTAGACTTAGACTGTTGAAAGAACACTTGATTCTGGCAAGTCATAAAGTCACACTTGCCTGAGTCCCTGGTGACATGCCAGGGTCCTTTCGATTTGGGATCCTGAGCTTTGCCTGTGCGCTCAAGTTTATCCAAGGGTGATGGGCTTTCCTGCTGCCATCTGACAAAGTGACACTTTGAATATATCCAGACCTGCAAAGGCAATTTTTAAAGAAAGCAGATTATATGTTTGCTCTTTTAGAGGTGGTTTTCAGCTTCTCCTCCCAGAGACCTTTGGTCTAAATAGCTGGTTTTCTATGGGAAGGTAGGAAAGGAGAGGGGAGTCAGGCAGTCCAGGAAGCAAAAGGAATCCATGAGATGGCACTTGAATTCCCAGATCAGTAGCATCCTCTCTGTTCCTTCAATTCCCAGATCATGTGAGCTGCATCTCTGTTACCTCCAGGGGAGTTATGACTCAAAACCTAATTTTCCAACTGTTTTCAGGATACCCAACTCATCAATGGACTTCCCAAGTGGCACTAGTGGTAAAGAACCTGCCCGCCAATGCAGATGTAAGAGACCCAGGTTCAATCCCTGGGTCAGGAAGATCTCCTGGAGGAGGGCATGGCGACCCACTCCAGTATTCTTACCTGGAGAAGCCCATGGACAGAGGCACCTGGAGGGCTGCAGCTCATAGGGTCACAAAGAGTTGGACGCGACTTAGCAGCACTCATCAACACTGGGGAGTCTACAGAAGACTTGAGACACTTTCTGCTCACTTGCCTGCCTTCTCCCTCCCAGAAGCAGGACAGATCCCTTGTCTTGTCCATCATGACTTCAGCATCCCATCATGAACAAAGAATCTTACCAGGAACAGGGTGGAGGGGGTGGGTGTATCAAAGAATTTCTCCCACGTGAACAGTGTTCTCTCTTTCTAAGAATACTTCTGGTGCATAGCATTTTGGCTGATACTAACATAAATATTTATCTCCTCTGAGTCATCTCAAACTTTAGGATAGTGGGAAAATCATGAGCTTTAGAACACTTAACTGCGTTCCAGTTCTAGGGTACTAGCTGGTAGCAGTTATCCCCTGTACCTCAGCTTAACGGACAGTAAATGGTCACCAACAAAGCAAGGTCTGGAGCTCCCAGAAAGAGTCTGGCAGCTTCCCCTTCCCCTTTCCCTTGTTTATACTACGTGCAGCACTCAGCATAGCTCCTGGCGCCTGGGATGTGTTTACACTGAAATCAGTTTGCAGTGGGCTTTGGAAGAGTGACTTCTTTATCCTGGAAGGTCTTTACAGAAAGACCAGTCTGGTATGGAAAGAGAGCTTATTTGAGTTTTAAGTGGCCATTTCAGTGCTGTTTTTCAGAGATAAGGCTCTGCAGTGCTGTGTACAGTTATGATTATGTTACATTTGCTGCTTCTGGACATTCGGCAGTAAGCTTCACATCATCAGGCTGCAGAACAAGGTATTTTTGAAAAGCCAGCTCTTTAGAGCAGAGCTGTGAAACAGAGAGAATCGGGCTGGGGATGGAGTCTGTTGGTGGCAGGGAAAGAGGATGGGGTGATGGTGAGGTCATTACTGGTGGGGGGGTGAAGAAAATAAAATAGCTGCCTAATCTCAGTCTTCTGCTGTAAACATGCTTATCTCTCTATAGACATAGAGTCTCCCCCAAATCCAGTCATACCAGATAATTTCTATACTTAGCTCCTTCTCACCTTAACGTCTACAAACTTGGAGTGCTCCCTATTGTAAAATCCAATAGAAACAAAGGGCTTGTTTTCCATATAGGTTGTTTTCCTAACGGAATCTCTCCCAATGAGCTGAATGAGTGTTGATTCAATTTATAGACAGTGTGACTTCTTCAACAGCCCCCAAGTCTATAAAAACCATGAGAGGAAAATAGTCTTTCTCCAGGTGGTAAATGTAAATGCAGCCCCCTATACACCTGTTTTCATTTAATCGTGGATTGTTTGCCTCATTTTGTTCTTCCCATGTGGAATGGAAATGCTTGGTGTTGGCAGAGAGAAGCCAGCCACACTGAAACATTTCTTCTTTGAAATCCTGAGTCGGTTAGACAATAAATCCAAACTTATTTTTCTCTTGTTTGGAATTAGACTCATTCCTGCCCCACTCCACCCTGGTCTAAGCCAAATATAGTTTGCAGGTTGAATTTTGCAGTTTTTGACCTGTTCTTTGGCTAGGAAAAGACAACGTAGGATATGATTGGTTGATCATTTTTCTTTCTCTAAGATTTTTCCAGCTGTAGTCCAAAGACTGGCATTTTCTCCTCTCTAGTGTCAAGAGTTTCAAAGCCTGAAAGGAAGCAGTGACAGAAATGGAAAGGATGATGGGGATTTAAAGCAGAACCCAAAGCATCTTAAGAATCTTACTCTGGGTCTCTCTGGCCCCGCCCATACTAGTCCATTTTTCAGTGAGCAGATGAGCCTTTTCAAATAAATGAAGACGCCTGTGACATGATTCCAGAACCGATGGAACACAGATCAAATAGGAAAGGGAGGAACTTAAGTAAAAAAGCTCAAGAGGAGTGAGAGTGGAGGGGAGGCAGTGCCGCCCCTCTCCTTTCGGGCTCTCTGACAGCACGTGGGCGCAGAGTGAAGGGGGGTAGTCTGCACCATCTCCTATGAGATACTGTCCATAATTCCCCTGTAACATGATTCTATCATACAATGAGGTGGAAGTGCAGAAATGCTGAGGCGTACCTGGCCCCAAATCACGTGCTCTTTAGGAGGTAGATGGATTTCAGTCTGAGTCTGTTGTTTCCATGGCAACATCCCCTTTCTTGGGTTAGGATTAAGAAAGGATTAAAAGATAAAGGAGAGCAGACTAAAAAAATAAAAAATTCCACCAGATAATTGCTATGTTTAATACTTTAAAAAATGTGTCTATATGTATCAGTTCAGTTCAGTTCAGTCGCTCAGTCATGTCTGACTCTTTGCAACCCCATGAATCGCAGCACGCCAGGCCTCCTTGTCCATCACCAGCTCCTGGAGTTCACTCAGACTTGTGTCCATCCAGTCCGTGATGCCATCCAGCCACCTCATCCTATGTCATACCTGTCTCATCCTGCCCCCAATCCCTCCCAGCATCAGAGTCTTTTCCCATGAGTCAACTCTTCACATGAGGTGGCCAAAGTACTGGAGTTTCAGCTTTAGCATCATTCCTTCCAAAGAAATCCCAAGGCTGATCTCCTTCAGAATGGACTGGCTGGATCTCCTTGCAGTCCAAGGGACTCTCAAAAGTCTTCTCCAACACCACAGTTCAAAAGCATCAATTCTTCAGTGCTCAGTCTTCTTCACAGTCCTTCTCTCACATCCATACATGACTACTGGAAAAACCATAGCCTTGACTAGACGGACCTTAGTCGGCAAAGTAATGTCTCTGCTTTTGTATATGCTATCTAGGTTGGTCATAACTTTTCTTCCAAGGAGTAAGTGTCTTTTAATTTCATGGCTGTAGTCATCATCTGCAGTGATCTTGGAGCCCCAAAAATAAACTCTGACACTGTTTCCACTGTTTCTCCATCTATTTCCCATGGAGTGATGGGACCGGAGGCCATGATCTTTGTTTTCTGAATGTTGAGCTTTAAGCCAACTTTTTCATTCTCCTCTTTTACTTTCATCAAGAGGCTTTTTAGCTCCTCTTCACTTTCTGCCATAAGGGTGGTGTCATCTGCATATCTGAGGTTATTGATATTTCTCCCAGCAGTCTTGATTCCAGCTTGTGTTTCTTCCAGTCCAGAGTTTCTCATGATGTACTCTGCATAGAAGTTAAATAAGCAGGTGATAATATACAGCCTTGACGTACTCCTTTTCCTGTTTGGAACCAGTCTATTGTTCCATGTCCAGTTCTAATTGTTGCTTCCTGACCTGCATACAGATTTCTCAAGAGGCAGGTCAGGTGGTCTGGTATTCCCATCTCTTTCATAATTTTCCACAGTTTATTGTGATTCACACAGTCAAAGGCTTTGGCATAGTCAACAAAGCATAAATAGATGTTTTTCTGGAACTCTCTTGAATTTTCGATGATCCAGCAGATGCTGGCAATTTGATCTCTGGTTCCTCTGCCTTTTCTAAAACCAGCTTGAACATCTGGAAGTTCACGGTTCATGTATTGCTGAAGCCTGGCTTGGAGAATTTTGAGCATTACTTTACTAGCGTGTGAGATGAGAGCAGTTGTGCAGTAGTTTGAGCATTCTTTAGAATTGCCTTTCTTTGGGATTGGAATGAAAACTGACCTTTTCCAGTCCTGTGGCCACTGCTGAGTTTTCCAAATTTGCTGGCATATTGAGTGCAGCACTTTCACAGCATCATCTTTCAGGATTTGAAATTGCTCTACTGGAATACCTTCACATCCACTAGCTTTGTTCGTCGTGATGCTTTCTAAGGCCCACTTGACTTCACATTCCAAGATATCTGGTTCTAGATTAGTGATCACATCATCATGGTTATCTGGGTTGTGAAGATCCTTTTTGTACAGTTCTTTTGTGTATTCTTGCCACCTCTTCTTAATATCTTCTGCTTCTGTTAGGTCCAGACCATTTCTGTCCTTTATCGAGCCCATCTTTGCATGAAATATTCCCTTGGTATCTCTAATTTTCTTGAAGAGATCTCTAGTCTTTCCCATTCTGTTCTTTTCCTCTATTTCTTTGAATCAATCGATGAAGAAGGCTTTCTTATCTCACCCTGCTATTCTTTGGAACTCTGCATTCAGATGCTTATATCTTTCCTTTTCTCCCTTGCTTTTCACCTCTCTTCTTTTCACAGCTATTTGTAAGGCTTCCCCAGACACCCATTTTGCTTTTTTGGATTTCTTTTCCATGAGGATGGTCTTGATCCCTGTCTCCTGTACAATGTCACGAACCTCATTCGATAGTTCATCAGGCACTCTATCTATCAGACCTAGACCCTCAAATCTATTTTTCACTTCCACTGTCTAATCATAAGGGATTTGATTTAGGTCATACATAAATGGTCTAGCAGTTTTCCCTGCTTTCTGATTTTGGTAATGAGTTCATGATCTGAGCCACAGTCAGCTCTTGGTCTTGTTTTTGTTGGCTGTATAGAGCTTCTCCATCTTTGGCTGCATAGAATATAACCAATCTGACTTCGGTGTTGACCATCTGGTGATGGCCATGTGTAGAGTCTTCTCTTATGTTGTTGGAAGAGGGTGTTCACTATGACCAGTGCATTTTCTTGGCAAAACTCTATTAGTCTTTGCCCTGCTTCATTCTGTATTCCAAGGCCAAATTTGCCTGTTACTCCAGGTGTTTCTTGACTTCCTACTTTAGCATTCCAGTCCCCTATAATGAAAAGGACATCTTTTTTGGGTGTTAGTTCTAAAAGGTCTTGTAGGTCTTCACAGAACCATTCAGCTTCAGCTTCTTCAGCATTACTGGTTGGGGCATAGACTTGGGTTACTGTGATATTGAGTGGTTTGCCTTGGAAACGAACAGAGATCATTCTGTTGTTTTTGAGATTGCATCCAAGTACTGCATTTCAGACTCTTCTGTTGACCATGATGGCTACTCCATTTCTTTTGAGGGATTCCTGCCCACAGTAGTAGATATAATGGTCATCTGAGTTAAATTCATCCATTCCAGTCCATTTTAGTTCGCTGATTCCTAGAATGTCGACCTTCACCCTTGCCATCTCTTGTTTGACCACTTCCAATTTGCCTTGATTCATGGACCTGACATTCCAGGTTCCTATGCAATACTGCTCTTTACAGCATCGGACCTTGCTTCTATCACCAGTCACATCTACAGCTGGGTATTGTTTTTGCTTTGGCTCCATCCCTTCATTCTTTCTGGGTTTATTTCACCACTGACATCCAGTAGCATATTGGGCACCTACTGACCTGGGGAGTACCTCTTTCAGTATCCTATCACTTTGCCTTTTCATACTGTTCGTGGCGTTCTCAAGGCAAGAATACTGAAGTGGCTTGCCATTCCCTTCTCCAGTGGACCACATTCTGTCAGACCTCTCCACCATGACCTGCTCGTCTTGGGTTGCCCCCACAGGCATGGCTTAGTTTCATTGAGCTAGACAAGGCTGTGGTCCTAGTGTGATTAGACTGACTAGTTTTCTGTGAGTATGGTTTCAGTGTGACTGCCCTCTGATGCCCTCTTGCAATACCTACCATCTTACTTGGGTTTCTGTTACCTTGAGCATGGGGTATATCTCCACGGCTGCTCCAGCAAAGCACAGCTGATCTAGTAAGGTATAAAAGAGAAGTAGAAATGACCTCAGTACCCCCAGAATAGTCACTGCTAGTTTTTAGTACATTTTCTTCCAGAACTTAAAATTTTCATTATTCACCTATATGTTGAAGTCATCTATCTAAAAATCTGTGCTTCCCTGTTGGCTCAGTGGTACATAATCCACTTGCCAATGCTGTAGACATGGATTTGATCCCTGGGTTGGGAAGATCCCATGAAGAAGAAAGTGGCCACCCACTCCAATATTCTTGTCTGGGAAATCCCATGGACAGAGGAGCCTGGCAGAATATAGACTATGGGGTCTCAAAGAGTCAGACATGACTTAACAACTAAACAACAACAGCAATCTGTAATCTGTTTTTTTCCACTTAATATATCATGAACATTTCCATTCTACACGTACTCTTTATTTTTAAATATTTTTTATGTGACCCATTTTAAAAATCTTTATAGAATTTGTTACAATGTTGCTTTCGTTTCATGTTTTGCTTTTTTGGCCATGAGGCACGTGAGATCTTAGTTCCCCACCCAGGGATCAAACCTGCACCCCCTGCGTTGGAAGGCAAAGTCTTCCCTGCTGGACCACCGTGGAAGTCCCTTTAATATGATTTTAAATAATTTAGTAATTCATTCAATCAAAAAGTTTTATTGAATGCATCTTATGAACCAGGCACCATTCTAAGAAATTGGGATTCACACACACAAAAAAGCTAAAGACGTCCTAGCACCAGGCAGCTGTCATTCAATGAGAGGAGGCACGTAATACATGGTAAACAAATAAACATGGTAAATACAGAATCTGATTTACAAAGTAATATGAAGTACATTAGGGATATAATGGAAAAGAGCTCTATCTTCATTAGGGAAGTCAGAGAGACCATTTCTGAGGACGTGACAGTGGAACGGAGAATTCAAGACTAAAAGGAAATTAAAACTGTATTCCAAGAAATGGAGCAGCAGTCCAGACAAAGGGCCCAGGAGGTGGAAAGACTTCAGACAGGAGAGGTCTTCCTCTGTTCAGGGTGGACACAGGGCTGTTCTGCTTGGCTGTCTGAAAGGAATGGGGGAGTCGGGGAGATGAACCAGCAGGGGGACACAGGGCGGAGCTCTTCAGGGTTTGGGAGCCGCGACCTTGACTCTCACCCTAAGCACAGCCCAGAAGCCATAGAGGCTTGGCGAGCCAGGGGAGACTGACTTGATGAAGGTATAACAGGTGCGGTGTCTGAGCCACAGGCATGGAAAAATGGAATTTATTCCATAACCCAACTTAATTTCTGATTTTTAGCCTCGGGCTGCCTGGTTGCAAGTTTCTCTCGGTTCAATCCAGTGACTTTTTAGTAAATCCGGAAGTATAATTCAATCACCCCTTCCTCTTCCGGGGAGGAGGGGGCTTGTGTGCATCCTGCGGATGTGCACGGCATGTGGGTGATGGTGGAGGGCCGGCGGGATCGTTGCTCCTTCTCGAGTCATCGCTGCCAGCACTCAGGCCCTGTCCTCATCCCCGTGGGCCTCTGGGAACGGTCTGGTTGTCTCGTGCTGGAGGCTGGTCATCAGTTCTGTCCGCACCGACATAACTCTGGCCCCACCAAACCTCTGGTCACCAGGCCCGGGCAGGCTGCCCCTCTCAGCGGTGGGCAAAGGCCACTGAGCTGCCCTCCCTCAGGCCTTCCGTGGCCTCCTCCTGAGATAGGGCTTTGTGAGGCTGCAGGGGATCAGGGGATGGTGGGGAGGTGGGGAGGGATGGTGGGGAGGTGGGGAGGAGCGGAGCTGCTTTCAGACCCTCACAAGAACGCTAATCCTCAGTCTTTTCCAGACGTCTGGGGATCTATAGTTCTGACAAGCAGGGGTGCAAGTTCACTCTGCCCTAGGATTCCCAAATGTAAAGAAAGTTTCCACTGGACACAGACCCCAGGGCAGAGGTGATTAGACATTAGGGAACTCTCCACTACCCATCCCAAGGACTGCCATGCCTGTTGCCCTCTTTCGTTGTTGCTGTTCTTTCTTTAATTAGGATTATAGTTGCTTTACGGAGAAGGCGATGGCACCCCACTCCAGTACTCTTGCCTGGAAAATCCCATGGATGGAGGAGCCTGGTGGGCTGCAGTCCATGGGGTCGCAAAGAGTCGGACACAACTGAGCGACTTCCCTTTCACTTTTCACTTTCATGCATTGGAGAAGGAAATGGCAGCCCACTCCAGTATTCTTGCCTGGAGAATCCCAGGGACGGGGAGCCTGGTGGGCTGCCGTCTATGGGGTCGCACAGAGTTGGACACGACTGAAGTGACTTAGAGGCATAGTTGCTTTACAATGTTGTTAGTTCCGGCTGTTACCAGGAATTGAACCAGCTATTTGTGCATATATATCCCCTGCCTCTTGGACCTCCCTCCTACTACCCCACCACCCTCCATTCCACCCGTCTAGGTCATCACAGAGCTCTGGTGCTCACTGGCTCCCATTGGTGATCTATTTTACACGTGGTAGTGTACGTGTGTGTGTGTGTGTGTGTGTGTGTGTGATCAGTCCTAATCTCCCCTTCCCCCTCTGTGTCCACACATCCTTTCTCCACCTCTGCCTCTCTATTCCTGCCCTGAAAGTAGGTTCAGTTGCACCATTTTTCTGCATTCCACATGCATGCATTAATATGCAGATTTGCTTCTTTCTGACTTACTTCACTCCATATGACAGATTCTGGGTCCATCCACATCTCTACAAATGGCCAAATTTCATTCCTTTTTATGGCCGAGGAATATAGTATGTCTGTACCACAGATTATTTATCCATCTGTTGCCCTTGTTTCATCTTTCTGTCTCTGGAGACTGTGGGAAGGTAGCCGCGTGATGGTCAGAGCTTTCAGCTTCACTGTGGACCTGGATGAGCATCGAGGGCACTTCCAGGGGACAGGGCAGTGGGGGCCCACCATGGACTTTTCACCAGTCTCTCAGGGCTGCCCCAGTCGGCCCTGCTACCCAGCCCTGAGCTCAAGAAAGTCCCTGCATTTTCTCAGGTGTGTCCCCTGCTTACTCTTTAAGTGAGTTGCTTTGCTTACTGGGAAATCAGAATTTTGTTGCCTTTCTGTAATCTATTCTCCTGTTAAAACTTAAAGTTTGGGGTGTATGGTTACACATTTTCCTTTTTCCCAACATTGATCTATTTCTGTTATTTTTGTTAACAGTTTATTTTCTTTTTATATATTTTTGACCACTTCAGTTAGAATTTGTAAGACAAGGCTTTAATATCCAACCTGTCATCACCTACTCATCCATAGGTTTTGTTTGAAGATGTTTACCTATTTAATAATCTGGAAGTTTTGTGTAAGGTGATGTTGTTGTTGTTGTTCATCACTCAGTCGTGTCCGACTCTTTGCAACCCCATGGACTGCAGCAGGCCATGCTTCTCTGTCCTTTATCATCTCCTGGAGGTTGCTCAAATCCATGTCCATTGAGTCAGTGATGCCATCCAACCATTGTGTCCACTGTTGTCCCCTTCTCCTCCTGCCCTCAATCTTTCCCAGCATCAGGGTCTTTTCCAGTGAGTCAACTCTTCGCATCAGGTGGCCAAAGAATTGGAGCTTCAGCTTCAACATCAGTCCTTCCAATGAATATTCAGGACTGATTTCCTTTAGGATGGACTGGTTGGATCTCCTTGCAGTCCAAGGGACTCTCAAGAGTCTTCTCCAACACCACAGTTCAAAAGCATCAATTCTTTGGCTCTCACCCTTCTTTATGATCTAACTCTCACATCCATAAATGACTACTGGAAAAATCATTGCTTTGACTAGATGGACTTTTGTTGGCAAAGTAATGTTTCTACTTTTAATATGCTGTCTAAGTTGGTCATAGCTTTTCTTTCAGGGGCAAGAGTCTTTTAATTTCATGGCTGCAGTCACCATCTGAGGTGACTTTGGAGCCCAAGAAAATAAAGTCTGCTGCTGTTTCCATTGTTTCTCCATCTATTTCCCATGAAGTGATGGGACCAGATGCCATGTCTTTATTTTTTGAATATTGAGTTTTAAGCCAGCTTTTTCACCCTCCTCTTTCACCTTCATCAAGAGATTCTTTTGTTCCTCTTCACTTTCTGCCATAAAGGTGATGTCATCTGCATATCTGAGGTTATTGATATTTTCCCCTGCAGTCTTGATTCCAGCTTGTGCTTCCTCCAGCCCAGCGTTTCTCATGATGCAGTCTGCATATAAGTTAAATAAGCAGAGTGACTATATACAGCCTTAATGTACTTCTTTGCCAATTTGGAACCAGTCCGTTGTTCCATGTCAGCTTTTAACTGTGGCTTCTTGACCTGCATACAGATTTCTCGGGAGGCAGGTCAGGTGGTATGATATTCCCATCTCTTTAAGAATTTTCCACAATTTGTTGTGATCCACACAGTCAAAAGCTTTAGCATAGTCAATGAAGCAGAGTAGATGTTTTCCTGGAACTCTCTTGCTTTTACTATGATCCAGCAAATGTTAGCAATTTGATCTCTGGTTCCTCTGCCTTTTCTAAATCCAACCTGAGCATCTGGAAATTCTCAGTTCACGTACTGTTGAAGCCTGGCTTGGAGAATTTTGAGCATTACTTTGCTAGCATGTGAAATGAATGCGATTGTGTGGTAGTTGAACATTCTTTGGCATTGCCCTTCTTTGGGACTGGAATGAAAACGGACATTTTCAAATCTTGTGGTCACTGCTGACCATACCACCAAATATCTGGCATATTGAGTGCGGCACTTTCACAGCATCATCTTTTAGGATTTGAAATAACTCAGCTGGAATCCATCATCTCCACTAGCTTTGTTCACAGTGATGTTTCCTAAGGTTCACTTGACTTCACACTCCAGGATGTCTGGCTCTAGGTAAGTGATCACACTATCATGGTTATCTGGGTCATTAAGATCTTTTCTATAGTTCTGCTGCGTATTCTTGCTGCTGCTGTTGCTGCTAAGTCACTTCTTCTTAATCTCTTCTGCTTCTGTTATTTCCTTGCCATTTTTATCGTGCCCTCCCTTGCATTAAATGTTCCCTTGATATCTCTAACTTTCTTAAAGAGATCTCTAGTCTTTCCCTTTCTATTATTTTCCTCTATTTATTTTCATTGTTGACTTAAGAAGCCTTTCTTAATCCTCCCTCCCTCCTAAAAAATTGTTAACCAATGGTCATAGTAATATTTATTGGCGCAAAATGTTACCCTTGAAAGTCTTCTTTTAGTATATAAAAACCATCTTTTTCTGTAGTTTAAGTTACTTTCACTTAATTATTGTCTCTTTATATGTATTTTCATACTTAGTTGAGTAATTTCTTTTAATACTCTTTGTTTATTCAAAATATTCTTGGCAGGTATCATCCCTATATTTTCCAGAATGAAGTTTTATCATCACTTTGCCAAATTAAAACAAACAAAGAAACACTTTGAGCTGTTTTAAAGGACATGCTGTATTAAATTTATTTGGTAAGGATTTATTTTCACTCCAGAATATTGCATATAACAACACATTTTATTTCTCTTATGGAGTTGCCCTACACTTTTTTCTGTTGGGCGTATTCCTAGATATTAAATATTTTATTGTCTATTGTGGAAGTTATAATTTTTCCACTGCAGCTATTGGTTTTTACATATATACTTTGTCTCTGGGCATTTTATTAGTTGTGTAAAATTTTCTATTGAATTATCTACACTTTTCAAGTCAAATGATAGCAACTACAAATAGTGATTGTATCTCCTCCTTTGCAGTTGCTAAATATCTTAGTTACATTTATGTTATTGATTGAATCTTTCAAAATAAGGTTTAAGAAAAGGCAGTGGTAATAGTTCAAATCTTTGTCTCTTTTTTATTATAATGAGACTGTTTCTGATATTTTGTAGAATTTTTTTTTAACCATGTTAAATGTTCTTTGTATTTCTAGTTCAATATTTTGTGTATATTTATATTCACCAAATGACTTTTTACTACATGGTTTTTATTTGATGTGATAAATTATTATATATTTTACTGAGAAATATTAATTCAAGGATACAAATTTTAGACAGTGTCCCACTTGCTCCTGAGGTGGTCTTTTTAATAAACTACTAAATCCAGCTATTATTTAAGAGCTTACTATTTATATCAACAGTGAGATTTATATTTTTATATTTTAATTTTTTGCCGAAGTATAACATTTATATAGAAAAGTTCAGTCCGTAACTGTGAAACAATCACATGAAATTTGTTTTATTGTATATTTTACTTCAGCTTTAAATTTCATGTTTTTGTCTTTTCTACTAGGTTTCAGCCTCAGCCTTACACTCATTACATGAATGAGCTGTGAAGCTTCCCATCATTTTCAGTGATAGAAATAGTTATGAGAATTCTCTGTCCCTTCATATTTGAAATAACTAATCTATAAAGCCATATCTGAGTGAACCTTACTTTGGTAACATTTTCCATTTCTTTTGCAGCTATTCATTACCTATTTTATCTGTGTACAATTTTGTACTATTTTGTGTAAGAATTGGTAATATATATTACTTTTGAAACTTTGAAACAATATCCATTTCTCTGGTTATATCATATTCTTCAGCTTAATTTTGTGAATTTATTTCTTCTAATTTCTTTCTGAGATGACATTTGACAGAAAAATTCATCGTTGTCCTGAAAGATATGTTCTTTTATTTATGCAGTCTATTTCTCTAATTATTTATGTTTGTTCTGCTTTTAACTTTATTAATTCCCTATATTTCATTAGGTTTGTTTTATTGCTCTTCATATAACTTCTTGAGTTGAATCCTTTCTCATCTTTGCTATTTTTCTTGTTTAATAATTATAGCATTTATAACAGTGAAATACCTCTTATAACAGGCCACAAATTCACGTGTGAGTTTTCTACAGTTGCATTTGATATGCTTTCTGAATCAAGAGTGCAGAAATCTTTAAAGTATCTAAGTTGGATTTGAGCTGTCTTTAAACGTTTAAAAAAAAACAAGACGGTAGAAGTTTATTTCCATTCCACATAATACTAGTTCTAAGATGATCCATACATGGTTCCTCCCACGGCTGTCCCAAGAGTCACCTCAGGTCTTGCACCTACATCCCTTGGACTTGACCTTTGTCCACGTAATTACTACAAAGGTGAGGATAAGTCCATGATGTCCACCTGACATTAATTGTGACCACCCGCTCCAGGGCTTTTCCAGTTACTCTACTGTATATTCAGGATATTTGTTTCTTCTCTCAACTAAGAGATCCTCTAAGGGGAGATACTGTAAGGCCATGCAAATATTTTGCTCTCCATTAAAGATGTCCCTCTAGATTTGGTATCCATTGAAGAGTCTTGCCTGGGAACAAACCCTTAGTATAGTCATCACAAGTTTACTGACCTTGAATAGTACATATTATTTTAGAATATGGACATTTTCTTAAATGAGAAAAGCAAATGAATTGCCTTGGTGGAAAGAGCTAGTGACAGCCCTTGGTTTCCTGATGAAAGGTCTTTTTTTTTTTTTTCTTTGCACGCTATGAGACATGTGAGATCTTAGTTTCCTTACCAGGGATTGAACCGGTGCCGCCTACAGTGAAAGTGCGCAGTGTTAGCCACTGGACCACCAGGGAGGTCCCTAAAGATCTTTTAAGAATTCTTTTACCAGGCTCATTAAACGGGACCCAGATGATACACGTTGCATCATCCTCAAGGAGGATGCTCAACTAGAGCACATTCCCCTTACCTCTGGCTCAGGTTCTTTTGATGGAGGAAAGACCAGCTGTATTTTCAGTATTTGTTCTGCTTAGCAGAGAGACAGACAACACTTTCAAAAATGTGGGCCAATCATTTATCTTACAATGCTGTAATGATTTATAGTAAGACACTTGGCCCAGTAAATTTGTTCTAGCTCATTCTTGCCCCCCATGTGTGCAAACCTATCAGTTGGGTAATTCAAGAATTACATGAATGGCATTAAAACATAAATTTTGATAAATCTATCAGGGGAGAGCACCACCAATCTAGTTACTTAAAACATTTGTGGAATTCAGGGGTGAACCAGAGGCTTCAGTGCTCGGTATTATGACATCGGAAGCCTGTCAAGATTCCTGCCCAGGAGATAAAAGCTCTTCCAGGGGATCCCTGAAACAGTGTTTCCCTAATATCCATCCTTGGAATAGAGTGAGACCCGCGTGGAGCTTTCCCCAGCCTAATCTAGACGTCAGCCGGGAGGAAAACTAAGACCATATTATCCGTTCTCATGAAGCAACATATAGTCAGTTGAGAGGGGAGAGTCAGATGTCCTTCCTTTTGAAAATAGTGGCACTAATAACTGGTATCTTTTCTAGGTTGATTTCTCTTAATCTGCTCTCTCAGTAAAATTAAAAGGTTGCAAGGCTTTGCCTCATCACCCAGTTTTTCACAATTAGCCCCACTTCCCTTAGATACCTAGTCTGTGTCTCCAGCCCACAAATGTCTCTTGCACGTCACTCTACTGATTTTTCCCCTCTGAGGACATCTCCTCAAAGAAATGATAACGGGCGTCATCAAAAGGCACATCCAGATGCAAGTTCAGTTCCTCCCCGCCGCCCATGCTGCCCAGCATGTCCTGCCCAGAGGGGCTCAAGTCCCCGTACTGCTCCCTTTCAGGGGAGTACTGTGTCTGGAAAACTGACAGTGAATCAGCCATCCAAGGCGACAGGCGGTCAGAGAGAAGAGCGGATCCCGAGAACACAAAGAAGTGAAGATATATGACAACTCAAACATGGCACAAAAAGCTGAGAACTTTTTTCCCCTTTGGACACAAATATGTGTCTCTTTTCCCTGGAACAGAAGCTCATTCCCTTTCCCATCCGTGTGGCGGCTGCAGCCTGTGTGCAGGATGTCAGTTAGAACAGGACTTCTGCTCTTCCTGTCCCAGTCCACACGGCTTCACTGTGACGTAAGGTTTGGTTTGATGACTTTTACAGTAATAAGCAGCATCGATCCTCTTATATTAAAGGGCTTTAAAATATTTTGTAACCAAGTTCTGATTTCTGGACAGGAGTTTTAAAAATAATTTTATTCGCTTGTGCTGGGTCTTCGTCGCTGCTCGAGCTTTACTATAGTTGGGGCGAGTGGGGCCGCTCTCTAGTTGCAGCGCGTGGGCTTCTCCTTGCGGGGGCTTCTCTTGTTGTGGAGCACGGCTCGAGGGCATGCGGGCTTGAGAAGCTGCGGCAGGTAGGCTCAGAAGTTGCAGCTCCTGGGCTCCTGAGTACAGGCTCGGGAGTCTTGATGCACGGTCTTAGCCGCTCCATGGCACGTGGGATCCTCCCAGACCAGGGACTGAACCCATGTCTTCTGCGTTGGCAGGGGGATTATTTGCCACTGAGCCACTAGGGGAGCCCTGCCCTAGACTGAATATGGATTTTTCTACCCTTGTTTTGGTTTTCCTTTTTAAATGTCTTCATACTTACTTTCTTCCTAAAGGGACGAAAACACTTTGTTCCTGCGGATGAATGTGGTTCTAGTTTACACTGTCCTGTACAACACGTGCCACTGAATTGCGGGCTCTTACACTTCCTAGTGTCAAAGTATTTCCAGTGGTAGAACGATGAGAAAGATGAGCATCAAACTGACTCGGTGTATGGGTATGTGTGAGAGAGAGAGACAGAGAGAGCGCGCCAATTTAGAAAGAGCTTTTTAGTCTTTTTCTGTTGTTGTTTTTTAATTTTTTATTCAAAATAAAAAAACTAAGTTGTCTTACTTCTGCTTTAGTTTGTAGGCATGCCTGTGTGCGGGCTTCCCAGGTGAAACTAGTGGTAAAGAACCCACCTGTCAATGCAGGAGATGTAAGAGAGCAGGTTCAATCCCGAGTCGGGAAGGTCCCCTGGAGGAGGGCACGACAACCCACTCCAGTATTCTTACCTGGAGAATCCCATGGACAGAGGAGCCTTGGCGGGCTGTAGGCATGGGGTTGCAGAGACTCAGACACAACTTAAGTGACTTAGCACGTAGTACACGCCTATGGAGAAGAAAATGGCAATCCACTCCAGTACTATTGCCTGGAAAACCCCATGGACAGAGGAGCCTGGTAGGCTACAGTCCATGGGGTTGCAAAGACTGAGTGACTTCACTTTCCCTTTCTTTCTATGGAGAAGGTGCTTTGTATTCGCCTGAGGCTTGCTGGATGCCGGACGGCACTCTAAGGTGATTTCTGTGGATGAGAAACGCTTTGTGAATTGGCGGGTGGGGGAGGGGTAGGTATGGGAAGCAGGGAAGGAGACACACAGAGAAGGACTGGGACACACCTGCTCTCAGCCTCTCCACTTGCTGCAGCAGCAGCAGCAGGGGAGCCTACATCCCTGTAAAGGGAATTCCTGTGTAAACACCTCGAGGCCCTGTGACAGGTAGTGAAATTTGTTTAGAGTAAACAACCAGTCTTGCTTTCTGTAATCCAAAAATGGAAAAGGAAAAAAAAATCTAGCACAGGAGTCCTTATCACTTCTGGGAAACAATGTTTATGGTCTGACTGAGAGATGAGCAGATTTGAGGACACACACTTGGAGAAGGGTGGGTCCGTTCCCCAGATGGAATTTCTGGCCTTGAAGGCTGACTCCCGCCCAAAGCCATTCTTCTCTTCCGGGCAGATTGTATCATTGCTCTAAATATTTTATGTCCTTCTGCCTTAGTTTGGATTCCCAGAAGGCGACCCCAGAACAAAGATTCAAGGGCAAGTAGTTTGTATGGGAAGTGATCACAGGAAAAACAAACTTGGGAATGAAAAGCAAGAAACAGGACAGAAGCCAGCAAAGGGGATATTATAAAGCATGTTAGCACAGAGGGCAGCTGAGGGATGAAGGAGCTGGAATGTTCACTGGTGCAAGACTTCCTGGGCCTGGGGGGCAGTGGGAGGAGGCATGGATTTCCTGGCATTATGGCCCTGTTCTAAACATGGACAGGAACGCTCCACGCTGGCAGCTGCATGTGAGGCCAGTTTGTACCAAAATAGTCAGGCCAAAGGAGTGCTCGTGGGGGCCCGCTTCTTCTGCCTTGCCCTCCATGGGAGAGGCATGCATATCCTGCCCCATCAAGCTTCAACATGTAATGCATCATCTTCTTTACAGGAGGATGATGCTGTTCTATGCCACTGCCATAAAAATTCGGCCAACAAAATTTGAGCAGAAATAATGTGTCCAACTTTGTAATAGAAGCTTTAAGAGCCGTCGCCTTCTCTCTTTTCTATTACCTTGTACCCAGCAACATCCGGGAGAAGTGCTCACTTAATCTCAGTCTTGAGATGTAGCAAATATGTCGCTGAATCTCAGCAAGGTGAGAATGAAAAAGAAATAAAATTTGTGGTTATAAGCCTCAGAATCTTTGAGGTTATTTGTCACAGAAACACAGCCAGACCATCCCAACAAATACCTGTGTCTAAAAGTTAGTGCTGAGGGAAAAACAAACAAGCAAACAAACAATATCTGTGCATCAGCTCTGGGTCTGGCCGAAGAGCTGCAAGGAAAGTTATGAGACCACTAATACGCTATCTCGTTTATGCTGCAGTGAAACATTTTGATCTAATTCTCACTAACTTGGAAGAAAGATAATGCGCTCAATGAGCCTGTGGTCTTAGGAGTTGCAAATAGAATACTAGTAGCCTGACTTGGTACTTTTGGCTGAATTTCACATTAAAGAGTGAACTCAGAAAAATCATTGGCCTGTCTTCCAGTAGGAATAGAAGGGAAAAGAGGAAGACCAGAAATGCAGGTACTTGCGTGCTGAAAAACCTTGGTTTATAATGACAGAAAGGCAGGACCTGGTTCCTCAGTGGTGTCCTGAAGCCACTGTTACTCCCTAATGCCCTGACTAATTCAGAGGTACTCTACACAGAAGAGCAAACTGAAGCCGTTAGGATTTCTGGTCTATTACCAGTTTCTGAATTCTATTTTTAAGCTGAAGTGGTGGAGTCAAGAGACTGAGAGCAGTGTTTGTCCCAGGAAACTGGGAGACTCGGGGGATAACGGCCAGGGTGTGGTCAGCGTGCAGGCGCCCCGCAGCACCTAGCTTTGGCGCCGCACTGGGGCGAGGGGGCAGGAGCTTGTGCCCAAGGAGCGTGCGAGGAGGAGCATGCGCACCAGGACTGTGGCTGCAGAAGCTCGCGCATGGCTGTTGTGGTTGAAGGTGCTTGGGCACAACGGCTATGGATGGAGACGCTGGAGCATAAAGTCGTGGGCTTAGCAGCTCAGGTCCTGACACGTCCGCCCTTCATTGCCTGAGAGTCACAGTCAGGCTCTGGCAGAGGAGGTGTAAACTGTCTGCCAGTCACCATGAGACCTCCTTGAGGGCCAAGGGCTCATGTGTGTTGTGTTAGTCGCTCAGTCGTGCCCGACTCTTTGCGACCCCATGGACTGCAGTCCACCAGGTTCCTCTGTCCATGAGATTTTCCAGGCAAGGATACTGGAGTGGGTTGCCATTCTCTTCTCCAGGGGATCTTCCCAACCCAGGGGTTGAACCCAGGTTTCCTGCACTGCAGGCAAATTCTTTACTGACTGACCTACAAGGGAAGCCCCAAGGGGTCATGGCCCTCATTATTTATACAGAAGCCTCCCTCCTAAGTATCGGTGGCAAAACATGCGTCAGGAGCTCCTTTTTGTTATTTTCTAGCCTTTCCTCCCAGTCTCCCCCTGTGGATGGAGTCATCTTGAACATGTTCTACAGAATTTTGGTTGACTGCCTGGAACCTGGGGTGTGGAGAACTTGGGGACAATTAGCTTCATGTTCTTGACAAAGGGATGCTTGTTTAGCAAACAGATGGGCTGATCCAGGACAGATATTTTTTTTTATAATTGATCCTGGTCTTCACCTTTTGTGAGCATAGCCTGCAGCCGCTGGACCTCTGGACTGTAAAAGCCTTAACACGATTGTCCAAACGCAAAGCAGATCTCCTTTCCCAGGGCCCATTAATCATTTGCCAAAAGTGACCATGTTTGGGTGGTAAAGAAAATCTCAGTAATTTCCAGAAGGCAGATATAAAATCAATCTTGCCTGGCTATTCAGTAGACAGACTTTGAATTCAATTTTCGCAACAAGTAAATGTCATGGACAAAAAAAAAAAAAGCGGGCTACTTCTCTAGATGAAAAAGACTTGAGTCACTTAAAATATAAAATGTTGCTTTTGTTTAGATTCTGATTAAAAAAAAACTAAAAATATTCTTGTAACAGTTGGATCTCTAAAAATATTCTTGTAACAGTTGGATCTCTAAAAATATTCTTGTAACAGTTGGATCAGGGACTTCCTGGTGGTACAGTGGTTAAGACTCTGTGCTCCCAATGCAGGGGTACGGGTTTAATCCTTGGTCAGGGAACTAAGATGTCACATGCCACAGGGTTGGCCAAAGGGAAAACAAAACAAAAACAGATGGGTTCAGTAAATGATGGGCTAAGTATTATGACACAAGGGAATTACCGATTTTGTTAGGGTGATCACGGCACTCTTTCTTCTGTAACTGAAATGTTCCTAATGAAAGAAAGCTCACAGAGTGACAATATTCAGCCACTGTAGACAACCTTCTGGCCCCGCTGTGGCTCTGGTGCCACCTGGAACCATCAGGACAGGGTAGGCTCCAACCCGGGTGCTATACTTGAAATTCCTCAAACACACACCTCTCGTTCAGCATTCATGCCTTTCAGAGGCTGTGGACCTGCAACCCTTCAACAGTTCTGCTAGAACGCCGTCCTGGAAGACTCAGCTCATAATCGCCTTTCTGTATTCCTTCCTCGGCCGCTGTGGCATGCAGATCCCCATGCTATCACTTTGTGACACTCACTCCAGTAGATTGTATTTATTCTTGGATCATCTGTTTTGTCCCACTGTGCCCAGCATCCACCCCCACCTCAAGCTGTCACCCCAATCTGCCCATTTCCTTCAAAACAGAGTCATCTCCATTTTCTTACCTTCGTCTACTGCAGAGTCTACCTTATTTTTTTCGAAGAAGGAAGCACAGTTGATTTACAATGTTGTGTTTGTTTCAAGTGTATAGCAAAGGGATTCAGTTATGCATATATATTTATATACATATTCTTTTCCACTATGGTTCATTACAGGATACTGAATCTGGTTCCCTGTGTTATACAGTAAGACCTTATTGTTTATCTGTTTTATATACAAGAGAAGGCAATGGCACCCCCCTCCAGTACTCTGGCCTGGAAAATCCCATGGATGGAGGAGCCAGGTAGGCTGTAGTTCATGGGGTCACTAAGAGTCGGACACGACTAAGTGACTTCCCTTTCACTTTTTACTTTTATGCCTTGGAGAAGGAAATGGCAACACTCCAGTGTTCTTGCCTGGAGAATCCCAGGGACGGGGCAGCCTGGTGGGCTGCCATCTATGGGGTCGCACAGAATTGGACACGACTGAAGCAACTTAGCAGCAGCAGCAGCAGCAGTGTATATCTGCTAATCCCAAACTCCTAAATTATCCCTCCTCACACCTTTTCCCTTTTGGTAACCAGAAGTTTGCTCTCTATGCCTGTGAGTCTGTTTCTACTTCATAAACAAGTTCATTTGAGTCGTATTTTAGATTCCACATGTAAGTCTTAGCATATACTATTTGACTTTCTCTATCTGGCTTCATGTACTTAGTATGATCATCTCTGGGTCCACCCATGCTGTTGCAGATGGCATTGTTTCGTTGCTTTTACGGCTGAGTAATGTTCCATCTTATGTCTATACCACATGTTCTTTATTCATTCATCTGTCAGTGGGCATCAGGTTGCTTCAGGTTGCTTCCATGCCTTGGCTGTTGTTAACAGTTCTTCGCGACCATTGGAGTGCTTTTCAAATTAAAGTTTTTGAATTAGAGTTTCTTTCTGAATTAGAGTTTTCTCTGGATGTACACCCAGGAGTGGGATTGCTGGGTCATACTGTAGCTCTATTTTTAGTTTTTTTTAAGGAACTTCCATATGGTTCTCCCTAGTGGCTACACCAATTTACAGTCCCAGCAACAGTGTAGGAGCCTTGCCTTATCTCCAGACCCTCTCCAGCATTTGTTATTTGTAGACTTTTTGATGATGGCCATTCTGACTGGTGTGAGTTGATACCTCATTGTAGTTTTTTGATACTGCTTCCCCACCCACCTCTCTGGTGCACTCAGTGTGGTCTCCAAATTTCCTAATCTCACTCTACTCTGCATTGCATTTGAAAGTATTTTCATTCATGCTTTTTGATTATCTATGGGTTCATTTTTTAAATAACAGTTTCACTTTGACATGTCTTAACATAGCTTCTCTGCAGATGATGAAACAAAGGCTTGTAAGCCAAGAATTAATTTTTGAAAGTGATTTCTGCCTAAACATGAGTTCAGAGGGAGTTGGAACAGTAAAGCAGAGAAGGAAAACAAGCTGATTTTCTGGTATTACCCTGGGCTGAGAATATCACCACTACGGCCAGCAGATTCTATCTTGCTAGGGACTGTATAGGGAGCTACGCAGATGGACTTGGGGATGTTCCTCCTGAGGTTCAGTAGAGGGGAGACTTCACGCATCAGTTCCCATCCCCCACTGGTCAAGGCTGTTAAAAATTTCACTACCCCATTTGTGTGAGTGGGGGAAGAATCCAGGGGGTCCCTGAAGATGCCCTTCCTGCCAGTGGCAGCAAATCCTTGTAGCAAAACCCCCGCTCATTTGGTACAGCTGTGATGAGATACTTTCAGATTGTGTGTGAGCTCCGCTGGATGTACCTCCAAAAACGGCAAGATTAAAAGAAAGGAGGGGACTTCCCTGGTTGTCCAGTGGTTAAGAGTCTGCTTTCCAATGCAGGGGGCGCAGGTTTGGTCCCTAGTCAGGGAACTAAGGTCACATATTGCTGAAGGATGTGGACAAAAATTAAATTAGTAAAACTGAGAGAATTATGAGTTTTTTATTACTAAAAAAGAGAGGAAAAGGGGGCCAGTAGGATATGAAATAGGGCACAGGAGATGCTCAGTACTCTATTTTCTTCCTGGGTCCTTTTCGTCTACCAGTCACTTAAATATGGTGTTTCCCAAGGCTGGTCCTCAGCCATCTTCATTCATTCATTTAGGAGATTTTTCTTGAACACCTATTCTTTTCCAGGCACTTGGGATTCAACCATAAACCACAGAAAAAGACTTTTGGCCCTTATGGGTTTAACATTATATGTTATGAATAAGTAAGTAATTTAACAGTATATTAGAACTGTTATTGAAAAACAAAAGAATATAAAAGAAATCAGGGGTTCTGGGGATGGGGTGATTTTGCCAGGGCAGACTGCAAGAAGGACATGATATTTGAGCAAAGCCTTAAAGGAGGTTAGTGCTTCGAACTCGTGTCTCTTGTGTCTCCTGCATTGGCAGGCAGGCTCTTTACCAGCTGAGCCATCGGGGAAGCCCGATGCTCAACAATACAGAAACCTGGAGGAAGAACTTTCCTGAGGAGGGAAGAGCCAGTTCAGAGGCCCTGGGCAGCGGCATGACCCGCATGTTTGAAGAACAGAGAGGAGGCCAGTGTGGCTGGAGCCGACTGGGCAGCCCAGTAGATACCTAGAGACCACAGCAGGTTCCAAGACAGAAGAGCCTGCTAAGCCACACGTGCACTCTTGATCCCCACAAGTTTTGAGAACGTGGATGTTGCTGTTTCAGGCCAGGAAGTTTGGGGGACATGTGATATACAGCGATAGATAACTGTCAGGTAACGACAGATAACTAATACAGTGTTAATCCAGAGAAGATCGTGGCTTCAATCAGGGAGTATCACTGGAGGTGATGGAAAGTGGTCAGCTACAGCCTTGAGAAAAGAGTCAGGAGGATGTGAGATACGGGGAGAAAGAAAGGCCAAGGTGGGGTGTTCACAGAGTTCTGGTGGCATCAGTGACAGATGGCCGCTAGGAACGCAGTTCACTGCTGTCTTGAAGGAATGTGCTTGGAGCTGGAAGCAGCTAGATGAACTCTAAGGGAAGGACGTGCTCCCTTCTTACTTTCCCTTCTATGGGGCAGGAGTGGGCACAGCCTTGCTAGTGAGGATAAACAGCTCTTGGACGCACCAGGCAGTCTGAGTCTAGGAGAGCGATGCCTGCTAAAACTCGCCAGCTGCCAATTCCTGACAACGTGAAGGGGAGCTTTGTTTGGGTGCAATCCCTCTTGCTCTAAAAAAGCAGAACAGGAGAATTTATTTTAAGATGAAAGAAATGACAACAGATTCTTATGTCAATGAGAATGATCCTGGAGAAAGGGAAAATCTGATGAGAAAGGGGAGAACTGTTGGAATGAAGTCTGTGCTGACTCGGGCCTGGGGATGGGACATGGCTCCCACCCAGCATTGGTTTAACCGAGGTGCGCACCATGTTCCCTCATCCTTGGTCTTCATGTTCTCCTGGTAAGGCAGGAGCCATAAAACTGAAAAAGAATATCCGCCAGACCATGGTATGCAGGAGAGCACCCACTTTGACCAAAAAGGGTCACTGTTTAGAAGGCTCATGCTCCGGGCAGTTTTCAAAAGGTCGGGGATATGTCCCCAGCATTGCCAGGTCACCTAAGTTTCAAAAGAAGCCTGTAACTCTAAGTGTATATGAGAGCTCCCAATTGTCTGATGCCCACAACTAATTCAGAATGAAAATTTTAAAAGCAGTCCACAGGGCAGAGCACATTAGCATGTTGAATGGAATGGTGGTCCACCCCAGGTTCCCTATTTTAAGTAATCTCTCCTCCACACAATGCCTGGAGTGAGCTTTTAAAATACAGGTGTGATTGTCTCAGTTCAGTTCAGTTCAGTCACTCAGTCATGTCTGACTCTTTGTAACCACATGGACTGCAGCACGCCAGGCTTCCCTGTCCATAACCAACTTCCGGAGCTTGCTCAAACTCATGTCCATCCAGTCGGTGATGCCATCCAACCATCTTGTCCTCTGTCATCCCCTTCTCCTCCTGCCTTCAATCTTTCCCAGCAACAGGGTCTTTTCCAATGAGTCAGTTCTTTGCAAAAGGTGGCCAAAGTATTGGAGTTTCAGCTTCAACATCAGTCTTTCCAATGAACACCCAGGACTGATCTCCTTTAGAATGGACTGGTTGAATCTCCTTGCAGTCCAAGGGACTCTCAAGAGTCCTCTCCAACACCACAGTTTAAAAGCATCGATTCTTTGGTGCTCAGCTTTCTTTATGGTCCAACTCTCACATCCAAACATGACTACTGGAAAAACCATAGTTTTGACTATATGAACCTTTGTTGGCAGAGTAATATCTCTGCTTTTTAATATGCTGTCTAGGTTGGTCATAACTTTTCATCCAAGGAGCAAGTGTCTTTTAATTTCATGGCTGCAGTCACCACCTGCAGTGATTTTGGAACCCCAAAAATAAAGTCTCTCACTATTTTTATTGTTTCCCCATCTATTTGCCATGAAGTGATGGGACCGGATGCCATTATCTTAGTTTTCTGAATAGTGAGCTTTAAGCCAACTTTTTCCACTCTGTTCTTTTGCTTATATCAAGAAGCTCTTTAATTCTTCTTCACTTTCTGCCAAAAGGGTGGTGTCATCTGCATATCTGAGGTTATTGATATTTCTCCCGGCAATCTTGATTCCAGCTTGTGCTTCTTCCAGCCCAGCATTTCTCATGATGTACTCTGCATATAGGTTAAATAAGCAGGGTGACAATATGCAGCCTTGACGTACTCCTTTTCCTATTTGGAACCAGTCTGTTGTTCCATGTCCAGTTCTAACTGTTGCTTCCTGACCTGCATATAGGTTTCTCAAGAGGCAGGTCAGGTGGTCTGGTGTTCCCACCTCTTTAAGAATTTTCCACAGTTTATTGTGATCCACACAGTCAAAGGCTTTGGCATAGTCAATAAAGCAGAAGTAGATATTTCTCTGGAACTCTCTTGCTTTTTCAGTGATCCAGTGAATGTTAACAATATGATCTCTGGATCCTCTGCCTTTTCTAAATCCACCTTGAATATCTGGAAGTTCACTGTTCATGTACTGTTGAAGCCTGGCTTGGAGAATTGCTTTGCTAGTGTGTAAGATGAGTGCAATTGTGCAGTAGTTGGAACATTCTTTGGCATTACTCTTCTTTGGGATTGGTATGAAAACTGACCTTTTTCAATCCTATGGCCACTGCTGAGTTTTCCAAACTTGCTGGCATATTGAGTGCAACACTTTCACAGCATCATCTTTTAGGATTTGAAATAGCTCAACTGGAATTCCATCACTTCCACTAGCTTTGTTCGTAGTAATGGTTTGTAAGGCCCACTTGATTTCACATTCCAGGATGTCTGGCTCTAGGTGAGTGATCACACCATCATTGTTATCTGGGTAATGAAGATCTTTTTCGTATACTTCTTCTGTGTATTCTTGCCACCTTTTCTTAATATCTTCTGCTTCTGTTAGGTCCATACAATTTCTGACCTTTATTGTGCCCATCTTTGCATGAGTTTTTCCCTTGGTATCTCTAATTTTCTTGAAGAGATCTCTAGTCTTTCCCATTCTATTGTTTTCCTCTATTTCTTTGCATTGATCCCTGAGGAAGGCTTTCTTATCTCACCTTGCTATTCTTTGGCACTCTGCATTCAAATGGGTATATCTTTCCTTTTCTCCTTTGCTTTTCACTTCTCTTCTTTTCACAGGTATTTGGAAGGCCTCCTCGGGCAACCATTTTGCCACGTCGCATTTCTTTTTCTTGGGGATGGTCTTGATCACTGCCTCCTGTACAATGTCACAAACCTCTGGCCATAGTTCTTCAGGCACTCTGTCTATGAGATCTAATCCCTTGAATCTATTTGTTACTTCCAGTCTATAATCATAAGAAATTTGATTTAGATCATACCTGAATGGTCTAGTGGTTTTCCCTACTTTCTTCAATTTAAGTCTAAATTTGGCAATAAGGCGTTCATGATCAGAGACAGTCAGCTCCCAGTCTTGTTTTCTCACTCTATAAAGGTGAGGTGAAGTCGCTCAGTCGTGTCCGACTCTCTGCGACCCCGTGGACTGTAACCTACTAGGCTTCTCCATCCATGGGATTCTCCAGGCAAGAATACTGGAGTGGATTGCCATTTCCTTCTCCAGGGAATCTTCCCAACCCAGGTACTGAACCCGGGTCTCCTGCATTGGAGGCAGATGCTTTAACCGCTGAGCCACCAGGGATTCTCCATCTTCAGCTGCAAAGAATATAATCAATCTGATTTTGGTACTGACCATCTGGTGATGTCCATGTGTAGAGTCTTGTCTTGTGTTGTTGGAAGAGGGTGTTTGCTATGACCAGTGCATTCTCTTCGCAAAACTCTATTAGCCTTTGCCCTGCTTCATTTTATATTCGAAGGGCTGAATTTGCCTGTTACTCCAGATATCTCTTGATTTCCTACTTTTGCATTCCAGTCCCCTATAATGAAAAGGACATCTTTTTTGGGTGTTAGTTCTAGAAGGTCTTATAGGTCTTCATCGAACTGTTCAACTTCAGCTTCTTCAGCATTGCTGGTTGGGGCATAGACTTGTATTACCGTGATATTGCCTTGGAAATGAACTGAGATTATTCTGTTGTTTTTTTGAGACTGTACGCAGGTACTGCATTTCGGACTATTTTATTAACCATGATGGCTACTCCATTTCTTCTAAGGGATTCTTGCCCACAGTAGTAGATATAATGGTCATCTGAGTTAAATTCACACATTCCATTTTAGTTCACTGATTCTAAAATGTAAATGTTCACTCTTGCCATCTCCTGTTTGACCACTTCCAATTTACCTTGATTCATGGAACTAACATTCCAGGTTCCTATGCAGTATTGTTCTTTACAGCATTGGACTTTACTTCTGTAACCAGTCGCATCCACATCTGGCTGGTGCTTTTACTTTGGCTCCATCTCTTCATTTGAAAGAAATAACTCTTCTTTTTGGAGTTATTTCTCCATTGATCTCCAGTAGAATATTGGGCACCTACCGACCTGGGGTGTCCTATCTTTTGCCTTTTCATACTGTTCATGAGGTTCTTAAGGCAAGAATACGGAAGTGGTTTGCCATTCCTTCCTCCAGTGGACCACATTCTGTCAGACCTCTCCACCTTGACCCATCTGTCTTGGGTGGCCCTACATGGCTTACAGTTTCATTGAATTAGACAAGGCTGTGATCCATGTGATCAGTGACTGTGGTTTTCATTCTCTCTGGCCCTGGATAAGGATAAGAGGCTTATGATTGTCTCAGTCCCCTGCTAAAAATCCACGAGTGGCTTTCTCTTACAGGATTGGTGAAGTTTCAGCTCTGCAAAGTACTCTCTGCTGCCTCTTGCCTGGGCCAGCTTTCACATCCTTGCCTCTGGCCCCTCTCCTCCAGTACTGGCTGCTTCCAGCCCACCGGGCTTCTCCCTGCCCTCGGGAGGCCACCCTCATGCTCGCTTGTGGTTGTTGGGCCTGCAGCCTCCACTGCTTGGCAAGTTCTTTGCTTCCTCTTTTTCACTAACTCCGTGATTTCTAACTCTTTAGTTTTGCTCTTCATTTTCTGTGTTTTCCAGGCTGCCTGTCCCATGCCTCACACCCCCATGCCACCTCCAGGCTAGGACTTTGCTGTGAACCCTCTGTGTGTGTTGTCAACAGCCCGTGCCTTTCCTCTAACAGCACTGAAACCCTCTGCCACGCTGTCTTCTTTGTAAATCCCCGAGAGCCCACTCCATTTGGGGCTGGGGCCATTTCCACACGTGCCCTGGGTCCAGCTTGGTGACTCCTGTGTGACCGGCGTCAGGTACAAAAGTGATGGTGGGTGGTGCCCTCCAGAGCTGGACACCAGCAGGCTCTCTGGAGCCCTTCCCCGTCGCCTCCTGGGGTCTGGATTGACCTCTGGCCCCTCATATTCATTCAACCTGCCCCTTTCTCATTTTGCTTTTCAGTTGATGACACCAAAGCCCACTCAGTCCAGTGGGCCTGAGGACTGCGGTCACTCTCACCCTCACATCGAGCATCAGATTCTGCTGAGAGCCGTGGCCATCCTCCCCGACAAGACAGCGTCTCCCTTCCCAGAGCTGCCGTCCTTGGTGAAGCTGTCTTGACTTCCCCCGTGCTGTTTCCGTGTGCTCAGGAGCGCCTCCTGCCGGCTGCCATGCAGCGCCTTCTCATTGCTTCCAGCCCTGCTGGCAGACTCGGCCACGCTTTCCGCTGCCTCAGGTGTGTCGCCAGCTCCTCCTGGGCGTGCAGCTCTGGCTGAAATGCTCTCAGGGGTTCCTGCCCTTGAATCCACAGTCTCCCTGAGCTTATGTTTCTTCTGGCCTGCCTCCACACTGCCCCGTCTTACAGCTGCTGCTCTGAAAATATCAAGCCTCTTAGAGTACCTCAGAGTCTTACACTGTCTTCTGAATGGACTGTGGGGTTTCCCTGGTGGCTCAGAGGGTAAAGAATCCTCTGCCTTCTGTCTCCCTCAGTGCCGTCCACTGCCAGAGGAGGGCTCTTCGTCCTTTGAAGCCGGCTCAGATCTCCACGTCTGCAGGAGCCACTCCTTTAGTATTTCCCCATAGGAGTCACTCGCCTGCTCTGAGCTGCCTTTGGTGCGTGTTTGTGTCTCTGCTGTGCTTACTGGTGCATCTGCTTCTCCCCTCTAGACTCTGAGGCCTCTGAGGACAGAGAGAGGGCTTCGCTCATCCCTGTTCTCCCACTGATGGGCACTGCACCTGGGGTGCCATTGCTGTCTGTAGACATCATCCCAGTGAGTGAATCCTGTCTGTTCTTTGTCACTTGCAGCTCAGTTCTGATTCTGAGAGCGCTCCACACTCCCATTCGTATTTAAAGCACATACCAAAATGTTTAGTTTCTAACTTACAAGAAAACAATTACACAGAAGGGACCTGTTGCCCTGATCTTCAAGTCAACATGTTCCTGTCGGCTGCAGGGTCACCAGGAAAGTCTGAGCAAATCTGTGAAGAAGTTGAAGTCACTTCGGTCCATTCCCAGCTTCCCCTTCCAAGCCCACTTCTTCCCTTCTGAAACGTGGCGCCTTCCAGCCTCCTCCCTTGCTCACCCTATTTCCTTCTCCCAAGGTGTTTTATATTTTGTTCTCTAACAGAATCAAAGAAACTTTGATCAGCTATAATCTTGAAAGTAAATTGAGATGCCTTTTGAACTGTGGGTCTAAAAGGAATGAATCTACTGATGAGAACAAAGGGAAGAGATCTTTGAAATGGAGTCTGTTTCAGAAAATGTATGATATATGTTCCATGTAACCACAGATGACTCAGCTTCACACTTCTTTTTATCAACGAGAAAGGCAAAGCCCTCAGATATGGCCCAAAGCCCCAGTGCCAAGGAATTCTGAGCAGGGAAGAGCAAATAGTTTCTCCACCACATTTCCAGGGGGAGCTCCTTACACTGGAAGATCATACAGGACTTAGAAGAATACATCTCTAAGGGTGAAGTTGTGAACATAAGGAAGGGGGAAACCACGTGCTGTTTAATTACAGGCACGTGGCCGAATCAGGTAGGTCATGCGGCAAGTAGCAGAAAACAAAGTCAGGAGGGCTACCCATGCCTTTATCTGTTCAGGATCAGAAGGACTAAGACATTGAGCACACAAAACCAGCTCTCCCACGTGGGCTAGTTCACTGTAGACATTGACGGACTCCCTGTTGTCACAGTGCAGACCTGGAAGGCTGTCTGCTTCGCTCGGATGAGCAGGTATCATGGGTGTCCTCTAGGCCCCGTCTTGGACAACTGATGTCCAAGGTGCTGCAAGCAGAGATGAAAAAGGCTGGTAAGAACTTGGAGTCCTGGCTAACCCACAGGCCTGGCCTCACTAACTGGAGTGAGCCCGCAATTGCAAATTTTGCCAGTCGAGGTCCCTGTCCGGGAGCTGCACACCCAGCCTCATAATTAGCAGTAACAGCATTAGTATTCTTCTGGCTGATACCTTCCCCCAGCCCTTTGTTTTTTTTTTAAATCCCTGTAGCCATCTTCTCTATGTTTTATCTCTGGAGTTAGACTTAGGAAATGCAAAGATAAACGCTGAATACTAATTACACCCTCTGTGCTGGGAAACGTGCAGCACTTCATTTCGTTATTAAACAAGTTGCAATAAAGCCCCCCACCATAGATGGGGAGACTGAGGCAGGGAGAGGATGAATCATTTGCCAGAGGTCACCACCCCTGGTTGTTATGTTCCAGCGGACCACGTACCACATCTTTGACAAGTACTCTTTTCAGTTGGGAGATACAAAGTGTATGGCGGGTAGAAAGTTCATTTCTCAAACTCAGAAACATCAAGAAACATGCAAGAAACATCACTTCAGGTTTCCACAGAGAACACCATTTCTACTATAACTCCTTTTGGCCAGTGGATGAAAACTTTCGGGCAGTCAGTTCTGATTTCCTCCCCCTTGCCTGTTTCCTGGAGTGGTATCTAAGTTCTGGTGGGCTTTATGGTCATGTCAGATCCCCGGGGAAGCAGGCAGCCTGGGCCAGCAACCCTGCATGCTGGACCACCCAAGCTCCTGGGTCTTTAGGGGCTGATCCAAGCTGTTCCTTCCGGGGGTTATTCCCGGTAACCAGGCTCCAACCCCACAGCCAAGTTCTTTGGGATCCAGCACTCTCTCACTTAATTCTCAGGCAGCTCCTGAGATCTGAAGTCATTCTGAAATCTGGGTTACACCATGATTCGAAATGTTGGCTTGTATTGAAAAAAAATCACATGGATATCTCATATGCTGCATAAATAGCCTTAACTTCAAAACTTGTTTATACGAGAAACTCAGAAAATGATGATCAAAAGGAAATGTCTTTCAGTCATTAAAACTATATATTCAAAACTTAGACAAACATTAAACATAACAGAAAACATTTAGAGGTATTTTCTTTAAGACCAGAAAAAGACAAGAAACACTTTCATCACTGCTACTGTTCAACATGTTTGGAGGTTTTGTCCAGTTATAAGCATAGAAGACAGAAAGACAAAAATATTATTTGCAGATGTATTAATTATCTACAGAGAGTCATAAAAAATCAAGACATTATTAGAATTAATAAAAGAACATGGTTGAAGATGAGATAAATATAAATTTATAGTGTTCTTTTTACAGTAATAAAGAAATTATAAACAAAAATAAGATATTCCTGAAACTAACAAAAGTGCTACACTATTCAGGAACTAACTTAACAAAGACAATAAGAAAACTGTAGAAAGGATATTTGTAAAGTCTGTTGTAGGATACTGATGAGGAATTGAATGAATAGAGATCTATATATTGTTTATATTTACAATGAGCTAATACTTTAAAGATGTCAGTGCTACCCAAATTGGTGATACTGGGAAAGATTGAGGGCAGGAGGAGAAGGGGACAATAGGGATGGCATCATCAACTCAATGGACGTGAGTTTGAGCAAGCTCTAGGAGATAGTGAAGGACAGGGAAGCCTGGCATGCTGCAGTCCATGGGGTCACAAAGAGTCAGACAAAACTGAGTGACTGAACAACAACTCACATTGGTCTATAAATTCAATAAAATTCCAGCAAGATTGTTTTGAAGAAAATGACAAGCTGATTTTGAATATATACAGAAGAATTGAGGCCCAGTTGATCTGCAAAATAAAGAGTAAATAGTAAGGGTTCTTGTGAGGAAGGTCTTTGTGACACTCTAGTGGGAAAGAATTTTATAAATAAGCCCTTCTCCCTCTATCACAAACCAAAATGGAAACATCAGTGAATTTGACTTTCAAAACTGAAAGCTTGTCTTCAATGAGGGACACCATAAACAAAGTTGACAGATGACACACTGGGTGATGTTTGCAAAAATAATGACAGTTAATGGCCAGAATATATAAAGAACAGCTCTAATCAGGAGGAGGAAGAAACACTAGCAGAGGTGTGAGCAGAAAAATTAGAATCATCAAGTGCCCAGAGAGGGTCAATAAGGACACAGTATTGGAAGAGAGCTTTGCGTTTGGGGCAAAAGCCAAGAACAGTAGAACCTAGAGGCATCAATGTAATTTGTCTTGAAATGCTGACATGTAGTTGGTGTGTGGATATTTTCATGATTGATGTTTGCAGCTGTTTCCCCATGGCATGTGCTGCTGAGACAGGATTTGAAAGCAACTCCACCACGGCAGGGGGTCTACACTGGATTGCAAAGACCAGCACTTGGCTCTCCTCACCACCAGGCATCCACTTAGATTTTACTTTCGTGTCATCCATTTGGATGAGGGATTTCGTTAGGGTGGGGACTACCATTTACACTTTTAATTCACCCAGGAGCCTGGCTTAGTATTTGGCTTTGTGTGTAACAATCATTTGAAAAACAACAAAATTCAGTATTGGCTAAAGATAAAGACAGAGGCTCTTTAAAATGGTCTTCAATTCTGTGGTTATTCTATACTACTTTGATCAAAGAAAGAAATTTTTTTGCAATTTGCCCTTAAGTAGAAACATTCCCTAGTCCACTGGTTTTTTTTTTTTTTTAATTAACCTATACAAAGTTAAAAATATGTGAAATAGACATGTAACAGTAATCTGAAGTACCACCTGCTTTACGTTTATTTAGCGCCCAAAGCTGTGTAAGAATGTGTTAATATTATCAGGGGCTATCTTAAATAAAAACACAAGCAAGATATATTTGCATTTGAAATAGTCTTATACTTTTTAATTTCAACTGTTTAATAGATTGTAAGCCATCTCAAGATAGAATGTTACATTAATATGTATATACACACATATGTTAATATATAGAATATAAATCATTAAATTATAAAAATTGCTATATATAATAATATACATTACTAAATATTAAACTATATATAAATAACATATACATTTCTTTCTTTTTTTCTCCTTCAGCTCCCAAGGTAGTAATGATCTGAGAACTGGTGAATAAATTGGCTGATTTCCTTCAGGGAAAAACACTAACCAAATAGAAGCTCCTTTTAGGGCCTTAGTGTCTTATTTTTAAGAGTAAGTACCTGATATTCTCTCCCCATGAAACTGTAGTGTCTAGAGTAAAAGGTGAAGCCATACTTAGAGTGGATATTCTTGCGTTCAAGTCTAAGCCAGTTCATGTGATCAACAGTATGAGGGGAACAAAATCAGCATTCTTGGTTCAGTGTCAAGGTCTGAGCCACTGCATGTGAAAAGTTGAAAAGACTAAGCAGTAAAGCAAAAGGAGGAAACAGCAATATTTCAGTGGTTTAGCAGGTTGAAATGAATTTGCATTCAGCACTTTCCCGCATAGCTTGCTGAACAGTGAGCGGATGAAGGATGATGTTAGCATACATCCCCTTTCCCCTATATGTTAACCAAAGAGCCTAACAGATGCAAATTTATGACTAAAATAGCTAATGCCACACCGAGGTGTGAAGCAAACAAGCAACTCATTTCAAAGGAATCTTGTGATTTTTAGAGATGATCAAGGCCTGGTCCCAGCCCTGCAATCTGAAAGGGTTGGAACCCCTTAGATGGGACTTATACCCTTATATGTTAGAGAAAACAAAAATGGAAAAGATAGTTTAAAATAAACTTTAAAGTAATTTAAAATATAGCCTAGATGTGGCTTGCACCCTTCTATATTAGAGAAAGCCAAAACCAAGTAAATAAATAGGCCATCTTTTCTCCTCACATGTAATTCATCAATCACATTTCATACTGTTTACAAATGGTTTTACTTTTCTTCAAAGACAAGATGTATTTAATGTCCTTTTGGGATATTACAAACAAAGCAAGAGGCCCTTCCTAGCAATTCTGTACTATTGGTTCTCCAAATAATTTTTAAAAATATTTCTTCATTTGTCAAAGAGGAAAGGTTTTCAGATAAAATGGGTATACATTTGGATGACTGACTGAGGTCATTTTAAGACTTCTTTCTGGAAAACCACACTCCAGGATAAGCAGGCGGAAAGCTTGTGGGTGTGGGTGTGTGTCTGCTTAGTTGCTTAGTCCCGTCCAACTGTTTGCAACCCCATGGACTGTGGCCCACCAGGCTTCTCTGTCCATGGGATTCTCCAGGCAAGAATACTGGAGTGGGTTGCCATTCCCTTCTCTAGGGGATCTGACCCATGGATCAAAGCTGTGTCTCCCACATTGCAGGCAGATTCTTTACTGTCTGAGCCACTAGGAAGCCCTTTACTGGGGAATGGAAGGCTAATTTGGATAACTAGACTTGAGTGTTGTCCTGGCTTGGCTTTTCTGTAGCTGTGTGAACTTGACCCAAACAGTTTACCTCTGTGAGCCCTGTCTGTAGGATGCTCCCGTTGTAGGGCATTTTTGCAGAGTGAATAAAATCACACTGTGGAAGCCCACACTAGCCATGCCGAGCTGAATCCCAACCCACAGATACAGTTTGCTTGCTGGATGTTGTTGTTCAGCTGCTAAGATGTGTCCCACTCTTTGTGACCATGTGGACTGCAGCCTGCCAGGCAGTCCTTCACTAACTCCCAGAGTTTTCTTAGATTCATGTCCATTGAGTCAATGATGCCAGACAACCATTTCATCCTCTTTCACCCCCTTCCCCTCCTGCCCTCAATCTTTCCCAGCATCAGGGTCTTTTCCAGTGAATCAGCTCTTCACATCAGATGGCCAAAGTATTGGAGCTTCAGCTTCAGTTTGCTTGGCTTGTACTAAAAGAAATTTTCAATACTTGTTGACAAAATTTAAAAATTAGACAATTCACATTTTTACTTTCTGCTTTTATGTGTAAATGCTGCAAAAAACTTACAACTGCCTGTAACAGTATCAGCTTAGACACATCCTAAATCATCCCCATTGTTTTCACCCATCCTGCCCGGCTGATTTTGTGCTTATAATCTCCATTATTTTAAAGCAAAACAAACTGTTGACTTGATTACCTTGGTAACATCTTGTTCAAGGAAATTTTCTTAGACAAAGTGATTTTGAGCACAAATCAAAACTCAATGCTCATCAGCAGGGAACTAGTGAATATTCAAAAAGAGAGGAAATGCATCTAGATGATATTGTGTGTATCTAGATGACAGAAAGTTGATCTGAGCCACTGGATGGCTGAACACAGAAGCTGGCTAATTTCACAGAGCTGAGAAACTGCCATCTCTTTTGCCACCGATATGGGTGCATATTTAGGACGTGGATGATTTGGACCCATCTACTGATGTGAATGAACTATTCATCAGAAGGCATATGTAATCAGTGTGAGAAGTAGGGTAAGTCAGTTGAACTGTGGCTAGTAATTGTTAATAGTGAGCAACAAGGATTTATCCCTGACACAGTGATTGGCCATGTGCAGGCCAAGTGGCATTAAATACAGCCCAGCTGACACCCGTGCGGGGTCCTGATTCTTCTCAAGTAGCTATCGGATTTTTCTGCAGCAGCCAATTACAGATGCCAAGCCTGGTTTAATTCTGGGTTTGTATTCAAATATAATTTTTAGCACTTCCCATCACCCAGAGATCCATCTATATTTGTACCTTTTTCCTATTTTTATTAACATTATTATTATTCAGAAAAGTGCACACATAAGTGTGGAATTCTTGAACACACCCATGTAATGACTACCCTGATTTAAAGACAGGTTATTTGTACTTCAGAAGCCATGCTCCTTGTGTTCCCCTCCAGACCCCACTCCCCCACCCACCCACCCCTTCCAGGGTAACAGCTGCCGTGACTTTGAACACTGTTGATTGTTTATGCTTGTTCTTGAACTTCATATGTGGAATCATAAGGTATGTACTTTTTATGTCTTGTTTTCTTCATGTATCATTATGTTTATAAGATTCAACCATATTTTCAAGTGTAGTTGGAAGTCTTCTCTTAACTTTGGTGAGTAGTATTTCATTGTGTGAAAGTGCTATAATTTATTTATAGATCCTGATGTTAATAGGCATTTGGGTAGTTTCCAGGGCAGAGCTGTTATAAACAGTTTCTATAAATACTCTCGGACATGACTTTTGGTGCACAGTTGAATGCTGCCTATCTGTTGACTTTCCTGTATTCGCAGGGTCGCTCTAAGGGATTTCTGAGATGCTAGAGTGATTGGCTCCTGGGTCAGTCCCAGGGGCTGCCTTGATAATCCTGTTTGGAGGCAGAGGTTGGCCTGGGCTTCAAGCATCCTTCCCCTCAGCTGTGCTCCTGCTCTTCTGAGCTCCCCACCTACCCTGCCACCCAGACTCTCTGTACTGTCTTGATCTCTGCCATCTGACTCATCTGACCTCTCTCACCCGACTGCCTGTTGCCTCTGATGGACTGATGGCACTCCTGCTCTTGCCTCACCCTTCTTGTCTCTCCTGCCCATGTTTACCACCTTTGGCTAAAGTACTCCCGTGCCATCAGCGGTCCCCCACAAAGTTCTTTAGTATGTGACATGTTGGAAGAACTTGCCCATCCAGTTACAGATCATGTCACAGGCACACAGGAGGCTGGAGAGCAGAGAGGCTGGGAGCACGGGCTCTGAAGTTGGGCTTCCTGGTGCAAATTCTGGTTGCCAGTTACCAGTTGTGTAACGGCAGCCACGTTTTCTCTCTACCTCAGCTTATCGTATTGGGACAGTCTGAGAACTTCTAACCAATAATGCTTATAATAAACGTTTTCTAACCTACTTTTTGTCCTTCTTGGCTCTTTCTTGTCCTTTGGTTGTTGCATGTTAATAACTCTTCCTCTGTTTGCTTTCCTGGTACTGTGTTTGCCTCCTCTCTCTCTACAAGCACACCTCAGTTAACATCACCTGCAGAACAGTGATTCTTTCTAAGACTCGTTAACCAAAGCAGCATCTGTCTTAGGGGCAATGACATACCACACCATGTGTTTCTCCACTGAAGCTACACTAGCTGTATTAATTTCCTGTTGCCACTGTAACAAATTCCCACAAACATAATGGCTTAAAACCATGTAATTTATTATCTAATAGTTCAGGAGGTAAGGAGTTCAAAATAGGTCCTCCGGCCTAAAATCAAGGTGTCAGCAGGGGTGCATTCCTTTTGGATCTCTTGGGAAGACTCTGTTTCCTTGCTTTTTCTAGCTTCTAGAGGCATCCTCTATTCCTTGGCTTGTGGTCCTTTATCTTCAACAGCTCATCAGGCGTGACATGTCTTTTCTTTGACCTTGATCCTCTTATTAGGACCCACATGGTTACATTAGTCCCACCTGAATCATGCAGGATAATCTCACATGTTTTGTTTTCAACTTAATCGCATAGACAAAGTCCTGTTCCCCGTTTTGGAGACTAGAAGGTGACATCTTTGGGAGGCCAGTCTTCTGCCCACCATGCTGGTCAAACCATTTGCTTTACTTTCCTAAGGCGGTCTCTCTGTTACATCCTGTCCCTTAAGACAGTCAGATTCACAGCAGATGATTTGCTTTCCAAAGGGCAAAAGAACAAAAATCGTGAGGGCAGTCCAATGACTAAGGTGCTTGCAAGGTATTAAAATTTAACTCCTGCTACAGCTCTGACAGGTAAATATCCAGAGAATGTGGCTTAGCTCTAGGCCTGGCTGTGCTGATCACCCGAATAATACCACGGACACTCAGATGATGAGACATCAACCAGCAAGCACGTAATTCCATCTGTAGTCGAGTCAATGTGTAGGAATGCACCTATATATGAATTGCATCACAGTCGCTCTTATAATCTTCCTTCAGTCAGCTCTGAACAAGCTCTCTGGCTACAGGAGATGGCCTGTGCCTTTGTTTCAGCCTGTTTGCTATATGAGGTCATGGCTCTTTGAAACATGACTCAGGGGACCTGAGTGCCCCAGGATTTCCAGATGAGGTCATCTTCCCACATTCTCCCACGAGCGCTCTGCCCCTTTTCAGGTTTTAAAGCATCTTTTTGACTGAGACACCAAAGAAGAAAAATATGATTAAGTTCTTCCTAAATTCATCTCTGCTTCATCTCAGACTAAAGCTTCTGCTTGGTTCCTGCTTTTCAGTAAAGCTCCAGACCACCCCAGAGGTCACTGACCTGGCCCAGGTATTGGAAGTGTATCTGATAAGCCTCCAGGGAATGCATTATCATAAAGTGTCTAACAAATGAATTAACTATTCAAAGATGGGTTCTCGATCCAGAATAACGACTTATTCATTTTTTCTCCTTGAATTTATTTGCTGCCCAAGCATAAAAATTTTCTCTGAATTTGTGGAGACTGTATTTTTCAGGTTCTTACACAGAGAAGCCAATGGGTGGAAAATGGTGCTGGGTTATGGATGATAACCTAGTTCTGGGTTTGGAGTTTGAGGCCTGCCACTGGGATGTAGGAGAACACCAAAAAATGACAGCTATTGTTTGTGACGGGGACTGTGCTTCTGCCCTGTAACCTAGATACGAAACAAGTCCAGGGAGGTCAGAGCAACACATTTGTTTGTTGTTTAACCAGATTGACTTGAATAACTAAGGAAACGGGAAAGCAACAAAAAGCCTCTTTCTGCTATAGGCCAATCCTTTAGCTTGTTTACATGGACAAGAGCAAAATGGCAAGACTTGAGCAATTCATACAATAACTCAGCTGCAAAATTTAATGATCAAAACTTTTTAAAAGCTACACATGTACAGAGAATAGATTGATGGTTGCCAGAGGTGGATGTGGGGAGTGAGCAGAATGGATGAAGGGGGTTAAAAGATGCAATCTTCCTGTTGTAAAATAAATAAGTCATTGGAGGTAACGCACAGCATGGTGACTCTAGTTAATGAAACTGTAGCGTGCATTTGTGGAGAAGGTGATGGCGCCCCACTCCAGTGCTCCTGCCTGGAAAATCCCATGGACGGAGGAGCCTGGTGGGCTGCAGTCCATGGGGTCGCTACGGGTCAGACACGACTGAGTGACTTCATTTTCACTTTTCACTTTCATGCATTGGGGAAGGAAATGGCAACCCAATCCAATGTTCTTGCCTGGAGAATCCCAGGGACGGGGGAGCCTGGTGGGCTGCCATCTATGGGGTCCCACAGAGTCAGACACAACTGAAGCAACTTAGCAGCAGCAGCAGCAGCATGCATTTGAAAGCTGCTGAGACAGTAGATCCTAAACGTTCTCAGCACTGGAAAATATTTCATAACCATGGATGATGATGGATGTTAATTGGACGGGTGGTGATCATTTCATGATATATATTTATGTAAAACTATGAATCATTGTGTTCTATACCTGAAACTAATATAACGTTATATGTCAATTAGGGCTTCCCAAGTGGCTCTAGCAGTAAAGAACCGCCTGCCAATGCAGAACACGGAAAAGACATGGGCTCAATCCCCAGGTCAGGAGGCGGGCACAGCAACCCGCTCCAGTGTTCTTGCCAGGGAGAAGCCCATGGACAGAGGATCCTGGCGGACTACAGTCCACAGGGCCGCAAAGAGTCAGACATGACTGAAGCAACTTAGCATGCATGTATATGTGTCAATTGTATCTCAATTTTTAAAAACTGATTTTTAAGATTATTTTTTTCTTATCTTTCTTATTCAGAATAATCATGAAGTTTGAGGTTCAGACAGTTCCACAGTAACAACGACATGGGAGTACTTGTTAAAAATGCAGACTCTTGACTCATGACACACCTGTACGGGGCAGGTTCTGGCACCCTTAGGCTATCCTGATGCAAACTGAGGCTTGAGACTCACTGGTTTAGGGGAAGGTATGGAGTTATGAAGATGGACAACTAAATTTTAATTTTTTACTAAATAATGATTCCCTCATTCCCTCAATGAAGTATTTGTTAAATAATGATATAGTTTCCATTTGAGGTAAAATCTTTGATGGCAACAATTTCTATCAACATCATAGATTGCTCTCTCAGTTTGAAATGCCCTCACTAACTCTCTGTGAACATATTAAGTCAACCTACTTGTTTCGACTGTAAACTCTGTAAATGGTATGTAGTAATAACCACTGTGGGGATTTTAAAGAAACATAAGTTAATTTTAAAAGCATTTTATTATAGTAAATTATTATTTATACACTACTACCAATAATGATAATCAGTTCAGTTCAGTTCTCTCTCAGTTGTGTCTGACTCTTCGCGACACCATAGACTGCAGCACGCCAGGCCTCCCTGTCCATCACCAACTCCCTGAGTTCACTCAGACTCATGTTCACAGAATCGGTGATGCCATCCAACCATCTCGTCCTCTGTCATCCCCTTCTCATCCTGCCTTCAGTCTTTCTGAGTATCAAGGTCTTTTCAAATGAGTCAGCTCTTCCCATCAGGTGGCCAAAGTATTGGAGTTTCAGCTTCAACATCAGCCCTTCCGATGAACCTTCAGGACAGATAGCCTTTAGGATGGACTGGTTAGATCTCTTTGCAGTCCAAGGGACTCTCAAGAGTCTTCTCCAGTGCCACAGTTTAAAATCATCAATTCTTTGGCGCTCAGCTTTCTTCACAGTCCAACTCTCACATCCATACATGACCACTGGAAAAAACATAGCCTTGACTAGATGGACCTTTGTTCGCAAAGTAATGTCTCTGCTTCTTAATATGCTGTCTAGGTTGGTCATAATTTTCCTTCCAAGGAGTAAGCATCTTTTAATTTCATGGCTGCAATCACCATCCAGTAATTTTGGAGCCCAGAAAAATAAAGTCAGCCACTATTTTCACTGTTTCCCCGTCTATTTCCCATGGAGTGATGGGACTGGATGTCATTATCTTCGTTTTCTGAATGTTGAGCTTAAGCCAACTTTTTCATTCTCCTCTTTCACTTTCATCAAGAGGCTTTTTAGCTCTTCTTCACTTTCTGCCATAATGGTGGTGTCATCTGCCTATCTGAGGTTATTGATATTTCTCCCAGCAATCTTGACTCCAGTGTGTAATTCCTCCAGCCCAGGGTTTCTCATGATGTACTCTGCATATAAGTTAAGTAAGCAGGGTGACAATATACAGCCATGATGTACTCCTTTTCCTATTTGGAACCAGTCTGTTGTTCCATGTCCAGTTCTAACTGTTGCTTCCTGACCGGCATACAGGTTTCTCAAGAGGCAGGTTAGGTGGTCTGGTATTCCCATCTGTCTTTCAGAATTTTCCACAGTTTATTGTGATCCACACAATCAAAGGCTTTGGCATAGTCAATAAAGCAGAAGTAGATGTTTTTCTGGAACTCTCTTGCTTTTTCCATAATCCAGTGGATGTTGGCAATTTGATCTCTGGTTCCTCTGCCTTTTCTAAAACCAGCTTGAACATCAGGGAGTTCACGGTTCACAGTTCACGTATTGCTGAAGCCTGGCTTGCAGAATAGAATTTTGAGCGTTACTTTACTAGTGTGTGAGATGAGTGCAATCATGTGGCAGTTTGAGCATTCTTTGGCATTGCCTTTCTTTGGAATTGGAATGAAAACTGACCTTTTCCAGTCCTATGGCCACTGCTGAGTTTTCCGAATTTGCTGGCATATTGAGTGCAACACTTTCACAGCATCATCTTTTAGGATTTGAAATAGCTCAACTGGAATTCCATCACCTCCACTAGTTTTGTTCATAGTGATGGTTCCTAAGGCCCACTTGACTTCACATTCCAGGATGTCTGGCTCTAGGTGAGTGATCACACCATCATGATTATCTTGGCTGTGAAGATCTTTTCTGTATAGTTCTCCTGTGTATTCTTGCCACGTCTTCTTAATATCCTCTGTGGGGCCTTAAATGGGAAACCTTAAAAGAAAGGGGCTAGCTTTGCAGTCAAAAAACCTAACATGGTGCCTGGCGGAAGAGATGGGGACGTGGTCTATGTTGTTTGTCAAAGTTTTTTGATTGGCTCTCTTGATTCCCGTGCACATAGACAGTGCGTGATCTCTATAGACTCCTGTTACAATGAAGGCACATGACCATTTGACCTTTAACGTGACTGGTGCAACTATGGAAAGTCCCTCCTAAAACCCCCTGCTTGCCTATATAAGCTGGGAGTTTGCAGCAATAAAGCAAAACTGCTTAGACGGAACCCTTGTCGCGTCTGATTGTCTCTCGCTTGCCGAGGGGCTGGGTTGGCGGACAGCAGGCTCACCTCTCCTTGGGACCCCTCGGCTTTGCTGAGGGAAGTTCCACTGCCTCTCTCTTTCTGCGGAGCGCCCCCCGCAATCCTCTGCTTCTGTTAGGTCCATACCATTTCTGTCCTTTATCGAGCCCCATCTTTGCATGAAATGTTCCCTTGGTATCTCTAATTTTCCTGAAGAGATCTCAAGTATTTCCCATTCTATTGTTTTCCTCTATTCCTTTGCACTGATTACTGAGGAAGGCTTTCTTATTTCTCCTTGCTCTTCTTTGGAACTCTGCATTCAAATGGTTATATCTTTCCTTTTCTCCTTTGCTTTTCACTTCTCTTCTTTTCAGAGCTATTTGTAAGGTCTCCCCAGACAGCCATTTTGCTCTTTTGCATTTCTTTTTCTTGGGGATGGTCTTGATCCTTGTCTCCTGTACAATGTCATGAACCTCCATCCATAGTTCATCAGGCACTCTGTCTATCAGATCTAGTCCTTATATAATCGTAAGGGATTTGATTTAGGTCATACCTGAATGGTCTAATGGTTTCCCTACTTTCTTCAATTTAAGTATGAATTTGGCAATGAGGAGTTCATGATCTGAGCCACAGTCAGCTCCTGGTTTTGTTTTTGCTGATTGTATATAGTGTCTCCATCTTCGGCTGCAAAGAATATAATCAATCTGATTTTGGCGTTGACCATATGGTGATGTCCCTGTGTAGAGTCTTCTCTTGTATTGTTGGAAGAGGGTGTTTGCTATGACCAGTCCATTCTCTTGGCAGAAGTCTATTAGCCTTTGCCCTGCTTCATTCCGTATTCCAAGGCCAAATTTGCCTGTTACTCCAGGTGTTTCTCGACTTCGCACTTTTGCATTCCAGTCCCCTATAATGAAAAAGACATCTTTTGGGGTGTCAGTTCTAGAAGGTCTTGTAGGTCTTCAGAGAACCGTTTAACTTCAGCTTCTTCAGCATTACTAGTTGGGACATAGACTTGGATTACCATGATACTGAATGGTTTGCCTTGGAGATGAACAGAGATCATTCTGTTGTTTGAGATTGCAGCCAAGTACTGCATTTCGGACTCTTTTATTGACTATGATGGTTACTCCATTTCTTCTGAGGGATTCTTGCCCACAGTAGTAGATATAATGGTCATCTGAGTTATATTCACTTATTCCAGTCCATTCTGGTTCACTGATTCCTAAAATGTCAACCTTCACTCTTGCCATCTCCTGTTTGATCACTTCCAGTAATGATAATAGTATCATTAATTATGATTTCTGTTTCCCTATAGATCCATTCTCTGTTGCCCCCTCCTCCTCCTGCCCTCAGTCTTTTCACAGCATCAAGCTGTTTTCCACTGAGTCAAGTCTTCACATCAGGTGGCCAATGTACTAGAGCTACAGCTTCAGCATCAGTCCTTCCAATGAATATGCATTGCTGATTTCCTTTAGGACTGACTGGTTTGATGTTGCAGAGGATAAGATGGTTGGATAGCATCGCTGACTCAATGGACATGAATTTGAGCAAACTTAGAGATAGTGAACGACAGGGAAGCTTGGTGTGCTGAAGCCTATGGGGTCACAAAAGTCAGACATGACTTAATGACTGAACAACAATAATCCTCTAGACTAATCATCTTCTCTGTTTATCTTTAGTTCTGATAAACCCAGGAGGTATATACTGTCAGTATCAACATTTTATGAGGAAATTAAATCTAAAAGGTTTTAATTAAACTTGTAAATGTCACATAACTGGCAATTCGGGAGCTCACATTTAAGTCCAGAGTGTCTGACTCTAGAGTCTACAGTCTTAACCAGTGCCTTGTATTGTTTCCAGATAAATTCCCACTTCGAGGTTTCCGTGACACATATTAGGTCTCTAACCTTGACAAGGGGCTGTTTTAGGAATGGGAGTCCTGGGGGTTCAATCATGAGGGCCTGAAATAGCCTGAGAACACATGCTTTGGAATCAGAATGATACATTTGATAGTGATTAAGTCAGATCTATAGTTGTGATGTTGTTATAATATATCAAGTTGAAAGCCTGAGGTGAGGACAAAAAGAGGGGCAAAGACAAAATGAGAAGTCAGGAGGATAAAAATAACCGTGAGGGTGGAAGTGAGATGTGAAGGATGGGTGAGAGCTAGGACTCAGATCAGGGGCTGTGATGGAGATAAGTGTGGAAGGGAGTGGTATAGAATAGCCTAGGGCTGGACCAGGGCGCCCACATAACTGGTGAAAAGCCTTGAGCTCTTACAGAAAGAGCACGGTTCCACCTGGGCATTTACTGGTTCTCACTGTACTTGCTCGGGCTATTAAAAAAGAAGGCTCTTTTCTGAAAACCTAGATTTTTGTCAGACTGTATCTTTCCTTTTCACTTTACGCCTTCCTTCTTTTCTCATGATCCCTAGAGCAGGAATGTCCTGTAGTTTGGAGAGCTGTCTCCATATAACTGGAATTAGAAACAAACCAGTCTGGAGGATTTTGTTAAGTGAGGCAAAGAGCAAGTCCATTATTCTGCACAGAAGTGACTGAAACAAAGCGCTGTTCACAAAGGCAGCTTTTGAAAAGTGAAGACAGCTAAGACGAACATTGTTCACATTACCAACAAATGTGTTACTCAGTAGATTAGCCAGAGAGGAACAACAGAACAGCTCCGTGGCTACTTTGTTGAATATGCATAAGAAGCGGTTAGAAGTGATGGATAACTCAGGGAGCTCAGAGCCTGGGATCTGCCTCAGGTGTGGCCAAAGGCACATCTTAGACCATCAGTGAGCATCAGGCTGATCGCCGATCAAAAACATCACTGAAAATAAAGCATGAATTTTTCCCGGGTTATAGAAATAGTGCAGAACAAGTGAAAAGGATATAAGATGGAAATAACACATATCTCTGGTGGCTCAGATGGTAAAGAATCTGCCTGCAATGCAGGAGACCTGGGTTCGATCCTGGGTTGAGATGATCCCTTGGAGAAGGAAATGGCAACCCGCTTCAGTATTCTTGCTTGGAAAATTGTCATGGACAGAGGAGCCTGGTGGGCCACAGTCCATAGAGTTGTAAAAAGTAGGATACTTTTTACAAATAAGCACAGCACAGCACATGCAGAAAAACAGAGATTTATAGAGCTAAGTCCCTGATAAAGACCTTGATGCTGAGGGCAGGAGAAGGGGGAGACAGAGGCTGAGATGGTTGGATGGCATCACCTACTCAATGTACATGAGTTTGAGCAAACTCTGGGAGACAGTGAGTGACAGGGAAGCCTGGCGTGCTGCAGTCCATGGGGTCAAAGAGTCGATCACAACTTAGCGACTGAACAACATAGAGCTAATACCCAGCAGCTCATTCCAAATTATTTGCTGCTAATGCAACGATTTAAGAATTTGTCTCTACATCTTAGACTGATACATAAGCAGGCAGAGAATCCAGTAACAAACAGAAAGAACAACAATAATATTGAGCCTGAAAAAGGGACTCCATCCACTCTGCTTTCTTGGCTTGGAAAGCCCTCCTCCTCGCTTTACTCCAAACGCTTTTATCGGGTGCTCGCTTTCCATTTCAATGTCTCTTCCTCCAGGAAGGCTTCCAGACTCAACATGTTGATGGTTGTTCTATTGCTTAGAACCCATGTCATTGTATACTTATAGATATGTATAATGTGTATGAATATGTAATAAAAACATCAGTTGGCCTTGTCTCCCACTAGGCCCCATGGAGCCCGTGATCCCAGAGGATTCTACAGTGTGTGCGGGTCTGTCTGTCGCTACTGCACTCTTTAACGTGCAGTGCAGAAGCTGGAATTTCGGAGCTGCTCCAGAAATGTCTGATGAATGTGGGAATGAAACCAGATCATTACCCTCTTATCAACTGAATAAGAGGCGATAAGAAAGCAAGTGCTGAGAACAATAGGAAAGACGTGGAGCAGATAAAGGAACATTTAAAAGAAAATTTTAAAGAAAAGAATAAAAGGAAACCGGGAAAAAAGAGAATGTGTAGGAGCAATTAGCGCTTTCGCCGTATAAAACCCACCACTCTCTCATTGACAGTGCTGCTCCAGTGGCTGCTGCCACACACGTCACCCTGGGCCAGGGGACCGTCTGGACACTTGGTCCTCAGTGCCGCTGCTCGTGAGCGTGCAGGACTGCAGGAACCGTCCACAGCGCCTGCTTGCTGAGGTCCGGCTGGCAAAGCCTCCTTTGGGCACAGAGCCTCCCCTTCTGTCTCCCAGGGGTGCTGTTTTCCTCCTTGGAGCTTCCGGACGTAGATTTCAGGCAGGTTGATTTGAAAATTGTTTAAATATAATCACAGTAACATCTAAAAATAATACCTCTAAAGCGGGACAACATTGGAATACCTGAAATGAAGGAGAGTCATGAGAAGAGCACAGGATGGCTTGGGGACATCACGTTGTACCTCTGATATTTGGGCCTGGCTGTCTTGCTTGACCGTGTGACTGGATCCAGGGATTTACATTTATGTTTAACATGGCTTTGAAACTGTTAACAGCTTTTATTTTCTCTAATTTACTGCCAGTGAATTGAATTACCAGGAGACTTGGTATTTGATTTACAAAAAAATGTAAATGAACAACTTTGTGGTAGTTTTGATAAACTGTCCACATTTTTTTTTCCCCACTGTTTTCTCATCAAGGATCAGGATCCATGTTCCCTTTCTTAAATCTGGCAGCTATGGCTGGGTCTTTTTGTTTAATTATTTCTTATTGGAGAATGCTTTACGATGTTCTGTTAGTTTCTGCTGTACAACAAAGTGAATCAGCTGTTTGTATACACATATCCCCCTCTGTTTTGGATTTCCTTTTCCTTTAGGAGAAGGCCACAGAGCCTTGAGGTGGGGTTCCCCATTTTATACAGTAGGTTCTCATTAGTTATCTATTTTAGACATAGTATCAGTAGTATCTCCCAATTCATCCCACCCACCCCTTCTTCCCCACCTTTGTATCCATTTCTGCGTCTCTATTTCTGCTTTGCAAATAAGTTCATCTGTACTGTTGTCTGGGTCTCTTCACCTCAACATCACTGATGTTTTGGACCAAGGAGTCTGTCTGCTGCGGGGTGGAGGACCGTCCTGTGCGCTGCCCGATATTTAGCATTCCTGGGCTGGAGACACACGTGGCAGCAGCCTCCCAGTCGTGCAGTCCGAAAGTATATTCAGACACTGCCCAGTGTTCCCTGGGGGCAAACATGGTCCTGGTTTGAGAATCACTGCACTGGCAGAAACGAGGTTTTGAGACTACTGAAGCCAGGCCATCGTAAAGGGTTGCTCAGAATTCTCCTGGTTCTTTTGGGACACTCATTCTGGGAGAAGGCCACCACAGTGGAAATCCAGCTTCCCTGAAGCTGCCCCTCTGGAGAGACTCCACGTGTACATCATACATGACAATCCTGGCTGAGCCCAGGTGACTGCCCTGGCTAAACCGTACCCAAAATCTTGACCCCCAAATCTGTGAAATAATATTGTTGTTGTTTTACCTAGGTTTGGTGTGGAGTGTTAGTACAGCAATGGTAATTAAAATGGAAGCACTGAATGGTGGGAAAAATATAATTAACTAAAGCAACATGTGCATGCATGCTAAGTTGCTTCAGGCTTGTCTGACTCTGCGGCCCTATGGATTGTAGCCTGCCAGGATTCTCTGTCCATGGGGATTCTCCAGGCAAGAATACTGGAGTGGGTTGCCCTGACCTTCTCCAGGGGATCTTCCCGACCCAGGGATCGAACCCACATCTCTTAATGTCTCCTGCACTGGCAGGCGGGTTCTTTCCCACTAGCACCACTGGGAAGCCCACTGAAGCAACACGCTTTCCTTCAATTCTGAGTGTCCTTTATCAGAGGCGTAGCACACACTGGAGCGCCTGCAGCCTGAATTCTCTGCCTGCTCTTCCGGCCGTGTGCTCGTGATATGCTGAGAAAATAAGAATTGGGATCCCAAGCTTGTTCTAATCCTTTTTTTCCCCCTCTCTTTTCTCAGGAGAAAATATTTTAAAGATGTAAGAGTTAAAACATCTGGTTTATGGGAAAAGTATAAGAACATGTTTCTCCACTCCCACAGGGGAGCATCAGCAAATTCTAGGACCTTAGCAACAGAATCAATAACAACAGCCAAGCTATTACTCCCTGGAGAGTGCAAGCGGGGTCAACTCTGACTTTATTAAGCATGAAAAACACACATCTGAAAGGACTGCATCCCTCAAGGACGCAGGAATTGGGAGAATGCAGGAAAGAGGGCAAGGCGGCTCACAAATATGCTGAATTGAAGGAATTAGGATCACACCCAGAAATGGCAGGAAAATGAATGTTTGCTTTTTCTGGCTTATTATTTGCTTAGTGATACTTCAGCATTTCTAAAAGATAAATGCCTCGGCCAGGCTTCTATCCATCTCCCTGCTCTATTTAATGTTACCAAGAGGAATGCTCAGATGTTTATATACTTGTTCTTTTTCACTTACGATTGACTTCATTTTCTGCTCAAAATGGAATGACCCACCAAGGTAAGATCTGAAGCCCAGAAATTACTTCACATTCACCTGGCACGGATTCTGAGATAAGTTCTTGGCAGCTTTGCATCCTGTTATGAAACACCCTGGGGGAGGTATTTTGAAACCAAAGGATCACTCCCCATTTACCTTGATCAGGAAGGTCAGGATATTGCCATGTCCAAGCTCAGTCTGCTTGCCATGACAGGCCAATTAACCGAGAGATGAGGTGTTGAGGCAGGGAGTATGACTTTATTCAGAAAGCTGCCTGACCTAGAGGATGGCAGACTAATATCTCAAAATAACCATTTTGTTGGGGTCTGGATGCCAGGTTCTTCTTATAGGACAGAGTTAGGGAGGAGTTGAGGAAGTAAAGACTTGCATTGTCTTGCAAGTATCTCCTGGAATGGCCAGCCTCAAGGAGGGGATATGTTAATCTCTTCAAGGTGGGGAGTGGGGGCGGGGGGTGTTGGGGGGCGTCCCTAGGCAGGTCATTATGTATGACTATAATTACAAAAAGCAATGAAAAACAAAGGTTAAAATCAAAGAAACAGATTCTTCATGGAGTCAGAATTGGCTCTTCCCTGTAATAAGGTGTAAAATTTAGAACCCCACACCTTCCACAGCAGCCCATCTCCCCTTCAGTTTCTCAAAACCAAAGGCAAAGTAGCACGTCCCACTGGGAGCGGGCTGGCCACTTGCCTGTGTGTCCTGAGGTCCACTTCCTGGCCTTCCCCGGCCTCCCCACAGGGCTGATCCTGCCCAGCTGCCTTTCCAGGCCTCTGGCTTCCGGCTGTGATCCTCACAGGAGGCACAGAGGCTGCAACTGGACAGTGTCGCCCAGCTCTGGGCTGTCACACCATCTCCTGCCTGGCCCTGACCCTCTCCTGCAGCTCCAGCCCTGGGTCCAGTCTCAATCCAGCGTGTGGCTCTGGCTTCCCTCTGCTGTCCTTCCCACCCCAGGGCTGGCAGCAGCTAATCCTTCCCACGTTCAGCTTCATCTGATGGACAGTGTGACACAGGGAACATTTTTATTCCTGGACCTGGACTCATCCAGGGAGAGTCTAGCTCCACATGAAGCCCAGGAGGAGACCTAGAAATGACATGTGACGATTTCATATGTTCGTGGTTTTTCTTTAGAGTGTGTTGGTTGACTTTACAGTGTCGGTCAGAAAGCTTTTAGAATAGTATGATATAAAATCCTAGAAAAAGCAGCAGTAATTTACAGTGAAAGAAAGCAAACAGTGGGTGTCTTGGGCCATCGATGGGAGAGGTTAACTACAGAGTGGTAGGTGGAAGCTTTTTCATGTGATAGAAATATTCCAAATCACGATTTTCGTGATGGCTAAATATGAATATATATTTGTCAAAAGGCACTGAATTGTTTACATGGCAATAGGGCATTTTACTTTGCTATTTATTATTCTTTTGAGATAGTTAATTTTTTTGGCCACTCTGTATAGCATGCAGGATCTTAGATTCCCCCAACCAGGGATGGACCCCATGCCCCCTGCAGTGGAAGGGCAAAGTCCACCACTGGACAACCAGGGAAGTCCCAGGACATTTTATTGTCTGCAGATTGCACTGGGACTTGTAGCTGCTAATATTTACAAGATCTTTCTACATCCTTTATTTCTGTGGTTTTTCCCTAATGATGATTCTTCTCTTCTACATTTATGAACTTAAATATTGCTGTGCAGAAGAACTATCTCTTCGCCTCTACGTATATATTTATTCCACTATTGATCTATATCAGTTTGAACTCATGGGGGTTTATTCCGTAATCAAAGTGCAGTCTTGTTGCTACAGTTCTGGTGCTAACACTTTTCCAGCTGGGCCATGAAGTGCCCCATTGGGTGGACTGGTGTGTTCTGTTGCCAAGACTTTTGAGCATCCCCTTTCCTTCTGGCACCATGTGATGTGTGTGGCTCATTTTATATTTGTGACGGCCCAGCTGTGAAATGAATCACTTTTCTGAGGAGCCCTGCTCCCTTTCATCTTAATACAGTGCTTAGAGAGTATCTGAGTGTTAGCTGCGCTCACTGTTGCTGGGGCACCGTTGCTCTGCTCTCCACTCGGGCAGAGCTGGTTACTTCATGTGTGCGTACTAATCCACATGTGTGTGTGCGTGCATGCTCAGTTGTGTCCGACTCTGCAACTCCATGGACTGTGACCCGCCAGGCTCCTCTCTCCATGGAATTCTCCAGGCGAGAACACTGGAGTGGGCTGCCATTTCCTTCTCCAAGGGATCTTCCCAACCCAGGGATCAAACCTGTGTCTCTTTGTCTCTTGCACTCGCAGGCGGATTCTTTACCCCTAGCACCACCTGTACTAATCCACACATACACACATGTCTACAAAAATAAGATGAAAACTCTTGAATTCATTCCTGCCCTCTCAGGTTCTAATATGATACCATTGTGTTTATTTCAGACTTTCCTTTTTCCTAACTTATACATTCTTTTTCTAACACCGAGAAACCCTACCTCCCATTGTCTACAGTCTATTCACTGTTGGGTTCAAGTCTAATATTAACAGAAAGTAGTTTCAGAATTGCGAGACTTTAAAGAAAGATGGAGATTTTACCCCCATGTAAAGACAAAACCAAAAACTTTCACTAACTGGGTGAAATTTTTACAGTTCTTTTTGTCCTTAGCCTTCCGATATGCAGGCAAGGAAGGTGCAGTTTCCCAAGGCTGCTGGGATGGCTCTTCTCCCTCCACACCTTTTAGTGTGGTCATTATTTATTTGTCTTCCTGTTAGGTTCCTTGGCAAGTGTTTGGATTCCATTTTGAGTTACCCTCATGTTCTGTGAGCTTTAAATAAAGAATTTAAACTTGAGGGCTTGGGAAGTAGATATATGGATAGTAGTGTGGTTCTAAGAGTCAGTTACAGGGAAAGTTACATTCAAGGAAGTGCGTGCCCAACCCCCTCCCAACTTTTCATGCCTGCTGCCTTATTCCCTCATCCTGTTTTTCCCAATCCTTTCCCCAAGACCCCTGGAGGTAACCAACCTCTTTAGTTTCTAGTTTCTCTCTCCTGAACACCTTCTTTAGTAACAGAGGAAAACAAAGAATCATTATTAGACAAATGATCAGATACCAGTATATTGCCTTCTATTCCTTTCTCATAAAATGTTCACACACTAGAGACAATTATTTCAGGCTTTGCATTTTTCACTTGAGTATATCCTGGAAATCATCCCACACTATCTCAATGAGATCTTCCTCACCTTACGTCTTTGTCACAGCCATATAGTAGTCCATTACAGCCTGGCTGGTAATTTTTTTTTTTAACTTTTAAGTGCTGTGAAATTTACATGAATATTTTTGCGTCTCTCTAAATATTCTTAAACTTTGTAGTGAGAGGCAATTAAATGACTTGGAAACAGTTTGATCCGTAGGAGTCCTGACTTCAAGTTTGTTGGGCAGGGAGACTAAAGGTGTAGCTGGGTCCAAGACCCAGGGCATCTACTCAAAGCCCAGGGAATCATGAGGTTCTCCACTCTGCTGGGCAGAGACTGGCACCTCCTAGGCCTGGGTGAGGGTGGGGAACTGCTGCCTGTAATCCTTCCTGTGGTTCTTTCCTGGGTTCTGGTGGTTTCCTCACAAGCATGGAGGCTCCTGTGTGTCCAGGAAGCCCTCTGCAGAAATCCCATGCTCGCTCTCTGCGATCTCCTCCTTTCTAGCACACAGCCCTGCAGAGTCTGGCTGCCTTGGTTTTCCCAGATGCTTATCTCGAGCCTCAACTCAGGGAGTCACCAGGCTCTGCCTCTCTCTCTGTGTTCTCCCTCTTCCTCCCCACAGTCTGCAGACTCTCCTGGCAGTAGGACGGAGCCACTGCACTGCCATCTCCTTTGCTGTATCTCTCAGGATCCTCGTCCTTCTTTATCTGATGTCTAACATTTTGAAAACTTCTGTTTCATATTTTGTCCTTTAAAAAACATTTTTCAGGCAGAAGGTCAAATCTGGTTCCTGTTATTCCATCTTGGCTGAAAGTGAATGCCTCTGTTATTAGAAATGTGTTTCTTTTGTACTTGAATGTCAATTCCCAGTGTTTTTTTCTAATATATATAAGTACATAAATATATGAAATATATTAATTTGTGAATTAACATTTTATTTTGAAAAATTGCTGAACTCATTGATTGTAGTAGCTTTTTTTGGGTAGATTTTTAGGGGCTTTCTCTACAGACCATATGTTGACTCTGAATAAAGACAATGTTCCATCTTCCTTTTGTTTACTTTTCTTGTCTGATCTATGGTCTCTAGTACAATGATGAATAGATATGATGAGAGTAGATACTCTTGCCTTGTTCTTGCTCTTAGAAAAAAAGGGTTAAGCATTTACCATCAAGTACAGTGTTACCTGTAGTTTCTTTTTGTAGATTTGTTTTTTAATCGAGTTGAACTTCTAATTGTAGTTTTCTGAGGTTTTTTCATGAGATTAGTTTTACTGAATAATAATTTTTATTCATCTTTTATGATAATCACATGAATTTTCTTTCCCTTTTCAGTTAATTTGGTGATTTACACTAATTGAACTTTTATAGTAGCATTATTGGGGAATAATTTACATACCATTCAAGTTCATCATTTTCAGGTATACTATTCGGTAGTTTTTAGTCTATTCATTTCATGGTGCAAAATCTAATTCCAGAACATTTTCTATTAATTGATTTGGAGTGTCAATTCAACTTTGCATTCCTGAGAAAAATTCCATTTGTTATGATACATTATTCTATTTATAACCTGATTCAATATATTAATATTTTCTTAATAATATTTTAATTTCCATTCATGAGGGATATTAGTCTATGACTTACTTTTCTTTTACTGTCTTTCCTGGATGGTATCTGGTTATACTGACCTTGTCAAGTGAGTCTGGAAGTGTTTTTTCCTCTTCTTTTTCTGCAAGAGTGTGTGTGGAATGGGTATAATTTGTAAAACTTTGAGAGACTTCATCAGTGTAAAGTCATCAGCACCTGAAGTTTCTTTGTGGGAACATTTTAATACACATTTAATGTCTAATAAATTGCATGTTGTTAGGTATCCAAACTTTCTTGCATCAGATGTGGTGGTTTGTATTTTTAAGGAATTTCTATTTTTAGATTTAGGTTGTCAAATTCATTGTCATAAGATAATTCCTAATTGTATTAGTTATTGAATAGGGCTTCCCCAGTGGCTTAGATGGTAAAGAATTTGCCTGCAGTGCAGGTGACCTGGGTTCAAGGCCTGGGTTGAAAAGATCCCCTGAAGAAGGGCATGACAACCCAGTACTCTTGCCTGGAGAATCCCATCGACAGAGGAGCCTGGTGGACTATAGTCCATGGGGTCACAAAGAGTCAGACACAGCTGAGTGACTAACAACACTGGTTTTAAATATTACCATAAAACAGTGGCTTAAAAACAGCAATAATGTATCAGGGACGCCTCTCCTGGATTCTGTGGCCCGGGAGCCCTCAGCAGTGGCGTGGCAGCCCTGGCCCAGGGCTTTTCCAGAGCATGGTCTGTGCGTCTGGTGCTGCAGACACCAGACAGCCTGGCTGGGCTTGGAGGGTCTGTTTCAAGAAGCTCGCCCTCAGGCTCACTGGCTGGGGCTGGTGTCCGGTGGGAGGCCTCAGTTACTTCCCAGCTTAGCCTCTTCTCAGGGGGGCTTGAGAGTTTCCCCAGCCTTACATTTGGCCTCTCTTAGAGAAGCTTGGGGCTTCCCTGGTAACTCAGCGGTAAAGAATCCACCTGCAATGCAGGAGACCCGAGTTTGGTCCCTGGGTTGGCAAGATCCCCTGGAGGAGGGCATGGCAACCCACTCTAGTATTCCTGCCTGGAGAATCCCATGGACAGAGGAGCCTGGGGTCACAGGGAGTCAGACACTACTGAAGTGACTGAGCATGCTTGCAGAGAACTGTGAGGCCTAAGGGGGCGGCTCCAGTGCCTTCTCGGTCCAGCCATAGAGGGCAGACACTGTCACGGGCGCAGGCTGCTGTCAGTCACACCGGGAAACTTCAATTTCATGCCTTGTTGTCTTTCTTTAATGAGTGTGTATGCTTAGTCGCTTCATCCTGTCCAACTCTTTGCAACCCCACGATCTGTAGCCCACCAGGCTCTTCCTGTTGTAGCCAAGCGTTCCTGAAACAAACTCACTCAGAAGGAAAATGCAGATAGTGGAGTACAGTTTATTACACCGGCGGGCCCAAGGCAGAGTCTCGTCTTAGCCAAGGACCCTGACCAGCACTTGTGAAAATCTCTTATACCCCATGTGTACGTGTCTCAACCCACCATTCCTTGAGACTTACATAAACGAAGGAAAATACAATCCCAATAACCCCATCATTCACATGTTATGTGTTTATGTGCTCAAACAGTCAAACAATTAGCCAATAATCAATAAACCCGAGGTCACACTCTGATGGATACAGAAAAATTTATGGCTTGTCTGGAGGAAGGGGTGATTAGTGTATGTTCTCTCTTAGGCAATGAGGAACCTAGATACAATCTTCAAGGTTCCCCTGTCTGGAGGGGGTCTTATCCTTCTGTTGTTGTTTTCATAGGCACTTGAAGGTCCTCTGGAGAAGAAAATGGCAATCCACTCCAGTACTCTAGCCTGGAAAATCCCATGGATGGAGGAGCGTGGTAGGCTACAGTCCATGGGGTTGCAGAGAGTCGGAGAGGACTGAGCGACATCCATGCAAACACAGAGTTCAGAGTCCATTGGAAAGGTGGCCGAGCATGACCAGCATGAACAGGCCTAAGGTGGAGTCCAGGCCCTGTGAATTCCTTCCTCATTCTGTCCAGGGGGTTATCCAGGCAAGAATACTGGGGTGGGTTGCCATGTCCTACTCCAGGGGAGGGTAATACTCCTACTTCCTGACCCAACAATTGGACCTGGGTCTCCTGGATCTTTTGCACTGCCAGATGGATTATTTACCATTGCACCACCTGGGAAGCCCTATTTAAGGGGTATTAGACTTTTAATTCTCCAAGGTAGTTTAGTTACTTTAAAATCAGCTTGAGCCTTTTGAAGTTTGTTTTCAAGTTTTATAAAGTATAAGAAGCTGATTTTGAATGGTTCTATGAAGACCTACAAGACCTTCTAGAACTAATACCCAAAAAGATGTCCTTTTCATTATAGGGGACTGGAATGCAAAAGTAGGAAGTCAAGAAACACCTGGAATAACAGGCATATTTGGCCTTGGAATACAGAATGAAGCAGGGCAAAAGCTAATAGAGTTTTGCCAAGAGAATGCACTGGTCATCACAAACACTCTCTTCCAACAACACAAGAGAAGACTCTACACATGGACATCACCAGATGGTCAACACCGAAATCAGATTGACTATATGCTTTGTCAGTCAGCAAAAACAAGACCAGGAGTTGACTATGGCTCAGATCATGAACTCCTTATTGAAAAATTCAGACTTAAATTGAAGAAAGTAGGGAAAACCACTAGACCATTCAGGTATGACCTAAATCAAATCCCTTATGATTATACAGTGGAAGTAAGAAATAGATTTAAGGGCCTAGATCTGATAGACAGAGTGCATGAGGAACTATGGTTGGAGGTTCGTGACATTGTATAGGAGACAGGGATCAAGACCATCCTCAAGAAGAAGAAATGCAAAAAAGCAAAAGAGCTGTCTGAGGAGGCTTTACAAATAGCTGTGAAAAGAAGAGAAGTGAAAAACAAAGGAGAAAAGGAAAGATATACCCATTTGAATGCAGAGTTCCAAAGAATAGCAAGGAAAGATAAGAAAGCCGTCCTCAGTGATCACTGCAAAGAAATAGAGGAAAACAATAGAATAGGAAACACTAGAGATCTCTTTAAGAAAATTAAGAGATACCAAGGGAACATTTCATGGAAAGATGGGCACAATCAAGGACAGAAATAGTATGGACCTTACAGAAGCAGAAGATATTAAAAAGATGTGGCAAGAATACACAGAAGAACTGACAAAAATGATCTTCATGACCCAGACAATGATGATGGTATGATTACTCACCTAGAGCCAGACATCCTGGAATGTGAAGTCAGTGGGCCTTAAGAAGCATTGCTATGAACCAAGCAAGTGGAGGTGATGGAATTCTAGTTGAGCTATTTCAAATCCTGAAAGATGATGCTGTGAAAGTGCTCTGCTCAATATGCCAGCAAATTTGGAAAACTCAGCAGTGGCCACAGGACTGGAAAAGGTCAGTTTTCATTCCAATCCCAAAGAAGGGCAATGCCAAAGACTGCTCAAACTACAGCACATTTGCACTCATCTCACATGTTAGTAAGTAATGTTCAAAATTCTCCAAGCCAGGCTTCAGCAATACGTGAACTGTGAACTCCCTGATGTTCAAGCTGGTTTTAGAAAAGGTAGAGGAACCAGAGATCAAATTGCCAACATCTGCTGGATCATGGAAAAAGCAAAAGAGTTGCAGAAAAACATCTATTTCTGCTTTATTGACTATGCCAAAGCCTTTGATTGTGTGGACCACAATAAACTGTGGAAAATTCTGAAAGAGATGGGAATACCAGACCACCTGACCTGCCTCTTGAGAAATCTGTATGCAGGTCAGGAAGCAACAGATAGAACTGGACATGGAACAACAGACTGGTCCCAAATAGGAAAAGGAGTACATCAAGGCTATATATTGTCACCCTGCTTATTTAACTTCTATGCAGAGTACATCAGGAGAAACGCTCGACTGGATGAAGCACACGGTGGAATCAAGATTGCCGGGAGAGATACCTATAACCTCAGATATGCAGATGACACCACTCTTATGGCAGAAAGTGAAGAAGAACTAAAGAGCCTCTTGATGAAAGTGAAAGAGGAGAGTGAAAAAGTTGGCTTAAAGCTCAACATTTAGAAAACGAAGATCATGTCATCCGGTCCCATGACTTCATGGCAAATAGATGGGGAAACAGTGGCTGACTTTATTTTTGGGGGCTCCAAAATCACTACAGATGGTGAAATTAAAAACGCTTGCTATTTGGAAGGAATGTTTTGACCAAATTAGACAGCATAGTAACAAGCAGAGACATTACTTTGCGAACAAAGGTCCGTCTAGCCAAGGCTATGTTTTTTCCAGTGGTCGTGTATGGATGTGAGAGTTGGACTACAAAGAAAGCTGAGTGCCGAAGAATTGATGCTTTTGAACTGTGGTGCTGGAGAAGACTCTTGAGAGTCCCTTGGATTGCAAGGAGACCCAACCAGTCCATTCTAAAGGAGATCAGTCCTGGGTGTTCATTGGAAGGACTGATGCTTAAGCTGAAACTCCATTACTTTGGCCACCTGATGCAAAGAGCTGACTCATTAGAAAAGACCCTGATGCTGGGAGAGACTGGGGCAGGAGGAGAAGGGGACGACAGAGGATGAGACTGTTGGATAGTATCGACTCAATGGACGTGAGTTTGAGTAAACTCCTGGAGTTGTTGTTGGACAGGGAGGCCTGGCGTGCCGAGATTCAGGGGATGCGAAGATTCGGACAGGACTGAGCAACTGAACTGAACTGAACTGAAAGTATTTATCTATTTCTGGCTGTGCTTGTCTTTGTTGTTGCTCCGGCTTTCTCTAGTTGCAGGGAGCAGCAGCTACTTCCTCGTTGTGATGCGAGGGCTTTTCATTGTGCGGACTTCTCTTGTCACGGAGCCCAGGCTCTAGGGCAGGCGGGCTCAGTAGTTGAGGTGCAGTGGTTTACTTGCCCCATGGCATGTGGGATCTTCCCAGACCAGTGATCGAATCCATGTCCCCTGCACTGGCAGGCATATTCTTAACCACTGGACCACCAGTGGCTCTGATGAGTCTGAAACTAACATGTGGCCATATCAATTTCAGTTAGCTAACATGAAGTACAGTGAACCCTTAACTTCCTCTGGCACACTGGCCATACTCCGAGTACTCACAAGCCCTATGTTGCTTGTGGCTACTCCTTTGCACAATGCTCATGCCAGGCATTTCCATAACACAATGAGTTCTGCTGGACAGAGCTGATCTCTAGTAGCCTCTCCTCTGGGACTAGTTTAGGACACTTGTGAATCTACTGGATGCCCTGCACTCCCTTAGGACTCTCCCCCAGAACTGGCACCTGTTCCAGCTCTGTGAAATCTCTGGAAATGGGTCAGCTGGTAGACCTCCAAGCATTTCTGCCTGGCCTCATGGATTCCAGGCTACATATATATGGCTTGGAATTTAGCAACAGACTCCTCACCCTGATATCACTCTGGAGTGATTTCTCTGTGTAGCCTCCTCCTTTCTAGAATTCTGCTCCCAAATTTCAGCTGCCTTGGCTCCCTGAACTCTGAGCTCTGATACCTTAGCTCGGCCTCAGTGCCGTGATACGCTTGTATTTCCCTCTCTGCACTGCAGTCTGGAGTGTGCTTTTAGGTAGGGAGAGGGGTGATTTGGGGGCTTCCTTCATTAGTTCCCTTTTCTCAAAAATCATGACATGTTCTTTTTCGTTGTCCAGGGTTTGAAAGATGATTCATGTATATTTTTCAGTTTCCTAGTGTTTATGGTGAGCAGACAAGTCTAACCCCACTTACTCCATCGTGGTCAACAGCAAAATTTTGTCCCTTTCATTTTGAAGATCACAATAAAATTGTTAGATTTTTTTTTTTACTAATCTAACATATTATTAAAAGTAATCTGTTTTTAGATTTTTGGCATGTTGACATATGGTACCTGGTTTATTTCTCAACTCTCATTAGAGTGATTATCTAAAAATTCACCATTTTATGGTAATTGTTTTTGCTTTATTGGGGTAAAGATTCTTTCATTCTGAGGATTTTTTTTTTTTTGCCCTGACATATAGCAATGTGGGATCTTAGTTTCTGGATCAGGAATTGCACCTGTGTCTCGTGCAGTGGAGGTTTGACATCTTAACCACTGGACTGCCAGGGAAGTCCCTTGAGGACTATTTTATATGTGATTGTTTTGCTTGTTTATCCAAGTTTTGGAATTTGTGACATGTTGTGAAAGTGAAAGTAAAAGTTGCTTGGTTGTGTCCCACTCTTTGTGACCCCGTGGATTATACAGTCCATGGAATTTTCTAGACCAGAATACTGGAGTGGGTAGCTGTTCCCTTCTCCATGGGATCTTCCCAACCCAGGGATCAAACCCAGGTCTCCCGCATTGCAAGCAGATTCTTTACTAGCTGAGCCACAAGGGAAGCACTGTGACATGCTAATCTGTGTTAAACTCCAATACATTTTAAAAAGGAATTCAGTGAAATCTTTCCCTTATGTGTTGGCTATTTATCCCCATTTACCAACGTCCAATGAAGTAACCACTATTGCTTGTATATCTTTCTAGAGATCCTTTATGTTTATTCAAGGCAGCTAATATATAGTTTTTCTTTTTAAATAGAGTGTCTTAGAGATCTTTCTGTATCAGACAATAACATGGAATGATAGGCAGAAGCATTAAAATGTTTCTAGGGAAGATGATTCTCAGTCATCTCTCAAGTTATTCAAGTCATTCCCCCAAAGGGAAATTTTGAATTTAAAAATTTGAAAGATTGTGATCAGTTTAGGAAATAATGAACATCTTTTAAACTCAGAAGACCATGATAAGTTTGACATAGCTTCGGCTTCTCCCTTCCTCTCTGTACTGTCATTTTACGATGCTGCCCACTACAGTGATCAGCCACTCAGCATGGGCTGAGGGTGAATGCAATTTGCAAATCATGAAGGGGATACCTTTTCCGGTGGAAGCATATTCCAGATCAGCCTGAACTATTCCCTGTGGCATAGGAAGAGGCTATTGAGAAGTGTGGGGTGAGGTGGTGAAGGGAGTTTACTTTTTTAGGGAAAATGAATTGGTGAAGTGTCTCATGTGGGATAGTTAAACCATAGACACCCAGAAACTTCCTGGTGGTCCAGTGGTGAAGACTTCACCTTCCAACGTTGGGTATGTGGGTGCAGGCCCTGGTCGGGAATCTAAGCCCCCCATGCCTCTCCATCAAAAATCCAAAACATAAAACAGAAGTAATATTGTAACAAATTCAATAGAGACTTTAAAAACAGTCCACATTAAAAAAAAAAAAAAACTTAAAAAAGCAAACCACGGACACACAAACAGACCGTACTTTCATGAATTCAGACTAAGCACAGAGATGTAATTGACATACTGTAGAGTCCAGAGTGGAGAAGGCAATGGCACCCCACTTCAGTACTCTTGCCTGGAAAATCCCATGAATGGGGAGCCTGGTGGGCTGCAGTTCATGGGGTCGCCAAGAGTCGGGCACGACTGAGCGATTTACTTTCACTTTTCACTTTCATGCATTGGAGAAGGAAATGGCAACCCACTGCAGTATTCTTGCCTGGAGAATCCCAGGGACGGGGGAGCCTGATGGGCTGCCATCTATGGGGTCTCACAAAGTCAGGCACGACTGAAGCGACTTAGCAGCAGCAGAGTCCAGAGGCTCACTCTTCGCTTGATGTAATCAGGAGACCAGAATATGAGGAAAATAATGAAACCTTGCCTTCAAGTAGACAGTGAGTTTGGAGGAATTAATTCTGTGTGATCAGTGTTGGGGTGAAGATGAAGACTTCACTAAGTGTAAAATAGGCAAGCCAGCTGCAGTCTATTCATACTGTATGGCCGTGTATGAATGTCTCAAACACCAAGTTTGGTGAAAGAAAGCTAGGTATAAAAGAACACAGATTTTTAAATTCCATTTATATGAAGTTCAAAAAGTAAGAAAGCTGAACGAGGGTACTAGAAGTTAAGATCATGGCTATCTGTGTGGAGAAGGGCAGGCGTATTGACTGATAATGCATAAGCAGTATGTTGGGGGTATACGTCAGTGTCTTTCTAGATCTGGGTGGTGTTAAGGTTACTGAAAACTCGGCTTCTCTCCACCAGTGCAGGATCAAATCTCAGATACAGAATTTTGGGTGAAATAGAAAAGGAGAGCTTTACTGTTTTGCCAGGCAAGCGGCTCTCACCTCCAACAACTGTGTATCCCAACCCAGGTAGGCTTGCTGAGGAGTTTTATAGCACCCTTTCAGTGGTGAGGTTGCTGACAAGATGAGGGTGTGTGCCATGTCTCAGACTGTCTCTCCTAATCTTTATCAGCTTCTCTGTCCATTTAATCTTGCCTCCTTGGAAGAAACGCTATCACGAACCTTCAGTTCAGTTCAGTTCAGTTGCTAGCTGTGTCCAACTCTTTGCGACCCCATGAATCGCAGCACGCCAGGCCTCCCTATCCATCACCAACTCCTGGAGTTCACTCAGACTCATGTCCATTGAGTTGGTGATGCCATCCAGCCATCTCATCTCTGTCGTCCCCTTCTCCTCCTGCCCCCGATCTCTCCCAGCACCAGGGTCTTTTCCAATGAGTCAGCTCTTCGCATGAGGTGGCCAAAGTACTGGAGTTTCAGCTTTAGCATCATTCCTTCCAAAGAACACCCAGGGCTGATCTCCTATAGAATGGATTGGTTGGATCTCCTTGCAGTCCAATGGACTCTCAAGAGTTTTCTCCAACACCACAGTTCAAAAGCATCAATTCTTTGGCAGTCAGCTTTCTTTGTAGTCCAACTCACATCCATACATGGCTACTGGAAAAAACATAGCCTTGACAAGATGGACCTTTGTTGGCAAAGTAATGTCTTTGGTTTTGAATATGCTATCTAGGTTGGTCATAACTTTTCTTCCAAGGAGTAAGCGTCTTTTAATTTCATGGCTGCAGTCACCATCTGCAGTGATTTTGGAGCCCCCAAAATAAAGCCTGATACTGTTTCCACTGTTTCCCCATCTATTTGCCATAAAGTGAAGGGACCATGCCATGATCTTCGTTTTCTGAATGTTGAGCTTTAAGCCAACTTTTTCACTCTCCTCTTTCACTTTCATCAAGAGGCTTTTTAGTTCCTCTTGACTTTCTGCCATAAGGGTGGTGTCATCTGCATATCTGAGGTTATTGATATTTCTCCTAGCAATCTTGATTCCAGTTTGTGCTTCTTCCAGCCCAGAGTTTCTCATGATGTACTCTGCATATAAGTTAAATAAGCAGGGTGACAATATGCAGCCTTGACCTACTCCTTTTCCTATTTGGAACCAGTCTGTTGTTCCATGTCCAGTTCTAATTGTTGCTTCCTGACCTGCACATAGGTTTCTCAAGCGCAGGTCAGGTGGTCTGGTATTCCCATCTCTGTCAGAATTTTCCACAGTTTATTGTTATCCACACAATCAAAGGCTTTTGCATAGTCAATAAAGCAGAAATAGATGTTTTTGGGGGATTCTTTTGCTTTTTCCATGATCCAGCAGATGTTGGCAATTTGATCTCTGGTTCCTCTGCCTTTTCTAAAACCAGCTTGAGCATCTCAAAGTTTATGGTTCACGTACGTATTGCTGAAGCTTGGCTTGGAGAATTTTGAACATTACTAGCATGTGAAATGAGTGCAATTGTACAGTAGTTTGAACATTCTTTGGCATTACCTTTCTTTAGGACTGAAATGAAAACTGACCTTTTCCAGTCCTGTGGCCACTGCTGAGTTTTCCAAATTTGCTGGCATATTGAGCAGAGCACTTTCACAGCATCATCTTTCAGGATTTGAAATAGCTCAACTGGAATTCCATCACCTCCACTAGCTTTGTTCATAGTGATGCTTTCTAAGGCCCACTTGAGTTCACATTCCAGGATGTCTGGCTCTAGATGAGTGATCACACCATTGTGATTATCTGGGTGGTGAAGATCTTTTTGTACAGTTCTTCTGTGTATTCTTGCCATCTCTTCTTAATATCTTCTGCTTCTGTTAGGTCCATACCATTTCTGTCCTTTATTGAGCCCATCTTTGCATGAAATGTTCCCTTGGTATCTCTAATTTTCTTGACGAGAACTCTATTCTTTCCCATTCTGTTATTTTCCTCTATTTCTTTGCATTTATCACTGAGGAAGGCTTTCTTATCTTTCCTTGCTATTCTTTGGAACTCTGCATTCAGGTGCTTGTATCTTTCCTTTTCTCCTTGGCTTTTCTCTTCTTTTCACAGCTATTTGTAAGGCCTCTCCAGATAGCCATTTGGCTTTTTTGCATTTCTTTTCCATGGGGATGATCTTGATCCCTGTCTCCTGTACAATGTCATGATCCTCCATCCATAGTTCATCAGGCACTCTTATCTATCAGATCTAGGCCCTTAAATCTATTTCTCACTTCCACTGTATAATCATAAGGGGTTTGACTTAAGTCATACCTGAATGGTCTAGTGGTTTTCCCTACTTTCTTCAATTTGAGTCTGTATTTGGCAATAAGGATTTCATGATCTGAGCCACAGTCAGCTCCCATTCTTGTTTTTGCTGACTGTATAGAGCTTCTCCATCTTTGGCTGCAAAAAATATAATCAATCTGATTTCGGTGTTGACCATCTGGTGACGTCCATGTGTAGAGTCTTCTCTTGTGTTGTTGGAAGAGAGTGTTTGTGATGACCAGTGCGTTCTCTTGGAAAAACTCTATTAGTCTTTGCCCTGCTTCATTCTGTATTCCAAGGCCAAATTTGCGTGTTATTCCGCTGTTTCTTGACTTCCTACTTTTGCATTCCAGTCCCCTGTAATGAAAAGGACATCTTTTTGGTGTTAGTTCTAAAAGGTCTTGTAGGTCTTCATAGAACCGTTCAAATTCAGCTTCTTCAGCGTTACTGGTTAGGACATAGACTTGGATAACCGTGATATTGAATGGTTTGCCTTGGAAACGAACAAAGATCATTCTGTCATTTTTGAGGTTGCATCCAAGTACTGCATTTTGGACTCTTCTGTTGACCATGATGGCTACTCCGTTTCTTCTGAGGGATTCCTGCCCGCAGTAGTAGATATAATGGTCATCTGAGTTAAATTCACCCATTCCAGTCCATTTTAGTTTGCTGATTCCTAGAATGTCGACGTCCACTCTTGCCATCTCCTGTTTGACCACTTCCAATTTGCCTTGATTCATGGACCTAACATTCCAGATTCCTATGCAATATTGCTCTTTACAGCATCAGACCTTGCTTCTATGCTTCTATCACCAATTACATCCACAACTGGGTATTGGAGCCACCCCACATCCAAAGAGCAGTGGCTTTGTGGGCGCAAGAGGGCAGAGAGGAGCTACTCCTTGTTCAAGATTAGGAGGAGTGGTAGTGAGGAGATACCTATAGTCCCAAGTAAGGAGCAGTGGCTTCACTTTGCTGGAGCAGCTATGAAGAGATACCCTACATCCAAGGTAAGAGAAACCCAAGTAAGATGGTAGGTGTTGCCAGAGGGCATCAGAGGGCAGGCACACTGAAACCATAATCACAGAAAACTAGTCAATCTATTCACACGGACCACAGCCTCAGTGAAACTAAGCCATGCCATCTGGGGCCACCCAAGACGGGTATGTCATGGTGGCATGGTCTGACAGAATGTGGTCCACTGGAGAAGGGAATGGCAAACCACTTTAGTATTCTTGCCTTGAGAACCCCATGAACAGTATGAAAAGGCAAAATGATAGGATACTGAAAGAGGAACTCCCCAGGTCAGTAGGTGCCCAGTATGCTACAGGAGATCAGTGGAGAAATAACTCCAGGAAGAATGAAGGGATGGAGCCAAAGCAAAAACAATACCCAGTTGTGGATCACCAATCTGGACAGCATATTAAAAAGCAGAGACATTAGTTTGCCAACAAAGGTCCATCTAGTCAAAGCTATGGTTTTTCCAGGATGTATGGAAGTAAGAGTTAGACTATAAAGAAAGCTGAGCGCCAAAGAATTGATGCTTTTGAACTGTGGTGTAGGAGAAGACTCTTGAGAGTCCCTTGGACTGCAAGGAGATCCAGCTAGTCCACCCTAACGGAAATCAGTCCTGAACATTCATTGGAAGGACTGACGCTGAATCGAAACTCCAATATTTGGCCACCTAATGTGAAGAACTGACTCACTGGAAAAGACCCTGATGCTAGGAAAGACTGAGGGCAGGAGCAGAGGAGGACAACAATGGATGAGATGGTTGGAAGGTGTCACCGACTGGATGGACATGAGTTTGAGCAAGCTCCAGGAGTTGGTGATGGACAGGGAGGCCTGACGTGCTGCAGTCCACGGGGTTGCAAAGAGTTGGACATGACTGAGCGTCTGTACTGAGTCTTGCCTCAGGTGGTTTCTTGGCTGCTTCTCCTTTGATGAGCAATTGTTTGAATCTGCCCTTTGGAACTCAAAGAAGATCACAAAGGCTGGAATCTTCCCTTCAAGACACAGGAGAAAAAAAAAAAAAAAGGCTTCCTTCCCAGGAGCCCACAGGACATTGCCCCCATCCCAACCCCTCCCAGCCCTGGGATTTCAGGAACACAGATGTTTGCTTTGAGGAATTCACTGTGTCATTAACGGTACAGCTATGTTTTGTATACTTTTCTGTGTGTGTGTGTGTGTGTGTGTGTGTGTGTGTGCTTTGTTGAAAGAGTAACAAGAAAACTTTTAAAAATTGAGTGGTCAAAAATATTCTAAAACTCAGTTTTTTAAATTAAAAATAGCAAGCTCCAGGAGTTGGTATTGGACAGGGAAGCCTGGCATGCTGTAGTCCATGAGGCTGCAGAGTTAGACATGACTAGTGACTGGATTGAACTTGAACTGATCCTCGAGACAATGGGAAACAAAGTTACTCCTTCCGCTAGAACTGTGAGGCATGGTCTACAAACTCTTGTCTAAAAGAGAAAAAAAAAAGAGACATAAACAGAATGCCAACTGCCAAGGGTTTTCACCTATTAATTGAGTGATTTCAGGTTAATTGTGTAATTTCATGTATTTTTAGTGTTATGATGGGAAGCCCAATTAATTTCTCAGAATAAATCAATAACTGTGTTTAAGATCCTTCATATGAAAGAGTTTTAGTTTTGGTTATTGTCCTGTCTCTAGCGCTTAGAACAATGCCTGCTACATAACAGATGCTATGTAGGTATCTGCTGTTGACTGTCAGGCAGAAATGCTTGGTTCTCTGAGAAGATGATCTCATTAGGAGGCGGCCAGCATTCTTACTTCATGTCTATTAAATGCAGCATTACAATTGTAAATAAGTTTTAGGCTATTTGGTATTTTTGTTACTCTTAGTTTCCTTGGGAACTGAGATGAGGCAGAAAAAAATAATATGGGCAAAGGCGAGGAAGTGGGACAGTCGGGAACATGTGGAGAAGAGTGAGTAAGGTGCTCCCTGCAGTAAGGTGCTGAAGGGTGGGGGAGTGGGAGTTAATGATGAAAGAGGGCAGAAATCAGAGCTGGGGGAGAGAGACGGGCGGCATGGCACATCATCTGTGACTACGGCTTCCATCTCCGCTCCCCAGGCCTGCCTTTCACGGCTCCACCCCGTGAGGCCCCAGTGAAGGCCCATGAAATGATCTAGCCCCATGGCAATGTCTGTACAGTTTTTCCCAAACCTGCAAAATTTTCTCTAAAATGTTTCTGAGTATCTAGAGAACACCAAGGTATCGGGGGAGGAGGGGAATCTGATTGCTGTTATGTGGTCCTACATGCTTGACATTATGATTCAGTCTTTCATTCATTTTAAATGGATCTCTTTTAGTGGGGTTATGAGCACCTCTGCGATTCAGCCTTAACCTGGTTATTATTCCAAATGCCAAGGCTTTACAGTTAGCCTGGCGCGTTCTGGCTGGCTTGGCACAGTCTTCTCCGAGAGTCTTAACGACAATCCAAAATAACACATAATCACACAGTGCCTCCTGGAATGCCTTGATTGTTTGCATCAGAATGAAATGAATTCTATACACTTAAGCAAAGGATTTTAAAAATGTAAAGCAAGCACTACAAGCCCACATGGTCCCATTCCCATTGAGCAGGGCTGAATATGCAATTACATTTTGAACAATAGGTATTCATAAATCAGTCAGCCTGCTCATGAGACAACAGTCCTCTAATTAAATAAAAGGAGAATCAGTGTTTCTCTTTGCAGGGATTGTTGGTGGGATTAAAGGATTGTTCTGGAGCCCAGCACACGTAATGAGAGCCCTGGCTGCCTGCCTCCAAGTTCTGCAGACCCCACCTGCTGAGTCGGCCTCAGCCCCTGGGGGGCCAACTCAGTTTCACAGAGCGGGAGGATTAAGGCAGATCTTGGCCATCACTCTCCCTCCAGTGCAGATCTCATCCTCGGGGTCACTGTGTGAGCTTACAGTTTGAGTCCTATACAAAGGTGCTGGGCTGGCAGAGTGGGCGGGGCAGAAACCAATCCACCAGCTGGTTCCAAGTCGTGGCCCCTGATGCAGGGCTGTCTGCCAAGGGGGTGCCTGGTGCTAATTCACTTAAAGATTCTCTCCGGACCCACAGCAGCCTGCCCATCTGTCCTGTGGGGTCAGCAGCCCTCCTTCTTTACCCCTGTCTTGGTGTCACTGCTTCTAGTGTGCAGTTCTGGGCCCTCTGGAGGGTACCCTGTGTTGTCGTGAAGCCTGAGCCTAGCTCCCATCACTGTCCTGAGACCTCCTCTCTCCTGCTCTTGGTACAGCGAAGGTTCTGCCCCTTCTTGGGGTCCCTGCCCTGTCACACCCCCTCTTGGTGCTGAACAGTCTGTGATCTGAATGAATGTAGATGACATCTCTACCATGATGGCATTGTGCAGATTTCTTCCCTGCACTAAAACGCCTCTGTGCTCTGCCTCTTCATCCTTCCCTCCTGCCTAACCCTGGCAACCACTGATCTTTTATTGTCTCCATAGCATTCTAGAATGTTATGACCATATCCTTTTCTAAATTCTTAAAAGAAGATAAGAATTCAGAATTTTGAATGCTATTCAAGTGACAGAATTCTTACCCTAGATCACCCAGGAATACAGCTTTCCTGTACCTTTGGAGCAGAGCTGTGACAATAAGGATTCAGGTTTAATGGCCAAAAGGTGGAAAGTAATCTAAGAACACTTATGTGAGTTCTACTACACCGTGCTGCCTCATAGATAACCACTTAAAAAATATTTTTAAATTAAAAAAAAAAAAAAGCACTATAGGTAAAGAATCTGCCAGCAATGCAGGAGACCTGGGTTTGAACTCTAGGTTGGGAAGATGCCCTGGAGAAGGGAATAGCTACCCATTCCAATATTCTTGCTTGGAGAATCTCATGGACAGAGGAGCCTGGCAGGCTACAGTCCATGGACTTGCAAAGAACTGGACATGACTGAGCAGCTAACACACAGTTCTTAGGAGGCACTGTTGAGAGCACTTATCATATACACAGAGTGTTATCACTTGGATGTTTCAGAGACCCCTCCCCATGCCTAGACAGTCATATCAGAAAGGACTCAAATTCCAGCTTCGGATCATGAGGTCTTGTAAGACAACAAAGGAAGATCCACTTTGAGACAGATCAGGGGAGGGCTTGGTTCTCACAGAGTAGGTCAGCAGCTGAGAAGCAGAGAGGTGCCACCATTGCTGTGCAGAGGGGGGCGGGTCCTGCTGTCCTGGCCCCGAGTTGGGTCCTCTCCTGGAAAAGCAGGCACTGCTCACGCTTGGCTCAGAGGCATGCATACCGGGAGAGGCTGGAATGCTCTCTAGCTGCCATGAAAAGGCAGGCTGGCCCTGGGAAGTGGAGCCAAGAGCAGCTGGATGCTGTTCCCCTGGGAGCCCAGGTCCCAGAGAAGGCTATTCTGGGAGGGAATGTACAGGCCCCAGGGGCTGGGCTGTCAGCTGATGAGATCCCAGGGTCAGGGCAGGACCTGTGTCCTGTGTATCTCATCTCGCACCTAGTACTGTTAGACTGTCGGAGAATGCCTTCTGAGCGAGTGAATAAAGGGAACTTCATGTCCAAATAAAAGATCTCCTCGAAATGCTCAGAATCTTTCTTTGTACAGGGTTCTTAATACAGAGCCGTCCCATAGACTACTTCTCAGCTCCAGCTGTCAGCAAAATCAGGCCTATTGTTCGTGTGAGCGTGTACGGTCTCCCCTGGCCCACTGCGAGCCTTTATGCTAGAGAGCTATGTCGCTTCAGTCGTGTCCAGCGCTTTGCCACCCTAGGGACCATAGCCCGCCAGGCTCCTCTGTCCATGGGATTCACCAGGCAAGAATACCGGAGCGGGTTGCCATGCGCTCCTCCAGGGGCTCTTTCTAACCCAGGCAGAGGAGCCACGTCCCTTACTTCTTCCGCCTTGGCGGGCAGGTTCTTTACCATTAGCACCACCTGGAAAGCCCATTTTGAGAGCCTCAGCTCTGGTCAAATGATACCCATGGTAAACATACCACTGGGGCATGCAGAAGGTTGCTCAGGGCTGGGGTTTCTCCGGGCATAAACGTTTTTAAAAATTTTTCCGTGTAGCATTTTAAAATTCAATAACGATGTGGCTTGAATTGGGAACATAATAGACAAGTAATATTAGTTCTCTTTCTGGCCCTGTTGCATGTATAAGGATGATGCTCTGGGATTATTTTCATCCGAGAAAAGAATTACTATATTGCTATTGGGGTTAAAGCCATAAAAGTTATTTTGTTGTTTTGTAGGTGATTCCATGAGTAGAGCACAGGGCATTAAGCATGAAGCCTCTTCCAGTCACTCGCAGAGCACAGTTATATTTACAATTATGAGGGCAGAGGCGGGCTGTGTCAGTTGTAGTCAGGTTTAGCATCAGTTCTGACTCATTACAGTCCTAGTGGATTTTGGTGAGAATGTTTAATTCTGCTTCTTGACTCAAAGATACCTCTTAGACCAGAGGTTGACCAACATTCTCTGTGAAGGGCCTGATGGTAGGTATTTTATGCTTTGCAGGCCATGCGGTGTCTGCCATTTACATGTCTGTGATACATGAATGAAGGAGCATGGCTGTGTCCCCATAAAACTTTATTTATGGACCTGATGTGGGAATTTCATATAATTTGTATGCATCAGGAAGTGTGTCTTCCTTTGATTTTTTTCAACCATTTAAAAATGTAAAGTCATTTATAGTTTATAGCTCTACAAAAACAGGCGGTATTGGGACCGCTCTCAACCTCATACTAATAACATCAACTTGCTTTTAACATTTTGATTAATTTATTTATTTGACTGCATAGGGCATTAGTCGCAGCACACAGGATCTTTGTTGCATCATGTAAGATCTTTCCTTGAGGCTCATGGACTTTAACTGTGGTGTGCAGGCCCTGTTGCCCAGTGGCATGTGGGATACAGTTCCTGACCAGGGATTGAACCAGTGTCTCCTGCATTTCATGGCAGATTCTTAACCACAGGACTACCAGGGAAGTCCCCATTCACTTGCGTTTTGTCAATAGCTGGAATTCCATTCAGACCAGAGTCCCACCAGCTCGGGCCAAGCGCCTCTTCCACCACCCGTGGCTGCCACCACACAGCCTGCCCAGCAGTCACACGCCTGAAGTTTCTGTCTCCGCCTCTAGTGTTTAGAATTGGGTAGAACTATAGCTCAGCTGGTAAAGAATCTGTCTGCAATGCAGGAGCTGCTGCTGCTAAGTCGCTTCAGTTGTGTCCAACTCTGTGCGACCCTACAGATGGCAGCCCACCAGGCTCCCCCATCCCTGGGATTCTCCAGGCAAGAACACTGGAGTGGGTTGCCATTTCCTTCTCCAATGCATGAAAGTGAAAAGTCAAAGTGAAGTCGCTCAGTTGTGTCCGACTCTTTGCGACCTCATGGACTGCAGCCTACCAGGCTCCTCTGTCCATAGGATTTTCCAGGCAAGAGTACTGGAGTGGGGTGCCATTGCCTCCTCCAGCAATGCAGGAGACCAAGGTGCAATCCCTGGGTTGTGAAAATCCCCTGGAGAAGGGAATGGCTACCCACTCCAGTATTCTGGCCTGGAGAACTCCATGGACAGAGGAGTCTGGCAGGCTACAGTCCATGGGGTCACAAAGAGTTGGATACGACTGAGTGACTTTCACTTCACATCATACCTTCGGGCGTGAGTCTGGCATCATAAAGGCCGCCAAAGGAAAAGGTCATGCAGTCCAGAAGCATACAGAGCTCAATTTCCAATGATGCAAACTTGGACCAATGGGGAAAGGTAGAAGGGAGGTAACACAGTTACCATGGTAACAGTTTCAGGTACAAACTCATCTGCTGCATCCCACCTGGCTGAGTGTTTGCACCTGTTAAGTGGTTTGCAATGCCCAGAAATGTTATCCAGTTTCCAAAAGTTGCTTCCTATGATTTCCTGTCTCACTTTCCTTTTTCTGAACTCTTCTTGTGCTAGGTTTGGACTTCCCAAACAAAGCACTTAATCCTTGCCTCGGGCTCTGTTCTCTGGGAACCCTGCTAAGACATTCTTGAGAAGATACACAAACACTAAAAGCTTACCAGTCCAACAAAATAAAAGTTAAAAGTTTACCATTCGGTGTGCTCAAAATACATGGCAGCGATTCCTTATTCAACTGGGGCCAGTCAGGCCATGTAAATGCAAGAACTAGAGGGGAAAGGTGCCAGCTGGGGCCAGGCTGCTTCTAAAGAAGGGAGATTGAATCCAGCTTCAGGACTAACAGTGCCAAGCAGGAAAGTGGGCTCAGGAGTCTCAGATCTTTCTATTCTTTAAAAAATAAATATATTTTTAAATTTTATATTGAAGTATAGCCGATTAACAATGTTGAGATAGTTTCAGATGGACCCCAAAGGGACTCAGCCATACATATCCATGTATCCATTCCCTCCTAAGCTCCCCTCCCACCAGGCTGCCACAGAACATCAGCAGAGTTCTCTGTGCTGTTCAGTAGGTCCCTGGTGGTTATCCATTTTAAATGCAGCAGTGTGTACATGTCCATCCCAAACTCCCTAACTATCCCTTCCTCCTATTCTTCACCCCGCCCCCTGGCTACCATAAGTTATTTCTCCAAGTCTGTGAGTCTGTTTGTAAATAAGTTTGTTTGTTTTTAGATTCTGAATATGAAGGATATGACATGATATTTCTCTTTCTCTGACTTACTTCCCTCAGTATGAAAATCTCTAGGGCCATCCATGTTGCTGGAAATGGCATTATTTCATTCTTTTGAATGGCTGAGTAATAGTTCACTGTGTACACGTACCTCATCTTCTTTATCCATTTCTCTGTTGATGGACATTTGAGTTGCTTCCATGTCTTGTCTGTTATCAACAGTGCTACAGTGAACCCTGGGCGCACCTAAATGCATTAAGCGGCATTGTAACAACAGTGCTTCACAAGACAGATTCGCCCTGTTGAGAAATTACAGCAACGTTCTAGGACATTTCTAGACTCCTGAATGCCAATCTCAAATTCTGTATGAATTTTCCTTCATTTTAAATGCTGGGAACTTATTTTAAAACTTTAAATGCCACATAGGGTTAAGCCTGTGGGCTGGCACCATGGGCCATCCAACCTCTGGCCTGTCATCTACCATAGGGAGCCCACATTGGAAGCATCTAAAGTGTGTGAGAAATGACCGAGGAGAACTGGGGAGGGTGTCACTAACAGGTGTGTCTCAGGTGTGGCCACTTTTCTCTTGCCAGTTCCCCAGGAAAAAAAACAAAGCTCTCAGCTGTTCACAATTAGGATTCCGTTTTTGTTTTTGTTTTTCAGTTTGAGAAGGCTACTCAAACTATGGCCAGTGCTTTTTAAAAACATGTTTATTTTTACTTAGGTATGTGTTTGGCTGTGCTGGGTGTTGGTTGTGGCTTGCAGGGTCTTCCTTGCAGCATACATGCTCTCAGTTGTGGCATGTGGGATCTCATTCCCTGACCAGGAATTGAACCCAGTCCCCCTGCAGTGGCAGCTCAGAGTCTTAACCCCTGAACCAGCAGGGAAGCCCACCAGGGCTTTGCTCTGTCTCTTAAACTGCAAGCATTTGGCCTGTGGCTTTTGGGAAAAGCGTGTACCCCAGTGCTGGAGGGGCATTCACAGTGTGGATCAAGACAGGAAGCGACAGCTGGCGTCTTTCTTCAGGCTCTCACTTGGGGTTTGCCTCTCCTCTGACATCCCAGCAAGGAGGAATCGTACTTGCTTAAAGATTTTGGTTTCATGTTTACGTTTGTGTAAACGTGAATCCTGCATTCAGCGTACATTTATCTTCTTTATCCTTACTCTGACCTTATGTTTATCCCCAGGTAATACATTCAGTTTTGCCCTATTCCACTGAGGACTCCTCTGCTTTGAGCACAATTATTCTGTCTCATAAAATCTTCCTTCTTTTAGGTTAAAACCATTCAGCTCCTTTAACCGTTCTTCCCAAGACATTATTTCCAAGATTCCCCCTACCCCGCTATTTCTTAGTCTTAACTGAACCTGTTCTCTAAATCTTTTAGGACCTGGAACCATAAATTGAATAAACCTTGTAGGAAAGACCTGATTAGCATAGAGCAAAATTGAATTATCAGTTTCCTTACACAGGATATTAAATCTTGATTCATTTAGTCCAATACTGCCTTAGCTTTTCAGGGCTCTGGGCCACACTGTGGATATATCTTATACTCAGCTTCACAGGAATTAGTTGTATGCATTCTTTTGAATTTGTATCCATTTCTGAATTCATTTCAAACCTGCTCTGTTTTATATTTATAGTTTTCCTTTGCTCCATTTTCATCAACTTATTTTTTGGTGTACATATATCACAAGCTGCCTCAAATACTTTTGGAAATGAGATAGAGTATGAAGAAGTAATATAGAAAGCTATACAACCAATCATTTTTATTTCTCAGATGTACAAAGCAATGTTATTTTCTCCAAACCAGCCTGGATTAAGGATTCACATTTCAGTATTCTTTTGGCAGATTATTGATCCATATTTGCTTACAGAAATGAGTCCCATGGAGATATCTGCTGGGTAATATATTTGTCTTAACACTCTCTCTGTATATATATATATATTTTTATTTTTATTTTTATAATATTTATATATGTATATGCACACTTATATATGTGTATATATATTTATATATGGCTCTACACATATACAATGAGCATACGTTCCTTGAAATGGCCTCTAATTTAGAATTCAGTTGTCATTTTCATTGCTTTAGAATGGGTTTTATTCATTGCCATCTGTTCCTGTCTCATTTTTCAATTCTACAGTAATATTTTCATGACTTACTTTTATCAGAAATCTCAAGAGCTCTGACTTGCCTACATTAAATCATTTGGTTAATAACCAGGTCAACCCAGCACCAAAGACATGGACAGACTGTAATTTAGATGGGATCAGGCGAGGTTTGACCAATGAAACAGAACCACTAGAAGTGGTATTTATTGTTTTTTAGTTGCTAAGTCGAGTCCGACTCTTTTGCAACCCTGTGGACTGTAGTAGCGCATCAGATTCCTCTGTCCAAGGGATTCTCCAGGCACGAATACTAGAGTGGGTTGCCATTCCCTTCTCCAGGGGATCTTCCCAACCCAGGGACCGTACCCACATCTCTTGCATTCCAGGCAGATTCTTTACCACTGAGCCACCAGGAAAGTCCAAGAGTGGTATAGAATAAATTGCTTTTTTTTCACTGAAATTTGACTACTCAAAACGAAGGGGGATGGTTAAGAAGTTTATATATGAATGTTGTTTCTAACTCTGGTACTGAGTCTGAAGTCAGCAGCAGGGTAGGCAATCAAAGAAAGATAGATATGATGTGGGAGAGAAAAGAGACAAGCAGATCCAGGGCTGGAAGCTTTCGGCTTCAGCCACGTGAGTGGCCTGCAGGAGAAAGTGCTGCTTCATGGGGTCACTGAGCCTGCACCTGGCCTGGAAGTTGGGACCTGAAGGGAGGCACCAGGAGCAGAGGAGAAGCAGAGTGCCTGGCTTCACCCACATTCACCAGCTGAGGCCAGAGCAGCCGTCACACAGCTCAGTTACGATGGGGTGTGGTGCCTGCCCCGATGCCCACACTGACCTTCACTGTTTGAGAAGAATATGATTTATGCCTGGCTTCCAAATCCCACCGTTTATGTTTCTTGTGACCCAGGCTAAGCTGGAATTATTCAATGGAGGGAATTCTGATAAATACAGTTCCTGCTCAGCTAAATTGACATGGCTCCAACCTGCCACACAGATGATCAATTCAACCTTGTTTTCCCTAGAGACAGCCTGACACTCCTTTGGACTGCAAGGAGATCAAACTAGTCAGTCCTAAAGGACATCAACCCTAAATAGTCACTGGAAGGACTGATGCTGAAGCTCCAATCCTCTGGCCACCTGATGTGAAGAGCTGACTCATTGGAAAAGACCCTGATGCTGGGAAAGATTGAGGGCAGGAGGGGAAGGAAGCAACGGAGGATGAGATGGTTGGAAGGCATCACCAATGCGATGGGCATGAGTTTGAGCAAGCTCTGTGGGATGGCGAAGGACAGGGAAGCCTGGTGTGGGGCAGTCCGTGGGGTCACGAAGAGTCAGACACTTTAGCCACTGAACAGCAGCAACTGTCTGGATTAAGGGTTTTGTGATTTTCCTTCCTGTCCTAGATCCTTGTCAGATACCTCTGGCCCACATCCCCATTGTGTCTTGGATGTGACGGCTGATACCTTGGCACTGCAGGCTCAGACTCAGGGGCAGGCCATGCTTCAGGAGATGGAGAAGCACGCCATGCTGGAGTCCCAGATGCCAGATGAGGTCGTTTCTCCCCCCCGCCCCCTTGGGTTAGGACTGCCGCGCGGCGGTTCTCATGGTGGTTCCCAAGTAAACAGCCTGCTTCCTGGCTTTCTCTAATCAGGGTGGCAGAGGGATGTGGCCATCTCTGCAGCAGCCCTTCCCGTGCTGACAGCACTGTTTGTTCTTCCCATCCCTCTGGGGAGAAGTCGTCTTATCTTTTCTGTGCAATGTATTTGGGGAAAACACATTTCTCTCTCTTATAGAAATGGATTATTGTGTTTCTTGAGACTAAAAAGGAAAGCCTTTCTGGACCCAAACCCTGACTTAAAAAACTGTCTAAATTCCTCTTACATAGCAGGAAAAAGGGCTATTTTTATTCAGAATGCGTGGTGCATTTTGAATCATTCTGTGCACTCAAAATAGTGTGTATATGTGTGTATGCATGTGTGTGTGTGTGTGTGAGTGAGTGAAAGGGAGAGACAGAATTTGAACAATTTTCCAAGAACTTCCCCTATGTTGGGGACTTCCCAGGTGCCTCAAATGGTAAAGAATCTGCCTGCAATGTTGGAGACCAATTATTTTAAATAGCCTGGGAATGTGTTGGTATTGGTTGAGGTGTGCAAGGTTTTGATGATAAACTTTAACTGGCAGTTAAATGCAGTTTAATTAGCAATCATCTCTGCACAGGAATTACTTGTATGAAGGCTTAAGTCCACTAGTTTGTGGCAATGACATTTATGAGAAAGCAGTTATATATATGTATAGTAAGGAAATTTGTCTTGAACTCTACTTCAGCTGTCTTTCTTGGGCTTTTAAGTGGCTTCCCATTTTCCCTTTCATTATAACAAAGAGCTGTAGGCATTTCCTCTCAACAGCACAGCCATATATGCAGGACCATGGGTCTCTCTTCCTTCCTTGATCTTTTCTGTGAGGCTCATGAAGGCTGCCAAATGGTGGAGAGGGTGGAGGTGGCTCTGGGTCTTTCACTGATTAGAATCATGTACTGTTCCTTTCCAAAAATTCCACTGTATAGTGAGACTATGTGTACATATTTTAAAAAGGATTTCTTTTATGTGGATCGTTTTTAAAGTCTTCATTGAATTTGTTACAATATTCCTTCTGTTTTATGTTTTGGTTTTCTGGCTGCGAGGCATGTGGGATCTTAGCTCTCTGACCAGGAATCAGACCTGCGCCCCCTGCATTAGAAGGCAAAATCGTAACCGCTTGACTGCCAGGGAAGTCCCTATGTGCACATTTTTACTTTTGAGACAAAGTTGGTGAACCACAATTAGTTGGTGTGTTCAGTGTCTTATAGTCCATGAAAATATTTTCTGCTCTCAATGTTAATTAAATAGGCAATAATAAAATAGTTTGTTAGGCTGAAAGCAAGAAGCTGTATTTGGAATCAGCAAAGAGTCCTCAAGAATTTGCTAAGTTAGCTAGTGAGAGGGTCATGCAATTAACCAGATACCAAACAGAAAGAACTAATGGCAGCAAGTGAGTCATACAATGAATTTTGGGAATTTAAAACAAGGAGGAATTAATTCTCTGATTTGGGGAACTGGAGCTTTATTGAGGTCAAGTGGAGTTGAGATGAGCCTTGAGAATAAGTAGAAAGAAGAGGTGAATAAACTTGTTTAGAGAAATACATACTGGCATTGCCTGGGCTTATAGCTCTCGTTTCCTTTTTATAGATGTTTCATCATTTTCTTGTATTGGAGCAGGTTAGAACACTGCTTTGGGGGGGTGTATTTATAAGCCAGGTTATATAGATCAGAGCATGGATGATAGTGATGCCCAAGATCTAATATGCAGAGCTAACTACGTGAACACCTACTATCTTCCAGCCGCTTTGCATAAATTTTCCCATTTAACCTTCACAACCAACCTGCAAAGGAGATACCTTTAATATGTCCAGCTGAAGCTTTAAGGGATCAGATAATTTGCAAAAGTCATGGTCAGTAGGTGATGCAATAAGGATTAAAAGTCTGGCTAATTCTGGAGACTGAACTCTTTTCTAAAAAGGTATTTGTATACAATTCTTAAAGGTTGCTTTCCATTTGCAGTTATGGCAAAATACTGGCTACATTCCCTGTGTTGTAAAATACATCCTTAAGTCTGTCTTACAGCCAAGCGTTTGTACCTCCCAGATCCCACTCCTGTCTTGCTCCTCACCCGCTTCCTTCTCCCCACTAGGAACCACTGGTTTGTTCTCTGTATCTGTGAATCTGCTTCTTTTCTGTTATATGTACTAGTTCCTTGTAGTTTTTAGATTCCTTGTATAAGTGATATCATACAGTATTTGTCTTTCTCTGACTTGTCTCACTTAGCATGCTGCTGCTGCTAAGTCGCTTCAGTCGTGTCTGACTCTGTGCCACCCCACAGATGGCAGCCCACCAGGCTCCCCCATCCCTGGGATTCTCCAGGCAAGAACACTGGAGTGGGGTGCCATTTCCTTCTCCAATGCATGAAAGTGAAAAGTGAAAGTGACGTCGCTCAGTCGTGTCCCACTCCTAGCGACCCCGTGGACTGCAGCCCACCAGGCTCCTCCATCCATGGGATTTTCCAGGCAAGAGTACTGGAGTGGGATGCCATTGCCTTCTCCAGCGACCCCATAATGCCCTCCAATTCCACCCATGGTCCTGCAAACATAAGCTCTCATCCTTTTTACGGCCGAGTAGTATTTCATTGCATATGTGGAGCACATCTTTACTCATTCATCTGTTTAGTAGGTGGCTTCCATGACTTGGCTACTGTAAATAGCATCACTGTGAAGAGACTGAACTCTTAAATATGCTCCCCTCCTGCCTTAACAAAGCATGTGATGCCTCCTATTCTACTGTAGGTATATCTGAAATTTGCTCTGGCCAATCTGTAGGCTTCTCATTTGTCCTCCAGGACACTCATGTCTCTTGGGTGAGGACTCAAGTGACTCCCTTTATCGTCTGTCCTCCTTGGGGGCACCTCATCATCACCCCTTCCTCCCCTCTGGCTATGATGCTATAAGCTCTTATAGCTCAAAGCCACCTGATTTTTTATTTATCTGATTCACATTAGGAATCATCTGAGATTAATCTTTCAATGGTTTTTAGTCCAGTTTTGATTTTCCAACTGTGTCTTGTGAAAGCATGAACTTTCACAAGTCACAAGTCTCTAGACAGCTGAGAATAATGTGGCATCTGAGAATGAAGTCTCAGGCTACATCCTAACCCCAGAAAGGTCTTCTAAGATGTTAGTTCAAAATAACATCACCTGTCTTTTTAAACCTGTATTTTCCAAAAGGTTAATTGAAATTGGCCAAGGCCTCAGTTATTAGTTTCCTGGGTATGATGTTCGCTCATCTCATTGTGGGTCCTGGATCCTGAGTTAACATTCAGATAGAAAGCGTGGGGACTTGCCTGGCAGGTCAGTGGTTAGAACCCACCTTCCAAGGCAGGGTACTCATGTTCCAACCCTGGTCGGGGAACTAAGATCATCCATGCCATGGGGGCCACTAAGCTCACATGCCCAAACTAGAAAAGCCTGTGGACCCAGCACAGCCAATAAAATTATAAAGACAAGGTGGGTGGACTGGGAACATCCAAAATATGCCTCCCCAAAATTCTGGAACAAGAAACTTGAAAGAATGGAGGAAAGACAATGAAGATACATATATATTTTAAAGAAAGAACAGATGGGACTAGCTTCAAGCAATCCATGTTGAAGTCCTGACTTGCTACTCATTGGTGGGCTAACACCTTCAAGCTAGGGTGAGAGTGCAGGTCTCACTCTGAAGCCCATGTTCCTTCCACTAAACTGCAAACACGTTTCTTTGGCAGGACCATGCAAGGAGGAACAGGGGGTTTTCTGGCGGTTGAGAAAAATCTTTGTTAATGGGCCCAGGATGACCCACCTCCATCGAAACATCATGAACTGAGGCGTGAATACTTCTCTGCACAAAATAGCATTGGCCACCTGGCCCAGGCACCTGGCCATACATCTCACTTCTTTCGGCATAAGCTTTCCACTTTTTGCAGGTGGAAAATGACTAGTATGAATACCGTCTTGGACCAGCTCATGTGGTGCACTTGATCCTTCCCAGGGAGAGCAGGGCCTAATTGCATTCACAAGCAGCCACCTGCAGGAATGAATCGTCCATTCAGCATAACACACAAAGGGGGCCGGTGGAGCTTCTTATTCTGCTCGGCTGTCCCTGTGGACATGCAGTTCAGTTCACATGTACAGGAGGATCTGTGAGCACTTGATCTATATGTACATGACAGGGACTGGGGAGGCAGAGAAAGGCAGAGAAGGACAGTCATCCTTACTGCACCCTTGCCAGAACATTCAGAACCTGTTTAAACGTCTCTTTAAAGCCATGACAAATGTGTGCACCACTGCTATATCCTAGCTGGGCTTCCCAGATGGCTCAGTGGTAAAGAATCCACCTGCCAATGCTGCAGACATGGGTTCGATTCCTGGGTCAGGACGATCCCTTGGACGAGGGCATGGCAACCCACTCCAGTATTTTTGCCTGGGAAATCCCACTGGACAGAGGAGACTGGTGGGTTACAGTCCGTGCCATAACAAATAGTTGGACATGACTGAGAGACTGAGCGCGCACACAATATCCTAGTTATAATTTCTTCCTGGAGTAGTTTGGGACCAAATTATATAGCTAATATTGCCACAGGCTTACACAGGACTGAACACGCCAAGCCTGGTCTAAACAGTGTTTAGTTTCTTATGTCATTCAAAATGAAGCCAGTTTGGTAAATATGAAATGAGACTTAAAAAATGGTGAGATTCTTCCTTTACTTGGATATCTATCTTCCTGTGTTCTATCTTTAAAAAATTGTCCCACTTTGTGGGAAAAAGAGAGATCTTCCTTGATTTTATTTTTATGAACTAAATTATAAGACTAGGGATTTTAGATTTTTTTTTGTTATTACAACATCTTGGGAAAGAGTAAAACTGGAATTTTAAATGAGCAGAGTGAAATAATGGTGACCCAATTAGCTGAAGACATTACAAGTGACCTACGACCTTAAGAACAGAAACTCATCTCCTATCAGAATTGACTTCTTGTAAATAATAATTTTAAAAATGCTCTAGCAATCTGAAATTGACATGAGAAGTTATTAGAATGCAAGGGAAAAAAAAGGTCTGTTTCATAATTTTAGCTTGGTTCGACAGCAATTAAATTCTTGCTCTTCGTGAAGGAGAAAAGATTTTATAAGGCTCTAGCTCAGGAAATCAATACCATTCTTTTCTGTCTTTGGCCTTTTTTTCTTCTCTTGGTTGACTTTTTAATAACCTTCCCTGAGCTAACTTTCCCTCACCTTCCTCTTGCTTTGGTAAGATAGTTGTCATGCAGAGCTCTGATAATGGCCCAAAGGTCTAAGAAACTGCAGCCAGGCTGACATTGGGCAGAATGTGCAACCCTTCTGGCATGAGTCTCACCACTGATAAAATGGGGATGATGACCATTCCAGTGTCAAAAAGTTGTTGAGAGAATTACTGAATTATTACATAAAGCAAATCCCTAGCGTAGTGCCTGGCACTTTGGAACTGCTTATTAACGGAGAGGAATTACTGTATTATTTTTGAAATACCAAATGTGCATTTTCTTCCTTAATAAAATGGTAACTTCTAAGCTCTCCAGAGGCTTTACTAGATATGTTGCTTGTAATTTTTTATCCAGATTTCTATATATAATTTATATATTATTATATATAGTTAAAAACATTCAAGTATTCATTCTGATTATATGATATATTATATGTGTTTGTGTTAGTCAGTCATGTCTGACTCTTTGGGACCTCATGGACTATAGCCCACCAGGCTCCTCTGTCCATGGGATTCTCCAGGCAAGAATACTGGAGTGGGTTGCCATTCCCTTCTCTAGGGGATCCTCCCAACCCAGGGATTGAATCCATGTCTCCTGCATTACAGGTGGATTCCTTACCTTCTGAGCCACAGGGAAAGCCCATTATGTGAGTGTGTGTACGTATGTATTTGCTATGATAGGAATATTTGTGTCCCCACAAAATTCCTGCCTCCCAAAGGTGATGGTATCAGTAGGTGAGACCTTTGGGAGACAATTAAGTCATGAGGATGAAGCCCTTATGAATGAGATTAATGCTTAAGAGACCTCACAGGGTACCCTAACCTCTCCCACCAACGAGGATTCAGACAGTCTGTGACCTGGATAAAGGGCCCTCACCTAACCAAGCTGGCCCCCTGCTCTCAGATTCCTGGCCTCCAGGACTGTGAACAATAAATTTCTGTTGTTCACATGCTGCCTAGCATGCGGTATTTTGTTACAATGACCTAAACCCAACTTTGGGAGTTCTGAGTTTTGTGGGGACACAAATATTCAGATAACAGCAAATACACACACACACACACACACACACACACACACACACACACACACACACACACACACCACACACGTATGTATCTATCATCTATCTATATTTATAAATATTCAGTTCAGTTCAGTTCAGTCGCTCAGTTGTGTCTGACTCTTTGTGACCCCATGAATCACAGCAGGCCAGGCCTCCCTGTCCATCACCAACTCCCGGAGTTCATGCAAACTCATGTCCATTGACTCAGTGATGCCATCCAGCCATCTCATCCTGTCGTCCCCTTCTCCTCCTGCCCCCATTCCCTCCCAGCATCAGAGTCTTTTCCAATGAGTCAACTCTTTGCATGAGGTGGCCAAAGTACTGGAGTTTCAGTTTAGCATCGTTCCTTCCAAAGAAATCCCAGGGCTGATCTCCTTCCAGAGTGGACTGGTTGGATCTCCTTGCAGTCCTAGGGATCTCCTTGCAGTCCAAGTCTTCTCCAACACCACAGTTCAAAAGCGTAAATTCTTCAACACTCAGCTTTCTTTACAGTCCAACTCTCACATCCATACATGACCACAGGAAAAACCATAGCCTTGACTAGATGGACCTTAGTCAGCAAAGTAATGTCTCTGCTTTTGAATATGCTATCTAGGTTGGTCATAACTTTTCTTCCAAGGAGTAAGCGTCTTTTTAATTTCATGGCTGCAGTCACCATCTGCAGTGATTTTGGAGCCCCCAAAATAAAGTCTGACACTATTTCTACTGTTTCCCCATCTATTTCCCATGAAATGATGGGACCAGATGCCATGATCTTCGTTTTCTGAATGTTGAGCTTTAAGCCAGCCTTTTTCATTCTCCTCTTTTACTTTCATCAAGAGCCTTTTTAGTTCCTCTTCACTTTCTGCCATAAAGGTGGTGTCATCTTCATATCTGAGGTTATTGATATTTCTCTCGGCAATCTTGATTCCAGGTTGTGCTTCATCCAGCCCAGCGTTTCTCATGATGTACTGTGCATAGAAGTTAAATAAGCAGGGTGACAATATACAGCCTTGACATACTCCTTTTCCTATTTGGAACCAGTCTGTTGTTTCATGTCCAGTTCTAACTGTTGCTTCTGACCTGCATACAGGTTTCTCAAGAAGCAGGTCAGGTGGTCTGGTATTCCCATCTCTTTCAGAATTTTCCACAGTCCATTGTGATCCACATAGTCAAAGGCTTTGGCATAGTCAATAAAACAGAAATAGATGTTTTTCTGGAACTCTCTTGTGTTTTCGATGATCCAGTGGATGTTGGCAGTTTGATCTCTGGTTCCTCTGCCTTTTCTAAAACCAGCTTGAACATCAGGAAGTTCACAGTTCGCGTATTGCTGAAGCCTGGCTTGGAGAATTTTAAGAATTACTTTTAAATACAGGCAGGTGTTATATAGGTAAAGGTAAACAGAAAGCAAACAGACAGGAAATACAATGGTCCATGTGCAGCTAGATTCCTAGGGTTCTTTGCAGCCTCCTCGCTGCCAGTACAACCTCGCTGACTTTGTCCTGTGTGGACCATTCCTGGAGTTACTGTCCGAGCATTGAGAGCTGGCCCTTCTTTAGCTGACTGGCTAGTTAACAAACAGTTGTCATAACTGCTGCTGCTAAGTCGCTTCAGTCATGTCTGACTCTGTGCGACCCCAGAGATGGCAGCCCACCAGACTCCCTCATCTCAGGGATTCCCCAGGCAAGAACACTGGAGTGGGTTGCCATTTCCTTCTTCAATGCATGAAAGTGAAAAGTCAAAGTGAAGCCGCTCAGTCATGTCTGGATCCATGGGCTGCAGCCCACAGGACTCCTCTGTCCATGGGAGTTTCCAGGTGAGAGTCCTGGAGTGGGCTGCCATCGCCTTCTCTGTTGTCATAACTGCTTGGTAATGAATGTTTGTTTGTGCCAAAACAATTGGTTGCAGACTGATTTTCATTGCAACTTAGTCATGACAGTAGGGAAGAGAAGCCAGAAACCCTCACGTACCACCAACAAATGGAAGTCACTTTACTTACCAGATGGGTAAGTTGGTCACAAATGACCCAACTGACTTAGCTCCAAAAACAGTCTATTTCAAGAAATGTAACCATGAATAAGAATGATAAAGCAGTGCCACTTCTCCATTGACCTGAGCGTCCTCAGATGGCGTGAGGTGAGAGAGGTGCTTTATTTTTAGCAGGTGTTTGTGGTTTATGCTACTGGATGTACACTAAAATTCAGCTTCCCCTTTCCAATTCCAAGGAATCCCATTTGACTCACAGTGTATCTCCAGTGAGGATCACATCTCACTGATGCTCTTACAGATCTGATCTTATAGGTCTCAGCCCTGTTACCTGCTTTGTGGACTTGTGTCTTCATTTCCTGCCTGAAAACAGTCTTGAAGGCTGTTTGATCCTGCTGTGTTTGGAACCGCGCCCTTACAGGGTTTTGTTTTGTGTTTGTTTGTTTGGTGGATGTGGACTTCCCTGTATCTCATACAGTAAAGAATCTGCCTGCAATGCAGGAGACATGGGTTCGATCCCTGGGCCTGGAAGATCCTCTGGAGAAGGGAATGGCAATCCACTCCAGTATTCTTGCCTGGAGAATCCCATGAGCCTGGTAGGCTACAGTCCGTGGGGCTGCAGAGAGTCGGACATGGCTGAGTGACTAACACCGCCACCTTGGTGGATATTTTGCTTTCCCTATTTTTACTATGTCATTTTTTTGAACCTTTAAGAACCAGGGGGTTGTGGGTTGTATTACACAGGGCCACCCTGGCTCATCCCATCCCTACCTCCCCTTCATGAAGGTTTGCTGTTCATAGATTCTTACTGCCCATTGAGCTCATTCAGGCCAAAATTGGAACTTGGAATCCAAGGCCTGGATTTTTCTCTGACTCAGTTTCCTGTGTTCTGAAAAAACTCCTTTTCCCTATATTAATTGTCATTCTTCTTTTGTTAAGACTTAAGTGGTGTGGAAGGTAAATTCTCATGTTCTCTTCGAATGCCAACTTGAGCCTTTTGAAATCCTGGAAGCATCCCAACCAGTGAATTGTGTTCCAGCCCTTTCCGAGCATCATTCACTGCTCTCATTTCACAGATGCAAACACAAAAACACATCCTTTTGTACACACACTCATAAATGTTTTCCCAAGGTCAGGAATAACAGTGTCAGGAAGGCCTTATTTTACCAAAGAACAGGATGTTCTGATAAACTCAATATTCTGAGGATTATCACATGTACCTATCAAGGTTCCCGCCATCAAGCCTCCTACTCTCTCCACTGAGAAAGCGGAAGCCCTTCATCTGCCCTCACTACCTTCTAAACTGTTCTCATCCAAGGAATCCAAGTACTGGCTCGATGTTTCATAAACTGTGAGAGATGGAGATTTATGTTAGAAAGGAAAAGAAGGAAGCTTTGCGAATGAGAATTTTTCAAGTTGTTCCAGTGTGTTCATCACAGGACTTTCTGCATTGACCTTAGTGTTGTTTTGTTTTTGCCTTTGATGTTTGTCTCGATGTCCAGCAGCTCTAGAAGGTCTGTTTTTCATTACTGGCTGGACTCCTGCGTTAGCCAGGTTTTGTCAATATTATATTTTTGGTGGTGAGCGGGGTGTACTGCCTTGTCTCAGCCAAAAGCTGCTCCTAACCCAAAGAATTCATCTCAGCGGAGCCTGAGTCTAGGCCACTTAATTTGCATATCTCATGTGATTAAATAAAAGCGCTCTTACTCTCTGAGATGTTCCTAGGTTTTCTTTGAACAAAAATCAATGACCTTTTTCTACTACAGTAATCTAAATATATATACTTATATATATATGAGAAAAATATTAAGCACATGTGTATGTTATTATTACCCAATAATTTGACTTTTAAATCATAAGAAAAACAGGTAGTTGCAAACAGCTGATGCAGATATGAACATTATTCCATCATGCCCAGGAAAGATTGCGTGCAAATTGTGCATTTTCCATAATTTAGAATCTGGTTCAGATACCTGGTCTTGTCACTTCCCGAGACTGACATGACTCTTTGACACAGAAAATGCTAGCACGCAGGGGTTGAGCACCACAGATTTTGGAGTCAAAGATACTCTTCAGTTTTTGTCTAGCGGAGGTCTCCTGAGCTGAGCATACTCCTTGTATATTTGGGATCTGGTTATTTCCTCCGTGGGCTTCCCTGGTGGCTCAATGGTAGAGTCTGCCTGCAGTGCGGGAAACCCAGGTTCGATCTCTGGTTTGGGAAGGTCCCCTGGAGAAGGGAATGTTTACCCACTCCAGTGTTCTGGCCTGGAGAATTCTATGGACAGAGGAGCCTGGCAGGCTACAGTCCATGGGATCTCAAAGAGTCAGATATGGCTGAGAGACTAACACTTTTACTATTTCCTCTATAAATGAGAACCCAAATATCTTGCTCATAACATCATTGTAAAGATCTAATAGTATGATGTATACATGCAAACACACATAGCAGGCAAGGTGGAGCGAAATGATAACTGTAATTATCCTAAGAATGATTATAAAGCAGAATTTATAGAAAAAGATGTTAAACTCAGATACTCGTAACTCACATAAGTCAAATTATCAATTTAGTCACTCAGTTGTGTCTGACTTTTTGAGGCCCCATGGACTGCAGCACACCAGGCTTCCCTTCCATCACCAACTCCTGGAGCTTGCTCAAACTCATGTCCATCGAGTCGGTGATGCCATCCAACCATCTCATCCTCTGTCGTCCCCTTCTCTTCCTGCCTTTACTTTCTCAGCAGTCAACCCTCCAGCATCAGGGTCTTTTCCACTGAGTCAGTTCTTCACATTAGGTGGCCAAACGATTGGAGCTTCAGCTTCAGCATTAGTCCTTCCAGTGAATATTCAGAACTTATTTCCTTTAGGATGGACTGGTTGGATCTCCTTGCAGTCCAAGGGACTCAAGAGTCTTCTCTAACACCATAATTTAAAAGCATAAATTCTTCAGTTCTCAGCTTTTTTTTGTGGTCCAACACTCACATCCATACATGATTAATGGAAAAACCTTTGCTTTGACTAGATGGACCTTTAGTCGGCAAAGTAATGTCTCTGCTTTTTCATATGCTGCCTAGGTTTGTCATAGCCTTTCTTCCAAGGAGTAAGCATCTTTTAATTTCATGGCTGCAGTCACCATCTGCAGTGATTTTGGAACCCAAGAATATAAAGTCTGTCACTGTTTGTATTGTTTCCCCATCCATTTGCTATGATGTGATGGGACCAGATGCCATGATCTTAGTTTTTTGAATGCTGAGTTTTAAGCCAGCTTTTTCACTCTCCTTTCTCCCTTTCATCAAGAGGCTCTTCCGTTCCTCTTCACTTTTTCCCAAAAGGGTGGTGTCATCAGCGTGTCTGAGGTTATTGATATTTCTCCCAGCAATCTTGACTCCAGCTTGTGCTTCATCCAGCCTGGAATTTCACATGATGTACTGTGCATATAAGTTAAATAAGCAGGGTGATAACATACAGCCTTGACATACTCCTTTCCCGATTTGTAACCAGTCTGTTGTTCCATGTCAAATTTTATTTAGAAACTATGCTGTGCAAACAAGATGACAAGGAGAAATGGTCAAATCTAGGATGGAAATTTTAAATGAGTCAGGTTATAGCAATCTAAGCTTCCCATCTCATGAGATGAAGGTAGCTGACTCCAGGACCACACAGGTGGATCAGGGGAGAAAGGCACCCACGATCTCAGGAGAGCATAATTCCTTTCAGCTCACTCAGCAACCTTCATCCCTGACACAGTCTTTAATTACTCTAAGACCTTCAGTCTGTGTCTAGGCATGTCTTCCTGGTCTTTGCATCATGCCCTCTCATTAAGAGGGTGGTATATTTCTTTTACAATTTATTTTTGGGGAAGAACAGCTGTGTTCACTCATATGTGATAATATAGTTGGGAGACTCAGGTTGGCAATTAGATTTCCTGTTATTTACACACCAAAAAGTGCACTGACCTCAGAATGTCTCAGCCGGTTCTACTCACATACACTTATGCAGGGAGGGGCAAACTGGCTGAGAATGGGGATAGGTGAAGGGGTGCAGGGCTTGGGCACAGACATTTGTGGACACTGCTTTAGAGCCTGCACAATAGCCAGGGCTCATAAAGTAAAAGATTGTATATAATCTTTGATCATTGTTTGCCTAAGCCTTTTTCTTATGAAAGTAGAAACCATAATATGCAACCTCTCCAGTTTTTTGCACCTCCCTCTTAACTCAGCCATCATCAACTTTCTTTCCATATCTCCAAGCAGGCCAGCTCCTAGAAGCTGATTGATTAATTCATTGATTTTTTTTTAGATTAGTTCTTTAAAAATGTTTTTAATGACATTTATAGTTTTTAATGACATTCTATAGTTGATTTACAATAGTGTATAATTTCAGTTCTATAGCACAATGATTCAGTTGTATATATTCTAGAATAAATATATTCTAGAAGCTGATTTACTGAATGACCACTTTGCCAAAGGCAAGTGAGTATAAGTAATTGAGTATAAGAATGTATTATTACCCTAAAAGGAACAAAATTGTGCCATTTGCAGACACCTGGATGAACCTGGAGACTCATACAGAGTGAAGTAAGTCAGAAAGAGGAGAACAAATATCGTAATTAACACATATATATGGAATCTAAAAAAATGGTACAGATGAACCTATTTGCAGGGCAGGAATAGAGACACAGATGTAGCAAACAAATGTATGGACACCAAGAAGGAAAGAAGGGTGGGGTGAACTGGGAGATTGGAATTGACATCTGTACACTACGGATACTGTTGGGTCCCTGGGTCAGGAAGATCCCCTGGAGAAGGAATGACTACCCACTCGGTATTCTTGCCTGGAGAATTCCAAGGAGAGGAGCCTGGCGGTCTATAGTCCATGGGGTTGCAAAGAGCTGGACACGACTGAGTGACTAACACTTTCACTTTCTCCTCATAAAATAGCAAACCGACCGCACAGCACAGGGAACTCCACTCAGCGCCCTGTGGTGCCCTACTGGGAAGGAAATCCGAGAAGCAGGAGGTATATGTATAGCAGAAACCAACACAACATTGAAAACCAACTATACTTTTTTAAAAAGGGTCATTATTATGCATTAGGAGATTTCACTGTTAAGGATTCTTTACACAGTCAATAAATATACATTCTGGAGCACCTTCTTGAATGAGTGTGTGAGTGCTGTCTCTTCAGTCGTGCCCGACTCTTGGTGACGCCACGGACTGTAGCCCCCAGGCTCCTCTGTCCATGGGATTCTCCAGGCAAGAATACTGGAGTGGGCTGCCATGCCCTCCTCCAGGGGATCTCCCCAACCCAGGGATCAACCCTGCGTCTCTTATGTCTCTTGCATTGGCAGGCATGTTCTTTACCACTAGAACCCCCTGGGAAGCCCACTTTCTTGAATATCAGGAACTATTGCCATTGACACTTGTGTGACGGATAATTATCTTGAAAAATACGTTGATAAGACTGCTCCCTGAGACCACGCCATAGGTTTGTCACTACACACCTCTCACCCTCTGTGGAGCCTCTCTCCTCCGCCACCGCGGCCCTCCCCAGCTTCCCCCCTCAAGTTTCCCTTGTCTGCTCTTTCTTCAGCCTCCTCCTCTCTTGTTCTTTGGCTTCAGTTGGAACAGTGGGGACTGTGGCAGGAACACATTAAATGTTCCTTAAAACACTGTAAGGAAGACATGATCAAACCCATGAACCCCAACTAAATAGTTGAATGGTATAAGCGAATGTGATGAATCGGTTTTTCGGTGAATTGGCCTTTTCACTAGTTGGCTTTAGGCAAATTGCCCACTCAGTGAATGGACTTCTGGAGAACTTACTTGACCTGGCATGTTCTGGGAAGACGCGGAGCAGTGAAAGCCTGGAGCTCAGGAGAGCTGTTTTGCGTGTGTATAAATTGTTTGGGGACCTGCAGTAAAATGTAGGTCTGTGCAAGCAGAGCTGACATGAATCAGCCGATCTGCAAGTGTAGGTTCAGTAACTCTATCCGACACCAATGACTGAACGTGACTTCCTGTGTTTGGGGTCACTGGGAACTTCATCAGTTTTATTGAATTTAGAAAATTACAAGAAGGACCTGATTTATGTGATGCATAAGACCAACATCCCTTTTAAATTAATAGGCAACAAAATTATTAAAGTGCCTGATGAGTATGCCTGGCATATTTTTAAAATATGAGGCATCAAATGGTTTTTGTCTAGTGGTCCTTGTTGAAATCTCAACACCATAGCTTGGCTTCAGAGAGTTACCATGTGCTAAGTGCTTCATTTTCTTTCTCTTATTTAATCATCCCAGCAACCCTAGGAAGTGAACACTTTTATTACCCTCACTTTACCAGGGAAAACTGAACTTAGTCAAGTTAATTTACCCATAGTCTTTCTGCTACTAAGTGAGGATTCAGGGCTTGAACTAGGGCTTTTCAGGTGGCGCTAGCGGTAAAGAACCCGCCTGCCAATGAGCTAGATTTAAGAGAAACAGGTTCAGTCCCTGTGTCAGGAAGATACCCTGAAGGGGGCCACAGCAAGTGGCCACTCCAGTGTTCTCACCTGGAGAACCCCATGGACAGAAGAGCCTGGCGGCTACAGTTCATGGGGTTGCAAAGTCAGGCAGGACTGGAGCAACTTAGCAGGAACATGAAGCATCTAGGCCAGCATTGCCCAGTAAGAGTATAAAGTGAGCCATATACGCAATCCTGCACTTTCTATCTTAAAATTAGAAATAGGTAAAATTAATTTAATTTACCATAGTATATCTTACTTAATCCAGTATAACCAAAATACACTGTAATTTCAACATGAAATCTATGTAAAATATGGATATTTTTAATTTTTCTTCTTATACACTCTTTGAAATCCATGTGTTTTATGCTTACTGCACACCACATCTCCGTTCAGGTAAAGTACCCAATAGCCACACATGTGAAGTGGCTATCTTATTGGAAGGTGCGCTTCACAAAGAGTGGTCTGTGGACCAGTGGCGTAGCTGTTCCCTGCAAGCTTATTAGACATTTAGGTTCTCAGATCCACCCCATTTCTACTGAGTCAGAATGTTCACTTTAAGTAGATGCACAGAGGAGTCACGCGCATGTTAAAATTGGAGAAGCACGCTCTTCACCATTTTGCGGCTGCCGCTCCAGGGTGCCCGCTTGCCGCCTCCCTGCAGGATCCTGGGTTGATGTCTGTTACATGGCAGCCATCTGCGGGGTAGCGCTGATGGCAGAGCTACACCATGAAGAGTCCATGCTTTGGGATGAGGTAGGTCACTAGCCATAATATTTTCTGATGGTGCACAATTATTTGACCAGAGTGAGCCTTACTGCCTGCTTCTGTAACATGGAGATGACAGCTGTATCGGTTGTATATTAAGGGTTCTTTAAGGAATGAACAGACTCCCAGTTTTTAGGTGAGGACACTGTGTCCATAAATATTTGTGATTCTCAGTCTACTTGTGACTAAGTTCTCACCAATGAGAGGTTAGCCTACGTGTTCTCTCTAGCTTCTGGAAAGGATCATTAATGTTTCAGACCCAGTCTAGAGTTATATCCCTTTCTTTCCTTCCATTCTCCTTCAGCCTCAAGTATAAACATGGTAGCTTCAGCCCCAGTAACTGTCCTGAACCGTGAGATGGTCTTATGGAAGCCACACCCTGGGATGGTAGAGAAGAGAGATAGCATGTTCCCAGATTCCTGGCTGCTGTAAACTTTCACTCAAGCCTAATCACCTTCTTTGTGTTAAACTACGTTACTGTATATATAGATCCTTCAGTTCAGTTCAGTCGCTCAGTCATGTCCTACTCTTTGCGACTCCATGAATCGCAGCACACCAGGCCTCCCTGTCCATCACCAGTTCCTGGAGTTCACGCAGACTCACGTGCTTAGCAGGCAGTAAATAAATGCTGGTCTTTTTAATAGATATGACAGATATGGGACAGGCCCTCAAGGAACTTAAAATAGAGCGTAAACAACAAAGGATATAAAAATGTAATAAACATTTGTCTAGCATTCCATGCTCTCGGACATGCACATATAAGTGCATATCTGCTGACCTAAAATTGTAATAGTATACTGCTACAGCTAATGCCAAATATGTTTATGTCTAGGAGAGACCCTTCCTTGAACTGGTAATGAGATGTCTCCAGTGACAATGGTGCTTCTTAGTTAAATCTATCTCTACTGAGTTGCTTTAAAGTTTTTATATAGTGTCTGCTACCTTAGCAACATTGCCAAGACCTTAAGACTTTGGAGTAACTCACTCTGGATTGTTTCTGGTCATTTAGGAGGAAGTATATATATAATGGTATTTGACCATAGAACCAGGATGCAGAGATTTTTACTCAGGTGTCCATGTCGTTGTTTATTTTGAGATGAAGTGTAGAGCAGGGAAGAAATCAACACTTGAATTTCTAAAAACTTTAGAAAAGGGTTTTAGGCCATGAAGGAGCTATATATTAGGCTTATCCAAACATAGTATCACAGATGAGGAAACTGATCCACAGCTGGAAAAGGACTTGAGTCCACTGCACGTTGCTGAAGAGGGCGAGAGCTGGCAGCAGGGCATAGCAGGCTGGTCTCCAGAGCCACCTGTTTTCCAGGGCACAAGAGTCTCCATGTGCACACACATACACACGTCCATACACGCACACATTCGTGTAGTAGTGGTCATTATTTTAAATGATGGCAGTGCATTACAGCACGACAATGGGCTTTCACCATCATGATCACGTGGAACTATTTCAAGAACCCTGAGAAGCAGACATTACTTCCTCTTTCTACAGACAAGGAAACTGAGATAAAGGTCATTTGAATCCAAATGTATATTATGTCAAGCATATACTACAATAATTAATAATGATTTTTGAGACTGTTAATATGGTATAACAAATATTGTTAAGAGCCTTTAAATAATTAAATGAAGGGAAAGTGATTGATGGAAAATACTATGAGAGGAATATTTTCATGAAATAACATAGAATATTATATTCTTTCATCAACATATATTTACAAAAGTTAAATCATAATACAAGGCAGAAAAATAAAGTTTAAATTATATTACACTTCTAATCCTTATAGGATTATTTGGTGTACTAGTATTCTCAGCAGAAAACAAGATTGCTTTTATGTTTAATTTTCGCTTATTTAATTGCACTGAAGCCACTGACTCTGTCAAGAAAAAGCCCCATTAAGGAATTCTTCCCATTTTGTGAATATGAGTCAGAAGAAGAATGTCAGCTTTCCCAACTTAGTATAGAATGGAAAATCAGAAAAAATGTGGGCAATTGTCATCGTCAATGGGAAAACAGGACGGCTCTGAGTGATTCGGGCATCACAATTTTTCAGTTTTTTCACACTCTCAGCTGTGTTGTTTGGAAAGTAATTATAGCAATGGGAAATATAGCAGATTTATTGGCTGGTGAGCAGAAAGATAGTCACTATTTTTGCTCATTTTCTTTAGAAAACCTCATTTTCATAGAACAGCTCCATGACACACTAGAAATGTTGAAACTTCTTGTCTGCATTTTTATAAACTTCTCAAACGAGATGGAATAGCAACTATGGCATGATTAAAACAAAAACTGCTTGAAATGAAGAAAGGCTCAATACTGAACTTGGCAAATTAAAAAAACAAATTAACAACAGCAGATGACTGCTTGACAAGAGCATGGTTTATTGATCAGAATCTACTGAAGAAGCAACGCAACTCATTTACTGAGCATGGAAGCATTTCTTATATGTATCACATAAGAATAAAGGAAAATCACTCTATCTTTCTGTTCCAGGGAAGGACTAGTGCCTGGAGAAAGAGTGAGCTTGTCACCAAGCATGATGGTGGGCCTGACGCCGTCACCTCCCTGGAATGATGGCAGCTTCTAGCCAGCCTTCATCCTTCCATCCTTGCAAAGCTACCCCTGATGACCATGTGTGCACTGACCTGTCCAGTTAGTTATTCTACATGGGAATAGACATATCTCACTGGGCCACAGTAATTTTAGCTCATTAGGAAGGGACCCTGGGAGATTTTTATAGCAGGCAGTGGTGTCATTTGCATAAATAGGTCATTACCATAAAAACATGTTTCCACAGCGGGTGGGCTGCTGACTTTGGAATGACGGTGCAGTTGAGGAACCATGATGGAGTCCTGATCTTTAGAGGCTGCTCTGAGCTCTGATGGGAGAAGGCAATGGCACCCCACTCCGGTGTTCTTGCCTGGAAAATCCCATGGACAGAGGAGCCTGGTGGGCTGCAGTCCATGGGGTCGCTATGAGTCGGGCATGACTGAGTGACTTCACTTTAAATTTTCACTTTCATGCATTGGAGGAGGAAATGGCAACCCACTCCAGTGTTCTTGCCTGGAGAATCCCAGGGATGGGGGAGCCTGCTGGGCTGCCGTTTATGGGGTCGCACAGAGTCGGACACGACTGAAGCGACTTAGCAGCAGCAGCAGCTGAGCTCTGATGGGGTACTTGATACTAGCCTTCCCTGTGTCTCGAACTGATCAAGGTCACCGAAGGGATTGTATCATTCTGTTCAACTACAGGGCACTGTTCAAATACTAAAAAATCCTCAGATTCTCACTCTGTAGCTGAAAAGAGAATGAATATCCCCATATTCCCTGAGGAGCCTTTTTTGTCACAGTGGCAAAGTGATTCATCCACACAAGGTCACTAGTAAATTGAAATGTGAGCCAGGACTTTAAGGGAGTTACTAAGTGTTTTGACAAGGTGGGATGAGCCAGGTTAATAGAAAAAGCCACTTAGAAAGGGGATATTTTTATCCACACACTTTGGTTGGAAACCTTACATGAAGATTGATAGCAAGTTGGAAAAATTGCAGAGAAAAGGAGAGCAGCATTACTGCATGTAAGGTGAGTAATTTGGTTTTAAACACCTCATAAGCTACCAGTGGGAGCTACCGAAAAGGCCAGAGGGCGCTGGAGTGGAATTGAAAAATGGAAGAGTTATTTCAGGAAACGGGAAACAGGGACCAAAATATGGAATAGGAAAATTCATTACAAACATGTCAGTCCTTATAAATGAAGAGAAATACTGCAACCCTCCACCAGCCAGGCCCAAAGCATGCTTATCTCTAAACTCTTGTCACACACACGGAAGGGACAGGCCCAGGTTTTTCTTGTAATGCCAAACAGTCCCTTCCTCTCTCCATCATATCTCTTGAAGACTTATTTTATAGACCTTTATTTTCTTGCCCACAATTGTATTGTAGGACTTTTTAAAAAATGTTGACCATTTTTAAAGTCTCTATTGAATTTGTTACAATATTGCTTCTGTTGTTTCTGTTCTGGTGTTTGGCCATGAAGCATGCAGGATCTTAGTTCCCTGACCAGGGGTCAAATCAGCAACTCCTGCATTGGAAGGCAAAGTCTTAACCCCTGGACCATCAGGGAAGTCCCCTAGGTCGTGTATAACAAGGCAGAGAAGGGTCCCTTTTCAAGGGCAGGTCAAAGACTTGGGACTGGAAACTCAAAGCACAGGTGATGCAAATGGTACACAGATCTCCATCTATGGTGTTTGGGAAATGATGTTTAGAATGTTATGAAAGTTTAGGTTAAAAATTGCTGGCCACATCTAAAAACAGAATGCTGGGAGGAGTGTGATTCTGGGTGGAGCTGGCTCCATCCAGAGAAGGGACAGCTTCTAGGTCCTGTCCATCCAGGGGCAGGACATCTGAAACTTTCAGCACATTAGGAGCAGAAAAGGGGCCTGGCTGTGGGAAGGGACAGGATTTAGTGGCTTACAGCTGTGTCCCACAGAGAAGGCAATGGCAACCCACTCCAGCACTCTTGCCTGGAAAACCCCATGGACGGAGGGGCCTGGTGGGCTACAGTCCATGGGGTTGCTGAGTTGGACACGACTGAGCGACTTCACTTTCACTTTTCACTTTCATGCACTGGAGAAGGAAATGGCAACCCACTCCAGCATTCTTGCCTGGAGAATACCAGGGACGGGGGAGCCTGGTGGGCTGCTGTCTATGGGGTCGCACAGAGTCGGACTGAAGCGACTTAGCAGCAGCGGCAGCAGCAGCAGGTGAATCCCAGTCTCTGGAGACCCTTAGTAGAAAGGCTGCTGCAACCAAGAGTCTATCTACATGACTTAACCCTCCACCTGCCATGCCGGGTTGACTGGTTACACAGAAGTAGCAAAGATGGTGTTACAACCCTGATTATTAGGACAAAGATTTGATTTGTTAGTCTCACGAACGTTTCTCCTAACTTGTACTTTACAGGATGGGAAGCAATGCTTTGATGTGAAAACAGAGCTCACTCAGTGAAGGGTTTACCACGGCTGAGGCCTATGGTCAGGCATCAACTGCGTGGCCCCCTGGATGAAGGGCAGCCATGTGGATGAACACAGCTGATGCCCAGCTCTGACTCCAGTGATTCACTCAGCATGGGAAACATCCAGCTCTCTGTTTAGATATTCATTCCAGTTCCTGGCTGCTTTAAGGCCTTTAATAGATCTGGAAAAAACCCATTAAGTACTGAAAATATGTCAGCAAAAAGTCAACTTGTAGAAGGAGTTTGTCCATTTTGCTTTATTTTGGCTCAGGCAAAATCTTGTAATCTCTTTCTAACATCAGCAGTTAAAACAAGTTCGCCTCTCAATTTAATTAATCAAGGACCCCTCTTTAATTAGGTGATAAAATCTCTTGCTAAGATGGCCCTTCTGTTGAGTCAGCAAAATACTGGGGAGAGTTGTTTCATCCTTTCTTCTGAACTCTTCAGGTGTGTTTTGTATATTTAATTGCTTATGATGGTAATTTAAAATTAAGATTTAGACAAGATACTTGGACATTTAATCTTACACCCTGCAACAAACATGAAATGACCCCTGCAAACAAGCAATACACGTAGTACAATCCTAAACTGCCACTTGTTCCTTGGGAGGAAATCTACGACAAACCTAGACAGCGTATTCAAAAGCAGAGATATCATTTTGCTAACAAAGGCCCGTCTAGTCAAAACTGGTTTTTCCAGTAGGTGTGTACAAATGTGAGAGTTGGACCATAAAGAAGGCTGGGCGCTGAAGAACTGATGCTTTCTAACTGTGGTGCTGGAGAAGACTCTTGAGAGTCCCTTGGACTGAAAGGAGATCAACCCTGAATGTTCATTGGAATGGCTGATGCTGAAGCTGAAGCTCTAATCTTTTGGCTACCTGATGCGAAGAGCTGACTCATTGGAAAAGACCCTGATGCTGGGAAAGATTGAGGGCAAGAGGAGAAGGGGACGGCAGAGGATGAGATGGCTGGATGGCATCAGACTCTGGAAGATGGTGAAGGACAGGGAAGCCGGGTATGCTGCAGCCTATGGGGTTGCAAAGAGTGGGTCACAACTGAGCAACTGAACAGCAGCTGCACTTCCAGCACGAATATGTTCCTCCCTGAATGCATCCTGGATTCACGGCTCTGGGGCTGGGCCCCTACCTCTCCTCATCGATGGACACCCTTCCCAGCACCCTCCACCTGCTGGTCCCATTTCCCTTCTAGAGGCGCCGAAGCTTAGCGTTGCATTAGCCAGGGCTGATTTCCTGACCGCTTTTCTCCCCATGTGAGCTGAGTTAGCGCTCTCTAAGGTCCGCCAGCACCTGAGACCCATTTCCATCTCGGCGTTTCCCGAGTTGTGTCATTTCCAAATATTTAGCCATCTGTTTCCTGACACACTCCCTGAGGATGGAAATAAATCCGCCTTGTATATAAAGCCCTACCACAGAGTGAGCCCTGAATAAGAGTTCTCATTGAGAGAAAAATCATGACTAGATCTCCTGGGATGACCACTCCCTCCCCGGTCAAGCTCTCCATCCACAGGACACAAACTCAGACTCCCTTTTCTTCATCATGAAACAATGAATGCATATCTCTCATGCCTTCTTCTCCCCAAGCCAGATTTTAATTTAAAAATATTTTACATGATATTTCAGACTTCATAAATGTCTAGAAATAATTTTAAAGGCTATCAGCTTACTAAAAAATAAAAGCTTTATGGTACTGCTTCGATTTTCAACATTTCTACGGGAAATATACTGTATCCATGCTCACCTTATTTGCCTCACCTGGTCACTTTATACCATTTCCTCTCTTAACAAGTCTGCCTTTTAGGCCCTACCATAGCAGGTAGTTCAAAGTTCTTTAAATTCTAACATAAACTTAAGGTTTTAAATATGTGGGATTTCCATTTTTATTGTCATGTTTACAATTTACAGAAATAGAAGGTAGCTTCAGTCTTCGGTACAATCTCTCTCTCTTTTTTTTTTGGCCACAGGGCATGTGGGAATCTTAGTTTCCAGACCAAGTGTCAGACCCTTGCACCCTACATGGGGAGCTCAGAATCTTAACTACTGGACCATCAGAGAAGTCGTACAATCTCATTTTTTTCTCTCTCTTCAGGTTTCATAAAGCATGGAATGTCCAGGAAAAGAGAACTCACCAAACTTGAGATTGGCCTTACTCTTGATATGTAAGGGGCAAGTTTTGTCGGTTGGAGATGACCAGACATCACTTACTGTAATTTGTCCATGATCTGAAACCCTTGTGTAAACAGAGAGTGATAAATCAGGGCAAATAAATCCAGCTGGAACTAACACTTACTCTCAGCAAGTGCCTCAGCCAGTGTGAGGATGTGGTGTGTCTCAGAGTGTCCCAGGCACAGTTGGAGCCCCACCTTCGTGCATTCTGACGCCCAGTACAGTCCAGGGATGGTCAGGACGTACAGTTCGGATGTTTCTACACTGAAATAACAAACATTTTGCTGGAGAACATGTTCTCCAAAAACTTGACTCATTCATGAGGAAATTCTGAGGTGGTTTTCCATGGCATTTGTTTAAAATAGGAAATAGTGATTCCCTTTACAGAGTAAGGGGAAAGGGACTTGCCTGGTAGCCCAGGGGCTAGGCCTCTGTGCTCCCAAAGCAGCGGGCCTGGGTGTGATCCTTGGTCAGGGAACTGGATCCCACATGCACAACTCAGGGTCCCACATGCTGCAACTGAGACCTGGCAGAGCCAAATAAATAAATACTTTCTGAAAAGAGTAAGAGGAAAGGAACTTCCCTGGTGGGCCAGGAGTTAAGATGCTATGCTTCCATTGCAGGGCCTGCAGGTTTATTAATTCCTGGTCCAGGAACTAGGATCCTACACACCACATCATGGTGTGGCCAAAAAAAAAAAAGAGTAAGGGAAAAGAGAAACTTGGGAACTTGGGGCAGAGTATTGGGGTGAAGCTTAGAACCTGTGTGGTTGCTGTAAGGTAGGAATTTGACATCTGGAGACATCTTTGCTGTTGTCAAGACAGCTGCAGGAGAAGTCCACATTTTCTGTATTGCTGTGGCCTCAAAACATGCAATCCTAGTGCCTGGTCTTCTGAGAATTCTCCAGTAGAATTTGTCCAGTACTCCTGGTGACTCATGGAGCATCGATAGTAAGAACAAACCTTACTCAATGCAGATGTTCTTCTAAGCACCTTACATGTATGACCTCATTTAATCATCAAAGCCATCCTTTGAGGTAGATACTATATTATCATCATCCTCATTTTTCAGATGAGGAAATTGAGGCCCAGAGAGGGTAAGTCACTTGCCCAAGGTCACACAGCTGGTAAGTGGTAGAGTAGGATCAAACCCAGACAGTGTGGGTCCAGGACACACTGCTCATAACCCCCACGTTGTGCTGCTTCCCATTCCGCACCTGCCTCCACCAGAGTTCTGACGCTGCTAGAATGCAGTGCTGGTCTGTACTATCTCCTTTGTTACATCTTCTAAATGCCACCAAAATACTGCTCGTTATTGGACACATAAAGAAAGACTTGTTGAATAATAAATACCCTTTCTGTTGATTCAAGTATTTGAGTTATTGGTAAGACTTAAATACAGGTACAAGGAAGGAAATAAGGGGAAAAAAGAATAAAGCATTATTGTGTGCAACAGAGCACAGCATATGCAAAGGTCCTGTGGTATAAAGGAACGTGGGGAGCAAAAGAAAGAAAGACGTAAAGGAGGATTCAGATTAACCTCGGAATCTCATTGGTTGGGTCTTCTCTCTCCCTGATGTTCATGGATCATTTGGAATTGACTGCAATTTATAGGCTTTCGGGTAAATGCATTCTTAGGAATAAACTATATTCCGTTCTTTTCGTGACACCGACCTTGTATTCCAAATGATTCCCACTTTGCCTCTTCAAAAGGTATCCCTTCTATACAATCAGACAAAGGAGAGAGTTTTAAAGGTCATATGCCTTGTCTTTGTTATTTTTAGAACTTTCAGAAAATTAAGGAATCTTGGAAATATAGTGATTCTACCAATAGTATTCCAGACCAAGGTATGACAGCTGCTGCCAATACTAAGCTAACTGAAGAGAATATTTTTTGAGAGGCAAAGAACAACTTAAATCTTTTCTTTGGGAAATTTAAAGAGCTGAACTTCCCTTCCAGGAATAGAAAGAGTTGCTCTGTGCTCAGCATTATCATTGCACCAAGAGAATTCCCATGGAGCTACTTAGGAGGAGAAACAGAATTTGTTCTTTCCTGCGCTCTTAAAAATAGGTTCAGGATATCAGAACTGAAGTACATGTTTATCTCGGCATCCAAGTTATCCTCTGCTATTTTACAGTCTTCCTGTTCGTGTGCATCTCTCTCGGGGAACCACATGGCAAGCAAATGTCTGGTGAGCAGAGTCTCCTCAGAAATGAAAATGTGAAGGTAAAATGAATTCCTCAGTGAACATATTGCCGGGGGATGTAGGAGAGGAAGGCAACTTGCAAACAGACTTTTCCAGAAACCTAGATAAACTGTGAGACTAACTGGAATCTTTTCTCAAGGGAAGTCATAAAATGCCACGATGTGGAAATGAGTGAAGGACCAAGACATGTGGTAGAGGGAACGCGCATTCCCCCATTGTCCCTGTGAGGCACTGGGTCTCTACATAGCTCATGGGATCTTAGTTCCCAGACCAGAAACTGAACCTGGGCCCTCAGCAGTGAGAGCAGGGGGTCCTAACCCGCTGGACTGCCAGGGACTTTCTGATGTTGTGTTCACAGCTGCAAAGGGCCCTGGCGACCAGGGAGAGTTGTCAGTGGACAGTTGTCCTGCGGGCGGATGGCTGGTACCCGATGGGTTCCCTAGAGACAACTGAGCTGATGAAAATGCTCAGTATATAGGAAAGGAGCATTGATCACAAGTAACGACATGGATGAGACCACCAATGTGTGGCTTGCGCATTGGGTTGCTTTTCTTTGATCTGGTCTTTGGTAATGGTAAGCAAGGACACTTGATACTGTATGGAACTGTGTTCAAAGCAAAATTCACGTGCAAGTCCTCCTGTTTTCTTTTCTTTAGCAGTGGTGACTTGGAAGATGGGTATTGGACTTTGGAGTTGTCTGGATCTTAAGCAGGATCACTCTGCAGAGATGAATGCATTTCAAAGATGGCAGAATTTTGGTCTGAGGTGCTGTCTAGTGGGGGATTGCATTAATCAAGGGTCTCAATAATCACTCTGTTCCTCAAAAAAAAAAAAAAAAAAAAAAAAACACCACACATAGTCACCATCTTAAATGGCCTGGGGTCATTGTCATTTAAAGTCTTACCTGGCTTTCTGAATTTTAAAATCATTTCAGAATAACAACAACAAAACTTCAATAATCATACAAAGAATTACCTATTACTTGGGATTCCCCAAGTGTTAGTCTTTTCACATTTGTTGCTTATTTTCTCTGTTTCCTTGAATTATAGACTCACTGATATCTTAGGGCACATTAATATTTTCTTTTTAAGCTGCTTCTAAAAATCTTAGTTGCTATTTAATTTTCATGGCCTAACATGACAAGAATGATGTAATTTATCCATGTTCAGAGAACTAAATAGAACACAATCATCATTTGCTTCGATTGTTAAGATCAGTTAAAAACTAGGGTAGACCCCAGAATTCCAGGTGCAGATCTAATGAGAAACAGGAAAGGATGCACCTGATCCCTGGTGTTTTGTGTTTCAGTCTCATAGACCTTTCATTTCAAAGCAGAGCCCTGAGCATGCGGTCAGGTGTGTTCTCTGCCCAACGAAGTGGGAGGCAGGCAAGAGGCGGAACATAAATTTGATAAATGTGGGTGAAATCAGTACCAATGTAGGAGAACAAATAGAGTTTTGATTAATGTAATTATTTTTTTGAAATCTATTTGCAAAATAACATCTTGTGAAACTGAGGCTGAACTATCAAATCCCAGCTCCACACACTCTGCCAGCTTTGTATTTTGTGTGTTCTGATACCTTCACACAAGCAGTGCATGTGTGTGTATTTGTGTGTGTGGTATTTGTGTGTGTGTGTGTGGAAGCAAACTTCTTCACTGCATGGAAAACATGAATACATGATGAGATATATTTTTAAATAGAAGCAGTTGCAATAATGTGTGAATGTGTAGAAAGTTAGGTGGACCCTTCTGTGTGCCTGGTCTATATGGCCTTCTGCTGCCACTGCTGCTAAGTCGCTTCAGTCATGTCCGACTCTGTGTGACCCCATAGATGGCAGCCCACCAGGCTCCCCCGTCCCTGGGATTCTCCAGGCAAGAACACTGGAGTGGGTTGCCATTTCCTTCTCCAGTGCATGAAAGTGAAAAGTGAAAGTGAAGTCGCTCAATCGTGTTTGACTCTGTGTGACCCCATGGACTGCAGCCCACCAGATTCCTCCGCCCATCCAGGCAAGAGTACGGGAGTGGGGGTGCCATTGCCTTCTCCAATATTGCCTTCTAGATAGAGTGTACTTTGCACTTTTATGACCAGCTGGTGTCCAGGTCATTTCATGAATAGGGACAGTTTGTTGTATCTTTTGGTATTGTCAAAGGTCAGCAAATAGCTGCCATTCATTGAATTGTCACAATTATTTGCTCATAATTAAGTATTCAAGAAAGTGTTTTAACCTAATTATTTGAAAAGCTGATATATTGCCACCACATTAGAGTTGTGTGGGGCATGGCTTGATCTGTGGCATTTTAAGTCAGATCAAGGTAATCATCCTTCCTTTTAAAAGCCTCCTTGTTAACCCTCCTACACTGTTGGTGCGGATGTAAATTGGTGCAGCCACTACAGAGAACAGCATAGAGGGTCCCTAAAAACTAAAAATAGAACTACCATCTGACCCTACAGTCCCACTCCTGGGCTTATATCCAGACAAAGCCATAACTTGGAAAGATACATGCACCCCAGTGTTCACTGCAGAGCTGTTTACAATAGCCAAGACATGGAAGCAACCAAGATGTCCATCAACAGAAGAACAGATAAAGAAGATGTGGTTCACGTGTACAGTGTAATAATCCTCAGCCATAAAAAAGAATGAAATAATGCCATTGGCAGCACCACGGATGCACCTAGAGATGATCATACCAAGTGAAGTAAACCGGGCAGACACATATCACATGATATCACTGGCATGTGGCATCCAAAAAAATGTAACAACAGAAACAGACCTATAGACATAGAAAACAAACTTACGGTTACCAAAGCAGAAAGCGGGGGAGGGATAAATTAGGAGTTTGGGGTTAACATATACACACTACCTTATATAAATAGATAACTAACAGAGACCTACCATATAGCACACGTAACATTATTCAATATTTTGTAACAACGTATAAGAGAAAAAAATCTGCAAAGGAATATACATATATACACACACACACATTTATAGAAAACAGAATCAAACCTCAAATACAGACTACTGGGAGAAAATGACCTTGAATGAGCAATTAGAAAACTAAATAATCAATGATGGTGATGCTGCAACTAAGGAAAGCACCAGATGTGTGATAGCCAGGAAACTGTGGGCTGAGGCCAGTCTTTCTCGCAGGTTTTGGAGTGTCGCCAGTTAGATTTCAGAAACTGTGAAAATGTCATTTGTGAGTATGGAGTATTGTGCATGAAAATTAGAAAGGTGAGGTATGCTTGTGGTCAGGAGAAGACACACACATGCACACACACTCATCACTTCTGTAAACTAATGACAGGAGGACTCTGGCTCTCAATTCTGAGCATAAGCACCCAGGGTGTCACTGCCCCCAGAAGGAACCCAGGGCCCCGGCCAAGCAGCGAGACCTTGAGGGCAGCTGAAGCTGGCAACGCCTGGATGCAGGAGGACCACTTCCCTGCTGCGGTTCACGAAAAGCACCTCACTCATCTTAGTCCCAAGACTAGCTCAGGAGCATCGTTCGATCTGCCGGCTCATCTATGCCTGACTCCATCCTTGGAGGCGTTGACACTTTCAGGTCTCCTTTCTTCAGCTTCATTCTCTGGGGACCCAGAACTGGGAAAAGGACACAAAAGTCATCTAAGTCCAGATGTTCCTGCTCTTCTGCTCTTTATTCTTGGTTCTCGTGAGCTTGGGCCCAGAACTGCCCATGGCTCAGGGAACAATCATAAACCTTAACTAGACTTTGAGATTGAAACCTATATCGTATGTGGTATAGTGGGAAGCAGGGCGCTTTCATTAGAGAAACTGAAGGACAGCAGGGGTGGGGGCCAGAGGTGCAGATTCATCCCTGGGGCTAGGCAGGGGCTAGGACCTTCAGATCCTTGAGGAAAACCTGAAGCAGTTTGAACTGTATTCTAGAGTAACCAGAAGCCCTACAAAAGCTTTACTGAAGGTAATCAGAAGAAAAGAGACTCCAACTAATTGGAGCCTGACTCACAGTGCATGACGGGAGATTCATACCTCCCATTCGACACAAAAGAAATGCTGACATCCCAAGGAATGTTTGAACACAATTAGCCCTTGACCTTCTGGGTATACTTAAATCACCTACTTGTCCCCACAATTCACGGCATTCCTGGAAGATAGTTCTCAAGCCACCAACAAAAGGACAAGAAATACTTACTCATGAATTAAGCCATGCGTCATTGGGTGAGACACCCAGTAATTTCAGCCAAAGTAATGACGTGCTTATTTTTTGTGGAACAAAATAAAAAATTCAATTAGAATTTCAAAATCAGACTCTATTTAGGGTAAAGTCTCCAACAGTCATTACAAATCTACTTTAGAAAGAGAAATGGAAGCTGGCATTTAGATTGAAGTGCTTTTCCATCAAAATATGTAATGAGCTCAACTGAGGTTATTGCAAACAACACTGTGAACATAATTAATACATGGAGATATATGAGAAATGATCATGAGAAGAATAGAATTAAATAATGGGAACTCATCATGCAGGGCAAGTTGCAAGGGCTTAACATTCATTATATTCCTCATTCTCAAGGCAACAATATCATTAAATATGAAAATGATTTAATATAACCTTGCAACTTTAGACTAAAAACTGAGAAAATGTCACCATTTGCACATTTGAAATAAAAGTGAATATTAGCATTCTGAATACCTATTCTCAGAAATGCATATTTGCCCAGGACTTAGGACACCTGCATAGGCGCTGCCAAATCTGAATATTGACTCCAAATGTGATTAGTCTGTGAATCTTTCAATGATATATGTTAACAAGTACTTTTATGTATTTTTCCTTAACAAATACTTTTTAAATAAGTACCGTTGACACAGGGCAATGCCCAGCCCTTTGCAAGGTGCCCTGAGACCACGAAAGACAAAGAAAATACCATTTCTCCTTTCCAGGAGCTTATAATCCATTTGAAAACAGTGCCTGGGGAAAGTGGCCACTGTGTGTGTACATGTGTGTGTATTGTGGGAGGGAGTGTGAGTTCTAAAATCATAAGCCTTAATAAGGAAAATGGTACAGTATATTAATATTGAGAGGATGGGGACTTCCCTTGTGGTCCAGTGGCTGAGAAGCCGCCTTCTAGTGCAGGGTACGTGACTCACGATCCATGACTGGGGAGATAAGATCCTCCATGCCTCAGAGCAACTGAGCCCACACACCACAGCTAAGGAGCCCTCGTGCTGTAACTAAGAACAGACACAGCCAAATAAACAGATAAATGAGATATTAGGAGCACGGAGCTAAAACAGAAGTATGGGCAACCCATATATATGTGTGTGGGGGGTCTTCTTGGAGCTAGTTTCTGGGCCTAGTTTGTCCTCTTTCCTATGACTTGCTTATGGGAATTAATATACTCCCTCGGCTTCCCAGGTGGCGCTATTGGTAAATAATCCACCTGCCAATGCAGGAAACCCAGGACTGATCCCTGAGTTGGGCAGGTGCCCTGGCGGAGGGCATGGCACCCCACTCCATTATTCTTGCCTGGGAAATCCCACGGACAGAGGAGACAGGCGGGCTGCAGCCAGTGGGGCCGCAAAGAGTCGGACACGACTGAACACAGCACATTTTTGTTTAAACTAAGTTGAATGATACATCCTGGCTCACATATCACTGGGAATCAGCAGGTAACCTAGACAGCTTTTGGAGCCCCTAGACTGGGTTAGGATTCTGACCTCAGTGCTTACCGCCTGACTGAACTCAGGGGCATTAACTTAGCCTCTGAGCATGTTCTCTCATCTGCAAATGGGGTGAAAAAGTCTCTATACTATGTTTCTACTAAGATCATACAACGAAATGCATATTGGTAAAGTGCCTGCCAATAAAAAGAATCGTTAAATCAATGATCTTTCTTTCCTTTATAATGCTGTGCCTTTTTTTTTTTTTTCTGTATCCCTCAGGGCCTTCTATAATCATCACCAGCTGGTGCTCTGGAGCAATGTCTGTTCAGCCAGACCTTGCCGAGCGACTTTACAAGTTTCTGTTCCAGTGGTGATTGGGTGACTTTCTTATTCAGACCACAGGCAGCAGCGCAGGCTGTACACATGAACCCATGCCATGAAATTTCCTCCATGCCACTTTCCTGTTTGCCTCCACTCTGATTACCAGTTAAAATTTTGCAGGAAAGCCAGCTGAGTACAAAAAAGTATTTCTTACAAAGGTAATTAACTTCCATAGAACTATAAAGCTGGAAGAAACATTAGAGAAAATATTGCCAACCAAAGAAGGAAATCAGGAACGAAGAGGGAAAATATTAAACTTTCAATTTTAAAATATTGAACTTTTATATATGCTTCCTTATTCAACTCGTTGCCACCTTTAGAAGTAAATATTATGACCTGACTTGATAGGTGTGGAAACTGAGGGTCAGAGGTGAGGGATCTATCAGAGAACATAATAGTGTGTCTTACCCCCAGAGACCACAACTTCAACTAGACTACGTGACTTCCAAGAACAAGACAGCTGATAAGTGGGAATAAGTAAGCATCAGTGATGAGTCTAAGGAAAAAAAATTTTTGCTCACAGAAAGGGCTTCTTGGGAAGTTTTCAGGATAAGAAAGATCTGAAATTTCACTTGGAATAAATTTCTTAGCTAGAGAATTGGATTCTATTTTGCCCTTTATTTATAGGGCAATTTGGAGGAGGCCATGGCAATCCACTCCAGTATCCTTGCCTGCAGAATCCCCATGGACAGAGGAGTCTGGTAGGCTACCATTCACGGGGTCGCAAAGAGTTAGACACAACTGAGCGACTAAGCACAGCACGCAGGGCAATACAATTCTCCTCTGTTTTAAGGCTATAATTTTAAAAATCCATTTAAGCTTAAAGAATACTACTCTCTCGGTATTCTTTTAAAGACTATGAAATGTGGCTGGATTTTTCAAGAGGGCCAAGTGAAATGTTGCTACGTGGGGAACGTCACGTTTCCTAGAAACAGAAAAAGGTCCGTGCTGAGTTCATGCTTTCCAATCCGTGGACTCTCCACATTTGCGAGTTTCTTTTCTTCTGCTGCTTTAGTTGCTGCTACCCTATCGTAATGCCAGCTTTCTATGAGAAGAATTCCTTCATGCTGTCAGTTGGAAAGGAGGAGGGACGTGGAAATGCTAACACGGGACTAGAAAAGTTTCTCTTTCAATCTTTCCAGTTTTCCCTTTGTCTCCTTTCATCATCCCCCTGCCTCTCAACACACACTCACATTTCTGTATCAACAGTAACTTGTATCAAGTGTGAGTCTGCAGATTCTCCAGTACATCTCAATATTTTCCCTTGGAATCTATTTTTCGACTTCTTACTATTTGGGGACAGTCCATTTTTCATATATGGATAGCTGGATTGCTATGTGTGTATCCCAAGGGGAAATTTCATCTTGATCTGCAGATTTAAACACTCTGTCCATTTATTTAAACTTGTTAACAGCAATCATGATCATCATTTAGATGTTTTTAGAATGCAGTATTTTATTTATGCACTTTAAAAAAGCCTTCTTTGAATTTGTTACAATATTATTTGTTTTACGTTCCGCCCCCCAGGTGTGCGGGATCTTAGGTCATGGACCAGGGATTGAACCCAATCCTCCTGCACTGGAAGGCGAAGTGTTAACCACTGGACCACTAGGAAGCTCCTATTTGTGTGCTTTTGAAACAGCTTTTAAAAAACCAAAAACTGGCATAGTGCTTTGAAGCTTCAGCTCTGCAGTCAGAGCTGAATGGGTGGTGATTGGGTTTGAATTCTGGCTTTCCCACTTCCAGCCATGAATACTTGAGCTAACTGCGTCACTGCTTAAATCCTCAGTTTCCTCATCTGTAAAGCAGGAAGACAGTAACACGCGTCTTATCGGACTATTGGGAGAGTTCAAAGGATGGAAAACACTGGGCAAGACAGATGGAATATAGTCTGTGGAGTCCATGGGGTTGCAAAGCGTCAGACATGACTCAGCGACTTAACAACAATATGCTCAATAAAGTATTCCCTGTCATTATCTTCTCTTTCTTTATAAGGTGGGATATTAATACAGAAGCTAGATAAATAGAATGAAAGGTACAAGTCATTTTTAAAAATTTATATATTTTTAATTGAAGGTTAATTGCTTTACAGTATCATGGTGGTTTCTGCCAAACATCAACAGGAATCAGTCACAGGTATACATATGTCCCCTCCTTTTGAACTTCTCGCCCACCTCCCTACCCATCACCCCCCCGTCCAGGTTGTTACAGAGCCCTGGTTTGAATTACTTGAGTCATACAGCCAATTCTCATTGGTATCTATTTTACATATGTAATGTATATGTCCATGTTACTCTCTCCATACATCCTACCCTCTCCTTCATAGCAGTATGACAGGTACAAGTCATTTTAAGGACAGCTTTTCAATATTGACTTTTCAAGTAATGTGAAGCTATCCCAGGTATGTGTTCCACTACAAAAAGCTGTAAACACGTTGCAAATTGTCACCCAGTACTTCTGATTCAGCTTATGTCACAGTGCACACGCCCTCCTTGATGGAGACATGGGTACCGGGGGGCTTGCCACGGTGTTTAGAAGCAGAGCATGTCAAATGGCAGCTGAGTCAGAGTACCCCTGAGACCTTGGAACAGCACACAGCTGCACTGTTAAGTTCATATTGGAATCTTTGTTATTTTTTCAAGGCTACAAGAAATTTTTATTTCCTTTTTTTTAAAATCTGTTTTTGGCTATTTTGGTAGAAATGAGTGATTTTAGAGAGGAAAATTGTTTCAACAGAAGCTATAATACACACCTGTGGATATTAGATTGGAGTCCTCTCTTCTTTGGTTGTTGCAAATGGAGTCAAACTTCACGAAACACCATCTCATCAAATATAGATGCTGAGAGTAGAACACGGCTGGTATAAAACTTGTGAGCAGGGCTTGTGAGCAGAGCTGAGAAGCCATGATTGCCTCAGGGCTGTTGGACAAACATCTCCTTAGTGTCCACTGTCCACTATGTTGAGCTACTGGGCCTGGGCCTGAGGGGGACGACGGAGAGCAAGACAGCTGTCCCAGGTCTTACTGAATCTTACAGCCACAACTGGGGTCAGGGAAGGCAGGCTGTTTACAAAAGAGGATGACAGCTTTTGCTGCAAAAATGCTGGGCAGCAGACTCTCCTAAATCGGTCATTTGAAACATGCACAATGAGAGTCAAAGGAGCATGTAACCCGGGTTTCTCAAATTATTTTCACTAATACCCACTTAAGGAGCCTTTTTAGATGTTCTCTTCTAACGGCTGCCCCGAGATGAAAATATCGTAGTACAGGTACATGCACGCTGGTCATGCATGTTAGGCAGCTTCAGTCACGTCTGACTCATTGTAACTCAATGGGCTGTAGCGCTCAAGGCTCCTCTGTCCATAGGCTTCTCCAGGCAAGAGCACTGGAGCGGGTTGCCATTTCCTCCTCCAGGGGATCTTCCCGACCCAGGGATTGAACTCACATCTCTCACATCTCTTGCACTGGCAAGTGCGTTCTTTACCACGACTGCCACTAGGGAAGCCCCATCATGTATGTATGAGTTTTATACATAAAAAGAGTAAGAATTTTTTTGCCTTCCAAGAGCCAATTTTCATCCCCTCTGTTCATTATCCTTCCACTAAGAAAGCAGGATCTAATCCACCTGGGAGGGTTTATGAGAAGCTTCTAGAGACAGTTGGGTTGCACCAAGAAGGGAATAGGAGGTTCTCAAAGAAGAGGAAGGAGCATTCCAGCTATTGGGAATGGCGGTGAGACGAATGGGTAAAAGAAACTTTGTTATTTGGAAACTGGTGGGGTGGTTGGAATATGGGGTTCATGTCTGGGTGTGGTAGGAGAGAAAACCAGCAGTGGGGAGCGTTTGGTGACTCAGCACCATGGGGAGCACCTGACCCGAAAAATCAACATTTCAGTTTCTTCTGGATCTTTCTTTCCTGATTACACTCTAGACGTGGAAACAACTTTGCTTCCCAGGATGACCGACCCTCATTGTAACCTTTAAAATGCTCCAACAGTGGAAGGGGAGGCAGGGTCCTTGCAACCACGAGGCTGGTAACCAGGGCTTGAAACCTGCTGTTCTCCCTGATGGGTCAGCTGGGAAATCAAGGGAAATGAATCACTGCAAGCAGCTGCGTGGGTTGACCCTGCCTTTTGGCATTTGGCCACCATTTGCCAGTAAAAGCAGAAGCAGAAACTGACCTGTGCTGATTGTTATTCACGTGTGAGTCAATTTGCGGTGAATTTCTTAAAAGCTGATTTAAATATTCTTCCTGAATTTCACTATTAACAAGAATGCCTTTGGTACATACTTGGAATTCTGTTTTTTAGTTATTACTCATAAAAGTATGCATTCCCTGATTGGAATGATGAGTAGAATAAGGCATACCTTACCGTGATCTATGCGATCCTTACTGCCTTGAAACTTATAGTGTGGCAGGAAAATCAGACAATCAACAAAACTAAAAAGGTTTAAATATTGTGGTAGACGAAGTATAGATTATCTGGAAAATTTAACAGAAGCAAGTTATCCAACCTAATGGCTGCTTTTCCTTTGGTACTGAAGCTCTTGGATGCATACAGTTCAAGTGCCCACCTGCGCCTCCCCCACTCAGAAGGTACAGAATCCGTCTGCAATGCGGGATATCCGGGTTCGATCCCTGGATTGGGAAGATCCCCTGGAGGCGGGCACGTCAACCCCTCCAGTATTCTTGCCTGGAGAATCCCCATGGACAGAGGAGCCTGGCAGGCTACAGCCCATGGGGTCGCAAATAGTGGGACATGACTGAGTGACTAAGCACAGCACAGCACACATATATACACACACACATATATACACATTCATACATACGTGTGTGTCTGTGTGTGTATAGCTTCCCTGCTGGCTCAGAGGCGAAAAAATCTGCCTGCAATGCAGGAGACATAGGAAATTGGGTTTAAATCCCTGGGTCGAGAAGATCCCCTGGAGGAGGCAATGGCAACCCACTCCAGTGTTCTTGCCTGGAGAATCCCAGGGACAGGGGAGCCTGGTGGGCTGCTTTCTGTGGGGTTGCACAGAGTCAGACACGACTGAAGCGACTTTGTAGCAGCAGCAGCAGCGGCAAGAAGAGCCCCTGGAAGAGGCAATGGTGCCCCACTCCAGTATACTTGCCTTAAAAGTCCCATGGATAGAGGAGCCTGACCGGCTACGGCCCCGGGCCACAGAGGGTTGGGCACCAACTAAGCACAAGAAGTATTTGTGTGTGTGTGTGTATTTTCACACACACACACATGAACAAAACAAGAAAGCCCTCCCCATATACCAGAGAGACTAGGATGCCTATAAATTGGCAAGAAAGCCCTCCCCTTACACCAGAGAGACTGGGATGCCTATAAACTCGCGGCACTGAAGTCAGCTTTACTCTCACCTTTGCAGCTTTAGCAACTAAGAAAATGATGCCAAAAGCTAAGCAAAATTCTCTTTTGCCCAATATTTTCTAAACCAAAATTGTGCTCACCCTAAAGTGAGAAACATGAGCCTCCCTAGTGGGGGAATAACACAGGAAATTTGAAACCAGGACTGGGGAAAAAAACCTGGGAACGTAAAAGTCAACATATTTTAGGCGAATCTGGGACTTAGTAAAAACAATCATGCTACAAAATATTGAAATAATTCCCTGACCTACACCTACTTACATCAATTTCCACTGAACTAATTTTAACCTCAGTGAAGAGGGGGAAAAAAATCTCTCCACTGAATATTTGCAGAATTGAATTCCAAAGCCTGTTAGGTTTGGTTCCTTTAATCTAACATGGATAAGACTTCTGTTTCTTTTTCTATAGAGTACAGAGAAACAGGAAGCCCAGAACTGCTAAATGCAGGCCATTGTGCAGATATAATGTAATTGTGCTCAGATGTGATATTTGTTCTTCTGGGTCTTATTAGGGGCACTCTAATTAATTAAAGCATGACAGATGTCATTGCTGAATCCTCTGTCCATTATAGTTAAGGCTTCATTTGGGGAGCATGGTACCATCTGAGTGAAAATGATCCATTCACACCACGTTAAGCAGAGATAAATAATCCAAATTAAATTAAGCAGGAAGCACTGAGCCCAGCTATGATTCACAGCTGAAACTAAGTCTGATCTGGTTTATAATGCGAAAGTTTCCCTGTGTGGGAGGCTGCCTCTGGGTGGGGGGCCCTAGCTCTCCCCTCCCAGATACCCCCCTCCCCAGCCCCCACCACTAGCTCTGCCTCGTTACCAGCACCGAGCCAACTTTCTCCAACAATGATCTTTTAGAAGTGAGACCCTTCCTCTAGTTTTGGCTCCAGTAGGCGCTTGGAGTCTCCACTAGCCTTTCTGAGACACTGAATGTACCAAAGATACTTCCCAAAACAGTCACAGTCGTGAGATCTGGTGAGGGGACTGAAGGGACAGGCTGATCCAGATCCTAGCTCTTTATCTTGGGACAAATGAGGCCACACAGGGATGATGTTTTTAATCGAGTAACTTCAGCATCTGTTGAAATAAAATGGAAAGATCTGCTCTGTATAGAACTATACTTCATGTGGGCTTGCCCCCCAACACCACCACTGCTTGCTTTCATCAGTAAATGAGGTGGATTTATGACGAAACCAAGGAAGGCTGTTTGAAAGACTTTTTCAAAACAATGGGAAAGGCTTTGGGTTAGCCATGCATTCTTTATAGTCACGTTTGAAAGTGCCTCGTTTTCCCTAAAGGAGACCTGGGTCTCTTTCCACGTCGAGGTCCCCTCCATCACGCTGGTCTCTTGCATTAAGCGCCTGCAGACATTCTGGGGTTCTAGCAAAGAGGAAGTTTAGGTAAGCATATTTAAGTAATTCGCTGACAGTGCTGTGTGTTTGCTGATGGTTGTCGCCTTGCAGGAATAGCGTCTAGCTCAACTCCTAGTTCCACTGTGCCAACTTCCCCCAGAGCTGAGGCACACAGGTGCCCAGGATCCCGAAGCTGTGTTACAAAGTAACGGTGTCTCACAGCACCTGGCACAAGAAGTATATAAGCAGGGGAGGAGAAACAGGCTCAAAGTGTCTAAAGACAGAAACTCGTCCATATAAAGAAGTCTTCCAAATCTTACGCAAGAAAGAAACTTCAAGGATATTTTCTCAAATTTTATATCCTAAAATTTTATGATTCCCAATAAAAGTTTGTAAAGCAGGAAAAAACTTTTCTAAACTATCAAAAATTTTAAAGACATAAATATTATGAATTACACATGCCTCTATTTGATCATTCACTTAAATATAGCCGGCCCATCAACACAGCGGGCTTCCCTGGTAGCTCAACATGAAAAAGCCCGCGTGCAATGCAGGAGACCGGGTTTGATCCTTGGGTCAGGAAGATCCCCTGAAGAAGGGAATGGCTACCCACTCCAGTATGCTCACCTGGGAAATTGCATGGACAGAGGAGCCTGGCGGGGGTCCATGGCGTCGCATAAGACTTGGACACAGCGACTAAACAACAGATCAGCACAACACCCAGAAACACGCTATAATGATTGAATCAGCAATGGCCGGCATTTTCTGCCACATGGAAGCTGCAGAGAGATGCTGAAGCTTTGTTTCCAGGCCTCCAGGGATACTGACTAGTACTGATAGGCCTGTTCAGAGTAAGAACAGAGGCTGTACAAGACGCTTGCCCTGACGACAACCTTGACCACGTTCCACGAGCTGAGGGTGAGGGGGCTGGCTGTTTGGGCTCACCGCGGCAAAGGCTCTCCATGCTGCAGCCATATCCCTCAGACCAGTCAGTCTGTTCCCGCCATCAGTGATCGGCCTGTCTGCACCTTGTGTCTCCGAACCACAGCAGACTGCTGGCTCTACCCAGAAGCCTGAGGGCCAAGCCTGAAATGCTGGGACATTAACAAGGCCTGGGAGCAGGGCTCAACCAGGAACTCAGTAAATGGACACAGGCTCCCTCACCCTCCCTCGCTGGATGGGCTTATTCCAAGGCATGCGTTCTCTGCTCCCCAGTGTCTCCCCCATGGACGTGAGCGTCCCTGCCCACAGGACAGGTATCTCAACATCCACCCCCTTTCACTGCCCCCTCACCCGCTGGCATTCCCTAAAACTCCCAGGTAACTGCATGCCATGATGCATTGTCTAAGGTCCACTTCTGGGAACCAAACTATGGCACCCGCCGCCAGACATCTGTGTATACAATGCTTTTTCTTTTTTTAAAAACAGATGAACCTATTGATGTTATTAAGATTGTTTGTTGACAGTCTTAGCTGCTGAAAGTGATTTGCCACTAGTCTTTGAAACAGCGGTGTGCAACACCCAACAGCCACATTATGAAGAAGTGTGGTGGAAATTAGCTGATCAGGTCACCTTTTGATTGTTGTCATATTATTTGTACTCGGCATTTGGGCTGGTCTGTAACATCACTGAGAAACTTCAGTGTTTAAAACATCCTAATTTTTTGGCTTTTTGGCTTTTTATTTCAGTGTCTATGAATTTACAACTTTGGCAAGGGCTTTGTGTTTACTTTTAATGGAAGATGTCCATATTAGGGTTAAGATTGTAAAACATTGACACACCCATATTCTGTAGAGTGTAATCATGAATGGGTAACCAAGGTATCATCTCACATTGTTGCTTCTCCCTTTTATTGAAAAGGATTACCTGAGCTTTTATTATTTCCGTCCTTGAGAAAGTCAGAAATTTGATTAAGCCCCAAAATAATGGTATTTTAATAATAGTGAAGTTTTAAACTGAAAAGCTGTTGATTCTATGTACCTTTATAATCCATTGTCTTAAAATTGAAGGAAAGCATGCATAGATTATACTAGCAAAATAGGTTGACTGTGAAAATTGGCTCTCTGCCATAGCGTGGGGAGAGTTGGTGGAGAACAAAGTGGTGCAAGTGGTAAAGAACCTGCTGCCGGTGCAGGAGACACCACAGACATAGGCCTGTGCCTGGGTCAGGAAGATCCCTGGAGGAGGCCGTGCCAGCCCACGCCAGTACTCTTACCTGGAAGATCCCGGCGTCAGAGGAGCCAGGTGGGCTACAGCCCATGGAGTTGCAGAGAGTCAGATGCAACTGAGCACACGCAACAGCAACAAAGGACACAAGGAGGGAGGTCTAGCGCTTGGGCAGGGGTGGAGCCCAGGCCCCTGTATTGGAAGTGCAGAGTCTTCGCCGCGGGGCCGCTGGGGAGGATCCCTCTGTCTGCAGTCATTTCTGAAAGTCTTTCAGCCGAAAGAAATTTAGGGTCTCCAAGTGCAACAGTGGTTCATGAAGGCCAGCTGCAGGAGCTGGGATGCTGGGCAGGAAGCTTCTGGTTCCAGCCTGTCGTGGAAGCAGAGATCCAGCACCGTGGGCATGGGCCCTGAGGCTGACAATCACTTGGGAACTGGCCGTGACAAGAGTCCACCTAGCCTTCCGGCCACCACCCAGACCTCCTGGATTTTGGTGTGAACATAAGTGACTGCATCTCCATTTCCTACCAACCTAATTCAGTAAAGTTTGGTGTCAGATCATGGACATCTGTGGCTGACTCATGTCAATGTATGGCAAAACAAATACAGTATTGTGGGGTGGGAGGTGGGAGGGGGCTTCGGCATTGGGAGATTGTGTTCACCTATGGCTGATTCGTGTCAATGTATGGCAAAACAAATACAGTATTGTAATTAAAAAAATAAATAAATTTAATAAAAAAATAAAAAACAATAAAAAAACACAAAAATACAGAAATGTGGTATTTCCTGCACACCTGAATTATTCAGTGGCGACCATGCCAACTGCAAAGCAGACCCCTCACTCTTTCCCATCTGTGGCTTTGTCAGCGCCACATGGCCTGGCACACTTTCCCACACAAAGCAGGCATCTGTGCAGTGCGGGGTCTTGTTGAGGAAATGAGAAGAGCTCTGCTATAGGGGGTGGCCATCAGTCAGTCAGTTCAGTCACTCAGTCGTGTCCAGCTCTTTGTGACCCCATGGACTGCAGCATGCCAGGCCTCCCTGTCCATCACCAACTCCCTGAGTCCACCCAAACCCATGTCCATCGAGTCGGTGATGCTTTCCAACCATCTTGTCTCCCTCAGTCAGTCTCTCCCATCAGGAAGCTTCCATAAGCCTCTTATCCTTCTCCATTAGAGGGCAGACAGACTGAAAACCATAGTCACAGAAAACTAACCAATCTGATCACATGGACCACAGCCTTGTCTAACTCAACGAAACTATGAGCCATGCTGTGTAGGGCCACCCAAGATGGGCAGGTCATGGTGGAGAGTTCTGACAAAACGTGGTCCACTGGAGAAGGGAATGGCAAACCACTTCAGTGTTCTTGCCTTGAGAACTCCATGAGCAGGATGAAGAGGTGACACTAGGGGAAAAGAATCTGCCTACCAATTCAGACACGAGTTCGCTCCCTGGGTCGGGAAGATCCCCTGAAGTAGGAAATGGCACCTCACGCCAGTATTCTTGCCTGGAAAATTCCATGGACAGAGAAGCCTGGCGGGCTACACTCCAAGAGGTCATAAAGAGTTGATGCGACTGAGTACACAGGAGCTGACCACTAAGAGTGGAGGGGCCACCGGGGTCAAAGCCAGTGTTTCTGCTTGGTGGGGAAACAGGACGGGATGCTGAGTCTGTTTCTTAACGCATTTGTAGGACTCAGCTCAGGTAAGGGTAGTGGAAGAAGACACTACATGAATGTCCCCGTGATCTGGGGGATGGAGAGCAGCCTTGTAACCCAGTGTGAATGGAGCTTGGAAAGTATTAATGGGAAGTGGGTCAGTTTTGAAGAGTCTTAGAAGCTGGGCTATAATTATGAGCCTTTTTTTCAACAGATAAGATTCCTAAGGAGGAGGTCGAATGAATAATAATCTTTTAAAACTAATTAAACCATTGATAACATATTATATATAATATAATTTATTGTACTATTATATTGTCTGATAATATTATACAGGATAAAGGTTCTTTTTCTTTCCCCTGTATTTTTAACTTACATATAGTTGGTTTATAACGTGTTAGCTTCAGGTGTACAGCAAAGTGATTCGTATATGTATATGTATGTATAATGTATGTATACCTATATGCATATATACTTTTTCAGATTCTTGTCCATTAGAGGTTATTAAAAGATGCTGAATGTAGTTCCCTTTGCTAGACAGTGGGCCCTTGTTGGTTACCTACTTTCTATATAGTGTAATCATTCTTCAAGAGGGATCATCCCAGACCAGCTGCATTGGCATCACCTGGAAACAAGTGTGAAATGCAGATTCCAGGGCCCCATGCAGGCCGGCCAAATGGGAAAGGCGGCCTCTGTGTAACCTGCCCTCCAGGTGATTAGGATGACCACTCAGAACCACTGGGAGTAGAGACAAGGGGTCATGTTTTTCCTGTGAGTCACCTGATGAGGCCTGGATTCACTGCCTTCAGATGTTTTAAGCCAAAGCTCGTGCAGCCCACTCTTTGTTAACAGGTTGCCCGCCTCCTAAACAGAGAGCAAAATGTGTTCCTTTGTGTAAGGAACATATTAAAACATTGCCTTGTTTCCTTCTTTGCTGAATTTCACATGAACTAGACAAAACACACCCCAGCCTCAACTATTTTCCAGAGAAATGAGCTAAGGTAAGTGGTGGAGTGCTAAAATTAAGCCACAGGCTCCTCCTACCGCCCAGACTCCTCATGGTGAACTACAAAAGGCTTTCTTCCATTAACCCTGGGGGCTGGAGTCAGAGATCTTCAGGAGAGGGTTTTTTCAGGTGACTATCACGCTCAGAGACACATCGACTTGATTTTGGGATTCTTCAGGGCTGGTTTAAAAGCTATTTTGGAAACATTCTTGGTTGAACACCCACGTGATATTGGCCAAGGGTGAGGGTAGCAAGTACAGGGGTGTTGGGGCCTTGGGCAGGTGGGCAGGCAGGGTTAGCAGACAACCCTCCTTTGAGTCCTGTCAGGCCTTACCCGTGCTCCCCAGGGCCCAGTGCTGCAGCAATAGACCCAAGAGCTCAGAAGTCCTCCTATACTAGGGGACCCGAGGAGAGCGGCCCACGTGGTGAGGGCAGGTCTGGGCGAGTGGGGGACTCTGTGACCCCAGAAAGACCACCCAGCCCTCCTATCTCATTAAAAATACCGCTGGCAACCACAGGTTTCCCAGCTCATGGACTGACTCACATTTTATTTCAGGGACCTCTTGGGAATGCAATCAGATACTCCTGAGCTTGGAGGGAACCTTCTAGGCAGTGAAGACTTCCCCTTACTTTCTTTCCTGACAGGTGCTCCTGGGGTTTGTTGAATATTTCCAGAGACACAGACCACACATCACTCTGAAGCCTGTAGGGCATCAGAGTCTGAACCCATCAGGCGCTCCCATGTTTCAGGCATGGAGTTAGACACCAAAGCAGAACTGCAACCAGGCTGCCTCTGATCCAGTCCTGAGACTGTCACCCTATTAATGGGATCAGACTTGGCAAGAATGAAGTTAGTGTGAAGAGGGACATCTCTTTAGAAAGGACTGGCATGGCTGTGCCATGGGTCCCACCTCCTCTATGAAATAACATAAAACCCTGGTGTCATCTGTGGACTCAGTTCTATGATGTAACTAAACCAGGGTTTCTGAACCTCAACACTAATGATATTTTAGTGCCAAATAATTGCTTTCTGATTAGGCCTGTGGGGGATTGTGGGATGTCTAGTGGTGTCCCTTGCCTCTTCCACTGAGGCCCATGACACCTGACCTCTGTTGTGATGGTGCAAAATATCTCTGGACATTGCCTTATTACAAGTGAAATTTTGTGTGTGTGTGTGTGTGTGTGTGTGTGCGTGTGTGTGCTGGTATAAAATGCCTTCTTTAAACGTGGGTCTGGAAGGAAAGAAAAGAGCTGGAAAAGAGGGGCTGGCATTTGGGATTCATGTAAAACCATGAGATGTCTGTGGTTTTTAATTCTAAGAAGATTGATCTGGCCCAATGTCTATACAATTATTTAGTCTTAAGGGCTCTTTGTTCGTAAAGTGCTGCCAGTCTGAGATCCCAGGGTTCCCTGAAAACTGAGAAGTGAGGGGCCCAGGAAGGTGTGAGGACCTCAAGGTCAGGTGGTAGTCCCCTGGACCCGCCTGACCTCACCTGCGGGAGCTGCTGGTGTTACTGTTCACTCCTGTTCTTGCTCTGTATTTGGGAGCTCTACATCATGTCCTCTTCTCTCCCCACTCACGAACATGAGGAGAGGGTCGGAATGTTGCCTCACTTGAAGGAAAATCATATCAGCTTTTCAACTTAGAAACACATCATTAAAATGTATTAGGCCCTTTGTTAATTATTATTGAACTTCACTCAATGGAATGTTTCCTAGACTTTGGGATTCATTTTTCTGTTTCTAAACCTCCCTGTCCCCACTACCCACACATGCACACACACGTGCATATGCACACACACCCCTTTATTACAACTCCAGGTGATGGGGTCTGAGGTTAGGGTGCTGCTGTCCCCTTAGATACCAGCACCAGCCAGACAGCACTCCCCCTCATCCCAAGGATCTGGGTCTCATCTGGAATATCTGCTCATGGCCTGGCCATGTTTGCACAGGAAACTGAGAGGGAAATCCCTGATAAAGGAGGAAAGGGCCCAGGGACTTTCCTAACAGTCCAATGGTTAAGACTCCACCTTTCAATGCAGGGGGTGCGGGCTCAGTTCCTGGCCAGGAACTGTTATCCCTCAGGCCACTTGGCCAAACAAACAAACAAAAAGCAGAAACAGTATTGTAACAGATTCAATAAAAGCTTTAGGAAAATGGTCCACGTCAAAAAAGTCTTTAAAAACAAAAGAATGAAAAGATCTAGACCATTCTAAACAGCGAGAATGAGCCATTCTTCAGGAGAATATGTTAAAAGAATACTCCTAGTCCTAAAAGGAACCTACTTCTCAGATTTCAGGTTTCTGCTGCTGTGTAATTTTTCACCAAAAATACCCTCCCCTGGGCCACCTACCATAGCTTCCCAGCGTCTGGCCCTCTGATTGTAGTTTGAATTCCTTGGAGTGCTTCAGCAACTCCTAGACATTCAATCACACAGATCTCATTTGAGGTCTGAGCTATACGTTGCTGAGATTTTAGAAGCTCTCTTCTGCTAGGGATAAGAAAGGAAATGGTTGCCTTAAGTGTAGTGAATGAAGGATCCAGAAGATTCCATTCACAAAAGAATGCAGGAGGGGAAAGATACTATTTGGATTATTTGGCTGTGAATTCATTTCATTCTTTCAGATGCTATAAATCTTCGGTACCACTTAAAATTCCAATTCTGTGCTTGGATGAGATGCATAGAGATTACCTGATCTAACGCTGCAGGCAAGAAAAATAAGCACCAAGGAATTTAAATGACTTACCTGAGCTCCTTTAACTGGTCATCAGCGAAACTATCGGACATGGCATTGATTTCCGATAGATGATCTGTCTGGGGAACATCAAATATGATCCATTATGAAGCAGCACAGCTTCTGGGAGGAGGACTACAATTTCAGAGCATTTACTTGGCATGAGCTTTTACTTTAGAAGCGCGCATCGACCCCGAAAGCCGCTGATGAAGTAGCTGGCTCAAGCGTCACGTGGCTTACCCCCACAGAGCACTGGGCTCACGCCAAGCTGTGTTAACATGAGCAGGGAGAGACACGCAGCCTCACCACCTGGCTTAGGTGGGCGTACAGGCAACCATGGATACAGTTGCATTTGTGTCCAAAATGGGATTTTCTAGAAGTGAAGATACAGTTACAGACCTCAGGCTAGTATAGCATCTCAAGAAACGGCATGATCTCAGCTTTTCTGCTGGTACTCAGTAGACATGATTCCAAACGCCCTCACACGGCAATGTATTCTTCCGTTGGAGGCAGGGTGATGCTACCCTTGAGAGTCGCTAGCAGGATACCTCTCAGATATTTATGTCAACTGGATGTCCTGTTAGAATTGCAGGTTCCGATTCAGCAGGTCTGGATGGGGCCTGGGGCTTTGCCTTTCTAGCAAGCTCCCAGGTGCCGGGGCTGCCACTGCTCCATGGCCCAGGCATTGCTGCCACCAGTATCAGAGGTCTTGTGGGGTTTGTACATAGAGTGGGGCATGTTAAGAGAGAGACAGGACCACAGGCATCCTAATTCTCCCACTCACTACATAAAAAATCTTAGTAAGGACTTCCCTGGTGGTGCAGTAGATATGAATCCACCTACCAGTGTAGGGAACACGGGTTCGTCCCCTGGTCCTGGAAGATGCCGCATGCAGCGGGGCCACTGAGCCGACGCTAGAGCCCTGCTCTGCCTCAAGAGAAGAGGCGAGCGAAAGTGTTAGTCCCTCAGCTGTGTCCACCTCTTTGAGATCCCGTGGACTGTAGCCCACTAGGTTCCTCTCTCCATGCAGTTTTCCATGCGAGAATAGTGGAGAGGGTAGCCATTACCTTCTCTAGGGGATTTTCCCCATCCAGGGGTGGAACCTGGTCTCCTGCATTGCAGGCAGGTCCCTTTACTCTCTGAGCCATGAACGGAACAGTAGCCACTGCTCACCACAACTAGAAAGAAAGCAGTGATGACCCAGCACAGACCAAAAAAAAAATTACCAGAATCCTCGAATCCTGTTGAGCAGTGGTTTCCTGATAAATAAACTGAGATTATAATAATGATGAGACGTGTTCCAAGAAAATGGAAAAAATACATGGAGAAATGATTTTGAAAAGCCAGGCCATGTACATAATTGCTAGCTATGGATATAAGATATGTATATATGTATATATAAATAATATCCATACATGCATGTGTGTATGTATCCTGTGTATATAGCCTATGTATATCCTATGTATGTATACATGTATATGTGTATATGTGTGTGAGTATATATATATATATATATCCTGCATATATTCACATACATAGGATTACTATGTACCCTAATTTGAACTCATGGGAAAATATGGTTACTAAGTTAGGGAAAAGTTCCTCAGTAAAGCTCAGAGAATGAATTTCTCCCTATCTGCACTTTGCAACCAAATTTCCAATAGTTTGGTGGTGAAGAACTATTTTACAGGAAATAGCTAAGGTCCCCGCAGGTATGAGAACATATTTACCTGTCATACGGGGTGTTTGGTCTTGTTGAGGTTTAGCTCAGCCGGTGACATTCAGAGGCTGTGCTATAAAACCCGAGCCTGGCTGTGCAGGCTGTTTACGTTATTACAGACTCAGGACTTCGGCAGCCTCTCCAGACCGCACTGGGTCTTGAGAAGATGCCACCCTGAGCTGAGCAAACACACAGTGTGCCCAGGCAGACTTCTGGTGGCTAATGGAAATCTAACAGCTGAGCAAACCCCAGGGCTCTGTTTGGAAGGCCCTCCTTCTCTTCCATGGCAAACTAAGCAGGAAAGTGAATTCCTCCAAGATGACCACAAGATGCTTCTATTAGGTAAACAGCAGGTTTGCGAAAAGCCTTCTGTTACAGTCTGTCTTATTTAAATGGAAGGGGGATGATTTCATAATAATAGCATTCAACAACCCATATAACTAATGGAAACAGGGCCATACTTCATTCTGAGTGTCCAGGTAACATTTTTATACTCACATGATAATGTCTCGTTGATATAATACTCAGTTTATTTTATAAAACTACATTAAGACTGAAAGCAATAGTAAGTCTTTTAATTAATAAAGAGTGATTTCCTCTAGCAAATGCTTTACAAATGTTTGTTCTTATACCTCATTGGTGAAGAGGGCAGCCACAGAGTTAGACATTTGTTCAAATCTGAGCTCCTCTTTTTTCTAGTCTCAGGCAATTAACTTCTTATACCTCAGTCTTGTTACTTATAAAGTGGGGGTAACATTAGCACTCCTGAAGTCACCAGGGGGCTTCAGCGAGATACTGCATGTGTGCAGCCACTATGGAGAGCAGTATGTTGGTTCCTTAGAAAATTAAAAATAGAGCTGTCATGTGATCCAGTGACCCAACCCCTGGGTTATATCCGGAAAAATCATAAGTAGAAAAGATACATGCAACCCAGTGTTCACTGCAGCACTATTTACAATAGCCGAGATATAGAAACCACTCAAGAGATCATCAATGGATGATTGGCTTAAGAATATATGCCATATATGTACATATACACATATATATTTATTTATATGTTATTGTTGTAATTTAGTTGCTAAGTCATATCTGACTCTTTTGTGATCCCATGGACTGTAGCTCACTAGGCTCCTCTGTTCATGAGATTTCCCAGGCAAGAATCCTGGAGTGGGTTGCCATTCCCTTCTCCAGGGATTTTCCCTGACCCAGCGATTGTACTTGCATCTCTGGGTCTCCTCATGCAGGCAGATTCTTTACCAGGAGCCACCTGGGAAGCCCAATATGTGTGTGTGTGTATGTGTGTGTGTGTGTGTTTCATTTGATATACAATGGAATATTACCCAACCATAAAGGACCTAGAGAAGCAGTCTCCAACCTTCTTGGCACCAGGAACTAATTTCATGGGAGACAAATTTTCCACGGACTGGAGGTGGGGGGTGGGGATGCTTTGAGGATCATTCAAGTGCATTACATTTATTGTGCACTTTGTATCTACTATTATTTCATCGGCTCCCCCTCAGATCATTTGGCATTAGATCCTGGAGGTTGGGGACCCCTGACCTAGGGAATACCATAATAAATGAAGTAAGTCAGATAAACAGAGATACACATTAGATGATAGAATGTAGGTGGAACCTAAAAATAATACAAGTGAATTTATACAAAATGGAAACAAACTCACAGATATAGAAAACAAACTTATGGATACCAAAGGGGAATGTGGGAATAACAGATACAAACCTCTACATATAAAATAGATCAGCCACAAGAATTTTACTGTATAGCACAGGGAACCAAATTCAATATCCTGCAATAACCTATACTGGAAAAGTATCTGAAAAAAAATAACTGAATCCCTTTGCTATACACCTGAAACTAACACAATATTGTCAATCAATTATGCATCAGTAAAAAGGTATTGCATATGTGTAATGTTTAGCATGTGACTTAGCCTAAAAAGACCCTAATAATTCTTACTATTATTGTCTCCATGCTAGCCTGCTGACATCACAGGCCACGACCTGCCATTAAGTAGGACACATTTTCTGCTCCAGGGGTTTATAGAAGTGATTTCTCAGATCTTGCAGATGTCTGGGCTTAGTAGATATTGACATTTGTAATCTTAACAACTACCATTAATTGGATGTAAAGTGAAGTCGTGGGTTGCCATTTCCTACTCCAGGGGATCTTCCCGACCCAGGGATCAAACCCACGTCTCTTGCATTGTAGGCAGATGCTTTACCGTCTGAGCCACCAGAGAAGTCCATTAATTGGATAAGACAGAAGCAAATGTTTTACATGTGTGAATTCTTAGGGTCACCCTCAACCATATTATCATCATATAAATGAGGCAACCACATAAATGGTAGGATGTACACTTGGGATTTGAACCTACAGATGGCTCATCCTGTGTCCCTTGTTCTGACATGCTAATTAGAACACACACTAAAAGCCCGGGTGGGGGCTTCTCTGGTGGCTCACTGGTAAAGAATCTACCTGCTAATGCAGGAGACACGGGTTTGAGCCCTGGTCCAGGGAAATCCCACACGCCCTGGAGCAACTCTGTCTGTGCACCACAGCGGTCGAGCCTGTGCGCTAGAGCCTGGGAATCACGACTACTGAAGGCCACGCACCTCAGAGGCTGTGCCCTCAAACAAGAGAAGCCACCACAGCGAGAAGCCTGCACGCTGCAGCTGGAGCGCAGCCCCAATTGCCACAGCTAGAAAGAGCCTGTGCAGCAACAAGGATCCAGCATGGCCAAAAATTAATAAATGCAATTTTATATAAAAGCAAGTTCAGTTTTTAAGGAAGTTCAGGTGGTTCCAGCTGTGGACTGCTGGGCACTTTGGGCTCTTTCTGGGGAAGTATGCTTTTTTTTTTTCCTAGAAAACAATAGAATTGTGGGAGATTACAAAACTTATTTTTATGCAAACACTTCTTTCTAAAAGGAGGCCCTTATAATCATTGGCCTCCATGTTCTCAGCCAGCTTTCGTCTGGGGAAAAACTTTAGCCTAAGAATAGGTTTAATCAGAGAAGTGAGAAAATGCAGAAACAAAGTGGTCAATCGGGACAAAACAGTTATAGAGTCTGTGGAAATGGCAACTCACTCCAGTATTCTCGTCTGGAAAATCACATGGACAGAGGAGCCTGGCAGGCTACACCTCATGGGGTCGCAAAGAGTCGGACACGACTGCACAAGTAAGACACAAGCAAAGTCAGGAACCTTTCATTCCTCCTCAAGGACTGTAGATAACACTCAGAAACGTCCTGTGAGCTGACTTGTAGATCCTGGAAACCTCCACCACATGGAAGAAGTTAATTGCATAAAGACCAAACTGTAGCTATAACATAAGGTGCCGCAGTTCCAAGGACTGGGAATTCAAAGAAATGGGAACAAAGTAGCTTGGAACTGAAGATTAACTATACTTCAAACAATGAAGATGGCAACTGGCAGACCACTGATGACTAATTCCAAGATGACTCTGCTGTTTCTGCATGGAGCCCTTTCCCTGCCTCTGTCTAAAAGAGCTCTTGCCCGCTGGCTGTCAGTGCGGGAAGTCAGGCTTTGGACAGGAGTCTACCCTCTCTCTTTGGTTATCAGCCTTTGAAATAAAGCAAACTTTCTTTTCCACCAACTTGCCTCTTTATTGGCTTTTGAGGTGGGAGCACCTGGATCTGCCGGGAGCCAGCGTGGAGAATCCCGCCCATGGCAAAGGTCGTGAGGAAGAGGCCTGACAGGGCAAAGGTGAGCTCAGGCCTCGAGGGAACACCCCCTGCCCCGCCCTGGACTTTCTCGAGCATCTACCCTCAAGCCAGAGTCTGTCTGCCTTACTGTTATGCCTTTCACCAACTCTTCTGACATTAACAGGGGGCTATCCCCTGCCACCTTTCTTGGGAAAAAGTTAACTTAGAGCTCCAATTAATAAGTCTCCTGGGTGTAACAAGAGTGTTTCAGTCCAAAAACTCCTCTGATGGCTCTCTAGCCTGCCTGACAAGTTTATCCGGACTCTCACAACCACACATGTGATTGTTCACAGCCTCCCCACTGTGAGATGCACGAGAGTCTCTAAACTTTCTAAATACAGAGCCTTTTGAGAAGTTAGAAATTATTAGTGTAGCATTAGTGGATCGTTAGAATAATACCGGTAGAGGATTTTTCATTGTTGAGCCAATATTTGCTGCTAAGTCTCCATATCCCTTATCCTCTGTATACATTAGTTGATATAACTAGCACATGGAAAAAAAAAGTAACAACCTTTGATATTAATCGTGTTAAACCTTAGGCTAGTAAATTCTTTTCTTGATTATAGCCCACTGCATCTTTGCCCTGTAGGAATGCAACTTTATCTGGTGCCTTCAGAGGGTGGCGCCTGACTTAAGAAAAATCACCCTTGGAGAAAATAAGTTTTCTGGTTGACTGACCATTATCAGAAGGAAAGGGTCATAAAATGTTAGCAGGCCCCCTGGCCCAAAGATGATGTAAAACCGCCTAAGACCTTTGTATGCATGCATAAAGAAGTGCCTGGTATCGATAAGGGTCAGGACTGCTGACCCTGCATGACTTTGTACTTTCCATTTATCTCTATGTACAACTTAAAGTATAAAAGCTTTCCTGAAAAATAAACAGATGGACCAGTTCCTTGAAAGAGTGGTTTCCCTGTGTTGTCTTTTCTTACTCTCCTTTTCAGGCTGATTCCCATCTGGAGCACAGAGGTCCGCCTGGGCTTCTAAGACCTGAACGGGAAGGCGCCCTGCTTCTTCACTCCCTCGGGAGACCGGGAGGGCACCTGCGGCCTACATAAACGGTGCAAGTCTCTTGTCTTGAGACTTTATTGACTTTCTGTGTAAACCAAGGAGTGTCAGCCTCTTTTCTCCTCTATTTTCTCCACTACACTATTCTTTCCTAATCTTCCTTTAGATCTCTAATAAATCTCTCCTAATCGCTGACGCCGTTCACCCTTCGATTACCCTGGATCCAACCGGGGCTGGACCCCGGCATGGAACCACTTTCACTAACAGTTTCTGGTGCCCAGGTGAGGCTGTGCTCTTGGGATAGCTGGTTCCCAGGGTGGGGATTCCCCCACGCTGAGCTGCCGCCATGATGCCCTGCTGGGAAGGATGTGAGGAGCTGCTGTTCATGGATTTCTGGTCCTGGGAGGGGGTTTGGGGGATGTTCCCAGTAGTTGCTGAAACCATTTGTTTTCAGGATCCGCCCAGCTTTTCCCCTGCTCAGCACAGGCTGCCAATGTACACTTTTCCTTGTTGGAACAGAAAGATGCTTCTGGAATAGCTGAAGAACTCCAAGACTAAATCCTCTGGTGTGTACCCAGCTAACTTATCTTTTGAGCATGAAGTGCTATTTGGGCATTTTTGCCAGTTGGTTCTGTTGTGTATCTGCCATCGAGGCCTGTTTTTGTTGGGAAGTGTTTGTTTGGGACTTCATATCCTCTGGAGGGTTTGTGACAGTTCTGTGTGTGTGTGTGTGTGTGTGTGTGTGTGTGTGTGTGTGTGTATTCCATTGAGTGATTGGTTGCCTTTTGTAAAGTGGTGAATTCAGGTGCAATTTATTAAGAAGGATTTTAGCTATAAAAATATGACTAAAGAGAAAGATGATTGCTTTTTAAACATTGTGTGGCCACCAATAATATTCTTCAGACTCCAGAGAAAACTAACTGGTTAAGGTGAAACTTTTGAAACTCCATGCTGACTTTAAAAAAAATGCACATGAAAGTTGTGAGTTAAGTTTTATTGGGCACAGAATGATGGCTATAACTGGGGAGACCATATTTCGGATAGCTCTGAGAAACTGCTCCCAAGAGGCAAGGGGGAAGGTCAGTACAGACGTGATTTTGGTGAAGGGAGGTACATTTAATCAAGCACATCTTTTTTGCTGAAGGTTTCTGCTTGTCCCCAGGAGCAGCCGTCACTATGCAGGAGATTAATGCTTTTCTAGATATGAGGAGATACAAGAATTGGGTTTATGAAATTGGCTCCTGAAATAACTCTCTGAAGACCTGTTCTGTCAGTCTTTCCCAGAGCACAGGGTGCCTCATTTCTGATCTCCACCCTAAACTCCATTCAGGGGGTGTTTAAAGTCAGCAGCTGAAGCAGTATATGATTTAGTCCTTGTAGGGGTAGTTGGCAAGCACCGATTTGTAGTTGACATCCAAAATTCGTTCTTTTTATATGCACAGACAAAGTTCAATAAAAAAGTGGTTTTAGGATTCTCAGAATTTTGAAAGAACAAAAAATGCCTAGAAGAAAGCTTGAAATTAACTCTTATCATCTCCTTGCATGTATGCCCCTCACCAAAATCCCAAGTATAGTATAGTATAGACCTTTCCCCCTGCTCTTGGGTGCAATTTCTCTGCTATCTGAAATACTGTCTTCTGGGTTCTAGTCCTAATTTTTCCCCCAATAAAACTTAATTCAAAACTCATGGGCATTTTTCTTGGTCAATCCGTGCCTCTGCAAGTGACCCAAGCTTGTTCCTTTTTATGGCCGAGTGATATTCCACTATATATATGCACCACCACTTCTTTATCCACTCCTCCTGTTGATGGGCACCTATGTTACTTCCTGTCCCTGCTACTGTAAATGAACAGTAGCTGCAGTGTGTTGCAATGAACATTTGGCTACATGTATCCTTTTAAGTTATGGTTTTCTCAGGGTATATAAACCAGTAGTAGGATTGCTGTGTCATATGGTAGTCCTCTTTTCAGTTTTCTGAGGAACTTTCATACTGTTCTCCATAGTGGTTGTACCAATTTACATTCCCGACAGCAGTGCAATAGGGTTCCCTTTTCTCCACACCCTCTCCAGATTTTTGATGATGGCCATTCAGACCAGTGTGAGGTGACACCTCATTGTAGTTTTGATCTGTTCAGTTGAGTTCAGCTGCTCAGTCATGTCTGACTCTTTACAGCCCCATGGACCACAGCACGCCAGGCCTCCCTGTCCATTGTCAACTCCCAGAGTTTACTCAAACTCATCTCCATTGAGTTGGTGAGGCCATCCAACCATCTCATCCTCTGTCGTCCCCTTCTCCTCCTGCTCTCAGTCTTTCCCAGCATCAGGATCTTTTCCAGTGAGTCAGCTCTTTGCATCAGATGGCCAAAGTATTGGAGTTTCAGCTTCAATATCAGTTCTTCCAGTGAACACTCAGGACTGATCTTCTTTAGGATGGACTGGTTGGATCTCCTTGCAGTCCTCTCAAGAGTCTTCTCAAAAATCCATAGTTCAAAAGCATCAATTCTTTGGTGCTGAGCTTTCTTTATAGTCCAGCTCTCACATCATACATGACTACTGGAAAAACCATAGCCTTGACTAGATGGACCTTTATTGGAAAAGGAATGTCTCTGCTTTTTAATATTCTGTCTAAGTTGGTCATAACTTTCCTTCCAAGGAGTAAGCATCTTTAAATTTCATGGCTGCAGTCACCATCTGGAGTGATTTTGAGCCCCCAAAATAAAGTCTCTCAATTTTTCCACCATTTCCCCATCTATTTCCCATGAAGTGATGGGACTAGATGCCATGATATCAGTTTTCTGAATGTTGAGTTTTAAGCCAACTTTTTCATCTCCTCTTTCACGTTCATCAAGAAGCTCTTTAGTGCTTCTTTACATTCTGCCATAAGGGTGGTGTCATCTGCATATGTGAGGTTATTGATATTTCTCCCAGCAATCTTGATTCCAGCTTGTGTTTCATCCAGCCCAGTGTTTCTCATGATGTACTCTGCATATAAGTTAAATAAGCAGGGTGACAATATACAGCCTTGATATACTCCTTTTCCTATTTGGAACCAGTCTGTTGTTCCATGTCCAGTTCTAACTGTTGCTTCCTGACTTGCATATAGACTTCTCAAGAGGCAAGTCAGGTGGTCTGGTATTCCCATCACTTTCAGAATTTTTTGCAGTTTATTGAGAACCACACAGTCAAAAGCTTTGGCATAGTCAATAAAGCAGAAATAGATGTTTTTCTGGAACTCTCTTGCTTTTTTAATGATCCAGCAGATGTTGGCAATTTGATCTCTGGTTCCTCTGCCTTTTCTAAAACCAGCTTGAGCATCTGGAAGTTCACGGTTCACATACTGTTGAATCCTGCCTTGGAGAATTTTGAGCATTACTTTACTAGCGTGTGAGATGAGTACAATTGTGCGGTAGTTTGAGCATTCTTTGGCATTGCCTTTCTTTGGGACTGGAATGAAAACTGACCTTTTCCAGTCCTGTGGCCACTGCTGAGTTTTCCAAATTTGCTGGCTTATTGAGTGCAGCACTTTCACAGCATCATCTTTCAGGATTTGAGATAGCTCAACTGGAAATCCATCACCTCCACTAGCTTTGTTTGTAGTGGTTCTTCCTAAGGCCCGCTTGACTATGCATTCCAGAATGTCTGGCTGTAGATAAGTGATCACACCATCGTGATTATCTGGGTTGTGAAGATCTTTTTGTATAGCTCTTCTGTGTATTCTTGCCACCTCTTCTTAATATCTTCTGCTTCTGTTGGGTCCATACTATTTCTGTCCTTTATTGAGCCCATCTTTGTATGAAATGTTCCCTTGGTATCTCTAATTTTCTTGAAGAGATCTCTAGTCTTTCCCATTCTGTTGTTTTCCTCTATTCCTTTGCACTGATCACTGAAGAAGGCTTTCTTATCTCTTGCTATTCTTTGGAACTCTGCATTCAAATGGGCATATCTTTCCTTTTGCTTCTCTTCTTTTCACAGCTATTTGTAAGGCCTCCTCAGACACCATTTTGCTCTTTTTGCATTTCTTTTTCTTGGGGATGGTTTTGATTCCTGTCTCCTGCACAATGTCATGAACCTCTGTCCATAGTTCTTCAGGTACTCTATCAGATCTAGTCCCTTAAATCTATTTCTCACTTCCACTGTATAATTGTAAGGGAATTTATTTAGTGTATACCTGAATGGTCTAGTGGCTTCAGCTACTTTCTTCAATTTAAGTCTGAATTTGGCAACAAGTAGTTCATGATCTTAGCCACAGTCAGCTCCAAGTCTTGTTTTTGCTAACTGTATAGAGCTTCTCCATCTTTGACTTGAAAGAATATAATCAATCTGATTTCAGTGTTGACTACCTGATGATGTCCATGTGTAGTGTCTTCTCTTGTATTGTTGGACGAGGGTGTTTGTGATAACTACTGTGTTCACTTGGCAACTCTATTAGCCTTTTCCCTGCTTCATTCTGTACTCCAAGACCAAATTTGCCTGTTAATCCAGATGTTTCTTGACTTCCTACTTTTGCATTCCAGTACCCTATAATGAAAAGGACATCTTTTGGGGGGTGTTAGTTCTAAAAGGTCTTGTAGGTCTTCATAGAACCATTCAACTTCGGCTTCTTCAGCATTACTGGTCATGACATAGACTTGGATTACTGTGATATTGAATGGTTTGCCTTGGAAATGAACAGAGATCATTCTGTCCTCTTTGAGACTGCATCCAAGTACCGCATTTTGGAACTTTCTGTTGACTATGATGGCTACTCCATTTCTTCTAAGGGATTCTTGCCCAAAGTAGTAGATATAATGGTCATCTGAATTAAATTCACCCATTCAAGTCCATTTTAGTTCGCTGATTCTTAGAATGTCGACGTTCACGCTTGCCATCTCCTGTTTGACCACGTCCAATTTGCCTTGATTCATGGACCTAACATTCCTGGTTCCTATGCAATATTGCTCTTTACAGCATTGGACTTTATTTCTATCACCAGTCACATTCACAACTGGGGTTGTGTTTGATTTGGCTCCATCCCTTCATTTTTTCTGGAGTCATTTCTCCACTGTTCTCCAGTAGCATATTGGGTGCCTACCGACCTGAGGAGTTCATCTTTCATTGTTCTGTCTTTTGCCTTTTCATTCTGTTCATGGGGTTCTCAAGGCAAGAATACTGAAGTTGTTTGCCATTCTCTTCTCCAGTGGACCACATTTTGTCAGAACTCTCCACCAAGACATGTCCATCCTAGGTGGCTCTACACAGCATGGCTTAGTTTCATTGAGTTCAAGAAGTCTGTGGTCCATGTGGTTAGTTTGTTTAGTTTTCTGTGATTGTGGTTTCAGGCTGTCTGCCCTCTGACGCCCTCTCTCAGTGCCTACCATCTTACTGGGGTTTCTCTTACCTTGGACATGGAGTATCTCTTCACGGTTGCTCCAGTAAAGTGCAGCCGCTGCTCCTTACCTTGGACATGGGGTAGCTCCTCACGGCCGCCGCTACTGACCTTGGATGCTACTTGACCTTTGATCTGTATTTCTCTAATAATTAGTGCTACTGAGCCTCTTTTCATGTGCCTCTTGGCCATCTGTATGTCTTCTTTGGAGAAATGTCTATTTAGGTCTTCTGCCCAGTTTTTTGATTGGGTTGTTTGTTTTTTTGATATTGATCTGCATGAGATGTTTATTTTGGAGATTAATCCCTTGTCAGTTTCTTCATTTGCAAATATTTTCTTCGATTTGGAGGGCTGTCTTTTTGTCTTGTATATGGTTTTCTTTACGTACAAAATTTTTAAGCTTAATTAGGTTCCATTTGTTTATTTTTATTTTCATTACTCTAGGAGGTGGGTCAAAAAAAAAAAAAAACTTGCTGTGATTTATGTCAGTGTTCTTCCTACGCTTTCTCCTAAGAGTTTTATAGTGTTTTTGTCAATAATTATTAAAACTGTTGGTCCACGTGCCACTTCTAAAGTATTGTGACTGCAATCTATGCTTCCACACAGCTTCTGATTTGTGCCCTGGGCAGTGGATGGGTTATTATGATTCCTACTCTTTTGTCCCTACTTTTTAAAGGAAGAATCTGGGCATGCAGTAGCTTTCCCAGGTCACAATGGGTGTCACTGATGAAGAACTGCTGATGTTAATTCTATATTGATCATTCATCAGCTGTATTTATTAATAAACTGATACTTATTGGATATTTATTATAATTACTGCTCTATTTAATGCACTGGGAAGAAGAGGCATAGAGATGCCAGGTAGAATCCCTGACCTCAGACACTGCTGCTGCTGCTAAGTCACTTCAGTCGTGTCCGACTCTGTGCGACCCCATAGATGGCAGCCCACCAGGCTCCCCCATCCCTGGGATTCTCAAGGCAAGAATATGGGAATGGATTGCCATTTTCTTCTCCAATGCATGAAAGTGAAAGTGAAGTCACTCAGTCGTGTCTGACTCTGTGTGACCCCATGGACTGTAGCCCACCAGGCTCCTCCATCCATGGGATTTTCCAGGCAAGAGTACTGGAGTGGGGTGCCATCACCTTCTCCATCAGACACTGCATGGTCTCAACACAAAAAGGAGATTTAACTTTTAAAGGAACATTGATTACATATAGCAAAGTCTTGTGAGAATACCCCATAAAAACAAAACTTGGATACAGTATAATTGATTGTCTTTTTCTAAGTAGCTCCTACTCTCCCACCTGGGGATGGGCAAAAGTGGACATAGGAAGACGAGAAGTCTAGGCAGGGAAGTGGTCTGGTAGGCATGGAAATGTAGGTGATCCCTGCATCCCAGTCACTCTCCAGTTGCTAACTGGAAGCTGGAAAGTGGGAATTTGTAGTGTTGCCGTCAGCTGTCCTGGATGCAGCAGCCAGCTGTATGACCCCAAACTATCCCCGACTGAGAGTTCAGCCAGAATCTACAGGCACCCAGAATGAGTCCCAGCCTTGCACTAGGACTTCTAGTCTAACTCTGCCCACACCTAGCAAATTGTTTTTTTGTTGTTTCCCTACCTAAACCAAAATCATTCTGTAGTCCCAATAAGATAAATGAGGGATGAAAGAAAATGAGATTAAAATGCATACAAATGCTGTTAGATGATTGAATGCCCTTTATTAACATGGTTTTAAGATTGTTTTCCAGTTAATTAATTTTTGAGTTAAAATAATTCAAAATATACTGTCCTTGAATTATTCATCTTGAAATTTCATTTCAAGCAAAGTTTCTTTTATCTATGTGTGAGAGGCAGATGCTTCTCAGAGATGGTGAAACTTGATTGCTTCTTCTCTCCTGGGATTTGGATCCATCCATAGATGACCGAAGGTCAGAGTAGATCACATCTGTGAGACACACTTGGGGCCAGTTCTTCTATTTTATTCACTTTAAAGTTAGCATTGTTATCCTGTTTTTCTTTTGACGTGCTGAACCTGTGTTACTTAATACTCTTTCTTTCTACTCTATAGTAATTATTATTTATAAGCAAGTCATACACAAAAATCTTTTGAGGGTTCAGAAAAGGAAAAAAATTGAGAGATGAACCAGAGTAAAAATATGGAGAACAATGGGCTTTGCTTAATTGAAGATCAAACGTATTTCCAAAAGCACTCAAACCCTAAAATATTAAAAAGAAACAGTGTGTATGCAGAAAACGAAAACATAAGCAAAGATGATTTAGTAGCCAGCTTGTAACCCCTGCACTTATCTGGTTCCCAGATGACACCAAATGCCCCTAGATATGCACCAATTATGTGTTATTTGTAGTGGAATAGCCAGAAATTAGTCTTGAACCTGACAAGAATAAATGTTCAATAAATATCCAAGAAACAAATGAGTGAATAATAAATGAATGGTTAAACTTTAAGAGCAGAAAAAGTGTTTGAGGGACTCTAGGGAAGTAAAATAAATTGTACTATGTTCTTATTATGTAAAAACTGAAAAATTTAATGTATTTTCGTTCTTACAATTCTTATGTGAATGTGCATAAGCATTTCCACTTATTGGAAATGACTGAGAAAACATCCTCACAGATGAGAAGTGATATAACCAAGTTCATAACATTATCAATGAATGAAACAGATTTCTTTTGGGGTCCAAAGATTTCCTGTGCTCATTTAATGATATCCGTAGTTTTTCTTGACTAAGCTAAAATGCCAAATACAGCCTGACAGTTTAAAAAAAAGAAAATTTTTATTCTTTTGACTGCCAATATTTTATTTCATGACCAGAGTGTTTATGGCACCATAGACTAAAGGGAAGCCTTATTCTCCTGGGTATTGGGCTGTGTCAGAAGGCTTAGCCCTGGGGTGACGATAATATTGGGAAAGTCAAGATGTGGGCACAGCGTCCTTTCTTAAATGCAGAATGAAATTTGGAATATGCCTCATTGCTTTGACACACAGCCTATCACTAGCGCCATATTTCCCATCTCTTTTTCTTTCAGTTCTTAGACATGTCTTGGCAAATTATCAATGTTCAAAAGGAGTATTTGAAAACCAAAGCGGGTGATTCAAGTACAATGATGAAGATTTAAGGAATCTGAAGTGGCAACCACAGAGAACATTCTTCTGAGAGTTTTGAAGCTCTGTAGTTTTTTAGCAAAATGTCCTTCTTGTAGCCTTTGAGAGACTTAAAGACATATTAATATCAAAGAGGCTTCCTTGATTTTGATAGGGACTTATGTAGGGTGCATTTTTAGAATGGCAATGATGAACTTTTTCATTGATTCAAAGGAAAAGAGATATTTCCATGTCACATGGGAAGCTGGGAAGAGAAATTGGATCAGCTGGCAACCTCACTGTCTGCCTCCTCCAGAAGACTGGCTAGATGGGCAGAAAGTCATGAGAGAGACTCCAGAAAGCACCTGTCATACCTTTCCTTCCTACCTATTATCATTAAGTAGGACACATTTTACCAATTCAGACTAAGAACATCATTTTCTGCAGACTTCAGAATAGTGTTTTAATTTTTTTCCCACATAGTTCTCTCCAAATGGTCGTAAACTCTAAAGACACACTTGTTCATCACTCTTTATCCAGTGTCCTGACATGACCAGGAGGTGACCTAAACCTCTCTACTGCAGCTCAAGTGAGATTCTTCTCCCCTGATTTTTTATGAAAACACCGACTAGCTGGCCCACCAGGCAGCTCTAACCCAGCACCCTCCTGGATTCTTGCACCTCCCTGGTCCCCACACCTCTCTGAGCCAGCATCCTCCCTGGTCCCCGCACCTCTCTGAGCCAGCATTCTCCCTGGTCCCCACAGCTCTCTGAACCAGCATCCTCCCTGGTCCCCACAGCTCTCTGAACCAGCATCCTCCCTGGTCCTTGCACCTAGCCTTGTTGTTTAGTCGCTCAGTTGTGTCTGACTCTTTGGGACCCCATGGACGGTAGCCTACAAGGCTCCTCTGTCCATGGGATTTTCCAGGCAAGAATACTGGAGTGGGTTGCCATTTCTTTCTCTAGGGGATCTTCCCAACCCAGGGACTGAATCTGCACCTCTTGCATTGGCAGACGGATTCTTTACCAATGAGCCACCAGAGAAGCCCCTCTCTAACCTAGCACTCCGTTTAAGTAAATGAAGTGTTATCTTTCAAGTCTGTTTTTCTTCAGTGTATTAGTCCTAGATAAGTTAACTAGTTTACCCCTTTGGTTCTCATATCCCAGGAATCCTGTTTAGCTACTCTTTGAAAGGTCTTCCTGTTCTCCTGTGCCTCCTCAGGTGAAGGAACTCCACTTGCTTTGACCTGCCTTTTCACATTCTGCTTTCTAGCGCTTGTGGTCACCATTGCCTCCATCCTGAAACTGCTGTCGAATTTCTGTTCTGAATATATAACTGATTGCTAAAATTTGATGTTCATTTCTCTTGTTCATCATTCAATGCCAATAAATGTAAATGTTACCTTCCTGGGGAGATAATTAAGTAATAATTTAATTACCACGCTGGTCCTCCAACCAGAAAATATTCCAACTCTGAGAAACTGGGAGGAATATGCATGTAATCACCATTGTTTAAAAATGTACTGAGTAACAAAACTAGCACCGTGTTCACAGAGGTTCAAAATCTTCAGAAGAAACTCCTTGACACAACTGGCTTACAGCGTTTCTCTTCTGCTGTCTGGGTAGCTGGCTGTTCCTGCCACATAGTAATTTGACTGTGACAGTTAAGTGACATACTTTACAGGTTTGGTTTGTGAAATAAATGAATAGGTGCAAGCAGAGAAGGAAAAAAATTAGAAACATGAAAAGATCCCAGAATATGGTATTTGTGGAGGTGGGTTTGGTGCTGAGTCAAGTGATCACATGATGTCTAATAATCTAAATGTCTGCGAATCAATCAATAAGATGGAGAACTCATCAAAACTCACACTTAGAAGATTTCTGAGCTTTCTAAATGAGTTGAAAATACAATTACAATAGGAAGATGGAGGTTCAAGAGCAAAGGGATATATACATATATATATATATGTATTATATATTGCTGATTCATTTCATTGTAAGGTGGAAACTAACACAACATGAACTGTAAAGCAATTATACTGCAGTTACAAAGAAATAAGATGAAATGATCTAAGAACAAAGATTTCTGGAAAATATGTATATTTATTTTAAAACAACTTGGTTAAAAGATCTTTAACTTACTATACAGCTTGCTGACTCAATATTTACTATGCTAAGATCAGAGACTTTTTTTCATGATCTCTTGTCTTTTTCCTTAGAAAGGGAGAGCATCTCTTTCCTGGTTGAGCTTCACTGAATCAGAAGATTGGTCAAGTATTTATTGCATGCTCATGACTTGACCCATGCTGGTCCACTGTTCAGACCTTACTCCTGGCCGTGGCTCTGTTCCTTTCTCATGTGTATAGAGTGGTTTCTGCTGGTTTTCAGCAAGCTAAAACATACTTTTCCCATGGGAAAAAAAATACAATAGGGAAGGTATCACTTCAGTTCAGTTGCTCAGTCATGTCCGACTGTTTGTGACCCCATGAATCGCAGCACGCCAGGCCTCCCTGTCCATCACCACCTCCCGGAGTTCACTCAGACTCACATCCATCGACTCAGTGATGCCATCCAGCCATCTCATCCTCTGTCGTCCCCTTCTCCTCCTGCCCACAATCCCTCCCAGCATCAGAGTCTTTTCCAATGAGTCAACTCTTCGCATCAGGTGGCTAAAGTACTGGAGTTTCAGCTTTAGCATCATTCCTTCCAAAGCAATCCCAGGGCTGATCTCCTTCAGAATGGACTGGTTGGATCTCCTTGCAGTCCAAGGGACTCTCAAGAGTCTTCTCCAACACCACAGTTCAAAAGCATCAATTCTTCAGTGCTCAGCTTTCTTCACAGTCCAACTCTCACATCCATACATGACCACAGGAAAAACCATAGCCTTGACTAGACAGACCATAGGTGGCAAAGTAATGTCTCTGCTTTTGAATATGCTATCTAGGTTGGTCATAACTTTTCTTCCAAGGAGTAAAGGTCTTTTAATTTCATGGCTGCAGTCACCATCTGCAGTGATTTTGGAGCCCCCAAAATAAAGTCTGACACTGTTTCCACTGTTTCCCCATCTATTTCCCATGAAGTGATGGGACCGGATGCCATGATCTACATTTTCTGAATGTTGAGCTTTAAGCCAACTTTTCACTCTCCACTTTCACTTTAATCAAGAGGCTTTTTAGTTCCTCTTCACTTTCTGCCATAAGGGTGGTGTCATCTGCATATCTGAGGTTATTGATATTTCTCCTGGCAATCTTGATTACAGCTTGTGTTTCTTCCTGCCCAGAGTTTCTCATGATGTACTCTGCATATAAGTTAAATAAGCAGGGTGACAATAGACAGCCTTGATGGACTCCTTTTCCTATTTGGAACCAGTCTGTTGTTCCATGTCCAGTTCTAACTATTGCTTCCTGACCTGCATACATGTTTCTCATAAGGCAAGTCAGGTGGTCTGGTATTCCCATCACTTTCCAGAATTTTCCACAGTGTGTTGTGATCCACACAGTCAAAGGCTTTGGCATAGTCAATAAAGCAGGAGTAGATGTTTTTCTGGAACTCTCTTGCTTTTTCCATGATCCAGCGGATGTTGGCAATTTGCTCTCTGGTTCCTCTGCCTTTTCTAAAACCAGCTGGAACATCAGGAAGTTCACAGTTCATGTATTGCTGAAGCCTGACTTGGAGAATATACCCCTTAATTAATTTCATTTTATTCTTTCTGTGAACTCTGATTTAACAAGATTGAAGACATTAAAAATGAAGAAATTAAAGACAAAATGAACATTAACCTTTCAGGATTGTCAGGGGCTTCAACTGTGGAATTTCCATGAACTGTCCCCATTAGAATATAAATTGGTGACAAATTCGAAACATTATCAATCTAAAATGGGTACTTTAGTTTCTTTGTATCAAGTCCATTCCTCGTCTATGAAACCCTTGTCTGTGACTACAGAGGAAAATAATAAACAAAACCATCCAGGTAATAGTAATCTAATCATGTTTCAGTCTCCAAAATTCTCCATGCCTATCTGCACATGGAGCCCAATCAACTTTAGGGAAAGTAAATCATGTCTGATGGTCAAGTGAAATTCTTTTTACCTACTAATGTCAGGCAGAGAAGGAACAATCACTGCCCAGATGTTCTTGTGCAGACAAGTATTTGTACACCTTTTGTTACAATAACAATGATACAGATCTTATTTCATGTAGCTGTGGGCAAGCCAACACTGTCACATCCTATGCTAAGCTGTCTTTTACAGTTAGTTAAAAAAGAGAGAAAAATAAATTAAAATATCAATCAACCACTTAAGGGATGTTGGGAGGTGTCTCCTATGTTCCATGTACTGTGTTAGAATCTGGAAAGGAGTCATCAAAGTTACAAAGGAAATTCAATAGAGAAGAATGGCAGTATTTTTCATAAATGGTACTGAAATCATTGGATGTCTATATATTAAAAAACCAACCAAAAAACCTTTGATAACTTAAAAAAAAATTCTGTTGGACTATAGTTGATTTACAGCGCTGTGTTAGCTTCAGGTGTACAGCAAAGTGGATTTATTATACAGATGTCTGTTCTTTTCAGATGCTTCTGTCTCTCCTTCCTCTTTCGTTCTCTTCTCCTGTGGTTTGACAGCCATCTTTAATGTTCTGTTTGGGTTGCTTTTTCTTTTTGTGTGTATATCTATATGGAAAGAATGGCAACCGACAGGACTTACGCCGTTGTTGCTGTTTCATCACTGAGTTGTGTCCAGTTCTTTTCTAACCCCATGTAGCCCATCTGGCTCCTCTGTCCATGGGATTTCTCAGGCAAGAGCACTGGAGTGGGTTGCCATTTCCTACTCTAGGGATCTTTGTCACCCAGGGGTTGAAACTGTCTCCTGCATTGCAGGCGTATTCTTTAACACTGAGCCAGGATGTACATTTATAGTTTTATTTCTGGATTCATATACAGTTTTGTTACTTCATTTGGCCATGTGAACACTAATATGTATTGTATATGTACATTGTATTGTATATTGTACATACATACAATACTATATATGTTGGAGAGTCAAGTGGTAGGAGTTCACATTTATTTTTCAAGTAAATTGTTATTAATGCATTTTGCTATTCTTGATTCTTTATATTTTCATATGATTTTTAAATCTACTCTTCTATTAAAAAATGCTTATTTTGACTATGAATGTGTTGAATATACAGGTCAATTTGGAGGATTTGGATCTGAATGTCTTGTGATCTGTCTGCACAGCAAATAACCCATATGGCTGATCTTAGCCTCCAGCATCTGAACTGATACCACAAAACATAAAGCCTCTACTCTGAGCAAATTGTCCGGCATGATCCAAGGCCACCAGGTAACAAACAGAGATACTTTTATCAAACAGAACATTCCATGAGTTGAGGGGTTAATTCCAAGGAGTCAAGGCTATAGGCTAGACCTCCCTTTGGCTCAGGGAAAACCTTTCCCACAGTTATATATATTACAGTTTTCATATTGCTCAATTTGATTTACTAAATTGTTGACAATTTTGTGTTTATGCTAACAAGTGTTATATGTGTATATTTTTCTTTTCCTATAATATCTTTGCCTAGTTGGGATATCAAAGTGATATTGCTGTTCTCAATAAAATGAGTTGGAAAGGATACTCAATTCCCCAATTTTCTGGGAGGAATTTGTGCACAATTAATATTGTTTCTTCCTTAAATATTTGAAAGAATTCTCCAGGGAAGCCATCTGGGCCAGAAGTTTTCTTTGTGGGCCATTTTTAAGGTGCAAGTTCGACTCTTTTGGGTCTAGCACATTCCTGTCAGCTGCTTGTTTGTATGAAGTGTGCTTGGTGGTTCGTGCCTTCTATGGGATTCATTCATTTCATCTATTGGCGTAATGTTGCTCACAATATTTCCTTAGTTTCCTTTATAATGCTTGTAGAATCCACCTAGTAGTTTTACCTCTCTTATTCCTGATGCTTAACAGCTGCATTTGCTGTCTTATTTCTTATTCAATTTGGCTCAGTTTTTTTGATCGGTTTTATTGATGCTTTCATAGAAACTGCTGTTGGTTTCATTGATTTTCTCTACTATTTTTTCTGTTTTCTATTTCAGTTATTTCTATTTCTTTATTATTTTATTTCTTTTCCTTACTCTGAATGTAATTTGATTTTCTTATTTCATTCTCTTAAGAAAGAAAATAGATAATTGATTTGAGGCTTTCTTATTATCAAATATAGGAATTGGGTGCTATCAGTTTTTATTACTGCGTTCACTACAGCCCACATATTTTGAAATGCCTTGTTTTATTTGCATTCAATTAATTGATCTTCTTATTTCTTTTTACTTCTTATTTGACCTGTGGGTTATATAGTACTTTTTTTTTTCAAAATATTTGAAGATTTTTCAGAGTTCTATTATTAATTTCTAATTTAATTCTATTACAGTAAAGGGTATACTTTGTATGATTCAGTTCAGTTCAGTCGCTCAGTTGTGTCCGACTCTTTGCGACCCCACGAACCACAGCACTCCAGAGCTCCCTGTCCATCACCAGCACCCGGAGTCCACCCAAAACCATGTCCATTGAGTCGGTGATGCCATCCAACCATCTCATCCTCTGTTGTCCCCTTCTCCTCCTGCCCTCAATCTTTCCCAGCATCCTGGTCTTTTCCAGTGAGTCAGCTCTTTGCATCAGATGGCCAAAGTACTGGAGTTTCAGCTTCAACATCAGTCCTTCCAAAGAACAGTCAGGACTGATTTCCTTTAGGATGAACTGGTTGGATCTTCTTGCAGTCCAAGGGACTCTCAAGAGTCTTCTCCAACACCACAGTTCAAAAGCGTCAATTCTTCTGTGCTCACCTTTCTTTATAGTCCAACTCTCACATTCATACATGACTACTGGAAAAACCATAGCCTTGATTTGTATGATTAGAATATTTTATATTTATTGAGATTGTTTCTATGACCCAGAATAGTCTGTCATGGTAAAGGGTGGCTATGCACCTGCAGAAAATGTCTATACTATGGTTTGGGGGTGGCGTGATCTATAATATCAAATAGGTCATAATGGTTAATAGTTTTATTAACATCTATACTAGTCAAACAAAGGTCTGTATAGTCAAAGCAATGGTTTTTCCAGTAGTCGTGTATGGATGTGAGAGTTGGACCAGAAAAAAGCTGAGCACCAAAAACTATGTTTTTGAACTGTGGTGCTGGAGAAGACTCTTGAGAGTCCCTTGAACTGCAAGGAGATCAAACCAGTCAATCCTAAAGGAAATCAATCCTGAATATTCGTTGGAAGGACTGATGGTGAAGTTCCAATACTTTGGCCACCTGATGTGAAGAAACTCATTACAAAAGATCCTGATGCTGGTAAAGACTGAAGGCAGGAGGAGAAGGAGATGACGGGGAATGTGGTGGTTGGATGGCATCACCGACTCGATGGGCATGAGCTTGAGCAAGCTCCAGGAGATGGCGAAGGACAGGGAAGCCTAGTGTGCTCAGTCCATGGGATCTCAAGAAGCTGGACATGACTGAGTGGCTGAACAACAAATATAGTCAGAAAAGTGTCTTTGAAATTGCCAACTACAGCTGTGGATTTACCTATTTATGTGCAGTTTTATCAATTTCTGTTTCATGTGCACAGAAAGAGCTCTGATATCAGTTGCATGAGCATCCAAGTTTTGTACATTTTATTGATGAATTAATGCCTTTATCATTATGAATTGAGTTATCCTTAAAATGGGCTTCCCTGGTGACTCAGATGGCAAAGAATCCGCCTGCAATGCGGGAGACCTGGGTTCTGTTCCTGGGTTGGGAAGAGCCCCTGCAAAAGGAAATAGTTACCCACTTCAGTATTCTTACCTGGAGAATCCCACAGACAGAGGAGCCTGGCGGGGCAAAGGGGTCGCAAGGAGTCAGACATGACTGGGCGACTTTCACGCACATGTATACAGGCATCCTGATAATATCTTTTTGCTCTTAAATCTTCACTGGTATTAATATATACAAGCTACTCCTGGTTTCTTTTAAAAGCGCAGTTTATCTTTTTCCATCATTTTATTGGATAACTGCTGTGTCTTTTTATTTAACGTGAGGTTAGTATGGCAGCCTGAAGTTGTGTTGCTTTATATCCAGTCTGACAGTTTTCACCTTTACTTGAGATACTTAGACCATTTGTATTCAATGTTATTACTGATATGAATGCATTAAAATATATGAACTTGTTACTCATTTTCTTTTGGTCTGACCTATTCTTTGTTAATTTTTTAAAATATGTTTTTGATCTGGACCATTATTAAAGTGTTATTGAATTTGTTGTAATATCGCTTCTGTTTTATGTGTTGGTGCTTTGGCCACAAGGCATGTGAGATCTTAACTCCTTGACCAGGGATCAAACCTGTAAGCACTGCATTGGAAGGCAAAGTCCTAACCACTGAGCTGCCAGGGAAGTCAGTCTTTGTTAATTTTTTTAAAAATGTTCTGACCTTTTTGGATTAATGATGTTTTTGTTTCATCTCTGGCTTATTGATGTCAGCTTCTGTTATTATACTTTGCTTGAGAGTTTGCAGTATCCATCCTTAACTTATCAGGATCTGTCTTTACATAATATTATAATACTTCATTTTTATCAACATAAGAACCTTCTATACCTATTTCTCCTCTCCTGGATTTTGTGCTATTGTTGTCAGACATTTACTTTTACAAATAATATAAACCCTACAATAGATCATTATTTTGCTTTGAACGGTTGATTATCTTTTACAGATAATTAAATAACAACAAAAAATTATTTGTGTTTACCAACATAGCTGACAGTCACGGTGCTGTGTTTTCTTTTCTACAGATCTTGATTTCTCTCTGATATCATTTTCCTTCTGCTTGAAGGACTTCCTTAACATTCTTAGGTCTGAGAGAAACAAAGTCTTTCAGCTTTGATGTATTTGAAAAAGTTCTTATTTCACTTTTGTTTTTGAAATGCATTTTTGGTGGGTAAAGCACTGCAGATGGTGATGCAGCCATGAAATTAAAAGACGCTTACTCCCTGGAAGAAAAGAGATGACCAACCTAGACAGCATATTCAAAAGCAGAGGACATTACTTTGCCAACAAAGGTCCATTTCGTTAAGGTATGGTTTTTCCAGTGGTCATGTATGGATGTGAGAGTTGGACTGTGAAGAAGGCTGAGCGCCGAAGAATTGATGCTTTTGAACTGTGGTGTTGGAGAAGACTCTTGCGAGCCCCCTTGGACTGCAAGGAGAGCCAACCAGTCCATTCTGAAGGAGATCAGCCCTGGGATTTCTTTGGGAGGAATGATGCTAAAGCTGAAACTCCAGTACTTTGGCCACCCTATGCGAAGAGCTGACTCATTGGAAAAGACTCTGATGCTGGGAGGGATTGGGGGGCAGGAGGAGAAGGGGATGACAGAGGATGAGATGGCTGGATGGCATCACTGACTTGATGGATGCGAGTCTGAGTGAACTCCAGGAGTTGATGATGGACAGGGAGGCCTGGCGTGCTGCGATTCATGGGGTCGCAAAGAGTCGAACTGGACTGAGTGACTGAACTGAACTGTATATATTTTAATTCCTTTTATTTTCCACAGTTAGACTACATTTAACTTTGAAATAGATTCTATGAATGTAAGAAATGTATAAGAAATAAATAACGTGTTTTTATTAATTTCATCACTAGTTAGAAAAGAAAGAAAAGCAGAACATTACCTGGCTTTTTCAAATGTGCTGCGATTCATGGAGTCGCAAAGAGTCGTACACTACTGAGCAACTGAACTGAAAGATTTCAAAGCTGACATTTTTTTCCTTTCAGTACTTTAAAAATGTCACTAAAACAAAGTGTCTTCTATCTTGCATTGTCTTCAACAAGAAATTTTCTGTCATCTTTATCTTTTTTTTTCCTCTGTATAGAGTGTTTCTTTATTCTACATCAACTTTCAAGAGTTTTCTCTTTAGCGCTGGTTGTAAGCAAATGAATCATGATATGCCTTGCTGAAGTTTTGTTCAGATTTTTTTGTCCCTCCAGATCACTGAGCTTCTTGGGTCTGTGGATCTGTAATTTTTATCAAATTTGGAAAGTCTTCAGCCTCTGTGTCCGCAGCTGTTTCTCCTGTCCTTCCACCGTGAATGCCAGTTCCATGCATGCTGGCCCGCTAAGGTTTTCCTGCAGCTCATGAATGCTCTATTCATTTTCTTTTCAGTTTTTTTTTCCTTGGAGTTTCATTGTGGATAGTTTCTAATTCTATATTCTTATGTTCACTAATATTTTTAATTTCTAATCTGCCATCAATGTATTTTCATCCTTTGAAGTTTGATTTAAATCAAACTGAACATGTTAAGTCTTTCCTCTAGTTCTTGAACATATGAAATATAGTTATAATGATTACTTTAATGTTCTTGTTGATTAACTATCATCTGACTCACTTTTAATTGATTTATTTTTCTCACTATGCTTGTCGTATTCTGTTTCTTTCCATATGTGGTATGTTTATACTGGACACAGACACTGTGGATTTTACCATTTTAGATGTTGGATATCTTTGTATTCCTATAAATACTCTAGAACTTGTTGTTGGATGTAGTTGAGTTACTTAAAAACAGTTTGATCAATTTAGGTCTTGCATTCAAGTTTTGGTAGGTGAAAAAGAGTTAAAATTTTCAGTATTTTACCCAATATCTCATGAATTATGAATTCTGTTCTCAGGTTGAGGGTAACTGGCAGGGGATTTAGAAGTTTGGGAATTTCAACAAAGCCACCACCATTGCAGTCAGTTGCCTGTGGCACCAGAGGTAATTTCTTGTAAGATGACCTGAGAACCACAAGCAAAACCCCATGTTGGCCATAGGTCAGTGCCAACTTAGCTGTAGTACCCATGCATAATGAAGAATAAGGGCTTTTTATCCCCTTCTGCTTTGTTGGCCACAAGGCACGTGGGATCTGAGCTCCCCATCCAGGGATCCAACCCAAGTCTCGTGCTTTGGATGGTGAACTTAATCACGGGTCCACCAGGGAAGTCGCTGTAGTTTATGCCTGCACACCGCAGGGGGCCCAGAAAAACAGGGCTGGCTCTAAGTGTCAGCAGACAGTGCCACCTGGAAGCCAGCAGGTGTTTGTTTTATTTTTAATTGAAATATAGTTGATTTACCAGGTTCTTCTGTACAACAAAGTGACTCAGTTACACACAGATATATTCCCACTCCATTCTCCTCCCAAGCCCTCTCCACTGGGCAACCACAAGAAAGGCCATGGTGTTAGTTCTCAGCTGCAGCAAACACTCATCGAGGAAGATCAGGAGCTCAAGTTTATCCATATGCACATCAGCCCAACAGCTCATCCATTAACTCATCCACTCGTACACCCTTCCAACCAGCGTTTACTTGTACCACAAATGCGTCATGTCATATCCTGGGATACCCGGGTTACAAATGCCTAGGGCAGTACACATCACAATCAGGATGGTGATATAGATGACGTCATCTGTTTTATCTAGACACCAGAGCACTGGGCAAAGCTAAAATTACGCACATTACATGCAATATGCTCATCGCTGAGTTTGGTATACTAGAGAATCTCCGCACTGCAGTGGAGTTCAGGCAGTGCAGAACATACACAATTCTCTGCTCTCCAGCTCTGTGTATGCTTAGGATGCAAAGGAGACAGACCTTGGGTGAAATTACAGCAGATGCCATTTGTCTAATCTTTGCGACTCTGGTGCTTAGCACAATGAAAGATTCATGATTAACCTTCAGTGAACATTTGTGGAACTATACCTGAGAAGAATTTGAACTGCTAAAAGACCTGTCAGGATCTTTCTATGAGGAAACTCATGGTCTCTGTGAGAAAGACAAACATGCTAGTGGGCTTTAGGCTTTAATGTCGCTCCATGGGAGTAATAAGGAGACACTCTACAAGGACACGAGGCAGAGAAGCACTCTGCCTGAACCACTGTAGAGAAGGTTCCTCCCTGACAGTGAGAATAGACAGTGGGCCTTGAAGGATGAATAAGAGTTTGCCCAGCGATGGTAGCAAAGAGCATGACAGACTGGAGACAGACGACAGGCCATAGTCAGACAAGTGTGTGGAAAGAGGGAGCCGAATTTGGAGGGGAAACTGGAAGTGTTGCACAAGGAAGTAAGGATGAACAGGAAGCCTGAGCCAAATCAGGAAGTCTTCTATGCGGCTCTAAGAAGCTTGAAATTTGTCCCTGCCCAACGGCTTCAGGCTTCAAGCAAGGACAGAACAAGACTGTTTGCATTTCAGAAGGGTTAGGTGGTGGCAGCCTGGAAAATGGAGTTGAAAGGAAGGGGCTTAGTTTGGAGAGAGTTGCAGGGCAGTAGGTCAAGCCTGCCGCAGAGTGGTGTGAATGGAGGGGGAGGGGCAGATTCATTTCTTTTGGAAGTGATGCAAATGATAAAGGTTGAAAGGGAGGGAAGGTAATAGACAACCCTCAGCCCTCTGATTTGGGCAGTGGACTGAATTTGGGGAATTAGCTTGAGGATTCGTACACATCTCCAATATATCAAGTCCTTAAGGCCATGTTGCAGGCCCTAAGGCAGCCTTCGTCTGATCTGATTTGATGTGATCGGCTTTTCTCTCCTCCTTCTAAAGCTTCCCTCCTTGTCACACTGTACCCTCAAACTGACCAGGAAGCAAGGCTTCATCTCCCAAGGTCTCTTCCCTGCTGGTGATCTCAGGAAGGGAGCCCAAGTGTTATTTCTCTTTAAGGAAAGTCCTGTTAATGTTAGTCACTCGGTTGCGTCTGACTCTTTGCAACCCCATGGACTGTAGCCTGCACGGAGTTCTCTAGCTAAGAATATTGGAGTGAGTAGTTACTCCCTTCTCCAGGGGATCCTTCCAACCCTGGGAACAAACCTGGGATTCCTGAATTGCAGGCAGGCTCCTTCCCATCTGAACCACCAGGGAAGCCCAAATTAATTACTTGCTAATTATTTACTGAATAAAAAATAGAGGTAAGTTTCTTTACATTTGGAAGACTGAACAGTTCTAAAATCTATGGCTCTTCATAGATATTTCTTGAATTGTGTCCCGAATGGTATTAATGAGACCTTACTGGTCTTCCATCACCAAAGGTGGCATTCACCAGCATTTCTCTCTGACACCCTGTCTATGCTTTGATGACCCATTTCTCTACTGAGTTTCCATTTCTTTTGGATGAGCCTGGAGGATGCAGTTGCCACAGGAGTGCTGTTGTTCATTGGACTTGGTTGTCTCCAGTGAGTCATTAGCATCGTAGGGAACCACAACCTGGAAGTCACGTATGTTTCAAGGGAGCCCCTTATTGGGTACCATAAACTCAGTGGGGGAAAAAATGAATGGATTGCTGAGGCGAAGGAGAGGAAAGAAGCTGTCCTTTGGCAAGTTTGATTCTCTAAGTATCATAACACATAGTGAATGTTTTTGACTGGCAGCTGGAAATAGGTTATTGTGGAGATTGCTCCCTGAATGGTGTGAATTTAAGTAATATTGTGAGATGCCTCTGGTTCTCAATAGAATACTGTTAAAAACAGAGACTATAAAGATTTCTGAAAATGACTTTTCTTTTTTAAAAGATAAGGTCAGCTGAGTTCAGTCGCTCAGTCATGTCTGACTCTTTGTGACCTCATGGACTGCAGCACACCAAGCCTTCTTGTGCATCACCAACTCCTGGAGTTTACTCAAACTCATGTCCATTGAGTCGGTGATACCATCCAACCTTCTCATCCTCCATCATCCCCTTCAGCTCCAGCCTTCAATTTTTCCCAGCATCAGGTCTTTTCAAATGAGACATCTCTGCATCAGGTGGCCAAAGTATTGGAGTTTTCAGCTTCAACATCAGTTCTTCCAATGAATATTCAATACTAATTTCCTTTAAGATGGACTGGTTGGATCTCCTTGCAGCCTAAGGGTCTCTCAAGAGTCTTCTCCAGCACCACAGTTCAAAAGCATCGATTCTTCAGTGCTCAGCTTTTAATATGCTATCCACGTTGGTCATAACTTTCCTTCCAAGGAGTGAGCATCATTTAATTTCATGTCTGTAGTCACCATCTGCAGTGATTTTGGAGCACAAAAAAATAAAGTCTCTCACTGTTTCCACAGTTTCCCCATCTATCTGCTGTGAAGTGATGGGACTGGATGCCATGACCTTAGTTTTCTGAATGTTGAGCTTTAAGCCAACTTTTTCACTTTCCTCTTTCACATTCATCAAAAGGCTCTTTAGTTCTTTGCTTTCTGTCATAAGTATGGTGTCATCTGCATATCTGAGGTTATTGATATTTCTCCCTGCAATATTGATTCCAGCTTGTGCTTCCTCCAGCCCAGCATTTCTCATGATGTACTCTGCATATAAGTTAAATAAGCAGGGTGACAATATACAGCCTTGATGGACTCCTTTTCCTATTTGGAACCAGTCTGTTGTTCCATGTCCAGTTCTAACTGTTGCTTGATGAGCTGCATACAGATTTCTCAGGAGGCAGGTCAGGTGGTCTGGTATTCCCATCACTTTCAGAATTTTCCACGGTGTGTTGTGATTCCACACAGTCAAAGGCTTTGGCATAGTCAATAAAGCAGGAGTAGATGTTTTTCTGGAACTCTCTTGCTTTTTCAATGATCCAACGGATGTTGGCAATTTGCTCTCTGGTTCCTCTGCCTTTTCTAAAACCAGCTTGAACGTCAGGGAGTTCACGGTTCATGTATTGCTGAAGCCTGGCTTGGAGAATTTTGAGCATTACTTTACTAGCGTGTGAGATGAGTGCAATTGTGTGGTAGTTTGACCATTCTTTGCATTGCTTTTCTTTTGGATTGGAATGAAAACTGACCTTTTCCAGTCCTGTGGCCACTGCTGAGTTTTTCAATTTTGCTGGCATATTGATTGCAGCACTTCCACAACATCATCTTTCAGGATTTGATCAGGATTTGAAATAGCTCTACTGGAATTCCATCACCCCCCACTAGCTTGGTTCATAATGATGCTTCCTAAGGCACCCTTGACTTTGCATTCCAGAATGTCTGGCTGTAGGTGAGTGATCGTACCATTGTGATTATCTGGGTTGTGAAGATCTTTTGGTCAGTTCTGTGTATTCTTGCCACCTCTTCTTAATATCTTCTGCTTCTGTTAGGTCCAGACCATTTCTGTCATTTATTGAGCCCATCTTTGCATGAAATGTTCCCTTGGTATCTCTAATTTTCTTGAAGAGATCTCTAGTCTTTCCCATTCTATTGTTTTCCTCTATTTCTTTGTACTGATCACTGAGGAAGGTTTTCTTATCTCTCCTTGCTATTCTTTGGAACTCTTATTTCAAATGGGTATATCTTTCCTTTTCTCTTTTGCTTTTCTCTTCTCTTCTTTTCACAGCTCCTTGTAAGACCTCCCCAGACAGCCATTTTGCTTTTTGCATTTCTTCTTGGGAATGGTCTTGATTCCTGTCTCCTGTACAATGTCAGGAATCTCTGTCCATAGTTCATCAGGCACTCTTATCTATCAGATCAAAAGCCTTAAATCTATTTCTCACTTTCACTGTATAATCATAAGGGATTTGATTTAGGTCGTACCTGGATAGTCTAGTGGTTTTCCCTACTTTCTTCAATTTAAGTCTGAATTTGGTAATAAGGAGTTCATGATCTTAGCCACAGTCAGCTCCTGGTCTTGTTTTTGCTGACTGTATAGAGCTTCTCCATTTTTGGCTGCAAAGAATATAATCAATCTGATTTCAATATTGACTATCTGGTGATGTCCATGTGTAGAGTCTTCTGTTGTGTTGTTGCAAAGGTAATTTTACCTTTACCTTTAAAGGTAAAATTAAAACTTTTGCTTTTTTTCAGTTGATCTAAAATAATAATTTGTCCACATTGTATGTATGTTTATGTATAAGTGGTATAAATAACAGCAATGATGAGACTGGAGGAAGAAATTAGGATTATTTTGTTATTACAAAGTAATAACATAGTGTTAAATAAAGTAACATAGTATTACATGAAAGTGGACTTGGGTTATGAAAATGAAATTTCTTAAAATCATCAAGAAAGAAGTAAGCATCTGAAGAAGTGTGTTCTGGCCCTGGTACTCACACTGCTCTCTGTTCTGATGCTCTGAAATATACAATGTCCTAGAACCTTGGTTTTCTCATATCCATAACAAATAGATTATGCTATTATTTAAAGACTTACCCAGTTCGAAACCTTATCATTCCATGTCTTCATTTTTTTCTTTAGTGCTTCATCAAAAATAGTGAATGAAAATCAGTGGTTACCACATGGCCATCTAGAATTAACACGCACCACTCATTTTCCAGGGACATGCATCTTCTTGGAAACTAAGAGTTTAACGAGCACTTGCCCTTCACTTAACCTGCCCCCTTGTTTTGTACAGTATTTTTGCAGATCAGCTCTGTTTCTGGGGCTTCCCTGGTGGCTCAGATGGTAAAGAATCCACCTGCAGTGCAGGAGATGCAGGTTTGATTCCTGGGTCAGGAAGATCCCCTAGAGAAGGGAATAGCTATCCTCTCCACTATTCTTGCTTTGACAATTCCATGGACAGAGGAGCCTGGTGGGCTACAGTCCATGGGGTCACACAGAATCGAACACGTCTGAAGTGACTTGGCAGCAGCAGCAGTGATTTACAGAGCAGCCAACAGGTGGCGCTGCAGGCCTGTGCAATTTAACGGGGCTTAACGGTGCAGTCACTTCTCTCCTCTTTTTCCGGTACTAAAATATCTATACCTCTGTTATTTTTCAAGTTGAAATAAAAGGGCCTAGTGAAATAGCCTAATAGGCTCCAATTTTTATAAACTCCAAGGATCAATAATATATGTTAGCTGCTTGCAAATGAATCTGTGATGAAGACGTTTCTCACTCCTCCATATCCAGAAGAGTGTTTTATGCAAGTTTGACTTTGCCTTTCATCCCGTCTGTGTAATACTGAAATGGCAGTATTCCCACCCCAGAACACAGAGCTTGATTCCATACATGGCATGATGGGGATCAGGAAGTGTGTTACAACTATTTAATTATCACCATTCACGCAACTTTGCAAAGCTACCATTAAAATTTTTTTTAATTGCAATATAGTCTATTTACAATGTTATGTTAACTTCTGCTGTACAGCAAAGAATTCAGTTATACACACACAAGGACACACACATAGATATATATACATATATGTATACACACACACACACACACACACACACACACACTGTGGGTTTTTTGCCACACTGCAGCATGTGGGATCTTAGTTCCCTGACCAGGGATTGAACTCGTGCTCCCTGCAGCAGAAGTGGAGAGTCTTAACCATTGGACTGTCAGGGAAGTCCTATCCATTCTTTTTAAAATATTCTTTTCTATTATGATTTATCATAGAATATTGAAAATAATAATTCCCTGTGCTATACAGTCAGACCTTGTTTATCCATTTTATATATAATAATTTGCATCTGGCAAAGCTACAGCTTTTAATAAAAGGCTTACAATATTTAGATCTGGTAGTGTCTAAATTGATGATATCTTAATCCAAATAAACTAATATGACAGATGGGGTAGCAGAGACTTAAAAATGCACTGTGACCTCCAGGGTACCATGACATTTAATAGCAGATCCTAAGTTATAATTGAGGTCTGACCCAAGTCACATGATCTCTGGAGAGCCTTAGCTCATTCAGGGTAAGTTCTGGAGTGAGGCAAATCCCCAAGCCTCTGTTTTCCCACTCACTGAAATCTATCATCTGTCTTTGGAATTTACCTGACTCTTGCATTTCATATAAATTCTAGGCTAGGTTTCAAGCTTTGGAAACTTTTATGCTATGGTTGTCAGAATAAGAAATCAGCTTGGTTTAAAAATCAGTGAAACAATCTGGCAGACACCCTTTTATGACATACTGCATACCTCTTGGACAAGTTGTACCGAATAAAGAACTTGTCTAGAATTCCTTTATTCAAGATCAGTAATCTAACAGAGAGGAAGCCTGTGTAAATCTTTAATCTACAGAGGAGCAGGGAGAGCTCCTCTGAATGAATCAACATCTGGTTTTCCTCTCTGTGTCACTGCAGAAAGGGCCTCTTCAGGGAAGGCTTGGACTCCTACTCCAGTGAATCTGTGACTCTGACTTCCGAACAGGACTAGTTCTGACCTCCAGTCCACCTCTGACTTTCAGCCTTGCCAACCGCAAGAGCCCTGGAGAGAGGGCAACACAGATCATCTTCACTCAGATGAATCTGTCTGTTTATTAAATTGAACTCGGTCCAAATGGCTTGAGCAGTTGCTCAGGAATGTTGCAGGGCGTGAACCGAACCTCTCAGCGGGTCAGGTTATCAGAGGGACTCCGTGGGAAGTTCCTGCAGAGGCTCGGGCAGAAGGCTCTGATCAGTCACGTGCTGGCTGATAACTGTAGGAGCTGATACGGTAGATCAGTGGTATTTCTTCATTTCTTCCCACAACCTGGATGACAGGTATTAATCATTTCCTTTCCAGAGGAGAACACTGAGGTTCAGATAGACTAAATGACTTGTCCAAAGTTATCATCTGAATAAGTAATCAGTGAGCTAGCTGCAGGTACCTCTACCACAACAGATGGTAGGACCAGGATTCAATTTCAAGTCCGTTCTACTCCAGTGCTAAGTGTTCTTTGCTTGTAAGCTGACTTTTTATATATAATGACAAATATATAATCACAGTCTGGAAGCATAATAATGTAGAAGAATATGAACATTTTTAATGTTTAGCCCAGCTGTCTTATGCTAAGCCACAACTCCTTAAGATGTATTCTTTCATTATTATATTTCTTTTTTGGTAAATTCTTGTGTTCTAAATGAAGACACATATAACCATTTAGACGCATTAACGTACTATCACACATAGCTTCACTCTTCCAACACAAAGCAGCTTTTCAAAATCAGACATCTGGGCTTATGAAACCTGAGTGGGGAGTCCAGCTTCAGGGCTTGGGGCCCTGGGCACAGAGAAAAGTCGGTCCTAGAAATTTGAATCCTGGCTTTTTCTTCTCTATGGAGAATCATTTTTCTATATTTGTTCCCAAACACAAGTGAAAAACCAGAGCAACCTGACTTTCCATCTTCCTTGCCTCATGCACCTGGGGAAAGTATCACACAGATGCAGATAGTAAATGTTTATATTGCAAAAGAGAAAAATGGTGATTATTTTTCAACTCAGTTGTGAAAAGTTCCATTCAGGTGATTTCATTTTAAGATGTTTCTCTGCTTTCTTACCAGACACACTGTGTCACAGTCAAGGATGTTCATAGCTCCATGTGATTGAAAACTTTTATTAACTTAAGCGACAAGGGGTTTCTCTTTCTCACATGGCAAACAGGTTAGATGCTGGCAGTTGCTCCTGCAGGTTCAGTGACTTGAAAGTACCAGTCAGATTTCAGCATTAGGTGGCTGCCCGCGTGTTAGACAGATGTCTGCATTCAAGGCAGAAAGAAGTGGAGTGACTTATGTGCTGCCTTCTCCTTACCTCTCTCTTTGTAATGGTGTTCGGAAAAGAAACAGATTTCTCATTAACCCACTGAAGAATAGATTCAAAGAAATCTAGATTGTACCCACCTTCTCTAAAAATACCTTCTCTCGGAGTGAAACAGAATATGCATTCATGCTAAGTCATACCTGACTCTTTGTGGCCCCATGGACTGTAGCCCGCCAGGCTCCTCTGTCCATGGGATTTTCCAGTCAAGAATACTAGAGTGAGTTGCCATTTCTTCCTCCAGGGGATCTTCCTGACTCAGGGATCAAACCTGTGTCTTCTGCATTGTAGGCGGATTCTTTACCGTTGAGCCACCAGAGAAGCGTGAAAGCAGAATATGAACATGGCGTAAAGGAGTCAGCAGCACACCTTAATAATCGCCTTAGAGAGAAACGGACGGAGTAAGTCTTTGACCTTTAGGGGACTTTGAACTTCAGTTCAGTAGATCTTATATACAGAGTCCTGGCAAAGGAGAAAGTTACCTTTCTTTAGAGGAGGCTTTCTCAACATTCGGACTATGGGTAGTTTGGGCTAGAAAAGTCTTCATTGTAGGAGGCTGTCCTGTGCATTGGAGGCTGCGTAGCATCTTTGTCCTCTACCCTCTAGGTGCTGGTAGCTCCTCCTGCCCGTCTGTGACAACCAGAGATATCCTCAGACATTGCTACATGTCTGCAGCCAAATCACCTCCGGTGGCAAACCACCGCTTTACTATGCCATGCAGGGGTTTTGCAGAATGACTCTGCTTGTTCATCTCTGTAGATAGCCCAGTATTTGAAAAGGCATTGAGACCTGGGCATTATGACTATTTATAACTGTACAGCAGTGGTTTTCAGTAGCCACGGTCTCAGTCTCCAAGATTCTGACTAACCTGATCCAGGATGTCACCTAGTTAGGGTTTTATTGTTTTTATCGCTGCTGCTGTATGATGTCTTATTTTTAACTGCCAAGGTGATTCTAATACTCTACTAGGGATAAGAAACGTTTCTTTAAAAAAAAGTGAGCATCTCACTCTGAGCTAACCTAGATGGTGGGTGGGGAACATGACACCCCCAAGGTCCTGAGCAAGGACGAGATTTGACAGACGTCCAGTCTTTTTATTAATTTATCTTTGTTCAGTCACTCAGTCGTGTCTGACTCTTTGCAACCCTATGGACTGCAGAGCACCAGTTTTCCCTGTCTGTCACTATCTCCTGGAGTTTGCTCAGACTCATGTCCATTGAGTGGATGATGCCATCCAACCATCTCAACCTCTGTTTCCCCTTCTCCTCCTGCCCTCAGTCTTTCCCAGCATCAGGGTCTTTTTCCAATGAGTTGGTTCTTCGCATCAGGTGGCCAAATTAACTGGAGCTTCAGCTTCAGCATCAGTCCTTACAATGAATATTCAGGGTTAATTTTCTTTAAGATTGATTGGTTTGATCTCCTTGCAGTCCAAGGGACTTTGAAGAGTCTTCTCCAGCACCACAGTTTGGAAGCATCAGTTCTTCAGCACTCAGCCTTTGTGGTCCAACTCTCATATTGGTATGTGACTACTGGGAAAACCATCGTTTAGACTATGGACCTTTGTTGGAAAAGTGATGTCTCTGCTTTTTAGCATGCTCTCTAGGTTTCTCATACAGCAAACGTCTTTTAATTTCATGGCTGTATTTGCTGTCCTTAGTGATTTTTGGAGCCCAGGAAAATGAAGTCTGTCACTGTTTCCATTGTCACCCCACCTATTTACCTTGAAGAGATAGGACTGGATGGTCATGGTCTTCATTGTTTGAATGTTGAGTTTTAAGCCAACTTTTTCACCCTCCTCTTTCACCTCCATTAAGAGGCTCTTTAGTTCCTCTTCACTTTTTGACATTAGAGTGATGTTATCTGAATATTTGAGATTATTGCTGTTTCTCCCGGTAGTCTTGGTTCCAACTTGAGCTTCATCCAGCCAGGCATTTCACACGATGTACTCTGCACATAAGTTAAATAAGCAGGGTGACAATATACAGCCTTGACGGACTCCTTTCCCAGTTTGGAACCAGTCCACTGTTTCATGTGCAGTTCTAACTGTTGCTTCTTGACCTGCATGCAGCTTTCTCAGGAGGCAGATAAGGTGATCTGGTATTCCATCTCCTGAAGAATTTTCCAGGTTCTTATGATCCATATGGTCAAAGGCTTTAGCCTGGTCAATGAAAGCAAAAGTAGATGCTTTTCTGGAACACTCTTGCTTTTTCCATGATCCAGCAGATGTTGGCAATCTGATCTCTGGTTCCTCTGCCTTTTCTAAACCCAGCTTGAACATCTGGAAGTTCTTGGTTCACATACTGTCGAAGCCTTGCTTGAAGGATTTTGAGCATTACTTTGCTAGAGTGTGAGATGAGTGCAGTTATGTGGTAGTTTGAGCATTCTTTGGCATTGCCCTTCTTTGGGATTGAAATGAAAACTGACCTTTTCTAGTCCTGTGGCCACTGCTGCGTTTTCCACATTTGCTGGCATACTGAGTGCAGCACTTTCACAGCATCATCTTTTAGGATTTGAAATAGCTCAACTGGAACTCCATCACCTCCACTAGCTTTGTTTGTAGTGATGCTTTCTAAGGCCCACTGGACTTCACATTCCAGGATGTCTGGCTCTAGGTGAGTGATCACACCATCATGGTATCAGGGTCAGTAAACCTTTTTCGTACAGTTCTTCTAGTTAATTGGCTTATTTTGACTGCGCCGGATCGTCGTTGTTGCCGCGGGCTTTCTCTAGTTCTTGTGAGCAGAGTCTGCTCTCGAGCTGCGGTGCCCGGCTTCTCAGTGCGGGGGGGCTTCCCCTTGTTGCAGAGCACGGGCTCTAGAGTGCAGGCTTCAGTAGGGGCGGCACGTGGACTTAGTTGCCCTGCGGCATGTGGGGTGTCCCCAGACCAGCGATAGAATCCATGACCCCTGCGTTGGCAGGCGGATCCCCAGCTACTGTACCACCAGGGATGTCCCTGCCGTCTTTTCGTACCAGCAGTGGTCAGTCCCAGCCAGTTTTAGGAGTTATCTGACCAGTGTCCCCAGTAGGGAAGGGCACAATTAGAAACACAGACTCTGTGGACTCCAGAGATCACAAGCCCTAGATCTGGGGCAGAAATGAGAAGAGATCTTTACTCTGACAGAAGCAACTAATGGAGGGGTTGAAATGCATAACAAGTAAATGACAAAGATAGATGCTTAGGACGGCTGTTCTTTGTGTGAGGAGATGCTGTCACGGACAGCGATGCTCTTATCTATTGTTATGAGCTAAGTGAGGAAGGCAGATGCAGTGTGCACTTAGTAGCAGGGATTGCTTTCAATGGTGCTATTAATACCCTGTGCATCTGTATGCCCATTATCAACAAGTAAGACTAAGATGGATTTGATAAGAAATGGCCTGGGAAAACCTCATAGCTTTCCTAGTTTTTAACTTTCAGAACAAGCATTGTATTGCTTGTAGATACTGGCATGAATTTTTCAAGTGCAAATTAACAAAAGCGTGTGTTTTTTCAGCATGAAATATGCTGACTATGCTAGCTTTCCAACCAGGTGGCAGTCTCTAAGAACTGGTTGGATTTCAGCTCCCAGGAGCCAGGAGGAAGGGGACATTTTTGATGTTTAGAATTCCAGAAAACTTTGGGTTGAGAAGTTGAGTGTTTAACATTGGTTATGGAGGGAAATGGATCACAGTGGCAGGAACAGCAGCATTTCTAAAGAGAAAGAGCCAGGGCTTTCTTAAAATATTACATAAATTGTTTCGTATCAGGTTCAGGTTGTGTGAAGTTAAAGGGGATGGGTCATTCCTAAGCTGCTATCCCAAATTCTCCTCAGCACCATCCCCAGCCTTTCACTGCATCCATTTCCACACAGGGACACCAGTGCCACCTACATTTTTCAGAAAAGCCCCCAATTTTCCTTTCCTCAAAGAAACTATCCTGCGTGGCAATGAAGCAAACGGAATCATTTTACCTCTGCCACACTTCCCTAAAGCAGCACGCAGCTCAGACCCCAGCCTGACCAGGACACAGAGGTACCTCGGCGTTATGTGTCATGGGGAAGACCAGTAAATTAGAAGATGGCTCTCTTTGAAGTGAGAATTCCAAAAACCCCACTAGTTACTGTAAATGGTAGGCATCGAAATTAAGTGGCACAAAAAACTGGAGACAGAAGTTGTGTCGAGTTGAAGTTTTTCCTCCAGAAATGGCGGGGTCACAAATTCAAAACAGATCCTTCTGGTTGTCTGCATGCCATCACCTGATTAGCTTGATCTCAACGCCCTTACTGAACTGAACGGTAAGACCCTCAGCAATTGCTGCTAAAGAGGGAATTGAGTTTCTAGGGCTGGAAGGAGTATTTTCAAATTCAAAGGGCCTTAGATCTAGCTTATCATGAGAATTGAAAATCCTGATGGTAGTAAATATGTCCCAAGGACTTTTTGCTGCAATAGGTATGATTCCACTATTCTAACCAGTCTGTAGTGTTAAACGATGCTTTAGACGGCAACTAGCACCATTTCCAGTTGGGCATTTTAGTAAAAATTGCTAGTACTCAAGCGGTCATTTCTGTGCACAAAGTGTTTTTAGAGATACCTCATCTTTGCAGTCACACATAAGAGGGCAAGAACAGACTTTTTAAGAAAAAAAAATATTTGATATTGGAATATGTCTGATTAACAAAGTTGTGATACTTTCCAGTGGACAGCAAAGGGACTCAGCCATACATATATACATGTATCCATTCACCCCCAGACTGACCCCCCATTCCAAGCTGTCAGGTTGTAACATTGAGCAGAGTTCCCTGTGCTGTACAGCAGGTCCTCGTTGGTTATCCATTTGAAATACAGCAGTGTGTACCGGTCGGTCTTAACCCCCTAAGTATTCCTTCCCCACATCACTCCCCGCTGCTAACCACAGGTTCAAAGCACATGGCATGAAAGGCTTCACACACCCCAGTGTTCATTGCAGCACTGTTCACAAAGCCAAGACATGGAAGCAACCTAAATGTCCATCGAGAGAAGGATGGATAAAGAAGATGTGGTGCACGGAAACAACGCAATATTACTCAGCCATTAAGAAATAATACCATTTGCGGCAACATGGATGGACCGAGAGACTGTTAAAGTGTCAGACAGAAAAAGAGAAATATCACACGATGTCCCTTATATGCAGGGTCTAAAAAGAAATCATCCAAAAGAACAGACTTTATGGTAAATAACATCTGTGGCATTGGCCATTTGGGGACGCCCTGCAGATAAGACATATCAGGGGAACATGAAAGCCATGAATAAAGAGCTTTAATATCATCTGTTTACCCAAATCCAGCTGTACCTGGGCCTATGCTTACTTTGTTGCTCTTTAAATTAGGTAAGACTAAAAAGTCCCTTTCTGCCTAATCCAGGATAAATCAGATTTCTATGCCTTGCAACCCAAAGTATAGTGACCAATTCAATAGCGTCTTCATCTGAGGTCAGAAATGTGAAATAGTTTAGCAGACCACGGAGACAGGGAGAGATAAGACTGAGTCCACTGACTCGTGTGCCTTTCACACACGCCTTCCTGAGCTAATAATATCCGGAAGTTCTTCCATTCTTCTGCTATTCTAACAAATTAATACAAAAGGAATTACTTGAAACACCACTATTTTCTTATCTCATAGCTCAGGTGGTCAGGATTCTGAACTGTGTTGGCTGGGCCGTGTTCTCTCTGGAGACTCAAGGGGGCATTTCACGTCTTTGCTGGCATCGAGAGGCCACCTGCATCCGTCAGCTCATGGCCCCTTCCTCTTCTCCAAGCTGTCATGCAGCACCTTAACCCCCTTTGACCTCTGCTTCTCAGATTTCCTTCTATGACTTTCATCCTCCTGGTCTCTTGGACCCACATGGATCATCTCGGATCATCTCCCCATCTCAAGATCCCTAATTTAATAACATCTGGCAGAGTTCTTTTTGCCATATAGGTAAAATAGCCACCAGTCCTGAAGATTAGGATATGAACAGCTTTGGAGAGGACATTATTCTTTCTACTACACCATTCTTTATTTTTTCAGATTTAATTTTATTTATAGAGAGCATACAATACTTCCATAGGCATAATTTCTTTTATTGTTTAAGACATGTATTTATTTTAGCTAATTATTTATTTGACTGCACTGGGTCTTAGTTGCAGCATGCAGGATCTTTTTTTTTAGTTGTGACATGTGGAGTCTTTAGTTGAGGCATGTCAATGCTTAGTTAAGGCATGTGGTACCTAGTTGCCTGACCAAGAGATGGAAGGCCTCCTGTTGTGAATGTGGAGTCTGAGCCATTCACTGGACCACCAGGGAAGGTCCTCATTCATGTTTTAAAGGTGCCTTTTTGACTGATCCCAGTGAAGGGGCCTAAAGTCTCATTAATAAAAAACAAAAAGATTCATGTGATTAAAGGAAGTTTGCTGTGATAAGGGGGAGAATCTAGCATTCTCATAAGCTGCTGATTTGGGGTCAGGACTCCAAGTAGAGAGTGGACTAGGGGAATATATAGAGACATTGGTTCTCTCTTGGGGTTTCCTAGCTCAGAATAAAGAGGGAAGAGACTCCTTTTTCTTATTATCTCCCTACCACCTTAGAGGACCCCAGTATCTTCCCTTGCCCTTTTCCATCCCTGAGCAGTAAAGCTGAATTTTTAAAGTGATTCCTTTGGGTAGATTCAATCAGCTCTTACAATTCACCACAGCAGGAAGCAGTTGGGTTTCTGCTTTTATGACTGAAAGTGTGTGCTGAATTTTTAAGAGACACAAACTTGGCAGCTTCTAAGCCGGTATAATTCCACAGTGAAAGAAGGACCTGTATTAACCAACATGAGTAGGGGAAATGGCCACAACTCTGTGCATCCATGGGAGACTGATTACTCTTGGAAATTCAGAGCCTGGATCAGCCACGGGCTTCTGCATGCCTCAGGTTCAGAACCGTGGGGAAGTCAGTGGGGTGACTGTTGTTTAATATTTCTTGCCTCAGGCACATTTAAAAGACACAGTCATAGTGCTAACAGGCGCTCCGACACTTCCTGTATAGCTGTTTGACCTTGAGCAAGATACTGCAGTTGTGTGTCTGATTTCCTGTCTATAGAAAAGGGCAGCGCTCACTGCCGGTGCTCTGGAGCCCTCTCAAATTCTCACACTGAAATCATCAGCATTTTTGTTACTCTCACAATAAACGCAATCTGCTTAGAGTGCCAGAGTCCTGTGCCAGGTGTTACAACAACAGATAATTGGTTCTTATAGTTAGTTTTCACCCGCATATATAGATGGATAATTTAAAAACAAGTCTTATTATTAGCTGAGGAAGCTGAGTACCTCTGGGGGTGTGATGAAGACAGCAGAGCCCATTGTTCAGCAGCCCTGGAGGAATCCAAACCTAATGGATGAGGGCTTATAGATAATTATGGCAGACTGAGGTCAGATCCAAGAATCCCTTTACCCCAAACTATGTAATGAATTAAAAATCAATTTTTAAAAAGAAAGAAAGGAAGGTAAAAATTCAACCATGGTCACAGGTTTGATATTTTGTAAATATCAGAGTCTTGGCAAGGAAAGACAGACGTTCTGAAATGATTCAGCGTCATTTGTAAAACTCCACTGGAAATGGTGTTAAGGGCCAGACAAACCCTGACAGTATCACTGATGTCCCAAGACTGGAAGTCAAGGGAGAAGATGAGGCAGTGCCCATCATTCTCTCTTATTATGACATGCAGCATGCAAAGGGAGTGGGAAAGTCCACTGGATAAAAGTGGGATGAAGTTAGAAAACAGATAACCATGGAGAACTCTGATGTACATCCTCTGGAAGTACATGCTCAGTTTGCAGAATAATTTGAATCTTCAGATAAGTACTAACCATGGCAAGAAGATCTTTTACCTCCATTATTATTATTAGGTAGAAAACTCGTAACTTTTCATTAAAGGAGACTAAGTCTAGCTGATTGCCTTTTACTCCTATTTCTTCAGAATATGAACCCAACCTAAAACTTACCATTCAAGCTGTAGATCAGAGGAGAAGATAAACATGTCTTATAAAGAATAAATGAGGTCCAAGAAAATGCAAACACACTCCCTAAAAATAAAATACATGGAGAACAGAGCCTCCATTAAAATCGGAAGATGAAAGGTAGTCTAATAGCATCGTTTTAAGTATTTAGCAGAAATATGGAGGAAGGAAAGAAAAAGAGAAAAAGGAATAAGTGGATAAGAAATTATTCTAGAAGAAAAAAAAATCCAACCTTTCCATGAAGGTTTTATGGTTTAGAATAATAACATGAATTCAACAGAGACTAGATGACAAAGCCACGGAAAGAAATAAAAATGAAGGTTGCAGATTTGAGGCAATTCATTGAGAAGAAAAATGGTTCTATTATAGACAATAAGTTAATTGAACATAAGAGAAAACACAAGAGACATAATCAACATTAGAACTGCTGACATAGGAAAAGTCTTGAGATAATTAAACAAAAAACAACAGAATGATTCAACCAATTCTAGAAAGAAAATAATGTATAAGGTGGAAAAACTCTCTCAACACAGCAAAAACTGCTACCCTTGAATGTTCCTGATAAAGTTAGGGACATAAAAATTGAAAAAGAAAGGCCTTCAAACAAATCCCTTGAAAAGTGAGGACAACTTGATCTGTAAGTTGAGAAAAACCAATTTGTTTTAGAAGAAAAACTAGATTCAGAATGATTGACACTTGGACTCATGTAAGCTTTGAAAATTTATGGAAAAAAAATTCTTCAGGCATTCAGACAGCAAGTGAGATGTTGTTCTAGCTGTAAACTTTTCAACATCAACATTCAAAACTAGAATACAGAAGCAAAGTCTGAGCAGAAAAATTGCAAGTCATGAATACTATGTATAATTATGTCATTATGCAACCAAGGTCATATACGTTCTTAAAACATGCAAGAGCTAAGCCACACAGTACTCGTGAATCCACTATGGAATAAAAGTACTTTGTGAGTTTCCAGTCATTAAGAAAAAAGTTTAATGAACTTGGAAATGCAGAAGATGAAGGAAAAAGACTGTTGGTGAATATTAAATTCACTGAGAAATGGAACTAAGAAACAGTGGGAATTATGGTCACAGAATGAAATACATATGTAATTCTCACTGCAAGAGCTCGTGAGTCTGTGCAGACATATGCCCATAACAGAAATTAAGTGCTGTGAAGAGGAATTATAATAGCCTAAATCTCATCATCATTTATAGCAAGGAATCTAAAAGAGAAGCATATGTTGTAAAAATACAATCATGGCACCGAAAATCTTAATTGTTTTTATAAGCTTTTTATAAAGTTTAAGAAGTATTTTAGGAAATAATATATGTTGAGTTTAAGAAGTATTGATTCCAAGTTTTAAATGAGTTTTACTGCACTTAAGACTTTTTTCTGCTACATTAAGTATAGTCTAATTGCATCATTTAACTTATGGATGACTATACAACACATCTTTTTAAACTCCCATTCCGTTAGACCAATGCCTTGGGGTATAAAAGAGACAGTTATTTGATAAAACTCCAATGCAATGTGCCAAATTGGGAAAACAGGTGGCCATTTTTCTCTGTAATCTTTCACAAAACCAGTATACTTGTGGCTCTGATTAAGTAAAATTTAGATTTACTTGAACAAATTGTTATTGCTGTTTAGTCATTACTTTGTGTCCAACTCTTTGTGACCTCATAGACTGTAGCCCACCAGGAAATCCCTCTGTCCATGGGATTTCTCAGGTAAGAATACTGGAGTGGATTGCCATAAGATGGGTGAAAAAACCTGAAGGAACTTTTTGGTCAACCAAATATTTAGTATCTACTCTGAACAGGTATTATGGTTCTCTACTAGGTGCTGTCAGATATATTGTTTGGTTTAATAATCAAAACAACAAACCAGCTTATAAATTTGCAGTGTGTGTTCAGTGACTCAGTCATGTCCGACTCTTTGCAGCCCCACAGACCATAGCCTGCCAGGCTCCTCTGTCCGTGGAATTTTCCCAGCAAGATTACTGGAGTGGGTTGCCATGCACTCCTCCAGGGTTCCTGACCCAGGGACTGAACCTACATCTTCTGCACTGCAAGCAGATTCTTTACCGCAGAGACACTGGGTAAGCCCCGGCTATATGTTGATGTGGTTGACTCTCTGCGACCCCATAAACTCAGCACACCAGGCTCCTCTGTCCATGGGGATTCTCCAGGCAAGAATACTAGAGTGGGTTGCCAGACCCTCTTCTAGAGGATCTTTCCAACCCAGGGATCAAACCCAGGTCTCCTGCATCGCAGATGGATTCTTTACCAGCTGAGCTACTAGGAAAGCCCTGTTATAAACTTGCAGAGACCATATTAAAACAGACAGAAATGACCCTTGTAAGCAAATAGTAGTGCATCATAATGTTTCCACTCTTTCTTTACATCTATTGGATGGCTTAAACGATTAGACATAGACAATAAGTCCCAACCCCTGCTTTCTTTTAGTCTAGCTTAGATGTCAATTATTCCTAGCAATTAGTGAACAGCATTTATACATGAAAAGTATACTGTATAGTTATTTAAATATCTATAGAATAAATAGTAAGCAATGTACTCATTTTAGAATCAACTGCAAGGAAATATATCACACCACTTAAAATTTGAATTATTTAATTAAAAGCAAATTTATAAACTATGAATCCATTGACAAGGCTTTGAATCTATTCACTTCATTTTCAGTCTCAAGCTACTGATTCATCCATACAGTTGAAGAGATGTGTTGAATAACATTTATCTAAAGGTAACAGTTAGAACTGGACATAGAACAAGACTGGTTCCAAATAGGAAAAGGAGTACGTCACGACTGTATATTGTCACCCTGCTTGTTTAACTTCTATGCAGAGTACATCATGAGAAACGCCAGACTGGAAGAAACACAAGCTGGAATCAAGATTGCCGGGAGAAGTATCAATAACCTCAGATATGCAGATGACACCACCCTTATGGCAGAAAGTGAAGAGGAACTAAAAACCTCTTGATGAAAGTGAAAGAGGAGAGTGAAAAAGTTGGCTTAAAGCTCAACATTCAGAAAACAAAGATCATGGCATCCGGTCTCATCACTTCATGGGAAATAGATGGGGAAACAGTGGAAACAGTGTCAGACATTTATTTTGGGGGGCTCCAAAATCACTGCAGATGGTGACTGCAGCCATGAAATTAAAAGATGCTTACTCCTTGGAAGAAAAGTTACGACCAACCTAGATAGTATATTCAAAAGCAGAGACATTACTTTGCCGACTAAGGTCCATCTAGTTAAGGCTATGGTTTTTCCAGTGGTCATGTATGGATGTGAAAGTTGGACTATAAAGAAAGCTGAGTGCCGAAGAATTGATGGCTTTGAACTGTGGTGTTGGAGAAGACTCTTGAGAGTCCCTTGGCCTGCAAGGAGATCCAACCAGTCCATTCTGAAGGAGATCAACCCTGGGATTCCTTTGGAAGGAATGATGCTAAAGCTGAAACTCCAGTACTTTGGCCACCTCATGCGAAGAGTTGACTTATTGGAAAAGACTGATGCTGGGAGGGATTGGGGGCAGGAGGAGAAGGGGACGACAGAGGATGAGATGGCTGGATGGCATCACTGACTTGATGGACATGAATCTGAGTGAACTCTGGGAGTTGGTGATGGACAGGGAGGCCTGGAGTGCTGAGATTCATGGGGTCGCAAAGAGTCAGACTGGACTGAGCAACTGAACTGAACTGAAGCTCATAAAATAGGCCATAATCCTATGAGGATAGGAAGAGACAACAGCAGTGCAGGCACGCAAGACAAAGGCCACGTGAAGACACAGCAGAAAGGCAGCCCTCTCCAAGCCAAGCACGGGGTCATGGACTTCCAGGCTCCATCCAGACTGTGGGGCAATAAACTCCTGTTGTTTAGACCACGCAGACTGTGGAATGTTATGATGGTGGCCTTGGACTAATGTGTGTCTTATGTTTACAAAAGCTCGTTTTCTCTCTTTCTCTCTGTCCTGATTGATAAAATGTGGGAAGACCTTTACAAACGCTCTATAGGGACTTCCCCTTAATCTAGTGGTTAAGGCTTCAATTTACAGTGCAGGAGGTGTGGGTTCAGTCCCTGGTGGGGGACCTAAGATTCCTCATGCCTCAAAGCCAAAAAAAAACATAAAATAGAAGGGAAGTTGTAACAAATTCAATAAAGACTTTTTAAAAAATGGTCCACATCAAAAAAATCTTTTAAAAAATGCTGTATAAATGTATCGACATAATCCTGAGGAAGGCCTGAAGAATCTGAGAGGACGTGACTTTATCCACACTGAGGAAGACTGCACAATTCATCTAGAAGTTTTTCAACAACAAGCTGTCTACTGAGAACCAGCCTCATCAGAGAATCACCACAAGAGCTCTTCTCTCTACAGGATGTGGGCGCCTGGCTTTTGTCCCCTCAGAACCCAGACTGTGAAGTATTTTCCTACATTTCAACCTTAAAAATGTTTTGGGCTGTGTGGAGGTGGTGGTTCAGGTTTGTATGGAACAGGCTTTCTCCCAGAACCTTGAGAAAACAGCTCCCCCAGGCTAGGCTGCTTCTCCACTTAGCTTTTTCTTTTTTTCTCTCCATATGGGGGAAAGACCAAAAACAGAATTGAACTCTTTCATAAATCCTAGACTTTACAAAATATGTTTCTAATGGATTTGCTCCACAAATACAAGGTTTTAAAGTCAAATGCATTTGAGGACTTCGCAGGTGTTCCAGTGCTTAGGATCCTGTGCTTTCACTGCTGAGGGTGCCGGTTCAATCCCTGGTCAGGGAATTAACATCCCGCAAGCCATGTGGTACAGTTAAAAATAAAGTCAAATGCATTTGAAAAAAATTTAGCCTATTGACTCTTTTCAGATGGATTCCTCAGCATCTTTGAACATAATCCCAGAGCTCTAGGAGTTCTAAGACTTTTAAAGTTTTCTGTTTCTATATTTTTATTTGAATAAACATCAAAACATCATTCACATTCCCTGGGTCACATAGGTGACCTCCTTATAATGAAATTTTGTCACAGTATTTTAGTGTTGAAGTTTCCATTTCCATTTATTAATTCAGGCTTCTGCTAAAATTACATGATAGCCTGGGATCAAAACAAATTCTATTTTCTGCAGAGTTTCCAAAACAGAAAAATGATCAGAGAATTCAGGCATGATGGGACACACACAAGGCAGATGTGGCAACCTTGGAAGTAGGTGATGCTAATAACCTCAGAAGAACTTGCTTTGCAGCAGAGAGACTTGGTTGGGGTGTCTCATTTTAGTGGACCATCCTTGAACAGTTTAGTACCAATATGGTTTTGTTCATGTTAAATATGATGCTTAGTAATGATATTAAATATGCCATGAAGAATCCTCTGTTTCTGATTCCAGCAATAATTGGGTTGGATACCCAGAACAGAAATAAATAATTAAGGCCTTGCATTTTGAGAATTTACCTCATCAGTTTCCCCCTATAATATCATTTATCTTTTAAGACATCTGCTGTGTAGTTCACACATGCCCTCATTTGCTCTTGCAGCCTTCTTTTATTTTTTTCTTGTCTGGGCATTATAAACTTTCAAAAACTTCAGAACTATGGTGACTTGCAGCTATCTTTGAAACCTAAGGCCTTTGTGCTTCAGAAGAGAAAAGGTGAATTTTGGACAGGACACTCTATGATGATTGCTTCATGCTTCTGCTTCTGGTTGATGCTCAGTTCGTTCATGCTATGAAACTCAGATGCTTACATGATGAGCTTATAAGCAGAGAGCCACTGGTACCCATTCAGAATTGGCTTGGCTTCTCTTCAACATCTCTATCCATTGGGCTTTTGGAAAAGACCCTGATGCTGGGAAAGATTGAGGGCAGAAGGAGAAGAGGGAGACAGAGGATGAGATGGTTGGATGGCATCATTGACTCAATGGAAGTGAATTTGAGCAAACTCAAAGAGATAGTAGAGGACAGGGAAGCCTGGAGTGATGCAGTCCATGGGGTCGCAAAAATGTAGGACACAACTGAGTGACTGAACAATAATTCATTGGAACTTTCATTTTAATCAGCATCTAGGGAAAATGCAATGCCAGTCTTCTGCTGGTACAGTAGTCTTCCTCATTCCTTGAAATTCCAGGAATTCTTACTTAGATCAACCCAAGCTGTTTTATCTGCTTTTGTTGTTGTTCTGAAAATGTCTTAAGATCTGTTTTCTCAAAACAGCTTCTCATCTTTGTGAAAGTCCTGATTCTTCCTCTGAAATGACAGGGCCCAGTCTCATTTATTTAGGCCAAGTGTTGGTAAACTTTTTCTCTAAATAGGCAGATAGTAAATATTTTCAAGTCTGTGGGCCTTAGGGCCTCAGTCACAACTTTTTAGCTGTGATGTAGCATAAAAGTAGATCATCTGTAAATATTATAAATGTGCTTAGTCATATCTAACCCTCTGTGACCTCATGGACAGTAGCCTACCAGAATCCTCTGTCCATGGGATTTTTCAGGCAAGAATACTTGGATGGGTTGCCATTTCCTCCTCCCCTGAGCCACCTGGGAAGCCCACAGATATTTTTAATACATATAAGTAATATAGACATTGAGAATGCTTAAATGGACATTGATGTGTTTTTTTTTTTTTTTTTTAAATTTGAATTGTAGTTTTAATTGGAGGAGAATTACTTTACAATATTGTGATGGTTTCTACCATCAGTCAGTTTGGTTCAGTCGCTCAGTCGTGTCCGACTCTTTCGACCCCATGAATCGCAGCACGCCAGGCCTCCCTGTTCATCACCATCTCCCGGAGTTCACTCAGACCCACATCCATCGAGTCCATGATGCCATCCAGCCATCTCATCCTCGGTCGTCCCCTTCTCCTCCTGTCCCCAATCCCTCCCAGCATCAGAGTCTTTTCCAATGAGTCAACTCTTGGCATGAGCTGGCCAAAGTACTGGAGCTTCAGCTTTAGCATCATTCCTTCCAAAGAAATCCCAGGGTTGATCTCCTTCAGAATGGACTAGTTGGATCTCCTTGCAGTCCCAGGGACTCTCAAGAGTCTTCTCCAACACCACAGTTCAAAAGCATCAGTTCTTCAGCACTCAGCCTTCTTCACAGTCCACCTCTTACATCCATACATGACCACTGGAAAAACCATAGCCTTGACTAGACGGACCTTAGTCGGCAAAGTAATGTCTCTGCTTTTGAATATACTATCTAGGTTGGTCATAACTTTTCTTCCAAGGAGTAAGCGTCTTTTAATTTCATGGCTGCAGTCACCATCTGCAGTGATTTTGGAGTCCCCCAAAATAAAGTCTGACACTGTTTCCACTGTTTCCCCATCTCATCACCGTGAATCAGCCCCAGGAATACATATGTTCCCTCTCTTTTAAACCTCCCTCCCACCTTTCTCCCCATCCCAGCCCTCTAGGTTGTCACAATACATTGGCTTTAGTTTCCCTGCATCATAAAGTAATTCCAACTGGCTGTCTATTTCATATATGGGAATGTGTTTCAACACTACTGGGAACTCATCCCACCCTCTCCCTCCCTCACTGTGACCAAAAGTCTGTTCTCTCTGCCTGCATCTCCTTTGCTGTCCTGCAGGTAGGACCATTAGTACCATCTGTATATCTTCCGTATATATGCATTAATATATGATATTTTATCTTTCTCTTTCTGACTTTCTTCACTATAGTAGGCTCTAGGTTCATCCACCTCATTAGAACGGACTCAAATGAATTCCTGTTGACAGCTGAGTAATATTCCATTGCGTATATGCACAACTTTATCCATTCATCTGTCGACAGACATCTAGGTTGCTTCTGTGTCCTGGCTTTTGTAAATAGTGTTGCTATGAACACTGGGGTACATGTGTCTTTTTCACTTATGGCTTCTCGAGGGAATATGCCCAGCAGTGGGATTGCTGGGTCATATGTTGGTTTTATTCCCAGTTTTTTTAGAAATCTCCATAGTGGCTGTATCAATTTGCATTCCCACCAACAGTGCAAAAGATTCCCTTTTCTCCACATCCTCTCAAGCATTAATTGTTTATAGACTTTTTGATGATGGCCATTCTGACCAGTGTTCATAATACCTTATTGTAGTTTAATTTGTATTTCTCTGATAGTGAGTGACATTGAGCATCTTTCCCTGTGTTTATTATCCATTTGTATGTCTTCTTTGAAGAAAGGTCTGATTAGGTCTTAGGCACACTTTTTGATTGGGTTGTTTATTTTTCTGCATGAGCTGCTTGTATATTTTGGAGATTAATCCTCTGTCAATTGTTTCATTTGCTATTATTTTCTCCCATTCTGAGAACTGTCTTTTCACCATGTTTATAGTTTTATTCATTGTGCAAAAGCTTTTAAGTTTTATTAGGTCCCGCTTGTTGATTTTTGTTTTTATTTCCATCACTGTAGAATGTGGGTCATAGAGGATCTTGCTCTATCATTGTAATTTATGTCAAACAGTGTTCTGCCTATGTTTTCCTCTAGAGTTTTATAGTTTCTGGTCTTATATTAAGGTTTTTAATCCATTTTGAGTTTATTTTTGTGTATGGTTTTAGGAAGTATTCTAATCTCATTCTTTTATGCATAGCTGCCCAGTTTTCCCCTTATTGAAGAGACTGCCTTTTCTTCATTGTGTGTGTGTGTGTGTGTGTGTGTGTGTGTGTGTGTGTGTGTGATTTTGCCTCCTTTGTCAAAGATAAGGTGCCCATAGGTATGTCAGTTTATCTCTGGGCTTTCTGTTGTTTCTGTCTTGCCAGTACTATGCAGTCTTGATGACTGTAGCTTTGTAGTATAGTGTAAAGTTAGGAAGGTTGATTCCTCCAGCTCCATTCTTCTTTCTCAAGATTGCTTTGACTATTTGGGGTCTTTTGTATTTCCACACAAATTGTGAAATTATTTGTTCTAGTTCTGTGAAAAATATCATTGATAGTTTGATAGGGATTGCACTGAATCTGTAGATTGCTTTGAGTAATAATTGTCATTTTCTCAATATTGATTATTCCAATCCAGAACATGGTGTATCTCTCCATCTGTTTGTGTTGTCTTTCTTTCATTAGTGACTTATAGTTTTCTGCATATAGGTCTTTTGTCTCTTTAGGTAAATTTATTCCTGAGTATTTTATTCTTTTTGTTGCAGTGGTGAATGGGATTGTTTTCTTAATTTCTCTTTCTGATTTTTCATTGTTAGTGTATAGGAGTGCAAGGAATTTCTGTGTATTAGTTTTGTATCCTGTTACTTTACTATATTATAATCAGTAGCACTATATTAATTAGTGCTAGAAATTTTCTGGTGGTATCTTTTAGGGTTTTCTATGTAAAGAATCATGACATGTGCAAACAAAGGGAATTTTACTTCTTCTTTTCCAATCTGGATTCCTTTTATTTCGTTTTCTTCTCTGATTTCTGTGGCCAGGACCTCTAAAACTATGCTGAATAATAGTGATGAAAGTAGGCATCCTTGTCTTGTTGTTGATTTTAGAGGAAATGCTTTTAGTTTTTCATCATTGGGAATAATATTTGCTGTGGGTTTTCATATATGGCCTTTATTGTGTTGAGGTATGTTCCTCCTGTGCCTGCTTCCTGGAAGTTTTTGTCATAAATGGGTGTTAAACTTGGTCAAAAGCTTTCTCTGCATCTATTGAGATTATCATATGGTTTTTATCTTTCAATTTGTTAATATAGTATATCACATTGATTGATTTGATTATACTGAAGAATCCTTACATCCTTTGGCATAAAGCCCACTGGATCATGATGTATGATCTCTTTAATTTGTTGTTGGATTGTTTGCTAGAGTTTTGTTGAGGATTTTTGCATCTATTTTCATCAGTGATATTGGCCTGTAATTTTCTTTTGTGGCATCTTTGTCTGGTTTGGTATCAGGGTATCATAGAATAGGTTTGAGGATTTTCTTTCCTCTGCAATTTTCTGGGAGAGTTTGAGCACAATAGGTGTTAAATATTCTCTAAACTTTTGGTAGAATTCACCTATGAAGACTTCTGGACCTGAACTTTTGTTTGTAGAAAAATTTGTATTATAGTTTTCAGTTTCTGTATTTATGATCTGTCTGTTCCTATTTTCTATTTATGATTCAGCATATTTTCTATTTATGATTCAGTTTGGGCAGATTGTACTTTTCTAAGAATTTGTCCATTTCTTCCAGATTGTCTGTTTTATTAGCATATAGTTGCTCCTAGTAGTCTCTTAACGATCCTTTGTATTTCTGTGTTGTCTGTTTTAACTTCTCCTTTTACATTTCTATTTTTTAAAATTTAAATCTCCCTTTAAAAAATATTTTTTTAATTTTTTTTTAAATTTATTTATTTTTTTAATTACAGTACTGTATTTGTTTTGCCATACATTGACACAATAAAATATTTTGATGTATTTTATTTCTTTTTAAAACTGATTTTTTTAATTGAAAGATTATTGCTTCACAGTATTGTGTTTGTTTCTACCAAACATCAACATGAATCAGTCACAGGTTTATCTGTGTCCCCTCCCACCTGAACATCCCCCAACCACAAACATTTTTTGAATTTGCTTGATCCAAACCTCTAGTCTATTTATCCATGCCTCCATTTTATTTTCAAGATTTTGGATCAAAATCCATTTTATTTTCAAGATTTTGGATCATCTTTACTATCGTTCCTCTGCCATTCTTTTTCAGGTAGACTACCTGTTTCCTCTTCATGTGTTTGGTCTTATGGACCTTATGGAACATTTACCATGTCCCTTCATTTGCTGCATATTTCTCTGTCTTTTCATATCTCTTAATCTACTGGGCTTGGGATCTCTTTTCTGCAGGCTAGAAGGTCATAGTTCCTCTTAATTGTGGCATCTTCCTCCCATGGGTAGGGTTGGACCGGTGCCTTGTGAAGGGTCTCCTGGTTGGGGGAACCTGTGTTCTGATGGATGGAGCTGGATCTTCTCTTTCTAGAGAGTAGTGCCATGTCCACTAGTGGGTCTTGTGTTGTCTGAGGGTTTTTTGTGGCCTGGGGCAGCCTGTCTGCTGATGTGCAGTGTTGTGCTCCTGTTTTGCTGAAGGTCTGGTGTGTGGCACTTGGCACTGAAGGTTGCTGGCTTTTGCATGGGGCTTGGTCTAAGTGTTGCCATGGAGGCTGTTGGGAGGGTTCTTGCCTATTAATGTGTTTCATGGGAGCAGGAGTTGTCTGGTGGTCCAGAGTCCTGGAGTAGAGTCTCCTGCCTCTGGGGTCCAGGCCTGACCCCTTACAGTAGAAAGACTTCATAGGCCACACTCCACAGAAGGCAAAACCCCTGCATCGAAGGTGAGACAACTTTCAACAGCCAAGGACACCCAAAGAGATCCACACACTTATACAGAGAAAAGAAGAGGGAAGAAGGAGCAAAAGGAGAAAGAGAGGAGCCAAAAGAGAAGATAGTAATCAAGCCAATAATCAGAGCCCCTAGGGAAAATGGATGCTAAATATACTAAGACTCTCAAAGATGCAGAACCAAAAACAGAAGATCAAAAAAATTAAAACCATGGAAAAAATTAGACCCTCAGAAATACAAAAGCAAAAACAAAAATCTAAAACATGAAATATATTTAAAAATAAGTTTTTTAAGAGGAAAAACTAGGTTATAAAAATTAAAGGGGTAATAAAGAAACATGTTGGGACAATCTGAGAATAAAGGGGGAAGAGGGAATGTTTAGAGAATGGTAGTGAGAGGCATGTTCAACTATTTCTTCCTTTTTCCTGCTCCAGTTGATGTGCCCAATCAGAAAGTCTTTCAATATGTCAAGGAGAATCTCTGGACCTGTTGTGTTCAGTATGCGGTCAGCTCAAACTCTGACCTTCCATTGCTCCAGCTTACTCTCAAAATCTCCAGTTGCCCCTAATGCGCACAGTCTCAGGCTAATTACGGGAATTTAAACTGCTGGAGGCATCTTCCCTGGTAGCTGAGTTGGTAAAGAATCTGCCTGCAGCGCAGAGAGCCAGTTTCAATCCCTGGGTTGGGAAGATTCCTGGGAAATGACTATCCACTCCAGTGTCCTTGCCTGGAAAATCCCATGGACAGAGTAGCCTGGCAGGCTGCAGTTCATGGGGTTGCAAAGAGTCGGGCATAACTGAGTGAGTAGCACTTTCTCTGAGGCAGGCCTTGTGCTGCCCCAGGGGCGTTGATGCTGGCTTGTGACTCCCTTGGCGGAGCTGAGCCGCTCAGGCTCCCGGGGAGGCCCGCGGCTGCACAGCTTGGCAGCGGTGGAGGGATCTGGGGTGCAGACCGCGCGGCTCCTAGCTTCCGCCTCTGGCCCTCTTGCCTGCTTCTCTGTCTCTGGGGCTCTAGACCAAGAAGGCTTGCCCTGCCTCAGCATTCTCTAGGGCGAGGGCCTCGTCTTTGTGTCATATTAGCCACCTGAGAGTATCTTCCCTGCAGCAAACCCTGGTCCTCTCCCTGAAGATGGGCCCCTGAGGTCTGAGCCTCCCCACCCAGCCCAGACATGAGTGTGTGAGCCACTGCTTGGCTGGGAAGTGCCCTTCGCACGATCTCTGTGAATGTTCTCCATTTTCCTTCAGAGCACCTGTCTGGCTGCAGTTCCCTCTGAGGTTCCAGGGCTCTCCCCGCCCCGCCGGTGAGGGGCTTTCCTAGTGTGGGGCAGCTTTCCCACTCTCAGGACTCCCCCTGGGGCACAGGCCCCGGCCCGCAATCCTTTGTTTCCCTTGTCTTTCTCTTTTGCCCCGCCTCATTCCAAGGACATTGGTGTGACTCTCTAGAGGTTTGGGGTCCTCCGCCAGTGTTCAGAAGTTGCTCTATGGGAATTGTTCCACATGCAGATGGTTTTTATGTATTTGTTGGGAAGATCATAGTCTCCCCATCCTATTCCTCCACCATCTAAGGTCCCCCCATCGTCGTGTTCTTAAAAAGCTATCTTTAAAAAAATCAGTACAGAGGGATTTTGATAAAGGGTCATAGTTTTCAAATCTTGTTCTAAACTTAATAAAGAAAATGTTAGTAATGCAGACTATACTTAAAAGTATGCAGGGTCTGTAGCTATTCAGTTCAGTCGCTCAGTCGTGTCCGACTCTTTGCGACCCCATGAATCACAGCACGCCAGGCCTCCCTGTTCATCACCATCTCTCGAACTTCACTCAGACTCACGTCCATCAAGTCCGTGATGCCATCCAGCCATCTCATCCTCGGTCGTCCCCTTCTCCTCCTGCCCCCAATCCCTCCCAGCATCAGAGTCTTTTCCAGTGAGTCAACTCTTCGCATGAGGTGGCCAGAGTACTGGAGCTTCAGCTTCAGCATCATTCCTTCCAAAGAAATCTCAGGGTTGATCTCCTTCAGAATGGACTGGTTGCATCTCCTGTAGCTATTACATTATCAATAACACAAAAGCTGAGTAAATATTTTTTCGGTGTTTGAAAAATGTTGTCCAGTTTGGCAAAGGATAGATGAGTAATGAAGATTCCATCACCTTTGTGGTTTCCCTACCTCCCAGTGGTTAGCAAAAATGAAAACGTCAACTTGCATTCATGTCACTGTTCTTGTTTGTCAGTTACAACTGTAGTCTGGCTATGAATAAAAGTGGTTGGCAAAAATCAAAGAAAGCCATCTATGGGAATCCGTTGGCTGTGTTGAATTTACAATGAAGACTGCTGTATATTTATTATTTGACAATTGCATGCCACTCTCCCTTTTATTAGTAAGATTTATCATAAGTGTGTATATATTAGTAGATACAGTTATGCATATATTCTCTTTTTTTTTGAGGAACTGTATTAGTGACATGCTGTCCAACCATGGTGGATACCAAGTCATGAAGGGGGAAAAGCTTCCACAGCCCCTCACAGGCAGGGGCATGGGGAGCTTTGGAATCTCAGAGGGAAGTTCCGTGTTCGAATAGCATCACTGATTTGATTGACATGAACTTGGTCAAACTCCAGGGGATAGTCAGGGATGGGGAAGCCTGGCCTTGCTGCAGTCCATGGAGTTACAGAGTTGGACATGACTTAGCAACTGAACAATACTTAGTGACATGAGATCTACATTTTCTAGAAATCTATAGCAATCCAGTGGTTGAACTCATGCCAACATTATGCTCAAGATGTTGGTCTATGGGCTGGCAAAATCTTGGTAAAAATTATGCCTTATAGAATGCTTTGCGGGGGTGCGGGAGAGTGATATTACAGGACACTGAATTTCATGGTTCTAACCTGGGTTTCAACCCTAGCTCCATTTCATAACTCTGTGATCTAGTAATGATAATGTTATCTATTTCTGCCTACATTTCCCCATATAGCAAATACAGAGTAATGGTAATGTCTAACTGACATATTTTTGGAAGGATTAAATGAGAAAATGTGCAAGAAGGATTTGCCACAGTGTCTGATAACCAAAGGTAACTCAGCAGTATTAGATATGGATTTATAACAATTATATTGATAATTATCTAAGTGTTTCATAAAGTGCTAGTTATCTCCCAATATTTATTCCTTATTTCTTCATTAGTAATAGGGTTCCCTCTGTTTAGCTGGGCACCTGACTTCCAGGAATAAAACTATGTTTTTCAGCCTCTGCTGTGTGGTATGGCCACATACCAGCAGAAGTGAGGTTTGAAACTTTGAAGAAGAGTCATTATGGGGACACAGGTGTGCCCCTTCACCTTTTCTTCTTCTCTGTTGGCTGTAATGTAGCTGTGACGGCTGGAGCTCAAGCAGCCACTTTGGTCCAGAAAGAGCTAGCAACATTTTGAGGATGATAATACAATTTAGTAGGAGTCTAGGAACCTGATGTTCAATAGACTGTTAAACAAGTCCTGAACTATTTGCCTCCCATCTTCTTTTGTCTTTCTGTGTTTTCTGTCACTTCCAGCTGAACTTAATCCTAATTGATACACTGAGCATGTTACATATTTCATTAGCCAGACTCATCCTGTGAACTTTGACCCTGATGGTTCTTTAAACCTACTTAATTTCATCTCCAAATGGGTCTTTATGTTCCTCTTCTCTAGTTTCTGACTTGTTTTCTCATGACTTTACTCTGGTAATTAGGGTGATCATCTGTTCATTTGCATAGGACTGAAAGGTTCCCTGGAATGTGGGATATTCAGTGCTGAAGCCAAAAGAAAAAAAGAAAATGAAATAAAAAATAATACAAAAAATCTGGATAAACTAGGATGATTGGGTTATGAGTATGCTCACTCATACTGAGCAGACCAGCAAAACCTCCTTTCTTCCTCTGTTCTTTCACAAGTCAGGGGTCTATATTTTCTCACTAACTGTGCTAGCCCACCTAAAATAACTAAGACTGTTTTCTTCTAGAACAGGTTGGCAGAATTTTCTGGAAAGGGTTAGATAGTAAGTATTTTAGGCTTGTGGGCCATATGGTCTCTGCAGGAAGTCCTCCACTCTACATTTGGGAAGATTCATCTTTCTAAAGTACAACTGGGATTAGGTCAGTATTCTATTTAAAAAAATCTTTGACTCACCCTCTATCCATAAAATAAAGCATATGGCTGTCAGATAAATCATACCTATCTTCCCGTAGAATCTCCCTCATCATTCTCATGGTCTCACGTTGCAGCAAGTTGAACTTCTTAAGTTTCTCAGACCTACTGTGGGTTTCCATACCTCTGCGCATGGGGACGGGAGCCCATGCTGTGGGGACATTGACTCAGAAGCATGATGTGAGTGGATAGAACTTGAGAAGTTTGCTTAACCTCTCTTTTGTCTGTTTCCTAATCTATGTACTAGTGATAACATCTTATAGTACTGTGGTGAGGATGCGATGGTGCCACCGACTGATTCATGCATTTATTTACACACCTATTTATTAGTTAATTCAACAAATAGGGGATGGGCATCCCCCATGCTACACAGTGTGAAGCTGAAGGCTACAACATTCAAATAGCCATGTTTCCTGGGGCCAGGTTCAAGACATGGATAGTTTTTGTGAAAATAGTTTAGCATGGAAAGAATGTTGATCTCTGAATGTTAGCTGGATAAATCTACAATGCATGTAGAGACTGCGTTCTACTCAAGAATGCTTTCTCTAGGGTTGGTTAACTAGCAGGCTAAACTGAGAGCCTGTTGGGTCTCCACTTCTTTTTAAGGTTTTAAAAACATTTTTTGCTGCACCATGGCATGTGGAACTTTCATGACCAGGGATGGAATCCATGCCCTCTGCCAGGAAAATGCAGAGTCTTAACTACTGGGCCACCAGGGAAGTCCACCAAAGTTTTTTACAATAGCATGTAACTATGAGAAGTTAGCGTTTATTTGTGAAATTGCCTTAATTCCACGATAAATGCTGGGCACGGGTTTGCACTGGTGAAATAAAAGATAAGGATCTAGGGAATGGCTGCTGAGGGCTGTTCCTTCCCCAGCCTTGTGTGAAGAGGATGCAGGAGCACAGTGAGGTGTGCAGCCCTTACAGGAGGGATGGTGCCAAGAGTTAGCCTCTGAATGGTTCTGTGAAATCAGGGGACTCCAGTTACCAGCTGTCCTCGAGAAGGATAACAGATCCGTGTGTTATACATGTGACTCATATGTGTAGACACGTAGTTGGGACTGCTTCATTTGAATCTAACCCTATCTTCCTTATCCATTCATCTGTTGACGAACATAAAAGTTTTTAACATTTGTTAAATTTGATACTGGAGCATAGTTGACTGAGTGTTGTGTTAGTTTCAGGTGTACAGCAAAGTGATTCCGTTATACATATACATACATCCCTCTTTTAGATTCTTTTCCCATTCAGGTTTTCACAGAATATTGAGCAGTGTTTTCTGTGCTATACAGAAAGTAGGTCCTTGTTGGTTATCTGTTTAAAATATAGGGGTGCTTAAGGATACCAGGCTAACTACTTTGAAGAGAGTTGGGGTGGTGCAAAATTATTTTGTGATTTTGTGCACCTGGGAAGCAAGAACCTGGGTTCCTGAAACATGACTTAGCATGGCCCCTGCTTAAATATCCTGATTCTCATGGTATCGTCTTTTAACATCAACTGAGGCATCTGTTTAAAGTTCCAGGCAGGATCCCACCTTTGACATTCTAATTCAGACTATCTGAAGGAGGCCCCTTAGTTAGCACTTAAAATACACAATTTAGGTGATGCTGGTATAGGTATATGTTTTTACATGTGTCTTTCTGCAAGAGAAGACTTCTGGTCAATTAACATTCCAATTATCAGGTATAGATTGATGATTTTCTTCATAGATGTTGCACTCTTTGAGAAATAGACCCCAAAGTGTAATTTTGCTCTTATTTTGCATTGACTCAAGTCTTCTTGGAAACACATGTGACTTAAACCTTTGATGAAATCAAACATGTACTCTCAGCTCAGGTAGATTACAAATGTTATGGCTCAGATTTCTCTACAAATTCTAAATAATTGTCCATTTAAGTCACTTTCCTCTTGCTTTTTATGATGAAAAATGACTCTAAGAAGTTGTGACATTTGCCCAATGTAATGTCTGTGCATCAAGAGGAGAGAATGAATAGGTCAGAGAACTAATTATGCTCCTTCCAGGAGTCCCCTCACTGCCTTCTCACCAAAGGACTGTCATCCATACCATTTCAATGATTCACTGACCTAGAAGCCGCCCCTTTGTGGCCAGTCAGGCTCCTTTATCCCTGCACTTTATTCAACCTTGGTTTTGACACAGTAAATCCCGTAGGATCTTACTGAGACTGTGGCAGGCTTTTTACTTAAAATCACCTTGAGACCACCGGTTCATTTCAGCAATTGAAGAACTCTCATCCCTCTGTACAGGTTTGAAACCTCCAGTGAACTGAATTTGTGCCGTCTGCTTTTTACAAATCTCCTAAACCATTCGGCTGGCAAAGCCACCGTAAGAAATCAAGGAGAGGCTTTTTGTTCCATTTATAGAACAATATGGGCTTTCTCTCAGGCCAAAATCACACCTGTGTATTCGCTTGATGAAAATGGCTAATAACCAGAGTCAATGGCGCCTAAAAATGCATCGTGACTTCACATGTTTTCTCCATTATGTTGAAAAGTAAGCAGAAACATAATTAGCCTCATAAGATGATTAAAAAAATCAAGGCCTGGGGAGATCAAGAGATTTGCAAAGCTCACATAGTAAGTTCCAAGGAAATGATTAGAGTATAAACATCCTACCTCCCCATCCACTATTCTTTGCATTATTTATGACCTTTATCCTTCTGTTTATTTTCAGAAGATATTTATGAATCTTGCAATAAAAAGCACAAAGAGAATAAGGTGGATATGTATGAAGATTTTAAAGAGCCTGTAATCCTGCAGAGAGAGGAGAAGCACAGAAAGAACCTGGAATGGCATAGTTGTCTCCACTGAGCAGTACAGTTGGCACTGAGCCTCCTGGTTACCAATGTGAAAAGACATCAAGGTCAATCAGATTTCTGATGGCCTGATAAAGTTGACTATACTTCTTCCCCCTGCCCTGCCCCCAGAAAGCAGAGTGTGAATGTGTGGTATTATTCTAAGGATTTACAGTGAGGATCCTCATAATTGAAACACTAAATTAAAAAATAAATCTTCAACAAGAATAATGCAGAAAAAGCAAAAATTATATGTTTTCATATGACTGCTGCTTCTTACCACCCATAAAGAAATGTTGGGGCATACTGTTCAACTGTAATCCAGTAAAGAGCCTTCTGTAAGGTTGGGTTATTGTTCCAGCACTACATTTCTGGATTTTCTAGGTAGTTTTTCCCAATAGAGGTTGTTTTTTTCTTCACAATCCCTTGAATCTGGGCTGTCTTATGACTTTCTTTTGCTAAAGGCATTTTAGCAGATGGAACACAGCCCGAAACTTGAAATGTTCTTCTGTAACTGGACTTGCTCTGTTGCGCCCCGTTATCAGCATGAGAAGAACATATCCCAGCCATCCTGCAGGCTCCAGGAGAGTGAGAAACTGGCAGGTCCGACCCAGGCCTGGAGCCTGCGGCAGGCAGAGCTGCCAGAGCTGTGCCCAGCCAGCACAGCTGTCACCCTTCACAGCCACCCCACGGGGCCTTGACAGTGATATCTTTAAGCCACTGAGTTTTAGGGTGGTTTGTTGAATAGCACTTTAAAATGGACATTTATTGGTCCAGTGGTTATGAATCTGCCTTGTGATGCAGGAGACATGGGTTTGATCCCTGATTAGGGAACTAAGATCCCACATGCTATGGAGCAACTAAGCCCACATCCTGCAACTATTGAGCCTGTAACCACACCAGAAGATCCCACATGAGGCAACAAAGATCCCACGTGTCTCAACTAAGACGCGAGGCAGTCAAATCAATATAAAAATGCTTTTAAAGATGGATGCTTATTATTGTATAATTTTCATGCAACACTGGTTAACCAGTCACGGCCTACCACTCTATGGATTCTGAAAAATGAGCATGGCATGAAACCATAAGCACAACATTCTGACCTCCCCTAAAGCTCCTTCACTCCTATTGGCAGTCCCCTCTAACACCCTCTGCCCCTGTTAATCACTGGTCTGTTCTGACTCTCTATTTTCACCTTTTCCAGACTGTCGCATAAACAGTCACAGAGTATGTAGTAGTCTCTGTCTCTGCTTGGCACAGAGCATTTGAGATCCATCCGTTGTGTTGCTTGAATCAATAATTTGTCCTCAGACCTCCATGACCCAAGGCATGAAAGCTGCAGTGGGGAGGAGAGGCGTCTTCTCTGCTTCAGTTTCTGTGGTGGTTTTGGCTGTGCTGGGTCTTCATTATGGCATGCTGCCCTCTCTAGTTGTGGTCCCGGGCTCTAGAGGGCATGATCTCAGTAGCTATGGCATGCAGGCTTAGTTGCCCCACAGCATTTCAGATATTAGTTCCCTCACTAGGGATCGAACCTCGTCCCCTGCATTGGAAGGCAGATTCTCAACCACTGGACCACCAGGGAAATCCCCTCTATTCCACTTTTAATTTCTTCTTCACCATTCCAGGGATTAAGGCCTCAGAAATGTGTTCTTTTCAGGTAAAACTGTTATACAGGTAAGGTAAGTGGTGTTTTAGTAACCTCTCTGCTGTAAGTAGTGTTTTAAATGAAAACTCTTTTTTTTTAATAAATTTTATTTTTACTTCGTTCTACGTTACTATACTGTATTGGTTTTGCCATACATTGACATGAATCAGCCACAGGTGTACACGATCTCCCAATGCTGAAGCCCCCTTCCACCTCCCCCCCCACCATATCATCTCCCTGGATCATCCTGTGCAACAGCCCCAAGCCTCCTGTATCCTGCATGAACATAGACTGGTGCTTCGTTTCTTATATGATAGTATAAGTGCCAACCACAGGTTACCATAGAATCACAGCTGTTCAGCAACCCAGTCTTCCTGCTGAAAGACTATCCCAGAACTCTGATCATTTTTTGTTGTTGTTGTTCACATAATAGACTCCAATCAGCATTGCCACTTTTTAACATGGTATCAGTTTGATTTTAAGCAAACATTCTTTCTACCAACCCTGTTGACTCTCAAGTATCCCAAAGTTTATCTCTTGGTACTATTTAATGGAATGTTTCTGGTAGACATGTCTATCCCCCAAAAGAAAAGACTTATGGGGAAATTAAAGCTGTTCAGATATCTTAATCCTCTCATGTGAGTAGGATGGAAATGGATAGTTTTCCTGAGGAAAGGACTAGAATTGGGGACCCTTTGCTGAGTCAGATTTGCTTAAACATGAGCAATATCTATATTCATCAGTAGAGCTATTATTGTTCAGCTCAGAAGAAATGGCTTCCCTGTGTTCTGTAGGCAAAGTCTGACCTCATCTCATCTGAATAAAATCTGGGAGGCAGTTCTCAGCTCTGGGACTCTGTGAGTCTGTTATTTGCATTCCTGGGCTGAGGAAATACAATAAACCTAGAATTTCTTCTCCTCAGGTGTTTTGTTAAACAATTTATTGACCAAAAATGTATTAATATATCTTTTGTTACCCAAATGTTATTGACTGGAATGTTTCAATATTCACTTACATAACAAATTGCTGGCCACAGGCATTAGTTTCTGCAAAATCATCTGGTCAGTCATGTGTTAAAATGACTCTTTTGTGTTTCCATACTGATTGTAAAAGTTTTTGTTTGAATTCTGTAGAAAAATGCCATTGGTAATTTCATAAGCACTGCATCAAGTCTGCAGAGTGTTTTGGGTAGTACAATCATTTTGACAATATTGGTTCTTCTAATACAGTAACATGGTATATTTCTCCATCTGTTTGTGTCATCTTTGATTTCTTTCATCAGTACCTTATAGTTTTCTGAGTACAGGTCTTTTGTCTCCTTAGGCAGGTTTATTCCTAAGTATTTTATTATTTTTGATGCGATGATAAATGATGTTGTTTCCTTAATTTCTTTTTCTGATCTTTTGTTCTTAGTATATAGAGAAGCAAGACATTTCTGGTATTCATTTCATATCTTGCAACTTTACCAAATTCACTGATGAGCTCTAGTAGTTTTCTGGTGGCATCTTAAGGATTTTCCATCTATCGTGTCATTCGCAGACAGTGGCATTTGCGGGTAGTGTCATTTGCAGACAGTGACAGTTTTGCTTCTTTTCTAGCGTGGATCCCTTTTCTTTCTTTTTCTTCTTTGATTGCCACAGTTAGGACTTCCCAAAACTATGCTGAGTGATAGTGGTGAGAGTGGCCATCCTTGCGTTATTCCTGATCATTTTTATATGTAGGTTTACTCATTGCCTGCACTGGGTCTTCGCTGCTGTGTGAAGAACTTTTCTCTAGGTGCACAGAGCGGGGACTCCTCTCTAGTTGCCGTACATGGGTTTCTGTGTGGCGACTTCTGCTGAGCACGGGCTCTAGAACACAGTTTCAGTGGTTGTGGTGTGTGGGCTTAGTCGCTCTGTGGCATATGGGATCTTCCTGGACCAAGGACTGAACCCATGTCTCCTACACTGGCAACAGATTCTTTACTAGTGAGCCACCAGGGAGGCCCCTTACCGGATCTTAAAGAAAAAGCTTTCAGTTTTTCACCATTGAGCATGATGTTTGCTGTGGGCTTGTCTTATATGGGCTTTATTATGCTGAGGTATATGCAGAGTACATCATGAGAAACTCTGGACTGGAAGAAACACAAGCTGGAATCAAGATTGCTGGGAGAAATAGCAATAACCTCAGATACGCAGATGACACCACCCTTATGGCAGTAAATGAAGAGGAACTAAAAGCCTCTTGATGAAAGTGAAAGAGGAGAGTGAAAAAGTTAGCTTAAAGCTCAACATTCAGAAAACGAAGATCATGACATCCGGTCCCATCACTTCATGGGAAATAGATGGAGAAACAGTGGAAAGAGTGTCAGACTTTATTTCTGGGGGCTCCAAAATCACTGCAGATGGTGATTGCAGCCATGAAATTAAAAGACACTTACTCTTTGGAAGGAAAGTTATGACCAACCTAGACAGCATTTTCAAAAGCAGAGACGTTACTTTGCCGACTAAGGTCCGTCTAGACAAGGATATGATTTTTCCAGTAGTCATACATGGAAGTGAGTGTTGGACTGTGAAGAAGGCTGAGCGCTGAAGAATTGATGCTTTTTAACTGTGGTGTTGGAGAAGACTCTTGAAGTCCCTTGGACTGCAAGGACACCCAACCAGTCCATTCTGAAGGAGATCAACCCTGGGATTTCTTTGGAAGGAATGATGCCAAAGCTGAAACTCCAGTACTTTGGCCACCTCATGTGAAGAGTTGACTCATTGGAAAAGATTCTGATGCTGGGAGGGGTTGGGGGCAGGAGGAGAAAGGGATGATCGAGGATGAGATGGCTGGATGGCATCACTGAGTCGATGGACGTGAGTCTGAGTGAACTCTGGGAGTGGTGATGGACAGGGAGGCCTGGCGTGCTGCGATTCATGGGGTCGCAAAGAGTTCGACATGACTGAATGACTGAGCTGAACTGAATTGATGTTCCCTCTATGTCTACCTTCTGGAGCTTTGATCATAAATGGGTATTGAATATTGTCAATCGTTTTGCTGTACGCCTGAAACTAGCACAGCATTATAAATCAACTATACCCCATTAAAAATTTAACAAGAAGAAAAAAATGACTTTATCATCCCCATACCTCATGACATATCTCCCTACCACTTCTCCCCTCCACCCCTGCCCCACACCAGGCACTCCTTGGGGAGGGGAAGAGTTGAAGTATAGAGAATTATATTTTGCAGTAAATGTTGGTCTTTATCCACTAAGTTTTGGTTTGTTGTGGTTGGGACAGAAACCCAATTTGAAGTAATTATCCCCTTCCTCCTCTCCCAGGAAAGGGAACGTCTTGATTCCTATAAGCAAACTGTAGGAAGAACATGGGTATATAGCTAGCTTAGAAACGAATGAACCAGGGACTGGAATACAGCTTAGGACCCTCCATCTCCTGTCTTTTCTTCCTTCTGGGCTAGATTCATCTCTCTTACTCCTAATCAGCTTGTGACAGAGTAGGTCACAAGGCCTCTGTCGAGATTTATAACTCAGAACCTTACCCTTAAGAGAGGAACCAACCATCATTCCTTTGAATCCATTTGAAAAATCCTCAGGAAGAACCTGGATTGGATCTGTATCCATTCCAGTGGCCTGAAGGGGGAAGAAAGTTCCCAGAATTAGCAACTCCGCTGAACCACCTGGAAAGACAAATCGATTCATGTTCGCTGCTGGCCTGAGTTTCTCTATGTAAGAAAGTCACAGCACATCATGTATGGTAGGCATACACCAATGCTCTGCAAATATTAATTCATTTCATACTCATTGTAACCCCAGGCCGTCCTCTTATCATTTTCATTTGAGAGATGAGGAAGCTCAGATAGAAAGCATTTAGGGAATTGCCCAGGCAGGAGCTGGACAGAATAGAAGTACGTCCACACAGCTTAGTACCCCCAGATCTGAGCCCATTGCCCCCAGCGCTTCTCTCCATCCTTTCTCCTTCCCTACCCTTTTTCTGTGTGTTGCCCCTATAACATCTAGCCTGGCAGTCTCTTGGCCTGTTTCCCTGTCCTCCCTAGTTGACCGAGGAATACTGTCCATCTGGCTGAGAAATATTGGCATTTCTTAAAGAAGCAATTTCTTTTCTCTTCTCAAACGTATCATGTGCAGTTAAGTGGCACCGACGTGTACCCCTGCCCCCCACCTCTCAAAGAAATGGCCTGTCACAGGCGAGAGGACCTTTTGAGGAATAGGTGTCTTCTCTATGGAAATATCCTCATTACCATTTCTTGCGGGAGACACAGCCTCACCCCCAGAAATCCTCAGCCTTCTGGAAAAGTCATGAGGCTAGAGCAGCATTCATCTCCGTTCCCAGCGGGGACACCGCCATCTTCTCTAACTTACTCATCTCGGGTGGGAGAAAACTAACTAAATAAATGAGAAAGGATGGCGGAAAGTACTCTGCGCTGACTTATGCATCTTTCTCCATCCATAAATAACTTTATACTTCACTTCTGGCAGCAGAGCTGAGCCAGGAGGTAATGAGCCATTGTGAGAAACCCATCTGTTGCTCATAAGGGGAAAGGCCGGATTTATTGAGGAAGAATCTGGAGCCTAAGTCCTGTTATTGTTCATGGGAGTTGCACATCTAATTGGTCATGCTGAAAATATGCCCTATTATATCCTTTCCCCGGCCAGATGGGTGTGCTCAGCTTCAGTGCTGAGAAGAAAAATGTTCCTAAAGCATCCGAGAGCAGCGGTGGACAGCAGAGCCAGTGGAAAGCGGGCGGTTCTAATGAGGATAGATGGCTTGCTTGTCTGCGGGCCTGATTTAAAGGTGTTTTCAAAAGAACCCCAAAGGCTCAATACAGGTATTTCTAAATGGGGTCACGGAGTCCAGGCCCCTGGAGTGGATGGTGTGGAATCAGTTCAGCTTGGCCCCACCAGCCGCATCGTTTGAAACACCTCTGCCTCTCATTCCTTTGTCACTAGGCCCACGGGCACGAAATCATTGCTCTGAGAATTCCTTACCATGGTGCTGGATGATGGCGGCTGAAAGCCCTTCCTCCCTGGGTCCTCTTTACCACTGTCATGTGAAGAAAGGGAAATTAAATGTAGGTTATGGTCTGCGCACCAAACTCCCCACAGTTGTGTTCAAATTGGATTTGGGGCTGAGGTTCCTGACAGAGATGAGGAACTACGCAGAACACAGTTTCTGGTACCTCAGAGGTGCTTAATAAATGCTGAGTAAAGGAGAATGATATAAACTGAGAAGGATCAGGAAAGCCTTAGCACATGGTGGCCGAGAGGGGTCTGGGAGATTTTTCTAGCCAGGGTAGGTAACTGCGCTAACTGACACCCCTGAATTCTCAGTCCCACGATAAATGCCTAGTGTTGTGTCGTCATGGTCCAGGTAGGGGATGTGAGAGGGGCTTCTGGTGGTCGTAGGACGTAATACTCTGTATGGTCGTCCTCCATCTTTCAAGCACACTGACACCCTTGGGGGCGTAAGGTATTAATACTACAAAGTGGAGGAAGAGGGAGGAGGTGGGTGCCGACCAAGGTTTGGAGCCAGACCCTCCACTTCTATGGGCCCATCTCAGTCCTCTGTCCAAAATGATGGGACAGAGGCCAGGAAATGTAGTGTTCCCATGCACCCTGAGGGAAAACAAGCTGGATCTGGTGAACACTCGGGATCATCACACTCGGGATCATCACTGAGACCCTTTAATTCAATCCTTCATCTCACAGATGGGCAAACTTAACACTTGGGGCTGCGTGATTTTCAGCAAGTCACACAGTCATTTAGTGACAGTCAGGACAAGAGCTCTGATTTCCCGTTTACTGACGCCATCTCATGGGATGGGGAGGAAGCAGTGTGGCCGCCTATGAAGAGCCCAGGAGAGGGGATGGGATGCCCAGGCACGTGCTCCTGGCTCTGTCACCAGCTCAAATAGGCCCTCACACGCCTCAGTTTCTCTGTAAAGTGAGACATTTGAGGAGACGGTTGCTCAAGTCCTTTAAAGCTCTAACAATGTCTATTTATACTGAGACATTAGGAAGAAAAGTAAAAATTGCAAGAAAAGAAAGGTTGTCCAAGACCGGGGAAGCCAGTGTGGGATGAGGAGTGATCATAAAGTGGACGAAAGGGAGATGCAGCCTCTCATGTATCTCAGCTCGTAGGACTGCAGACAGTAGCATCCCGTGCAGTGACTGGGGGTCAGGAGCATCTTCCTGGGTGACCGGGGGTCGGGAGCATCTTCCCAGAGTGACCGGGGTCGGGAGCATCTTCCCGGAGTGACTGGGGAAGGGAGCATCTTCCTGGAGTGACCGGGGGTCGGGTGCATCTTCCTAGAGTCCATTCTCCCTCCTATTGCATCTCCCTGTCCCCACTTGAGCTAAGGCAGTCTCCATCCCACCTGAGTCCACTGTGCAGGCACACACTGCCTGGTTATCTCAGGCTGGAAAGCAGCCTGATCCAAGTGGGGGTAGACGAGCTGACAGTGGGTGGCTGGGCAGGTGCCCCCTTTTCCTCCTGCTCAGGAGCTCTTCTCTCACCCACCTTCAAGGGTGCAAGCTTCAGCAGCAAAGAGACTGAGGTCACTCTCAGGGGCCTTCATTAACTCCTGGAGTCCAGCCAAGCCCCCGAGACTGTCCCCACGCCAGGGTGATAACAGCCTCCACAATAAAGCCTCCAGCAGCAGCCTGAAATCTCTCTTCAATGCTGCCCACTTCAGCTTGCTCAAGGGGTAAAGGGATCAATTTCTGAAATCAGCCTTTCCCTTCAACACGACCAAGTGGCAGCCAAAGCATAAACAGAGGTAATCCTTCAAGGAGAGGCACTTTAGCCTCACGGAGCTCTTTCATCTCAGGATGCTAAAGTCCTTTTCAATCATGAAGCGCTTTCTTTAAGTCCCCTGCTCCCAGCACCAGGCAGAAGCAACGTGAGAGCTGTGCGTGAAGGGGCGGGGGCCAGGTTCTTAAAGGCACCCAGAGGGCACCCTTGCATTTCCATCTTCCACCCAGTTTCCATAAATATCACAAGCAGAAATAAAAGCTTGCTTGAAATAATGGCTATCATTTCAAGACAGCATTTCTCAAACCTGAAGAGGGAGCAATTAGGAGCTGGGAAATCTAAAACTACAAATTTCACTCATGTAGATGCATCTGGGTCAATCACTTAATACTCTCTGGGTCCCTCAGTCCTCACCTTTGGCTGGGTTAACAAGGCAGTTCTTTCTAATCAAAATGAGAGACCCGGATGCTATGACCTTAGACTGAAAACTCTCAAATGGGTTTATTTTTTTGGAAGGTTAAACTCACCACTACAAAATCAGATGTGGCAGAAATAACCATAATTCCTTTTCTAAGGATCAACCTAAATCAGACTCCGGACTCACTAGGCTCAGGAGGATTTGCTCGCAGCCCTGGCAGCTGCTGCTCCCCATCAGGGTTCGGGAATTTCCAGGATGTAGCCATGGGTGGAGGAAGCTGCCTTTGTCATGGTCCCGACCCCTCATTCACAAGAGATGCTCACTGCCCAGTTCCTCTAGGCCTGCCTACTGCAGCCAGCTCTCACGGTGATCGTGGCTGACTTTGGGAAACTTGGTTCTCTGCATCCACCAGGAAGCACCCTCTGAAGTCCCCCTGTCTCCCTGGGGCTGCTCCCAGCAGAGGCCCTGGTGTGTCTTCCCTGCTCACAGGATGGAAGCCTTCTAGCCCCCTCCTAGATGGAAACACATCTTTTCCCCTTTATTGCCTTCAACTGGGTCCCTGCCTCTTTCAAGCTACCTCGGCTTAGCAAAAGTCTAAGGAGAGAAAAGGCAAAGCCCCTGGCTCCTGGTTTGAAAAGGAGAAAGGACAATTACAGAATGAGCAGAAGGTCTTAAAAATCATTTTAATAAAGCATTATCCTTGATGCTGTCACAAAGAAAATCAACATAAATCACCACCACCTCGAACTGCAGAGGAAACAAAGCTTTGCCAGAAGCAGAGTCCCTTGGACTGCAAGGAGATCAAACCAGTCAATCTCAAAGGAAATCAATCCTGAATATTCATTAGAAGGATTGATGCTTAAACACTCTGGCCACTTGATGCAAAGAGCCGACTCATTAGAAAAGACCCTAATGCTGGAAAAGATTGAAGGTGGGAGGAGAAGGGGACAGAGGAGGAGCAGATGGTTGGAACTGACTCAATGGACATGAGTTTGAGCAGGCTCCAGGAGATAGCGAAGAACAGGGAAGCCTGGTGTGCTGCAGTCCATGAGTCACAAAGAGCTGGACAGGACTGAGCAACTCCACAACAGTGAAGAAGCAGACCAGTGAGCAGGACTCGTGAGGCTCTGATGGTCTTCCCATCACCGCTGTTGGCTGTAAGCAAGGTTAATGGATCCTGAGGTTAACTAAGAGCTGTCTGTCTGTGGTCCTCAAGGGAACTTTCTGAAAAGCCATGGGAATATTTTCTTGGTGCCATGATATCTGAAGGACTAAGGGTGAAATATTGTTCACTAGCCCATCCCTCTTCTGAATATTGAGCAACTTCCGCTTCAAGCCAGCACTTTCTCTTGAGGAAGCTCATTCAGACAATGATTTTTGGACAGCATCTAAACTTCCTCTGGTTGATCACAATTCCATCCTCTAGTCCTGAGTCACAGAGGTTGTTGAGAAGAAAATTAACCTCTGCAAGTTTCTATTATGTGCCAGACATTTTTAGGGCACTTTTACGCGTCCTTCATAAGAATTCTGAAAGGTGGCAATTATTGTCTCCATCACAGAGATGCAGAAAGAGATTCAAGGTGGTTAAGTGATTTGCCAAAAGTCAGTTATAAAAAGAATCAGCAGTGCCCTAGACCTAAAGCAGTGAATAGCCTTCCCATAATGCCATGATGTCTGCATCTATGCATCACCACCCCCGGAAGTTACCTCTAAGACTGCTGCCACGTTCCCACTAAATTCTCCAGCCAATCATTCTCTCACTACTGTTCTGTTCATACTAAGAGTCGTGTTGTTACTCACTTAGTCATATCTGACTCTTCATGACCCTGTGGATTGTAGCCCGCCAGCCTCCTCTGTCCTTGGGATTCCCCAGGCAAGGATACTGGAGTGGGTTGCCATTCCCTTCTCCAGAGAATCTTCCTGACCCAGGGATCGAACCTGTGCCCCCTTCATCTCCTGCACTGACAGGCAGATTCTTTACCATTCAAGCCACCAGGGAAGACCCACTAAATTCTCCAGGTCGATCGTGTTCTGTTCATGGTAATAGTGGCCAGAGTTTACCGTGGACTTTATTTACTTGTTTACTTTTAGAATTAAAAAAAAAAAATTATATGGCTGCTCCAGGTCTTAACTGCAGCGTGTAGGATCTTTGATGTTTGTCGTGCCACACAAGATCTTTCATTACTGCGTGCGCACTCTTAGTTGCAGCATGTGGGATCTAGTTCCCTGACCAGGGATCGTACCTGGGCGCCCTGCACTGGGAGCATGAGGTCTTAGCCACTGGACCACCAGAGGAGTCCCTACTGTGGCCTTTGTTACGGTCAAGCCCTCAGGTGAGCACTATACGTGGTCATCTCATTTACACGGCTCAAGGATCCTGGGAGGCTGGGGCACTGTGCGTCACAGAGCCCTTTAGCGGCGAGTCATGCGGTGTGCTGCTCTGAGCTCTGACCCTGGAGTCAGATCCCTTAAAATTCAAAGCCAGCTCTACCAGTTCTGTGACTTTGGGAAATCCCCTAAGTCTCACTATCTTATTTGTGAAAATGCAGACATGGTAATGTGGCCACCTGGAGAGCTACTGAGCTGTTCAGATGCCGTCCGCCATGGAGAAGGTCTAGCATGCCACGGAGGCATCACAAATGCTGGTGACCATTATTGGGCATCTTGAGGTCTCTCGCTGTTGTGGCTGGTTACTCATAAAGCTACTCAGTCTTGTTTATAACTCTCCTGCAAAGGATAACAACAATGAAACCCCGTGTACCAGGGGCAGTTCAATCCTCTCCTTGCCTTCTAGCTCCTGCTGTTAAACTAGACCCAGCACCTTCTAGCTTTTCAGAACATCATAGTAGACTCTAGATACATATAGAGACTACTCAACTGGGGTGTCCTTGCCAAGAGGAGTTTAGGAATGTAAGGCGACAAGAACCATGGCCTGAGCTGTTTACCTGTGCTCTTACCCATCTGTGATTAAACTAAGGTCTTGCTTACACCACTTGGGTGATGGTCACCCATTTCCTGGAGGAATTGCTTTTGCAATTTCAACTGTGTGTGCATTTTAAGCTAGTTTTTTTCCTCTTTGGAAGCAGGCTCATCCCAGCATGCTGCTGCTTTCTGAGCAAGGAAGATGAAGGTTCTGCACTTTCATTGCAGTGAATATTCTGCATTTTTACTGCAGCATCGTAGAACTTGGTAATAAAATCACTAGACTAAGATTGTCTTTTTTTTTTTTTTTTTAAGGCCCTGAGATGTTTCTACTAGAAAGGAAATTTACTATACCTTTGACCCCAAATTCCCAGCCCTAACAGGGACAATGAGCCCAAACGATGATAATGCAAGCAAATAACATCACTGGTGGCACTTAGAACTTAAAATCTAACTTTTACATTTGTAATACTGAGTCATACACACAGAGCCTGTAACAGCATTACTTTCAACTTACAATGGGAATTGTTCAACCTCCAAGTCAGGACATCTGAGGACAAAATACTCAGAATGACTAATATATCCCATACCCTGGCCAAGCTTCTGGAGGAAACACTAACTCATGCAGTGAGTTTCAGAAACTTCTTTTTCTTTTTATTTCTTGCTAATAAAGGCTTTCCTCAGTTGGAAGCAGAATGTCAGGATATCAGATGATAACCATGAACCTCCTTTTTTTTTTTTTTTTTCTAGTAACATAAAAATTTTATAAATAACAGTTAAGGTCAAATGGTCAAAATGAACAACTATACACAAGATAGACAAATCTCGCTAAAGTCATTCTGAATGGAAGAAGGCAGCCCAGCCTAGTACACACAATGCGATCCCATCCATAAGGAATTTTTAGCAGAGAATGTTAGTCTATGTCAGAAATTGAGAGAGTAATCACCTCTGGGGGCATTGTCTCTGGAGGCAGATCAGAATTTCTGGGGTGATGGATTATGTTCTGTTTATTCTTACTCACCTGGGTGTTGGTTACATGAATGTACATATTTGTACACGTCGAGCTAAAATGTCTTGTGTTCTTCTCTATATGTTATACTCAGATGAAAAGTTCATTTAAGAGTCAGGAAATAAACACTAAGAAATATAGTCACACAAAGATGCACATGGAGAAGAGTTCTTCAGCACGTGGAAATTGTCAGAAAAATTGGATGCATAGGCTCAGAATTTGTCGAAAAGAGCAGTGTTTAATAAAGCCTTCATATTCAGATAGATAACCAAAATGACATTTTTCTAGTTTCTTCTCTATCTTCATTTTGAAAAATAACTTCTTAAAAAAAATTATTTGGTTAGTTGCACTGAGGTTTAGTTGTAGCACTTGGAATCTTTGATCTTTGTTGTGGCTGGTGGGGTTTTTACTTGCTGTTTCCCTGGCCAGGGATTGAAACCAGGTCCCTGAATTGAGAGTGAAGAGTCTTAATCACTGGACCCCCAAGGAAGTCCCCTAGAACAAATACCTTCTTGAATTAAGCAAGCGTTTGTAGAACATCAGTATGAAGGAGCATGTCTTCTTTATTTCCCGAAACAGCAAAGATGTCCTTCTGCATTGTAAGGCTAGCCAGGTCATGAAATCAGTTTTGTCCATTCTGAGACCTCATTCTCTTAGAAAGGAGAGCCAGTAGTGATTGTATATTTAATTGTTACTTATGAGGGTTTCATTTTTAGGCCAACATAATGCTATCCTAAAAACAGCTGTCTTTGTAAATCTTTTCTCCAGAGGGGTTTGGCATACTGGAGAACCCTCTCCCAGTTTTAACCTTGGAGGCTAAACTGCTCACTTAACTCTTTTCTGGGGAACCTTCCTGATCCTCAGCGGCCAAGGGTGACGGGTCTCCTTGGAGCTGCAGAGCACCCTCCGCTAACTCTGACATCAGGTCTCTCAGTTTACCTGCTTGCCTTTCACCCACCACGTGAGCCATTGGAGCAGAGGTGGTGGTGCTCTGCTCTCGAGCCTCGAGCCCACTCAGTGCTCAGCTGTAGCTGCCTGCTCCCACTCTGAGTGTCACTCTCTGCTTGAGGTCTTTGCACAAGGATGCAGGCGCTTCTTTGGCCACACGGGGCAGCCTGGGTGCGCTGGGAACCTGGTGCATTGTAACGGACACAGGGTGTGATGGATGAGTGCCCCGGTGCCTGGTTATCTACTGCCATGTAGCACACCCCCAGACTCAGAGCTGAGAGACAGCCTCGATCCTAACTGGGACCCCACCAGTTCTGGGAGTCAGGGGTTGGAAGCAGCATAGAGCATCTACTGTATGATGTTTGGGCCTCACTGGGGAAGATGCAAAGGCTCAGAGTGACTTGATGAACCAACATGGAAGGGAACCATCAGAGGAACTGCCCAGTCCCAATTCTGGGTCAGTGCTGGCTGTAGCTGGGTCCTCAGATGGGTCTAATGGCTGGAAGACCATATAATTTCTCTGTGAGGGCTCCCGAGGGCTTCCTACAAGCATGAGCATCCCAAGAGAAACAGGAAGAAGCTGGATCGCCCTTTACGTCAAAGCTTCTGATGTCATACATCACCACCTCCACCAAAGTCGAAAATCTGTCCAAGTCCTTGAATAAAGGAACCTCAAGGTCACATCACAAGAAGAGGATATGGCCTGGGGGACATTGTTGTGGACAAATCTGGAGAGAAATATGACACACTCAGCTTCCTCGACCCTCACTTGGGCAGGTCTGAAGTATGCTCTGCATTATCCTTTCAAGTGTCCCCAGCAGGAATGATTCCCAGCTGCCCACAACAAGGATTCACTCATAAACAGATGGCACGTATAAAATTTCTTATTTCACTTCCCCCCACCCCTCCGCTTGTGCTTGTTGAGATTACCTTCAAAATGTTGCCTGCATCCAAGTCCTAGCCTTATGGACTGCTTCTGGGAAAATTCAAATAAAAGGCATTCAGGGTTTTTACTCTGCATAGCTAGAGTCTAACACTGACTTTGATGACAGTGTTGGTGCTTAATCGAAGCAGATCCAGTGAATGGATATTCTCTGTTCATGGACTGAGATAGTGATGCAGGGGAAACACTGGAAAAGGGAAGCTTCCATAAACTAGTCACCTGTGGACTGAGTGGGTGCCTGCAAGGGTCAAGCACAACATAGATTGTTGGAAGGGAGGATAGAGGCAATCTTCTAAATGTGTTTTCTTTACACTGTAAATGAACAATCTTGAGCATCTTGAATACAAAGGCTGAAAAGAAAATCGTTTGGCCTGGGACTTGGTGTTTGAATTTCTCTTAAATGCCATATTCAGATATATGAAAGTAATAAATTTAAACATTGCTTGAAAGAAATGTCTACTTACCCAATCCTCAGGTAGTTCTCAAGTTAAATGTTATTATTAATATCTTTCCAAGAGCCTTTGACTGATTTTTTCTTTTCTCTGTTAATGTGAGTCACCTGTAGCCTGAAATATGTGGCAAAGAGGACAGAAAAAAAGAGAAAGAGGAGGATAGAGATTTAGGAAGCAAGAAAGAAACAAGAGGGAATTGCCTGGCAGTCCAGTGGTTAAGACTTTGCCTTCCAATACAGGGGGGTATGGTCAATCCCTGGTCAGGGAGCTAAGATTCCCGCGTGCCTCACAGCCAAAATACTCCCAAAATATAAAACAGAAGAAGTATTGTAGTAAATTCAATAAAGACTTTATTAAAAATGATCCACATCAAAAGAATCTTAAAAACAGGAAGCTGACCTGGGCCTAGGTGGCTGACTCAAAGCATCACGAGTTACACAGGAGGATACATTTCAGAAATGGACCAGACCTAGCATGAACTTCCCTGTTCCAAGGGTATGCAACCCTTACCAGGTCATTAATGATGCTTGTATTTACACTTCATTATTTTTTCAATTGATGTATAATTGATTTACAATGTTGTGCCAATCTGTGCTGTACAGCAAAGTGACTCAGTTATACACATAGAGGCATTCTTTTCATACTCCTTTTCATTATGGTTTATCACAAGGTATTGAATGTAGTTTCCTTGTGCTATACAGTAGGACCTTGTTGTATATCCATCCTATGTATACTAGGTTTGGTCTACTAACCCCAAACTCCCAGTCCTTCCCTCCACTCCTCTCACCCTTGGCAACCACACATCTGTTCTTTTGCATTTCATTGTCTATCCAGTGCAATGAAAGGAATTTAAAATGGATAGCTATGGCTCCCTTGATCAGTCTAAGAAAGGATTGTGCAGATTCTGAATTTGGTGGCTCAGATGGTAAAGTGTCTGTCTACAATGTGGGAGACCCAGGTTCGATCCCTGGGTCGGGAAGATCCCCTGGGGAAGGAAATGGCAATCCACTCCAGTACTATTGCCTGGAAAATCCCATGGACAGAGGAGCCTGGTAGGCTACAGTCCATGGAGTCACAGAGAGTCGGACATGACTAAGCGACTTCACTTTACTTCGCTTTATTATTTTGATAATTTTCTAAGCATCAATTTGTGGATTCAATTTGCTTTTGTGTTCTGGGATCAGGTATTACAGGAAAAGAAAAAAAAACACCTGAGGATGAGTTAGATTAAGAAGCTTCCTGGAGGGCTATAGGAGCATTTTAATTCATAGATTCAGTAATTAGTCATCATGACCTTGGGATAGCAGATGACAGAGTACTGCCTAAGGTGATTCCAGACAGTCAGAATATTCCATGCTTCGTTCTTTCCTCAAGTACTCATCTCCAAAAATTTCTGTTCCTGTATTTATATTTTAAAAAGTATATAAACATCCCCAATAATAATAGATGTGCACTAACTATGGTGATATACATTATAAAATATATACATATTATTAAAATTGGTATGAGATGAATAATAATCAATAAAAGTTCTATTGTTTTAATTTTGCACTCCACTTTGGAGGTCATGTCTTTCATTTTAACGTGTATACAAATCACCTGGGGATATTGTTAAAATGAGATTTTGATCCAGTAGGCCAGAGAGATGGCTTAAGAACATACATTTTAACAAGCAAGCAGGAGATACTGAGACGTTGATCCATAGACCCCAGTTTTTAGAAGCCAGGCTGAAAATCAAGTATCACATTTTATAAATTATTTCCTCCTATTGAACACAATTCAGAAAATTTAAGAGCACAGTCTTGGCCCATGAAAACCTACCAGATGACTCAGAGACATGCTGCTCTGGTTCAGTGGGCTTTGTTTGAAAGATGATGTCCCAAAATAGGTCTGTAGTTCTTCCAACACTCTGCAATTGTGTCTGGCTCCCTGAGATCTGGGATTCTAGGCTGGTCCCCTGATGGAGAAGCTCTTTTGTTTCTCAGTCCACCCCCGCCGCCCCCCATAATCTCCCTCCTGAATCCAGTGCCCTGAGCTTGTATTTCATAGCAAATTCCTGTTGGCTTAGAGCCAGCTCAATGGGACTCAACTGCAGCACTATCCTTGAGGAAAAAAATTAAGGAGATGCCAAAAACTCAGGAATCTAGATGGAGAATGTTCCAATGTTATAGTTCAACAGGAAAAACATAAATTGGCAAGCTGTTTGCCTGTCTATTTCAGGGGCCCAGTGTTTTCCTCCTTAGCGGCACTGCGGGCACTCCACCACCTAAGGGCCCTGTCACTCCCTGCATATCCTCCGCCAGGTCAAAGCAGCCTTCAGTAAACTGACATGTAAAAAATCTTCAAATCATAGTTCAAGGATTCTTCCCAACCCAGGGATCACACCTGTGTCTCTTGTGTCTCCTGCATTGCCAGGCAGGTTCTTTATCCCTAGCGCCACCTGGGAAGCCCATATTTTAAGAAAAGTCAAACAATTATAACATCAATACTGTGAATTATTAAAAGCTGAAACGTAATATTTGAACTTTGACGTCTTTTAATAGGATTAATGTGAAGAATTAACTAAATGGCCTTGTTGATAAAAGCCTTACTCTAATTTCAGTCTTGAACATTGTCTAAAATCTGTTCACAATTTCTCTGCTATGAGCGGAATATAAGAGGTAGTAATACTAGATTTGTTCGTATTTCTACCTAGAGGATAGAAAAATTACTTTTAACATGTCTGCAAAGGAAGAATGCACTCAAACTCTGTACTTTGAGCTGTCTCAACATAAATATCAGTGAAGGACCTTAACATCCACTTAATCATCCAAACTGGAAACATCTGTTCTGTCTTTCATTTTTCCTTTTTCTTCATTTGTTCACACTCAGTTGGTCACTAAGTTATTCCAGTTGTATTCCTCAGAGGCCTTTGAGATCTGTTTTTCGTCCTTTCTAATCTTTCTTCCACTACTCCCCTCACCTTCTGCTGCATGCACTCCTTTTCTAAAATCTAGTTTTCTCCAATACTGGTTCATTTCTCACATTGTTGACAGAGTAATCCTTCTAAAACAAAGATTTGGGCTTTTATTTTACAACTTTAAAACTTCAGCAAACTTCCTTTTGTAGGCTAAGTGCAAGACATTCAGTCTGGCTCCAATCAGATTGCCTAGCCACAGTTTCCTCCTCTTTACACGAGGTTTTCTAAAATCCCTGGGAAAGAGAGTCTCTTCTCCATGGGGAAATCATGGATCCCATGGCATATATAGGTCTGGAGCCACTTGGGCTTTGTTTTTATAAAAAGAAAAACATAACTGAGAATAAAATAAGGGGAAAAGGAGAATCAAGAGATACAGAAGGAGAGGGACATAGAGGTTGTGACAAAGAGAGAAAACACAAGGGAGCATTAATTGAGACTTGGATGCTACCATTTCTGAACCAATGCACTTATAGATAGATGGGTAGGCGGATGGATAGACAGATGGATGGACAGATTGATAGATAGATAGATGAATGCATGGAAGGATAGATGAATGGTTGGATGGATAGATAGAAGGATAGATGAATGAATGGTCTGATATATAGATGGATGGATGGATGGATAGATAAGATAAATGGATAGATGGATGGGCAGATAGATGGATAAATGGATGGGTAGATGACTAGATGAAGGGTAGATGGATGGATAGATGAATAGATAAATTTATATAAGACACTTCATGGCAAATAGATGGGGAAACAATGGAAACAGTGACAGACTTTTTTTCTTGGGCTCCAGAATCACTGCAGATGGTGACTGCAGCCATGAAATTAAAAGATTCTTGCTCCTTGGAATAAACGCTATGACCAACCTAGACAGCATATTAAAAAGCAGAGATATTACTTTGCTGACAAAGGTCTGTCTAGTCAAAGCAAGTATGGACGTGAGAGTTGGACTATAAAGAAAGCTGAGTGCCAAAGAATTGATGCTTTTGAACTGCGGTGCTGGAGAAGACTCTTGAGAGTCTCTTGGATTGCAAAGAGATCAAACCAGTCCATCCTAAAGGAAATCAGTCCTGAATATTCATTGGAAGAACTGACGCTGGAGCCCCAATACTTTGGCCACCTGATATGAAGAACTGACTCATTTGAAAAGACCCTGTTGCTGGGAAAGATTGAAGGCTGGAGGAGAAGGGGACAGCAAAGGATGAGATGGTCGGATGGCAGGACCAACTTGATGGAAATGAGTTTGAGAAAGCTCCGGGAGTTGGTGATGGACAGGGAGGCCAGGCATGCTGTAGTCCCTGGGATCACAAAGAGTCAGACATGACTGAGTGACTGAACTGACTGACTGATATAAGACAGTAACTTTCTTCTCTTTACATACACTAGTTTGAGTTGAGTTTCTGAGGTTTGCAACTGAAAGATCACTGGCCAATTGAATAAACCTGATAAAACAGAATTCTAGTGCTGCTCATTATCATCACATTGGTATATATATGTGGTTTCCTGGTTTCTTGCTGAGTTTGGCTAAAGAGAATAATAGAAAATAAACATTCTTGGGGGTTAGGAGATGAGGGAAAGGGAGTCATTAAAAACAGGCAAATAGTATTTATTCCTACAAAGTTTTTTTTTTCATTTTTTGGTTTGCCTACACTTTAGAATTGTCAAAAACCAACACCAACCAGACTCCTATACTTACAAATATTTGGTTCTGTATATACGCAGTATATGGACACAGTACAATTGGGAATGTAATGAAAAATAAGCATTTCCAGTACTGGTGGCTTTTCTTGCTCTGCTGATCTTAATATTATTCAGAGGGGGAAGAAAAGGACAAGAAAGAATTTATCTTCATTATCATCTTTCTACTTGGCGTCTTTGCTGAGTGGCACAGTGACTGTCCTCCTGCAGATGCTCACAGGCCGCCAGCCTCCCAGCATCTGCTACTGTTGCCACTTGAAAGCTCAGAAGCTGAGTGTACAGCTGGACTCTGCATTTACTATGGTCACAAGCAGGATCTCCAAAGCCAGTGGGATTTATCATCTCAAATGATTTGATGGGAAGAAGTATTAAATGCCCTTCAGCCATTTGCTCCAGCCTCAGCTCTTAGGGAATCTGGGATCATCTTTGACTTTTGACTCCCTCCAACTTACTGGCCACAGCAAAGGCACTTATAGAAATCAGTGGTCGCCATTCAAACAATATGTTTATCTTTATCCTAATTGCTCTTTTATATGCATCATAGCCACTGCTGTGAAAGCATACCTTGTCCTCTGAGAAACGCTTTTCAAATATAGCCATGCAGATTAACCAGTTTACTAAGTCAGAGATCATAGTGTCCTTTCTAATTCTCCAAACACTAAGCCTCCGAGGCTGTTTGATTATATGTTCTTGTTTAAGATTTCCTTAGTGTTTATAAACTTTCTATCACTATTAACATTTCATCAGGAAAGGAAATAAAGTATTCCATTTTGGACATCCCCAACTCACAACAGCTCCAATACTTTGGCCTCCTGAGGCCAAGAGCTGACTCACTGGAAAAGACCCTGATGCTGGGAGATTGAGGGCAGGAGGAGAAGGGGGGCGACAGAGGATGAGATGGTTAGATGGCATCACCGACTCAATGGACATGAGTTTGAGCAAGATCCAGGAGATAGTGAAGGACAGGGAAGACTGGGGTGCTACAGTCCATTGGGGTCACAAAGAGTTGGACATGAATGAGCAACTGAACATAACAACTCACAGAAGAGATCCTTGAAGAGCAGTACATGGTTCCCTTCATGAACAGAACCCTCTTCCCCCATCAGCAAATGTGTGCAGGCAACAGGTTGTCTGTCCTGGTTCTGCTGGGATGTGGACTTCTGTGGAGGTTGCCAGCAAGCGAGCCTGAGGACATGCTGGGGGCAGGTCTTCTCTTAACTTTGCTCCCGTGTCTCACAAAGATGAGAAATCTTGCCTCCCCCATGCGTGGCTTTCTCAGCAGCTTGCTGGCCTATTCACTAGTTGGGTTGATTTATGATTTAATTTTATGGATGATATCACACGATTATCTCCAGATGGAATAATCAGGATGAAGAGCTGCCAACCAACATTAGGAATGAAGCGGGCTCATCCAGCACCAGCCAGTTCTGCGCTGTAATTATTTTCTGTTTTGACTTCATAAATTTGTCCAGAGACCCTGGGTGTTCCTTTCCAGCAGGGCCTCATTTGTCTAATTCAAATGAGATTCTCTCACCCTGGTCCCCATATTTCTCCGTTTTTCTCTTATCACTCTGTGTCCAACAGTGGGACTCATAAATGATGATTTGTGGAGCTAAAGATATATAAAATCTAATCTGCCTAATTTATCATGCACTCACTGAGTCAGCTTAACGAATTGTGAATCTTAAAGTTTTGATTTACTCTGATGAGGGAAAGAAGCAGGGGACAAGCAGAACTGGTGGTCTGTGGGGTCTCTCATGACTGAAATCACCTAAATAACCATTACCACATCAAAGCCAGACATAACAATATCAGCTGGAGCTATTGTGTCAACTGAGTTCACCGAGCCTTCCGTTGCTACGTGATTCTGTGATCCTAAAGGACTTTTCTTATTTTTTAATTTAAAACCTTTGATTATGTCACACAAAGTAGGATCTATTATTACATGTAGGTTGCTATGTGTTTTATTAGCTATTAATCATTTCTAGAAAATGTGAGATAATTTAAAATATCACCGGAAAAATAAAGATATAAGAAAAAATAAAAATGATAAAGTCTACAAAGATTTTGACAGTTAAACTTAAAAGTGTTTCTTTTAAACATTTTATTTTATATTGGAGTATAACTGATTAATAATGTAATAGTTTCAGGTGTACAGCAGAGTGACTCAGTTATACATATGCATGCATCCATTTTCCCCCAAACTCCCTTCCTGTCCAGGCTGCCATGTAACACTGAGCAGAGTCCCCTGTGCTATACAGTAGGTCTTGGTTGGTTATCAATTTTAAATCCAAAGGACTTAAACAAGAAATCCTACATGCAGAATTCTGAGAGGTCAGTCAAGCCAGGCATCCTCCATCATCCCTATTTGTCCTCATGCAAAGAACATTATGTGCTTATTTTATTCAAAGAGCATCAAATAGCCCATAAAAGCAAGAGGTCCAACTTCATCGAGGGAGGAACAGAGCATCCTTGCATTAATCCACCTTCTCAGGTTTTAACATCACTGCCTTCTTGCTCTTCCTTGGTGACTAGTCATAGATAAGGGTAAAAGGAAAAGAGAAAGAGCAATGTCAGAGGATATAAATGACAGGAATTAAGCTTCAAGTGACTCATTGTCTTTTAAAAAAAAACTGTCCTAAGTCAGTTTGAATATTCCTTGTCACTAAATAAGGCTTTAAAAATTCACTTCAGTGATTAATTGGCTTAATAATTCATGTCCAGTACATTGTAGGTAAAAAGAATGGGCTTATTTGTCCTTCATCTTTAAAGGAAGATACATTTGACACATGGAATTAGTTTCTGCCTTCTGTGTTTTGTAAGAATGGAATAGCGGGAATGTTTCCATTCTACTAATTGTGGAGTGGAAAGTTCCCTGGTTAAAGATGTTCCTCACAGGTAGGGCCAACTGGCCTGATGGAGATCATTAGTGAGACATCCTCTAGCTAACTGTTCAAAGTGGCTGGCACAAGATAATTAGCTGTTGCAGAAATGACTTTGTAGGCCCAACCAGCAAAATATTTAAAAGTTAAATCTCCTCATCCTCAAATCACAAACCTGGCAGGCAAATCCATGCCCTTATAGTACAGTTTCTCAACTTTAGTGCTTGGGCTAGATCAGTCTTTGTTATGAAGGAGGGGACTGTTCTATGCAATGTAGGGTATCTCACAGTTGCTATTCACTGTCAGTAGACCCTATCCCCACCCCGCAATGAGACAGTCAAGCTGCCACCAGACATTGCTTGATGTCTCCTAGGCGGAGCAGAATTTCCTGTTTGAGAACAACTTTTTTTTTTTTTTTTACTTCTTTATTTATTTGGCTGTGCTAGGTCTTCACCGCAGCATGTGGTATCTTCAGTTGTGGCATGCAAACTCTGAGTTGCAGCGTGTGGGATCTGGTTCCCTGACCGGGGATGAAACCCAGGCCTTCTGCACTGGGAGCTTGGAATCTTAGGCCCTGGACCACCAGCGGAGTTCTGAGAACAACTTTTTATACCAAGAGGAGCATCAAATTTATTTGTTTAACTTCTCCATTTCATTTTTGTCTCCCTGTATTAGTTTGCCAGGGCTGCCATAACAAAATACTACAGAGTAGTTGGCTTAAACAACACATATATTTATTTCTAATACTTCTGGAGGCCAAGTCTCAGATCTCTGTTGGCATGCTTGGGTTTTTCCTGAAAGCTCTGTCCTTGGTTTGCAGAGGGTGTCATTCCCACTGTGTTCTCACTCGGCCTTACATGTCTCCCTGGAGGCTGACACTGCTTCCTCATCTCTTCTTACAAGACCTGTCAGATTGGATTAGGGTCCAGCCTAACCACCTCACTGCAATTTAATTATCTCTTTAAAGGCTTGACCTCCAAATATAGTCACATTTTGAAGTCCTGGAGTTAGAGTTTCAACATACAAATTTGGAAGGGGTGGGGGTACAAGATTCAGTCCTTAACACTCCCTGAGTAATCAAACATTTTGGGAGATTCTGGTGACAAGCAATCAGTCCCTAAAGAAGAACAGGAGATAGTTTGTGATAGATGGTATCACAGGCCTGGCTTTTAAGCCCCCCATCCCCACCCCTGGGGTACAGCCAGCTAATGAATGTTTCATTGTTTTAACTCATTTTATTTGTAGATCAGATTTTTCACATTGATTATGGCAGAATCAGTGTGAGATTTGATCATTCAGAGGTATTACCTCATGCTAAGGTTCTTTACGAATGTTCTTTTTCTTATAGTTCATCGTGATAAAACAGGAATATTTATTTGTTTTACAAACATTTGCAGCAAATCTGGAATATCAATCAAAAGCTTAGGAGATTGGGTTGGTTATAGGGAAATTCTTGAATTTTACTTTTTACAATTTATTTTAATCATTTTTCCTTTAGTCAACAGACTTCCTTACATTAGTTTTTCAGTACGTTGCACTCAATTCATTATATGTGCTAATTAAAATATTGGGTTGGCCAAAATCTTCATAAGGTGTTATGGAAAAACCTGAATGAACTTTTTGGCCAACACAGTATATAGTACTATACACACCATTTAATATTTTTCTGTATTTTGTAGCACTTTGCAAAGCAAAGTTAAAGAAAAATGCTAGATTATGAATCTAATCTGCTGTGGAAATAAAAACAGTTGATTAAAAGAAAATAATATTTGGGTATTGTTGCTCTGACTTACAACAGAGACTCCAGATGAATTCAAAATTGAAGTTTTTTCTAAGTGATACTTTGAAATACGATATAGACTGCTTGGAAACAGGCACTAAAATCATTTCCCCCACGACTGCAACATATATCTCCAAAAGCAGAGGACTTAAGAACAGCAAATAAATGTAAGAGTCTTTAATGACAAATTTGTAGAAAAATTCTACATACACAAATATATATTAACATGTTCTCAGTATAAGTAGAGACTATTTTCTTCTTTACACATTTTTCAGCCTATCATTTTTTAATAAGAATATTTTACTTTTGCAATCAGGAAAAAAACTCCTCCATAAATGCTTGTGATGGCTATGGTGGATTAGCTTTCTACAAGAATCTCATTCTCCTTCTAGAATGCCCCATTGTACTACAGAGCCTGACTAGCCAATAATTACATTTCTCTGCTCCTTTGTAGCTAGAATTCCAAGTCTTTAGTTTCAACAAATCAGACTGACTTTTATGAGATTTGGAACAGGAAAATGGGGCTCAGACATAGCTGGAATGAGGTATTTTTTTCCCTGCAACAGCATTGAATTCAGAGTGATTATGCATGTCAAGAAGCCAGGTAAGGAGCACCCAGTGTTTTCACAGTAGATGTCTGGTAGGCATGGCCTGGCTCTATGGGCATGGCAAGCAGATTTGCTTCTGGAGCTCACACTCCGAAGGCACCCTGGCCAGTGCCTTCCTGGATAGCTGCCCTCATGAACTAATTCCATAGTGTTTTTCTGAGGGATATTCATGGCACAGCCCAAGATCCAAGTCCTTCTGCTATTTTTTTTTTTTTCTTTTGGCTGCACTGGGTCATGAAGGCTGCACACAGGCTTTTCTAGCTATGGGGCGGGGGCTTTTCTTCCTGTGGCTCAGTAGTTGCCTTACGCAGGCTTCTTTAGTTGCATAGCATGGACTTAGTTGCCCTGCAGCATGTGGGATCTTAGTTCATGAACGACACAGGTATTGAACCTGTGTAGCCTGCACTGGAAGGTGGATTCTTAACCACTGGGCTGCCAAGGAAGTCCCCCTTATACTAATTTTTGATTCAGTGTAGTTCTCTATATTAAATCTCTTTCTGCTTGGCTTATCTAGAGAGGTTTGTGCTTTATGTAATTGAAGTCAGACTTACCTAAAGTCATAGGATACCAGGTAAACTCAGCAGTTTATAACTTCTTATTAGATATCTGATTCATAAGTAAACCATGCTAAAGAGAGAAAAAAAGATACATTATAAGCCCCTGGTTTTTTTTTTTCTTTAAAAAATTTTTTTTTATTTTTTGTATTTTAATAGAATTTAGGGTTAGAGTTAGTCTAGGTTAGTTTCTTACATAATAGTATACATGTTTCAATGCCATTCTCCCAAATCATCTGACCCTCTCCCTCTCCCAAAGAGTCCAAAAGTCTGTTCTGTACATCTGTGTCTCTTTTGCTGTCTTGCATACAGGGTTATCATTACCATCTTTCTAAGTTCTATTAGTATACTGTATTGGTGTTTTTCTTTCTGGCTTACTTTACTCTGTATAATCGGCTCCAGTTTCATCCACCTCATTAGAACTGATTCAAATGTATTCTTTTAATGACTAAGTAATACTCCATTGTGTATATGTACCACAGCTTTCTTATCCATTCGTCTGCTGATGGACATCTAGGTTGCTTCCATGTCCTGGTTATTATAAATAGTGCTGCGATGAACATTGGGGTACATGTGTCTCTTTCAATTCTGGTTTCCTTGGTGTGTATGCCCAGCAGTGGGATTGCTGGGTCATCCTATGACTTTAGGTAAGTCTGACTTCAATTACATAAAGCACAAACCTCTCTAGATAAGCCAAGTTCTATTTTCAGTTTTTAAGGAATCTCCAAACTGTTCTCCATAGTGACTGTTCTAGTTTGCATTCCCACCAACAGTGTAAGAGGGTTCCCTTTTCGCCACACCCTCTCCAGCGTTTATTGCTTGTAGACTTTTGCATCGCAGCCATTCTGACTGTTGTGAAATGGTACCTCATTGTGGTCTTGATTTGCATTTCTCTGATAATGAGTGATGTTGAGCATCTTTTCATGTGTTTGTTAGCCATCTGTATGTCTTCTTTGGAGAAATGTCTATTTAGTTCTTTGGCCCATGTTTTTATTGGGTCATTTATTTTTTCTGGAATTGAGCTGCATGAGTTGCTTGTATATTTTGAGATTAGTCCTTTGTCAGTTGCTTCATTTGCTATTATTTTCTCCCATTCCAAAGGCTGTCTTTTCACCTTGCTTATAGTTTCCTTTGTTGTGCAGAAGCTTTTAATTTTAATTAGATTTGTTTATTTTTGCTTTTATTTCCAGTATTCTGGGAGGTGGATCATAGAGGATTCTGCTGTGATTTATGTTGGAGAGTGTTTTGCCTATGTTCTCCTCTAGGAGTTTTATAGCTTCTGGTCTTATGTTTAGATCTTTAATACATTTTGAGTTTAGTTTTGTGAATGGTGTTAGAAAGTGTTCTAGTTTCAGTCTTTTACAAGTGGTTGGCCAGTTTTCCCAGCACCACTTGTTAAAGAGATTGTCTTTACTCCATTGTATATTCTTGTTTCCTTTGTCAAAGATAAGGTGTCCATAGGTGTGTGGATTTATCTCAGGGCTTTCTATTTTGTTCCATTGATCTATATTTCTGTCTTTGTGCCAGTACCATACTGTCTTGATGATTATGGCTTTGTAGTAGAGCCTGAAGTCAGGCAGGTTGATTCCTCCAGTTTCACTCTTCTTTTTTAAGATTGCTTTGGCTATTCAAGGTTTTTTGTATTTCCATACAAATTGTGAAATTATTTGTTCTAGCTCTGTGAAAAATACCACTGGTAGCTTGATAGGGACTACCTTGAATCTGTAGATTGCTTTGGGTAGTATACTCATTTTCACTATATTGATTCTTCCGATTCATGAACATGGTATATTTCTCCATCTATTAGTGTCCTCTTTGATTTCTTTCATCAGTTCTTTATAATTTTCTATATATAAGTCTTTAGTTTCTTTAGGTAGGTATATTCCTAAGTATTTTATTCTTCTTGTTGCAATGGTGAATGTAATTGTTTCCTTAATTTTTCTTTCTACTTTCTCATTTTTAGTGTATAGGAATGCAAGGGATTTCTGTGTGTTGATTTTATATCCCACAACTTTACTATATTCATTGATTAACTCTAGTAATTTTCTGGTGGTGTCTTTAGGGTTTTCTATGTAGAGGAGCATGCCATCTGCAAACAGTGAGAGTTTTACTTCTTCTTTTCCAATCTGGATTCCTTTTATTTCTTTTTCTGCTCTGATTGCTGTAGCCAAAACTTCCAGAACTATGTTGAATAATAGCAGTGAAAGTGGGTACCTTTGTCTTGTTCCTGACTTTAGGGGAAATGCTTTCAATTTTTCACCATTGAGGATAATGTTTGCTGTGGGTTTGTCATATATAGCTTTTGTTATATTGATCTTTGTTCCTTCTATTCCTGCTTTCTGGAGAGTTTTTATCATAAATGATGTTGAATTTTGTCAAAGGCTTTCTGTGCATATATTGAGATAATCATATGGCTTTTATTTTTCAATTTGTTAATGTGGTGAATTACATTGATTGATTTGCTGATACTGAAGAATCCTTGCATCCCTGGGATAAAGCCCACTTGGTCATGGTGTATGATCTTTTTAATGTGTTTTTGGCTTCTGATCACTAGAATTTTGTTAAGGATTTTTGCATCTATGTTCATCAGTGATATTGGCCTGTAGTTTCCTTTTTTTGTGGCATCTTTGTCAGGTTTTGGTATTACGGTGATGGTGGCCTCATAGAATGAGTTTGGAAGTTTATCTTCCTGTGCAATTTTCTGGAAGAGTTTGAGTAGGGTAGGTGTTAGCTCTTCTCTAAATTTTTGGCAGAAGCCCCTGGTTTTGTTTTTGTTTTTGTTTTTGACAACACAGAGCTAATAATCTGATTGCCTTCTAAGAAGTTAAAATGCAAGGAGTGATGTAAGTTTGCAGTTAGAAGTCAGATTCTGACCATGGTCAGAAGGCTTCCCTGGTCTCAGGGGAATACAAGGTCAACACTTCGCAATTTTCATAGTTGGAAGTGGAGAGAGGGCATTAGAAGTTAGAAAGAAAAAATAACAGTTTTACATACCACTTAATGTCAGAGAACATTCTCAATTGAGAGATTTTTTCCCTTTCACTATTCAAGATTTACTCTCAGAATTTACTGCCCAGCATGCAGTTCAGTGGGAAGGCTAGTGGTTTTGATGCAGTTTGCCCTGGCCTTGGATAAAATTAGTGTCGCTTCTTATTGTTGCTGTTGTTTTCCAATTGGATTAAAGCCATGCTAATGAAGATAGATCCATAGACTATTAGAGCGAAAATTGCTCAATAGTATCCCCATTTGGGAATTCAGAAACAGTCAACGCAAAGGGATTTTGCCAAAGTTACTTAGTGTGAACACACAAAAGAGTATCATCTTAATTAAAATAGTCCTCATAACAACCCACTGTGTGAATCCTATTATTCTATTCTTTTCTGAATAGTCACAGAGAGGTTAAGTGACTTAACCAAGACACACAAGGAGTAGGTGCTTCAGGTGGCATTCAAGCCTTGGCAGTCTGCTCTAAAGTTTCTAGACTAAACCATTTTGTGGTTCCTGAGGGGTAGGTTCCAGAAAGGTTTCTTTTCACTATTGCCCCTGAATTTTCTGAACACTGAAGTCAAAATGATAGTTTCTACTCAGTAGAAGCGGCACTTTGGCTTAAGTTCTGCTGAAGGCTGGGACACGCTGCAACTGGTGTGGCCCCTCTAAGGACAGTTACTACGAGTCGTGGCTTCCAGGAGGAGAGGAATGGGGATGGGAGTGGAAAATCTGCTCAAGTGAGGGCTGAGAATACAGTGTAGCGCTTCCATGTACGTTGAGTTTGCAAAAGTGATGAACAGCAGAAGTTGACATTCAGTTCAGTTCAGTCACTCAGCCGTGTCTAACTCTTTGCGACCCCAGGGACTGCAGCACGCCAGGTCTCCCTGATATTATCATGAGTAAATCTACGAAACACGGAAATAGGCTTTAGGAGCTGATGTTTGAAGTTGAATTCGAGGTTTGTGTTGAAGTTTGACCTTAAATAGGGGAACCATGGCGTTTTTCCCCTTCTACATGAATTATGATTTAGTCTTGACACTCTCTGGGTTTTTTGAATGTCACTCTCAGCAATTTAGAGCTATCTGGAGATGGTAAACTTTGCACAGACATCATTGGGGGCCAGGGACATCCTTGTGGGTAGTGCAATCTTGGAAGTGATGGAGTGATCTTAAGAGAAGAGCAACATGGCAGGTGCCATGCAACAGATAATATTTTTAATGAATTCCGGTGGGATACTTGAGGAGGACTTGTGACTATATTTGGGGTACTATTTTCAAGGTGTTGAAAGTCTTTGTATCAGTTAGGGTTCAGTTAAGAAAACAGAATGACTCTTATGTATTCCTGGCATTACAGATTTAATACAGAATTAGGGATTTATGTGGCAGTAGGAAGAATGACAGCAAAACTGCTGTAGAAGAACAGTGGAGCTACTAACAGAAGGCAGAGGAACTGATGCTAAAGATTACACCAAATTTGCTGACTTTTCAGCATTTTCCTAGAGGCTGTTACAGCTCTTGAGAATCACTGAGAAGCTCCCACTGTTTGCTTTAGCTGAAAAGTGGGTCATATTCTGGAGGCCACCAGCAAGTTGCTGTAAACTCTTGTCTTGCTGCGGGCTTCCCTGGTGGCTCAGATGGTAAAGTGTCTGCCTGCAATGCGGGCAACCTGGGTTTGATCCCTGGCTTGGGAAGATTCTCTGGAGAAGGAAATGGCGACCCACTCCAGTACTCTTGCCTGGAAAATTCCATGGACAGAGGAGCCTTGTAGGCTACAGTCCATGGGGTCACAAAGAGTCAGACCTGACTGAGCAACTTCACTTCACTTCACTTGTCTTGCTGCACACAGGGCTGTACCTGCCTGCAGGCAATAACGCCTTCCTCTTTGCTTCCACCTCTCAAATCAGACATGAGTTTCTTTCATTGGCAAATACCATCCTGGAACCATACGTTGAAGAGGATTCCAGGAAATATAGTTCCTACCTTTAGAGTTTAGTGGGGATGTTATCAAACTGACAACAGATAATGGAATTCTAATTGTTGTTAATATGATGCCAATTCTAAAATGTGTTCTTACTTGGCAATGATAACAGTAGAGTTGAGTAGAATAAAAGGTTTATAAGTTGGGAAAATTCACAGATAATTTTGAAGTTGATCGGCATTTCAGAAAAAGAAATATCATGCTAAAATCAAAGAGACCATCAAGGATTAGGCATGAAGTGATTATGTAAAATACAAATAGAAATATTATACAAATAGAAATTTACCTCAAACTTTCATAATATGCATGCAATCAAGTCATACATTTTTACTGGGTAGATGCCAAAGAAAATATAAAATCCCTAAAATGCATTGACTGAATCATGTTTTGAGAATAAATCACATTTTCTCGTAGATTTTGGTGGATACTGAAAATGACCACTTATTTCTGGAAAACAAATCCTTAATTTAAAAGCAAAACCTCCCAGAGGCAGGAGGTTTTATTTAATATTTATTTAATATTTATTTAATATTTAATTTGGGAGCTACATGTCTTGCTACATTATAACCGTCAGGAATTCATTCCAATGTGAGTGGGAAAATCCATATTTTGAGGCATCGTTGTTGTTGGTATTGTTCTCTTCCTAGTACATAATTACATTATCTATATTTAATCTTCACTGCCTTTATATCTCCACTCTGATTTCTACTGTTAACCAGTTCCACTCTCTTATCAAGTTGAGACCTCAGATGGGTGTCCGTTGTGTTCCTCTAATAAGCCAAATATGCTATTTCCTGGGCAAAATAGGATTGGAAACAAGCTTCCCTTGGGAAAAAATGCAAAAGCATCCCTCACTTCCCTGTGTAAGCAAGTGATCAAAATGCAGAGTTTTAATTTCTTTTAATTAGTAGACCTTCAACATATGGATTTGGGAAGCCTTTTCCTGGTAATAATTGTAAGAAAATATTCAGAATTTAAATATTAGAAAACTTTCTAATAGTTTTAGAGTTTTTATCAGGGATTGGGAGCTACTCCTCATGTCCCTGTATTTTGCATTGGTTTTAATTTATAGAAGCTTCTGTATTTCATATAGTTAAAACTAACACTTAAATTCATCTCCAATTTCATCTTAAAAAGATAAACTGGTCTCTTTTATTTTTTTGTTCCACCTTTTGTTGAATTTTTTTGTTTGTTTAATTGAAGTGTAGTTGCTTTACGATGTTGTGTTAGTTTCTGCTGTAGAGCAAAAGAATCAGCTGTGTATGTTCTTACTCCTTCTGACTTCCTTCAAGATGGGGGCTATTGTTACCATTCCCATTCAAACTCTGTCCTGCTTCTCAGAAGAAATGAAGGCAAATAAACTGTTCAAGAGACAGGGAAGTGACCTATGTAGTTACACTGCATAAAATAGAGGAATGACTTTGCTTTTCCCAAGGACTTATATGTTTACATTTTGCTTTTAACTTCATGATCCCCCCCGCCTTTTTTTTTTTTTTTTTTGGCTTATGGGTGTCTGATTCTTCCTGTATCATTTGTTGAAAAGGCTGTTCTCGCCACTTTATCTCTCACTTTTGTAGAAAGTCAAGTGGACACTTGCTTACAACTGTTTCTGGGTTCTCCATTTGGTTCTGTTGGTCTGTGTACCTGTTCCACCGCTAATACCACAGACACTCAGTTACTACAGCTGGGCAGAAAGCCTTAACATCAGGGAGAGGTATGCCTTCCACTGCACTCTTCTTTGTCAAGACTGTTTTAGCTGTTACCTGTGACTTTCCATATAAATCATATAATAATCTTGCCTGTCTTAAGAAAAAAACTCACTAGGATTTTGAGAGGAATTGTACTTAATATATATATAAACTTGGTGAATTGACATCTTTAATATGTTGGATTTTTAAGTCCATGAACATTTATATTCTGTTCTTTGATTTAACAGCATTTTGTAATTTTCAGCTTACAAAACCTGGACCTTTTTAAGTATACACTTTTAGAGTGTGTATCTAAGTATTGAAATAATTGTAATGATAATTGTGTTTTAATTTCAATTCCTGCATATCATTAGTACATATAATGGTTAATTTTTGTGATATTAGCAATTATGTATCATAAGATGCACTGGGATGTGTTTTCCCTCTTCTGTTTTCTGGAAAACATCACATAAAATTGTTTTTAGTTCTTCTTTAAATGTTTTATAGAAATACTCCAATGAAAACATCCTGCATGTGTTTTTCTGGAAGTCCTTGGCTTTTCTATGATCCAATGAACATTTCTCGGGGGGAAGGTTATGTATTATTAATTTTTCCAGCTTTATTGGCATATAATTGTCTATCTAATTTTAGTTTGAAGTGGTTGTTGTTCAGACAGTAAATGTGTCCAATTCTTTGCAGCCTTCGGGGCTGCAGCATGCTAAGTTCCCTGTCCTTCACTATCTTTCTTCTTGACCCACATGCAGGAGTTTGCTCAGAGTCAGGTCCATTGAGTCAGTGATGCTGTCCAACCATCTCATCCTCTGCTCCACCCTTCACCTCCTGCCCTCAGTCTTTCCCAGTATCAGGGTCTTTTCCAATGAGTTGGCTCTTTGCATCAGGTGGCCAAAGTATTGGAGCTTCTGCTTCAGCATTAGTCCTTCCAATGAATATTCAGGGTTGATTTCCTTTAGGATGGACTGGTTTGATCTTCTTGCAGTCCAAGAGACTCTCAAGTCTTTTCTAATACCACAGTTTGAAAGCATCAATTCTTTGATATTCAGCTTTCTTTATGGTCCAGCTCTGACATCTGTACATTAATTCTGGAAAGACCATAGCTTTGACTATATGTGCTTTTGTCAGCAAAGTGAGGTCTCTGCTTTTTAATACACTATCTAAGTCCATCATAGCTTTCCTTCCAAAGAGCAAGTGTCTTTTAATTTTGTGGCTGCAGTCACCATTTGTAGTGATTTTGGAGCCCCCAAAATAAAGTCTATCACTTCTTCCACTTTTCCCCCTTCTATTTCCCATGAAATGATTGGTCCAGATGCCATAATCTTAGTGTTTTTAATGTTGAGTTTCAAGTCAGCTTTTTCCCTCCTCTCTTTCACCCTCAAAAAGTTCTTTAGTTCCTCTTCACTTTCTACCATTAGAGTGGTATGATTTGCATATCAAGTTGTTGACATTTCTCCCGGCAATCTTGACTTCAGCTTGTGATTCATCCAGCTTAGCATTTCGCATGATGTACATTACATATAAGTTAAATAAGCAGGGTGACAATATGCAGCCTGTCTTACTCCTTCCCCAATTTTGAACCAGTCAGAGGTTCCATGTCCAGCTCTGTTTCTTCTTGATCCACATCAGGTTTTTCAGAAGACAATTGAGCTGGTTTGGTATTTCTGTCTCTTCAAGAATTTTCCACACTTTGCTGTGATTCACGCAGTTGAAAGCTTTAGTGTAGTCAGTGAAGCAGATGTTTTCTTGGAATTCCTTTGCTTTCTCTCTTTTCCAGTGAACATTGGGAATTTGGTTTCTAGCTCCTCTGCCTTTTCTGAATCCAGCTTGTATGTCTGGAACTTCTCAGTTCACGTATTGCTGAAGCCTAGTTTGAAGAATTTTGAGCATATCCTTACTGGCATGCAAAATTAGCATAGTTGTACAGCTGTTTGAACATTCTTTGGCATTGCTCTTCTATGGAATTGGAATAAAAACTGATTTTTCCAGTCTTGTGGCCACTGCTGAGTTTCCCAAATTTGCTGACATTTTAATTAGTCTCACTCACTCCTGTGAGTGTCCAGGAGTCTCCGGGGGAGGTGTGGGTTGGCGGAGGCCTGCTGCAGGGCTGGGGGCACTGAGTTCAGCAGTGCAGCATGGGACCTTCTGAAGGAGGTCACCCTTATCTTCACTGTCTCCACCATAGTTTGGTCTCAGGTCAAACAGCTGGGAGGGAACACAGCTCTACCCATCAACAGGAAATTGGATGAATGATTTACTGAACATGGCTCCGCCCATCGGAATAATACCCAGTTTCTCCCACAGTCAGTCTCTCCCATCAGGAAGCTTCCATAAGCCTCTTATCTTTATCCCTCAGAGGGCAGACAAATGAAAACCACAATCACAGAAAACTAACCAATCTGATCACATGGACCACAGCCTTGTGTAACTCTATGAAACTATGAGCCATGCCATGTAGAGCCACCCAAGATGGATGGGTCATGGTGAGAGAGTTCTGACAAAACATGGTCCACTGGAGACAGCAATGGAAAACTACCTCAGCATTCCTGCTTTGAGAACCTCATGAACAGTATGAAAAGGCAAAGAGATATGATACTGAAAGATAAACTCCCCAGGTTGGTAGGTACCCAATATAATACTGGAGAACAGTGGAGAAATAACTCCAGAAAGAATTAAGAGACAGAGCCAAAGCACAAACAAATCCCAGGTGTGGATGTGACTGGTGATGGAAGTGGTGTGGTCCAATGCTGTAGAGTACAATATTACATAGGAACCTGGAATGTTAGGTCCATGAATCAAGGTAAATTGGAAGTGGTCAAACAGGAGATGGCAAGAGTGAACATTGACATGTTTGGAATCAATGAGATAAAATGGACTAGAATGGGTGAATTTAACTAAGATGACCATTATATCTACTACTGTGGGCAAGAATCCCACAGAAGAAATGAAATAGCCTCAGAATCAACAAAAGAGTCCAAAATGTAGATTTGGATGCAATCTCAAATATGACAGAATGATCTCTGTTTGTTTCCAAGGCAAACCATTCAATATCACAGTAATCCAAGTCTATGCCCCAACCAGTAATGCTGAAGAAGTTGAACAGTTCTATGAAGACCTACAAGACCTAAAACTAACACTCCAAAAAGATGTCCTTTTCATTATCAGGGACTGGAATGGAAAAGTAAGAAGTCAAAAAATACCTGGAGTAACAGAGAAATTTGGCCTTGGAGTACAAAATGAAGCAGGATAAAGGCTAGCAGAGTTGTGTCAAGAGAACCCACTAGTCATAGCAAACACCCTTTTCCAACAACACAGGAGACGACTCTACACATGGACATCACCAGATGGGCAATAATGAAATCAGATTGATTATATTCTTTGCAGTCAAAAATGGAGAAGCTCTATACAGTCAGGAAAAACAAGACCAGGAGCTGACAGTGGCTCAGATAATGAACTCCTTATTGCTAAATTCAGGTTTAAATGGAAGAAAGGGAAAACCACCAGACCATTCAGGTATGACCTAAATCAAATCCCTTATGACTATACAGTGAAAGTGACAAACAGATTCAAGGGATTAGATCTGATAGACAAAGTGCCTGAAGAACTATGGATGGAGGTTCATGACATTGTACAGAGGCAGTGATCAAGACAATCCCCAAGAAAAAGAAGTGCAAAAAGGCAAAACAGTTTTCTGAGGAAGCCTTACTAATAGCTGAGAAAAAGAGAAGTAAAAGGCAAAGGAGAAAAGGAAAGATACACCCATCTGAATGCAGAGTTCCAAAGAATAGCAAGCCTTCCTAGATAAGAGATAAGAGATAAGAAAGCCTTCCTCAGTAATCATTGCAAAGGAATAGAGGAAAACAATAAAATGGGAAATACTAGCAAATTAGAAATTTCAAGGGAACATTTCATGCAAAGATGGGCACATTAAGGTATGAAATGGTATGGACCTAACAGAAGCAGAAGATATTAAGAAGAGGTAGCAAGAATACACAGAAGAACTATACAAAAAGATCTTCATGACCCAGAACCATGATGATGTGATTACTCACCCAGAGCCAGACATCCTAGAATGCGAAAGTCAAGTGGGCCTTAGGAAGCATCACTATGAACAAAGCTAGTGGGGGTGATGGAGTTCCAGTGGAGTTATTTTAAATTCTAAAAGATGATATTGTGAAAGTGCTGCACTCAATATGCCAGCAATTTGGAAAACTCAGCAGTGGCCACAGGACTGGAAAAGGCCAGTTTTCATTCCAATTCTAAAGAAGGGCAATGCCAAAGAATGCTCAAACTACTGCATGATTGCACTCATCTCACACCCTAGCAAAGTAATGTTCAAAACTCTCCAGGCAGGCTTCAACAGTATGTGAACTGAGAGCTTCCAGATACTCAAGCTGGTTTTAGAAAAGGCAGAGGAACCAGAGATCAAATTGCCATCACTGAGAAAGCAAGAGAGTTCCAGAAAAACATCTACTTCTACTTTATTGACTATGCCAAAGCCTTTGACTGTGTGGATCACAAGAAACTGTGAAAAATTCTTAAAGAGATGGGAATACCAGACCACCTTTCCTGCCTCTGAGAAATCTGTATGCAGGTCAGGAAGCAATAGTTAGAACTGGACATGGAACAACATACTGGTTCTAAATCAGGAAAGGAGTACATCAAGGCTGAATATTGTCATCCTGCTTATTTAAGGCATATGCTGAGTACATCATGAGAAATGTTGGACTGGATGAAGCATAAGCTGGAATCAAGACTGCCAGGAGAAATATCAGTAACCTCAGATATGCAGATGCCACCACCCTTATGGCAGAAAGCAAAGAACTAAAGAGCCTCTTGATGAATGTGAAAGAGGACAGTGAAAAAGTTGGCTTAAAACTCAACAAGAAAACTAAGGTCATGTCATCTGGTCCCATCACCTCATGGCAAGTAGATGGGAAAACAATGGAAACAGTGACAGACTTTATTTTTTTGGATTCTAAAATCTCTGCAGATGGTGACTGCAGCCATGACATTGAAAGATGCTTGCTCCTTGGGAGAAAAACTATGATCAACCGAGACAGCATATTAAAAAGCAGAGACATCACTCTACCAGCAAAGGTCCATCTAGTCAAAGCTATGGTTTTACCAGTAATCATGTATGGATGTGAGAGCTGGACCATAAAGAAAGCTGAGCACCATAGAATTAATGCTTTTGGACTGTGGTGTTAGAGAAGACTGTTGAGAGTCCTTGGACTGCAAGGAGATCCAATCAGTCAGCCCTAAAGGGAATCAGTCCTGAATACTCATTGGAAACACTGATGCTGAAGCTGAAACTCCAATACTTTGGCCACCTGATGTGAAGAACTGACTCACTAGAAAAGACTCTAATGCTGGGAAAGACTGAAGGCAGGAGGAGAAGGGGGCGACAGAGGATGAGATGGTTGGATGGCATCAGTGACTCAATGGACATGAGTTTGAGCAAGCTCTGCGAGTTGGTGATGAACAGGAAAGACTGGTATTCTGCAGTCCATGGTGTTGCAAAGAGTTGGAAATGACTGAGCAACTAAACTGAACTGAATTGAACTGAGTAGTACCATTTTTAGGATTTTAAATACCTCAGCTAGAATTCCATCACCTTTATTAGCTTTGCTTGTAGTAATACTTCCTAAGGCCCACTTGACTTCACACTCCAGGATGTCTGACTTTAGGTTAGTGCCCAGACCGTCATAGTTATCCAGGTCATTTAAGACCTTTTTGTATAGTTTTCTGTGTATTCTTGCCACTTCTTTTTTATTTGTTTGTTTCAAGTTAGTTTTATCATTATTTTAAGTAATCTATGTATATAATAAAAGCAGATCTGAAAATTATAAAGGGTCTAAATTGAACAGTAATATTTGCCCCAAGTCCTTGATCTGGTGGCCTTCCACAAATGTAACCAATAGAGAATGGTTGGTCAGATTTCCAGTAGGGTTTCAGTTATTCAAGTCTGCCACCTCTTCTTAATCTCTCCTGCCTCTATGAGGTCTTTACTGTTTCTGTCTTTTATCGTGACCATCCTTGCATGAAATGTCCCCTGATAGAGATCCCTAGTCTTTCTCACTCTGTCTATTATTTTCTTTTATTTCTTTCCATTGTTTGTTTAAGGCCTTATCTCTCCTTGCTGTTCTCTGGAAGTCTGCATTCAGTTAGTTGGCTATCTCTTTTCCTTTCACCCTTGGCTGTTTGCTTCTCTTATTTCCTCAGTTATGCGTAAAGCCTCCTCAGACAACCACTTTGCCTTTTGCATTTCTTATCCTTGGGGAGGGTTTTGGTCACTGCCTCCTATACAGTGTTATGAACCTCTATCCATAGTTCTTCAGGCACTCTGTTTAACAGATCTAATCCCTTGAATCTGTTCGTCACCTTCACTGTATATTCATAAGGGATTTGATTTAGGTCATACCAGAATGGCCTAGTGGTTTTCCCTACTTTCTTCAATTTAAACCTGAATTTTGCAATATGTACCCCAAGGCCAAACTAGCCTATTACTCCAGGTATCTCCTGACTTCCTAATTTTGCATTCCAATCCCCAGTAATGAAAAGGACATCTTTTTTGGTGTTAGTTCTAGAAGGTGTTTGATAGCTCAGTTAGTAAAGAATCTGCCTGCAATGCAGGAGACTGTGGTTCGATCCCTGACTTGGGAAGATCCCCCTGGAGAAGGGAAAGGCTACCCACTCCAATATTCTGGCCTGGAGAATTCCATGGACTGTATAATCAATCCATGGGGTCACAGAGAGTCAGACATGACTGAGTGACTTTCACTTTCACTTTCTAGAAGGTGTTTAGGTCTTTACAGAACTGTTCAACTTCAGCTCCTTTGGCATCAGTGGTGAAATTACTGTGGATTACTGTGGGGAAGTAATTACTGTGGGGCATGTCCAACAAAGATGCAAATGCTGGCCTTTGGAAAACAGGCTGTCAAACAGAAATGAAAGAACCAAAATGAAAAGGGTAGAGGATTGATCTGTTATGCCAAATTATTAGCAAAAGAATGCTACTCATTTATCACAATTCATGTTCTTGCCTACATTTATATCAAATCTCCAAACTAAGGGCTTCCCTGATGACTCAGCAGGTAAAAAAGTCCGCCTGCGATGCCGGAGACCTGGTTTTGATCCCTGGGTTGGGAAGATTACTGTGAAACTGGATTACAGTGAAACTGAATGGATTGCCTTAGAAACAAACCAAGATCATTCTGTTGTTTTTGAGACGGCACGCAAGTACTGCATTTCAGACTCTCTTGTTGACTGTGAGGGCTACTCCATTTCTTCTAAAGGATTTGTGCCCATAGCAGTAGACATAATGGTTGTCTGAATTAAATGTGTCCATTCTAGTCCATTTTAGTTCACTGATTCCTGAGATGTTGATGTTTACTCTTGCCATCTCCTCCTTGACTATATCCAATTTACCGTGATTCATAGACATAATGTTTCAGGTTCCTACACGATACTGTTCTTTACAATATCGAACTTTACTTTCACTACCAGACACATCCACAACTGGGCACTGTTTTTGCTTTGGCCCAACTGCTTAATTCTTTCTGGAACTATTGGTAATTGCCATCTGCTCTTCCCCAGTAGCATATAGGACACCTGCCAACCTGGGAGGCTCATCTTCCAGTGTCATCTATTTTTGCCTTTTGTACATGTCCTCATGGCCGTGGGTTCTCCAGGCAAGAATACTGGAGTGGGTTGCCATTTCCTCCTCCAGTGGACCATGTTTTGTCGGAACTCTTCACCATGACCCATCTGTCATGGTTGGCCCTGCAGGCATGACTCGTGGCTTCACTGAGTTATGCAAGCCCTATCACCATGGCAAGGCTGTGGTCCATGCAGCAGAGTGGGCTGCCATTTTCTCCTCCAGGGGATCTTTCCAACCTAGGGCTGGATCTTCCTGACCCGAACCCTCGTCTCCTTTGTCTCCTGCATCGCAGGCAGATTTTTTATCTGCTGAGTCATCAGGGAAGCCCTTAGTTTGGAGATTTGATATAAATGTAGGCAAGAACATGAATTGTGATAAATGAGTAGCATTCTTTTACTAATAATTTGGTATAACGGATCAATCCTCTACCCTTTTCATTTGGTTCTTGCATTTCTGTGTTTGACAGCCTGTCTTCCAAAGGCCAGCACTTGCATCTTTGTCGGAGGACTTCACATTCAAGGCCTACGGAAAGGGCTAAGAATTAAGATCATGCCTCCTCCACAAGTCAGTAACCAATGCCTGACAGGTATAGGGGATATAAATGCCCCATTTCCCTCACTCTTTACCTGTTAATACTAAGGACTGTGTTTTACATCACTTCCAGAGTTTCTGCCCAGTGTTAAGCTCCGGTTATCTCTACAGGAGCCCACTCTATTGTGTTTTTCTTCTTTGTATTTCTGTGTTGCTCACCTACCCATGTCACTTGTACTTCCTGATAATCTGTTTTCAAATCTGTGTCTTGGTCTATTTGGTGGGAAGCTCCTTATAACATACGTAGTAACATATATCAATAATCTTATACTTTGGGACACAGTGATTACAAATTGACGTATAAACTGAAAATCAGAAATTTTTGTAAGGAAAAAGCATGGAATTTACATTTGCATCCTGTATTTAGGCTCTTGGAGCTTGTGTATGTGTATGTGTACTATGCAAAATGATCTTTCTATGAGATGCATTAAAAGTAAATTTAGTGGAAATAAGTGCGCTATTTCAGACCACATTTAAATGGAAGAGCATTCCAGGGCTCCTGCCATGCTCTTGGCTGCTTGAAGGAAACTCAGATCCTAGAGTGGAAATTTACTGAAAGTAAACTAAAAGCTTTTCCCTAGGTTTTTCCTTTCTCAACTAACATAGGAAACCAAAACAACAACAAAAGTGCCTGTAAAGAGCACTAGTGGAAAGGCAAATGGGAGAGGAATATTTTTGCAATATAATTACATGAGTTACAGGCTAAAATTTTGGTATGCAGCTTGGTTATTTTCCATCATGGAAAGAAGAAAAATTGTAAGTGAAAGTATGGATAAAAGGGAAAATTTTTTGAATATTTCTTGCCAGAACATATTTTTGTACAGAGATCATGAGGCACTTGTTGAAACAGTACAGATTACTGAATGTTGGGTTAAGGATATAGGTGTAGCTGCAATTTTTTGGAGCCAATTGGGATAATTTTCTGGGAGAGGCCAATGAATAGAATGGGTTAATGTTGCAAATAGTTGTTTATTTGGAGTATCAGTGCTGGGAGGGTAAAAATGGATATGACAGCAAATGAAGAGACTTTGGGAACAAGGTGAGAAGGCCAGATGAGGAATATAAGGCAAGAAATATGGAGTGTGGAACATTACCTGAGCTTACATGCAGAGGGTCCCAGTGGCCTCACCTAGAAGGATAGCCACACCCCCTTGCAAACTGATTCTTTCTCAAGAATGTTTTGGACTCTCAACTTTTTTCTTTAAAGGCAGAAATTCATATCTTCAATATTAATGTTTTATTTGTATTTGTAAAGTTCACGTATGATTGCACAGGTATTAACTAAATGACCCTTGCAACAGTGACGTGAAGTAGGTCCACTGGGTTCCCATGACTACTTTTATCAGACTAAAGAAACATAACTTATCAAGAGAGTTCATGTCAAAATGCAAAGGTTCCTGGGAGTCAGTAGCTACATAATACACTGGAGGGAAAAATGTACTGAGCAAGTCCCTGTTTGAAATGCAGGTGAGAAGAGATTGGGACATAAGCAACATGGATGGAGCTAGAGACTGTCATACTGAGTGAAATAGGTCAGAAAATGACAAATATCATTATGATGTTTCTCATGTGCGGAATCTAAACAGAAATAATACAAATGAACTTATTTATTATCCAAAACAGAAACAGGCTCATAGACATAGAGAATGAATTATGATTGCAGTGTAGAGGGGAAGAGTGGCAGGGAAGGGTAGTTAGAGAGTTTGACATGTACGCAATGCTGTATTTATTATGGATAACCAAGAAGAACTTACAGGGAACTCTGCTCAATATTATGTAACAATGTAAATTGGAAAGGAAGTCAAAAAGAATGCATACATATATATGTATAACTGAATTGCTTTGCTGTACACCTGAAACTATCACAACAGTGTTAATCAACTATATTTCAATATAAAATAAAATGTTTAAAAAAAGAGATTAGGGCACAGAGGATGAGAAGGTGCTGAAAAGCTGAATTGTGGACTTCTTCCTGGGTAAAATCTAGTGCCTCGAGGCAGGACCACACTCAAAACTCAAACATTTCATTGTGAACTGCTCAAAAATTCCCCAAGACATGTCTCCAGATTCCCTGTTAATCCTGTGTGAAGTTCTAAAGAAGAGAAAGGAAAAAAAATCATCTCTCCCTTAAATGTCTATAGTATTTAGGTCAGGATGATTTGGCCTCCTGTTTAATTCAAATACTGTAGAAGGCTTGCTTTCTCCACCTAGTGGCCAAGAAAAATTTTCATCTCTACGGAGATAGAAAATGGCAGGAAAGAAAGAGAAACAGAATACGTAGAAAAAATGAGAACCACTATGAATCGTTGAGTATTTGTGCAGACGCTGTGTTCAGTGCTCACAGGCATTGCAGACCCCCAGAGCTGGGAGGCACAGATCATCTTTCTCTTCATCCCCACCTTACTGAAGCAAAGAGGATTTAAGTCACGTGGCTAAACGACCAAGCTCATGTAGTTTGAATGTGGCACACCCAGAATTTTAACCCAAGTGTGTGACTCTAAAGCTAGTGTTCTTCTTTGTGGATACATTTGCTTCTAGAACACAAGGATGCCGGACATTCTGGGATCTCTTTTGAAATCAAGCCACCAAGCTTAATAATAAGACTAAATAGAGTGGAAAGAGGGACAGAGGACCTCGGAGTGAGCCATGAGGAACTTTGGTGTGTGTGTGTGTGTGTGTGTGTGTGTGTGTGTGTAAGAGGAGACTAGCTCTTTATTTCAAAACACACTTTGTCAGTTTTCATTATCAAGCAGATATAGTATTTGTTCCTCTTTCTTTTATTTGCCTCCCAAATACTATACATTAATAGAGAGTATATTTCAATCCAGTAAACCACATGACACAGGCTTAACAGATTCCACAGAAATCTGTGGAATAAGGGGGCTGGGTGTGCAAGGACGAATATAAAATCTGCAGCCTGTAGCCTGCAGAGAATATGAGAGAGAGAGAGGGGTAGAGGGAGCATCATAGCCAGATGGAGTGGCCAGTGTTCCCCCCGCCCCGAAAGGAGCAAATTCCAAAAGTATACATAATTAAAAACAATTTTGTTCCTGGACTGTTTACGGTTTCTCCAGCTCTTTAATATACAAAGCAAAATGAGACGGTACATTTGGCAGTGGTTGTTTCAGACTGGGGTAAGGGTAATGAGATGGATTTAATTTATTCAAAGCATTGGGAAAACCTGTATTTTTTTCTTAATGGGATGGGGTATGTGCTCCATCCTGTGGGTAGGGGGATAGAGAAAGAGCAGACAAAGCTTTTCTCTCTACCCAAGTCACATTTTAATTTTGTGTTCGATAGTTTCTGATACTGATATATAGCAAATGAATGAATGACTTCAGGCCTATTAAAGCTACAATCCTGAAATGCACTTACCCTTCTTTCTGAAATCTTTGTGGAATCACCTTCCACATTTGCTTGGTGTTTGCAAAGAGCAGTGGGGTTTCTTGTGGGGAAGCCTTTTCCTAAGATAAGTTAGGCTCTCAGTGATGTAGGCAGATCTGACTTTTTCATATTAATACTGGTGAGCATCATTGTGTGGTCCAGAAACAGCAGCATCAGCATCCTCTGGAAGCTTATTAGAAAAGCAGCTCCTCAGATCATGCAGATCTGTTGACTCAAATTCTGGGGATGGAGTCAGATTCCAGGGATCTGTGCCTTAACAAGCTCTCGGGTGATTCTTGTGCCAACTAAAGTTTAACTGCCACTGCATTTTAGGCAATAAGGCCACCTTCCAAAAGTGAAAGACAAGGTCCATCAACCACATATGACATAAAGAGACACATTAAACCTGCCACACTATATTATTACTCCTTTTTTTTTAATCACGAAGAGCGCTCTGTAAATTGTTGTTAAATTGTTGCAAATCCCTCCTTGGTACTTCAAAAACAAACAAACAAAAAGTAAAAACAATGTATGAATGTAATGGCAAGTGATCTGATCATTGGGAATGCATATCATGGGGACATAAATGCTGATAGTCCATGAAAAACACATCCAATCTTCAATCACAAGTCTTTGCTGGGCTCTCAGAACAGATGTAATTACATACCCCTAACTTTCCATTGCTGGCTTCCCAAGTGGCACAATGGTAAGGAATCTGCCTACCAATGCAGGAGACTCAAGAGACGCAGGTTCGATCCCTGGGTTGGGAAGATCCCCTGGAATAATAAATGACAGCTTACTCCAGTATTCTTGTCTGGAGAATCCCATGGACAAAGGAACCTGGAGTCCTGTGCAACCTCCATGGGGCTGTAGAGTTGGACAACACTGAGCAACTGAGATCACGTGCACATGCACGCACGTGCTCTCACACACACACACACCTTTCCATTCCCACATGTTATTGACATTTTCCTTGGTACATGCCAATTGCATTTATTTAGAAAAACATTTATATACAATAAAACATTAAGATATTAATTTGGTTATGTGGACAGACATAACTGCCCTTCCCCCAAACCTCAATAATCCAACAGAGATCAGTTCAGTTCAGTTCAGTCGCTCAGTTGTAGCCAACTCTTTGCAATCCCATGGACTGTAGCACGCCAGGCTTTCCCGTCATCACCAACTTCTGGAACTTGCTCAAACTCATGTCCATTGAGTCAGTGATACCATTCAACCATCTCTTCCTCTGTCATCCCCTTCTCCTCCTGGCTTTAATCTTTCCCAGCATCAGGGTCTTTTCCAATCAGTCAGTTCTTCACATAAAGTGGCCAAAAGTATTGGAGTTTCAGCTTCAGCATCTGACCTTCCAATGAATATTCAGGACTGATTTCCTTTAGGATTGACTGGTTTGATCTCCTTGCAGTCCAAGGGACTCTCAACAGTCTTCTCCAACACCACAGTTCAAAAGCATCAACTTTTCAGTGCTCAGCTTTCTTTATGGTCCAACTCTCACATCCATACATGACTACTGGAAAAACCATAGCTTTGACTAGGCAGACCTTTCTTGGCAGAATAATGTCTCTGCTTTTGAATATGCTGTCTAGGTTGGTCATAACTTTTCTCTCAAGGAGCAAGTGTCTTTTAACTCCATGGCTGCAGTCACCATCTACAGTGATTTTGGAGCCCAAGAAAATAGTCTCTCGCTGTTTCCATTGTTTCCCCATCTGTTTGCCATGAAGTGATGGGACAAGATGCCATGACCTTAGTTTTTGAGTGTTGAGTTTTAAGCCAGCTTCTTCACTCTCCTCTTTCACTTTCATCAAGAGGTTCTTTAGTTCCTCTTCGCTTTCTGCCATAAGGGTGTTGTCATCTGTATATCTGAGGTTATTGATCTTTCTCCTGTCAGTGTTGATTCCAGCTTGTGCTTCATCAGCCCAGCATTTTGTATAATGTACTCTGCATATAAGTTAAATGTCAGAAATATCAAGTTAAAAATATAAGTTAAATGTCAGGAATGTCAGGCTCTCCTTCAGGGGAGGAAAAGTGGCACTGCCTCTTATTAGGATGAACATTTAAAAATTTACAGACAAAACCCCCTTAGCACGGAATTCTCTGAAGTAAAGAGCAAGTATAAAGAGGTCTCTTTTCATGAAAAAAACTGATAATGGATTTTGAGAGTGCATCTATTTAGATCCAGGCCTAAAATAAAAACACACTCCAAATTTCTCTATGTCTTTTGAGCTAATCTCTGATTATTCTCTATTTTTTCTATACATATCAGAAATCCCTCTTACTCTCACCTCCCCTATATGAAAATTATAAAATCTTGGCTAAGATTTTCTTATAATAGTGAATACAGGGAAAATAACATTTTCAGCGTTTCCCACAAGCTAGTTGAATGCATAAATTAAAATTGAACCAAATCATTAATGAAGACTTTACATAAATCATTTATAAACTTGAGCCCCTTTCTACCCCTAATAAGCCAGATTAGCTTTCTTCCCCCAAAAGAGACCTCGAAATTGTTCTCTGGACCGGATGCCCTGAAGTTGAGACATATGGAAAAACGGGAGATGGACATGGAATGTGAGATGAAAAGCATGAGGATTAAGTCTCCTAGGCCTATTACTGGCTGCTAGGCATCTGCCATCTCGCATCATGAGTCAGGCAGGAGTTGGGTGTATTTTCTGAGAAAACAGAAATGCCTCTGAGCAAAGACCTCCAGACTAACCTTTGAGTGTCTCTCGGCCAAAAGCTGGTCCAGAGCCAGCACTTTGCTTTCAAGCCCATCTCTGCACGAAGTGCTTCCACATGGCTTCTTGGCGTCTGGGTCTGGAGCAGAAACTGTGATCAGCCATTTGAAGGCACTCTTTGATAGAGAAGAAAGAATCCAAAGCAAACAGAGGAGACAACTATAAACAATCCAGAGCTCAGAGCTGCTATGCGCTAGGCAGTTTTCAAAGGGCTATCAAAAGCTGTATATATCTTGAGTCCCTTCGCTGTTCACCTGAAACTGTCCCAACATTGTTAACTGGCTATACCCCAATACAAAATAAGAAGTTGAAACAAAGAAGAAAGCTATGTATATCTTATTTTAGCTATAAACCTGAAAGTGGCCATTATAAGGAGACTGAGCCACAGGATTTCGTGTTCTTTCTTTTTAGAGTATACTTGCTTTACAATGTTACGTCTTTGCTGTGCAGCAAAATGAATGAGCTGTATGTATACATATATCCCCTCCTTCTTGAACCTCTCCCCATCCCGCCCTTCTAGGCCCTCGCAGAGCACTCTGCTGAGCTCCCTGGGCTGTAAGCTGTTTCCCGCTAGCTAGCTGTTTATACATGGCAGTGTACAGACTCAGCGCTGCTCTTCCAATTTGTCCCATCCCCCGCTTCCCCTCTGTGTGAACATGTCTGTTCTCCACGTCTTCATTTTTGTCTGTGTGTTTTTCTCTTCTTTATAGCCACAGGATTTAAAATGAGTTGCCACAGTGCCCCAGCCAGGAAGGGACAAGTCTTTTCTGACAAAGCTCCCTCTCCCAGTGCTCAGTGAATTCTAGCTTTACGACTCCACCCCTTGCCCATCCCTCCTTCACAAGTTTCCCTGTAGTGATTATATGTTTGAAAGAATTAACGCCTTTTGGAGTTTCCTGTTTCCTAATTGCCTGTGCAAAACTGTTTAGTAATTTGTCTGCAAACAATGTTGGGGTGCAGATAGTGAGTTTCCAGCTTAATTAGTCCTTCTATTGTAGCAGAGTCCATCACTTTACTTCTTTAGATGAACCAGGTTGCAAAGGACACACCATTTTCTCAGTTTTCCAGGTAAATATGGCCATGGAGTTTTATTTAATTAACCTCGGTCATTACATAAAGATGAAACCTTCCACTTTTCTAAGATTATATCAAGAAAAGTTCTCTTGGGGATTTTTGAAGATAGGTAAGGGGCTTTTATTGTTTCAGAGGCAAAGCAAGTGCTTTGAAAGAAAACAGACATTATTCCTCAGTGGATGGAGGGGAAAAATAAAGTGAGAGAGAAAAAATCTTTGTGGCTGGAAGTTCATTTCTGTTTAGTATGGAGCAGATGTGTCTCTTCTGAATAATCTCAGGGACTGAGAAGAGAAGGACCCCCTGCAGGAAGTAATTAAAACTTGGCAGTAGGGACATCAGCAGACTTTTAAAACCCCAGACCAGAATTACAAGGCAAATCTCTCGGATATAATTTGAGACAGAGTTTAAGATTCACTACAAGTTGAAGACAGTCAATAATGCACTTGATTCTCTATGGAATTACTGAGAAAAATATATCTGTGTGTCTGAGAAATTTTAATTATTTGATTAGCTCTGAGAAAAAGTCATTTCAGTTATGATTATTTTAAATCACATATATATGCTCAATTCTATTTATCTTCTAATTGTAAGGCAAAGGGAGTGTCTTCCAGTTTAGAATTATGGATCATGGTACATGATTGTCTTATAATGGCACCAAGATTGAAATAAAATTGTAAGAGTCTAGCCCAGAGAAAACAATAATTTCTTATGTTTCTATATCACTTAAAAATTCACTGAATGCTCTGCCACTATTATCTTGATTGAACAGCCAAGGAATCTCATAAGCTTGATCTAGAATGATGCCAAGTTAGGTTGGAAACAATGAAGAGAGCTTTGAGCTGGTTTAGCATTGACAGGCAAGTGCAGGAAGAAAAATAAATGTAATAACCAAGATGGTGGAGTAGGAAGACTCTGAGCTCACCTCCACCCATGCGCACATCAAAGTTACAACTACAGAACATTTATCAATGAGAACTGTCTGAAGACCAGCAGAAAAGATTCTCCAAAATTAAATACACAAACAAGGAGCCAAATGATATGGGTTGAGTCTAGTCTAGTCAAGACCTACACCCCTGGGAAGGTCACCCGCAAATGAGAGGGCGATCACAATGGCAGAGGTTCTCCCCAGGGAGCAAGCGGTCCAAGCCCCACCTCCGGCTCCCCAGCCTGGGTGTCCAGTGTTGGAAGAGACCCCCAGAGCAGCTGGCTTTGAAGGCCAGCAGAGCTTGTGTAAGGAAGAGCTGGAAGACAGAGTCTCCATACCTAAAAAGTGCACACAAAATCTCACGCATTTCAAGTCCTAGCAAAGCAGATAGTGCTTTCAAAGAACCCTGGGTCAAATCTACTAACTCATCTTGGAGAGACTCCCAGAGAGGCAGCAAGCAACTGGGGCTTGCCGCGTGGACACAGACACTGGTGGCAGCCATTTCTGGAAGTTCTCTCTCCTGCGAGAACACTGGTGCAAACGAGCATTCCCTTGCATTCCCTTCTGCAGGCTATTAGCAGCCAAGGCTCACCTGTCCATCAGTGGGTCAGCACAGACTCAAGATCCCCTGGATTTATCGCCGATTTGTACTATGACCTGGCTCTGCCCACCAGCAAGCTGGCAGCCCACCAGGCCAGGGGAAGCCCCTCCCACCAGAACACCCACGGGAGCGGCCTCATTGCAACCAGGGACTGCACCGACCCCAGGGAGGACTCCCCGAAGCACTTAATTGGTGACAAGAGGACAGCAGGTCGCTCAGCTCCACAACGTCCGCATGAGGCCCCTTCTCTGAGACTGAGACGTGTAACTCCTCTGCCCAATACACAGAAGTAAATAAGAGGATCGGGCGCAAAGAAGAAACCAAGGAGTATTTTCCAGACGCAGGGATAAAGAAAGCCCCGGAGGAACTGAGGGGAGCAGAGATAAACCACCTACCCAACGAAGAGTTCACAGTCATAAAGATGCTCAGTGGACTCAGGAGAAGGATGATGAACACAGTCAGAAGTTTAATGAGGAGTCAGAAAACGTAAAAATTGCTAAACCAAGCTGAAGACTATAGCAATTTTTCTAATTTTATAGGAAATGAAAAATACACTAGAGAGTATCAGTAGTAGATTAGATCATTCAAAGGACCAGATCAGCAAACTGGAGTAAAAATTAGTAGAAATTACCTAATGTGAATAAAAAAATTTTTTTCCAAAAGAATTTAAATAATGAGAATAGCTTACAAGCCTCTAGAACAATATTAAACACATTAACATTCAAACTATAGGGGGCCCAGAAGGAGAAGAGATAAAAGGGTGAAGAATATATTTCAACAAAATAGCTGAAAACATTTCTTTACCCTCGGAAAAGAAACAGACAGCCAGCCCCAGGAAGCACCTATTTGCACAGTGCTCGTATTTGTTTGAACTTTTTGATAAATTAGGGGAGAATATGTCAATAGAGAAAAAGAAGTTATAATTGTGCTTCTCTGTGGCTCCTCTAATTTCTGCTCGGAACGGGCTGTCCCTTTGCTGACATGAACGACTCTAAGACGTTCTGAGGCTGGCATGGGGCACAGTCCCGTGATTGCTGCTCCTGATCAAGGAGTCGGAAGTGCTGACCCTGGACTTGAGGACGCACAGAGAGTTGAAGCGACCCCCTGGAAGCCAAGTGCTGCAGGCAGAGCAGCTAATATATGGATATTGCCTCTCACTGTATTTAGTAGGAAATAAAAGCCACGGGAAGGACTGCTCTCTGCTCTCTGTTTTCCCACAATTTCCATCTTATTGTGATAAAAGGAAACAAAACTCAGTCTGAAAGCATCCTATTTGGCAACTGCTGCTGCTAAATCTCTTTTGAGAGCATGGCTAATATTCAGTGTAGAAGAAGCCATACCCTATCTCTGCAATTTATAGATCTCCTTAGGATGTCAGCACTTAAAGTCCCTATGTACAGAGTTGACTCGTTCACTTGAGCTCTGGTGGAGAAACACCTGCCCGCCTTGTGTAGACAATAGGAATTATCCACAGCCCACTAGGATCACTGAAGGTATCACCATTAGCCCTGGAAATCTCCTGGGCTGTTTTTAACTTTTCTTGTATCCTCTTACTCTAGCACTGGCATTTTCAACTTCTCCTCACTTTGTGTTGAACTTTTGTATTCTCTTCTCTCAAAGGGACTGTAAGAGAATGAGAACTATTCATAGAAAGTGGGTTGTGAAAACAGACTTGTACAGAGAGGGGCAGACACATCACATCAGAGCATATCCCATCTCTGAAACAAGAGTATTTCCTGAGGATGAAGACTGTGAACACATCCTAAGCTGCTCCTCTCTGAGGACCTTATGTAAGATTTGTAGTTAGCATTTCCTCATCAAGCATACATAAACACGGCTGCAGAGAAATCAACATTACATCACATACATAAGCTCGATCTGATTCTTGTAAAGTCTGGCTTATAGATTTACTCAGTGCAGTCTCGCATCTTGATGAAATTTATAATTGACAGATTACAACTCAGAAAAATATTTTAATGAAAAAACCTCTAGCCAGTTAACTTCAGACTTGTCAAGTGTGAGCTTGTCTAGAATTTCCCTGATTCCTGTCTGTTTTTATTAACTCTTGATATGGTATTGCCTGGGCCAGGATTTTAGAGAAAAATAGTATGGATGAAGGTATAAAATGATCTTTTCTGAAGGCTCTCAACTGTTCAATCTTCTCTGAGATAAAGATTTCAGGAGTCTAGATCAAGATCAATTTTGTAAATTCACAGAGTAGGCCAAAACCTATGTGATATGATTTATAGGAGACCAAAGACTTCCCTCTTCCCAGGACCTAAGCTGTCTCTCTGAAGATATTACCATACTACTCCACTGCAGGATCTTGCAGTTCAAGTGTTCCACCCAAGGGGTTCTTTTTCATATGCAAATTGTGACTTGGTGTCTGTGAGGGATTGTGGAAAAATTCTTCAAAAATTTTGGGAAGGAGACATAGAGAGAAATCTTAAATTTGGAGAGCAGGCAGGAAGTAGTGTGAGGTCAAAATGACACTTGGTCAGCTTTTAGGCAAAAGTGAAAGGCAAAAATGAAAACATACTCTATGTCAAATTTTGCTAAAGGCCCCTTCTTACTTGGGTTGTTAATGAGCACCAGCAAGGGAAGGATCTCACTGCTTCTCCTAGGTCTAAATTAACATGAAGGCAGTTCTAGTGCTCTGCCTAAGGCCAAAAACTTGGAAATTCCCTATGGAATTGATTCTTCAATGCTTTCTGGGCAGTACTGAGCTGGAATTCAGATGACACCACACCAGATAGCAGGCTTACATTGTCTCATTTAATGGTACCTTTTTATTTTTTAAGACTTTTTTTTTTTCCCTGATGTGAACCATTTCTAAAGTCTTTATTGAATTTGTTACAACGCTGCTTTTGTTGTATGTTTCGGTTTTTGGGCCTCAAGTCACATGGGATCTTGGCTTTCCAGGTGGCACTAGTGGTAAAGAATCCTCCTGCCAGTGCAGGAGATGCAAGAGACGTGGGTTCGATCCCTGGACTGGGAAGATGCCCTGGAGTTGCAAGTGGCAACCTGCTCCAATATTCTTGCCTGGAAGATTCCATGGACAGAGGAGCCTGGTAGGCTATAGGCCATGGGGTCACAAAGAGTCAGACACGACTTAGCGACTAGGCACACAAGCGCTGACTTGGGATCTTCGCTCCCCAGCCAGGGGTGGCAGCCACGCTCCCTGCACTGGAAGGGGAAGTCAGCCACTGGCTGCCAGGGGAGTCCCAGTGCCGTCTGTACAACGACACCTGGTCTTGACCACCTGGCTCCAAAGGCGCCCCTTGATCGGACTTTAGTCAGGCTCCTCGGAGCCCTCTTTCTCAACTTCGTCCAGCATTCCCCGTCCAGCACAATCTTTGCCAGGAGTCTTCCCCACCCTCCTCATCAGATCTTTTATCAGATCACCTACATTTGATGTCTATGTGCATGATCTTGTCCTCACACAAATCCTGTGAGGTCAGTTTAGCAGGGACTCTCCCTTGATGTCTCAATAATTTGCCATCCACCGACCCCCTTCACCCTTCTTCCTGACTGTAAACCCCCAGCTGTCTTTGTTGTGTTCAGAACTGAACTTGATTTCTCTCCTTTATTGCAATGCCCTTATCACTATAGTTTGGGACAGGGTATTCCTTACCGTTTTAATAAGTGTCAGTGATTTTCTTTCGAGTAACCCAGCGAACAGACAGACACCAGCATGAAAGATGAATAACAGAGTGAATGTTAGGGCCATGATCCAGGACAGACAGACTATCCTCCCTTCTCTATCAAACCCTGTGCCCTCTGCTGTCTCTTGAAAAAAAGACCATTTCCTTGGGATCCATCCTTTAGAGGTTGCTCATCTATGCTGTGGTTTTATAGTGCACTATTTTATCTTAATAGTCTGTCCAAATTGACTATTAAAACACAGTAGTACATTACGATTATTGCTGCACTGCTACAGAAAAAGCAAAGAAAAAGGAAACAGAAAAACATGTCTGGCAACTGACGCAAAGTGGGTCAGCCCAGTCACAGAAGGCAGAGCCAAGCACGGATGAAACACTCTCTGCCTGAATGAAGGGATAACAGGTTAAAACAGTGGCCTTCTAAAGCACACACATCAAGAAACAGATGGCTCCAGTCCCATCAGAAATATTTCAAGTAAATACTCACACTTAGAACTGAAATCCTGAGAGCTGTTTGGGGGAAGAAATACACGCGAGAATGATAAAAATAAACCAAACAAAGGGATAACAGAATTCTCCCTTGCTAAGCTATTATTAGATCTGATTTCAGGAAAACCCCCTCAGTAGTCTGCTTTGGTTCCTGCGGTTCTTCATTCCGATCTGAAAACATGCTCTGAGAGTGGAGCCTTCTGTTAGGAAAAACATTCATCTGCACAGAAATGCCCACCTTTCTTACAAAGTTTTAAGTTTTGATACCTGAGGATAACTAGGCCTTCTCTAGTCCACCTCACAACCCCCGCTGGGATCTGCACATACGAAGAACAGAATCAGGGTGGGAGAGAAAAGCTCTGTCCATTGGATTAAAAGGCAGGAGCCCAGAGAGTCAGCAAGTCCCAGGGGCAGGACAGCAGCCTGCTTCCTCCTGCGCCTGCTTCCCTGAATCCTTACAGGCCTCACACACACGTGTACTTATACAATTGTTCATTTGTTTATTTGTTTTTGGCTGCTCTGGGCCTCTGTGGCTGCACGCAGGCTCTCTCTAGCTGTGGTGAGCAGAAGCTGCTCTCCAGTCGCTGTGCTAGGACTTCCCGTTCTGGCTGCTTCTCTTGTGGAGCTTGGGTCCTAGGGAGTGTGGGTTTCTGCAGTCGTCATGCGTGGGCTTTGTTGCTCTGTGCCATGTGGGCTCTTCCTGGACTGGGGATCAAACCTGTGCCCCCAGCACTGGCAGGCAGATTCTTAACCACTTGACCTCCAGGAAGGTCTGCTTACAGCCCTCTTTAGCCACAGTACGGCCTGAGGTATTCCTCCTAATATGCTGGGAAGTTATTACAGATTTTAGGTAGTGACAGCGGCTTGATTCCATATGGCTTTAAAAGTCTGGAGTGCAGGAAAATACTTCAGGAGGAGTGGAGAGAGGTGCTTGCGAGCTTTGTTGTTGCTATTTAGTCATTAAGGGGTGCCTAGCTCTTTTGCAGCCCCGTGAAGGAAGCCCCCGGGCTCCTCTGCCCATGGGATTTCCTAGGCAAGAATAGTGGAGCAAGTTACCGTTAGGAGTTTAGGAAAACAATAATAGTGACTGCCTTGTACTCAGTGACATTTCTGACATTTTGCTGAGAGCTTTTCACCTATTGTTTTCTTCAGTTGTTGTCAAGCTATGTGATAAGAACTATTAACCTGTGGATTGACATGGGGCAACTGAGAGGTACTGAGTGCAATTTCGTATTTCAGGTCTCGTTATGAGTGGGGACAGGTAGTAGCAACAAAGATGGTTAAGCCTCGCTGAGCCTTCTGCTGGTTGGGCCTTCTCATCTCATGCGACTGGGGCTCAGTTCTCTGAGCTAATCACTGTCACCACTGACCCAGACGAGAACTGAATCTGCATCACTCAGCTCCTAACTAGCAGTGCCAAAATGCGTGTCTTTTCTCCGAAATCAGGGCACATGTTTTGGGAGCAGTCTTATTTTTATCATCATAAAAACATACGACCGGCTCAGATGGTAAAGAATCTGCCCTCAATGCAGGAGACCCGGGAAGGTTCAATTCCTGGTTCAAGAATATCCGCTGGAGTAGGAAATGGCAAACCACTCCAGTACTCTTGCCTGGGAAATCCCATAGATAGAGGAGCCTGGCAGGCTACAGTCCATGGGGTCACAAAGCATCAGACACAACTGAGTGACTAATAAACACACGCATAAATAAAGGAAACTATCGACTCATATAACTGAACAGTCTAGGGATTTTACTGTTTTTAGCTGTGACTTTCGGGCTACTATCCTTTCTCTTGTTCAATGTTAATTTCATTGTTAGACCTTTTGATCTCTATGTTTTCTGCAAATTTAATCCACAAAATTTCCTCTTGTATCTTAAACTGTATTGTGACTACTATTTTTCCCCCAGAAGCATAAAGATTCCATGCAAACATATTTTATTATGAATAACAACAAAAATTATATAATGGATATCTCACAATTTTATGCCATCTGCTAGCTTCTACCTCTATCAGAACAAAACTGCCATGTTCAGCTTTGAACTTACGTGTGATTTCCCATGCTTTGAAAAGTGTTTAATCTCTTCTATTTCTAAATTCGTTTTATGTTCATCGTTACCTAACAATCACCCAACTTGAAAGACATCAGTGGCTTTTTCTTCTAGCCAACCTACATCTTTCATTCATGACATCCTACAGATTTTTTCCATCCAAATATATCTTTAACACATTTCCTACTCTCTTGTTCAATTTCCACAGCTCCATGTCAAGCCTTAGTCATCCCCTCTAAGGCTATGGGAATATCTTCTGGGTAAAACCTTGTTGTATGGCTAATTAAACAGCCTTTTCCAGCCTTTTCTCCTTTGCCCAAGGCCCATGACCTGTGTTGAAAAGACACACAATCACTTTCGCATTTCTACTTGCAATTATAGGGTGATCTCAGGATAAGAGCTGAGCAATGGTCTGCATGCGGGATTCTGAGAAATATGTCCCTTTGCATTCCTCATTTTCTTCTTACATAATTGAGAGAACTAATTTGGCACAACTGGATCTTTCAAAACACAAGTTCATTCAGGTACATTTTACATACAATAGAATGTGCCCATTTAAAGTACTCATTCTAGAATTTTAGATATGTGGAATTAAGGATATGTATTCTTTTGAGTCAGCCTTCATTACCTTAGCATAGTCATCTATCTTTTGTTTCATTTTCAGTGGTTTGTTTATTACTGAGTAGTGCTCAGTGTATGGATATACTATCATTTGTTTATCCACTCACATGTTGATGAGTATTTGAGTTGTTTTCAGCTTCTCAAGCTACTATGAATAAACCTGCTGTGAACATTTGGGCACAAGCCTTGGTATGGGCATAGGTTTTCATTTCTTTTGGATAAATATTGAGGTGAAGAGTTTCAGGATCATAGGGTAATTCTATGTTTAAGTTTCAAAGAAATGGCAAAATTTCCCAACAGTGGCATGAGTAGCTTCTGATTTCCCCAATTTACACTGTCTTATAACTTACTTTATAATGTGAGGTTGCTTAGCTCCTCTGACTCTTAGTTTGGGGCCCTTAGCTGATACTGTGAAATAACAGGAACATTCACATTTAATTAACATATAACATACTCAGTTTAAATTCTTTCTATAACTACCAAACTGAAATATTGGAGAGGGCAGAAACTGTGACTCATTTATTCTTCTTTCCTTTTAGTTCAGTTCAGTTCAGTGCTCAGTCATGTTTGACTCTTTGAGATCCCATGGACTTCAGCACACCAGGCCTCCCTGTCCATCACCAACTCCCGGAGTTTACTCAAACTCATGTCAACTGAGTTGGTGATACCATCCAACTATCTCATCCTCTGTTATACACTTCTCCTGCCTTCAATCTTTCCCAGCAACAGGGTCTTTTCAAATGAGTCAGTTCTTCTCATCAGGTGGCCAGAGTATTGGAGTTTCACCTTCAACATCAGTCCTTCCAATGAATATTCAGGACAGATTTCCTTTATGATGGACTGATTGGGTCTCCTTGCAGTCCAAGGGACTCTCAAGAGTCTTCCCCAACATCAAAGTTCAAAAGCATCAATTCTTCGGCACTCAGCTTTATTTATTGTCCAACTCTCACATCCATATATGACTGCTGGAAAAACCATAGCCTTGACTAGACAGACCTTTGTTGGCAAAGTAATGTCTGTGCTTTTTAATATGCTGTCTAGGTTGGTCACAGCTTTCCTTCCAAGGAGCACACATCTTTTAATTTCATGGCTGCAGTCACCATCTGCAGTGATTTTGGAGCACAAAAAAATAAAATCTGTCACTGTTTCCATTGTTTCCCCATCTATTTGCCATGAAGTGATGGGACTTGATGCCATGATCTTAGTTTTCTGAATGTTGAGTTTTAAGCCAACTTTTTCACTCTCCTCTTTCACTTTCATCAAGAGGCTGTTTATTTCTTCTTCACTTTCTGCAAAAGGGTGGTGTCATCTGCATATCTGAGGTTGTTTGTATTTCTCCTGGCAGTGTTGATTCCAGCTTGTGCTTCATCCAGCCCGACACTTCTCATAATGTACTCTGCATGCAAGTTAAATAAGCTTTTCTTTAGGTATACTGCTTGGCCAAATGGCAGTACTCAAAAAGATACCGATTGAACTGAATTTTAGTGCCTTTAAAAGCACTGTCTGTATACTACAAATGTAATTATTTTAGTTATTTCTTTGATTGTCTAAAACTTAATCACTGGAACTTGAAGTTAGCAAAATCCATAAATCCTAATAAAAATGCTACTGTTATATATTTCACCATTTCCTCTTTGGTTACTTATAAGAAACCTTTTATTTCCTAAATAGAATAAAATAATAAGCCAAAAGGGAAGAAGAAGAACAGTCATCAAAGGTACACTTTTTTTTTCCTTTCTGTCATCTAGACATCTGAGGCTGCACCTTGAGTCTGAACATGCATTAGAATTGGCAAGACGCCATTTTCCTCCCAGACTATAATTCTAGAAAGCTTTGTGTAGGAAGGAATGACCTTTCAGCCACTTCAAAAGCACCTCCTCCCTCACACCCTGTGATGCCAGGGCTTCCTGGGACTACAGCAGTGATCACAGTTAGAAAGGGGAGTTGCAAATGGTGTACCATCCTGTAACCCCAGGCTTATGTGGGTGACCAGTGTGGCCAGGGGGAGAATTACGTTTATACAGGAATCAAGAGTCATGAGGCTGGACATGGACAGGCAAATGTAAATGGAATTCCACCACTTTTGGAGACCATCTTCTGAATAACAAGGAGACACATCTCTGAACATACCTGGAGTGCCTACCCAGCCCCACCCCCGGTGGCGGCTGGCTTGTCTGGACTCTGCATCTGCGAGCTCACCCTGCAGCATTCTGATCCAGACGACACTTCAGCTTCTCAAACATCAAAGGCATCCTTGGGAATGTGTCTTAATTCCCCCGCCCGAACTCCCCAGCCGGCCATCCCTTGATATTTCTTCCTTGATTATTTTCTGTCCACCAATCAGATGTATCCCTTGGGCTTTAAAGTGAAGTAAAAAAAAAGTAGTTACTGGGGAGATAGGAAATCCTGCCACAATTTGATCTGTCCAAATAAGCCATCCATTATCTTGTTTTGACAGTTGTAGTCAAATGCAGCTAGTGTTCTATTTCATGTAACCTTGACAGATGAGAAAGCAAGGGATGCTTTTCTCTTACAGCTTTGGGATGGAGGATCCTGGCCAGTGATAGAACTGCCTAAGGTCATTTTAGAGAAACACTGGAAGGTTTTATTATTCTGCTCAGATTTCTGATTTCCAAGTACATGGCCAATTTAACATATGCCCACACAAGGATGTGTACAGAAAAATATTTCATTCATAAAGTTGAATAAGGAAAGTTGGCAGATACATTAACTTTAAAAATCTTAATTTTTACCTTGCTCCATACTATACATCCTAGAAGTATTGAAAGGGTTGGGGGACACAAAATGAAACTTAAAAGAATCCTTTGTCTGCTGATGTTTGGCTTTGCTGGGTCTTCGTTGCTGTGTGGGCTTTGTCTAGCTGCGGTGCGTGGAGTGACTCTTCCTTGTGGAACGTGGTCTGCAGAGCTTGGGCTCAGTAGTTGCGGTACAGGTGCTTAGCCGTCCCATAGCATGTGGGATCTTCCCAGACCAGGGACTGAACCCACGTCCCCCGCATTAACAGGCAGATTCTTGACCACTGGACCACCCAGGAAGTCCCAGGACTGTTTTTAAAGGACTCCATTCAGTTACATGTATATCTAACCTCAGGATGGGGAGAAGGAAGAAAAATTAAAAGCAAGAGAAACAAGCACAAAATACACAAATGAGCTAAACAACTGTAAAACTTCTCTTTATGAAAACTGTAGGGAATGCTAGGAAACTTAATTTTGAAAAGAATGTGGTAAATGTAACTCTACTAAATGATGGAGTATCCTGTATTTAATTTAAAAAAGCAATTTACATATAGTATGATTGTGTGCTGAAAATTATGCATGTGTGTAAATGTGTGTTATATATGGCATTTATAGCCTGGACTTTTGCATATTAATTCAAACACTGTAGCTGCAACTTTTTCTAATTTAATTCTTTATATATATAATTCTAAGATTGAAACTGATAAAATGACTCTGATTTATTTAACAAACCTTGATTTGGGGCAAATTTATCTCAAGATTTTGGCTTCCCTGGTGGCTTAGATGGTAAAGCGTCTGCCTGCAATGCGGGAGACCTGAGTTTGATCCCTGGGTAGGGAAGATCCCCTGGAGAAGGGAATGGCAACCCACTCCAGTACTCTTGCCTGGAAAATTTCATGGACAGAAGAGCCTGGTAGGCTACAGTCTATGGAGTTGCAAAGAGCTGAAGATGACTGAGCAACTTCACTTTCATTATTATTAAGAAAGACCTTCAGAACATTCTGTTACACCTATGCTGAGTGCATCCATAGGATAAATTTATAAAAATGGAATTGCTTGTCAGAAACATGCATAATATAAAAAGCTTCTGTGTACTCCCCAAAACAATTTTCACCAACATCAAACCACATTTGACTCCCAACACAGTTATAGCTGTAATTCTGGGAGACACACCCCACTATCAATACAGGATATCCTCTCATTTTATTATGGATTTGAATTTGTCTTTATAAAGGCAAGCGTGCCTACTGATACACTTCACCCACTTTATTTTAGCATTTTAAATCTATCTTTTTGATGTGTGTACCTGCTAAGAATTATATTTGACTTCTTTTATATGTTAGCATTATAAATACACACTTGATGTTTTATTTAACTTGTAGTAAAATTAAACTTACAACATCTACAAGAATTCTTTCAAAATCAGACATTATAGAGATACTCAGAAAGACTGGTTGAAAATGAATAACACATCATTCTGGAATAAGAACCAGAAATAATTACTCCAAAATTTTTGTAAGCATAACTACAGGGAATCACTTATAAAGCATTAATAGTGGGGTCCTCGGATAAACTTCTAGAGTAAGCTTTCTTAAGGACTGGAGGAACCCCTTTGACAGGTATAACTTGGCTTCTTTTAAAAGACTTTTTATCCTACAGTGCCTTTAGTAATTTGAGCTTTTATTTTAATCATAAAAATAAATCCATATCCAAACTCCTTCTGACTTTCCACTCATTCATCCTTAGCTCACGGCTTTTAATCTCCTGCTTATTTCCGTATTGTCACAAATGGGTGTGCTACCTCCAGCATCACAGATGTGCTCCAGGTAAGCAGACAGCAAGGACGGAAAGCAAAGACTTGTCTCTCTGGAGTTCACACCATTCTTCTGGGGCCGCACTCACAGTGACTTCCAATTATTAATACTTCCTATTGGTCAGAACAACATCACCTGTCAGCTTTGGTCTGAAAAAGAGGCTGGAAAAAAAAAAGCTAGAGGTACAAAGTTCCCAGCACCCCCAAAATAGACAAATAAAACCAAGTTTCTCATAATGACAGGAAGGGATGATTTAATGGCCATAAATTGAAAATGCTTTTGTATATTGAAGAAAATTAGCTTTACCTTTTGTTTCTAAATGTTCTTGTTTTATTGAACATATTTACTAATACCTAGACTTTTACATTTCTTTAACTTCGTTGTCAGACTTTTAAACCTTCTTATTTAGAGATGCTTTTCTTCCCTGCTGCATCCTGTCGTCTCTGTGTAATCATGTTAGTAGTGTTCACTTCGTAACTGCTTCTCCCCTTTTCAGGGGCAGAGTAGGGCTCATACCTGTTGTTACTCCTGAGTAGGACCTGTGACTAGGTCTGGTCAATAAACTGTGGGTGGAAGTGTGTTTGTAATGTTAATTACATGCATCTGTTTCCCAACTGTATCATTACTCTTGCATTTTGTTGTGTTGTTCAGTCACTCAGTTGTGTCCAACTCTTTGTGACCCCGTGGACTGCAGCATGCCAGGCTTCCCTGTCCTTCATCTCCTGGAGTTTGCTCAAACTCACGTCCACCGAGTTGGTGATATCATCCAACCATCTCATCCTCTGTCATCCCCTTCTCCACCTGCCTTCAGTCTTTCCCACCATCAGGGTCTTTTCTAGTGAGTCAGCTCTTATGTATTTACTCATAATCTATCTAGTATTTTAGACTAGATTATGCTGCAGTAAGAAATAATCCCCAGATTTTAGTGGTTTAAATCCACAAAGGTGTATTTCCCCCTCATACTAATTGCCTTAGGTGTGTTGATTGGGTTTCTACTGACAAGTTGTTCACTGGCTCATGGCACTTTCCCGTTGGAAGTGACTCAGATGCCCCCCACTGCCACATCCTTGGCCAGAGCAGGTGCTGTGGCCACACCTCGCCTCTTCAGGAGGCGGGGAAACATATCCTGTTAAACCCCAAGGACAGAGTAGGGTTGCTGGAAATTAACAAATGAAACTACAGAATTCCCATTTAAATATTAATTTAAGTACGTGAATTTTAATATAAATATGCCCCAATGCAATATTTTAGACATATTTATACATAAATTTTGGAGAAGGCAATGGCACCCCACTCCAGTACTCTTGCCTGAAAAATCCCGTGGACAGAGGAGCCTGATGGGCTGCAGTCCACAGGGTTGCTAAGAGTCGGACACGACTGAGTGACTTCACTTTCACTTTTCACTTTCATGCATTGGAGAAGGAAATGGCAACCCACTCCAGTGTTCTTGCTTGGAGAATCCCAGGGACTGGGGAGCCTGGTGGGCTGCTGTCTATGGGGTCACACAGAGTCGGACATGACTAGAGTGACTTAACATTAACATAGGTGATTTAGAAAAGACCCTGATCCTGGGAAAGAGTGAAGGTAGGGGAGAATGGGACAACAGAGGAGGAGATGGTTGGATGGCTTCACTAACTCAATGGACATGAGTTTGAGCAACCTCCAGGAGTTGGTGAAGGATAGGGAAGCCTGGCGTGCTATAGTCCATGGGGTGGCAAAGAGTCAGACAAGACTGAGTCACTGACCAACAATAGCTGATTTACAATGTTGTGTGTAATTTTGACTGTACAGCAAAGTGACTCAGTTATACATATCCCTTTTCATGATGGTTTATCACAGGATATTGAATATAGCTCCCCATACTATACAGTAGGATCTTGTTGCCTATCCACCCTGTATATAGCTGTTTGTGTCTGCTACTCCCAACCTCCCCACCCATCCCATCCCCCTACCCCTGGCCCCCTTGGCAACCCCCAGTCTGCTCTCTGTATCTTCTTATAGTACTTCTTAGTGATAGTAATGGAGAAGGTGATGACACCCCCACTCCAGTGCTCTTGCCTGGAAAATCCCATGGACGGAGGAGCCTGATGGGCTGCAGTCCATGGGGTCGCGAAGAGTCGGACACGACTGAGTGACTTCACTTTCAATTTTCACTTCCTACTTTCATGCATTGGAGAAGGAAATGGCAACCCACTCCAGTGTTCTTGCCTGGAGAACCCCAGGGACGAGGGAGCCTGGTGGGCTGCCGTCTATGGGGTCGCACAGAGTAGGTCACGACTGAAGCAACTTAGCAGCAGCAGCAGCAGCAGTGATAGTAATAAATTTTCTTTGATTCATTATCTTAATTAGGTTATCACTAAATTTTTTATTAATTTAAATGTAGTTTTTAAGTGTCTCACCTTTTCTTCTGTTAGTTTCTATTGAGAGAGATTTTTTTCCCCAGCACTGGGATGAGAGATAGATTCTAGAAAAGGTGATCAGTGTGGAGAAAGAAGGGAAAGTTTGATTTGGTGCAGCAGCTAGAAGGTAGCAGTAGAGGAAAGGATAAGAGCAGTATTTTGCTTTTGTTTGTTTGACTTGCTTTGGTTTGGCTGTAGGGCGGTTTGTGCGTCTGCAGAGACTTTTCCGTTGTGCTGGCAGCCGTGTGGATAGGCAGGCAGGGTAACCCCTTTTCCTGGCACCCTGTCCTTTCCTGGAAGCTGCCCTGACACCTTCTAAGGCCCCATATGCAAAGGCGCCAGAGTGTGCTGCATACCCTGTATTGCCCCAGCCCCTCCAGCTCTGCACTTCTTGCAGCATGTCCTCAAGACTGGTGAGATGAAAACGTGTCCTCTCTGTCCTCTCCCTCACACTTCTCACTCACTTCCAGGGCATATTTGCTTCAAATTAGAAAAGATGATAGCCTTTAGCCTAATATTTTTTCCAATTGCTTGCTGTCTGCAAGCAGTGAGGTGGGGGTAAAGATTATATTTTCTTTCAAATTAGTGTCATTTGGATCAGAGGAGGCTTGAAGGGTCACCAAGCTCAAATGCTGGGAGGTGCATCAATGTGGAACAAAAATATTACTGGAGACATGCAAAAGAAGACAACTGTATTTATCATCAATATTCCCTGGGGGAGACATGCAAAAGACAACTGTATTTATCAATATTCCCTAGTGCTCACCAGAAATGCAGGAAACAGTCCTCATCTGTAAACACTAAGACAGAAGGATTCAGGAGGAAAGACCAGCACATGGTTAGAAGAACTACCTGGCTTAAAGCAGGGTTGAGTCCATGAGAAACCTGCTTAAGTAATAAGAGATTATCATTGAACAGCTTTGGAAAGGGGAAGGCTTTACAGGGAGGCTCCTATTAATTGCTACCTGGGAAGCACATGTTGGAAATTGAGGGAGACTAAGACTCTTAACCCTAAATCCTGCCACCCAGCTTGAGCAATCCTTCATGTCATTTACAAATAAATTCTTACCAGATACTAGAGAACATGGATTTGAAGGGGCACTAAATTACCAAACTGTCAAATGTTATCCTGTGCCCAGGTCTGCTCCTGATCTGTGTACTGTGTCATAGAAATTCCTAGAAGTTTCTATTCCCTGGCTGGAATCATTTTTCTAGATTCTGGGGCTGATAAAATACCTCTCCTCTTCCATGTTATATTCACTTGGACTTAAATCTCAAGATTTAATCATATGAGTTTTCAGGTTGCTGCACTGTTTGGATCGATATATTCACAAGCTTTAAAAATCTTAGCTTTCAAAAAAAAAAAAAATCCTGGCTTTCATATATAAATCTTGACCCCAAGATTTGTTTCCCAAGTTGGTGAAGCTGTATTGTTAAGTGATGCTGTATCTGAAAACTTTCACGGGGGTTGTCAGCATCCCAGGAAGAAGTTCTAAGCACAGCTTGACTTTGATGTTCCAGGATCTTTATGCTCCACCAAAAAGGTTTAAGATCACCCAGACTTGGTTTTTAGAAATGTAAGAAGCAGGAAGACAAATCAAAGAATAGCTGTTGTAGCCATACTGAAAGTCCCAGGGCCAGTATTTTATTGTATAAGTGGTAATAGAACACTTGGAAAAACTCCCTCCTCCTCTAGGAGCTCAATTTTCTAATTTTAAAAATCATTGTAACGGCACCTAACTCACAGTGTTATTAGAATCAATCAGTATCTGACACATAGTAACTCCCTGAAGCGGAGACTAACATTCATGTCAGAATTTTCATGTGGTGCTGAATTTGCAAGTGGGGTTTCAGAACATCAGATAAACCAAAGTCACCCAGAAAGGATAAATGCTATGAATAACAACAACAACACAAAAATCCGTTAGAATGGATCTGTGACAATTACATGATTGATGCAAATGCTGGAGGTTTTCCTTCATGAAACCTCTTACAGCATTTAGCCAGTTTTCAAATCAAACAAACCAAGCCATGTTCAGATTTTCCCAGATGTTGCAGAAACCTAAGAGCTGCACTGCTTGAACTGTCAGAGCTGTTCGTTCTCAGAACTGCACTCAGAAGAGCTTCCTCTGTGGTTTCGTCCCATCACCCCTATTTAAATTGCTGTCTCATTTGTCGTGGCAACCCTCTCACCTTTCTCCCTGACATCCTCTCTTCCACTGGGGAGCAGTGCTCTGCCTTGGGTACCAGAGGCCCAGCAGGCGCAGCCTCACCACCGCTTCCCGGGAAGTCTGTTCCTTGGGATGCTGGGTGGTGGCTTCACCCAGCCTGCACCCTTGCTTGAAAGAGGATGCTGATTCTTTCACATTGGAAACTTCACATAATGGGAGGCACTGATTCAATCCAGTGGGAGTACGCAGAGAACAGCCTTGAAGGGGAGGTCAATGAGATAGAACACAGAAGCCTTCTGGCTTCACTTAACCTTATCTCAAAAGCCGGGGTAGGTGTCTTCTACTAGAAGCAAGGTGATGCTTTTAGATCTGATAAGTCTGTCTTTTGAAGGCTAACATATCAGATGGTTATGGCTGAAGGCTTCCTAAAACAGTGTGTGTGTGTATGTGTATGAGACAGGGATAATGAAAGAAACTCATACTCTAGCCAAGTTAAAAGACAAATATAACTAATAGAGTGCTTAAGAAGTTATTTAACTGCTCTCATCAACACTTCTAACATTAAAGACCTGAAAGTATCAGATTATTAGCACCTCATGGGAATGAGTTATGCCTCAGGAAATTCAATTAATAAGCAAACCCTCTGGATATATTTAGAATTCAATAAAAACATACGTACATATATTAGATGTCAAGTACAAAATAGAACAGGCTCTCAGATCTAATATATTAGGAAAAATGTACACTGCTTTTGGAGAAAAGGAATTAACACACATGCATACACATGAACACACACACAGCTCTGAGAGCTTTTGTGTGACACTAAGCCCTTGATGGATGTGCTTGTTTTCTTTACTCTCCTAACTTGCTTCTTTTCCAGCATTCTTCATCTGGGGGAGAAACCATCCTGGAATGTAACCATTTTGTCCCAGTCATGCAACCCAGGCAGGAATGTCGGACTTGTTCTAGATTCCAAGCTCTCACTTCCTTCTCTTTCCAGGAGAAATGTCATGCCCATCATTTTAGCCCCTGAACTCCTCTCAGGTCCTCCATCCTGCCCTCTTCCTTCTCTCTGACTCTTTCTGGTTGTATCAGCTTTGCCTGGGTGATCAACAGAACCCTAAGTGACCACCTTGCTTTCAGAGTTTTCACCCAAGCTTAACATCATTTACACATGACATCTAGTTACTTCTAAAAATACAGTCCAGTCTTTTCCCTGCTTTAAGCCTTTGAACACTGTATTAATGGCATATAGACATACCAGACTGCTTAGAATGGTACCATAAGATTTGGCACATAAGATGATATATATATTTGCTTTTAATGGTTATTTGTGTTCATGGAGAACTGGAAGCAGTCTGAGTCTCAGCCCAATGGTGGTTGCAAACCCCTAAACACTATATATTAAAAGCAATGATAAGAAATAGATGATACATATGCATGGTGACATGAATGAATGTAATTAGAGAATTTCTGAGTGCAAAATAAGAAATAAAATGAGATCTATAATACAATATTATTTACATAATTTAAAAATACCATAGCACAAAACTATCAATGCACATTTTGAAAGCACAGAAACAAACAGGAATGGAGGTTATACATCCATGGATTCAACCAACCAGGAATCAAAAGTATTCCAGAAAAATTCCAGGAATTTTCAAAAGAAAAACTTGAATTTACCATTCATTGGGAACTATTTACATAGCATTTATATTGTTTAGGTATTATAAGAAATCTGGAGATGACTTAAAGTGTGCAGGATGATGTGCATAGGTTGTCTACAAATACTGTGGTCATTTTATATATAGGACTTGAGTGCCAGGGTCCAGCCCCAGTGGATCCAGGGTAATTCAAAGGGGAGACAGTGTCGGTGGGGAGAGATTTATTTACTTAGAGATACAAAGAGAGATTAGGGAACAATAGTGTAGTGAGAGAAAGGAGAGAAAACAGAGGAGAAAAAGAGGCTGTATTCCTTGGTTTACATAGAAAGCCAATAAAGCCCTGAGACAAGGGACTTAACACTGTCTACATAAGGCCTCAGGTGCCTGCTTGAATAGCGGAGGGTGCCCCACCTTGGGCTCCCTCTCACGTGGGTCTTAGACACCCAGGCAAGTAAGTAGACACAGCGAGCCTCTATGCTCCAGACGGGAATCAGCCAGAAAATAGAGTAAGAAAGAAAAGAAGACACGGGGGAGCCAGATTTCTGAGAAACTGGTCCGTCTCTTTATTTTCCAGGAAAGCTTTTGTACTTTAAGTTGTACATAGAGGTCAATGGATAATATAAAGTCATGCAGGGTCAGCAGCCCTGACCCTTATTGAGACCAGGCTTCCTCTCTGCATACTTAGCTGTATACACAGGTCTTAGGTGATTTCCATCACCTTCTGGCCAGGAGGCCTATTAGCATTTTATGGCCCTTTTCTGATAAGGGTCCATCAATCAGAAAACTTATTTGCCCTAAAAGTGTTGTTCTCACTAAAGTCTGGTGCCACTCTCAGAAAGCACTAATCAAGGTTACATTCTTACATAGCAAGGACACAGCAATTTATAACAAGGAAAGAGGAGTACAGTGATTTATAACAAAGAGAAAATTCATTAACTCAAAAGTCTAGTATTGCTAACATCAGAACTACCATATTCCTTTTTCTATATCCCAATTACATTGATTAATATCCTCCAGGTGCCTAAAAGATAAAGGATATGGAGGCTTGGTGGCAGTCATTAACTCAACAATGAAACTCTTCACCAATATAATTCTTAGTTCTTTAAAAGGCTCTATATCTTTAAGATGTTTTAAGGCTCGTGCCTCTCGTGGTTAGGTTGGGGCGGGGGTGCTGTAAACAATCACATGCATAGTTGTAAGACCCGGTAAACCTATCAGGCAAGTTAGAGAGCCATCAGAGGGGTTTGAACTGAGACACCCCTTTTATATGCAGGAGACTGTTAACTGGAGCTCTAAGTTAACTTTTTCCAGAGAAGGGTGGTCGGGGATAGCCCCCTGTTAACATCAGAGGAGTTGGTGAAAGTCATAAAATAATAAGACAGATAGATTCTGGTTCTGGGGTAAATGTTTAAGAAGTTCCGGGGGGGGGCATGAGGCCTGATCCCACCTTTGCATGTCAGGCCCCTTCCCCATGAACTTTACCATGGGCAGGATTCCCCATGCTGGCTCCCGGCATTTGAACATCCTCAGAATTTGGTATCCACAGGGACTCCTGGAACCAATGCCCTGCAGATACCAAGGGACAACTGCACATTTAAGATTCGGAATCATTGCCAAAGGCAGAGAAGGGAACAGAAGGAGACTGAGTTATGAGAATTAAGGAGAAAAAATTTTTTTAATACAAAACAAAGGACCTACATGAAGTAATGATAAAAACGTGGCCTAAACTGAGGATAATCATTAAGTCAACTTTAAGATTCGTAGAAGGGAAACAGTGGACCAAATCACTTTCAAATAGTCTTAATCTCCTCCAGCGAGTGGAAAAATTATAGTGAATATAATGAAGACACAGTAAAATCAGATGATCACTTGGTATAATGGCTAATTTTAGGTGTCAACTTGAGTGGGCTAAGGGACGTATTTGTGGGTGTGTCTCTGAGCGTGTTTTTGGAAGACGTTAGCATTTAATTTCATAAGCTAAAGAGTATCAGCCTCACGAATGCAGGTGGGCATTACCCAGTCCACTGAGGGCCTGGGTACATAGATAAATAGAACAATAAGGCAGAGGAAGGGCAAATTTGCTCTGTACTTGAGCTGGGACATCATCTTCTCCTGTCCTTGGACACTGGAGCCCTTGGTTCTTGGGCCTTTGGACTCTGACCAAGCAATCTACCACTGCCTTTCCTGGTCCTCAGGCCTTCAAGTTTGAACTGGACCTATATCACTGGCTTTCCTGGAGCTGATTTGTTACACAGCAATAGCTAGCTGATACAGAAACTGACATTCACTGTCCTTTAATGAATGTATTTCCTAGGAAATAAATTCAAGTTTCTCACACTTCAAAGTATGAGTCCTAAAATCAGATGACTCCCAGAAAGAAAATCAAGAGCATTTAGGAACTGACTCAGAATTAACCAATTTCTGACTTAAGTAACCTTAGAATCATCCACAAGGAAAACGTCCATAAGTACACATCCCCAGTCATTAAACACACACACACACACACCCAAAGACAACTTATATGATTCTATGTACTCTCATGGCATCAGATAGCTTTCCTTTTTACACACTTACTACTTCATAATTATTTAGTTGATTAGTCATACCATTTCTTTTTCTCCTTTCTGTAATTCAGAGTCCTAGCACAGCCTACATCTTAGAGAAGAAATGACTCTCTGGCATTCCTCACAGACTCCTTGAGGCAAATCTCAAACCTGAGACCACAGAGAACCTCCGTGTGTCCTCCCTCAAATCTCACAGAATCACAGTGTTCATCTGACACTCATTACAGTCTCATCCGACAAACACTAACACACCTACACTGCTCGTCAGTAGGTTTTGTTGTTCAGTCACTAGGTTGTGTAGCATGCCAGACTTCCCTGTGCTCCACTCTCTCCCAGAGTTTGCCCAAGTTCATGTCCATTGAATCAGTGATGCTATCTAACCATTTCATCCTTTGTTTCCCTCTTCTCCTTCAATCTTTGCCAGCCTCAGAGTCTTTTTCAATAAGTTGGCTCTTTGCATCATGTGGCCAAAATACTGGAGTTTCAGCTTCAGCACCAGTCCTTGCAATGAATAGTCAGGGTAGATTTCTTTTAGGATTGGCTGGTTTTCTGTCCAAGGGACTCTCAAGAGTCTTCTCCAGCACTACAATTTGAAGGCATCAGTTCTTTGGCACTCAGCCTTTTGTGAGGCAACTCTCAGATCTGTACATGACTACTGTAAAATCCATAGCTTTGACTGTATGGACCTTTGTCAGCAAAGTGATGTCTTTTATTTTAAAAACACTGTCTTGATTTGTCATATCTTTCCTTCCAAGAAGCAGGAGTCTTCTAATTTCATGGCTGCAGTCACCATCTGTAGTGATTTTGGCGCTCAAGAAGCAGGTAGATTACATAATATAGAGAAAAGAAGAGGCTGAGAGAAAAAGTCCAGATTCTAGTCACAGTTCCCTCACTTAGGAATTGCATGACCCTGAACAAATCACTGCCCTTCTCAAAATCTGTTTTATCATCTATGCTTTGCAAATGCTAAAGGATTCAGTGAGATTTCACCACAGACAATTCTTGCTTTGTCAGCTTCAAATCCCTTTTCTTACTTTTCTCATCCTCCCTTTCACTCTGAGCATATCAAAGCCCTTCCTCTGGGTCTTTTAGGTTTATTTTTTTAAATTATGAATTAGACATAAATCAGCATTGTAGAAGTGTGGTCTAAAAGGAGAGAGTTTCTGAGCTCAGTTGCGTCCTTTCCCTGCCTGCTGCTCCATTTTTAACCCAAATATATCCCTTCCTTTGCACTTAAGCCATATAAAATTGACTTTTATTCCTTTGGAGTCTAAACAATTCTGGTCTCAAAAAGAGTTTTTTGAATTTTCTAGGTTCTCCACTCCTAAATGTTGTTAAAAATAAAAAAGAACCTAAGACTTGGAGAGCCCTAGATGGTTCTTAGCATACATAAGTCACTTTGAAAAAATCAAATAAATACACATCTATCTGGAAAAACTGCAGTAAAAATGAGTCTTTGGTTCCTGAGTCCTGACTTAGAATTCTTTGATTCCTGACTTGGAATCAACAGACTATGAGAACATCTTCTAAGTATGGAAGATAATCATTCTCTGGTTTACCTAGCACCTATAAGTAATCAATGAAATGCATTCTTTTTCTAATGCAATGAAGTTTCTTTCTATGACCGGTAAAATTGTCTGTTTTTAACCTACCTAGACATAAGGAAGGGGGAAATGTCTCTAAAACAAAGTTCACAATGTCTGGGGGTGGTTGGGTATTGGCATGATCAGGCTGAGAACTCAGACATCTTGCCACGGAAGGTGCCTGGAGGGGGAGCACCAAGGACTGCTGCTTTGGTGCCCTGGCACTGTCTACAGGCTTTAGGAAATAGTTCTAAAACTGCTGGGAAGTGATGCTTTGAAGTGCTGGGTGCAGTGTTTTATTCTTTTCCAAGTCCTTAACCATTCTTTTCCTAAGCAAAGAGCAGATTTTATATGTCTTTCTGAATCAGTAGAATATTTCTAGAGCAGACTGACCATGGTTCTGGAAATTGACTTTTCTGGATACAAATTAGCCAATACAGAAACTTACCATTTCTTCCTAAATCACAACTCACATGACATCCTGAAGATCCATACTGAAAATTCAGATGCATCAATGTTTCTTTATGTTGGTTGTACCTTTCAGTTTAGATACCTTTTTCCAGTCCCACCAGGGAAATAGCTAAAAATATGCTACAGAAATATCTTGAGAGTTTTATCATTCTGTTCATCATGTGTATTGTTCACTGCCAATAGTGATTACGCCTCACCATTCCTTCGCTAGAACTTCAAAACTCAGTAAAAACATTCATCATCTAGCACTTAATAAGTAGACAACACCTAATTAGTGTCAGAATCTAGAATGCTTTAGAAGAAAGACAACATACTAGTAGACATTTCTAAACATCTAGTAAGCCTAACTCTACCTTTGTGACTGCTGTAACTCTTTCAGCAGTTTGGTATGTAAAGTCGAGAGACTGGGAATTACTTTCCGCAGCACAAGACAGTGAGTTAATAAAATTTGGAGTGAATTCAAAACCTCTTGTTTTGGTGTATTGCTTTCACTGAAGAGCAGCATAGAACCCCTTTTAACGTAGGCCAGAGTAACACACAGGAACCTCTGGCATTGTGATGGGATCTGGAGCTCAACATAGCCCCTTTAACCCTTTTTATTAAAATATATGTATTTTTATAGATTTAGTTCTTCGGCTGCATCGCATCTCAGTTGCAGCATGCAGAATCTTCAGTCTTCATTGCAACGTGTGGGATTGTTCAGTTGCATCATACGGCCTCTCAGTTGCAGTGAGTGAGAACTAGTTCCCTGACCAGGGGTCAAAGGTCAAACCTGGGCCTCCTGCACTGGGAGAACAGAGTCTGAGCCACTGGACCACCAGGGAAGCCCCCTCCCCCAATCCCTTTAATCTTCCCTGCCTCTTGCCCTTCTTCAGTCATCACAGTGGGAACCACTGACAGTCCAAGGCAGAGATGCGTCCAATCCAAAATGAAATACATGCAGACAGATCAGGACTGAGTTAGAAGTTTTGTTAATAAATGTCATTGGCAGAGAACCTTTGCTGAATTAGCAACTCATAACTCTTTACCACACTTAAGCTGGTGCAAATCTGGAAAAACTGTCACCATTTCCATACAGGTCTGCAAGCTTTGCTGTTACACAAGGCTGAAATGTTCTGCAGTTATGTCCCAGGTATAATGACAGAACGACATAGTCAAAGTTCATTTCTCCAGTCAAGTGTTTAATGACTGTTTCACATACTTTTAGGCATAAAGTTCCCTTTAGTCAAAATGAAATTGCCCATTAGCTCCAAATCAAGCCAGGAGACTCAGTCCCAAAATACCATCCAAACACAACATCTCGAGTCTCTAAGAGAAATTTAGGGAGAAAGAAAAAAATGAAGTCCTTTCCTTTCTGTTCTGTTAAATAACACTTTTGTAGTCTGTTTCTGGAGAATCATTCAGTGGGGACCCTACAACCAGTTTCTACCTACTCAAGCATCTAGTTTCTACCGAATCAAAAACCATGACAAATATGCTCTCCTACAAGGTATTAATATCACTCCAGGCTTTTATGTGTTACAAAACATTTCAGATAAAGAAATAAATCATATACTGTAGCCACCATGATAATTCAGAAGAAAATGCTAATATGGTTATAGTCCTCTGCATATTCCTACCCCATCACCGCACAAGCACTTTCTCCTGGGAATAATTAGGGTGTTGAAATTGGCATTTCATCCATTTCTGGTGTTTGTTACGTGAGATTCATTCACACAGATAAGCACTTTGTTAACCTCACTGCAGCATTGCAGTCCAGTGCATGAAGGCACATGCACCACTCATGCATCTGTCATCCTATTGATGGGCATCAGAACTGTTGCCCTCAGGAGCTATGAGAACAATGCAGCAGAAAGCCTAAGCGTACACACCACTCGTGTACGAGAGCAAAGGTCACTTTAGAGTATGTCATGCCTGGTGAATTGCTGTGGTGTATCATGCATGTCTGCAACTTCATTAGATTATGCCACACTTTCCCAGAAGGTACCACTGTAACTTTGTAATGAACTTAGAATCATCAAGCATTTTAATTTTGCCAGTACCCATGAAATAGAAGCGCTTTTCACATGTTTAATGGCCATTGACTTTTGCATCTGTGAACAGCCTTTTCACACCTTTTTTCCTCCATTTTGTATTTACTTTTAAGCGTTACTTGTATATTTTGGTTGGGCTTCTCAGGTAGCGCTAGTGGTAAAGAATGTGCCTGCTGATACAGGAGATGCAAGTGAAACTGGTTTGATCCCTAAGACAGGAAGATCCCTTTGAGGAGGAAATGGCAACCCGCTCCAGTATTCCTGTCTGGAAAATCCCATGGACAGAAAATCCCGTAGCTTAATGGCCTAGTTCATGGGTTAGACATGACAAAGCACAACAACGTTTATTTTGGATAATAAAGTATAGTCCAGATTAGAACATGAATATGGAGGACTTTTCAAAATGTTTTAATTGAATGTCTAATGTGTTTTTAGATGAGATGGTTGGATGGCATCACTGACTCAAATGACGTGAATTTGAGTAAGCTCTGGGAGTTGGTGACGGACAGAGAAGCCTGGAGTGCTGCAGTCCATGAGGTCTCAAAGAGTTGGACACAACTGAGCAACTGAACTGAACTGAATGTGTTTTATGTAGAAAAAGCATATTTAATTCTTTTGAGGCTATAGAGATACATTTGTGATAGAGAATACTAAGAAGAAAGTAAGTAGAAGCAATCATTAAACTCCAGAAAAAAGCTTGAGCGAGAAAAGAAATATGAAGTTTAATTTTAAATAACATTTTCAGAGTAATAATAATGTAAATGCCATTACTGATTTAACCAAAAAATGTGGCATAATTTTATTAGGTAGGTTTGTGTGGAAGCAACAGAACTCGATCTTCATTTTCCTAATACCAAAGTCAGTTGATAACATATGTAATTTAAAAATCAAGGAATAGCAGTACAAGCATGTCATTTAAAAATATGGAGAAAACTCCCTGAATCTTCTAAGGGGTGGAGTTGGAAACTGAGAGGGCTGAGATAGGGAGCTGTCGTTTTTCACTGTGTGTGTGTATATATGTAGGAAGGATATATGTAGGATATATGTAGAAAGAAGAAAATTTCTCTTTACTTTTCTAGATTCTTGACTGAGCCCTCCCTATAATAATTTCCCTTACATTGATAAGGGGATGGTCTCTTACAAAAGGGCACCTTCTCCTTGGTTCTCAGAGCTTCTCCTGTGTATGCTATTGCTTAAAAATAATCAGTCTAAAATTCTTATGCCAAAACTATAAATTTTGGGTATATATTCTGTTGCCCTTCATGTAGTGTTAGTAAGAAACCTATAAAATGTACACATATGAAAATGGCACAGGAAGTCTGTGAACCAAATGTTTCACTGTTGTTCAGGTGCTAAGTCAGGTCTGACTCTTTGTGACCCCGTGGACTGCAGGCTCCTCTGTCCTACATTATCTCCTGGAGTTTGCTCAAATTCATGTTCACTGAGTTGTGGTGCTATTAATATCTTAATTATCTCATTCTCTGTAGCCACCTTTTCCTTTTGTCTTCAATCTTTCCCAGCATCAGAGTCTTTTCCAATGAGTCGGCTCTTCGCATCGGGGGTCAAAGGATTGGAGCTTCAGCTTCAGCATCAATCCTTCCAATGAATATTCAGGACTGATTTCCTTTAGGATGGACTGGTTTGTTCTCCTTGCCGTCCAAGGGACTCTCAAGACTCTTCTCCAGCACCACAATTTGAAAGCATCAATTCTTCCATGTTCAGCTTTCTGTCTTTCTTTTTTAATTCTTTTTTAAATTTTACTTTTACTTTATAATACTGTATTGGTTTTGCCATACATCAACATGAATCCACCATGGGTGTACATGTGTTCCCAATCCTGAACCCCCCCCCCCACCCTCCCCAAACCATCTCTCTGGGTCATTCCAGTGCACCAGCCCCAAGCATCCTCTATCCTGTATCGAACCTAGACTGGCGATTCTCAGCTTTCTTATGGTCCAACTCTCACATCCATACATGACTACTGGAAAAACCATAGCTTTGACTATATAGACATTTGTTGGCAAAATGATGCCTCTGCTTTTTAATATGCTGTTTAGGTTTTTCATTGCTTTCCTTCCAAGGAACAAGCATCTTTTAATTTCATGGCTGCAGTCACTGTCCTCAGTGATTTTGGAGCCCAAGGAAATAAAATCTGTCACTGCTTTCACTTTTACCCCTTCTATTTGCCATGAAATAATGGGATCAGTCCCTTGGACAGCAAAGAGACCAAACCAGTTAAACCTAAAGGAAATTAAAAGACACTCTTTGGAAGGGAAGTTATCACCAACCTAGACAGTATATTAAAAAGCAGAGACATTACTCTGTCAACAAAGATGCATCTAGTCAAGGCTATGGTTTTTCCAGTAGTCATGTATGGATGTGAGAGTTGGATTATAAAGAAAGCTGAGCACCAAAGAATTGATGCTTTTGAACTATGGTGTTGCAGAAGACTCTTAAGAGTCCCTGGGACTGCAAGGCGATCCAACCAGTCCATCCTAAAGGAGATCAGTCCTGGATGTTCACTGGAAGGACTGATGTTGAAGCTGAAACTCCAATACTTTAGCCACCTGATGTGAAGATCTGACTCATTTGAAAAGACCCTGATGGTGGGAAAGATTGAGGGCAGGAGGAGAAGGGGATGATAGAGGATGAGATGATTGGATGGCATCACTGACTCAATGGACATAGGTTTGGGTGAACTCCGGGAGTTGGTGATGGACAGGGAGGCCTTGTGTGCTGTGATTCATGGGGTCGCAAAAGTTGGAGATGACTGAGCCACTGAACTGAACTGAACTGAATGGAATCAGGTGCCATGATCTTAGTTTTTTGAATGTTAAGTTTCAAGCCAGGTTTTCACTCTCCTCTTTCACCCTCATCAAGAGGCTCTTAGTTCTTCACTTTCTGCCATTAGAGTAGTATCATCTGCCTAATAGGTTGTTCTCCCAGCAGTCTTGATTCCAGCTTATGAGTTATCCAGACTGGCAGTTGTATGATGTACTCTGCATGGAAGCTAAATAAGCAGGGTGACAATACACAGCCTTGATGTACTCCTTTCCCAATTTGGAACCAGTCCTTTGTTCCATGTCTGGTTCTAATTGTTGCTTCTTGACCCACATACAGGTTTCTCAGGAGGAGGTAAGATAGCCTGGAACTTCCATCCCTTTAAGAATTTTCTATAGTTTTTCATGATCCTACAGTCGAAGGTTTGTGTATAGTCAATGAAGGAGAAGTACATGTTTTTCTGGAATTCCCTTGCCTTTTCATGATTCCATGAATGTTGGCAATTTGATTTCTGGTTCCTCTGCCTTTTCTAAACCCAGGTTCTTCATCTTAAAGTTCTCAACTGATATATTGCTGAAGCCTAGCTTGAAGGATGTTGAGCATTACTTTGCTAGCGTGTGAAATGAGCACAATTGTATGATAGTTTAAACATTCTCTGGCATTGCCCTTCTTCAGAACTGGAATGAAAACAGACATTTTCTAGTACTGTGGCCACTACTGAGTTTACAAATTTGCTGAATTATTGAGTGCAGCATTTTAACAGCATCATATTTTAAGATTTTAAAATAACTCAGCTAGAATTCCTTCATCTCCATTGGCTTGTTTGCAACAATGCTTTCTCCTCCAGTGGACCACCTTTTGTCAGAACTCTTCATTATGACCCATCTGTCTTAGCCATCCCTGCACAGCATGGCTTATAGCTTCATTGAGTTAACAAGCCCCTTTGCTACAACAAGGCTGTAATCCACAAAGGGGGAACCAAATGTTTAACAGTGCTTATATAGAGGTATTAATAATAAAATTGCTATTGACATTTATTTTCTATTTAATATTTTTCTGAGTTTTCCGAAATTTCTAAAGCAGCATATATATTTATTTATTAGCAGAAAATTGGTGTCATTTATTTTTAAGATGAAAAAGAGGTGATGGTGAAGAATCAGATTATCCTTCAAAGATAGGAGGGGTGGAAGAGAGAACAATTAGGAGATGGTTGTCACTGTGTGCACTGGGAACCCTGAAGGGCTGACCCAGAGTGTCTAGTCCTTGAAAACATCAACATAGTCAAGTGACTATGGCCTGGGGAGAGGACAGATGTGAGATACGCTTGTAAGATAAGTTCTGGAGGACTTTAAAGCTCCTGGTTTGGGCGAGGTGGAGTCCCATTTCCTGAGATGGGGAATTTGTTTTGTAGGGAGAACCTGCGATTCATTTTGGAGGTGCCATAATAACCAAGACAACCCAACTGTTGTAACTGACAACCCCAGTTCTCAGGGGGTCTAAGGCAGCAGCATTCTTCATTCTAATAAATGTGACCGAATGTTGCTGGCTGGTGGATCTCATGCGTTACCATCCTCCAATATTGTCAGGGAAGAGGAAGACCTTAGAGGACCATGCAGAGCACCACAGGGGCCAGAGATGAAAGTAATCTGATCTGTGTCAAGCTCACCCATATTCCATTGACCGTAAGCCTATCACATGGCCCCGTATCACTGCAGAGAAGGCTGGCAGCTATGTGCCGGGTAACATTCAAAAGGAGAAACAGCAGACACCCAGGCAGGGAAACTTAGGAGACAGAAATGAGAGGCTAGATCTTATAAGTCTGAACCAGAGAAAAGACTAAAAATTATCATCATATAAAGGATAGGAGAGGAGACTCAGGGAAAGTATAGATTGAGAAAGAAGGAAAGTGAGTGAAAGCTGAGAGTGGTGTAAGTGTAGACAGAGAGGAAATGGCTTGAGATGGAGTTGAACCAGGTGGGAGAACCGTTTGAGTAAAGAAGGAAGTTAGGAAGGGGAATCACTTAAGGACAGGACAACTGTTGACCTTGGAAAATAGAAATCCATTGATCAGTTTAACACAAGCAGTTTCAATAAAGGTTTGATGGCAGGAAACAATGATAGAGGGTTGTGGAGGAAAAGGGAAATGAGAAGAATGGATAATCAGTATTTCTTTGGATTCCCTGAGGGCTTTGAAGAGAAGAGGAGAGAGGAGGCACCAATTTGAGCAGGGATTCTGTGTCTTTATTCAGAAACCATTTTATTTCTATTTGTATTAGTCAGAAATGCTTAATTGCCAGAAAACTTATTTTTAAGTATAAATTTATTTATTTTAATTGGAGGTTAATTAATTTACATTATTGTATTGGTTTTGCCATACATCAACATGAATCCGCCACGGGTGTACACATGTTCCCCATCCTGAACCCCTCTCCCTTCTCCTCCCCCCCGTACCATCCCTGTGGGTCGTCCCTGTGCACCAGCCCCGAGTATCCTGTATCCTGCATTGAACTTGGACTGGCAATTCGTTTCACATATGATATTATACATGTTTCACTGCCAGAAAACTTCTGATTGATGTAACCAGACTGTGTTGGTATAATTGCAGGGCAAAAAATATACTGCTTTACTTAGACTGCGCATCACCAGTAAGAGTTTTAAATTGATTAGAATTTGTCCATCCTCCTTACAGTTTACATTAAACTGGGGCCCCTAGTTTGAAAGTACATGTTTCCCAGTAAACTAACTGTTCAAACCTGTGGCTGTCATGCGTTCTCCTTATTAAATTCTGTAGGGGATGGGAGTTGGTGATGGACAGGGAGGCCTGGCCGTGCTGCAATTCATGGGGTGGCAAAGAGTCAGAAATGACTGAGCGAATGAACTGAACTGAACTGAACTGAGGTGACATGAAATAGAACTGAGAAAGATTAGAAAAAGGAAAACTTGATATTATAGGGGAAGGGAAAGAAGCCACAAGAAAAGTTTTATTTGCTAACAAAATAATGCTCTGCAGAATGTCTATTTCTTTATTTTGAAACTGGTTTACTGCTGCTAAGTCGCTTCAGTCATGTCCGACTCTGTGCGACCCCATAGACGGCAGCCCACCAGGTTCCCCCATCCCTGGGATTCTCCAGGCAAGAACACTGGAGTGGGTTGCCATTTCTTTCTCCAATGCGTGAAAGTAAAAATGAAAGGAAAGTCATTCAGTCACATCTGACTCTGTGTGACCCCATAGGTGGAAGCCCACCAGGCTCCTCCGTCCATGGGATTTCCCAGGCAAGAGCACTGGAGTGGGGTGCCATTGCCTTCTCCTGTATGAACAGAAACAATTACAGCCACTATCCAGAGTCCTGGGAAGACAGGCATGTCCTGCAGGCCTCAGAGGTCCACTTAGCTGTCAAAGCTGTGTCTGCATCAGACACACTTCTTGGATACAAAGTGACTGTGGAAAATCCCGTATTTTATACAGAGTGAAGTAAGCCAGAAAGAAAAACACCAATACAGTATACTGACACATATATATGGAATTTAGAAGATAGTAATGATGACCCTATATGTGAGACAACAAAAGAGACACAGAGGTATAGAATGGACTTTTGGACTCTGAGGGAGAGGGAAAGGGTGGGATGGTTTGCGAGAATGGCATTGAAACATGTATACTTTCTTGTAAGAGACGAAGCGCCAATCTATGTTCAATGTAGGATGCAGGATGCATGGGGCTGATGCACAGGATGATTCAGGTAGAGGATGTGGGGTGGGAGGTGGGAGGGGGCTTCGGCATTGGGAGATTGTGTTCACCTATGGCTGATTCATGTCAATGTATGGCAAAACAAAGACAGTATTGTAATTTAAAAAATAAATTAATTAATTTAAAAAATAAAATAAAAATAAAACCAGGAAGTGGCTTAAACTGTTCCAAGCACTGTTTTTCCCACATTTAGGAGTCATCATTCCATCAGCTTGCAAGCATCCCCTGGCCAGTCTAAGATTCTGGAAACCTGGTACCTTCCTTCCTGTGTGTTGCGTTGCCCCGCAGTGCCCTGGCAGAAATCCCTTGTCACAGGCTAGGAGACGCACTTCATGCTTCTCAGGGGAGGGAAATTACATCTTCACGTGATCTCGGCCAGTCCATGCACTTCCATTGGCGCTCCATTTCCACATGCACTATTTCAGTCCTCACCAACCGGCAGAACACAGCCATGGGGGGTGATACTTCACAAGCACTTTGCCTGATTGAACATACACAGGAGACTGCCAGTCGGCTCTCAGCTCATAAAATTTGCCCCTCAGAGCACAAAAGGAGTACAAGTATAAATCTGTCTTTACAGATCCAGCGGTTGAAGAAAACGAAAGGGCTTGCCAGCATCTGAGTGTCAGAGGCTCGGGGGCAAAGCCTGGGATTCAGTACGCTGTAAGTGGGGGCTGGGGCAACGTCTATGCGGACCAGAATGGGGACTGCGCTACTGGGCTGGAAGTGAATGGCTGCACGCGACTGCAGAGCTAGAGAAACGCCTGGAGGGCAGGGCCTTACTCTGGGGTGCTTTCTTGGAAGCTAGAACATAGGACAACTCCACAGGTTCCACAGATTCCAAATACTGTGCTAGATGAATCCCAACGGACAACACTGTAGGTGAACAACATCCTAAAGCTCCAGGAGCACAGAGTTTTCCATCACCCAGTTTCTAAATAAATGGTCCCGCAGAAGTACCAATATAGGTACTGTAATTTGGAGGTTGGTTTTTGTTTTTTCCATCTAGAGGATAAAAATGTCAGAGGGCATAGAGTCAAGTCAGTGTTTTAATCATAAATCCTACCTTATGGAAAACTAATAGAGCTCATTAGATCTCAAAAAAAAAAAAGCCTTTCTTTGAAACAAAAATTTAAAAGGAGCTATTTTTTTCTTCCTCCAATTAAAAATTTATTGGGCCGTAGTTGACTTACAATGCTGTCTTAGTTTCAGGTGAACAAAGTGAATCAAATATATATATATATATATATGTTTATAAACATATTCATAAACATGAATATGCTTATATTCATAGATATATGGTTGGCTAAAAAAGTTTGTTATAGATATAATATATATGATTGGCTGAAGATATTTCTATAAGATGTTACAGAAAAACCCAAAGGAATCTCTTGGCCAAGCCAATGTATATATATTCTTTTCCAGAGTCTCTTTCCATACAGGTTGCTACAGAATATTGAGTGGACTTCTCTGTGTTATACAGTAGCTTCTTATTGGTTATCTATTCTATATATAGTAGTATATATATATATAAGTCAGAATCTCCTAGTTTATCACTCCCTCGCCCCATTTCTGCTTTGGTCACCATAAGTTTGATTTCAAGATCTGTGAGTTGGTTTCTGTGTTGTAGATAAGTTCATTTGTATTATTCTTATTGCATTGCACTTGTAGGTAATATCACATGATATCTTTTCTCTAATGTACTTACTTAGTATGATAATCTTTAGGTCCATACATGTGGCTACAAATGGCATTATTTCGTTTTTACAGCTGAGTAGTATCCCACTGTATATATTTATGTACCGCATCTTCTCTATCCATTCATCTGTCCAAGGACATTTAGGTTTCCTCTATGTCTTGACTATTGTACATAGTGATTCAATGAACATTGGGATGCATGCATACTTTCAGATTATGGTTTTCTTTGAATATATGCTGAAAAGTGGGACTGCTGGGTCTTATGTAATTCTATATTTAGTTTTTAAAGGAACCTCCATACTGTCCTCCATGATGGTTGCACCAACTTCAATTTCCACCAACATTGAAGGACGGTTCCCTTTCCTCAACACCATCTTCAGCGTTTATTTTTATAGACTTTTTGATGATGGCCATTCTGACCATTGTGAGGTGACATCTCATTATAATTTTAAGTTGGATTTCTCTGATAGTGATGTTGAGCATCTTTTCATGTGCTTTTGGCCATCTGTATGTTTACTTTGGAGAAATGTCTCTTTAGATCTTCTGCCCATTTTTTGCTGGGTTGTTTGCGGTTTTGGTTTTTGCATAGTTTGTAAATATTTTTTTCCCATTCATTTTGTTTATGATTTCTTTTGCTATTCAAAAGCATTTGCATTTAATTACATCCTATTGTTTATTTTTGTTTTTATTTTCATTACTCTAGGAGGTGGACCAAAAAATACTGTTGTGATTTATATCAGACAGTGTTCTGCCCTAATAGTTAGGTGTTTAACTGTTTTGGCTTTATTCTTGTGCATGGTATTAAGAAGAGTTCTAATTTCATTATTTGACACGTAGCTGTTTAATTTTCCCAACACCACTGAAGAGACTGTCTTTTTTCCTTGTATATTCTTTCCTCCTTTGCCATAGACGGTGACCACAGGTGCATGAGTCTGTCTCTGGACTTCCCATCCTGTTCCATTGATCTACATCTCAGCTTTTGTGCCAGTACTCTACTATTCCAATGACTTTAGTTTTGTAATATAGTCTGAAATCAGGGAGTCTGATTCCTTCAGTTCCATTTTTCTTTCCCAAGATTATTTTGGTTATTCAGAGTCTTTTGTCTTTCCATACAAATTGTAAGACTTTGCATTCTAGTTCTGTGAAAAATGCCATTGGAAATTTTATAGATTGCCTTGGATGGTATAGACATTTTGACAATATTGATTCTTCCAGTCTGGTAGTATCTTTAGCATTTTCTATGCACAGTATCATGTCATCTGTGAACAGCGACTGTTTTACTTCTCTTCCAATTTTGACTTATTTTTCTTCTCTGATTGCCATGGCTAAAACTTCTCAAGCTATAAAATAAAAATAAGGGTGGTGAGAGGGACACTCTTATCTTCCTCCTGATCTTAGAGGAAGTACTTTCAGTTTTTCCTCCTTAAGATTGATGTTACCTGTGGGTTTGTCATATGTGCCCTTCATTATATTGGGGGTAGTTTTCCTCTATGCCCACTTTCTGGAGAGTTGTTATCATAAATGGATGTTGAATTTTTTTCAAAAGATTTTTCTGTAATTATTGAGATGATCATATGGTTTTTTATTCTTCAATATGTTAATGTGGTATATCATACTCTTTGATTTGTGTATATTGAAGATTCCTTTCATCCTTGGGATAAATCCCGCTTGATCATGTGTATGATCCTTTAACACATTGTTGGATTTGGTTTGCTAGTATTTTGTTGAGAAGTTTTGCACCTATGTTCATCAGTGATATTGGCCTGTCATTTTCTTTTTGTGGTATCTTTGGTTTTGTTATCAGGTGGCCTTGTAGAAAGAGCTTGGGAGTGTTCCTTCCTCTTCAGTCAGTTTTTAGGAAGAGTTTCAGAAGGATAGATATTAACTATTCTCTAAACGTTTGATAGCATTCTCCTGTGAAACCATCTGGTCTTGGACTTTTGTTTGATGTAAGTTTTTTATCACAATTTTAGTACTTGTGATTGATCTGTTCATATTTCTTATTTTTTCCTGGTTCAGTCTTGGGAGATTGTATCCTTTTAAGGATTTGTCTGTTTCTTCTAAATGGTCAATTTTACTAGTATATAGTTGCTTGTAGTAGTCTCTCATGATCCTTTGTATTTGTGTGATTTTTTTTTAACTTCTCTTTTTCATTTCTAATTGATTGATTTGAACCCTCTCCTTTTCTTTTCTTGATGAATCTAGCTAGAGTTTCATCAGTGTAGTTTATCTTTTCAGAAAAACAGCTTTTAGTTTATTTGATCTTTGTTATTCTTTTGTTCATCTCTATTTCATTTATTTCTGCTCTGAGCCTGATGATTTTTTACCTTCTACTAACTTGGGATTTTGTTTGCTATTCTTTTCTAGTTGATTTAGGTATAAGGTTTATTTTAGATTTTTGTTCATTTATTTCCTGAGATAATATTGTAGTGTTATAAACTTCCCTCTCAGAACTGCTTTTGCTGCACCCCATAGGATGATTGTGTTTTAATTCTAATTTGTCTCTAGGTATTTTTCATTTTATCTTTGATTTTCTCTGGTGATCCATTTTTTGTTTAGTCACATATTGTTTAGTCCCCACATGTTTATATTTTTACATTTTTTCCTGTAATTTATTTATAATCTCATAGCATTGTGGGCTTCTCTGGTGGCTCAGATGGTAAAGAATCTGCCTACAATACAGGACACCTGGGCTCAGTTCCTGAGTTGGGAAGATCCCCTGGAGAGGGGAACAGCTATGCACTCTAGTATTCTGGCCTGGAGAATTCCAGAGACAGAGGAGCCTGACAGGCTACAGTCCATGGGGTCACAGAGAGTTGGGCACGACTGAGCGACTTTCAATTTCAGTTTCACAGTTTTGTGGTCAGAAAAGATGCTGGATGCGATTTCAATTTTCTTAAATTTACCAAGGTTTGATATGTGGCCCAATACACAATCTATCCTGGAGAGTGTTCCATGTGCACCCAAGTCAGGAATTGAACCCAGGTCTCCCGCATTGTAGGTGGATTCTTTACCATCTGAGCCATGACTCTATGAAATCCCTATAAATATCAGTTAATGCCACCTGGTCTAAAGTGTCGTTTAGGACCTGTGTTTCCTTAAGGCTTTTCTGCTTGGATGATTTTTCCATTGATGTAAATGGTGTGTTAAATTCCCCTATTATTACTGTGTTTTAGTGTTAATTTCTGCTTTATGGCTGTTAGCATTTGTCTTATATATTAAGGTGCTCCTTGTTGGGTGAATATATTATATTTACAAGTTTTATACCTTACTATTGGATTTATCCTTTGATCATTATGTAGTATCCTTCCTTGTCTCTTATAAGAGTCTTTTTAAAGTCTGTTTTTTCTGATGTATTGGTACATCAGCATTCTTTCCATTTTTATTTGCATAGAATACCTTCTTTTATCCCTCACTTTCAGTCTGTATTTGTTCCTAGTCTGACATGATTCTTCTTTAGACAGCATATATATAGGTCTTGCTCTTAATATTCATTCAATTAGTTTGTGTCTTTGATTGGAACATTTAACCCACTCACATTTAAGGTACTCATTGACATGTATGTTCCCATTGCCCCTTTCTCAATTGTTTTCAGTTTGTGCTTGTCTGTCTTCTTTCTTCCCTTGTTTTGTTCTCTGTGTTTGGATGTCTGTCTTTAGTGGTGTGTTGTGCTGCTTTTTCTTTTGTGTGTGTGTGTATCGTATTTTCTTGATTTGAAGTTCCTATGAGGTTATGATATAGCAGTCTATATATATATGGATTTCCTAGGTGGCATCAGTGGGCTTCCCTTCTGCCTCAGCTGGTAAAGAATCTGCCTGCAATGTGGGGAGACCTGGGTTTGATCCCTGGGTTGGGAAGATCCCCTGGAGAAGGGAAAGGCTACCCACTCCAGTATTCTGGCCTGGAGAATTCCATGGACAGTCCATGGGGTCACAAAGAGTCGGACACAACTGAGTGGCTTTCACTTTTCACTTTCAGGTGGCATTAGTAGTAAAGAACTGCAGGTGACTAAGAGACCTGGGTTTGGTCCCTGGGTTGGAAAGAGCTGGAGAAGGGCATGGCAACCCTCTCCAGTATTCTTTCCTGGAGAATCCCATGGACAGAGGAGCTTGGTGGGCTGCAGTCCATGGAGTCGCAAAGAGTCAGCCATGACTAAAGGAACCTTAGCTTCGGTGTATATACACGCTGTGATCTGTTGTGGCCGATCTCTTAATTTCAAATGCAGTTCCTATCTCCTGCATTTGTGTTCTCCTGTTCTCACAATTTCTGGTTTTTATATCATATTTGTGTGTAGGTGATTTCCTACTTTTACTATATATTTGCCCTCCCATTTATGATTTTCTTATTTCTAATTGTGGCCTCTTTTATCCCACCTAGAGAAGTTCCTTTAGCATTTTTGAAAGACTGATTTGGTGGTGCTGAATTCACTTAGCTTTTGCTTGTCTGTAAAGCTTTTGATTTTGCCATCAAATTTGAATTAGAGCCTTGCTGGGTAGAGTATTCTTGGTTATGGGTTTCCCTTTCATTGTGCTAAATATATCACGCCACTTCATTCTGCCTGCAGAGTTTCTCCTAAAAAACCAGCTGACAGCCTTATGGGGATTCCCTTGTATGTTATTTTTGTTTTTTAATATTTTCCTCTGCATTTCATTTTTGTTAGTTTGATTGCTATGTTTTCCTGTGTGTTCTTCCTTGGGTTTATTTTGTATGGAATTCTCTGCACTTCCTGGACTTGGGTGACTATTTCCTTTCTCATGTTAGGGAAGTTCTTGGCTATAATCTCTTTAAATATTTTTTCAGGCCCTTTCCCTTTCTTTTTTATCTTCTGGGACCTGGATAATGCAAATGTTGGTTTTTAATATTGCTCCAGAGGTCCCTTAGACTGTCCTTCTTGCTTTTTCCCCCCCATTTTTTTCTTTAGTTTTGTCTGTGAGTGATTTCTGTCACTCTGTCTTCCAGGTCACTTATTCATTTTTTTTGTCTCAGTTATTCTGCTATTGATTCATTCTAGTGTATTTTCATTTCAGTTATTGTGCTATTCATCTCTTTAATTCTTAAAATCTATCTCTTTATTGCAAATTTATTGTATCTTCTTGGTCTGTGCCCCTATTCTTTTTCTGAGATTTTGGGTCATCCTTACTATCATTACTGTGAATCCTTTTCAGATGGAGGTTTTATCTTGCTCCTTCATCTGGGACATAATCCTCTGCCATCCCATTTTGTCTTTTTGTGATTGCAGCTTCCATTTTGCAGGCTGCTGGACTGTAGTTCTTGCTTCTGCTGCCTGTGCCCTGGTGGAACAGGGTATCTGGCAACTTATGCCAGTTCTCTGGTGGGAGAACTGGTGCTGCCCTCTGGTGGGTGGAGCTGGGGTCCTGTTCCTTTGATGGACAGGGTCATGTTAAGGGGTATGTTGTGAGGTGGCTGTGAGCTCAGTCTGACTTTAGGCAGCCTGCCTTTTCATGGGTGGGGCTGTGTTCGTAACTTATTGGTTGTTTGGTCTGAGGCTTTCTAGCACTGGAGTCTTTGGGCTGTTGGGCAGGTCCAGGTCTTGAGCCGATAATGGGGGCCTCTGGAAGAGTTCATGCTGATCAGTATTCTGTGACATCTGCTACCAGTGTCCTTGCTCCCACAGTGGGCTACAGCAAACCCTCGCCTTCCGAGGAAACCCTCCAAAACCCTAGGTAGGTCTAACCCAGGCTTGTAATGAAGGGAATCCATTGTGCTGATTTCCAATGCATGTGAGATCTTGTGTGCATGCCCCCAAGAGCAGAGTCTCTCCACTCTGCCCCCAGCCTTGAGACCTCCTGAACCCAATCCCCTTTCATAGCTAAATGCTCTGAGGTTCTTCTTCCTGATACCAGACCTGCAGACTCTCTTGGAAGACTCTTTTTATGCTGGAACGCCCGGGTAGCCTGCGTGGGTTTAGTAGTTCTTGGCATGACGGGCGCTTTGAGCATGATGGCCGCCGCCTCGCTCCTCTATTCGATGGCTGTAATCCCCTCGGATCAGAGTGTGGCTGGTGCTGTGGTGGCCAGAGCCTGCAGTGGATGTGGACAGGGCCTCCCTCCCCTTTGCTCTGTGGTTGTCGTTACGCTGTCGGGGAGGGAGCCTGCTGCCTAACTGGTGGCGTGGAAGCCCCCCAGATCCACTTCTTAGCTGTTTCTGACCTGTGATATGAAATAAGCATGCTTGGCGCTGCCACTTGGAAAGGAGCCGCTGAGTGTCCCTTCTCTGGTTGTTCGCCTGTGAGTGTGCCCTGTCGGGTCACTTTTCAGCTGATGTGCCAGCTCACGGAGCACACTGCTGCTGGCGCTTCTTTTGAGCCCACCTTAGCTGTAGGTATGCCGGCAGCTGGCCCTGGAGCCTCTCAGGTGCTGCTTTCAGCAGGCCAGCAGCATAGACCCACTAAGGTCAGGCCCCAGGGCCACAGTGATTGTGTACTTGAACCTGCTCTGGGCCCTGTGGAGCAGCTCTGGCTCGAGCCTGGCCCAGTCTCCGTGTCTATGTGCTCATAAAGCCCACAGCGGACAAAGCCAGACCTGTCTCAGCTGCAGGGGTAATCTTTTCCTGTTTAGATGCTCCACGGGTGCTGTGTTTACAAAGCTGGGAGTCAGGGTGTAAATCCACAGTTCACACAGCCATGAGGAGAGATTTCGGCTCTCCCCCTTTGTTGGACAGCCCCTGGGGGCTCAGCTGTGGTTTCACCTCTGTGTGTGGGTCCCCCAAGTGTTTGCTCTTGAGGCTGCCCAGGGGGTGGGGGGTGGGGGGTGGGGGGTGGGGGGGTGGAGATGGCAGAGGCAGGCAGCGTGTGCAAGCCCATGCGGGTAGGAGCCCCTCCTAGTGCCCGCAGAGACAGTGCCCGCAAGTGGGCGGGGAGGCTGCTCCGACTCACTCCATGAGCATTCCCTGTTGTGGAACTCCTCACTCCTGCCCACTCACACTCAGAGCCAACAGCAGCCCGCTCCCTTAGCCTGTCCTCCATACCCCGCTTTCCAGCACCCGGCCCCCATCTGCCCCGGGAGACACATGTCCCAGGTTTGGGCACACGCGGCTGTGGCATGGCCCATCTGGGTAAATCTCACTCTGACCTGCCTGCTACAGACTGGGTGATGGGCTCTCCTCCAAGCCCGGAAGCTGCCCTCTGCCCCAGCTGATCTCCCCACTTACAAGGGGGCTTCCCCAGATGTGGGAACATTTCTTCTTCAGCTGCCGCCACGGGTGTTGGGCCAGTCCCGTTTCCTCTGTTCTTTTCTTTCATCCTGTCTGGTTGTGCAGGGGACTTTCTTGTCCCTTCAAGTATCCCATGTCCTTGCTGCTGTTCAGCAGGAGCTCTGTGAGAGCTTTTCCATTGGTAGATGTGCTGTTGACGTGTCTGTGAGTTGGCCCGTGCTCCATGTCCTCCTATTCTGCCATCTTGACTTAAAGGACACATTTGAGATGATTGTGTTCATGTGCCCAGGACAGGCACCGTTGCCGGAGCGTAGTCTATGGCGCCCTCTGGTGGAAGGAAATCAATATCCTCATCCCTAGTTCTTAAAATCAAGTGTGTTTTCAAAAAAAGTTGGATTGAGTTCATGCAGTTGCCCTGTGATTTGTAAACTGTTGGAAGTTAGAAAGCAACCAGTTTTTTGTTTCTTTTTTCTGCCAGTGTCCAGAAGGTCCCTTACTTTGGAATACTCATTTCTTTTTCTATGTTGTTTTGTCTAGAATTTGAGACTTTCGTGGAAAGTTTGCTGAGATACTCTCCCCTTTTTAAAATTTCATTGAAAATAATTCCCATCATCTCAAATAGCATAGTTTGAAATTTTAGCCTTCTGATTTGTTTTGGTACATTAACCAACTATATAAAATCACTACCAATAAAAGAAATGCTTAATTAAATGGAATCTTAAGAAATGATGATCTTCGAGGAAACAAATAGAACAACGACAACAACAAAAGCATGTGCATTAGTGTTTGCAGCCTCGATTTGCATCATGTTTTCCCATGTTCCCAATAATTGTTGGTTCAGGGTCTATCAATTAACAGTGCTTTCTTTTTTGAGAAAAAATTTTTAAAATTAATTTGTTTATTTTAATTGGAGGCTACTTTACAATATAGCAGTGGTTTTTGCCAAACATCGACATGAATCAGCCGTGGGTGCACCTGTGTTCCCCATCCTGAACCCCCTGCCCACCTCCCTCCCATCCCATCCTTCAGGGTCATCCCAGTGCACCAGCCCAGAGCACCCTGTCTCCTGCATCGAGCCTGGACTGGCGATCCCCTTCACATATGATAATATACGCGTTTCAGTGCTACCCTCTCAAATCATCCTCTCCTTCTCCCACAGAGTCCAAAAGACTGTTCTTTACATCTGTGTCTCTTTTGCTGTCTTGCATATAGGGTCATTGTTACCATCTTTCTAAATTCCATATATATGCACTATTTTACTGTACTGGTGTTTTTCTTTCTGACTTCACTCTGTATAATAGGCTCCAGTTTCATTCACCTCATTAGAACTGATTCAAATGTATTCTTTGTAATGGCTGAGTAATACTCCATCGTGTGCATGTACCACAGCTTTCTTGTCCATTCTTCTGCTGATGGGCATCTAGGTTGCTTCCATGTCCTGGCTATTGTGAACAGTGCTGCGATGAACATTGGGGTACATGTGTCTCTTTCAATTCTGGTTTCCTCAGTGTGTCTGCCCAGCAGTGGGATTCCTGGGTCATATGGCAGTTCTATTTCCAGTTTTTTAAGGAATCTCCATGCCAATTAACAGTGCTTTCTTTCTTTCCTTTTTATATTTTTATTTTCAGGAGCAAAGACATGCTTTAGAAAAACAGAATACTCATTTCTTCACTCAAAACCAGACATTTTTCTTTACAGAATGACACCTCTGAAACACAGTTAAAGAAAACATAGTCCATTATACTGCCTACCTTAAGAGAAAATTATCTACTTTCTAAAATCTTTGAAGTTGATCAGAAACAATTCAGCAGAATATGACATCCCGAATCACCTTAGAAATGCAAGGGATGTCTTTGAAATTTTATGGTAATAAGGAAGTTTGACCAAACACACTTGGAAATATTTGAAGTCAATACTATAAAAAAACAGTTGCTTCCTGACCAAAAGTATTACTAAAAAATATCGATAGAAAAATTCAAAATTATCTTAAGGGTCTCAACAAACGACTTGAGATTGAGAGCAGTGAAGATCTTGAGGAAGGTGTCTCTCTGTAGGATACAGCACCCAGGGCTGCCACCTCTGTGTGAACACTGCTCAGTCCACCAGGATTCCTTCCAATAAGACACCAGGCTGAGCGTATTTGAACAGGCAGACACATAAGCCTCTCTCTGCAAGGGTGAATATGTATGCTGGCAAACATGGGCTCCATCTCCATTGTTCCTATCCCGGTGTGTGTGCATATTCCCACCAATGTGAGTATGTTTGAGACTGTATAACACAGTGCAGAGAAGGCTGAGTTTTACCCAGCCTACAGGCTACAGATTCACTCAACAGGCTATAGTTTTAGCTTGCTCATGAGCTCACCCTGCCAGGCTGCCATCATGCTACCCACAGGTCCCATAAGGAAGTCTTATGCCACTAAACGTTCCAATTTCACAACTGATTCCACTGTTACACGTTCTGTTATCACCTGAGAATTCTTTGGTTATAATGTTGGCTGGCCCCCTTTGGTTATAGCACCGGTTTTCTCTCGGAAAAAGACAGTCTGATTATACAGCCATGGAAGTCCTGTCCCCATGGTGGATGGCCAGCGCCATTTTATTCACTGAATCAGTCTTTTGGTTTTGCACCAATTTGTTCATTGTCACATTAAAGAGTATTTATTGGGGAACTTCCTGTTTCCTTTAAGTTATGCTGCCTGAATAAAAATTATTCTACTTTACCTCCAAAAATCCATATAGATCATCTAGAAAAGAAAAAACAAAATTATAACCCATCATTACGACATCCTAAGGGGATTTAAAGAACTTACAACTTTCAATTTACATATAAGTACTTCAGGGACAGTACTTCCTCTTACAAAGGAGAGAGAAGGGTACAGAGGAAAAGCAATCGTTTAGAGCAAGGTAACATCCTCTTCTCTGCCTCTCTGTTTCTCTCCCAGATCACTCTGGGGAGACCACCTGCCATTGCTGGGAGGACACTCCAGCAGCCTGCAAAGAAGCGAGGCCTCCAGCCAATACCAGGAGCGGAGAAGACTCCTGCCAAAGGCACACTAACGAGCTGCAGTCGGGGCTGCAGGCACCCCCGGGTCTCCCTGACGCCACTCCCCCTCCGTGAAAGGCCCTGCGCCAGAATAACCCAGGTAAGCCACTCTTGGATCCTTGACCCACTGGAATGGTAATTGAGATACATGTTTATTGTTTTAAGTCATTAAGTTTTGCATAATTTGTTACGTAGAAATACACACCAAATACATGGCAGGTCAACTGGAAAGGACTTGAAAGTGCATGTAGTCAAAGGTATCAGTTTTGGGAGGTACTGCTTCTGGAAGGCAAAGCTGTGAGGGAGAGGCCTCCCCTCCAGGCTTGAAGATGAAAGGAAGCATGTTTATAAATGAAGGTTCTTATAGAAACACCGGAGAATTGTAGAATCTGCTCTGTGGTTTACAAACTTTAAATATGCTCTGTTTCCCATATGTTACTCATTAGCAACCAACATTTATTCAAATTTCCCCCTTTTCTTTTTTTCCTATGTTATCGTGACAACAATTCTGCAGTATTCATAAATCCTTGTCCCCAACCCTTCCTTTCTTCAGAAATATTTTTAAAGAGGGAGTACAGGAAGAGCAAGATAGAAGTCTGGGATTAAGAGGTACAAACTGCTATGTACAAACTAAATAATCTATAAGAATACAGCACAGATTATATAGCCAATAATTATAGTAACTGTACATGGATATAATCTTTGCAAACTGTAAACCGCCCTTCTTATATTCTTTGGAAGCATGCTTAGGGGAATTCCCTGGCATTCTAGTGGTTACGACTCAATGCTCTCACTGCCAGGCCTGGGTTTGATCCCTGGTCAAGGAGATCAGATCCCACAAGCTGGATGGCCCAGCGAAAAATAAATGAAAAATCTTTTAAGAGGGAAGGAGTAGGGCAAGATAGAGGTAGAAGTTTAAGAGATACAAACTACTGTGTAAATAAGCTACAAGGGTATATTGTACAGTACAATAATTATAATAAGTACAAATGGAGTATAAGCTTTAAAAATTGTGAATTACTGTGTTGTAAACCTCTATATCTCAATTAAAATCACTGTCACAAAATACATATAAGATTTACCCTCTGAACTATTTTAAGTATATGGTTCAGTGCTATTGAATACATTCGTAGCATCATGCCCCCATCACATCACTATAACTTTTTCATCAGATAAAGCTAAACCTTTAGCCTCTCCCCTCCCCGGAAACTGTCTCACTGTCTCCCTGTGATTTTGGCTGACCTATGTTCCTCATACAAGCCATATCACACAGTGTGAGATCTCTAGTCTTTCCCCTCTGTTGTTCTCCTGTTGTTTTGCATTGTTCCTTTAGGAAGGCCTTCTCATCTTTCCTTGCTATTCTCTGAAACTCTGCATTCAGTTTGGTATGTCTTTCCCTTTCTTCATTGCCCTTTGCTTCTCTTCTTTCCTCAGCTATTTGTAAAGCCTCCTCAGACAACCACTTTGCCTTCTTGCATTTCTTTTTCTTTGGGATGGTTTTGATCACTGCCTCCTATACAAAGTTACGAAGCTCCGTCCGTAAGTTCTTCAGGCCCTCTGTCTACCGGATCTAAACCCTTGAGGTTATTTGTCACCACCACTGAATAATCATAAGGAATTTGATTTAGCTCATACATGAAAGGCTTCGTGGTTTTCTCTACTTTCTTCAAGTTAAGCCTGTATTTTTCAATAAGGAGCTGATGATCTGAGCCACAGTCGGATCCAAGTTTTGTTTTTGCTGAGTTAATAGAGCTCCTCCATCTTTGGCTGCAAACAACATAATCAGTCTGATCGCAGTATTGACTGTCTGGTGATGTCCACGTGCAGTCATCTCTTTGGTTGTTGGAAAAGGGTGTTTGATATGTCCCGTGTGCTCTCTTGACGAAACTCAACTTTGCTTCATTTTGTACTCCAAGGCCAAACTTGCCTATTATTCTGGGTATCTCTTGACTTTCTTATAGCTCAGTTGGTAAAGAATCCGCCCGCAATGCAGGAGACCCTGGTTCAACTCCTGGGTAGGGAAGATCCCTTGCACAAGGGGATAGGCTACCCACTCCAGTATTCTTGGACTTCCCTTGTAGCTCAGCTGGTAAAGAAATTGTTTTTTTGGTGTTAGTTCTAGAAGGTCTTTAAGCCTTCACAGAACTGGTCAACTTTAGCTTCTTCAGCTTCAGTGGTAGGGCCATAGACTTGGAATACTGTGATTTGAATGGTTTGCCTTGGAAACAGATCATTCTGTCGTTTTTGAGGCTGCATTCAAGTAATAGCATTTCAGACTCCTTTGTGGACTGTTACGGCTGTTACACTCCTTCTAAGGGATTCTTGCCCACAATAGTAGATATAAGGGTCTTCTAAATTAAATACACCCATGCCCACCCATTTTAGTTCACTGTTTCCTAAAATGTTATGTTCAGTCTCGCCATCTCCTGCTTGACCACGTCCAGTGTAGCTTGATTCATAGAACTAACATTCCAGGTTCCTACGCAATATTGTTCTTTGTATCGTCCGACTTTACTTTCACCGCCAGACACATCCACAACTGAGCATCATTTTCCCTTTGGCCTGACCACTTCATTCTGTAGATATTAGTGATTGCCTTCTCCTCTTTCCCAGTGGCATATAGGACACCTTCCAACCTGGGGGACTCATCTTCCAGTGTCATAGCTTTCTGCCTGTTCATGCTGTCCATGGAGTTCTCCAGGCAACTATGCTGGAGTGGGTTGCCATTTCCTTCTCCAGTGAACTGCATGTTGTCAGGACTCTTCACGATGACCCATTTGTCTTGAGTGGCTCTGCAGAGCATGGCTCAAAACTACATTGAGTTACACAAGCCCCTTTGCCATGACAAGGCTGTGATCCATGAAGGGCTTACGTGTATCTATGCTCTTTCAAATTCTTGTCTCATTTAGGTTCTTATAGCATATTGAGCAGAGTTCCCTGTGCTAAACAGTAGGTCCCTGTTACTTTTCTGTTTTAAATACAGCAGTGTGTACTTGTCAGTTCTGAACTCCCAGTCTGTCCCTCCCCCCACACTTCTACTCTGGCAACCATAAGTTGGGTTCTCTTAGTCTGTGAGTCTGTTTCTGTTTTGTGAATAAGTACATTTGTATCATTTTTTAAAGATTCTCTATATAAGTGATATCATATGCTGTTTGTCTTTGTCTGGATTACTTCACTTTACTATGATAATCTCCAGGTCCATCCTCATTGCCGTAAATGGCATTGCATCATTCTATTGAATGGCTGAGTAATATTGCATCATATGTATGTACCGTATCTTTTTTATCCATTCATCTATGGATGGACATTTAGGTTGCTTCCATGTCTTGGCTATTGTGAACAGTGCTTCAGTGAACACTGGGGTGCATGTATCCTTTCAAACCATGATTTTCTCTGGATATATATCCCAGGAGTGGTGGCTGGATCATATGATAGCTCTGGCTTTCGTTTCTTACGGAACGTTCATACTGTTGGCCACAGTGACTGTATCACTTTACACCCCCACCAGTGGTGTAGGAGCGATCCCGTTACTTCACATCCTCTCTGCCATTTACTATTTGTAGACTTTTTGCTGATGGGCATATTGACTGGTATGAGGTGATATCTCATTGCAGTTTTGATTTATATTTCTCTAATAATTAGAAATGCTGAGTGTCTTTGCATGTGCTTTTGGCCATCTGTATGGCTGGATGGCATCACTGACTCGATGGACGTGAGTCTGAGTGAACTCCAGGAGTTGATGATGGACAGGGAGGCCTGGCGTGCTGTGATTCATGGGGTCGCAAAGAGTCGGACACCACTGAGCGACTGAACTGAACTGAACTGATGTCTCTTTTGGAGAAATGTCTATTTAGGTCTTCTGCCTATTTTTTGTTTGTTTGTTTGTTTGTTTTGTCTGTTTGATATTGAATCACATGAGTTCTCTGTAAATTCTGAAGATTAATCCCTTGTTGGTCACATTGTTCCTGGGTATTTTCTCCCATCATTCTGTGGGCTGTCTTTTCAACTTGTTTATGGTTTCTTTTGGTATGCAAAAGCTTTTAAGTTTAATTAGGCCGTTTGTTTATTTTCTTTGTCATTTCTCTATGAGACAGATCAAAAAAGATAGCTGTGATTTATGTCAGGGAGTGTTCTGCTTACATTTCCCTCTTGAGTTTTATAGTATATGTTCTTACATTTAGGTCTGTAATCTATTTTATTTTTAAGTATGGTATTAAAGGATGTTTAAATTTTACTTGTTTACATGTAGTTGTCCAGTTTTCCAAGCCTCATTTAGTTAAGAAACTGCCTTTATTCCATTGTATAATCTTGCATCCTTTGTTGTAGATTAGTTGACCATAGGTTTGTGGGCTTATTTCCAGACTTTCTGTACTGTTCCATTGATCTATGTTTCTGTTTTTATGCCAGTACCATGTTGTTTTGATGACTGTAGCTTTGTAGTATAGTCTGAATTGAGGGAGCCTGCTTCCTCCAGCTCTATTTTTCTTTCTTAAGACTGGAAAAATTGGATTTGGCTTGCTAGTATGGATTTGGCTTGCTTTGTTGATGGTCTTTTCATCTATGTTCATCAATGATACTGGCTTGTAATTTTCTTTTTTTGTGATATCTTTTACTGGTTTTGGTATCAGGGTGATGGGAACCTTATAGAATAAGTTTGAGATTGCTCCTTTCTCAGTGATTTTTGTGAATTGCTTCAGAAGGATCAATGTTAATTCTTCTCTAAACATTTGATAGCATTTGCCTGTGAAGCAGTCTGGTCCTGAAATTTTATTTGTTTAAAGTTTTAAAATCACAATTTTATTTTCAGTGATTGGTCTATTGATATTTCCTATTTCTTCCTGGTGTAGTCTTAAGATATTGCAACTTTCTAAGAATTTGTTCATTTATTCCAGATTGTCCATTTGATTGGCATACAGTTGCTTGTAATAGTCTCTTGTTACTCTTGTGTCTCTTGTTTCTGTGGTGTATGCTGTAACTTCTTCCATTTCATTTCTAATTTTGTTGATTGGAGCTCTTTTCTGTATTTTGTTGATGAGTTTGGCTAAAGGTTTATTAATTTTGTTTATCTTTACAAAGAACCAAGATTCATTTCATTAATCTTTTCTATGTCTTCTGCATCTCTATTTCATTTATTTCTGCTCTGATATTTATGATTTCTACTACCTTTGGGTTTTGTTTGTTCTTTCTTTAGTTTGTTTAGGTGTAAGTTTAGGTAGTTTATTTGAGATTTTTCTTGTTTTCCGAGGTTAGCTTGCATCACTGTAACGTTCCCTTTCAACTGCTTCTGCTGCCTGCTGTAGGTTTTGGGTTCTCAGTATAAACTTGCTTTCATCGTCATTTGTCTGTAGCTATTATTTGGTTTCCTGTTTGATTTCTTCAGTGATCCATTGGTTATTTAGTTGCATATTGTTTAGCCTTCATGTGTTTGTGGCTTTTACTGTTTTTAATTTTTTCTTGTAGTTGATTTCTAATCTCACAGGCTTACGGTCAGAAAAGATGCTTAATATGAATTCAGTTTTCTTAAGTTTACAAGGCTTGCTTTGTGACCTAGAATGTGGTTGATCCTGGAGAAGGTTCCATGTGCACTTGAGAAGAATGTGTATTCTGCTACTTTTGGATGAAACACTTTATAAATATCAATTAAGTCTATGTGGTCCAGTGTGTCATTTAAGGACAGTACTCCCTTGTTGATTAGCTGATCTGTCCATTGCTGTAAGTGGGGTATTAAAGTCTCTCACTGTTCTTGAGTTTTGGTATTTATTTCTACTTTTACAGTTGTTAGTATTCGCCTTTTATACTGAGATGCTCCTATGTTGGGGGCATAAATGTTTACAACTGTGATATCTTCTTCTAGGATTGATTCCTTGACATTATGTAGTATCCTTCCTTGTCTCTTATAAGAGTCTTTATTTTAAAGTCCACTATGTCTGAGATGAATATTGCTACTCCTACTTTCTTTTAATTTCCATTTGAATGGAATATATTTTTCCATCCCCCTACTTTCATTTAGTATGTGTCCTTTGGTCTGAAATGGGTTTCTTATAGATGGCATGTGTATGTGTCTTGTTTTTGTATCTGTTCATCCAGTCTAGGTCTTTGTTGGAGCATTTACTCCATTTACATTTAAGGTAATTATCAATATGTATGTTCTTATTGCTATTGGTCGATTGTTTTAGATTTGGTTTTGTAGATGTTTCTTTTTCCCTTCCTCTTTTATTCTCTTCTTTTTTGGTTTGATGACTAACTTCAGTGTTCTGCTTGGATTCATTTTTCTTTTTTGTGTTTGTATCTATTGTAGATTTTCAATTTGTGGTTCCCATGAGGTTTTGATATAGCATTATATATACAGAGAAGATTGTTTTCAGTTGCTGGTCTTTTAGTTCCAAATGCATTTCTGATATCCTGCATTTGTACTTGCCTCTTCTCACAGTTTCTGGTTTTGATATCATCATTGTGTGCAGATGATTTCCTACTTGTACTGTTTATTTACCTTTACCAGTAAATTTTCCCATTTGTAATTTGCTTGTTTGTAGTTACGTAGCCTTTTCTATTCCACTTAGAGAAGTTCCTTTAACATTGGTTTCAAAGTGGTGCTGAATTCTCTTAGCTTTTGCTTGTCTGTAAAGCTTTTGCTTTCTCCATCAAATCTGAACAAGAGCCTTGCTAAGTAAAGTACTATTGGCTGTAATTTCATCCCTTTCTTCATTTTAAATATATCATGCCAGTCCCCTCTGACCTGCAGAGATTCTGCTGAGAAATTAGATGATAACCTTATGGGAATTCCCCTGGACATTATTTGTTGCATTTCTCTTGTTACTTTTAATATTTCTTTATTTTTAATCTTTGTCAATGTGTTTATTATGTCTTTTGGCATATTCTTCCTTGTGTTCATCCTGCCTGTGACTCTCTGTTCTTCCTGGACTTGGGTGACTGTTTAATTTATCATGTTAAGGGAGTTTTCAGCTATTATCTCTTCAAATATTTTTTCAAGTCCCTTCTTCTTTTTCCTTCTGATACTCCTATAGTGCAAATGTTGTCACATTTAAAGTTGTTCCAGTGATCTCTTAAACTCTCTTTATTTCACTTCATTCTTTTTTCTTTATTGTGTTTTACGGTATTAATTTCCACCATTTTGTCTTGTAGCTCACTTTTTCATTCTTCTGCCTCAATTATTCTGCTATTGATGCCTTCTAGTGATTTTTGGTTTTAAATTTTAGGTATTATATTGTTCATCTCTGTTGGTTTGTTCTTTAGTTCTTCTAGGTCTTTGTTAAACATTTCTTATATATTCTTGATCTGTCCGCCCATTCTTTTTCCAATATCATGGATCATCCTTACTATTATTACTCTAATTCTCCTTCAAATAGATTATCTATCTCCACTTTCCTTATTCTTCTGGGGTTTTGTCTTGTTCCTTCATCCAGGACATGTTTCTCTGCTACCTCACTGTGTGTAACTTTCTGTGGTTGCAGTTTCTGCTCCACTGGCTGCAGGGTTGTAGCTCTTCCGGCATCTGCTGTCTGCCCCCTGGTGGATGAGGCTTCCTGGTAGAAGGGACTGTCACTTTCCCGCTAGTGTGTGGAGCTGGACCTTCCCCTCTGGTAGGCAGAGCCATGGCAAGCAGTGTATTTAGAGATGGCTATGAACTGAGAAAGACTTTAAGTAACTTGTCTTTGGTGAGCAGGGCTGTGTTCCTGCTCTACTGGTTGTTTGGCCTGAGGTGTCCCAGTGCTGGAATCTATAGACTTCTGTGTGGGGTCAGGTCTTGGTAGGAAAATGGCAGCCTCCAATAGAGTCTATGCCAAGGTACACTCATCAGAACCACCCCGCCAGTGTCTTTGTCCCTGTAGTAAGCTACAGTTGCCCTCCCCCTCCTTAAGAGGCCCTCTAACACTAACAGGTAAGTTCAGCTGTTCTTATGGGGTCACTGCTTTTACCTCCTGGGTCCTGTTGTGCACAAGACCTTGCGTGCACCCTCCAAGATTTGAGTTTCTGTTTCCCCAAGTGAAGTGAAGTCGCTCAGTCGTGTCCGACTCTTTGCGACCCCGTGGACTGTAGCCTACCAGGCTCCTCTGTCCATGGGATTCTCCAGGCAAGAATACTGGAGTGGGTTACCATTTCCTTCTCCAGGGGATCTTCCCGACCCAAGGATCGAACCTGGGTCTCCCACATTCCAGGCAGACGCTTTAACCTCTGAGCCACCAGGGAAGCTGCAATCAAACCTCGCTGGCCTTCAAAGCCAGTCTCTATGGAGGGCCTCCTCCCGTTGCCAGACCCTTAGGCTGGGGAGCTCAGTGCGGGAACTCTCACTCCTCTGGGAGGACCTGTGTGCTTCAGCTGCTCTCCAGTTTGTTGGCTGCACATGTGGCATGCATGGGATTTGCTTTAATCCTGATTGCACTCCTACAACTGTCTCCTTGTGCTTCTTCTTTGTCGTGGATATAGGCATCATTTTTGGTAGGTTTCAGTGCTCTGGTGGTGGTGGTGATTATTCAGCAGTTAGTTCTGATTTTGGTGTTTCTATAAGAAGAGGTGAGCTATGTTCTTCTACCCTACCATCTTGCCTCTTCCTTGCTTAATTCTTGATTATCTGTTGATAACAAGATATCTTGTGTTGCTGGACCTCAGCACATAGCATCATCCCTTTAAAGCATGGATAACAGAATTGTTTGTGAAGATTTATTAAAAAGTATTGTCCCTTACCCCATCCCTAAAATATGGTATTAGAATCTCCTATAGTTATTCTGATGCTCAGCTCTTGGTTCGTAATATTGTTCTCGATAATTCAATTTTCTCTCTGTCCTTGCCCTCTGCCTTCATTTATCCATTTATTCTCCAACTTATTAACTTTGAACTACATACAAAGCATCATGCTAGAAACTGGGCGTGAGACAATGAATAAGACTAGGCTCTTTTGGAGGTTCTAAACTTATCAGGACTGCCCCTGCCTCTAGACAGCCCTTCTTGAACGCTTCTATCACCATTAGCTTTTACATTGCATTTCCTTGCTCAGAATCAATAATATTATCCTTGATTCTCCTCCAGCAGCTTGGGCTCACCTTGACACAGAACTTAGTGCACTGCACTGACATGTTTTGCGGTTCTGTTTCTTCTTCTCTACTATGAGCTCTTCAAGCCCAGAAATGTTATTCATTGTTGTTGTTTGCTCAATAATTTTGCAACTAAGGGGTAAAGAGAGCGGAAGAGGGGAAGCTAGGAAAGTGCATGGGCCACCTGAGTGTCACTGACATTGTCCTTAAGCATGACCTTCTGCGGTATCATATATGTATTATATATGTATTATATGTATTATATATGTGTGATGTAGGCATTCTCATATTTAATTCTCCCAACAGCCTTGAGCTATATAGATACACTAACCTTTCCATTTTAAAAACCAGTGTTCAAGGGGGAGCAGCATCTTGCCCAAGATCATCCTTCCTTTTCCTAAGTAGAGCATTTGGAATCTAAACTCAAGAGAACTCGATGAGAAAAGGACTTTTGTATACACGACTGCTTGAGTGTGTGTTCAAGTGTGTCTAGACTTTCCACTTCCTGGAAACTTCTTGAAGGCAGAAATAATATTTGTTTCATGATTCCTACTAAAAAGTCAGTGCTTAACAAAGTCATCATCAGGAAAGAATACATTCTTCAAGGGAGTGTTCAAATCTGTTTCTTTTGATTTGGGGCATTAAAGTTCTCTGTAGTACTGCTAGGAATCTTCCATCAAGGTTATTCTCTGAGTTCTCGTGGATGACTTTGAAATTTAAATTTTTCTGTCATCTTCTGGACTGAACGCTGAGGTTAAAAAGGCATATTTCATTTCCCCCCCTTTCCCCATGGCCCCCAATGTCTCCTTTTTCTCACCATTGTCCTTTCCCTTGCCTGTGATATATCTGATAAATGTTTTCCTTGTATCTTCAGCTGGCCCTCTTCCTCTCATTTCTCAGTTCTTTATATTTCTAAAGCTGCATTTTCCCCATGGAACTCATGCCACATATAATTGCCCCGCACCATTTGGGAAAGGATTAGATTTGTTTCATAGGTTGTTTCTTTAGCCTTAATAAGTACTGACACTTATTAGCTGGCCACAATTTTCTTCTCCCCTCTGTGGGTTGCATTGCCTTGCTTGTTAATGTGTAAATCATAGGGTTCTTTAATTACATACTATTGGCTTTTCCTTTCCCCTCAGAGTTAGCTGGAAAATTAGCCCAGGGCTGGGACTCTGATAGAAATATCTAGCTGGTTTCTTTGCACACTTTTGGGGATGCTGCTGGCTCAAGGTAAATTGACTTCCGTGTGTGCCTGTGTGTCTGTGTGTGGGTTGGCTGCTCTAAACATTTGGTTTGTTCTGAGGTTAAGAGCATGTTGGCCTGTGTGTAAGGAGAAAACATAGATCAGGGACATTAGCCTTCCAAACTTGAAACTATACATTCAATGAATGAATCAGATATTGGTAAACATCATAGTTACCTTGCCTCTTCTCATTAACATCACCCTACATCTCCTCACAATCTCTCTTGATAGTGCCAATCTTGTGTTTCTAGGAAAAGACTGGAAAGTTTCCACCTGATCATAAGTTGACTTTATTTGAATTGACTGATAGTAGTTATTTGAACCAGTCTGTGTGTAGAAAAACACTATGTAAAGCCAATTATAATTCGGGCTTTTAAAAAAGTTCTTCTCATGAATGAGAAGCCCAAATATATTGTGTCTGTGTACTGGTGTCTCAAAGTGTAGCCCTGGGACCAGCAGCATTGACGTAAGAGTCTCTGGCTATCCTTGACCCACTCCCCAGTCTAGACCCACTGAACAATGTACAGATGTATGTTCTATCAACAGTGCCTGGTGGTTGTTTCCAGTCTTCAAGTCCTCTTGGCCCAGGTGCTTGTACTCTTCCCAACTGAGGTTCCACACAATGGGAGGGAAAGAGAAGCCATCCCTGCTGGCTTGCTGATTCCTAACCCGCATGACTGTGACACGTACATACTAAAGTGGTTGCTCTAGGCCACTCATTTAAAGGTGGTTTGTTTTACAACAGTAGTAACCGAAACCAAGTTCTCTCTTTTGTGTTTACACCCATTTTCCCACTGCCCAGCATTTGTCTATGATATACATTATGCTCCAAGACAGTTGTTGAAAATACACAGAATCTTTTTTTTTTTTTTTTTTTACTGAAGTATAGTCGATTTACATGTTGTGTTTATTACTCCCATGCAACAAAGTGATTTGGTTATGCATCTATGAGTTCCTTTAAAAAATATTCTTTTCCATTATGGTCTATCATAAGATATTGACTATGGTTCTCTGTGCCCTACAGTAGGACCTTGTTGTTTATCCATCCTGTATATAAAAGCTACATCTGCTACTCCCAACCTCCTACTCCACCCCCTCCTCCTAAACAATCACCAGTCTATTCTCTGTGTTTGTGATTCTGTTTCTGTTTCACAGATAGGTTCATCTGTATATATTTTAGATTCCACATATAAGTGATTTCATATGGTACTTGTCTTTCTCTTTCTGACTTACATCACTTAGTATGGTCATCTCTAACTGCATACATGTTCCTGAAAATGACATCATTTTACCATAATTAGTAGTCTTTCATTGTAGGTACCACATCTTCTTTATCCATTTACCTGTGGATGTACATCTAGGTTGTTTCCATGCCTTGGCTATGGTGAATAGTGATACTATGAACATAGAGGGGCATGTGTGTCTATGAATTATAGTTCTGTCTGGATGTACACCCTGCAATGGGATCGCTAGATCCTATGGTAATTCCATTTTTCGTTCAGAATAGGGGCTTAAAGTACATTGAGTTCAGAGTTCCCCGAGATGTAATGTTTTCCATAGAACTGTATTTCCATGACATCTGCACTGTTACCATTTTCTTTTAACTCTCTTCACTACATAGCCTTAAGTGATGCTAGCTATGATCTCAGCATTTCGATGTTTAGTTTGATTTTTCAAATATCGTGAATAATGATACATGTGAAAATGAAACCCACTTATCTATGTACCACAAAATAATATGCTGCTTTCTACCCATGTTACATGTGTCCCAGTTTGCAAAACGATGGTATGGTGGAAACTTTTATGGGAGAGAGAACTGCCCCTGGCCATAGACGAATCGTGCTTTTGTTTCTTCTCATTTCTAAGCTTAAAGAATGGAATCTATTCCACCGTTTGCCAGCTTGTTCTGGTTGGTTGTCTCTCCAGAAACAGTCATTTACTTTAACACTTCGTCCAAATTTCTGCAGTTTACTCATCTTATTTCTAGTAACTAAATTTTATACCTTGCACATCTCCAACATAATAGAGTTCATCTCTGATGATAATTGCTCCCTCAAAGTCTTGTGATTACAAAATCTGTCCCTGCCTAGGTCCAATGAGAAGGAAATACAGCAAAAGTGACCAGTGAACCAAATTTTGGTATATATGAACAATGGTGTAGAGTACATAACATGTCCTAAATGATATTGTAATATCAGGCTACTCAGAGGGTGGTCTGGGGACATGTACCATTGATATGTTATTATGGACTTATCATAAGTATAAAATGTGAGAATCAGGATTTTAAAACTTTCATAGTAGTTTGAAGGTAATTTAATATCAGTTGAATTAAAACTTTAAAATTGGAATTTGCATTTTATGTGTTCTTTTAATTTTATTTCTTCTAGTAAGAAGCCTTTCTTGTGTTTTTAAAAGTACTGGTTTGCAAAAGACTAAATTTTTTTAATGAAAAATTTGATTCTTTATCACAGATAATTTGAGGAGTACTTGTATAAAAAACTAAACAGAGTACAAAATGTTGCTTTAAATGTAACTCAGAAAAATAGTATTACATTTTTAAAGTTATATATGAGTATTTTTTAAAAAGTAGAAGGGACATAAATAAAGCATATCATAATCAGAAATACAGTAGAGAAAGAAGTGGAAATATTCCTTTCCTACTCTGGATTTTCCTTTTTTGCTCTCCAAACTCTGTCAGAATTTCTGCACTTATAAGTGCAAACACCATAGTCTCTCAACAACTTTTACAAATTGTTTTTGAGTGGATTCATTTTATTAGAGGGTTTTTGAGTGAAGTCAATGTTGCCAGAACATCATATTTTTAAACATTTAGACAAAGCATTAGAAGGCTCAACACAGAGTGGGAAACTCATTTTGCCATGCTTTCATACTAAATTACCTAAATTTCAGCTTAACAGATGCAATAAAAGAGAGTTACTGCCAAAAGTCTCTTGTCTGCCTTCAGTAACATCCAGAGTGATTCTCAGAGATCAAATAAACTCATTGGCTACTCAGGCATAGAAACACAGTCACACATAGTTGATATTCTGCTTTGTAGCTATTATCAATATGATGCAACATAGCTAAAGGAATTATGGGATTTGATGCCAAATTTGAAGTTTGAGCTTGAATGCCAATTCATCTGCTGCTTCTACATTCATGACTGTTTTAAGAAAGAGATATTAGTAAGGATCTGAAGACAGTCTTTATCTCATATATAGGGTATTAAAGTAATCCATAAGATTTTGTTTAAAGAAAATTATAAATGGACTCTAATAGAGGAAACTAATCTCCATTATATATGCTACTCCATTAATTAGGAAACTAATCCTCATTAAACATGCATTAAGGCCTGAATATTGTATTAAGGTCTACTTGTGGTTGAGATCCATGAATATCATTATTAGCTTAAGGATAAATTTCCAACAAAAGTAAGACTTTCCTCTCAAAGTCACCACTCACTTTGCAGTATTCAATTGTATCATTCTGACTCTTCTTTTTAATTGAATGAATTTGGTTTTTACTGAACTTTTTGTTTTTGGCTGCCATCATGGAGCATCCAGGATGCTATTTCCCTGAGCAGGGAACTAACCTGAGCCTCCTGCAATAGAAATCCAGAGTCCCAATCCCTGGGGGAAGTCCAGTCCGTGTTATGTCTTCTTGAAACTCATTTCTCTGTTATTGTCTTACTACCTGTTTTTCCATTTCTTATTTCCATAATTTCTTCTCCGCTTCCTTTACTGAAATTCTTTTAGTCTGCCCCGACTTTGAGTGTGTGACCACTGTTCTTTCTTTGCCCACTTTCACGTTCATTAGTCATCCTCTCCTGAGCCATCTCCTCCACTGCCATGCTCTTAACTGTCAACTGTCTCCTCTTGACTTACCCCTGTGCTACCTTCAGCTGTGATATCTTCTCAGGTTTTGAGCTGTGGACATATATTAATGTGCATAACATATATTGAGTTTTGGTGGTTTTTTTTAAAATTATAACAAATTGAAGATTTTTGGCAATCTTGATTACAGCAAGTTTATCAGCTCCATTTTTTTCAAAGTGTCTCTGTGTCACATTTTTACAAGAATTCCATTTTTTCATTATTATTATGTTCATTATGGTGACCTGAGATCAGTCATCTTTGACGTGACTATTGTAGTTCTTTTGGACACACGAACCCTTCCATACAAGATGGTAAACTTCAAATATTTCATGTGTTCTGACTGTTTCCCCATCTCTCAAACTTTTCTTGAGCTTCCCTAGTCCCTGCCACAGAACGATAATAAAATTAGGCTAGTTAATAATCACACAAACCTCTAAGAGTACCAGTGAAAGGAAAAACTGTATGTCTCTCATTTTAAATCAAAAGCTAGAAGAGATGAAGCTTAGTGAGGGAGGCTCGTTGAAAGCCCTAACAGACCGAAAGGCAGGCCCCCTGGGCCAAGCGGCTAGCCAAATGGCAAATGCAAAGGAAAGTTCCTGAAGGAACTTGAAAGTGCTACTTGGGGAACACAGGAATGATTAGAAAGCGAAACAACCTTCTTGCTGATATGGAGAAAGTTTTAGTGGTCTAAACAGAAGATCAAGCCATCAACAACATTCCCCAAGCAATCTACAACGTTCCCTAAGCCCAAACCTAATCCAGAGGCAGATCCTAAGCCTCTTCAAATCTAGGAAGGCTGAGAGAAGTGAGGAAGCTGCAGAAGAGAAGTCTGAAGCCTGCAGAGGTTGGTTCATGAGGTTTAAGGAAAGAAGCTGTCTCCTTAACATCAAAGTGCAAGGTGAAACAGCAAGTGATGTTTAAGCTGAGCATTCAAGCTCAGACTTCAAATTTGGCATCAAATCTCATCATCCTTTTAGCCACCTTACATGACATTTGTAACAGCAGAACATCAATTATGTGTAAGTATGTTTTATTACTCTAATTATATTGTGCCACTCTTCTGGCCTGCAGAGTTTCTCCTGAAAAATCAGCTAATAATATTATGGGAGTTCCCTTGAATGCTACTTGTTGCTTTTCTCTTTTGCTTTTGATATTTTTTTCTTTGATTTTAATTTTTATCAATTTGATTACTCCTTGGGTAATCAAGGAGTGTGTTCCTCCTTGGGTTTATCCTGCCTGGGACTCTTTGTATTTCCTGGACTGGGTGACTATTTCCTTTCCTACATTAGGAAAGTTTTCAGTTCATTATCTCTTCAAATGTTTTCTCCGGTCTTTTCTCTCTCTCTTCTCCTTCTGGGACCCATATACTATGAATATTGGTGTAGTGAATATCCCAAAGGTCTCTTCAGTGCTCCTCACTTCTTATCATTTTTTTCTTTATTCTGTTTCATGGCAGTGATTTGCACTCTTCTGTCCTACAGTTCACTTTTGCATTCTTTTGTATCATTTATTCTGCTATTGATTCTGTCTAGTACATTTTTAAATTTCAGGTATTTTATTGCTCATCTGTTTTTTATTCTTCAGTTCTTCTAGGTCTTTGTTAAGCAATTCTTTTATCTTCTGAAACTGTACCTCCATTGTTCTTCCGAGATTTTGGATCATCTCTACTACTGTTATTCTGAATTATTTTTCAGATAGATTGCCTATCTCCACTTCCCTTAGTTATTCTTCTGGGGTTTTATTTTTTTCCTTAATCTCAGACATTTTCCTCTGCCATCTAACTTTCAGTGATTACAATTTCCATTCCTTAGGTTGCAGGGTTGTAGTTCTTGTTTCTGCTCTGTCCCATGGTGGATGCAGCTGTTTATGAGACTTGCCCAAACTTGTTGGTGGGAAAGACTGGTTCCTCCCCACTGGTGAGTGGAGCTGGGTGTTGCCCCTTTGGTAGGCACATGTCAAGGGGTGTCCTCAGTGGGCAGCTGTGAGCTCATCAGGACTTGAAGCAACCCCTTTGCTATGTTTCTGCCCTGGCTGGATGTTTTGCCTGAGGTGTCCCAGCATTGGAGCTTATAGGCTGTTGTGACGAGTCTGACCTTGGTGAGAAAACGGTGGCTTCCAGGAGTGCTCATGCCACTAAGAATACCCCAGAACTCCTGCAGCCAGTGTCTTTGTCCCCACAGTGAGCCACAGCTGTGCCTGCCGCACTCCTTCCCCCCCGCCCCCACCACCACCTTGCAAGAAAACCTCCTATACCAGCAGGTAGGTCTGACCCAGCCCCAGGCACTTATGAAGCCACTGCTTTCCCCCCTGGTTCCTGATGTATATGAGACTTTGTGTGTGCCCTTCAAAAGTGGAGTTTCTCTTTTCCTAATTCCTGCAATCAAATCCCACTGACCTTCAAAGCCAGATTCTCTGGGGACTCCTCTTTCCATTGCCAGACACTCAGCCTGGAAAGCCTGATGTAGGGCTCAGAACTTTCACTCTTTTTGAAAAGTCTCTGCAGTGTAATTCTTTTCCAGTTTGTGGATCACCGGGGAGATATGGGGTCTGATCTTATCACGAGTGTGCCCCGCCTACCGTCTCACTGCAGCTGCTGCTTTGTCTTCGGATGTGGGCATCTTCTTGGGCAGGCTCCAGTGGGGTTCTTGCTGTTGTTGTCTGCTGGCTGTTCACTGGTTAATTGTGATTTTGATGTTTCCATAAGAGGTGCGGTCATGTCCTATTCTGCCATCTTCAGGAGTTACTCTTGTTATGTGTGAGGAAAGCAGTTTCTTGAGATGGAATTTACTCCTTGTGAAGATGCTATGAAGAATGTTGAAATGGCAACACAGGATTTACATTACTATCAGCTGCTACTAGAGTTCCACCCATTTCAGAATGACATATTCCATCCTTCTTGCTGTCAAAAGTTAAATACCCCTGGATGATTTGAAAAAGGGCAATGGTAAAATAATGACTTCTCTGTGAAATGTACGAAGTTGGAAGAGGTAGCAGTAAAGGGTCTGGAAGGCCCATCCTGTGTGTGGATGAGAGAAGATATGATTGTATTCAGACCGGGTAATTTCTCCATCCACTTTGCATCAAGTCATGGAAAGGTTAAGTGTATTGCTCGCAAAATCTCTTGATCTTATTTCATGCTAAAATGTTATCATATCATATTCTATGAAATCCTTGTTGATGAGAAGTGTCTACTCTATCTTTGTAACATTAAAATATTTACAGAGTGTCCATGGACTGCATACTGTTCAATGAAAGAAGTCAGTGAAAAGTTACGCCTATCTCTCTGGTAGATAGGGCTTTTCCTTCCAGAACAAATCATAGAGATGATGGAAATAGCAAGTTATTTCTGGGATGGAAAAATGTGAATTGTGACCAAGGTGATTAGAATGAATGTTCAAATACCCTCTTCTACAGAAATCACAGAAACTTAGGCCAAATGAGGTGAACTTTTGGAAAAAAAAAAAAAAAAAAACAAAACAAAACTGAGAAAGAGTTGCCTTCCATATTGGCATTTCCCAAAGCCTCTGAAGAAGAAAATAACCTTAGAACCAAAGGTTAAAATTAAACTTTTTTTTTTTTTTTTTAACAAAAGCTATTTACTTGGCTGCACCAGGTCATAGTTGTGGCGCACAAGATCTTTAGTTTTGGCGCCTGAACTCTTAGTTGTGGCATGTGGGATCAAGGTCCCTGACCAGGGATCCAATCCAGGCCCCTGCCCTGGGAGCTCGGGGTCCTAGCCACTGGACCACCAGGGAAGTCCCACAGGGGTTGAACGTTTGAAGCTGCTTTTTAACGCATACTCTAGCCTTTCAGAGATGTAGGAGTGTGGCTGGGCTGCCCACGTTCCAAGCCTCATCTGAAAAATGGAGCCATGGCAGTACTGACCCGAGAGCATGTGTGTGAGGTTGTGTGAACTCAAGTGTGGGGGCCCCTGGCAGCTTCTGGCTCAGCTCAGGTAGTGGTGGCCGTTGCTATTATAGCCATCCCTCACAGTATGCTTCTGTTCCGAATCTAGGATTTGGATTTGGAATCCCCGGAGACCAACACGGCAGTTCCACCAGGTGACTGCTTTGCACAGTGGTAACCTGCAGCTTCCTAAAGGCAGGAGAAAGAACCGGGGAGAAGACTGCCCCCTCTGTTTCTAAGGATTTAAACAAAAAGATGGCCTTTTGATAGCTGAGAGAGATTTTCATTATTATTGAAAATGACACCCCTTTATAAAAAAAAATCCAGAAATAATTAAACCTTGTGAAATTAAGTCTGAGATATATTACTTTTCGCTTTACCAATTTTGGACTGCAGCTAAACATTCTCTTTGTCAGCATCCCTTTAAAGAAAGCATTGTTGGTAGATGTTGGGCATGTCTTAGAGTTAGAAGCTGATGACCTCTGAATTCGTATGCATAAAAATGAGAAAGAATGTATGAGGTCCCGGGGAGACCTAAGTGGTCCACACCCCAAAACTCCTAAACACGTTCCTTTGCACGAGCATAGTGGTCATTCTTTCTCTCACATTTTGTTACCAAGGAGGGTTCTTTTTTGGATAAATTTTGTAGGAAGCCAATTAAATATAGACACTGTTCCTCCCACCAAGCTTGAAGAAAAACACAACAGCCCTGCTTGGTTGATTTTATTTTCATTTTTATTGAAAGCTTCATCAAAGAAAACAGAAGTTTAAACCTAACATCCACTGATCTACAGAAAGCTCAAGGAATAGGGAAAATGGTAGCTAATTTGACTGTGGTACAGATGAAAAAGTTAAAAATAAAACCAGAAACACTGTTCAATTACAGAATTTTCCATGACAGTCAAAGACAGCAGTACAAAATGCTCTTAAATAAAATTCAGAATTGAATGATGTTTCAGAAGTTTTATGACATCAGATATGGCCTGAAACAACAGTTTTAAAAGAAGCTGTGTCCCTTTTTCTCCGTTTTAGAAACTGAGTATTTCATAGCAAGTACATTTTTACGTATATATTTTTAAATTAAGATTCCAATTACATTCCTCTTCTTTTTAAATAAATGGAAGCATTAATTCCCAGAATGGAGAAAAGTTTTTCAAGTATCTCTGTGAAATGTTTTTCCTGTTTTAAAACATGGAATAACTCCTGTTTCACATATGAAGAAATAACCTATTTCGGGGAGGAGGACAGAGCATCTTTCTTAACCAGATTAGAGGGTTAACAATGCAAAGCATAACGCTCAAGTTACACTTTGGATACTATTTCAATTTGAAATTTTTTTATTTTCACAAAATCCAATGGAATTTCAAGGTCATTCAGCCTTAATGTGTTAACACAAAGTAAAAAATTATAAAACGATGCAGTTTTTGGTCAAAGATTTAAGATGGGGATTTAAGTGCATTTTAACCAAGAGCTATTACTGTATTCCCAAAACTCAATTTTGAGTTGAGCTGTTCTAATGGTTCAAATTTCAATAGTGAACAAAACCAAAGAGCTTTCATTTGAGGAAAGCCAAATTCCTTGCTATACTTCTTTCATTTATGTCCTGCAAGCATATAGCCAGCTAGCAGCTGTTTGCAGTGGATGGGAAGGGACATTATGGATATTAAAAACTCACAGTGTGTAATGCACTGACATTCCTTTTACCAATGATTTCAAAACTGCTTCAATAAATCAATCCTTAACAAGAAGCAAGATAGATTTGAATTTTACTTCCAAATGTTTTTTGTTTTCCATCCTCAGGGTGAAATTCTAATAGAAGGAAAGAGAAGTCCTAATAGTTGAAAAGAGAAATAAACCAGGTGCACAAAAGTAAATGATTAGCCCTTCAAAAACGGGGAGTGATTGTATTTCTGCAGGACTGGGCTTCAGGGCAGTCACTAACTGGAGGGAATACAATGATTGAAAATGTGGACCCAGTGGCCTAGTGGTTCTTCCAGCAACTCCAAGACCCGCCTCACCCTGCTCCAGCTTTAGAACAGCCACATAGACAGTGCTATTCTAAAATCATTATTTTCCCTCCCAGAAATAAAAGACATAAACAAGGAGAAGCTATCCATCTTTTTTTTTTTTTTTTTTAACGTGACAGTTAGCATATATGTTGGGGGTAAAAACCAGAAATCACCAATCTGGGCTGAGCTTCCCTGCCTTACATCAAAAAAGATTGTTTGGGCCACTCAGGGATTTTGTTCTCAGCTCCTGTACTTTCCTGAACCCTCTGTATTCCACAAGGGACAGCCATGACCAAGAACACGTGGATTAAGGGACCAACGCCATGTTTCAGAATATTTGGTAAGAAATGTTCAGTTTGAGTTAGACTCGGCTGTCTTCCAATGCCATGGGAGGTGTCATTTGCAAAACAAATGGATTCATTACTGGAATTCCATTATTAGTCTGTCACGGGAAGGGTGTCAACCCCATCAGTCCTTTAAACTGGAATGAGGGGCTGTCAGTCCCAGCGAGCTCAGAATTTTGAAGCCTGCCAGTCATGTTTTTCAATTACATGAAAAACAAAATTTCATTCTTACTCTTTTACTGAGAACAAGGTAATAGAGATCAGGGTTCTATGACATGTTTAGATTTGACTATGAAGTGTGGTTCCTCCAATGTGCTGCATGTCAGTATATACCTATATAAATATCCTTTCATTTGATTTCATATCATATAAAAACATTTATCACTGAAACCCACTTAAAAATGTCTCCCTGCTTATCAGCTCGTCTTGCAGAGGTTCCTGCTCTCAAATTAAGAATGAGACTGAATTGTCAAGTGTCTTTTCAGTCTCCTACTAAGATTATCATCTGTCTAGACAGTCCACTGAAACTTTTCCTCAAGCATAAAGAAGACTTCAAAGGTCCTAATAAGATCTCAGCTTTCATTAATGGGAATTTTAGGCCACTGTGAAAGACAGGGTGTGTGTGTGTGTGTGTGTGCACGCTAAGTCACTTGAGTCGTGCTGACTCTGTGTGGCCCTATGGACTGTCGCCTACCAGGCCTCCTCTGTCTATGAGATGCTCTAGGTAAGAATCCTGGAGTGGGTTGCTGTGCCCTCCTCTAGGGGATCTTCCTAACCCAGGGATCCAACCTGTACCTCTTACATCTAGCTGCACTGGCAGGCAGGTTCTTTACCACGAGGGCTACCTGGGAAGCCCGCATGTGTATAATAGACACCCCAATTATTCAAATAGAGTTAGAAAAACTAAGTACTTTTATTTTCTTATCCACAGATTAAAAATGATTATAAAAGTTTTTCAAGCAGTTAATGGATTCTGTAGGTTCAGCGAACCTCCTGTTCTATCTAGCCTCCTCCTAGGGCTTTCCATCTCTGATATGAGCACTTTTAAAACATCATGTAGTTTTTCATTAAGAGGGGGTGGAAGTGTTTCATATATGCTGTCAAACGCAGCAGATCTGTTAAGGTCACAGGAGAGTTGATTCAAGTGGTGAAGCATGGCACAACATTTGAGGGGTCAAATCTACCGGGGAAACAAACTGACCCTGACGAAACCACAGCTTGGTCAAAGGTTTTTTAATTGACAGAATAGCATGTAACTTGCAATATTTAAGACATGCCCATGTTGAAGGACAGTCTCCCACCCTGCAAGTGTCACCTATGGTGCCTGATGGCTTCAGAAGATGTGGTCATGCTCTGAGGAGTTTCCAGTCACCGTGCAGACTTGCTTAACAATAGCTCCTCCTTATTAAAAGAATACCCACTTCTCCACTGACCACGGAACCAGAGTTTGGAGGAAATAATGTGTATCCCATTTGGACTGTGGTTTTACTTTGCTTACTGACACTTAGGCTAAGTCTTGGCAATTGCAGATGAGAGGAAAAATTGAAAATCTGAATCAATGCTTGAAGTATAGTGAACTAGAATACTTTAAAAAATGATTGTAGTCCTAAACTGGGTTAAAATCTCCATAACCTGTACTGTTGATTAAATTAGGATTCTGATGTCAATGTATATTGAATGCATATTTTGGTTTGTTTTACTTTTCATACGATGTAATGCTGCCTACCTATTGATGTATTTATTTTTTTCCTGGGCTTGATTCTTAAAATTAATTTTTAGGTGATAAACTTTGGAGTTGATATGTGCAAATTTGAACATGTGCCACTTTTTCCTTCTTTTTGATTTAAACTAAGATATGTTATGGCATAATATTAAAAAAATCCAAACATAAAGCACAGATGGACACATAAAATGGCAAGTCATTTTCTTTTGCCTGAAGTGGCTTAAAAATTGAGATTACTGAAATTTTATAGTTGAAAAAATGTTGCTGAATGTATAAATAAAGCAGTAGTTTTAAACAGACACAGGAAGTTACCTAGGCACATTCACCAGCCACATGGCAGCTGCCTCTTAGCCTCATTGCTGATTGTGGAAATGAGACTTTCTTAGTATCACATTACGTTTTGATTTATTTTTTTGACAGAAGACAAAGGAAGTATGTTGATTTCATATTCAAATGAATTATGCCCAGGATAATCCTTATTTATACACAGAGTTCAGAGACTGAAAAAGAGAAACAAAAAGCACAGCTCCTATACAGGTTTGCTCATCCCCCTGTAACTCGGGGGCCCGTTTCTCAAAGAGAAAATGCCATCCTTAACATACACGAGAAGCTGGAGAATGGAGCAAGACAAAAGTTTACTATTCTCTCTAAAGCATGGGAAACCATAGGGATGGCTGTGACCAGCTGGAATTTCTTTGTAGCACGTGCTACACTGTGTTGGCTAAATTTTTGCCTCTAATTGGACCACAAAGATATGGAATCACTCTTTAGATAAGAGCTTTCAGCTCATGGGATTTTCAAATAAGAGAATTTGGTATATTTTAACACTACACCTTTGTTTATAGATCAAACATAGTATAATGTCAATGAATTTTATGAGTCAAACTCATTATTCATGTTGACCTAATGGGAATATGATTTAACCTTTTAGTTTTTAAATGCCTACCCTGTTTTCTTTTACAGTGCCTCTTCCTTCTGGACTAAGACAGGTTCCTGTCACTTTGTGAAAAGAGTTTCAACTATTGATTCTAAAAAGCCATTAGAAAGCCATTCTAGTGCATGGTTCAATTAACAGAGTTCCATTGTCTTTCATTTCAGGTAAAACTGTACAGGTTGAACATAGATTTTATGAGTCAAATATGCAGAGGTGTTTGGTAAGTCAATTTAATTCATTTTAGACAAAGTTTTGCATCATTCTCAATGTAATATATATCTCCTTTGGCTTTAAGAATCAATCAAATCTAATTATTTGGGTTCTTATTCATATAAATCATATTTCTTGATTGTCAACTAGCATTAGAAGCTTACCTGAAGTCCACTAATAGAATCCTCAGTCTTATTGGCCCTATTTGCCTCAGAGAGTTAAACTGAAATTTAAAAGTCTGTCTTGTCTTTCTTCTGACGATACCAGGATATGAAAATCCAATGAAATGAGGCACACACACAAAAAGATGTCCCCTCCCCAACTGCAAAGTCAAGGTGGCTACTCATGGTAGACGATGACAAAGACTGAGGCAAGAAGACACAGTCTAGAGGTGCAGGAATTTAGAAGGAAGGCTGTCGTTACCAATACTGCACGAGGCCTTTTCAGGAGACCACTCGCCACTCAACAGAGCATCACTGAGCTTCTTTAGCAAGTGATCTTTCAGACCAGTTCAGGGAGTATCTCGAGTCCAAAATTCACATAATGAAATTTCAACCTGTTAAACAAGTGTGTTAGCTCACTGGTGGCCATCGATACAGACTTCATGATTCAAGAGCACTAGGAAAGAACCAGAAAAGCACATGGAATTTAAAGCCATTTGGCTCTATTGGTTGGAATCCAGAACTCTTGGTGCTAAGATTGCTGACCACAGGAACAAGCTTCTACTATCGACAAATATACATTTAAAATAAAAACAATTTTTTTTTTTTTGCAGTATGTAAAACACCAGTGGAAGGTAGTTTAAACAAACAAAGAACTGGTCCGGCCATGTAGGTCAAATAAAATTTTAAAAAGAAAAGAGAAGAAAAGAAAAGCAACCTCTATCTTCTGGACTGCAACAGGGTGCCACTTCATCTTTGGTATAAAACAGGCCATCCATAGGCTGAATTTGATCACAACTAGGAAAGACTACAGAAATTGTCAACAATTTCTCTATCTATTGCTTTTTTGTTGTTTTTTTTTTGTGTGTGTGTGGTTTTTTCTTTTTGCACTTTTGACAATAAGCTCCTATCTACTTAAGTTTTTTTTTTTTTTTTAATGCTCTTAAGCTAGATTTTGCAATGTGACAAGCAAAGCTGACTAAAAAGTTTGTAAAGCTCATAAAAAGACTGCAGATAAAAAGCACTAATGATTTTGCTAGCGATCACGCTTTGGAAATTAAAAAGTCTGCATTCTGCCCCCAAACACGCATTATTTCTAATGCAGTTGTTTTTAAACCAACATTAATAACTTTACCTTAAAATGTTTTAGCCTTCTAGAACAATTCAACACTTAAGACAAAGTTCATGAGAAGTCCCAGCATTTCCCCAATCTTGCAGTTGCCATGGTTTCTTTTATCAGCAAATTTTCTTCAAATGAAGAAAAACATTTTCTTTAAAACTGTACAGTTTTTTTTCCACCCTAAAAACTCATAGTCTTAGACTTCTGTACCAGTGAAAACTGGTACAATATTTCAATTCTTTCTTGGTTTTAACAAGACGTTGACAGCTTGCCTCGAGAGCCTTTGACGTCCTTAAAATTAAGGCAATTAAGAGTCAAGATAAACCTTACCTAAATATTTCTAAGAAAAAATAAAATAAAAAAACCCAACCCACTAGATTTAAACAAGAAGGGAAAAAGAAAGAGTAGCTTAATTACTGAGGAAGACAATTTGTTTCCATTTCTGCTTGCCCACCTCTTGACATCAGATATCCTGTTTAAAAAAAAAAAAATCTGTCTACACCTTCAGATAAATTCTGAATTCAAATGTCCTTCCACATGAATGTCAACCTTCCATGTTTTGCTTTATTTGTTTGTGGTAGCTGTTGTCCTCTTCTGGGATTGTTTTCTTTAATTAAAAAAATGATGCAAAAATAAACTGTCAGACCACATGAAGAAACCATTTGCACAGCACGTAAAAACATGTTGTTTTCATTGGGTAAAGTAGAAAATTAAAAACAAACAAACAAAAACAGCATTCCATCGACGCCTGTGCAAAACTGGAAGCCAACTTCTTGTTTAATGAAGTTTCTTCATTCAAGGCAGCGTTTCAGACGGACATTCTTCAGTCTTCTTTATGGTCTGTGAAAACAATGGAGGAGGAGTTTACACCAAAGCAATTTTGAAATCCCCTCTGTGACCTTTCCAGTGAGCATTCTGTAAAAGCTACCAAGGTCTCTCAGTGTAAGAGGCATCAAAGAAGTCGTCAAGACACAGTGGGCTTAGAAGCCTGTCAAATTCTGCCGCTTTCTTACTGATGTATTTTGCAGCTTGTTCATATTAAATATCTTGGCTAATAGATCAAGAATATCTCTTAATTGCAAAGTTTTAAATATACAAATATATCTAGACAGGTAATATTTCCTATGTTCATGGAATGTATTATTCAATATTTGGCTTATGTTTTAGCTCCCCAAGAAATCCCTTGAGTAATTCTGTCCTTCCAGAAACCCCATGAGATCCACCACAAACTCAGTCAATAAATCTATGATTCCCTATTATATATCCAGGATGCAGAAATTTTTTTTTTAGTTGAAGTATAGTTGATTTACAATGTAGTGTTAATTTCTGCTGTACAGCAAAGTGATTCAGTTATATAGAAAGGTACACATTTTAGAATATTCTTTCACATCATGGTTTATCATAGGATACTGAATACAGTTCCCTGTGCTAACCAGTAGGAACTTGGTGTGTATCCAATCCCCAAAATAAGAGCTTACATGAGCAGCAGTGTATTTTGTGTTATCAAACAGAGCTCACCAAGTGTATCCACATGAGCCGAAGGCTTATTTTTGAAGACAGGTAAGAGAGCAGTGAAGCTTTGTTCACGCTCCAGTTTCTTCTCTTCTTCCTTGGTCTTCTATCTCAACAAGGTGTTAAAATCTGGAGAGAGGGGACTATATTTTGCTTCTGTGTTTTACTCTGCAGGAGTCTAGGAGACTGATGTGCACATCACAGGTGTTTAAATAGACAGACACCACCCAGCCCACATGATACTTTCCCCTTCTGCCCCATCTATATGGCAGGGCTGAGCTAGCAGTGGGTTGATCTTTATTCTTATCTCTTCCACCCACAGATTAGAATTTGGTTCAAGAATTTCAGAGGTGTCTTTTACAAATAAAGATTCTCCAAAACTTTCTTTAGGTCCTGTTTCATGAAACCTCCTTCCCTCAGGGCTCCGTGGGTTCTGATGCCCAGCTGCTTGCTTTCATGAAGAAAGCTCAGGGTTGCTGTGTAAAGGTATCCAGGTGTTCTGCCGCACAGGACGTACTGATGCAGGAGAACCTCGGGGCTGATTCCAGCCCAGTCTGTTCCCCAAGCTGTGTACTCCAGAGCAGGGCTGCATTTGCCCTGAGCATGTGGCCCTTACTCAAATTCACAAAAAGCCCTCAATGATGTTTTGAACTAGGTGAGACTTAGCCTGGGATGCCCCAGAGGGTTTTCTTTTTCTAGTCTGACTCAGCTGTGGCTCTTAGAAACCTGCCTAACTTGTTCCTAGAATCATGTAAGGAAAGCAACTTGTTGATAGATTATTTCCATTGTTAACCAGAGTTTAAGTCTCCAGAAATACATTTATTTTTCTGTGTTATGAAAGAAAGTGGCATTCCTTTTTAGAATGAAAGCCATCAAAATTGTCAAAATAGCAGTAACAGTAAGGGAAATTTAAGTCGTCGTCATCCTGGGAACCATGGAGTATATTTGATCTCTCTATATATACTTTTGCAAAGTATATCCTTATTCCATTTATTTCTAAAACTCTGTCTTGTTATGGGAACCACGTTTGGTGTGTGTTTTTGTGTCTGTTTTTAGGTCTATTCTTTGTTCCCATTTCCATCTTCCACCCTGGTATTACTGTACATTGAGCAGAAAATGCCTAACACGGCAAGAATCTGCATCAGACCTGTTCAGTGACTGCTTCAGTCAATGGGCTGCATGACGCAGAACCCCTCACTGCAGGCGTGTCAGCTGGGCTGGTCTCCCGCGCATCCGTGTGCGTGAGCAAGGCTGCAGCTACCTTCCTTCTTTGTTATTGGAGGATAATTGCTTTACAATGGTATGTTAGTTTCTGCTGTACAAAAAAGTGAATCAGCTGTATGTATACACACATATCCCCTCCCTCCTGGGCCTCCCTCCCACTACCTCCATCCCACCCCTCTAGGTCATCACAGAGCCCTGGGCTGAGCTCCTGTCTATACAGCAGCTTCCCACTAGCTGTCTATTTTATACATTGTAAGGTGTATATATCATTGCTACTCTCTCAGTTCATCTTACCCTGTCCTTCCTTTCCCCACAGTGTCCACAGACCCATTATCTTCATCTTCGTCTCTATTTCTGCCCCACAAATAGGTTCATCAATACTGTTTTTCTAGATTCCATGCATGCATGCTAAATCACTTCAGTTGTGTCTGACCCTGTGCAACCCTACAGACTGTAGTCTGCCAGGGTTATCCTCTGTCCATGGGATTCTTCAGGCAAGAAAACTGAACTGGGTTACCAAGCCCTCCTCCAGGGGAATCTTCCTGACCCAGGGATCGAACCCACATTTCCTGCATTGAAGGCAGACGCTTTACCACTGAGTCACAGGGGAAGCACCTCTAGATTCCATATATACACGTTCAGTTTAGTCCCTCAGTCATGGCTGACTCTTTGCAAACCCCATGGACTGCAGCATGCCAGGCTTCCCTGTCCATCACCAATACTTGGAGCTTGCTCAGTCTCATGTCCATTGAGTCAGTGATGCCATCCAACCATCTGATCCTCTGTTGTCCCCTTCTCCTTCTGCCTTCAATCTTTCTCAGCATCAGGGTCTTTTCCAGAGAGTCAGTTCTTCACATCAGGTGGCCAAATAATTGGAGCTTCAGCTTCAGCATCAGTCCTTCCAGTGAATATTCAGGACTGATTTCCTTTAGGATTGACTGGTTTGATCTCCTTGCAGTCCAAGGGACTCTCAAGAGTCTTCTACATATACACGTTAATATATGATATCCTTTTCTTCCTGACTTACTTCACTCTGTATGACAGACTCTAGGTTCATCCACATCAGTACAACTGACTCAGTTTTGTTCCTCTTTATGATTAATATTCTATTGTATGTATGTATCATGATCCTCTTTATCCATTCATGGACATCTAGGTTGCTTCTGCGTCTTGGCTGTTGTAGATAGTGCTGCAGTGAATATGGGGTGTGTGTGTATCTTTTTGAGTTACGGTTTTCTCTGGGTATATGCCCAGGAGTGGGATTGTTGGGTCATATTGGAGCTACTTTCAAGTTTTATAACCTTCCACAAATGTTTCCAATAGCCTCCTCCCATCACTTGCTTCATCCTTCAAGAGGTCTTGTTGCTACATGAAACCAAATGAGAAAAAAATGAATGGTTGTACTTTACATCTTCATAGTGGCTTGCTGAAGTCTGAATGGAAGACTACTTAATAGTCTATTGCTATTTAATAGAACTAAATTCACTCCTGGGCTTCCCTGGTAGCTCATCTGGTAAAGAATCTGCCCGCGATGCACTTTCACTTTCCTGGAGTTGGGGTGGAGAGGGTGGTCTAAAGTGGTGCTAAGAGAAACACTGCTCTAACCGGAGTGCAATGCTTGTTTACTTGTAGCTCTCTTCAAAGCTATTAACACACTAATGGACATGACCCCCTACAGGGCCAGATGGAGACTTACTTCCTCAAAGATTGCAGTATGTTCTGGTCTCCTTTGGAATGCTTTAAAAAATTATTAAAAAACTGTTAGAGAATTTTTTTGTCAGTATAATTATTTTGATACTAATGTAAAAGATCATATGTTTTAAAAAACATTTTTTTCCCTATCGATGCCCTTCTTTGTTGATAACCTAACTGTATGTTTAGTTTACTAAGAGTAATCAAGTAGTGGGAGAATAGTGTCTTCTCCACACTCTGGATCACAGAATTCATCTTTTCATATGAAAATCTGTGAAGTTAATCTGTCAGAAATGATGTTGGTGAATAGGGGATGATTAAATCATTTTAAGGCTTCTAGCCTAAAAGTCTACAATTCTAAGATGCTTTACTACTTTTTACTACTTTTTAATGTATTCACTCTGCTTTCGGAGGGGAGTGGGGGGTGGGGGAGGATGGAAGATGAGAGCTTTCAGACTGACTCAGTGACCTTAACATGTGGTCAGTCTCCCTACCTTCACACTGACCTTAGAGGGCTTCTATCTCAGCCCTAGTACTGCTGCTGCTGCTGCTGAGTCGCGTCAGTCGTGTCCGACTCTATTTGACCCCATAGACGGCAGCCCATCAGGCTCCACCATCCCTGGGATTCTCCAGGCAGGAACACTGGAGTGGGTTGTAATTTTTCAAGTCTTCTCTAAAAGAACTGTCATAACACCAGTTGTCTATACATGGTCAGTTTAGTAATCAGCAAATTATATGCCCTTGATTACTATCCACACATGTCTGTTAAGATTTTGACTAATGATACATTTTATTTGTATTTTCATAATGCTCTCAATCACACAAATTCCTCTTTTTTTCTCTATTTTCCTAATTGAATTTATTTTATTATTATATTGTTTGGTTTTTATAATGCCTTTTAATGTGCCAAGAAAAAAATGAATAGGATGAAGAACATGGTATCTGATGAGCATATTTTTCAGGCTCATCTGTAATATAACCTGAAGATTTTAAAGGCAACTTCTTCAAAACAGCACTTCACCATAATAAATACATTTTTTTTCAGCTGTTCTTAATCCACTGACTGAAATCAGGGTTTCTCAACTTGGCACTACTGATATTTGGGAGTGATCATTTTTCTGAGTTATAATTCCTTTTTTTTTTTTTTTACTTTACAATATTGTGTTGGTTTTGCCATACATCAACACAAATCTGCCACGGGTGTACATGTGTTCCCAATCCTGAACCCCTCTCCCACTTCCCTCCCCATATCATCCCTCTGGGTCATCCCAGTGCACCAGCCCCAAGCATCCTGTATCCTGCATCGAATTACGGTGCATCTCATTTTAATTTTAAAATAGTCTCACTATCCAACTTAAATATTCTTCTTGCTCCTGATCAAAGCCTTAACATTTTGGAAGCTTTCTGTTTTTTATGAATGCCACTGCATGACAGAAGCATTATGTAAATGTGCACTTTCACACTTCATTAGGACAGGGAAGGTAGACAGGAGTGAAGCTGTGCTGTGCTGTGCTTAGTAGCTCAGTCGTGTCTGATTCTTTGCAACCCCGTGGACTGTAGCCTGCCAGGCTCCTCTGTCCATGGGATTCTTCAGGCATGAATACTGGAATGGGTAGCCATTTCCCTTCTCCAGGGATCAAACCTACATCTCTTAACGTCTCCTGCATTGTTAGGCAGGTTCTTTACAGTCTGAGTTACCAGAAGCCCACACCCCAAATCCAGGGAAGGGTGGTCAGTCTCCCCCTCAGCTATGCAGACCTGCCTTATACTTTCTGGAGAACACTGATTTAATCTCTCACTTTAAAGATTTAAGGGAGGCCCCTTGAGTAAAAATTGGTAGATGGAAAAGATGGAATTTTAAGGACTTCTGTTTCTGTGTATTAGAATATAGCTTTGCCTGCAGACTCATACTTTTCAAGTCTTAGTTTTTAAAGCCATTTTCTAAGTACACGAAGAAAAACTGGGTATAAACTGAGCAGAAACTGGAATTTCCAAAGAACATCCTAAATAAAGCACAAGTATCATTTTCCTGGTTTGGGTAAAGAGTAACTAGCCTCTTGCATTACTATCCCCTTTGAACAATAGGAGCAAAAAAAAAAAAAGGACAACAAAATAGGAAGTAATATTTTTTAGCTTGAAAAGTGGAATTTGGGATATTAAAATTGTGCTGACCCATGATTCCAAATATAACCTTTTGTTCATATGCACATTATTAACATTTCTCAAACTTTTGTCCTGTAACCTTCTGTGTGTTGTCTGTAGTTTTTATTTTTATTTTTATTGGAGTATAGTTGATTTATACTTGTTAGTTTCAGGTGTACAACAAAGTGAATCAGTTACATGTAAAAATACGCCCACTCTTTTTAGATTCTTTTCCCATATATGCCATTAGAGAGTACTGAGCAGAGTTCCCTGTGCTATACAGCAGGTCCTTATTAATGATCTTACATGTAATAGTGTGTATATGTTGATCCCAATCTCCTGATTTATCCCTCCTCCTCTAACCTCCTTGTAAGCATAGGTTTGTTTTCTACATCTGTAACTCTATTTCTATTTTGTAAATAAGTTAGTTTGTACCATTTTTAAGATTTCACAAATGAGTGATATCATAAAATATTTGTGTTTCTCATTCTGACTTTACTCAATAAGACAATCTCTAGGTCCATGCATACAGCTGCAAAAGGATTTATTTCACTCATTTTATGGCTGAGTAATATTCTGTTTATATGAACCATATCTCCTTTATCCTCTTTTCTATCAATGAATGTTGAGGTTGCTTTGATGTCTTGGCTATTGTAAATAGTGCAGCAATGAATACTGGGTTGCTTGTATCTTTTTGAAATATGGTTTTTGCAAGACATACGCTCATAAGTGGGATTCCAGATCATATGGCAACTTTTAGTTTCTTTTGAGGAACCTCTGTACTGTTTTACATAGTAGTTGTACCAACTTACATTCCCACCAAGAGTGTAAGAGGGTTGCTTTTTCTCCATAACCTGTCCAGCATTTGTTTGTAGTTTTTGATGATAGTCTTTCTGATTAGTGGGAGGTGATATCTCATTGTAATTTTGACTCACATTTTCCTGATAGTTGGTGATGTTAAGTATGTTTTCATGTGCTTTCTAGCCATCTGTATATCTTTTCTGAAGAAATTTTATTTTTCAGATCTTCTGCTCATTTTTTGATTGGTTTGTTTGCTTTTTTATAAAAATATACATATATATTGAGCTCCATGAAGTATTTATATATTTTGGAGATTAACCCCTTGTCAGCTGCTTCATTTGGAAAGGTTTTCTCCCATTCTGTGGGTTATCTTTTCATTTTGCCTATGGTTTCCTTTGCTATGAATAAGCTTTTAAGTTTAATTAGCTTAAAATTATTTTTGTTTATATTTTCATTACTCTATCAAAAAAGATATCAAAAAGATATTGCTGAAATATATGTCAGAGAGTGTTCGTCCTATTTTCCTCTAAGAGTTTCATACTATCTAGCCTTACATTTAGGTCTTAATCTATTTTTATTTTATTTTTGGTATAGAGAGTGTTCTAATTTCATTCTTTTACATGTAATTGCCCAGTCTTCCCAGCACCAGTTACTGAAGAGATCGTCTTTTCTCAATTGTGTGTTCTTGCCTTCTTTGCCACAGATTAGTTGACCATAGGTATGTGGATTCATCTTGACTTGCTCTCCTGTTCCATTGATCTATATTTCTATTTTTGCACCACTACCATACTATTTTGATGACTGTAGCTTTATAATATAGTCTGAAGTCAGGGAGACTATTTCTTCTGGCTGTGTTTTTCTTCTTCAGTATTGTCTTGGCTCTTTGGGTCTTTTGTGTCTTCATTCAAATTTTGACTTTTGTTGTTGTTGTTGTTCTGCTTATCTGAAAAAATGCCCTAGGTATTGCATGGAATCTATAGACTGTTTTGAGTAGATAATCATTTCACAATATTGATTCTTCTAATCCAAGAATGTAGTATATATTTTCATCTGTGTCATCTTTGATTTCTTTCAGCAGCATCTTATGGTTTTATGAGAATAGGTCATTTGCTTTGTTAGGTAGGTTTATTCCTAGGTATTTTTTGATGTGGTGGTAAATGGGATTGTTTTCTTAATTTCTCTTTCTGATCTTTCACTGTTGGTATATATGTATACAAGAGATTTCTGTGTATTTATTTTGTAACCTGCAACGTTGCCAAATTCATTGATGAGTTCTAGAAGTTTTCTAATAACATCTGTTAGGATCAGTCAGTTCAGTTCAGTTACTCAGTCATGTCTGAATCTTTGCAACCCCATGGACCACAGCATGGCAGGCCTCCCTGGCCATTACCAACTGCCAGAGTTTACCCAGACTCATGTCCATCGAGTCAGCGATGCCATCCAACCAACTCATTCTCTGTCGTCCCCTTCTCCTCCTGCCCTCAATCTTTCCACAGCATCAGGGTCTTTTCAAATGAGTCAGTTCTTCACATCAGGTGGCCAAAGTATTGGAGTTTCAGCTTCAACAGGAGTCCTTCCAATGAACACTCAGGACTGATCTCCTTTAGAATGGACTGGTTGGATCTCCTTGCCATTCAAGGGACTCTCAAGAGTCTTCTCCAACACCACAGTTCAAAAGCATCAATTCTTCAGTGCTCAGCTTTCTTTATAGTCCAACTCTCACACCCATACATGACCACTGGAAAAACCATAGCCTTTACTAGATGGACCTTCGTTGGCAAAGTAATGTCTCTGCTTTTTCATATGTTGTCTAGGTTGGTCATAACTTTCCTCCCAAGGAACAAGTGTCTTTTAATTTCATGGTTGCAATCACCTTCTGCAGTGATTTTGGAGCCCCCCAAAATAAAGTCAGCCACTGTTTCCCCATCTATTTGCCATGAAGTGATGGGACCAGATGCCATGATCTTTGTTTTCTGAATGTTGAGCTTTAAGCCAACTTTATCATTCTCCTCTTTCACTTTCATCAAGTGGCTCTTTAGTTCCTCTTCACTTTCTGCCATAGGGGTAGTGTCATCTGCATATCTGAGGTTATTGATATTTCTGCCAGCAATCTTGATTCCAGCTTGTGCTTCTTCTAGCCCAGCATTTCTCATGATCTACTCTGCATATAAGTTAAATAAGCAGAGTGACAGTATACAGCCTTGACGTACTCCTTTTCCTATTTGGAACCAGTCTGTTGTTCCATGTCCAGTTTTGACTGTTGCTTCCTGACCTGCATAAAGATTTCTCAACAGGCAGGTCAGGTGGTCTGGTATTCCCATCTCTTTCAAATACTTCAGATACTTCTTTCAGTTCCTTTCAGATATTCTTTCTGTACTTCTATGTATAGTGTCATGTCATCTGCAAACAGTGACAGTTTTACTTCTTTTCCAATTTGGTTTCCTTTTGTTTCCTTTTCTTCTCTGATAGCCATGACTACAACTTCCAAAAGTGTGCTTAATGAAGGTGGCGAGGGTGGCCACACTTGTCTTCTCTTGCTCCTTGTCATAGAGGAAACAGTGTGTCACCATTGAGAATGATGTTAGCTGTGGCTTTGTCATATATGGCCTTTATTATGTTGAGGTAGGCTCCCTCTACAGTCACTTTCTAGAGAGTTCTTTGTCATACATGGGTGTCAACTTCAGCAAAATCTTTTTCTGGACCTATTGAGATGGCCATGCAGCTTTTATTCTTCAGTGTGTTAATGTGGTGGATCACACTGATTGATTTGCATATATTGAAGGATCTTTGCATCCCTGAGATAAGTCCCGCTTGACAGGGTGTATGATCCTTATATTGTGTTGTTGGATTTTGTTTGCTAGTATTTTCTTGAGGATTTTAATGTCTATGTTTAGCAGTGATATTGGCCTATAATTTTATTTTTTCTTGGTATTTTTATCTTGTTTTATTATCAGGGTGATGGTGGCCTCAGAGAATGAGCTTGGGAGTGTTTCTTCCTCTGTGATATCTTTGGAAGATTTTCAGATGGGTCAGGGTTAACTCTCCTATAAATGTTTGATTGAACTTGCCTGTGAAGCTGTCTGGTTCTGGATTTTTGTTTGTTGGGAATTTTTAAATCACAGTTTTAATTTCACTGCTTATGATTGGTCTGTTCATGTTTTCTCTTTCTTCCTGTTCAGTCCTGAAAGAATTTGTCTGTTTATCTAGGTTGTCCATTTTATTGATGTATAGTTGTTTGTAGTAGTATGATCTCCAGTGATGGGTGGTGCTGTGTTCCACCCTTGTTGACTGATCATCCTGAGGTGTCCCAGCACTGGAGCCTACGGGTTGCTGGGAGGGGCTAGGTCTTGATGAGAAAATAGTGACCTTCAGAAGGGATCATGCCAATGAGAACTACTGCGGCCAGTGTCTTTGCCCCATAGTGAGCCTTGGATGCTCCCCGCTTCTGCAGGAGACCCTTCAAGACCAGCAGGTAGGTCTGGTCTGGGCTCATATGAGGCCACAGCTTATTTTAATAGGTCTTGGTGTACACAAGACCTTGTATACAGCCTCTAAGAGTGGAGTTTCTGTTGTCCCCAGTCCTGTAGAATTGCCAGGATCAAACACCACTTTCAAAGCCAGGTTCTCTGGGGGCTTCTCCTACTGTTGCCAGATCCCCAGGCTGGGGAACCTGACATGGGGCTCAGAACTTTCACTATGGTGGGAAAACTTCTGTGGTATAATTGTTTTCCAGTTTGTGGGTCACTCACACCACAGGTATGGTATTTGATTTTATCCTGATTGTACCCCTACTTCCATCCTTTGGCAGCTTCTTCTTTGTCTTTGGAGGTAGAATATCATTTTTTGATAGGCTCCAGCATTGCTCAGATGATGGTTGTTCAGCAGTTAGTTGTGATTCTGGTGTTTTCATAAGAAAAAGTGAGCTCATGTCCTTCTACTCTATCATCTTGTCTCCATCTCTTTTTTGTTTTTAAATTTAGTCTGTGTGAATCACATCAAACAATATAGTAATCTCTGGCACTCTGGTCTAAGCATACTGGATTTTTTTCAGTCTGCTCAGTGAGTTAATATGTGAGAAGAGAAGAGAGATTGTCTCTACAGGAGCACAGTGAGAGACAGTGGTGTGGGATGAGAGATGCTGTGTGGGCAGAAGCATCTGTCAAGGCTTGGGGAGTATGGGAAACTGGCTTTGGTTGTTTCAAGGCACAATGGGGAAATGAATGATTTAAGACCCCCCTTGTTAACAGTTTCGGAGAAGGAAATGGCAAACCAATCCAGTATCCTTGCCTGCAAAATCCCATGGACAGAGGAGTCTGGTGGGCTGCAGCGTATGGAATAGCAAAGAGTCGGGCACAACTGAGTGACTAACACACGCACACATGCACGCACGCATGCACGCCACACACACACACACACACACACACACACACACACACACACACACTTGTTAACAGTTTAATGATGTCTGGGTAAATGAAAATGACACCTTTATTTATCCAATCAACAATTCTTGACTGAGTGCTTACTATGTGAAAGGCAATATTCCTGATGTTAAGGAAAGAGCCATGAAAGAAGCAGATGCCTCCCTCATCCTCTTGGAATTTATCTCCTACTAGGAGTAGACTCACAATCAATGGATCAATTAGCAAACCATCAAAAAGCAAAAGAATCTCAAAGTAGAATATTAAAAAAATATATTCTGTGATAGAAAGTGGCTGGATAAATACCTAAGATTTGGTATCAGGGAAGGTCTCTCATGTAGGCCTGCATGGGAAAGACAATTAAGCTAATCTAGGAGAGTCTTAGAGGAAAAGCACTCTAGGTAGAGGAAACAGGAAGTTCAAAAATCTGGAGGTAGGAACCTGCAGGAGTTAGGAGTCTTCTAATATCAGTCAAATTCCATCCTTCCTTTTCTTCAAACTCTCCAGAGGTTTTGTAGCTCTCTTAGAATAAAACTGAGAACACTTGATGTACTAAGCTTACATATCCAAGGCCCAAAGGCGTATGAAAGTTGGCCTGTTGGACTTTATTTCCTATAATTCATCCAGCTACATCACCACGCTTCAGCCTCAGTTTCCCACGCTATAATGTAAACTCTTGAGGGCACGGGCATCTGGCATGATGAGCGATATTGGGAGTGAAACTGGGTCTAGGATGGAGGTGGGTAGGGAGACTCTTGCTAGAATTTCTCAGAGGGAGAGGTGTTCTCTCTGGATTAGGCAGAGATACACACTCCCTACCCCAACTCCTGTTGGATCACACAGTGATCATGAAAAGTGGGGGCAGCTAAAGCTGATTTACTCAGCAGGGAGAAGAGGTTCTGGACAGTCACAAGAAACATGGGGGGTTTGTGGGCTGACCATTTTTAGACCATTTTCCCTATAGAGAAATCTGCTTTATGACAGTCTGTTTTGAGAGTAAGCCACAAGCAGCGTCCCTAATGGTACAGGCTGCAAGTTTCCCTGCATCCTTACTCCATCTTTCCTGAGTTGAGTGGAGAGCATCCTTAAACTACCATAGCCAATTCACGTTATCTTGAATATTCTGTATCTCACAAATGGAGCTCATTTCCAGTTTCATTATGCTAATTAACATGGCACTGCTTTCATCAGGCAACTCATTTCTAACAATCATTATGCTAATTGAGATATGGGTAGTTTAAAATACTTGTACAAACCTCTGGCCTTTCTCATTAAATGAAAGCTGACCTCCTGTGGGGTGTGAAATTCTGATTAGGGTGGCTGAGTGCCCCTGAAAAGTAGCTTAACCCATTGCACATATATTTCACACCATAATGTCTAAAGATATTTTAAATTAAATTACAGGGGGGTCAAGATGGCGGAGGATTAGGAGGATATGGAGTTCAACTTTCCTCACAAATGCATCAAGAATACACCTATAAATGGAAAGAAGTCTCGCAGAGCACCTGCTGAACACTAGCAGAAGACCTCAGACACTAAACAGGGTAAGGGAGATCCCTGCAGAACTGAGTGGGAAACTGAAGGACAGGAGAGGCTCCCACAGCTGGGATGCCCTCTTGCTGGTGGGGAGATCAGCTGGGACAGAGGGGAGCTTTGGGTCTTGGAGGAGAGTGCAGCAACCAGGCTGTGGCAGGCAGGACAGAGTGAGACTTGCAGAGGTGGTCTGTGCCAGAGCCCTGCATGCCCCACACTTAGACATGAGTCTGCTGCTGCAAACGGGGGCTAGAACTGCGGGGGTTTAGAAAGAGACCTGCGGAGGGAACAGCTGTAGGCTGCGGGGAGAGAGTCTGCAGGGATGAGGGTGAGGAAGCCACGACCAGGAATGCTCAGAGAGGAAGACTGCACAGCCGTGGACGTGAAGCAGCGTTGCGGAAGCGCAGACAGCAGGGCCCCCTCTCTCCCCACGCGCTGCCCCTTGCCTCCCTAGGGCACCAGGAAGGGCTCCAGCTGGGCAGGCTCCGGGGCAGCTTTGGGACCAGAGGCCTGTGGGTGGCGCACGTGCAGAGGTGGGGCTGAAACCACAGATGAACTCCAGGAACAGTGCAATGAAGGAGAGCTGAAGTCGCTCCTCATGGCTGCATGGACCACGAACTTACACCCCTGCCGCCAACTGTGTAAATTCCGCTCCTGAGGAACATCTGAGCAGACAGTGAGTGTCTCTGCAGCAGAGATGGGCCTAGCTTTTGCAGCCGTGGACTTTGTGGGCACATTGCATGTGGGAGTTGGGCCAGAGTCTGAGCTGCCTCCACACACCCCTGGCAGGTCCAGAGTCATTATCATTGCAATCCTGGGACCTGACTGTGATTGATCCACACTGATGGCCTGGTGAAAAAACAATGCCCAAGAGACACCGGGGGCAAACTGCCTTCACACACATGGGTAATGTGGGGCTGAGCTGTGCCAACAACAGGATAATCTGAGAGCTCACACAGGTGACACGGAGATCATACCCACATGTGAACAGCTTCAACAGAGGAATACTAAGTGCTTTCTTCCCAAAGAGCGCCAATCTTGCCTACCATGTAGTGAGGTCAGAAACACAGCTAAGAAACAGATCGTGGGGCCTCTCCTCCAACCACTAGGGAGCAGACCCTGCCCCTGAGCACAGGGAAAGGAAAAGCAAGCAGCCACAGAACAAAGAGAAAGCTCTGCTCAACATCCAGTGCAGCCTCTGGTCACTGCACCACTCAGCACACCCTGAGGGTGGAGGTAGCAGATACCCAAACCAAAAACAGCACTTGCACCAAAAAATATTAAACCCACGAAGGCTATACAGGGAAGTTCCATCATAAAAATAGCCCTCCAAGACAGTCTGAGGATCTGGTATCAGAAGTTCAGAGCAAGAACCCCCGAGCATTTAGCTGTGAAGTTCAGCAGGGCTTGAATGAAAGGCCTCTACTGGGTGGAGGGCAAGAGACACTTCACTCTTGGAGGAAACGCACAAAGTGCCACATGCACTGGAATTCACACAGAGCATTACCCCACAGGAGCCTGGACTTGACCTACTCAGGGATCTTGGAGGGCCCCTGGGAAGGTGATGGTTGGCTGTGGCTCACTGTGGGCGCAAAGGCACCAGAGCAGGGACCACAGGGAATACTGATCAGCATGAACTCTCCCAGAGATCCCTGTATCAGCACAAAGACTTGGCCCCACCCAACAGCCTGCGTGCTCCAGTGCTGGAAAGCCTCAGCAAGGCAGGAACACAGCTCCACCCATCAGAAGACAGGCTGGACCTCAGGCTCAAGACGGGGGAACGGAAGGATGTGCTCTCTTCTCCTGCAAGAGCACCAAAATCTCAACTAGCTGTTGAACAGCCACTGACAGGAAGATGCTGGAACCCAATAAAAAAGGATACCCCATGTCCAAAGACAAAGAAGCCACAGTGAGATGGCAGGAGGGGCACAATCACAATAAAATCAAATCCTACACCTGCCCAGTGGGTGACCCACAAACTGGAGAACGATAATACCAAAGAAGTCCTGCCACTAGTGTGAAGGTCCTGAGCCCCACATCAGGCTTCCTGGCCTAGGGATCCGGCCGAGGGACTGGGACTTTCCCGGAAATCTGACCCTGAAGCCAGCAGGATTGGATTGTAGGACTTCCACAGCACCGAGGAAAATGGAGACTCCAGTCTTAGAGAACACAAGCAAAATCTTGTGCACACCGAGACCCAGAGGAGAGGAGCAATGATCTCACAGCGAACTGAACCAACACTACTTGCTAATGTGGGAGGGTCTCCTGCGGAGGCATGGGCCACGGGCTCCCCCACGGGCTGAGCGCGCCTGCAGCAGCAGCCTGGGAAGGGCCCTCTTGGCATCAGCCCTCTTGGAGGTCACGATAACCCTACCATAGAGACTACAGACCCTGGGCTTGGGTGGCCTCAGGCCAAACAACTACCAGGGAGGGAGCACATCTCCACTCATCAGCAGATGACGGGATTAAAGCTTTACTGAGCAGTGTCCTGCCCACCCCGGCAAGACCCAGTTTTTACCATCAAAAAGCTTACCCAAGCCTCTTAACCTCCTCCATCAGAAGGCAGACAGCAGCAAGAGGAACCACAGTCCCAACAGTGACTAGAACAACACCACGTTACAGAAAGTTAATCAGCATGAAAAAGCAGAACGTTACGTCTCAGAAGAAGGGACAAGATAAAACCCCAGAAAAACTAAATGAAGAGATAGTCAACCTTCCAGGGAAGAATTCAGGATGATAATAGTGAAGATGATCCAGGATTGTTGGAAAACAATGAAGAAAAGGCAGAAATGTTTACTGAAGAACTAAAGAACAAAAAGAGATGAATAATACACCGGAAGGCATCAATAGCCGAGTAAGCCAGCCAGTGGGAAAGATGAGTGACCTGGGGGACAGAACACTGGAAATCACTGCTGCAGAACAGAATATAGAAAAAGAGTGAGGACAAGCTAAAAGATCTCTGGGGCAACATTAAACGAACCAACATTCATATTCTAGGGGTCTCGGAAAGAGAAGAGAGAGAGAGAAAAGGAACCGAGAAAACATTTGAAGAGGTAATAGCTGAAAACTCCATTAATATGGGAAATGAAATAGTCAACCAAGTCCAGGAAGCACAGAGAGTCCCAAGCAGGATAAACCCAAGGAGGAACACACCGAGACATATAGTAATCAAACTGACAAAAATTAAAGATAAGAATAAAACATTAAAAGCAACAAGGGAACTATGAAAAATGACATACAAAGGAACTCCCATCATGCTATCAGCTGATCTCAACAAAAACTCTACAAGCCAGCAGGGAATGGCAAGACATATTTAAAGTGATGAAAGGGAAGAACCAATAACCAAGAATACTCTACCCAGCAAGACTCTCATTCAGATCTGATGGAGAATCAAAAGCTTTCCAGACAAGAGAGAGTTAAGAGGATTCAGCACCACCAAACCACCTTTACAACAGATGCTAAAGGAACTTCTCTAGGCAGGAGACTCAAGACAAGGAAAAGACCTACAGAGAATAACCCCCAAAAGAAAATGGTAATAGGATCATACATATCAATAACTGCCTGAAATGTAAATGGGTTAAATGCACCAACCAAAGACATAGACTGGCTGGGAAGATGAAAATATGCACATGTATGCAATTCCACTTACCACATCACTCTGCTTGACCCCTCAAATTGCTTGTGATTATTTTATATTGTTAAATTAATCAGGTTCCCATTATGGCTTGCAGTTGTAATTATATTTCACTTTTTCATTTGGCTATTGATTTTAAAATCTGATAAACAGTATTTTACTATTGTGATTATGGAACTATTAGTCACTTAATACCATTGTATCATGATTGGCCAACAGAAAAATAATAGAACTCTATATCACCAAAAGTACCATTTAATAGAAAAACCTGTAATCAAATTTTAAAGTCTAGATGCATATCAGAATTATCTTGGAATTTTTAAAAAATACAAATGCCTAGGTAATGATTTTTTTCCCCCAGAGCTCCAGATGTGTTTCTAATGAGCAGCATGTTTAAAAACAACCGAACTATTATGACGATCTTTTACTTGTGTCTAGTTTGTTTCACTTTTTCTATTTCGTATTCAGAGCTCCCATTTCGTTTAGTTTATGTGTTCCAATTTCCCCATCTCTTCTTTTTTATGTTCTTTCTCAAGCCTTTATTAAGTGTAGTAGAACTTCGTATACATATATAATAATATGTATAATATATATAGAGAGAACTTATTAATTTTGCCTAAATTTATGACATTTTGATTCCACTTGCTTGACTTAGTATGAGCAGAATGCTAGATTTCTAATTAAAAACAGATATGCAACAAACGGAGGTTTACTGTATAGCACAGGGAACTATAGTCAATATCTTGTAATAAACTATAATGGAAAATAAATAAATACTATATGTGTATGTGTATAACTGAATCACCTTGCTCTGCACCTGAAACATTGTTAGTCAACTATATTTCAATAAATAGATATATTAAGACAAAAATTTCCATAAAAGGTTTTTTTTTTTGAGATGACCAGAAATCTTTTTTTTAATTTATTTTTTTAATTACAATACTGTATTTGTTTTGCCATGCCTAAAGTCTAACTGAGCTCACAGCCACCTCAAACACACCTCTTGACGCTGCCCTGCCCACCAGAGGGATAAGACCCAGCTCAAGCCCCCAGAGGGCAGGCACTAGTCATTCCCACCAGGATGACTATACAGGCCCCTGGACCAAACTTACCCACCAGTGGATGGCCACCAGAAGGAAGAGGAACTACAGTCCTGCAGTGTGTGGAAAGGAGACCACAAGCACAAAAATATAGACAAAAATCAGATGACAGAGAAATAAACCGCAGATGAAGGAAAAGATAAATTCCCCAAAGCCCCAAAAGAACAATTATATGAAGAGGAGATAGACAATCTACCTAAAAAGAATTCAGAGTAACAACAGTAAAGATGCAAAATCTCAAAAGTATGAAGGCACAGACTGAGAAGATACAAGAAATTTTTAATAAAGAAAAGATTTAAAGAAGAAACAGAGATAAACAATACAATACCTAAAATGAAAAATACACTAGAAGGAATGATTAGAAGAATAACTGAGTCAGAAGAACAAATAAGTGAGCTGGAATATAGAATGGATATCATTGCCACAGAACAAAGAAAAAGAATAAGGAGCAAGGAGCAAGGAGGACAGTATCGGGGACTCTGGAACAACAAATTGCACCAATATTTGCATTATAGGAATTTGAGAAGAAGAAAAAAGGGAATGAACTCGAGAAAATATTTGAAGAGATTATAGCCGGAAACTTCTCTAACATATGGGAAAGGAAACAGTCACCCATGTTCAGGAAGGGCAGAGAGTCCCATACAGGATAAACCCAAGGAGGAACATGCCATGACACAGAGTAATCAAACTAACAAAAAACAAACAGAGTTATTAAAAGCAGCAAGGAACATACAAGGGGACCTCCATAAGGCTATCAGGTGATTTTTTGGCAGAAGCTCTGAAGGCCAGAAGGAAGTGGCATGATAAATGGGAAAAAACCTTACAACCAAGAATACTCTATCCAGCGAGGCTCTCACGCAGATTCGATGGAGAAATCAACAGTTTTACACACAAGTAAAAACTCAGAGAATTCACCATCAAATAAGTCTTAAATGCTAAAGGCACTTTTCTAGGTGGAAAAGAAAAGCCTACAACTAGAAACAAGAAAATTGTAAGTGAAAGACCCTTGGATAAAGGGTAACATACAGGAAAGTTAAGGCTTCTCTGGTGGCTCAGATGATAAAGAGTTTGCCTGCAGTGTGAGAGACTCAGATTTGATTCCTAGGTCAGGAAGATCCCCTAGAGAAGGAAATGGCAACCTACTCCAGTATCTTTGCCAGGAAAATTCCATGGATGGAGGAGCCTGGCAGGCTACAGTCCATGGGGCTGCAAAGAGCTGGACACGACTGAGTGACTTCACTCACTCAACAGGAAACTTAGGAAATCATCCACACACAAATATATCAAAACCAGCAATTGTGAAAAGGACACAAATGCAGGATATTGGAAATGTAATTGAAATTAAAAGAGAAACAACTTAAAACAGTCTGGTATATATAATAGACTGCTATATCAAACGTCATGGGAATTGCAAACCAAAAACTACAATAGGCATTCAAAAAGAAAAAGCAACCCAAACACAACACTAAAGATAGTCCTCAAAGCACAAAAGAATAAAAGAAGGGAAGGAAGAAGACCCACAAAAGTAAATCTGAAACAATTAAGAAAATGGCAAAAGGAAAATGCACACTGATAATTACCTTAACTGTAGATAGATTAAATGCTCCAACCTAAAGAAGCAGACTGACTGGATGAACACAACAATAAGAGCCACAGATGTGCTTGTGTACACGACACCCGCTCCAGACTAGGGACACACAGAGACTGAAAGCGAGAGGATGCAAGAGGTATTCAGTGCAAATGGAAGTCCAAAGAAGCTGGAGTAGAAGTACTCATAAGTATTAAAAGAGATCATAATTATATTGTAAGTATTATAAGAGTATAAGTAAGTATAAGTATTATAAGTATTATGAGAGTATTATAAGAGATAGGGAAGGCACTACATTATGTTTAAGGGATCAATCCAAGAAGATGTAACACTTGTAAATATATATGTATCCACCTTCAGGGTACCTCAATATATAAGGCAAGTGCTAACAGCCCTAAATGGGGAGATTGACAAGAGCGCAGTAATAGTGGGGGACTTTAACACCTTACTTACTTCAGCGGACGGATCATCCAGACAGAAAATCAATAAATAAAAACCTTGAGTGACACATTAGACCAGATGGACTTAACTGATATTTATGGGGCATTCCCTCCAAAAGCAACAGAATACAGTTCTCAACTCCACATGAAACACTCTCCAGAATAGACTACATATTGGGCTACAAATCAAGCCTCAGTAAATTTAAGAAAATCAGTCATATCAAGCATCTTTTCTTGCCAAAACACTATGATATTAGAAATAAATTATAGTTAAAAACTATAAAAAAGCACAAACACATGAAGACTAAACAATATGTTACCAGACAACCAAAGGGTCACTGAGGAAATCAAAGAGGAAATAATATATAAGCACAAATGACAATAAAAACAAAGTTTTATCCCAAACCTGTGGGACATGAAAGAAGCATTCCTAAGAGGGACGCGTATAGCAACACAATCTCACCCAAGAAAACAGAAAAATCTGCAACAACCTGAGCTTACACCTACAGCAACTAGAGAAAGAACAGACAAAATCCACAGTTAGTAGAAGGAGAGGAATCATCAAGATCAGAGGAGAAATACATGAAACAATATTTGAAAAGACAAAACTGATAAAATGTTAGACTCATCAAGAAAAAAACAAAGAGGGCTCAACTCAATTAACTTACAATCGAAAAGGAAGAAGTTACAGTGGATACCACAGAAATACAAAGGATAAGCAATGATCATAAGCAACTATATGCCAATAAAGTGGACAACCTAGAAGAAATGGACAAATTCTTAGAAAGGTACAATCTCCCTATATTGAACCATGAGGAAACTGAAAATATGAACAGATAAATCGTAAGTACTGAAATTGAAACTGTGATTAACAAACTCTCAAGAAACAAAAGTCCAGAACCAGATGACTTCACAAGCAAATTGTATCAAACATTTATAGAAGACTTAATGGCTATTCTGAAACTATTCCAAAAATTGCAGAGGAAGGAACACTCCCAAGCTCACTCTATGAGATCACCATCACCCTGATACCAAAACCAGATAATACCACCATAAAAACAGAAAATTACAGGCCCATATCACTGATGAACATAGATGCAAAATTATAAACAAAATACTAGATAGCCTACTGAGTCCAACAATATATTAAAAGGTCATAAACCAGGATCCAGTGGGATTTATCTTAGGGTTTCAAGGTTTCTTTGATATATGCAAATCAATCAATGAATTGAAGAATAAGAACCATATGATCATCTCAATAGATACAGAAAAGATTTTGACAAAATTCAACACCCATTTATGATAAAAACTCTGCAGAAAGTGAGCAAAGAGGAAACATACCTCAACATAATGAAGTCTATAGATGACAAACCTACTGCTAACATCATACTCAGAGGAAATGCTTTCAGTTTCTCATCATTAAGATCAGTAACAAGAAAAGGATGTCCACTCTCATCACTTTCATTCCACAGATTTTGGAAGTTCTAGATATATTAGTTGGAGAATCAAAAGAAATAAAAGGAATCCACATTAGAAAATAAGTGAAACTATCACTCTTTGCAGATAAGATGATACTAAACACAGAAATTCCTAAAGATTTTATCAGGAAACTACTAGAGCTCATCAGTGATTTCATTAAAGTAGAATACAAAATCAATACACAGAAATCTGTTTCATTTTGATACACTAAGAAGGAAAGATCAGAAGGAGGAATTGAGGAAACACTTCCTTTTACCATCACATCAAAAATAATAAAATACCTAGGAATAAATTTACCTGATGAAGCAAAAGACCTGTACTCCAAAAACTATTAACACTTTGATGAAAGACATTGAGGATGACATTAACAGAAGATATATCCATATATACACACACACACACACACACACACATATATATATATATTCCATGTTCTTGAATTGGAAGAATCAATATTGTCAAAATCACTATGTTTCTCAAGACAATCTTCAGAGTCAATGCAATGCCTATCAAATTATCAATAGCATTTTTATAGAACTAGAACAAAAAAAAAATCTTAAAACTTGTATGGAGACATAAAAGGCCCCAAGTAGTCAAAGCCACCTTGAGAAAGAAAAAAAGAAGCTAGAGGAATCAGGCTCCCTAACTTCAAACTATATTGCACAGCTACAGTATGGTACTGGCACACAAGCAGAAATGTCGATCAATGGAACAGGAGAGAAAGCCCAGAAGTAAACCCATGCACTTGTGATCAATTAACCTATGAGAAAGGAGGCAAGGCTTTACAGTGGGTAAAAAACAGTCTCTTCAATAAATGATGCTGGGAAAACTGGACAGATACAGGTAAAGAACAAAATTAGAACATTATTTAATACCATACACAACAATAACTCAAAATGGATTAAAGACAGAGATTTAACAGTGTATACTATAAAACCCTTAGCAGAAAGCATAGGAAGAACACTCCGATATGAATGGCAGCAATATCTTTTTTGGTCTGTCTTCTAAAATAACAGATGTAAAAAGAAAATATAAATAAAGCAACTATATGCCAATAAAATGGACAATGTAGAAAAAATGGACAAATTCTTAGAAAGGTACAGTCTTCCCATATTGAACTATGATGGTTTAATGGGACTTAATTAAACTCAAAAGTTCTTGCACAGCAAAGTAAACCATAAACAGAATAAAAAGACAACGCACAGAATGAGAGAAAATATTTGCAAATGACGTGGCCAAAAGGGATTAATTTGTAAAGTATATAAATGGCTCATGCAGCTCAATATAAAAAAGCAAAACAAACCAATCAGAAAATGTGCAGAAGACCTATATTGGTGTTTCTCCAAAGAAGACAGATGGATGGCCAAGAGGCACATGAAAAGAGTCTCAACATTGCTCATTATTAGAGAAATGCAAATAAAAGTGACAATGAATATCACCTCACTTCTGGCAGAATGGCCATCATCAAAAGTCTAGAAACAATAAATGCGGGAGAGGGTGTGAAGAAAACCCTCTTACACTCTTGGTGGGAATGTAAATGATACAGCCACGCTGGAAAACAAGATGGATATTTCTTTAAAAACAGAACTACCATATGACCCAACAATCCCGATCCTGGGCTTATATCCAGAGAAAAGCATGGTTCAAAAATATACATGCGTCGCAGTGTTCACTGCAGCTCTGTTTATAATAGCTAAGACATGGAAGCAACCTTAATGTCCATCTACAGATGAAGGGATAAGGAAGATGGATATATATACACAATGGAACATTACCCAGCTGTTAAAAAGATGGAAAAAACTATTGGCAGCAACATGCCAGAACTGGAGATTACCATACTAAGTGAAGCAAGTCAGAGTGAGAAAGACAAAGAGCATGTGATGTAATTTAGCACAATCTAAACAAATGATAAAAAATGAACCTATTTATAAAACAGAAACAGACTCGCAGACTTAGTAAACTTATGGTTACCAAAGGGGAAAATGGGGGCAGGGGAGGGATAAATTGGGAGTTTGGTATGGATGTATACATATACCTATTTAAAACAGATAAGGAACAAGGACCTACTGTATAGCATAGGAGATCTACTCAATATTCTGTGATAACCTAAATGGAAAAGAATTTGGAAAAGAATAGATATATGTGTAAAACTGAATCACTTTGCTGTACACTTGAAACTAACATAACATTATCATTCAACTATACTGCAATATAAAATAAAAACCTAATAAAACTAAAATGCATTATTCACTATAGGTATTTCCTGAAAGTTTTATGTATATATATAAATCAGTATATAATATTGATAGTAGTAGTAGCAGTAATGATAAAGTAATGCCTTGTATTTGTAAGGTTAAATCATATTCTAGCACCAGGGTCCTCAACCCCCAGGTCACGGACTAGCCCCAGTGCCTGGTTTGTTACAAACCGGTCCGCACAGCAATAGGTGAGTGGCAAACGAAACTTCATCTGTGTTTATAGCCATTCCCCATTGCCCCAGAAGGGACCGTCTAGTTGCAGGAAGACAAGCTCAGAGTTCTCACTGATTTTGCATTATGATGAGTTGTGTAAAAATATGACAACGTGATAATAGAAATAAAGTACACAGTAAGTGTAATGTGCTTGAATCATCCCCAAACCACCCCCTCACCGCCCCTCCCCAGTCCATGAAAAATTGTCTTCCACAAAACCAGTCTCCAGTGCCCAAAAGACTGGGGACTGTTACTCTAGCACATTTAATTTGGAGGGTCCACTTTAGAAGTGAAACCACATACGGAAGGTGCCATTAACGTGATTAAATCTTTTAACAACAAACAAATCGCTAAATGTGAATTGAGAGGAAAGAAAATTTATGATCAAGAAATGAGCACCACTCATTTGCACCACTCTTCTGCAAACAGGAAGAGTCTCTGGGAATTCTCTATCCACCAGGGCTTTGACCATTACCTACAAAGTAGAACAGTTATCATGAGAGAACTTCTGTAGAGAGACGGAAGTTCTGTTAATTCCTTTGGTTTCCCTCAAAACCTCTCAAATTTTAATCTCCATGATACTCCACACAAAGCCAACTGTACTTGGCTTTCTAAGTGACTTAAGGCTTGTCAGCAGTAATTCTGACTCCCTGATTTTTGCTTTGCCATTTAATTCCTGAATCTCTACTCCATACGGTTTCATATTTCTCCATACTCATTTTCATAAACTGTTTTACCGGGTAAGCTTGTGCACTCTTGCCAGGGGCATGCTGCTGTCTTCATTTAAGAAGGACACCAAGGCCACAGTGTAGGTGCACTGTTTCAAGTGGGAACACTGCAGTTTTTCCTAAAGTATGTATGATAGAATTTTTTGTAAAAATGGCTATAATGCCCCTCCCTTTAGGTAGTGAATTCCTATGTTATCTTTGGGGTTGGCCACATGATTTGCTTTGGCCTATGGGATTGAAAACATGCCGGTCGTCTGGGCACCCTCTCTTGCTGTTCTCTGAATTCTGAGACTTCCGTGGTCAGCGTCAGCTGGTGCCATAGTATCCATCCCACAGCCATCAGACGACCGAGGCCCAGAAGCAGAACTGTGAAGATGCCCAGCTGCTGTGCCCAGAGGCTCACACAAACCCAGTCAAGAGCAGAAGAAGCATTTGCCTGGGGTTCACCCAAATGCCAACCCACAGAATCATGAACTAAATGAATGTTTGTCACTGAGATTGGCATGGTCTCTACCGCAGCTAAAGCTAGCAGATGCCACATGAGAGGATGAAGTCCAGATGGCGGGTCTGGAGGGACAGAGTTTAGCATGGCCAGGACTTACTTGGACTGTTGGTAGGAATACGCAGATGCATGCTCGCTGGCTGTGTCCACTGCTATCTGCTGCTGCTGACCGCTCGTGTCCTGGGACGAAGGTGCCACTGTCTGGGGAGAGGTATCAGCCACAACACCCTGTGGAGGCAACGAGGACATAGAACCTTACTGGCCTGAGCAGAAGGGCTTCTTGAAGACGGACTGCAGGGCATATCCCTGTGCCATCTGGCACTGGGCTTGTGCAGAGTTGCACTCGGCTACAGAAAGCCTCAATAAACACTAGGAGTGAAACCACAGAACTCATCTGAGGAATTTACCTCCATGTGTGACCAAGAAGACTTGCCATCAGAAGACCCTGTAGCAGTCAAATGATCAAGAAATCATTTTGCCTGCAGTTAGAACCTTTAAGCTGCAGTTGCCTATAGCCACACTAAATAATCATTACTTAAAAAAGAGCATGCAGAATTCCTATAAAAACTTCTACATTTGAGCATTTTCCTGGGAATAAATTTCTCTACCCTGTCTCTATGATCCGGCAAAACAATGGACCTTACTATTAATAAAAATCTATATCCAGGTTTGGCATTCTTCTAAAAGGACATTGTCAAATGCACTTTCCATTAAGGAATTTGATTTATTTACTTTTATTTTCCTTGACATGAACTGGGATTCATTTAGAGGTTTCAGAAAAACAAACATCCTTAATTTTGACTTGCTCCTTCCTTTAGCCTTTTGATGGCTTCCGTTTCTCACAGATGCCAACAAGAATGGATTTCTTGAGTTGGTCCTTACTCAGAAGTTACGTTTGGTTCTGAGACAGGTTTGGTAGTTGACTGTCAGCTTGGGGAGGGAATCCATATGAATACATTCTCCTGGTTGTACTTATATCATAGCCTTGGACTTCTGCAGAGATACAGGCTTTTGATCAATGTTCTGTCCTTAACAGAAGCCCCCTGACATTGCTCCTCAAAATGTGAAAATTCTCCCTTTATGAATTCAATATTTTTCCACCCCTAATATACTATTTGGTATTATACAGTTTTCAGAGTTTCCTACCTGCATTGACCTGTATGAACACTGGTGAATTTTCAGTGAGTGTTTTTACATAGAAAATGAATCAGTGCCTTCCTTTAAAAGCACAACTCAAGGCAACATATCAGGGTATACTTATATAATTCTTATTGACATACTTCTTTTTAAATCTCAGATTTACTGATATAATTAGACTGTTTGCAATAAGCAATACTTTCAAGTGTGTCCCCCGGTTTTAGAGTCCTCAGAAACCTCAAATTCTATAGATAAGCACACACATTTGGTGTACAGATAGAGAGATGCAGACATGTGGCCAGATATTGATGCTTAAAGCCACCTATGATGTCTAGATTTATAATTTTTCTCATGGCCTAGATGGGTTTTGATAGCTAAATCTAGCAAAGGACATATATTTTAATCACATACTCTCGAAAATCTGCAAAGCTAATTAAAACCTCTTTAACTGTGAAACATTCTCGAGGGCCTATAGGTCTGCAACACATAAAAGATCAACAAGTTGTTCCTCCTTTGTTTCCTAATGATGTGGTACTGTCCTCTTAAATGTCTGTGCTTCCCAAATCCTGGTACTAGCAAACATTGGTAACACACCGACAAGCAAACATACATTCTGAAAAGATCCAGTTTGGGCTCTAAAAATTTCACCTAATCTGTGTGGCTCCAGAGTTTGGAGGAGTCACGCTGGTCTCCCACATTGAGTGGTACCAACGTGAGGAGCAGCAACAGCTGGACTCCAGAGGAGTCCCAGCTGATGGAAGACATCCGCTGTGATCATAGCTGCAAAGGTGCCTCAGGAGAAGGTGAAGGAGGGCTGGGAGCAGGGAGATGTCTATACTTCTGAGCTCTCACCACTGTCTACATAGCTCTGTGCCCCTCCTATCCTATCTTTCTGGCTCTGTCCAGTAAAACAATGTATAGAGGAAATGGATTCAGCCCAGTGGAAAGAGAGGAGAGGAGAAAGCTTTCCAGCAAGACCAACATGACTTTATCACGCATGGTCTGCGCCAACCAGAGTGGTACAAGTTCTCCTTCACTGTCTGTGGGACGTCATAGTCCCATCAAGGTTCACTGATGAGAGAAGAGGTCCTTCATCTTTGGTACACAAAAGAATCACCTGGCATCCTTTAAAAATTCTCAGGTCCAGTTCACACCCTGGACCATATCAGACTCTCTGGCAATAGGACCGAGGCGTCACTATTTTTCTTTTTTTCAATCTTGAAATAATTTCAACATGTAGAAAATTTTGAGAACCAGTGTTCTAATCTAGTCCCTCTTAATTTTTAATGTGCACCTTAATCCTTAAGGGCTCTTGTGAAAATGCAAATTCTAATTCAGTAGATCCGGGTAGAGTCTGAAAGTTTGTATTTCTAACAGGCTCTCAGGTGGTGCTGCTCATGTTGGTTTAAGGAGCACCCTTGGAGTAATAGGGCATCAGAGAACTGGCTTATTCAAAAGGCTTCAAATGTTTCCTTTCCTCTTTCTGATTGTTTGTGGCTCACATTTGATGGAGTAGTTATTTGACCTTTGGTCTTTTCTATAAGCATAGAAATGGCATTCCTCTGCGATCTGGATACCAAATTTGCTTGTGTCCTGTGCAAAGCAAGGCAAAGGCATGTTCAAGTAAAGTCCATACTTTCACAGAGTGAGCTTGCAACTGCAAATGTTCAAGTAGCACAAAAATCACAACTAAGGATTTGGGGGTTTGCAGTGGACCCTGGTACATGAGGCTGAGATTTATCCTAACCTCGTTCTGTAAGAAGAGACAGACTTACTTCAATGGAAACAGCTGTCGGAGGCACAGGCGTGTACTGGGGGATGTAGGTCCCTTGCATAGGAGCCGCGGCAGTCATGTACTGGAGAAAATCAAAGAGAGAGGCAGGTGAACTTGGGCATGCGGCCGGTGAGAACAGTGATAGCACATAAGACTTTTCCATGCATGGCCCCCACCAGTGCATGATTAAACTTAAAGTCTATTTTGACCGAAAATAATGCAGTTTCTAGCAGTATAGAAGGTGGCTACCTCTTATTGATTCAGAACCAACAGAAGCCCACCTCTCTGACATCAGTACAAGTTCATTCTTCCCACCCCCTCATGTCCTGAACATTCTACCTTAGCTCCCAAACATCTCACTTTCACATCCAAAACACAAATGCCTGCCAGGTGGGCAGGGATGACCTCTGTGGTTTTTCTCCCTTTTACTGCTAGCACATAGTAGGCTCTCAACAGATTATTTGTTGAATGAATAAATCATATTATGAAAAATAATTCTAACTAAAATAAAATAGAGGGATAATGTAAGAAATACTTATCTACCAACAATCACAATTGGCAAATGTTATCAATTCTTTTGTCATTTGATAGCTTTTTTTAATATAAATAAAGGAAATAGTGTTCCAGATCATGTTGAAATTGCCTTTTTCTCCTCCCCCACTCCATGTCATGGACAGTATTTCCTTTTCCATTCCTTTAATTCTTCAAATTTTCTTCATCTAAATGAATGATACAATAGTTGAATCATTTTTCACTAAGTTGTAGGATTCAGTAAAATATGTGTTGGGGATAACATGTATTTCAGCAACAAAAGTTGAAGATGCAGAAAAATTATATGCCCACCTCTGTAAGCACAAAGCATGGCCCATATTCTTGTTTCTAATATACATAGCCTCTGACAAGTTGAGGTTCTACTCTTTTGAGGATGGAATCTTCCATGGAATCAACTATATTTCTGAGTTTCTAAACTTGATCATCACAAAATTTCAGAGCCAGAATCATCTAATGAAAACAAGGCTTCTCAAAACACAGTTTCATTGAAACGATTCTTATGGAAACAAAAAGCCCATGATTCTTTTATTCTTCTAAAGTCGCTACGTTCACATATGAAGGGCACCCATAAATATGCAAAATCTAAATTACAACGTTCTGCATTGATAGGTACTTTCAGTATCCAAGAGGCACGATAATTCTGAATCCAGGAAATAATCTGAATGGAGATTGGCTCATCAGATATTGTTTACTATTCATGGAGAAACAGAGCAACTCCCGACAAATGCTTCTCCATCCTAAACGAGCACTGTCCTACTAATTCTGTTTGCTGAAAATAGAGACAGCCTCAGTGAAGCAACCCCAAATCAAACAAGCCAAACTGCTGCCCGTAAATCCATGTGTTACTGCTGATAACAACCGCGTGCAATTCCTATCAGTACAAAAACCACCTTGTAATGTGGACTAAGGACAAGTGTTTGCAAGGCTTGGGGATATTACTAATGTAGCTTCATAGCTGAAAATTATCAGAGATTTCTGCACCCCATTCTCTGCGTCCTCCCAGAGTTCATCACTCTTCTACTAAAATTGTCCAGGCTCTCATTTTCCTAAAGGCATGGGCCAAGTGCTACGCACGCTTGTATCTTCCAACACCCTACGCTGTGCCTGGTACATAGTAGAATAATTGTTCAGTGGCTGAATAAAAAGGCTATGAGAAGAAAGTCTTCTGTTTCCAATTACACATCTTGTATGCCTCTTAGCCACTGATCATTCTGAATTCTGTATAGACTTCCCCGCTCCTACAAAGTGTTCATATAACTTTTAAACAAATACATTAGCCCACTCTGCTCATCACTGTCCCTGTGTCCTTAAGCAGACAGTTACTCAGGGATCCAACTGCTGTCAATTTTTCAAAAAGTACAGACCTCTGGAGTTGCATTTCAGCAAATATTATTTCATATCTAGCACCCATGGCAAGTGTCTGCTTTGCCAACAAAACTATCCCAGAAAGTGTTGGAGGTAACAGTTCCTTGGCCATTTCAGATGGGTGGTTTGCTTATGACCTACAGGTTTTAGGCATCTCTTAATTTACTGTTACCTACAATTTTTTTCTTATTTTTAGAATGTTAGCTCAGCTGGGGGAAAAATGTGTTGTGTATTTCAGTGCATTTGAGCAATTCTGCATAATGTAGCCTCTTGGATATGACTGCGTGCATGCTCAGTTGTATCCAACTCTTTGCAATCCCATGGACTGTAGCCCACCAGGCTCCTCTGTTCATGGGATTTTCCCAGCAAGAATACTGGAGGAGCGGGTTGCCATTTCCTTCTCCAGGGGATCTTCTCAACCCAGGGACTGAGCCCATGTCTCTTGCATCTCCTGCATTGGCAGGTGGATTCTTTTCCACTAGTGCCATCTGGAAAGCTCTCTTTGTTATAGACCTAGAATTTTAAAACTCTGAGAAATCAGGTTTTACAGAAGCCTGCTGAAAGGGGACTTTAAATCAGTCTCTCAGACTTTTTAGCACCTATTGATTTTGCTTAAAACTAGTACTTTAAAGAATATACTTTGGAAAAAGTTTATTTAATTAGATATCAAAAATCCTAGTAGATGTGTAGAAAGTGGAAATATATTTTTACCAATAGAGTTAATACTCTTTGTGGCTCATGTTCTATGCTTTGGTCACAGTTTTCCAAGAGGTACAACACAACAGTCAAATGATACTCCCTCACTGATCTTGGTATTTTTTATGCCAGAGGTAGTAATTCCAAACCTCGCGATTGTCATCAGTGACTGTGGGTGTCCTTTGTATAAGAAGGCAGGGTCACTGGATACTGCCTGACCCACCCCTGCTCCAGTGTCCACATCTCTAAGAAGAACTTTCTGTGAATTAGACATAGGGACATGGGCTGGAGCCACACAGAGCGCTACTCATGACTTCACATGAGAATCCACCTCACTTTCAGACCTCTTGTGCCAGACTAGGGTCCTCAAGCAGTGTAGTTAGTGGAAAGCATTATGTGCGATTCTTTTCTATAAGTTTCTTGAAATCATGCAGCTTTGTTCTGTTCAGTAGAAGGAATCAGTAAATCTTCACACCTTCCATGGCATTTGATGAAGTTATGGAAGTAGTCAAGATTGAAGTGCTTACAGTTTAAATTCTCAGTCATCTTCTCTTCCGAACAACACTGAGTTAGGCAGTGTTGACAAGCTGGGATACACTGTGAATGCACTCCAGTTCTGTTGATGTAGGAGCCAGTCCACTTTTCAGTCAACTCCATGACTTTTGAAATAAAATCCTAAGAGCTTCCATGATCATGACTGTTGTGTGTTTGCTTTCGTTGCTCAGTCATATCTGACTCTTCGCAACCCCATGGACTGTAGTTGCCGGGCTCCTCTGTCCATGGGAATTCTCCAGGCAAGAATGCTGGAGTGGGTTGCCATGCCCTCCTCCAGCAGATCTTCCCAACCCAGGGACTGAATCCAGGTCTCATGCACCGTATGCACATTCTCTACCATCTGAGCCACCAGGGGGCCCATGCCCATGTATAATATGCCAACTTAAAAAAATAACTTTAATAATTGGGGTCTCAATTAAGAAATATAGAATATAATAATGCCTTGGTTAACATTTTATTGTCATTTCATTTCCATAGATTTTTAATTTTCACTTTAAACTCTGAATACCTAATATTCTTCTAGAAGAACTACTATCACTTATGCTTATTTTATAATTTAACTTTATGCTGCTCTTCTGAACAGAACTTATAGAGAATTTTTAGTTTAAATGCAATCAGCTCAGTTCAACATGTTGTGTATTTTTTATTTAAAAGAAAAATCTTTCTGGTTGCTTTTTTGTTTTTGGTGTCACAGAAAATCTAACAGAGCTGGAGAATGTTGTTTTAAAATTAGGGACAGGCTTATTTTAAATAAGTCAAAGCTATGGAGTTTTATACTCTGTAAGACTATTATTATCTTTCAATAAACTTTTGCAATAAAACTTTTCTGTGGTAGACATATATTTTCTAGGGCAAAGCTTCATGATGTGACAGACTTATAAAATCAGGCACAGGAGCTTATAGGAAATGGCTACAGCCATGTGCAAGATCAACTCTCAGCTTTAGGTAACTGGTGGAAATACCTCTGAACTTCCTCTGCAAGCATTCAGTGTGGTTTCCTTAACAGCAAAGATAAACTACAGTCATAATTGATAATGGAGGCTGCACAAATACGGTTTAGATCTCAGTGCCTAAGACTGCTTTCTTTTTATCCAGCTAATAAATGACAAAAACCTAAGAAGGACCTGTGATATAAAAACTCTGCTCTTTGACTTCATACCTTTCTGTGGACTGCTTATTAAAACCAAAACAAGAATGGATGTCTATCCTTTAAGCTAATTTACTTTACTGGTTTTTCTCAAAAACTAGAAAATATCTTCCATAATTCTTTCATGAGTACAAATTATTCTGTGTTTCTTTTTCTTTTTTTTTTCTTGGATACAATCAATGGCTGATGGGAAACATATTATAATGAGATGATATAGATAAAATGGATAAATCCATATATTTCCCTGTTGGTGGCAGCTTAACCTTTTGATATTCCATGGATAAGTCTTCTTTTTGGTAAACAGGTTGATGATTTTCACATATTCTGAAAGCACTGGGTTTTCACATGGCCTATGCTGGAAACCCAAATAGCCATTTTCAAACCCACAGAATAAATTCCAGACTCCATCACTTGTTCCAAGAAGTCTAGACACTGCATCACCAAGATAGTTACATGAAAAGAGAAAAAAATGATGAAGTTAGAGAGGAATTGTGTTTTTACTTATTTAATTTAGAACAAAATATTTCTGTTACTATGGACTCGTCGATTATTTCTGAAGAAACAAAAAGTGAAAACTCCAAATTTTTAGTCCCTGATTTCCTTCCCTCCCAAAGCACAATAAAATTTTAGCAAGTTCTATATAGTTCCTGATGGCAAACTTTTCCTTTTACTTATTTATACAGCAAAGGGAATCCCCACATTTCAATTTTTGAAATTTCCTAAAATAATCAAACTTGCTCATTTCAAGTTATTGTTATATTATGTAGGTTCTTAAATGGGTGTACCTAGTCCTTGCTATGTAAAGTGAGAGTTAGTTGCTCATTGGTGTCTGACTCTTTTTGACTCTGTGCATGGAATTCTCCAGGCAAGAATGCTGGAGTGGGTTGCCATTTCCTCCTCCAGGGGATCTTCCTGACTCAGGGATAGAACCCAGGTCTCCCACATTGCAGGATTCTTTACCATCTGAGCCAGTTCTTGCTATAACATTAAAAATAAGTGTAACAAGCTTCAGCAAGAGTAGTTGTTTAGGTCTTATCAAACTCAGATAGTCACTGACAAGGATAGAGGGAAGGCAGTTACGCAGAGAAAGCAGAAATTGGTACTGGATGATGCTAACAGCCTGAGGCAGGAATCACTGTTAGGACCATCTAATACAAAGTTTCCTTTCACAAGAGAAGCTGGAGGATAAAGGGAATTGCCTGAGTGGTTTGGGGGAGGCACAGAGTTACATTAGGTCAAGGTACTCCTAAAACCTGAGTTCTGACAGTTATACTGCTTGGATTTGCAAAATTCTGTCATCTCAGAACTAGTATCATTTCACTCGTTTACATTGGCTAAGTAGTAAAAGCTGCCTGGAGTATAATTCTAGGAATATCTTCTAGGTCTCCATGTCACTTGAAGGATGAGAGACAGTCGGCAGAGAGGAAGAGGGCTGAAGAGGGTCTCCTTGAAAGGGCAAAGTGCCCCCACCCACTAACGAGGACCTCAGGGATGGACTCCGACGTGGACGTCCGCTGCTCAGCTTTTCCTCTCCTCTGCCACTCCTGCCAATGAAACGGCGAGTAAAGTGGGTCCCCACATAGAACACTGATTATGTATGTTTTCATAATGTTTTATGTTAGTATTAATTTAAAGCCTATTGGCTTTTAAGGTACTAGTGGAGGTACAAAGTAGACAGCTATGAGTGATAAAATAATTATCCCGAAAGACTAGGTAGATGTGAATATAGATAGCAGCATAGACTTTACCTACTAGAAGTAAAAGTGCCTGAAGAGGAGAGAAAAGAAGGCCAGTTAGTGAGCTTGATAGAAACGGGAGCCCAGAGTATGTAGCCTACATCATCCTGTATAGTTCGCCAGAACAGTTACTAAGTATAACCCAGAGAGGTGTGCATTAAACCATCTGACAAAAAATACAGATGGTCATTGTTGAATCTGGAGTGAGACCCATTTATTGCTGCCAGACAGCAAAGAAAGGGACAAATAAGAATCCTGGAGGGTGTGTGTGTGTGTGTGTGTGTGTGTGTGTGTGTGGAACTTATAAAACTCTACCCACTGAACCACAGGGAGAAGCAGTCATCCTCACGTGATCACAGGCTATGGAGGCCTTCAACTCTGTGGAAAAAGCAATCTTCATGAATGCACTGGAAAAAGCCAAAGCCCGTTAAGTTTGAGCACGTGCACAGATCATTGTGGTAGCCATGAAAGTAAAAGAGAATACTATAGAAATTTAGCTGATTAAGAAACTGTGTCTTAAAATTTGAACTTGAAACAACTGTGTAGATATGAATTCCTTCCTCTCCTCTGTTCAATAACTTTTTTTTTGATGGGTATCACAAAATGTAGAGAAAGATAAGATAGATTTTGTGAACCACAAGACCACTCAGGAGATAAAGATAAGGAAGTCAGATTAAAAACTGGGAACTAGAATGCAGGCAACTATAAAAGCATATTCACAGTGGAGTAGCAGGAATAAAAGACTCCCTGGGCTTAGTAGAGAGGGGAGGTGAGTAGAAAAATAGTAAAGAATATTATGAGTAAACTTATGTCAATACATTTGACAACTGAGATAAAATAACACATATTTGCTGAACAGCACAATTAAGATGGATGCAAAAAGAAATAAGAATCTGCATCATTCTATATTTATAAAAAAATTAGAAATCCAAAACATTCTGAAAATCTTCAGCTTCAACTGGGTTCTCTAGAGAATTTTTCAAACATTATAGGAATAAATAGTACCGATCTCGTATAAATTCTTCCAGAGAATACTAAAGGAGGAGCGCTTCTCCACTAATCTTATGAAGTTAGCACACTCCTTATATCAAAAATTGATAAAGACATTACAAGAAGGAAAAAAAAACTATAACCTAATGTCTTTCATGAACATTTACAAAAACCTCCTAAATAAACCTTTAGCCAATCATCTCATATATATATAATGCTTAAGTGGAATGTATTTCAGGATTGCAAGGTAGGTTTAACATTTGAAAGTCAAGCAACATAATTCACCGTATTGACAGAATAAAGAAGCAAATTATATGATCATTGTGATGACTTAAAATATCTTTTATAAAATCTAATATCTGCATATGAGGAAATAGCACACTTGGAATAGATGGAAACTAGGAATAGAAGTCTACAAACAAAACATTTATAGCTGACCTCACAGTTAATGGTGACATATTGAAGGCTTTCTATTTAAATTTTGGAACAAGATAAATACATTCAGTGCCATCTCTTCTATACTGCTTAGAGATTATAGGCAGTGCACTAAGGCAAGAAAAAGAGGTGGGAGGCATAAAGAGCAAAGATCACCAGTAAGAAACTAAGGGAACCGAGAGGTGAAGGTGTTCTGTTGCAAAATTCCAAAAACAGATACATATTCTTAACTCTTAGTACCAACATTCAGTAAAATTATATTGAGATCCTAGTACATACTAAGTACTAAGTAAGCATAAACTATTGTCTTAAAGCATGGGTTAGGGGACGGGACTGATAGAGCCCAGAAAAAAACAGATTTCATTACTAACCCACTGGATGCCCTGGATAGTTCCTTTCTCCTTTATGGTCTGATATATATAAAGTATTTACTTTTATGTATTATTCATTATTGCAAATCTTACATTTACCACAGTATCCAGGAAGAGTAAGTTGCTATTTTATATTATTATTATTTTCTTTTGTTAGTCTTCCCTTGTTGTACTTGAACTTCCTGTTTATATCCTCTTTGTTGCTTCTTAACATTCTCTATTATCTTTGCTTATCAGTATGATTTATTAATTGCAAAGAATTAAAAGTCTCTGTAAAGCAGTGAGCTCTTCAAATGAGAGACACTGTTGAGATCAAATCAACATTTACTTAAATCAGTCTCTAAATTTGAAAGCTTCAAGAAGAAGAAACCACTTTAAAAAATGACCTGGATAGTTCGCTCAGAAATGTACACGAACAACTAATGTCCTCAGCCTCTCAGAGCTCACTTAATCTTTTTCCAGGAAATGGAGTTTGCTTCTTTATTTTGGAAATGAAATAACTGAAGGATTTTGTCAGGAGGATAAAAGTCCTCAATGTGCCTCAAAGCGGTCTTGTTTTCTACTTACGTCTGTGCCTAAAGCATTAAATCAGGCTATAGGTGAAGACACTTCAGACAAACTGAAAAGGCGCTCATCCAGATAGACACACACACACACACACACACACACACACACACACACACACACACACAGAGTAAACTCCATTTGCACATGAAACGTTCCCTCTCAATCATCTGGGGCCACATGTCATAAATAATAACCACTCCAGTGAACTAGAGCAGGCAAAGTCAACGGGAGGAAATGGTAAAGGAGACTCTAAATTATCCTGTAAAACAAATTTCAGTCTCTACAAGAGACTCAACAGTGTTTGGTTTTGAGTCAAGAGACTTTCAGATGTGAAGCTTGACCTACAGGACTAGTTAGAATGTTCAAATTAGATATTGATCTAAGATGCACAGGGGACAAGTGAAGGTGAGAAGGAAGCAGAAACAGAAAAGACGGTGCAACGTTCTACATAAGGAGGAACAACGCATAAAGCGACGTAAGTTGAAAACTGCAAAAGTAGAGCATAAAGCTATTTGAGAAAACTACTTCTAGGAACTGTACTTATTTAGGAGAGGGAAAAGAAACAAACAAACAAACAAACAAAAAGCAGATTTAAACAGCACTGCCCTGTCCATGTGGGCATATATAACTCTGGCAGCACAAAAGCATGATGGAGGCATTTCTGCTGAGCTAAGAGGTCCCCATTCTTGTTTCCAAGGATGTGTTTAGGGTAAAGAGCTAAGGGCAAGGAGATGGGAGGACTGGAAGGAAGGAGACTTTCTGGTACCAAGGTCCAGATTCCACTTTCTGCCACCAAAAGTGAAGAACAATTTGTCTGACAATAGCTGTAAAACAATAGATAGACATTGTTTTGGGGTAGATTTCAACCCACTTCCATTGAGGCCTTAGAATCATCGTGACCCACACCATCTCTCATATATTCAGCTTTACCCAAATCCGACTGCTCACGGTTTACTTTGAGTTGCTTTGCATGATGGTTCAGAAAGATCTCAATTTGCAGCCATGAATCTTTTAGTGGAACATAAAATGGAGTCAAACATTCATACTCTAAAGGTTTTATGGAGAAGTATTAGTCAAATAATGCATACAAAGCTCTTAGCAGAGAGCTGGGTTTATACAAACAATCCAATAGATAACAACCATTATTATTGATTTTATTTTTATTGGTATTATTATTATGAGAAGATGGAAATTTCATTATCTTAATAGTTTGGCAGGGTCAGAAATGCAGCTCAGGCAGGAAATGTTCATTTTTTTCTCTTGGTAATCACACTAATAAGACACTTGGTATCAATAGAGGGCCCCAAAGCAGGGGTAACAGGCACTTACACATCTGAAAAGATAGTTATAAGTGGAGGGAGCTTGTGTTTCTGAGAAAGAGGGAGAGGGAGGAAGCCAGGAAGACCTAGAGCGAAGTAGGAGAGCGCGGTGCCCAGGAGCACGTGGGGAGGAAGGAAGGGTGGAGAACCTGAAGGGCACTGGAAGCGCGGGGACGCATCCGTACATTCAGTTTGAAACTGCTCACAAGCCCATCATGTGTCCATTACTGAACATGACCCAGTCTTCCCTGATACTATTCTGAGTTGATATTTGTGGAAAAACTGGAAAAGGGGTGAATTTCTGAATCAACACAGTGTGGAGTAGACAGAGCAGAAAGAGGTGATTATATGGTCTTGAAGACTTAAATACATACTGCAGAAAGCTGTAGACTCCTAAAGGGCATGGGATTGGAGATTCCAGACAATCTTATCTGGTTTCAAAGTATTTGAGGAGCCAGTGACATCTGGGTTACATTCTTAAACAGAGAAAGTAGACTTGGGTACAGAGGACTCACGAAGACTGAAAAGTTGCCCCGAATCTTAATAGTTTCCATCAAATGTAAAAATAAGAAATAAAGGGTTGGATCATTGAGAGAAACAGCTAAGAAGTAGTTCCCCAAAGAAATAAAAATAACGGCTATTTAAAAATCTAAACAGGAAGATCAGAATTACACTTTTACGGAGGTGGTACAGAAGTCAGGCAAACTCAAACAATCTATATAGATACTGACTATTCTTAATTTTATCTCTAGACTTTGCTTGGCCTGGTCTGATCATCTGACCTTGATTTCTATACACCAGAAGACATTAGTTTCTATTCAGGGGACATTCCTTCACAAACTCACACTACAGACACTGACTTCCTAGAATGTCAATTATACACTTTTCTAGAGTTTAAGTTTCGTTTGTATTTCTTTTGAGAAAGGAACTGTGTTTTTCATGTCATTCAAAAATATTTAAAATTAAAGTCAACTGTGTTTAAGAGGTAATGAGTTTTCACTGTAAAGTAACTGTAACCCAATAGAAACAAACAAGAAAACCCAAAACAAAATCAAACAAAAAAGATATTATGAGTCCCATTTCTCCAAAGAAAAAAATACTAATGGCCAATAAGCACATGAAAAGATGGTGAATAACACTATTAGAGAAATGCAAGTCAAAGCCACAGTGAGGTTACCATCTCACACCAGTCAGAATGGCCATCATTGGAAACTCTACAAATAGCAAATGGTGGAGAGGGTGTAGAGAAAAGGAAACCCTCCTGCGCTGTTGTTGGGAATGTAAGTTGGTGCGGTCACTTGGAAACCAGTGTGGAGGCTCCTCAGAAAACTAAAACTAGAATTACCGTGATCTAACAACCCCACTCCTGGGCATACAACCAGACAAAACTGTAGTTCAAAAGGACCCACGCACCTCTGTGTTCATAGCAGCACTGTTTACAATAGGCAAGACATGGAAACCATCTAAGTGTCTGCCAGGACATGAATGGATAAAGAAGATGTGGTGCATATACACAGCGGGATATTACTCAGCTGTAAAAAGAATGAAATATGCCATTTGCAGAAACATGGATGCAACCAGAGATTATACTCAGTGAAGTCAGAAAGAAAAATATAAATACCGTGTGATGTCACTTAGATGTGGAATCTAAAATACGACACAAACGAACCTATCTGTGAAACAGAAACAGAATCATGGGCATTGGGAGGAGCCTGGTGGTTGCCAAGAGACATGGGGTGGGGTAGGGATGGACTCGGGGGGTTTGTTTTGGTTTTTAGCATATGGTAGTAATAGTGTTAGTTGCTCAGTAGTGTCTGACTGTTTGTGAACCCATGGTCAGTAGCCCGCCAAGCTCCTCTGTTCATGGGGATTCTCCAGGCAAGAATACTGGAGTGGATTTCTCTTCCCTTCTCCAGGGGATCTTCCCGACTGAGGGATGGAACCTGGGTCTCCCGCACTGCAGGCACATTACTTGCCATCTGAGCCACCAGGGAACCAGTCCTCAAGAAGAAGCTGGGAGAATTCTGAGAACAGACTGAAGCTGGTTTTGATGCAGCAAAGAAGAAACTATAGAACTAGAGTTGCTTGGAAAAGTCAGGGATAAAAAGTTCTGAGGTTTATGGAAAAGCCTAGGAGAAGAAAATATCTAATGGAGTGTGGGAATCCGGAATAGTGCCCAACAATGCCTTTCTTTGTACTGACCCTGAATGGGCCACCAAAACTATATCTCAGGTGTCCTGGCATATTTCTGCAGTCTACCACCCCACTTTCTTACATGAGGTTTGGATTTCCCAGACTTTCCCAGTGTTACTACAAGTGAGATTTCCCTAGGTACCACTCGAAGAACTTGCTTGTTCTATGGATTTGGGGAAACTGACTTTTCTAAACTACATCTCATATACTTCCTGTGATCCGAGTATCCTCTTTCTATCAGAAAACTTGCATACATTCAACCTTGTATGCTACCCTCAGTAAGTTATTTTAAATACAAATGCCTCATGACAATGAAACAATCCTGATATCTGCAGGTTTTTAAACAAGCATTGCAATAAAGCATTTTGCTCTGGATTTCTTTTATTCAGTATTTTTCAAATGACATTCCATGGAGGGCTATTCCAAAGAATCTTTTTATACATATTCCACAGTCTTGTTTACACGTTAACAACTTTGAAAAATGATGGAGTAAATCAAGCTAAGCAGGTCCTTTTATCTTTGTTTCACTTGGAGATGAGGTTTCCTTTTTCTCTTTTCAACCTCCTTCTTTCTTTATATCCACTGTTTTTCCCCCATCAGGACTTCTCCACCTTTAGTGTGCAAATGTTTACTGTGAATCTGCAAGTATCTTTAAGAAGGGAAATGCAGTTTCCCAGATGTGCTGGACTTCAACACTCTTAATTGTTTTAACTACTATAACGTCTCATGAGATGGAGGAGTAATCTCGAGGACTCTGGTTCTCAAACCTGTCTTTATGTTGGAATCATCTGAGCTCTTTGAACAAAATACTGATGCTTGGGTCCCACCTATAGAGAACTGGATTTAACTGGCTTGAAGTGTGGCCTGGGTATTAATATTTAATGCTCACATGGTAATACTAATATGCCATAAAATTTTTAAATCTGCTACCCTAGAGTGTGTTTGGAAAATTATGCTTATATATGTTCCCCAAGGAAATCTATAATTCACATAAATGATCAAAATATTAAATGCAAGTGATTTATGTTGAGTACTTTGAATTTCTGGTATTCTTCCTTGGAGAGTCTTGGATTAAGGAAAATAAAACAGGAAAAAAAATATATATATACCCCCTGAAGAAACTGAAAACAATTGTGAAAGGCACGGGAGATAAGTAAGTATACGTCCAATAAAATTTCTTCCCAATTCTACCCAAGATCCTGCAGGCACTTGCAAAAGGCTGGGGGAGGGTGAAGAGCAGGAAAGAAAAGTACAGCTGTCCTCGTTAGCCATGAGTCACAGTGAGGCTGGGGACAACCAAGGTCAACTTGGGTGTGAAACTGGGGGCTCAGTTGAAAGCTTTGTTTCCAGTTTTATGTATTTTAGAAATATAAACAGTGAATAATCAGGATTAGATGCTGCCAGTTACAAAAAGAGCTTTAATATCCAAGTATGGCAAATCCTCTTAGCTGTATTTGACACCAGTGGAAAATAAAAAAGGCCAATTTAGTTTCTGTCCTAATTATGACAGGCTCAAAGGAATGTGCTGGGGAAGCAGATACTTGTAGACAACATATGAGTCCTTCCCCTGGACTCATGGGCTGCAATGAACCCTTTAAAAGGACCAGGATTCTCTCTCCATAAAAATAATATATATTGGCCCTTGGTCCTTTTAAAAATGGAGTGAACACTCGTGACATTAGCAAGGCCTCCCTGAAGTATGGAGTGTGAGTTTGAATCTAATAGAAAAGGGAGAAAGATGCCCATAGCCTTTCACACCTAGGAATTACTGCTGCTGTGTGTGTCAACAAGTTTGCTCCCTCCCCTCCGGATTAAGAGAGGTTAATCTGGAGCTCCTGTTCCTGCTTGGGGTCTCCCTAATCCTAAAAGTATCTCAGGGAACTAGCCATGCCTTAATGGACACACACATTACACCCAAGTGCCAGTCCGCATGGCTCCTTGTCTTTGTAGTTCCTGTATATATCGTGGATGGGCTGTGCGCCCTGAGAGTTTTGAGTGTCCCCAGCTCAGTTGCTCAGCTGTGTCTGACTGTGACCCTATGGACTGTAGCTCGCCAGGCTCCTCTGCTCATGGGGTTTCCCAGGCAAGAATATCAGATTGGGTTGCTATTTCTGACTCCAGGGGATCTTCCCAACCCAAGGATTGAACTCGCATCTCTTGCATTGGCAGGTGGATTCTTTACCACTGAGCCACGTGGGAAGCCTCTTGAGTGTGCTACATAAATTCAGATTGGGAATTCAAAATTCAAATTCAGAGTTGGGAGTTCCCTCTCACCAAGGACCAACTCTTCATTTCTGACCTAAGTCCACTGGTCTTTAAAAACACATCACACAGAAGGAAGGAAATCATACAAAACAACAATGATATAAAATAGAATTCTAGAAGGAAGGAAAAAGTTAGAATAATAGAGGATAATAAACATTCAACTTTTATTTCATCATAAATGAAATCCTCCACTGTCAAGTGATTCATCCTTCCCCCATTCACAGGCTGCCTGGCTAGCAGCAGTGGTGCCCAAACTAGACTGAGCTCCAGAACCGCCTGGAAGGCAGGTAAAGGCAATGATGCTGGGCTTGGGGCCAGTTTTAGACTCGTTAGTAATATGTCTGGTGTGGGGCTTGAGAACGGTATTTTTAAGTTTCTCTTGTCATCTCACTCTGCCCCTGGGGGCGGGCCGAGGTAAGGAAGAGCTGGGGAAGGGCACATGCTGCCCCTCCCCAGGCCTGAATGTGTCAATACTCATTTTCATAAAACAGAAGTTAGTGATCATAGAAGAAGGCCCGTGAGGTCTGGAGTGGTTGTACTCCACTCTTCATGAGACTCCTAAGGGAAGGTGCCTTAGAAACTGGGCCATATACACAGGTGTACTTTAGCGTCACGTGAAATTAGCTCTTCAAAGGAGCTTGAGGTCTAAGTGGCTTGAATGATACGTACAAATGCCATGGGTGTGAGCTTTAAAGCAAGCAAACACCTTACAAAGTATCAGTCAAAGAGAAAATAATTCAGTTGAGGTTAGAGGATTAAAAAACCCTCAAGTCTTGGCCTGAAGTAGCTGGAGTTCAAGGCCATCAATCAAACAATTCCTAAAGGAATGAAAATAACAGAGACATTTTACTACATATGTGCTAAAGGAATGATAACAATAATAGTAATAAAAAAAAAAATGGCTATTTGCTTTACATTTATATTCAGTTTTATGATGAAAAAATCAAGAGGAAAACATCTCTTTGAGAGCAAGAAATTCAAGAAGCTAAATCTCACAGACATAAATAATCAAAAGAGAGGTTTTCAAAAGACTAATTGATATTTTTTCCCTATGAATACTGTGAATCTGCAAGAATTTTCAATGTCATTTAGAAAACAGTTAAATTCCCCATGGACTGTCAGGATAAATTAGGAAAAACAAAATGAGAAAGAGAGAGGGGTAGAGAGCATAAACTCTCCTGCTAGATGAAAGGGTATCTTGTTTGATCCTGGCTGAAAATCCTATTTAAGGGAAAACGGCCTTATGTCCACTGGCTGGTGCCTTTTTCAGCAAGTTCTCAATATAAGAGAGTATCACTAATGGATTGGGTATGGTGCTTTTCCATTTTGTTAATGACAAAAAAAGCTAAAGGCCATTACTTGTTCTGATTGCCATGCACAATGATGGTGGGGCACTTGGATGTATGTGTTCCAGAGAATGTGCAAAAGGCGTGACAGAGGACACTGAAGAAATGATTTAAGAACTCACACACACATACACACACCCAAGAATGAGGCAAATGTGCTATGTCATCGAGACCAGTATGTTAGCAGTGGTGTCTATGTGAGGGTCCTGAACAAGGAAAAATAGAAAAGTACTTTCAGAAGGTAACTCTGGGGAATCCATTATAATGATGTTACTAAGATAAATAAATGTGATGACTACTTAGGGAAAACAATGAACAAAAATGCAACTTTTCAGATAAGGCATTGCCGAAAAGTAATAGCTATACTTCTAACAGACACATTGTAGATTTCCACTAATATTTTAAATGATTTCCTGTAAAGATCTCCTCATAATTCTGATTTCTCCCAATCCTTTCACTTTTTCTCTTACTTTCTTGTTCTTGAGAGATTCCTATCCCATTCAGAAAGCTCTCAATATTCATTCAGATTTCTAAACTTGTTGGGAAATGTCTGGCTATTGTAATCTTTTGAAATTAAGTTTAGGACACTGAAGTGTCTCTACCCAACCATTCTTATGTGTAGGCATTTTCTAGTCAATCAACAAATACTTATTAAATACCTACTCTGATGCTACTGGATCATACAGAAATTAAGTAAACAGAAGTAGTCCCTGCTCTAAAGGAGTATATAAACTCTAGAGGGAGCAAAGGTAATTAAGCATAAAATGAAGACCGTGTATTAATTTTTATGATGGAGATATTCCCAGGGACCTACGGGAATAAGAAACATCGGTAACTCTGGGACAAGAAGGAAGGACACGTCCAAGGAGAAGGAAACAAGCCCTGCAAAACAAACTACAGATCCCTGCTGAGAAAGCCTCAAGTTGAAGCACAGAGGAAACAGCATTCCAGCTAGAGGAACAGCTCACAGCTATCATACTCTCACTTATATGGAGACCTTGGGGGCTTGGCCCATCCTGGGAGCCGAGAGCAGTGCTGGAACACAGGAGGAGTAGAAGGTGAGTCTGGAGCAGCAGGCCCAGGGTTAGGAAGGGCTGTGGACATGTGGTAAGGACCAAGGGTGATGCTTAGAAGGCTGTGAAAGGATCGAAGGCAGGCCATGTGTGTGGTAGAAATATGGTTCTGGCGGCTGGAGAGAGAATGGATTAGGGTGGGTGACGGCTTGAATCAGCAAGACCCATCAGCTGGAAGGAGGGTTAATCCAGCCAAGGGATGACAGAGTAACTTCCTGGGGGAACGTGTCTACACTTTTAGAGAAAATGCAGCCAATCTGACTCACTTAGTACTGTCTCCCATTTTGTCTTCCATACTGATTTGGGGTTAAAGTCAATGCTGACTTCTTTAATTGGGGGTGAGTCTTTGTCTAAAGACTGCTTTAGACGTATTAGACTTCCCTAATGGCTCAGACAGGAAAGTGTCTGCCTACAAAGCGGGAGACCTGGGTTCAATCCCTGGGTTGGGAAGAACTCCTGGAGAAGGAAATGGCAACCTGCTCCAGTATTCTTGCCTGAAAAATCCCACGGACGGAGGAACCTGGTAGGCTAGCGTCCACGGGGTTGCAGAGTCGGACATGACTGAGTGACTTCACTTTACTTTCTTTAGACTTATAGAAAACAGATTTGTGGTTGCCAAGGCAGAGGGCATGTGGAGAAGGGAAGTGTTGGGAGTTTGGGATTATCTGATACAAACTATTATATAGAGAACAGATAAACAGCAAGGGCCTACTGTAATAGCAGAGAGAACTATTAATGTAGTCAACATCCTGTGATAAAGCACAATGGAAAAGAATATGAAAAAGAATATATATCTATATAACTGAATCACTTTGCTGTACAGCAGAAAGTAACAGATCAACTAAACTCTGATTAAAAAAACATTGTTTTATTTTCATTAAAAACTTGAGCTTTAGTGCTACGCCACCAGGAATAATAGGAAGAGCACAGTCCTTGACTTCCAAATCTCCATGGACCTATGATCTAAAAACAAGGGAGAGAGTAGTGAGGAATGAACAAGTATCCATACAACAGACACCCACAGAGGACTTTGAAAGTTTGAAATGGCTATGCAAATCAGAAATGGATTCATGGGAAAGAGAGAGCATTTCAGACAGGTAAGGCCAACAGAAACTGCACAGGTGGGAAGGGAAGAAATTCCAGGCTGAAAGTCAGCGAGAGAAAAGGCAAGAAAGAAAATACTCATGGCCGAATACATCCTACAGATAATTATGGCCAGTGAATGAACAGAGTTGTGGAGGCTGACAGTAGGAATTACAGTTGGTTAAAGCAGCTTGAGGATTATGCAGCCTCAAACACAGGCTGATGAGTCCCTCTTAACATTTGCAGTTGAGCTTTTGACTGGGAAAGCAATATATTAGGGGTTTCCCTTTCCAGAATTTGAGTATAGCGCACCTTACTCCCTAGTAGGATTGTAGGCAGCTTCCAAATGTATGTAAAATGTTATGAGAAAAATGAGACCAAGAGAAAGGAAATACAGCAAGGCTAATAAATGTCATTACAATTTTTCAGAACTATTTAGCAATGGATTACATGATTCCCTGTGTCAATTAGGTAAGAAAATAAACCAGATCCATAGAAAAATTATTCCCAATGTGGAGGCAAGAGAGCCATTTCTCCCATTAGTCTGAAAGGAGCAGATAGTGCGTAACCTCAGGAAGAGCAGCTTGAAAGTAAACATGTAAGTTTCCAAGGGCTATTTGTTGTAGACCCCTTCAAACACAAGGAAAAGCTGGTGTTCAGGGGGTCAGTCATCCAAGTGAGACAGCCTTCGCAGATTAATCCGGGGATATAGTTTACATGAACCAAGGAGAATGGATATAGTGCACACTATCCAAAGAGTCCCCCTCAAACTTTATTTTCTCTTAGCCAAGGTTCTGAAAGGTACGAATAGCAGTGACTTTGGAATTGTTATATGTCTTGACAAGGACTTGGAATGCGGCTTTCTTTGCTGCTGGTTACACAGGGAACCCTCTGCTTTAACCATCAGCCACACTTGGCATTGTATGGATAGTGTCAAATTAAAGAAGCTAAACAGAATTTAAGAGAACCTACTTACTCCACATAAAATAAACCCTTCTATTTGGAGGTCAGATTCTTCTTAGAAAATCTTTAGTTCTGTAAACACACAGCATAATAACTCTGTGGGTCCACAGTATCTTTGTAGAGCGATCTATGCAAACTGTCTGCAGCTTTGAGTGGTGAAGTAGTTACGGTATATACTGGCAAGCACATTGAGGCTTGTTAAAAAAGATGACTTCAGATTCAGAGATCTAATTTCTTCTGTCTTTCTGGCAATAATCATACGGAAGGATTGTTTCCAACTAAGGTAACCCCCAGTTGTTTTATTAAGACCATATGTATACCTATGGCTGATTCATGTTGAGGTTTGACAGAAAACAGCAAAATTCTGTAAAGCAATTATCCTTCAATAAAAAAATAAATAAAATTTAATAAAAGACCATATCCTCGCAAATAAAAAATTTTAAATGTTAATCTCATAACTGATTCAGGTATTTGTGAGAAGGATGAATAAGAAAGAGAAGGGCCAGGTGTCGACATTAGGAAGACACTGAAAGAATATAATTTAAAGGCAAAGAGGGTGCAACCTGGATGGGGGTTAAGAGAATGGAATCCAAAGGACAAAGCTGAAATATATTCCATAAGAATTTACAAGAAAAAGGAAGCTTGCCTGTGGGTAGACCAAGCCAAAATGTCTCTGACGTTTTGAGCACAATTGCCTGGAATAAAAATCATTTGTCAATGTATAAGAAATTCTCTATCCTTTCTACTCCAAGCTCAGTGGAATATTAAATCACACGGCTCTCACCCAGAAAGAAAGTCTCTACTCCAAGCCACTGTCAAAGACTGTAACAGCACTAAACTCACAGCTACAGTTTCTTTGCAAAATTCTGGCTTAAAGAAATACCATTTATAGAGGTTTGCTCCAATCCTAGGGGAAGTCTGCAAAAGAAACTGGATTGGGAGGAACGCTATGAGACTTAAATTGTGAATATGAAGTTTGAACTTCCATGGGGCTATCCAAGAGTGGGGACAGTAGGAGGTGCATTTTTAGCCTTGGAACTCAAACAGAGGTAAGATGAGCAATCTAGATTCAGAGGTCATCTCTAAGACAGCTTGAGCTGAGAGAGTAGATGACCTCATTGAGGAAGAAAACAGAGAAGAGCAAAGTTCTCTGGGACCAGCATCCTGAGAAACAATAAAACAAGATAGAAACAGATCTACACCTTTTTGAAGCCAAGTCAAGTCACCAGGGGATAAATACACAGTGAAGAAGATGCATGGGGCTTAGAGAATAATCAATGCTGTAAAACCAAAAGGAAAAATAAAAGGATTAACACAGATAAAATCAAGAGCACCAAGGGTTAACATTAACAAAGAGATGATCATGAACTGACCAAATACAGGAATATAGGAAGAGAAGAAGAATAAAGAAACGGACATTTGAAGTCAAGAGAACACCTTTGTGGGAGATCAGATCAATTAAGATCTCTAGGGATTTCCCGGGGCTCAGAGGTTAAAGCGTCTGCCTGGAATGCCAGAGACCCGGGTTCGATCCCTAGATCAGGAAGATCTCCTGGAGAAGGAAATGACAACCCACTCCAGTACTCTTGCCTGGAGAATCCCATGGAGGGAGGAGCCTGGTAGGCTACTAGTCCATGGGGTCGCAAAGAGTCAGACACGACTGAGCGACTTCACTTTTCAGTCATTAAGACTCTGCACTTCCAATGCAAGGAGGCAGAGGGTGCAGGTTCCATGCCTGGTTGGGGAACTAAGATCCCACAGTGTGGCCAAAACAAACCAAAAATGATCATCTCCATCTTCTCATAAAGGAGGAGATGCTCACCATTCTCACCATAAAAAGCAGGACTCGTGTTTGAAATTTGAGAACATCAAAAGGTTTTAAACAACCAAAGGAGTATAAATGTAAGTAAGGGTCCACAGTACAGTTCAGTCGCTCAGTCGTGTCCAACTCTTTGCGACCCCATGAACTGCAGCACGCCACGCCTCCCTGTCCATCACTAACTCCCAGAGTTTACTCGAACTCATGTCCATTGAGCCAGTGATGCCATCCTGCCATCTCATCCTCCTGTAGTCCTTTTCTCCTCCTGCCTTCAATCTTTCCCAGCACCAGAGTCTTTTCAAATGAGTCAGCTCTTCATATCAGGTGGCCAAAGTACTGGAGTTTCAGCTTCAACAGCAGTCCTTCCAATGAATATTCAGGACTGATTTCCTTTAGGATGGACTGGTTGGATGTCTTTGCTGTCCAAGGGACTCTCAAGAGTCTTCTCCAACACCACAGTTCAAAAGCATCAATTCTTCTGTGCTCAGCTTTCTTTATAGTACAACTATCACATCCATACATGACCACAGGAAAAACCATAGCCTTGACTAGACGGACCTTTGTTGGCAAAGTAATGTCTCTGCTTTTGAATATGCTGTCTAGGTTGGTCATAACTTTTCTTCCAAGGAGTAAGTGTCTTTTAATTTCACGGCTGCAATCACCATCTGCAGTGATTTTGGAGCCCCCCAAAAATAAAGTCAGCCACTGTTTCCACTGTTTCCCCATCTATTTGCCATGAAGTGATGGGACTGGATGCCATGATCCTAGTTTTCTGAATGTTGAGCTTTAAGCCAACTTTTAACTCTCCTCTTTCACTTTCATCAAGAGGCTTTTAGTTCCTCTTCACTTTCTGCCATAAGGGTGGTGTCATCTGCATATCTGAGGTTATTGATATTTCTCCCAGCAATCTTGATTCCAGCTTGTGTTTCTTCCAGCCCAGCGTTTCTTATGATGTACTCTGCAATAAGTTAAATAAGCAGGGTGACAATATACAGACTTGACGTACTCCTTTTCCTATTTGGGACCAGTCTGTTGTTCCATGTCCAGTTCTAACTGTTGCTCCCCTGACCTGCATACAGATTTCTCAAGAGGCAGGTCAGGCTGGGCTTATAAAGAATCAGTTTGTAGAGGACACAGAAACTTCCTTACAGAGTGGTTGTGATGATTTTTATATCAAATCAGCCCACCTGATGCGCTCAGCTCATTTCCCTGAACACAGCATGTTCTATCTGTATGTATATTCACTTTTGTATCCACAGCACCTTCCTATACACTCAGTGTACGTGATTAACAAGACACATTCAACATATCCCATATTTGTGTTTATATTTTATCAAGGCCGCTTGATGTTCAGTTATATTTTTGTCAGGCAACATGACAATTGCCCTTTAGATAAGGAAATAATTTATGGAAATCTTCTAAATTATCTTTAATGAGCTGGTAGCTATTAATAAGGGCACAGTATTCCCAATTAAACTATTTTAAGATTATCGACACTTATCAGACAAGAACACATCATGGCTAGGGAGGATAAAAGACACAGGGAAGGACATTCTGCACACCTAAAAACAATGAAACCTCCAAGGTGAGCGACTACTGCATCTTTACCAATGACAACTCTAGCTCTTCTTTGTTCAACTCACCTACTAGACAACGCTTAACAAGATGTCCACTCTTTCAACTTCCTGATAGCGTTAATGCAGAAAAAAGCACTACTTAAACGTTTACCGAAGTCACGTTGCATGAGCTCAAGTCCAACCATGAACCCCTTCAAATTTCCCCTTCCTAGATGTTCACCGGAGAAGGCGATGGCATCTCACTCCAGTACTCTTGCCTGGAAAATCCCATGGACGGAGGAGCCTGGTGGTCTCCAGTCCATGGGGTCGTGAAGAGTCGGACATGACTGAGCAACCTCACTTTCACTTTTTACTTTCATGCATTGGAGAAGGAAATGGCAACCTGGAAATGGCAACCCACTCCAGTGTTCTTGCCTGGAGAATCCCAGGGACGGCGGAGCCTGGTGGTCTGCTGTCTATGGGGCCGCACAGAGTCAGACATGACTGAAGAGACTTAGCAGAAGCAGCAGCAGCAGCAGATGTTCACCCTTAGATGTAACCCTCATTTCTGCAAGTTAATAAATCCAGCTTTGCTGAACTATGGTTGCTTTCTGGCCTTATTTTTGCTAGTAGGTTTTACCTTTCCAAAATGAGCATCTCAAAAATTTCAGTCACTGTTTTTTTTTTTTTTTTTTTTAACTAACTCTGCATATTTGATTTGCTAAAGTAGCTGCTCAATTATGAATGCAGTTCCCATTCTCTGAATCTGGAGTCCTTTGCTTTCCCAAATTCGATTCTCCTGGGCAGACAGCTGGTCTCAGAACAGGCACATAGAGTAATTACATTTATGTCTCATAGAGACCTGCAGTCCATTATTACTCTGAATCCAACACAGTTTTGCTGCCAACTGAAATATGCCCTTTGCATGTAAATTAAGGGGCACCATTTTTGAAGATCTTTTCAACTTTTTGTTTTCCATTTTTAAGGAAACATGATGTGAAGTAGTTCTAGTTTTGATATGAAGTGAGTCAAGTAGCTGATGACTTTTCAATCAATATTTTATCAAAGCTAAATTGCAGTGATTACACCAGAGTGCATGGTACAGACAAGTGGGGCAAAAGACCTGATAAGAAACAAATACTGTTTGTGATGTAGTCTGCATTAGCAAAACGTCATAAAAAGAAAGAAGCAGTGGTAATATCTTGGGTGGCAAACGGACTTTGAAATGATATAATTTTGGTAGGAATAAATATTTTGTGATCTACTACTTGGGGAAATGAATTATCTCCAATATCAAAATATTTCATGTATACACATATATAATTTTATGTGATTAATAAAATATTTGTATTTTATAATTTAGTATGATCCCAATTTCAAATGTATGATATCACAAGAGACAGGAAGTCTCACATTGAATAAACTGGGACGATCTTAGGCTTCCCAGGCACTATATGAAAGGGACAGAATGCATATCACTTGAAATGCGATTTCAGTGTGAAAAGTGTTCAAGGCAGGGGTCACCTTGCTGTGGAGGTGCACCATATGATAGACTGATAATAAATTCATTAAAAAATTAACAGTGACTTTAGACCACAGCATCACTCAACAAGTCTACGTCATTTCTATAGAAAGATGTGTATCTAATTCTGCCTTAAATGCCACAGGGTTAAGATATAATGGTTGGAAGTGGAGACGTTTCTAGAGGTCACCACTGCCCCCACTAATCAGCAGTATAATCTTCACAATCACTGTTACCCTCATCTTCATAGTAATACACTCATGTTTCCTTGGTATAGAACTATCTCCCTCAAATTGTGCATATTCAAAGACTGTGCTGCTAAAATTCTAGTAAATTATACAAGTTGCAAAGCAACATGCCCAAAAGCTTACTGCAAGAAAAAGAAATTAAAAACACATAATTATTTTATGTATGTTATTCTAGCTTGTATTCATGTATTGAATATATACTTTTAGAGTCAAGTTCCTAATGATGTTTCAGTATATCACTATTTTCACTTTACATTAAGAATATAATTTCCCATGTTGTTAAAATATTTTATAATTTGTATTCATTAATTCCACTTAAAATATTATAGAGTAGATTTCTTCTATTTTTAGACACGGGTTTGGAAACTCTATTTTAAAACACTACTTTGGGAGTTCCCCGTGGTCCAGCAGTTAAGAACCCACCAGCCAATGTAGAGGACACCTGTTCGATCCCTGGTCCAGGAAGATTCCAAGTGCCACGGGGCATCTAAGTCCATGCGGCACAAGCTCTGAGGCCTGCGCTCGAGAGGCCATGTCCCAGAATAAGAGGAGCCACCGTGGTGAGAAGCCCACGCCTCATGAGAAACAGCAGCCCCTGATTGCAAGTAGAGAAAACCCGCCTGTGGCCACAAAGACCCAGCGCAGACAGAAACAGATAGAGTGCTTAAAAATACAGCTTTGGCTCAGTCCACTTACCATGTCAGTGTAAGCTAAGTGATACTTCAAAGTCCTAACACACTTTCTGGAGTGTGGGGAGGGGAAGAGGAAAAGAATCCTCCATAATTTAGTACCTTGGATGAGTCAGGCACTTACTGAGTACTTTGGATGCATCATCTAAATGAATCCTTTTATTAAGATACATGTAGATGGCAATGCATTATTATCTATACTTAATGGCAGCCCACTCCAGCACTCCTGCCTGGAAAATCCCATGGATGGAGGGAGCCTGGTGGGCTGCAGCCCAAGGGGTCGCAAAGAGTCAGACTCCACTGAGCTACTTCACTTTCACGTTCATGCTTTGGAGAAGGAAATGGCAACCCACTCCAGTGTTCTTGTCTGGAGGATCCCAGGGACAGGGGAGCCTGGTGGGCTGCCGTCTCTGGTGTCACACAGAGTCGGACACGACTGAAGCGACGTAGCAACAGCAGCAAAGAGAGGGAAAAAGCTTCAGAAAATTTCAGTGGAGGTCATTGTTAAATAATTATTAAGTAGTTGGACTAGGAATCATGTAGATCCTCTTGACTCTCAAAGTCATTTCTAATTATCTTACCATACTTACTCAGAGCTGTATGTATGTGAGTGAACAAAAACAGTGCCTGCTGGCAAATTTTTTGATCAGACCAATACATCATCAAAATCACCTTTCATTTTTATCTTTCCACTGAGACTTTCGAGCACTCACACTTCCCTGAGCCTATTAGCATTTCTTTCACTTATTTTTTACCATAGGAGTTAGAGCTTTTGTGCTTCCAAGTTGAACTTGTGAAAGGTTTATGAAATTAAGCACTGTATTAAAAGCCCAATTTAAAACACCAGCAATTCAATGAACAGTTGAGTGCAAGAGAGAGGGTATGGTACCAGAACTATTTGCAATGAAATGTTCCAGATTCCCACTGTCCTGACAACCAGGGCTAAAGAGAAATAGACTAAGGTATGCATTTTGCATTGCCAGTTCAGAAGAAGCGTATCAGCTCACATGAAGAGAGATACTTGCCCAGGCACTGAACTCAAGGAGCGATTCACTGTTTCTTCGTAAACAACACTGGGCAAAATAACGGTCAGTTACATTCACTGTGGCATCTTGAAAAAGCTAGTGATGTTGCTTAAATGTGTGTGTCGTCTAAGAAAGAAGAGGTTAGAAATGTTAAAATTCACTCTGAGAAAGCATTTCTACAGGGATGCGCAATTACATGGTTCAGGTATTTTGCTTCCTAATAAACTAATTTAACACAGAGTCTAGAGAAATGTTAGCATGTCTGCAAGGTGGTCTGTCTCCCGTGTCAGGGGTCTCGAGGCTCTGGCAAGGGCTGCATCGTAAGTCAATTCACGGCTGGATTCTCCGACAGGGACCTCAAGTGCCCACTTTGTGGAGTTGATTAAAAAGGGAGCAATGTGCTGTCAGTGCCAGATGGGCCGAGTCCTGAACACACAATTAGCTCCCTTTAAAACCTACAGTCCTCTTGAAAAGGCTCTCTTCCTCTGGCGCCACTCTGTAGGTACTGCCTTTACTGGCGCCGGAAGTCCTCAGGGCACGGTCGGCCGTGCCCGTGGTGCCCGAAGCCCATCGCTGCCACACTGCGGAGTTCTACGCAGACGCCCTCCGCGCCGCCTTTCCGTCGGATGTGTGTGCTGTGTCTCCACGTGCACTCTGCTCTGGGGCAGACAGCTCCAGCCCTCCCAGGTCTGCCCTCCGCAGGGTTTGGTTTTTAGCCAAAACCAGGAAAGCTGCCCTTCACTGCTGGAGTGGTAAGCAGAACCCAGCGCTCAGCGATGCCGTCACCTGGGCAAACGGAATCACTAGCTCTGATAGATGAAGGATAACTTCAGCAGACACAAACCAGCCACAACAGCAACTACAGTACCAGCCCAGATGGAAGGACGGAGATGTAAAATACATCTTACTATTAATACAAATCTGTTGGGATGATGTATCTTTAACCTTTTCTTTAAATTGCTAAAAGTACAAAATTCCAAAGCCTGTGAAGAGAATATTAAACAGAATATGTATTTGCTTTTCTTAGTTGATAATCCCCTGTTGCTGGTTCATACAAATACATCTCAGAAAGTGAAGATGGGATGAGCATGTAAAAATAAAAATATATACTTAAAGCGTTTTCATACTTGAACTATAATTAAACGTGTTGTGCAAAGTAAAACACCAAGAAATGTCTCTCTCAGTCCTCATCTCCACCTCTGCCCTTCTGACATTTCACCTGCCTTTCATGAAGTTAAAAACACACACAAACAATAATTTTATTGTGTGGAATGTCAAAAACATTTGAAAGACTTTAGAAAATATATTGATTAGAGCAGAGGTGGCAAACCATAGCCCACAGGCCAATCCCAGTTCCTTGTTTTATAAATAAAGATTTTTTATCTTTTAAAATTTATTTTTAATTGATTGATGATTGTTTTACTATATTGATTTAATTTCTGTCCTACATTAACATGAATTAACCATAGAGGTACATATGTTCCCTTCCTCTTGAATCTCCCCTCCCACCTCCCACTCTTTCCACCCATCTAGGTTATTACAGAGCCCCAGTTTGAGTTCCCTGTCATACAGCAAATTTCCATTGGCTATCTATTTTATACATGTCAGTGTAAAGGCTTCCATGCTCCTCTCTCCATTCATCTCGCCCTCTCCTTCCTCTCTCCCACTCTTGCCCTAAGTCTGTTCTCTATGTCTGCATATCCAGAGCTGCCCATAAATAAGGTTTTATTGGGATGCAGCCATGCTTATGTGTTTATACATGGCCTGTGGCTGCTTCTGTCCTGCCGGCGAGAGTGACTGTGACGCACAGCCAATGCCTGGCAAAGCCTAAAATATTTACTTCTGGACCGTTACAGAGAAACAAAACCAGACAAACAAACAAAACTTGCTGGAATAGAAGATAGGACACAGGGTTTCCTTGGTAGCTCAGTAGTAAAGACTCCATTGGCCAATGCAGGAGACGTGGTTCCATCCCTGACCTGAGAAGATCCCGCATGCTGCAGAGCTACTAAGCTCTCGCACCACAACTACTGAGCTCTGGAGCCTGGTGACAGCACCTGCGAAGCCTTTGCGCCCCTACAGCCTGTGCTCTGCAACACGAGAAGCCACTGCAACGAGAGGCTCATGCATCACAGCGAAGAAGAGCAGCCCCGATTGCTGTACTAGGGAAGAGCCCGTGCAGCAACAAAGGCCCAGCACAGCCACAAGCACGTAAGTAAAATTATAAACACACACACACACATCCACTACCACATCTATCAAGGAATAAAATGGTATAGAAAGGTATTTTCAAAATTAGGTCAGGCATAGGATTTCATGTCCTCCTATCCCATTCCCCCCGCCACTCCCCCAAAAGAAACTGAACCAAACAGCAGTGATGTTTATATATCAGAAAGGACTATGTGCACAAGCTTCTGTTAGTTATCAGTTTCTTGAATAGAGCACTAAAAACTGTGGTCCCCCAGGAGAAGTCTTTTAAAATTCATTTTTTTGTTGTGTAGGGAACGATGTAAATGCACCAGCAGGATCATAGGAACAACATGCACAGGCCTGTGTGTCAAAGTCTTGCACCAATGCCGCTACAAAGTCCCGCTCGTGGACAGCTCTTGGGCATCTGTGGCACGCTGTGTTTGGTGACAGTTCTTTGTAACTCGGTCCTTTGTTCTAACAGGGGTTAGAACCCCTGTTCTTTGAAGGGATGTATCTCTATCTTATGCTGTCTAGCTTTGGTTCCTTACAGCTCTGTGGGAGTCCAGTAAACATTAGTTGAATGAATGAATAAATCAATAGGAAAAAGAGTCCTTATTGAACCTATTGGAAAGAAATCAATCGGTACACTGAAACAAATGTGGTTTGGTAATCAGAATAGATGCACAGAATCTGAGCAAAGAAATGAAACTGATTTTCATGCATGGCTTGTGGGAGCTCTTATAACTGTCAGGTCCTTTACAGTAAATACAATTTAATGGCTAATTGTTGTTAATGGGAGGTACTAATGGACCTAAGTTTTAATTAAGAGATGGGAATCATTTGTAATTAGCTCATGGTATCCATGAAAACACATGTTTAGAGTTTGAAAAAATAGTTTGAAGTAGTCTAAACATCTCCTATTTGAAGAAATGGCTTTGTTCTTTGAATTAGCTTAAACAGTCCCCCACCCCTGCCAAGTTATGGAAGAGTTTTATGAAATAATTCCCACTCAAGAAACAGTGCAAAGGTGGGTTGGTAGGGCATCACTGATTCCAAATTAGGGAGGCTTTCCAAAGCAAACAGATGTTACTGGCTAGCAGAAAAGTGTAGGGGAAACTGCATAATATATTGATAGAGAATTATGTCTGAATCTGAGCAGGTATCACGGTGAAGACTTCACTCTTATCCTGAAGTTGGACCAATGAAAACATTGACTCTTTCCAACCGGTTTTAGAGTGTGTGAAAGCACATGGCAGAGAATCAATGTTCAGAAGTCTACGGGTTGCTGTCAGTGCCTTATTTGGTCATTTTTCATTTTTTCCAAACACAAACTCCAATTCGCAATTCTAAGGTTTTCAGGAAAGGAGAATGAATTTGGCTTCTACTTTGGTTCATACTCTGTTCATAGTCTGGGCTTCCCTGGTGGCTCAGATGGTAAAGAATCTGCCTGCAATGCAAGAGATGCTGGTTCAGTCCCTGGGTCAGGAAGATCCCCTGGAGAAGGAAATGGCTACCCACTCCAGTATTCTTGCCTGGAGAATTCCATGCACAGAGGAGCCTAGAAAGCTACAGTCCATGGGATCACGAACAGTTGGGACACGATGGAGCTTTTCACTGTTCATAGTAGTCTTTTGTTTGATTATATCATGATGCCTTTCTAGGAATCAAGTTCAAAGCAACTGAGATAAACATTTGACAACAAATTATCTGTAGTTCTCATAGGTTTCTCATAAAATCCAACCATGGACAAAAAATAAAATGATGCTTTACTCTTCATTTTAAAATAGGAGGATCTTTTAGAGAGTTATAATTGTATGGAAAAGAAACAGTGAAAACAGAATCGACTAATGAGTTTGCATGAAAATGTAGGCCTAGCCTTCTTGTTCTCTGCCCTTGAAATAAGCAGGATAAAGTGTAGCAGAGGCTTGGACAAGGAGAAAGCAAAGAAATCAGAGATTCCTGTCTCCTAGACATCCACCATGTTCTCTGGACATCACCACTCTGGCTTTACCGCTATTCTCCCTCAATTATTCTTAGTTGTTTTTTTTCTTAATGTATTAACTGTTTATAAACAAAGAGATCTTCTACCATGTGTTTGATTAACTTATTCAAATCTACATTAAAGTAACTTTACAGTTGCTGAAATAAAAATAAGTTTTGATCCATATCCTCCTAAAATCACTTCAAGTATCACGATGATACACAAAGCACACTCTGAAAAATACTAATCCGGTATACTTTCCTGCCTTTAATTAGACATATACTCCAAACACTTACCCCTCCCCCACCTCCCGCCAAAAATAAAGCACTAGATTCTTAAAAATTCTGTGAGGTCAAGTCTTCACTGATTAGCCTACATCTTATTAGTGTCAAAAAGCAAAACAGAACAAAATCTAGACATACAAAAAAACTCCACTTAAATGCCAGCTTCTTATGCTCATGTTTATTGATTTCCTTAACTTCCAACCAGCTTCACCTTAAGTCCACTTTGACCGTCTCTCCCATGACCTGGACTTTGCTGAGAACAGTCCATTAGCCGAAGTCTTAAGCCCCAGTATTGTATTTCTGATCACGCTGTATACCTTGTTGGGACCTCTAGTCTCTATCTTCTTTGCAGTCTCCTCTACCACCCCTTACTGCCTTCTTTGCTGTTTCTATTCAACCTGGAAACTAGTTTATCTCTCTGTCACTCTCTCACCGGTAATGTCAGCACACGCTGCCTTTTTCCCCTTCATTTGGTCAAACCTTAGCCCTGGATTAATCCACCTGTCTGTCTTCCTGGCAACTGAGCTCTGCAGTGGAGAATCAAACTCCATCTCAGGCTGCTATTACAAAAATCTGTAGGGTGTAACTTCCAATGGAGCCCCACTACTGGATCCTCAAGCTTTCCTTGTATTGCTAGCTGGCCTTTGGCCTTTCTTTCTCTACAGTTTTCCAAATCTCTGTCATCCTTGAGTTCCTTACCATGCTATCTCCCACTCAAGGCTCAGAAGGTGTCACTCAAAACTTCACAAAAAGCAAATAGAATCCTAGGGATGATCATGGAGAAGTGACTCAGACAGAGGAGTCTGGCAGTTGTCACATCCACTTCCTTACAGAACATCCACTGTCTCTGCTCTCCCCCTTCAAACTGCCCTATCAGACTGGCTAGTGACTCGGTGCCACAAAACCCAGTGGCTTTTTTTTCTAAGAAGGCTTCCTAGACAGTTTTCTAGCCCTCCATGACAGGCTTCTCTTGAAATCCTCTCTTGCTTTGGCTTCTTCAGAAAACTCATATTCCTGGTTTTCCTTATGTTTATGGTTGTCTTTTCCAATTTTTTCCTTTAGGTTCCCTTTTCTGCCCATTCCTTATTTTCAACAGTCTGCATACTTCTCTCCACTCTAAGCACATTCTCTGGGTGTCATGGCTTACTTCCATAATGATTACTCCTAAACCCATTTCTACCTAAGAGCTCCAGATACCCACATCCACATAGTTATTGATTATCTTCATTTAGGTGCCTCACTGACATCTCAAACTCAGTGATGCTGAACTCAGCCTGTTTCCTGCTAAACTTGACTCTCTCCTCTGGTTCAGAGCTCAGCAATGAACTTCCAGCCACTGAGCTGCTGGGAACTTGAGAGCCTCATTTAATTCCTTCTTCTCCTTCTACTCTGACATCCAATCAGTTTTCAAGTCCTGTGTATTCTACCTCTGTGCAATTTGTCCAATGTGTCAACGCTCCAGCCTTATTCCCACACCTTGAGCACGAAGCAACTTGATTTTGTGCTTGGATCCTTGAGCTCTGGTCCCCATTTTCCAGGTCTGTCTCTCTCCAGCGCTCTTCATATTGCCACCAGGATGGAGCCAAGCTACTGTAGCTAGTGACACTGCTCCAGCTTATTTCTCAGGAAGCATTTTCTCTACTTCAGTTTCTCTTTATGCATCCTTGTCCTACTGAGGCATCTGAAGTTCCCTGAATTCGCCATATCCGGCTACCCATCAGCTTTGCATACACCACCCTGTTGATCTGAAACTCCTTCCCACACCACTATTTTTCACTTGACTAATTCCCATGCGTCCTGTATCTCCATTCAGAGGTTCCTTTCACTATTTATGACATCAACTGTGCGTCAGTTTTCTCTTTGTATCTACAGAGCATCTTGTAACAAGAATGATTAGCATAGTTGTTGCTAATAATACTTATGTTAAGTCGCTCAGTCATGTTTGACTCTTTGCAACCTCATGGACTGTAGCCTGTCAGGCTCCTCTGTCCATGGATTTCTCCAGGCAAGACTACTAGAGTGGGTAGCCATTCCCTTCTCCAGGGCATCATCCTGATCCGGGGATAGAACCCAGATCTTCTGTATTGCAGGCAGATTCTTTACCATCTGAGCCACCAGGGAAGCCCACTTTTATTTAATGCCAGAATCCCGCTAAGTCAACCACATATTTTACCTGATCTAATGTTTACAACAACCTTAGGAGGTAATTAATACTTCCTCAGATAAGTCATCCAAGCCACAGAGAACTTAAATAATTTTCCCAAGTTTCCACAACTAGTGAGCAACCCAAGTTGATTCTGAGCCCAGGTTATCTAACTGAAGATTTTACAAACTTAAACATCATATGTTTGTCCCTATGGAAATACTTATGACACTGTTGTGCCTAACTTCCTAACTGGACCTTAGACTTTTGGAAGGAAGTTGTAGCCCTAGCACCCGACACATAGACTGTCGTATGGTGTGCTTCCAATACATGCTTTTTCAGTAAATACAAGAACAAGGTGGCATTTGGTTCAAAGAGGAAAGAGTCCTTGCTGAAAATCAGGTTTACTCTGATTACCCTGAGATCACCCTTCAGCGTCTGCCATCATAACATTTTTCCCTCCAAAATCCCAAATGACTTGCAGTCATCTAATTATCCCATACAGTTTCATTTCTTGTACATTTCATGTATGTTTCCCACTCTTGTCCAACTGGTAAACTCATATTCAATCCTTCCAAATCAAGCTCAGAATTCACTTTATTCCTGAGAGTTTCCAATCTTCATTTTAGCACACAGAGGGTGGTGAAAAAATGTTTGATATATTGAATGAACAAAATTAAGTTGGGTTTTGCTTCTGTAGGTTGCCAGAGAGATATCTCAAGCTCCAATACATCATGATAGTTTAATTGACTCTTACAATGGCCAAGAATCAATCACTATTCAAGTTGTCCAACACGAGCATACTGGATTCATGGATTCATTTGAAGAGGATGTCACAGCACCCACCTTATGCCTGTTTCACTTTCCTGATACAGTTAAGGGTTTGGCAAAGGATGTGTCATTTTTCAAATGTCACTTGAGTGGTTCCCACCAGACAAGTCACAAACATTTTAGGAAGGCAAGTCTATTTTCATTTAGAGACAGGCTAAGGAGGCCAAAGAAGTCTGTGTAAATTTACAAGATGTCAACCACCAACTCAGTCTCCTCAGGAGGAAACAACTGTAAAATCTCCCCAAATGTTCTCTTTCCTGTCACTCCTATTTTAGTCCCTTTGAATTCCACCGAGATCTTAGCACTTGTCTTAGTCTAGTGATACCGTATCTGAGCTTTCTGACTGTTCTACGTAATGTGTGTCATAGTCCTCAAGCACACACCAAGCTGCCAGATGAACTTGCTCAGAGCACTGCTCTGATGAAGTCGCTTCTCTAGTCAAGGGTTCTTGCTGGTGCCTGACTGTGAACCAACTGGGAACTCTGAGTCTAGAGTTGCCACCTGCTGTCTTGCCATAATTGATTTGTGTAGAGCCTGAGCCACGGCCCATCTCTAGTAAGTGCTTTTTGATGTTTTCATTGCTTTGCCATTGTGTTCTTGAACGGGAAATCAGAAACTCTAGTTGAAGGAAAGTTCCATTTTGTGTCTTTCATTATTATTGGTGAATTACTGAGAGCAGATGCCTCTTGTTAAACAAAGACATCACGTGTTAAGCACAGTAAAGGCTGAACACATTAGAGAAAGTGTCTTCTCAGGGGTCTCCTATCCTAAATAAAACAGGTGTGTGAAGATGTAACGGAATATTTTCATTAATGACAACTTACAGAGGTTTCCAGGAGGACCAAAGTAACTTCACAGATGAAAGCTAAGTCATTGCTTCTCCACTGAACGTCTAAGAGGAGTATTCAGCTATAAGCATAATCAAACAAGTCCACAAGACACGAGAAAAGGATTATCCTGAAGACACCAGGTCCAGCAAACCAGCAAACCAGGTCAAGCACACACCAAACCACCAGATGAACACGATGTTCTCTGCTTGAAAACCATCACCCAGTTGCCAGACTCGGTTGCCCCCTGGGTTCCCCCATTCTATTTCTGGCCTTCATCTCTTGTGCCGTCTCTCCACTGCCCTTTCTTGGTTTAGATTTTATGTCCTCATCATCTGACACATCAAAGGATTAGAGAATTCAAAGCCCTTCTTGCTGCCAGCATTATATTTAGTTAAAATCAACAAAAATGAAAAATTGTGCCCAGTTTCCTCTCTGCAAGAAACCAAACTTCAAAATTAAGATGAAAGCATAAGAAGATCCATGCAGTTCAAAATTCAAACCCATGTCTTCACATCCATATACTCTATTATGAACTGCACTACTGGATTTTATGGAGCAACTTTAATATCGCTGATTAAAATGCTCAAGACACTGCTAATGTATTCTCAAATCAACCTCGGCCACTTTGGGAGTAACATGGAATATTGGCAGCTTTTCTTTCAATATCCCAAATACCATTTTTGGAACAAATTTGAAGTTTTGATTCATTCAACAATTATATTGAGCACCTACTATGTGTCAGATACTATGCTGGGTGCAGAACAAGCAAAATGGGATGATTTTCTGATTTCAGAAGAATTCTGGTCTCTAAAGCAGTGCTTCTCAAATTATTTTTATTCACCTGAGCCCTCTTTTGATTAACTTAGATATCCTTCTCCTGCTTCCCAAAAAGTCTAATGAATATCCCAACACTGAGAATCACTGACACAGAGACTCCAAGACCAAAAGTCTTTGAGCCTTTACTTTTTGTTTCAAAAGCAACATATTTATTTTCCGTACACAAACTGGATTGGAATATTAAATATTCTTTTTGAACTGCATATGCGAATCCCCCAGCCCAGAACTCAAGTGCCTACTTAGCATCCGTATTTGAGAATCACTGCTTTAAAGAGTTTTGGAGAAAACCAGGCAAGCTCCCTCTCTCCCATCCAATCAAGTCTTAAAGGAATTAGAATTTTCCTACCTGACACAACAGCTGGTGGAGTATCATAATCCTGTCTTGGGACTGAATCTTTGAATGAAAAGAGCATGAGAAAGAATGCAATGAAGTCCAAAAGAAAATAAAATAGAATCTTAGCTCTACAACTCGGAAGTGCTCGCTGTATGTCACATGGTACCTAAGGCGCCTGCCTTTAAGCCCTAGGGCACTATGACCCCCTAGGTGATAGCTGACACAGCGGTCCCCCACATCCACCACTCTGGACGTGCCATTAGGCCCCATGTGACCTGCAAGGACAGCATTGTCTCACCCAGAATATTGTCATCTTCCTCTTTTGCAATTTTGGTCCCTCCCTTAGTCATCAACGTGAGATTGGTACCCTCTCTGGCTGACACCAAAGTTCCATAAGGCTGCTCATCAGGAAGGGGCCGAGAGCACAATATGAAACCCAGTCATGGAGAACAAAATAAGTAACTATAATTTTAAAAGAAATAAGTCAAAAATTTGCACATTCCCCAAATATCTGGAGGCTGACATGTTTTGAAGCTAACATTTTGTTACTGACCATTTATCTCTGGCTCTGTTCCCAGGGGTGGTCAATTGAGACCAAGGAGCCTCATGTGCTAGAATCATCGAGACAGAGATAAATAGAAATGAATCTATTCAACAAATGGTCTTTTTCCACTGTCTTTTTCCAAAGTGTCATAACATTAGAGGTGCCAATAGTAGATCAGGGTTAATTAAACAGCTAGACACCCATGTCAAAACTTGAGGTGATGCAGGACCAAATATAACACGATAAAAAGAAGCTTTGCCTTAATACCATTTCTTTAGCCAGAGACCTCAAATAGGAAAGTGGGACATGGCTTATGGCTCAAGGCCCCCACTTCTAAAAATGGACAGTTCTCATTTAGTTCCAGCTCACTTTGGAGGGGTAAGGTGTGTAAAAGGGACTGGGTATTGCAAAATATACTGCCCAAACAAGATTCAATAGATGTGCTGGCGTGACCATTGTCCCATTCATATGATCATTATTCCATTGAAAAAACCAAACATTCAAACTTTATTCTTCCATCTATTTGTCACTTAATTTGGACCATCACAAGTTTCTCCATTTCATCTCCCTGACACAAAATGACAATGTTGATCACTCTCTCACGAGTGAATGGTGTGTGAGAAAACAGAAGCTGGACAATGCGAGGCCAGCCAAGCAAGCACTGATCAAAGATTCGAATGCAAGTAAGCTTTCAGCACAAGTTATTCTGTTTCTCACAACACTCATGTTAACCTAGTGACTTGATTATGATCCGTAAATCTAGAATCTATAAACATCATTTTCAAAGGGTCTCCAAATATTTTATTAAGAGTGGTAGTAAAATTCTAAGCATCTTTTAAAAAAACTAACTGCATATTATGTCTACAAACAAGACTGTGACACTAATCATTTTCCAAGAACATATTTATAACATTTCAAAATGGATAAAAAAAAGTCATGCTCATTGATAAATACTTGGAGAGTGTAGAAAAGTATCATAATTAAAATAGAAACTCTCCCTAATCCCACCACTCAGAAACCATCCCATTTGTTTGTATTTGTTAAAGCCTTATTTCACAAGTATTTTTTTCATAGTTGCTACTATACTCCACACATGCAAATTTACATCCTGCTCTTTTGATTGAACATGAGAAATAATCCTTCTCCTAATTATTTTATATGCTTATAATTTCATGCTGCATTGCATTGTGGTTTATGGATGGGCTATGATTTATTTAATCATCTTTCCTTACTAAATATTACAATGAACAATGGGCTGAATATTTTTAAGATGTAGCTTCTGTTATACTAGAATATTTCCATAGAATAGATGCTCCAAACTATAACCACTGGGTTGGGGAAGAGAGTATTTATGATGAGTCTTGTGAGCCCACCCTACTCTCCAGCTTGCACATTTGTAAATTTGGGTTCCTACCATCAGAGTACCATGAATGAGACTTGCACATTTGTAAATTTGGGTTCCTACCATCAGAGTACCATGAATGAGACTATGTATCTCCTGACACCTTTGTCAGCGATGTGCATTGTTTTAATAACTTTATTTAATGAGTGCCGTGTGTGTCTGTGTGTACTGGATAAATTTACTGTTCAGTTAATTATTTTTCATATTTTTTTGTTTTCTATTTCCTCCTCTATCAACTATCTGATCACATTCTTTGGCATTTTATATACTGGGAATTTTGTATTTTTCGCTAATTTATTAGAATTCAGAATCCACTTTTTTTTAAACAGTGAAAGCTTGCCTTACTATTTGCAAATAAATTTTCATAAAACTAGACTTTCACTGAATGCCTTCTTGTTTATTGTTTACGTTGTAAGACTAATTTCAAAACCTCACTTGTCTTACAATAAGACTAAACAAATTTTTAAAAGCTATTCCCTTTCCTCCATACTTTCTTTCTTGTATAATCATTTTTAACTGATTGATACTTTTCCTGAAAAATCATCTCAGGAGATGTACTCATGACCACTTACAAATTTATGATACTGTTTCCTAATCATGAGTCCATTTAACTTCATGTATTGGTTTTTACCACTCTGCCTCAGTGCTTATATTCCTGGATAATAATTGAAAGAATTTAAAGCATTATGGGAAGGATGATGCCACTGAAAACTGTGAGAGAGCTGTGCTGAACAAGTCAAGAACAATTACAAGATTATCTCTGTGTGCAGCTAGGGTTACACCACCAGAATCCAATGATGTCACAAGTCACCAGTGGTTTGCAGACACAAACAGAACTGCAGATAAGGAGCCTGCAGAACAAAACCTTTTTATTTCTTTTAACAGATTCTGGTGACATTGGAAGCCACTGGTGACCACCAACTGAACAAATGAAAAGGAGATAAGAAACTTGTAAAACAAGATTGTCATGCAATCTGGAGGTTCTCGTAACAGTAAAACCCCCAGTGGTTTCTGCTAAAGCTTACAATAGACTGATAAGAAATTATGGATAACAGGGCTTTGGTTCTTGAGGGAATCCTGTGACAAAAAATAAACAAAAGCGGAAAAAGCTAGAAAATTCTTCAAGGTCAGCAGAGCCCCTGGAATAAAACAGCTACACTGCTTGCATAAAATCCATTTTTCTTTTAAGGGCTGCAGATTCTGTCCAGCTAAGAAAAGAGGAAGGGAAATGAACGATAAACATTTGAGGTGGCAAATGGTAGGAGAATGGTTAATTAAACTACATGCCATCCATTTCACCATGTGGTGTTCTGGGGGACCAAATATATTTAATTTTATGAAAATGAAAAGGTTTTTGACTCAGTATACTTCTGTTACCCAGGAATCTTAGGAAAGAAAGTGAGACAGAGCGTCAGGCTCCCCTTCTGAAAATGGAGAGTTCTCCTGTAGCTCCAGGTCCTATCAGCAGTGAACCCTGCCTACTTGGGTTATTCCCTGAACCTCTCTGCTCTGCCCTTGGAAACTAGGTCTGGAGTTGAGGTTCCAGCCTTAATCTTGGCATATCCCTGTTCCCATCTTTTGCAGAATTTCACTGAGCTCGGATGTCTGAAAGCCTCCGGAAAATAACAGTAGAGGAGAGACACGGCGGAAGACTTTCAGGTTGCCTGGCTGTGGCAACGTGCAGGGAGTGGGGTCAACTGAGATGGGAAACAGGAAGAAGAGTTGGGGGACCATTACCCTTAGTCGAGGCCCAGGGTGGAGACTCCAGGGTGTGGAGGTTAGGGTGCAACTGACAAACGTCTGCGGGAGACGAAAAGTGACTGTGGTGGGGATTAAGAGGAACAGGGTCTATGCTGGGTCCTGGGTATCATGCTGGACTTCTGGGGGAGTGGCCACGGGATCAGCTTGAGGGGGAATAGGAGCGGGACCCTATACGAGGAAGGCTCAGTGGCGAGGAAGTTCAGGAGGTTCCTTTGGGTTGTGCTGACTTCGAGATGTTGGAGGGAGGGGCACATGGAAATATTTAGCAAGTGCTATTAAAATGAGGCTACAATTCTGAGATGAGGTTAGCCCTGGGGATTCAGATAGCAGAGTCTTTGGCATAGAAGGCAGAGTTCAAAGCCATCCAGGTGGAAGAGTTTGCTTAAGGAAACCACATATGAATGAGGAGCTAGTTTAAAAACTAACCCATCAGCCTAGGAAGTAAAAGAGGAAGCAGTGGCCAGAGAGGTCAGAGGAGAAGTAAGAAACCCTTGGGCAGGGGTCACCAACTGAGACCTCTGAGGACCAGCTGGGTCCAGGATTCAAATACAGGGAGATTTCCCATTAAAGTCCAGAGAGGTAGCTCATCTAGTTCCAAGAGCTAGCAGGGGAGCCACCTGGGGTCTGCATGCCCATGTGGTTACAGCATCTGGATTGGGTCTGGCTGCCCTCTTTGGAAGAGGAACTGTGTTCCCGGCTGCCAGAGGCAGCGTCTTGCTAGCTACTCATCCAACATGTAGGCAGAGCTGTTACGACGACTGCACTCTAAAGTTTCTCTAATTTAAAATATGATTTCCAGTACTATCTGTATTTATATTACTCAGCTATTTGTGACATAGGTAAATATAGACCAATTTGATGATATATTGCCGGGATTTGGGGCTTGGACTTAATCAGCTTTATTCATTAATGTGACTTGGCTGGTCTATCTTTTGGGTTTACAGCCTGAAAGAGTATGTTAGAAGCTATGGAAGTGGAAACTGGAAAAAAGTAAGTTACATCAAATGAAACAGAGCAGCCAGTGAGTTGAACTGTGGCCTCGACAGTGTCCGACATCCTTCTGGTGACCTGGACTCAGTTCCCACAAGTTTAGAAGCCACTGGAGGGAGAGGGGTGGGTGTGCGGCTCCTTTGAGAAGCATCTGCTGGGTGGCAACATGCTGTATTGCGTATGTTTACTTATCTCATCCCATTGATTCTCACAACACCTCTGGGATATAAGTATTATTCTTCCACTTTGCAAAAGAGAAAGTAAAAGTTCAGAGAGGTTAGGTAGTCCGCCTGAACATGCACAGCTAATAAGGGGCAGAGGTAGGTTTTAAACTCAACTTTAATTTCAATACCAACTGTTCTTTCCATGACATCGGGCTACCTTCCCAGCATGGATTAAGTGTATTGAAAATACATAATAAGGTAGTGAAACCTGATCAAAGAAAATCAACCTTAATTGCATAAGGCCTACTTCAAATGCCAATCAAAAATTTAGATAAAATGAATCTATGATATCAAGGTAAAGAGTGACAGCTTAAGAAACAAGTATAACTTCATGCTGGACACTCAGCATTGTCAGTGATATTTTGTGGAATAAATATACAAATTAATACTATTTGTACTCTGCCTTTTCTGAACCTTATGAAACTTTAAAACAATTTATACAAAGCTTATTATGTATTTAAGCATTAGTACAAATGTGGAGGAGAAAAATCTTTTTAAAAAGCTAGAAGAAATTTGATGTTAAATATAAGCCACATGCTTAAACATTTGCTTTCTAAGAAAGGAAGGATTATATATCATTATTGAATAAGTTGGCTATTACCAGCTGGGCAAAATTGTGTTCTCGTTGAAAATGCTCAAATACTAGTCATAATATACTGTATAGAATCAATAGCTATTGTAATTGTGAATTCATTCTCTATAATTGAGCTTATTTTTCAGTTGCTCAAAGGATTCAGTCATGCTCTCAATTAACATTTTTTTTCTAGTTTCCAAATTTGCATTTCAGGAAGTCAGCAGGCTTTGCTTCTGATTCCAATGAGTAGAATTTTAAAAGTGTTTTCTTTTTATGCTTTGCATTATAATCTTCCCCGCTTATCAGATTTGTCATTAGATTACCGCAAAAGTGTATTAGCTCATTTATTCACGATTTGTGAACATTTAGGAGGGAAATGGAAATCAATAGTAGGGCATGAGAAACTTCAGCCTTCTAATACTGTCCTGGGATCTGCTTTGTTAATAAGAAAAGTGACTAAAAAAAATCACACATTGCTAAAAGCTACAGAAAGAGCATCTTTAAATTCTTCATCCCTAATGAAAATTAGCTGAACCACACTGCAGAATGAAACGTGGTCATAGACATGACTTGTAAAAGTCTGGTTCAGAAACCTAAAGAATCGTCTGACTGAGCCTAAGCCTTCAGACACATGAGGTATCAGCTACTGTGTTTTATAAGTTCAGCAACGGAGGCCTTCCAGGTGGGTGCTTTATGTCAAAAACTAAAATTTCTTTATTGAAACTATGGGACTCTTTCCATTAGGTAGATTGACATTTCTCCTACTTAGAGCAAACTATTGAGGCCTCAGTGGACATGTCAGAAGCTTCTTATATGCTCAAAAGCCTGTGAGTCAATATCTCTATGTAGTAAGCAAGCCATTGCTTTAAGGTAAAACCTCCAAGATAGAGTGAGTGTACCTAGTGTACATGGGTGTTTGGAGATGATGTCAGTGTAATTGAGGGGAATCACAGGAGTGGTGACTATGAGACATACAAAGTCATAGAGGCTTATGGCCAAATAGCTTATAGATCCCTGTGCTCAATATTTCCACTATATGAAGAGGGACCAGGAGACCAGGGGACTGTCTCACAGTATTGAAGCTGTCTCACTCAGAAGATACGTCTTGTTTTTATTCTTCTTTAAAAATAACAAAATTATCTGCATTAACACTTATGAGAAATAAAAACTGTTACAGGGGAGATTGGTTTTACATTTTTTATTGTTTCTATAGTTAATGAAGTTGCAATATTCCATGTTGTATTGGACCTGTGCCCCCTTGGCCACTTGGGGAACTGTCCTTCGAAAAGATCTTTTTAAAAACAAAGTTTTGCCAACGATTTCAAATACTTTGTTGATACAAAAGTAAGGCTGCAATGGACGTTTCTTGATATACTTTGTTCCCTAAGAAAAAAATAATGGCTAATCCAAAACTTCCTGACCTATAAATATATCAGGAACATTAGATTCCTTTTTTTTTCAGCATCACCTATATAGACGTATTGGAAAGAAAGATTAAAATATTATCAATTATGTAAGGTTCTCAATTACATTTTGTTGCTATAAACATTGAAAGCAAATAAAAAGCCCTGTGTATTAGCTATAATCAAAGTTGGCTCCCCTCTTGGGAATAACTTGGGGCTATTGTGAGCTGAAATCATAAACATCTGAGAAAGGAAAACTACGCTACAGTGTATTCAGTTACAAGGTCTGAAACAGACATACCTGGGGCATGGCATCATTAGAACTTTCTGTAAGTCAAATTTAAATACAGCAAAGTAGACCCTTCAGCCTTGTCAATATGAGTACATGTGCCCCAGAACTGTGCATGCAGAGTGTGGTTTATTCATACTGGAACCTAAAAGGCGGATTCCTCAGTGATGCAGAATCCATTCTGCTGATGTTACAGGTAAGAACAGAAAGTGTTGCCTCTTACTGATGAAATCCAAGGAAATAAAAGGAAACAAACTCTACAACTCACCGTTCCTGTGGTGCCCAACGAAAGGTGGTTCATCTGCTGTGTCAGGGGCCCATCATGTTTGCTGGCTGCATTGACATAGGATGGTCCATCGCTGGCGTAATCACAGCACCCTACAAGCACACACAACGTCCATCTGAAAACATGTCTCATAACAAGGGAATCTTAATAAACATAGTAAACTGCATTAACATCATACGTGCTTCTTACTGAAAAGGCTACACTGAACCCCATAAGATTTTACATCCATCCATGTCATCCTGTGTTTCTCTAAATATAAAAGAGTATAAATATTTCTCTTAATACTGAGTAACACATTTAGCTTCTATCATTTACCCATGATTTATATAGATAATCCTTGATCACATCAATATAACCTTCCACCAGGGGAATAATGCTGGTCCACCTGGGCTTCCCAGATATCTTTAAAGGACATATTAAAATCAATGTAATGTTATAAAAATCAAAGTTACTATCTCCTGTATCTTTTCCTCATCTTTTGACCTACTTTGGTTTGTCTATCTGTGCTTTTGACACAAGACAGAAGACACAGAACTCTGTTCAGTGCTAGTCAAATGCAACACAGCTAAAGTTTTTTTAAATGCAAAAATATCAAGTGTTTCATCAGGTGTTAGGAAGGGCCTACATCTAGAATGCACTTTTGATTTATCATAACAGTCGGCAATATGAGAAGTAATAGACGTTTTAAAAAGCTTCTGTCCATACATAAAGTGTCATGTGGCCTGTGAAGCACAGCAGGCCACACTACCTTCTCTTAATTTCCTCTCTCCTTCTATTCTGCCTTAATGGACTAACTTAGGCTCCCCTGGTGGCTCAAACAGTAAAGAATCTGCCTGCAGTGCAGGAGGCCTGGGTTTGATCCCTGGGTTTGGAAGATTCCCTGGAGAAGGGAATGGCAACCCACTGCAGTATTCTTGCCTGGAGAATCCCATAGATGGAGGAACCTGGTGGGCTACAGTCCATGGGGCTGCAAAGAGTCAGACATGATTGAGTGACTAACACACACAGAGAATGGAACGATCTTTTTAAAAAGAAATTGAAAAGTTGGGGTTGGATGGAATTTTTGAGATTATCTAATTCCAATGCTTTATTTTAAAGGTGATAATAAAGGCAGAAGCTCATTCTAAAATAGCTCATTTAAACATCCAGTGAGTCAGACACGACTGAGTGACTGAACTGAACTAAGTATTAAAATGATTATGGATCTGAATGTCACTTTTTCTGTAAACTTGATTTTTCTCACTATGTGACTTTTTCCCCTATAAGTAAAAGTTTTGAAGAAATAAAAATAGGACAGACAGGTTCATATGGATGACAGGATCTCAGCACCTAAAGTAATTACCCACAAGCAAACATGTTCTAAAATGCCTTGGCTCAGAATAATCAGTTTCTCACAATATTATCCAAATCTAGCTCCCTGACTGTGGCTGGTAAAGGATCAGACTGTCACTCAGCCTTCCTATGGGCTCCTCCTCCTCACTAGAAAAGGAAAACAGAAATCGAACCACATATTTTTAAATGATTGATATACAGAGCTAGGTTTGTTCTCAAAAACATTTGGACTTTTGAGCTAGAAGCAATCAAAACAAATATGTTATTTTCTAATCTGTGGCTTGTAAATAGACGCACTTGCATTGTTGGAATTTCTGGATGCTTCCAGAAACTGTCATTCATCAGCATACTTCTCAGGAGAGATAAGCTCTTACTTAATTGTAATTCACAAACACATCACTTTTTCTTCCGGCTGCCTGAATTTAACAAAAGCATCTTTATTTTTTCCTTATAAATAACATAGTAGCCTTTATTTCAGGTATTTATTGTACCAAACTATCAGTAACTGGTCTTCCCTGGTGGCTCAGATGGTAACGAAAGAGTCAGCCTGCAATGCAAGAGAACCAGGTTCAATCCTGGGTCGGGAAGATCCCCCTGGAGAAGAGAATGGCAACCCACTCCAGTATTCTTACCTGGAGAATCTCGTGGGCAGAGGAGCCTGGCGGGCTACAGTCCGTGGGGTCGCAAAGAGTTGGACACGACTGAGTGAGCAACACTTTCACTTTTCATCAGTAAATACTTCAAGAAGAACTATAAGATGTTCTTAAGTCACTTAAACTATAGAATAATTTCAGAGTTAAGATAAGTCCTAAAATGTTTTTTCCAACCTAAAAGTGGCACTTTCACAACATTATAATCCTTAGCAGGTGCAGGACTTCCGTACTCTTCTCGAACTTGAGACTTACGCTGTCATCCTAGAATATTTCCCCCTCGAGGTTCTGACACACAGCTGACCTGTGACAATCTGGAAGCCCCACAATTCTAATTGGCTTGCTTTAGTCACATAAAGAATTGTTCGTCATAAGTCAGAGATAAGGGCCAAATTACGTTTGGCCAGGATAGTTTCTTCCCAGTGCCCTAGGAGTGGCCTCATTCCCCAACGGCGTGAGAGGTAGTCTTGTGTCTTTTTGGTGGTGGCAATATGTAAATAGGATAAGATGAACTTGTGACAGGTAAATCAAAACCTGTGCATGATAAGTGTAGCAGGATTGACTGCCTGCATTTGGAATTAATTTTGGAAGAACTGTCTGGTGCCTTTAGAGAATCTTTTCATGAAGAGTGTTCGGGGACTCATTTGGTTACAGGTGCCACAGAGTGCTCTTCTGTGTATAAATCAGAAACGTGACAATCAAAGGGAAGGCAGGGGAGGGATGTGTCATCGTTTAGAATTGGAAATAACAGCACTCGGCACACAGTGGAAGACAATGTAAGGGAAACAATCCTAACCAGGCCAGTTACTACGAATAAAATGAATGAAAAAACAAGGCTTCTTGGAGGGGGGTGTGGTATTTAGGACTCATAGTCTTGTTCTGATTTAGTAAAAATGTTCAAGAAATTCAGGATTCCCACAAATGATTAAGGTCATACATTTCCTAAGAGTCTCATGGGCTGGAAGATATTTACAAGCAGTGAGTAAGTTGGAAATAGTAGACAGGAACCCCTTGGGGAAACACATTGTCTTGATGGTAACTTTATTGGGGATAGACAACTTAGGGAGTAGAGAGTATTGGTTATCTATAACAGAGTGGGGTTTGCCAGCCACTGTGTTCATCAACTAAAGTTCAAGTACAGAATCTCTTCTGTATTATGTAAGATACAAAAGAATGGGAGAGAAAAAATAACAGAAAAGGAAATGAAAAATCTATGGTTGTTAAGGCAAAACTATAATCATGCCTCATTAAATATACTGTCAAATCCCTTCTTATCAGATGCATGTAAGCCATAGACAGATGTTGCAAACACATTAAAGGTAATTTCGTTTATTCAAATGTATAGGATATGCTGTCTGAATGAGTTTGCTTGGGAAATGCAAAGCAAAAGGAAACATAATTTCCATTTTAGCATCTCTGGATGTCTGTGTTTGCTCAGTGTTTAAGCTTCAAAGAAAAATACTGTAACATGCTGCAGTTCCACTAAAAAGCACAATGACCAGACAGCTGACGGGAATGTCTGGTCTGTTTTAGCCTCCTCCTCTGCAAAACAGAGCGGCTCACACTAAAGAGATGTAGGGTGGAGCTGGTTGCCCTTATTCCGAAATAAATAATTTCAACAGGAATTTGGATGAAGCTTCCAAAGATCATTGATGTGGAGTAAACATATCTGACCTGAGGCCAGAAAAGCATCTGTGGTGTTAACCTCCTGCCAATGTTTGAAAGAAATTTTAAGTCTAGGAGAGTTCAACAATGTTTTAATTTTCCAATGGAAATACGGGATCATTGGCAAATCGGGAAAAATACCAGCAAGGCTCTTTCCCATCAAGAACACACAATGTAGGTTTAAATCCTACATTAATGCCAAGAAAGGGCCTACAATGAGAAATTACGTGGATGAGTGTTCCTGTGATTGCCAATATTCCAGGCCAATGCCACTCCAAGTATGATTAAGAATTTAAATTGGAATATCTAGGCTTCAGGCATTGAAATCAGTGTTTTAAAAAACTCTCCAAATGATTCTGATGCCCCCTGCAGTTTGAGAAGGGCTTTCTATTAACTGCTATTATATAAGCCAGTGTTACAAACACTTGGGTCTTATTTATGCTGTTTCTCAATTATTTGCTTTAAACCAATCCTGTGATAGGGCATGAGCCTTTGTGTAATAATTAGATTACCTCCTGTTTAAAAATGCAAAGAGGTCAAGCCAGCATTTTTGATGAGCTGAAATGGGGCGATTATCTGAATAATTCAGGCCTCAGTCTGATGACCTGACATGCTTCTCTTTGATCAGTTTGTCTTGTGTTGGGGCACATTTAAGAATCCTTTCTGTTGGGAATCTTAGGGACCCTTGAATTTAAAATCACAGAAATGTAAAAATAAAAGATAAAAATGTATTTGTTAACATAAATGAAAAAAAGGAAAAGAAATATCACCTTATTTTTCTCTCTTGTCCAATCTAGGTGTCTCAGGTCAAAATGTTTCAGTCCAAACTGGTATATACAGGATGGATAACAAAATGTCTTACTGTATAGCACAGGGGATTATATTCAATATCCCATGCTAAATCATAATGGAAAAGAATATGAAAAAGATCTTTATGTTCCTTCAAAAAACAATGTTTACAGCCTGTATTGTTATGCCAAACCATAGGACTTGTTAGCAGTAATCATTCAACATGATTTAAAAAAATGTGATTTACAGTGATTTGTCTTCTTTCTCATCTGTGTGCTTTCTGCCTCTCAGCTTTTAATATTTCTAGAATAAAGATCTAGTGGGGTTTGTGTACACCAGACTTTTTCAGCCCCTGTGAAGTGGTTTCCCTGGTGGCCCAGATGGTAAAGGATCAGCCTGAAGGCGGGAGACCTGGGTTTGATTGGGTTGGGAAGATCCCCTGGAGGAGAAAATGGCAACGCCGTCCAGTATTCTTGCCTGGAGAATCCCTGTGGACAGAGGAGCCTGGTGGACTACAATCTACGGGGTCACAAGGAGCTGGACATGACTGAGTGACGGAGCTCGAGCACAGAAAATGATACGTGCTCACACGTGCCATTCTAGCAGCAATGATGCTTTCATAATGAAAACAGCTTAAAGGCATTTCACTCAACTTGGGAAACAGTTACCCAAATGTACTGCCCCGCGATACGAGTGTGTGACGCGCCACGTTACATATGTGGAGATATCTCACCTTTTCACTTGTTGATTTTGGTGTGGGTTCTGTTTTGTCTGCAGGAGTGCTTGATGGGGTTTAAGAAGGTGCTTGGGGAGAGAAAAAGAGGATTGGGAAAGAGTTCCCCATCCTCAGAATCATCCTCAAATATATTGATGAGTTTCCAACTTGGAGAGGGCAGTGTGTGTGTGTGTGTGTGTGTGTGTGTGTGTGTGTGTGTGTGTGTGGAAATCTAGAAAACTGTGGCAAAGCTGGTAGATATGACTTCCACCCAAAGCATTTTGGAATGATCTCCAAAAATGCTAGAGATTTGGGAGCATGTGGAAGCCAGGCTGCCCTGAGGAACCCATGTTAGCCCCCATCCTTCCTTCCTTTCATTTAAAAACTATTTATTTAATTTTTGGCTGCATCAGGCATAGTGGTGGCTCATGGTCTCTCTACTTAAAGTGTGTGGGCTCAGTAGTTGTGGCACATGGGCTTAGCTGCCCCATAGCAAGCGGAATCTTAGTTCCCAGACCGGAGATCAAACCCTCACATTCCCTACATTGAAGGTGGATTCTTAACCACTGGGCATTCCTATAATTAGGAATTACATGCACTTGATACTCAGACAGTGTTTGGGAATTAATTTTATACACTGGTACCACAAATTGTCAGTACACTTAAAAATGGCTAACATTGACCAACTTTCAGAACTTAGATTGTTCATTCTGAAAGGCTGAGATTACATCTGCTTGTTCAGGCTGTCCATTTACAGCATTGTGGTGCTATGTAGATGAGGAATGTAATATATGCTTCATAAATACTAGATGGAAAATGATGGAAGAGCAAAATTCCAATTAAAAGCTACTTAGAAATGCTACTTTGAGATTAACAGTCAAAGTGGTGCAGCCTAAAGATTATGAAAAATCTTGTTCTCACAAGGGGCGGTTCAGTTTCAAAACCATGGTTTTGCTCATGTATATGTACATTTATTAATATATTCAGCCACCACATCCTTAGAGATGAGACCTGAAATTCACTTGAAGTCAAAAGTTCTACTAAAGCCACCATAGCACACTCATGAAAATCATTAAAATAAAAAGTATTTGTGTATGCACATGAGCCGGTGGTCCTCTCCAAGGTGCTGCTCACCAAGGTGGTCCTCTGCAGTGGCGAGAAACGACATTTGGTAATGGCTGGAGACAGTGTTAGTTGTCAGACTGGGGGCCACGGACACAGGCCCCGGGTGTTGCTGAATACCCTACAGCAAACGGGACAGTTTGCCCCAACAGTGACTTATCCAGCCAAACACATGAGTGCTAGGGTTCAGACATCCTGGTCCACACATATATATTCACAAGCTCCATTTACACAAAATGGGAAAGATTTGAAATTGCAGTTGTCAGAAAATGGCATAAAACATACATCTACTCACCGCTCCCTGCAACTAACAGCAACTCTTAGATTGTACACTGAGATTAAACAGCAACTCTTAGATTGTACACTGAGATTAAACAGCAACTCTTAGATTATACACTAAGATTAAACAGCAATTCTTAGATTATACACTGAGATTAAATAGCAACTCTTAGATTGTACACTGAGATTAAACAGCAACTCTTAGATTGTACACTGAGATTATGATATAAACCAGTTTCTTAAATCCTAACCCTAATCCTAATTTGACATTTAAATCAATTACCCAAATTCTATGATTTATCAATAAAAGGAAGTAGAACTATTATTTGAATTTATATTATGTAACTTTATAGTGTTTATATGGTTATTTTTGAGTTTAAATTTATAGTCCTATTCATTTTGGAAACATAGCTAATTAGAGTGAGGTTTCTCTTTTCTAAATTCAGACAAGTTAGGTTTGATTGGTAGGTACATTGGGACTGCTACCTAAGATCGTATACTTGTGGGCTTGGGGTAACACGTTTAGAAGTAGGGTGATTTTCATTGTTACAAAGTAAATTTAGAAGAGATTTGTACATTGTTTCCCTAAAGAAAGTATGTCTATTAACTATGAAAATAGAGGGTTTTTTCCCTTACAGCCTTATAAATATTAATTTCATGTTATTTTTTGATTCAGTTGCCATTCATTAGAAATGTTTTATTAAAATATGCAATATTAAAATTCACAAAGACATGTACTTCGATGGTCATTGTAGCACAATTTACAGCAGCTCGGAAGTGAAAGAAACCTGGATGTCCATCAATAGTTGAAAAAGCAGTGGTACATATATATTAATACAATAGAATATTACCCAGCCATAAAAAGGAACTAAATTGAGTCAGTTGTAGTGATGTGGATGAACCCAGAGCCTGTCATACAGAGTGAAGTAAGTCAGAAAGAGAAAAACCAATATTGCGTATTAATATATGTATATGGAATCCAGAAAGATGGCATTGATGCACCTATTTGAGGGGCCAGGACAAAGCTGCAGACGTAGAGCATGGGCATGCGGACACAGGAGGGACGCACTGAGAGGGCAGCCCACCACACGTGCCAGCGAAGAGCCGTGGGGAGCTGCTGCATGGCACAGGGAGCTCAGCGCAGCGCTCTGCCCGGCCAAGAGGGGCCACGCTGGGCGGCTGGGGGAGGCTCAAGAGGGAGGAGACGTATATACACGCGGCTGGTTCACTGTGCTATGCGGCATAAGTTAACAGAACACTGTGAAGCAACTCTACCCCAAAGTCACAAGCCAAACTCATTCTAATCATGGGGGCCCCTTTAAAAGAGCCTAGATACACAGTGTGACTATTGGTTAAGCGACTGTTTCTACAATAGTGTAATTTCGAATGAGAATTTAAAGTAAATATGTCACATAGAAATATTTCTTACCAAAGCAGGTATGTAGATAATAGTATTCTCAGCCATGCTTTTTTTGAGTCCTTCAGAGTGCTGTTTTTAAAACTGAAGAAATTCGTTTAGCAGGTTTTTGATGTTTTTAACAAAAGTGAAGTGAAGTGAAGTTGGCTCAGTTGTGTCCGACTCTTTGCGATCCCATAGACTGTAGCCTACCAGGCTCCTCTGTCCATGAGATTTTCCAGGCAATAGTACTGGAGTGGATTGCCATTTCCTTCTCCAGTTTTTAACAAACCTCTTTAGAATTCTAATCAAGCACAATGGCTTTTAAGTACATTACAGTCTTGAGAGAGAGTTGACATTCTGAAGACCTTGGGGCCCAAGGGTCAAATGGTTTTGTTGACTGAATGTTAGTAGAACAAGTCATCCTTTTATCATTAGACTCCTACACCTGGTTAGAACTATAAAAGGAATTTTGTCATGCAGGTGGGCTGCCATAGTCTTTTCATATTTCTACTTAGATCACAGTTGCTGGGCCAGTGGAAATATTAAGTGTACACAGAAGAATCCTAGAACCTCCTCGGAGGGTTTCAAGCTTCAGCAGCTTGGAAGTGAATTTGTGTTCATCACACCCCACTCCAGCCATGTGATCAATGTTTAGTCTCAGCGAGGGGCTCCACCACACAAACATAAGCACCATAAAATCCCATGTGGTGGTGGGTAGATGACGGGACGGCATCACATTATCTGTGTGGGAGAACTCGCTGTGCAACCTAAGGCCTTCACCTTCATTTGCAGGGCCCCTGTGTATACACCCTCCAGTACCCAGGTCTACTGTACAGTTCCAAAATCAGTTTTAAGAGATTTGTAAGCTGGATCTGTATATGGAATGGATAAACAACAAGGTCCCACTGCATAGCACAGAGAACCATATTCTGTATCCTATGATAAACCATAATGTAAAAGACTATTTAAAAAATATATGTGTGTGTAACTGAATCACTTTGCTGTACAGCAGAAACTAACACAACATTGTCAATAAACTATACTTCAATTAAAAAAAAGAAGATAGATGAGCAGCGAAATTAGGCAAAAGGCTCCAAAGTATTTAGAAATAAATTAAACAGAGATTTGAGAAATAGAAAAATAAGGACCAGTAAGCTATGGCATGGATCAAACAAATGGGTTAATCACATTATATTTCACCATCTTGCCTACAAAGTAACGAAACTCCTGATATCTAATTATATATATATTACATAGCAGGAAATTACATTATCAATATAGTGAACAGCTCCCAACCATCTTCCCACCTTAAAGAAAAAAAACACTCAAATACACATATCACTTTCAAGATGAGCAGAGCCAATTTCCTTTAATTTTTGTTTCAAGAGAAGATAACAAGGAAACTCAATCTTCTCTACCAAAGTATGCTGCCTAGATTGCACGTTTCCAGCTGAGTTAGCAACTTGAAAAATATTGTCTTATAGCAGAAATGTCACAAGTTTAGGACACCAGCACTGATAAGCCGTGGCTGCAGTAAGTTATGTTGGAGAGTATAAGGTAAATGTTTCATCGTCACTAAGTCACGTCTGACTCTTTGTGACCCCATGCACTGTAGCCTGTCAGGCTTCTCTGTCCCTGAGATTTTCCAGACAAGAATACTGGAGTGGGTTGCCATGCCCTCGTGCCCTCCTCCAGGAGTCTTCCTGACCCAGGGATCAAACCATGTCTCCAGCATTGCAGGTGGATTCTTTACCGCTGAGCTATCAAGGTGGCTGCAGAAGGGGGACAGGATGATTCAATGATAAAGTCAAAATACTTTTCATTCCAGCTTGTCTCATCCATACTGAATGAGCAGGATGGTCACCTCTGCGGTTGTGCCTTCCTTCTCATTTCCACATTTTATCTCCAAAAGAAGGCCCCTGCAGATTGATCCAAGATGGCCCTGTGAGCATGGTACACATGCTCTATTAAGATCCCATGGTTTTCAATTTACATTTCCAGTCTAACTCCCTAAGACCATCCACACGAAACCTCTTCTTCTTCACACTGAATGACTCAGCTTTCTCTGATCCGTCTTGCTGTCCAGTTCTTGGTGTCTTTGCCTGTCTGATCCGTCTTGCTGTCCAATTCTTGGTGTCTTTGCCTGGGCATCCATAGCAGGATTGCACGTGTGCACTAACATTCTCATCAAATGCTACATTTTATGGAAAACCTCCTGCGTCTGACCCAGATTGTTGATTATTTGCTCCTCTCTTGTCTCCTAGTTTTGGCAAATGCCTGATTGTGATTATACTTATTATTCCCCTGAATTCTAAGTTCACTGTGCAATTCATGATACTTTTTATTTTCTAAAGGTTTTAGAGCCTAGCATGACGTCTGTCATGAAATGGGTCAGAAAGGTGCTGAATGTGTAAATGTGCAAAGGGCACTTAACACATCTGCCAGGACTTTAAAAATGTTACAGCAACTCTATGTTCTAACTGGACAAGAGGATTCAGTTGAAATCACAAAAGCACTGTCTTGATTGGACAGCGGGATGGTCTTCAATATCCAGTCATTCAATTGCTCTGCTTTCCTTTAAAAATGCCCATGTCTGACCACTGTCAGCTGGACAATGTTGCCATTTACCAAGAGAATTTCTGGGTTTTAATTCTAAGGGCCTCACCCCACCCAAGAAACTCTCCAGTTGGATCCAATGCACAATTCCCATTTTATGTAACAAGTACAAAGGACCCAATCAAATGCTGCAAAATTTCCTTTATACATCACAGTATACGCTTTTTTTTTTTTTAAATGAGGGCTTTCCCATGACACACACTTTTAATAGCCATATATCTGCCTACGATTCTTGTCAAACCTTGCTATGTGAAGGAGAAGAAATGCATTATTCACTCATACAGCCATCACATCGTATACCTCTAGGTAGATTTTCAACGTACAGAAAGTTTAAAATGCATATCAGAAGCACGAGTCTGGGCCAGTCTTCTCCCAAAGATAAGGCAAGTAGGATTCCCAGCGGCGGTCTGAATATTTATGGGCAGCATCTTTTGTCTGGTAAAATGTTTGTCTTACTTTAACTAGCGCTCTGGATTGTGAGCTGTCATAAAACTTCTCATTAATAACTTCTCTTTGCTGACAAGTATGCTGAAAAACCTTGCTTGCAAATCATTTCCAAGGCCTTGCAGGAGCCTATTGGTGAAGGGGCCTGGGAAATCATTTCTTAAACCATGGGGGTGATCAAGAAGCAAAGCTGTCTGTTACCCTACTCATGGCCAATGTTTGTAGCATAAATTACTGAAATATGTCACAAGGCCCCTTGATTCTGGCTGTTATTAAGAAAGCCTGCTATTCCTTGTTCTGCAATTTGTTACAAAATGCACTTTATCTTGTGGTTCCCCGGAGGATATTTCTGAGCTATGTGTTTTCTCCTTTAAGACTTTTCTAGGAATTTGCCTAGTTAAAGCTGCCAGCTCAACGAGACGTAAGATAAGGCCATGACCCTATTTGAAAATGAATTCACTTTCTATCAGTACTATTGTCTGTCTCAATAGTACTGTAACATGTCTCAAGCTCCATACATACCCTATTGATGAGCTGTTTTGTAACCTAACACTGATATAAAATACACCCTGGTGGAATGGCCATATCCTAAGTTAAAAAAAAAAAAGTTACATGTTAGATCCAACCAAGATATATTCTGAAGTGTATGTGATGTTAATTAATGTACATCAGTACATTAATGAACATCCAGTAGATGAGATGAAAACCAACTTTATGTTTCTGTTCTTCTTTGTTCTATTTTATTTGTACAATTTCTGTTAAAAATCTAATTATACTTACATTTTATTACCATTTCCCCTAAACAGGAATATTACATCAGTAAGTGTGACTTTTTCTTTATTTAATGGAACTGTCTTAGCCTCTCTGGGATCTTGTTCTTCCTAGCATGCCCAGGCCCAGACAGCATCATCTGGAATCTTAATGCAGCATGTCTGGTCCAGCCCGAGGCCCACTGAATCAGAATCTGAAGTTCAATAAGGTTTCCAGGTAAGTCATATTCAGGGTCAAGTGTGAGAGAATTTGCTCTATTTCTTTATATCTGCCATGGCTCTAGTTGAGTAATTATTCTACCACATTGTTTATAAAGAGATTCTTCTTCTGTTTCTTCATCGTTTTGTTAATTCATTTTTGGCTTCTATTTGAGGATTGTGCAGCTTCAAACACTTGTAATGTGAATATACCTCCTGCAAATATTTCATAACCACAAACAGCCAGGAACATTTAGTTTAGTTCTCTGTAGTCTCCGGAGGATTTCTGACTTCCTCCATAAAAATCTCCTTTCCAAGAAAATTGTCCTTTCTTTTCTTATGACATATTTTCATGGCAGCTCTCAAACTGAAACCTCCATTTCCTTCCAAATAATATCTTGTCCATTGATGACTTTGAAATGGCCATTGCAGGCAAGTGTTGGATGAAATGCCAAATGTCTTGTGAAAAATTGAGAATCAGCATCTATGTATACACCACAACTACATACAAGGTGGTGGGTGTTAGAAGTAAAATTCAAAAAAATATTAATACTTGCTAGGCCCTTAGGAATTAGTCAAAAGTGCTAAAAGTAGTTTAAAAATGAAAGTTCTTAAAGTTCTTTGTTGTCTTGGCCTTTTCCCCTGAGCTGTTAACCCAAATTTCCATCTGCTCATTGAACCTAGAATCCCAGGCACCTCAAAACTGCCATGTCCCATTGTGAACATTTTCTTTCTCTTTCTGTCCTCAGAGCATGGTCTCTCCCCTCTGTTGGACTCTTGGGTTAATATGGAAAAGTCAAAGCAATTCTTGCCTTCTCCTCCATCACACCGTCAAGTCTTATCACTCCTGTATCACGAGTGTCTCCTGACCCTCTCTGCTGCTCACTGCTGCGGGCTCTGTTATCTCTCACTGGAGTAATCCAACTGCTTGCTGTGGGGCCTCAGTCAGCCGTGACTGGAGACGTTTCCTTTAGGCACTATTTGCTTGTGTTTGGCTGTGCGGGGTCCTCACTGCTGCGTGCAGGCTTTCTCCGGGTTGCAGCGGGCAGGGGCTGCTCTCCAGGGGGCGCTGCGCAGGCTCCTCAGTGCAGCTGCTTCTCCTGTGAAGCTCAGGCTCCAGGGCATGCAGGCTTCAGGAGTTTTGCTCACTGGCTGAGCTGCCCTGCAGCCATGTGAGATCTTCGTTCTCGGACCAGGGATTGAACCCATGTCCTTTGCACTGACAGGTGGGATTTTAACCACTGGACCACCAGTGACATCCTGGAGACATTTGTTTTCTAATACTCTTTCACATGTTATTAACATCAGTTTCCCCCAAAGTGAATCATGCCTTTTCAATTTAGGATTAAAAAAAACAAAGACAAAACCCCCTACATTTTCCACTAGACTCCCTTACTCTAAGATGTAAATATATGACCTGAGTTAGCCAGAAGCACTAGTGAAGGACTTAGGTCTTTAAAAAATGTTTATTTATTTGACCGTGTTGGGTCTTAGTTGCATTGCGCTGGCTTGTCTCTAGTTGCGGTGCACGGGTCTAGTTGTCCAACAATGTGTGGGATCTCTGTTCCCCAACCAGGGGTTGAATCTGCATCCTGTGCGTTAGAATTCTTAACCACTGGACCACCAGAGAAGGGGCCAATAGATGTCCATTTTACAGCTCTATGCAACAAACCACTCTAAAACTCAGTGACTTAAAAGTATCATTCATCGTCAAGGCCCCGTGGGTTGGCCATGAGCTGGCTGGACACAGCTCTGGCAGCTCTGCCTGCCGCAGGCTCCAGGCCTGGGTCGGACCTGCCAGTTTCTCACTCTCCTGGAGCCTGCAGGATGGCTGGGATATGTTCTTCTCATGCTGATAACGGGGCACAACAGAGCAAGTCCAGCTACAGAGAACATTTCAAGTTTTGGCCTGTATCCCAGGACTTAGATTTTGAAGACGACTCCAACTGAGATGTAGACAGGGCGTGTGGCATCCGTTTTGCAGTCCAGCCAGGGGCAGAGGCAAGGTTTGGGGCTACATGGTTTTGGGGGCAGAGGCAAGGTTTGCGGCTACGTGGTTTGGGAGTTAATGGCAGCAGCACCCCTGGGTCATGTAATGAGTGCTCTAGAAATTTATTATTTGCTAACTGTCAGCATTTATTTGTTATCAGACTAATTTATAGTCAAGATTTTTCTTTCTACAGCATCTTTGTCTAGGAAATAAAAACATGTTAATTTAATTGTGCTTAATTATTTATGAACATAGGGCGAGAAAATAAACTCGTATCATTCTTTTAAAAATAGTTCACCAACGTTTTGGTTTTATTATTTTCTACTGTTCCCTGAAGGGAAATAAATATGACTTTCTATCTACTAACTGGTATTCAAATTTTGACATGTTTATCATCTGAGAGCCTTGCTGATATACCATCTTTGTATTACTTTTCGAAACTTCCGTAAAAGATAACATGAGACTGCAAATACATTAAAGTAAGCCTACTACTTATTGGAGAAGGAAATGGCAACCCACTCCAGTACTCTTGCCTAGAAAATTCCATGGGTGGAGGAGCCTGGTGGGCTACAGTCCATGGGGTCACAGAGAGTCGGACACGACTGAGCGACTCTACTCACTCACTCACTCAAACTTACTGCAAGAATGCTCTGACTTTTTGACCCGCAGCTAAAATTACACTATTCTATTAAACTTATTCAAGAGAAAATATTGAGAACCAGTTTTTCCTCCTAGGTTTACTTCCACCTTGGTCTGTTGGCACGCCTTCCTTTTCTTGTAGGTTAGATGGGCAATAGGCGGGGAGGCAAATGTTCAGCAAAATCAGGCAATTTGACTACTCAAGAGTTTTCAACATATACTTTTGCTTTATTTCACGCAAGAGCAGCCCCGAAGCCATCTGCCTGCCAACAACTTGATCCTTCATTCCCATTATGGAGGCAGCGCCCCCCCTCGACAGTCAAAGGCAATCTTCAAAGGGACCTTGTTTTTGCTCATTCCCTTCAGGACAGATGTTTTCTATCATCCACCTCCACATGCTAACTCATCTGCGAGGATCTGCCCACCCACCCCCTCTCTCTGCAGCCAGCTGTGGAAATAGCCCCAGTGTCGTCTGTGGCAACACTCATTCCGTTCTTCTGACCTCACTGAAGACCACATCCAAGAGCAGGAAAAACAAAGAGCCCTGATAACTTCCTTCAAAACATTTCCAGGGCAGGAGATAGGCCAGCCCCAGACAAGAGCCTTTAACAAGGCATGTAACAAAAGAGAGGCAAGCTTATTGGAAACATTCAAATGTCACCGAGTGAGCCAATTGGGGTAATCCCCAGATTAAGGAAAAATGAAGCAACAGCATCTGCGGCCATGATTCAGCTGAAAACATCTGGTTGACTCAGAACCACTTCAATTAGCCTGGGTACATATCAGTCAATCATTCCTTTCCTTTGATTGTATAAAGTTCCCACAAGGACATGTTTATACCCGAGCCCATCCAAGTCTTTGAAATACTGTGAAAAGACTAAAACATTTCTTCAGTGAATACACAATGAACTTGAACTGCTCTGTGTCAGAGTTACACCCTGATATTAGAATATATTTTAGGAACAAAAATTAATATGCATAAGAAGATGTCTGTCTTAGCTTGCTTGAAATCAACGAAGCAAAATTTTTAGTGTAAGAATCACATCACTTCCTGATATTGAGGGGGCTCCCTAAATTTTGTCATATATGCCAAAGTGTCTGCAGTGTTAGAGTCTTAATAACTTTTAGAAGATATTTTGGTGATATTTAGAGTTTAGTAACAAGAACATTAATTAAGTGATTCATTCATGAATACTTACAGAGGTATTATATCTTGCCTTGAAAAAACTTTGAGTCTAGTAGCTAAATAACTTTAATAAAATATAAGGAAAACAAGTTTCAAAAAGGTAATGTGGACAAAGTGATCAAGGACATTACAATTTCCCAGAAAGGTGAGCATCACTGGTGATACCATGTCAATTTCACGCCATGTCAATTTTGGTCTTCAGTCTGCCTGTAATGTTGGCTGACTGACTGCTAACACTCAAGTCCTGGGGTCACAGTGAGGTCCAGGACATGTGTCTCCCTATAAGCTAAGGTGCCACCCAGGATAAACAAGCCTGGAGGTTTTCTTACAGCAGGAGGCCATGGGTCCCCAGGAAACAGCCTGAGATCACCCAGTGCCAGGCTGAAGAACAGCATGTAAGAAGGAAACAGCTCTGAAGAATAAGACAGAATTTTAGATTGCACACACAGTAGGTCATGCCTAAAAATAACTCAATGTTTTTATTAACCATCAGGATCAAAAATGCTGTTATAGGCCGAGGTTTCTTGAGATGGATGGCTCATCTCTGAAGGAGAGCTGGTGGTAATTACAGATGTGTTCATTTCTGTTGTCAGTCATAGCTTACTTAGCTCTTTCACTAATGTCAGTTGTCAACCCACTTGTTAATTGACTGGTAATATTGTATATTGCATTGTGTCATTCCTCCTAAGAATTTTGCCTGCACCCCAGAAACAGCCATTCAGTTAATAGCTTTTTAGTGTTTGCATGAGATGGAATAGCAAGTGTGGTGACCCCACGCATTCTGTGTTGCTACTTATTCCGACTATGGCAGGCATTTTGTAAAATTTTATATACATGTACTTATAATTCCATGGTGTTCACATAGGATGGGCCTAACAAATATCAATATCCAGTGGTCTAGGTAAAAATTGTTTCTACACAACATACAAACTTCAGATGATGAAAAATCATCAAATTCATTGGTTCATAATAGTTTCTGTGGTCTTTAAAACAACCATTTCTCTGACAAAGTATTTGTTTGGGGACTTTATGACTCAGGAAATCAAGGATAAAAGTTAAAAATTGTATTCCAAGAATGAATCCAGGTGAGAAGAAATGATTTTACCATATACTGAGTGGCATGGCTCTATTGTGGACTCAGATGGGTAAAATGATATTTCACTAAAGATATTTTGGGGATGCAGCTAGTCTGCAAGAATCTCAGAAAAGAACCGTTTTAACTCACCATTCTTTTTGAAAACAACAGCAAAATGCAGTGCTTAATGTGGCGTTCTTTTAACACCTAAGCTGAGAAGACCAGTAATCTTTTTGCTAATTTACTCATACCATAATAATTCAAAAGCCAAAGAAGAAGTGTGCCTCCGCACACAGGAGAGAGAGAGATGTGCTGATGTGTTTCAGATGCCAGGCTTGCCAGCAAAGAGCTAATGAAGTTCAAGTTTGTTTCCTCCTTTCTTTCTTTCTCTCTTCTTATTTCTTTGGTCTTATTCACTTTTGGGGGTCTGGTTTGATTTTTAACCTGTGTGGCTAATTTTTAGCAGGTCAATGAAAATCTTGTTTCGTATTACTGCTATGCATGATCTAATTTATGAATCAGACCTCCAGAGTGGGACATTTTCTATATAGGTTTTTTTTTTTTAAGTCAGTAATGAAAGAACCAAGCTTTCTGAGGCGTGCTAGGCCTAACAGTCTAAAATCGTATCAAATCAAATTAGTCCACAGTCTTTTTCTTAGAATCTATAAGTAGGAGACTCAAGGAGGTCAAAGAGTGAAAAATGTGAGGACAAAGCTCATAAGTACAGTTTCAGATAAGCTGATGAACCACAGAGCTTAAGAGAGGCCTGTGCAGCTGTCTCAGGCGGAAGCTTGGCCCCATGCAGCTGGGCCTGCATGGAGTTTTCTGGAATACCTGCAGCTCTGTAGAACTGCTGGGCCCTGAATCTGTTCTGGGATGGGTCCCATAAGCCTGCTCCACTGAGGCAACCACAGTATGAAGATAAAATTATATCCCAAAGCTATGTATTGTGATCATAAGTACTAAGAGATAGGGAATCACAGTGAGAATGTAGGGGGAACAGTTGAGAAAAATTACGAGTGGAACTTGTACCTGTAGAAATCACTGATGCCACCAACCTGCTGGCAGGGGTTATGCTTGTGTAGGAGGGCATATGTACTCATATACTCCTGTGATAGTTTATATGAATGAACTGAATTAGAGCTTCTGCAGCTGTGAGAGCTGCCTCTTCCACCTTCCCCATGAAACCTTGCTTCCTTTCTCCCTGTTTGAGAAAAGTTTGTCTTCCTCTGGCCCTTGATTGCACCTATCCTTGACTTCCTGGAAGAGACTGCCATCTTCTTGCAAATCCAATATTGAATTTCTCTCTCCAAAGGAGTGGGCTGGTGCCCATCTTTGTCTTTAATCTGCAGTGAGTCAGAAAAACGTCAGTGAAACTCCTGAATTTGCTTCCATAGTTTTAAAATGTTTGTGTCTGGCAAATTATCCTCAGTGTCATTACATGAATGCAGGATTTTTAGCAAAACCTTCTAAGTCGTTTTAAAAATGAGTTAGGAAAAAAATGTTAAAAAACAATAGGAAATAGTCCATGTTTATTAATAATTATTTTTCTCATTAAAAAAAAATATATATATATATATATGAGGGACTTCCCTGATGGCCCAGTGGTTAGGACTCTGCCCTTCCACTGCAGGGGGCACAGGTTTGATTCCTAGTCAGGGAATTAAGATCCTATAAGCCATGCAGCGTGCTCAAAAGGAAAAAAAAAAAAATGGTGAGCTTATATGAAAAGAAAAAAAGAATTTTCTTTTTGATTTTATGTTTAATGATTTACTATTTGTGCTTTATGAAAAGGACACTAACACTCAGAACTCCTTGATCTTTTTGAATTAATATGTGGGGTTTTGAAAAAAGTAGGCATCCAGTCTTCAAAACAAAATTAAATAAAAATTATTACACAATTCTCAAGTTACTTACGGTGCTTCAGTAATAAACGATCTTAGGTGTGGAAAAACTGTAAAGAATTTTAGTATATAGTTTCAGACAGTGATCTAGTTAATCGAGGCTTAAAAAAATGCAGTAATATATTTTTTGGTATTTTGCTTTTATAAAATTTTCACTATTATGTCCTTTGTCTAATTCACCTCTTTTAAAATGCGAAAAGTGAATTTAAATTGATAAGTTGAGGAATATACTATATTTATAATATTAATATGAGCCATTTCCAATGATTATACAGACTAAAATGAAGGTAAACTTACCTCAGATGTATGATCTAGCATTGTATAATTCTGAGAAAAAATAACTACATAATGATACTATGAATTTGGATAAGAGTATCTGTCAAAATAAAAGTTTTTAACTAAATTTAATTCTTTTCTTCTTAAAAGGTAATGATGGGATCACTGTGATAAGAGTACTGGGGTGGGTTGCCATTGACTTCTCCGATGGGACCACTAAACGATTCTAATTTTTTTTTACTTATGCTAATAATGGACATAATAGCTAATATTTTGTAATCTATATAGAGAAGGGCCCAATCATAATGTCTGGATTAATCTGTCAACTTGATTTATTTTGGGTTAAATTATATAGCTTGAAATACAAAAATGTAATGAAGAATCAAGCCAGATGTAATGAAACAATTGATGTTAACTGGATTGAAACAGCTGTGCCAGCAACTTGCGTAACATTAGAAAAGTCAATTAACCTTCTGAGCCTCACCTCCGTCATGCATAACAACATTATTCTATAATATTCAGGCTTATATTTTGTTATAATAAATAGTATTGTAAGACAAATTCATACAAAGACAGAGCAAAGGACTTCTATGGGAACTTGACAGGTGGAGCATTATTCCACAGATCAGAAATTCTAAATTCAAGGACCAATGCTTGCTGATGCCTTGAATTCTCTAAGAAGTTAAACTTTTCATTTATGTAGTGATAGAAGGAAACACACATGCCCAAGAGTACTGATAACCTCATCCACACTAAGATACTGACAACCAAATCAATTTATTCAGAAGAGGCTTGGGGAGGAGTATTCTGCTGCTGCTGCTGCTAAGTTGCTTCAGTCGTGTCTGACGCTGTGTGACCCCATAGACGGCAGCCCACCAGGCTCCTCCGTCCCTGGGATTCTCCAGGCAAGAACACTGGAGTGGGTTGCCATTTCCTTCTCCAGTGCATGAAAGTGAAAAGTGAAAGTGAAGTCGCTCAGTCATGTCTGACTCTTCAGGACCCCATGGACTGCAGCCCACCAGGCTCCCTCCGTCCATGGGATTTTCCAGGCAAGAGTACTGGAGTGGGGTGCCATTGCCTTTTCTGGGGGAGGAGTATACACTCTTTTAAATAGACACTCTATTAAATAGTGTAGTTGGCCTGAAAGGCTATGTTCTGTTTCTAATGATCCCCCTCCTGGCTTCCACCAGACACACAGACACATACACACACAGAGTAAGTCAGGGCTCACTGCTAGACACAGCCATAATCTTGCAAATCTTTAACAGGATTTATGGCTGGCTTATTTTAATGTTCCTTTAAGACACTCATTTGATTACTGTTTCTTCCCTGACACACCCTAAGTTTCATGGAGGCAGGGACCACATTGTTCACCATGCATTGTAGACGTGAACCTCAAACAGCAAACAGTGTCTGGCACATAGTCAGTTCTCTACAAATACTGCTTAAATAAAAAAGTGAAAGAAAGAATGAGCTTTTCAAATATTGAAGTGTCTTGAGGAAACGGTATTATGGTGGGTTTGTGAGGAAGTGTTGAAATAAATGACTGGGATTCCCAAAGACAAAATATACCTTTTTGACAATTTTATCAAAAACTAGATGGATGTGAGAGTTGGACCATAAAGAAGGCTGAGCACCGAAAGAACTGATGCTTTTGAACTGTGATGTTGGAGAAGACTGTTAAGAGGGTGCAGAGGAGCCTGGTGGGCTGCAGTCCATGGGGTCACGAAGAGTCGGACATGACTGAGCGACTTCACTTTCACTTTTCACTTTCATGCGTTGGAGAAGGAAATGGCAACGTGCTCCAGTGTTCTTGCCTGGAGGATCCAGGCGACCGGGGAGCCTGGTGGGCTTCTGTCTATGGGGTCGCACAGAGTCGGACACGACTGAAGCAACTCGGCGGCGGCAGCCGCAGCAGCAGCAGCAGCATAACGTTTGTTGCTTAATTAACTTTCTCCTGCTGGAATGTGTGTTCCATTAGGGAAGAAATCTCTTTTGGGTTCAGGTCTGCATTCCAAGTGCCTAGCACAGCAGACATCTGATAAACGTTTGTTGAATGAATGAATAAACATATGAATGGATAAAGGATTCTCATTTGATTTTTCCAGTAAGTTTACTGCCTTAAAAGAAAATTAGCATCTTTGGTGCTATGAAAGGAAAGAAAGCATAAGGAATATCTATTTTTTTCACTGTTGTTATTCTTCCAAGATACAGGCAATAGAGGTTTTCTTGATTCTACTGGACATATTCCAAAGTTAATTACAGATAATTATAATTTGAAGCTCTTAAACCTCCGATGGAGGATTCTTAAATACCAAGAGATTAATAAAATTTAAAACATATTTTCTTCCCTGAAGGAATCTCCTTAATTTTCAAATGTACAATATTTTCATGGAAATATAACCTACCTGTTTTTGATTCATTTCAGTTCAGTTCAGTTCAGTCGCTCAGTCGTGTCTGACTCTTTGCGACCCCATGAATCGCAGCACGCCAGGCCTCCCTGTTCATCCATCTCCCGGAGTTCACTCAGACTCACGTCCATCGAGTCTGTGATGCCATCCAGCCATCTCATCCTCTGTCATCCCCTTCTCCTCCTGCCCCCAATCCCTCCCAGCATCAGAGTCTTTTCCAATCAGTCAACTCTTTGCATGAGGTGGCCAAAGTACTGGAGTTTCAGCTTTAGCATCATTCCTTCCAAAGAAATACCAGGGTTGATCTTTAGAATGGACTGGTTGGAACTCCTTGCAGTCCAAGGGGCTCTCAAGAGTCTTCTCCAACACCACAGTTCAAAAGCATCAATTCTTCGGCACTCAGCCTTCTTCACAGTCCAACTCTCACATCCATACATGACCACAGGAAAAACCATAGCCTTGACTAGACGGACCTTAGTCATCAAAGTGATGTCTCTGCTTTTGAATATACTATCTAGGTTGATCATAACTTTTCTTCCAAGGAGTAAGCGTCTTTTAATTTCATGGCTGCAGTCACCATCCGCAGTGATTTTGGAGCCCCCAAAAATGAAGTCTGACACTGTTTCCACTGTTTCCCCATCTATTTCCCATGAAGTGATGGGACTGGATGCCATGATCTTCGTTTTCTGAATGTTGAGCTTTAAGCCAACTTTTTCACTCTCCTCTTTTACTTTCATCAAGAGGCTTTTTAGCTCCTCTTCACTTTCTGCCATAAGGGTGGTGCCATCTGCATATCTGAGGTTATTGCTATTTCTCCTGGCAATCTTGATTCCAGCTTGTGTTTCTTCTAGTCCATTGTTTCTCATGATGTACTCTGCATATAAGTTAAATAAGCAGGGTGACAATATACAGCCTTGACGTACTCCTTTTCCTATTTGGAACCAGTCTGTTGTTCATGTCCAGTTCTAACTGTTGCTTCCTGACCTGCATACAGATTTCTCAAGAGGCAGGTTAAGTGGTCTGGTATTCCCATCTCTTTCAAAATTTTCCACAGTTTATTGTGATCCACACAGTCAAAGGCTTTGGCATAGTCAATAAAGCAGAAATAGATGTTTTTCTGGAACTCTCTTTCTTCTTCCATGATCCAGCAGGTGTTGGCAACACTTGTAGTATTCTATTACAATTTTAGTTAGATATGTGACAATTCAAAGCCCACTTTAAGATAAAACATGCTTATCCTGTTGTTGTTCACTTGCTCAGTCATGTCCAATTCTTTTCCAATACCACATTCAAAAGCATCAATTCTTCGGCACTCAGCCTTCTTTATGGTCCAACTCTCCCATCCATACATGAGTACTGGAAAAAACGATAGGTTTGACTACATGGACCTTTGCTGGGAAAGTGATATCTCCATTTTTTAATATGCTGTCTAGGTTTGTCATAGTTTTTCTTCCATGGAGCAAGTGTCTTTTAATTTCATGGCTGCAGTCACCATCTGCAGTTATTTTGGAGCCCAAGAAAATAAAGTCTGTCACTGTTTCCATTGTTTCCCCATCAATTTGCCATGAAGTGATGGATGATGCCATGATCTTCGTTTTTGAATGTTGACTTTTAAGCCAGCTTTTTCACTCTCCTCTTTCGCTTTCATCAAGAGGCTCTTTAGTTCCTCTTTGCTTTCTGCCAAAAGGCAGGTGTCATCTGCATATCTGAGGTTATTGATATTTCTCCAGGCAATCTTGATTCCAATCTTGGAAACAAGAAATCAATCAATCTTGGAATCAAGACTGCTTATCCTGAGCAACCAATAAACAAGTTTTCAAAGAAAGCAATACAAGGAATATCAGGTTCAAGAGTCACAATTTTTGAGAAAGGTCAATTATTTAAAATGAAAAAAAAAAGAAAGCATATATGCTCACTAATGGATAATTATTGGAGTTTATTAAACTTAAGAAGAGAAAATATACCTTAAACAGAAGTGTGGTGAGATTTAGTAATTGTCTGATGAATTTAAACTGTTTCAGATCAAATGTAAATGAAAACAGAAAGAAAAAGATCAGAGAGTAAAGGAATATACATAAGAGCAGGGCTTTCCTCCTTATGTAATTTTTAGTCTGCTAAGAAATCAATGCCGTGACAATTTATTTCATTTCCTTGGACAGTTGTAGGAAGAAACTGTGTCAGACAGAATATTTCTCATCCCATGCCTGGCTGTGTGCAATAGAAGTGGGCATGAGCAAATGACTGAACCATTTCTGATTTATGTGGTACTTTCTATTTAACTTCATGAGAAAGGGTGATTACAACTAGCGACAGCCTTGCTGAACACACAAAGCAGAATCATGAAGTGCTGGGGATGTTTCTAACCCATCTCAAGAGACCGAAGCTGCACGTTATTGCATTGGTTGTTCGTTCCAGACTTTCTCAAAAGTTGAGTCTCATGTTTCACTGTTGCTCTTATTACAATTACAAAAGAAAAAAAAAGACAAAATTTTAGACACAGGTTCAGATGTCAGTAATTAGATGGTACAGATGAAAGGTTTATATGTGAAACATTTAATCCTGTTGTATTACACACAATATTCCACCAAAGGGCCCTCCTGCTGATTGGCTGCCAATGAATCATCACTCTTGCCAATTTCAGACTGAATCTGGTTTTGAGAAAAAGATGTGCAGGAAAGTTAAATCTTTGAGCCACAATCCAATTTGTAAACAGATGTCAAGTGATATGGACATATGCTAGGGATTCTTAAGAAATGTTCTTTGAACTCTCTACTCTTTAAAATGTCAAACAGGGAGAAGAGAAAAGCCCAAGGAATAGCATGTATGAAATCCTCAGGGCATGGAAAAAGCCCACAGGAAAATATGTTCTTCAACAATTTAGCTCTCATGTCTCCCTTCTGTAGCCTTTCAAGTTGGCCATTTGAAATGTTGGAATTATTGAGTCACTCTGAGCTCATACTTTTATGATCAGTAAAAGTGGTTCTTCTTACTGGCATCAAGCACAATGTCAGAGAAAACTACAGCTGAAAGCCCACAGTGCCACGGATAGGATAATCCAGAAAAGCCTAAATTAATCCATTCTTGTCAAAAAAGCAAAAGAAATGAAACGGTTTCAGGAACATGAACAAAGGTCATCCTATGCTAAAAGTAAATAATGGTAACGGCTTAGAGATTACCTCCATTTCCAATGGTAACGGTTTAGAGACTTCCTATGTTCACAATGACTAACTATGAGATAAATACATCTAAATATACAAAGGTCTCTTTGGATATTTGACAACGGGGTTGATTGCTTCCTTGGTTTGTACAAGGCAGGGCATTACTGTTACGTTTTCAAATTTTACAGATTTTCCTCTTGCCTGATTGGTGACTACAGAGGAAAAGTTATTTGATGAAAAATGTCTTCCCCAAAATGTTACAGAGGATTGGAACAAAACAGTTTTGCATGAACATACATGATTTTTCAAACCATTATATCAACTCCTAAACTTCAGTAGGGGTGGGATTAAACAGACTCTTAAGATTTCTTCTAATTGAAAGGATTGACCTCAACTTTATCACGGTAGTCGGTTCCCTAAGTGGAAACATCAGGTACATATACTTAAGCTGACAAAGAGACACATCTAATATATTTGCTGTTGCCTCGCTAAGTCATGTTCAACTCTGTTGTGACCCCATGGACTATAGCCCACAAGGTTCCTCTTTCCATAGGATTTCCCAGGCAAGTATACTGGGGTGGGCTGCTGTTTCCTTCTCCAGGAGATCTTCCTGACCCGGGGATAGAACCCAGGTCTCCTGTATTGCAGGCACATTCTTTACCACTGAGCCACCAGAGAAGTCCAATATAAATACATAATTGACCTTAAAATTATAGGTGTGAGCAAAATATAAATTGCTAAATAATCTCCCTTGCAAGGAGCATAAGCAAGCATTTGATTTAGTGCACATTAGAGTAGTGAACTAGATGTAATGTCATCATATTGTTTCATATTCTTATATCTAAGAGCTCTTGCTAATAGGCAATTATTAGTGAAAGGTAAGTGGATTGTTAGCAATCCCGTCTGTTCTCTCTAACGAGAATGAAACGCTCCCCAGTCTATCACTACCAGTTTTGTATGCCAAAAGCTACATACTGAAAACCTTCTGGTTCCACAAATTCAACATGTCCGAAAGGAACTCTGCATCCCTGATCTTGAACTTAATCCTTCTCTTCCATTCACTAATTCGATTTGAGGACATCACCTTCTATAGGATGATTTCTAGGATGAAATCAGCTAGAGTCAGATTTGACCTAGGCATCCTTCCTAGCTGTTTTTCTATTTCATCTTCTTCACAACTTTCATTCTTCCTTTTCTCATTCTAGTTTATACTGTGAATCTCAACAGTGCTTAGTCTTTGTTTTGTATGATATAAGTGAGACTTTGAAGATGCTCGTACAAACATCTGCCTGCTTGTATTCTATGAATAGGTCAGTGTTTTGGAAATAATATACATAGTGAAGACCAGTATACGTGAACAGAAAAATATATATGGTATCCATCCATCCATACATCTGTCCATTCCATGTATAATATAAATGATTCTTGGAAATAAATTTTGTATTTGCATCTCAGGAAGTTAGAGAAATAATAATAGAGTGTGACATTCGGTCACATCATTTGCAAATATTTTCTCCCAATGTGGGTTGTCTTTTTGCTGTGTTTATTGTTTCCTTTGCTGTGCAAAATCTTTAAAGTAGGTCCTGTTTGTTTATTCTTATTTTTATTTTCATTATTCTGGGAGATGGACTGAAAAAGAAAAAGATATTGCTGCGATTTATGTTAGATTTATGTTTTCCTCTAGGAGTTTTATACTGTTTGGTCTAACATTTAAGTCTTTAATCTATTTTGAGCTTATTTTTGTGTTTGGTGTTAAAGAATGATCTCATTTCTTTTCTTTTCTTTTTTTTTTTTTTACATGTAGCTGTACAGTTTTCCCAGAATCATTTGTTGAAGAGTGTGTCATTTGAATCTAAGGATTTCTGCATGTAGCATGTAATACACACTTAGCATTATAATGATTTTTTAGTATTGATGGAAAATACTTGAGATACCAGACTGAAGAGATAAAAGGCTTTATAGGAAAGTAAGAATTGATTTTTAATATACACTACTGCTATGCAGAAGTAGTTCTAATGTGTATTGATTTAAAACACTTTCAGAGTAACTCCTTGATAAAAGTCCTCTATTCTAAATAGAAGTTTTAAGATTACTGTTCAGAGTGCAAGTTGATAATTAAGCTGATTTCCTTTGTGCTAAATGAGAATTAAGAAGTCAGGAATTCAATTTTCTTTTTAATATGGATAAGGATGAATCCTTGTTCTTGTAATCTGCTTTCACATTTCCCAGCTTGTTCCTGGCTTCCATTACATACGATGAAGTCATACTTACGTTAGTTGATTTAAAAAGGAACAGAAAGAAAGTGAAAGTGTTCCTCACTCAGAAGCGTCTGACTCTTTGTGACTCCATTAATTGTAGCCCGCCAGGCTCCTCTCTCCATGGGATTCTCCAGGGAAGAATACTGGAGTAAGCTGCCATTTCCTTCTCCAGGAGAACTTCCCAACCCAGGGATCTAACCCAGATCTCCTGCTTTGCAGGCAGATTCTTTACCATGTGAGCCACAAGGAAAGCACCATACTAATTAAAAAAATGTCTTATGTAAATAGTGTGATGCCAACTCAACTATCTGTGTGTCTTCCTATCAAATCCAGCAGGAGGGTAGGCTTTGTCTTCTCTGTTGACTATCTGATTTTGCTGTCATTTCTCAAGTGCAGTTTTCAGAGTCAGCTGAACTTGAAAAATGACTGCAAGATACAATGCCATGCATTGGGAGATTGTGGACACCTGTGGCTGATTCATGTCAATGTATGGCAAAACAAATACAGTATTGTAATGTAGAATAAAGTATTAAAAAAAAAGATACAATGCCATGATTTGGCTTCAACCTATGCATATTATTCTAAAATTCTTGTAATCCATATCAAATAATTCAGCTATGTTGATTCTGTTTTATATCAATATATTTCACCCCTGATTCATCTTAGCAACAAAACAGGTCCTAATACCACTAAAAATCATGAGTACTTCACAAGCCACTAAGTGATACTGGCCAATTCATTCTCACACCTACCATCAATATTTAGGTGAAATTTGTTTCTCAAACACTCAAAGAAACAGATCTATAGGATATCAACTGAGGGCATGTTCAGGCTATTCTGAAAGATGTTCTCAAGAATTATGGCATAGACTACAGATAATCCTGCATGAAATGAAATGAAATGAAATGAAATGAAAGTTGCTAAGTTGTGTCAGACTCTTTGCGACCCCATGGACTGTAGCCTACCATGCTCCTCTGTCCATGCTTGTGGGATTCTCTAGGCAAGAATACTGGAGTGGATTGCCATTTCCTTCTCCAGATAATCCTGCATATGTATTACCCCCTTAAACGAGGAAGAAAAAAAAAAGACTTCATGTGATGATGATGATGTCAGATAGCATAAAATTTCATAAAATCCTGACTGAAGTGAAGGAAATTTGAAAGACCAAACAAGCCCAATTCTAAGCAATTAGATTTCCTAAGTAGCATGGTTGTATCAAGTTACGTTATGAGAAACTTATAAATGTGAAGAATCTTAATTTAGCTGCTCTAGATATTTCATCACAAAATTTAAAGTTAACTTTTGCTTGGGTTTTTTGAGAGTTAATAAACTAAATTGCCACATTTATTATCTCTGCATGTAAGACTGCTAAGATATTTATTTAGTAAATAACATTACACCATTATAATTATTTTCTAGCATATCACAGAAGAAAAAGAAAAAAAAAATTCTCCTTGGCCTTATGATACGTTTTCTTTCATCAGTGAAAGAAACAATATAACCTTTTTCCTTTTTTTTTTTTTTCATTTTAACCATTTGGCCTTGACTTCTCAAGACAAAATTTCAATAGTCTGTTATTTATAAGCTACCCATAGACAACCTAAAGTTTTGATAACTTTATGTCCTCTGCTATATGCCACATGTTCCTTTTTAAGTGGACCATCTTTTTGAGCATGTCTTTAATTGTAAGAAGCCTCAAATCTTTTCTAAGAGTGGGTTAAGGTAGAAATTCTTATTGCTCATTCTCCTTGGGTATGAAGGGGGTAGATATCTCTTTTATATTCAAGTGAATCTCAATATCAAAAGAAAGAGATTTGCTGGTAGAAAATTAGTTCACATAGGAAGCAGAAGAACTAAACTTGCTCAGATATAAAACTGTATGAATTTTTCCAAATTCATTCTTTTATTCAATCTGAGAAGAGTGTTTTCCTACATCATAGTGAAAACAAAGGTTGCTGCTTCTAATAAATATATCTACTGATTTTTTAGGTTTTTAAGAAGGAAAAGATGGAGAAGAGACTGGCAAGAATCATGCTTCATTATATATAGCCTTTGCCTATAGTGATCAACCATGGCCAACAACTGCATCATTATATTGCAAACATTGTATTCTAGAGCTTCGTGATGGACAAAAAAACATCTTGCAAACCTTTTCCAAATTTCCCAGACAGGCAGGAGAGCAGAGATAAGACAACAAAGATATTTGGTGATTAACACAGTTTGCTTAAGCTAATACAAACAAATCTATAACTGAAAAGCAATTGGAATAAGTGAAATTTTAGTTTTGAACAAATCTGTTGACTATAAGTGACACGATTTAATAATCCAATCTACAAAGACAAATTTGATAGCAGCATCAATGTCCCTTAAGTATTAGACTTGGATTCAAAGAAGGTGTACACTTTTGCTCTCCTCAGCAACTTGGTCAGCATCCTTGTCTAACAAAAGCTGAATGCTTGCAGTGTATCAATAACTGGCAATTCAGAAATTGCTCACGCAGTGTAGTCTATCAACAAACAGTCAGTACCTAATCTGCACAAGAAACTAAATGAAAAGGGAGAGATATTGTGAAGTATATGTGATAAGCTCTCAAATAGTAAAAGTATACTCTAGCTGAGAAAGAACCAGTCAAATGCCCCAGGATAAGGTATCCACTACCTATTTTCCTATGCATCTATCATATAGCATTTATCTCAGTCTATTTTGTGAATATAACCTGATCAACTTGTTTTCCTCATATGAATAATAATTTTTGTGAAAATTATTCCCAAAAGGGAATTTAAAAAATTTTCTATTCTAAGATGATATCATTGAAAAAATTCCTCCCAAACTGATTCCATAGTAGAAAAACAAGAAATAACACAAAGGCAAACAAAAACCCCTCAAGTAGACATATAAGTCCTGCTATATTTTTTTCCTTAGCATGCCAGCCCTCTGACTTTATCATCTGAATAGCATGATAAGAAGCATTTGGTGGTAGTTGAGTGCTGAGACACGAAACTCTCCTGGGCTCTAGGTGGGTGGGATTCCCACTTCCACCTGGGGGTGCTCAGAGACTGGACCTAAGACAGCCTAGTTCAGGAAGTGCGTGATTATTTCATGACACCCAAGTGATAGTAAACACGCCCTGCACATTTCACACAATTCGAGTGGAGAGCTTGTGAAGGGTCTGGTGGTAAGCTTTGCCCGGAGATGTGGGCACATCTCCAGGGGAAGATGCCGTTCGAGTGGGATGATGGGATGACAGCCCTAATTCATGATTAAGTGACACCTCCTGTGGCCCCACTGTTGAAGGTCACAGGCATGTCATGTTCACGGCGGATGCAGCATCAGAGGCACCTGGGAGCCTGTGGGAAGTCCTGGCCCTCTCTGATGCTCACCAGCTGTCACACGTGGCGCATAAGTCAAAGCCTTGCCTCTGAGCTGGGGTTTGCTTAGAACACTCTTCCTGCCTGACATCCAACACGGTGCCTGAAAAGCTTGTTTTTCAATGGATAGCAATATTAACTAAAATGCAAACAGAACAATGGAAGGATAATCTGAACTTGTCTAAAGACTGATGGGCACTGAGTCCTTCTCTCCACACTTCCTTCCGTCTCCTCCCGATCCCACCACTCAGGGAATAGTCAGCTTACTCTCTAAGACAATTCCATTCCCCAAATACAATCATTCTTATGAATTCATAGAAAAAATACTTAGGAGGTGTTTACTTTAACTCTCTGCTTTCAAAAGACTTTAACTTCTTTCCTTGCTAGAAAGACCAGATGTTTCAAATAAAGATTTAATTTTGTCCACTACACATACACTTTAATAGCACTGAATACCCTGCTTACAAAAGCTATAGTCTCAAAGAGTCATCGAAATAGGAGCACTCGAGCAGAGACCCCTTCCCCGTCTCATCTCTGTCAAACCGGTGGGCAAGTCTAACAGGCAAAGCCAAGCTCAGGAGTTACCTCCTCTGGGAAGCCTGCCCTTATTCCTTTACTCCCTGGCACAATGAATAACTCCATCTCCTTTACCAGTTATAGGCTTTGCACACATTTTCCTGACCACTCATAGCTGAATATAAGTATTTTCTAAGAGGGATCTTGAACAAGAGAGAAGTAAACTAATATAGTTTTAATGTAGAACAGGCAGAAAGTGTGAATTCAAGTCTTTAGTAAATATTCCTCATAGGCAGTAGTAAAGTTTGAAGGCACTTCACCAGCATTTGTATTAGTATTTTTAAGAATAAGACTCTAAATTATAAAACTTCTTACATTTGTTACTGAAGCTAAAATATTTCCTTTTTTTCCCCAGAGCATACCTCATTAGATCATATATGATTATGTTCCCTCCCCCATCTGTTACATCTTAATTATTTCTCTAAGAAAACCTACACTAGTCAACACAGTTAATGATGACCCTAAACTGCAAACATAGCACCTAGGTAGCAATAACTGGGCTCTCCAAGGCTAACCCAGCAAGGGTTAATCTTTAAAGCAAACTAAAATATCCCTATGACATTTCTGCGAGGCAAGAAATAGTGAATAATATACCTTTTAATATTTAGAAATACTCTTGATATTTAAACTTACTCATTATCGTTTGTTTAATGAATATTCACATACTTCACAAAACTGTGAAGGTTTCAGATATAACACTGGAATATTTTATTCCAATGTGCTACAAAAGGACAAAGAGCTCCACAGATTATCTCTACCCTAATCCTCAATCCTCCACTGATTCCATAAGTAGTTTCTGTTGCCCTGGCAGTGTTTCTAAAATAAATTATTTGCCATACCTATATATGACTGTGTGGCCCTGGTAACTCACTGTTTCCTAGAAAGTATGATATTTCAGCTGCATACTTGCTTTCTCTAGAGATAATCCAGAGAAAATAGGGCTTTAAGAGATACGATAAACACTGAATCCAATGTTTACAACATTTAATTATATTTGATATGCTAAATGGCTATTAAGATTGTAATAATGTCAACACGTTTACAAATGAATTGGCAAATTCCAGTTTTGTGATGTTGCTCTGAAAAAGAAATTCTGAGTATATACTGGATATATAGAAGGTGATGTATCATTGGAACTTTTTCTCTTTGTACCTGTCAATCTTTTATTCAGAATTGCATGCCTTCAGTTCTAAAAAGTACGGTATTCCTTGGGACTTCCCTATGGTCCATTTGTTAAGAATCCACCTTCCAATGCAAGAGGCACAGGTTCAATTCCTGGTCCAGGAAGATCCCAGATGCTGTGGAACAACTAAGCCTCTGCCCCACAGCTACGGAGCCCGCAAGCTGCAAGAGGAGCCTCTGCAGTGAGAAGCCTTTGCACCGAAACTAAGAGTAGCCCGGGCTGACTTCCCACACTCCAGAAAGCCCACATGGGCAACAACAACACAGCAGAGCCAGAAAAAATTAAAAGTTCTTTAAAAAATTAAAAAGTGCATAGGAAAGTATGCCATATTTGATTAACAATATTTGCATTTCAATAGACAACAATGCACCTTTTGAACCAAACCTTTCTCTTATTCCCTAACCACAGCCATCTCACTTAATGCAGGCTATTTACCTTGCTGCCTCCTGAAATAATCTGAGGACCCCCTCAGACTTTTTGTGTGTTAATTTCTTGGAAAAGGTCCTCTTTCTTTTTTTTTATTTAATTTTTAAAAATTTTAAATTTATTTAATTGTAGGCTAATTACTTTACAATATTGTATGGTTTTGCCATACATCAACATGAATCCACCACAGGTGTACATGTGTTCCCCATCCTGAACCCCCCTCTCCCTTCCCTCCCTGTACCATCTCTCTGGGTCATCCCAGTGCACCAGTCCCAAGCATCCTGTATCACGCATCAAACCTGGACTGGTGATTCATTTCTTATATGATATTATACATGTTTCAATGCCATTCTCCCAAATCATCCCATCCTCTCCCACTCCCATAGAGTCCAAAAGACTGTTCTATACATCTGTGTCTCTTTTGCTGTCTCACATACAGGGTTATCATTACCATCTTTCTGAATTCCATATATATGTGTTAGTATACTGTATTGGTGTTTTTCTTTCTGGCTTACTTCACTCTGTATAATCGGCTTCAGTTTCATCCGCCTCATTAGAACTGATTCAAATGTATTCTTTTTAATGGCTGAGTAATACTCCATTGTGTATATGTACCACAGCTTTCTTATTCATTCGTCTGCTGATGGACATCTAGGTTGCTTCCATGTCCTGGCTATTATAAACAATGCTGAGATGAACATTGGGGTACACGTGTCTCTTTCAATTCTGGTTTCCTTGGTGTGTATGCCCAGCAGTGGGATTGCTGGGTCATAAGGCAGTTCTATTTCCAGTTTTTAAGGAATCTCCACACTGTTCTCCATTGTGGCTGTACTAGTTTGCATTCCCACCAACAGTGTAAGAGGGTTCCCTTTTCTCCACACCCTCTCCAGCATTTATTGCTTGTAGGCTTTTGGATCGTAGCCATTCTGACTAGCGTGGGATGGTACCTCATTATCCAACAGCATACCCATCCTCTAAGTTCTTGTTTTTATTTCTGTTCTTCCATGCCTTTAGCTGTTCATAGTTACTTCGCCATTTTCAGTGTTACATAAATGCCCAACAATTCATACCTTTTCTGCTGTAGAGTTTTAATTGAATCATTCTGAGCATGTAATAATTACTCCACAAAGAGATTGAATGCCTTGAGGACAGACTGTTTCCTTCTTACTCTCTCTCATTTCAAGCAGTATCTAGAATATTCTGTGCATATTTAATGCTTAAAAATATTTGTATATTTTTGGTTGTTTTTTTCATTGAAATCAATGTTCTCAGTTTCCTACAATGAACAGTTGATGCCTGGTATAACAGGGCACAGAAAAAGACCTAATCAAGTGACTATTTCAAGGAGAGATGGATATTTTACTCTCATGTCCACTGTAGAATTATTCACAATAGCAAAGATATGGAACAATGTAAGTCTCCATCAATGGATGAGTGGAAGAAAGGGTGACATTTTATATACTTATTATATGTGTATATGCATATACACACACATAAATATATGTGTGTGCATACTGGAATATTATTCAGTCACAAAAAGAAGGAACCCTGCCATTTGTGACAACATGGCTAACCTTGGACACCTGGACACTCACAGGCAAGGTTGGGTCAGTCTCTTGTGGGGTCACGCTCATTTCTCCTGGGTCCTGGTGTGCACAAAGTTCTGTTTGTGCCCTCCAAGAGTCTGTTTCCCCAGTCCTGTGTAAGTTCTGGCAGCTCTATGGTGGGGTTAATGGCGACCTCCTCCAAGACAGCTTATGCCACACCCAGGTCTGCTGTACCCATAGCCCTTGCCCCTGTGGCAGGCCACTGCTAACCCGCACCTCTGCAGGAGACTCCCAAACACAGTTCCGTCTCAGTCTCTGTGGGGTCTCTGGGCCCTCATGTGCACAAGGTTTGTTTGAGCCCTCTGAGCATCTTGGTGAGTATGGGATTTAATTCTAAATGTGATTTTTCCCCTCCTACTAGGGCTTCTCCTTTGCCCTTGGACGTGGGATATCTCCTCAAAATAGCTCCAGTCACCCCAAAAGATGTCCTTTTCATTATAAGAGACTGGAATGCAAAAGTAGGTAATCAAGAAATACCTGGAGTAACAGGCAAATCTGGCCTTGGAGTACAGAATGAAGCAGGGCAAAGGCTATTTGAGTTTTGCCAAGAGAATGCGCTGGTCATAGCAAACACCCTCTTCCAACAATGCAAGAGAAGACTATACACATGGACATCACCAGATGGTCAATACAGAAATCAGATTAAATATATTATTTGCAGCCAAAGATGGAGAAGCTCTATACAGCCAGCAAAAACAAGACTGGGAACTGACAGTGGCTCAGATCATGAACTCCTTATTGCTAAACAGACTTAAATTGAAGAAAGTATAGAAAATCACTAGACCTTTCAGGTATAACCTAAATCAAATCCTTTACAAATATACAGTGGAAGTGACAAAAGATTCAAGGGATTAGATCTCATAGACAGAATGCATGAAGAACTATGGATGGAGGTTTGTAACACTGTACAGGAGGCAATGATCAAGACCATCCCCAAGATAAAGAAATGGAAAGAGGCAAAATGGTTGTCCGAGGAAGCCTTACAAATACCTGTGAAAAGAAGACAAGTGAAAGGCAAAGGAAAAAAGGAAAGATATACCCATTTGAATGCAGAGTTCAAAGAATAGCACAGAGAGATAAGAAGGCCTTTCTTAGTTAACAATGCAAAGAAATAGAGGAAAACAATAGAACTGGAAAGACTAGAGATCTCTTCAAGAAAATAAGACACACCAAGGGAACATTTCATGCAAAGATGGGGACAATAAAGGACAGAAATGGTATGGACCTAACAGAAGTGGAAAATATTAAGAAAAGGTGGCAAGAATACATGGTAGAACTATAGACAAAAAATCTTTACAACCCAGATAATCACGATGGTGTGATCATTCACCTAGAGCCAGATATCCTGGAATGTGAAGTCAAGTGGGCCTTAGGAAGGACCACTGCAAACAAAGCTAGTGGAGATGATGGCATTCCAGTTGAGCTATTTCAAATCTTAAAGATGATGCTGTGAAAGTGCTGCATTCAATATGCCAGCAAAATTGGAAAACTCAGCAGTGGCTACAGGACTGGAAAAGGTCAGTTTTCATTCTAATCCCAAAGAAAGGCAATGCCAAAGAATGCTCCAACTACCACACAATTGCACTCATCTCACATGCTAGCAAAGTAATGCTCAAAATTCTCTCCAAGGCATGCTTCAATAGTACGTGAACCATGAACTTCCAGATGATCAAACTGGTTTTAGAAAAGGCAGAGGAACCAGAGATCAAATTGGCAACATCTGCTGGATCATCAAAAAAGCAAGAGAGTTCCAGAAAAATATTTACTTCTGCTTTATGGACTATGCCAAAGCCTTTGACTGTGTGGATCACAACAAACCATGGAAAATTCTGAAATAGATGGGAATACCAGACCATCTGACCTGCTTCCTGAGAAATCTGTAGCATGTCAGGAAGCAATAATTAGAACTGGACATGGAACAATAGGCTGGTTCCAAATAGGAAAAGGAGTATGTCAAGGCTGTATATTGTAACCCTGCTTGTTTAACTTATATGCAGAGTACATCATGAGAAACAATGGGTTGGATGAAGCAGAATCTGGAATCAAGATTGCTGGGAGAAATATCAATAACCTCAGATATGCAGATGACACTCCTCCCCTTACAGCAGAAAGTGAAGAACTAAAGAGCCTCTTGATGAAAGTGAAAGAGGAGAGTGAAAAAGTTGGCTTAAAACTCAACATTCAAAAAATTAAGATCATGGAATTTGGTCCCATCACTTCATGTGAAATAGGTGGGAAAACAATGGGAATAGTGATAGGCTTTATTTTTTGTGCTCCAAAATCACTGCAGATGGTGATTTCAGCCATGAAATTCAAAGACACTTGCTCCTTGGAAGAAAAACTATGACCAACCTAGACAGCATATTAAAAAGCAGAGACATTACTTTGTCAACAAAAGTCCATCTTGTCAAGGCTATGGTTTTTCCAGTAGTCATGTATGGATGTGAGAGCTGGACTGTAAAGAAAGCTTAGTGCCAAAGAACTGATGCTTTTGAACTGTGGTGTTGGAGAGGACTCTTGAGAGTCCCTTGGACTGCAAGGAGATCCAACCAGTCCATCTTAAAGGAGATCAGTCCTGGGTGTTCATTGGAAGGACTGATGTTGAAGCTGAAACTCCAATATTTTGGCCACCTGATGCAATGAGCTGACTCATTTGAAAAGACCCTGATGCTGGGAAAGATTGAGGGCAGGAGGAGAAGGGGATGACAGAGGATGAGATGATTGGATGGCATCACCGACTCAATGGACTTGAGTTTGAGTGAACTCTGGGAGTTGGTGATGGACAGAGAGGTCTAGTGTCTTGCAGTCCATGAAGTCGCAAAGAGTTGGACATGACTGAGCCGACTGAACTGAACTGAACTGAACAACCTTGAGAGCATTATGCTAAGTGAAATATACTAAATAAAGACAAATACCACATAGTATCACTTATATATGGAAGATATAGAAAGACAAAAACCTTCAAACTCATAGGAACTGAAGAGAGACTGGTTGCTAAGGGCTGGGGGTGGGGTGTGGAAAATGGGTGTTTGGTTAAGGGTACAAATTTTCAACTATAAGATAAATGAGATCTCAGACGCTAATATAAACCATGTAAATATAGCTGATAGCAACACTATGTTGAATAACTGAGATTTGCTAAGAAAGTTAAAGAAACTTAAATGTTCTTATCAGAAAAATAGGATATATATATGAGGTGATGAAAGTTAATTAAAAACTTAAAGTTAATTAATAATTAATAACTATATGGTGGGAATTATTTCATAATAAATTCATTTTGAGGGGCTGTACTGCATGGCATGTGGGATATTAGTTTACCGACCAGGGATCAAAGCTATGACTCCTGCATTAGAAGTAAGGAGTCTTAACCATTGGACCACAAGTAAAGTTCCATGTATATAAAATATATATTTCAAATCACCAGGATGTTTAATTATTTTAAAACATTATTTGTCGATTATACAGCAATATAAGTGAAAAAGAAATAATTCTTAAGTGTATGGTATTTTTTTCTTAGATTAAAAAGTTAATGTTGTATGATGTTTTTAACTTTCCTATTCCTTAATATATAAATTTATGGTGATCCCCACCAAAATGTTAGAATTAAAAAAAAAGAAAAACTCATTAAACTTCTTCTAATGTAATCTGAAAATGTAAAATGATATGAAAAATTTTTGAGAAACAACAAAATGTAACAATTGAAGTAAGTGGTGCTATTATAAAGTGACAGTAATTAAAATACTAGAGTATAGCCAAGAAACAGGTAGGACCAAATAGTGTCTAGAAATAGACCCAAAGATATAAAAATCCTATTATCACAATTGGCATAAAGTTTTATTTCAGTAGAGAAAATATAGATGACTCATATAGTAGACATTGTTATGATAATTGGTTACCTGTTTGGGTGAAAAAGAAGAGTAGGAACATGGTCTCATTTCATGTTACAAAATAAACTCCAAAAATTAAAAAAAATTAAAATAAAAGTTACTATAAACACAACAACAACAAAAAACGGTGCTTTAAATCATATAGTTAATAAGGTATTTTGCACAGAGTCCAGGTATTTTAAAGCAGAGACTGGTAAAATATAGCCTGTGAGCCAAATACGGCCCTCACCTCTTTCTATAAATAAAGCTTTATTGGAACTCAGCCCTGGCAATCCATCTATGAATTATGCGTGGCTGCCTTCATACTGCAGCCACAGGAGAGAGTGGGTGTGACAGCAACCACATGGCTCAAAACACAGAAAATCTTGTTGTTTGTCTCTTTATAGAAAAAGTCCGCTCATCACTGCCCTAAAGGGAAAATAAATATGAAATACATAATGCTAAATACTAAAGTCATGCATGATAAATACCATAAAATTAAATTCCAAATAAACTGGGAAAATATCCAGAATATCTCTGGCAATGTTAACTTAAAAATTGTTAAGAAGTACCTTTAAAAAAAATAAGATCATTACTTAAAAAGAGAAATGAGCAAAACAAATAAACTTGGAGCTCAGAAGAGAAAAAAATTAGTCAATATACATATAAAAGTAACTCAACTTCTCTAGGACTCAGAGAAATAAATAACATTAGTAAGATACCACTTACTGTTTATCACATTAACAACATATTTGAAAATTGGGATAACCCAGTATTAATTGAGGCCTGGGGAAATAAACACTCTCACTTAAAGTACAATTTGACAATAACTATATCAAATTTTAAAACACACATAACTGTTGTTCCAGAAAATATATTGCAGATATTTTTTCACAAATGCTCAATATTACAGTCTTAAGTGTACAACAAGTACCAGCTACAAATTAAAGGACTATGAATAGGAAACTGACACATTTATGTAATGACTTGCTATAAAGTGTTAAAAAGAGTTGACACAGATCCTTATGTGACTCATATGTAATGACCTCTAGCATGTTCTATTGTTGGGAAAAATAAAGCCAACTGCAACACGGTATTTAGTGTCCTTGTATATGTTTAAAGCACACACAATTGACTACATGCTGAGATACAAACTAATTCTCAAGGTTTTTTTCCTGGAGGATAGAGGTGATGAGTGAAAGAGTCCTACAAGGAAAGTTTTATGCTGTATATACATTTGTGTTTTATTTTTATTAAAAAAATTTTTTAATACTTTATTCTATGTTACAATACTGTATTTGTTTTGCCATACATTGACACAAATCAGCCACAGGCGTACACGATCTCCCAATGTCAAAGCCCCCTCCCACCTCCCACCCCACATCATCTCCCTGGATCATCCCGTGCACCAGCCCCAAGCATCCTGCATTGAACATAGACTGGCACTTCGTTTCTTATATGATAGTATACCTATTTCAATGCCATTCTCCCAAATCATCCCACCCTCTCCCTCTCCCTCAGAGTCCAAAAGTCCATTCTATACCTCTGTGTCTCTTTTGTTGTCTCACATACAGGGTCATCATTACTATCTTTCTAAATTCCATATATATGTGTCAGTATACTGTATTGGTGTTTTTCTTTCTGGCTTACTTCACTCTGTATAATCGGCTCCAGTTTCATCCATCTCATTAGAACTGAGTCAAATTTATTCTTTTTAAGGGCTGAGTAATACTCCATTGTGTATATGTACCACAGCTTTCTTATCCATTCATCTGCTGATGGACATCTAGGTTGTTTCCATGTCCTGGCAATTATAAACAATGCTGCAATGAACATTGGGGTACATGTGTCTCTTTCAATTCTGGTTTCCTTGGTGTGTATGCCCAGCAGTGGGATTGCTGGGTCATAAGGCAGTTCTATTTGCAATTTTTTAAGGAATCTCCACACTGTTTTCCATAGTGGCTGTACGAGTTTGCATTCCCACCAGCAGTGTAAGAGGGTTCCCTTTTCTCCACATCCTCTCCAGCATTTATTGCGTATAGACTTTTGGATCGCAGCCATTCTGACTGGTGTGAAATGGTACCTCATTATGGTCTTGATTTGCATTTCTCTGATTATGAGTGATGTTGAGCATCTTTTCATGTGTTTGTTAGCCATCCGTATGTCTTCTTTGGAGAAATGCCTATTTAGTTCTTTGGCCCATTTTTTGATTGGATCGTTTATTTTTCTGGAGTTGAGCTGCATAAGTTGCTTGTATATCTTTGAGATTATCTGTTTGTCAGTTGCTTCATTTGCTATAGTTTTCTCCCATTCAGAAGGCTGTCTTTTCACCTTGCTTATAGTTTCCTTTGTTGTGCAGAAGCTTTTAATTTTAATTAGATCCCATTTGTTTATTTTTGCTTTTATTTCCATTATATTGGGAGGTGGGTCATAGAGGATCCTGCTGTGATTTATGTTGGAGAGTGTTTTGCCTATGTTCTCCTCTAGGAGTTTTATAGTTTCTGGTCTTACATGTAGATCTTTAATCCATTTTGAGTTTGTTTTTGTGTGTGGTGTTAGAAAGAGATCTAGTTTCATTCTTCTACAAGTGGTTGACCAGTTTTCCCAGCACCACCTGTTAAAGAGACTGTCTTTATTCCATTGTATATTCTTGCCTCCTTTGTCGAAGATAAGGTGTCCATAGGTGTGTGGATTTATCTCAGGGCTTTCTATTTTGTTCCATTGATCTATATTTCTGTCTTTGTGCCAGTACCATACTGTCTTAATGACTGTGGCTTTGTAGTAGAGCCTGAAGTCAGGCAAGTTGATTCCTCCAGTTCCATTCTTCTTTCTCAAGATTGCTTTTGCTATTCGAGGTTTTTGTATTTCCATACAAATCTTGAGATTATTTGATCTAGTTCTGTGAAAAATACTGCTGGTAGCTTGATAGGAATTGCATTGAATCTGTAGATTGCTTTGGGTAGTATACTCATTTTCACTATATTGACTCTTCCGATCCATGAATATGGTATATTTCTCCATCTATTAGTGTCCTCTTTGATTTCTTTCATCAGTGTTTTATAGTTTTCGATATATAGGTCTTTAGTTTCTTTAGGTAGGTATATTCCTAAGGTCCAGACGGCTTCACAGCTGAATTCTACCAAAAATTTCGAGAAGAGGTAACACCTATCTTACTGAAACTATTCCAGAAAATTGCAGAGGAAGGTAAACTTCCAAACTCATTCTATCAGGCCACAATCACCCTAATACCAAAACCTGACAAAGATGCCACAAAAAGAAAACTACAGGCCAATATCACTGATGAACATAGATGCAAAAATCCTTAACAAAATTCTAGTGATCAGAAGCCAAAAACACATTAAAAGATCATACACCATGACCAAGTGGGCTTTATCCCAGGGATGCAAGGATTCTTCAATATCCGCAAATCAATCAATGTAATTCACCACATTAACAAATTGAAAAATAAAAATCATATGATTATCTCAATAGATGCAGAGAAGGCCTTCGACAAAATTCAACATCCATTTATGATAAAAACTCTCCAGAAAGCAGGAATAGAAGGAACGTACCTCAACATAATAAAAGCTATATATGACAAACCCACAGCAAACATTATCCTCAATGGTGAAAAATTGAAAGCATTTCCCCTAAAGTCAGGAACAAGACAAGGGTGCCCACCTTCACCACTGCTATTCAATATAGTTTTGGAAGTTTTGGCCACAACAATCAGAGCAGAAAAAGAAATACAAGGAATCCAAATTGGAAAAGAAGAAGTAAAACACTCACTGTTTGCACATGACATGATCCTCTACATAGAAAACCCTAAAGACTCCACCAGAAAACTACTAGAGCTAATCGATGAATATAGTAAAGTTGCAGGATATAAAATCAACACTCAGAAATCCCTTGCATTCCTATACACTAATAATGAGAAAGTAGAAAAAGAGTTAAGGAAACAATTCCATTCACCATTGCAACGAAAAGAATAAAATACTTAGGAATATTTAAAAATTTTTAATTGGAGTATAGCTGCTTTACAATGTTGCTAGTTTCTTCTGTAAGCAAAGTGAATCAGCTATATGTATGTATGTGTGTATACATGTGCTAAGTTTCTTCAGTTGTGTCCAACTCTTTGTGAACCTGTGGACCATAGCCCGCCAGGCTCCTTTGCCCATGGGATTCTCCAGGCAAGAATACTGGAGTAGGCTGCCATGCCCTCCTCAGGGGAATTTCCAGACCCAGGGACTGAGCCCATGCCTCTTAGGTCTCGTGCGTTAGCAGGCAGGCTCTCTACCACTAGCGCCGTTTGGGAAGCCCATACATATAATATATCCCCTCTCTGTTGTATTCCCTCCCCATTCAAGTCACCACAGAGCACTGCGTAGAGCTTCCTGTGCTGAAAGCAAGTTTCTCAGTTGTGTCCAACTCTTTGCGACCCCATGGATTTTACAGTCCATGGACTTCTCCAGGCCAGAATACTGGAGTGGGTATGGGCCTGGGTCTTCCCAACCCAGGGATCAAAACCATGTCTCCCGCATTGCAGGCAGATTCTTCACCAGCTGAGCCACAAGGGAAGCCGAAGAATACTGGAGTGGGTAGCCTATCCCTTCTCCAGCCGATCTTCCTGATCCAGGAATCAAACTGCGGTCTCCTGCACTGCAGGTGGATTTTTTATCAACTGAGCTATCAGGGACTATACAGCAGGTTCTCATTCGTTATCTATTTTTACATAGTATCAATAGTGTATATATGTCAATCCCAATCTTCTAATTCATCCCCCTCCCCCAACACTGTGGTAACTATAAGCTTGTTTTCTACACCTGTGACTCTATTTGTGCTTTTCCAATAAGCTCATCTGTACCATTTTTCTAGATTCCACATATAAGCGATATTATATGGTATTTACTTTTCCCTTCCTAACTTACTTCAGTCAGTGTGAGTCCCTCGATCTACCTATGTTGCTGCAAATGGCATTATTTCTTTTTGGATATTGAAAATATTCCACTGTATATATGTACCACATATACATATATACAATGGCTGAGTAATATTCCATTATATATCTGTACCACATCTTTATCCAAACCTCTGTTGGTGGACATTTAGGTTGCTTCCATGTCTTGGCATTGTAAATAGTGCTGCAATGAATATTGCGGTGCATGTACCCTTTTGAATTATGGTTTCTCCAGATATATGCCCAGGATTCAGATTGCTGGGTTATATGGAGTCTTTGGGTCTTCCCTGATAGCTTAACTGATAAAGAATCCACCTGCAATGCAGGAGACCCGGGTTCTATCCCTGGGTTGGGAAGATCCCCTGGAGAAGGGAAATGCTATCCACTCCAGTATTCTGGCCTGTACAGTCCATGGGGTCACAAAGAGTCAGACACAACTGAGGGACTTTCACTTTTGGGGGTCTTCCCTGGTAGCTCAGTTGGTAAAGAATCCTCTTGCAATGCAGGAAACCCCTGTTTGATTCCTGGGTAGGGAAGATCCCCTGGAGAAGGGAATAAGTTACCCACTCCAGTATTCTGGCCTGGAGAACTAGTCCATGGGGTTGCAACGAGTTGGAGCAGACAGAGTGAGTTTCACTTTCATCTGGGCCTCCCTTGTGGCTCAGCTGGTAAAGAATCCACCTGCAATGCAGGAGACCTCGGTCTGATCCCTGGGTTAGGAAGATCCCCTGGAGAAGGGAAATGCTACCCACTCTAGTACTCTGGCTTGGAGAATTCCCCGGAATGTATAGTCCATGGGGTCATAAAGAGTCAGATACGACTGAGGGACATTCACTTGTTGGAGTTCTTCCCTGGTAGCTCAGTTGCTAAAGAATCCTCTTGCAATGCAGGAAACCCAGGTTTGATTCCTGGGTGGGGAAGATCTGCTGGAGAAGGGATAAGGCTACCCACTCCAGTATTCTGGGGCTTGCCTTGTGGCCCAGGTGGTGAAGAATCTGTCTGCATTGCGGGACACCTGGGTTCGATCCCTGGGTTGGGAAGATCCCCTGGAGAAGGGAACCCACTCTGGTGTTCTGGCCTGGAGAATTCCATGGTCTGTATAGTCCATGGGGTCCAAAGAGTCAGACATGACTGAGTGACTTTTACTTGGATCCTCCCTGTAGTTCAGAAGGTAAAGAATCTGCCTTCAATGCAGGAGACCCAGGTTCTATCCCTGGTTGGGAAGATCTCCTGGAGAAGGGAATGGCAACTCACTCTAGCATTCTTGCCTGGAGAATCCCATGGACAGAGGAGCCTGGCAGGCCACAGTCCGTGGTGTCACACAGAGTCGGACACGACTGAGTAACTAACACTACTACACAGAGACTCTACTTTTAGCTTTTTAAGGAACCTCCATAGTGGCTGTGCAGGCACTTGTGAATCATGAGCTTTGAATTTCATTGTTTGAATGTTTATTGCCCCTAAGTTCATTTTAGATTATTTTTTTAAGTTGCCATGGAATTTTGAAGTTACATTTAACAATGGCAAGACCAGCACTGCTTGCTACAGTAGTTAGGGTATCAGAGAGACTTTGTATGCAAGTATCTGTATTTACTTTACCCTAGAAATCTACTTATAGGAGCTGACACCCATATGAAGATGTTCCTTCTAAATTTATTTTCAAACATTTTTGAATTTTCTTCTGGTAGAAATAGTGAACATGGGCTAAAGTTATTGATTTGTATTTGCTAACGGAGAAGGCAATGGCACCCCACTCCAGTACTCTTGCCTGGAGAATCCCCGGACGGAGGAGCCTGGTGGGCTGCAGTCCATGGGGTCACTAAGAGTCGGACAGGACTAAGCGACTTCACTTCCAGTTTTCACTGTCATGTATTAGAGAAGGAAATGGCAACCCACTCCAGTATTCTTGCCTGGAGAATCCCAGGGACGGCGGAGCCTAGTGGGCTGCCATCTGTGGGGTTGCACAGAGTCGGACACGACTGAAGTGACTTAGCAGCAGCAGTTTCCTTAAAAAGATTTGGCCAGTAGATCCACCAGGTAAAGTCTCTACATAGCAAACACATTTTGTCTTTGTTTGGTACTTTGACAATGAAACTCAGAAGATTAGAATTTTTGCTCAGCTCAGCAGCTGGAAATAAAAGATACTATCTGAAAACACTGCTTTCTGAACAGAATTCTAATGATTTCAATGTCTTTTCCAAACTTGATGATATGCTTTTAGGGGAAATGTGTCTGCAAGTCTGGAGGACACAGCCCTTAAAATTAAGCCTTACCTAATCACCAATTACCAATGAAATATTCTTGGAGCTTTCTTGAACTTTTGTTGTTGTTCTAGAGGGAAAGTTTATATTGACACATTAGCTGTAAATGTAAGGTTTATTCATCAGAAGTGTTATAATTTAGCCATGTATAGCAACAAATCATGCAGTGGTTCCATAAAAGCATCTTGCATTTCTTAGAATCCTGTAGTTAGATAGTACAGTATTAGTACAGTCATTCAGTCGTGTCTGACTCTGCAACCCCATGGACTATAGCCCTCCAGCTTCCTCTGTCCATGGGAATCTCCAGGCAAGAATACTGGAGTGGGTATCCCTTGCTTCTCCAGGAGATCTTCCAGATCCATGGATTGAACCTGGGTCTTCTGCACTGCAAGGTGGATTCTTTACTGTCTGAGCGATCAGGGAAACCCAGTAGTTAGATACCCTTTTCGTAATTAGGTAAAAATAAAAACTGACCTTTATCCTTGAGAATAGTGCTAAACACATTAAGAACAGAAGATTTATGATTCACACAAGCCTAAATAGAATTTAAGAGAACTGAACTCTGCTTCTTCTTGGGAGGTATCATCTTTTCTCCCTATCAGCACAGATTTAACAAAATACCCGATGTATCCCAACATGGGGATTTCAATTGTGCATTCATAGAAGATTCCAGTGTGACAGGCTGCCAAGCAAAGTAGATATCTAGTTCAATCCATCACCTATTAAAATCCTGCCAGCGTCATGGTGAAATTTCAGAGTTTAGGAGAGAAAGCCTGCACCGGCAGTCAGCAACACACGCCTGCTGGCATCGGGCGCATCGGCAGAGTGCGTTCCTGATTTCGTCTCGCAGTGTTCTCTTTCAGTGAACAAAAATAAAGTGCAAATAAAAATGCTCTCAGTGTCATCAGCAGGATTTGACCCGATCAAGTTCCAGAGTCCAACACACAGACAGAGAATGGTTTCCTTCCAGAACCACCAGGACGAGAGAGGATCCAGGCAAGGAAACTTGTAGCCCCTTTTCCTTAAAAGTGAAAAGTTTCTCAGAGTCTTTCTTCTAAAGTTACTAAAAGGTACACTGAACACAACTCAGAAATGTCAGTCTCTGGAGAAGAAAGCCTAAGCCAGCTGTAGCTTTACACTCAGGATTTCTGTTGGTCTCTCATCCCTTCTTTCCATCAGCTCACGTCTCCCTTACAGATCATTACCCCTCCCAGGTAGGGAAAAGACCAGAGGCACCGTGATCTGGGTTAAGACTTGGCCAAAGCACTGGCTTCAGATACAAGCCTGGCTGAGACCTTGGGGCTGGCAAGTCAAGCCTGCAAAGAACCTGCAGGACTCTGGGAACAGTGCAGGGGTCCGTGAGCTGCATCACGATGGGGAAGCATGTCTTTACCCTATGTACCGAGACCTTATCTGTGAGAGTTTCGCAAAATCGTGGAAGCAAAGGCATGAGAAAGGAGAAAAGTTGTAAACAAATCATTATTATGGGCAACCTAAGGGAGAAGTGTAGCTATCCACACCTTGAATTTATTTGTAAAGTAGGTTCCAGTGACTGCCACACAAGAGGTAACCCTGTAGGCCTTTAATTCTTATTTTCATTACTTGTATTTATTTTTATTATAGGTGTTGAAAGATTCAGCAAGTAAATCAGAGAAGCACCAATCTAAGTGATTCATCTTATTTATAGCCACAGAAGCTACCTCCACCAAACTCATTAGTAAAGTGTGCAAAATGAGCAGGATAAATGTGGTAGACATGGCTGATTATTGCCTTTTCTCCAGTTCTTCCTGTACCAACACTCATTTTACATAATTGGCCTAATCTAAAGCAGGATTTGCAGTCATCTACTCATATAACTGAGTAATGATAACAGTAATTTATTGAGTGTTTGCTATTTCTTGGGTGCTGTTTTAAGAGCTTTAAAGCATTACTTCATTTAATCAACTGAAAGCACTATAATTTAGCCGTGATTGTGCCCATATTACAGACAAGAAAACTGTGGCTCAGGAAGTTTGACTGCTCAAAGTCCTAGATCAGGAATGATTTCCTCTCCCAAAGAGCCTAACCAAGAATCCATGCTATTAATCACCAAGTCATTCATTCCTTCTCTTCACATCCAGGTGATTTTATTTCTTTGCCCTAGATCATCACCTACATATTTTTATGTTTCAATATTACAGAGCAATTAATTTAAACAACCCCACTCTGATAATAAAACCAAGATCAGTTGCATCAAAGTTCTTCATACAATAAAACAACCAACAAAATTGTTATAAGGAAACAACTGATGGTACAAGTAATGTGTTTCCAAAATGCTGTTGAGCCCGTGTTTCCAAGTTAAAAACAACAAAGTGGTGGGTGGCCCAGCGCCACTCCTGTTCCCAGGAAATCTGTCCAGGCACAAGTGCTACATCTTAATCCAGGGGTCTCTAACCTCCAGGATTTAACGCCTGTGACCTGAGATGGAATGGATGTAATAATAATAGACATAAACTGCACAATAAATGTAATGTCCTTGAATCATCCGGAAACTGTCCCCTGCCCAACTGGTTCGTGGGAAGATTATCTTCCACAAAACCCCCTGGTGCCAAAAGGTTGGGAACTGCGGTCTTAGACAGGGTGACCTAAGCTTAAACATCATGCTGAGTCTCATCAGGGGAAGGGGTAATAGGGAGCAGCAGCCATGGCAAGAAGGTCTCATGGGGACAAATGAGCACACACACACACACACACACACACACACACACGCTATTGCTGGGGAGAAAGATACTAGAAATAATACACCCCAAAATGGGTGAAGCTGGAAGCTGGGGTAGGGAGGAGGAGGTGCTCATGAAACACTTTGCTAGGGTCCTGAATGCCAGTTGAAATAAAACACAGATGTCTGCCCTTCTCCTCACAGCTTCACAAGTATTGTAGAATCATACACCTCTGGTATCTGAAAAAAATTCAGATTTTTCCAGATGTGCATTCCTTGAGGTTGTAATGAGATGACGCTTGACCTCCCGCATGAGGACCAAGCTAGCCTCTGCACTCTCTAAACACACACACATTATTTCCTTAGAAGGCAGTTGTTTCCTTCTAAAAAGTCTCTTTAGAACTTGGCAAGGCTTCTTCCCTCTTCCTGTGTTGGCCCAGTCTGTGCTATATGTTGGTCTGGCAGCTTCTATTGGATTCTACCTGATGACTTGGACAGAAAAGAACAGCCTGGCTGGATTCCTTGCCTGTCGGTCTGATTTCCACAACACAGACCAGATGAACTCACAAAGCCCCCAAGGTAGGCAAATAAGAGTAAACAGGGATATTTGCAAAATAGGGTCTAAAGTTCTGTTGTCAGAAGCTACATATACTTGATTTTTCAAATACAAAGCAAACTATCAAAACACTATGAGCAACATGAAATGCTCCTTTAAAAACAAAACAAAACTGGAGAAAGCTCAATTATGAAAGCCAGGTGCTGTGATCTTTTGAGTCCAGGAAATGGATGCCTGTGTATGTAACTCCCTGTTTTTGATATGCATGACTTTATTTATATTTAGCTTTGAAAAGAGTTAAAATGTAGCTTCTTTTTACAACCGATACATTCACTAATAAGGATTAATGACCACAATAAGGTATAACATGTCATACTTTAAACACTGTTTTCATATATTCTCTTGGCTTTGATCCTCCCCAAAGCCATGTTAAGTATAGCGACAGAAGAGGAAACCAAGTTCCAGATTTGAACAGACCCAGGAGAGGACGCCAGAGACCCTATCACACAATTTCCCACTGGGGACCTTTCCCCTCCTCCAAACTCTCATGAGTGTATTGTTCTAGAAATCTTCCTGTCCTCTTCCTTTCAAGAGCTAGAAAACACGCAAGAAGTTGACACAGACACATGGAGTCACTCACCTTCAGCCTGTATTCTAAAGGAATATCTAATATTTTTCCTTTGGGACGAATGTCATATTGTACCACAAAATGGGAAGCGCTAGCTAGTAGAATATAGTTTGAATATTTGGGGAAGAAACTTTCCACTAAAGAAGCAAATAACCCTTTTAGTTAACATAAAAGTCGTCTACCAACCTTACTATCTACTATCTAGCCACACCTATCAGTCGATGAATACCTTCCTATTTCAAACATGTTGCTTTGAGTCAACACTGAGCCATGATGTGCAAACTCATTCCCAAAGCATCCAAATAAAAGAAAGCATAACAGAAGGAGATGGACAACAGAAAGGCTTTCCTCCTATAATGGACTTAACTGTCCAGAGCACACAGTGCTACCTACAGACCTTCCCTCTTCATAGCAAATGGCAGACATCAACATGAGAGGTTGACTGCTATTTCCTCCAATCAAGTTGATTCTCTCCCTCCCTCCCTCCTTCTCTCTTCCTCTCTCAACTCTCTTTCTCTCCATCACGATCACTATCTCTGTCTGTTGTACATGGTTTTGTAGAATTTCAGGAACAGCTTTGTATCTGGAAAATAAGGCTGCCAGAAAAAGGCATGGAATAGAACAAAGGCTTTACCCCAGAGTGTCTACACGTGACAAAAGCTTGCACTCAGATAATAGAAACATCGAGCCTCAGGTGGCTGAGAACACTTACTGTTGGTTGCATAACGTATGGCGGATGAGGCATCCATGAAGTACTCTGGACCTATGCATTAAACAGCATTTATTAGCACAAAGCAATCACAGAGAGAACTCGGTTCTTGCGATCAGTGGAGTCACACTAGGTCATAAGAAAGTGGAGTCCATCTGACTTACAGCAAATCAGTGCTCAAAACTAAGAACAGAAAGGAAACTCTTGGACCCGATTCATTTGGTCCCTGAAACATGGTAAAATGAAAGCAAATTCCTACTTCACTGGAGATGGCAGTAATGCCCACATGGGCCAGGCTACACCATGGGCACATTTGGAGGCTGGTATTGGAGACGAAAGTCTTAGGAGGCTTCAGGGATCTCTTGTTTGGAGGTCAACACGCTGGAAGACCCAGGTGAATAAAGAAGGAAGCATTACTTAGCATGATTGCTAAGACTTCCTTTTTTTCTGTCATTGGTTCTAACCTCAAATTCTCAAGTGACCCCATCTTGGAAATAAATCCAAGTGGTGAAAGTTGGGGAATGAATTAGAGAGATCAACCAGAAATTTGGGGGAATGCTTTGGGTTAAACCCAAGTTAAGTAAGTCTGTGATTTTTCTCTCTTGTAGTAATTGGTATGGTTACTAAAAATGAGTGTATGAACCAGGAAAATATTCTGAATGTTCCCCATCAGCCAAAAAGTCAGCTTCTGAGAGCTGATTGTGACATAGATAGCCCTGAAGATTTTGGTTTCAATAGACTCACATCAATGAGACTGCCAATGAACTTCAGATTAAAAAAAAAAAAGTGGTACAAAGCAAGAATCAACAGTGTAGGAAATTGCTCTAATTCCTTTTTGAGAAAAGAGAGCTGGAGTTAAATTCCACTTATGGGCCCCTCCCAAGTGAAATGACAGCTCTGTGGAGATTTTATTCATGACACCAAAGTGCTCTACAATGGAGCTCAGTGGGTGGTCTTGGCTGAAACAGAGGCCAAGATTTGAAAAAATGGGTAAGAAAACCCAAAAAGCACACATTACAACCAGGCAGGCCTGTAGGAAGAATCAAAACTGCACAGCATCTGCACTTAGCCTCATGGGTCCCAAGGAAAGGCATTTAAGAAATCAGCCATCCAGAGACCCTCTAATGCAATCCACACAAAAGTCTATTCCACTCACCCACTGACATGTATCAAGAACCTAAGTGCAGGCACAGAATGAAAGTGATCTGCTTTGGAGTGAGGGGGATCTGTTAAGGAAAAATGTGCATAGTCTCAAGCGGGATGCTCTGAGAGTGGGGATCTCCTGACATGACATAGGTAGTGGATGAAGAACGTGAAACTTCACTGAATTCGTAGCAATCAGCAACAACACAATCCCCACCCCAAACCCCCCACGCCCACCCCTACCATATACGTGATATAAGGAAACACCATGCACACACTCTTGCTCTCTGTCTCCAAAGCTGTAAACAATGCCTCTCGACCAGCTAGATAGCATTCATAGGCAATTTTGTTTCTAGTTAGAATTAGAAGAACTGTCTAAAGAACTACATGAGGTAAAGAGAAGGAGGGGAGAAATATTTGTGATGACTGAAAGGAATAAGATAAGGAGCCCTGTTTGAGGGGAAGGATGGCTATTTCTTTCCACCTGCACAATTAACGCTAACTGTCAACAACATCCAGTTTAGGACACACACTGAGTCTCAGATTTTCTTGTGTTTCAACAGGTGGAACCCCTGAGGTCTCTTCTGACCTCTTTGGAAGTGAGAATGCAGTCAGAGGAGGAAGTAGGAGTTACTTTTACCCCTTTGATAATTTTCCCTATTTCTTGGAGCCAATGATTTAGGGTACATCCATGTAGCTTTCCATGGATACACAGCACAACTGTGACAAATGACAATGATCCAGTATCCCAAACGGAGTGCAAAGAGTTGCCAGAAATGTGTTCTCAGAAAAGATACACTAGGGAACTGTGACAACCAAACTAATAGACAACACACAAAGTAACGTGTCAGTGGTAAGAAAGCTGTACTAAGGTTGGCTGAAAAGGAGCAAAATCATGAAAACTCAGCAGGCAGAATGGAAGCGCAGTGGATTTTTCTAATCCAGTGGAACAGATGCAGACAAGCTCTTGAAAGTGTAGGCTCAGTGGATAGTTTGAATATTATGACATTAAGATGTGACTAAAGGGAAGACAACTTAAAAACTCTACGGTGTCCCTTTTGACTTGAGATGGTCTATTCTTGGCAAGGAAGGTCTCTTGGGACGTGCAGGTAAATCGGACATACCTGGTATGTGGAGACAGGGGAAGCAGCAATGAATGGCGTGATGGATGTCTGTGGAATCATGCGGTTGGTTGCAATACTGTACGGTGAAGAATAAAATCTGCGAACAGAAAAAAAAAAAGAAGATTCATAGATTTGTGATGCTAACGCACACCTGGTTGCTAACCAAACGCTACCACGCGTGTCTGAAGAAGACTGACTTCCACCCTCGTGTCACCCATCCACTGTTAACAGGAGCAAAACTGATCTAAACAAAATGACAACTTTGAGTCCTCTTATAAAATCGGCCACGCAGAAATCTCAGGCCAGGTGATTCTAACAGTATGTTTAATCAACAGGGGAGAAAAGCTGTGGGTCTTGTTTTTGTTTGTTTGTTTTTAAGGCAACTCTATTATAAAGCTCCTTGAAAAAAAGGTGAATTAGTGGCTGGTGCTACACAGACATAACTGCATTTATTTCTTCATTCAAGAAAGAGGATCAGCTTCCAGACAGTTCTGGAGAATTTATGCTAGTCCATGCCCTTAGGCAAAAACTAACCTAAGTACTTTCTCTACGAAAAGAAAAGGACAATTTGAGGACAATTTGGGTCCAGGTGAAGATAGGAATCTTTTCTGAATTTAAGGCACTGATGGAGGTTCTGGATCTATGATTGGGTCCAAGTGAAGATAGGAATCTTTTCTGAACTTAAGGCACTGATGGAGGTTCTGGACCTATGTGATATTCTCCTGTAGACTCTAAAAAGCACTGCATTTTCTAGTCCTTCAGGGTCCTCCAGTGAACAAGTATAGAAAAACAGTGGGCAAGATCACATGTGGGTGTGTGCTCAGTTGCTCAGTCCAGTCCAACTCTTTACAATGCTATGCACTGTAGCCCAGTCCATGGACAGCCTCCTCTGTTCATGTAATTTTCCAGGCAGGAATACTGGAGTGGGTTGCCATTTCCTCCTCCAGGGGATCTTCTCAACCCAGGGATCGAACCCGTGTCTCCCTGCATTGGCAGGGAGGCTCTTTACCATTGTGCCACCTGGGAAGCCTGGGCAAGAGCAGAGCTCCACAAATCAGAGGAGGGATGATTCTTCTGGATGCTATTAAAGGACAGATTTAACAGAGATCTAGGGCTTCCCTCGTGGCTCGGACTGTAGTCTGCCTGCAATGCAGGAGACCTGAGTTCGATCCTTGGGTCAGGAAGATCCCCTGGAGAAGGAAATGGTTACCCACTCCAGTGTCCTGGCCTGGAGAGTTTCACGGAGAGAGGAGCCTGGTGGGCTGCAGTCCATGAGTTCACAAAAAGTTGGACACCAATGAGCGACTAAAACTTTCACTACTTTCAAGGGTCTTGAAAACACTGACACTCCATCTGCACTCAGACTGTATCCCGGAGCCCATAAGTTACCTAACGCTCAGAGTCCTCAGAAGGGTTTCCTTCTTCCTGTCTCACTGGTAGGGAAAGTCTAGAGTGACTAACCACTGAAATTGCACACAAAGCCAGGATGCCTGGGAAGGACTATTTCCTCTTATGAGGATAGATTGGAAACATGCCAATTAGGGGTCATGGGATCATTGTTTTTATTTTGCCATACTCTTCAGTTCAGTTCCGCTCCAGTCGTGTCCGACTCTTTGCGACCCCATGGACTGCAGCACGCCAGATCTCTCTGTCCATCATCAACTCCTGGAATTTGCCCAAACCCATGTCCAGTGAGTTGGTCATGCCATCCAACCATCTCATCCTCTGTCATCCCCTTCTCCTTCCCTCAATCTTTCCCAGCATCAGGGTCTTTTCAAATGAGTCAGCTCTTCGCATCAGGTGGCCAAAGTATTGGAGTTTCGGCTTCAACATCAATCCTTCCAATGAATATTCAAGACAGATCTCCTTTAAGATGTACTGGTTGGATCTCCATGCAGTCCAAGGGACTCTCAAGAGTCTCTTCTCCAACATCAAAGTTCAAAAGCATCAATTCTTCAGCACTCAGCTTTCTTTATAGTCCAACTCTCACATCCATACATGACTACTGGAAAAACCATAGCTTTGACTAGATGGACCTTTGTGGACAAAATAATATCTCTGCTTTTTAATATGCTGTCTAGGTTGGTCATAACTTGCCTTCCAAGGAGTAAGCATCTTTTAATTTCACAGCTGCAGTCACCATCTGCCATGATTTTGGAGCCCAGAAAAATAAAGTCTGACACTGTTTCCCCATCTATTTCCCATGAAGTGATGGAACCAGATGCCATGATCTTAGTTTTCTGAATGTTGAGCTTTTAGCCACCTTTTTTCACTCTCCTCTTTCACTTTCATCAAGAGGCTCTTTTGTTCTTCTTCACTTTCTGCCATAAGGGTGGTGTCATCTACATATCTGAGGTTATTGATACTTCTCCCAGCAATCTTGATTCCAGCTTGTGCTTCATCCAGCCCAGCATTTCTCATGACTCTGCATAGAAGTTAAATCAGAAGGGTGACAATATACAGCCTTGATGGACTCCTTTTCCTATTTGGAACCAGTCTGTTGTTCCATGTCCAGTTCTAACTGTTGCTTCTTGACCTGCATACAGGTTTCTCAAGAGGCAGGTTAGGTGGTCTGGTATTCCCATCTCTTTCAGAATTTTCCACAGTTTATTGTGAGCCATACAATCAAAGGCTTTGCCATAATCAATAAAACAGAAATAGATGTTTTCCTGGAACTCTCTTGCTTTTTTGATGATCCAGTGGATGTTGGCAATTTGATCTCTGGTTCTTCTGCCTTTTCTAAAACCTGCTTGAACATCTGGAAGTTCACAGTTCACGTATTGCTAAAGCCTGGCTTAGAGAATCTTGAGCATTACTTTACTAGCATGTGAGATGAGTGCAATTGTGCAGTAGTCTGAGCATTCTTTGGCATTGCCTTTCTTTGGGATTGGGATGAAAACTGACATTTTCCAGTTCCGTGGCCACTGCTGAATTTTCCAAATTTGCTGGCATAATGAGTGCAGCACTTTCACAGCATCATCTTTCAGGATTTGAAATAGCTCAACTGGAATTTCATCGCCTCCACTAGCTTTGTTTATAGTGATGCTTCCTAAGGCCCACTTGACTTCACATTCCAAGATGTCTGGTCTAGGTGACTGATCACATCATTGTGATTATCTGCATCATGAAGATCTTTATTGTTTAGTTCTTCTGTGCATTCTTGCCACCTTTTCTTAATATCTTCTGCTTCTTTTAGTTCCATACCATTTCTGTCCTTTACTGAGCCCATCTTTGCATGAACTGTTCCCTTGGCATCGCAAAGTCAATTGAATTACTACTTCTAGTTTAGTTTCTTTTCTTTTTAAAAATAGTTTATGACTGAGGTTGGAATTTTGAAGACAAAAGTTTCCTCATCTCTCAGAGGTCTCTGATGTTTTGAATAGAGAACCTCATGAGTCATCTGTCTAAAGAAGCATTCCGCCAGAACCCCGCTGAGTGTAGGAGGGCTAGATTTCAATGTTTCCAGGGTTCAAAGAGTAAATTCTTTAAGCTTAGATTCTATACAAGTCTCCAAGCAAGGATTATAGAACTAGAGTCTTAAATTGATCTAGTTTTCAACAAGGATTATAAGGTTAGGGTCTTTTGGTTTAAAAAATGTAGTTGAAAAAAATTACTCCCTTATCCATTGCATTCTCCTTACTATCCATACCTACATCTACCATATCTTTAAATCTGCTCTTGTGTAGTTTAGGACAAATGAATTTTGACTATGTCATGTACCTATTAGAATGATCTAATTTAAAAAAAGCCAATCATAGCTGTCACAGAATTAGAGAAGGTGGAATTCTCTTTCATTGTTGGTGGAAATAGAGAATTGTCCTGCCCTTTTAGAAAACAGCTTGGCAGTTTCATATAAAGCTAAAATACACGTAGCATATAACTGAAAAATCCCACTGATACACAGCAACTAAAGATAAATGAAAACTTGAGTTCACACAAAAATCTTGATGCAGTTATTTACAGCAGCTTTGATACTTGCCGAAAACTGGAAACAAGCCAAATATCCTTCAACTGAACTGGTAAACAATGTATAGTCCACCCATACACTGGGAGGCGGCTAAACAATTAAAACGAAAGAAACACTGGTATGTTTAACATGGTGAATCTTGAATGAATTATGCTGAATGAGAGATCTCAGACTCAAAAGACTTTATATATCACTTGTATAGTGGTATGGAAAATGAAAAACTATACATTCCAAAAACAAATAATGGATGCCAAAGGCTGGGCTTAAGGGAGGAGTCTGACCGCAGAGATGCGTGAGGGAATTCTGGGAAATGATGTAACTGTTCTCTTTCTTCATTGCTTCACTGTGTGCTTTTCAGACCTCATAAAATTGTACCCTAGTAAGAGTGTATATATGAATTACTTTGAACAAATCCGACTTTTCAAAAGACAATTACTATGCAAGAAAATATCTATTCTTCCACTTAAAAAAACTGTATTGAAGGATTCACTATGTGTACCAAAGATAGGTAAGGCATTCATTTGAGTTTCTCTCTTTAACCACTTAACTTGAATCTCCTTTGTACATTAACTAGCCTAAAGCCAGCCAATGGCTTTCCACTGCAATGAGAACAAAATCTGAATTCCTGGTATCGACTATTGCTGGCCCAGTAAGGCTACTGTCCATCTCTCTTCCTTGAGCCAACTAGGATCCAACCAACCACAATGACCTTCCATCACATGAGCCTGTCATTCTCATGCTGGGCCACTAACCTTATAATTCTCTTTACCTGGAATGCTTATTTCCCCAAATCTCCCTATAACAACCTCTTTTTCCTTATTGGTTTCACTCAACTTTGCCTTTTTCTGAGAGGTCTATAGCTAGAGTAGCAACAAGCATCTCTGCCCCAATTGTTCTCTATTTCTTTTCCTTGACTTTATTTTTGTTTTTCCCCATTGGCATTATCACTATTTGAAGTAGCCTTTAAAAAATGTCTTTATATATACCCTATGGGCTGAATGTGTGTGTGCCTTTAAAATTTATATGTTGAAGTCCTAACTCCCAAAGTGGCTGTATGTGGAGATGGGGCCCCTAAGAAAGAAAGTAACATTAAATGAGCTCATGAGGGTGGGGCCCTGACCTTCCAGGGTTAGTGCCCTTATGAGAAGAGATGCTCCAGAGACTTCTCTCTCTCTCTCCATACACGCACACAGGGGAAAGGCCATGTGAGGACACAGTGAGAAAACAGCCTTGTAAAAGCCAGGAAAACAGTCCTCACCCCAGACTTAGTCAGCCAGATCTTGATCATGGACTTCTAGCCTCCAGAACCATGAGGAAATATATTTCAGTTGTTTAAACCCACGCGATCAATGGCTTTTTTTTTTTCTTCTGTAACAGCAGCTGAGCTGACTGATGGAATGCATTAACTGGCTATTTCTCCGTCTAGAACGCTTGCTTCAAGAGAGTTGAGGACAGCTGGATTTGTAGCCTAGGACAGAGCCTGGGGCATAATAAATACAGGCATACCTCATTTTATTGTGCTCTGCTTTAGTGTACTTCAGAGATACTGTGATTTTTACAAATAGAAGGTTTGTGGTAACTGTGCATTGTGAGACGATGATTAGTGTTTTGAACAATAAAATATTTTTAATTGAGGTATATACACTGTTTTTGTAGACATAATGTTTTGCAAACTAACATTCTACAGCCTAGTCTAAGCATAACTTTTATATACACTTTTAAAATTACGTGACTCATTTTATTGAGATATTTGCTTTGTTGCAGTGGTCTGGACCTGAATTCACAGTATCTCCAAGGTACATCTATGCTTAATACCTGATGGCTGACTGAATGAATAAATGAGTGCAAAACCGCTTCGGGAGATAAGCAGTGATCATAGTAAAGGATGGCCAATGTCAAATGTGTGGAGACACAGAAGATGCCATCTGTTCAGACAGGAAGCTGAGAAGTGAGAACTGAGAAAGCTGGCTTGCATTACAAATCACCTATCTGTACCTCTGTATATCTCATGAAAGCTTAAACTAATGCCCATTTTCTAGGCATATAGAGAAATGGATAATCAGAGAAAATAGACCTTTTCTACAAAAATCATGGTTTACCTCTAGAAACACACACACTCACACACACATACAAAAACCTCTTCAGGTTTTATCTTAGATCTTTTGAAGCAGTGAACAGAAAGATTTATGTGGGGCTCATAATGACCTAACAGGTACTCATGACACTCCATTATCAGCCATTTTCTCCATGTAGGTTTAACTTCTCTTGGAAACCTAGTCTCAGTCTTGCATACCAACAGCATAAATCCTGCTTCACATTTTAGAGTGGTTGGTTTATTTTGCAAAATGTACTAAGTAGCATATTAAAAATGAAAGCAATAAGGACTGGATGGACAGACAGCATTTACAGGGAACTTTACGGGAAAAAAAAGAGAACAGAAACAGAAGAACAGCCAAGTAAATGGATACTAACAAAGTGTGTTTTTGTTCTATTTGCTCTAATCCTATCCGTCCAACAAGAATGGTATTTCATACTCCCCAGCAAGTTCCAATACTGTCTGCCACTCAAATCAGAGAGTCATTTAAAACAGAAAATGGACTGGAAAGATCAGATTCAGTATACTATCTTGATCCCCTAATTCAGGTATTCTGAAATAAGCTCTCCCCAAGTCCAAACATAAACCAGATGACTTTACAGGAAAGCTTTGCTTAAACCACGGCAAGAGAGGCTGTTATTGCATCTGAGGCTTAGAGTCACCATGTCTAAAGAAAATGCCCCGAGCCAGCCTCCAAAGAGAGAGCTTCAGAACGAGTTTCCCAGTCTCATCACTTGTTCTCAATCCCTGCCATGTATCCTTCATAGTTCACACAGCCTCCACATTTTAAAAGAAGAAGAAAGAAAGAACATCCAAATAAAAACTTCAAGCATAGGCATCCTATTCTGGGGGAACAGGAAAGGTGAAATTGACAGCACTTTAATTTTGTGGCTATAATAAGAAAGCTAAGGTCATCTGAAACATGTGACTATAGTTTTATATCTGGTTATATTAATATATGCATTATGAGCTTCCCAGGTGGCTCAGTCATAAAGAGTCTGCCTGCCAACGCAGGAGATATAGGAGATGTAGTTTCAATTCCTAGGTTGGGAATATCCCCTTGAGGAAAAACAGGGCAACCCACTATAATATTCTTCCCTGGAAAAATCCCATGGAGAGAGGAGTCTGGAGGGTACAGTCCATGGTGTCACAAAAAGAGTCAGAAATGGCTGAGCACACATGCATAGGTGCATCATGCCTTGAAATGCTATTACAGAAAACTAGGAATGAATTTTTAACTAACCATAGTAAACCATAGTTTACTAAGGTTAGTTAAGGTAAGTTAACTTACTAAGGTAAGTTTACTAAGATATTTATTTGACAAAATGCACATAGTAAATTCACAGGTGTGACAAGTGTTTCTTTTCTACACTGTCCTAAACATAGACAGGAGCTTTCTTCCCAGGACCTAGAGATATTTTTTGGTTGTCATTAGGTCAGAGGGCTGCTCCTGGCATGGAGTTGGTAGAGGTCTGGGATGCTGCTAAACACAGGACAGTTCCCACCAAAAAAATTGATATGATCCAAAATGACACTCATGTCAAGGATGAGACGCTTTCCTTGGGAATGTTGACTAGTTACTCTGGAGAGGTTTCATGTGAAAAAATTCCAAATGTCAAAGGGACTGAGAGGTTTAATTAAGCATGATCTATCTGTAGAACTCTGAGCTGGCCTCCGAAAAAAGTCATGTTTTTAAGGTACACAAAGGGTTATTTAGTTTTCTGGCGTTTAAAGCAAGTAGGCACCAGAAGTCCAGAGAATGGAAGTCTAGGTCACTAATAGGACATCATTTTACCTGCAGAAAAGCCATCTCCAGGGAATTTGGCAGTCAGTAGTGAAATCTTATTTCACTGACAATAAAAATAACATGAATGTATCAATAACCCCAAAAATCACACACAATCCTATACGCACACTGAAATAAATAGTGTTGCCTTGTCTTTCATGTCCACGGGCAATTTTGTTGGAGTCAGAACCATGAATCCTCAGGGCAACCCTATAGCATAAGATTAATAAGGTATTGGTCATCTTTATTGTAGTACCACATATCTTTCACATTACATTCCTTTCCTAGTGTAATAAGATCTGGTTTCTGTATCACTTAATATCAAATGTCATATAAAACAGTTGGTAAGCCAAGGCTGTAGAAAACATTTTTCTGGGTCATGCCAGTGCACCAGCCCCAAGCATCCTGTATCCTGCATCGAACCTAGTAAAATAAAAATAATAATAATACAAAAAAAAGTGAAAAAATAAAATAAAACATATTAAAAAAATGAAAACATTTTTGCCCACATCTCTCCCAAGAATACATTTTATTCAGATCAAACAATCCAAAAGGCATTTACACAGCAGACCTTTAGTGAAAAGGGCGTAGGAAAAGATGAGATTTTGACTGGGGAAGGAATTATTTCCCACCTTTTATGCTCATATTTGAAAGTGATGGGATTTCATATTGGACTGTTAAAAAAGCAATAGGCCAGGAGTAATAACACATTATAGAGTCATGCCAGATAGCTCTGAAAGAAGAATGAACATTTATAGTCTCCTAAGTTGACTTACAGTAAAAAGTACCAAGTGGTTTCCTTTTCCATTGCAACCCAGATACCTCTGCACTGTAACCTTCAAAGCCTTTGATTGAACTGATTTTTAAAAGCGGTCATTTGGGTAGATTCAAGCAGATGACATGCCTGACATTTTCTGCCACCTACACTCAAACTGCCCAGAGACACCATGGTCCACTTTACATTTATAAATGTTTGCTCTTCATTAGAGAAAAGTCAAGCTAAATTTGGGAGTACTTATTTCAGTTTTATGTTGCTGTATAAACATTGAGGTTATGGAATTCAGAACATTTAACAGTTTATACAACTGAGCTACCAGATACCCCAGACATATGTCTGAATTTGATACTCAGAAACCCCCATGACTGAGCGCAGTTATAGGATGCTCCGGGATTACAAAATACGTCCTTTTATTAAAAAAAAATTGAAGTATACTTGATTTACAGTGTTGCATTAATTTGTAATGTATAGCATAGTAACTCAGTTGTACACACACACACACACACACACACACACACACACACACACACTGTTTTCACTACGCTTTTCCATTATGGCTTATCACAGGAGCTATAGCCTCCTGTGCTATAGTACAGCTTGTTGTTTTTCCCTTCTATATATAAGACTTTGCACCTGCCAACCTCAAACCCCCAGTCTGTCCCTCCCCCTTGGCAGCCACATAGAATCTCCATATGATCCAACAGTTCCACTCCTGGACATATATCTGGAAAAAAACTCGCGCTCAAAAACATAAACCATGTTCTTTAGATGTGACACGCTGCCAAGAGGACAAGTTCATGTCCCTGCTCCATCAAGAGGCCTTCCACGTCCTTACTAAAAGTGACTGCTTTTACGCTGTGGTCCTGTGATATTTAACTTTTTGTGTGAAAAGAATAGAGAAATATAAACAGTGAAAAGTAAGTCTCCCTATCACCCCTCCTTCCCAGCACTCTGTTGGGCCTCCCCAGAGAACGACTGCCACCATGTCTCAGGTCTTCCTTCAGAAATATTTTGTACATCTGAAAGGGAAGACATACAAAGCACTCTGTGCTCCCTTCACAATACTATCGGCATTACACCTAGAATTTGTGTGCATGTCCATTGTTCCTCATAGGATGGGAACTCTTTTGTCAAATCTGCATCACCAACATGATTTCATTTCTATTTTATTTATTATAAATTTATTTACTTGGAGGCTAATTACCTTACAATATTGTATTGCTTTTGCCATGCATCAACATGAATCCGCCACAGGTATACAAGTGTTCCCCATCCTGAATCCCCCTCACACCTCCCCTCCCCCGTACCACCCCTCTGGGTCTTTCCAGTGCACCAGCCCCAAGCATCCTTTTAAACAGTACAACAGATACAAAAGAAAAGCAGTTTGTTGAACTGAGTCATCATTAAGCCATCTTTAACAATATTAACTGGAGTAGGTTGCAACTGTATCTTTGGATATGCTTTTCCTGTATCAAATGGGATCAGTTTCTTCTCTACAGCAATAAATATTTATGCCTCTGTTAGCTCACTACTCTCCCTCCAAGGTAGGCTTGCCTACTGGATCGAATGGGCTTCCACGGCAGTACTGGTGGTAAAAGGAAACAGCCTGAGAAAGCAGGAGACACATGAGATGCAGGCTCGATCCCATGGGCCAGGAAGATCCTCGGGAGGAGTGCACAGCAACCCACGCCAGCGTTCTCGCCTAGAGAATCCCGTGCAGAGAGGAGCCTGGCGGGCTACAAACAGTCCGTGGGGTCACAAAGAGTTGCACACAACTGAAGTGACCTAGCACGCACACAGGCACTGGGCTGAATACATGGGTATAAATATGGAATAAATACCTTACTCTGGACATTCATATTTGATCCCTTCATATGCTGAATTTTCTAAATCAGTTTCTACATCTTTAAGAGGTAGGTGCTGACAATAAGTCAAGAAACAGGATATTGAGGAAACATATGTGGTTATTTTGACATCTGAAAATCCATAGAAATGATTATTTATATGTTGCCATATAAGGCAATTAAAACTGAAAAGACCAAAACATTTAAAAAACTCGTGCATATGAAGAAATACCAAGTGAATAAGGTTAATTAGCTACAGTTTTGCTGTTTCTTCCATTTAATGATATAAAATTTCTACCTTCTTGGTACCAACACAACGCATAATCTAATGCTTCCCAAAACTCCACTCTTAACCCAGGACATGAATGACTCATGTGCAGTTTGGCTCCTTTGGATGAAACTGGAGGTTGTATTGAAAGATCATCAGATTAGGGTGTCACAGGGGAACAGAGCGGCTTGATACCAGGAAGGGGGCTGGTTTACCTAATGCCACTTAGCTGGAGTCAAGCAGATGCCATCAGCAACATTTTCTGTTTCTGATTTGGCATTCATAATACTAAGTTAAACAGTCTGTAAAGAAAAATAGGACATGGAACCTGCTTTCCAGATTTAATAGTCCATCAGAGAAATAAATATGATGTCAGTAGCTATGTGATAAAAAAGACTGTCACTGTATCATGTTCACGTGTGTGCTAAGTCGTTTCAATTGTGTCCAGCTCTTTGCAACCCTGTGGACTGTAGCCTGCCATGCTCCTCTGTCCAGGGGATTCTCCTGGCAAGAATATTGGCGTGGATTGCCATGCCTTCCTCCAGGAGATCATCGCAACCCAGGGATCTAACCCGTGTCTCGTTATTTCTCCCGCATCGGCAGGCGGGTTCTTTACCTCTAGTGCCACCTGGGACGCCCTTGCTGCATCCCAGTCACGTGGAATGAAGTGTGACAATCGTGTCAGCACTGACAATGGCCACGCTGTGCTGCAGGAGGTCCCTTGATCCTTACGACGTCTTATGAAAACTTACTCTTGCTGTCATCTCCACTTCACAGAGCGGGAAACTAAAGCACAGACAACTTGCCTACATGTGGAAAATGACAGAATTTGAATGCACCCTTGGGCAGGCTGGCTCTGGAGTCTGCACTTCTAACCACTGCTTACACTGTTTCTCTTATGACTAATTGTGTAATTATCTCTGCCTGGTATGATTTAATGGTGTTCTCCAAATGAGAGAAATAAAAGGAAAGGAAGAACTATCACCATTCTCTGCAGGCAGAGAGAACTCCATGAGCAAGAAGACTCATGGGTTAACATAACATGAGATGCTCTGAGAATCAAAAAGGTCCAATTCAGTTGCAGGAGCCAAAGCATGAAATTCTTCTGGTGCCACTCTGGAAAGTTTGAGTTTTGTTTTGCATTTAATAAAGTCCATGTAATACTTTAAGTCAGGCAGATAGATGATTATTTATTACTTTTTGCTTTACAAAAATATTCAGAAAGCAATGTGAAAATTGTTTGGTACTCAATTATATCAGAGGCAGATAAAAGCTTAGTACAGGTATAAAATGGTGATAGAAGAGGTCTTAATGACCAGTTTTATCATTAGAAATGTTGTAGGAGAGAAGGCCCAGAGAACTGAAATTATGACTTAAATGGCTTTAGAGTGAACTTTTCAAAAACTGTAAGAAGTAATTGGAAGCTTTTCATTTATTTGGTTTGTATTATGAAGGACTGATGAAGACAAAGCCCTCAGTTCGGGTCAGGACATCCAGGAGCAGCAGGCAGTGCAATGAGACGCACAGGTGATGGTTCCCTGTGTCTAGCTATAAACTTGAAGTATGAACTCGGGAGTCTTCAGTTCCTAAAAGCAGGAGGAGTGGATGAGAAACAGTATGAGAAAGGGCTAAACCCTGAGAAAGATTAGTAAAAGTGGGCAGAGGGGGAATTCACAGACACCAGGGAGCAGTGCAAGGGGAGGGCAAGGAGGACCAGCAGAGGATGTGTGTGTGCTAAGTCACTCAGTCATGTCTGACTCTTTGCAGCCCTACGCCCGTACCTCTTCTTGCGAGTCTCCAGGCAAGAACACTGGAGTGGGTTGCCGTGCCCTCCTCCAGGGCATCTTCCTGACCCAGGGATCGAACCCACGTCTCTTACATCTACTGCATTGGCAAGTGCGTGCTTTACCTCTAGTGCCATAGGAAGCCCAGCAAAGGATAGGGTCATGAAATCCAAGAAAGAAGAAGCTTTCAGAAGATGTAAACGGTAACAGCAGCAGCAGCAGCAAAGTCGCGTGAGGCAAGATTTCAAACAGTACAAGAACTCAGAATGTGTCCTTTACAACTGACATGTTTAGGGATCCCTGGAGACAGCGGCAGGGAAAATCCCAGTCAAGTCTGAGACCAAAATTCGCACTGTAATAGGCTTGATTAGAGGCAGCGTGCTGGGGCTTCATTCACGTCCGACTCTCTGACCTGTGGACGGTAGCCCACCAGGCTCCTCTGTCTATGGTGTTCTCTTGCGAGTCTCCAGGCAAGAACACCAGAGTGGTTGCCGTACCCTCCTCCGGGGATCCCCCTGACCCAGGGATCAAACCCACGTCTCCTGCGGCTCCTGTACTGCAGGTAGATTCCCTACTGCTGAGCCACGGGGAAAGCCCAATTAGAGAAAACACAGGAAGACAGCGTGTAAAGAATACTGAAACTGTTTACCAGTCAAGAAAAAGCAAAATAGCGTGGTCACTACAAGCCGTGGGCACAAAAAGATTGTTTTGTTTTTCTGAGTGCAGCACACGGAATGCAGGATCTTTGTTCCCTGACCAGGGATTGAACCTCTACCCCCTGCATTGGAAACATGGGGTCTTATCCACTGCACCACCAGGGAAGTCCAGAAAAGGACAGTTTTGCTTCTGCCCTCTCTATAGGTGGGAGCAACTTGACTTTCACAGGCTGAAAGGAATACTGAGTGGACAAGGCAACACTGAAGACAGGGACTGCTGGGTGATACAAAGTTCTTTATCAGATGATAGTACATAAAATCAAGAAGGTGGTATCCTGAGCATCTTAACTGCAATTTGCTTCCTGGGGGAAATGTTCATTGTTGTTACAGTCTAAGTGGGCAGTGGGAGACGATGAAGCACTTTTGCAACTGTTGAAATAGTTCAAAGGATACAATGTTCCACTGTTAATATAAAGTACACAGAGACAGGCACCACAGAGAGGATGCTGGAAGGTGGACGTATATACCTGCAGTTGACCTCTGCACAGTGTAGATGGTGACCTGGGAGGGAGAAACAGTCCCCGGGGACCAGGCAGTCCTCATGGCGTCTAACAGGGCACCACCAAAGTTCAGACTGAGGCTGCTCAGATTACAGGTTGAAACCCCAATTTTTTCTCTTCAGGTTTGTCATGAGCCACAGTGAAAGTCTGGACACTTAAGTCTTTGGGGAAAGATTCAGATTTTAAATTGTGCATTGGAAAGATGACTGACTAAGGCAAAGCACAAACTCATTCCAGCCCAGGCCTAGGACACTGGGACATCTCTAATAATTGACCTCGAACCTTGGGCAAGAAGATCTTGATAATAAGCAGATGTATGGATATATAGTACAGACAGGTAGATGAATTCACATGTTTATGCACACATATACATGTGTGCAAACACAAAAATTGCTGGCTTTAGCTAATGAACATGTGCATTAATTCAATTATTTCTATTTTCCAGTGTGCATATATACTTCTAATTGGAATTACAAGTATTTTTACATATATGAGACTCCAAGAACAGGTACTACTAAATTATAAATATAAATTACTTGGTACATAGTATGTGTTCAATAAATGTCATGCCCTTACACTACACGCCTGTCACTCTCTCTGAGCATATAATGCCATATTCCATGTCTTCTGAATTAACTATGTTATCTTCTCAGCTATACAGTATAACTCTAGAGGGCTTTATTCTCTCTATTTTTATTTCTTGTCTTTACTTTCTGACCACCATGTTTAGAGTGCTTTGTTGGAAATAAGAGAAGGCTTACTGGATAAATGGAGAGATATCGTTACTTTTGCCCCTAGAGAAGTTTTAATCAACATGAGATGAAGGAATAGATCTCTACCCTAGACTATCATCTGTGTTGACTCTTTCATGGAAGGTAGACTATGAGTTTCTTGAGCCCCTGTTTTACACAGATGCACTGTTTTTTTTTAAAGCCTGTAGAGCATAGTACTGTGCTTGGAAGACTTATTGGCTGTTTACTGAGCGACTGAATAAATGACCCTCTAAGCTGACCAAACAGAAAATGGAGCTACATTCCTTCTACCCGCTGGGTTGATCTTAAATGAGACCTTCACTCTAACTCTTTAGAGACTGAAAGACAGAAAACCGGGAAGCCAGGGAGAAATCTAAGATAAAAGACTGAAAATAAGAATAACAATTATTCTTCAGTTCGATGGTTCACTGCAGGATGGCCAAGGTAAAGGAAAGAAATTGGAAAGTCAGAAGAAAGTTTCAACCAAAGGCTGTTCAAAATGACAGAGTTTTAAAGATGCTGGATTATGCAGCTTAAGTCTGATTCTTTTCAGAGGAAAAGTTTAGGCTATATATTAATTGTTCTAAGTAAAAGTCTGCAAACTTCCAAATGCTTATTAAAATGGAGTGTGAAAATACAATCACAGTGTTACTAACTTGATTCTGTGTGTTACCCTTCCTCTGAGAGCCAGAGACATGCATAGAAGCTTTAGAAATGTTGAAATGAGCCTGGGCACAGGCTATGAGTATTACCTAGCAGAAGCGACACTCTGACCCTGGAGAGACACAGACACTTCTCCCAGACCAGCCTGCACTCCCCCTTCACATCAGTCTTCCTCAGGTGAGAGAGGGGAGAAAGATGGCATATGGACCAGAGCTTTGTAAGCATGGGTGATGCCACTGAACCAGAGTCACTCACAGGAAGAAAAGAAACTCACCGATGAGAAAAGTTTGATTGACATTTTGGTTTAGAACAAAAGGAAAGATGTGAACATTTTTCTCCAGTACTGATTTCAGAGTTCAGAGATACCTTAGCAATTAAAACATAGAAAAAGTGATCTACTTACCCATTCTGTATGGCAGCTGTGGGGTCATAGGTCAGGGCCATGCCAGCCTGTATAATGGGGGAAGAAGGGAGAAAATGGATCTTAATGTTTTTATGGTAATGTCCAAAGCATTCAGTACACACACAGAGTTTTTATCTTTACATTCTATGACTTAAGTTTACTTAGTCCTATATATTTCTGCCCCCCCGTTACTGCCCAAACTAGCATTTTTACTACCTGAACACCAGAATCCAACACTGAGTTAGGGAATTTATATTATATATCCAGACAAAGCATTTTGGATGGTCTCCATTTCTACTTCATATGCCATGCACTGTCTAATCTGGTATCCTTATAATTTCTCATTCTTTTCAAGAACACCTATTGTATATTTCCAAGCATGGGAAAAAAAGGTAAGAATGGATCCTGGGGTAAAAATTAAAATAAATGCTACTTAAAATGCGTTCGACCTTTTAGAAGAAAGTGTTAAGAAATATTTATTTTAAAATAGATTGCATGCCTCAGGGTATGCAGGCAATGAATCACAGGGTACTGTCCAACACCTTGCTGGTACCTGTACCACCCAGAGTATAGAAAGGGAAGGCCATTTGCATGTGATGGAAACTCCTGGCCTTGTGGCTAACAAGGAGGTAGTTTTGTTTTGTTTCCAAGGTAACACCACCACTGAAAAGCTACATTTTTGTAACTGAGAGTCATTACAGAAAGGAATATATATTTGATGATTGCTGACTGACATCGACATTTCCCCATCATGCACACCGTCACATCTCATCACCACGAGTGAAGTGAAAGTCACTCAGTTGTGTCTAATTCTTTGCGACCCCAAGGACTGCACAGTCCATGGAATTCTCCGGGCCAGGATACGTGAGTGGGTAGCCTTCCCCTTCTCCACAAGGACTCTATGAATAGGCAGAAGAAATATTTTCTCCATTTGATGGATGCAGACATGGAAGCCTGGAGGAGTCAAGTGACTTGTTCAAGGTCACAGGTTTGGAGGCAGAATCAGATTCCAACCCAACTCTGCCACTGGGCGTGCCCTTCCACAGCCCTGCTGTGACACTGACTAGGATTTTGCATGAGCCCCAAGGATAATCTCTCTGTGGCCATGGGGACCCACCATTCTTTGTCTTCCAGGACTGTCAGTCTAGTTATTGTTTGTGGGCAGAGACAGACTGGATGAAACTGAAGGCTGACTAGGCTGTCTAGGCTGGATTTTTTTTTTCCCCTTTTTGAAACTTAAAAGTAAGTTAGTCCAAGATCAATCACCTGGCTTGATGAAAGTGAAAGTGAAAGTGAAAGTCACTCAGTCATCTCAGTCATGTCTGACTCTTTGCAACACCATGGACTATACAGTCCAGGCCACAATACTGGAGTGGGTAGCTGTTCTCTTCCCCAGAAGATCTTCCTGACCCAGGAATTAACCCAAGGCCTCCTGCATTGCAGGTGGATTCTTTACCAGCTGAGCTACCAGGGAAGCTGGCTTGATAATGCACTATTGTTATATAAGACATAACCATTGGGTGAGATGGAGCGTTAGGTAAACAGGACCTCCTGTTCATTTCTTTCACAATTTCCTGTGAATATGTAATTGTTTCAAAATAATAAGTAAGAAAAAAATAAACTAGCCTTGAAGACTTTTGTAGAGGACTAAGTAAACCATAAAAACTTGAAAGAAGGAAAGAGCTTTTGTGTTTGAATCTCTTTTCCAGTGCAGTTGAAGGTGGTTTTCCTGTTCAGCTCATTGAATTCCTAAGATTTAACACATAACCGAAATGAAAATTCTCAGGCTTTATAAGATGGAGCCTGAAGTCCAGGATGGCCTGCTACATTGAGCTTAGATGCATAGTTTCCCCTGAATAATAATTTTAAACTTATTATTAAGATAATATGGAAACATCTATAAATGGAACTGGCATAGAGGAAGCATGCATAATTGAAACGAAGTTTGCAAGCAAAGCTGAGACAGAGATGCACTGGGAACACAGGGCTGCTGATAACTCTGGCTAAAGAAATATAGTCTGATAGTGTGACAAGCTGAGGCCCAGGAAATGAGATGAGAATAAAGGAGTAGATATGAAGGCAGGTTTCCCCCACCTTGAGAGAAGCAAAGATATGAGGTCAAAGCATGCAGATCCTAAGCCACAATTCTCCATGGTGGATGGGCCTCCACCATGTCATGGGTGGGAGGCTGGACTGATGCTGAAGACCCCCCAGAAGCGACCTGTCCAGGTTCTGGGTCCTCGAGATGATCCATCTCAGATGAGATTTCCAGCTTAGAAACCCCTAAGCTTCTCTCCTGTAACTTATCCAAGATGTCAGACAGAAGACAGAATGAAAAAAAAAAAAACACAGGCTGTGTACTCAGTAAAGACAGTGTTAGTTAATAGGAGATTTAGATGATCAGTGTATTTTCAGACCAATTGTTTAAATCCCAGGAAACTTGTAGGTAGCCAAGTTTATTTACTCTTTTTCCTTGAACTGTAGTGCTCGAAGACCAATGCTCCCCAGCCTCTCTTGACTTGTAAATTGTCATCAATGGTCTCTTTTATGCCATGTATATTTGTTTTGACAATGTTAAGTAAGGATTTTTTTTCTTTCACATTTGACTTGAATTCCTCATGGATTATAGTTAACCAGTCAGGTCTAGCAAAGAATATGGTAATTATTGCAAAATTTTATTCCTTTGTTGGATAGTATTTGATAATCAGAAAGTTTACATTGGCCTTTTCCTCCATCTTAAATCTCCATTCATCTTTTAGAAGATGGAAAGAATTAAATAGAAAGCCATATGATTCAGTGGAAAGGATACATGTCTTGGACCTGGGTTCAAGTCTTAGCTCTGTTGCTTTCTGGCACTGGGACACTGGGCAAGTTATTTCATTGATTTGCGCCTCAGTTTCCTTAACTGGTATATGGGATGGCAACACCTATGTCATACGATTGTTATAAAATGTGAAAGGTATGACAGTTGTGAAGCACCTTGCACAGTGCCTAGACACGAGACACACGTGTAAATATGATTCTGACACAAAGCGACACATGGTAAGCATTCCGTGAGAGTATGGATAAAGTGTAGAGTGGACAGGCCAGGGTGCTCCAGGAAGACGCCTGGAGGAAGCAGAGTTGAGTGGAACCTTGAGGATGGTTAGGATTTCCATAGAGGTGGAGGCCAGCTCAGGCAGAAGAGTTATCATGGGAAAATTCTTGTGACGAAAAGGGCAAGGTGGATAGTCCACTTGGAGTAGAACCTTGGTGAGAACAGTCAAAAGTAACATTTGGAAGGAAAGGAGGAAGGTCCTGATTGCTTGGCTTCTATTGGATAATCACTGATCATTTTGTAGGTAGAAAAATGATACAAAGAGGGCCTGGGAGACATGCCTGGTGGCTCCGTGGTGAAGAGTCCGCCCTGCCATACAGGGGGCCCAGGCTCAGTCCCTGCTTCGGGAAACTAAGACCTCACACGCTGTGGAGCAACAAGCCCTCGGGCCCCAACTACTAAGCCTGCTTGATACAGTGAAGATTTCACATACTGCGGACAACTAATCCCTGATGTCGCCAAATAAATAAAATAATATTGCTTAAAATGAGAGACTGGACAAGAAGAGATAGCATGGACCCCAAAAACAAAGGAGAAATCCCAAGTGATGGGTGACTAGGGTGGACACTGGGGGACAGGGAGGTAGAGAGAAACTAAGGCACAGATGAACCCAAGCTTCATCTACTTCATAATTTTGTCCGGGGGTCAGTCCTGCCTCTGAGGATCTTTGGCAAGAGGACACCACCAGAGATCAGCATTTGGAACACTGAGTTACAAGGCAAGACATGGGTTAAACAAAGGGGTGTCTGAGCATAACCCTCTGGCCGACTGGCACAGCACAAGAGCTAACACAGGCTGCACCTGGTTTTCATTTCATGTGTAACAGATTGTTGAGTTATAATTCTAACATGGCCTTAATGCAGATTTTGCATTCTATTTCCTTTGTTCCTTTACACAAGGTAAAAAGAAAATCGATTTTGCTGCTCTGTCTAGCCACCTTTATACTGAACTAGAACCATGAAATTGTCATTATGTAATTACCAAATTTTATGGCATGTTTACAAACTCCACAGTCACAAAAAGGTAAAATAACTTGGAACAAAATGAAAATGTCACACCAAGTAAGTAGAAAAGTGATGTTTGTCGTTCTCTTTTGAAAAAGATTTTTATTAAATTCACAGATATTTTCCATATTTTAAGTTGACATTATTTATGGATTAAAGCATTTATGATTTACTTCAGAAAGAAAGGAGTTTTGTTGGGGGGTCACTTTCCAGTAGCAGCTGAGTTTTGGCTTAGTATTTCAGTCATAATAGGGTTATTTCTAGACTTTCCAGACAGAGTCTGTAAGAACTAAATAGAAACTTTAAAATGTAGTTTACAGGAGTCAATTAGATGTCAATGAAAAAAAAAATGTTGCCTGCTGTATCAGTAAACAAAGATGTTGCAACCATCAAGCCATCGCGTTACAGCTGTCCTGGTGATGCCTGTGGGAACTCAGGATGAAACCAGATGCTCATCATCAAATCATCAGCCACTGCGCCACCCACAAATGCACACCTTGAGGAGACCCGGGATAAGAAAGCACAAGATACTGGCCATAGACAGCTGAGGTGCATACCAAAGGGGTGATTTCAACGAGCCCAGGATTTTTCATCTTCCCACACAGAGGAAGGGGGCTTCCTTCCCCAGTGGCTCAGCAGTGTAGGAGATGCAGGAGACACTGGTTCGATTCCTGGGTCAGAAAGATCCCTGGAGGAGGGTATGGCAACCCACTTCAGTATTCTTGCTGGGAAAAAATCCCATGGACAGAAGAGCCTGGTGGGCTACAGTCTATGGGGTCACAAAGAGTTGGACATAACTGAAGCAAGGCATGGCATGCCACATACAGAGGAAAGCACTAAATTCCTTATGTTGAGCTACGTTGTTTTTCTTAATTAAAAGTAATCTTTGGATGTTCTGACTACTTGATCTTTGTTGCAAAAATCTCTGTATATCCTGGCTCCTCTTTGGAAGCAGTCTCTTAGAATGATCTGAGATGCTGTATCCCAGGCTCAAGTCCTCACTTTTGTCCAATGAATAACACATAATTTTCAACTTTTAGGTTCTACATCTTGTTTGGTTGACATAGGATGCCAACATTATTTCCAATAAATATAGTGGCTACATTGAGACATGTCAGTTTGACTTAGGAGCTAGATATTTGATAGTCATCATTTTAAATGAAGAGGTAATAATTATGGAAATACTGCTTAAAATGTACTCACTAGGGAAGTACTAGAGAAGTAACTGGATTAGTTACAAATGAATAATTACAAAAATCTCTGATCTTCTAAGATCAGATTTAAGGCAACCTTTAAGAAATAGGTAGTAAATGTCATCATATATTTTAGTTACTATTGTGTACTGAATTAGCACAAGATAAGTTCAAGAAGCCAATGAAGAAAAGGGTAACTTAGTTTTCTGGGTATCATTTTTAAAGAGTTTAACTCTCACAACTAATTTAAACCCTATTTGCAACTGTTAGCTGGTTATCATAAGAATTCAATAAATGAAATAAAGCGACTTTAAAATTGTATTTGTTGCTTAGTCGCTAAATTGTGTCCGACTCTTGCATCCCCATAGACTGCAGCCCACCAGGTTCCTCTGTCCATTGAATTTCCCAGGCAAGAATACTGGAGTGGGTTGCCATTCCCTTCTCTAGGGGATCTTCCCAACCAGGGATCGAACCCTGGTTTCCCACATTGCAGGCAGATTCTTTACTGTCTGAGTCACCAGGGAAGTCCCTCTAAAGAGAAGATGAGGAACAAATGAGATGGGAGACAGGAAAATGTCCAAACCTGCAGAAGGGAGCCAATACTGCCTGGTCCTGGATGGGACAGAAATCCTAGAAACTGTCCCGTGAAAGAGGCCAACCGACCTCTGAACTGGCTCACAGTACACTCTCTAATCTCATAACTCCTGGGCCCTCAAAGCACTGTGAGCCTCTCCCCTAACCTCCTTCTGATCACTCACAGCGCTTTTTCTTCTTTGATGTTACTCATCCCATCTGCCTTTGATACGTCAGCGCTCAGGGCTAGGGCCTCCCCCTCCTCTCTCCTTCTGATCCCAACTACTGTTTATCAGTGAAGCCCAAAATCTTGGTCTCAAAATCGAGTATTTAAACTGAGTTCCAGACAATCATTGCCAAGATTAATTAGTAAGTATATGTATCGTCAGTATCTTCTAAAGTTGTCCTTTCTTATTTGGGTGTTTACTACTATCCTTTCATAAAAATATTCCCTTCAGCCTCTGCTGCCACGTTCCTTTCAATCCACCAGTCATAACACTGTGCTGTGAAATTTGTTCTTACAATGGGCAGATCCAACCAGCATGGGGCCACCTAAGGGATAACTCACGGATTACAGAGCCCTTCAGGATCAAATGTGTATGTACCTCTGACCTCCACCACCTTCCCATGTGAGTCCAGACCCCACTCTTCACCAACTCAGACAGACACTTGCCCTGTCTTGTGGTGTGACCTCTGGGCCTTTGTGGAAACTCTGTGTAGCACTGAGGGAATATGGGCTTTCCCTTCTCCAGCCTCAGACTAAATGGCATGGCCTCTGAAAGCCATTTGCCTCCGTGAAGCATTAATCCCTGCCTTTGCTCCACCCCCCATGATGCAGGACAGGAGTGAACAAGACCACACGTGCTGTTTGTGTGCCTCTCCCAAATGGGCTTGGCTGGTTCCATCTTGGTATCTCCTCTTCCCAGGCCAGTTATTGGAACATAACAGAATCATCAGATGTTTGTTCAGTGAATTAGTAAATGAATATATGACTTGAAAATTTTGAATTTGGACTTCAGTTAAACTTATATTTGGGTCTTGCTCTTTTTTTTTTTTTTTGCTGGGCCACACCACATGCAGGATCTTGACTCCACACCAGGGATCGAGCCTGTGTCCGCTGCAGCAGCAGTGCAGACCTCCAACCACTAGAAGGCCAGGCAAGTCCCCAACTTGTATCTGTAAATGGAACTGGGGTACTTTGAATTTTTATTTTACCAGTAAGATTTCCTTAAAAAATTCAAGTGAACTCAATCAAACTTCTAAAGACAGTATCTCAGCCCTTGATTGATTAGCAGAGATGGGAAGAAGAAAAGTGATTACTGGGGCCACTGAGAGAGCTTCCTGATGCAACAGGGTAGGCTAGTGCACTTGAACCATAATACCAGCCGGAATCGAGGGGCACCTGAGGCCCCTCCTTGTCCATGTGCCTGACCCTGGAAGCAGAGAATAGGAGACTGCTAAAAGTCATCTTGAAATCTCCAGAGGCGTGTCAGGAATCAATTAAATGAAATCCAGATGTATCACTTATAAAATACATATATATATACACACACATATATATACACACATACACAGAGAAAAGGTCTGCCTCCTTGTGTTCGAGAAAAGACCATCATGGGGAGTTACGCTGCTGCCTATGCACTTTGCTATCATGATATTTCTTCTTTCCAGCTTTTGCTATGACATTCATATCAGACAGAGATGTTGCCCCCTATCCAGCAATAGAAAAGGACAAGATAAAAAAGAGGCAGACAGAATAAAGACTGGAAGGCTGCAAAAATCTCTGACTGCACACACACAAAAAGCATTGTCGAAAGGGAAGCAGGATAGAAGGTATCAGCATTCTGTGCGTTGGGTGCACCCTAAGTCACTTCTGCCGTTTCTGACTCTTTGTGACTCCATGGACTATAGCCTGCCAGACTGCCCCGTCCATGGGGTTCTCCAGGCAAGAATACTTGGGTGGCCATGTCCTCCTCCAGGGGATCTTCCTGACCCAGAGATCGAACCTGCGTCTCCACTGTCTCCTGCACTGGCAGGCAGATTCTTTGCCACCAGCGCCACCTGCAGAGCGTCATGTAGCCAAGGGTCTCAAAGTCTGGGGAAATAGTCTGAGTTTGTCATTAAAAACAAATTTAAATGAAGCCTTGGTTGATAATTATACAAGAGACAAGGGAACATTGCCATATTTTATGTAAGTGCTTCTGTTTTCATCTCAGTCTAAATGACTGATCTTCGTAGATTTCAAGGCGCAGTTTTGCTTTACTTTTTAACATCTGTGAAATCGAGGCTAACAGGATACTTGATGGCATTCGAGAGTTTGGCAAGTTTCTCCTCTTTTTAGTGGTATTTAAAATAGTATTTTGTCTTTAATTGATTGTTGTTCTAGAGTTGGTGTTGCAGCGTACATACTATTAAACTCCACACAGGCCAATCAGGTAAAAAGTATAAGATGCTGAGGTTGCTTCCAGGGCGAGCCCGTGCAGCTAGACAGGTGGAAGTCTCGGGTATCTAGCTAGATGATCTTATCCTGCCAGATCCCAGATATGGTTTGATGTCACATGGAAGTTGTAAGCTTCAGCTTACATATTGATAGGGGACTTCCCTGGTGGTCCAGCGGTTAAGAATCTGCCTGCCAAAGCATCGGGCATGAGTTCGATCCCTGGTCTGGGAACTAGGCCCATGCTTCACAGCTACTGAGTCCACAAGCCCTAAAACCCACGTCTGCAACAAGAGAAGCTGCAGCAATTAGAGGCCCATGAACTGCAGTTAGAGTAGATCCTGCTCTCCACACTAGACAAAGCCTGCACAGCAGTGAAGGCCCAGCACAGCCAAAAGCAAAATAAATTACAAAAACATATTGATGGGACCCACTCTGCATCTTGTGACCGGTGAGCTGCCAAGACAGTGCCGACCACTCAAGAAGCCCACAGAGCTGCCCTTATCCGCGGGGGACTGCATCAGAGGTCCACAGGAGACATGGCGATCAGCCATCAGCCTTTCTCCTTGTAAATGCTGATGTAATCTTCTCAGCCTTGAGCCCCTCCTATTTCCCCCACTCCTCCTCCCCAAGAATACAAGTGAGCTTTTCTATCCTCTTGCTTGGCAGTAGAGAGAAGGCAGAGGACTAGAGTTCGTCATCAATCATGTTTTGTCTGAACTTATACTCTCACAGGGATTTACAAGATTTGCCTTTTACCTTTAGTGATCATAGGTTAGTAAATATTAGACCTGGCAGCTTTAAAATAAGGACACTTAACTAAGAAAGCTTTCATGCTGAGTGACTGAGAATTCAAGTTCATGTGCAATGGGAAGAATTCTTTTGAGGTTAGAAGGGTCATTCACCTTGAGTCTGCTCTCCAAATTGCAGGCAAAATACATGAAATGCAAAAATACGACATCTGGTGGGCTGGCTATCACACTTAACTCCAAGTGCTGTCATGTCTCCTAACAGACAATTTCTCTTTTCAAGATCATATATGTAAAAATTCTCTTTACTTCAAAGTTAAAAGGACTATTTGCAGAACCTAGGTATGTTGACAGATACCTCTTAACTATTCCCCCAAGGTCTCATTAAAGAAAAGAATTGGACAAGTAACTGTTATGCACTGTGATATAGCCAATGGAAACATTAGTGAATTATGTAGCTGATGTTTCTACTTTCATAAAATACAGCTGAATATAACCTGAATTTTACATGCAATTAGTACTAAGTGTTTCAAATAATTCTTTAGATAAACTATTTCTTAGGTAACTGTACTTCAGTTTCTCTTCAACATATTACTTCTAATAGCTCAACAGGGCAGGACTTTAATTCAGTATCTCTGAAACAAATTTTCTGATGTTCAGTATGGCAAAATAAAATTGCAGTCAATATGGCTTGAAAGCTAACAGAAATGGTGAACTCCTGGGCCTATTGTCAGGTTCTTCTTATACTTAATACATCATAGACCAGGGAATTTTTAAAGAAAGCAACACCTGTGCCCAATGATGTTATGTAAGCAAATACTGAAACATCTCTGCCCAATAACATTCAGGAAACAAAAGATGTATTAATACGTCTCTGATCAATAGTGAGTTAACATGAAGGACTGGTGACTGATCAAATAGCTTCTAAACAGGACGCATGGGTCATAAAAGATCCAATTAAAGGCCGGGCGGGCCACGCATGTGAGTTCTGCCATGTCTTCCTCACTTCTGGGAGTGTCTCCAGGCATGTGCTTTATAGTAACATTGGTGATACCTGCTGGTGCTGCTGCTGCTAAGTCGCTTCAGTCGTGTCCGACTCTATGCGACACCTTGGATGGCAGCCCACCAGGCTCCCCCATCCCTGGGATTCTCCAGGCAAGAACACTGGAGTGGGTTGCCATTGCCTTCTCCAATGCATGAAAGTGAAAAGTGAAAGGGAACCCATGGGATTTTCTGAGCCACCAGGGAAGCCCAGAGTACTACCTAGTGACAACCAAATGCTTTCAAGAAACTCAGCAGAAGGTTCTGTTGTGAGGGCTCCCGTGAATGGTGGCTAGGAGGATGGCCTCTTTTCTCCAGATTCTATGGAGCATGTCTGCTGTTACTTCCACAGACATCTATGTGCCCTTCAGCATCAACGCTGGCCACACGAATGTGACTGGATTTGGTTCCTACAGAACAACACGCCCTTCTTATCATATGCAAACAGGTGAGTAGATAACAGTGATAAAAATGATAGTAGAAATAAGTCAATGTATCAGATTTTTCTTGCTAGGGAAGATAGCAAGAATGTGAATCTCTACATTGGGTCAAATGTTTAAGGATCTTTATGAAATAATTCCAAGTCTACTAGTCACTCATAGACTCAATAAATTAATGAACATAGGATCGGAACTTTCCCCCAAATTCCTTAGAAAATTTTATACATATTTGTTGAGTAGAGTAAGAACGAATGTCTTTAAATCCATAAAAACTGATGATAGACTGTAACACAACTCTTCAAATAAAGAGAGTTGACTCATACACTGGTAGCAGTTAATCTTCCCATCCAAGCAAATTGCATTCTACATGAATGAGAGAGACAAAAACTTAACCAGGAGACTGGATCCCACTTAACAACAGTGGACATAAAACAAGATAGAACGGATTCTTGTTATTTGAAGAAATTATATTCTATGAGGTCACCATGAACACTGAATTAGTGAATACAGAGTCACTGCTCTTGGAGGAAATACAGGGTCAGGTCTGGTCACAACTCATCAATAAAAACCCTTGTTTTATATCTGTCTAAAGATACCATATCTAATATACATTGCTTATTCATTAACACTGAGCTCACGGGCAACAGCACTCTAAGTAATACCTCCATGAAGCCGATCTTCATTTTTCCATATTTTCTCCATACGGCACATGATGGATTCTTTCACTTAGAAACACCAGACAGCACTTCAAAACAATTTAGGGCCACGTTAAAAATGGAAAACGCCAATAAGAAGCATGAACAAGCAAAAATGTAGCCCTAGCATAGAGAGAACTTACCTCAACTTAATAAAGGATGCCTACCACACACTTACAGCTAATATTATGCTCAATGGTGAAAAGCTGAAAGCATTTCCTCTAAGATCAGGAACAAGACAAGGATGTCCACTCTCACCACTTTTATTCAACATACGTTTTGAAAGTCCTAGCTATGGCAACCTGAGAAAAAAAGAAGTAAAGGGAATCCAAAGTAAAAAGAAGTTAAGCTGTCACTGTTTGCAGATGACATGATACTATATACGGAAGATCCTAAAGACACTACCATAAAACGACTAGAGCTCATCATTGGGTTTGATAAAGTTGCAGGTTACAAAATTAATACACAGAAATCTGTTGCATTTCTATACACTAACAATGAAAGATCAGAAAAATAAATCCAAGGAACAATTCCGCTTACCATCATATCAACAACAATAAAATACCTCTGAATAAACCTACGAAAGGAGACAAACACTTGTACTGTGAAAACTGTAAGACACTGGTGAAAGGAATCAAAGAAGACAGAAACATGGAAAGATGTACCACGCTCCTGGGCTGGGAGAACCAATGTTGTCAAAATGACTATGCTACCCAATGCAAAGTACAGACTCAATACAGTCTCTGCTGCTGCTGCTAAGTCACTTCAGTTGTGTCCGACTCTGTGCAACCCCACAGACGGCAGCCCACTAGGCTCCCCCTACTAATGGCATGTTTCTTCACACAACTAAAACAAATCTTAAAATTTCTATGGAGACACAAAAACCCCCAAATAGCCAAAACAATCTTGAGAAAGAAAGGCAGAGCTGGAGGAATCAGGCTCCGTGACTTCAGACTATACTACAAAGCTATAGACATCAACAAAGCATTGTACTTGAACAAAAATTGAAATACAGATCAATGAAATAGGATAGAAACCCAGAAATAAATCTATGCACCTATCACCAGTTAAATTATGACAAGCCAGGCAAGAGTACACAATGTTGGGAAGACTGTCTCTTCAACAAATGGTGCTGGGAATACTGGACAACTCCATGTAAAAATGAAATTAGACCATTCTTTACACTATATACAAAAATAAGCTCAAAATGGATTAAAGGGCTAAATAAGATTGAACACTATAAAAATCTTAGAGGAAAACAAAAGTAGAACACTCTTTGACATAAATTGCAGCAATATCTTTTTTTGATCCATTTTCCAGAATAATGGAAACAAAAACAAAAATAAATGGAAGCATTGAAACATGTATATTACTGTATGTGAAAGAGATCACCAGTCCAAGTTCAATGCATGAAACAGGGCATTCAAAGACGGTGCACTGGGACAACCCTGAGGGATGGGGATGGGGAGGAGGTGGGAGGGGGTTCAGGATGGAGAACACAAGTACACCCATGGCTGATTCATGTCATGTATGGCAAAAACCACTACAATATTGTAATGTAACTAGCCTCCAATTAAATAAATCCAAAAGTTTTACAGTGCAAAAGAAATAATTAAAACAAAAAGACAACCAACAGATTGGGAGAAAATATTTGCCAATAATATGACAGACAGATATTAGTCTCCAAAATTTACAAACAGCTCATGATGCTCAATAGCATCAAAACAAACAACCCACTCAAAAAATGGGAGAAGACCTGAATAAACATTTCTCCATAGAAGACACACAGATGGCAAAGAGACACATGAAAAGATCAACATTTCTAATTATTAGAGAAATGCACATCAAAACTACAATGAGATACCACTTCATACCAGTCAAAATGGCGATCATCATAAAGCTCCCAAAGAATAAATGAGGGTGTGGGGAGCAGGGAACTCTTCTACATTGTTGGTGGGAATGTCAATTGGTACAGCCACTACAGAAAACAGGATGAAGTTTCCTTAAAAAAAACCAAATAAACAAAAATAGAGCTACTATATGACCCTGTAATCTCACTTCTGAGTATATATCAGGAGAAAAGCATGATCTGAAAGGATACATGTACCCCGATGTTCACTGCAGCAGTGTTAACATTAGCCAAGACAGAGAAGCAACCTAAATGTCCACTGACAGAGGAAGGGATAAAGAAGATGCGGTACACATATACAATGGAATGTTACTCAGTCATTAAAAAGAATGAAATACGCCATTTGCAGCAACATGGATGGACTTAGAGGTTACCATACCAAGCGAAGCAAGTCAGAGAAGGAGAAATATCATATGACATCCCTCATATGTGGAATCTAAAAATATATACAAATGAACTTACTAAATGGAAACAGACTCACAGACTTAGAGAACAAACTTATGATCTTGGGGGAAGGATGGGGGAGGGAAGGGATAGTTGGGGAGTTTGGAATGAATATATGCACACTGCTATATTTAAAATGGATAACCAACAAGGACCTACTGTATAGCACATGGAACCCCATTCAGTGTTATTTGGTAGCCTGGATGGGAGGGGAGTTCGGGGAGAATTGATACATGTGTATCTATGGCTGAGACCTTTTGCTGCCCACCTGAAACTATCACAACATTGTTAATTGGCTATACCCCAATACAAACTTAAAAGTTAAACAAAATGTAGCCCTAAATAAGGACACTATTTAATAGTATAAGAACTGAGGCAAGAAGGCAAAGTGTCACGTGTTCAGCCTCAGCTGGAAGCTCATATTTGGTGACTCAAACTTTTTGTTGTTCTGCACATATTCAAACGACTAAGAAAGGGGACTTCCCTGGTGGCCCAGTTACTTAGAGTCAGTGCTCCCAGTGCAGGCGGTCTGGGTTTGATCCCTGTTCAGGGAATGAGATCCTACATGCTGCAGCGAAAAGTTCAAATGTCACAGTTCAAGATTCCTGCATGCTGCAACGAAGATCAACGATCATACATACTATGGCTAAGACCCGGTGCAACCAAACAGATAAAATAAATATATATATATTTTAAATGACCATGATAGCACTGGGAATACTGATGCTGGGTAGCAAATAAATTTTAGTAAGCAGGATACATATACACATTTGGAGCCCACAAATTGTATCTTTCTTCACTGATTATTTCATGAGTCTGAGTGTTTCACTAAACAAAAGGAAATTTTGTAAGTTAATACCACTACTTATAAGGACTCTAAAAATTCCTTAAACAGAAGAATTTGGTAACCTCATCCTTGAAATAGATCAGGGTATAGAAACAAAAAGATTATTTAGCACTATGAAGCCTGTTGAATATGCAAGAAAATTCCTGTTTCCTAATTCTTTGTTTTTTCAAATTAAATATTTATTTATTTGGCTGCACTGGGTCTTGGCTGTGGGATCTAGTTCCCAGGGATCAAACCTGGGCCCCCTGCATTGGGAGCTTAATGGCTTAGCCACTAGGCCACTAGGTAAGTCCCGTAATTCTTTGTTAAGTCCAGAAAGTCGCCAACTGTGGTATCAGAATGCGTCTTCTTTTGAAGATAATAGTTTTGAAAGATACTAGAAAGCACTTGAGCATGTCCTCTTCATAACCACAGAGGTTGCATAAACACATTCATAACTGCTATTATTTGGCAGAATAGGTTGGTTAATAATTTATCCTCTTTCCCTTTAAAAATAGCAACCATATAATCCGTCAGTTCTCAGCAGCTCAGTCTTCCCCTTGGTATCTAGCAAGGGTTCAGGCTTTTCTTTTACTTTTGCATTTTCTTTCATCTTCTCCATCCAAGTCTCCTCCCTTGCCAGCTGTTGGCTTTTTGATTACATGAACTTCAAGAGAAAATCAGCTAGAAATTTGAAAACCACTTAACACTTCAGCACTAAATAATTCTTAAATGCAAATAATGATTGTGAATATGATCTTATGAAACATTAACAATATTGGTCAAAGTAAAATTAATTTCTACTTGTTTTATGATATATTTTTAAGTCAAAAATTCAGCTGGAAAGTGATATGAACAGTAGATTTTCTTTCAAACGTGTTACATCATTAACAATAACATTTGGAAAATAAAGAGATGTAGCGACTTCGCTTTCACTTTTATGCATTGGAGAAGGAAATGGCAACCCACTCCAGTGTTCTTGCCTGGAGAATCCCAGGGACGGGGGAGCCTAGTGGGCTGCCAACTACGGGGTCGCAGAGAGTCGGACACAACTGAAGTGACTTAGCAGCAGCATAAAACTGGAAATTAAAGACTGACACTGTCAAGTCATGTGAAATGCATAGTGAGGCCGGCTTTCAGGTTAAACAGCCTTGAGTTACGTGTGTGATGATATTATGGTAGTTGTAATAGTAGCTAATACTAGAGTAAGTACATGTTGCCAGACACTGTGCCCACTACTGTACCTTCAACACCTCATTTAATCCTCCCATTCACCAAGGGTGTGCTGTCAACCAATCTCTTCCTACTGATGAGGGAACAGAGACGTCACTCAGCTTGAGTGGGCCAGAGCTTGGCCCTTTAGTCACTCAAGTAGTATGCCCAGTAAATTATGATCAAAAGCAAACAATTCTGAGCATATCACAGATGTTGACACACATGATTCCTTACAACTTAGGAAGAACTGTTATTTTAAATGGGGACGTTACAGAAGGACTGAAAATTCGTTAATAACACTCCAAAGCTTCAGTTACTTGTCTTAACTTTATTCCCTCTGAGCCACCCAGCACCCAAGGACATGGACGCACCCACTAGACAGGTGACCAGGTAGAGCTTTCCAATTTTGGGGAGAAATGAGGGATTTAAATGCATACAAATCACTTGCTCAGCTACTTTACCCTGAAAGATAGTCAATAAAATGAATAGTTAATGGTTAGCAACAAGACAAATGTGAGTTGATACTCTAGTGACTACTGTTTTTGTTGTGTTTTTTTATTGTTTGTTTTTGTTGTTATTTGGCTTTGGTTTTCTTAACCTGTTTATAAGTAGGAAGCCAGTTACAGTGAGTGATTTTATTTCTGAAACACTAAATGATATTCGATTCTACTTTGAATCTCCTACTTTGCCATTTTAGGTTCCCAGAGGGTAGGGAATCTGTCTGTATGTCTCCATCATGTCTGTAGTATCCAGTCTTGGATACTTTGGCTTCAACTCCATTTACCAGCTACATTAGGCCCTAATAAGAGAGTCAGCCTGTCCTTTGAAGCCAGGAACTGACTTCTCTTCTCCAGCTATGAAAAGTCCTAGATGGCGGCCTCTTCCAATAGCAGACTGGTGCGTCTGCACTGAAAATCTGTTGTTTAGTGTAGCAATATTCATGAATTGTCTTTGCGAGAGACAGCTGCTGCTTCTTTTTTTTTTTTTAAACTAGCATCATGAACCAGCCTATGCTTACTTCAGATTTTGCTTCTGCGGCTTCCTCACCTCTAGGTCTCCCTAGAATTTAGGAGACTTGGGGCCTGGCTCTGGATTAGGTATTGGCCTAAGGGAATGTTGTGTCTGGCTTGATCTTCTATCCAGACCACTACAGCTTTCTGCACGTGAGCAATAAGACGGTTTCCTTTTCATGCGTTTCATCATCCATGCGTTCACTGAGGTAGCGCTATAATTTCCTTCAAGAATTTTTCCTTTGTGGTCACTACTTGGCTAACTGTTTGGCACAAGAGATCTAACTTTCCACCTATCTTGGCTTTAAATATGCCTTCCTCATTAAGCTTAATTTTTTTTCTAGCTTTTGATTTAAAGTGAGGGACATGGGATGCCTGAACATGTATAGGCCGTTAATTGGCCTAATTTCAGTGTTGCTGTGTCTAAGGGAACAGGGAGGCCCCAGGAGAGGACACAGACAGGGGAATGGCTGGTCCGTGGAGCAGCCTGAACACACATACTTATGGATTAAGTTCACTGTCTTATGTGGGCACAGTTCATGCTGCCCCAAAACAATCACAATAATCATATCAAAGATCACTGATCACCTATTTGTTACAGTGGTCCTTTCGGTCCAGTAGTTAAGAGTCTGCCTGCCAGTGGAGAGGACAGGGGTTCAACCCTTGGTCCAGGAAGATCCCATGTGCTACAGGTCAACTAAGGCTGCACGCCACCCCTCCTGAGCCCACCCTCTGGAGCCCGTGCTCTGCAACAAGAGCAGCCACCACAGGAGCCCCAGCACTACAACTAGAGAAAGCCATGTGCAGCAGCAAAGACCCAGGCAGCCACAAGCAGAGACAAGGAAATCACTCTGAGAAAATGGTAAGACCATTTGAGCCCTTGGAAAGAGAAGGCTCACAGTCCCACCCCTGACCCTTCTGCTCCAGTGCTGGGTGTCACTTGAGAGGTTAGTTAATAACTTTCAAATATTTCAGTGTTTTTCACTTATGCAAAAATAGGTCCACCAGCATGTACCTATATTTCAAAACCTGGCTAATTTACATTAATTAATGTGTATGACGGGTTCAGTATTAGCATTTCATCAAACTATGCTAAAATAACTGTTACCAAAATGCCACCCAGAATAAAACAGCTTTACATCATAAATGAAAAGTTTAATTAGCCTATCAATTGTCATGTTTAAGGTACTTTGAAGTTCCTTGCAATCCACCAGTTTTGTGTTTGAAGCATTGGCTCAGAAATCCTTCTCATACTGTCATTTTTACCTGACTTTACAGACAGGACAAGTAAACAGCAGCCTTAATTTGCACTATGATCTCAGGGTCTGAAGCATCAGAACCTACATTATAATTTTTAATTTTATCTAGTGTTAATGTTAGCCGTTCAGTTGTGTCTGACTCTGCTCCTCTGTCCACGGACTTCTCCAGGCAAGAATACTGGAGTGGGTATCCATTCCCTTCTCCAGGAGGTCTTCCCTACCTAGGGAATGAACCCACGTCTCCCTGGGTTCTCTTTCTTCACAGATGGATTCTAAGGCAACCATTATTTTATACAATAACATAAACAAGCAGAAACAAACACTCCAAATGATCTCCTTATAAAGCTGGAGACTACAAGGACTACAAGACAAATGAGAAACAAAACTGCCCACCAGAAATGGACTTCAAGGGACTTTCCTGGTTGGTCCAGTGGCTGGGACGCTGACCTCCCAGTGCAGGGGGCCCAGGTTCATTTCCTGGGCAGGGAACTAGATCCCACATGCCATAACTAAGAGCCGGCAGAGCCAAAGTAATAAAAATTTAAAAAAAGAAAAGAAAAGAAATAGACTTCAAGGGAAGATGCATGTTTCAGTCTGGATGAGGGAAGGAAGCAAGTAAAAAATTCTCCCCCAAGAATCTGACCCACATCTTTGCTTTGGTTAGAGTTTCAATTGCTACAATCTATGTGGTCAAAGACCTAAAGCAGAGAATGTAGGTAGTACTCCCAGGTGACTAACAGGAGCAAATGCAAACTGATTTATAATACTATAATAAGGTATAATTAGAGCTTTCAGCAGGTTTAAAATATGGAAGAACAACAACAAAAATGTGTGTCTTAGAAACAATGAAATACAATAATTAGAATGGAGGGCTTTCTAAGAAATGATTAAATATTGCTTACATAGGATTAACTTGTATGATGTCAAACCTTACACACCATGCTTACACACATATTTTACTCTAGCAAGTACAATGCAAAGGGGAAGTATAAGAAAAAATACATAGTAACATAATAATGGGCAGAGTAATCCAATATTTTTGGTGTATCTACTCCTAAGACCATGGTCATGGTGTAAAAATTAGAACACTTATCTCAAAGCCAAAACATCTGTGTGTACTTTGAGTCCATGCCATTTTTTCTTGACTTCTTGCATCTGAATGTCTCTGCATACTTGGAATATGCTTCTATTCATCACAGATATATTTATGATGGTCCCTTGATTCTCACATTCAACAAGAAGACCTATAGCTCTTAAAAAACAACTTTAGAAAATGAATATTAGGAATATACCTTTAAAGCTTACATCTAAATTACAAGTGCTCTGGATCCTAAACTTGACCCCACAGTGCTTCCCGGGCAAGAACAGCACATGTGGTCTTTGTCATGTCTAAACCCAGGGCCCTGGATTCTGCACAGAGTAGCAGAGAGGGTTCTCTAAGTTTATATTTCTTTTACGTTTATTGGTTTGGTTTCTAAGAAATGCAGACTCAAGTGAGGAGTCCTGCCATAACTGCCACCTATTCAGTGGATGCAATAATACAGGAACTGTGATTCCAGTCATCAGTGCTAAGTTATCTAGTTAAAAATTGATGCTCTGGGGTCATGGTCTGTGATCCAGAAATCTCTAATCAGCAAGCGTTTGACTCAAGTAAATTTTGAAAGATCAAATGAGTCCTTCGAGACCATGGGTGATTGACATGGGACCAGTGTGAAAAAACGCTATCACAGATCAGCTGTCTTGCGGGAGCCGCGGGGCTGGCCACTGAAAGCACAGAGTCCCAGCCTGCCTCTTCTCTTCTGACGCAGCATAGACTCTTTCCAAAATTATAATACTGAACCTCGCCCTTTTTTAGCTTCAAGTGCTCCACTGCCATTCTCTTTTAAGGTAACGAATGACAGGTTACATAGTATCTGAGCACAGCTATCTACTTTACGAGGGGGTTTTGAGATCTACATGGAAACACTCAAAACAGACTACTGTTTTAGAAACAAAAGTGGCTAAAGGTTTCGCTGAGTAAAAACTCAGCCTCTTCTCTTTCCTTATAACTGTAATCTCAGGACTGAAAGTGCAGAATGCTGCACCAAGTACGATGCCGCCTAAATGGATGCAGTAGATGCTTTGAATAGAAATCCTAAATAAAGCTCTTCTGTTGAAACGATGGGCTTGGTATAAAATGGCATTTATTCAAGGCATTCAAACAGCTCCATTCTATTTCACAAAGAATAAAAAGACCTCTTAGAAGCCCAGACACATTTTCCTTGTCTTCTTATAACAAAAATAACCGAAGGGAATCATCCCCAAGTGGCACTGGAGCCATGAGCTTGCTTTTCTCCTGTTTTGTGTTAGGAGACTAGATGGGTAATTAACTGTTAAATGCTTTTCTCCTTGTTGTGAAAAAGTAGAACCCTGTGTGTACCAGCTTTTTCTTTCTCCTTGACTGGCAGAAAATGTCACATTTTATGTTGATGTGTACATATAAAAATAGATCAACACATGTATGAGCATTTGTGCATGCTCTAAGTACATGTATAAATAAAACTAGAACATCTTAATGGTAGAATGAAATAAATCCAACTTTGTTTTCCTTCAAACACAAATATGTAACTCTCACTGTTGATATCACTGGAAGTATTTTCTTAAGTAATCATCCCCTTATTTTATAACTATGGCACAAAAGGAGCAATTTGCTGTGGCTAAGTCTTTCAGGAGCCACTGATATCTACTGGTTTCACGTTTGCTGCAAGAGGGTTTAACGACAGTGTGGAGCTAGGCTCAGTCTGGAAGTCCTATTCTCTTTCTCAACTAACCATATTCTGATAAAATCAATACAGGTCTGCTCGTCTGCCCCTTTGAAGCCATCTGGTTTTCTGTGGGACCTGGTTTCCTCATGGCCCCGCATGTCTGTCTTGCCAGCCTTCTGAGGGATGTCTGTGGCCACATTTCTGAGCAAAGGTCAGTCAGGACTCACCTCTCCTTCCCTGGGCCAAGGCCTTCCATTCTGGGTGTATTTACTTTGATTCTGTCGCTTCTTTTGTCCTCCATCAGCGAATTTGCACAGTAAAGGCTCACTAGGGGCTGGGAAGATAAGAAACCAATTTTACATTAGCAAATCCCCTTTAAAATAAGTGATTATGTGAGTCACAGTAGTGCTTTGTAATGCATATCTTTTGAAGTCTTTTTGCTTCTGGAGAGATATTTGGCCCCCTTTTAGTTTCAACTCTGTTGGCGGCTGTTCTAACTAACTGGGCTTCAAAAAGTACTGGCAGACCATCAAAGAATATGACAAATATTGTTGAAAAAAATAATCAGTTTCAGCAGAACGTGCACTTGCCTTAGAGGTAGAGTAAGAAGACAAGACCCAACCCCTTCTGATTATGATGGTGTTAAAAACAAGACAACACGCCCCAAATGGAGTCACTTACGCTAAACCCCTTGTCACTGAACAGACTTAAGTACAGTTCCAGCCTCTCTGAGAAGTGGAATCTGAAACCAGTCAATCAGAAATGACTTGGTCAACACTCAGAGGTCATCTCTCTGGTAGACTGCTGCCTTCCCTTTAAAGAAAGTGGCTTGTCCAGAACCCATCCACTTTTTGCTAGAACGCCGTCCAGTTTTCATCTGGTACAGCTCCTGGGAGCTCCTGTCTCTCTGCTGGCTGGGATGCTGCCCAGTTTGTGATCTCCCATGTGTGGTACTAATTCTTTGCTCTTCTCTGTATCCTTGCCTTTTACCATGCAGCCCTGCTGACTGATATACTCAGTTTTTGAGTATCTGCCATGTATATAGGAAGCACATGTATTATTAAACTTCTATTTGCTTTTCTCTTGTTAAGTTGCCTTTTAGTACAGGGGTTGTCTCAGTCAAGATCTCAAAGGGGTAGAGACAAAATTATTTTCCTCTCCTACTATATACGTGTGTGTTGCTGCTTAGTCACTAAGTCATGTCTGCCTCTTTGCGACCCCATGGACTGGAGCCTGCCAGGATCCTCTGACCATGGGATTTCCCAGGTAAGAATACTGTTTCCTTCTCCAGGGGATCATCCTGACCTGGGATTGAACCTGCATCTCCTGCACTGGCAGGTGGATTCTTTACCACTGATTTACCAGGGAAGCTCATATGCGTGTGTGTGTGTGTGTGTGTGTATACATTTAAAAGTCCCTTTTATTGGTGAAACTTTGGAAGGTAAGGTATTGGGAGCAGCAGTGCAGGAAAAGAAAAGCCTGAATACGCAATTAACCTTAAGATTTCTTTTACTCACTAGCATAAAAATTTTGCAGATGCATCCTTGAAACATATGCTACCAGATAACAACAACTTGAAAGTATATGTGGCACAGTGGTAAGGAATTTGCCTGCAATGCAGGAGACCCAGGTTTGATTCCCAGCTGGGGATTGGGGACAGGAGGAGAAGGGGACGACCGAGGATGAGGTGGCTGGATGGCATCACCGACTCTGAGTGAACTCCAGGAGTTGGTGATGGACAGGGAGGCCTGGCGTGCTGCGATTCATGGGGTCACAAAGAGTTGGACATGACTGAGTGACTGAACTGAACTGGGAAAGGTCCCCTAGAGAAGCAAATGACAACCCACTTGAGTGTTCTTGCCTGGAGAATCCCATGGACAGAGGAGCTTGCTGGGCTCCATGCGTCCATGGGGTCGCAAAGAGTCACATGACATTGAGTAATTAATATACACACAACAATAATCTAGCTAGACAAGGAGCAAAGATAGACAGACTAGAAGATTCTGGATTTTCAACCTATCTTTAAGTTTACCATTATTGAAAAGAGAACTTTCAAAAAAATATTTTAACACTAAGCAAAGTTTAAAAAGTCACAGAGTGAGACTTTCTTAGCTTTCAACAGAGGCGGTGGTGGTTTAGTCACTAAGTCGTGTCCGACTCTTTGCAACCTCATGGACTATAGCCTGCCAGGCTCCTCTGTCCATGGGATTCTCCAGGCAAGAATACTGGCTGGAGTGGGTTGCCATTTCCTTCTCCAGGGAATCTTCTCAACCCAGGAGTCGAACCCAGGTCTCCTGCATTGCAGGCAGATTCTTTGCTGACTGAGTTACAAGGGAAGCCCTGACAGAGATATCTTTGCAAATGATGTTTTACAGTATCTGAGCGTCTTGAAGTCTTAGCCACCCTGATATTCGATGATCTTCATAGAGTGTTAGGCTGTGGATGCTGACAATGACCTACTTGTATTTATTGACATTGCTAAGCTGAAACATCTGCTGTCATTTCAGTAATTTGAAGCAGATTTTCATGGAAAAGAAGATAGGGTTACAATGATTTACTAAATGAATTAAAGAAATAAAACCCCAGAAACAAATGTTCAAAAGTGTCATTAAAATAAGATGGAATATCCATAATGTTATGTCATTCTGTTAGTTTCGCCAGGGACCATTTTATTGAGAGTGGAAGAGAAAACATTAGTAAATTATATTAATCAGATTTATATAATCTTCTAGTCCTCATGTGATTTCTAAACACCTGTAATATAAATATCCAAACTCCTCAACCAGAAGATAAGAATCTGTGTCCTTAATCTTAGCTTTCATCAGCCTCCTCCCCTCCCCTAGGGGTTTACAGATCCCTCACCTATAAATGCTTTTTCCTCCTGCCTGAAATTTCCTTTCCTGGCTCCCCCTACCTTGGCCCCTCTACTTGTCTGGCAAATTATGAAGCAACCTTCAAATTGTAGTTCAAATGTCATATTCTTCTGGAAGCCATGTCATTTCATAGTGTAATTACCTAAGGCTTACTTGGCAAATTTTTTCACAGGTTGAATGACATTTTGAAACTGAGTGGGACCCTGTGGGGCCCTACTGGATACAAATCCTTTTCCTGTCCCCTATTTCTTGTTTGTAGGACATAGGTTTCATTCCATCTCCTTGACCTTCCCTGAGATCCAAAGGGCAGGTCCAAACAGTTGCTAATTAGAGAAGGGGGAGGGATATGAAGACAAGGGAGGAATAGCTAAGAAACAATAGAACATCCATCCTGGGGCAGGGTCCTAGTTCCTGCCCCATACATAAGCAATGTAGATGATAACCTATCTCCAGTTCTTCTGTAGGAACTAAGGCCCCCATGCAGGTGGAGGATGGTAACCTCAGACTGGGGATAAAATTCCTGGTTACCACCCCATTATCTCATCACCAACCAATCAGAAAACCACCTGTGCACAGTGGAAGGTAACAAAGACTTTGACCCCTTCCCCAAATGATTAACAGAGATTAACTTTTAATTTCTTTAAAAATTTTCATGGGACTTCCCTGGTGGTCCAATGGTAAGACCCAAACTCCTAATGGAGGGGGCCCAGGTGCAATCCCTGGTCAGGATCTAGCTCCCACGTGCTGCAACCAGGAGTTTGTGACCCACAAGCAAGACCCTGCATGCCACAACTACGACCTGGGGCAGCCAAACATACATGAATACGCATCAAAAAAAAAAAAAACAGAAAACTTCATGCTTGAGCTGAATCCCGGGAGCTGGTTCTTGGACATGAGTCTGCCTTCTCCCCAGGTGCCAGCTTGCTGAATAAACTAACCTTACCTTTCATACCAACACTTGCTTCTCAGGTATTGGCTTTATAGCAACAAACAGCCAAAACTGAGTTTGGTAACAGTTTCTGTTTGTGTTAAGTCTTTTAACAGTAACAATTTCCAGGCTTGAAGGTGGGAAGTGATTAGAGTAGAGATCTGAGTGAAGTCTGTGTGTGTATGAGAAAGTTGTTAACAGTATCTTGCACATAGATTTACAAGATGCTCGACGGTGCTGCTATTCAAAGTGTTGGCCAAGGATCAGCAGTAATGGTATCAGAGCATGGGAGCCTATTAGAGATGCAGAGTCAGGGGTCCTTTCCCAGATACACTGAATTAAAATTTGTGTTTACGCCAGATCCCTAGGTGATTTCTGTATACACTGAAGTTTGAGAAGCACTGATGTGATGATGGGGAGAAGGCAATGGCACCCCACTCCAGTACTCTTGCCTGGAAAATCCCAGGCATGGAGGGAGCCTAGTGGGCTGCAGCCCATGGGGTCGCTAAGAGTCAGACACGACTGAGCGACTTCACTTTCACTTTTCACTTTCCTACATTGGAGAAGGAGATGGCAACCCACTCCAGTGTTCTTGCCTGGAGAATCCCAGGGACGGCGGAGCCTGGTGGGCTGCCGTCTATGGGGTCGCACAGAGTCGGACACGACTGAAGCGACTTAGCAGCAGCAGATGTGATGATGACTGACTCCTTAAGGAAGGAGGAATAGATCTCAGAGGCCAAGCACGAATCCTCGGAATAATGAAATGATTTCAGTAGCTGAGAAATATATTATCTCCAATTTCCTTACTGCAGTATTACGATGCCAATTAATTTTGTTTAGTCTCTTTTAACAGTAGTTAAAATAGAGGCTAAATGGAGAAAAGGCCTTTGTGGAAGTGAGATGCAGTTATAAGTCACAGATTGTAATGTGCCAGAAGACATTATGGTCTCTCATATAAATGGGGGAATTTAAAATATAATTATAACAATGCATGGCAATAAAGTTGCATGGCAATTATGGAGGAGTAATTACAATTTGCTTGCTTAGTGGAGTATTTCAAGTCTTTCAAACTTTGTATTAAACATAAAACACTGGATGCATAAACTGATAAAATAATCTAATGGTTTACAGGATTTGCTATTGTATTTTAAGCAAACAAACCAACAACAAGTATTTTGCTTAGTAAAATTAATGCAAAACACTATATATTGATTTTTATTTAAAAGTTAACACACCTTCAATTTTGATTCACTAAAAATGTTTCTAATATTGTATCCTATAAGGAGATATGCACATATGCTTTAGCTAATATGTATGACTAATAATAGCAGAATTCCTGCTGCCCCTCAAGGAAGATGAGCATTTTTAATTTTGAGCATGCAGTTTATATAAACTCTTCTAGTATTTATATTGGGTTTGTGGTCAGGCTTTAAAAAAATATGTCTTTATTACATAAATTACAATTCTGGTATTTTAAATGTTAATTTAAAAGTGTCTTACCTCAGATAGAGTGTAAGTCTTCAGGTAAAAAAGGATTGAGAAGAGTCGAACTGAGAGTATGTTATTAACAACAGAAGCAGCTTATTGAAAGGTGAGCATAATACAATCTTGGGTGAGAGTACAGGGAGGAGATTAAAAGAAAATTGTTTTTTTTCAAGAACTAATACAAAGGGACTTCCCTGACGGTCCAGTGGCCAAAAATTTGTGTTCTCAATGCAGGAGGCCTGGGTTCCATCGCTGGTCAGGGAACTAGACCCTCCACAAGCTGCAACTAAAGATTCTGCATACCACTGAAGACAAGAGCGAGCCAAAGAAATAAATAGATATTTTAAAAGAACTAAGATTAAAGATGATAACATTTTAATCTAGAAACCATCATTTTTTTAGGTATAGATATGAATTAGTTTTATTTGAAGCAAACTATCCCTGTGATGTTCAGGGCAACATTCATATACATTCATATATATATATATATATATATATATATATATATATATATATACACACACACACACACACACATATACATTCATAGCCTGTTCTTTATGACTTTGTGCAGTAATCTCTTACTGAGATGTATGCTTGATTGCATCTATTTCTAGCCAAAATCGATACAGAAGATGGTTTTTCCACTGCCTTTTCGGAAAAGTTCTCTCAGAGCTCTTGAGCTGTTTCCCAGGTTACAGTCCTCAGCAAGGTCCCTGAATAAAACTTTATATTAAACCACACACTTACATTGTGTGGTTTTCTTTAAGCTGACACAAGAATGCATTGGGTTGGGCAAAAACTTTGTTTTACATTTTCCTATCTTACAGAAAAAAAAAATCAAAAGAGCATGTTGGCCAACTCAATATTTGAACTTTCAGCCCTTAATGCGATTCTCCCATCTTTAATCTTCCTGCTGTCTTCTACGTGACTGTTGTCCCCAGTTCCTTCATATACAGACAGAAGTAGCCTGTACTGACATTGGATAAATAATGATGTACAAATTATGGATATAGAGGACTTCACTGGTGGCCCAGTGGTGAAGAATTCACCCAACAATGAAGGTGGCAAGATTCGATCCTTGGTCTGGGAAGATCCCACATGCCGCGGGGCAACTAAGTCCGTGCACTGCAGTTACTGAGCCCATACTTTAGAGCCTTTCACCACAACTAGAGAAGCCCAAGAGCAGCAATGAAGATGTAGCACAGCCAAAACCAAACAAGTTATGGATATAAGTGTGGTTCTAACTCTATGTTACAACCCATGTCCTTATTTATTTATATACTTACTGACATATCTAGGAAGCTTTGCAGGGCGAATTCCTATGATTTGTCTACAAATAATTTGCTACTTTTCTTCCACATGTGCTTTATAATGATAAACATAATATACTATATGTATGTGTGTGGCATAGTGGTAAAAATATCCGCCTGCCAATGTAGGAGCTGCAAGAGATGTGGGTTCGAACCCTGGGTCAGGAAGATCCCCTGGAGGAGGAAATGATACTAATTCCAGTGTTCTTGCCTGGAGAATTCTGTGGACAGAGGAGCCTGGCGGGCTACAGTCCATGGGATCACAAAGAATCGGACACAGCTGAGTGACTGAGCACAGCATATAGCTATAAGTCCCAAATATAGAGTATAATTGATATGGCAAAAATTACCCGAAGTTTACAGCACAGAATTATTATACTTTGGAGTTAGTCTTTTGCAGATGACAAAGTGAGCTATTTGGTTACATTTCCTTACAACTCCTAGCAGCATGATTACCATTTAATTATGTTTTATATATACTATTGATATATTAAGTGTGGTATAGTTATTTGGACAGCTGAAATACACTTCCATCCTGGAAGTGCTATAGCCGCTATCAGCCATCTGATCTTAAAATGTATTTAATTTCAACTTCTTATTTTTCCAATCAGGAAAATACAAGTTTGATGAATTTCCAGCTAATTTGTGGTAGGTGATGGAAATATCACATCTGAATTTCTAATCAACACTGTCTCCAACTACTTATTTTCTACCTTCCTTACCATCGGGGTAAATGGAAATGAGTTTTAGGCAGTTCTTGTGATTGACCCATAACTTGGGGATGGAGCAAAAGGACTAGACATTCACTAAGGCAAGATTACTGTGGTTCTCTGTGCACAGGTTAGAAGATCAAGCACTGAGTGATATCTGCTTGGATGATTTATGCTGCCACTGTGACCACGGTTTACTTTAACAGAACAATCCTTTGGCCACCTGATGCGAAGAACTGACTCATTAGAAAAGACCCTGATCCTAAGAAAGACTGCAGGCAGGAGGAGAAGGGGATGACAGAGGATGGGATGGTTAGATGGCATCACTGACTCAATGGACATCAGTTTGAGCAAGCTCTGGGAGCTGGTGATGGACAGGGAAGCCTGGAGTGTTACAGGCCATGGGGTCGCAGAGTTGAGCAACTGAACTGAACTTAACAGAATAAACCAATTATATGGGTAATAGTTACAAATGTCAGACACATGTGTACTCCTGTCATTAGGCCAAAGTGAGCAAATCAATGTAAAACTGTGAAAACTAATAAAAGTTAAGAATACTCAAAGAAAGAGTAATTTGCATGTACTTTCTCAATTTTATTTATCAGTAACAGATTAGTGCTTATATTCCTGGTGGCTCAGATGGTGAAGAATCTGCTGCAATGCAAGAGACCAGGGTTTGATCCCTGAGTTACTAAGATACCTTGGAGAAGGAAATAGCAACCCACTCCAGTATTCTTGCCAGGATAATCCCATGGACAGAGGAGCCTGGTGGGCTACAGTCCATAGGGTTACAAAGAGTTAGACACGACTGAGCAACTAACACTTTCACTTTTAGTTACAAATATAATTCTCTACTATGGGAAACAGTCTTACAGAAAAGGAAAATGCTCCAGGGTAACAACAAAAATGGAACAGCTGTTTGTCTAGGGAAAAAAAAGGAAAAGACGCTGTTTTTGATAAATCATATTATGGCTGAGTGAATATCTCTAGTTCATCTCTCTGATTCAAGATATAAACTATTATATTAGGATGGATAAACAAGGTCCTATTGTAGAACAGAGGGAACCATATTTAATATACTGTGAGAAACCATAATGGGAAAGAATATGGAAAAAGTATGAGAATTTGGGGGGTGCGGGCGGAATTATCAGCAATTAAAACACTTAAAAAAAAAAAAAAAACATAAAACAGTCTTTTGGTTGCCAAGGGGGAGGGTACTAGAGAAGGTATGGAGTGGGAGGTCTGGGGTAACAGACATAAACTATTATATTCAGTTCAGTTCAGTCACTCAGTCGTGTCCGACTCTTTGTGACCCCATGAATCGCAGCACGCCAGGCCTCCCTGTCCATCACCAACTCCCGGAGTTCACTCAGACTCACGTCCATCGAGTCCATGATGCCATCCCGCCATCACATCCTCGATCGTCCCCTTCTCCTTCTGCCCCCAATCCCTCCCAGCATCAGAGTCTTTTCCAATGAGTCAACTCTTCGCATGAGGTGGCCAAAGTACTGGAGTTTCAGCTTTAGCATCATTCCTACCAAAGAAATCCCAGGGCTGATCTCCTTCAGAATGGACTGGTTGGATCTCCTTGCAGTCCAAGGGACTCTCAAGAGTCTTCTCCAACACCACAGTTCAAAAGCATCAATTCTTTGGTGCTCAGCTTTCTTCACAGTCCAACTCTCATAGCCATACATGACTACTGGAAAAACCATAGCCTTGACTAGACGGACCTTTGTTAGCCAAGTAATGTCTTTGCTTTTCAATATGGTATCTAGGTTGGTCATAACTTTTCTTACATTAGGATAGATAAAAAACAAGGTCCTACTGTATAGCACAGAGAAATATATCCAGTATCTTGTGATAAACCACAAGGAAAAGAATATGAAAAAATATATATGTATAACTGAATCACTTTGTTGTACAGCAAAAATTAACAATTATAAATCAACTATATTTCAATTAGAAATTTTTAAAAGTTAAAAAAAGAAACAAGCAAAAATGTACTTTTTAAAATTCTTTGTAACACTTCTATAATTCTTTCCATATAGAAAAAGCTGATTTTTAGAAACCACACCCTGTAAGGGGAATAACATCACAGAGAAAGTTAACGTTTCAAATGGATGAGACACAAAGTACACGCCGAGGGTTAGGTTCCTTCTACGGGGATACGACTGAAACCTTATCTGTGCTGAGTGACTACAACAAGAACGCAGAAAGCACTGGCACTTCCAAAAAGCACCAACTGACTTACCTGCAACTGGCTGACTCGCCTATCCAACAACAGATAGGATAAACTCTTGTAGTTAGAAGGCAAGACGTCAAGGAGCATGTTTCTAAGATGAGGAGTCTTAAAAATAAGACAGTCTTATTGACTGACCAAGATAGACCATATTGGGTCTTGTCTTCCTCCCCTCTAACTCCTTATACTTGCATGGTGCTCTACGTGCCCCCGCTAGAGCTCTCTGCATACTACATGCAATCTTCATAAATTACTCCATACTCTATGGAACATGGCACTTTTCATTTAAAAGAGGCACAAAGGAGAAAAATAAATAGCTATAACCTTATAGTGCTGATATTTCTTTGATCAATAAACACAGAAACCAAAGAGGACATTTTATTTAATAAACTCAAATTACACAAAGGTGAAAAATAAAAAGACCTCTTCTCAACTCCCCCTCCTATTTCCAGAAAAATACATAAATATTTATCTACTAATCCATCTTCTATCTGTCTGGCTCTTTTTAATTCCAGAGGGGATACTCTTGCTCAGAATGTGTGTTTTATTATTTGTTTAATTATATATGAAGAACTTTCTATATCAGCACATATCATCCCTTTGAAATGCTGCTTGCTCTTGTAGCATAATTATCACATACCATAATTCACAAAGGTCTGTCAATAGGGGACCAGCTAAATCTCATTAAATTTCCATAATGCACATCTATGTTCTTCTCCACTATTAGGAAAATTTGATTTGATTGGAGTCAAGAGGTGGGACAGATTCACCTTTGCCTGGCATCTACTCCAGTGGCCTAACAAATTGTCTGAGAGTAGAACACGTTTCATTATCTGCTGATCAAATTATTAAGTACATACAGACAGATGTTAAAATAACTTCTTTAGATTCCTTATATCAAGGAAGTTCTAATGGATTTAAGTGTGAGAACACGATTCACCTTTGCCTGGCATCTACTCCAGTGGCCTAACAAATTGTCTGAGAGTAGAACACGTTTCATTATCTGCTGATCAAATTATTAAGTACATACAGACAGATGTTAAAATAACTTCTTTAGATTCCTTATATCAAGGAAGTTCTAATGGATTTAGTGTGAGAACACAATCTTTTCAAGTTAGCATAGAATCCCATAATTTCCTTATTTAAATATAACTAGCCAGCCTACATGAAAAAGCAAAAATGAGAGAATGAGAATTTATTCTTAAAAAAAAAGAGAGAGAGAGAGAGAATTTCAAGTCCCAGATGTAACTAATTTCATGTGAAGCTCATGTTACCTGCCCTAGGAAAAGGACTAATGGAGGGTAGTATATGGAGTGAGTAATCTTATGATAAAAAATATCAGGATTTTCCCCAGTATCCACTTATGATAGTCCACCAAGTAAACACATATGCACCCCAAAATTCAGGTCAAGAAAACGTATGTCAATTTCTGGCATGTTATTTCTAAGCATGTATTACCTGGGCTGGAGATGGAGATTGAGCAAATTCCCAAACTGCGGTGAACTGAGTTAGTAGAAATAAATACACAGAAATTCCCCTACATATGAATGAGTTCTATTCTGAGAGCACATTCATAAGTCTAACTGGTTCATAAGTCCAACAAAGTGAGCCTCGGTACCCAACTAACACCATCGACTATATATTAATAGTCCTGTATAGGTTTATAAGACTTTTCACACCAAAAACCCAACACAAAAAGTAAAGGAAACATGTTCAGTCTCACAGTATAATACTTTGAAAAGGACAGTAGGAAAGTACAATGGCTGGCACACGGGCTGGCATCCAGGGAACAGGCGAGAAGAGTTACTGACTGGAGGAGGGAGAGGAGGCGGGAGACGGCAGAGCTGGAGGGTCGTCAGCAACAGGAGAAGTGGGGCGAGCTGCACTCTCACTCACAGCTGACGTAGACAGAACCCACGATCACATCTTTGAAAGCTTGCAACATGCTGGCTCATATGTAGGGGACTTACCATGTTCTAGCTTCAAAGTGAAAGCTGTATTTAAGTATGTAGGAATTAGTTAACAGGACTGAAGTGTCAGCTAGGGAGAACTTCCCTTCAGTGGGAGAAGGATTTACAGAGGAAATGCCTTGGGATTGAGCTTTTTCTAATTTAAGATTCAAGGAACCAAAACTGTGACAATCTGAAGAGTGCTTTCATGTTGCTTGAATCGCTTACTGACTCATACTAAATAACTTTAACTGAGACACAAGAAACCGAGTTCTTGAAAGACATGTTAAAGACCACGTCTGCTGTAAACATCTATGGACAAATCTATCGATGGAGTCAGTCCCCCTTATGGAAGAGTTGAGTGTAAATACAATGTAGACAGACGGCTCTAAAATAGAAGAGCCATTCGTTCTTGCTATAGAAGGCAAGTGATGTAACGGTTTAGGGCTAGACTACACCAGGGGAATGCTGGGGAACTATACCAAATTCATATTTCTTAGGTAGGTATCAACTCTTCCCTTTGGGACTGGACATTAAAGGTACTTTATATGGATTTCAATTGCCTAGAGATCTTCCCAAGAAGCAAATTTTATCAAGTTAATGCTCTACACGTTCACTTATAGGATAAAATCCAAACTCCCTAGCAGGAAATGCCATCCAAATTCATGATCCAAATATACACATCAATATTCCCACGTTTAGGACCACCCAAAAGGTCAGAGACTTTTCACACCTTCCTAGATTTGCTCATAATGATCCTTCAGTCCTGACTGGCTTCCCATTATCCTCACTTAACTATTTTCATAGACTCTTTCCTGATCTCTTTTCTCATGTGGCCCCGTACCCCCCAACTTCCCATAGAGAGACCTTACATTAATGTTTTAATATATTCACTTGATTTATTCATTCAACTTTGCCTGAAATTCTTTCAAAATTAATTTGAAATATAAATGCGGGAGACCTGAGTATGATCCCCAGGTTGGGAAGATCCCCTGGAGAAGATAATCCAAAATCCATTATTGGATCTTGGCAACCCACACCAGTATTCATGCCTGGAAAATCTCATGGATGGAGCAGTCTGGTGGGCTACAGTTCAAAGGGTTGCAAAGAGTTGAACAAGACTGAGTGACTTTACTTTCACTCTTCATAAGTGCCGTCTACCGAGTATTGTGCTAGCTATGAAAAGTTTTAGAAGGGAATAAAATGGACACAGTCCTAGCCCTTATTGAGTTTTCTTTCTAATAGAAAAGAAGACATTAAACAAGTAATTAAAAATATCACAAGTCAATTCCAATCTCTTCTTGTGTGCTCCGCAATACAGACATCTAACTTGGCATGTGGAAAACACCTGTTTGTTCAGGTTTACATGTTTTTCTTTACTAAATCAAAAGCCTCTTGAAGGTAGGGTCCCTGTATTATTTATCTTTTCTTTCCCCCAAGCATAATGTAGTTTCTGGAACATAAGTTGAAAATTCCATGGACAGACGACCCTGCTAGGCTATAGTTTATGAGGTTGCAAACAGCTGGACACGATTGAGCACATACACACAAGGATACAATTGATCACACATAGACGCACTTATGCACACACACAATTTTAGTATGCATGCCTATTTTTTGTTATTAGAGTAGAGGGCACCTAGAAAACGGTCCATGACTTGACAGCAACAAAGCACAGAGGATCATTCTGCATCCATCAGGTGAGTAAGCTAAGACTGTACTTCAGTTCAGTTTCTAAAATATTTTCTCCTGAAAAGAGCCTCTAAATTTCTTACTTATATGGATGGAAGTCTGTAACATTGTACAGCAGGTGGTGACCAAAACCATTCCAAAGAAACAGAAATGCAAGAAGGCAAGATAGTTGTCTGAGGAGGCTTTACAAAGAGCTGAGAAAATAAGAGAAGTGAAAGGCAAAGGAAAAAGGAAAGATATACCCTACTGAATGTAGAGTCCTAGAGAATAGCAAGGAGAGAGAAGAAAGCCTTCCTAAGTGAACAATGCAAAGAAACAGAGGAAAATGACAGAATGGGAAAGACTAAAGATCTCTTAAAAAAATTGGAGACACCAAGGGAACATTTCATGCAGGTTCAGTTCAGTTCAGTTGCTCAGTCGTGTCTGACTCTTTGCGACCCCATGAATCACACGCGCCAGGTCTTCCTGTCCATCACTAACTCCCAGAGTTCACCCAAATTTATGTCCATTGAGTCGGTGATGCCATCCAGCCATCTCCTTCTCTGTCGTCCCCTTCTTCTCCTGCTTCCAATCCCTCCCAGCATCAGAGTCTTTTTCAATGAGTCAACTCTTGAGGTGGCCAAAGTATGGGCACAGTAAAGGACAGAAATGGTATGGACCTAACAGAAGCCGAAGATATTAAGAAGAGGTGGCAAGAATACACAGAAGAACTGTACAAACAGATCTTCATGACCCAGATAATCACGATGGTGAGATCACTCACCTAGAGCCAGACATCCTGTAGTGTGAAGACAAGTGGGCCTTGGGAAGTATTACTAAGAACAAAGCTAGTGGAAGTGATTGAATTCCAGCTGAGCTATTTCAAATCCTTAAAATGATGCTGTTAAAGTGCTGCATTCAAAATGCCAACAAATTTGGAAAACTCAGCAATGGCCACAGGACTGGAAAAGGCCAGTTTTCATTCCAAACCCAAAGAAGGGCACTGCCAAAATATATTCAAACTACTACACAATTGCACTCATTTCCCATGCTAGCAAGGTAATGCTCAAATCCTTCAAGCTAGGCTTCAGCAGGACTTGAACCGAGAACTCCAAGCTGGATTTAGAAAAGGCAAAGGAACTAGAGATCAAATTGTCTACATCAGTTAGATCTTAGAAAAAGTAAGGGAATTCCAGAAAAACATCTACTTCTGCTTCACTGACTAAAGTCTTTGACTGTGTGGATCAAAACAAACTGTGGAAAATTCTTCAAGAGATGGGAATACGAGACCACTTTCTCTGCCTCCTGAAAAACCTGTATGCAGGTCAAGAAACAAGTTAGAATTGGACATGGAACAATGGGCTAGTTCAAAATTGGGAAAGGAGTACATCAAGGCTGTCACCCTGCTTATTTAAATTATATGCAGAGGACATCATGCAAAATGCTGGAGTAGATGAAGCTCAAGCTGGAATCAAGACTGCCGGGAGAAATATCAGTAACCTCAGATATGCAGATGACACCACCCTAATGGCAGAAAGTGAAGAAGAGCTAAAGAGCCTCTTGATGAAGGTGAAAGAAGATAGTGAAAAAACTGGCTTAAAACTCAACATGCAAAAAACTAAGGTCATAGCATCTAGTCCCATCACTTCATTGCAAATAGATGGAGAAAAAGTGGAAACAGTGTCAGACTTCATTTTCTTGGGCTCGAAAATCACTGTAGATGGTCATTATAGCCATGAAATTAAAAGACACTTGCTCTTTGAAAAAAGCTATGACCAACCTAGACAGCATATTAAAAAGCAGAGACATTACTTTGCCAACAAAGGTCCTTATAGTCAAAGCTATGGTTTTTCCAGTAGTCATGTATGGACGTAAGAGCTGGACCATAAAGAAAGCTGAGCATCAAAGAATTTATGTTGTTGAACTGTGGTGTTGGACTCTTGAGAGTCCCTTGGACAGCAAGATCAAACCAGTCAATCTTAATGCCAATAAACTCTGAATATTCATTGGAAGGACTGAAGCTGAAGCTCCAATAACTTGGCCACTTGATGCAAAGAGCTAACTCATTAGAAAAGACCCTGATGCTGGGAAGGATTGACAGCAGGAAGAGAAGGTGATGATGAGATGGTTGGATGGCATCACTGACTCAATGGACATAAGTTTGAGTAAACCTTGGGAGACAGTGAAGGACAGAGAAGCCTGGCCACAGTCCAGGGGGTTACAAACAGTTGGACACAACTTAGCAATTGAACAGCAACAATATTCAGGGTTCAATAAGTCTGCAAAGAAGTCTTTTTGAATCTATAGTAGGTATTGAAGCCTTTTCCCATTTTCCTAATGATCACTGCAAATTTGTCTACTCTTAGCAACTGAAGATCGGTAACGTTCTTTTTAACTTAAAAACAATCATAATCAGTAAGTATTGAATGTAACTGTGTATTTTCAGGACATGGTGATTAAATAAAACCATGTAGCAGTGGTCACCGACCAGGAACATAGAAAAGCTCTCCTGAAAGGAAAAAGCCATGCATTTGACATAATTTTCACAAACTGAGGGTGGATAGTTGGAGGTATGATGTATATGACTACTTTGCTGATCATGACTTTCTCTTTCACATCTCTATTTTACCATTTACTTGTTATTAAATCTTGGACTAACTGCTTACACTTCCTGGAACTTACTTTAAATTGCAGGTGCCCCCTGACTTGTGGGATCACACGGCTTTACATTCAGTTCAGTTCAGTTCAGTCACTCAGTTGTGTCCGACCATGAATCGCAGCATCCCAGGCTTCCCTGTCCATCACCAACTCCCAGAGTTTACCCAAACTCTTGTCCATCGAGTTGGTGATGCCATCCAGCCATATCATCCTTGGTTGTCCCCTTCTCTTCTTGCCTCCAATCCCCCCAGCATCAGAATCTTTTCCAATGAGTCAGCTCTTCACATGAGGTGGCCAAAGTACTGGAGTTTCAACTTCAGCATCATTCCTTCCAGTGAACACCCAGGACTGATTTCCTTTAGAATGGACTGGTTGGATCTTCTTGCAATCCAAGGGACTCTCAAGAGTCTTCTCCAACACCACAGTTCAAAAGCATCAATTCTTCAGTGCTCAGCATTCTTCACAGTCCAACTCTCACGTCCACACTGGAGAAACAGCCTTGACTAGACGGACCTTTGTTGGCAAAGTAATGTCTCTGCTCTTTAATATGCTGTCTAGGTTGGTGAGTAAGCATTTTTAAATTTCATGGCTGCACTCACCATCTGCAGTGGTTTTGGAGCCCCCAAAATAAAGTCTGACACTGTTTCCACTGTTTCCCCATCTATTTGCCATGAAGTGATGGGACAAGATGTCATGCTCTTCGTTTTCTAAATGTTGAGCTTTAAGCCAACTTTTTCACTTTCCTCTTTCACTTTCATCAAGTACATTCAGTACTTAACCCTAAACCTGGCATACAGCAGTGCAGATTAAGTATTAGCTGAATGAATGAATGGGAGTTAGTGTGTGACAAATACGTAAGATAGGCAGAGAAATAGCTTTTATGAACCATGAAGCATATAAAACAAATGTGAGGTGTTATTAAAATCTTTGTTGCACACATAAAAGCATGACTTTCAGAGCCATTTCCCTGGCCTCTCTTGTTCCTACCATAGAAATAGTATCGTTAATTGAAAATAGACCCCAATCTGCAGGCATCACAGTGATGAATTTCAGAAGTACTGAGAGTTCAAAGATTCTATTTCAGACTCTAAAAATTAAAGTGATAAAAGGAGAGCTTTCTTTTATATAGATTATGATCTGTTTTACCAGGGTTGACTTTGGGAAAAGAACTCAATATGCTGGGAACTCATATACACCCGTGGCTGATTAATGTCAATGTATGGCAAAACCAATACAGTATTGTAAAGCAAAATAAAGTAAAACACTCTGCTTTGTTTCACTCTTGTAGATATAGCCCACATGAGACCCTGTACAATTTGTCAAAATATATGAAGGAAAAAGTACTAATATTATTTTCATCTTCCATTTTGGATGCTCTTTTAAAAGAGTTAGTTAATGTCAAGCTAATATCTGTTTTCCTGTCTTGATGGGAATGGAATTAAACATGTCTCTTAGTAGGCTTGATGAACTGTTCATGCCTTGGTATCGGGCATCTCAATTTCTGATCTTATTTGGCTAATGCCCCAAGGCCTTCCAAAAAGTAGAGAGGAGGTCATCTGAAGGGGGTCATATCTAAAATCACGGGACTCCCCTGGCGGTCCAGTGGTTAAGACTCCATGCTTCCAGTATAGGAGGTGGGGGTTCAATCCCTGGTCAGGGAACTAAGATCCCACATGGCACACATGCAGCCAAGAAAACAATAAATAAAAATTTTAAATAAAAAGAAAATCAAACCCCTGTTTTCTCATATGAGAAGCTGGTTCTGAGAACACTGGTTTTAGACCGTCAGAAGAGTGAACCTCTTGATTTTCCAAAATATAATGAGAATAAATATATCAGAACATTGTCCTGTTGACAGAATAAAATGAAAAGAAAGTAAATTTTAATTTAAGATTTGATTAAAGCTGTAGGATCTAAAGAAGAGATGAGTGTTTGTAACGAGAATTATATGGTTATCAGTTTTGAAATGAAGCTTCTTGTGTTTGATATTGTGCTATATACTTTAGTGAAATATCACATTTAGTCCTCAAAATAAATCTGTTTTTGAGATAAAATAATTTTGAGCTAAAGGTAGCAAGTTTAAGCAAATCAAATAACTAGCCACAGCTAATAAATGTCCAAGATTTACTCTCAAATCATTGATAGTCTACAATTCACTCTGTATTGCTCCCTGTATCTCTTCCACATTTCTTATCACTCTTATCACAATCTGAAGGATCACAGTCACTTTCAACAGTAAGGGAAGACGTTCCATTCATTCAGCAATTATTTACTGAGCACTTACTATATGCCAGGTATTATGCTAGCTTCTACAGAACTAAGCCAGTGAACAAAGTTCCTGCTATCACAGACATTTTACTATAGTCGAGAGAGAGAGTGACTGAGCAGGCACATGTATACACATTACTCCCTTTGTGATACATACTAAAAAGAAATAGCCAAGGCAATTTAAGGTGCAGGGGGTGATGAAGAAGGGAGAGGTATCTTAGATACAGGAACCTGGAAAGATCTAGACAAAGACATAAATGAAAGAAAGGAGAATGTTTTGGAGTGATGTAAGAGGAACACAAAGGTCCGTCTAGTCAAGGCTATGGTTTTTCCAGTGGTCATGTATGGATGTGAGAGTTCAACTGTGAAGATAGCTGAGCGCCGAAGAATTGATGCATTTGTGGTGTTGGAGAAGACTCTTGAGAGTCCCTTGGACTGCAAGGAGATCCAACCAGTCCATTCTGAAGGAGATCAACCCTGGGATTTCTCTGGAAGGAATGGTGCTAAAGCTGAAACTCCAGTACTTTGGCCACCTCATGAGAAGAGTTGACTCATTGGAAAAGATTCTGATGCTGGGAGGGATTGGGGGCAGGAGGAGAAGGGGATGACCGAGGATGAGATGGCTGGATGGCATCATGGACTCGATGGACGTGAGTCTGAGTGAACTCCGGGAGCTGGTGATGGACAGGGAAGCCTGGCGTGCTGTGATTCATGGGGTCGCAAAGAGTCAGACACGACTGAGCGACTGAACTGAAGAGGAACACATTTCAGGAGAAAAGGCAGAAATACAAATGCCCTGAGCTGAGCGCGTGCTTGGCTCTTTAGGAGAATGGACAATGACATGAGGAACCCAAGGGGGTGGAAAGAGGGTGATGAGAGAGAAGGCCAGAGAGCCACCGGGCTGCCCACGCTAGCTCTTTTGAGTCAGAGTAAAAGTGGGTTTGCTGTCTCAAGAGGGCGGCAGGGTGACAGCAAAGGATCAGGGGGCAGCATGCAGCTCATGAACTGAGAATCCCATTTTCAGGTCTGGCTGTCCCTGGTTATGTGGAAGTACTGCCACTGCCAAATCTGAAGAGGAGGGTTTTATCTGTTTGTAAAAATCGCAAACCCACCTTGGAATAAGTGCTTCGGATTTAAACGAGAATGTGGAGAAGAGGCTACAGAAGGTCCCTTTTGCTTTTAAAGAATCGTAAAGTTGAGTTTAGTTGCTTTACAGCGCTGTGCCAGTTTCTGCTGTACAGCAAACGTAATCAGTTACATGTGTATGTAACCCACTCTTTTTGAGTTTCCTCCCCCTTTAGGTCACCATGGAGCATTTAGTAAAGTTCCCTGTGCTATAAACAGGTTCTCGTTAACCATTTATTTATACATAGTCCATATATGTCAATCCCAGTCTCCCAATTCACCCCACCACCCTCATGTTTTTGGTGGCACAGTGATGAGCATAGCTGCCTTCCTTCACTCTTGAATCAATGAAAGTTGTCCTTCTTCCATCTGATTCCCAGTGTTTAGAGACAATGGGCAGCAGGATAGAAAGAAGTTCCCTTCAGTGAAGTCCAAAGGAGTCCAGAAAGGTGGGAATGATATAATCTCAAAGGGACCAGAGTTTCAGTGGAAGAGAAGATGGAACTAGAAGAAGAGAAGATGCTTCCCCTTGTGGACCTTCATCCTTGGAACTTCAGGAAGAAAGCAGAGCACACACTACCTTATGTTAGATTATACAGCATGAATAAAACCGGCTCCCTCACAGTCTAGACTCATGAGAGAATCAAGTGCAAAGAAAACCAGTTAAGAAACATTAGAAAGCAATTCAAGTTTTCCCTACTATCTTAAAAAAAAAAAATAGCAAGAAGACTCCATCTCAGTCTTTTCACTTTCTCTGAATATCCTATCTGCTCCAGGACATTCTCTCTCTTCACAGATGTCTGTCTTTGCCCCTTCCCTCTTATCATCTAGGATCCAATCTTATCTCTTGCTAGTACTTTTCCAAAACAATGAATGTTGCCAGTCTGTCCCAGCTCCTTCTTGCAAATCTGCAGCTCTGCCCAAGCATTAATCAGAGAAACAAAACAAACAAACAAAAAAGATATATAAAATATTATTTAGGAAATTAAATAAGTTTGAGGAGAATATAGTTTGTAAATAGTCAGGCATTCTTTTGTTCTCCAGCTTAAATGCTATTTTTACTGATTGTCCATCCAGTGCTATCTCTCTAGTGAGCTGCTACTTCCTGAAATTAAATGGAATCAAGGATTTTTGATTAAATAGGTAGGATTCACTCTAACAGCATCATTATAGTAGTCACAAAATGGAAATTCATTATAAATTACTTCCTGTTTAGTTATACGTAAATATGTGTGTGTATATGTGTACGTATATGTGTTTGTGTATGTGTGGGGTTTCCCAGGTGGCGCTAGTTGTAACGAAGCTGCCTGCCAACTCAAGAGACGCCATAGATCCCCGGGTTCCGTCCCTGAGTCGGTAGGGTGCCCTGAAGGAGGGTATGGGAATCTGCTCCAGTACTCTTGGCTGGAGAATATTATGGACAGTGGAAGCTGGCAGGCTATGGTCCACAGAGTCAGAGCGAGACACAACAGAAGCAACTTAACACACATGCATTTATGTGTATATATGAAGGATCTTGGTGTCTGCTGGTTTTGTTTAACATTATTGGACATTCCTGTGTCTTGGATAATGTTTAAATAAGTATCTATCTATATAAACATCTGAATTTGAAAGATAATTTTCAACATTACCTGGTTAACAAAAACGCTATAATGATAAAACAACTCTTTAATTGACCTGCTTTTAAATGGGAGACACACATACAAACACACACACTCATGCACATTCCATTAGCGGCAGAAGTGGAAGGAATTTGAGGGGCTGGATGTATGCATACATACGTGTGAACAAGAACAGTCTTAAAAAGGAATAGATAGGAGTATTTTTTTAATCTATTCATGATTCTGAATATTACGACAGAAAAGAACATCAAACAGTCTCTAAGCGCCTGCAAATATGTTAACAATCACAAAAATATTAGGTGTGATTTTCTGATCAAATAAAAATCATGTCAATTACACTTAAATGAGTAAATTCCATCACTCACAATGGGAAACTAAAATAAGTTCTGTAATTGTGGCATTTTTCACTTAATCCCCACTTTGATTTTAGACTGTCCCCTTCCATTTTCTTTTTAATGATCTGATTTGTTTATTTTAGGCTGTGCTGGGTCTTGGTGGCTGCGTGGGCTCTTCTCCGGTTGCAGCGCGTGGGCACTACTCTTTGCTGTAGCAAGCAGGCTTCTCACTGGGGTGGCCTCACTTCTTGCGGAGCTTGGGCTCTAGCGTGCGCAGGCTTCAGTAGTTGCGGCTTGTGGGTTTGAGTTGTGGGCTCCAGAACACAGGCTCCATAGCTGTGGCACATGGCCTTAGTTGTTTCACAGCATGCATGATCTCCCAGGTCAGAATCTGAACCCACGTCTCCTGCATTGGCAGGCAGATTCTTCACCACTGAGTCACCAGGGAAGCACCCAGATTGTCTTACATTTTGAACCTTATGTATCAATAACATAAAACCTCTTATAAGTTTGTTTAAAAAAATTTCAGTCACCCAATAGGTCTGTTTTCATTTACTTATTTATTTCTGAAGAACTTAACTTTTTTAAAGATTTTTTTTTTTTGATGTAGACTTTTTAGACTCTTCATTAAATTTCTTACAATATCGCTTCTGTAACACGCTTTGGTGTTTTGGCTATGAGGCATGTGGGATCTTAGGTTCCCAAAGAGGGGTCGAACGCATACTCCCTGTATTGGCTGCATAGAGGCTTAATCCCTGGACCACCAGGGAAGTCCCTGAAGAACTTCTCTTTATGAAAAATTTCAAACACACACGAGAGACAATACTGCAATGAATTTCGCAGCTTTAACCATCATTCGTTGTATAGCAACATGGCTTTACCTAACATTTCGGCATTTTATTTTTGGCCTATGTACCTTTAGGCAAGTCACAGACTACAGAAGGCCTAAAAACCCTAGGTTATTTTTTAGGTCCTTGTACTTTCCTTGGATTGTCTTGCTGGGCAATAATTGTTCTAGAACCTACAGTTATCCCTGGAGAAAATCTAAAGTACATTATAAAAGTATATGGAAGCTTCAAGTCAAAGAGAAGGCACAAGAGGAAGCATCAGGCTGCTATTAAACATGAGTTAAAATAGAGTAAAGGAGACCAGAACACTGCCAAGTGGCATAGCTCATGAAGTCTGGACACAGGAGGGGGAAGCGGCGGCGGCCTGGTGAAGGACGAGGCCGTGAAGGCGTTGCTGGCATCTGCCCACGTGCGCTGGCTGTCCTGCAGTGAGGACCGCACTCGGCTGCCCTTGGAGGGAGGGGCGTCTGGGAGTGGCCCTTCTCTCCCTCCTGAAATGGCCCAGCCACTGAGAGGCTCTGCATGTGGCTCCTTCACTGTAGACATAGCAGGGCCTCAAGGAAAGAGGTGAACACAGTTGGCACTTTTCTGTGTTGAGAGCAGTGTCCTGACATACTACATGATATGAGAAGAAAACCACATCCCACTCTGTGGGTTCACAGTTTTTATTTAAAACACAAAATCAGAGTGGCTGAATGTATCCCCTTTACTGGACTTAATGGAGTTACAATCTGACAGCTCCATTTAAAAAAAAAGAATTTTAAAGAGTCACTGATACTAGAATTCTGGCACTGGTTCAAGACTTAATATGGGACATTATAGATCTTGGCTCAGAGAAACTTTAATCTCTGCCCATAATAAGAGGCCTTCAGTTGCCAAAGGCAAGGGCTTTGGGTGCTGAAATTGAAACTCCAGATTCTGAGATTAAAAAGTCATAATAAATAAGCTAAAAAAGAGAGATTCTAGAACTTGCAGGAGTTACATGGAAACCAACATGTAATAGATCAGATTATTTATCCACACAATGCATATCTTGTACAACATTATATCTTAGATCAGGGATATAGAACCTCCTACTTAATAGAAACTATTTCATTGGACACGATTGAAAAGATAAAAGGCAGGTTTAATCCATCATTCTAAATGGCTTCTACATTTATCTCTCCAAAATAGGCTTTCCCCAGATTATGTCAGGTAAGAGCTTCTCTGAAATGACAAATATATTTACCCTCTGCTCCTTGTTATCATGTATGTCATACAATACAACCTCTTGTATCTTTCCTTTCTTCTGGATAATATATCAGATGAGCACAGCAGCACACTATACCTAAATGACTGAAAAATTCAGGCTAATATTTTATTTCACTGGGAAAAAAAAAAACTGGCATAGTTCTTTTTGAAAATAAGAAAACCATAGAACCTATTAAGAGTAAAACTTACTCTTCCTGGCTAATCAGTTCATTTGGGCCTTCGATGAATCCTCAGTTGTAAGTGAATATTCTGTTTTGACCTTCAGGTAAAATGTATTTGCCTCCATGGATGAGTCTGTCTTTGTAAATTCTATCAGATGATTCTTTGAGGGCATTTATGAACTTCTAAATACATAAATCTAAGAGGTTTCCTTCCTTTATCTCTACATCTTTACTAACCTTTAGCTCTACTTTCAAAATATATCCCAGATCTTTCCACTTTTCCCCATGTCCACACAATCTAATTTGTTTTAAAGTATCAGGGTTTAGATCAAATTGCCAGCATTCATTGGATCTTAAAGAAAGTGAACCAATTCCAGAAAAAACATCTACTTCCGCTTCATTGACTACACTAAAGCCTTAAACTGTGAGGAGAACAATAAAGTGGAAAGCTTTTAAAGAGATGGAAATACTAGAAAACCCTACTTGTCTCCTGAGAGACCTCTGGGCCAGTGAAGAAGCAATTAGAACCTTACATGAACAATGGACAGGTTCAAAATTGGGAAAGAAGTGAGTTAAGGCTGTTTATTATCACCTTGCTTATTTAACTTCTAAGTACAGCATGTGAGATGCCAGGCTGGGTGAATCACAAGCTTGAATCAAGATTGCTGGGAGAAAGACCAACAACCTCACATATGCAGATGAGTTCAGTTCAGTCCAGTCGCTCAGTCGTGTCTGATTCTTTGTGACCCCATGAATCGCAGCACGCCAGGCCTCACTGTACATTACCAACTCCTGGAGTTCACCCAAACTCAGCGCATCAAGCCAGTGATGCCATCCAGCCATCTCATCCTCTGTTGTCCCCTTTTCCTCCTGCCCCCAATCCTTCCCAGCATCAGAGTATTTTCCAGTGAGTCAACTCTTTGCATGAGGTGGCCAAAGTATTGGAGTTTCAGCCTTAGCATCAGTCCTTCCACTAAACACCTAGGACTGGTCTCCTTTAGGATGGACTGGTTGGATCTCCTTGTAGTCCAAGGGACTCTCAAGAGTCTTCTCCAGCACCACAGTTCAAAAGCATCAATTCTTCAGCACTCAGCCTTCTTCACAGTCCAACTCTCACATCCATACATGACCACAGGAAAAACCATAGCCTTGACTACACAGACTTTTGTTGGCAAAGTAATATCTCTGCTTTTTAATGTGCTATCTAGGTTGGTCATAACTTTCCTTCCAAGGAGTAAGCATCTTTTAATTTCATGGCTGCAATCACCATCTGCAGTGATTTTGGAGCCCTCCCCCCCAAAGTTTGACACTGTTTCCACTGTTTCCCCATCTATTTACCATGAAGTGATGGGACTGGATGCCATGATCTTCGTTTTCTGAATGTTGAGCTTTAGGCCAACTTTTTCGCTCTCCTCTTTCACTTTCATCAAGAGGTTTTTCAGCTCCTCTTCACCTTCTGCCATAAGGGTGGTGTCATCTGCTTATCTGAGGTTATTGATATTTCTCCCGGCAATCTTGATTCCAGCTTGTGCTTCTTCCAGCCCAGTGTTTCTTGTGATGTACTCTGCATGTAAGTTAAATAAGCAGGGCGACAATATACAGCCTTGATGGACTCTTTTTTCCTATTTGGAACCAGTCTGTTGTTCCATGTCCAGTTCTAACTGTTGCTTCCTGATCTGCCTACAGATTTCTCAAGAGGCAGGTCAGGTGGTCTGGTATTCCCATCTCTTTCAGAATTTTCCAGAGTTTATTGTGATCCATACAGTCAAAGGCTTTGGCATAGTCCATAAAGCAGAAGTAGATGTTTTTCTGGAACTCTCTTGCTTTTTCCATGATCCAGCAGATGTTGGCAATTTGATTTCTGGTTCCTCTGCGTTTTCTAAAACCAGCTTGAACATCTGGAAGTTCACGGTTCACATATTGCTGAAGCCTGGCTTGCAGAACTTTGAGCATTACTGTACTAGCATGTGAGATGAGTGCAATTGTGAGGTAGTTTGAGCATTCTTTGGCATTGCCTTTCTTTGGGATTGGAATGAAAACTGACCCTTTCCAGTCCTGTGGCCACTGCTGAGTTTTCCAAATTTGCTGGCATATTGAGTGCAGCACTTTCACAGAATCATCTTTCAGGATTTGAAACAGCTCAACTGGAATTCCATCACCTCCACTAGCTTTGTTCGTAGTGATGCTTTCTGAGGCCCACTTGACTTCACATTCCAGGATGTCTGGCTCTAGGTGAGTGATCACACCATTGTGATTATCTGGGTCATGAAGCTCTTTTTGTACAGTTCTTCTGTGTATTCTTCCCACCTCTTAGTATCTTCTGCTTCTGTTAGGTCCATGCCATTTCTGTCCTTTATCGAGCCCATCTTTGCATGAAATGTTCCCTTGGTATCTCTAATTTTCTTGAAGAGATCTCTAGTCTTTCCCATTCTGTTGTTTTCTCTTTCTTTGCACTGATTGCTGAGGAAGGCTTTCTTATCTCTCCTTGCTATTCTTTGGAACTCTGCATTCAGATGCTTATATCTTTCCTTTTTTCCTTTGCTTTTCGCCTCTCTTCTTTTCACAGCTATTTGTAAGGCCTCCCCAGACAGCCATTTTGCTTTTTGCATTTCTTTTCCATGGGGATGGTCTTGATCCCTGTCTCCTGTACAATGTCATGAACCTCTGACCTTAGTTAATCTGGTACTCTATCAGATCTAGTCCCTTAAATCTATTTCTCACTTCCACTGTATAATCATAAGGGATTTGATTTATTTCATACCTGAATGGTCTAGTGGGTTTCCCTACTTTCTTCGAGTCTGAACTTGGTAATAAGCAGTTCATGATCTGTGCCACTGTTAGCTCCTGGTCTTGTTTTTGCTGACTGTATAGAGCTTCTCCATTCTGACTGGTGTGAGGAGATATCTCATTGTGGTTTTGATTTGCATTTCTCTAATAATGAATGATGTTGAGCATCCTTTCATGTGTTTGTTAGCCATCTGTGTGTCTTCTTTGGAGAAATGTCTGTTTAAATATTTTCCCACTTCTTGCTCGGGTTGTCTGTTTTTCTGGTATTGAGTTGTATGAGCTGCTTGTATATTTTGGAAATTAATCCTCTGTCAGTTGTTTCATTTGCTCTTATTTTCTCCCATTCTGAGGGTTGTCTTTCCACCTTGCTTATAGTTTCCTTTGCAAAAGCAAAAGCTTTAAAGTTTAATCAGGTCCCACTTCTTTACTTTTGTTTTTATTTCCATTACCCTAGGAGGCGGGTCACAGAGGATCTTGCTTTATGTTATCAAGTGTCCTGCCTATGTTTTCCTCTAAGAGTTTTATAGTTTCTGGTCTTACATTTAGGTCTTTGATCCATTTTGAGTTTATCTTTGTGTATGGTGTTAGGAAGTGTTCTAATTTCATTCTTTTACATGTAGCTGTCCAGTTTTCCCAGCATCATTTATTGGAGAGGCTGTATTTCCCCACTGTATATTCTTGCCTCTTTTGTCAAAAATAAGGAACTCATAGGTACATAGGTTTATTTATGGGTTTTGTATCTTGTTCCATTGGTCTATATTTCTGTTGCTGTGCTAGTACCATGCTGTCTTGATGACTGTAACTTTGTAGTATAATCTGAAGTCAGGAAGTTTGATTCCTCTAGTTTCATTCTTCTTTCTCAAGACTGCTTTGACTATTCAGGGTCTTTTGTGTTTCCATATGAATTGCAAAGTTTTTTGTTTTACCGTGAAAAATGCCATTGGTAACTCGGATAGGGATAACATTGAATCTGTAGATTGCATTTTGTAGTAAAATCATTTTCACAATGTTGAGTCTTCCTACCCAGGAACATGGAATATCTCTCCAACTGTTCATGTCATCTTTCATTTTTTTCATCAGTTTCATAATTTTCTGTGTACAGTTCTTTTGTCTCCTTAAGTTTATTCCTAGATATTTTATTCTTTTTGTTGCAATGGTGAATGGGATTTGTTCCTTAATTTCTGTTTCTGATTTTTCAGTTAGTATTTAGAAATGCAAGTGATTTATGCATACTGATTTTATATCCTGCAACTTTGCTTAATTCACTGATTAGGTCTAGTAATTTTATGATAATATTTTTAGGGTTTTCTATGTATAGTGTCATGTCATCTGCAAACAGTGAGAGCTTTACTTCTTCTTTTCTGATCTATATTTTTGATTTCTTTTTCTTCTCTAATTGCTATAACTAGGACTTCCAAAACTATGTTGAATAATAGTGATGAAAGTGGACACCCTTGTCTTATTCCTTATCTTAGGAGGAATGCTTTCAGTTTTCCACCATTGAAAATAATGTTTGCTGTAGGTTTGTCATATATAGTCTTTACTTTGTTGAGGTAGGTTCTTTCTATGCCCATTGTTTGAAGAGTTTTAATCATAAATGGATGCTAAATTTTGTCAAAGATTTTGCTTCATCTACTGAGATTATCATATGGTTTTTATCTTTCAGTCTGTTAATATGGTTTATAACATTGACTGACTTGCATATATTAAAGAATCGTTGCATTGCTGGAATGAACCAAACTTGATCATGGTGTATCAGCTTTTTGATGTGTTTCTGAATTCTGTTTGCTAGAATTTGTTGAAGATTTTTGCATCTATGTTCATCAGTGCTATTGGCCTGTAGTTTTCTTTTTTGTGTTTTCTCTGTCTGGTTTTCGTATCATGGTGATGTTGGCCTCGTAGAATGAGTCTGGGAGTGTTCCTTCCTCTGCAAGTTTTTGAAAGCATTTTAGAAGCATAGGCATTAGCTCTTCTCTAATGTTTGACAGAATTCTCCTGTGAAGTCATCTGGTCCTGGGCTTTTGTTGTTTGGGGAGATTTTTGATCATAGCTTCAATTTCAGTGCTTGTAATTGGGTGGTTCATAATTTCTCTTTCTTCCTGGTTCAGTCTTGGAAGATGGAACTTTTCTAAGAATCTGTCCATTTCTTCCATGTTATCCATTTTCTTGCCATATACTTGTTCATAATAGTCTCTTACAATCCTTTGTTTTTCTGCATTGTCTGTTGTAGCATCTCCTCCTTCATTTCTAAGTTTGTTGATTTGATTCTTTTCTCTTTTTCCCCTTGATCAGGCTGGCTAAAGGTTTGTCAATTTTGTTTATCTTCTCAAAGAACTAGCTTTTAGTTTTATTAATCTGTACTATTATTTCTTTCATTTATTTTTCATTTATTTCTACTCTGATCTTTTATGATTTCTTTCCTTCTAGTAATTTTGGTGGGTTTTTTTTGTTGTTGTTGTTGTTGTTTTTCCTTTTCCAGTTGTTTTAGGTGTAAAGTTAGGTTGCCTATTTGATGTTTTTCTTGTTTCCTGAGATAGGATTGTATTGCTATAAACTTCCTTCTTAGAACTGCTTTTTCTGCATCCCACAGGTTTTGAGTTGTGGTGTTTTCATTGTCATTTGTTTCCAGAAACTTTTTGATTTTCCTTTTGCTTTAGTCAGTAACCTGTTGGTTATTTAGAAACATATTGTTTAATCTCTGTATGTTTGTGTTTCTTACAGTTTTTTTTTCTTGTAATTGATATCTAGTCTTATAGCATTGTGGTTGGAGAAGATACTTGATATGATTTCAATTTTCTTAAATTTACTGAAGTTTTATTTGTGACCCAAGATGTGGTCTATCCTGGAGAATGTTCCATGTATACTTGAGAAGAAGGTGTATTCTTCTGCATTTGGATGGAAATCCTGAAGATATTAATGAGATCCATCTTATCTAATGTATCATTTAAGACTTGTGTTTCCTTACTAATCTTCTGTTCTGATGATCTGTCCGTTGGTATGAGTGGGATGTTAAAGTCTCCCACTTTTTTGTGTTATATTGAGGTGCTCCTATGTTGGGTGCATATTTACAGTTGTTATGTCTTTCTCTTGGATTGATCCCTTGATCATTATGTAATGTCCTCTTTATCTCTTATAATCGTCTTTATTTTAAGGTCTATCTGTCTCAGATGAGGATTGCTACTCCAGCTGTCTTTTGCTTCCCTTTGCATGGAATATATTTTTCCATCATCTCACTTTCAGTCTATATGTGTCTTTAGATCTGAAGTGGGTTTCTTATAGACAGCATATAAATGGGTCTTGTTTTTGTATCCATTCAGCCAGGCAGTGTCTTTTGGTTGGAGCTTAATCTGTTTACATTTAAAGTAATTATTGATATATATGTTCCTATTGTCATCTTCTTAATTGTTTAGGGGTTGATTTTGTAGATCTTTACTTCTCTTGTATTTCTTGACTCTTAGAGAAAAATATAGGCAGAACACTCAGTGACATAAATCAGAGGAAGATCCTCTGTGACCCACCTCCTAGAGTAATGGAAATAAAAACAAAAGTAAAGAAGTGGAACCTGATTAAACTTTTTAAAAGCTTTTGCTTTTGCAAAGAAACTATAAACAAGGTGGAAAGACAACCCTCAGAATGGGAGAAAATAAGAGCAAATGAAACAACTGACAGAGGATTAATTTCCAAAATATACAAGCAGCTCATATAACTCAATATCAGAAAAACAGACAACCCGAGCAAGAAGTGGGAAAATATTTAAACAGACATTTCTCCAAAGAAGACATACAGATGGCTAACAAACACATGAAAGGATGCTCAACATCATTCATTATTAGAGGAATGCAAATCAAAACTACAATGAGATATCTCTTAATATCAGTCAGAATGGCCATTATCAAAAAGTCTAGAAACAACAAATGCTGGAGAGGGTGTGGAGAAAAGAAAACATTCTTGCACTGTCTGTGGGAATGTAAATTGATACAGCCATGATGGAAGATGGTATGGAGATTCCTTAAAAAACATGGAAAAGAACTATCATATGACCCAGCAATCCCACTCCTTGGCATATACCCTAAGGAAACCAAAGTTGAAAAAGACACAAGTATCCCACTGTTCATTGCAGCACTATTTACAACAGCTAGAATGTGGACGCAACCTAGGTGTCCATCGATGGATGAATGGATAAAGAAGCTGTGGTACATATACGTAATGGAATATTACTCAGCCATAAAAAGGAATGCATTTGAGTCAGTCCTAATGAGGTGGAGGAACCTAAAGCCTATTATGCAGAGTGAAGTAAATCAGAAAGAGAAAGATAAATATCATATTCTAATGCATATATATGGAAATCAGAAAAATGGTACTGAAGAATTTTCTTAGAGGGCAGCAAAGGAGAAACAGACATAGAGAATAGACTATGGCCATGGGGAGAAGGGAGGAGAGGGTGAGACATATGGACAGAGTAACATGGAAGCTTACATTGCCATATGTAAAAGAGATAGCCAACGGGAATTTGGTGTATGTCTCAAGAAACTCAAACAGGGGCTCTGTTTCAACCTAGAGGAATGGGATGGGGAGGGAGACAGGAGGGAGTTTCAAAAGGGAGGGGATATATGCATACCTATGGCTGGTTCATGTTGAGGTTTGACAGAAAACAGCCAAATTCTGTAAAGCAATCATCCTTCATAAAAAAAAAATTAAAAAAAAAAAACCCTTAACATTCAAAATACTAGACCATGACATTAGGTCTCATCACTTCATGGCATGTAGAAGTGGAAAAAGTGCAAACTATGACAGAGTTTATTTTCTTGAGCTTCAAGGTCACTGCAGACAGTGATTTCAGCCATGAAATTAAAAGATGCTTACTCCTTGAAAGGACAGCTATGACAAACCTAGACAGAGTATTAAAACCAGAGCCATCACTTTGCTGACAAAGGTTCATATAGTCAAAGCTATGTTTTTTCCAGTAGTCATGGATGGATGTGAATGCCGAAGAATTGATGGTTTTGAATTGTGGTGCTGAAGAAAACTTTTGAGAGTCCCTTGGACTGCAGGGAGGTCAAACCAGTCAATCCTAAGGGAAATCAACCCTGAATAGTCATTGAAAGGACTGATGCTGAAGCTCCGACGCTCTGGCTACCTAATGTAAAGAGCCGACTCATTGGAAAAGACCCTCGTGCTGGGAAAGATTGAGGGCCAGAGGAGAAGGGGACCACAGAGAATGAGATGACTGGATGACATCATTGACTCAGGGGACATGAGTTTGGGCAAATTCTGGGAGATAGTGAAGGACAGACAAACCTGGCATGCTGTAGTCCGTGGGGTTGCAAAGAGTTGGACATGACCAAACAACAAAGAAATAAGGGGTTAGCAGCTGTAAGCATTATGTATAGAACAGATAAACCAGAAGGTCCTACTGTATAGTACAGAGAATTATATTTGATAGTCTATGATAAACCATAATGGAAGCTAATATATATATGAGTCACTTTGCTGTACAGCAGAAGTTAATACAATATTGTAAATCAACTATAATTCAATTTTTTTTAAAGTACCACTGTCTCTTTCTGGGATTCTGCAATAGCCCCTATTCTTGTTTTTTTATGACCTACTCAGTGATCTTTGTAAAGTAAAAATCAGGTTAAGTCCTTCTCTTGCTTGAAAACCTCTGATAGCTTTTCACCAAATTGAGAAAAAAAGAAAATTAAACTTTTTTCGTAGCAAATGTCTCTATTTATCACCATGACTTCATTTCTAACCACTGTGCTCACTCTGGTCTAGTGACATTTAATGAGTGAATGTGGTCTGTACTCAGAACTCAGCCAGGCAGGCTCTTCTGCCAAATCCTTTTATGTCACTTGCATTTCAGCGAAACGTTGCTTCTTCAGAGAGGCCATCCCAGATTATACAAAATGAAATATTCACCAATGTTTAGCAAATCTTCCTGTTTTTTTTTAATATATTCAAGGGAATTATCATGATCAGAAATTACACAGTTCACTTACCATTGCATATCTATTTCCTGTTTCCCTTTTCACTGTTCCAGAACCCAAACTCCATGAAGGCAACGACTTTGTCTATCTTGTTTATTGTTCATCCCTAGCCTCTAGAATTCAGTGAACATTTAATAAACACCTGCTGAGAGAATAATTGATAATTGTGTAAATGGCAACCCACTCCAGTGTTCTTGCCTGGAGAATCCCAGGGACGGGGGAGCCTGGTGGGCTGCCGTCTATGGGGGTGCACAGAGTTGGACACGACTGAAGCGACTTAGCAGCAGCAGCAGCAGCCACAAATGGAGAAATTGGTATTTTATGAGCTTATAAAAGCTAAAATGAATCAAGGGGGTCTTAACACCATTATATTAAAAGCATTCACAAATAACCATTTAAATGGTTTGAATCAACTGGCAGATCCAATGAAGAGCAAAAATGCGCAGCAACAACAAAACCCCCACCTTTCTGGAGGGAGCGCTACATGACAGCACTTTATTTCAGCTAGTGCATGTGATAGTCTGATGAGGCGATCCAGTTTTACAGTGGGAGAAATGGAGGTTCAGAGAGGTTTAAAAGCTTGCCTGAAAGCATAGAGTAAGTGGTAGATTCTCAACTGCAAACATCCTGCCAAGTAATCGTGATGATGGTGGTAGTGGTGGCGGCGGTGGAGGTGATAATGACTGTGGGTGGAAATGATGGTGATGATGGTGACTGGCAGCAAGCACAATCACCAACATTTATCAAGACGTTCTAATTATGGGCCAGGCATCTTGCTAGGTATTTCAGATGCTATGGGTAAGACCATGCCTATACATACCCGTATTTCCAGTCTTCTTTGTTTCCAAGTCTGTCTGGCATGTGTGTGCTAAGTCGTTTCAGTCATGTCCAACTCTTTGTGATCTTATTAACTGCAACCCATCACACTCCTATGTCCATGGGATTCTCTAGGCAAGAATACTGGAATGGGTTGCCATTTCCTACTCCAGGAGATCTTCCCAACCCAGGGATCTAACCTGTGTCTCTTACATTTAATGCACTGGCAGGCGAGTTCTCTACCACTAGCGCCACCATTAGATGCCGTCAGCATCTAATTCTGATATATAAATACCAACAAACGAGACCTGTGTGCCTTCTGAACCAGCCTCCTGGCCTGGTGGGCCCTCCTCCAGGACTGATGCTGCCTTGTCAACAGAGACAACCCTTGGAGGCCAGGGTTTCTATATGTGGCGCAACTTCTCCTCATTCTGCTTCCTACTCACTATGCACCAGAGCTCCCAAGACCCTGCTTTATAACATGAACAAGGGACAACATTTTTTAGGAGTTAAACCACTGATATTTGAAAACTTACTCATTACCGCTTCATGCTACATCTGACTTGAGTCAATTCAGATACACCGTCTCATTTAATTCCTAAAACAATTCAATGAAGTGTATTACTCCCCCATTTTATAGATTATATAAATAAGTCTTAGTGACAAATCTGGAGAAGGCAATGGCACCCCCACTCCAGTACTCTTGCCTGAAGGCTGCAGTCCATGGTGTCGCTAAGAGTCAGATATGACTGAACGACTTCGCTTTCACTTTTCACTTTGATGCATTGGAGAAGGAAATGGCAACCCACTCCAGTGTTCTTGCCTGGGGGAATCCCAGGGACAGGGGAGCCTGGAGGGCTGCTGCCTATGAGGTTTCACAGTCAGATATGACTGAAGCAACTTAGCAGCAGCAGCAGTGACAAATCAGTCCTCCAAAATCACATAGTCAGTAAGCAGCTGGGAATGCCAGGGCATCTGAACCGAAAGTCTAAGTGTTTGACTGATGATTGTGTTTAGTCCCATTAGTGGGCTCTTCTCTTTAGAGGAAAATAGTTTAAATTATTCAGTGGTGATATTCATCACATGGACTTACACTGCATAACCCCTAGAGAAAGTGTGGACTAAGGGACAACTATGATCTTATTATCTCACCAAGAGATACGACCAAGTCACACATTAGTTCATGGCGATATTTCTGGACTCTGTTTCCTAACAACCCTTAGACTCAGCGCTCTAATAGCTTCTTGTGAGATTGCATTGCCTGGCTCAGTCATAATTGCATTATAATTTATAACTCCCCCACTGGTTTGCACTTTGTCAGAAATCAACGATTATGCAGGTCCCCATGGGAACCAATTATAAGCAAAGTAATGCAAGGAGTCTTCTCAGCCCATCAGTAAAAACGGTCAGTTATTTTACAGTTAGAACAATATTTACATAACCAGGGAATTTGTACCACATGTATTTGTGTTCTTCCTGATATAGATGGAATGATTATGGAGAAGAAAGAATGTAAAAAGACATAGTTTTAAAGTGAACCAAAGAAAGAATGCATCCGAGTGTTCTGGTCAATAGTTTTCCCACCCCCCTCAGAGGAATCAATTGTACTTTCTGTTAGCAGACTAATTGAGACCAGTCATTAACATTTGGTTCTCTATACTCCAAGACACATAGGATAAACAAAAGCAGGAACAATTCCTTTTCCATTAATGAAGATATAAAACAAAATCTTAATGTCAATGGTTTTGATAAATTGTATGTACATTACAGCAAAAGGATTTTGATTATAGATTGTGGACAATGAAATACACCTCAGTGACTACTGGAATAAACATACATAAGCGAAATATATACCTATGAACATCATTTCAGTATTTTAGATTAAATCTATATTGATAACACAAAAATCACCGGAACCTTGCATTGCTGATCTTCATAATTCTGTGTCTTTAAATTTTAAATTAAATTTCATGTTATTTTCCAATAAAGATATGAGGCTAAGTTCTGCAGGTGTGAAATTCAAGGACAACTTGTTCTTCTGAAAGTGAGCAGCATTTTTTGATTTGCATGTGTTTACATTCATGTGGCAAAGACAGGAAAGGTCTCTGAGCTGATGGAAGGTACAACTCACTCATTGTACAGAGAGCAGAATACATCCTACAGCATAGTGTTTGAACTAAAATGTGAGCTCCGCATATCACTAGTCTAAGTCTTAAGCCCTGCTATAGATGTTTGGTTCTGGAGGCAACATTTAGTGGCATGAAATACAGAGAGAAATAAAAGCTTAAGGGGGAGTACTAGATGCCCTTTGCTGCTACAACAAGTTTCCCCAGACTCAGTGGCTTCAACAATACAAATTTATTCTCCCATGGTTCTGAAGGTCAAAAATCTACAAAGGGTCAGTAGAACCGAATTCCTTCTGGAGGCTTCTGGGTGACATCTGCTTTCTTGTCTTTTCAGCTTCTAGAAGCTGTCTGCATTCCTTGACCTGCAGTCCTTCCCCTCACACTTCCCAGTCCTCAGGTCCTCATGCCTTCCTCTCACAAGGACCTTTGTGTTTTCATGGGATCCATCAGAAAAGTCCACGGTAATCTCTTTATCCCAAGATATGGACTTAATCACATCTACAAAGTCCTTTTTACCAGGTTAGGTAATATGTTTATAAGTTCTGGGGACTCTGACATGGATGCCTGTAAAGTGCTATTATTCTGCTTACTACAGAGGGAAGTAAACAAAAGAAAAAGGAAAAGAGGTAGAGAACTTGCTAGAATCGGCATAACACAACAACAGTGATAATAGTAGCAGTACTTACTATTCATTCACTCAGCAAATGTCTGTTTGAGCCATTGCTGCTGCTGCTGCAGCTAAGTCGCTTCAGTCGTGTCTGACTCTATGCGACCCCATAGACGGCAGCCCACCAGGCTCCCCCGGCCCTGGGATTCTCCAGGCAAAAACACTGGAGTGGGTTGCCATTTCCTTCTCCAATGCATGAAAGTGAAAAGTGAAAGGGAAGTCGCTCAGTCGTGTCCGACTCTTAGTGACCCCATGGACTGCAGCCCACCAGGCTCCTCCATCCATAGGATTTTCTAGGCAAGAGTACTGGAGTGGGGTGCCATCACCTTCTCTGAGCCATTAAATCACATCAAGTAATGTCCACCACACGGAGGACTTCCCTGGCAGTTCAGTGGTTAGTGTTTCCAATGCATGGGGTACAAATTCCACCCCTGATCAGGGAGCTAGGACCCTGCATCTATGCAGCATGGCCAAAAAATAAAAAAAAAAAAATCCAGTACATGGTGGACAAACGAAAATAGTGAGCGCACATTAGCTACACTCGCCACCTGTTCAAATGCTCGTGGCCTTTCTATATCTCAGTGTCCAGACTGAGATATAGAAATAAGCTGTACTGTGACAAAGCTCTAAAGACAAGTCTTAAAGAAGTTTCACTTATACAATTTTTTCAACATGTGATAAAAATTATATTTTTAATTAGATTTGATCCCAGGATGCTTTCAATAATGACATAACATGGGTAGTTCTCAAAAAAAAGGCAAACTCCCTTTTGAAACTCCCTCCCATTTCCCTATGGCTGATTCATCTTGAGGTTTGACAGAAAACAGCAAAATTCTATAAAGCAATTATCCTTCAATTCATGTTGATGTATGGCAAAACCAATACAATACTGTAAAGTGATTAACCTCCAATTAAAATAAATAAATTTGTATTAAAAAGAAATAAATTAATTTTAAAAAGGAAAACTCAAAATCATATGTTTAAATAAGTTTTAACTAAGGAACACTCTTATACTGTGAAAAGGTATGTAATATTGCAATGAATGAATTGAAGGTAAAGTACAATAGAAGGTCTAAGAATAGCCATTTGAGAGGAGAATATTCTCCTTATGGAGATAGACTTTTTTTTTTTTTTTTTTTGCATTCAGTGGCAAAAAAAAAAAAAAAGGAAGACACTAAGTGGTTGGATGAAAAAGACAACTAATTACTAAGATCTTCTCTTTTAGGCCTTGGGGAAAATTAGAATTGGATTTCAGATTGTGTCTCTTCTACCTAACAAGAAAATGGAAACACTTGTGAAATTAGAACAGATTTTGCCTCAGGACATTTTTAGGAATTATTAAAATTTTGGAATTTATCCAGTTTGATATATAATTCCAATTATGTAAACTATCATTTGCTGATGAACTTTTCAAAACCACAGCATACTCTTTAAAAATTTTCTATATCTAAATGCATTATATTGGGGATTTCCAGTAAATAGAAATGGGGAAAAGAGTGTTTGATTAGTACTGCTGTAGATGCTCCCAAAATATTAAAAACAATGGAGGAGGGGCATAATCCATAAAATTTAGACAGTATTGAACTTCCAAGCTTGGAAATTGAGGAAAATTGAGGAAAATTGAGGAGATTAAGGAAAATCTATCAAAAATTGTAAAAGTAATGATTAGGAAAAATATTTTTGAGCCGTATACTTACAACATGTATTTTTCTTTAGCATTTCAAAGAGCTAGGAAACAGAGTGATATTGTTTTGAGTGAATTAAATATTTACAGAAAAATTTTCTTAAAGGGTCAATGCATTGTACTTTAAAATATGCATGACTTAAAAAATGAAGTATAGTAAGTTTATAATGTGTTAGTTTCAGGTGTATAGCAAAGTGATTCAAATATATATATATCAGTTTAGTTCAGTTCAGTCACTTAGTCAGGTCCAGCTCTTTGCGACCACATGAATTACAGTACGCCAGCCCCCTGTCCATCACCAACTCCCGGAGTTCACTCAAACTCATGTCCATTGAGTTGGTGATGCCCTCCAGCCATCTCACCCTCTGTTGTCCACTTCTCCTCCTGCCCCCAATCCCTCCCAGCATCAGAATCTTTCCAATTAGTCAACTCTTTGCATGAGGTGGCCAAAGTACTGGAGTTTCAGCTTTAGCGTCATTCCTTCCAAAGAAATCCCAGGGCTGATCTCCTTCAGAATGGACTGACTGGATCTCCTTGCAGTCCAAGGGACTCTCAAGAGTCTTCTCCAACACCACAGTTCAAAAGCATCAATTCTTTGGCGCTCAGCCTTCTTCACAGTCCAACTCTCACATCCATACATGACCACTTCCAAAACCATAGCCTTGACTAGACAGACTTTGTTGGCAAAGTAATGTCTCTGCTTTTGAATATGCTATCTAGGTTGGTCATAACTTTTCTTCCAAGGAGTAAGTGTCTTTTAATTTTATGCCTGCAATCACCAACTGCAGTGATTTTGGAGACCCCAGAAATAAAGTCTGACACTGTTTCCACTGTTTCCCCATCTATTTCCCATGAAGTGATGGGACCAGATGCCATGATCTTCGTTTTCTGAATGTTGAGCTTTAACCCAACTTTTTCACTCTCCTCTTTCACTTTCATCAAGAGGCTTTTAGTTCCTCTTCATTTTCTGCCATAATGGTGTTGTCATCTGCATATCTGAGGTTATTGATATTTCTCCCAGCAATCTTGATTCCAGCTTGTGCTTCATCCAGCCCAGGGTTTCTCATGATGTACTCTTCATAGAAGTTAAATAAGCAGGGTGACAATATACAGCCTTGACATACTCCTTTTCCTATTTGGCACCAGTCTGTTGTTCCATGTCCAGTTCTAACTGTTGTTTCCTGACCTGTATATAGGTTTCTCAAGAGGCAGGTTAGGTGGCCTGGCATTCCCATCTCTTTTAGAATTTTCCACAGTTTATTGTGATCCACATAGTCAAAGGCTTTGGCATAGTCAATAAAGCAGAAATAAATGTTTTTCTGGAACTCTCTTGCTCTTTTTGGTGATCCAGCAGATGTTGGCAATTTGTTCTGTGGTTTCTCTGTCTTTTCTAAAACCAGCTTGAACATCTGGAAGTTCATGGTTCACCTATTGCTGAAGCCTGGCTGGGAGAATTTTGAGCTTTACTTTTGTATGTTTATATGTGCTTTTCCAGATTCTTTTCCTTATAGATTATTAAAAGCTATTGAGTATAGTTCCTGTGCCATACAGCAGAAAGTTGTTACCTATTTTATACTAATCCTATACTCCTAATTGATTTCTGTCTCCTTCTTTTCCATTTCACAATCATAAGTTTATTTTCTCTATCTGCAAGTCTTTTTGTTTTATAAATTTGTTTTGTTTTATAAATGAGTTTATTTGTATAAAAGTTATTTGTATAAGTTTTTTAGATTCCACACAACAGTTCAGTTTAGTCGCTCAGTTGTGTCCGTTGTGACCCCATGAACCGCAGCACGCCAGGTCTCCCTGTCGATCACCAACTCCCAGAGCTGGCTCAAACTCATGTCATCAAGTCGGTGATGTCATCCAACCATGTCATCCTTTGCTGTGCCCTTCTCTTCCTGCCTTCGATCTTTCCCAGCATCAGGGTCTTTATAAATGATATCATATATTTGTCTTTCTCTGTCTGGCTGTGTGTACTCCTATGCTCACAGCAGCACTATTCTCAATGGCAAAGACACACAGGCAGACTAACCCACTGACAGGTGAACGGATAAAGAAGATGTGCCACAATATACAGTGGAATATTACTCAGCCATAAAAGAATGAACCTTGGAGGAGGAAAGAAAAACCCACTCCAGTATTCTTGCCTGGAAAATTCCATGGACAGCGGAGCCTCGTGGGCTACAGTCCATGGGGTTGCAAAGAATTGGACACAACTACATACACACACAGAAAAAACAATGAAATAAATGAAATAATGCCATCTGCAGCAAAATGGATGAAGCTTATCATACTGTGTGAAGTACGCATGACTCTTAACACAATAATTCACTTTTATATAGTCATTCTTTACATACACCCAAGCATTTATATGACAAATATATCTTTACAATGATATTCATTTCTGCATTGTTTGTAAGGAAAAAGAGACCTCAGAGCAATGAAAAGATTCATCTGAAGAGCAGTTTTATAAATAGGGTACATTCATTAACATGGACTATCATACAGCTACCAAAATAAAACATCTATCTTCGGCTAGCAATTTTCAAAGTGTGGTCAGTATTTCAGGGAGCTTTCAAGGAGTTTACAAGGTCAAAACTACTTCATAAGACTAAGATGCAATTGTTATTTTTTCATTCTTTTTTTTTTTAAGCCTCATTTCCAATAGATTAAGTGTAGTTTTTTCCACAGGCAACGTGATGTGTGATGCAGCAATAGTAGAAGCCTATACGAAAATGCAGCTGTGTTCCATGTGATAAGTTAAAGACAGCTTCAAAGAGATAAAACAGCTCTAGCCTTCTTGCTAGTTTTTGCTCGTTTGGAAAACGTGACTGTTATCATAAGTATCATTTAGGTTAATATTTCCATGGTTTTATCATTATTCAAATTGGGCTTAGTCGCTCAGTCATATCCAACTCTTTGTGACCCCATGGACTGTAGCCCACCAGGCTCCTCTGTCCATGGGATTTCCCAGGCAAGAACACTGGAATGGGTTTCCATTGCCATCTCCAGGTGATCTCCCTGACCCAAGGATCGGACCTGAGTCTCACATTTCCTACACTGGGAGGTGGATTCTTTACCATTAACTCCACCTGGGGAGTCCTTTAAACAAATTCAATAATTTCAAATATGGTAAACTCTAATAGGTATAAGCAACATTTTTTTTGAGTCCTTGATAGTTTTGAAGAGTGTAAAGGAGCCCTGAAATAAAAAGCTTGAAAACGATTGATCTCAACCGACATGCTCTTTTCCAGCAGAGCTTTCCAATATCTTCTTTCGTTTGCACCTTCATATTAAAGTAGCCAGGACATGGAAGCAACCTAGATGTCCATCAGCAGATGAATGGATAAGAATGCTGTGGTACATATACAAAAGAATAAATTTGAATCAGTTCTAATGAAATGCATGAAACTGGAGCCAATTATACAGAGTGAAGTAAGCCAGAAAGAAAAACACCAAATCAGTATACTGACACATATATATGGAATTTAGAAAGATAGTAATGATAACCCTGTATGTGAGCCAGCAGAAGAGACACAGACGTATAGAATGGTGGACTCTGAGGGAGAGGGAGAGGCAGAGGGTGGGATGATGTGGGAGAATGGCATTGAAACATGTATACTATCATGTAAGAAACAAATTGCCAGTCTATGTTAGATACAGGATGCAGGATGCTTGGGGCTGGTGCACGGGGATGATCCAGAGAGATGATACGGGGAGGAAGGTGGGAGGGGGGGTTCAGGATTGGGAACTCATGTACACCCGTGGTGGATTCATGTCAATGTATGGGAAAACCAACACAGTATTGTAAAGTAAAATAAAGTAAAAAAAAAATAAATAAAAGTACAGACAAACAGGAAGAAGAGCAAGTGGAAGGATATAAATAAGACACACACACACACCCAAGAACTGAAGTCATGGGACTTCCCTGGAGGTCCAGTGGTTAAGAATCGCCATTCGAATACAGGGAATGTATGTTCCGTCTGGCCACGAGCTGCAGCTAGTGAACCGCTTGCCTCAACTACGAGCCAACAAATAAATATGTAAAAAAGAACTGAAATCATGAAGAAGGAAAAAGGATCCTTATATAACTGTAAAGTAAATTAGACAGTAATAGGTAAATAATGCAAATGTCATAGAGAAAATGAGTATTATACTAATATTATATGGCTAGAGTCAAAAGATATTCTTTTATAATAGTTTTCTTTATGCTTATTATTTATGTATATAACTATTACTTTCATATTTTAAAGATTTTTTCCAAAAGTAATTATTTTATAATATTTGCAAAATACAATGCAGAGGGAAGGAACCTGTAACTCACTCCTGAGTCCAATGACTGTCATAACTTTGATGTATCCCTTCTGGGTGTTTTTATACTATAGTTGAATTATTTATGAAATAAAAATGTGTTCTCTTATATTACTTTAAGGTAACACTTTATCAAAACTTCACTGTCATTCCAATCATATCTTAAAAAGTTTCCTCATTAATTATTTTGAATATTGTGCCCCTATGAAATTTTATGAGTTTGACATTATTTCCAGTAAAATGACCCAGCATGGGGTCCTATGAAGGGGATCTTGTTTTTGAGAGAAGCTGGGACATTTCAAGCAAAAGATTGGCAGCAGATGTCGACAGAAGTGGCTCTAAGACACAGGCGCTTTCCAGCCTCAGAGCCACTGAAGGGAGGCCTCAGAAACAGAATAAATTACGAGGCCACATGTCACTGCGGACAGGAGATTCTTTGGGGAGTGACCGAAATCTCCTAGAAACTTAGAAGTGTTCCTTGTACCACATAGGAAGAAATTTGTTTCACCATCAGGGGCCAGTTAAAATAACTATTGGCTCAAAATCACATTAATACCTACAGATGAAGGATGTGGGCTACCTGAAGAAGGCACTAACAAGTGTACTCTTTACGGCTGACGAAGCAGTGCTTCACGCGGGGCAGTCGTTCACTTTAGGAGAGCCTGAGGCACTCATCAGGAGCACTCACAAAGGACAGTTCCGATAGAAGCTGACTGCCCCCACCAGCAGTCTTACAAGCATGCTCATGAACACGAACTATTGTTTTTCAGTTGCTCAGTCATGTCCAGCTCTTTGTGACCCCATGGACTGCAGCACACTAGGCCTCCCTGTCCACCACCAACTCCTGGAGTTTACTCAAACTCATGTGCATTGAATCGGTGATGCCATCCAACCACCTCATCCTCTGTCATCCCCTTCTCCTCCTGCCTTCAATCTTTCCCAGCATCAGAGTCTTTTCCAATGTGTTGGCTCTTTGCATCAGGTGGCCAAGGTACAGGAGCTTCAGCTTCAGCATCAGTCCATCCAATGAATATTCAGGATTGATTTCTTTTAGGATTGACTGGTTTGATCTTCCTGCAGTCCAAGGGACTCTCAAGAGTCTTCTCCAGCACCATAGTTTATAAACTAGTCAATGTCAAATACTCCACTCCTCTTTATTACCATCTTTGGGGAACTGCCTCATGAAACCCAATCTTACAGAGTTTATTAACCTGTTTTTAAGATATTTATATGTAATGAAAACATTCTCTTTGACAACAGAAATACAAACTTCAGTAAACCCTGAGAGTGTTCATTACAAATAACTTTCTTTTTGCTCTTTCTTTTTATTATATTTATATGAGATGATGGATGCTTACTAAACCTACTATAATAATAATTTCACAATATATCCGTCAAACCATTGTGTTGTATATCTTAAATTTATATAGTGATGTTTGTCAATTGTATCTCAATAAAATTAGGAAAAAGAGCACCAAGTAACCCAAGATATTTCAGATGAGAACATATTAAAGTGGTGAAATATATCCAAAGCAATCTGATGTGTTATCTTATATTAGTTAATATTTTCTAGTGAACATTTCCCTGATAATAATATTGATAACTATATTATCACATTTCTAAGTGTTGTTAAGAAATATAAATGACGCTAATGGATACCTTCATTTGTATTCAGTCTTTCTGATTAATTACTACATATAACTAAGACTAATAAATTGCCAATTTAAACTAAAAGAATAATTGACTACACCAGATTCAGCACATATATAGCACTAGAAAGCCCTTCAACATGAAGGTGCATCAAATAACTTAATAAAAATATGAGCATCCTGCACAAAATAAATTAAAGCACACTTTAAAAAACTAAGCGGGAAACTCACGATGTGGTATGTTTCTTATTATTGTCAGTTAGACTTCTACGGTATTCCGCTTTGGGACTTGTGTTTGAAACACCCTATTCAGGTGGGACCAGTTCAATAAAACATTGAAAAACATATTATTGCTTAAGCGTCAAGTGGTCTCACCATAATCAAAATGTTATTCATAAATAATGGATACATTCATAGCAGAAAGCATTAGTTCTATTTCTACAATGTAGCCCGTTGCAATATTCAAGTATCCAGAAGGAAGGAGGAGACTAAGGGCTACAAAGACCTACTTTGTGACATAAAGTTAGGAAGGGACAATTTAGCATCTGTCACAAGTCACAGAGAATCCTGTGCAGCACTGTGTCCATCACCTGGAAGCCCTCCCGGAAGGATGAGGGAATGACAGGGACACCATTTAGTGGAAGATACCAGATAAACACAGCAGGCACACGTGGCCACAGACACAAAACCAAGGACACGAAAGTGTTGATCTGAGCCTTGGTGTTTCAGTCACTGCCACTGGGGCTTTAGATTCCACATTTCCTTAAAATTCAATGTCCACTGCTTTGTTGACCGAAGTTCCAGGAACAATTCTCATGACCAAGGAATAACTATTCTATCTTAATTTCATAAAATATGGAAGCAGAAATGTTCATTTCAATGATTTTACTTATTTTCTGGGAACAGAAACACTATTCATTTGTGGTATTAAACTCGTGAGTAGCTCATGCCAGGCCAGGGCAGGTGGCAGAGCACTGCATCTGACTTGGATTCAGATCTATGTGTAAGAAGGGCAGAGGCCTAAAAACCTTGGAAAGGTTGACAAGTTTAAGTGAATAAAATAGTAATTAGAGTTTAATGTTGTAAATGTACACCAATTATACATTTATAATTCAATTATAATTAAAGTTTGGATACCTGATACCAAGGGCTAATTCACTGGGAAAGACCCTGATGCTGGGAAAGTTTGAGGGCAGGATGAGAAGAAGGTGACAGAGGATGAAACAGGTGGATGGCGTCACTTACTCAATGGACATGAGTTTGAGCAAACTCCGGGACACAGTGAAGGACAGGGAAGCCTAGTGTGCTGCAGTCCACGGGGTTGCAAAGAGTCAGACATGACTTACCAACTGAACAACAACAAAAAGCGTAAAGAAGAAAATCAAGAAAGTTAAACCTGAACACTCAGGATATAAAAGGTATACAATTCACAAGTGTTTAAGAAACATCAACAAACAGCAATACTAAAACATTAAATATACACATTACTCTATGCTCACTAGGATACAGCTTCTACTCAATAGACCCATAATCACTATAATTAAGGAAAGAAACTATCATTACCGCATTGGGATGCAAAATTGCTAAAGCATCTGTATTAATGATGATTGGCTCAATCTTCCAATGTGATGAAAACCATCATCTGTGCAAAAAAATATCCAAGGACTAGACTTCAAGGCAAAAGCCAGATCTGAAAAGTCATTTCACCTGCTCTGCAGCCCTCAAGGGCAAGGTCGCCATTATCTCGAGGTGTTAGGATTACAAAGACACAGCATCTTGAGGAGATCTGAAAGTATAAGCTACATATTCAATTATACATGAATTAATCATCAGTTTAGATTTTACCACCTGGTTATCTGCTTGGCTTGAAAGAAACAACTTGCATTAGGCAAAAATATATCACAAGTGATATTTCTCTTCATCAATTTATTGATTGCATTTCCTGAAGGCTGCTATATGCTAAGTGCAATGTTTAAAGCATTACAGGGTCTCATATGAGTATGACTATCAATAAAGGAAGAGAAAGCAGTTGGTGAGTGATGAGGATGAAAGATATTTCAGGAAAATCACTCAAATATTCTCACTGGTGTTTGCACCATTTCACAGGTAGGAAAAGGGAGGATGAGAGATTGAGTAGTTGGAAGCAACCCACCAAACTTACAGATAAATAGAGGCCAGGATTCTAAGCTCATTTTAGAGCTAGAAAAGCTTATTCTACTCCACAAAAGAAAGATTAAATAGTCTATGAGTTTACAAGAAAAAAAGACATATTCTTTTAAAGTACTTAACATGGCATTGAATAGAGAGACGACATAATTCTTTCAAATAATCTATCTTCCTTGATAAATATTTCAAAGAAATCAAGGTATTAATTTTTATGGCATTGTTCCTGGTATAGAAAGTGATTAAAAAAAAACCAAAATCCACAAAGGAATAGTATAGAAAGCAAAGCGCAGATCATACCATTAAATAAGCCATTTAAAGCCTAAAAAGTTTATGATTACATACTAAACTTTCATTAATAACTTAAAAGTGGATTTTCTCCCCATCAAGAAATTTTGCTCTTAAACTAAAGAGTATTAAAGACGTAATTGCTACTAAAATTCAGAGGCTTAGGTTCAGTACCAAAGCACTCATTCCATTGAAAATATATTTGCTGAGTATCCACCAGGAACAAATAAACAAGAGTTTGCTAGGTGTTAGCAATACAAAGGTGATCAAGGCAGGCATGATGGCTTGCCTACCAGGATTGCATTCTAGCAGATAAGGAAGACATAGAATAATGCCTTACTGAAATTATCATTTTGTTGAAATTGTGATATGTTAAAAATGCTAAGGAAATGGTCTAGTATGATGATCACAAGTCTCAGAAAATCTTCCGTAAGGATGGAGTTTTGAGCTGGGTTCTGAAACTTGAGCAGAAATTTTAAGGATAAAAGAAAGAGAATTCTAAGCAAATGACTCAGCACATTGAAAGCTACGATGAAGGAAAAAACATAGAACATTTGAAGGAAAAGAAAATGATCCACTGACTGAATCATGGGAAGTGAGGGAGTAAGGTAAGACAGCAAAGAAGGAACAACCAGATTTTATAGGGACTCCTGGACTCTGCTAAATAAATTTAGTCCTACAAATCAATATCTGGAAAGGAAAATCTTTAAGATGTTTTAAGAACTGGAGTTGGAATATTTGTTTTTGTTTTTAAAGATGAGACTGGTTCCAGTGGGGGAAAGAGAGCAAGGACAGCTTGAGAGAATGCTGGGGGCGGGGGGAGAGGATAATTATTTCCATTTTAATTCAAGCTTTGAGGTATTTCTAGAATAGTTAAGAGGAGATATTGAATAAGTAGTTGGTCATACACATTTGGAGCCCAAAGCTGGACTGGAGGTGGAAAAAAAAAAAAGGAGACTCATACAACTGACTGTGGATTTAGGTGTTTAGAGAATATATTGTGGGGGAGTGAGTTTTGAGGGCTAAAAAAGAGTTTTGGGGGATGCCATGATTTATAGGGAGAAGTAGAGAGGCTGGAAAAAGTGCGGGGTTACAAACGCCTAGAAGAGAAGGGAGGAAATGGACAATGTGATTGGATGCTAGTAAGTAAAATAAAACAAAAATAAAAACTGAGCAATGAATTTGGCGCATGAGACCATCAATGGCACTGACAAGAAGCATCGCAGCAATCTGGTACAGGGGGAAGGCAGAGGGCTGAGATGCATACAGAAGATTCTTGAAAACTTTCAAGAAAGTGTGCTATAAGAGAAATGTGGTGGAGAAGGAAAGAGAGATGGCAGTGCTTGTTTGGTTCCACCACACTTGCTGCTGTTTATTTGTTCTTTGGCTGCACTGGGTGTCTGCTGGGGCTCCTCTAATTGGGGAGCACGGCTTCTCTCTGGAGCATGTAGGCTCAGTAGTTGCAGTGCGCAAGCTCAGTCACTGGCACTCAGGCTTAGTTGCCCTGAGCCTTGTCGGATCTAAGTTCCTGGACCAGGGATCGAAGCTGAGTTCCCGGCACTAGAAGGCAGATTCTTAACCAATGGACCACCAGGATGTCCTCTGCCTCAGTTTTAATTGGGGAAAATAGTTCCTATATAGATACAGATGATATTGAGAAAGACCCAATAGAGAGAGGAGAGTCACATAACAGGTGATCAAAGGGATATTCATTAATGAGAATTAGAGAACAGGGAAGGATGGATTCCAAAGCAGGAGGAAATCAGCCTCAGAGGGGAAGAGAGGTACCTCTGTTACTGCAATAGGAGGGAAGGAGACAACGATAGATTGGTATGTTTGATGGTGGCAGGTGAAGGGAGTTCCCATCACATAACTGCTACCTTCCAAATTAAGTGACAAGGGGTGTCATTTGCTGAGTGTCTGGAGAGGGATGGCAGCAGTGATTTCAGAAGGGTGAAGGTGGTTTGCAGTAGGCATTGTGAACTGGAAAGTGAGTTGACAGAGATGTAGCTAAGGCTGTTGATCACAGCGTAGCAATATATTTTTCTCTTCTGGTTTATTTTATCTATGGTTTACCTGGAGACAGAAAAAAGCAGATAGTTCAGTGTATCTGTGCTTGGGATTGAGTTTGATCAGAACCACAAGGATGACAAGCCCAAGCTATTGGACAGGTTAAAGAAAAAGGGGCCGATGGACTAGCCAAGACGTTGGCAGAAGATCATTAATTGAACGAACATGCTAGAAAACAGAAGGTTACAAACTGAGCGTAGGAAGTTGACATCGTGATTTTGGAGAAAGCAGTTTCCTGAGGTTGCTGATTTCAAGTTTGACTCTGACAGTGAGTGGCTGAGAAGATTGAAGAGGAAGTTATTGCAGAGGATGAGGTTTAAAATGTTGAGAGGCCAGGATGGTTCACTATGATAAATGACTATCAACAATACCTCGGGAATTGTGTTGGCAGGAACTGTGTTAGAAATGAAAACTTATCTGGATGCCAAAACTGCAGTGACAGAATGAACTACCTGCAGGCCAATGGATGATGGGTGGAGAGGGTGGTCTTCTGTGAGCCTCAAACAAAGCAGAGTGCTTACACGTAGGAAGAGGACCCTGCATCCACAAGCCACAAAATGGCATGACAGCCACCGCACCACTGAGAAGCAGCAAAGCCCAGGGAAGCTAAAATGGAGCAGTGTCTTTGGGGAAGAGCCTGGATTTGATGCTGGCGGGATGGGAGTGGAAAAATCTGAGTAAATGCTGAGGGTATATTGTCCTTGATGATGGTGAGACAGTAGGTCCAGGGAGAGATCAATAAAGGAAGAACACAGTTTTGCAGAATGATAGATAACAGAGGGCGAACAACAGTGGAGAATGAATGTCATACTCCAAGAACTGATGACTTCAAGATGAGACCTCAGCTGCTGCTGCTAAGTCACTTCAGTGTCCGACTCTGTGCAACCCCAGCAGGCTCCCCCGTCACTGGGATTCTCCAGGTGAGAACACTGGACTGGGTTGCCATTTCCTTCTCCAAGGCATGAAAGGGAAAAGAAAGTGCAGTCTCTCAGTCGTGTCGGACTCTTCGTGACCCCAAGGAATGCAGCCCACCAGGCTCCTCCGTCCATGGGATTTTCCAGGCAAGAGTACTGAAGTGGGTTGCTATTGCCTTCTCCTGAGACCTCAGGGAAGGCCTCTAAGATCAAGGCAACATTAAAGTACAGAATCTGACCTACTGGGGTTTAAGCAGCACCAGTAAATTCAGTTCTCAAATTCCAGAGCATCAGAATCTTAACTCCTCTACTAGTGGTTCACCGTTTCCATTAGAGCTGATTCAGAATAGCTGTTATCATCTATGAAAGATTATGTCATACGGTACCAACTATCCTGCCTTAATTTGTTCATTAAAGTGAAAGTTTACTCTCAGTTCAGTTCAGTTCAGTCGCTCAGTCGTGTCCAACTCTTTGCAATCCATGAATCGCAGCACGCCAGGCTTCCCTGTCCATTACCAACTCCCAGAGTTCACTCAAACACATGTCCATCGAGTCGGTGATGCCATCCAGCCATCTCATCCTCTGTTGTCCCCTTCTCCTCCTGCCCCCAATCCCTCCCAGCATCAGGGTCTTTTCCAGTGAGTCAGCTCTTCGCATGAGGTGGCCAAAGTGCTGCAGTGTGAGCTTTAGCGTCAGTCCTTCCAATGAACACCCAGGACTGATCTCCTTTAGGATGGACTGATTGGATCTCCTTGCAGTTCAAGGGACTCGCAAGAGTCTTCTCCAACACTACAGTTCAAAAGCATCAGTTCTTTGGTGCTCAGTCTTCTTCACAGTCCAACTCTCACATCCATACATGACTACTGGAAAAACCATAGCCTGGACTAGATGGACCTTTGTTGGCAAAGTAATGTCTCTGTTTTTGAATATGCTATATAGGTTTGTCATAAATTTCCTTCCAAGGAGTAAGCATCTTTTAATTTCATGGCTGCAATCGCCATCTGCAGTGATTTTGGAGCCCAAAAATTAAAGTCTGACACTGTTTCCACTGTTTCCCCATCTATTTACCATGAAGAGATGGGATAAGATGCCATGATCTTACTTATCTGAATGTTGAGCTTTAAGCCAACATTTTCACTCTCCACTTTCACTTTTATCAAGAGGCTCTTTAGTTCCTCTTCTCTTTCTGCGTAAGGGTGGTGTCATCTGCATATCTGAGGTTACTGATGTTTCTCCCGGCAATCTTGCATCCAGCTTGTGCTTCATCCAGCCCTGTGTTTTTCATGATGTACTCTGCATAGAAGTTAAATAAGCAGGGTGGCAATACAGCCTTGACGTACTCCTTTTCCTATTTGGAACCAGTCTGTGGTTCCATGTCCAGTTCTAACTGTTGCTTCCTGACCTGCATACAGATATCTCAAGAGGCAGGTCAGGTGGTCTGATATTCCCATCTCTTGAAGAATTTTCCACAGTTTATTGTGATCCACATAGTCAAAGGCTTTGGCATAGTCAATAAAGCAGAAATAGATGTTTTTCTGGAACTCTCTTGCTTTATCCATGATCCAGCAGATGTTGGCAATTTAATCTCTGGTTCCTCTGCCTTTTCTAAATCCAGCTTGAACATCTGGAAGTTCATGGTTTATGTATTGCTGTAGCCTGGCTTGGAGAATTTTGAGCATTACTTTACTAGCATGTGAGATGAGTGCAATTGTGCTGTAGTTTGAGCATTCTTTGGCATTGCCTTTCTTTGGGATTGGAAGGAAACCTAACCTTTTTCAGTCCTGTGGCCACTGCTGAGTTTTCCAAATTTGCTGGCATATTGAGTGCAGCACCGTTACAGCATCATCTTTCAGGATTTGAAATAGCTCAACTGGAATTCCATCACCTCCACTAGCTTTGTTCGTAGTGATGCTTTCTAAGGCCCACTTGACTTCACATTCCAGGATGTCTGGCTCTAGGTGTGTGATCACACCATCTTGGTCATGATGGTGTGATAATCTTGGTCATGAAGATCTTTTTGTACAGTTCTTCTGTATATTCTTGCCACCTCTTCTTAATATCTTCTGCTTCTGTTAGGTCCATACCATTTCTCTCCTTTATCGAGCCCATCTTTGCATGAAATGTTCCCTTGGTATCTCTAATTTTCTTGAAGAGATCTCTAGTCTTTCCCATTCTGTTCTTTTCCTCTATTTCTTTGCATTGATCTTTGAAGAAGGCTTTCTTATCTCTCCTTGCTATTCTTTGGAACTCTGCATTCAGATGCTTATATATTTCCTTTTCTGCTTTGCTTTTCACTTCTCTTCTTTTTCACAGCTATTTGTAAGGCCTCCTCAGACAGCCGTTTTGCTTTTTGCATTTCTTTTCCATGGGATGGTCTTGAAACCTGTCTCCTGTACAATGTCAGGAACCTCTGTCCATAGTTGATCAGGCACTTTTTTTTTTTTATCAGATCTAGTACTCTTAGGGTGAATCAAAAAAGCATTAATACCCCTTTAAAAATCTAAATTAAAAAAATAAAAATTATACAAAGGAGCATATTTACAAAGCACACAGACACAGAAAACAGACACAGAAAATAAACTTATGGTTACCAAAAGGAAGGGGGGAAGGGACAAATTTGGAATTAACAGACACAGGGTACTATACATGAAACACTTAAACCACAAGGACCTACTGCCTAGCACAGGGACTGTATTCAACATCTCGTAATAACATATAAGTGAAAAGAATCTGAGAAACAGTGTATATATAATATATATTACATTTAAGTATCACTGAATCACTTTGCTGTACACCTGAAACACTGTAAATCAATGATACTTCAATAAAAATATAAAATTTAAAAAAAAAACAAAGAAAAACAAAATTCGATATCAATTTACTACCTAGAAAAACAAGAGGAAAAAAAGATTAGTCAAGGAGCCTTTGGTAAATCAAGATCTTATACAGAATTTTGAAAAGAAAAACTCCTCTAAAAGATTTACTACACATTTCCACTTTTTTTATTTGAAGTATTTCAGGGGTTTGGAAATATGTATTTCATGTTCTATGTAAGCAAGTTTTGGAGTGAATTGCAATAATTAATTATAGTAACTATATGAACCTAAAATATTCATCTACTGAATTTATATCCCTTCTCCACAGTTTTAAATTGCCTGTATTAAAGATCTTAGTATATATATATATATATATATATATATATATACACCTAGAATTATGGATCACTTAAAAATCCTTTTGAGATATAAATCCAGAATTTTCAAAGCTTTAAAGACCTTGCACATCATTTATTCCTGTACTTTTATTTTGTAGCCAAGAAAACCAAGGTACAGAGAGGTCCCACCAGGAAAGACAGTGCCCAACATAGCTTTAACAAGAAGAAAAGTGCAGTGGGAGCCCACGCCCTTAATGTCTACCCAGCCCTCATGAAGTTGGCATATTATGAGCAAACAAACATAGCTTGCTCTCTCATGCTTCTTTTTTCATTCCTCCTCGGCACCATTCAGCCTGTAAATGAAGCAAAGTCATGTTGTAGCCGTGTTCTAGTTTCTTCATGTAGGAAGGTTGTTTAAAACACACTCCGAGTCAATCCTCTGGCAGTCAAAAGCTTTCACAGAAGAGCTGTGTTATTTTAAGAATGATATTTTTTCACTGATCCCTGAAGAACTAGATGCTTAAACATTTATTGGCACAAGGTCACTGCTTTACTGAAATGGCTTTAACTTAACATAAATCAACTTAGCACCTCTGTATATCCCTACTTTAAGGAAGGACAGAGAAATCTAAAGTGAAGGTCAGTTTAATTCTTTCTTGTCCAGACTCATTGAGGTAATTTTTACCTCCGTGTTCCTCTATTTTCTGTTGAGTGTTTAAGAACAAAGGGAGTTGCCAAGCTTACTGAAAATGAATACACAACTGCAAGATGGTAGGTAAACAAGTTCTTTTGTATTTGATGTGTTCATCAGAAGGGAAAAAAAAAAAAAAGAAAGAGTCCTAAAGCCACAATTTTAAGTTAAATACAGAAATCCTCATAAGGAAATTTTCCAGGGGCTTGTGTGCCTGTGTGTATATTACATACACAGTCACTGTATGTATTATATTTTGTCAAATTTTTATGAACAAAGTGATCTACTGACCACAATCAAAAGGACTCATGCTTTGAAATTTCTCTCTCTTGTTTCTCAGCGCTGCAGCCTGCCCTGACTCTTCCCTACCGTCTCTTGCACTCTGGTGACTTGATCTGTGAGGCAAGTGTTAAAAGTATAGCGCTGGGCCTGCCCTGGTGGCCCAGCGACTAAGACACTGCACTCCCAAGGGCGGCGGCTGGGGTTCAATCCCTGGACAGGGAACTAGATCCCACACGCCCCAGCTAAGAGTTTCTGTGCTGCAACTAAAGATCCCATACGTTGCAATGAAGACCGAAGGTCCTCTGTGCTCCAAATAAGACCCACCACAGTCAAGTAATAAATAAATAGCACGTGGTCAAACAAGGGTTGAAGATGGATTAACTGGGTTGTCTCATATCTGCTCCAGAATGAAGTTTTTCTATGCAAAAACTAAACTGCTACCTTCTTGAATTCAGCCTTTGCCTCATGAGCACAACTTTGTTGAGTCAAATTGTTTAAAGATTTATTATAGAAAACGACCCTTTGCAAGTTGCCTCCAGCAGAGCTTTCTCAAAATGCCCAAGACAGAAGTGACAAGTGGAGAAAACAGATTGTCAACTACTAAAAAGATAAAAATATATACACTCCACAATTAGTTGATACATATATATAAATGTAACCCAAAGCTTGCTAACAAAATTGACTTCTATTTAACTGAAATAAGGAGACATTCACAAGCAGTTCAAAAATAAAACAACTTTAAAAATTAATTAATTCCCTTGACTAAAGTTTTGAAGAGGGACCGAAAGGCAGGAAGCCCTTGATTAACTAATTCTGTGAGTTCTAACCAGACATGCTAGAGATCTGAGCATGGGAAATGGGACCGGGTACATATAAACAGAAAATCCCCTGAGTAGAGGCAGTCTCCACATGGTGTTCCTGTCCAGTTTTTCCTCAGCTCAGAGTCCTGTGGAAACCAATCTTGGACCTATGTTCCATCTTAATGTCTGACATTGGGGGTGGCTCTAGGAATTTGTATGAAATATGTTGCAAATGACTTTTTAATCCAACTGCTTTGCCAAAATTAATATACCAGGTTTCATCAGCATCAACACTAAGGAGATGCTAAAAATGAACAGAAAAAGTACCATGAAACAGTTTGTATAGGTTTTATCTCCCCTGTGTATGTTTTTAATGACCTTACCAAAGCAGAATGGAAATATCTGTGTTCTTTGCAATCAGCTCCCATGCTTAAATTGTCTATTCCCAACCTAAATACAGTTGTCTATTCACTGCAGATGGTGACTGCATCCATGAAATTAAAAGCTTACTCCTTGGAAGAAAAGTTATGACCAACCTAGATAGCATATTGAAAAGCAGAGACATTACTTTGCCAACAAATGTCCATCTAGTCAAGGCTATGGTTTTTCCAGTGGTCATGTATGGATGTGGGAGTTGGACTGTAAAGAAAGCTGAGCACCGAAGAACTGATGCTTTTGAACTGTGGTGTTGGAAAAGACTCTTGAGAGTGCCTTGGACTGCAAGAAGATCCAACCAGTCCATTCTAAAGGAGATCAGTCCTGGGTGTTCTTTGGAAGGAATGATGCTAAAGCTGAAACTCCAGTACTTTGGCCACCTCATGCGAAGAGCTGACTCACTGGAAAAGACTGATGCTGGGAGGAATTGGGAGCAGGAGAAGGGAATGACAGAGGATGAGATGGCTGGATGGCATCACCGACTCGATGGACATGACTTTGAGTGAACTCCAGAAGATGGTGATAGGCAGGGAGGCCTTACATGCTGCAATTCATGGGGTCACAAAGAGTTGGACACGACTGAGCGACTGAACTGAACTTTTAGGGAACACGTTTTGTAGGCTATAATGTTCGTTTAGAGTTCCTTTTCACATTTCATGATAAACTTCTTGACTATCCTGCCAATATAAAATAAATACATTTCCTATTTCACTGGTGGAATTTCTTCTCCTTTGACCACTGACTCCAGTCTGCCATCTCACTTCTCCAGACCTGCCGATCCACTAGCCTTCTTTCCATCTTCATCTGCTTTCCAGGACAGTGTGGCTAATAGATTTGGGCTGGCAGCTGAACTGCTGAGAACTGTTGAGACCTAAGCTACTACTGAAAAGCAAGGGGAAAGATGACAAATGACTCACGATTTCTAGATGCTATGAGCTTACCTGCAGGCAACGTATTCACCAAAGGATTTAACAGAGACACAATCTAATGTGGGCTTCCCAGTTGTCTGAGTGTAAGAATCCACTTGTAATGCAGGAGATGCGGGTTTGATCCCTGCATTGGGAAGATCCCCCGCAGAAGGAAAGGGAAACCCACTCCAGGACCTGTGCCTGGAAAATTCCATGGACAGAGGAACCTGGTGGGCTATATATATAGTCCATGGGGTCGCAATGAGTTGGACTACACGACAACAGCAGATCTAATTATGCCATCCCTGTAGGCCTAGCCCTGTCATCTTTTCATCCTGTTTCTTTCAGCCTGCCAACTTTTGGCCACCTTGTGGGTTACCCAGTGAATAGGCTGAGTTGGGATTCATTCTCTGTTTTCTTAGGCAGTACATTTTTTTCCAGCTATGCCCAAAATGCAATGTGATATTCAAATTATATATCACAGATGGTTCTGATTCTGAGGTTTACTCCAGTAATTAAAAGCTTTGGTAACATCATATGGAACTGAGAGAAAGCCGCTAAATGTAAGTCAGAACTGAGAGTTCCAGCCCTGACTCCGCCACAAAGGACACATGACGTGGAGAATCTGTTACCTTTCTTGACTGTCAATCTGCACATTTATACAATGAAGGGGAAAGATGGGAGAAAATATAAGAACCTGCAGGTCTAAAAAGAAAAGTCTGTGATTCTAGGATATCTATTCATGTAATGTATTTGCAAGAGAAAGCAAGACACTGGTTAGCACAAGAGAACTACTGACACAGACTGAGAGAACCATCTGACAGGGATGCAGCCTTGAAAGAAACACAGAAAGGGGGAAGGGGCGAGTGGTTGGATAAACTGGGAGACTGGGATTGAAATGCATACACTATTGATACTATGTGTAACAAAGTGAAAGTGTTAGCTGCTCAGTCCTGAGACCACATGGACTACAGCCTGCTGGCTCCACTGTCCATGGAATTCTCCAGGAAGGAATACTGCAGTGTGAAGCCATTCCCTTCTCCAGAGGATCATCCCAACCCAGAGATCAAACCCAGGTTCCAGCACTGCAGGCAGCTCCTTTACTGTCTGAGCCACCAGGGAAGCCCAACTAAATGGATAACTAATGAGAACCTACTGTTCAGCAGAGGGAACCCTTCTCAGCGCTCTGTGGTGACCTCAATGGGAGGGAATCCATAAAAGCGGGGATATATATGTGTGTGTAATATGCGTGTGTGTGTGTGTGCATGTATGTGTGTGTTATTCACATTGCTGTACAGCAGAAACTAACAACCCTATAAAGCAACTATGCTCCAATAAAAAAGAAAAGAAAGAAACACTGGATCCACAGATCCCGTTCGCTCTCTGTTGTTCAACAAATTTTTCCTACTGAACTTGACTGATGGCACTTCACATCTATAAGAATCTTCAGAGAGGAACAAAGGAGACCTCTGAGACTCACAGCCGTAAGGAAGTCTTGATTTCTAGCAATCAAGAAAGGTGAACTAGTCTCTAGTTTCAATGACCATATAACAACAGTTAAGATTTTAGATCTTATAAAGAAAAAAAAATCCTCTATTTGTTGGGATATAGTTGTCTGCTGCTGCTAAATCGCTTCAATCGTGTCCGACTCTGTGCGACCCCATAGATGGCAGCCCACTAGGCTCCCCTCTCCCTGGGATTCTCCAGGCAAGAACACTGGAGTGGGCTGCCATTATATTCTAATTCCAAACTCTGAGATTCTTAGACCACACAATCCTCTCCTTGTTTCTCTTTAAAGCTTTGTTACCACCAAACAACTGGGTAAAGATATTTAAGAGAGTTTGATACTCCAGAAGAACAACATGTGGCTTCACCATACTTTGTCATTTAGTACTTTTCCACCACAAACTTCTGATCCTTGTGACTATCTCTATTGCACTGCAGACAGAAAACAAAACAAAACAAAAACAAACAAACAAAAAATTCAAAGAAGAGATGTCACTGCACATTCACGTAACTATTAAGTGAGTTGAAAAATGAGCCACATGGAAGTCTTCCCACGAGAAAATATGGCAGCTCCTTCGTTTATTGTGATGATTTCACACCAGTTTCCACATCGGCTAATCTATACCTGGTTGAAGTTGATCCCAGTATATTTACTGTTACTGAAGGCTGTGTGTATGTGTGCTCACTTACTTAGTCATGTCAGCTCTTTATGAACCCACGGACTGTAGCCCTGCAGGATCCTCTGCCCATGGAATTTTCCAGGCAAGAATACTGGACTGGGGTGCTTATTTCCCACTCCAGGGGATCTTCCTGACCCAGGGATTGAACCTGTGTCTCTTGTGTCTCATGCATTGGCAAGTGGATTTTTTTTTTTTTATCACTAGCACCACCTGAGCAGCCCCTGTGTGGGTGAACTTGAAATTATTTGCCAATTATAACCCTATAAAAATTCCAGTTTAGTTTCAGCTCAGAAATCTAACAAGACAAAAACATTCTAATTTAAGGAAGAGGATGCTATATTTGTTTGTTCAGATATATCAATGGATTTCTGATGAACCAAGAAACCAAAAATTCATATCAAAGAATGTGTGATTAATTTGACACAGAACTTTTAAAAATATTTTTACTAGGTCTTTTCTGAATTTCAACTATACTAATATATCAAACATAGTTGATTAGTCTCCATTTCTTTCCTTTTCTCACTATCAAATCAAGACATTTCCATATCACCTGCTACTCTTATCATATGGATTCTGAGGATAATATCTTTAAACATTCTCATTTTGAATGGCTGTCCATTCTGATACTTTTTTAAATTGTTTGTCAATGATGTAACTGGTAGAAATCTTAAAGCAGTGATTTAAATTAGAGAAAATGGAAAGATCAGAGTAAGATAGTTTATTCATTTATAGTATCATTTGGCAATCAAGTAACCCATTGAAACCTGGGTGTCTCGATCTAATGAGAAGGAACAAAATGAAAGCGTAAATGAATGGAAGGAGCTGATGAGGACTCATGTTAGGAGATCCAGCCGGCTTTCGTCAGTACTTGCTTGCCTTTCAAAACTCATGGGAGCTCTCCCATTGTGGGCAACAGTGTCATGCACTTACCCTGTTATTTTGTTCTGACATATGTGATATCTATCTATCTATATATGGAGAGAGAGTTCATTCAGAAGTGCCATAATGCACATATCTTATGTTCTAAAAAATTTATCCAAATATTTAAATTTCTCTTTAAGTCATTTTACCTTAGTGATATTTCAGAGTCAGTTGGCCACTTTTTTTCCCTAGCTCTTTAAGTCAGCATTAAAAATCATACAGACAAACCTATGGCATCCCAGAGGTATCATGATAAAGTGCCTGGCAATTTTAAGAATTAAACAACAGCAAAGCAGCACTGTCTTCCAAGTATATGGTAGAAAAAGTTTTGTAAAACCCAAGGCTACCTTGACTTCAATATGAACTTCCTCTATGCACACATTTTTCACTTGGATTAATCTCTGCTTCATTTTGTATTATCTCATTCAAAAATAATAAATTGCTTTAATCACTGGTTCCTCAGTTATGTTAATCAATTACTTCAAATATAATACTAAAACCTTATATATAAATATATTTTCATTGTTTTATGTATAAGCACACATATGTATGTCATACCACTTTTTAAATAAAATATTTCTCTCCAATTTCCTAGAAGCTGCAAAAGTTTCCTTCTCAAACTTCTAAATTTTCAGAACATTGTAGTTTCCCAAGGAACAGAAATCTTGTCTCTGAAGGAATTGGTGTGAATCACCGCCTCAAAAGTCAGCAGGCATCTTGAGAAGAGACTGTGTAAGTCCCAGCATAACATCTTCCTAAGAGAATAGCCCCAAATAATTCACACGTTCTGTTATCATAAGAGGATAAGAAAGAAAAGAGAGAGTAAAGAGAAAGAAAAGAGATATGAGTTTGCCTTTCACCTCTGTGTTCTGAGTTAGGTTTCTAGTTAACACCTTTTTTATCACTGAAGAACAGACAAAAGCAAAGAACTTACTCCTCACGAACACTGCGGCAAGAATATTCACTCACTCATCCTTCCACTGATTCATCCGTTCATCCATCCAGCCAGCCAGCCAGCCTTCCAGCCATCCAGTCACTTATTTATTCATGTGTCCATTCTTTCAAGAGAGGAGGCTGTATGTTTTCTCTGTTACTCTGGTCAATGCACCTCCTTGAAGAAAAAATCACGTTGCTGCAGCATGATTTTAATTGTGAAGATTTCAATCTCTGCTTAGGGCCAGTGTTTCATGGGCAGATTTTTCTGGTTCCTGTAAACTTTGTTCCATAAGCTTGGGAACAGTTCATCAATAATCTTTCTTACCATGTAAACAATTTTACTCAGAACCATGCAGAGCATCATGCTAAATCCTAATAATGACACATAGAGAGGGAGTGAGTAAGCTGAGGGACAAGAGCTGGAGCGCATGGATCCAGCTCCTCTCCATCAATCTCCAAAGTCCTCAGACATCCTGCTGTCATGATGCTTTCCATAATGGTTTCTGCTAGAACTCCTTTGGGTTCGTTTTTCCCCAAAGTACTATCTTCCTCTGAAGCAAGAGATGTCACTCTTCACCTGGTGAAGACTTTACCAGAAACATCAATACACTTTCTCTAGAACAAGTGAAAGGAACAGGGTCCATCTCAAAAAAAGTTTTATCTGGAAGTCATACAGGAAAACTATAGAAATGTGACATTTTCTCGGGGCAGAAGGGAATGCTCTCAGGAGAAACCTGTATAGAAACATGAGCCATGGGGCAGAGCAGGAAAGATGCTAAGTGAGGATGTTATCTCAGGCTGGAGCCTAGCCTCAGCCTGGTCCTTGGAGGATTTGGAGAGCAGGAGTGGCACCATCAAGGTGTCCTTACTTGCAGAAAGATGGCTGGTCTTTTATACCCTATATAGGTCAGTCATTGGCTCTTGACTTCTTCTAGGTGAAGAGAGTAATCTCCAAGGAATTTCTGATCAAAGTATGTCCCTACTGCCAACAGTAACTCCTACGAGAAGAGCACAGGAATGAACTGTCAGCATCCACAGAGGCTGGCTGGGGAGCTTGGTGATACAGCCTGATGATAGGGATCTGGGTTGTGATACCAACAGGCTTCATTGAGGATGCCTTTGGGTCTTCCTACAGTCTATCATAGGGGAATGAAACTTGAAACTCACAATGAAACTTACAGGGGAAAATTTTTGCTACTTGATATCGGTTCAGTCACTCAGTTGTGTCTGACTCTTTGTGACCCCATGGACTGTAGCATGTCAGTCTTCCCTGTCCATCACCAACTCCCGGAGCTTGCTCAAACTCATGTCCACAGAGTTAGTGATGCCACCTAACCATCTCATCCTCTGTCGTCCCCTTCTCCTCCTGCTTCAGTCTTTCGCAGCATCAGGGCCTTTTCCAATGAGTCAGTTCTTGATACCTGAGCTGTACTTCTGTAGCTTGTTCTGAAAAGGATGCCCTTTCAAGATCAACCACCATTTAAGGATCTTGGACAGGCCTGTGCACAGTGACCCTTGGCATTTTACATAGCATGATGGAAGTGGGCAACTTGAGAAATGCTTTCACCTTTCCAGATACCATTTCATCTTTTGCAAAATGTAAAACTCTTACCAAGCTGCCTCTAATTCATCCATTAGAGCAAGATTTCCTGAGATAATAAACTGGCCTTTGAGGATGTAAATTAAGAACATGTTTGAAAACATGAACTTACAGGATTTGAGATCTTGTGTAAATTCTGGGTCTGGGAAAAGCTCCTCTGGCAAGGTGGTGTAAAAGCCTTGAGAGCACAATGCATTTTCTTTGTTTTATCTTTTAGTCTGAGCTAAGGGAGTTGTCCCTTTCTGTTACTAGCTTTTCTTTAAAAACAACCCAAAGAAATATGAACTAAACACATCATATTCATTTTTAGTCAATTGGAAGATAGTGAACTAAGACATTCTCCATTGCCCTCGAGTCTTCAAACTGTTGTTGAAATTAATTAATTGTTAGGGAGCTCAGCTCGGTGCTCTGTGATAACCTAGAGAGGTAGGATTGGCTTGAATAGGAGGGAGGCTTAAGAGGAGGGGATCTATGTATACATAATAGCTGATTTGCTTTGCTGTACAGCAGAAAATAACACAATATTGTTAAGCAATTATACTCCAAAAAAGATAAATTGCATCATCATTCATTTCTAATCTGTTGCACATGAAAGATATTAACTGACTAAAAATTTGCCTTCCAAAATCATAAAGCATCAGTTCAAATGCAGTTCTGCCACCCACCACCTGGCAGACCTTTGGTCATTTACTGAGCTATCCTAACATTCAGTTCTATTTTTTGTTTACAGATGGGATTAAAAAGAGTATCCTTTGCAAGGAGTTCTGAGGATTAAATAGAAGAGTGCTTAGGAAACACCATGCCTTATACACAATAAACATCAAACATTTCTTCTTATTTCTTTTTGCATCCTTTTATTCTTATACTTGTTAGTATAATGCTCTTGGAAATTTCTGAAAGCTAAGTACTTTTCTTCCATTTTGGTATCAGTCAGATTGGTCATTAAGACCCCAGCTGGCTTGTCCATGGTGTATATTGATGATGCCAAGCTCAGAGATGAGATGGACCAAATGATGACTTAGTTAGATAATTCAGTTTGTAGTAATAACATTAGTCTAAGATGCTGGCTGCAATTTTAAGCATCACAAGTCATGAGTCTCCTACAGCTGTTGCTTATCTTACTACTGCATGGGACCTTCTGTCTAATTATTTCTCACACTGTATCTCTGGTTTGAATGGCTCTTGCTTCGCATCTCTGTAAGAGCAAACGCAGCTCATGATCCATCATATAGGCCTCTTTATGAAAATGTCTCTTGTTATCCCATCTGTTTGGCTCTTTCTTGCATTACCTTCTAAATGTATATATTCTAGTTAGGTATTGTATTTGTTTTCTATTGATGTAACAGGTCCACAAGCTTGGTGGCTGAAACCAATACAAATTGATTCTCTTGTGGTTGTAGGTTAGAATTCTGACATCGGTTTCACTGGGCTAAAATTAAGGTGTCACTGGGGCTTGCACTCGCTTCTGGAGGCTCTAGGAGAACATGTACTCCCTCAACTTGTTCACTTTATAGAGTCGCTCAGATCTCTTGGCTCTGATCCCCAGTCCTCCTTGTTCAAAGCCAGCATCACTGGGTCAAGGTCTTCTCATAGCATCATTCTGACCTTCTTTTTGCCTTCCTCTTCCACTTCTCAGAACCCTCATGGTTGTACTGGGCTAAAAGAGGCAACCCAGAATACTTTTACTATTTAAGGTTCATGGATTGGCACTCTTCATTTTATCTGCCACCTTAACTTCCCTTTGTCACAAAGCATGACATTTTCTAGGTCCTAGGGGTTAGGATTGGATATTTTTGAGGGGTGAGCTGAGGAGGTGAGTCCTTACCATCATAGAGTTTATAATCTAGTGGGGTGGGAGAGAGATATAAGAAGAAAAGGAAGCCAATAACCTGATGAATGATGATAAGTAGTGATAATAACTGAGAAAGAGATAAGCCAGATGAATGGGGTTAGAGCCTGAGAGGGGAGGATCTGTGCAGATAGAGAGTCAGGGCAGCGTGACGGAAGGCGGCACCGAAGCTGAGGCTCGGGAGGGTACTGCTGCTCCCACGAGCAGCGGGCCAAGAGAGCCAGGACAGACTAGGAAAGGGAATGAAGGCTGGCTTTCCAGGCGGGAGGGACCACCCCACAAGGTTTAAAAGGGGAAAAGAGAGATCGGTCCATTTAATAAACTACAGAGAGTTCATGGAGTCAGAGTATGAGAAGCTTGGGGGAGGGGATGAAACTGAATGTGTCAGCTGCTCAGGCATGTCCGACTCTTTGGAACCCCATGGGCTATAGCTCACCACACTCCTCTGCCTATGGGCTCTCTCAGGCGAGAATACTGGAGCGGGTTACCATTCCCTTCTCCAGGGGATCTCCTCGACCCAGGGACTGAACCCACGTCTTCTGCAACGATCCTGCATTGCAGGTGGATTCTTTTACTGCTGAACCACTGGGAAGCCCACACACATATATATTATAGTTTAATAAAAAGAAAAATTTCAAGTGAAGCTGCAACACAACTCTTAGTATTAATTAGGAGTGTAGAATAATCAACAAGGAACTACTGTATAGCACAGAGAACTCTACTCAATATTCCGTAGTAACCTATATGGGAAAAAAAAATCTGGAAAAAATGACTATATGTATGTGTATAACTTTGCTGTACACCAGAAATGAATACAACATTGTATACCAACTATACTTCAACATAAAATAAAAATTAAGTGAAAATGTAAACAGTCTCACTTCATTGCTGGAAAGAGTGAGATGGTTAATTACTTGAGTTAATCAACAAAATACAGTGGGTTCCTCCTGGTACCATACTTGACTCATCTGTCCTTAACATGTTCAAATGCTTCACATAAGATGCCTCTGAGACAGTGGAGGATTTTAGCCAAATCCCAAACCCACACGTGGCACCAGAAGACATCTCAGATGTAATATGGCAGCCACCACACCAGCACAGGAGGCACACCGAGGTTACACAGTTTGCCCAGTGTCACACAGAGCATCGGTCATGGACAGTCCAATCCAATCCACAACTCCCTCCTGCACTCTCTCCAGTATATCGCTTTTGCTTTTCTACTCTGTGTTTTGGGTCCCAAAGCCAATAATTTATGGCATATATTGTCATTGGATACATTGAAAAATGTAGACACATCAAAGAGACTGGAGTGTTGGAGAGAAACTCAATCTAAAGCCAAAATTAATCGAAGTGTCTCAGAATCTGACATTGCTAGAAGAAACATTGCTGTGACTCTCAATTTATTCCACTGAGAAAGTGCAACGTAATATGTTTTAATGCACTTTCTGTAGGTCTGCAATGCAAGTTTGATTTGTTTTCCCCAGAAGCAATTTACTTTTAAATTCCAAAAGCCTCAGACGTCATTGAAGAATGTTTTGGACTACTTAATCATGGCAACAGGGATTAAACTGGGAAACTGGCAGAAATAGTTTGCTGAAAATTAGGCATTTCATTGGTCTAAAGGAAGGGAAGAAGAAAACTGTCAAATACTTGCAGTCACACACTCGGAATTAGGAAGTGGGAAAGGGCACAGAACGACAGATGAATGAAGCGTGTCTGAGCATGCGTGAGAACAAGGAAAGCACTCCCTGCCAGACATAATGCACACAGGAGGCCTAACGTGTGCACTCCTGTGTAGTCTGGAAAGGACAATCACATGCATGAGTTTGAATGAATGACTCATAAACGAACACCTCATGGGGAAACGGTGTTCCACAGGAGTCAAGTGACAATTGACTTTGAAGAAACACGGCCAGACATTTTCTATTCCTGATCAACTGTTTTCAAGTCTCCATTTCCTGATGACAATTACATAGTTTCCACTTTCATCAAAATCTGATGTGGCCAGAAGAAAGAAGAAAGCAAAGGGGAAAAAAGAGGAAGAACTTAATGGGAATCACAACCATGCTGGTTGGAAATGACTCAGCCAGGGTTCGATGTTATATCGACTCGAGGAACAGTACTAAAGTGGGCCATGGGGTCCACTCCTGGGTCTCTGTTTCTTTAGTATGCTATTTCTTCTTAAAGATGCTTCAAATGGTTTATTCTCATTCCTCATCAGTCTCCATAAATATCATCTGCACTAGGATAGTATCTTTCAAAATGGAAGGTAACACGACATTCATAAATTTAACTTTCCTATACTAAGTAGGTTGTCTGAAAGTATTTCTTGTTCCTGCTGTTTTCTTCCCACATGCACACTGACTTTTATATTTAGATTCAATCAGAAATAATGAAAAGTTGACAGAACACACAATTACTGAACTCAGTTCGTATCTTTCAAAATGTACCTCTTAAAAAATTTAAGTGCAACATATTTAATTTAAAAATGAATAATAATAAAAAGATGGATAATAAGAGATATTTGACACCTGTTTCATTTTCCACTTTATTTCATTTTGGGGCATTATGCTGATGCCAACTTTCTTTTTTCCTTTCAAAATAATTTTTCAGTTCAGTTCAGTTGCTCAGTAGTGTCCAACTCTTTGTGACCCCACGGATTGCAGCACACCAGGCCTCCCTGTCCATCACCAAATCCCAGAGTTTACTCAAAATCATGTCCATTGAGTTGGTGATACCATCCAACCATCTCATCCTCTGTCATCCCCTTCTCCTCCCACTGTCAATCTTTCCCAGCATCAGGGTCTTTTCAAATGAGTCAGTTCTTCACGTCAGGTGGCCAAAGGATTAGAGTCTTGGCTTCAACAGCAGTTGTACATTCAGGACTGATTTCCTTTAGGATTGACTGTTTGGATCTCCTTGCAGTCCAAGGGACTCTCAAGAGTCTTCTCCAACACCACAGTTCAAAAGCATCAGTTCTTTGGCACTCAGCTTTCTTTATAGTCCATCTCTCACATCCATACATGACCACTGGAAAAACCATAGCCTTGACTAGATGAACCTTTGCTGACAAAGTAAGTCTCTGCTTTTAATATGCTGTCTAGGTTGGTCATAACTTTTCTTCCAAGGAGAGTCTTTTTATTTCACGGCTGTAGTCAACACCTTCAGTGATTTTGGAGCCCCCAAAATCCAAGTCTGACACTGTTTCCACTGTTTCTCCATTTGCCGTGAAGTGATGGAACTGGATGCCATGATCTTCGTTTTCTGAATGTTGAGTTTTAAGGTAACTTTTTCACTCTCCTCTTTCACTTTCATCAAGAGGCTTTTAGTTCCTCTTCACTTTCTGCCATAAGGGTGGTGTCATCTGCATATCTGAGGTTATTGATATTTCTCCTGGCAATCTTGATTCCAGCTTGTGTTTCTTCCAGTCCAGCATTTCTCTTGATGTACTCTGCATGTAAGTTAAATAAGCAGGGTGACAATATACAGCCTTGACGTACTCCTTTTCCTATTTGAAACCAGTCTGTTGCTCCATGTCCAGTTCTAACTGTTGCTTCCTGACCTGCATATAGGTTTCTCAAGAGGCAGGTCAGGTGGTCTGGTATTCTCATCTCTTACAGAATTTTCCACAGTGCATTGTGATCCACACAGTCAAAGGCACTGGCATAGTCAGAAATAGATGTTTTTCTGGAACTCTCTTGCTTTTTGATGATCCAGCAGATGCTGGCAATTTGATCTCTGGTTTCTTTGCCTTTTCTAAAACCAGCTTGAACATCTGGAAGTTCACAGTTCACGTATTGCTGAAGCCTGGCTTGGAGAATTTTGAGCATTACTTTACTAGCGTGTGAGATGAGTGCAATTGTGCAGTAGTTTGAGCATTCTTTGGCATTGCCCTTCTTTGGGATTGGAATGAGAACTGACCTTTTCCATTCCCGTGGCTACTGCTGAGTTTTCCAAATTTGCTGGCATATCGAGTGCAACACTTTCACAGCATCACCTTTTAGGATTTGCAATAGCTCAACTGGAATTTCATCACCTCCACTAGCTTTGTTCATAGTCATGCTTCCTAAGGCCCACTTGACTTCACATTCCAGGATATCTGGCTCTAGATGAGTGATCACACCATTATGATTATCTTGGTCCTGAAGATCTTTTTGTACAGTTCTTCTGTATATTCTTGCCACCTCTTCTTAATATCTTCTGCTTCTGGTAGGTCCATACCATTTCTGTCGTTTATTGAGCCCATCTTTGCATGAAATGTTCCCTTGGTATCCCTAATCTTCTTGAAGAGATCTCTAGTCTTTCCCATTCTATTGTTTTCCTCCATTTCTTTGCATTGATTGCTGAGAAAGGCTTTCTTATCTCTCCCTGCAATTCTTTGGAACTCTGCATTCAGATAGGTATATCTTTCCTTTTCTCCTTTGCTTAATTTTTACTGAAGTGTAATAGCTTTACAATGTTGTGTTACTTTCTACTGCACAGCAAAATGAATCAGCCACACATATATCCCCTCTTTTGGAGTATCTTCCCTTACAGGTCACCACAGAGCACTGAGTAGAATTCTGTGTGTTATACAGTAGGTTCTCCTTAGTTATCTGTTTTATACATCCCTGTAGCTCAGACGGTAAAGCGTCTGTCTACAATGTGGGAGACCCGGGTTCAATCCCTGGGTTGGGAAGATCCCCTGGAGAAGGAAATGGCAACCCACTCCAGGACTATTGCCTGGAAAATCCCATGGACAGAGGAGCCTGGTAGGCTACAGTCCATGGGGTTGCAAAGAGTCAGACATGACTGAGTGACTTCACTTCACTATCCATAGTATATATGTGTCAATCTTAATTACTAAAAAAATAATTTATTTAGGTGCTAACTAATCAAACATGACTATGTATTCTGTGCCAATTTGTATGGCTTACAACAGTTTTGGGGATATGGAAATGACTATTTTTAAAAGTTTTTTTTGTTGTTTAAAATGAAAAGAACTGTAAGTTACAATCATTTGCAATAATAACCTTGTGTTAAATTCCTTTGAATCCCTGCAAAATCTGGGCTTGACTGTTAAACTTCAACAAAGCAAATCACCATCCGAGGAATGCTTAACGGTTGTGCCAGTTAGCACAAATATGCTTTTTATACCCAAATGATAGTCACAGCAGAGGCATGCTGACATGCTCACTGGCATCTCTGTTCTGTTTCTCCTGGGCACACACACAGACACCTCCCCACTCTTCTGCATTTGGGGAGTCAAGTCATGCGGTGAGGCTCTGTGCAGCAGAAGGTGGAGAGGAATGCTCGTGACTGTGGAGTAAGTATGCAGGCCATCTCCTCTTCTCTCTTCCTCTGCCTGACTCTGAAGAGAATGGGACAAGGACTCAGAGGCCTTAGAAATGGTCAAGCCATATGATGACAGAGGCCTGATTCCTGTAACTTGCTGAGTGCGGGCATGGGTTAGAATCCACATGCCCGGTGCTCTGACCACACTGCATGATGGCAAAATGGAAAATCAACCTTACTGAGTTTTGATGGGGAGCTAACAGTAGCTACTATAATAGCTAAAACATTTATCTGATTTCACCCTCACAACAACCTGTTCTTCATTTTCAGTATGTTAACCATACTGTCACAAAAGAACAAACTGAGGCTTAGAAGGGAGAAATAACTGCCTTCAACTTCTAACCAGATGCCAGGTTAAAGCCTGTACTCTTCAACATGACAGTGTATTGTTCCCTTAAAAGAAATGTGGAGGCAAGGAAGCAGAGAAAGGAGGTACAATCGTGAGTTTGGTGTCTGAATTTGTGAGAAAGGATGCTGCAATTTATAGCTGTACAGGGCAGCTGATGCAGGAGGTCTCAGGGTTGGGATGCATAAGGGAAACAGTCAGGGAGGAGACACAGGAACCTGGAAATTGTCTTCTGTGATCAGTGCTAATGAGTCCCTGCATCTAAAGTAAAGTGACCAGCACATCTATTAGCTTGACTGTAGCTGGAGATGAGACCCCAGGGCTCCAGAGAAGTGCCTGGAAGATGGGAAATGGGGATGGATGAGCGGATGTCTACTCAGTCCCGCCTGGACCATTTTGTCCATCATCACAAGAGGTACTGCTATACCACTTTTCACCACGTCTTTTTCCTGACATCAATTCTCATAAGAATTGTGAGAAGAGTGTTCAATCAATGCTTTTAAAATCTTTTAAACAGATATTCTCTGGGAGCATGTGGGTAGTAAATGCAACGAAGAAGAGATGAAGAGCCTGTAGGGTTATGACTAATACCTGACTAAACTCCCAAGGGCAAATAATCCCAGGAAGTCACTTTATTCTGCTTTATTGGGAGGACATCAAAGCTAAAAGGTGTGTTTTTTTTTTTTTTTAGGAATTTCTAATGATGGATCTGGTCCCATCACTTCATGGGAAATAGATGGGGAAACAGTGGAAACAGTGTCAGATTTTATTTTGGGGGGCTCCAAAATCACTGCAGATGGTGACTGCAGCCATGAAATTAAAAGACACTTACTCCTTGGAAGGAAAGTTCTGATCAACCAAAATAGCATATTCAAAAGCAGAGACATTACTTTGCCAACAAATGTCCATCTAGTCAAGGCTATGGTTTTTCCTGTGGTCATGTATGGATGTGAGAGTTGGACTGTGAAGAAAGCTGAGCGCCAAAGAATTGATGCTTTTGAACTGTGGTGTTGGAGAAGACTCTTGAGAGTCCCTTGGACTGCAAGGAGATTCAACCAGTCCATTCTAAAGGAGATCAGCCCTGGGTGTTCTTTGGAAGGACTGATGCTAAAGCTGAAACCCCAGTACTTTGGCCACCTCAGGCAAAGAGTTGACTCATTGGAAAAGACTGATGCTGGGAGGGATTGGGGGGCAGGAGGAGAGGGGACGACTGAGGATGAGATGGCTGGATGGCATCACCGACTCTATGGACATGAGTCTGAGTGAACTCCAGGAGTTGGTGATGGACAGGGAGGCCTGGCGTGCTGCAATTCATGGAGTTGCAAAGAGTCGGACAAGACTGAGCAACTGAACTGAACTAATCTGAATGATGGAAAAGACCCTGAAAAATTCATCTCTATGTTTATCTGTAGAAGAACAAATTCCTCTTAAACTAATGTTCAAGTTTTAAATTTTTGGTAAATTGGAGGGGTAAATCAGAACTGTATACATGTTAAATGTACCTACCTTTGGCCCTCAGTGTCCCAAACAGAAAAAATATCATCACATGTATGTAAAGAAATCCTTTTTAAGTATTGTTCCCTCCTTCTAGGGTTTAAATGAGATCATACAGTGGACCCTTGAACAATGCTGGGGTTGGGAGCATGGAAAATCCACGCAAACTTTATAGTCAGCCCTCAGTGCATGCAGTTACTCATCTGCGGATTCAGTTAACCTCGGACTGTGTAGGACATCAGTATGTATTTACTGAAAAAACCTGCATTTAAATGGAATCGAACAGTTCAAACCATTGTTCTTCAAGAGTCAACAGTATAAAGAACATAATCCCACAAAAATTAAAGTTTTAAAAAACACTATTTTTTAAATAGTAAGATAGGTACTGTATGTGTGCTAAGTCACTTCAGTCATGTCTGACTACTTGTGACCCTATAGCCTGTAGCCCGCCAGGCTCCTTAGTCCATGGGATTCTCTAGGGAAGAATACTGGAGTGGGTTGCCATGCTCTCGCCCAAGGGATCTTCCCCATCCAGGGATTAAACCCAAGTCTCTTACATCTCCTGCATTAGCAGGCAGGTTCTTTACCACTGGTGCCACCTGGGAAGCCTCCAAATAGCTATACAGACAAGTAAATTATGATACAGCCATGCAACAGAACGCTGTGAAGCCATTTTAAAAATGAATTGGATCTGGGAACTTCCCTGGCAGTCCAGTGGCTAAGGTTCCATGCTCCCAATGTAGGGTACCCAGGGTCAATCCCTGGTCTGGGACCTAGATCCCACATGCTGTAAGTAAGAATTTGTATGCTACAACTAAGATCTGGTACAGCCAAATAAATAAATATATTTTTTAAATGAATTGGATCTGTATTATACAATGCCAATAAAATAATCAAGCTGTCAAAAATATTTATAATGTCTTTCCATCTATAATTCAAATCTGTGCTTCATTTGGCATAGAAAATATTTGGATATATATGCATAAATATATACATATAATATATAAAGGGAAATTGCTTATAAATATATATGTATACATATGACCTGAGTTGGGAAGATCTTTTGTTGAATGGAATGGCTACCCACTCCAGTATTCTTGCCTGGAGAATCCCATGGACAGAGCAGCCCTGGGGGTTACGGTCCCTGGCGTTGCAGAGTCAGACATGAATGAGCAACTAACACACAGACACACACACACCTTCATATATTCCCAAGTGTTTTAATTTCTTACAGTTAGAATTATGTAAATAAAAAGGAAAATTTAAACTATAACATTAGGGCCTTATTTCCAAGCTCATTTTGCTTTAATTTTAAACTGGCAACCAGTCAGATCTACTTTCCAAATAGCCACTTGAACTTTTCTAGGAAACACTCATCCTGAAATTCTATCTTCTCCAGGGAGAAGCACATAGAAGATAATAATAACTATGAGAGTTATGCCCAACCTAGATAGCATATTCAAAAGCAGAGACGTTACTATGGCAACAAAGGTCCGTCTAGTCAAGGCTCTGGTTTTTCCTGTGGTCATGTATGGATGTGAGAGTTGGACTGTGAAGAAAGCTGAGTGCCGAAGAACTGATGCTTTTGAACTGTGGTGTTGTAGAAGACTCTTGAGACTCCCTTGGACTGCAAGGAGATCCAACCAGTCCATTCTAAAGGAGATCAGCCCTGGGATTTCTTTGGAAGGAATGATGCTAAAGCTGAAACTCCAGTACTTTGGCCACCTCATGCGAAGAGTTGACTCATTGGAAAAGACTCTGATGCTGGGAGGGATTGGGGGCAGGAGGAGAAGGGGATGACAGAGGATGAGATGGCTGGGTGGCATCACCGACTCGATGGACGGGAGTTTTGAGTGAGCTCCGGGAGTTGGTGGTGGACAGGGAAGCCTGGTGTGCAGCAATTCATGGGGTCGCAAAGAGTTGGACACGACTGAAAGACTGAACTGAACTGAACTGACTCTCCAACTGACTTTCTAAGCTCTTTTGCTTTACTGAAAACTGTTGCACAAAAGACTGAAAATTAGATGTCAATTTCAAATCTCTATGCAGTACAACATAGTTTTCTGAAGGAACTTTCTAGGAAAGTGTCCTAACTCATGCCACTTTGGGGCTGTTATGCCAAGAATTTTATGGAAATATTAGATTTTAACAACAAATATAAAGCTTTCCAGAGCTGGCTGTAAAAGATTTATCACTTTTTGAACTAGGTATCTGTGAAGACCCATAAGTGAAAGTAAAGTGAAATTGCTCAGTCTACTATAGTATACCAGGCTCCTCCGTCTATGGGATTCTCCAGGAAAGAATACTGGAGTGGGTTGTCATTTCCTTCTCCAAGGGATCTTCCCAACCCAGGGATCGAACCTGGGTCTCCAGCATTGCAGGCAGATGCTTTACCCTTTCAGCCACCAGGAAGTATTAGGACCCATAAAACATATTAAACCCAAAGAGTGACTTTGATAAAAATTTCCCTGAGCAAATAATTAAGGGCCTGCAGAAAAGGACAGTCACAAGTATGCTCATCACAGCATTATTAATAGCAATGAAAACTGGAAAAAGCATTCAGGTCCAATAACAGGGAAATTAGCTAAATTTTATGGGAAATGAAACTATCAGAGATATATTTACATGCAAAGGAATTCATGAGGAACTACTCAACAAAATAGCAAGTACTATAAAAGGTATACTACATGCAATTATTGACACATATATGTATATGAAAAGATATTCATGATCAAATAAGTGAATTCAGGAAAATACATATACCCTCTCCCCAAATAAATAATATATTTCTACAGGGAGAATTTGTTTTACTACGTGGTGGTGGTTTAGTCACTAAATCATGTCCGACTCTTGCAACCTCAAGGAAAGCCTGCCAGGCTTCTCTGCCCATAGGATTATCCAGGCAGGAATACTGGCTGGAGTGGGTTGCCATTTCTTTCTCCAGAGGACCTTACGGACCCAGGAATTGAACCCAGGTCTCCTGCATTGCAGGCAGATTCTTTATCAACTGAGCTATACTATGTAGGTGTGTGTACACACACACACACACACACCCGTATATAAATAATTTAGATGTCATACAAATCAAAAGTAATCAAAAATAAAACTCAGTGCATCATGACTCTGTTATTTGGGAGGAGAAAAATGTTCAAGAATGAAATGAGAAATATGAATTTGCTTACGTTAATCCTTATTATTGTCTTCCCTGAGAATAAAAGTCACACACACACACATATATGGATACCTGTGTGTGTGTATGTATACTTGAAATGTCACCTGGAAGAAGACTTGTGAAATGCAAAATAGCTCCAAGATAGTTTGTACTGGGTTGGCTACCACATTTGTTTGAACTTTTTGGCCAATGCAATATATGTCAATCATTCACTTATACAGAAATAACCTGCTAAGGCGCATAAGCATGTAATGCTCCCCGGGCAACAAAAAGGAAGCCTAGAAAGTTTTAAATTAGGAATACAAAAAAATATACCTTGAGATCTAGAGAATTTGAGTGCTAAAGAGATCACCTGTGTCTAATTAGACATTACTCATCAAATCTCCTGTTCTTATCACTGGAGTTACCTTGTCAAGATTACTATCTTTATAAGCAAACACTGTCCTAATTATCATTAGGGTGAAAAGATTTATTTTGATTAACTACAATCCAGGAACTATGCAGTTTCTTTATATTTCCAACAAAATGGCTTATTTGATACTGACAAAGACATTGAAATTGATGTTTCCTGGATTAAAAAAAAAAGCAGATTCCTTAAACACTGTGTCAATACTATGGTAAAATGAAATAAAATTTGAACATGTCCTTTAAACATTGATTCCTCTGTCCATTTCCAACTTGAACGTATAAGAGGAAAAATAATCAAACTCAGGGTGTAGAAATGGAAATTTAAATACTTCTGATATATTAGCGCCATCATCATATACATGCTTTGTGTGTGTGTGTGTGGAAAACAAGATAATCAGTCATGAAAAAGGTAAGTTTATTTTATACCAATTACCCAAAATATGAAAAAAATAAAGCTAATAAATTTCTGAATATTAACTGAAATTTTAAAAAGAACTCTTAGATAAATTCTTCATTTCTTTCCCTGGTACACTAACAAAGTTGGCCCTTTTATTCTTTCAGTATTATTCTATTCAACTTTTGAAGTCTGAAATAGTGGCAAATAACTATTTTGGGGGCTTTAAGTTTTATTTTATCTTTTTCATTGACTGAATTGGTGCTGACTAGATCTTTGGATCATTTCATAGTTACAGGCAAATAAGAAGCAGCCACATTCAAGTTCTTCGTTGTCACTGTAACAAATCACATGTGAAATCAGTATTTCTTCACTAACCATTTAATTAACGTCCTTATTTAGCAGAATTCAGCAGGAATTCTTAAAATACCTTTAAAAATATTTAAATGAAGGATAGTTGGTTCACAGTATTGTGTTAATGTCCACTATACAACAAAGTGATTCAGTCACACACACGCGTATGTTCTTTTCACACTCTTTTCTATTATGGTTTATTACGGGATACTGAATATAGCTCCCTGCGGCACAGTAGGACCGTGTTCATCTGTGCTCTCTATAACCCTTTGCATCTGCTAATCCTGAACTCCCACTCTGCCCCGCCTCTAACTTCCTCCTCCTTGGCAACCACAAGTCTGTTCTCTGTCTGTGAGTCTGTTTCTGTTTCAAAGATAAGCTCATTTCTGTCATATTTTAGATTCTACATGTAAGTTATATCATATGGGTATTTAAAATACTTTTCCAAATACCCTCCACTTATTAAAATATAAAAATTGCTCTTATCATAATAACACAGCTTTTAAACTGTGTTATCCAATGTATTGATCCTTCCCATTTCTTACACTTTTCTTATCCTTTTCTTCCTTTATAATTAAATTCTTTTCAAGATGAGAGAATATGTCTAAGTGACAGTCAAACATGTAACAGGATGAGCCCCGTGATGATATCTTATTATAAGGACTTGGGTCCAGTAGACATTATTTAACCCATCCTTAGAGTGATGTGGGATTAGGGGATCAGTCTTACGCTGGGGTGCTTTACTGAACAGCTGATCAGAAGATCTGCTCCAAGTAGGGTATAAAATTCTTTCCTGTAGGGGGAAGGGATGTGTTACACTGTAACTTCAGTGATGTGCTCTATTTCACCCTCCGTGTTTCAAATTGCAAGCTCCTTTGGCATTTTTCTTTTCATTTATCGCTTGGCTTTAGAAGGCAAGAGATTTCCTACAGCATATTCCATTGCATGGCTGACAATATCAGTTCTACATTTGATACATTAGCAAGCAAAAGGGAAGAGAAGAAGCCCAATGGGGTATAAATAATTAAATTTGTAAAAGGTCAGTGAGCAATGGCAGGAAGGAAAAAGGCTGGATAAGTTGTGGTGCTTTGTTGCTTCACCACAGACATATTAAAATATGAAGATTATCTGCTGCATAGCTAACAAAAAGAGATGAAGGACTGCAGTGCTCCCCACCAGCATGAAAGCTCGAACTGGGCTGATAACCCAGTGTTGACTTATTAATTCTGCTTGAAAGGAAAGTTATACAAACCTCAGGTTCCTATACTCTACTATACACTAATGTTAGAGAAACGCATTCATTTATATTTTAAAATAAAGCCAGTGTGACATGTGGTATGCTTTGAGTCAAATTTTGGTGATGCTAATTTAGAAAAAAAAATCTGCATTTGCTTTGGCATAAACAAAGACAAATTTGGAATTGAGCTGCAGAGGAGAAGAAGAAAATAGCTAGAAGTTGAAAATAGGAAAATATCACTTTTCCCATTACCCAAACCAATACATTTAGGTATTAAACACATACATATATAGATACGCATGCATACACATGCACACACCACTTCACGTGGCATTTTATTCTTATGGTGGGGTTGACCTGTATCTAGTGGTCTTGGAATGTGTTGCTTCATGTAAAAATACACTGTGGAAGACCTTTACACGCCATCACATCACCATCTTCTTTAAAACGTCTTCATAGTATTCCACCACACAAGGTAAAGGTTTCTAAATAATATAAATAAGAATTTATTATTGAGAGACATATGAGTCGTAGTACCACTTTTTAATATATTCCTCCTAGCCTTCTGAGCCCTTGAGATTGTAACAGTGCCAAGGTTGTTAGGATTAAGTAGGAAATTTCGTATATGTGAACATGCCTTGTCAACTGGTAACTGCTGTACAGTTGAAGGTTTAGAAATAGTGGGCATTAGTGTTCTTATTGCGGAGAAGGCAATGGCACCCCACCCCAGTACTCTTCCCTGGAAACTCCCATGGATGGAGGAGCCTGGTGGGCTGCAGTCCATGGGGTCGCTACTAGTCGGACACGACTGAGCGACTTCACTTGCACTTTTCACTTTCCTGCATTGGAGAAGGAAATGGCAGCCCACTCCAGTATTCTTGCCTGGAGAATCCCAGGGACAGGGAGCCTGGTGGGCTGCCGTCTGTGGGGTGGCACAGAGCCGGACACGACTGCAGCCACTTAGCAGCAGCAGTGCCGCAATGAATATCTTTGCATAAATACCTGTATGCATATATTCTCCATATAGGATTATGCATGTTTTATAAGCTAACGCACAGTACAAGATCAGTCCAGTTAGATTTTATGTTGGGCAGAAATCATACAAAATATTTAATTTCATTTAATTCTGTTTATTCCTGGAGAAGGAAGTGGCAGCCCACTCCAGTATTCTTGCGTGGTGAATCCCACGGACAGAGAAGCCTGGGGAGTTACAGTCCATGGGGTCACCAAAACTTGGACATGACTTAGCAACTAGACAACAAGAACAGTTTTGTTTATTAATGTATTAGGTTTCTTGATTCATTATGGAGAGGATCTGGGAAAGCTTAGAAGCTAGAGGTATGCAGAGCAGAAAGAGATAGTGGCGCAGTCATTGAGGCGGTAGCATCTCTGTCACGGTACGATAGGAAAAAGCAATCTTGGTGCTGACAGTTTTATGTCCTTACTATTTCATTACAGGTACTTGTAGGTCCCCCTCAGTCGAACACTTCTTAACAGTGTCCTCTTAAGGAAGTAAGACATCATTTATTTCTCTGCTTCTAAAGGTTTTCCTGCTTAATTGTCCATTAGCAAATTCAAGCATATATTTTCCCTAACACCCAATTTACAGCTTGATAATGTTTATAGTCAAAATTGATTCACTGTGACATTTGAAAGTGAATACAGATGTTCATGACTCAGATATCTGTAAAATTTGAAAGACAAATCCACTTTGATTGTACTGCAAAAGAACTCAAATCCTTTTAGAAAAAGCAACTGCAAATACTTGATTTGTAAAAACATAAGCTTAAAAAGGATGCAGACCCTTGCTCAATATTCAGGATTCAATACAGAAAAAAATCAGTAGGTGCTAAAAGAAATAGGATTCATGATGTACTTTAATCAAGTGTGAGACAATACACCATGGTCCAGAAATCTGACATTATTATGTAATAATTATTAAAGATTCATGTTATTCTAGATGGAATCTACAAACTGAGGTGGTGAAGGACTAAGGAACCCTGGTCTCTGTCTCTCCAGGACACTTCACACTTACTTCTAAACTCTGTGTTAAGTCTTTAAGTCTTGGACCTGATGAGATAATTCCCCATGTAGGTTTAAATACTGGGTTGGCTTCATTATCCATCAGAAATCTGCCAGTGGGTATGATCAAAAGAAAGTGTGAAATTATTCTGAATTTTGCAGGATAATCCTTCCACAAAACATCACATATTATACAACACACTGTCTTGGGTGACTTAAAAATTACATATATACATACACACACACACAGACATATACATACATACACACACATATATATACATACACACACACAGATATATGTGTATAGATATATACAGGCTGCTCTGGATCTTAGTTGCGGCAAGTGGGATCTTGTTCCCTAACCAGGGATTGAACCCAGGTCCCCTGCATTGGAGGCACAGAGTCTTAGCCACTGGACCAGCAGGGAAGTCCCCTGGGTGACTTCGGGACTCTCCGTCCCAACAGACTCTCTGTGCCTGCCTTCTTCCTCATTGACATGGATGAAGCCCTGTCATTCACCTGGTTTGAAAGCCGTGCACAGTGACAAGGTGATATCACAGTGACAGGAAATGAAACCAGTGGTTGAAAAAAATAAAGTGTGCTCTGGGAAAGCATGATGCTATTCCTTTCCCTGGGTTCTTTCTTCTATCCCTACACTCTTTCTTCTATCTATAGGTTTCCAATTTGTTTGAGAAGAGAAATATGGGTCATGGACCAAAGCTTAAGTTTTTGAAAATCTATTACGCTACAAATGAAACAGAACAGGGTATATCTCAGAGTCATTCTTACTCCTCATACGTTTTGAAGACAAATTTGTGCTAAAACCAGATATTAGAGGGAAGTTAATGTGAGAGGGAGAGCATTTTTAGCTAAGTTTGAATACACGTGAGGGAACAGAAATCTCTATTTGTTCATTTTTAATATACTTAGAAATCCAACAATCCAGTTGCAGACCAGATAATAAACAAAGGGATTTAACACTACTAATGGTTTAAAAATAAGATAATTAAATGGATTCAAGAGGTATCCCTGAAAATTTCAACAGGATTTTGCCACAGACATCACACACACACACACCCCCACACAGACTCTTTTGCCAAGAAAGTCTGATACAATGTAGTAAGGTATGTTAGTTATTAGACCAGTTAAAGCAATTGGTATTCTCATTCATGTATGAGGAAAAAACATCAAAGATTCATCTTGTCCCTTTTTAAGGCATACTACAAGTTAAGGGTTCATTGCAGGCTATGTAAGTGAACAAACTGGCTTTCAACAGGAAAGAATTCAGAACTAGAGTCTTTCCATGAAAAACATGGACTATCTCTAGAAATAAACTGTAACACAAAATAAGGATTTTTAAAAACATGTAAAGCTCAGAGTGTTAAAGAGCAGCCTTTGTATCACAGGTCTTACTATGTCTTAAAAGTAATAAAATAGTAGACTTGCTTCTCAATTATCAGAATATGGTTAATCTAATTTGGGGAGTTAATGTGATGAATCTTAAAACACATAGCTTTCTTTTTCTTTTTTTTTTTTACCATTTACTAAGCTCTAGGCGGTCTTTGATGGAGAAGGCAATGGCACTCCACTCCAGTACTCTTGCCTGGAAACTCCCATGGAGTTTCCATGGGAGCCTGGTAGGCTGCAGTCCGTCACTAAGGGTTGGACACGACCGAGTGACTTCACTTTCACTTTTCACTTTCATGCACTGGAGAAGGGAATGATAACCCACTCCAGTGTTCTTGCCTAGAAAATCCCAGGGATGGGGGAGCCTGGTGGGCTGCCGTCTATGGGGTCGCACAGACTTGGACACGACTAAAGCGACTTAGCAGCAGCAGTAGGCTGTCTTTGAATTATTTGGAATGTATTCAAATTACATTAACCTAAAGAGAACATGTACCTATATATTGTGAACACAATAGAACATATATCTATATATCATGAAGCTAATTATAAATTAGCTTGCTGCTTTTGAACTGTGGTTTTGGAGAAGACTCTTGAGAATTCATGGACTGCAAGGAGATCCAACAAGTCAGTCCTAAAGGAAGTCAGTCCTAAATATTCATTGGAAAGACTGATGCTGAAGTTGAAACACCAATACTTTGTTCATCTGATGTGAAGAACCGACTCATTGGAAAAGACCCTGATGCTGGGAAAGATTGAAGGTAGGAGGAGAAGGGGACAACAGAGGATGAGATGGTTGGATGGTATTACCGACTTGATGGACATGAGTTTGAGCAAGCTTCGAGAGTTGGTGATGGACAGGGAAGCCTGGTGTGCTGTAGTCCATGGGGTCGCAGAGTTGGACGTGACTGAGTGACTGAACTGAATTATAAATTATTTGAGACTGTTTTGTGATCTTGTTTTTCCTCCATTAATTTCTCAAATTAAGTCAATGTCTCAAAAGTCAAAGTCTCAAAGTCAAAGTGTCAAATTAAGTCAAAAGTAGACCCTTGACTAATGGATTCTAAACTGATATCTATGTATGTATGTTTTCGAGGAGGGCAAGGCAATCCACTCCAGTGTTCTTGCCTGGAAAATTCCGTGGACAGGGAGACCTGGTAATCTATAGTCCATGGGGTCACAGAGTTGGACATGACTAAGCTATTAAACAACAACAATAAATGAGTGTTTTCCATTAGAATTTTCTTATCAATTTTATGTCAAACATGAATATATAAACATGGCCACTCTTCTTTGATCAGAAAGGATACACAAATATCAGTCTTGCTGCCTTTTTTTTTTGAGGGTAAAGGTAAAAGACCAAGTTTTCTCAAATCTAACATAATTAAATTTATATGCAGCCTGGTGATTCTAGGTAAATGAATTAACCAGATATGGATTTCCTTATCTAAAATCATGGGTTTGAAGTAGGTGTGCCTTGAGGATTTTTATGTGCTTTTATAATAAAACAGAAATGGTTTAGAAGAAAAACACAAATATTAGAAGAACTTATTGTTCATTGTTTATATATACAGATACTGCCACCTTAGAGGTTATTCTACTCAATAATAATTATTCAGTTGATAATAATTGCAATAATTATCATTTATGGAGAATGGACCAGGACAACAATTTATATCCTTTGTTCTTTATTTGCAGTTTCTCTGCAGCTTGAGATTGCTATATGTCTCAGTTCAGTTCAGTTCAGTCGCTCAGTCGTGTCCGACTCTTTGCTACCCCATGAATCGCAGCACGCCAGGCCTCCCTGTTCATCACCATTTCTCTGAGTTCACTCAGACTCACATCCATCGAGTCAGTGATGCCATCCAGCCATCTCATCCTCGGTCGTCCCCTTCTCTTCCTGCCCCCAATCCCTCCCAGCATCAGAGTCTTTTCCAATGAGTCAACTCTTGGCATGAGGTGGCCAAAGTACTGGAGCTTCAGCTTTAGCATCATTCCTTCCCAAGAAATCCCAGGGCTGATCTCCTTCAGAATGGACTGGTTGGATCTCCTTGCAGTCCAAGGGACTCTCAAGAGTCTTCTCCAACACCACAGTTCAAAAGCATCAATTCTTCGGCGCTCAGCCTTCTTCATAGTCCAACTCTCACATCCATACATGACTACTGGAAAAACCATAGCCTTGACTAGATGGACCTTAGTTGGCAAAGTCTATCTATGTATATATACATGAAGTTGCCTCAACATGTTAAAGTGATACACTTTCTCACTGCACTCTAAGACGCCACAGCCAATCATCTTGCAGACTCTAAAGATCACATTAGGTTGATGGATGCTCCTAACGATTGCAGCCTTCATCTTCAACACTCCTCTGTCCTTAACTTTCTCTCCATGAAAACCATCACATAAACCTACAGTGATGAGAGATGAATGGAGGCAGGAATGCTCCCACGGAGGCACTCTATGCTGCCATTAAAGATGATTGCTTATGTTTATTCACATAAATTCTGTGATTATTTATGTTGATGTTATTTATGATTGTTTCTGTTTAGTCTTTTGTGAAGCATCTTTATAGCCACCATCAAATTTCAATCTAAAACAGAATATAGGAAATCGAGATTCAGTACAAAGGTCCTGTGGTACCTGCCCCTATGCATTGACCTCTGTTACCATTTGACTATAAGATACATCAAAGTTTTGATTTTCAATTTTGTCTTCAATATATAAAGTAAAACTGGTTTCTATTATCCTTCATTACTGACCTATTAGAATACACTATTTTCAATAGAAGACAATATAGGCCTGTTAATTTATTTTGGTTATAGGTAAGGGAGGAAGGGATTAAACAGGTAAGCAAGTGAACAGGGTTATGAGAGAGAGGAAGTTCTAGGACAATTTTTTTCTTAACAAAAGGGTCCCAGGGACGGGGATGTTTGTCAAACCCTGTAGAATATCAAAATATTGTGATGCAGAAGAATGTATATGTTCTCTGTTGTAATTTCCAAAAGTAAGTGTCAACTAGTCACTATTAAAGACTAGAACAATTTGTTAAATATACTTTACTTTTATTAAAATATGGGCAGTATGGAATATACACAAATTGCTTTGGCTCCTCAGAAAATTACATTAGAGAATCTTTAAATTACATATTATGCTTAATTACACATAGTAGTGTAGCTTGGATATGTAACCCTGGGGTCTGATGGATGATTTGATACTGTAGAGATTTTTCAAATAAGCAAAGATAGTGATGATTGCCAAATATTGGGCTCAAGTCTTTGTAGAAAACACCTCATAAATTATTTTACTCTCTGGATTCTGCATCATTTGAAATTTTACTTGCTACACTTTTAGATTTCTTTTTAAGAAAAAATTATAGAAAGCAAGCTCCTTGAAAGAGAAGACTCAGCACTGAGTCTTTAACTGCTAAACTGTTTTCTTTTCCTCCTTCCCTTTCTATTTTTTAATCTTAATTTGTTAAGGCTTAACACATAACTAGAGGGGTGGTGGAGGCAGAAAATGCTGTCTTGGTTAGAAATTTGATCCCTTCTCCAAAACCACTGAGCCCATCAGTTAAGAGTTGAAAGGGATGGGGCAGGAATACCACTGGGGATTTTTCCCCCTGCTCTGCTTGAGATGAGCTCACATTGATTAATTTTCAAGAGGCTAAAGCTGATTAGTATTCTCTGTGTTGGCCTGAATTCCTAGGTGTCATTCAGTGTACCTGGAGCATCTACCATGTGATGTGAGCAGACAGAGCTGAAAGGGAACAGCAGCAGTGACTACAAACCTCGTAGAAGGTGTTCACGTGGAAAGCAGGCTACAGAAAAAGGCGTCAAAATATCTGGGCAGCATCTTCCACATATTTGCCGATGTAACTAAAGCTCTCAAGGGTCCCGGGGTGGGGGACAATTCTCTACTCTCCGTGCAGAGACAAATGGACAGAGGCAGCCAGTAATAAATCACAGAATTCTTGGGTCAGCTTTCTTCCAGCTCTTACTTTTGTTTCCATCAATGTAAATTTTACATGTAAATGAGGGTAGCTCATTTGAATGAAGTGTATGCTTTAAATGTATTAACATGAATTATTCAAGGACACAGCAGGAAAGCAACAGATGTACCCATCTGAGGGGGGTTATGCTTAGTTTCACTTGATGAATGTTTGTTTTGTTGCTTTGAAAAATTAATGCAATAAAATATTTAAAATGAATAAAGAGCTTTCAAATTTACTTGGAGAAAAAGAATATTTCCTTCCAGGAATTTTTTTTTTTTTTGATGTGCAATTGGCATTAAGTAGGATAGTGTTAAATAGTTTGTACTGATGTGCTATGAAAGTTGCAGAGAATATTCATTAAGTGTAACTGTATGAGCACTGATTATGCATTGAGAGAGAAATTTTGAAACGTGAGAAACTCAAACATATTGTATCACTCAGACATCTCAGAAAATAAGTAAGAGTATGGACAATTTGAAACCGGTTATTTGGTGGAGGAAGATAGAAGATAATATAAGATCTGAATCATTTACTCATCTGTGTTCAAAGCTTCTTAGGTGGTCTTCTAATCTGGAAACATATTTCAAGTCATTAAGTCAAGCTCCATTTATGAAGAGAACTCAACTGAGATCTCCTTAATGAGAACTGACTTCTCATATGGGTAAATCAATGGCATTTACTGTTATTTTTAGATTTTTATTTGTTTATTTTTTTGCTGCACTGTGCGGCTTGTGGGATGTTAGTTCCCTGACCGGAGACTGAACCTGAGTCCTCGGCAGTGAGGATGTGTAGTCTTAACCACTGGACTAGTGAGGAATTCCCTCAGTGGCATTTTGTAAGATAAACCTGTCTGAAACATTTGCTAAATAATGATAGAAGTTAAAGAAAAAAACTACAATAACAACAAAAAAAGTAATAACTTTAAGGATCATACAATCCACTGTATGCTTAGTGGAGAGTTCCTGGTTTCTCCTCATGTGGCCTTTCACCATTATCCTTGGATGTGACAGTAAGTTAAAGACCTGCATTTTCCCCTTGCATCAGCTTTCACTCAACCAAAGTCAATCAAAATAATTGCTTTTTAACCCCTCTCATATACTCCCTCATCATTTAAATGAGAAAATATTTTCTCCAGTATTTATTTTTTTCAATTTTTTACAAAAAGTATCTCTAGGGGATTAAAAAAACAACTTTCTTTCCAAGTGAAAGCAGAAGCTTTGCTCAGAGAAAACTTTGTAGAAATTCCCTGGGACACCGTCCGAGAGACAGTTTGAGTGAGTACAGGCCTCAGCATCCTGATGGTGCCTGGTGCCGACGAGTGGCTCAGAGGAGCTGCTGCTAGGCCAACAGCGGGAGTGCCTGCCCACACTTGTCTAGAGAAGCGGAAGACGAGAGAGTCAGTCCTCAAACGTCATCGTCATCCTGCAGGCTCCTGTTTCCCTGACTCTTCCCCAGCTATCTGCTGTAAATCAACAGAGCCGTGTGACCAGCGCTGAAATACAGCCACTCGTATTAACTGTGCTCCCAACGAACGAGGCTCCTTCACCTCTGCCAGCACAATAAAGGGCCCTACCAAACCACAAAACAGTGAATGCAGGGTCGCTGATGCCAACAGGCCCTTCTCTGCACCGGGTCAAAGATCTGAGCTCCAAGCCGAAATCTTATGGGTAAACAGTTTTACCTTTTTACTGAGCACTTACTGGTTCTTCCCACGAATCCTTTGATTTATCTCCCAATCAGAAACAAACAGAATGCTCCTCAGCAACTCTGAAAGCATTCTCCATCTTTTCTACCTTCACAGATGATGGATGCCATCTGTTTACATCTGTACTGCGAGGAAGGGGTCACTTACATCATTAGCCTGAGTCATCTGAGACTCATTCTGGACACCTTCCTTCCCCTAACTAATGCAGAACCTCTCACCACATCTTGTCTTTTCTACCTCAGAATGTAACCACAAATGTTCATTAACATTAACAGTAAATATAATATTAAATTAATATCAATATTAACATTGTTAACAATAAATAAACATAATCTGAGAGATGAATGTCTCTACCACCCATCATCAGGCCATTTTCAGCTCTTTTCTGGGCCCAGCAATAGTTTCTAATGGTCACCCAATTTCCACTCTTTTTTCCCCTATAATCCAATTTCTACACAAGAATCAGTATAACTTTTAAAAGATATAAATGGGACTGTGTCAGTTCCCTGCAAAAAACTTCCCAGGGCACTTAGACTCCAGTCTCGACCTTTAAGGATGCCTGCAGCTCCGAGGGACTAGACCAGTGCTGACCCCAGCCTGTGATGAAGGCCTGCTCCCTCCTTCTTGGGCTCCATGGGCATCGGCGGTCCTGCAGTGGCACAGACCCCACTCCTACTGCCTCAGGGTTTTGCACATGAGTGCCTTCCACCTGCAATGCTCCCCTCACCCCCACTCTTTGCCTATCCATGGCCATTTCAGGTCTCAAATTAAATAGTCAACCCAGAAAGTTGTTTGATTGTTTGTTTGTTTTTGAGAACTAAAATCAGTTCAGTTCAGTTGCTCAGTTGTGTCCCATTCTTTGCAACTCCATGGACTGCAGCATGCCAGGCTTCTCTGTCCATCACCAACTCCTAGAGCTTGCTCAAACTCATGCCCATCAAGTGAGTGATGCCATCCAACCATCTTGTCCTCTGTCATCCCTTCTCCTCCTATCTTCAGTCTTTCCCAGCATCAGGGTCTTTTCTAATAGGTCATATCTTATTTTATTGTGTTCTGTTGTTGTTGTTGTTTTTAATTTATAACATCTATTTGGGGGTTCTTTAATTATCAACTATCTCCCACTCAGACATTGGCTTCATTACTTCAGGGCCGATAATTATTTTGGTTACCACCATATTTCCCAGAGCTTCAGTAAACATTTGTTAAAGTAAAGGAATAAATTCCAGCACAGTTTCACTCAAACAATTTCACCAGATATGTTTCTCCTGGTTTTTTTTGTTGTTGTTTAATTGTCTTGCCTAGATCAGAAAGTAATTAGGGCTGCTAGCACTCCACTCCAAATAAGTTTTAAGTGGGAGAGTTTAGGATATGTTAAAGCAAGGTGACAGTGAATAAATAATACTGACCTCTCTTTGTGTTGGTACTGATGATAAGTATTATTACTATACAAATACTTACTGAGTACTTACTGGGAGATGACTCTCCATTAAGGCCTTTACAGCTATAACCTCATCTAACTTCATAATCCTATGTATGTATATATGCGCTAAGTTGGTTTAGTCATTTCCAATTCTTTGTGACGCTATGGACTATAGCCCACCAGGCTCCTCTGTCCATGGGATTCTCCAGGCAAGAATACTGGAGTGGGGTGCCATGCCCTCCTCCAGGGTATATTCCCAATCCAGGGATCCAGCTGGCACCTCTTATGTGTCCTGCACTGCCAAGCAGGTTCTTTAGCACTGTACCACCTGGGAATCCCCTAATAATTCTGTGAGGTAGGTGATATTATTGTTCTCCTTATACAGGTGAAGAGACTGAGGCACAGAAGGGTAAAGTCACTTGCCCTCCAGTCACACAGCTCGTAGGTGGCAGAGCTGGGGTTCTGATCACTGGTTCAGGTTCAGTTCATGCAGCCTTTTATCCTGAGGAGCGCATGGTGGTAGAGGACGAGGTGAGGAAGCTTGTAAGTATCAGAGTGTGGAGACTAAGCATGAGGGCCCTCCCCTTCAACAGAAAAGCTTCAGCTGGAATATGACATTCATCTGGGGATGCCTGTCCTAGAAACTAAAGTGGAATTTGGATCAAGCACATATTTTTGATAGCTAGAACTGAAGCTGTGAAAAATGAATGGTAATTATGGATGAATCCGGGAACCAAGGTTTGGATATTGTTCTGGACACCTGTGGCTGATTCATGTCAATGTATGGCAAAACAAATACAGTATTGTAATAAAGAATAAAGTATTAAAAAAAAAAATCCATTGTTTCCCCTCTTTTACTCCTCTGATACTTTTAGATTGAGAATTCCAAAGGTGCACAAGAGAAATCATAGCATTATATGGTTAACAGAGAACTATGATGATACAACACTGAATTCTGGTTTGGACGCTAAAATTTACATTAATATGTCACTAGTCTTTAGATCACCAGAGATAGAGCTCAGTGATGTTTCTGGTTAACTGAAAAGATTCAATAAACTGCAGCCGTATTTAAAACAACTTGGAAATTGAAGTATAACAGTGTCTTCAAATTAAAAAAAGTAGAATCTGGTCACTATAGGAAAAAAAAAAAAAAGATCGGTGAGGATTAAGTACAGGAATAGCCATTATATGCTGGTGCCAATTCAAGTTTCCTATTTATGTGCCCAAGATATTGACATATAACTGCAAAATGCACTGATGTGTCTGTCACAGCTCTGTTACAGGAAGTCCTGTCTGGTACATCTGCCAACAGGTTATTGGTGGACCCACCAGGATGTCTTAGAAGAGGAAGGTCTGTCTTGGTTCTCCTAGCTGAGTGGATGGGAGTTTTTGGACTAGGGGACAGTTCTAGCTGTTTATGTGGTTCAGTGGTAAAGAATCAGCCTGACAACGCAGGAGACGCAGGTTCCATCCCTGTGTCAGGAAGATCCCCTAGAGAAGGAAATGGCAACCCATTCCAGTATTCTTGCCTGGGAAAGCCCACGGACAGAGGAGCCTGGTGGGCTACAGTCCATGGTGTAACAAAAGGGCTGGATATGACTTAGCTACTAAAAACCAACTATGGTATCTCTAAGGTAAGAAAATCCTCCTTCCTGAATGATAAACAAGATCTAGTTCTTACAGATTGGGCCTAGTTCAAAGCCATCTTCCAAAAATGGATTTTCTGGAAGAAAAAAAGAGAAGAAACCACTAAGAAGCTATTTTAATAATAATGTCAGCTAAAGTACACAACTATTTGTTGCTTTTATCATTTTTTTTTCAGATTTTTTTAAATGACACTTTTTAAAAAATGACAGCCAAAGATGATAGGATAAGAGGGTTTTAAGCATGATTTCAACATCTTTTGTCACTCACTTCCATTCTGCAACATGGAATTTCTGGAAAATAGGAATACACACAACAAAATAGGATTGATTCCAAGGCTTTAAGATGAGATCAATGCAGGAAATGAAAATGCAATTCTAGCAGGCAGCATTTACATAACACTCTTTCTGAGAGAAATCAATGCTATTCACCTACTCACCCCACTTAGGTATGAGAGGCTTTAAAAAAATAAATAAAAGGCCTTATGAAAGCAGAATATGTTACATAATTTCACAAACCCAGGGCTGCAGAGGAATAAGGTGCATATTCTACAAAGGGCTGGTTGAGGGTTCCCTGATTCCCTGGACTGTCTCCCACACTCACTGAAAGGAGGAGACAAACTTAAACAGAAAACCTGGGGAGCTCAGTGTCAGAGGATGTCTGCCAAGAAAGAACTAAAACCTTTGAAAAGTAAATGTAAATCTAATTTGTGTCTCAAAGATCATGCAACTGGGGAAATTTCACTCCATATCAAAGTGGGAATATTTTACTATGGAGGCTCTAAAATAGCTCAGTATTTTCAACCTCAAAATCCCCATAACTGACACAAAAAGCAAGAAAATGGGACAGGCACACACACACAAAGCAGTCCTTTTGAAAATTAAGTAATTCTCCGGAAGGCTTAATCTCTTCCTGTAAGACACTTGGTAAATCACAATACCAGACAATACCAGAGACTGAAGGGGCGGGGGTAACACCTGGGTCATTTTGGAGATGCTCCTACATCTGCAGAGGGTCATTCCCAGAGGCACACTTCTGAAAGCTTTGATATTCAATGAAGAATCATCAAGGCAGGCTTTTCTAATGATTCTACAAGGAGTATGAGTTACAAATTACTCAGGAATGAATCACGCTCTTTGGAAAGCCACAGAGCCAAAGTCCACAAAATGCATTCATAATTCCCATCTACACTAAGGTAAATTGGAAACGAGTCCTACTAGTGGCTGGCCAAATTTTAGACTCACTTCAGAAATAAGTGGCACAATGCAAGTGTTTTCATTCTTTACATATGAGATCTAACCTTTACAGCACAACTATTTAATATGTTTTGTTTTCATACAATATTTTAACTTTCATATACTGCTTTTCTTCCACCATTTTTTCCCCAGAGTAGATTTTTTAACTGTGTCTGAAATATTGACTAAGAAATATTTTCTCATTATCAGTGCAGAAGAGAGCCTTTTGTTTCAGTAAAACTGTGTTCACAGTTGAAAAAACTGGAAAAGGATCTCAACATGGCTGGTGTTTCTTGTTTGTAGGCCGAGTTATAAGATATTGTAATACTTTCTGTCTTTAAGATTTTGAGTTGTAAGATGAAGAAAATGGATCGCTTTGCCTATAGAGTGGAAGTGATTTATGTCACACCATCTAGCACAGCAAGAAACAACACATGGCTATAATTTGGAATGGCTGCCAGATGATGTCATAATTTTGCTTTGGTAACAAGCCCTCATGTTGAAAGTCTCCTTTTGAAAACAATGGATTTGTCTCACTTAAAATTACAAATGAACAAATCATAAAATGATCATATATTGTGAGGTGGGAAACAGGTAAAAAAATAAGTTCTAATGTTATTGTAGGAAAAAACCCACAAATATTATTTAAAAGAAGAAAACTGTCAAGGTGCAATGGGGAGAGCCCTTCCAGGTGTTAAAACATCATAGAAAATACTTATTATTAAAGGTATAGCTCAACACCTGACTTGACAGAATAGAAATTCCAAGAAAATTTAAAAATATTCATGGTAACTGACTAGATGAAAAATGTAGTATTTTGATTCAATGAGAAGGAATATATCATTCAATAAATGGTGTTGGAACAACTGTCAGGAAATAAAGAAAAATAAAGCTAGTTTCTCCCTTTTTGTATCTTATGCCAAAAATCTATTTTAGATAATTTTATAATCAGATTTTTAAAAATGAAATGATACTTTTATTTATCTGTACACACACATATATATGTATATATAAAATTTTACAAAAATCTGAAATGAAAAAAAAAAACCCACCATTAGTGAAGGCAAAAGGTAAGTGACTGACAAACACCTATTTTCTTTCATGCAAACACCAGCTTTCTCTTTTACAAATGAATAAGAAGGTCAGTAGAAAACTGAGCAGACAATATGAATAGAGAGCTCGAAAAGAGAAAATGTCAAAGTTCTAAACACATGAAAAGAGGCCCAAACTTCACTTATATTTCTTTTATTAAGATTACAATATGGTAAAATTTCACCTGTTACATTAGAGAAGAACAAGATTCATAACTGTCATATTAGCTGAGGTGAGGAGAATGAACCCTCTTACAACTGACTGTTGTGACTCTGACTTAGGATAACCTATAAGAGAAGAATTTGGCAAAATTTATCAAAATCTTGTAAGCAAGAATACTATTTTACCCAGCAAGTCCGCTTCACACATTTTTCCTATAGATAGGTTGCATTTATATGAAAAGGAACAAATATCAATTTTAACTTTTGTGCTATGTGTAACAGAAAAGGATTTTTAAAAACTTAGATATTCATGAGTAAGAAACTTGGAAGATTTTTATTAAAAGTATGTGTATCATTAAAATGGGATACAAAGCAATCATCAAAAGTAGTGAAACAGCTTTCCTTGTACTGCGAACAACCTTCAGGCCCATTGTTCAGTGAAAAATATCAAGGATTATAAGAGAATGTACAGTTGCCTCCACTGGAGTGAAAATCTAAATGTACATTTTCATGCACACCCTCTGGAAACATAAGAAATGCTGACATTAGTTTTTCAAAGGGGGAAACTAGGGTGACCACCGCAGGAAAAGAAGAGAAACTATTTTCACTGTGACGCTTTTTTGAATGTTGCAACTATTTCCATACATTAACAACTCAAAATATAACCAAATGTACATTAAAAAAGAATCCTTCATACTCAAGTTTTAAATTTTCCAGGAAAATAAATGGCTTACTATTTTAAAATTAAGCTTCCTAAGAGACAATAAGCAAATCAAGAATTATATAGTGATTAACCCAAGTATAACATAAAATTTAGGATCCACTCCCAATTAGTAGTACCAAAATTAAAAAAATAATAATAATAGGTAAAAAAATTTTAAAAATTAAATAAAGGACACTGATTTGGTAACAAAAATGGGTACTTTGTCATATCTAGTTTTCAAAGACTGATGTGACTTTCAGCTGGAGAATAAACAAAATGAGGTACAACAATTCAAAGAAATACCACTCACTCAGCATTAGCAAGTGAACTATGATCACTCAACAGTATGTATAGGCTAAATCCTTAGGCTGAGAAGGAGGGCAGATTCAGAAGACTTCACACTGTATGATATTATTTATATAACATTCTCCAAAAGCTGAACTATGGGGATGAAAAACAAAGTCGTGATTTCCAGCCAACAAAGGGAAAGGGATAGTCTGACCACAAAGGGACAGTGTAGGCGAGTTTTCAGGAATTATTCTGTAGCTTGATATAGTGACCTGAATAGTATGCCACTTGGAGATAGTGCGGCAAAAGTGATTTTAAAGTAGGTCTGAAAGCAAGAAGAGCTAAAAATAAAGAGCTGAAGTCAGATATAGAGCAGGAACTAGTTCTGTGAGATACAATGTAAGGTCAGATACACGTGCTGGTGTGACCTCTGTGTAAAGCCAGCATGCTGTCACAGGCAACTAACCTCATACAGGGAATAGTAGCATGCAATAGTGTGAAGGGACGGGTTAATTTCTAAGTACTGCTGAGATACCTTGTTGAAGAATCAATTTGATATGTAATTGATACCAAATACACTACAAGTTAAATGCAGAGAAAAAGTAAAAGATATATAAGTGAATGCTGATGAAATCCCTTAACATCTTTTTTTTTTTAATAGTATAGTGTATTCAAAATCCTGAGTTAAAATCCAAAATCCAGAGTCATACAGAATGAAGTCAGTCAGAAAGAGAAAAACAAATATCATATATTAATGCATATATATGGAATGTAGAAACATGGTGCCGACGAGCCTGTTTACGGGGCAGGAATAAAGGTGCAGACAGTGCGGGAAGAGGAGGGTGAGATGGACTGAGTAGGATCGATGCATGCACACTACCCTGGGTAAGCAGAGAGGCTGATGGGAGGCTGCTGTACAGCCCAGGGAGCTCAGCCTGGCGCTCTGGATGGCCTAGAGGGTGGGATGGGGGATGTGAGATAGGTCCAAGAGGGAGGGAGATATATACATATGAGTGAAGTTGAAGTCGCTCAGTCGTGTCCGACTCTTTGCGACCCCATGGACTGTAGCCTACCACGCTCCTCCATCCATGGGATTTTCCAGGCAAGAGTACTGGAGTGGGGTGCCATTTCCTTCTCCAGAGGACCCTCCCGACCCAGGGATCGAACTCGGGTCTTCTGCACTGTATGCAGATGCTTTACCGTCTGAGCCACAAGGGAAGTCATATATATATATATATATATGATTCACTTTGTCATACAGCAGGAACTAACACAACATTATAAAGCAATTATATGCCAATTTAAAAATTAATTTTAAAAAGGTATAGTGGAGAAGATTATTTCACTTAAAAGTTAAATTATTATTTTTTTATGTAAGTTACACTTAAACAGCAAACTAGGTCAAAACACTTGTAAGAAATGTGAGAGACAAATACTTAATATTTTTATATAGAAGCAGTTGAAACACTAAAATTGACCAAATTCAGGGTTTTAAAAATCTAACCAGATGGAACATAACACAGTTACCTAGTTTGAGCCAAAACAGGCCAAACTAGCCCCTCTAGTTCTATTCAGTTCAAAGGATTCCTCAAGCTCTGATCTGGGCATCTCTCCTCCAAGTGGAATGGATCATTCCCTTCTCTTACCCCATCCACTGGCCCCTTCATTACTCTTTTTCCGCTGTATGTTTATCCCTCACCCCAGAAATATATTCCTGGGTCTACTTTACAGTAAAGAACATTTCCTTAATAAAGAAAAAATATTAAATGTCTACTAGTGTAAAGGACTTGAGTTAACATCAGATAAACCAGGCTTTGGGCTTTCCAGGTGGCTCAGTGTTAAAGAATCTGCCTGCCAAGCAGGAGACACAGGTTTGATCCCTGAACTGGGAAGATCCTCTGGAGAAGGAAATGGCAACCCACTCCAGTACTCTTTCTGTTTTGCTTTTACTGAAGGATAATTGCTTTACAGAATTTTGTTGTTTTCTGTCAAACCTCAACATGAATCAGCCATAGCAATACATATATCCCCTCCATTTTGAACCTCCCTCCCATCTCCCACCCTATCCCACCCCTCTAGATTGATACCGAGGCCCTGGGAGTGTTCTTGCTTGGGAAATCTCACATAGAGAGGAACGTTTCAGTCCATAGGGTCGCAAAACAGTCAGCCACAACTGACTGGCTAAAAAGCAGCAACAGAAAACAAAACTTAGAGAATGCCATCTTTTGTGCCTCCAGTCACGAAACTACACAGATTGTCTACCATGTCATTGAGATTTTGATATCTTTGGTCTTAATCTAGGATTGCTGAAATGTTTTTCACTGTGGTAGATATTCTTTTATGATTTTGAGATTCATAACCCCTTTGTAACCACAAAAGGAATTCAAGTCAGTTCTTTGAATCAGGTACCTGTAGCAACTGCTTTTCTAAGTGGTACTTTTCAACCTAAAAGAAGTTCTCAGAGCAAGACACCTTCTCCGGTATCTCAGGAATGCAAGGAACAAAAAACATTATCAAATCTCACTAAGTTTCCATGGCTTCTTCAGACCATTCAGTGGATGGATACCAGACAGAAGGAGAAAAAAAAAAACCAAATCTGTAATTCCTCTAATTGAAGCTTTTAGCAAACTGCCTTTCTTTCTGGACCCAGCTCTTTATACGCAACTCAACAGAGCAAAAATTAAAAGAAAGTCCTTCTACAGGGTAGTTTTTGAAGACAGATGGTTTCTCTAAAGGAAGTTTCTATAAACATGCTACCTTTCCTTTATAACAAGAGAAGCACTTATGATGTGCTCAGATGCTCAGTCATGTCTGACTCTTTGTGAGCCCATTTTTACTCCAGGGGATCTTCCCAACCCAAGGACTGAACCTGTGTCTCTTATGTCTCCTGCAGTGGCACGGGATTCTTTACCACTTGCACATCTGGGCAGCCCTGCTTCTTATATATACTAATTGGGCTTCCCAGGTGCTGCTAGTGGTAAAGAACCTGCCTGCAAATGGACAAGATGGACGAGACGCAGTGTCGATCCTTGGCTTAGGAAGATTCTCTGGAGAAGGGCATGGTAACCCACTCCAGTATTCTTGCCTGGAGAATCCCATGGACAGAGAAACCTATACGCCATAGGGTCACAAAGAGTTGGAGAGGACTGAAGCGACATGACACGCATGCAAATAAAAACAAAGTATGCAGTTTACTGAAAGTGGTGGCCAAATATTTCTATTCTTCCAAAAGCTAGAATAAGTATTGAAGTGAGCAACCACATCTCAAACAGGAAGACTTCAAATGTACTAAAGGTAGGACACACTTAAGCCAATAGAGAATACTCATCTTATTTAGCAAATAAAGAAGAAACGTGGTCCTCCCAGCTGGGAATGGAGGGAAAACATATGTAGGAGAAGGGTTATTTCCTTCTGATTTCCTCTCCTAGAGTATTTTCCAACAACAAAAAATTATGGCTTAGTACAACTACCTACACCTGAAGAGCACTTACATATCCCAGGAACATCCTACAGACTCTGCGTAGTCCAACTTATTTAGTCCACAGCCACTTTATAATGACAGTACACAAAGGAACTATGAGTATCCCCATTTTGCCTCTGAGAATTGAGTCACAGAGAGGTTAAGTCATTTTCCCAAAATCACATGTCTAAGAAGTGGCAGAACTAAATCCTGGAATCAATCAGCCCACTTACTATGTGTCTGAGCAATTTCCATATATTCTGTAACTCAGCCTCCTCATTTGCAAAATGGAACAGTGCTTTTTCACTAAGGGCACTTTGGGAATAAAAATGAAATAATCCATAATGCACTAAGCACTAGGTCGGCTTACAATAAGCCCTACTTTATTCTCCCCAGAAAAGAAGTGCTTACTGACAGAATGTGAGGACATAAGAACACAGACATTTCTTGCCTCTAACTATCTCTCCCAGCTTTACTGAGATTTAATTAACATGTAATGTGTACATTTAGCTTAGGTGTTCAAAGGGTCAGTTTAATACATGCATACATTGGTTTGATTACCTCCATAGTGTTAGTAATTACCTCCTCTAACTGTATCTTTTAGGAGAAGTGAAAGTGAAGTCGCTCAGTCATGTCCGACTCTTTGCAACCCAGTGGACTGTAGCCCACCAGTCTCCTCCAGCCATGGGACTCTCCAGGCAAGAATACTGGAGTGGGTTGCCGTTTCCTCCTCCAGGGGAATCTTCCCAACCCAGGGATTGAACCCCAGTCTCCTGCATTGCAGGCAGATGCTCTAACCTCTGAGCTAGCAGGGAAGAGGTCTTTTAGGAGATACTGGTGTCAAAAAGTGAATCTAAAGTAGTCATATCCAAAGAGTAACCAGAGATACACTCCACAGGCAGATAGAAAACTGACAGACAGACAGACTCTGGAAATGCTTACATCCTAAAGTTAAAATAGCACACCCAAAGGCAAAAATTACTTTCACTGCAGAAGCCAAATGAATATAAAATAAATCTACTAAATCCAGAATGAATGTGTTTCTGTGCCAAACCTAAGGCAGCAAGAGATTAACAATGTAAACAGAACGGCTTGATAAAAATTTTCTGAACGAACAGGTATGAGAAGTCAAAGGGAGAAGCTCTTGGTGCTGTTGATAAAGGACTGCACTCGGCCATCAGGGAGAAAAGGCATAGATATTTATTCAAATTGCAGTTCAAATCAATGGAAAGGTTAATGAGTCCATTCTGCTGATGGCACAGGCCTTGCAGCCCCCAAGCAGGACAAGGACAGAACCTGCAGAACTTCACAAAGAAGAAACCTTTGCCAGGGCTCGAGCTGTGTAAGTGAAAGACAACAGGTCTAATTGCTAGTTATGGGATTAATTAATTGTAGCAACCAACAGGATGTGTGGTATTCTAACACATTTTGTATTTTGTATTATTTTTGCTTCTCTTAATTTTCATAACCCATTACTTAAAAACAATCTGGAGATAAGAGCAATGGAAAGCATGAGGTAGAATCGAGAGATAATTTAAAATTTATGAGAAAGAAAACGATATATGCTGTTTTGAACACTGACTTTTATCCAAAGAAAGCTTTTTAAATTTAAACATTTTTAAAATTTACGAAGAGAAACAAACTATGTAAAATATTTCTGTATGGAATCTTTGTAGTTGGTTTCTACTTTCACTTTATAATTATTTACTGATTGAATGTATTAAGACACAGTGTGGTTGAGAAACCACAGACAGTGGGCTCAATGTTTTAAAATTCAGTTCAGTGTATCTATATTAAATATTCCCTATGTTTAAATGCTGGTACTGGAGGAGATATAAGGATTAAAAAGGCATAATTCTGCCATCCAGTGGGAAAAGGTAAGTCCCAAGGCTACATGTCACAAATAGAGGCTCAATACAGAATAAAATGATTTGATGAACTGCAGTGAAAGTTAAGAGAAGAGAAATTGAAGATCAGAAAAATCTGCATGAAAAATGAGACATCTATATTGAGCAACATTTCTTTGGGAAATGAGGGTAGCAAGGGATCCTAGGATCTATGAACCGGAGGTGCAAAGATATGTCATGAGATCACTACAAGAAGTTCGAAATCCTTCAGGCTTTTATAGTTGTTTTACCTAAAATAATGACTTCCTGCATGAAGATAGCTATCTTGGTCCAATCAGAAATGTGACTAGTATTTATGAATCTGGGAGCCACTACAGCACATTTCAGGTAAACATTCATCTGTTGTGCTACTCTTTCTAACCCTGCTAGAAAACTGTTGAGCTCCAGCTGAGATACTTCATTAACTGGAGGCCATTCTAGAATGAGATATGGTAACAATGTGAAAAGCTTGGATATTGAAGAGTGGTCTTAACCTCACTATAAGGGACGTGTATCTTACAAGTTCATGTACTAGATAAGTCCATCAATGACAGTACTTTATAGATTTCAAAAGTGAAATTGTCTTTCCAGCCTAGAGGCTGGATGTTGATGAAATGATTCTTATGATGCAAATAAATGCTACTTATAATAGTATTATCTACCTTTTCCTACCAGCACTTTTGCAGAACTGTACAAAATCTGTGCAAGATTTCTGTAAAGAAGGCATTATAAACATCTAATGGACTCATTAGGTTCCTTGATGCACCCAGAAAGAGACTAAATAACTTGCTTACATTCAAAAGTAACAAGAGACAGAACCAAAACTCAAAGCAAGAGCAATTAGGGAGATACTGTTTTCTCTATAGAATATGTTCTCTGGCCCATTAAGTTCACAGAGGCAAAGAAGCATACCCTCCAGTGGACTCTCATAGAAAGCACAACAGAAAGCAAATGGACATTGTTCTTTTGTTCACCATCTTAAAGTGAAAGTTGCTCAGTCATGTCCAGCTCTTTGTGACCCCATGGACTATACAGTTCATGGAATTCTCCAGGTGAGAATACTGGAGTGGGCAGCCTTTCCCTTCTCCAGGGGATCTTCCCATCCCAGGGACTGAACCCAGGTCTCCCACATTGCAGGTGGATTCTTCAGCAGCTGAGCCACAGGGGAAGTGCAAGAATACCGGAGTGGGCAGCCTTTCCCTTCTCCAGGGATCTTCCCATCCCATGAATCGAATCAGGGTCTCCTGCACTGCAGCTGGATTCTTTACCAACTGAGCTACCAGGGAAGATTGACCATGCTAAGGGCAACAAAAGGCATAACTCTGTCCCTGGGATGCGAAAAGTGCTTGGGCTGTGGAAGGATGTAGAAAATAGTAAGTTGTGTCTTTTCAAAATAAATTACAGGAGACATTACATCTTAAATTGTTATAGCTCTTACATGAATTCATTGGGTTAAAATCATAATCATTTATTAAGGATATCTAGGTAAATATTTCCTTAGAGATCTTTCATATTAGGTTAAAAGGCAATAAACTGAAATTTTACCATCTGTGAAAATTAAAAAAATATGTGAAACTTAATAGTGTGTAGTATTCAATTAGTTATTGATACATGACATTATTTATTATTATTCTATTAGTGTGATTATTTATGCCAACTAGCAAATCTGGAAGTCTGTAAGAGGCATTCTACAAGGTGGGAAGAACACTGAAGTATAGTACAGTTAGGAGAAAAGCACTATGTGGAATCAGCAGAGACCAAAGGAAGGGCACAGGACAATGCTTATGATGATAACAGAGCTCCCAAAGGAAGGCAGTGCCAAAGAACACTCAAGCTACCGCACAACTGCACTCATCTCACACGCCAGCGAAGTGATGCTAAAAATTCTCCAAGCCAGGCTTCAAAAGCACATGAACCATGAACTTCCAGATGTTCAAGCTGGATTTAGAAAAGGCAGAGGAACCAGAGATCAAATTACCAATATCTTCAGAGATGCAAAAGGAATATTTCATGCAAAGATGGGCTCGATAAAGGACAGAAATAGTCTGGACCTAACAGAAGCAGAAGATATTAAGAAGAGATGGCAAGAATACACGGAAGAACTGTACAAAAAGATCTTCACGACCCAGATAGTCACGATGATGTGATCACTCATCTAGAGCCAGACATCCTGGAATGTGAAGTCAAGTGGGCCTTAGAAAGCATCACTATGAACAAAGCCAGTGGAGGTGATGGAATTTCAATCGAGCTGTTTCAAATCCTGAAAGATGATGTTGTGAAAGTGCTGCACTCAATATGCCAGCAAATTTGGAAAACTCAGCAGTGGCCACAGGAATGGAAAAGGTCAGTTTTCATTCCAATCCCAAAGAAAGGCAATGCCAAAGAATGTTTAAACTACCGCACAATTGCACTCATCTCACATGATAGTAAAGTAATGCTCAAAATTCTCCAAGCGAGGCTTCAGCAATATGTGAACCATGAACTTCCAGATGTTCAAGCTGGTTTTAGAAAAGGAAGAGGAACCAGAGATCAAATTGCCAACATCTGCTGGATCATGGAAAAAGCAAGAGAGTTCCAGAAAAACATCTATTTCTGCTTTATGGACTATGCCAAAGCCTTTGCCTGTGTGGATCACAATAAACTGTGGAAAATTCTGAAAGAGATGGGAATACCAGACCACCTAACCTGCCTCTTGAGAAATCTGTATGCAGGTCAGGAAGCAACAGTTAGAACTGGACATGGAACAACAGACTGGTTCCAAATAGGAAAAGGAGCACGTCAAGGATGTATATTGTCACCCTGCTTATTTAACTTATATGCAGAGTACATTATGAGAAACGCTGGACTGGAAAAACACAAGCTGGAATCAAGATTGCCAGGAGAAATATCAATAACCTCAGATATGCAGATGACACCACCCTTATGGCGGAAAGTGAAGAGGAGCTAAAAAGCCTCTTGATGAAAGTGAAAGAGGAGAGTGAAAAAAGGTGGCTTAAAGCTCAACATTTAGAAAACAAAGATCATGGCATCCAGTCCCATCACTTCATGGGAAATAGATGGGGAAACAGTGGAAACAGTGTCAGACTTTCTTTTTTGGGGCTCCAAAGTCACTGCAGATGGTGACTGTAGCCATGAAATTAAAAGACACTTACTCCTTGGAAGAAAAGTTATGACCAACCTAGATAGTATATTCAAAAGCAGAGACATTATTTTGCCGACTAAGGTCCGTCTAGTCAAGGTTATGGTTTTTCCAGTGGTCATGTATGGATGTGAGAGTTAGACTGTGAAGAAGGCTGAGCGCCAAAGAATTGATGCTTTTGAACTGTGGTGTTGGAGAAGACTCTTGAAAGTCCCTTGGACTGCAAGGAGATCCAACCAGTCCATTCTGAAGGAGATCAACCCTGGGATTTCTTTGAAAGTAATGATGCTGAAGCTGAAGCTCCAGTACTTTGGCCACCTCATGTGAAGAGTTGACTCACTGGAAAAGAATCTGATGCTGGGAGGGATTGGGGGCAGGAGGAGAAGGGGACAACAGAGGATGAGATGGCTGGACGGCATCACGGACTCGATGGATGTGAGTCTGAGTGAACTCTGGGAGATGTGATGAACAGGGAGGCCTGGCGTGCTGCGATTCATGGGGTTGCAAAGAGTCGGACACGACTGAGCGACTGAACTGAACTGAACTGTTGGATTGTAGAAAAAACAAGAATGTTCCAGAAAACATCTACTTTTGCTTTACAGAATAAACCAAAGCCTTCAACTGTGTGGATCATGAAAAACAGTGGAAAATACTTCAGGAGATGGAATACCAGACCACTTTACCTGCCTCCTGGGAAATCTATATGCAGGTCAGGAAGCAACAGTTAGAACTGGACATAGAACAACAGACTGGTTCCAAATAGGAAAAGAAGTACGTCAAGGCTGTATATTGTCACCCTGCTTATTTAACTTATATGCAGAGTACATCATGAGAAGTGCTGGGCTGGAGGAAGCACAAGCTAGAAACAAGATTGTTGGGAGAAATATCAATAACCTCAAATACACAGATGACACCACCCTGTGGCAGAAAGAGGAGAAGAACTAAAGAGTTTCTTGAAAAAATTGAAAAAAGAGAGTGAAAAAGTTGGCTTAAAACTAAAGATTCAGAAAATTAAGATCATGGCATCTGGTCCCATCACTTCATAGCAAATAGATGGAGAAACAATGGAAATAGTGAAAAACTTTATTTTGGGGGCTCTAAACTCACTGCAGATGGTGACTGCAGCCATGCAATCTGCTTGAAAAGCTGTGAGTAACCTAGACAGCATATTAAAAAGCAAAGACATTACTTTGCCAACAAAGATCCACCTAGTCAAAGCTATGGTTTTTCCAGTAGTCAGGTATGGATGTGAGGGTTGGACTATAAAGAGAGCTGAGCACTGAAGAATTGATGCTTTACAACTGTGGTGTTGGAGAAGACTCTTGAGAGTCCCTTGGACTGCAAGGAGATTCAACCAGTCCATCCTAAAGGAAATCAGTCCTGAATATTCATTGGAAGGACTGATTCTGAAGCTGAAACTCCAATTCTTGGCCACCTGATGCAAAGAACTGACTCATTGGAAAAGACCCTGATGCTGGGAAAGATTGAAGGTATGAGGAGAAGGGGACAACAGAGGATGAAATGGTTGGATGGCATCACTGACTCAATGGACGTGAGTTTGAGCAAGCTCTGGGAGTTGGTGATGGACAGGGAGGCCTGATGAGCTGCAGTCCACGGCGTCACAATGAGTTGGACACGACTGAGCAACTGAAATGAACTGATGACACAGCCATGGTTACCCTTCTGGCTTTCAAATATTATCCTTAAACTCTACCCAAGTTCTGACAGACTCACATGCCACTCACAAATCACACAGTTCCATTCCCAGAAACCCCGCACACCATACACACTGTGTATGCATTATGTCTTGACAAAGCATCCATATACTCAAACAATATACTATTTGCTAATAAAAAGATAAAGCATATATTTAGAAGCATAACCATTGCCTCTGCATTTGAGAATGCAAAATACCCACTATACCATAAGGAATCTATGTGCTTGCTTCCAAAGTATGGTAGTGTAAGTCCTTTAACAGAAATGCATTCCTTAATCATTCCCCTAAAATAGCTTCTAGAACAAATTCAGTTTTTCTATCTAAGATCAGAAAGATGAGAGGACATTTTAAGCTTCGTTTTTATCGTGGCCATCTCCTTTAGTCTTTTCTAATTATGAGAAGATGAAAAATGTGAATCTTGAGTTTTACTCTAAATCAGGAACATTGTTTTATTTGTTAGCTGTTTCCATGTTTGTGTCAGGACCTCTTTATACTCTTAAATATTAACAGTGCAAATCACTTCCGTTTACACAGGCTAAAGCTATTTACCATTTAAAAATTCAAAATTTTAGATGCTTCTTTAATAACTAATTTTAAAATACAGATGTAGAAAAGAAACACAGGGTTTCCGGGAGAAAAGTGAACGAGGAGGGATAAACTGAGTGATTGCGATCAACATATGCACACTACTATATATAAAATAGACAACTAACAAGGACCTGCACTGTAGCATAAGGAACTCTGCTCAATACTCTGTAATGGCCTATGTGTAAAAAGAGGATAAAAAAAGGAGTAAATGTGTATGCATAACTGATTCACTTTGCTGTATACCTGAAACTAACACAACATTGTAAATCAGTTATACTCCAATAGTATTTTTTTTTTAAAAAGACATCACGTGATGCCATAGGTGGTATATTTTTATAAAACTTTCAAAAACAAAATAAACAAGCATAAGAGTGGCCTTGTTTTATATTTGTGCAAGTCTCTGTGATTTGGGGCTTAATAGAAGACAGATTCTTGTATCTGCTTCTGAGTTCAATCTGTTCCTGGATCATACATCATGTAGCCTCTGGGAAATTCAACTCTACACTCAGGAGAGAATCAGACTGAAAAAGGCAAATAATAAGCCCATATTATGAAAATACGTTGACCTCGCAGACCACTAGAAAGGAGAAGAATGTCAGGGACCCCACAGGTCTCTGGACCACCATTTGGTTCAAATACACTACACTATCTTAAAGTGATTGCTTAAAAATAGGTTAGTTTCAGTATTGCATTCCTATGCTTTTGTGCTTTGTTGAGAATGTTTGAATTAAAACTCCATTATCTTAAATACTGGTACAGTTTTGATTTTTTAGGATGTACCTTTATGAAACCAAGTAAGATTGGCTGAATCCTGTTAACCAACCAGTGATCTGTTCACAAGAGGACACAGGATTGCAATTCTATCCAACACTACAAAGGTCTTTCGCATAGTCAAACTGGCTTTGCTTTTTCCAGAGAAACCTGTTAACTATTAACAATTGCTACACTACTTAGAGTGGGTAGCACCTTTGTATCTAGCGAAGTCAGTGAAACTTTGGTGATAGTATAGGTCACACCAGGTGTTCTCATCAGGAGCAAAAGAACTGGGATGCAGACAGCCCAACACCTGTCAATCATTGTTCTCCAGCTGCCCCCGCCAGGGGGACGTGTCTTCCCAGATCCTCTAACTTTGGCTGTGCATCAGGAAACCAGCCCTCCTTCCCCCGGCCCAGTCTGAGGGCAAGCCATCTAGAAAGAGATGTATGTGCTGACTGATGGAAGTCAGGTAAGCACCCAGGGAGGTTAACATCTGCTCTACCACCAAACAGTCAGAAATCAAATTGTTGAGTCTTTTACTTTAGACTTGTCAATGACTCAATTAGTACAACTGTTTCATCAGCCTCTATTCCAAAATAAGTTGCACTCACAGTTCAAGAGAAAATGGCCCTATTCACAGCCACCTGATCTTGCTACTTGCTATCATAGTAATACATCTTCAGTGGACAAATACAGTTTTTTAATGCTTGAAAGTATTTTAATTCCATGAATAATGAGAAACACTCAAGTCAATAAGAACTTAATCAATTGAATAATGAAAATATACAGCTGACCCTTTGCTGGGAGCCAGCATGAGGTATTCCGCCCATGGCAAAGGTCATGAGGAAGGACATTTGGCATATGCAAAGGCGTGATCAAGCCTCAGGAAACCCCATTCCAGAGCATCTACCCGCAAAATGAGAGTACTTTACAGGGAGCTCTCCCCCATAACCATTTCTCTTGGAGAAAGAGTTAACTTGCAGCTCCAGTTAATAAAAATTCCTGGGTGTGACAAGAGTGTTTCAACTTACGAACTCTGAAGGTTATCTACCTTGCCTGTATAGGTTCGTCCGGCCACATGTGATTGTTTACAACCCCCAACTGTGAGAGACACAAGATGGTTTAAAACTTTCTAAATACAGACTCTTTTGAGAAGTTAGAAGATTATTAGTATCGTATTAGTGGGTTAATTAGGAATTATATTGGTGAAGGGTTTTTTCATTTGTTGTGCCAATAATTGCTAATTCCCTGCCCTGGGTATGACAAGGGTGTCTCAGGTCAAACCTCTCTGCTGACAGACTAGCCTGTCTGACAACCTCTCAACCATAAACAGCACAGAGAGTTTGGAGTATTAGCATAGGGCTTTTTCTTCTTGTTGAGTCAATGATTGCCACCAGGCCTGAATATCCTTAGGCACCTGGGAATATATTAATCAATGTATTTGGAATATAGAAAAGGAAATATAGTAGTTTTTAAGGTTAGCAATACTAGACTTTTTGAGTTAATGAATTTTCTCTTTTGTGACAGATCGCTGTACTTTGTTATAAATCACTGTGTCCTTGCTATGTGAAAATGTAACTTTATCACTATCTTAAGACTAAGTAGATCTTAAGGGGAACATTGGTGAAAGGATTTTCATTTGTTGGGCTGATGTTTTGCTGCTAAATCTCCATATTCCCTGCCTTTATAATAAATATAACTAGCATATAGGAGAAATAAGTATTAACCTTTAAGCATATAGGAGAAACAAGTATTAACCTTTATGATTAATCATGTTAACCTTGGGTTAAATAAATTCCTTTCTTGATTGTAACTCACTACACCCTCACCCTATAGGAATGCAACTTTATTTGGAGGGTGATGCCTGGTTTAAGAAAAACACCCTTGGAAAAAATAAGTTTTTTGGTTATTAGAAAGAAAGGGTTGTAAATGTCAGCAGGCAGAAATGGCTTAAAGATGATGTAAAACCCCTAAGACCTTTTTTTATGTAAAGCACCTGATTTTGATAAAGGTCAGGACTGCTGACCCCCGCGTGACTCTGAATTCATCCCTATATGTAACAAAAGGTATATAAGAAAACCTGAAAAATAAAGAAATGGGATCAGTTCCTGGAAAGACTGACTCCCCCATGTCGTTCTTTCTTGCTCTCCATTTTTCTGGCTGAATTTCCATCTGGAGCATGGATGCTATTCCATGCAAACCAAGTTATTCAGCCACCTTTTCTCCACTAATTTTCCTGCTACACTATCCATTTCTAATCTCTCTATATATCTGTAATTAAATATGTATTTTTCCAAGGACGCCGACTCCATCCCCACCTTGAACCCCCACCTCCGACCCCGGCACCCTTGAACAATGTAGGTTTGAACCAGGAAGGTCCACTTATACTTAGAATTTTTTTAAATAGTAAATTGAAATACTGTCCTGCTACACAGAGCTATACAGTGGCTCAGTGGTAAAGTATCTGCCTGCCAAGGCAGAACCACAGGTGACATGGGTTTAATCCCTACAGTAGAGAGATACTCTGGAGGAGGAAATGGCAATTCACTCCAGTATTCTTGCCAGGATAATCCCATGGACAGTGAGCCTGGCAGGCTATGGTCCATGGGGTTGCAAAGAGTCAGACATGACTGAGCATGCATGCAAAAAGCACCTACTACATGATCTAAGGCTGATTAAATCCATGGATATAGAATTTCAGGTAGAAGGAATTAACATACAGAGAGAACAAACAAGTTATACAAGGATTTTCAGCTGGGAGAAGGAGTAGTGCTGTAACCCTCAAGGGGCAATTGTATACTGGGTTAATACTTAATAAATGTTGATAATTATCTCCCTGAACTTTTACTTTGTGTCTCAAGCCTAAGCTTTCCTACGGCACTCAGCTATCCAGAGATTTAGGACACTCTTTATGTAATCAGAATAGGGCATCCTATATGCTTTAGATTTAATCACTCAAGGGGTGATACCAGCTTTATAAACTCTTTGAGCCCTTCTAAACACTAATGAAAGCTCAACATTCAGAAACGAAGATCATGGCATCTGGTCCCATCACTTCATGGGAAATAGATGGGGAAACAGTGGAAACAGTATCAGACTTTCTTTTGGGGCTCCAAAATCACTGCAGATGGTGACTGTAGCCATGAAATTCAAAGACGCTTACTCCTTGGAAGAAAAGTTATGACTGACCTAGATAGTATATTCAAAAGCAGAGACATTATTTTGCCGACTAAGGTCCATCTAGTCAAGGCTATGGTTCTTCCTGTGGTCATGTATGAATGTGAGAGTTAGACTGTGAAGAAGGCTGAGCGCCGAAGAATTGATGCTTTTGAACTGTGGTGTTGGAGAAGGCTCCTGAGAGTCCCTTAGACTGCAAGGAGATGCAACCAGTCCATTCTGAAGGAGATCAGCCCTAGGATTTCTCTGGAAGGAATGACGCTAAAGCTAAAACTCCAGTACTCCTCATGCGAAGAGTTGACTCATTGGAAAAGATTGTGATGTTGGGAGGGATTGGGGGCAGGAGGAGAAGGGGACGACCGAGGATGAGATGGCTGGATGGCATCACGAACTCGATGGACGTGAATTTGAGTGAACTCCGGGAGTTGGTGATGGACAGGGAGGCCTGGCGTGCTGCGATTCATGGGGTCACAAAGAGTCGGACACGACTGAGCGACTGAACTGAACTGAACTGAAACACCAATGATCTTTTTTTTTTTTTTAATAACAGGAATTATTGAAAGCAAGTATTAAGGTTAAGAGCTAAGAGATACATTTTTGCATGAATTTACCTTTACAGTGTACAATTTTCTGGGCACATTTTATGGAAACAGATGGCTTGAAATAATATTTGACTTCATTATGTCAAAGATAACATTATCTATATATGCACTCCTGTGTTAATAGCAGCACTACTCATAGTAGCCAAGGCATGGAAATAATCTAAACATTCCCCAGTGGGTGAATGGATAAAGTAGCTGTGCTGTGCACACAGACATATATATATATATGAATATATATATATATATATATATATACAGAATGAAGTAAGCCAGAAAGAAAAACACCAATACAGTATACTGATACATATATATGGAATTTAGAAAGATAGTAATGATGACCCTGTATGTGAGACAACAAAAGAGACACAGAGGTATAGAACGGACTTTTGGCCTCTGAGGGAGAGGGAGAGGGTGGGATGATTTGGGAGAATGGCATTGAAACATGTATACTATCATGTAAGAAATGAAGCGCCAGTCTATGTTAGATACAGGATACAGGATGCTTGGGGCTGGAGCACGGGGATGATCCAGGGAGATGATATGGGGTGGGAGGTGGGAGGGGGGGTTCAGGATTGGGAGCTTGTGTACACCTGTGGCTGATTCATGTCAATGTATGGCAAAACCAATACATTATTGTAATGCAGAATAAAGTAAAAATAAAATTTAAAAAAAAATAAGTGGGACCTAATTAAACATAAAAGCTTTCACACAGCAAAGAAAACTATAAACAAGGTGAAAAGACAACCCTAAGAATGGAAGAAAATAATGGCAAATGAAACAACTGAAAAGATTAATTTCCAAACTATACAAGCAGCTCATACAACTCAACATCAGAAAAACAAGCAATTCAATCAAAAAGTGGCCAAAAGACCCAAACAGACATTTCTTCAAAGACAAACAGGTGGCTAACAAACACATGGAAAGATTCTGAACATCGCTTATTATTAGAGAAATGCAAATAAAAACTGCAAGGAGATATCACCTCACACTTGTCAGAATGGCCATCATCAAGAAAAAATCTACAAACTAAATGCTGGAGAGGGTGTGGAGGAAAGGGAACCCTCTCGCACTGTTGGTGAGAAAATAAATTGACACAACCACTATGGAAGACAGTATGGAGAGTCTTTAAAAATTTAGGAGTAAATTTACTACCCATACTACCCAGCAATACCACTTCTAGACATACACCCTAAGGAAACAAATATTGAAAAATACACACGTAACCAAATGTTCACTGCAGCACTGTTTACAATAGCTAGGACATGGAAGAACCTAAATGTCCATCAACAGAGGAATGAATAAAGAAGCTGTGGTATATACATATTCAATAGAATATCACTCAGCCATGAAAAGGAAGGTATCTGAGTCAGTGCTAACGCGGTAGATGAACCTAGAGCCTATTACACAGAGTGAAGTAAATCAGAAACACAAATATCATATATTAATGCATATATATGGAATTTAGAAAGCGGGTACTAATCAAACTCCCTGCAGGGTAGCAGTGGAGATGCACACGTAGTCAACTATACTTCAGTAACAAACAAAACTACTCTCTGATATATCAGCACTCCAAAGACTCTCTTTTTGGATATTTAATAGTCTTCAATTCTAATATATCCTTGTGAGCAGGTGTAAAGAAACTATTAAGTCAAAATGATTAACAACATAGCTTTTACTTTTTAACAAGCCACTCAATTGATACAAAGACCTTTAAAAACAGGAGAAACAGACAATCTTCCAGAAGCTATTCATAATGTAATTTAGAAATAGTTTGAATGCTATTCAGTTGAAATGATTTCTCTAATAGTCTACTAGTTTTCTGTAGCTGTTGTAATAAATGAACAAAAACAAGGTGGGTATAAAATGATACAGCTGCACCATCTTATACTTTTATGGTTAAAAGGTCGACACAGATTCCACGGGGATAAAATCATGGTGTCAGCAGGGCTGTGTTCCTTCTTTGTCCCCTCAGACTTTAGGGGAGATCCAATTTCTTGCCTTTTTCAGTTCCCAGAGGCTGGCTGCCCACATTGCTTCATCTTCAAGGCTAGTGGTGGTAAGTCAAGTCCTCCTTGATCTCCTCTTCTGCCCCCTACCTCCACTTTTAAGAACCACTGTGATTATACTGGGTCCACTCAAATAACCCAGAATAACTTCTCTGCTTTAAGATTAATGTATTTGCAACCTTAACCCTATTTGCAACCTTAATTGTTTTTGCCATATTTACCAGCAATGGGGATTAGGACTTAGAGATCTTTGGGGGTTGAGGAGATGATTCTGTCTACCACAAGTTGACACTGATTCATTTAATAATTATCAATACTCTCATGTGACAGGCCTCAGTTTAGATGCTTAAAACATAAACAGCAAGGCACAATCTTTACGTTCAAAGACTTTATGTATTGTTTGAAGGCACAAGGAAAGATAAACATTGAAATACATTTATAGAAAAATGTACAATCTAATGGGACAGATGTCTTTGAAATATATGAATTCTAAAGAAAGATCATAAATATGCCAATTTCCTTTGAAAGATTTCTTCTTCGGAAATGAAAAATGACTAAAATAATAGTAAGCTAATTGATTCATCATTCACAGGCTTGAAGAGGTTAGAAATCAGAGGAAACAGCTATCAGACAAATCGTGCCTGGTTCAGAGTTTGCTTAGTGAGTGTTTTCATTTATATTTCTCTTAAAATGTATTCTTAAAGTTTGCAGACTTCTCATTCTAAAGAATTAGATCATAAAAAATGATGTGTGCATGACAAGCTTTCTTGATGGTTTCTGGCAAGGAGTGGCAAGAATCTAATTCGCTCTGCTATCCATGTATACAAAAATTGGCTAAGATATATTTTAAAATCAATCCTATTAAATGAATTTTTAGATTCGGAAGTGCACTAAGCACTTAATTATTCAGAACCTTGTTTCTATGGCTTGTCTCTTAATTGGTCTTAAGCTACTCAACCCTCTGCTTGCGAATAGCACTCACAGACACTGATGGTTTAACTACTCATTAGTGATGCTGACAGAAGGCAAAGTCCAATATCAACCTAGGAGTAAAATTAAGGCTTTGTAATTTATTTTGTAGGTCTTCTTTTTGGGGAGGGCATGTGGGATCTTAGTTACATGACCAGGGAATGAATCCATGGCTTCTGCCATGGAAGCACCGAGTCCTAACCACTGGACCACTAAGGTAGTCCCTTCTAAGTCTTTGCCGTGAAAACTTCAAGGCATAACAATGTGAAGACCTGAATGGAGTTATCACTTTGGATAAAAATAGATGAAGATGGTCTGTGATTCTGGAGATGTATAGAAAACCTGTTCATCCTTCTCAGTTCCATGATATTCTGATTACTTCAGTCAGATTCTGGAGCCAGAATTTGTTCTGTAGACTCTGAATGAATTATGCTACTACTCACTGGGACTTACACAGAATAATAGGGGAACGTATGGTCAGCAGGACATACTGACCAAACCTCACTGATTAAACATTACAGACTGTATTATACCACTCTGCTACAGTAGGACTGATAAACCCCTGTCACACTTCCCCTAGAGAGAAAAGCAACATTATGCCAAAAGAGATAAAACTGCAGACCAATAAACCCTTTTCTGTTTGTTCTCACGATATTCACCTTTTTACGTGCAGACAATAAAAACAGGAGTGAAAAATACAGCAGAGTAATAGTGCCTATCTAGATCAGTGGCAAGGAGTTAAGATCTAGACACTATTAAGGTAAACTAGGCAAGAACATTACCCATATCAAAGAGCAGAATTCATCAATGGCCCATCCAAGAATAAGCTCTTTAAAGAAATAACAATCTGACTGTCAGCAAAACACACTGAAAAGCAGTTTTGGAAAAATGAGACTTTCCAAGAAGTAACTAGAATCTTTCTCAATCGAATTGCTTTTTGTTTCTTTTTAATATTTAGCACTTGTTCTGTGTGTGTGTGTGTGTGTGTGTGTGTGTGTGTGTACACACATATGGGCTTCCTTGGCTCAGATGGGAAAGAAACTGCCTGCAATACAGGAGACCCATCTTCTGTTCCTAAGCTGGGAAGATCCTCAAGGGAAGGGAGTGGTTACTAACTCCGGTATCTCTGCCTGAGGAATCCTATGGACACAGGAGCTTGGCAGGCTACTGTCCATGGGGTTATAAAGAGATAAACACAACTGAGCGACTGACACGTATACGTGCATGCTTAGTAAGTTGCTTCAGTTGTGTCCAACTCTGAGACTCCATGGGCTGTAGCCTGCTAAGTCTTCCCGGTTCACTGGATTCTCTGAGCAAGAATACTGGAGTGGACTGCCATGCCCTCCTTGGAGGGGATCTTCTTGACCCAGGGATTGAACCCACACCTCTTACATATGTGAGAATTGTTGTCAAAAATTAAAAAAATTAGATTTAAATGTTTCTCAATGTTTTCTTCCAAGTTTGTTGATGACAGAGAAAGCAGGCATCCCCCAAACCCCTCAGGAATTTTGTTAACAGCAAATATAAGTACAAGGGCTGTTCAATTCATGGAATTGTGTATCAGTTTCAAATAACATTTATTGAAATTCTCCAGGCGAGAACACTGGGTGGGTAGCCTTTCCCTTCTCCAGGGGATCTTGCCAACCCAGGGATTGAACCCAGGTCTCCTGCACTGCAGGTGGATGTTTTACCAGCTGAGCCACCAGGGAAGCCCGTTGAGAATTGACACTGAGCTAAATAGTAGCACCTGAAGAAACAACAACATAAAGACAAACAAAACTTCTAAACAAAATCCTGATTTTAAATACGCAGAATCAAATGCATAAATTAAAAACCACTCTAGTACACTTCACCTTCCCTAACCTTCTCCTGTGAAGACTGGAAGTTTAGGGAAGATGAAGGGAAGAGTGAGGGCTAGTAAGGGAATCCACAACATTGAGGAAAATCTTCCAAAGTACGAATCGGAAGCTGCTCATTGTTCAGCTAAAGATCATCTCCATCTCACTTTCGCCAACTCCAGACATCCCCCACTGGACCCATTAATAATGCCCACCATACTGCCTTTACCTAAGACCAAATCTTCACAGGTTCTTTCCTCTGTGGCATGATTTCCGTGCCCACCGCTCACCTTCACTTTGCTCGCATCATGACAATTTCCTGACCCTTCTTTCTCTCCGCGTTTTGCTCAACAACCAACCTCTTCACATCATCAGCTGTTCTAGGATCAACCATGTCATGGAGGCACTCCATCATTACCGTGTTGCAGATTTCTCTTTCTAAATTTAAACTCTGACTACCATCTGTCTGGGATCACTAATATTCATTTTTATCATCCCTAACACACAGTTCACAAATACTGCTATAAATGTTTAAGAGTAATGAAAACAACGCGTTTGGCCCATGAAATTCACTTGACTACTTTAGCTATATCTACTTTCTTCCTCTGGGCTTCCCTGTGGCCAGAAGTTTTAAATCAAAACAGAATTTTCCAGACTTCTCTGGTGGTCCAGCAGTTAAGACTGCATGCTCCCAGTGTAGGGGGAACTTAGTTTGATCCCTGGTTGGGGAACTAATATCCTGCATGCTTCACAGTGTGGCAAAAACAAAACAAAACAAAACAAAACACTTTTTTTTAATAAAAAAGAATAAAATTAAAAACAAATATTTTCACAATTACTGGATCACCATCCTTAATTTGAATTCCCCCAAATCAGAGTCTGGAACAAGATAGACTAATTGAGAGCTCATTCCAGGAAGTAGAAATATAATAGAAAAGGAAGAGAAAGTCAAGGAAGAAAGAAAAAACAATAAAAGTTATGCCACTGAGCTTGTTATCCCCATGAGAAACCCCTAGCATCTGCTGATTCTCACATTCTTTTGATGGACAGATGTCTAAGGGAGTGATAACTACCCAAGGGCTGCAAAATACCTATATCAGGCTGAGTAAGATTTTATGGATTTTGCCCTGACTTACAGATGTAGAGAGATTTGGTGGATCCTTGACAGGGGATGCTTCCTGGAGGCACCCCTCTTTCACAGCTATGATCACAGAGGAGGAGAGTTGCGGTTTGATGCACAAAACCCATTCCAACCACTCTTAATCTCCTGAAGATGTTCCCCTGTATTTCTCTATCTGGTCTCTCATTATCCAGATTTCAAAATGTAATCATCTCTGTCTCCTTTTTTTCTCTCTCTTACTAGTTACCAACTCCCCACATACCTTTGTAGCATCAGGTGTGGCACCATAGAAAGGTTGAGAGGTGACTGGCCAAGAACATAGAATTCACAGCAGTTAGGTCTCAATTAAGCTTGTTCTATGAAATTCACTAATAATGTTCTAGCAGTGTTTCACCATGAAACAACTGTCTGTTTGGTAGACAGAAATAATCAGGAAGGTACCACAAACATTACAGACGAGGAGCTAGCAGAAAGTCATTTCCTAAGTACTGCAAACATCCTTTTATTGATGAGAAAGCCAACATCCAGTTGGGGGTTGTGGTGTTTACAAAGTATATTATGCAGATGATGTTTTAGCTTCACAAAGAGGAATAACTCAAAATTAGGCAACGCTACTCATGAGTAGAAACAGAGAGATGTATGTTTAGTAAGTTGTACATAATATTTTTTCTATTTGCTGCCTTTTATTCAATTATAGCTGCATTTGTGACTTATCAGACTGGCACCACTGAGAAAACACTGGTTAGTGTTTTCCTGATAAAACATTTTTGCTAATAAAAAGGTGTGTGTCTATTGCTCACATATTCAGATTTGTAATCTAAAGTTCATTTTAGTACATTTTTGATATTTTACTCTGGATGAAGTTTCAAATTTACACAAACAACATTAATTTTTTCATTTTATTAAAAAATTATCAGATGGTAAATATTTTGCCTTGGATGCTCCCTAAAATCCTACAGGGTTTTTATTTGCATAAACATAAAATAGTAAAATTATCTGTCAAAGGATTAAGAAGGCACATCATTTTATTTTATTGAGTAGGAAAATAAGATTCCTCTGTTATGTACATTATTTGTCCCAATTTCTGTTCATTAGAAGACCTGCTAAAATAAAAGATCCCAAAATAGGGTGCAGTCTCTCTCAATCCTCCCCTAATTCTTGGACTTCAGGTGGGATTAACACTACTTAACAAAGAGAAATAAGTCATACTAAAAGAGAGTTGGTTATTCCACTGTTTTCTGGAAAGACTGTTCTACATGTGCTTGTGGGCGAACGTCTAATTTGAAAGCAAAATGCGATTTTCCCTCCTCAAACCAGCCCTAAAACAGGTGTCATTACACTTGGAAGCCTTCTCTAGGCAGGGCTGCCCGCTGCCCCCAGCCTCTTTGAGCATGAGCCTTTCTATTCATGCTCTGCAGATGCCTGACGTGCCTGGGAACTCACACTTCGCTTTTACCAGGGGTTAGAAATTGGAATGCATACTTCCCAAGAATAGCAAGGAGAGATAAGAAAGCCGTTCTCAGTGATCAATGCAAAGAAATAGAGGAAAACAACAGAATGGGAAAGACTAGAGATCTCTTCAAGAAAATTAGAGATACAAAGAGAACTTTTCATGCAAAGGTGGGCTCAATGAAGGACAGAAACGGTATGGACTAAACAGAAGCAGAAAATATTAAGAAGAGGTGACAAGAATACACAGAAGAACTATATAAAATAGATGTTCATGATCCAGATAATTATCATGGTGTGATCACTCACCTAGAGCCAGACATCCTGGAATGTGAAGTCAAGTGGGCCTTAGGAAGCATCACTACGAACAAAGCTAGTGGAGGTGATGGAATTCCAGTTGAGCTATTTCAAGTCTGAAAAGATGATGCTGTGACGGTGCTGCACTCAATATGCCAGCAAATTTGGAAAACTCAGCAGTGGCCACAGGACTGGAAAAGGTCAGTTTTCATTCCAACCCAAAGAAAGGCAATGCTAAAGAATGCTCAAGCTACTGCACAATTACACTCATCTCACACGCTAGCAAAGCAATGCTCAAAATTCTCCAAGCCAGGCTTCAACAGCACGTGAACTGTGAATTTCCAGATGTTTAAGCTGGATTTAGAAAAGGTAGAGGAACCAGAGATCAAATTGCCAACATTTGTTGGATCATCAAAAAAGCAACAAAGTTCCAAAAACATCTATTTCTGCTTTATTGACTATGCCAAAGCCTTTGACTGTGTGGATCACAAGAAATTGTGGAAAATTCTCAAGAGACGGGAATACCAGACCACCTTACCTGCCTCCTGAGAAATCTGTATGCAGGTCAGGAAGCAACAGTTAGAACTGGACATGGAACAACAGACTGGTTCCAAATTGGGAAAGGAGTATGTCAAGGCTGTATATTGTCATTCTGCTTATTTAACTTATATGCAGAGTATATCATGAGAAACGCTGGGCTGGAGGAAGCAAGAATTGTAATCAAGATTGCTCGGGAAGTATCAATAACCTCACATATGCAGATGACACCACCCTTATGGCAGAAAACAAAGAATTAAAGAGCCTTTTGATGAGAGTGAAAGAGGAGAGTGTAAAAGTTGGCTTAAAACTCAACATTCAGAAAACGAAGATCATGACATCCCATCACTTCATGGCAAATAGATGGAAACAGTGACAGACCTTAATAATTTGGGCTCTAAAATCACTGCAGATGGTGACTGCAGCCATGAAATTAAAAGACGCTTGTTCCTTGGAAGGAAAGTTATGGCCAAACTGGACAGCATATTCAAAAGCAGAGACATTACTTTGCCAATAAAGGTCCATCTAGTCAAAGCTATGGTTTTTCCAGTGGTCATATATGGATGTGAGAGTTGGACTGTGAAGACAGCTGAGTACCCGAAGAATTGAGGGTTTTGAACTGTGTTGTTGGAGAAGACTCTTGAGAGTCCCTTGGACAGCTAGGAGATCCAACCAGTCCATCCTAAAGGAAATAAGTCCTGAATATTCATTGAAGGACTGATTCTGAAGCTGAAACTCCAATACTTTGGCCACCTGATGTGAAAAACTGACTCATTGGAAAAGACCCTGATGCTGGGAAAGTTGGAAGGCAGGAGGAGAAGGGGACAGCAGAGGATGAGATGGCTGGATGGCATCACCGACTCAATGGACAGGAATTTGAGTAAACTCCGGGGAATTGGTGATGGACAGGGAGGCCTGGCATGCTGCAGTCCATGGGGTTGAAAAGAGTCAGACACGACTGAGTGACTGAACTGAACTGAACTGGAGCTGTACAGGATTGCTGAGCAATTTGTTTTGGGACAAAGAAATGTCTGAGGTTAGGTGAGCACCCAACTAATGATGCTTTACTTTGTCTGCAAAGTAAAGCAGGACATGTCATGTTTATGGAACACTGTTTTCTTTTCCCTCTAGAGGAGTGAGAAAATACTTTCTTAAGAGCAGTAACATGACGGTTGCTTTTTGTTACAGCTTTGGCTGCTTCTTCCCACCAACTGGTAATATTAATTTTCCATACCTCAAATGCCAGAATTCAAATAATTAGAACTTTTTTTGCATGTATATCTAGCTTCATTGTTCCAACTAGCCAAAACTTGGGGACAATGTTATAATTTATAGTGAACAGAGCTAGTTCTGGGAGGCTGTGATAGGCATTAGAGATCCATGATATATTCATTAAAATTAGGTCTTTTGTGAACAGTTAGGAGGAACTCAGAAAGAGAAAGCCTGATCAATGTCAAAGTTTTTGGCTGAAGCAACTTTACTTCTTGTTCTTCTACAGAAAGGACAGAGGATGGAATTTGGAAACTAGATTATCATCTCAGGAAATCAATGAACTTTCCAGCTTAAGAGGAATCTTTGTTAAGAGACACAGAATGAAAATGGCACATTTCCCCAAGCCATCCCTAAATGGAGAAGGAAGCGATATGAATATGGTACTGATTTCTCTCTTCTTGCTTAGAGGGAGGGGAGGAGGACTCACTTTTTTCATCAGCCATCTTAGGGTCTGAAGAACCCAGATCATTTTTTGGATCCTTGTGAGTCCCTTATTCACACAACATAAAGCTTTGTACTGAAACCATCCATGTGCTATTCTAAAACCCCACAAATTTCTGCCGTCAAGATGCCAAATCTTTAAAGTGAATGCTGAGATTTTTACAACTTAAAAACAAAAACCTATTTTAATTGCAAGTCAGTTAGATCAATTATAGGTGATTTTATTTAATTTTTTTCAGAGAGAGGGAAGCATTTTCTTTTTGACAGATTATTTTCTGATGCCCAGCATGTTGTCAGGCTTTCCCCACCCTGCTGAGAATGTGTGGGGCTCTGTGCGCCCCAGCAGACTGGAGGGTACCAGCCTTCTTCAACTGCCAGCAGCAGAACAATGCACAGGTCCTTTGGAAGGTGGCATTTCAGCTCAGTGCGTATTTCAGGGCTGCCCTTGAGACAGGAATCAGGGTTCTTGTCCACAGACCGGAAGGATGGAATCCACAAACATGCAGACACTCATGGTAGCAAGCAAACAGGATTTATTAAAGAGGTAGAAAGTACAAAGCTCCCAGCATAGACACTGAGAGGGTAAAGAGTCCCCTATGGGTGATTTCAATTACCAAGGACAGTCTCTCTAAAGATATAATGTATTTTAAAAGGGAAGAAAATCATGACTTCTGAACAATCAAAGGGGTCATTTCTAATCAGATATCAGGGCTCATTGTGACTTCTGCTCACATGCCTCAAGATAGAATAGAAAATTGGATTAAGACATGAATTTCTGAAAATAAGACCTCAACCATCTACTTCAAATAAGCAACAAGGACCAAGAAAGGCAAACACCATACACACAAATTTAATTATCCTTGTCATAACAGAGTTAGTGAGCCTAGCTAAGTCATTTTACTGCAGTGCATTCCAAAATACCCACTTCCTGCATTATGTCATTTCATTCCATATCAAACTTAAATATCAAAGATTCTCTATCCTTAGGTTGCTTCCATGTCCTGGCTATCGTAAACAGTCTTGCAGTGCACAGTGGGGTGCACGTGCCCTTTGAATTAAGGGCACGTGCAACCTAAATATGCATCAAAAGATGAATGGATAAAGATGTATATATATGGATATAGATAAAGATATAGATAAACGGATACAGATAAAGATATAGATAAATGGATAAAGAATGGATAAAGATAAATATATATAAAGATATATATAATGGATAGACCTGGAAATGATCATACTAAATGAATTAAGCCAGACAAAGAAAGACAAATATCATATGATATCGCTTATATGCAGAATCTAAGAAAAGGAAAAGATACAAATGAACTTATTTGCAAAACATAAACAGACTCACAGACACAGAAAACAAACTTGAGTTAGCAAAGGGGAAGCAGGGGGAGGATAATTTAGGAGTTTGGGATTAACATATACACACTACATGTCATATCTGTATATTTATATCTGTATTTTATAAAGTAGACTTCTGTATATAAAGGTATATCTGTATATAAAAGAACCAACAAGGGCCTACTATTGCACAGGGAACTAAATTCAATATTTTATAATAACTTATAAGGGAAAAGATTCTATACATATATAAAGAGAAAAGAATCTATATACATAATCTATATAAAGAATCTATATCTATATCATATATATATGAATAAGATATATAAAGAAATATACATAACTGAATCACTTTGCTGTATATCTGAAACTAACACAACATTGTAAATGAATTATACATCAATAAAAAAAAATTGTATGTCTTCTGTTAGCATTTGAAGCCTTTATTAAAACCTATTTGACTTCCAAAGTAAGGATAAACAAGTTAATTCAAGTATTGATGATAATTGATATTATATATTTAATTGCATTATGTTCAAGGCAAATCTCAGAAGCATAAAGTTGTATCTCTCAACATTTTTTTTAACTTAGCATAATTATTTTGTTTTTCATGGTCCCATGAGATAAAACTAAGAAAGAAACTCATAACCAAGTTCTTGCTATTCACAATGTTTCCATTGGGTGTAGCTATGCTATTAGAGAGGTTAATACCACAGCCTCCTTATTCAAGGAAGGATGCTCAGATATGTGGGGGATTTGTAGCGACTTTGTCTCTAGCATTAAACTACATGGGTCAGCTGTATGTTCCATGGGTTAACCTAAAACGATTTCAAATCAATCACATCAAGATGGATTTCACTGCCTTTTTCCAAAAGGAAGAATCATACAAAACTGAGACTTGTATTAAAACTTCACTCAATAATAATTCCACTTAGTTTACTCATTCTCAAATTTTTTAATATAATCATGTAATGCACATCTAGTTTGAATGCCTCTGTACGTAGATATCTGTACCATAAAATGAGATGAATAAGCAGAAAATCTTTTAACAATGCCAAGTCCTTTACTCAGTGGTGAGTCTGAGCAGGGTGTCTTTAAATGTCTTTTATCTTAAAGGGAAAAATAAAAAGTATTTCTCCTAAAATGCAAGGGCAGCTGACTTGCTGAGATGAAAACTGCTAACTCTTTTCCTAACAACACCATATGTCTCCAATTGGATCATAATGAAGCTAGTTCTCAGGAGAATGTCACGCATGGAAACTAACCAAATTGAGTCACAGCCTCACTGCTGACTCATGATTAACCAGGGGTCATACTTTGGGATTTTTCAGAGCATCCAAATGCCAATCCGAATGGCCTTTCTTCTTTCCCAAAACTTAGCGTGTCATAAAATGAACCTGATCCTGCCAGAAAACTAGGTCTTTTTTTGTTCAGACTTCGTTTTCTAGATAACTCAATATATTTTAATGAACCAAAATGCTCAACCCCTAAAGCTCTAGCCATGGGTTTTAAATAGTAGATACTTAATGTAGCAAACATTACAAAGATGCACCATAAAATCATCAAAAGAAAAAATATCATAAGACGGAAGAAGTCACATTTTTCTCCTAAGAATCACTGAAAATAAAAACCAACAAATAAACCAAGATGTATGAGTCAGATATTTCCTTATCTGTTATTCTCTTTCAGAACTTCACTCAACATTTAATATTTTTATGCATAAGTAAGATGTATTTTTTCTTCCAGTTTTGTTGAAATATGAGTAAGATATTTTAATCTACTTAATACACAATACCATTCCTATATTTTTCTTAAAAATTAATATCATGTCAAGGCAGTCCTAGCTCACATTCCGATACAAATGATATATTCAATTATTTTCTGTTGATTGTAATTCTTACTAGCATAAAGTTATATCATCTTATGATGTGTGTCAAATATTGAGAATTTTGCCTTCAAAAATATGAAATGCCCTGAAGTAGTCTAAACTAGTGCTTCCTAGATTATCTCTGATGAATAGGTGTACTAAAAATTTAATGTGCATTTGATATTTTTGTAAAACATGAAGATTTCATGATAATGTCATATTGCTATAAAAGTTTCTAAATGCTCTTTCAGCCTTTCTACATTCTTCTTGTCATGGGCTGGGAAGAACTGTTTGGGAACTGGTCTCAATCTGTGGATTCCACTATTATTATTATTATTTTTACAATATGTCACTCACTGTTTAGATATTTTACAAAGTAGAAATCAGGATACCAATATTAATGATATGAGTCACAAACTTTCTTCACAGCAAGTGCATTTCAAACTATTCTTTGCTATTTTCCTTCTAATTCACTTTAAGGAGTTAGCAGCAGAGATTCAAAAAGACAGGCCAAAGATGAATCCCCAAGAAGCTTTTGGTAGTTTTGAGAAAGATGAGTTGCATAGTATTTAAAAATACATATTTATAAAGGCAAAAGTTTCCTCCCAGTGGAGGAAACTACGGGCCTTACCATGTACTTATTCTGATAGTACCAATGAGCCTAGATATTATTTAATGATTACTTTATGGCATTTCTCACCTGGGATTCCTGGTGGTGTTTTCAGATATTTTCCATTAAAATGTTGAATTACCACTTCACATTTTTCAGTAGACTCCATTCTGGGAAAAGAAGTAAACAGGGGATTATATACTTTCATGAAGCTGTACATATTCAGGAAAAATAAATTAAAAAGAGAAGGAAATTAAGAAAACCCTAGACAAGCTTCATTTGAGAATTTTACCAGAATCATCACCAGTTGCCATGACCACCACAGTGGACAGAACCCCACAAACCCATTGCCACCAAGAGCAAGGCTTAGTCTACTGAAGGCTGACTGTGGATGGCTCTGTGCGGAGTCATCACTCAGACATGATCCCGAGGCATCATCCTATTTAATCTGTACAATAATTTAATCTGTACAGTCAAAGTGCTCAATAAACACCTTTTGAATGTCTGAGTGAGCAAATGTGAGAGGCCGTTCTCACTATTGCCTTTCATACCATGAGGCCAGCCAGGCTTAGCAAGTGGGCGCGGTGGGCTCGTAGCTGAGGCCTGAGTGACACCCACGTGCACTGCAAATACTGAGCTACACCTGGAGAATCTCCACAAAGCAAGGTGAGGGAGTGTGCTGGCTTTCACCAGCTGGCAGCCTAAGGGAGAGACCCACACGGTAGTGTTGCCATTATGATGCCATTTCATGCTTACATCATGACACCTTTATTGAAAATCCATGAGGTGACAGATACAGAAAGGAGTTATTTCAGGTCCCAGATGTCTTAGGAAAATACACATACACAAACCTCAGGTCTTGAACTTTCTTACTTTTGAATTTCAGATAACCTCCTATTTTTTCATACTAGGTGTCAATAGAGTAGGTTTCTTTTGCCAAATTTCGTCATCTCACATAAAAGCTCGTGAACAATATTTGGGACCATACCATCACACTGTCAACATTAGCAGTTGGAGCGCCTCTGAGGCTGGCCCACCCTCAAGCCTCGAGGGTGTTCTTTCCTTTTGTTGCTGAATAAAACTGAGCTGTAACCAAGCTGTAACACTGGTCTGCTGTTTCAAATCTGTGCTGCAGTGAGACAGAACCGAGGAAATTACACACTCCCCTGACGTACCTGGTGCCATGTCTTGCATTTAACCTGGCTGAAACAACCTCAGCTTGGTCCCAGTGAGGTGGGAACCAAGCACAGCCAAAGCCCAACTTGGCGAAATCTCACATGGGAGAAGCTGAATGCAAAGGAATCCCAGTGCAGTGGAAGTGACAAGAAGTCTAAAATGCTGGAAACTGAGGCAACAAAAACATACTTAGCAGAAAGCTTAGGCAGCTCAGTCTCAGATTTCAGAAGACCTCCAGTTAAGGTCAACAAACTACCACTTGCCATGCCAACTCAACAAGGATATATAAAACTATACCCAACCATGGAAAATATCACTCACCCTTAGATGGATACCACTACAAGGACTATGAGGCTGGAGACTAGCAAGAGGGGGAGTTCCAATGCCCCTCGCTGTTCCAGTTCAGCAGGAAGTCGCCAGAGAGACCCTGACTTCCCTGTTCCCAAAGAACTGGGCCTCCCATCTCTTGGGGGAATGTTAGGTAGTTAGAATAGGAAGAAGCAGTCCAAAATGGAGGTAGCTAAAAGACAAAGAAGATCTTCTCTGTAGCTCAGACTGTAAAGAATCTTCCTGCAGTGCAGGAGAACTGAGTTCGATCCCTGGGTCAGGAAGGCCCTCTGGAGAAGGGAAGAGCAACCCACTCCAGTATTCTTGCCTGGAGAATCCCCATGGACAGAGGAGCCTGGTGGGCTACAGTCCATGAGGTTGCAAAGAGTCGGACATGAAGGAGCAACTAACACTACATCACACCGTCAGCATTAGCAGTCTTTCATCTCCTAAGGAGAGCAGTATCAGCAACATTCCTAAATTTTAACTATATCTGACCTTTATTATTTGGTAAAATTGGGTGGGAAAGGTAAAAATTAAAGGGTCAATTCTATTCAAAAGAAATTAATGCCCATGAATGGTACACCAGAGGAAAAACAGACTTAAATGGCATGCATACATAGCAAAGCATACGTATGAAATGTATAAAATTTGTCCAAAAGGTAAAGTGTATAATTTTGGACTTTTTGCTGTATTTTATCAATAATATGAGCTTTCTTGGAATGAAGCCCTTTGACACAATTTGTTAAACTTTTGTGCATCCAAATATTATATGTGTTTTCATGATCATATCACATGCAGAGTAAACAAGAAAAGGAAAAATATATATACACAACTGCCAAACGAGTTATACATTTATTACAGTTACAGGAATTCCAATGTGAAAGAAACTGCAGCCCGGAAAACTCTGAGAAGTGTGCACAGGAGGCCAGAAATGCCACTGGAGAAATAACTAGGGCAGGAGTCTGGGGTGGGCAGGCGGAAGGTCATGTCCCTGTAGATGGGGCAGAGTGAGCAGCGTGCTGGGGCTGGATGGAGTTTCACTGGGGAAACTCCTGGAGATAAGCTGAGAGGTGAGGCAGGAGCATTTGAGTTATCAACTTAAGGACTTTTTTTTTTTTTGGGAAGTTAGTTGATTTATATTGTTGTGTTAGTTTCAGGTGCAGAGCAAAGTGATTCAGTTATATTAAAAAAACTAAGATCATCGATTCCAGTTCCATCACTTCATGGCAAACAGAAGGGGAAAAAATTTTTTTAAAGTAACACAGTGCAGCTATGAGCCATGCCATGCAGAGTTGCCCTGAAGGAGATGAAACCAGAAAATCCTAAAGGAAATCAACTCCTTTAATTGATTTCCTTTAGGATTTTGTGATTAGAAAATATCACATATATTTATTGTGCTACACAGTAGGACCTTGCTGTTTATTTTATATATAATAGTGTGTAGTTATTAACTCCTAATTTATCCCGCTATGCATTTCCCCTGTAACCATCTGTTCGTTTTCTATGTCTGTGACTCTACTTGTTTTACATATAAGTTTATTTGCATCATTTTTTAAGATTCAAGTTCTGTGTGGTATTGCATTTGTCTTTCTCTGTCTGGCTGACTTTAATTTGTATGATCATCTCTAGGTTCATCCATGTTGCTGCCAATGGCGTGATTTCATTCTTTTTTATGGCTGAGTAATATTCCATTGTATATATGTACCACATCTTCTTTATCCCTGCCTCTGTCAATGGACATATAGGTGGCATCTGGGTCTTGGCTATTGCAAATACTGCTGCAGTAAACACTGGGGTGCATGTATCTTTTGAATTGTGGTTTTCCCTGGATATATGCCCAGGAGTGGTATTGCTGGATCATACAGCACCTCTATTTGAAGATGTTTTCAAAAGCACATTCCACCTGGGGTGCTCTAATTATTTTATGGTTCAAATTTTAAAAAGAATATTTTTGAAGGTACATACATTCCTAGGAAACATGAGAAGATGCACATTTTTTCTGCATTGATACAGATGGTGAACCAGAGCAGGACTGATGTCAAGGGCATGAGATCTATGCATTACTGGAGTCCGGAGCCTGGAAAATTTCACTCGATTTAAAGCTCTGCTGTCACTGTCAATACATTTTAAACAAGGAGGTCTTCTATTTTTAATTTTCACTAGGACCCACAAATTACAGGAAATTAATTTGACATAATATTCATGATTCAGATGCCCACTGGATCCACATAGTGTTATTTGGAAGAACATCTGAAGAGTGACTCACTTTTGTCTCCAAATGCAAAAGTAAAACTCTTTAGGATTAATAATATCCTATTTTAGTTAATAAAAACAAAAATGCATTTTGTTCAATGTTTAATCACAGTGTCAACTACCATCTTGTGGAGTTAGATGGCACCCATCTAACTCCACAAGATTTAGATCAGGCGCTGCTGCAGCTGCTGACTTTCAGACACCCCTGAAAGGAGTTCAGGGTGAAGAGCAGAAATGAGGCGCCCTGTGCTGGAGGAAAAACAGACAGGATAAGTCTTCAGATGGTTAGTTCAGGAATTGATGTTATTAGCCCAATGCTATCTCCTCATATCTACAAAAGCACTAAAATCTATCATGGAGATGACTGCTCCTTGTGACTAGCAAAATATGCAAAAGTGTATGCTTGATAGCGTATGATGCCCCTTCACCAAGATCTCATTTATACTGACCTTCCTTCTACATCTTTGGAGCAGTGTCCAGAGCTACCTGAGGTGCTGTTCCGGGGCTGCCATCCTCAATTTGCCCCCAAATAAAACTTAACTTGCAGCTTTCACGTTATTGTTTTTTAACTCAATAGATTTTCCGAAATCAGAGGATATTTGTATTAGAAAGATAAGATGAACCATTCCCCATTCCAAATATTGAGGAGCAGCTAAGTACAATTTTGCTAACTCATTCACAGTTTCTTTCCAGGGGAATATTTCACATCTTCCAACTTGTTATTTTTATTTTTTTCTTTTAAGTAGGAAACTTCCATTTCTAGGATCAAAAGAATTCAAATTCTGCTTTCTGTCTGCCCACAGGACCAACTCTCCATTGTCTCTTAGGAAGATAACCTTCCCCTCCAAGCAGAGACATGAATGGGAGAGGAAATGTAAGCCCTTAATTACTACAGATGTTACTTTATGGAATTTTTATTCCAGGAGAGCTCCAGAATGAAAAGCTTATGCCCCAGGGCCCCCTCCCTGCTCAATCTCTCTCCGGGTACTCATCTAAATAAAAGGCAGTTAAAAATCTAAAGCTTGCTTGCCAGAGTCCTACAAATCAAACCCTTCCTCTTTGTCTTGAAAATGACATGGAATTCTAAATGAACACTGAAACTGGATGGGGGTTAGTTGTATGTGAGCTTGTTAATGCCACAAAATAAGACTTGGGGACTGCAGAGGAAATCAGAGAAGAAAGTCAGGGGCCTTAATCTAGTCCACCCACCTGGTTTGAAAGGCTCACATCTCTCTTTCTGGTTGATAGTATGATTGTCTTTTCTCGAGACTGTTTTACAGCACCATCAAGCCAGGTGGGGGCTGCTGGTGTGAACGCAAGACAGCAGCACAGAGCGCTCACTCTGATTTAACTGAGTGAATGTCTATGGGAATCTTTAGAGACTCTTGTCTCTGAAAGAATAAATGAAATAAAGGTCTGTTTTCTGTAGCTGCTGGAACTGAGTGTCAAACCACGTTATGCGGCACCACCCAGAAGTGACAATTTCATTTTTATATACAGGGCACATTTAACAAGGCAAAGTCTTCCCAGCAAAGATGACCATTGTGGAGCTGTGGAGTGGAGAGGTTCAGAGTGAGACCCACGAGCTCTGGGGGAGGGACTGCATTTGAAGGTCCACCTTAGGAAAAATGTGCCCATTTTCTTCTCCAGTTTCACAGTTAGCCTATTAGCCTGTTTGAAACGCCAGCCCAGGCCATCTGCAATCTGGCACGTGCTCCACTTGAAAGTGACCTGAGCCTTATCGAGTGGGTCTAAAAGGGCAGCATGCCAGACAAAGCTGCCTGACCAGGCCCCTTTGGATGGGCCAGCGCATCCATTCTCTCCAGCTGGTACCTGAACCCTCTCATATCCCTTAGAAGAGCTCGAGTGCCAGCAAACCATTCACGCATCAATGCATTAATTAGGCTCCTACAAGGCTCCAATCACTGTACAAAGCCTCAGGGTTTTCTGTTAGGTCTGATGTTTAAACAGAAACACACATTAAAGGTCCTGTTTGACATTCTTGCTTGTCTCTGTGCCTAGGAACCTGCCTTCATTCGTTTGACATGCACCACCGAATTGTGACTTTGAGAAAATTTCTTTTTAACAGCAACTATCAACAAGTACTCATTTCATAGCCATTGCAATCCTCACAGGCAGATGACATCCGATGAGAGCCTGCTTCAATATCAGGGCCAGACGTAACACACAGAGGTGGAAAAGCATTGCATAAAACCATTTTCAGCCTATCTGTCTCACTTCCATGGAGAATCTTTGCTTATTATTTTCAAGCAATAAGCACAATTATGCATGCAGTTAAGACAAATTCGTGCTGTCGTTTATGATAGTTAATGAGAGGCTTCCACTATTGTGAAATTTTTGTGGTTTTGCAATCACAAGATCTGTACAAGTTATTGGCGACTTAGACTTATACAGCTTTGCAAGCCAGTCACCTTTGCTTCCAGTAAGATTTATGGAAAGGGTCAACGTGAAAAGATTTTTGGAAAAAAGCAAATTATGTCATTGGCTTCTTAAACCCTAGAAGGAATCGTAGTGAGTTTCAGGAAGAAAGAGGGGTGAAGGAGTTGAAATTCCTTCTGTTTTTGCAATTTGTTTTCTTCCTTTGAGGTGCTTGACATCCTTAAGAGACAAAAGTCATAAATGTCAAGTCGTGCACAGACTGGCCTTCCTGTCTCTTCTCTTTGAGACAGGTGGTGGCTGACATCTTGGAGGCTCCTTGCTTAGCATCACAGCACATTCCTCTTACGGAATGGAGCTGTGGACAACATTCGGCTCATGAAAACCCACTCCGAAGTTTTTAAATCACATATATTCAGGACTAGAAATAGCCTCAGATATCAACTTTTACATGACACAGAGGAACAAGGTGGTGACTTCTCTAAAGTCAAGTTGTTGGATGAGACTGCAAAGGAAATTCGGCCCTTGACGCTCAGTCCAATGACTTGTTTGGAAGAAATGGGGCTCCATGGCTGGCCTCCTGTCATCCCTCCTGATTTCCTGCACTGATCTGCTTTCATCTTGTTGAAGCTGGGTGGGTCCTGCCATCCCCATGTCATGCCGCCACCAATGACTAGAGCAGGTATTCTCAGAAATGGAAATTATACCCTGAGCTGATATAATGAGAACGGTACTTCATTGCTGTGGTATTCTTTCCAAAACTTAGATATAACATGGATCCCATCATGAAATAAACATTACAGAAACATAGATCTGGAGACATTTTTCAGGATACCTTGCTGGGACTACTCATGGAAAACAAGGAAAGTCTGAGATGCTGTCAGAGACTGGACTAGACTGATGAAAAAAGACAACCAAAGGCAAAATAGTACCAGGGACCAGATTCTGGAACAGAAAGGGGATTATCAGTGGAAAAATTGGTGAAATTCATATTAACTCTGGAGTTTAGTTAATAATACTGTACTGATGTCAGTTTATTAATTCTGACAAAAGTATTATGGTAATGCAAAGTGTTGACAAAGGGAAAAATTGGATACAGGGTATATAAAACCTGGGTATGCTCTTTGTAAAGAGCTCTTTCTATATGCTCTTTCTATAAAACTAAATTTATTCCCAAATTTGAAAAGGCTTATTTTAAAAATGACTGTATATTAAAATGATTAGTTGTTGTTGTTCAACTGTTCAGTCAGGTCCAACTCTTTGTGACTCCATGGACTGCAGCATGCTAGGCTTCCCTGTCCTTCACTATCTCCTGGAGGTTGCTCAAACTCATATTCATTGAATTGGTGATGCCATCTAACTATCTTATCCTCTGTGGATCCCTTAAATGATTATAGAACTATATATATTTTTAATATATACAGTTTTATACATATATATATATATATATATATATATATATATATATATGTAATGTTTGGGACCCAGTCCCGGAGTTTCTGGCTTAATTGCATTGGTGTGAAATCCAGGCACAAATTTTCCAAAGCTACCTAGGTGATTCCAGTGTGCAGCCGGGTTAAAAAGACTATTCTGAAGTTCTGCATCAGGTCACCCCAAACTGGAGATCATGGGCCAAATCTAGCCCTCACATAGATTTGCTTGGGCTGCAAACAGTTTCAGAAAAGTTTGAAATGACTCTCAACATCTAAAGTGAAGGTGAAGGTGAAGACGCTTAGTCGTGTCTGACTCTTTGCGACCCTGTGGACTGTAACCTACTAGGCTTCTCCATCCATGGGATTCTCCAGGCAAGAATACTGGAGTGGATTGCCATTTCCTTCTCCAGGGGATCTTCCCAACCCAGGGATCGAACCTGGGTCTCCCGCATTGGAGGCAGATACTTTAACCTCTGAGCCACCAGAGAAAACATTTAAAGATTGAGAGAATTCACATGAAAATTTGAATGCCTCATTCCTCTTTCAAGAGAAAGGAAAAGATGAAAAATGAGATGTTTTCTGTGTGGAAACAATGGCATAGCAAATATAAATTTGGTCTCTGTCCTGGATCCCTAGCATAGGACTCCTACAATTCTGGGGATAGAAATGAGTGATAGAAATGTCTTCTGCTACTCATAATGAACTACTTTAGACCATAACTGAGTTTGTGTTAATAAGATGACTCAAGCTGAAACCCCTAGATAGTGTTAGGACAGGGCTGGAGAAAAGAATGAGCTAATAATGAGAGGGCTAGAGCTTTGGGGTCCATCCTTCAATGTCTGGGGATGGCTGAGGGGCTACAGCTTTGAGTTCAACCATCAACAATGAAATCAGATTGATTATACTCTTTGCAGCCAAAGAGGAGAAGCTCTGTGCTGTCAACAAAAATAAGACTGGGAGCTGAATATGGCTCAGATCATGAACTCCTTATTGCCAAATTCAGACTTAAATTGTAGAAAGTAGAGAAGACCACTAGACCATTCAGGTTTAACCTAAATCTAATCCCTTACAATTATACGGTAGATTATATAAATAGATTTAAGAGATTAGATCTGATAGAGTGCCTGAAGAACTATGGACAGAAGTTTATGACATTGTACAGGAGACAGGGATCAAGACCATCCCCAAGAAAAATAAATGCAAAAAGGCGAAATGGTTGTCTGAGGAGGCCTTACAAATACCTGTGAAAAGAAGAGAAGTGAAAGGCAAAGGAGAAAAGGAAAGATAAACCATTTGAATGCAGAGTTCCAAAGAATAGTAAGGAGAGATAAGAAAGCCTTCCTCAAAGATGAATGCAAAGAAATAGAGGAAAACAACAGAATGGGAAAGACTAGAGATCTCTTCAAGAAAATTAGAGATACCAAGGGAACATTTCATGCAAAGATGAGCACAATAAAGGACAGAAATGGTATGGACCTAAGGAAGAAGGAGCTATTAAGAAGAGGTGGCAAGAATACACTGAAGAGCTATGCAAAAACATCTTTATGACCCAGATAACCATGATGGTGTGATCACTCACCTAGAGCCAGACATCCTGGAATGTGAAGTCAAGTGGGCCTTAGGAAGCATCACTACGAACAAAGCTAGTGGAGGTGATGGAATTCCAGTTGAGCTATTTCAAATCCTGAAAGATGATGCTGTGAAAGTGCTGCACTCAATATGCCAGCAAATTTGGAAAACTCAGCAGTGGCCACAGGACTGGAAAAGGTCAGTTTTCATTCCAATCCCAAAGAAAGGCAATGCCAAAGAATGCTCAAACTACCGCACAATTGCACTCATTTCACATGCTAGCAAAGTCATGCTGAAAATTCTCCAAGCCAGGCTTCAGCAATAGGTGAACTGTGAAATTTCAGATGTTCAAGCTGGTTTTAGAAAAGGCAGAGGAACCAAAGATCAAATTGCCAGCATCTGTTGGATCATCAAAAAAGCAACAAAGTTCCAGAAAAACATCTACTTCTGCTTTATTGACTATGCCAAAGCTTTTGACTGTGTGGATCACAACAAACTGTGGAAAATTCTTCAAGAGATGGGAATACCACCTTATCTGCCTCCTAAGAAATCTATATGCAGGTTAAGAATCAAGAGTTAGTACTGAACATGCAACAACAGACTGGTTCCAACTTGGGAAAGATGTATTTTAAGGCTGTATATTGTCACCCTGCTTATTTAACTTATATGCAGAGTACATCATGCAAAATGCTGGGCTGGAAGAAGCACAAACTGGAATCAAGATTGCCAAGGGAACTATCAATAATCTCAGGTATGCAGATGACACTATGCTTACGGCAGAAAGTGAAGAAGAATAAAGAGCCTCTTGATGAAAATGAAGAAGGACAGTGAAAAAGTTGGCTTAAAACTCAACATTCAGAAAACTAAGATCATGACTTTTGGTTCCATCACTTCATGGCAAATAGATGGGGAAACAATAGAAATAGTAACAGATTTTATTGGGTGCTCCAAAATCACTGAAGATAGTGACTGCAGCCATGAAATTAAAAGACGCTTGCTTCTTGGAAGAAAATCTATGACCAACCTAGACTGCAAACTAAGAAGCAGAGACATTACTTTGCCAACAAAAGTCTGTCTAGTGAAAGCTATGGTTTTTCCAGGACCCATGTATGGATGTGAGAACTGGACTATAAAGAAAGCTGAGTGCTGAAGAACTGACACTTTTGGACTGTGGTGTTGGAGAAGACTCTTGAAAGTCCCTTGGACTTCAAGGAGATCAAACCAGTCCCTCCTAAAGGAAATGAATCCTGAATATTCCTTCTAAGGACTGATGCTGAAGCTGAAACTCCAATATTTTGGCCATCTGATGCAAAGAACTGAGTCATTGGAAGAGACCCTGATTCTGGGAAAGACTGAGGGCAGGAGGAAAAGGGGACGGCAGAGGATGAGATGGTTGGATGGCATCACCAACTTAATGCACATGAGTCTGAGCGAGCTAGGAGAAGGCAATGGCACCCCACTCCAGTGCTCTTGCCTGGAGAATCCCATGGACGGAGGAGCCTGGTAGGCTGCAGTCCATGGGGTCGCGAAGAGTCAGACATGACTGAGTGACTTCACTTTCTCTTTTCACTTTCATGTACTGGAGAAGGAAATGGCAACCCACTCCAGTGCTCTTGCCTGGAGAATCCCAGGGACGGGGGAGCCTGGTGGGAGGCAATCTATGGGGTCGCACAGAGTTGGACATGACTGAAGCGACTCAGCAGCAGTATCAATGGTCAATGATTCAATCAAATTGTGTTTCTGTGATAAGACCTCCATAGACACCACTGAACAGGGTTTGCAGAGCTTATGGGCTGATGGACACATTGATGTGCTGGGAAGGTGGGACACCAGAGGGCAGAGAATCTCTGAGTCAGTTCTCCCCTCCCCACTCCCTCTTTCCCTGCATCTTTTCCTTTTGGCTATTCCTGAGCTGTACATGTTCTGAAATACAAGTAAATATTTAAGTGTTTCCCCATGTTCTGTGGATAGTTGTAGTGAATTTTCAAGCTGAGGAGTTTCAAGGGAACCCCTGAATTTGTAGTGGGCAGGGCAGAAACGTGGGTTGTCTGATACCCTATTTGTGATTGTTTGAGCGGGGTGCATCTTGTGGACTCAGCCCTTGAACCTGTGTGAATAACTCTGGGTAGTTAGGGTTAAAATGGAAATGAATTGTTAGAGACTGAGTTTGCATAAGAGAACTGGATAACTGCGGTGGGAAAATTATATGTAGTTGATGTCAAAAAAATCCACATATTTGTTGTCAGAAATGAAGTCAGAGAAAACGGACATGACTGCATAGTTACTGTAGTTTGAGCAGGTGCCTTTTCTAAACAGAGCCAGTCAGTTTGCCATTGCTCCGATCTGGAGGAGGAGTAGCAGATTTTATTTACTGGTGAACTTGCATTTTTTTCTGTTCTTCTATTTTAACAGTGGTGTCAAGGGGACTCATCCATGTGTACTGATATTTCTGTTTAGCCCTCCCTCATGTCTTCTCTGCTCTGCCCTATGCCCCAAAGAAATGGCACTTCCACGGACTACACTGTCTTTACGCTGTCACCTGATGGCTTGTACCGGTGCCACCACTGGAGGCCTGGTGGAAACAGGGGTCCGACTGGTCCTGTTCATCCTTTCTGCTCTGGTGCCACGTCTGTCTGGCAGGAGTTACACCCCTCCCTGTCTGCGGTGCCTCCAGGCGGCCCCTCCTGCTAGGCGCGGGCCTCCACCTGTTTTCTTCTCTCCGGGGGGGCAAAGGCTTGCTCCTGTTCATAAGGCTTGCTCCTGTTTGTTGCAGGGTATCTCACCTTCCCTTCATCAGTTCCCTTAGCTCAGTCACCCTCTGTAAAGACTCCCCACATCAGGACCTTCAGTTAGATTATTTGGAATGAAACTCTGTTTCCAGCCAGCACAGTGATGGCTACCACGTAAAACTATGAGCAATCAGGAACAAAATTATACATGAGGCTGTGTCTTTCAAGATAAATGGAAGGAAAAAATGCTTACTCATACTTAGTCTGGGAGCTGCTTATTTCACAGTCCCTGCCCGCTCCCAGGCAACATCCTTGTCTGGATGCATCATAATCTAAGTTTACTTTTCACCATATATTACCAATGTTTTCAAAAGGAATGTGGTGAAGAGAATGGAAAACCAATTAATTCAAAATCAAAATTGAGATAAAAAAGGAATTGATAAGTAGTATGTTCAGGCCTTACCATTTAATCCAACTGGAATTTATTATTATTTTTGATGAGTCTCTGAGCTATAGCCATATTTTACTACTAGTTATTACTGTCTGTTACATATCTCTTATTTTTCTCTTCTCCTTTTTTTTTGCCTTTTTTCTCTTTCCCAAACCTGCGGAACTTGGCCTGACCTTGGCTATCCTCCCTTTCCTTTGCTGGGCTGGAGCTTTCCTCTCGGGCTCCAGCAGGGACTCTCATGCTGGTCCCTCCTCATCATTTGCATCTTGGGTTAAAGCTCTCTCCTCAGAGGGCTTTCCTGTCCTTGACTCCAAGCCTCTCATTTTTTTTTTTCACACTCTCTAGAGCACCTATATTCTTTATTTTATTTTTGTAACACTATTGTTAATATTCATCCTTTGATATTTTATATTTGATGAATCCTTATTGTGTCCCCAAATCCAGCAGAATACCAGTCAGTGAAAGGAGATGTTTTTTGTCTGTATGTGCATCTCTAATGATCACATGTGGAATAATTACTGGCATACTGGAGAAGGCAATGGCTACCCACTCCAGTATTCTTGCCTGGAGAATCCCGTGGACAGAAGAGCCTGGCAGGCTCCAGTCCATGGGGTCACAAAGAGTTGGACACGACTGAGCAACTAATGCTTTCACACTGGTATACTAGTAGAACCCACATATTTAATGGGTGACCTGGATGAATGCATTTCACATTCCAGGAAGAGAAGCCACAGAGTTTAACTAGTCCAAGGACACAAATAGGAAGAACAGAACAAAGATGCAGGCTCAGTGGTTTCTGACCCATAAAGCCATGTGTATAACCGCACTTCATGGACGGTATTGTTCTTTAGTCGCTAAGTCACGTCTGAGCCTTCTGTGACCTCATGGACTGTGCCTGCCAGGCTCCTCCATCCATGGGATTTTCCAGGTAAGAATCCTGGAGTGGATTGCCATTTCCTTCTCCAGAGGTGCTTCCTGACCCAAGGATCAAACCCAAGTCTCCTGCATGGCAGGCAGAGTCTTTACCACTGAGCCAGCAGGGAGTGCTCATGTTAGGATGCTCCAGCTCACAGAAAGCTAAGCATGTAGGAAAGATCTTTAATAAAAGAGGGCACACATGTCTTTCAAACGATATTGCGAAGTGCTTCTCTTTACTGACTGGAAACTAACAGCCTCCCTGAAATCCCCACAACCTTCAGGGTCCAGGAGTGCCTGTCATGGTTTGTACTTAGAGCAGGTAGAGGGTGAAGAGATCTTACAGTCCTTGAGCACAAGGAATGGCCCCCATTTCCAACTCCAAGGCAACAAATTCTCCAATTTTAGTCTCACAGGGTGAACCGTACTCAGACGCCTTCTCTCACTCCACCAACTCTGTCTTGGGAATAACGTCATTCCAATTTCAGCATAATAAAACAAGAAACTGTATGGTTTTTCTCCCTCTCTATGTTTGTGTAAAATCATGTATACAGCAAGATGGAAGCCCAGAGATTAACCAGTGCAATTTAAGCCATTTGCTTATTTAGTTGATAGATTGATTGATTTGGGTTTTGAAACCTAGAGACCAAATATGTGGAAAAGCAGGACAGTGTTTTGCCTTCTTTAGCGATGACCATGATTTTCTGATGTTAAAAGACTGAAAGACAGAGGCAATGTGAAGACAGAGATGAAGACAAGCACATAAAACAAGAAGAGAGATAAAGAGCTAGAGCCTGGACCAGGGGTTTCCTCCTTGGATCACATCTGCTGGCAATTGAGAGAATTAAAATTACCAAAAGGAGTAACAGTCCTCTTTATTTTCAACCTCAGCAAACACAATTCTAACCTGTTTCTGTGCAAACACAGCTGTAGTTTGGAGGTTAGTAATCACTAAGTTTACATTTTAGAGATTTTCTCTGCTCAAACTTGATTTCCTAGTTCCATGCATTTGAGAGAATGATGGTGAGTGAATTGTCAAAACAGCAAGGGAAAAATATTAACACAAAGATGCAATTAAGGTAGATAGAATCAAAACATATCCCAGACAATAAAATCACATTTAGATAAGCTTGATAGTCATTTTAAAGCATCATAGAGTTGCCTAAAAAGACAGTATTGGCATTTGCCTTGTAATTTTAAAAATGTCTTTATTTTCTTTATGTTTATTGGTAGGAAAAGATAGGGAGTAAGAAGTTATCAGGGAGAGGAAAATAAGTGAATAAAATTGCAATGATAATTAAAGTAATTAAAAGAAACTACAAAAACAATATTTTAATCCATTTATCCTGATTTGTAATAGTCAGGCTGATATTTGTCTTCCTATAACCATGATTTTTTTTTAACTTAGTGAAAAGAAAGAAGAACTTGCCTGTTTGGTAGGAAGCAATAGAACACAGGGTTTCCCAGATGTTAAAAGTCATTCAAACAAAACTCTATGAGAATCATATTAAGAGGACTGAGAGAGGTGAAAAAAACTGCAAAATAGAAAGTTCTCTGTGCTCAGCAGTCTCTCACGCTCTCTAGCTCACGAGGGAACAATAAAGGCACTCCTTAAGAGGGTCTATGTTCCCAGATGTTGAAGCTGGATTAATTGTGAACATTCACTCCTCATCCCTTCTCCATTTTGGGTCACTCTTTCCTGGCCCCTCATTACACTCTTTCAATGTGATTTTTGTTAGACAAACGGTCTCATGTTTCTGGAAATGGGAAATGGATAACGTGAACACACAGTCCTGTCCCTCTAGACCCGGGCTGATTTATGCTCAGATCCTCATGCTGGAAGGCGAGGTAGCCTGTTGGCACCCGCCAGCTGACTGTCTGACTGTCAGTATTCCCACCATAAACTTTTGTTTGTAGGAGTTTATGACTTGGCTATAAAATGCTGCCTGCAGCGGGGTGGATCTTACAAAATTGTTTTATGTTACAAGAGTGGAAAAACAAAATAATAAAATAAAATAAAAGGTCTGTAATTTCAGACGCTATCTAGTGCTTCTGGAACTTTAAAGAGCCTGTAATTGCGCTGTCTCTGCACCCTGCTGGTGTTCAAATCAATGCTTTGAAGTTCAGTGGTTTAAATATAAAACGAAGACACCACCTTTACTCTGAAGAAGAGATTTTCAAAGAAGATGAATGTATAGCTTGCAAGTAAAATAATAATGAGGGGTGTTCTTTCGAGTCGAAAGAATCTCAGGATCTCAAGAGCTTCTGGAGAGAGAAGCATGGAAACTTATACACTACCATATGTAAAGTAGACAGCCAGTGGGAATTTGTTGATTGACTCAGGGAACTCAGACTCGGGCTCTGTGACAACCTAAAGAGGTGGGAAAGGGTGGGAGGAGCTTTCAAAAGGGAGGAGACATCTGTTTACCTATGGCTGATTCACGTTGCCATATAGCAGAAACCAACACACTACTGTAAAGCAATTATCCGTCAATTAAAAATAAATAAATTAAGAAAAAAAGAACCACATCTGAAATTTTGTCCCAAGATAGAAGTGTAAAAAAAAATCCCTGTGTTCACTTCCTCCTAGAAGCATACCAAAATCACTATAATCCCTGTGATTTTGAGAACATGTGCTTTTGTTCATGTGTACCTGAACCTATAAGTAGGTTCTCCTGCTTATCTTCCATAAGATTTTATATAGGATTTTAACTTCTCTTGCCCTCATTTTTTCTATAATTAAAAAATGTGAATAATAATAATAAACCAATAATTAATTCAAAAAATCAAACCAAAAATAAAGAAGGAACCAGAATGAAACAGGAGGGACAGAGTCACGGCATAGTCAAGAACCATGTCCGTCCGTGGGCACGGGTAACCATAAAAGTGGGTAGTTACAACTGTAGAACTTCTTCCCAAGGAGCAAGCGGCCTGAAACCCAGATTAGACTCCCCAGGCTGGAGCTCAGAGAACATCTAGGTTAAAGGCCAATGGGGCTTGCTTTTAGAACATACAGAGGGCTGCAAGAAATAGAGACTCCACTCTTAAAGAGAGCACACACAATTTCACACACTCCAGGAACCAGGGCAGAAGCAGTCATTTGAAAGGAGCCTCAGTCAGACCCAACCCTTGATCTCAGAGTCCCCTGGAGGGACAGGAAGCAACGGGGCCTCCCCCTGTGGACACAGAAGCCAGAGCTCTTTGTGCCTTAATAACGCTGGTGCTGGAACATGCCATACTGGAAGCCTCCCTCTAGTATATTAGCCTTGGGACTCAGCTCTCTCCCCACTCACCAGCCTGTTGGCACCAGTACTGGGAGCCCAACTAACTGGGATGCGACACAGCCCCATCCACCAGCAAACAGGTGCTGCAAGAACCTCTGAGCCCACAGCCACACCTGGACATAGCCCTGTCTACCACAGATCCTGGGGCCCAGTCCTTCACACTAACACACGGGGACTACATCAGGAATCCCTAAGAACCAGCAGCCAGGGACTCTGCTGTCCAGCTTGGCATATCAGAGGGCAGACATCAGTTCCAGGACAACTGACAAAGCCCTGCCGCCTGCTATGGCAGGACTCACCCACCCTTCAGCAGGTCAGCACCAGTCCAGGCCCACAGACCAGCAGGCCAACACAAGCTTCAGGACACTCCATATCCCACAGCAAGCTCTCTCAGAAACCATACCTGGGCCCTACGGCCAGAGCCCAGGACACAGCTCTGCCCACCAGTGAGAGGGCATGGCCATAGGACCTGGCTTCACTTGTTGCTTCCCAGGTGGTGCGAGTGGTAAAGAACTTGGCTGTCAATGTAGAAGATACACAAGACAGATGTAGGTTCAATCCCTGGGTCAGGAAGATCCCCTGGAAGAGGAAATGGCAACTCACTCCAGTATTCTTGCCCAGAGAATCCCACGGACAGAGGAGGCTGGTGGGCTACAGTCCATGGGATCACAAGAAGTCAAACACACTGTTGACTAACACTTTAACTTTCTTTTACTCACTAGTAGGTAGGCACCAGTCCTGGGATTCCTGGACGCTGCCTTCGCCCATCAGGGAGCCACTGCTAGCCCCAGGGCCCCATTGGGTTCTGCCGCTAGCCACCTTATAATCCATCCCTGGCATCCAGCAGCCTCTCTAAAGGGCAGGGTCTGATGATCACCTGGAATGGGTCCAGCTGTGACTACCAGACCATCCACAAGGTGTCTCCTGCAAGGCCGGGAAACACAACCAACCTATCAGATACACAGAAATAAAACAGCAATTTAAGAAAAAATCAGACAACAGAGGAACATATTCCAAATGAAGGAACAAGATGAAACCCAGAAGAAAAATTAGGTGGATATCTACCTGAGAAAGAGTTCAAGGTAATGTTTGCAAAGATTATCAAACAATTTGGGAGACAATTAACACTGTTAAAATCACTCTGCATTCTAAGGCAATCTACAGATTCAATGCAATCCCTATCAAAATATCAATAACAATTTTCAAAGAAATAGGACAGACAATTTTAAATTTTTATGGATGCATAAAAGACCCCAATACCCAAAACAATCTTGAGAATGAAGACTAGATCTGGAAGGTGTCATGTTCCCTGACTTCAGGCTATAGTACAAAACTACAGAAATCAAAACAGTGAGGTACTGGCATAAAAACAGATACATAGATCAGTGGAGCAGAATAGAGCCCAGAAGTAAATTCACAAACTAATGGTCAGTTCACCTACAGTAGTGCTGGGAAACCTGAACAGCTGCATGGAAAAAAAAAAAAGAAATTAGAAAATTTTCTCACACCATATACAAAACATATTAAAGCCCTAAGTGTATGGCCAGAAACCATGAGTCCTAGAAGAAAACACAAACAGAATACTCTTTGATATAAATCACAGAAAGTTTTTTTTGATAATTCTAAGATAAAGAATACAAGCATCTGAATGCAGAGTTCCAAAGAATAGCAAGGAAAGATAAGAAAGCCTTCTTCAGCGATCAATGCAAAGAAATAGAGGAAAAGAACAGAATGGGAAAGACTAGAGATCTCTCCAAGAAAATTAGAGATACCAAGGAAACAGTTCATGCAAAGATGGGCTCAATAAAGGACAGAAATGGTATGGACCTTACAGAAGCAGAAGATATTAAGAAGAGGTAGCAAGAATACACAGAAGAACTGTACAAAAAAAGATCTTCACGACCCAGATAATCATGATGGTGTGATCACTCACCTAGAGCCAGACATCCTGGAATGTGAAGTCAAGTGGGCCTTGGAAAGCATCACTACAAACAAAGCTAGTGGAGGTGATGGAATTCCAGTTGAGCTATTTCAAATCCTGAAAGATGATGCTATGAAAGTGTTACACTCAACAGGCCAGCAAATTTGGAAAACTCAGCAGTGGCCACAGGACTGAAAAAGGTTAGTTTTCCTTCCAATCCCAAAGAAAGGCAATGCCAAAGAATGCTCAGACTACCGCCCAATTGCAGTCATCTCACATGCTAGTGAAGTAATGCTCAAAATTCTCCAAGCCAGGCTTCAGCAATAGGTGAACTGTGAACTTCCAGATGTTCAAGCTGGTTTTAGAAAAGGTAGAGGAACCAAAGATCAAATTGCCAACATCTGCTGGATCATGGAAAAAGCAAGAGAGTTCCAGAAAAAACATCTATTTCCGCTTTATTGACTATGCCAAAGCCTTTGACTGTGTGGATCACAATAAACTGTGGAAAATTCTGAAAGAGATGGGAATACCAGACCACCTAACCTGCCTCTTGAGAAATCTGTATGCAGGTCAGGAAGCAACAGTTAGAACTGGACATGGAACAACAGACTGGTTCCAAATAGGAAAAGGAGTCCATCAAGGCTGTATATTGTCACCCTGCTTATTTAACTTCTATGCAGGGTACAACATGAGAAACGCTGGGCTGGAAGAAGCACAAGCTGGAATCAAGATTGCCAGGAGATATATCAATAACTTCAGATATGCAGATGACAACACCCTTATGGCAGAAAGTGAAGAGAAACTGAAAAGCCTCTTGATGCAAGTGAAAGAGGAGAGCAGTAAAGTTGGCTTAAAGCTCAACATTCAGAAAACAAAGATCATGGCATCTGGTCCCATCATTCCATGGGAAATAGATGGGGAAACAGGGGAAAGAGTGTCAGACTTTATTTTGGGGGGCTCCAAAATCACTGCAGATGGTGATTGCAGCCATGAAATTAAAAGATGCTTACTCCTTGGAAGGAAAGTTATGACCAACCTAGATAGCATATTCAAAAGCAGAGACATTACTTTGCCAACAAAGGTCCACCTAGTCAAGGCTATGGTTTTTCCAGTAGTCGTGTATGGATGTGAGAGTTGGACTGTGAAGAAAGTTGAGCACCAAAGAATTGATGCTTTTGAACTGTGGTGTTGGGGAAGACTCTTGAGAGTCCCTTGGACTGCAAGGAGATCCAACCAGTCCATTGGAAAGGAGATCAGTCCTGGGTGTTCTTTGGAAGGAATGATGCTGAAGCTGAAACTCCAGTACTTTGGCCACCTCATGCGAGGAGTTGACTCATTGGAAAAGACTGTGATACTGGGAGGGACTGGGGGCAGGAGGAGAAGAGGACGACAGAGGATGAGATGGCTGGACGGCATCACTACTCGATGGACGTGAATCTGAGTGAACTCCTGGAGTTGGTGATGGACAGGGAGGCCTGGCGTGCTGCGATTCATGGGGTCGCAGAGAGTCGGACATGCCTGAGCGACTGAACTGAACTGAAATAAAGACAAAGGAAATAATAGCAAAATAAAAAAATGGGACCTAATTAAACTTAAAAGATTTTTACACAGAAAAGGAAACCATTGACAAAAAGACAACCTTCTGAATGGAAAAAAATATTTGCAACCGAAAGAGCTTAACATCCAAACATACAAATTCAATAAAAAAAAAAAACTCAATATCTAAAAACTGAACTACTAGATTTTAAAATGGACACAAGTCCTGAATAGACATTTTTCACAAAAAAGATGTAGAGATGGCCGATAAACAGAAGATGCTCCATATCACAAATCAGCAGAGAATTGTAAATCAAAACCACAGTGTGATATTACCTCACACCTGTGAGGATGGCTATTATCAAAGGACACGAACAGCAAATGCTGGCAGGATGTGGATAAAAGGGGACTCTGTGCACTACTGTGGGCGTGTCAATTGGTGAACACAGTGAAAACCAGAAGGAAAATTCCTCAGAAAGCTACAAACAGCAATACCATGTGATCTAGCAATCCCATTCATATATATGCATCAGAAGAAAGCAAAAACTATTTCAAAAGTTACAGGCACCCACATGTTCATAGTAGTATTTTTATGATAACCAAGGCATATAAAGGACTATGTGTCCATCAACAGTAGATGAATAAAGATGTGTGTGTGTGTATATATATAAACATTTTTATATTAATTTCATTTATTTTTTCCTTGAAAGGTGGTTGGCTTATGCTGTTATATTAATTGCTGCTTCACAGCAAAGTGACTCAGTTTTACACATATATACATTCTTTTTTAAATGTTCTTTTCCATTATGGTTTATTCCAGGAGACTGGATTATAAATTGTGTATGTATAATGGGTGTGTCTAGTTCAATCTGACTGATGGGAAGACACTAAGAAGAGATTAAGAACACACACAAAGGGCAGATTATGTGAAGATACAGGAAAAGAAGACCATCTATTAATACAAAATGCAGAGAGGAAACCAAACCCTACTGCCACCTTGATCTTGAACTTCTAGCCTCTAGAATTGAGAGAAAATATGTGTCTGTTGTTTAAAGCCACCTAGTCTGTTGAATTCTTCTATGACTGTCTGAACGAACTAATATATTCATACTTTGTACCAAAAATCTTCTGCTTAAAAGTAATTTTAAAAAGACATAGATCTTCTTGGAAAAGGTGTTCACTTGATGAACTTGAAACGTTTCTTTCCAGCAGGAGCACACATGAGGGAGAAACTGATTTGTTAGACAGAGGTTTGGGGGGCAGGGTACGCGGTGCGAAGTGGAGCACAGCAGGCGTTCAGTGAATCCTGCATTGCCAGGCCTCCAAGAGCAGCTGGTACCGTCTCCAAGAGTGACTACACTGGCAAATTTCAGAGACCCAGGCGGTCCGATTAGCTCTGCCTTGACCATTAAAATCAACAGTTAATAATGTTCTGAAAACTTGAATGCTTCATGAATATATTCAAGTCTGGGAGATGTTCTTCATTCTGCTGATTTCTCTTCAAATCATAAGACATGCATCCCGTGGAGGTCTCCCAGGCTAGTATGTGTAGAACATCATGTAGACATTAAGACTTGGTCCGTCAACTCCAGGAAGTCAAGGCAGAGATTAGTTAACAACTGTGTTTTCTTATCTTTCCAAGGATGTTCACAGAAGTTGGTTTGAGATGATTTTTCCAAGAGATGCCAGGGTTCCCCACAGGCAGACATGTCTGTCTGTAAGGGGCTGGCTTCCAGATGACATGTAACATCCATCCATTCATTCACGTTGAGTCCGCTGAAGACACATAAACACACCCAGCTGTGGAGACACAGCTTCTCCTTTTCTTCTTTGCCATTGAGCAGTTTCTTTTTCTCTGCAGTTTCCTTAACTTTGTTTTTTTCATGAAAGCACAGCAGGTACAACCATTTTAACTCCATTTCTGGCTGAGATCCCCTTTGGTAAACATTCCCTTAAAAGTTAAAAAGAAAACGACTCGTCTTTTTCCAACAATGAGAAAAGAGCAATTTGTTCTTTTTGTTTTGATTAAAACATCAAAAGCTCGCTGCAAGGGCCTCTTAAATGCAAATGCCCTCTTCACCTCCTCTTAGATTTCTGAGCTCCTTGGGACTTCCCAACAATTCCTCTTTCTCTGAATCTTCTCTCTTCCCTGGCTGAGAAATTCTACCATCTAGCTCTTTGGAAATCAATGCTAAATCAGCCCATGGGGTCTTTGACTTTGGGGTTCTGAGCATTTATTACCCTTAGTGAGACTGACAGCATTGGATTCTGTTGATCTATAGGCATAGAGAGGACTGGGAAAGTGTTAGGCATATCAGTATGACATGTGACAGATATAAACATTCTGTGTACATATTTTAGCAAGAACAACATATTTATAGTGACATTGGAATTCCCTAACTCAAAGCAAAGATACAGAGTCAGTTTGATAAGCTACTTTTCTTTGCATATTCTACATTCCAGCATTATTCTAATGCTATAAAGGGATGGAATTAAAAGTAAGTACTTAGGAAAGAGCAGGTGTTTTACCTGGCAAAGCCAACGCCTCTGCTGACTCCATTAGCATCTCTTAGTATTCTTGTGGAAATGACATGTCCAAAAGGTTTCAGCATATTCTCAAGTTCCTGCTCATCCATAGAAATGGGGAGATTTGATATGTAAAGGTTTGTTGGGTCTTGCTCTTGTTGCTAAGGGAAAAAAAAGAAACACATGCGGTGAGTTCTGAATATTGAGAAACACTGCACAAATAGATACATTTTCCTTCTAGATTCCAATCTCCAACATTCTGCTCAAGTTCTTTCAATAAGGGCAGTGTTCCTGTTCACTGAATTCCTATGCACCAGAATGCTTCTCATAGAAACAGTGTCATCTGTGACAAGCAAGCCTTCTGTCCAGCCTTCCTTAGAAAAGACTAATGAACTTTTATTGAGGTTGAACAAAGGTAAACACGTATGTTCTACGACCATTAACTGGTGGTTCTATAACCACTCTAATAGCCTTCACCACTACTTACTAATGTTGCTTTTAGAGAGTGTTCATAGCTGTGTGTGCGTGCACGTGCTAAGTAACCTCAGTCCTGTCCAACTCTTTGTGACACTATAGGCCATAGCTTGCCAAGCTCCTCTGTGGGAGTCTCCAGGCAAGAATACTGGAGCGGGTTGCCATGCCCTCCTCCAGGGGATCTTCCTGACCCAGGGATCCAACCCACATCTCTTACATCTCCTTCATTAGCAGGTGGGTGCTTTACCACTAGTGCTCCCTGGGAAGCCCTTCACCACACACTAGGCATTGCTTTAAACCCTTGATATAGACGATTTCATTCAATATTCCCAGTATAGATAATTGTTACTATTTTAAAGAGGACAAAATTCAGCCATGGCTTGTCTAAGTTACATAGCTCATAAACATCAAAGCCAGGGCTGAAACCTGGGGGTATCCTCCAAGTTCGTGGGTTTTCCTGTCTTACTGTACTGCTTTCCACTGAATCAATGAGGGGAAGAGAAGTATGGTCCTAGAACATCATTTATCATCAGCCTCAGCATCAGCTGGGAACTTGCCAGTAATGTAAATTCTCAAGATCCACTCCCAGATCAGAAACTTGAGGGTGGGCCAAATGACCTGTGTTTTGACAAGCCCTTCAGGTGATGTCTGATGATTGCCCACTGCCACAGAACACAACTAAATATTTACACGTGAATGAGATTATGAAGCGGTACTAGTGCTTAAATAATTAGCTTTTGTAGTAGGATGGGAAATCAAACAACCTGCCAGCATTATTACCAAGTACACGAACATTTGCTCTTTCACAGACTGAATTTATATGTTGGAACTTAGTTATATGTCTCAAAATAATGCACAGCCAAAAACCTGATGTGACTAAGTGTTAGTTGCTCAGTTGTGCCCGACTCTTTGCGACCCCATGGACTGCAGCCCACCAGTCTCCTGTGTCCATGACATTTTCCAGGCAAGGGTACTGGAGTGGGTTGCCATTTCCTTCTCCAGGAGATCTTCCCAACCCAGGGATCAAAGCCAGGTCTCCTGCACTGCAGGCAGATTTTTACCGAGTGAGCTACAAGGGAATGCACAGTCAAAACCCTGATTTGATTAGTTAATATCAAAACAGATCAGATACTTAAATGAACTATTCTATTTTAACTAAAACAACAAGAAACACAATCACATTGGGAAAAGCAGTTCTGAAGTCTGTAGCAAATGAGATGATATAACCGTAAAAATATTTGTGAAGAGATGATATCTTCTGTAGATATTTGAGGTTTTAAGTACAATGAACAAGATTCCAATTACTATTACAGGTCAAGAAACAATTTTGGCATGAAACTAAACTCCTTTATGTTTAGCAGTTCTAAATATTCATGTAGGTCATAATATTTTTATTAGGCTTTGAGATGAATAAGATCTATTATTAGGTTCTTTTTGAAACACAGTTTAGTTTTCAAGCTTTTTGATCACCAGGGAAATTGCTGCAAATAAATATGCACTCAATCAAAAAATACAACACAACTTTGGCGTTTCGGAATATAGTTTAAATGGAGAAGCTGTATAACCGTGGTCAGTTTCTCTCACTCTCTCACACACACATCACTAATTAATGGTATGATCCTAGAGAGAAAACAAAGATATTATTTTTTCCTAAGGGACATGATCCCCACCCCTTAATGGGGAGTGATTAAAAAAGTGGTATTTCAGATACATAATAACAAGCCTATGCACATACAACTTCTATTTTTATATTATATTATTACCCATCCTTTAATTTTAATCTTCATATCATCTTTCCAAAGCCAGGTAAGCAAATAGCATCATAGTTACTGGATAATGATGAAACGGAGGCATGAACTTTTCATCATCTTACTTGAAGACAATTTGATAATTAGTGACAGGGTTCATATTAAATTTAGTCAGGTTTTCTATCGTCCACCCCAGTGGCTTTTCCACTAGTCCAGTCCAGTGTTATCCACGCTGTAAACATTTGCATATCACTTAGAAAATGTGCCAGCCATGTACTGATTTTATTTACTTAAAACTTCTCTTTACATCAAAATTCCTTTGGGCTTAAATAAAACCCATTTAAAAAGATAAAGTTATGTTGCTTGCATAGCTAAAAGGCCAGGATCAGTTTGCATAAGTAGGTTACTATCAAAACTGGTAACAAATGAATGTTATTAAATTATATTCAGTTCAGTCACTCAGTCGTGTCCGACTCTTTGCGACCCCATGAAGCGAGCACGCCAGGCCTCCCTGTCCATCACCAACTCCCGGAGTTCACTCAGACTCACGTCCATTGAGTCTGTGATGCCATCCAGCCATCTCATCCTCTGTCATCCCCTCTCCTCCTGCCCCTAATCCCTCCCAGCATCAGGGTCTTTTCCAACGAGTCAACTCTTCTCATGAGGTAGCCAAAGTATTGGAGTTTCAGCTTTAGCATCATTCCTTCCAAGGAAATCCCAGGGTTGATCTCCTTCAGAATGGACTGGTTGGATCTCCTTGCAGTCCAAGGGACTCTCAAGAGTCTTCTCCAACACCACAGTTCAAAAGCATCAATTCTTTGGCGCTCAGCCTTCTTCACAGTCCAACTCTCACATCCATACATGACCACAGGGAAAACCATAGTCTTGACTAGACGGACCTTAGTCGGCAAAGTAATGTCTCTGCTGTCGAATATACTGTCTAGGCTGGTCATAACTTTTCTTCCAAGGAGTAAGCGCCTGTTAATTTCATGGCTGCAGTCACCATCCGCAGTGATTTTGGAGCCCCCAAAATAAAGTCTGACACTGTTTCCACTGTTTCCCCATCTATTTCCCATGAAATGATGGGACCAGATGCCATGATCTTCATTTTCTGAATGTTGAGCTTTAAGCCAACTTTTCCACTCTCCTCTTTCACTTTCATCAAGAGACGTTTTAGCTCCTCTTCACTTTCTGCCATAAAGGTGGTATCATCTGCATATCTGAGGTTATTGATATTTCTCCCGGCAATCTTGATTCAGCTTGTGTTTCTTCCAGTCCAGTGTTTTTCATGATGTACTCTGCATATAAGTTAAATAAGCAGGGTGACAATATACAGCCTTGATGGACTCCTGTTCCTATTTGGAACCAGTCTGTTGTTCCATGTCCAGTTCTGACTGTTGCTTCCTGACCTGCATACAGATTTCTCAAGAGGCAGGTTAGGTGGTCTGGTATTCTGATCTCTTTCAGAATTTTCCACAGTTTACTGTGATCCACACAGTCAAAGGCTTTGGCATAGTCAATAAAGTAGAAATAGATATTCTTCTGGAACTCTCTTGCTTTTTCCATGATCCAGTGGATGTTAGCAATTTGATCTCTGGTTCCTCTGTGTTTTCTAAAACCAGCTTGAACATCAGGGAGTTCACAGTTCACGTATTGCTGAAGCCTGGCTTGGATAATTTTGAGCATTACTTTACTAGCATGTGAGATGAGTGCAATTGTGTGGTAGTTTGAGCATTCTTTGGCATTGCCTTTCTTTGGATTAGAATGAAAACTGACCTTTTCCAGTCCTGTGGCCACTGCTGAGTTTTCCAAATTTGCTGGCATATCGAGTGCAGCACTTTCACAGCATCATCTTTCAGGATTTGAAACAGCTCCCCTGGAATTCCAACACCTCCATTAGCTTTGTTTGTAGTGATGCTTTCCAAGGCCCACTTGACTTCACATTCCAGGATGTCTGGCTCTAGATGAGTGATCACATCATCATGATTATCTGGGTCTTTAAGATCTTTTTGTACAGTTCTTCCATGTATTCTTGCCACCTCTTCTTAATATCTTCTGCTTCTGTTAGGTCTATAACATTTCTGTCCTTAATGAGCCTATCTTTGCATGAAATGTTCCCTTGGTATGTCTAACTTTCTTGAAGAGATCTCTAGTCTTTCCCATTCTGTTGTTTTCCTCTATTTCCTTGCATTGATCGCTGAAGAAGGCTTTCTTATCTCTTCTTTTTGTAGAAGATTTTGACCTTGGTGGTTGATTCTCTCTTAGTTACAAGAGATTTGTAATTAAGAGAGGTATTGACCACAGTAGGACCAGACAGAGTCTTTTTCCTAAGGAAAGAATAACTTTTTTATAGTGTGATTTTTGGAGCTTACACTTCCAGGTCAACTCAAGTCCCAGTGGGAGTTCCTGCTTTAGCCCAGAGAGCAGACCGCAACATACGGCAGTCCCAGGAATGGGTGGGAATTTGCCCAATGTTGTGTACCCCTTTGTCCTAAATGAGGATAAACAACCATAAGCAAACTACCCACCTATGTCAGCATTCTGTACAATCTTTTCATTTTTCAAGTAGCATTAGTATCCTGATTCATTTACTTGCACCTTCTCAAAATGGAGTGCAATAAACAGACAGAGCTTATACACAAGAGACTGCCCAGGAAGCTACTTTCTGAATCCAAATTCAAAGAGCAAGGCCAACTCCTAATCTGTATTCACAGGGACAGTACAGAATTGAAGAGTGTCATCCCTTGATTTGTGTTCATAGAAAGACTAGAGTCCTGGGCAGTGTTATTCATTAACTCATTCTCTCCTCTGAAATACAAATCTTGAACATATTTGTTGACTTGACAATAGAAATTAATTTCTGTATAGAATGAACTTTAAAATAATATATACATCTATACTTTTATTTTTATCTATGCATCAGATTTATGTAAACAGACTGTTTCTTTTGAAAGGCTCTTTGTCACTATGAACCTGAAAGAATATGCCTTTTAAATTTGAAAAAAAAAAAAAAAAAAAAACCACCTCATATGATAACTACACTCTAGAATCTTTTACCAATCTGTTTTTAACTTTTCTGATCATTTAGCTCCAGAATAGAGCTGAAGGGGCACCTCATCCAACTGCATCATTTAACAGATGGGGGAAAGATAGAGACTGGAGTAGTGCTTATGATTTACTCGAGGCCACCCAGCTAATTAGCAACAGGCTGGAAATAGAACCCATGTCCCTTCACACCTGGTCTAATGTTCTTCCCAATGCTTCATACTGCTTTTCCTTGTAAACTCCAGAGAATAGTAGACAGAAGTTTGTAGTTCAGAGAAATATTAGTACAGAAAAGAATATCTCTGCATATCTTATTTTATTCACTGTTGCTTATTCATTACTTAGTTTAGACACAGTTAAGCCAAAGAAAGGGGGTTCCTGGCCTTAGTTGGCATCTCATGTACCGTCACTAAATGACGCCTCTGCAGCATATAATCTGTAAAAGTATATGACTATAATTCATACATCTATTACATTTAATGGACTGTGTCAGCATAAGTAAGTCTTCCATTGGGTCTGTCCGTATCTTTTCATCAGTATAGAGACTTTTTGATTTATTATTGAGCTTCATCAAAAGATTGTGAAAAAGTTAGAATGGAACCTGCCCCATTGTTAATGGGAGCAGAGATGTTGTCATTTTATATAAGTATATGCAAACATTCATTTCGTGACTTCACTTTCCATGGATTTTTGGTGTTAGATTTATTGGTGTTGATTCAGTTTTATAATGTAGCTTGGAACAACTTCAGAGCATTTTGAGGAAGCTTAGCAAATGAAGACAAATAGAGGTCAACATTATTGTTCATATCATGATCAAATATTATGTCTGGGTATGTGTTTGTTGGATGCATAACGTAACTATTATATATACATGCTTCTAGAAAAGATAACAACTTTTGAACAAGATTTCAACACTCAATCTGATAACACTCATGCTTGATGAAGTTATATTTAAATATTCAGGAAGTAGTTATTGGCATTAGAGATTTTAGAGCAAAGTTTCTCAAGCCACCTGTGGTGGGAACAATTTTAATTTCCAATCTGTCAGAAACTGATATTTGTAAAATATTTATATTTGCCAAAGCTAATAGAACAAAATTAAAAGACACAAAATGCAAGTTGCAATTTTTATTGCCATATTCAACAGATCAAAATTACATGTGGATTAAATGTGATGCTAATGTGAAATTGTTATAAAAAGTTTTAAATGCTTACTCTCTATTTCTGTATGTATTTCATTTTGACCAAGCACTATTTGGTAAATCAAATAACACTGATTTAGGAGACAATATTTCTATTTTTTCCATGATAATATATTACACTAAGTTACCAATCTTTGCCTACTTTATATACTATCAAACTTTTCTTTTTAAAAAAGCACAACATTATGTGCAATCAATTAATAGTCAGTTTTAACTGTTAAGTGGACAAAATTGTCTCAGGATGAATTGTCCTGAGCAGTGATAACAAAAGATCCTGAAATATCCTGAAGATGTTTGAAACAACTCTAAAGCAAACATATGATTTTAAATATTTTTAAAACACATTGAAGGGGATATTCATATAGACTACAGATAATAATATTATCCCTTAATGGAGCAGAGTTTTACAGTATTTAAGGTGTTTAGGGGCATTTATTTTATTTTCTATGGTCCTAACACTCCTAGGCAGTAGGTAAGCAAGAGTTATTATAATCACTCTACAAATGAGAAAATTGATTCTGATTTTTTAAGAAGGGTACCAAACACACATGGTGAGTAAGTGAATAAATGACATCATTAGTGATATTTTTTATCTTGATCAAGATCAAGACAGCACCCTTTGTACTACAGTATGCCAATTCTCAGAATTGCCAGTAAATCCATTGCTCTCCAATGGGTCTCTCTAGTAGAATGAAAAATCAATGTGGAAACAAAAGCACAATTGCTTTTCTTTAAAATTTATTTATTTTAATTGGAGGATAATTAAAATATTGTGATGCTATTACTTTTTAATGGAAGAGCTTATTTTAAATGCTACAGCAATTTAAAAATTAATAAGAATAAAAAGTATTTTCCCTTTTCCAAAAAACAAAAACATGGAGTCAGAGCCTCTTGAATTAACAAGCTGCCCTTAAAGGCAGCAGAGATTTTAGAATTAGTTTAACACTAACTTTGTACACAAATGTTCTTAGCCTTCTAGTAACATCATCAGCCTGTTTGATGCATGGCTCCAGGAGTTCCAGCTCATCTAGGCAAGATCTGGAGGAAACCAGCCATTCTGGACATACTTCTCTGATGATTAATTTCCTTTGCTACCTGGACCGAGCCACAGGATGCTCAGAGAATTGGTCAGGCATCGCTCTAAATCTAGCTGTGAGAGTGCTTCCTGAACGACGTCAACATTTAAACTGAATAAAAGAGATCACCCTCTCTAATAATGTGCGCAGGCCTCATCCAGTCACTGAAGATCTGAACAAGGCTGATCCTCCCTCGAGTTTAGTTTGACCACCTTCAAGCTGGGACACAATTTCTTTCCGGCCTTTGAACTCAAAACTGAAACACTGGCTATTATTGGGTCTCCAGCACAGCTTGCTGACCTTAGATCTTAAGACTTGTCAGTCTCCATAATCAGGCAGATTTCATGAAATAGAACTCTTCTCTCTCTCTCACACACACACACACACACATGTACCTTACTAGCTGTTTCTCTATAAAGAATCTTAACTAATACAAAGTGTTAATTTTGTCAAATCTGTTTTGCCATAAAAATATCTGAACTTCACATAGGACCTTTTTGTTCCCTAGTGAGTCAGAGTCTTCCCCTTTCTCTAGAAGCATCTAATGCATTAGAGACTATTAAAGGGAAAGTAAAGAAAGACTACTAAGAAGAAGTAGGCTTTCACCCCTAAAGAGTGCCCAGTAAAGATATCCTCTGTCTTATCTGCTAAGCAGTGAAGGCGGCTGCCCTCTATTTTCAATTGTCTTCTCCCTCTGCTAAGAGTGAGAAGGTGATTTCTCTTCCCCTGCTCTCACATACTAATGGAGTCAGAGCAGAGCATCCAGCAGTTTTTCCTCCTGAGGCACCAATAAGAACAATTTCCATAAAATAAGAATCAATAAGAACAGTTTCCCTAAGGAACACATGTTTCAAAGTAGGATTTCATTATTTCAGATTTCATTTAAGCACAGCATTGGCAATTGGAGTTCTTATCCCCAAGTTCAACTGGGGACACGGGTTAGTTCTGGACAACACACTCAGCAGAGAGTAAGAAATCGTGTCCAAGGCTCAGGACAACCTGAACACTGGGTCACATGTTGCTCTTTAAGGCAGTCAGCCCTGGGATGAGGTGAGCAGTGAAGGGCCAAGTGAGCGCCCTGAGTCTCAGTGCCTGAGTCGGAGTTACCTGTGTGTAGTCCTGGGCCAGGCGGGGTCCTGGCTCTGCTTGACTTCTCCCTTCACAGGACCTCCTGAACTCAGCCCAGTGGCACCTGATGGGATGGTTTCTCCTGTGAGAAAACGCTAAATTAACATTTTACAATATTGAGCTCTCTCTATAGTTTTATTGTAATGTACTGTTATATCACATATGGTTTTGTACTCAGAGTCCTGACGGTCAAGAATGAGAACAGGAAACAAAACTATAGAGAAACAGACTCAATATTGCAAAGAAATTACACCCTTTTCCCTCAGTCTCATTCACCTCTCTGATGGGGCTTTCAATGCCATGAGTTTTAGAATAGAATGTCATCACCTGATTCGTGTACAATAACAACGGTTCTTCTTCAAACGACTGAACTTCTGGAAAGGGCATGAACATGGCCGTACATTTGCTACAGCACCCTACTCATTTCTTCTGGAATGATCATTACAACACATACACATAGAGAATACACGCAAACCATCTCTGTGTCTTCTGCCCAGATCAGCTGAGCCTTGCTGAGGCTCACAGGCATGTTGGGGTCACACACAAATGTGTTGCTGAGTGAGGCATAAAGGTGTTAAACATAAAGAATTCCACGCAAGGGCAGCCATTCCCCCTGGGCTCAGGGTCAGTGACACCTCGGCGCCTACCACACACCTGGCGACTAACGGAACTGTGCGCCAGGACTCAGGTGGCAATCGCAGGGTCCCTGGAAAGCAGTGCATACTGATAAAATATAGGGTACTCTGCTAAATCTGCATTTCTGTGTGAAACCACACAAAAGTCTTTAATGTAAGTATAATAACAAAGAACAAATCTGACTCAGTGTTGGGTCCATTTCTTTTTAACCTTTTTATTCTATTGTTTTTGCTGCAAGTTAAGGATATTGCCAACAGCCGGAAATATACGGGATTGTCCATTCTCTGACCCTTAGGGGTATAACACTTTTTCATTTGCACAGAGATAAAAAAATCATAGAACAGTGTATAACATTTGTTTGTTGGAGGTTTACAAGAACATCATGACCAGATTTACTAGAACAGCTGCAAGAGCAAAGGATTCTAGCACCAAGAATTTGCAACAACCAACACCCCCTCCCCTCTTAGTATAAAACAAGCCCGAGTTCTAACTTGGGTAGGATGGTTCTTTGGGACACAAGTCCACCATCTTCGCAGTCTGCTAGCTTTCCAATAAAGTCATGATTCCTTGACCCACCAACTCATCTCTTGATTTATTGGCCTGTCATACCGTGAGCAGTATGGGCTTGGACTTGGTAACATAAGTATGTCCCAAATATTGCACAGGACATAGTCATACTAAAATAGTAATTGCTACAAGGGATTAATATTATTATCAAGTCATATAAATCATTTGTTTTTATATACAATTCATATTGGATTTCCCAGGTGGCTCAATGGTAAAGAATCCACCCGCCAATGCAGGAGACTCAGGAGATGTGAGTTTGATCCTTGGGTCAGGAAGATCCCCCAGAGGAGGAAATGGCAACCCACTCCAGTGTTTTTGCCTGGGAAACCCCATAGACTGAGGAGCCTGGTGGGCTACAGTCCAGGGGGTCACAAAGAGTTGGACACAGCTGAGCACAGCACACACACATGGGATTTATATTATTTTCAAGCTCACTTTGCGCCACACACTAGGCTTTAAAGTTATTTAAATTCATTATGGTTCTCTTCCTTAAAACAGCCCCTGTCTGTCTGTCTGGTTAATGTCCTTATTTTACATGACAAAGCTGAGGTTAAAAGAAGATATTCAATTGTTTAAGGTCACGCAGCTGCTGTTAAATCCAATGATAATTCAAATCCCAGTCTATCTGACTCAGAGACCTGAGATTCCAACAAAAAGCAATGTGTTTACAGGCTGGTTCATAACTTCTAAGGGATCAAGGTGAAGGAGCCAGCACTGGGTAGATTCCTACAGGTGTTCAGTGGAAGCACAATTTACCGTTCTATGAATGGAAATACCTTCATCCTACTGAGTTTGAGAAAGAATCAAAGTTAAGTTCTATTTTCAAGGCTAGCATAACAAAAATTTCTCAAGTTCCTAAGAAAAACACACCTAACTAGTTTTCTTCTAGCCTCTATCACATGAGGATACACCTTAAAACTATATGCTTTATATAGAGGGAGAGAAAAAAATGACAGCTTGGTATGTGAAATGTTGCTGTTACATTGTTGTTTTGCTCGAATCTACTTTTATTCCAAAATTGTCCAATGTCAATTTCACAGGAAAATGGTTTTGTAAAGCCATGTACATTTCACATGGAATAGACAAAGAGGATGTTTTCAGTTCTACACCAGTACCTTCTTTAAGACAACAAATTCAGCTGTACATGTAAATCCTGTCAGTCAAAGTGAAGGAAGGATGGCATATCCTAGGTTTATTTAGTCCCAGTCTTTCTGAAGACAGCTGAGAAGACTGCAGAACTTCTGGTGGCCTGTGATCCTTAACATTATCATGGAGAAAATTTGTGCCTATGTGTGGCCATGAAAACTGATGTATCACTGTCAATGTGGGGAGAAGGACGTCACCTGGACGCTACCATCTTGTTTCATTTCTTATATTTCTGGTATTAAAATCATGAGCTTGGTAGAAAAACAGCAAGCAAGATGTACACAGAGAGTTGTAGGTGTTCAAAGGAGATAAGCTATTTTACTTTTGAAAACTATTAACTTCCATCACCAATGCCAGCTTTTTTTGGCACATAAATTAATTGTAATTTTCTTGAAACATATCAGCGGGAAAGTGATCAGTCTTATTCTTACTGTGACTCAACACTGAGTTAAAAGGATGCCACTAAGACTTCCTGGAAGGTAGATGAAAATAGCACACATAAATCTGTTTCTCTCCAGTTCTATGGAACCCTGGGCTCCGGGCCAGCATACCTGAAGAACGTGGGGTGCTCAGGGACACACTACTGAGGCCAGCCAAAGCTACTTGTGGATTTACATATCTTGACTCAAGGCACTTTACTAAACAGACCATCCTCTTATATTTTATACTGTTCCTGTTGACAGTTCAGCTTCCAAGGTGGCTCAGTGGTAAAGAGCCTGCCTGCCAATGTGGGAGATATAAGAGACTTGGGTTTGATCCCTGGATCAGGAAGATCCCCTCGAGAAGGAAATAGCAATGCACTCAGTATTCTGAAGTCCCATGGACAGAGGAGCCTGGTGGGCTACAGTCCTCGGGGTCACAAATGTTGGACAGGATGGAGCACACACACACACACACACACACACACACACACATTGACTGTTCATTCACTCACTCATCAAACATTTGTCTAGTCTGTATCAGTCACTGAGCTAAATCCTGACAACAGAGACATGATGGGCATGTTTCTTGCCTGCCATAGAGAGCTCAGACTTACAGACAGTGTACAACTAAATCTCAATAAGAAAAGCTATTTCCCGTTAGTGGACACGTGAGTGCAACCAAGGATGGAGACATCTGCCTCCTCTACTCTTTCTCTCCATAACACAAAATTCTGTTTTCCTCAATATGGTGATTAGACAGTCTAAATTATTTCTAAATGGTGTCTCAGCTACATTATGAACATAAAATTAATTCCTGAAATATATAACCCTCTAGGAGATATTAACCACTAAGAAAACCAAAATTTTCAATGTGGGTTTACTATTTATATATTTCAATTTTAACAAAAAATTTTATGTATAAATCTTTAGAAAATGTTAAATAGGAATAACCTGTAAACAGATAGTGACACAGTGATTCTGGCATTAATGAGTTTTATGACAGTAACTAGTTATCATTTCTCAGCAAATTTCCTGCATTGTAAAATAGAAATAATAACTAATAACTTCAGAGAGTTATCATGAGAATTCAATGACACAATATACTAAAAATTTAGGGGAGTTCCAGACACATAGCAGAAACTCCATAACTCATTATTCTCTCTATAATTATGAGTAATTATAGAAATAAAGGCATTTAGGACATTGTAGAAGGAGAGTTACGAACTAAATGTAAGTCATGTTCATAAAACAGCAATTATTGCTATTTAGAATCTGTCCCATTGCATATCTCATGGGTGCAAACTTACCAGACCTTATATTAAATTACATAGAGGTGGACATATTAAACTGATGATGAGATTCTTAAAATGTAGCCACTGGATCAGCAGAAGAATCTAGAAATGTATCACAGGGGGAAACAGAACACTGTACTTATCATTTATGAGCTAAAAAGATTAATGATTTATTACTGGGTTCATTAATCAAAACTGTGTGGCTTTTTTTTTAATAAGGAGCAATTCCACTGTTCAAGTCAATTAGCCCACCAAAGCTATTACACCAAAGAAGCTGCAATGCTATTCAGACTTCCCCAGGAGTATTTGGAGTATAAAATAAATGCTATTATTCAGAAGATACCGAATTGCTAAGCTTCTTAAATTCATACAATTGGGAACCTGCAGTACATTAACATGCTGAAACTCATTAAGAGTCTTTTTTCCCCAGCTTTAGAGTCATTGGCATTCTTAGCACAGTAATAACAATAACATGCTCCCAGCCTCCAAGGAGAGAATGCCTGTGCTCCTCCAGCTCCACATCAGGGCATCACTGGGGCAGCAGGGGTGCCCATCCTTTGAGAGGGAGGCAGCTTCTGCTGGATGACCCTAACTCCTAGACAGGACTGCAGAGCTGGATCATAACTGTGTGCGGAAGAGGAGAAGAGAAGGAGTAGCAGGTTTATAACAGCATTTATCTTTCCCTTGTTAGAGCGCTATTTAAAACATTCCAGAATAAACATGCAAAATGTGAGTAAGGATTTAACCCATCAATTAGAATCTATGAGGCTCTTTTCTTTTAATCGAAGTACAGTTGATTTACAATGTTGTGTTTCAGGTGGAGAGCAAAGCGATTCAGCCATGGATAACATATACATACAGATATGTATATGTATATATGTGGTATAGGTGTGTGTGTGTATAAAACCTACATATGTGTATGTATATATGTGGTATACGTGTGTGTGTGTGTGTGTGTGTGTGTGTGTGTGTATAAAACCTATACAGTGGACTTCCCTGATAGCTCAGCTGATAAAGAATCCACCTGCAATGCAGAAGACCCCAGTTTGATTACTGGATCAGGAAGTTACCCTGGAGAAGGGACAGGCTACCCACTCTAGTATTCCTGGGCTTCCTGGCGGCTCAGATGGTAAAGAATCCACCTGCAATGTGGGGACCTGGGTTCAATCCTTGGGTTAGGAAGATCTCCTGGAAAAGGGAATGGCTACACACTTCAGTATTGTGGCCTGGAGAATTCCATGGACTGTAGAGTCTATGGGGTCACAAAGAGTCGAACGCGACTGAGTAACTTTCACTTCAACCTATACAGCAGGCCTTTGTTGGTTATCTAGTTTTTATATGGTAGTGGGTATCTGTCCTTCCCTTTCCCCTTTGATAAGCGTCAGTTTGTTTTCTGTATCTGTGGGCCTATTTATGTTTTGTACATAAGTTCATTTGAGTCATTTTACTTTAGATTCCACATGTAAGCATTATCATATGATACCTGTCTTTCTCTAATTGGCTTACTTCACTAGGTATGACCATCTCTCTGTCCATCCAGGTTGCTGCGAATGGTACTATGTCATTCCTTTTATAGCTGAGTAACATTCACTGTATATATGTACCACATCCTCTTTGTCCATTCATCTCTTGATGCACACTTAGGGTGCTTCCATGAGGCGTTTATTATGTAAGTGAATAACTAAATAAATGAGGGATCCTTAAAGTAGAATGCAAACTAATAAATATGGAAGGAATGTTGGAATTACAAAATCAATACTTGGTAACAATGATAGTAATAATGGACTTAAGAATGCATGTTCAGAATATGTCAAAACAAGTGAGTAAAATTTGATGAGAACTAGGAACTGTACATAATCCCAAAGAACTTCTCTCCAAATCTCAAAGAATTTCCCCTGAAAGATTAGTAATCACAAGGGGAAAATGGTAACTTATCCATGGTGATACCTTTCAGACAAAATCTTACGATCAGTTCTGTCACCGACATGGACTGGGTGGACACCATGTGCCCCTCCCCTTCCTGTGTGATGCATCAGAAGGAGAGGAGTGCTCTGTGGCCTTGTTCCAACAGTGCAAACCTGAGTGGACTCATTGGAAGGTATCAGGCACACATAAGTTGAGAGACATTCAATATACAGTAACTGGTCTGTAATCTTCAAAAAAAATCAAGATAAAGAAAGACTGAAGAAGAACCAGAGATTCAGTTCAGCTCAGTTCAGTTGCTCAGTTGTGTCCAACTCTTTGCGACCCTATTAATTGCAGCACGCCAGGCCTCCCTGTCCATCACCAACTCCCAGAGTTCACCCAAACTCATGTACATCGAGTCAGAGATGCCATCCAGCCATCTCATCCTCTGTCGTCCCCTTCTCCTCCTGCCTTCAATCCCTCCCAGCATCAGGGTCTTTTCCAATGAGTCAACTCTTCACATGAGGTGCCCAAAGTATCAGAACTTCAACTTCAACATCAGTCCTTCCAATGAACACCCAGGACTGGTCTCCTTTAGGATGAACTAGTTGGATCTCCTTGCAGTCCAAGGGACTATCCTCATGGAAAAGAAATGCAAAAAAGCAATATGGCTGTCTGGGGAGGCCTTACAAATAGTTGTGAAAAGAAGAGAAGTGAAAAGCAAAGGAGAAAAGGAAAGATATTCCCATTTGAATGCAGAGTTCCAAAGAATAGCAAGGAGAAATAAGAAAGCCTTCCTCAGCAATCAATGCAAAGAAATAGAGGAAAACAACAGAATGGGAAAGACTAGAGATCTCTTCAAGAAAATTAGAGATACCAAGGAAACATTTCATGCAAAGATGGGATCAATAAAGGACAAAAATGGTATGGACCTTAAAGAAGCAGAAGATATTAAGAGGTGGCAAGAATACACAGAACTGTACAAAAAGATCTTCATGACCCAGATAATCATGATGGTGTGATCACACACCTAGAGCCAGACATCCTGGAATGTGAAGTCAAGTGGGCCTTGGAAAGCATCACTACGAACAAAGCTAGTGGAAGTGATGGAATTCCAGTTGAGCTATTTCAAATCCTGAAAGATGATGCTGTGAAAGTGTTGCACTCAATATGCCAGCAAATGTGGAAAACTCAGCAGTAGCCACAGGACTGGAAAGGTCAGTTTTCCTTCCACTCCCAAAGAAAGATAATGCCAAAGAATGCTCAAACTACTGCACAACTGCACTCAGCTCACACGCTGGTAAAGTAATGCTGAAAATTCTCCAAGTCAGGCTTCAGCAATACATGAACTGTGAACTTCCAGATATTCAAGCTGGTTTTAGAAAAGGCAGAGTGGTGCTGGGAAAACTGATCAACTACTTGTAAAAGAATGAAACTAGAACACTTTCTAACACCATACATAAAAATAAACTCAAAATGGATTAAAGATCGAAACATAAGACCAGAAACTATAAAACTCCTAGAGGAGAACACAGGCAAAACACTCTCTGACATAAATCACAGCAGGATCCTCTATGACCCACCTCCCAGAATACTGGAAATAAAAGCAAAAATAAACAAATGGGACCTAATTAAAATTTAAAGCTTCTGCACAACAATGGAAAAACTATAAGCAAGGTGAAAAGACAGCCTTTGGAATGGTAGAAAATAACAGCAAATGAAGCAACTGACAAATAACTAATCTCAAAAGTATACAAGCAACTCCTGCAGCTCAATTCCAGAAAAATAAATGACCCAGTCAAAAAATGGGCCATAGAACTAAATAGACATTTCTCCAAAGAAGACATACAGATGGCTAACAAACACATGAAAAGATGCTCAACATCACTCATTATCAGAGAAATGCAAATCAAAACCACAATGATGTACCATTTCATGCCAGTCAGAATGGCTGCAATCCAAAAGTCTACAAGAAATAAATGCTGGAGAGGGTGTGGAGAAAATGGAACTCTCTTCCACTGTTGGTGGGAATGCAAACTAGTACGGCCACTATGGAGAACAGTGCGGAGATTCCTTAAAAACTGGAAATAGAACTGCCTTATGACCCAGCAATCCTACTGCTGGGCATACACACTGAGGAAACCAGAATTGAAAGAGACAAGTGTACCCCCAATGTTCATCGCAGCACTGTTTATAATAGTCAGGACATGGAAGCAACCTAGATGTCCATCGGCACATGAATGGATAAGAAAGCTGTGGCACATATACACAATGGAATACTATTCAGCCATTGAAAAGAATACATGTGAATCAGTTCTAATGAGGTGGATGAAACTGGAGCTGATTATATAGAGTGAAATAAGTCAGAAATAAAAACACCAATATAGTATACTAACGCATATATATGGAATTTAGAAAGATGGTAATGACAACCCTGTAAGCAAGACAGCAAAAGAGACACAGATGTATAGAACAGTCTTTTGGACTCTGTGGGAAAGGGCAAGGGTGGGATGATTTGGGAGAATGACATTGAAACATGTATAATATCATATAAGAACGAATCGCCAGTCCAGGTTTGATGCAGGATACAGGATGCTTAGGGCTGGTGCACTGGGATGACCCAGAGAGATGGTATGGGGAGGGAGGTGGGATGGGGGTTCAGGATGGGGAACACATGTATACCTGTGGCAGATTCATGTTGATGTATGGCAAAACCAATACAATAATGTAAAGTAAATAATAATAATAATAATAAATAAAATATGAAAAAAAAGAAAAGGCAGAGGAACCAGAGATCAAATTGCCAACATCTGCTGGATCATCGAAAAAGCAAGAGAGTTCATGAAAAACCAGAGATTAAAGGACACTAAAAAGATGTGACAGGTCCACGTAAGGACTCACACTGGATTGAATCCTGGCTCCTGGTCTGATAAAATGCTTGCTAATCATAAAGGAGTTTATTGAGACTTTATTGACATTTTTAGCATATCAGTGTTAATTTTCTGATTTTGATCATTTTACTGGGTATGAATGTTCTTATTATTAGGAGGTATACTGAAGGATGGCATCACTGACGCGATGGACGTGAGTCTGAGTGAACTCCAGGAGTTGGTGATGGACAGGGAGGCCTGGTGTGCTGCAATTCATGGGGGTTGCAAAGAGTTGGACACAACTGAGCGACTGAACTGAACTGATACTGAAGTATTTATGGACAACAGGGCACCAAGTCTGTAATTCAGTGTCAAATATCTTAGAATGATAATAATGCTACATACTATATATATATAAGAGAGAGAGAGAGCGAGAGAGAGAGAAATGATAAAGCAGAGTAGGAAACATTGAATATGCGGAAAATCTAGGTGGAAAGTGTTAGGCGATTCATGTAACTTTTTGGTAACTAAAATTATTTGAAAATAAAAATTAAGACAACTTAGTAAAATAAACAAACTATTAGTCTACATATATAAAATCTGAAATTAGAAATAATCGTAAGTACTTCACCTTTCTAAAGAATCAGAAGGCAGGATACATTCTTTGTCTTGCATTCAGACTGCACTCTCTCAAGATAAAAGAGCAAAAACATGCAATTCAGCGTTTGTTCCCCTTACTACCATGTGATCCTTATAATTAACAAACCATGGACACCACCTATCTTTTGGAATTACATGTATACTCCTAGCTCCTGCTATCCAAGGAAAGGATTTAGTAAAATGTCTGCCCAGGAGATTGAACAGAGAGAATGAAGATGGTGGTTCAAATATTATCCCTGGTCTCTAGAATCAACAGAGCATAAAGAAGAGCCAGATAAATTCTCTTTAAAGGCGGACATCATTCTGTTCCCACACCACCATCTCTCCATGAGCCTGGCAGATTTTCATCTCATAGTGTGGCCCACACAGACACCATCAGGACCCTTCCCTCATTGGCAGACACAAATCTGAGGCAGTTGAGAGTCTAGCCCAAGACACAACAGGGAAAGAGGCAATGGTTGCTATAGTTATGCACAGGTCACTCATTTTGACATGAGGCAATGTTGCCCGTTAGGAGACACCTGGCAATACATTTTTACTTGCCATGATGGGCAGAAAGGAAGCTGCTATTGGTATCCAGTAACATATAAGAAAGCCCTCCACAACAAAGAATGTTCTGTGCATGACAGTATCTATTATGTCAAACTTAAGACACCCCGGTACAAACTCCTTTAAAGTGGGGAAAAATATATATGCAGGGCATAAATATATTGTTATTACATATCTATCACCATGTATCATATCTTATATAAATATACATACAACTCCTAGTGTTCATTTAGTTACTTTTATTAAGAACTTAAACTGATGTTTAAATATTTAATCAATTATGTATGTCTATATTATCTGTTTATAGCTCCAATACAAATAATAAACCAAGAGCATTATAAAACTGCATGGAAGTGGGACTCTGTTGATGGTTCAGTGGTAGAGAGTTCACACTCCCCACGCAGGGGGCTGAGTTCCCCGGCCAGGGAACCGGATCCCACATGCTGTCACAGCATACAAGCTGCAACTAGAGAAGCCACGCGCTGCAACGAGGACCCAGTACATACAAAAGAAATGCATTTAGAAAGTGAAGTGGCATAAAAGCAAAGTTTCATGACCACCTCCATTTAATTAAAACATTAATGTGATATCATGGAGGATGTCATCTTGCCAATTCTAAATCGCCACTTGCTGTGTGGGCATGTTATTGCCTGCAGCAGGTATTTTGAAGTTCACGGGCTATGTTATTTTTGCCATGTGACAGCATGCTTTCCCATCACTTTTCTCTACTTAAGTTGCTATGAAACCTTCATCTGAGCATGGTTTGCCAGGCTAACAGTTTTCATTTGGCCTAAAAGCATCATTTACTTGTTGCGTCTGCCTCGTTTTCTCCTCATTAGCCCCAGGCAGTGACAGTACGTCTCCTTGGCACCATGCAGTGACAGACAGAAGCACACACACAGGCAGTGGCATCAGCTGGTCAACCAGATGACCTCAAATACGCTTTCATAATCATTTCAAAGACTGTTATAGAAAGGAAAATCCCAGGTTTCTAAAGTCTCAGAGGAAATTCATGAAGACTTAAAAACATTTCCACACACTCCGGTGAGAAAGATGCTGTATGATGAAATGTTAGTAGGATTTCCAAGGCTGATTTGGTTTCAAATGCATAAACAGGTATGCCTTATATTACACACACACACACACACACACACTCTAGTTACGGACTAGTGAGTTCACTTGCTTGAATGTCTCCTTACCATGTAAAAGAAGGATACTTCTCTCATAGGTTTATTACGAGGATTAAATGAGACTTCACAGAGGTTAACATCTATATCTTTTTCTCATGTAAGCTGCTGCACACATTCACTGAGGGCCAGCCTCTATTTTCTTCTTAAGTAAATGAGAAACAAGATTGTTATACGCTTAAACAAAATAAAATGAAGCTTAACTTGAGGGAACAGGTAACTGGAACAATTTCAGAAACTTACATTAAGGAGCACACTAAATCAAAATGTATCTATTTATAGGTAATGGCATTTCACTTATGATTAATAGCTCTTCTGTGCAAACTGCCTGCTTTAGCAGAGAGGAAATCAGAAATCAAAAAGATAGGTAGGAAGGACAGGAATCACGGCTTCCTCTGACTTTCCTTTTCCTTTCCACCGCTGTTTCCTTATGAACCTTTAACAATGGCAGATTAGAATTTACAATAAAATAGGATAAGATTTACATAAAGAAAGGATTGGTGCCTATCAGATTAACTGAAAAAATTACAAAATTCATAGAATTCAGAACATTTTCCAGGCAGGCGGAAATGCCAAGCTCCTCAGCAAGAAAGCACTTCCTGTGCCCAAGGAGAGGGGCCAGTATGGCTGGGGCACAGTGAGCTGGGGGAGCAGAAAAGCACCTTGGAAAGGTGGGCAGGACCCAGACCAGGCAGGGCACTGAGAACGCGCTGAGGCTACGTAATGGGACCAACGATTTTCTTCTTTTTAAAAAATTATTTTATATTGGAGTACAGTTGATTTACAGTCTTTTGTTAAGTTTCTGCTGTACAGCAAAGTGAATCAGCTATTCATAAATGTATATCCACTCAGATTTCCCTCCCATTTAGGTCACCAAGGAGCGCTGAGTAGAGTCCCCTGTGCTGTGCAGCAGGTTCTCATCATCTCTGAATATTCTTTGGAAGGACATCATCTCTGAATATTCTTTGGAAGGACTGATGCTGAAGCTGAAGCTCCAAAACCTTGGCCACCTGACGTGCAGAGCTGACTCATTGGAAAAGATCCAGATGCAGGGAAAGATTGAGGGCAGGAGGAGAAGGGGACGACAGAGGATGCGATGGCTGGATGGCATCACCGACTCAATGGGCATGAGTTTGGGTGGACTCCAGGAGTTGGTGATGGACAGGGAGGCCTGGTGTGCTGCAGTCCATAGGGTCGCAAAGAGTCGGACACGACTGAGAGACAGAACTGAACTGATAATGAAGACATCTAGACAGGTTACCATCAACGCGTCCTACCACGACATTGTGTCTCTGTGTCTCCTTCACTCTGAAGCCTGCACTGAAATCACTGAGCCTCATGCCTCATGCTCATGAGGTGAAAGGACTCTAAGAGTCCAAGCCCCCTGTTCCTCTGCAGTCCTGGTAGGTCAACAGACCCGCTCCTGTAAACACTGACAGATAGTGTTCATGGTACAGAATGTCCAAGGATTTTTAAATATCAGCAATTTAGTAGCTCTGATTCAAAAGCTACCAATCCGTGAAGAGACCCTCAAAACTGGAGCTCTTGATTTTGTCTTCATTTAATTTCCATGATAGTAATTGACAATTTATATTTTAACAATACTTGGTATGAAGAGAAGGGAAAAGGGGAAATGTGATTATTACAGAAATGAACACCTAACACAATGTAGAGCTGAGCAAAATATCCTCGACTGGAAGTGAAGAGAAAGAGTGTGGCAAAAAGCTAAACAAAACCCCGATAATATCAAAAGACCAGAGTCAAGGATGAGCAGCAGGTAACAAGAGTGGTGGCAGCTGCTCTCATGAGGCACCTGCGGTGAGTTAAGCCCTGCCCGGCGCTGTCTGCAGCACTCCAGCCCTTCAAGCTGGCTGCTACTGTCACCGCTATTTCGCAGATGAGTAAATAGTGGACAGAGGACTGATCTAAAAGCACGTAGCCGCCACAGACAGGGTTCAAATCCAAGCCAGTGACTCCAGAGCCCCAGCTCTTTACAGATATGAGACGACCACCAATGACACAACAATTCCACCCCAAATTCCAGTGTGTGTGTGCATTAAAATCAAATGCACTAGCTGTAATAGAAAGAATAATGTGTTATAGGTGTATACACACACACACATACACACATACACACACACACACACATATATACACATAGATCATATATATGGACTTCCCCGGTGGCCCAGGGAACTTTCCGTGGGGTTGCAAGAGTTGGACACAACAACTAAACGAAACAAACTAAACCATGTATGTATGCATGTGTATGTATGTATGTGTATGTATGCATGTTACGTGCTGTGCTTATTTGCTTAGCTATGTCCAACTCTTTGTGACTCCATGGGCTGTGGCCGCCAGGCCCCTCTGTCCATGGGATTCTCCAGGCAAGAATACTGGAGTGGGTTGCCATGCCCTCCTCCAGGGATCTTCCTGACCCAGAGATCGAACCTGGGTCTCCTGCACTGCAGGCAGTTTATTTACTGACTGAGCTATGAGGGAAGCCCAAATATATATACACAGACACTCACACATTATGTCAATCCTAAAGGAAATCAACCTTGAATATTCATTGGAAAGTCTGATGCTGAAGCGGAAGCTCTAATGCTTTGGCCACCTGATGCAAAGAGATAACTCACTGGCAAAGACCCTGATGCTGGGAAAGACTGAAGGCAGGAGGAGAAGGGGATGACAAAGGATGAGATGGTTGGATGGCCTCGCTGATTTAATGGACATGAGTTTGAGCAAGCTCTCAGGGATGGTGGACAGGAGAGCCTAGCATGCTGCAGTCCACAGGGTCACCAAAGTCAGACGCAAGTTAGTGACTGAACAACAATATAATATATAGTAACTTCTTGACTTACACTAGCCATAAAAGTGACTTACTAAGAGAGAAACAAGTGGATACACATACTGACCCGCTGTCAAAAAAGCTTCAGCAAATTCAGACTCTAACAGAATACATCACACAAATAAATAAAAAGGAGTGTTTAGGTGAATTCTGACCTGCTAGCATCAGAGTACTTCTAAGCAAAACTGGAAACAACTAAGTTTTCTACACAATGGGATAGTTTAGTGAACTGTTTCCATAAAATGGCGCATCTTGTGGTTATTAAAATGGATTCTTGTAGAAAGCATGGATAAAAGAAAGTATCAGTATTATATAATTATATGGGGAAAAGAGGGAGGGGGGAATGTTGGCACACTATGCATTTGCACAGAAAAGAACCAGAAGGAAATACATTACTTTTAAATGTTGCTTACCAAGTGGTATCCAGAATATACTTCCCTTCTCCTTTTTCTTATTTATCCATGATTTCAAATTTTTTAATACAGAAAGGGTAAGATTGATTACATATCAAAATAATAAACTTAAAATAAATTCAGAGAAAAAATTTTTTTCTGGAGTCAACAAGTCTTTGCTTTTCAAGGGTAGTGCAGAATTCCAGTGCCTGTATTTCTAAGGGATATATTTCCAGCAGTAGAATTTCTATGTCAAGAGAAAGACTAATTTAGTATGTTTCAGGTACTGCATAAAATTTGTGCCAATTTTTACATCTGCCAAGAGTATATAATAGATCCATGCTCCTTATACATCATCTATAGTAGTGTGACCCATCTTTTAATCTTTGCCCACATATTTGCTAAATTTAAAGGCCATTTTTGCCTTCCATCCTTAGAGTCATTGAAAGTTTATACTTTGGGATCTTTTTTCCTCACTTCCTAGGAATAATAAGGCAGAGCAAAAGATGAAAAAGCATCAAAGGGTAACACAGTGGTTTGGGATTTCTGAGGACAAGTGAGCATGCACGCAAGCAATGTGCACAAATGTGATAAGGCATCTGATGCGCGGACGTGAACAGCCCCTTCATGGAACACTCACAACACCCTGGCAGGCAGTCTGTCCCCAAGAGAAATGGTTTATTACTAGAAAACTGGACCCATGGCTTCACCTCTGACCTTAAGGTTGGTTCTTCACCTCTTAGTTACCAAACAACACATCGAAAAAGCTAACGATGGCAACAGCCATTCGATGGGCCGTGAGGATTAGGGTAGTCGTACATGGAAAAGGCTGGGAATTCTCCAAGAGAAGATGCTGGGAACACAGCTGTGATCATGCTTAGCCACATGATCAACAGAGACAAGGCACTGATTACAGGGAAGAACAGCAGGTACACTGTCAACGTGATCTGCTTGAGTCAGCCTTAGGTGGAGGTTTTGGTAGAGCTTAAAAGATGCGGTGTGATGTACAGAGGGAAGAGCACAGAATTTGAGTTGCAGACACTCATTTTACTACTTGGCCCGTCGCCTAGCTTCTCTCTCACTTTTCTTGGTCACAGATGAAGCTCATCATACCGTATCACAGGGCTGTGAGGTCCATGAGCTGAGGTTGCTTGTGGAACATCCAGCAGAGTGTCCGACATTGACAGGAACCCCCAAGCAGCCCCTGGATTTCACACAGGTTCATTAAAGGGAAGTCTCACTTGACTGCAGGATATCATTTTACAATTCAGAAAAGGCAGTGGAATCACTTTCCAGAAAATATTCTTCAATGAAAGTTTCACCAAAAAAAAAAAAAGAACAAAACAAAACACAGTATTGTAAAGTAAAATAAAAATAAAATAAAACAAAAAAGCAACCACTAACGAGGCAGAAGGGGTGGGGAACAATAGCAGAAGAGTGAAGTGATCTTCAAGAAGTGCTACTCATATTTCTTTCCCCCAGATTAAAACAATGCTCCATTATGTATCCGATGAAATGACACAGGTTCCTCTTGTGCTTTGCAACGTGGAAACAGACAGCACACTCACCAGATAATCAGACGTAGGCCCAGGAAGAAAGATTTGCCTCAAGGCTTGTAACCGCTGTTACCTTCATCCTGGGCTGAGTTTCAAAAGATCCCATTCAATTCTGTCCCCCTTCTTCTAAGCCATCTGAAAGCACGTATCCATGCCTGCCTGCATGTGCATGCCCAAATATCTAAACTTACTAACCCTAACTTTCAATAACCTAATTTTACATTCTATGTTAAAAAAATATTCTACCTTCCATGTTAAATGAAAGTAAAATAATTAACTTACAATGTATATCTGGTCTTCATGTTTCTATGGAGAAGAGAGGTGATTGATTATTCCCTTGTATCTAGATCTTATCTTCCCGCCCTTACATACAGTCCCCACAGGGCGATCTTATCAAGTCTCAGGAGTTTAAATTCCATTTCTAAGCCATCTCTCCAGTCCTGTCCTTTCATCTCCAGATGCACATGCCCAACTGCCTACTCAACATTTCCACTTGCAGGTCCCACAGACGCTGCGTCCACCCCTCACTCACTCCTCTTCAGCCCTCTGCTTCTTGTAAATGGTAACCCTTCAGGGGCTCAGGTCATAAAACTCTATGTCACCCTGGACTCCCCTCTTCCTTTCTCTGTCTGCATTTAGTCATTAAATCCTATAAATCCTGCTTTCAAAATCATTCAGGATTCATAGACTTTTCACCTCTCTGGGTGATGCCCATGGTCCAGCCCATGGACCTCTCTCTCCTGGGTTCTTATATATAAACAGCATCCTCACTGATCTCCCTATTTCCACATTTGCTTCTCAATTGAGCCTGTGAGCAGACTGAGTCATCCTTGCAAAGCTGTAAACATGCTCAGATCATGAGCCTGCTCAAAATCTACTCGGCTTCCTATCTTACCCAGAAAAAAGCACAAGCCCGAAGAACAACCTGCAAGTCCTCCTACTCTGCTGCTTCTGCTTCCTCACTGATCCTCAACCACCACTGGCCCGATTTCGCCTCAGGGCTTCTGTGTTTGCTGTTCCTACTGCTTAGAATCATCTTTTCCCAGAAAATTACATAGCTTTCTTCCTCTATTCCTTCACGTCTCTGCACAACATCGCCTTCTGAGAGGGTGCCCCTTACAACACTGCTTAGAATTGCACACACGTACCTTTTCCTCGCCCTTCCTTTCCATGCTTGTCTTTCTCCAGAATAACGTGGTCCTCTCTCCCCCATAAGACTAAGTTTCACAGAGCAGGGTATTTGTTGACCTTGTTCATTTATGTGACTCTAGTTCTTAGAAGATATCTTTGCACATAATAGGTGCTCAATAAATGTTTGTTGAAAGAAAGAGTAGGTTTTAAGCAAAGTTTTGGAGCATTGACTGGCTACACTGCTCTCAAGACAGCGTACATACTCGGGGAAGCAAGGATCCTGTATGGGGACAAGCATTGACCTGGGGGCATTTCCTTACTTGTGCCGTGGCTAGCAGAGTGAAAGAGAATGGCGGGCACAGGAGCCAAGACGTGGAAGCAGCTTAATGTCTGTCGCCAAATGAATGGATAAATAAGATGTGGTACATATATAAAATGGGATACTACTCAGCCATCAAAAAGGTGAACCATGCCATTGGTAGACACGTGGACCTAGAGATAATCCTACTAAGTCAGACAAAGAAACACAAATATCATATGCTATCAATCACACATGACCTAAAATATGACACAGAGAACAGGCTGTGGTTGCCAAGGTGAAGGCAGGTTTGGGGGTATGAAATGGAAGTTTGGAGTTAGTCGATGCAAACTGTCACATACAAGATAGATAAATGGATAAACAAGGTCCTACAGTATAGCACAGGGAACTGTATTCAATATACTGCGATAATCCATAATGGAAAGAATATGAAACAAGTATATATATGTATGACTGAATAACCTAACTACACCAGAAACTAACACAACGCTGTAGATCAACTACACTTCACTAGTAAAAAAAACCAAAACCAAAAAACACAGTGATTCTGTTATTTACAAGCCACTCAAAGATACATAAATTTTTAACTGCTTTAATAATTATGCCACTGATCAATAATATAGTTGCTTTGCTGTATTATTTTCCTTTTCTTCAGTCAGATATCAAGCCAGATACTTGCTCAATTACAAAAGACAATAAGCTAATCCTTATTATAAAGCCATCCAAACTTTACAATGTTCCATCCTATTCATTAGATTAAGACCAAGGCAAGCCAAAAATTACAGCTTGTGTATGGAGCCATGGACATGGCAACCCACTCCAGTGTTCTTCCCGGAAAATCCTGTGGACAGAGGAGCCTGGCAGGCTACATCCATGGGGTCTCAAAGAATCAGACACAACTGAGCGCACACACACGTAGCCATGGGAAGAGGGTGGTCTTTGGAGGAGAGAATTGAATTCTGGTCTGGCTTTTGCTACAAGTTCAGCCTGAGACCCTGGGTTAATCATTTGACCTCTCTTGGCTCTGAAGTGTCTGCATCTGTTTGAAAGGGTTGAACAAGGTTGTCTCTAAGGCCTTGTTCAGCTCCAAATTCCATGACTGTATTCATCAAGCAACCTCATAGGCCAGACTCCAAGCTCCTCTGAGGCCAGGAACACGACCCAGCTATTCACACTGTGGCCAAATCCACAGACCCAAAGCATCGAAACTCTCTTCCCAAACATGTTCAGAACAGCCCAGAGAGCCAGCACATGTAGGGGAAAGTCATTTCCAGGAACAGTCTCAGGGGCGCACTCAACAAGGGGCCAAAATTACACAGCAAGATGGTAGGGGTGGTGGTCGTGAATCCAATCCAACTCCAATCAATAGGAAGGATGACACTGAAATTTGGATGAAATTATAATGAGAATCTGTTCTTTGCAGACATGGCAGGAGTCCGAGCTAATATGCTGGGAAGGATGACCAAATATTTGGAAACAGTTCTGCAAAAGCTTAGGGCTTAAGCTGTCTAGGTCTTTGTGAATCTTAGTTATATCAATTGGGTTAAACACAGATGTACAACATTTGGGGAGGAAAAGGACTGAATGTAAAGGGAAATATAATAATTTATGTATCTTACATAATCATTTGTGTATCTTAGTACTTTATATAAAATATATGCAATAATCACTGATATTTACAACAATTAATAGTTTTAAGTCATGTCAACAGGCAAATATATGCCTCAAACCCTATTATTTCCATAGTACTTTATACTTACTCATGTATTTTTTAAATTAATTTTTATTAGAGTATTAGAGTATAGTTACCTTACAGTTTTGTGTTTGTTTCTGCTGTACAACAAAGTGAATCAGCTATAAAAATACACATATCCCTTCCCTTTTGGATTTCCTTCCCATTCAGGTCACCACAGTACATTAAGTAGAGTTCCCTGTGATATGCAGGAGGTTCTCACTAGTTATCTACTTTATACACAGTGTATAGGTATCTATCCCAATCTCTTAATTCATTCCATCCCTCTCTCCCCACTTGGTATCAGATATTTCTTCCCTACGTTTGTGTCTCTATTTTTGCTTTGCAAATAAGATCACCTATATCCTTTTTCTAGATTCCATATATATGCATTAATATATGATGTTTGTTTTTCTCTTTCTGACTTATTTCACTCGATATGACAGTCTCTAGGTCCACCTACATTTCTAAAAATGACCCAGTTTCACTTCTTTTTACGGCTGATAAATATTCCATTGTATAAAAAAAATTACGTTTCATTTTTTTCAAGGCAGAGATGAGAAAATTATTTTCCTTAGAAGTAAATTCCTCTTATTACAAAATGTGCTCACAGATGAACTCACTGGAGCAAATTATAATCAACTGGCTTCTAGAAATCATAGTGCTTACCTCTTTTCGTATAGAGAAGTAACATCAGCAAAGTAGGCACAATGTCTATTTTCTTTACTATTCTACATTCATTGCCTGGCAAAGTGAGCCAATATTTTTGGATGAGTGAACTACTGTTCCTTGGCATGTATTAGAACGATTACACAATTGTTTATACCGAAACAGAGAAATTAAGGCATTCCCATAAAGCATAGCGTTAACTCATGTCAAGTAATGAAGCCACACAAGGGGTAGGCTGACACTCCATAGAGGCCTCCAGAGAGAACAAGGAGTTCTTTAAACACAGACTCAGAGGTTCTAGAAACAAAAGCGGTGACATGCCTGGTCTGACAGTTAAACTGGATGAAGAGAAGTCACTGAAATGAGACAGATGATGGTTTCGATCTCTGAACTAACACACCATAGTTTTACTTGTAGTGGGTTCTATTCTTTCAGAGGACACAGAGCTGTCATCCATGACTATTCAGGATTTCGGAAAAAGTATAGATGGCAGAGTCAGACTGATCTTGCATCAGTTCTGCTCCTTTCTAGCTCTGTGACCTTCAGTGACTTATCCAAACTTTCAGAACCTTAGCATCTCAGGGGGTTACGTGCCCTTCCCAAGATTTCTGGAGAATCCAAGAGAACATATATGTAGACACACAAGCACTGTGCCTGCACAGGCAATATATGCAATGAAACATAGCTCTTATTATCACTTAGATATCATTATTTACTGCTAACATAGTGAAGAAAGAGAATATTTAAATTTAACTTTTCTTCAATAAAAAAAAGTCTATATAAATTTATTGGCCAGAGTCTTTATTTTTCACAAGTCTGAAAAGGCAAATAAATAAAAATTCCAATAGAAGATAGGTGAATATTTAAAATCAAATGGCTTAAAGAATTGCTCTGTTAAGATTTTTCATATATGCAATAACCATGGGTATGTGCTACTGCTGCTGCTAAGTCACTTCAATCATGTCCGGCTCTTTGCGACCCCATGGACTGTAGCCCACCGGGCTCCTCTGTCCACAGGATTCTCCAGGCAAGAATACTGGAGTGGGTTGCCATGCCCTCCTCCAGGGGGTCTTCCCAAAGCAAGGATCGAATCTGTGGATCTTTGTCTCTTACATCGCCTGTATTGGCAGGAGGGTTCTTCACCACTCGCACCACCTGAGAAGCCATCTCTTTCCATTCCATTTTAATCACTAAGCACATTCTGAATGCAATCTGAAAAATGCAACCTGCTTTCCCCGCAAGTGTCTTTCCACTAGCCATTCACTCCCTTCACTCCACGGCCCCTCTAGTGCCTATTAGTATCCTTTGTGACTGATAAAACACCAAAACTGACTTTTATGCAAGGTTGAGCTTCATCATTATTACTATATTTGATTATAACTTTCTTAGTGAAAGAGACAAAGGTAAATATAGTTTCTTCAATAGTCCACAGGCAGATTATGTGAAAATTATATTTTTAAAGGTACATTCCATAAGGTGTTTGTATTCCAATGTAAGAAAAAGTACTTAGGGGGGAAAAAAAAGATTTTGGATAATTCATTGTTTTCACTTATCTTGGCCACCATTGCCCTTCACTGTAGATACCTCAATTGGCACTGTCGCGAGTCCTAATAAAGAAGGCAATGATGCTTCAAAATCTTAAATCAAAGGGTCTAACTTTTTAAAAGGTAAAAATTTATAGGGTCATACACATAACAAAAACTGTAAAAACTTCTGCATGGACTAAAACCAATATACTTCTCATGAAACAGAATAGAGGCTTTCGATTTGTCTAATCCAAACAGGTGAAGATGCTTGATCCCAGATGTAAAGATAAAGCTTTGAGACCTTCTTTCTATAAATTCACATCACAAGTCTCTCCTTTTAATGTTAGCTGTGAGGTTGCTTGTATTGCTAACAGGACCTATCACAGGTAAAACAGCATTCAGTTTAGTTCAGTTCAGTCACTCAGTGGTGTCTGACTCTTTGAGACCCCATGGACTGCAATATGCCAGGTCTCCTTGTCCATCCCCAGCTCCAAAAGTCTACTCAAATTCATATCCATTGAGTCAGTGATGCCATCCATCTCATCCTCTGTCATCCCCTTCTCCTCCCACCTTCCATCTTTCCCAGCAGCAGGGTCTTTTCAAATGAGTCAGTTCTTTGCATCAGGTGGCCAAATTATTGGACTTTCAGCTTCAGCATTAGTCCTTCCAATGAATATTCAGGACTGATCTCCTTTAGAATGGACTGGTTGGATCTCCTTGAGGCCCAAGGGACTCCCAAGAGTCTTCTCCAACACCACAGTTCAAAAGCATCAATTCTTCGGTGCTCAGCTTTCCTTATAGCCAACTCTCACATCCATACACGACTACTGGAAAAACCATAGCTTTGACTAGATGATCTTTGTTGGCAAATGTCTCTGCTTTTTAATTACAGTCCTACAAAATCTACTGTAACTGAAACTTCAAATCATCCAGTTAAAGAACCCTCAGTGTGCCTGGTTGCCTGTTGGCTGCAGCTTGGGCTCCCTGGGAAGACGACCATGGAGTTTTATTCATTTTCTAAGCACATCATTTAAAACCATGGTCTACTAAACTTAAAAAAAAGTAAGTATTTATTTTAATTGAAGTATAGTTGTACAATTAAAAAAAAATTGGAGAAGGAAATGGCAACCCACTCCAGTAATCTTGCCTGGGAAATCCTACGGACAGAGGAGCCTGGCGGGCAAAGAGTCACACACGACTGAGGGAGGGGCAGGCGCTCGCTAGAGGCACCAGAGCTTTTGACGGCAGAGCCAGCACTGTGGCTGAGGAGTCCCGGCTCCCAGGCCTCTCTCAGCAGACAGGAGTGCGGAAAACTAGAGCTTAGAACACGCCTGAGAGCTTTCCTGCTAAAGCAGGGCACGCGGGTTCCACCCCTCTTCTGGGAAGACTGCACATAGCAGAGCATCTGAGCCCCCTGCATCACAGCCGCTGGGCTGGGGCTCTCGAGCCCGGGAGCCGCAGAGCTAAAGTCTGTGGGTGCCAGAGCCTGTGCTCCCCAACAAGAGGAGCCACTGCGGTGAGCAGCCCACGCCCGCTAAAGGGCAGCCCCTGCTCACCAGAGCTAGAGAAAAGCCCACGCCGCATGAAGACCCTGCACGATCATAAATAAAACCATTAAAAAAAAATGCCTGAACCTAAAAAAAAAATTATCTATTGAGTTATAATTGATTTACAATATTATGTTAGTTTCAGGTATACAGCAAAGTAATTCAGCTAGAAGGTATATATATATTATTTCTTTGAATGCATTAATATTTATTGACTAGAAAGGATGTGACATTAAATTATAAGCTTAACCTTCATAATGAAAAGTGAAAGTGTTAGTTGCTCAGTCACATCCAGCTCTTTGTGCCTCTATGTACTGTAGCCCACCAGGCTCCTCTGTCCATGGAATTCTCCAGGTAAGAATACTGGAGTGGGCTGCCATTCTCTTCTCCAGAGGACCTTCCTGACCCAGGAATCAAACCCACATCTCCTCCGTCTCCTGAATTTCAGACAGATTCTTTTACCCACTGAGCCAATATGATATCTGTCACTGGTTTGTTTTTTTCCTCATCCGTCTAGGAGATCTATCCGTGACAGAGATAGAATTTTAGAGCATCGTGTGTATTAAGGACAGACTTTGTGATGGTCGCCTCAAAAAGGAGTGGGCGGAGGGGTAGGGGGAGTAGTGATGCAGACTTGACCTTGGCTGCCACCAGAGCTAGAATGGCCGTCAGCCATTCTGATTTGGGCCTAGATAACTGGGTGCTCAAAGCAGCGCACAGATTGGTCCTTGGATGCGCCCACCCAGGAAAGGCATCATCTTGGCCCCAGGGTGCTCTGTGGCTCTGAGCCTCACTGTTGATTCTGCTGTCAGTTCACAGCCTTTGCAGTAGCTGAGGTGACAGGCTCTTCACTCTGGGGCATTCAGGTGGCATGTCACAATGGCACCACACCCTCCAGCACTCCCAAGGTTAGTTGGTTTCTTAGTTATGATTTCTGATATATCCAGAAAAAGTGGGATAGGGATGCCACCGAAGTCTCTGCTTCTCATCTGAGATGACTGGCTTGGATTCATCCGTCCCACCACTGACAGATCAGCAGCCACTGCTAGAATCATCCCCATTCCCCAAGACTCCTCTTGGCATCCCAGTGAGAGCATCCAACCCAGATAATGACCGTGAAGAGAGCAAATATGCACAGATCTTAATATGTTAACAAGGAGAACTTTTCCTTTCCCACAAGATCTAATTTCAGCTCTATAGGGATTACACTGTTTACTATTCCATTTTCCTCCAATAGAACATCTGCTATGGATAAAAATGTAAGGAAATTCTTAATATTCTTGTATCCACTTAGAGCCAGAAATAGCCATGCCCTAAAGTGGTGGCTACTTTCTCTCTCAAGACTTAGGTCAGTGACTATTTAATAATGTAATCAGCAGGCTTCAAAACTTTCCAGCTGCAATGGAATAATGCCATTTGCAGCAACATGGATGGACCTGGAGATGATCACATTAAGCAAAGTAAGTCAGACAAAGACAAATATCACATATCATTCATATGTGGAATCAAAATGACACAAATAAACATGCATAGCGAACAGAAGGACTTCCCTGGCGGCTCAGTGTTAAAGAATCTGCCTGCCAGTACAGGAGACTCGTGTTCAATTCCTGGGTCACCAAGGTTCCCTGGAGAAGGAAATGGCAGCATACTCCAGTACTCTTGCCTGGGAAATCCCACAGAAAGAGGAGCCTGGTGGGCTATAGTCCATGTGGTTGCAAAGAGTTGGACACAACTGGAAGCTGCTTAGCACAGCACATGGTACAGAAACAGACTTTCAGAATAAAGAAGAGACTTGTGGTTGCCAAGGTAGAGGAGAGGTAAAAGACGGAAGGGCTGGGGGTTTGGGATTAACAGATGCAAACTAGTATATACAGGATGGATAAACAGCAAGATCCTACTGTGTAGCATAGGGAACTATATTCAATATCTTATGATAAACTATAACGGAAAAAATATGAAAGAATATAAAATAGAATGTATGCATGTGTATAACTGAGTCACTTTGCTGTACAGCAGAAATTAACATTGTTAATCAACTATATTTCAACAAAATTAAAACCAAATAACAACAACAACAACAAAATAACCTTTCCACCTGCCGTTTAAATGGAGAGCAGTGATAATCCAGGTGGCACTAGAGGTAAGGAACCCACTTGTCAATGCAGGAGACTCAAGAGATGAGAGTTCAGTTCCCGGGTCAGGAAGATCCCCTGGAGAAGGAAATGGCAGCCCACTCCAGTATTCTTGCCTGGGGAATTCTGTGGACTGAGGAGCCTGGTGGGCTTCAGTCCACGGGGTCACAAAGAGTTGGACACGACTGTCACACACACACACACGCAGAATGATGACCAGTAAATTCATCTTCAATCTGCCCTCTTACCTTTTGAATTCTAAAGGAATTCTTGTACGAACTACCCTCTAAGGGTATCCAGTGTTAAGAATTCAAAACAAAAGCAGCTCACAGGGCTGTCACTCAGCAGGGGCTTTGCTCTGCACTTTATTGCAAAAGGCAAGATACTCTCTCAATGGAAGGCGCCATCAGCCCATGTCAAGCCTGCCACCAGGAGCGTTTGACACTGCCACACTTAAGGGCCATCCCACAGGTTGGGCCCATCAATGGAACTTAATAAAACAGACCGCAATAAAAGTGTCGGCTGGAAGCAACCCAGCACAGAACTGTAAGCTGCTCTGTATTTTGTAGGCTTTCTAAAATGAAAAACCTTGACCTGTCTTTTCTCAAATGGGCTTCCTGGCTCCTGACAGCCTTTCCATTCCTACTCTCATTTGGCGAGAAATCCAGTAAGAAATTGTCCCATGGAGGAGAGAAATGGTAGGGGACCAAAAATAGAAGTGTCTGATTTCTGTAAACATGAACTGTGTCCAGTTTTTCCTTATGTGAGTTTGAAGAACAGACAATGAAAGAACCAAGGAGTAGTTTTTTTGTACTGGAAAATAGAAAAAAAAAAAACAAAAACAGTCAACTTGTTTGGGTGGTGAGTAGAGGTTGGGGGTGAAAGACTGATTTAGTTGTTTTTCTTGTTGGATGTTTATTTTATTTTTATAGTGAAGACAGTGATTAATAACTCATTGTTATACTTATGAGAAAGCACTTTCACACTGAACTGAAAAAAATATTTAACACTGTCCTCCAAAATAAGGATGGTCCCAAAACAATGGCTCCTGGATTATAAACTTATACAAATGTCACTCATCTCTGGTATTCTATCTAAATATTCTAGCTACAAGGATGAAGGTGTTTCTTAACCCAATTGGCACAGTCTACCTCAGCACAAAAGAAGGCACTTATTTCATACAGCTTCATTTCTCACAATAATAAACTGCAAAGGAGAATTTAAATATGTATTTGCATAATTTCCTTTAAATAGGCAAGATAAAACTTTATGGTGATTTGAGGACAGAAACGTTAATATAAACATTTTCCAGATGTGAAAAACACTACCTTTCATGAAAGACATTAACTTCAAGGCACAGACATCTCATGTAACATCCCCTCCTTGAATTTTACAAGTACACAAAGGACCCTTCACCATTCATTTCCACGGTGAAGGGATGCAGCAGTGAACTCTCTCTGAGGCCTCAGGATTATGTCAAGGACAGGGAAACAGTAAACCATCCCTGAACTGAATTTTCTTCCCTTCCAATCCAAGAAACTAAATATAAGACAATTCTGGGGCCTTCAGCTCTCCTAATGCCATCTTCTGTTCTGAGGGTAGTTTGGAAAGGCAGTTGTACAAATGTCTTAGACACAGAAGTTTCTGGGAACAACACATGAGCCAATGCAGTTTTTCGAAGACACCCCTTTGTCAGGTAGAGAGCATGTGAATGATGGCGAGTGAATGTGCACTCATCCTGTCTGTTCTCAGCTCCACCCCTGAAGATCCATCACTGGTGGTTCTGCCTAAAGAGTTCCTTGTGTGAGAGCGGTGCAGAGGGTACCTGTCTTCACACTGGATGAGTTCTGCCAAATCCTGAGTCCCCACCTCACTCAAACACATCCTTGGAGATACTTCTGTAGACAGCTCCCCCTTTACCCCATCCCACGGCTGCCTGGGCCATGAATAAGACAGCAGACAATGGAGCTACTGAGACCTGAATGTCTGCATCCCGTGTCACTCTTGATAGATGGCCTGATATATCACCACCAAGCAAGTACAGGATGCTGCAGTTAAAGACGCTTCAGTATGTTCAGAGAGGTGGGGGCAGGGAGGGACAAGCATCAAAGCAGGAAAATATAACACCAGGAGTATGCTATAGAAGAGAAGTGATTATAAATGTTAGAACAAGAATGGTGAGTGGAGAGGGATCGTCACGACATTTTAGGCAGATGGTGTATTCACCTCTGTTGATGGTTTTGCTTCCTGACATCAAGCAGCAGAGTTCTCACAATCAGCGGCATATGCTTCTTTTGTACCAGGGGCCAATTATTCTGTCAAACAGACTGGAAGCCTTCAGCAGGTGACCTTGTGTCCTTGGAGCATCAGTGGCTCACAGTGTCTAGAACCAGCTTGATGGGAACGCCAGCCAAGAGGGAAGGCAGAACCCTTGCTGAACACCTGCAGCTTGGTGGAAGGAGCGGAATAGTCAGTCAGGAGCCCTCCCTCTCTTGTTTCTGGGTAGTACACAAACCTGAAATTACACCATTTCTTATGCTAATAGCAACACCCACTGTGTGGCTTTACCAGCCCCTGGTTCTCAAATCTAAACAACAAGGCTAATTCCTCAATCTCGGTCAATCTTTCCCACAACCTTGAGACATAATTATGTGGCAATAATGCTTCTCTATGAATTAAAGCTTCCACAGAAATCATCCATAAATGACAAAACTATCTCTGCTAAATGTTTAAGTTAAAAATGGAATTTTTAAAGCTTATGCGCAAGTCCATACGCTTCTACTACTCTTCTGCACAAGTGCTAGATGCTCTTCTCTAGAGGGAATTCCTTCATTCTAGCTTTGAAGAAAAGCAAGTGCTCCTACCACAGGTGAGTGCTTATGTTACAAGAGTCAAGAAAAAGTCGAGAACGTGAACTTTATTTGCATAATGGGCTACTCTTAAAATCCATGCCCTGTCGTGATTAACATGTATACACTAATACATATAAAATAGATAGCCTATATATAACACAGAGAGCTATACTCAATATCTTGTGATAGCCTATAAGGAGAGAGAATCTGGACAAGAACAGACATATGTAGAGCTGAATCACTCTGTGCTGCACTAGAAACTAACGTAACATTGTAAATCAACTATGCATGCTGTGTGCAGAGTCACTTCAGCCAGGTCCGACTCTGTGCAACCCCATGGGCTATAGCCCGCCAGGCTCCACTGTCCATGGAATCCTCCAGGCAAGAATACTGGAGAGGGTTTCGATGCCCTTCTCCAGGTGATTTACTAGTCTTTGATTAAAAAAAATAATAATTCTAAAAAATGCCCTGATCCAAAGAAAAAATGGGGGATTTCTACCATATGGTTTTCTGTCCTCATGAAAAATAAATTTAAGCTTTATAGAAGATACTAGATTTAAATGATTCACTCCTGTGAATCACAGTCACTAGCAAACCTCTCACCTCTTTACCCTTCAGTATAACTGCTACAATGGGCAACAGAACTGCCACTTACTCTGGAATACGACCAAGAAAACTCTGTCTTCACTTGGTGGGTCAAATAGCCCTTAGCTGAAACCTAGTTTCAAGGCACAAACATATGAGACTTGACATCAGGAAACACGTTCCCTTGGAAAACGGTGCGGTCACATTTTAATTAAATCAGTGGTCATGTGACAGAGTCTTGCTAACTTTCAAAATTCAGAATTAAGATCTAGCCTTGCCAAGCAACGGCCAAAGCTAGTAGATGTCAAGTTGGCCTCTTTTATGAAAAGATATATTTTATCTTAATATATATAGATGTATTTTGTCTTAAATATATATATTTAAAAATGTTTTAAAATTAAAAAAGATATATTTTGTCTTTAAAAATATATATTTTGTCTTAAGAAGTAAACTGCTACTCTTCAACAGAGATATAGTATAGTGGTGTGTTTGTTTTTCCCACTTAAAAATCTAAACTCTTCACCGATAATTAACTTTCCTTTAGTAATTATTTCATTTGGAAAGCTTGTAATCAGCAAAGCAATTTGAAAAGTAATCTCAGCATTTTAAAATAGTGCCAATATAACTGTAGTGTCAAGGAAGAAAAACAAAATTAGCAATTTTCAATTGGTCGGATGCCCACAATGTGCCAGCTACTTCACATGCATTTTCTTAGAATGGTCTTGCAAAATAAGCATTATTATTGCCATTGTACAGATGAGGAAATGGGGACTTTAAAGAAGATAAGTCACAAGCCCAAAGTGGAAGAAATGAGTTGATTCTGTTGTTCCTGGGGTCCTGTTTTACCTTTAGAAAAATGGTGAGGCATAAAAGAAAACATGGTGTCAAAATGCATCTCTATTTCTATACTTGTAACATTTATTCAATATATAGTTCTATACATGCCAATTTTTTCCTGGAACATACACATGTATTTTCCGCTCTTTCTGATTTCTCCACTGATCTCTAGTAGCCATATTGGGTACCCGCCGACCTGGGGAGTTTATCTTTCAGTGTCCTATCTTTTTGACTTTTCATACTGTTCATGGGGTTCTTAAGGCAAGAATATTGAAATGGTTTCCCATTCCCTTCTCTAGTGGACCATGTTTTGTCAGAACTCTCCACCATGGCCCATTCGTCTTGGGTGGCCATACACGGCCTGGCTCATAGTTTCACTGAGTTAGACAAGGCTGTGGTCCATGTGAGCAGATTGGTTAGGCTTCTGTGATTGTGGTTTTCCGTGTGTCTGCCCTCTGATGGAGAAGGATAAGAGGTTTATGGAATGTTAGGTCCATGAATCAAGGCAAATTAGAAGTGGTCAAACAAGAGATTGCAAGAGTGAACATCAACAGTATAGGAATCAGTGAACTAAAGTGGACTGGAATGGGTGAATTTAACTCAGATGAGCATTATATCTACTACTGTGGGCAAGAATCCCTTAGAAGAAATGGAGTAGCCATCATAGTCAACAAGAGTCTGAAACACAGTACTCGGTTGCAGTCTCAAAAAGACAGAATGATCTCTGTTCGTTTTCAAGGCAAACCATTCAGTATCACAGTAATCCAATCCATGCCCTGACCAATAATGCTGAAGAAGCTGAAGTTGAACGATTCTTATGAAGACCTACAAGACCTTCTAGAACTAACACCCAAAAGATATCCTTTTCATTATAGGGGGCTGGAATGCAAAAATAGGAAGTCAAGAAATACCTGGAGTAACAGGCAAATTTGGCCTTAGAGTACAGAATGAAGCAGGGCAAAGGCTAACAGAGCTGTGCCAAGAGAACACACCAGTCATAGCAAACACACTCTATCAACAACACAAGAGAAGACTCTATACATGGACATCACTAGAAGGTCAATATCGAAATCAGGTTGATTATATTTTTAGCAGTCAAAGATGGAGAAGCTCTATACAATCAGCAAAAACAAGACTGGGAGCTGACTGAAGCTCAGATTATGAACTCCTTATTGCCAAATTCAGAATTAAATTGAAGAAAGTACAGAAAACCACTAGACCATTCAGGAATGACCTAAATCAAATTGCTTATGATTATACAATGGAAGTGACAAATAGATACAAGGGATCAGATCTGATAGAGTGCCTAAAGAACTATGGACTGAGGTTCATGACATTGTACAGGAGACAGTGATCAAGACCATACGTGAGAAAAAGAAATGCAAAGAGGCAAAATGGTTGTCTGAGGAGGGCTTGCAAATAGCTACTATGAAAAGAAGAGAAGTGAAAGGCAAAGGAAGAAAGGAAAGATATACCCATTTGAATGCAGAGTTCCAAAGAATAGCAGGGAGAGATAAGAAAGCCTTCTTCAGTGAACAATGCAAAGAAATAGAGGAAAAGAATAGAATGGCAAAGACTAGAGATGTTCAAGAAAATTAGAGATACCAAGGGAACATTTCATGCAAAGATGGGCACAATAAAGGACAGAAATATTATGGGCCTAACAGAAGCAGAAGATATTAAGAAGACATGGCAAGAATACACAGATGAACTATCCAAAGAAATCTTTGTGACCCAGATAACCACGATGGTGTGATCACTCACCTGGAGCCAGATATCCTGGAATGCAAAGTCAAGTGGGCCTTAGGAGGCATAGATACAAAGCTAGTGGAGGTGATGGAATTCCAGTTGAGCTGTTTCAAATCTGAAAAGATGATGCTGTGAAAGTGTTGCACTCAATAAACTAGCAAATTTGGAAAACTCAGAAGTGGCCACAGGACTAGAAATGGTTAGTTTTCATTCCAACCCAAAGAAAGGCAATGCCTAAGAATGCTCAACTACTGCACAATTGCACTCATCTCACATGCTAGCAATGGAAAAGGCAATGGCACCCCACTCCAGTACTCTTGCCTGGAAAATCCCATGGACGAAGGAGCCTGGCAGGCTGCAGTCCATGGGGTCACTAGGAGTCGGACACGACTGAGTGACTTCACTTTCACTTTTCACTTTCATGCATTGGAGAAGGAAATGGCAACCCACTCCAGTGTTCTTGCCTGGAGAATCCCAGGGACGGAGGAGCCTGGTGGGCTACCGTCTATGGGGTCGCACAGAGTCGGACACAACTGAAGTGACTTAGCAGCAGCAGCAGCAGCACACACTAGCAAAGTAATACTCAAAATTCTCCAAGCCAGGCTTCAACAGTACGTGTACTATGAACTTTCAGATGTTCAGGCTGGATTTAGAAAAGGTAGAGGAAACAGAGATCAAATTGCCAACATCTATTGGATCATTGAAAAAGCAGGAGAGTTCTAGAAAAACATCTACTTCTGCTTTATTGACTATGCCAAACCCTTTGTGTGGATTACAACAAACTGTGGAAAATTCTTCAGGAGATGGGAATACCAGACCACCTGACCTGCCTCCTGAGAAATCTGTATGCAGGTCAAGAGTCAACAATTAGAACTGTACATGGAACAACAGACTGGTTCCAAAATGAAAAAGGAGTATGTCAAGGCTGTATATTGTCACCCTGCTTATTTAACTTATATGCAAAGTACATCATGAAAAATGCTGGACTAGATGACATACAAGCTGGAATCAAGATTGCCAGGAGAAATATCAGTAACTTCAGATATGCAGACGACACCACCTTTATGGCAGAGTGAAGAACTAAAGAACCTCGTGATGAAAATGAAAGAGAAGAGTGAAAAAACTGGATTAAAACTCAACTTCCAGAAAACTAAGATCATGGCATCTGATCCCATCACTTCAAACAGAAGGGAAAATAGTGGAAACATTGACAGACTTTATTTTTGTGGCTCCAAAATCACTGCAGACTGTGACTGCAGCCACAAAATTAAAAGACGTTTGCTTCTTGGAAGAAAAGTTGTGACCAACCTAGATAGCATATTAAAATGCAGAGACACTACTTTGCCAACAAAGGTCTGTCTAGTCAAAGCTATGGCTTTTCCAATAGTCATGTATGGATGTGAGTGTTGGACTATAAAAAAAGCTGAGCGCCGAAGAATTGATGCTTTTGAACTGTGGTGTTGGAGAAGACTCTTGAGAGTCCCTTAGACAGCAAGGGGATCCAACAGGTTCATCCTAAAGGAAATCAGTCCTGAATATTCATTCGAAGGACTGATATTGAAGCTGAAAGTCCAATACTTTGGCCACCTGATGAGAATAACTGACTCATTTGAAAAGACCCTGCTGCTGGGAAAGACTGAAGCTGGGAGAATGGGATGGCAGAAGATGAGATAGTCGCATGGCATCACCGACTCAATGGGCATGAATTTGATTAAACTCTGGGAGTTGGTGATGGACAGGGAGGCCTGGCGTGCTGCGGTGATGGCATCAGAATGAGTCGGACATGAGTGAGCAACTGAACTAAACAGAACTGACACATGTATTTTATTTTTAACATTCTTACAGAAGTAAAGATTAATGTTTAAAAGTTATACAGGTCTTTCAGGCTCTGACTGGGAGTCTGGAATATTGACTTTCAATCTTCAAAATCAATTCTAATCAGGTGAGTTTCTACCTACTTTAATAGTGATTAACTTGCTAGAAATCGGCTGATAAAAATAATACCTTGCTGTAACATGGCACTGCCTCGGTAAAACTTAAAGCCAACTACGTGTACACATATTCTGGGCATGGTAGAAATGTTACCACACTTGCACCAACATGAACATATATATAAAAATCCTACTCATAATACTCTGAGTGACATCCAGATGTCACTCTTAAACAGCATTCACTAAGAAGCATCTGATCTCTTTGGAATGTCTGCTATGGATGACATTTTTTATAATTTCACTGGCCTTTGCGTCAAACCCCCACTCCCCACTGAATTAGAATAATACGTACACATATTAACCAACTTTAAGCAAAAGAGCTATGCCTGCTTGCTTCATCTTCAGACTGCATGGGGAAGCAGGTACAATCCCGTATGGAGGTGAGTTAACCTGGGGACCGAACCACCTGAGATAGATCGTGCTTCCGCAGCCGTCTTGTTCCATGGCTTCACAAGCGTAATTCAACCACATTTTTGGTACAGCACACTTAAATGTACGTGGAGATGATTTTAGTAAACACATGCACCTCAACAGGTTGTTTGAAGAGTTAAATAGTACATTTTAATGTGTCAGAACAGCACTTGTGGCTAGTACTGGCCTCTAGCACCAATATGCTGCTGCTGCCGCTGCTGAGTCGCTTCAGTCGCGTCCGACTCTGTGCGACCCCAGAGACGGCAGCCCACCAGGCTCCCCCGTCCCTGGGACTCTCCAGGCAAGAACACTGGAGTGGGTTGCCATTGCCTTCTCCAATGGGTGCATGCATGCTAAGCTGCTTCAGTCATGTCCGACTCTGTGTGACCCCATAGATGGCAGCCCACCAGGCTCCTCTGTCCACAGGACTCTCCAGGCAAGAATACTGGAGTGGGTTGCCATTTCCTTCTCCAGCATCGACATAAACACTCATTAATGTTAGTCATTATTAACCTCTCCAGAGCCCTGAATCAGTCTTTTCATCCGTCATATATGCTACTCAGTAACTCATTTTCCAAGCTGTAGTGAGTGGCTTTTGTTTAAAGTTTTTGTGTCTTTTGGTGAGTGGGGGTTGACATACCCTGTTTAGAAACTTAAGAGGTCTCCATAGTCTTAACAATTAATTTCAAAAGTTTAAGCTGGGTTAATAAGGGCTTGAATTACCTCTACAACATTTCTCCATTCTCCTTCAACAACACAATGCTCCCCATCCCACACGCACACCCACACCCACACCCTCACTCTCTCTCTCATACTCTCCTCCTGTATCCTCAAGACCCAGATTTCTCTCAGTTCCCAATTTGCTTTTTCCCTCCTCTTTCTAAACCTTCCCTTTCTAAACCTCCCTTTGTTTCTAAACCTTCCTACAAGATAATCCTTCCTTCCAGGATTCACTTTCTTTTTCCTAAACCTCATTTTCACTTTTCCTGGAAAAACATTCTGCAATAGTGAATTATGATTCCCCCTCTGTTAAACTGCTTGTAACACTCGAGGGACATTCACCTTCCATAAAGCTCTATAATTACCAAGTACCTTGTCTGTTTGACCTCCTGAAATCCAAGATCCTTGAGAACAGCTATAATTTGCTACTCACATTTGTTTTCCTAGAACCAGCCAGTCAAATATTTGGATAATAAAAGTTTGGGAACATGGGCCTTAAAAGAGATGTAGAAAACATGTCTTCCACACAGATTCTGGAGTCTTATCAGGTCTTATCTCACCACCTGCCTCCTTGGAAGGGCTTCAAACACAACACAGTTTGGGGTTAATTCAGCAACACACGAGCAGAGTGAGAAAGCAGATTATCCCCTGACTTATGACAGCAAAGACCCTCCATATTTGTATGTTGAACTGTAACTTATCTCTAACAGACCTAAGGGCAGATACTGAAACGTCAGACAAAAGTGTTCCTGCAGTTAAAGTTCTCAGGAGGAAGAAAGAACATCCAGAGGTCACATGTCCTGAAGTCTGATTTTATGTAGGATTTGGCTAAAATACTCTAAACTGAGTTTCTACATCAGAAGGTGTCTTAGAAACTCAATAAATATAAGAACTAGGGTGTCTCCTCACTTTTACCTTAGAAGATGCCTTAGAAACTCAATAAATAAAAGTAGTAGGGTGTTTTTTCATTTTCTGAGGTCCCTGTCCTGTCTTTGAGGAAGTAAAATAAACTAGGGGCCATCATCTTCTTCCCTACAAGTACTAGCTGAAACGCCATTCAGGCGTCAGCAGCGCTGTTCAGCATTTGTTATGAATGCAGAATCTCAGATTCTGTTCCACATATGCTGGATTACAATCGGAAAGAGGTCTTCCAGGCAGCCAGCAAAGGTATAAATGCACTGCTGTTTACAGTACAAATCAGAATGTCTTTCCTTCATTGTAACAGAGCAGTGTGTATCAGAAGGCATAATGGTCTACATATTATGGAAAAGTTAATTATCTGACAATATTATGCAGACATTAAGATAATGTTATGGAGAACTGTTTTTGACACTAGTAGTACTTAAACCACAAGGCTGATGGAAAGAAAGGCTGCAAGATGCTGTGTATATCTTAGTCTCTTGTGCTCTTAAGGCTGTGTGTGTTTGCAAACAGAACAAAAGCTAGAAGGATGAGGTTAACTAACAGTCACCATCTCTGGGTGGTAAGATTATAGATAATAGTCATTTTTGTCTTTGCACCTCCAATTTTAGCCATGAGAAAATGGCTCTATATTTGAGATTAAAAGGTACTTGTAGAAAAATTCTTTGAGTATATTAAAAGCTCTTCATGGAACAGTATTTTCGTAACAAATAATTGGAAACAAGCCAACTGTCCATCTAACGGGAACTGCTTTATTAAATTGTGATATATTAACAATTTAATATATCATAGGTACCTGTGTACTAAATCACTTCAGTCATGTCTGACTCTTTGTGACCGTATGGACTGTGGCACGCCAGGCTCTTCTCTCCATAGGATTCTTTAGGAAGAATACTGGAATGGATTTCCATGCCTTCCTCCAGGGGATCTTCCTGACTCAGGGATCGAACCCACATCTCTTACATCTCCTGCATTGGCAAGTGGGTTCTTCACCACTAGCACCACCTGGGAAGCCCATATCACAGGTGGCTCAGTGGTCAAGAATCAGCCTGCCAATGCAGGAGATCCAGGAGATGCAGGTTCAATCCCGGGTTGGGAAGATCCTCCTGGAGGAGGAAATGGCTACCCACTCCAGTACTCTTGCCTGGAAAATTACATGGACAGAGCCTGGTGGTTTATAGTCCATAGGGTTGCAAAGAATCAGACACAACTTAGCAGCTGAGTCCGATATATTCACACACTGGAATTTTATGCATCTGTCAAAAATGAATGGGGAATGTTTACATGTGTTATTACAAGGGAAGCACCAGGGCATTTAGTTATGTGGAGAAAGTAGATGGAAAAAGCTGAGTAGTATACTGCCATTTATTGAAAAACTGGGGAGGAGGTGTAAATACACACAGATGTTTTTGCTTCTATTAAAGAAAGCATAAACTGTAATTTGAAAAATTACTTATGTGTGGGAGGAAGATAGGAAAAGGATAGAAAGAAGACTTACTTGAATATACCATATGAATTTTACTTTGGAATCAATCATATTAATATTTTATATAATTGTGATAAAAATTGAATTAAATAAGCAATCTCTAACAATTGAAAGTAAAATAAAACAAATAAACCCAAAGTAGAATACAGCTAGTATCACCAGCACACAGAGAATAGTTTATAATATACAAAGTGCTTTTAATACACAGCACTCTAATAATACTATAAATCTCCATTGGGGTATGTACCTTATGGAAAATAAAAAGAACTACAAACGTGCTTTAAACTTTCAATATCATATTGCAGGTAGCATGGATTTGTTGTTATTCTAAGAGTCATTTTACAAATGAGTGATCAACTAATGGCTAACTTAAAAAAATGACGACTTTTAATATAACGAAAAGGAATACAGATATAAAATCAATAAGGCTAAAGAAAAAACCAACAATCCTGAATTTGAGTTGGAAGTGTACTTATAAAATCATAAAATAGTTTATCCTGAAAAATCCTGCTTCTGTTTGTCATAAATGTGTCAAACCAAGGATCAAAACAAAAGTAGTGAGCACTCTTTGTGCCCAGATTTTGGCTTTTAATGACCATTTCCCACTAAACAGAACATGAGCTTCTTGCAGAATTAGCTAACTCCAGTGCTGGGATAGGAAAAGTATAAAATGAACTTGGAATATCTTACCCTACCTGAAAGCAAAAAAATGATATTCCTACTATTGTGTCAAAATGACTCCTATGTACTAAACTGTGCCTGCCAATATTCAAACATTGACACTCTAACCCTCAATGCGATGGCATTTAGAAAGGAATCTTTAGGAGGGTACTAGGTCAGAATGACATCTTGAGGGTAGATCACTAGTGTTTTTCTTCTTTTCTCCTTAGGCCACATGAGGACACAGAGAAAAAGAGGCCATTTAAGAGGGGTTTCAAGCAGACCCAAGCATGCTGGACTCCAGATCTCAGGCTTCCAGCCTCCAGAAATGTGAGATATGAATTTGGTGTGTAAACCATCCAGACTCAGAAGCCACTTTGCAGGGGTCCTCACTGATCTCTCAAATGGGACAATTTAAGCATCATTAAAAAAAATAACTGTAATAGATCAAAACAGAGCAAATATGCTTATATCTGTGAGTTCAAAATGATCTTTAAAACAAAATAAAATGAAACATAACCAAAGAAACCTTTACCAATCACCATTACAATGTATGAGGGAGGCAAGTTGTTATATTTGATTACAAAGGAAAAGAATTAAGCCTTGATCTTGCCTTTCCTATATAAACAATCTTACAGAATCACTAAATAGGAGAAACAGGGCCTTTATACAAGTATCCCAGCTAATAAACAAGACAGGAATAAAAAATCAGAATACAATCATTCTGCCATTCCTAATGGATAAATTGAACTTGACAATAACCACCATACTGTTGCTTCACAAAAACTGGATAACCAGACAGTTCATGCCTCCTGCCACCAGTTTTGAAGTAATCTCTCCAAGAAGTGAAATCTACCTAACAATCCACAGGAAACAGAAGTCAGAGGAGCATTTTCAACATCATCACACTGACGCTATAGCAAAATCCAGACTAAAGGAACCTCTACAAAATAAATAACTTGGCTTCTTCTTAAAAAAAAAGAAAATTCAGGGGAAAAAAGCGAGAAGATATGACTTACAACTAAAACAAGATTTAAGAAATATTTCATCTAATCACATGCATATACATTATTTGGATGCTGATTCAAAAAAAAAATGAAACTTTTAAAAGACTATCTGAACACTGAACATTCAATTACATTAATAAATTATTAATTTAGGCTTCAATTTTAGTATTGGGGCTTTATATTTTAGAAATGCATGGAGAAATATTTACAGTTGTTATAATAAATTTATAGTCTGCTTCAAAATAGTTTGGAAGGAAAGAGAATCATTGGAATTATAAATGAAACTTGTTGGGTGATGGAGGCCAGAGTCTTCATTCTGTGACACTCACTGCCTTTGAATCTGGCATATGTATAACAAAAATGAAAGACATGTAAAAAAACAATAGAAAAGTGAACAAAGCACATGAACAAATAACTCACAGAATCAAAAGGCTAAATATATATATTGTAAAAGGCTAACATCAATTTATAGAAAAGTGTAAATTAAGACCAGAACTTGTTTTATATCTATAAACAAATAAAAAGGAGAGATTTTTATAAGTCAGAAGAGACTTACAGAGAAATAACTTTCAGAAAGAAACAAACAAATATCATATATTAACACATTTATATGGACTTTCCTGCATTGGAGAAGGACATGGCAACCCACTCCAGTGCTCTTGCCTGGAGAACCCCAGGGACGGGGGAGCCCGGTGGGCTGCCGTCTATGGGGCGCACAGAGTCGGACATGACTGAAGCGACGCAGCAGCAGCAGCAGCAGCAGCATATGGACTCTAGGAAGATGGTGCTGATAAACCTGCTTGCAAGGTGGCAGTGGAGATGCAGACACAGAAGCACACACAGAGAGGGAGGGGAGGGTGGGCGAGGGAAGGCAGCAGCATGGACACATGTTTCCAGTGGGAAAGTGCTGTGCGAATCAGGAAACTCAACCCGGGGCTCTGTGACAGCCTAGAAGGGTGGGATGAGCTGGGAGGCGGGAGGGAGGGCCAGGAGGGAGGGGACATATGTGTACCCATGACTGATTCATGCTGATGTGTGGCAGAAACCGAAGCAATATTGTAAAGCAATTATCCTTCAATTAAAAATAATTTTTTAAATAAGGAGTGATTTCAATGCTAGGTTCTGTGTGACTTAACCTACTGACCTAAGTATGAAAGCAAAACACACCATGTCAGTTTTATCTATGATACACGTGCCTTACCAAACGGTTGCTGAATGAAGACATAGAGGCCTCAGGGGGTAGGAATTACCAGCGCCATGAATATGGTGGAGAGCAAATGCCCACACCATCACAAATGCCAGCCCTGAAACAGCCACCAGGTCTCTCGCCAGGGTCCCCTTTTACTTTACATAATTGCCAGCTTTAACTGCAATTTGTTGCAAATGGCATATTTTCCTTTTTTGTTACTTCATGAGGAATCACTTGATTCTGAAGGCTTATAAGATGATATAATGAACAGAAATATGAACTATCCATACTGGACAGAGAGAAAGAAATTTAAAGAATGTTAAATCTTTGTCAAAGAGCTACTAGAGGGCAGATAACACAGCCACAGATCCAAGGGCCAGTGGGATTCAAAGAGTCACATTCAAGCGTGTGAACAATGCAGCTTTTTTATTGGTTGGTTGCGTTTATGGGTATGACCATGTCATTTCATTAATTGATCAGGATCCATCCCATTGTATACTCTAACCTGAAACTCCAGCTCTTATCCTTAAGCCAAACAGTAGCAAGTGAAGACAGAATTTTATAACATTCTTTAATATGGTTACGTAATTCTATAAATTTTTCTTACAATGAAAATATGTAATTACATTTAAACAGCCAAAACAATACTTGATAGTAGGTTCTATATATTGACCAAAACGCCCTCCCCTCAATAAACCTTAGGAATAGTATAGTCTATATGGAGTTCTTCTAGAGTTCTTAATATGGTGAAAAATGAATGGGAATATAGTAAAAGTAAATGATTGTACTCATTTTCCCTTAATATATCAGTTCAGTTCAGTTCAATCGCTCAGTTGTGTCCTACTCTTTGCAACCCCATGAATCGCAGCACACCAGGGCTCCTGGTCCCGGTCCATCACCAACTCCCAGAGTTCACCCAAACTCATGTGCATTGAGTTGGTGATGCCATCCAGCCATCTCATCCTCTGTTGTCCCCTTCTCCTCCTGCCCCCAATCCCTCCCAGCATCAGAGTCTTTTCCAATGAGTCAACTCTTCGCATGAGGTGGCCAAAGTATTAGAGTTTCAGCTTTAGCATCAGTCCTTCCAATGAACACCCAGGACTGATCTCCTTTAGAATGGACTGGTTGGATCTCCTTGCAGTCCAAGGGACTTGCAAGAGTCTTCTCCAACACCACAGTTCAAAAGCATCAATTATTTGGCACCCAGCTTTCTTCACAGTCCAACTCTCACATCCATACATGACCACTGGAAAAACCATAGTCTTGACTAGACAGATCTTGGTTGGGAAAGTGATATCTCTGCTTCTGAATATACTGTCTAGGCTGGTCATAACTTTTCTTCCAAGGAGTAAGCGTCTTTTAATTTCATGGCTGCAGTCACTATCCGCAATGATTTTGGAGTCCCCCAGAATAAAGTCTGTCACTGTTTCCATTGTTTCTCCATCTATTTTCCATGAAGTGATGGGACCAGATGCCATGATCTTCGTTTTCTGAATGTTGAGTTTTAAGCCAACTTTTTCACTCTCTTCTTTCATTTTCATCAAGAAGCATTTTAGTTCCTCTTCAGTTTCAGGCATAAGGGTTGTGTCATCTGCATATCTGAAGTTATTGATATTTCTCTGGGCAATCTTGATTCCAGCTTGTGCTTTTTCCAGCCCAGCATTTCTCACGATGTACTCTGAATATAAGTTAAATAAGCAGGGTGACAATATACAGCCTTTATGTACTCTTTTTCCTATTTGAAAACAGTCTGTTGTTCCATGTCCAGTTCTAACTGTTGCTTCCTGACCTGCATATAGGTTTCTCAAGAGGCAAGTCAGGTGGTCTGGTATTCTTATTTCTTTCAGAATTTTCCATAGTTTACTGTGATCCACACAGTCAAAGGCTTTGGCATTGTCAATAAAGCAGAAATAGATGTTTTTCTGGAACTCTCTTGCTTTTTCCATGATCCAGAGGATGTTGGCAATTTGTTCTCTGGTTCCCTGCCTTTTCTAAAATCAGCTTGAACATCAGGAAGTTCACAGTTTATGTATTGCTGAAGCCTGGCTTGCAGAATTTTGAGCATTACTTTACTAGCATGTGAGATGAGTGCAATTGTGCAGTAGTCTGAGCATTCTTTGGCTTTGCCTTTCTTTAGGATTGGAATGAAAATTGACCATTTCCAGTCCTGTGGCCACTGCTGAGTTTTCCAAATTTGCTGGACAGAATGGATCCACTGTGGATGGAGAATCCAGAATGGATTTTCCAGTGGACAGAATGTGATCCACTGGAAAAAGGAATGTATCGGTAGATATACACAAATTGTCTTCCTGCTCACAGGAAATACTGTTCCATTTAAGCCCATGTCTTGGGACTTCCCTGGTGGCTCAAGTTGCGAAGAGTTCGCCAGCAATACTGGAGACCTGAGAAGATTCTCTGGAGAAGGGAAAGACTACCCACTCTGGTATTGTTGCCTAGAGAATTCCATGGACATAGGACCCTGGCAGGACTATAGTCCAGGGAGATCTCAAAGAATTGGACTTCCCATTTCCTTGATCAACCATTCATAAAAGTAGGTACATTTCAATGAGTAAATAAAGAAGGAGTGTTGAGAAGTTTTCTCCAAAATACTGTAATTCTCCATTTGCAAATTTCATGACAATGCCCATTATATCCTGACTATAGAATTTACATGAAAAAAAAAAATCTAGCTTACAGCACTTTTAGACACAAACTGCTTCAGTTTTATTATTCCAATAAAAGCAATGGATTGTTGATTCTCTGTTTTTCTCTCACCAGGGATTCCATTTTGCCAAGGTTGCATTTGCTGTGTATGTAGAATTCTGTGCATTACTCAGAACTTTCTGGACTCTTATAAACCTGAAGCCCCGTGGCTATAAATAGAATAAGAGGAATCTGAAAAAGGAACATTAATTTTACAGGAATGTGGGTACAGCCAGAAGCCTGTCCCTTCAGGGAGCCCACATAAAATGAAGCACCAAGTATGAAGATTTCTGTGTTGCTTTTCTTCCTTAGTTGTTAAGACTGAGGTATACACGGTACATGTCAGAGGAATAACAATGATCAGCAATATAACAAAAGGACAGAAGCTGCAAGTGAACGCACTTCCAGACGGATCAGGAAGCAGAAGAGTTACCTAAGTTTCCTCCTTTGTGAAGCAGAATAAAAAATGGAATAAACTCTGCCCTGCCAGTTCATGGATAACCTATTGATATGTAAAATAGTTTAGGAGGTTTAGAGAAGAGAATGAAAGGAAAGAGAACTTGGGTGAAGCTCTAGTCAGGTTCTCCCAAAGTTTCAGAGAGATCAGGCATGTGAAATAAAACTGATAAAGATGATGGTACAGTGGGTTCATTGAGAAGCCAGTACTCAAGGATGAATGGTTTGGAAAAATTGTCTAAAATTCCATAGGCATGTTATAGCTTTTCACTATGAAAACTATATTTGTTTCCACATCAAACTTCAATATAAACCTTTGTATCCTCAAAAATATATATTCAGGAAGATTCTCATTAAGACTTTATTATTATTATCATTATTATTATTTTGCTGTACCATGAGACATGTGGGATCTTAGTTCCCCAACCAGGGATCAAACCAGCATATCTGTGTTGGAAGCTTGGAGCCTTAACCACTGGACCACCAGGAAAGTCCCAGAAAGATTCTCATTAAAACCTTATACAAATAAGTAATTGAAACACGCTTCTGGTGCCCATCTATATGCTCTTGGTTTTGTTACCGCTGGGCATACAGACTCTGCGTTTCTTTGAGTCAGGACTTCCCTGGCTGGTCAGAGCTGCACTGGGCCCCTCTGATGCAACCTAGAAGAGGTGGTGAACTAACAGACCGCTAGGTGTGGTCCTTAACTGGTGACTACTAGAGGCTGGTGTCTAAACACATCAGCTCCCTCGCCCCCTGCATGTGATGACTAGAAAATGTGTCACGGAGCTGCTTGCGTACAATTAAGCACCAGTGGCAGCTGGTTTGATAAGGCATTCTTCCTTGTCACTTTCTCCCACTTTACCTTCGCTGTTTCATCCTCTTCCCAGATGAATACTTGTTTTTGAATCTTTATTTCAATGTGCTTCTTAGGGAGTTGAAACTAATAAAACAAAACCATCAACTCTATTATTGGGTTTGTCAAAGTTTGTTTGGGTTTTTCCATATTACTGAAAAACCCAAATGAGCTTTTGGCCAACCCAATGTTAATGAAGTTATTTTGTAAATACCTAACTCTCCACTTTCCTCTGGCTTCTATTCATCTTCCTTCTGCCAGAAAGGAGGAGCTGGCAGTCACCTGTGATGCAATGTGGCTGATATAACAAAAGATTCCTCTTTCCACATTCTCAAAATGTGTGTAAAATGTTTTTAAGGGCCTCTGCAAAGTAAAAGCTTAATTGCTGAGTAATTGCCATAAATTAGTTCACAATAATAGCAGGTATCATCTATTCATATTTAACTTATCTGCAGAGTACATCATGAGGAATGCAGGACTGGAAGAAGCACAAGCTGGAATCAAGATTGCCAGGAGAAATATCAATAACCTCAGATATGCAGATGACACCACCCTTATGGCAGAAAGTGAAGAGGAACTAAAAAGATTCTTGATGGAAGTGAAAGTGGAGAGTGAAAAAGTTGGCTTAAAGCTCAACATTCAGAAAACGAAGATCATGGCATCCAGTCCCATCACTTCATGGCAAATAGATGGGGAAACAGTGGAAACAGTGGCTGACTTTATTTTGGGGGCTCCCAATCACTGTAGGTGGTGATTGCAATCATGCAATTAAAAGACTCTTGCTCCTTGGAAGAAAAGCTATGACCAACCTAGATAGCATATTAAAAAGCAGAGACATTACTTTGTCAAAAAAGGTCCATCTAGTCATGTATGGATGTGAGTTGGACTGTGAAGAAAGCTGAGCACCAAAGAACTGATGCTTTTGAACTGTGGTGTTGGAGAGACTCTTGAGAGTCCCTTGGACTGCAAGGAGTTCCAGCCAGTCTATCATAAAGGAGATCAGTCCTGGATGTTCATTGGAAGCACTGATGTTGAAACTGAAACTCCAATACCTTGGCCATCTGATGCGAAGAGCTGACTCACTGGAAAAGACCCTGATGCTGGGAAAGATTGGAGGCAGGAGGAGAAGGGGACGACAGAGGATGAGATGGTTGGATGGCACCACTGACTCAATGGACATGAGTTTGGGTAAAGTCTGGGAGTTGGTGATGGACAGGGAGATCTGGTGTGCGGCAGTTCATGGCGTTGCAGAGTTGGACACGACTGAGAGACTGAACTGAACTGAACTGATCATCTATCTAGCACTTACTATATTCCACTCTGTGTACTAAGATAATTTTACTTATGAGACAGGCACTATCATAGTCCATTTTAAAATTTTTAATAGACTTTTAAAATTATGTTTATTGCTTTATGGCTGTACTGGGTCTTTGGTGCTGCGTGAGGAATCCCCTCTCATTGCAGCTCGTGGAGGCTGCTCTCCGTTGTGGGGTGTGGGCTTCTCCTTGTGGCGATGGGCTTGTTGAGGAGTGCAGGCCTCAGGGCACACGGGCTTCAGTAGTTGTAGCTCATAGGTTCAGAGCACAAGCTGAGGCACATGAGATCCTCCTGAGACGGGGTAGAACTTGTGTCCCTGGCATTGGCAGGTGGATACCCAACCACTGGAGCACCAGGGAAGTGCTACAGTCCCATTTTAAAGATGAAGAATAGTGAGAGGCTAACTCAGGACAAGCCACACAGCTGGCAAGGGGCAGAGCTGTGCCCTAGAGGCAGGATTGGTTGAGTAGGATGCCTGCAGAGCTTCCATAATCAAGCATCACTGTCAGCGACACTTGATCAGGTCAAGATTCTAAGGGACTTTTTTTTTTTTAACAGAGAATAAGAAGAATTTTTAAAATACCAGTGCCATAATGCCTGGGGATCTTTATCTAAGGAAAATAGGAGGAAAGAAACATTAGAATCCAAGAGAGTGGTCTTGTTTTAGGGGAAACACTGCAGCCAGTGATCCCTGGATCCTACTGCTTGTTGCATTATTATCTTGTTGCTCAAGCTGATGAACTCTATCAACAGAGAAATGGACAATAAATAAAAACCAAATTGGAAATTAGTAAAACTTTTGCTGTGGAAACTGGCTAAAATTTGGGGGAAAAATTAAGTTTGCGATTGTTGGGAGACTAAGCAAGAATTGGCAAGGCATACAAGCAGAGTTTGTTCTCCATTGCTGCCTACATACAGTTTCTGAATTAAAAAAGAAAGAAAGAAAGAAAGAAATTTTTGCAACTTTCAGTACAAGTTAGCAATGTTTCATAATTTCCTGGCATTACTGTGATAGGACATTATTGTTAACTTTTCATATGAAAATGTTACCGGAGAACTGCCTGAAAAGTTACTCAAAAGTTACGGGGGGGAGGGAGGGGGAGAGAAAAGGAAAGAAAGGCAATCCATCAGAATAAAACCTCTAGAAGAGAAGGGCTCACATTCAGAGAGTCAATAATAAAAAGTAAGTTCTACACATGGAGTGAAACGGTGCCTCCTTAATCGACATTAGGAATAGAACAGTTGGTACAGGTTTCTATGAAGTTAGAAGAAAACATGCATTTATAGAATGCCTTCTATGTGTCCAGCCAAATGCCCACATTATTTTATTGAGCCATGGTGGGCTAATAAAGTCAATAGCACTAGCCATCCTGTAGAATAAAGGAAAGGCCATACAGCTAAGACATGAAGCCACATCATTTTGATTTTTACAAGTTTGTCTTATTTACTCTTTCTTATACTAGAGTTTTGCACAACCAAACTAAGAATTCATCCTCCCTGTATCATCCAGAATCCCAAGATGAACCAATTGCATCTTGGTACCAGTAACAGTAAAACTCAAAGAGGAATTTTCTGTTCCTTTGAGCAAAGGTATTGTTTCAAACAAACTGCCAGACTTGCTCTCAAAGTGAAGGGGCAAGCAGCAGGCTTGCTAAGGTTATGGCAACCACACCAGAAAGTGGTATCCATATACTCTCCATGCCCAACAATTGTTACATGGATATGAAGTCATCTGCTTTGTTTTCTATTTCTTTATTTGTATGCATCTTTTTTACTCCACTAGATTTTTTAATTCAGAGGCATGGGGTGGGCAGGAACTTTGTTTTTGTTCTTTTAATACTTCCTCTTCAGTAGCCACAGCATCTGGGACAGTGACTGACATAGAGAATGAGTTTGAAACACAACTGAATTCTAACCTCATGCAAATCCTTCACTGCCTAGAAATTCAGAAACCACTCATATTCATTAGAATTTTAAACCTCAAGCAGGGGAACTTCACTGGTAGTTCAGTGGCTAAAACTCCATGCTCCCGATGCAGGGGGCTCAGTTTGATCCCTGGCCAGGGATCTAGATCCCACATGCTGAAACTAAGCCCCGATGCAGTCAAACAAATAAAAATAAGACAAAATATTTTTAAAAAAGCCACTCAAGCAAGAAAATACTGTGACCACTTTATATACAGATTGCCAGGCTAATTGTCAGCCTCTGCTAACAATGTGTCTCAATTAATCCAGAATGCACTGCTGCTGCTGCTGTTGCTAAGTCGCTTCAGTCGTGTCCGACTCTGTGACCCTATAGATGGCAGCCCACCAGGCTCCCCCATCCCTGGGATTCTCCAGGCAAGAACACTGGAGTGGGTTGCCATTTCCTTCTCAATGCATGAGAGTGAAAAGTGAAAGTGAAGTTGCTCAGTCGTGTTCAACTCTTAGCGACTCCATAGACTGCAGCCCACCAGGCTCCTCCATCCATGGGACTCTCCAGGCAAGAGTACTGGAACGGGGTGCCATCGCCTTCTCCGCCAGAATGCACTACCTCCCTCAAACTAGTTCTATAGTCATAACTTTTAATAAGATTAACTAAGTCATCCCTTGGCTTCCCAGGTAGTGCTACTGGTAAGAATCCACCTGTCAATGCAGGTAGACTTAAGAGACACGGGTTCAATCCCTGGGTCAGGAAGATCCCTTAGAGGAGGGCATGGCAACCCACTCCAGTACTCTTTCCTGGAGAGTCCCATGGACAGAGGAGCCTGGCAGTCTATAGTCCATGGGGCTGTAAAGAATCAAGCACAACTGAAGCGACTTAGCACACACAAACTTTTCCCTATAAAATACTTTAAGACAGTTTTTTTTTTTTTCCTTGTGGGTTAACAGTGGCAAGAGATTTGCCTACTGATGGTATGAAGCTGTCTCGCTCAATCTGCAGAAGTTTGTTATAAAGATAAATGCAACTGTGAATGATTTGGGGGCTGGAGTTAGAAATAAAACATAGTTTTACATTTGGGTTAAAATGTATGTGATGAAGAAATGTTATAATTAATAAAAGTTTAGTGAAAACTAGATCTCAGAAGTGGAGGTGACCAGGCCAGCCATGACAACCCAAGGTCGCTTTCTCCACCTCTCCAAAGACTGCTCTTAAAAAAAAAAAAAAAATTAATTAGCTTATCTGGGTGTGCCCAGTCTTAGTTGTGGCATGCGGGATCTTTAGTTGAAGCATTTGAATTTTTTACTTGTGGCAAGTAGGATTCAGTTCCCTGACCAAGGATTGAACTCAGGTCCCCTGCATCAGGAGCATGGAGTCTTAGCCACTGGACCACCAGGGAAGTCCTTCCAAAGACTGTCTTAGCTTACTAAGACATTGATTCCAATCTTTTCCCAACAAGAAGGGAAGATATATTTAAAAAGTCAATATACAAGTGGCGTATCTTAGGCTTTCATATATGTTAATATCAATTAATCCTTGCACTAATCTTATGAAGTAACATGGTCTATTTTATACATAAGGAAACACAGATCCAAGAAAACAAAGTCAATTGTGTAAGATCCTGGCCAATAAATGACCCAATGGAAAAAAACAATCTGTGTCCTTTTCTGGTCCCCTAGCCTCACTATTGGGGGCTGGAGGAAAAGGGGACAACAGAGGATGAGATGGCAGGATGGCATCACTGACTTGATGGACGTGAGTCTGAGTGAACTCTGGGAGTTGGTGATGGAAGGGAGGCCTGGCGTGCTGCAATTCATGGGGTCACAAAGAGTCGGACACGACTGAGCGACTGAACTGACTGACCCTCCCTACTGGGCTTCTCAGGTGGTGCTTGTGGTAAAGAACCTGCCTGCCAGTGTAGAGACAGAAGGATGCGGGTTTGATCCCTGGTTCAGAAAGATGCCCTGAAGGAGGGAATGGCATCTCACTCCAGTATTCTTACCTGGAGAATCCCAGGGACAGAGGAACCTGGTGGGCTACGGTCCACAGAGTTGCAGAGAGTTGACTGTTACTGAAGTGACTAGGCATACATGCACCCTCATTATTGGATACCTATTTGCTCATGACTTGGGCTATTCATTAGACTTAGGAATGCAAATGGTGGTTATATAGCGGCCAATCATTGGAGGACCATTTGGAGCACGTGAATGAGCGGACTAAAAAAAAAAAAATTGATCTAAATATTCCTGGATATACTTTTGAAGCAAAGTAATTAGACTCTTCTGTGTAGACTGTCTCCAGTAGTTTCAACATCTCATGTCAAAAGCTAACATCTGTACTCACTTCTATAGAGCTACACATAAGCAAGCATCCCCCCAGAGGCACTCATGTGTATAGATGTGAACATAAACTCAATAAATGCCATTATTCTTCAGTCATTAGACTATGTTAAGATATCCAACTAGACACAGAAAATCATATTTATGAATCTTAGATCCATGTACTAGTCTGAATTTGCCATCAAACATTACAATCAGGCATTCTTAATATACGTTTTCTGGTGAGCAGATGCCTTTAATTCATTTGAAATTTGATGAAAAAGGAAAAGAAGAGCCTTGTGTTTTTACCAGACACCATTACGTTGAGTTGTCAGAGAAGCAAGTGTCTCAGCAGAAGATCACTTTAGTCTCAAAATGATTATAGGAAAGTGTTTTCGCCATTAAACAGAATGAGTTATGGTAAATGCTTATGAAAATATATATGTAAATCATGATCTCTAGCCAGTGATTTAAAAGTACTGAATGAAGTGATCTTCTAAAGCATCCTTCCATGTCAAAAAATAAATGAGCACAATGCACTTCTTATAAAGCAAATGTAAGTGTTGAACCTGAACATTCATCACTTACCCTAAAGAAAAGAGAGTGTAATTACTCTCAATATTACGTTGTCTGCTTTGCGAAAGATCCATCTTAACGTTAGCCTTCTGGAGTTACTAGCAGATTACTTAATATTATGCAGAAGCAATGCAGCTAGTTGCATCTGCATGTGCTTTGCAATGATATTACTAGGTAGTATGTATAAAGGATGAGACGAATGGTTTTTTACTGCCTTCTCTCCTCCTGTCCTCCCCACTGAGAGAAGAGCTGAAAAGGAGTCTAAGGATCACATTGATTGATGTCTAAGAAATAGTAGGAGTGGATTACAAATAACCAATCCTTTAATAGGCTACCCAGTAAGTTCTCTTAGTATCAGTTCAGTTCAGTTCAGTCGCTCAGTCGTGTCTGACTCTTTGTGACACCATGAATCGCAGCACGCCAGGCCTCCCTGTCTATCATCATCTCTCGGAGTTCACTCAGATTCATGTTCATTGAGTCAGTGATGCCATCCAGCCATCTCAGCCTCTGTCATCTCCTACTCCTCCTGCCCCTAATCCCTCCCAGCATCAGTCAACTCTTCGCGTGAGGTGGCCAAAGTACTGGAGTTTCAGCTTTAGCATCATTCCTTCCAAAGAAATTCCAGGGGTGATCCCCTTCAGAATGGATTGGTTGGATCTTCTTGCAGTCCAAGGGACTCTCAACAGTCTTCTCCAACACCACAGTTCAAAAGCATCAACTCTTCGGCACTCAGTCTTCTTCACAGTCCAACTCTTACATCCATACATGACCATAGGGTTTCATTAATATCTTGACATGGTGCCGGTGTATTTCCTCTGTTCTGTTGTTCCATTTTTAATGTCAGTATGTCAGGACATTCAAACAAATTCATATTCAACTCATTAAAGCTTTTAATGCTTATTGCTATACCTCACTGCAAACAAGACCTAGACAATGAATACTGGCAAGAGGTACTAGAGAGTAAAAATTATACCTTTTAAGTTTTGGTGTGCTGGGCTGAATGGTTAGATATGCAAGATAAAATTTAAATAGAAACATGACTTTCTAAAGAATATAACGAAGAGCCACATATAAATAAGACTGCTTAAAAATGTGTGTGATCGCTACCAGCATTTGATGGCTATCCACAGAAACTGCTAGCAGACATCCACATTGATCTGTGTTGGGAAGAAGACAGTTTTTGTAGATAAAAACATGCCATTTACTTTCAATAAGTGTCTTTTCCATTAGATTTAACTCTAGGGCAGAAGTATGAGTCCCTGTCAGAGGAACTGGACCAGAAATAAAAACTTAACCTGGCACTTAACTTCTTATGTGACAGATGAAAGGAGATTCTGTAAATCACAAGTGTCAAGAATTAAGACATTTTGTTTGGTTTTGTTTTTCCTTTTGGGTATTTCTGTAGGACTTTTCGACTTTTCTTCCCTAGATGAGTGAAAATAAAGAACCGCTAAATAAGTGATTGCCTATTATGAAGAACCACTGGACTGGTATTGCCAGAAACCCACAAATATGTCATGAAAGAGAAGTACCAGGGGCGGGTGTGATCATTTCTGAACAGCAGGGCAGGCAGAGAGGGCACCTTTCAGCCATATTTAGGGCCAAACTGATGAGGCGAGAAAGTCATAGTCCTCATGTCAAGGGCAGCTGTTTTGGGCAGAGATACAGACCCTAATCATCAGGTCCATTTCCTCCTTTGTCCTCTTGTGACCAAGAAGACGGTCTAAATACAAGAGAAAATTTTGCTCTGCAAAACACTAATAGGAACTTATGGATCAAGATTAATGCTTTATTCTCTCACATTTTGAGGGAAGTGTTAACACGAGATTCTGATGTCAAACTATGACTGGCCTATTTGTGTAATCTCTCTTCCTGTCTGCAGTTCTGTAGAATTAGACTTGCCTTTCAAACCACAAGATAATAGAACACCTCTGGTAGATTGTATTTTCTGGTACCTAATCCTCTGAAAGTGAAAAAGTGAAAGTGGCAGTTGCCCAGTCACATCTGACTCTTCGCGACCCCATGGGTCCTGGTGAGCCAGCCAGGATCCTCTTCCATGGAATTCTCCAAGCAAGAATACTGGGGTGAGTTGTCATTCCCTCCCCCAGAGTCTCCTGGGTCTGAAGGGAACTGAATCTGGGTCTCCTGCATTGCAGGCAGATTCTTTATCATCTGAGTTATTGGGGAAGGCCACCTAGTATTCTATACATATATAAACCTTGCTAAACATTGCACATGAAGAATATAGAAACTCTTTAAAGCAGACGCTAATTCTGAAATTTAAAATAAAAATAATCCCATGCTTTTGGATTGATAAATAAGATACTTAGTTTAATGAGTTATAGTGATGCAAAAATACCTAAAGAACATCAATTTCTGGTCAGGGTTGGCATGGTAAACTTAGCCCAGATACTCAAACTGTAGCAAAGAGGCAGAAAAGTATACATAAAAGTTTAATGGCAGGGCCTGAAAGTAAAAGTGTTTAGACAAAACACAAACATAAAATTCAAGAATTGGTATGGGAAGTACAAAAATCAGAAGATGATTCTGACCTTTTAACCTTTGTGATGAGGATCCCACTAGCTCATGGCAATGACTTTCAAAACTCTTCTGGTGACGTGAATGGAGATGATTTGACACTCGAACATTGTCAAAGCTAAGCCATCTATCTGTCTATCTATCTGTATACCTCCAGTTGCCAGGATATAGCAAGGGACTTCCCTGGTGATCCAGTGGTTAAAAATCCACCTTCCAATGCAGGGGCACAGGTTCAATCACTGTTTGGAGAAAAAAGCTCCCTCGTCCTGCGGAGCAACCAAGCCCAAGCATCATAACTGGACAGAAGCCTGCGAGCTACAATGAAAGATCCTCAGGACACAGCAGAGATCCTGAATGCAGCAACCAAGACCTGACACAGCCAAATAAATAAAAATTTAGAAATGAGATGGCAGAAGAATCAGTTCATTACAGATTCCTAGGAGGTGAAAGGCAATTTGAATCAAAATGTAAAAAAACAACAGAAATCCCCACTTATGCCATGTTATTTCCCTTAAATGTCACTTATATTACTCTCTATATAGTGAGAGAGGTGAAAATAGCACTTATACTCCCAAATGCACCATAAAAAGCAGCATATTAAGCAAAATATCTTGTTTCTTTTGGGTGACTGGTGTCTAGATTATCAAAGAAGCAGTCATCTTGTACCACTTGCCTTTCGAGAGGTTCTTATAAAGATGTAACATGCGGATGCAAAGACTGCTCTGTCATAAAAGTTATTTTCTGTCTCTTTCTTGGTCTGATAACCCAGAAAATAAAATCATTTGCATATTGTTTCCTCACAAGGTAAGCAATCAAGTTAATCAGGACGTGTAAACAAACTCTATGGAGGGTTCCATTTTGCCCCTGTGGGATAAACCTGGTATATATTCCACTCTGTTTCCTTGGTAAAATTTCCCTAATGAAATGTTGTAAAACTCATAAACCTTCAACTCTCGCCCTATGAATAAAATTAAACCCCTGGGAATACCTACTGCTTTTTGTACTAGCCTGACTTTAAATATTCAAAATGTATGGGTCGTAAAATTAAGTTCAAGGCTATGTTTTCACATACGTTAATTTGTGTATTTTAAAACCATTAAGAAAAAAAGAGTCCTAAATAATTTCTATGTAAATCCATCTCTGTAATCATGGAGAGCATAGAAACAATGAAAAAACAAGATATCAGTCCTCCTTCAAAATGATGCATTTTGCTCTAAGACAAGAAGAATATCCAGGGGAAATTCTAATAAATAAGTTTAAATTCCTAAAGCAATCCATCCCTTAAAAAAAGAATATTTTGCCCAAACCCACAAACTCTTAAGAAAGGCAGGAAACCAATATAATATAAACAAACAGATAAGCTCTAGGAACTGCGGGACAGGGTTCTTAGAACACAGAGTTGTGAGTCTCTCCAATACCAAGACTGAATCATGAGCTCCTCTTCACAAATTCTCAATTTTCTTCCTATAAATCTTCATCAAGAAACATCCTGTGGCTTTCTGTACCTGACTTGACTATCTCCATCTATTCTCATGGGAAAATGTTAATATATCAAACTAAACATTAAATTTAAAATGTGGAAATCTCTACTCTTCCAAAGCACATACAGCTTTTAAAAGCAGCACCATTTGGGAACTTCCCTGGTGGTTCAGTGGCTAAAACTCTATGCTTCCAATATAGGGGGCCCAGGCTCGATTCCTGGTCAGCAAACTAGATCCCACATGTCTCAGCTAAAGATTCCACATGCCGCAACTAAAGATCCCACACGCAACAGCAAAGATCAAAGACCTTGCTGTGTGTATTACAACTAAGACCCAGTGCAGCAAATTTTTTTTAAAGCATTACCATTTGAATATAGGAAAATGTCCCTTCTGTATGTTCTTTACCAAACTGACCAAAGAACTCTTATCAACAAGAAGGCATTATGCCCTCTATCCTTAAAAATGGGGAAATAAAATGAATGCATATGAAATCACTGAAAGACTATTCATTGTTTGAGAATATGATACCACTTAAGTATAATAGGAGGAGGGAGATGAAAAGAAAAAAAAAAGTGAAGCCTGGAGAAACCACTTATTAAATAGAAAGATGGTTTTTGTTCTGGGAAAAGCACTGTATGACAATGGTGGAGCTGAGTAAAAACAACATCCATCTGGATGTTCCATGAAACTGACTGTAATTGTTTTTTCTATTCCATGCAATTTTCTTAAGTACCATAAAATAATAATGTGACTATTGGCTTCACGGAAAGAAACTATTAAAATATCTATGATCTGGAAATGTTCTAATATGTGTAATTATTAATCTGCATTTTACGTGCTTGACTTCAGTTCACAGAACTAATAAGCCCTTCAAGGCTAGTTGTCTCCACAACTAAGGAGGAAGCATAGCATGTTATCTTTCACAACTTATTTCTAGCAAGCCACCATTGTGAAAAATTGGTATTTTCCCGGTAGCCCAGAAAATGGGAATGCAAAGTTTGATAGCCTCAATTTTTTCCTCAAATTGTTAAGGAAATCACTGACTGGAACTGCCCACCGTGGCCAGGCACCACAGTAAACACTTTTAGATCAGGTTGGAGAGAGACTTCTACTCTACTAGGCAAGTCTGTGGGGCTTCTCTCACAGCTCAGTTAGTAAAGAATCTGCCTGCAATGCAGGAAACATGGGTTCGATTCCTGGGTCGGGAAGATGCAGGTCTATAAACACTCTCAGCTGGAAGCAGTTACAGAAGAAAGGGACCTCCAGCCCGACTCTCTAAATGAATCATGAGTGTGAAGTCTCTCAGGGCAAAGCTGTTAGGGGAAACACTGACTGTGAGGGGAAATATCATCTGCCTTGACCAGGCACCATGATAACCACTTGCATGAGTTATCTTAAACAGGAGGTCCTAGTAAGGAATGTGGAACTAAAAGTTGCCATCAACTGGAAGAATTCAGGAAGGTCAAAGGAGAGAGTAGACTCCAGCTCATATATCCTACCAACCTCCTGGAATCCCCCTCACTGGAGTCCCTGTGGGCTGAGTGATGTGGACACCACTAGGAAGGACCCCGAGTCAGAGTGATTAGCCAGAGACAGCCTGGAAACTAATCCCAACACCATAAAACCAAAGACTGCAAGCCACGTGGTGGAGCAGTCCTCCTGGGTTCCTTTACCCTGCTGCTATTTGCCCAGGCACCCCTTCCCAATAAAGTTTCTCTCTTGCTTTGTCACCACGGGTGTCTCCTTGGACAATTCTTTTTGGAATGTTAGATAAGAGCCCATTCTTGGCCCTTGCAACAAAGTCAATGGCAACGCAGCATCCCTGCAAAGCCTTTGTGCCTAATTACCAGTTGTTATTTGTCATTTATTTCTCAAAAATTAATTAGCTCAATGTTTGTATAATGAAGTAAAATGGGGATTAAGTTGAGATACTTCATGTCAAATAGAAAACATTGTTCTGCAAGTTTGAACTGATTCTGTATGTTGAAAGAAAAATAATTCCTGTAGATAATAATGTTCAAATACCTAGATAACTTTGTCAAAGCTAACTAAATAACACAATGCATGTTGCCTATGGACTGGATTCTTTCAAGAGTCTTCCCTTTTGATTATTTGCAGATGATCACATGGCTTTAAATATCTGGAGCACGCATTACATTCTAAAGGCACTGAATTAAACAGAAAATTAACTGTTTGGAGGGCTTAGGAAAACCTCTTTTTGTTTAGCGGCTTTAAAAATCACTTGTATTATCTGTAACCATGTCCTAAAAGACACAATTTATGAGATTCTGTGTAAAAGTATAATTGAGACCTGAAAAGGAAAAGGAAAAAAAAAAAAAGTCAGACTCAAAAAGTAGCCATGGAGAAAGAAAATCCACAAAATATGCTGCACTTTCAAAATGTATGACCTCATTCTTTCCTAGTACTACATGGAATGCAAACAAAATCAATGATATATGCTTGTAGAGGGGAACACCTAGGCAGAGCCTGCCGTTTTATCTCAGAGGAAAAAGATAATTGCCATGTTTACTATGGACAGCAGGCACTTACTCCTGAAACAAAAGAATGTGTTCATTTCCCTAAACCTTAGAATTCTGTTGCACAAAGAAATTGAAAAAATAAATAAATAAGTTGAAGAAACTGGGGAAAAAAAGCTAAAATTACAAATTAAGCTGTTTAAAGTTACATGCTATTATTTTGCAGTTTGTATGTACCATGAAGGTTATGTAAGATGAAAGGAAGATATATAGGCAAATGTAAGCAATCATTGCGTTTATATTTAATTTATTACCCATCCTTTTTAACTGTTTTTACTTAAAATATTAGAGTTGGCCATAATATTCTATCCAAGCAGAATTATGTATACCATCCCACTCACAGGCACACTGAACTTGCAAATATAAAAAGAAATATTTGGTGATATGCAGGGACTCAAGGAAATGATACCTTTATTGAGAGAAATGCAAACAGATTAAAATATGCTCTTTAAAGTCACAGAAATATAGTCAAAATGGGCTAAAGACAGTTCAAAGCAAAAATATCTCTTTTGTCTAAGTACCCAGAGAATGACTTAGGATGAGAGCCCTCATGGATATGTACTAAATCCCAACTGGCAATCACCTCTCAGCTCTGCCTGTCGGAGGGCAAGAAGCCTCCCGTGGCACAGGGCCTGCCTCCACCTCCAAGTGAAGTTCCAGACGGGGAAAGCAGAGCCATCCAGTTCAAAGTTGGGTCTGCCAAGCCCCTTTGGGAGGATTGTTGGTAAAGTACATCGGACAGAAAACCCACATTAGAAGTCTTAAAAAAAAAAAAAAAAAGTCTTCCTGAGTCACCCAGTTGTAGAATTAGGGTAATGGAAGTGGCAGTGGGGTACTGTTGCAGAAGGTGGGGGTAAGGGGGCAGTAACCATGTTTCACTGAAACGTGCCCAGAAATGTTGCTGGAATTCTTATCAATATGAAGATGCAGGCAAGGCTTCAGTTCAGTTCAGTTCAGTTCATTTCAGTCACTCAGTCATGTCCGACTCTTTGCGACACCATGAATTGCAGCACGCCAGGCCTCCCTGTCCATCACCAACTCCCAGAGTTCACTCAGACTCGCATCCATTGAGTCCGTGATGCCATCCAGCCATCTCATCCTTGGTCGTCCCCTTCTCCTCCTGCTCCCAATCCCTCCCAGCATCAAAGTCTTTTCCAATGAGTCAACTCTTCACATGAGGTGGCCAAAGTACTGGAGTTTCAGCTTTAGCATCATTCCTTCCTCCCAGGGCTGATCTCCTTCAGAATGGACTGGTTGGATCTCCTTGCAGTCCAAGGGACTCTCAAGAGTCTTCTCCAACACCACAGTTCAAAAGCATCAATTCTTCGGCGCTCAGCCTTCTTCACAGTCCAACTCTCACATCCATACATGACCACAGGCAAAACCAGAGCCTCAACTAGATGGACCTTAGTCGGCAAAGTAATGTCTCTGCTTTTGAATATGCTGTCAAGGTTGGTCATAACTTTTCTTCCAAGGAGTAAGCATCTTCTAATTTCATGGCTGCAGTCACCATTTGCAGTGATTTTGGAGTCCCCAAAAGAAAGTCTGACACTGTTTCCACTGTTTCCTCATCTATTTCCCATGAAGTGATGGGACCGGATGCCATGATCTTTGTTTTCTGAATGTTGAGCTTTAAGCCAACTTTTTCACTCTCCTCTTTCACTTTCATCAAGAGGCTTTTTAGTTCCTCTTCACTTTCTGCCATAAGGGTGGTATCATCTGCATATCTGAGGTTACTGACATTTCTCCTGGCAATTTTGATTCCAGCTTGTGTTTCTTCTAGTCCAGAGTTTCTCATGATGTACTCTGCATAGAACTTAAATAAGCAGGGTGACAATATACAGCTCTTGGACGAACTCCTTTTACTATTTGGAAACAGTCTAACTGTTCCATGTCCAGTTCTAACTGTTGTCTTAAAATAATGCATGTGTGTGCTGAGTCACTCAGTCATGTCCAACTCTTTGTGATCCCATGGACTGTAGCCTGCCAGGCTCCTCTGTCCCTGGGGATTCTCCAGGCAAGAATACCGGAATGGATTACCATTCCTTCCTCTAGGGGATCTTCCCAACCCAGGGATCGCACCCAGGTCTCTCGCATTGCAGGCAGATTCTTTAACATCTGAGCCACCAGGGAAGCCCAAATAATACATACAAGCCGTTAAAGAAAGCCGACTTCACAAACCTAGGCTTTTCCTGGCTGCTATGCCTGCTTGTTCAAGGCCAAGCCCTGTGCTTCATATGCCTGCTTTGTGAATGATTTCTTTTTAAATATCAATACCTCTTGATCTATCTGTCTCCTTATCTGTCTCTTTTCATGACTGAGATGGCTAAAATAATGGCTAAAGTGCAGTGGCAATGAATGCTTTTTCCTTTTTAGAGGATGGAATGGAAAAAAACTAGGTTTCGTTCATGTGAACTCCCATGAAGAGGTGGGGGAATGGGGAAGAAACTTTGAAAATAGGTTAAGTAGTTGAGTATTTTATCATATGTATATTAAAAAAACACCTCATATCAAGCATAATAAAACTCCCTTTACCAAAAAAACCTGCTGCTGCCGCTGCTAAATTGCTTCAGTCGTGTCCAACTCTGTGCGACCTCATAGACGGCAGCCCACTAGACTCCCCCATCCCTGGGATTCTCCAGGCAAGAACACTGGAGTGGGTTGCCATTTCTTTCTCCAATGGGTGAAAGAGAAGTTGCTCAGTCGTGTCCAAGTCTTCGTGACCCCATAGACTGCAGCCTACCAGGCTCCTCCATCCATGGGATTCTCCAGGCAAGAGTACTGGAGTGGGGGTGCCATTGCCTTCTCCGAGAAGTTGTTTTTACCATTGAAAGATATAAACAGTTACATACATACACTAAAAGGAAAATTGAGTCTAAGAAAATAAAACATGTAAAATAAAGAGAATTTTATTTAGGTTTCTCAAGAAACAGTAAGAAAAGGAAGTGTTATTCCTCAAATTGCACAGAAATCAGCCTACTTATCTCACTGTATGTGTGTGTGTGTGCATGCGTGCGTGTGAGCACGTGCACATGTTCATGTGCATGGTAAACCCTGAATGTTAGCTGTTTGAATTCTAGTCAACAGGTACATGTCTGTAAATTTTTATGATATCCTTAGATATCAGAAGCCATGTAGGATAAAGACATTAAAATTTTGGATAAAAGGCAATATTTTTAAAATGCTACCTTATGATTAAAAAAACAGAAGTGAAAAATCATACTTGAAAAGAATCTAATATGAGAATTTATGAGAAAAAAAATTTTTAAGTGCCTTTATCCCGCAAACAGAAAATTAAGAATGCATTCCAGGAAAAATGGTCATCCTAGAAGTGATCTTCTACCAGGCACAGTTTCATTTGATTATAAAAATACTTTAACCATATGGTAAAACTTCTTATCATAGAGATACTCAGAAAAATACATTGATTTACTTCACTTCACAGAACTGTATGCTTCTTCTGAAAACGTCTATTTTAAAACACTATAGTGCATTCTAATATGGCACTTGAAATTCTCCAGAGTGTCAAGAATAACAGAGAAAGGCAGCAGAGGTAAAAATGTAAGCATTAGAACTCATTTTCAAGTAATGAGTATTTCATTTATTTTCGAGTTTTCCTTTGTATACTGCCCAGCAGGGCACACAACTATTAATATGTTCATTTGACATATTACTAAGTATATCTCTGAATGTACTGAGAAAATTCTATGTCACTCACTATTCAAAGCAGAAAACGAAACGGACTTTGAACACATCAAGGCAGATAACTGGCTTCGCATAAGAATATAGTTTGCGGCTCCTTTTGTCTATTACACTCCTCACACCTTCCCTGGAACAAGGGGCTGTCTGCTTACAGGGGCACAGACATCCAGAGAGGAACAGCCTCCATCTGTGGCTGACAAGGAGACTGTCCAGCCAGCAGCTCTGGGGGCTGTCATTTTCCAAAACTGCTTAGTCATCCCTGTCTAGCCCTGGGATGCCCACGTATGGGCTGCTGAGAAGCCCTATCATGAAATGTTAATTTGGCTCTTAAAGATAACATGCTTTTAAGAAGCGATAAGAAAGAAAAGTTGAGCTGGGTTCAGACAGACTGTCTCTGTTCCCAAGTTCTGAAAATGCACTCCCAGAAATATTTTCTGTAGCCTTATCAGCAGCAGCATTCCTCAGCAATCCTGATGAAATAAAAATGCTCTCCCTTCAAGGAGGCGGGGGGGTGCGGGGAGAGGGGGTTGTCTCTTTCCTCCTGGTCAGGAGTTCACACAGGAGACTTGGTAGGAAAGCCCGCCCTCCAGGCATGCCTCCTTCAACTTCAGACTTCCCTGAAACGGTTCTTTCAGGGTTCTTTCAGCACCACTCTCATCTGAGCCTTCCCTTACCAACCCTATATCCCTCCCCTCTGCTGCAATTTGGCAGTGCATTATGGCTGGCATCTTTAGGAGACCTGGCATTCAAAATAAACTCACACTCCATCTCAGCATCCTCCCTTCCCTCATATATCTGCCTCGGAAAAATGTGATAACTTTTGTTTTCGGAACTACTACTGATGTGTGTGTGTGTGTGTGTGTGTGTGTGTGTGTGTGTGCATTTGCTTTGAAAATCAAGTCTTTGAAAAATGCTTTTGGGTCAAGCAAGTCACACTTGGGGAAACAGTGTAGTGAAGAGGGATCACACCGAGCTACGAGCAGCAAACACACCATCTTGACATCTGCTGAGGTGTTATAAACAAAGCTGGTGAGTAAAAAGATGAAAGCAAAGCTGGATTCCTCTCCCTTTGGTCCTGGCCCCCATGCACAAAGAATAATCTTGACTGACCCTGTCGCATCCAAATCTATTTGCCTCTTAGACAAAAGCAGTAAAGTGAACCAGGTATTGTCAACCCACAGTAGCAGTGATTCAAATCGTTCACTACTTAGAATTTTACATTTTGCATAAGAAGGGTGATTCCTGGAGTATATCAGCCTTAAGGCAAATAGTGACACATTTTCACTCTTAGAATTATAGAAGGCATCACTATCAGTCCCCATCTTTCCCTCTTTCTTTTTTTCCTTATTTTTCACCTGCCTTTTTGTTTGTTTGTTTTTTTCGCATCTCATAGCTTGTGGGATCTTAGTTCCCCAACCAGGGATTGAACCCAGACCTGGCAGTGAAAGCTCGGAGTTTTAACCACTGTACTGCCAGGGAATTACCCCCTACCTTGTGTTTTTAAACCTCATTTAGACATTCTGTTTGTGGGTAGGACTGTCACAAAGCAACACTGATTATTTTAATATGATGCAAATATGAACTACAGTGTTCAACTGGTTAAGACACTGTGCTTCCAGTGCAGGTCAGGAAACCAAGGCCCCTCATGCTGCAGAACATGGCCAGAGAAACTCTAAAAAAAAAAAGAACTATGACAGAGATTACTTCAGTGTCCTTCGGCCCTGTTGGACCTAGCCATTCCATGGCTACAAGAAATATTCTAGGAGCTCACTCATGTCTAGTAGGCAAAATGGAGGGCATGCCTGCAGTTGCTTTGTGGTCCCAGCTTCTGCTGCGGCAGACATCACCAAGTAAGTAACTGCGGTACCTTCACACCAAGTAAAGACAGAGCCTCAGCATCCTTCTTAACACAGCACTCCCAGCAACCATCAGCTGTCAGCAATGAACCAGAACATCCAGTTGCCTTCCTGATCTGGCCATCTGTCCTGAGAAGCAATGAGCTGGAGCAAGTTGTGGCTCAATCATCACATGTCTATTTACTTTTTAGGAGGTGGCTGGTCAGGGGAGAAAGTTGAATAAAGCTCACCCATGTATCTTGGCATTCTTCTACTAATGTTGATGAGCATTAGAGAATTTAAGAAATCATGAGCTGAGTGTAGGATATGCAGGATGGCAATTAGACTGAGTAACATGTCATTTTCATTACGTAAAGGAGAAGATAAACATATAAGCCTCCACAGCTATCATGTAAAGCCCTTGGGGAGCCTCATTAAATTAAGAAAAGTGTCAGAGGTCTAGCAATACATATACATCAATTTAGAATAAGAATACATAATTAATTTCTAGGGTAATGAGCAATATTCATATGTGAATATGGCTTGGATGACACAGATGGATACATTTGGCAAAGCTCTTTGAATGACATACTTAAGGTCAGTGTACTTCATTTTATGAAAGTTTCACCTCAAAAACAAAAACAAAAACAAGTATTGAATTCTAGTTAATGACGCGCATGTTGAGGGTTTAGAATTAAAGTGTACTGCTGCTTGCAACTGACATCTTACTGAAAAACTAAGATGGATTGATGACTGAATAGAGGAATGAGCATAAAGGAAAACAATTGTAGTAAAAAAAAATTATCACAATTGTTACCCAAAGTACCTGGAATAGTCACCTTCATTTAGAGTCGGAAAGTACACCGGTAGATGCCAGGGGTGGGGGGATGGGGAGGGGGAGGGGGGTTAGTGTTTTTCATATATTTATTTTATTTTTGGCTGTGCGGGGGGTGAATGGGGGTTACTCTGGTTGCGGTGCTGGGCTTTTCACTGTGCTGGCTTCTCTTGCTGTGGAGCACAGCTCTAGGCTACAGGGGCTCAGCAGCTGCAGCTCCAAGCACAGGCGCAACAGCTGTGGTGCATGGCTGAGGTGTTCTGCAGCCTGGGGATCTTCCAGGATCGGAGCTCAAACCTGTGTCTCCTGCCTTGGCAAGCAGGTTCCTTATCACTGAGCCACGAGGGAAGCCAGGAGTTAGTGTTTAACGGGGCCAGAGTTTCAGTTCGGGAAGATGAAAATGTCAAGAGATGCGTGATGGTGAGAGCTTTACACCAACATGAATGTCCTCAGTGCCACTGAACTGTCCAGTTCAATGTGGCTGCTGCTGCTGCTAAGTCGCTTCAGTCGTGTCCGACTCTGTGTGACCCCATCGACGGCAGCCCACCAGGCTCCCCCGTCCCTGGGATTCTCCAGGCAAGAACACTGGAGTGGGCTGCCATTTCCTTCTCCATCAATACGGTTAAGACAGTATATTTTGTGTTATGTGTCTTTTACCACAGTAAGAAAACATTTAAAAATGAAATGAAAAATTAAGAAATAGATTAACTGCAGATTCTAGACAGCGAGTTCACTGTAAACTGATTTCTACTTTTCTGTCTATTTGAAAATTTTCATAATAAAATATGGGCAAAAACTACAATATATGTCTTTTTTGAGTATGGGATCTAGGTATTCTTTCTTCTGCTTCTTTCTGATTGGAAGAAAGTAGCCCACTTTTCACACAGCATAATTACACGTATGACCTGTTACTGAAATGTCCTGACTGTCTTCTAAAGAAGGACTGGGATGTACCTATGTAACTCTAGCCAGGGGAGAAGAAGACAGACATGTTACCCAGACTCTACTGCCCTGGTCACACCCAGAGCAGTGAAAGTGGCCCACCCCAATGCATCCTAACCCAGCACTTCTGATGGGCAAAGCACCACTCACATGCAAATTGCCCACCTTGGATTAGAACACCGGGCACATTTGTTGCTCACCTTTGTCTGAGAGAGCATTGACGCTGACTTGCCAGACCATGGTTGATATACCGCTGCTCTGTCAAACCTAGTCCAGAGATTTCAGGGTCTAAAGAGGGACACTGCGGGGCACACAGTATTCAGACTTCAGGCTTGTGTAAAACAAGCGCAAAGAGCTCAGCGAACACCTCTCATCGCTGAGAGAATGGAGACAACACCACGAGTGGCCCTTCACCAGCACTGGCCAGCATCAAATTCACACGAAATGTCTTCTAATGATCACCCCAGTTTAGTGGGTTCAGAGCAGCTGGACATGGCATGCTAAAACAAGGGCATTATTTTAACCAAGCAGAATTAAGAACAGGATATTTAACCTGTTCTATTAATTCTCATAGCAATGTGTAAGCTAATAAGCCCAGCAATAATGTATAACCTTTGACTGAAAAAAATTCATAGAGCTATCTTTTTTTTCCCCCATTGCTCTAGTCTGACTTTGGGAACTACAAGTCCCACAGAGCAGGGTGATATAATACGGTTGAAGAAAATAAGTGGGCACACTACTGTATGCTTCAAAGGGTCACTGCTCAGCCTGTGAGTCCATACTTTTTAATTTCCTTGTACAAACAGGGAACTGAAAACTGGGAAAATCCATTTGGCTGGTCTGAGCTGCAAATTAAATCCATGATTAAATTTAGGCAATTACATCTCCAGGTTGTTTCCATTTAAACATATTAAATACATTTGAATAAGCTTCTTAATCATGATCTTAGCAATCTATTGTAGGGCAAAATGGACTCTAATAAATACTATTACGAGGCTTGCTGACAAATAAAAAAATGGAAGGATCCTGCAAGAAATATTTTAGCACACAAAAAGTGGAGGGATCCTGCAAGAAATATTTTAGCACACAACTCTTGGTGTGTGCTGCCAAGAGGTGGAGGTGGGGGGAAACACTTGAAGAAAATAAGTACGTGGGTTCTTAAATAGCAAAGAGCAATAAAATTCAGCAATTCCCAAATTTTAGCATGCTTAAGAATCACCCAAAGGGCTTGTTAAAAGGCAGAATCCTCGGATGCCAGCCCTAGAGACACTGACTGAGGTCTGGGCAGTGCTCATGAATCTGTATTTCTCACCAGCTCCGGGGCGATGCTGATGCTGTGGCCGGGAGATCACTTGGAGCAGAGCTTAATGTGTGTAAGCACAGTGGAGCAGCTGTTAGAAAGTTCGAGAAATACCATAAGGCCAGCGTAAATCATCTGTCCAGGTTTTAGACGTCTACTTAGCAGCAGCAGCAGCAGAGAGTGACTTCACCCTCCCACGGAGCAATCTGTGACTAACTGTTCCGGTGGAGGGTCGGGTCTCAACAAAACAGGGAGGCAGGGGGCCCCCTAGACTCCACTGTCCTCTCAGAGGTAATGTGAATTTCTTCCCACTTTAGGAACCCAGTGTCCATTCCCACGCTCCCCAGACCCCAAGGGGGTAACCCTTCACTGCAAGGATGCCAGATCACGCTTTCACTGTCTGGAGTTTATCATCATGTAACCAAAGTCAATTTTCATCTGCCCCATAATCACTAGAGACAAAGAATCTCATTTGGTTATTAATCCCATCTGTATCACAAGTGGTAGAGTATTAAATCTCACCTCTGACTTTCTTCTCTAAGCAAAATCCTATCAGCTTCTTTAGTGTCTGGTATAACCCCTAATGATATTTATAAATCTCCTTTGAATCCTCTCAAAATTGACTGCAAGTAAGGACTTGAAAGCCAAGTTCTGATGTGATATATATTTTAAAATCCTTGTGTTACCTCTCTCCCACCATCCCCAAGCCAATAGAATACTTTCTATCAACCACAGCTGCAATGGATCACACACTGGCAGGGGAAGAACAGGAAAAGAGATCTTCCAAACAGACTTGAGAAGAGTTGAGCACACCGGAAGGATTGTTGTCTGTCCTGCATGGATGGATCACTTTCTATAGCCTGATGGCGCTTTTCTTCTTTAAACACTTCTTTGGCCATGCCACACGGCTATTTCTCAACCAGGGACTGAGCGCATGCTGCGTGCACTGGGAGCACACACTCTTAACCACCGGGCTGCCAGGAAAGCCCCAGTTGCTTTCAGTAAGATGACAGTAACTTGCACTTCTACTTATTTTCACGGGTAATTTCAAACAGGTTACTTATTTGACCTTATTTCCCCTCACTGGAAGGAAGCAGAGATTCACAGTGTTTTGGTTGTCTTCTGGGGTTTGGAGAGCTGGCGTGTGACAGACAGAAGCCTGGTTCTACGTGGGCCTGACTTCCACGCTGGGGCTGGGCTACCTCCCACACTAACCCAAGAGTGTGATAGCTCTTACTGGATCACCCTTCACTGGATCACCCTTCACTGGATCTAGTCCTCCAGAAAACCATCTCAGACTGCCTGTAGAAAAATGAGCATGTTTTCCGGGAAACCCAATAAAATGAAAAGAATAAAAAAAAATCCAGGAAGCTGAGGCTATATAATAAGACTGGGAAAACACTGAAACTCTAGACAACAGATGTTGAGGTTTATCTGCCAAAAACTGAGAAATTTGGAATGAGAAGCAGAATAGATGTTTCTGAAAATCAAGTCACAGATCTGGTGCACAGGCTTCAGGAAAATCCACCTAACAAAAATATTCAAAAGGTTTAATATAATATTTCTTTAAAAAATCAATAAAGACCTCCATAAACCTACATCAAAATGGAATACCAATATTTTAGGAAAAAACTGATACAGAAAAAGTAATAACAAATAAATCTTAAGGAAAGAAAGAAAGAATCCTTGAGGCACTCCTCCTCAAGAAATCTAGCAAGCAAGTAGGAAATCAGGGTTACTTTTGCAACACCAGTACTGGAAAAAAACAGACAATGAAGCAAGCAGAAACAAAACAAGGAAGTGCAGTGCAATGAGTTTTGAAGGGAAGCGACATGAATTTTAGACCTGATGTACAGTTGTCATTGACAGATGAAATAAAATATTTTCTTGTTTAGTTGCTAAGTTGTGTCCAATTCTTTGCAACCCCATGGTCTGTAGCCTGCCAAGCTCCTCTGTCCAGGGGATTCTCCAGGCAAGAATATGGGAGTGGGCTGCCATTTCCTACTCCAAGGAATCTTCCCAACCCAGGGTCAAATTCATGTCTTTTGCATTGGTAGGCAGGTTCTCAACCATCAAGCCACCTGGGAAGCCCCATATAAAATATAAAGTCTGAAATATGCACAGACATTGAACTAGAACACTCACAATGGTTTCTCTAGAAACTAGCAGTTTATGAAATTCAGAATATATGATGTAAGTAAAAATGAAAATTCAAGAATTGCACAGCCATTATATAAAATGATTGGAAATGAGTGCTAATCTTATTTAAATGTAGACCTAAAACTGAATAATTTTGACTATGTTATATAACAAAATGTAAATATTACAAAGCTAGATAGAAAAGCAACATGAGTAAATAAATTTGGAAACTGGAGAAGAGAGGTAATGCTCGGCAAAATAAGTTTGCTAATTTACTTTTTCAAATTGTGTAAATAACAGATGTATCTATATTATTTAATTTTAACAAGCAATGCATACAAGAGCTAAAAAAAAAAACCTTCTGAATGATCAGAACAAACAAGAGAAACAACACCACTACAACTAAAAATACATAATACAAAATAAATATAACAATGACATTTAAAACAGAATACATAAGTATGAAGACATATTTAAACACTGAGATGTTCTATTGAAAAACAGTGTCCTGGAGTAGAACTTGACTGAATAAAATAAGTTTCATATATAAGGCAGGTAGCAGGAGGGATGCATTCAGGCCTGTTTTCTAGGACTATCATAAAGCTATATTACAGATTGTATGGCTTAAACATAGGAATTGTGTTGTTACAGAGGCTACAAGTTCAAGATCAAGGTGTCAGCAGCGCTGGCTCTTCTGGAGACCTCCAAAGGCAAACCTCCCTGCTTCTCTCCTGGCTCTTGGGAGAAGTTGGCAATCTTTGGTATTCCTTGGGTTTGTAGAATTATCACTCCAGTCTCTGCCTTCATTTTCACATGCTGTTCTCCTGTGTGCATGGCTATCTCCAAATACCCCCTTTTATAAAAAATATCAGTCATATTGGATTAGGGACCTGTCCTATTCCAAGTATGACCTCAGGCTGACTTAATCAATTACACCTGCAACAACTCTACTCCCCAATAAGGGAATGTAAAGGCTATAATAGGAAGTTAGAATTTCAACATATAAATTTCAAGAGGACATAATCCAACTTATAATAAGGTCCCTTTCAGTCTTGTGTGCAGTTGGAAATATATTAAATACTATTTACTCTGAATGAAAGATTTTGGCCATTACCAGAGATCAAGGAGCAATTGCCAGCGATGACTGTATGGTCCCTCTATATTAGAACAGGTCAGAAACTGGGAAAACAAAACAAAACCCTGACAATGGCAGGTTAAAGGGCTTTTTATAAGACCATGTAATCTGAAGCTTGGCAAAGAAAATCTTTGAAGAATGTCTTCAGAAAGACAGTGAGACATGATACTATGAAGGCGCCCTTGCCAGATGAGTCCACGTAAAACAGAGCTGGATGGACGGAGACTAGTGCGTCCAGCCAGCTCCAAGAAGAAGCCCATCCTTCTTTGTCACACGTCGTTTAAAAAGTAAAATCACTGGAGAGAGTGTGGGGAAATGGGAACCCTTTTACACTGTTGGTGGGAATGTAAATTGGTAAAGCCATTATGGAGAACAGTCTCTATTTTAAAAGAAAAAACTAAAAACAGAACCACCATATGATACAGCGATCCCACCCCTGGGCATACACTCAGAGAAAACCGTAATTCCAAAAGATACACACACCTCAATGTTCACTGAAGCACTATTCACAATAGTGCCAGAATATGGAAGCAAACTAAATTTCCATCAACAGAGGAATGGATAAAGATGTGGTACACGCACACAGTGGACCATGACTCAGCCATAAGAAGGAATGAAATTGTGCCATTTGCAGAGAAATTGATGGATCTAGAGACTGTTATATAGAGTGAAGTAATTCAGAAAGAGAAAAACCAGTATTGTATACTAACGCATACATGTGAAATCTAGAACAATGGCGTAGATGAACTTATTTGCAAAGCAGAAATAGAGACAGACATAGAGAATAAACGTATGGATACCAGGCAGTGGGGAGGAATGGAGTGGGAATGGATTATGAGATTGGAACTGACATCTGTACACTGCTCTGTATAGTAACACAGGGGCTCTGCTCAGGGCTCCGTGGTGACGTAAGTGAAACCGAAACCCCCAAACGAGGGCGTGTATGTCTACATATGGCTGATTCACTTCACTGTACAGTACAAACTAACAGCACTGTAAACCAACTAAACCCAGTAAGAAAATTAAAACAAAACAAAGCAAAACAAAGTGACACTGGAAAAGAAACAAAAAAGCGGAAGAAAGTGGAAGGAGTGAAGAATAAAGAGTCATGCTGAGGTTTAACAATTCACCCACAGCACCTGGAAACAGTCAGGACCCTTAATACCCTAGTGAGACCTCTGTTCTTAAATTGTTAGTTTTTATCTACCAGCGGCTGCGGAATCCCATTTTGGTGGGGCCTAAGGGAAAATGGACTCAATAGACATGAGTCTGAGCAAACTCCAAGAGCTGGTGATGGACAGGGAAGCCTGGTGTGCTGCAGTCCATGGGGTTGCAAAGAGTCGGACACGATCGAGCGACTGAACTCACCTACCAACTAAGGGAAAATGACAGAAATAGTCAAAAGTTGTTGTGAATTGTGTGATTTTCCTGAGAAAAGAAAGGATGACTACTGGGTCAGTCACTGGGTGACCCGAGGGTCAAAGCATCCCACCAAGCATGCGACCTGGGACATGGCATTGAGACAGATGGCTTCCTGGGACTCACCCTTCAACTCAAGCACAGCTCAAAGGTGAGGGGGAGGAGAAGAGCACCACACAGTATCCTAGGGTTAGGGTCAGGCTGTGTCCCTCAGAGCAGGGCTTGAGTAAAACAGCCCCCTCATGTTTCACTGAGGAGCCAGTGCAAGGAAGGATCAGCAGGAGGGACACAGGGAGGAAGGAGCCGGCCACAGCTGTGGGCTCTGGCAGCGTCCAGCCCCGCTCTCTTCCACTGAGGGCTCTGGAGCATCTTCCACACCACTGGCTTCTCTCGCTTGAGCCATCAGATGGCTTTACGCACACAGGTATCAACTGGTCACGGAGGGCAGCAGGCAAGCCCTTCAGCCCAGGGCAGTGCTCCAGAGAACAGGGGCAGCCCTGAGCCAGCAGCAAGAAGTACTGCTGGCCACAAGGGAAGGGGTCGTGGCCTAACAGAGAGACGGAGAGCAGCCCACCGTGAGCGGTCTCTTTTTCCAACACCATCTTTTGCTATAGCTGTGCCTTTACTTTATAATGAACACATTCTAAGATTTCCTGTCAAACCCTCAGTTCCCTAGCTGAAAATCTTCTGAAAAAAATAAAACCTGCAAATGAACGCTGAGGGTCCCCGGAGTTCTGAATTCCGTGATGCCATGTGTTACAGATGATTTTTAAAGGTGGGTCCTCATGTCTGTGCAGGCCTTCCCTGCTGGTTCAGACAGTAAAGACTCCACCTGCAATGCAGGAGACCTGAGTTCAATTCCTGGCTCACGAAGATCCCCTGGAGAAGGGAGTGGCTACTCACTTCTCTATTCTTGCCTGGAGACTTCTCATGGACAGGGAGCTGGTGGGTTATAGTCCATGGGGTCACAAAGAGTCAGACACGACTGAGCAACTAACACGTTCTTCCACATTTCCTCTCTCTGTAGGTCATCTGCCGCCTTTCTTTCAGCTTCATGCCCCCATTTTGTGTATTACTCGGTATCCTAGAAACTAGGACCTTGAAAACTACATTCCCCGGTCAGCCTTTCCAGCTGTCTTCTGCTTAGGTCAGCCCATGGGAGGTACTGGTGGGAGACTAAAGGAGCAGAGGAAGGAAAAGCAAACTTCCTCTTGGCTGCAGGAGGTGTCACCAGCATTAGCAGGCAGCCACATGTTCCAGCAACCTTCAGAAGTTCTAATTCAGCTGCTGGCTCCAGCACTATTGCTGGAAAAGGCCGGACTGGCCAGCCTAGCCACAGCATCGGGCAGCTGGCACAGAGGGATGTGTGGCCCTTTCAACAGTCGTAGAGTCTTCTAAGAGTGTGAGGGACGGTGTGTGAGGGACCTCACACATGCTGACATGACTCCTGAGTTTTCTTTGGCCAGCCTGAGGAGTATCTTCAATTTCTTTTAATTGTTAATATCTGACTTACTATATCCTCCTCCTCAAATTCCTTCTCCAGTCCTTCTAACATTTTATAAGCAATTCCTGTATTAAAAGTTCTCATTCAGAAATACCTAGAGTGGTTTCTGTTTTACCTGTCCGATTACTGACAGATTCCCCATCCATGAAAAAAGTAATATGGTTTACAATGGAAATGACATCACAAGGGCTTAGTTGCAGAGCTCAGAAACCATAAAAAGCAAGTGTCTTGCCAGATGGAGGGGGAAATATCTGCTCTCCTTATTCTAATCAGTTACTCCTTGCCCCATTTCTTAACTCAAAATTCACATGGACATCAGTAAAAGAGAATACTGGTTTTGCATTAAAATTTTCATGAATATGACTTGCTCTCTGTAGAGAATAACAGAAACTTTTCTATTTTATTTATACTCTTTCACTTTATAAACTAAAATTTACCAACATGAATTTAATTTTATACAGATAAAGCTAAAATCAAGTATCAGGGCAAGATCATGTCAAGGTGTGGATCCCCATCAAGACTGTCCCCGTGTGCCAGTGAAGACACTTCAGAAGACTTTCCTTCAGAGTCTTGCCAGTTAGAGTCTTCAGCATAATTCCCTCCATGAGAGAAGATGCATTTTGCATCTTTGTTCAGTTCAGTCGTTCAGTTGTGTCCAACTCTTTCCGACCCCATAAATAGCAGCACGCCAGGCCTTCCTGTCCATCACCAATTCCCAGAGTTCACTCAGACTCATGTCCATCAAGTCCGTGATGCCATCAAGCCATCTCATCCTCTGTCTTCCCCTTCTCCTCCTGCCCCCAATCCCTCCCAGCATCAAAGTCTTTTCCAAAGAGTTAACTCTTCGCATGAGGTGGCCAAAGTACTAGAGTTTCAGCTTTAGCGTCATTCCTTCCAAAGAAATCCTGGGGTTGATCTCTTTCAGAATGGACTGGTTGGATCTCCTTGCAGTCTAAGGGACTCTCAAGAGTCTTCTCCAACACCACAGTTCAAAACCATCAATTCTTCGGTGCTCAGCTTTCTTCACAGTCCAACTCTCACATGCATACATGACTACTGGAAAAACTATAGTCTTGACTAGATGGACCTTAGTTGGCAAAGTAATGTCTCTGCTTTTGAATATACTATCTAGGTTGGTCATAACTTTTCTTCCAAGGAGTAAGCGCCTGTTAATTTCATGGCTGCAATCACCATCTGCAGTGATTTTGGAGCCCCCAAAATAAAGTCTAACACGTTTCTCCGTCTATTTCCCATGAAGTGATGGGACTGGATGCCATGATCTTCGTTTTCTGAATGTTGAGCTTTAAGCCAGCCTTTTCACTCTCCTCTTTCACTTTCATCAAGAGGCTTTTTAGTTCCTCTTCACTTTCTGCCATAAGGGTGGTGTCATCTGCATATCTGAGGTTATTGATATTTCTCCCGGCAATCTTGATTCCAGCTTGTGTTTCTTCCAGTCCAGCACTTCTCATGATGCAATTTGCATGTAAGTTAAATCAGCAGGGTGACAATATACAGCCTTGACATACTCCTTTTCGTATTTGGAACCAGTCTGTTGTTCCATGTCCAGTTCTAACTGTTGCTTCCTGACCTGCATACAGATTTCTCAAGAGGCAGGTTAGGTGGTCTGGTATTCCCATCTCTTTCAGAATTCTCCACAGTTTATTGTGATCCATACAATCAAAGGCTTTGGCATAGTCAATAAAGCAGAAATAGGTATTTTTCTGGAACTCTCTTGCTTTTTCCATGATCCAGCGGATGTTAGCAATTTGATCTCTGATTCCTCTGCCTTTTCTAAAACCAGCTTGAACATCAGGAAGCTCATGGTTCACGTATTGCTGAAGCCTGGCTTGGAGAATTTTGAGCATTACTAGCTCCATAATCCAGTGGATATTAGCAATTTGATCTCTGATTCCTCTGCCTTTTCTAAAACCAGCTTGAACATCAGCTTGAACATCAGGAAGCTCACGGTTCACGTATTGGGGAAGACTGGCTTGGAGAATTTTGAGCATTACTTTACTCATGTGAGATGAGTGCAATTGTGCGTAGTTTGAGCATTCTTTGGCTTTGCCTTTCTTTGGGGTTGGAATGAAAACTGACCTTTTCAATTCCTGTGGTCACTGCTGAGTTTTCCAAATTTGCTGGCATATTGAGTGCAGCCCTTTCACAGCATCACCTTTCAGGATTTGAAATAGCTCTACTGAAATTCCACCTCCTCCACTAGCTTTGTTCATAGGGATGTTTTCTAAGGCCCACTCGACTTCACATTCCAGGATGTCTGGCTCTAGATGAGTGATCACACCATCGTGATTATCCGGGTAGTGAAGATCCTTTTGTACAGTTCTTCTGTGTATTCTTGCCACCTCTTCTTAATATCTTCTGCTTCTGTTAGGTCCAGACCATTTCTGTCCCTTTATCAAGCCCATCTTTGCATGAAATGTTCCCTTGGTATCTCTCATTTTCTTGAAGAGATCTCTGGTCTTTCCCATTCTGTTGTTTCCCTCTGTTTCTTTGCATTGATCGCTGAAGAAGGCTTTCTTATCTCTTCTTGCTATTCTTTGGAACTCTGCATTCAGATGTTTATATCTTTCCTTTCCTCCTTGGATTTTCACTTCTCTTCTTTTCACAGCTATTTGTAAGGCTTCTCAGACAGCCATTTTGCTTTTTTGCATTTCTTTTCCATGGGGATGGTCTTGATCCCTGTCTCCTGTACCATGTCACGAACCTCATTCCACAGTTCATCAGGCACTCTATCTATCAGATCTAGGCCCTTAAATCCATTTCTTACTTCCACTGTATAATCATAAAGGATTTGATTTAGGTCACACCTGAATGGTCTAGTGGTTTTTCCCTGCTTTCCTCAATTTGAGTCTGAATTTGGTAATAAGGAGTTCATGATCTGAGCCACAGTGAGCTCCTGGTCTTGTTTTTGTTGACTGTATAGAGCTTCTCCATCTTTGGCTGCAAAGAATATAATCAATCTGATTTCGGTGTTGACCATCTGTTCCCACCACAATTAGGGTATTTTTTTTTCTTTTCCATTGTTATTATTATAGGATATTGAATCAGTGTATTATATATATTAAAAAGGCTCTATACATGTTGACCGAATAGGATCAACTGGCATTTCTGAAACTAGCTGCAAACCTAAACAGTGTATTACAAACCAGAGATATTACTTTATTTACAAAGGTCCATATAGTCAAAGCTATGATTTTTCCAGTAGTCAAGTACAGTAGTTGGAGTATAAAGAAGGCTGAGTACCAAAGAATTGATGTTTTTGAACTGTGGTACTGGGGAAGACTCTTGAGAGTCCCTTGGATATCAAGGAGATCAAACCAGTCAATCCTAAAGGAAATAAACCCTGATTATTCATTGGAAGGACTGATGCTGAAGCTCCAATACTTTGATCACTTGATGCAAATAGTGGACTCACTGAAAAAGACCCTGATGCTAGAAAGATTGAGGTTGGGAGGAGGAGGGGATGGCAGAGAATGAAATGGGTTGGATGGCATCTTTGACTCAATGGACACAAGCTTGAGAAAACTCTGGGAGATAGTGAAGGACAGGGAAATCTGGCGTGTTGCAGTCCATGGAAACTCTGCAAAGAGTCAGACACAACTTAGTGAGTGGACAATAATAACAACAAACCAGCTGCATCTGAATCACCTCATAGACATGAAAAAACTGAGTGATTGGGCTCCACACTCAGAGGCCTGGAATGAGGACCTGAGAATTGACACTTCCAGTTCACAGGGATAGTGATGTTGTTGGTCCAGGTATCACACTTTGAAACCCACTGGGATAGATTATAGAACCCACTGAGAGTTAAATGCATCCAAGTGAAGGCTTCTTACCCAAGAAAAATGGATATTTCCAGCCTATGTCAGTGCCAACCTGATAAAAGGTAGAAGTTCTGTTTTTCAAAACTATATTCCCTCACACACAGGTTGCCAGACCTCATTTATCACCCATATTTTCTACTTGCTATCTTTTCAATTACTTAGCAAGGAGGGACAAGCATAATGTTTCCCAGAGTTTTCGAGGCAAGGGGTATATTTGGTTAAATATTAAATGTTAATTTATGTGTTCAGATAATTTTAAAAACTGACTTACTGAGTACAAGATAGGGTAATAAAATCTCTCTCTCTTTTTTTTTTTCTTATTTGCTCTGTCAGTTGCCAGCAGGATAATCTCTTGTTTTAGTAGATTATTAAATTGGACAGGTCATTAGCGCTTAGGTGAAATTATTGAATTTCAGAGCTAAAGAATGTCTTGAGGGTTAGTGAGTAATAATTATAATGGGAAAATCTCTACTGATACAAGAATGCTAAATATTAAAGTATTTTTATATAAAGTAATAAGCTTAAAAATAAATATATTTTCTTGGCAGATTTAAATAGCTATTTATACAAAGTTATGATATTAATGTCAGTGAGGTAAACAGCATTGTATTTAATTATATTAATATTCAGCTAATAGAATGATTAAAAGATAGTATTTGCTTTACATAATCATATGCTTGCTTATGTCAAACAAAGGAGTTAACCTTTCCCTCTCTCCCCTTTCTTTCCCAGACAAGATTCCAGAACTTAGAAACACACATTGCTGACTTCAAGAGCCCTGTGGAAATGTAAAATGTAGCAAATATGCATTTATTTGTTCACTGAACAGACAAATAAGCAAATATTGAATACCCACTGGGTTCCAGGGCTGTGCCCTGGGCATACAGGACAGTTGGAAAGATACCTGCCATCAGCAAGGCTTCATTCTGGCAGGTGGACATAAGCAAGAGTCAATTAGTCAATATATTATAGGCATTATGAAGAAAAATAAAGTGGCGGTAAGGACAGGAAATACTGGAGTGAAAATGGAGTCAAAGTGCTCATCGCTCAGCTGTGTCCACTTCTTTGCTACTCCATGGACAGCAGCCCAGTCCACCAGGCTCCTCTGCTCATGGAATTCTCCAGGCAGGAATACTAGAGTGGGTGCCATTACCCTTTCCAGGGGCTCTTCCTGACCTAGGAGTTGACCTTGGGTCTCCTGCACTGCAGATCCTTTACCGCCTGAGCCGCCAGAGAAGCCCATGGGATCGAAGGCATTGACATAGGGCTGATAAAATTTCCAATAGGGCACTCAGGGAATGTCTCATTAAGGAGGTGACATTTGAACAAACACTTGAAAGAGATGAGGAAGGCAAATGGATATGTGAGAGAATATGGGTTCAGGAGGAAGAAATGCCATGCACTCGAGTTCTGATACCAGCCTGTATTTATGGAGCAACCAAAGCTGCAGAGAACCCAGTAGGACTGGATCAGAGGGAAGATGGTGGAGAGGGTTAACCGTGGACCAGAGACAGTCCAAGGCCTTGTCCATTATTCTAAAGACTGGCTTTAGTGAAATGGGGAGCCATTGAAGATAATTTTATTAAATATGAGATATAACTGGTAGTTTCAGATAATGGCACTGGTATTTAATTAAGATTAGAAACTATCTGTGCTGTACAATTGGACAGTTTAAAATAGAATCCCCACCACAGTACCAGATGTGAGTGACAATTAATACTTTTTTCCTTATTGGAGCAAATAAAACATACAAAATGAAAAAGATCAGACTTTTTTAAAATTAATTTATTTTTGTTGAAGGATAATTACTTTACAAAATTTTGCTGCTTTTCTAACCAGTTACCAACAAGCTGTTCTCAAAATGAAATAGGTTCTGAGTAGGATACAAAACCTAATAGGCAAAAGTTGAAGAACTTAAGTGCTTACTCATTCAGAGCAACTGCTTATATTGCCATTGGTTCCATTTGCACAGAAGAGAGCTATTATCAGAATGCTTATGTTCACAGTATCATTCCTGAAAAACTGACTACCTTAGGCTGAGAAGGAAAGAAAGGGAGAGAGGATGTGAAGAGGAGGAGTAAAAAAGAAAGCTAAGGTATTGAAATATATATTGGCATAAAATAACAGAATCATCAAATCTAGCTAAGATTAAAATATGCAAACTATTTCACTTTCAAAATATAGTAATGTTTTACAAAGAACAAATGACATAATTCAGTTATTACATGAATCACTGATACATAGTAGGTTGTGTTTTTCTTACGGGGATACAGAATTTCTTTTTCTTCAGTGACCCTCTTGTTTATAAAATACCAGTAAAGAAGAGGTCCAGTCTACCTAGATTCTCACACATGGAATGATATTGCTAAATATTTATCTTTCAGAAATCTGATAAAAACTGGTTTCCAAAAGTTTGGATGTGCCTAATTACAGCCACTAGCATTTTCATCATGTGTTCTAAGTGTTTCCTTAGCTGGTACAACCTAGAGAATTGGGATGTTATTTTCACTAAACATTATTCCTTAAAACTACTGTTACTGTTCCTACTTAAACTTGGGCTTGGAATATTATTAATTTCTTTTTCCTCTAGCCAGCTTGAATAGCAATTCCTTTCCTTTTCTTATTCTTCCTACTCATTTAGTTCTTACACTGTATAGCAATCCAGAATGATTGTAAATGTGGCCTTTATTTCTTATTTTGTGCTCAGAAATGAACGCTATTAACCTAGAAGAGTCCTAAAGGATGCTTCAGTCTACATATACAGCTGGGCTTCAATTAGCAAGGCTATTGTTAAAAATGTTTAAGTAGCTTCTAAAGATGCTTTCAGCTTAAAATCTGACCCCAAAGAAATGTAAAATGTTTTCTTCTCATCTGGGCCTATTATCTGTTGATGTTTAGTAAGAGAGACTTTCCTGCCTGGATTCTGTTTCTCAGCGCAGTGCTGTATCATCTCAATTCCACTTACCTGTTATTGAACATATTTATAAAGAATCGCTGGCTTAACTTTAGAAGACAATGGCCAATCATAAATATATAGGCTAAAAATAACTTTAATGAATAAGTGCAGTTGGCATACAATCCCCTTAAACATCAAATGTTTGAATTCAAATTAGACATATTAATCTGTCTTAAAAGTACTGAAGTTCGTGGTCAAAGAGAGCTCTAAATAATTTCATCATTTTCAAGGAGATTTATGTTTACTTATAGATGATTTCAACTGCAGTATTTAGTATCAAAAAATTTTAACAGATTTTTGAAGTTTATCAAAATTAGGACGATAAAGCCATAGAAATTATCCAACAAAATAATTAATCCATTAATGCAGCCAAAATATGTATCGTGTTCCTACTTTTCCAAGTACGTTCTAGGCACTGGCAACAAAGCTTTAAATCAACTAAGGATTTCCTCCCAAGTTCAGTTCAGTTCAGTCGCTTAGTCGTGTCCGACTCTTTGCAACTCCATGAATCTCAGCACGACAGGCCTCCCTGTCTATCACCAACTCCCGGAGTTCACTCAGACTCATGTCCATTGAGTCCGTGATGCCATCCAGCCATCTCATCCTCTGTCATCCCCTTCTCCTCCTGCCCCCAATCCCTCCAGCATCAGAGTCTTTTCCAATGAGTCAACTCTTTGCATGAGGTGGCCAAAGTACTGGAGTTTCAGCTTTAGCATCATTCCTTCCAAAATTGCAGGGTTGATTTCCTTCAGAATGGGCTGGTTGGATCTCCTTGCAGTCCAAGGGACTCTCAAGAGTCTCCTCCAACACCACAGTTCAAAACCATCAATTCTTCAGTGCTCAGCCTTCTTCACAGTCCAACTCTCAAATCCATACATGACCACTGGAAAAACCATAGCCTTGACTAGACGGACCTTAGTCGGCAAAGTAATGTCTCTGCTTTTGAATATGCTATCTAGGTTGGTCATAACTTTCCTTACAGGGAGTAAGCATCTGTCAATTTCATGGCTGCAATCACCATCTGCAGTGATTTTGGAGCCCCCCAAAAATAAAGTCTGACACTGTTTCCACTTTTCCCCATCTATTTCCCATGAAATGATGGGACTGGATGCCATGATCTTCATTTTCTGAATGTTGAGCTTTAAGCCAACTTTTTCACTCTCCTCTTTCACCTTCATCATGAGGCCCTTTAGCTCCTCTTCACTTTCTGCCATAAGGGTGGTGTCATCTGCATATCTGAGGTTATTGGTATTTCTCCTGGCAATCTTGATTCCAGCTTGTGTTTCTTCCAGTCCAGCATTTCTCATGATATACTCTGCATAGAAGTTAAATAAGCAGGGTGACAATATACATCCTTGATGTACTCCTTTTCCTATTTGGAACCAGTCTGTTGTTCCATGTCCAGTTCTAACTGTTGCTTCCTGACCTGCATACAGATATTTCAAGAGGTACATTAGGTGTGTGGTATTCCCATCTCTTTCAGATTTTTCCACAGTTTATTGTGATCCACATAGTCAAAGGCTTTGGCATAGTCAGTAAAGCAGAAATAGATGTTTTTCTGGAACTCTCTTGCTTTTTCCATGATCCAGCGGATGTTGGCAATTTGATCTCTGGTTCCTCTGCCTTTTCTAAAACCAGCTTGAACATCAGGAAGTTCACAGTTCACGTATTGCTGAAGCCTGGCTTGGATAATTTTGAGCATTATTTAAGGAGCTAACCAAAACCTAATATTCTCTTTATTAGAAATATAAATTTTAAAAAGAAATAACCTATAACTATTATGGATCATAGTATATTGTGAGGAGTTTTCCACGGTATTGTCAGACTAATCACAAGAGTTCTTGAGTAGCACTGACTTCTCGAAGCCACTGCATTACTTACATCTCCCAAGACTGCCTCTGGTGACCACACACCCTTGATCCCTCAGGGCTCTTGCACTAGTCCAGGCCCCAAGAGATGGTATTTTTGTTGTTGTTGCTCCCTTTGAGAAAAATGCTATAACACTACTAGGAGAATTATAAAAGCTGTTTCATTAAAGGCTGCAAAAATGTTGTCATAGCCACCCCAATAATCCAAACTATAGAAAACTGCTTTTCTTTCAGTTCAGTTCAGTACAGTGGCTCAGTCATATATATATATATATGACTCTGCAACCCCATGGACTATAGCATGCCAGGCCTCCCTGTCCATCACCAGCTCCCAGAGTTTACTCAAATTCAAGTCCATTCAGTTGGTGATGCCATCCAACCATCTCATCCTCTGTCGTCCCCTTCTCCTGCCTTCAGTCTTTCCTAGCTTCAGGGTCTTTGCAAATGAGTCAGCTCTTTGCATCAGGTGGCCAAATTATGGAGTTTCAGCTTCAGCATCAGTTCTTCCAATGAATATTCAGGACTAATATCCTTTAGGATGAACTGGTTGGATCTCCTTGCTCTCCAAGGGACTCTGAAGAGTCTTTTCCAACACCACAGTTCAAAAGCGTCAATTCTTCGGTGCTCAGCTTTCTTTATAATCCAATGCTCTCATCCGTACATGACTACTGGAAAAACAAAAGCTTTGACTAGACGAACCTTTGGTGGCAAAGTAATGTCTCTGCTTTTTAATATGCTGTCTAGGTTGTTCATAACTTTTCTTCCAAGGAGCAAGTATCTTTTAATTTCATGGCTATGGTCACCATCTGCGGTGATTTTGGAGCGGCCCCCCCTCAAATAAAGTCTGTCATTGTTTCCACTATTTCCCCATCTATTTGCCATAAAGTAATGGAACCAGATGCCATGATCTTAGTTTTCTGAATGTTGAGCTTTAAGCCAGCTTTTTCACTCTTCTCTTTCACTTTCATCAAGAGGCTCTTCAGTTCTTTGCTTTCTGCCATAGGGGTGGTGTTATCTTCATATCTGAGGTTATTGATATTTCTCCCAGCAATCTTGATTCCTGCTTGTTCTTCATGCAGCCCAGCATTTCTCATGATGTACTCTGCATATGTTAAATAGCCACCCTAATAATCCAAACTATAGAAAACTGCTTTTCTTTACATACCCCCAAATAGTACTACTGATCCAGAGTAGAAATCGTCAATGTGCAAAAATTCAATTATAATTGTTGGACTATGCTACCATTGAACACTAAGGAATTTTAAAAGGCACTGGCCCTTTGTGTACTTCATAGGTGTGATGGGCATTCAGTCTCTCTTCTTTGTCTCTCTCCCTCTCTCATGAAATGTGCACAGACATGATTTATAACTAGAAACTACTTTTTATTTATTACATTAAATCATGGAGGGAAAGTGTGGTGAGACAGCATTAATTCAATCTCAGGGGTTTTTGTTTTGTTTTGTTTTGGTTCCTACTCTATGAGAGGCATTATATGACCAAGAATGTTAAAATAAAGCTCAACTTTTGTCTCTGAAGAACTATCCATTAGGCTGGAACCTCTGCTCAGAAAGATCCCACTGTCTCCCATCTTGGTAGATAACAAGCTTATACCAACAAAAACCCCAGACATGTATTAAAACTGGGTCAGATTTATAGTCACAGCTAAAGATATTCTTGGAGAGACCAGATGTATTATATCATTTATGCTAATAAATAAAGTATAAAGCTGGTGTCTTAGTAGCACATGCTTTGTATGGCCAACCTGTTGGCTCTCATTTCCATGTCTTCCATTCCTGGCTTCCCAGGGAGAAGAAACCTCAAGATGTGAGAAGAATTATGTAGGTAGAGTTTAGAGGTAACAGCTATTTGGAGAAAGGCAGAGCCATCAACAATTTAGTATGTGAGATAATTCTGGGGGTGAAGCCCTTACTTTCAATCCCTGTTTTCTCCTGGTGTTACAATTCAGCCTGTTCACAGTTAGTGCTGACATTTTTGCCCTATCGTCAACTTTTGGTCATTTTTGGAATGCCTACTTGTTCTTCATTGTCAAATTTTGTATCTGGAGAATATCCGGCTTTATTCTATTGTATAGATTTGAAATGGGTTAATATTTATATATACATGGCATTGTCTGTTAGCCAGAAAAATACATTTGTTTACTGTCAGTTAATCTTAATGTCCCCTCTTTTCCCAAACTCAGAAATACTCTTTGTGGCCCCAAGGACTGTAGCTTCCCAGACTCCTCTGTCCATAGGATTTCACAGGCAAGAATACTGGAGTGGGTTGCTATTTCCTTCTCTAGGTGATCTTCCAGACCCATGTCTCTTGTAGGCGGATTCTTTATCACTGTGTCACCTGGGAAGCCTTATCTTAATGTCCCCTCGTTTTTATCCAATACTCAGAAATAGGTAATATAAACTGATACTTTTGCTGAAAACACTAGAAGATGTCAAAGTATATAATTAAGCTCTCTTTCAATGCTTTCAATTTTAAAATGTCATGACTCATAACTCTATAATATATGGCTAATTATGATCACAATTATCACATGCCTTTTCTTTTTCTCCATGTGTTGCATTTTTAAAAGAAAAATCCCATGTAATGAACCCTTAAGTATAGATTTCTTTTCCTTAAAATAGGACACATAAATGTCACTACAAATGCCATGTATACACTACTGCATTGATAATTATGCAAAATAATAAACAGGATGGTTGACTATGAACTGAACATATGTATACTGAGGGCTCACAGTGGCCACAAGACCTGTGACAGGAAGTAAGGCCTGAGATTTTTATTAGACAGGGGCCCTGGAGTCCTAGCTCCTGGGAGCTTACTTGTCTATCTCTGAGTTGTATGCTTATACCATTTTTCAGGGAAATATACAGAAGGAAAAATGCAAGAAGAACAAGGGAAAAGTGGAAATTCAACCCTCTGCAGAGGGTCTTCAAAGCCCAGCAGCAGGCCACCGCCAACATCACCCAAAACCTTGACCAAGCTGTACTATTCTATTAAAATAAAGGAGGATTTATCCCAGGAATGCAAAGATTCTTCAATATATGCAGATCAATGTGATACACCATATTAACAAGCTAAAGAATAAAACCATATGATCATTTCAATAGGTGTAGAAAAAAAACCTTTTGACAAAATTCAATATCCATTTATGATAAAAACTCTCCAGAAAGTGGGCATAAGGGGAACTTACCTCTACATTATAATGGTCAAATGTGACAAACCCACAGCAAACATCATTCTCAATGGTGAAAAATCAAAAGCAGTTCCTCTAAGATCAGGAAAAAGACAAGGATGTCCACTCTTGCCACTATTATTCAACATGGTTTTGGAGAATCTAGCTATGGCAATCAGAGAAGAAAATGAAATAAAGGGAATCCAAACTAGAAAAGAAGTAAAAATGTCACTCTAGGCAGAGAACATGCTACTGTACACAGAAAGTCCTGGAGATGCGATCTGAAAACTACTGGCGCTCACCAATGAATCTGGTAAAGCTGCAGGATGTAAAATGAGTACACAGATCTCTTACATTCCTAAACATTAACAATGAGAGATCAGAAAGAGAACTTAAGGAAACCATCCCATTTACCACTGCATCAAAAAGAACAGAATACCCACCAAAACCTTCAGGAGGTTTATTACAACCTACCTAAGAAGGCAAATATCCCAATACTTTGACCACCTGATGTGAAGAACCAGACCACTGGAAAATACCTTGATTCTGGGAAAGACTGAAAGCAAAAAGACAAGGGGGTGACAGAGGATGAGATGGTTAGATAGCATCACCAATTCGATGAACATAAATCTGAGTAGACGCCAGGAGACAGTGGAGGAGAGAGGAGTCTGGTGTGCTACAGACTATGGGCTTGCAAAGAGCTGGGCACAGCTTAGCAACTGAGCAACAACAAGGAGGCAACAGGCTTTACTCAGAAAACTGTTAATATAAGATACTGATGAAAGAAATCAAAGGTGCCTGAAATAGATGGAGATGTTCCCAGAGCGGAAGAATCAATACTGTGAAAATGACTATACTACCTAAAGCAATCTACAGATCCAGTGCAATCTCTATCAAATTACGAATGGCATTTCTCACAGAAGTAGGACCAAAAAAAAAAAAAACTACAAGTTGTATGGAAACACAAAAGATCCTGAATAACCAAAGCAGTCTTGATAAAGAAAAACAGAACTGAAGGAATCGAGCTCTCTGACTTCAGAATATACTACGAAGCTACAGTCATCAAAATAGTGTTGTACTGTCATTAAAAAAAGAAATATAGACCAAAAGAACAGGACAGAAAGTCTACAGATAAACTTACACACTGATGGTCCCTAATCTATGACAAAGTAGGCAAGAACACAAATGGAGAAAAGACACTCTTAGTGGGGACGTACAGCCACTATGTGAACAGTATGGAAGGTTCTTAAAAAACTAAAAATAGAACTACCAAATGACCCAGAAATCCCACTCGGAGGAAACTATAATCTGAAAAGATACATGCACCACAGTGTTCACTGCAATAACCTTTAAACAGCCAGGACATGGAAGCATCGTAAATGCCCATAGACAGATGAATGGATAAGGAAGGTGTATATACATATATTTACATACATACATACATACATAGACACACACACAATGGAATAATACTCAATCTTAAAAATAACAAAATACTGAATTTTGCAGCAACATGGATGGACCTAGATACTGTCATATTGAGTAAAGTCAAACAGAAAGAAATATATGATATCACTTATATGTAGAATCCAAAACTAAAAGGGTAAAAATGAACTTATTTACAAAACAGAAGGAGAGTCATAGAGGTAGAAAATAAACTTATGGTTACCAGGGAGAAGAATAAATTGGGATTTGACATATACATAGTACTATATATAAAATAAATAACTAATAAGGACCTGCTGTATAGCACAGGAGACTATCCTCAATAATCTTTCACAGCTTACATAGGAAAAGAATCTTAAAAATAAGAGTGGATATATCTATCTATATATACATATATACTGATTCTCGTTGCTCTACACCTGAAACTAATACAACATTGTAAATCAACTATATGCTAATTTATTTTTTTTAAGATAAAGGAAGAGAGGAAACATAGAATACCTAGAAAGATGACCAACAGGTATGAAAAGGTTCAGAATCTGAAGCTTTAACAATGACACACATGAAGCAGGATGATGCATTACTAACTAGACAATTAAGGGGAAAAGGTGATATTAATGGAAAGAGGAGTGATCTAAATTTAGTATTTTAGCAGGAATCCCAAGACACTGCTCTGAAAAAGAGATGCAGCAACCTTTACAGAAATAAGAGCCAAAAAGACTAGACAAACTTAAAAAGTAAACTACGGTCTTTCATTTAAATTTTTAGTCTTTTATTCAACATGTTGAAGAAATAATAATGCCAGATCAGCTAATGGTAGACAATAGCCCAAAGGAATCATGTTAAAAAAAATAAAACCAAAAAAATCCTGCAATTCAGAATAACAAAAAGTTTCATCAATGCTGAAGTCGATCAACCCTATATCACTGACTCTTAAGACAACATTTCCAGGCTGTAATAATATGACACACATGAAAATCTGGATTCTTCCTTTGCTCCTCAAGCATCTCATTCAACAATATCTGTTGCTCATTTATTGAAGCTTTTCAGATATTTTACACCATGAAGAGCAATTTCTCTTTCTCATCAACTGCCAGGAAATCAATTCATCACATTCCTAGATAAACAACAGACAATATTTAGATTATGATATACTATAAAGTTCAATTCTTTGTATTTAAAGTGTAGTCCAAGGATAAGCAAAGTCAATGTAATTTAGAAACTTGGAAGAAATACATAATCTCAGTCTCCACGGCAGACCTAATCAACCCGATCTCCAAAGCAACTTGACGTTTAGGTATTGGTATGTATGCCCATGACATTTTGAGCAGTATTGTTTTAAATCACTTTTCTTTGTAAGGAGATTCTTTTCTTTCCCTGTGCACTTATAACAACTAACCTTACAAGCGCTTCTTAACTGGTCATAACTTGTCACAAGTTTTTCACAAACATCCACTTATTTATCCTTGCTTCCCTGGTGGCTCAGATGGTAAAGTGTCTGCCTCCAATACGGGAGACCCAGGTTCAATTCCTGGGTCGGGAAGATCCCCTGGAGAAGGAAATGGCAATCCACTCCAGCACTCTTGCCTGGAAAATCCCATGGACGGAGGAGCCTGATAGGCTACAGTCCATGGGGTCACAAAGAGTCGGACACGACTGAGCAACCTCACTTTCACTTTCAAAGTATTATGAGTTTTATTTTTGTTATAAATTTATTTTACAGATGAAGAAACAGATATTTTGCAGGGAAATACAGGCAGGATTTGATATGCCTAGGACTGAAACCTGGGGAGTCCATGTCTAGAGCTCTTAATCCCTGTACTCAACTGCCTATAGTTTATTAGAGGACATTTTTGTCACTTATTTACCTTTCTTGAAGCTTTCCATTTTCACGAATTTTTGAACATAAGCTCCGTCAAAGGTTAATTAAGCCTCCGTTTTCATACCTATTCAGATTCCCAGTCCTCATAACAAGCACCAGCTTGGGTGAGAATGTATCTATCTTCTTTTCCCTTATCATTTATCAAGCATTAAGAGCCATGCCATATAAAACACTGTGCTATTATAAAGCAGCAGGAACATTTGTATTGCTTTGTATGTATTGACTAGTATTGACTGTTTATACTAATCAAAGTCGCTTTATAATTCCATAGTATTCAGTCATTTTATTTTTATATTACACAGCGCTCCAAACAGAACTCTGCCTCTCATGACAGTCTCAGAATCAAACACTAAAAATAATGAACAGGTATTTTTGTTTCTGCCCAGGGATTAATAATTTATACCAGGAGCCGTAGCTACGAACATTATAGACAGTCTCAGGCAATGTTAGAGGCTGCCAATGCTTCCTGACAACACAAGTATTCAAATTCAATACTCCTCATTCAATGGAGGGGCTTCCCTGCTGGTTCACGGGGTTGAGAATCTGCCTTACAATGCAGGGGATGTGAGCTCCACCCTCGGTCAGGGAACTAAGATCCCACATGCCTCAGAGCAATGAAACCAGGCTGCCACCACTAGAGAGAAGTTCCTGCACCCTAACTAAGACCCAACTCAGTAAAAACAAATAAATATTTTTAAAAAACACCCGTCAATGGAGAAGAAACTTCCCTCTTAAGTAACAAGATGAAAAATGCAATTAGCAGATGGAAAGAACACAGGGGTTAAAACAGAATAAAACAAAAGCTGACACAACAGTTTACAATGTCTGTTTTTAGTGTAACAAAAACCAAGAAGCCAGTAATCTAGCTGTAGAGATGCACCAGAATAAAGGGAAGAGCAGACTCTAACTCCAGTGCCTTGTGTTAAAGGAATCAACTATATATCCAGCAGGTGATAAACAGGAGGACAAGTGTCTGAAAACATTTGAAGCTTGGCAGTGACCATGGACAGTCACAGAGATTTCCCTTCTTTGGGGGGACATGACTGTAGTTCCCAGCCTCCCTTATGCGGCAAGGTGACTGAGTTCTAGCCAAGGGGATGTGAGCAGAAATGGCATGTGCTTTCAGGTGAGGCTCATAATCGTCGTTCACAGGTAATGCCCTACTCTCTGACTTCATCTGACAGCGAACGGGGGAGGCCCAGAGCTTGGAGAGCCACAGGATGGGAAAGTGTCAGTTTTCTGAATCATTATGGGACATGCCACCCACCAACTAAGAGTATCTCAAAGACACATCAGCTGTCATTGGGTGAAGATAGTGATATGAGAGGGTTTTGTCAGTAGCTAAAGCTGAAACTCCAGTACTTTGGCCACCTCATACGAAGAGTTGACTCATTGGAAAAGACTCTGATGCTGGGAGGGATTGGGGGCAGGAGGAGAAGGGGACGACAGAGGATGAGATGGCTGGATGGCATCACGGACTTGATGGACATGAGTCTGAGTGAACTCCTGGAGTTGGTGCTGGACAGGGAGGCCTGGTGTGCTGCGATTCATGGGGTCGCAAAGAGTTGGACATGACTGAGCAACTGAACTGAACTGAGTCTACTCTAACTATTGTACGAGAGAGTGAATAAAGGACAATCTGATCATAGCATAAAAAAGGACTGCGAGCCAGACCCTTAGGGAGACAGCTCTGTCTGCGTGTGCTCACACTCTTCCAACAGATACAAAATCACAAACTCACACAGTGAGAGTTTTGCTCTCTCCAGGTTACACTGCGTTGTACAGCACCATGGACACAAACAGGGCATCCCCAGTGTCATTTTGTAGTTCATCCCAGGACACAGTCATGAAGAAGTATTTCCAGTCTCTTCCTCCCTGGCTTCCTCTCTTAGAACTCCCTGCAGAGGGGGAGCTAAATGGTCCAGCTCTCTTTCCATGAAAGCTCACATAATTCAAACACTATTAGCATTTATAAGCCATCACTCTTCCAACCAGCAAGGAGTGCTTAATCAAATGACCTCATTCATCTTCCTAGGTGTCATGATCCTGAAGGACTTAGGTTAAAATTTAAGCCCGGAAGGCAGGCTGTGCCTCAAGGAAAATAGCTTACTCCTTATCTGGTGACTCAGAGCCTCCTGACCGATTCTTAACAGATAACTTATGACCTGGTCAAGGAAACCCCCTCCCAAGAATGTATCTCTCTGTCGGACTTTTCTGGGTAAAAATTGACCAAATGCCGCAGGGTGATCAGCCAACCGTTTCAACTTAATTACCTGCAAACTTTTCCCACCAATCAAATGTATCCACCTCACCTATGGCCCCTACTTCACTGTATCCCATACCCTGACCTCATCCCCACCTACCTGTGATTTTTTTGTATAAAAGTCCCTCACGACTGGCGTTCGAGGTTCGCTCCTCCTAAGGAGATCGATCCCGGCGCGCCGGCCTAATAAATCCTCTTGCTGATTGCATCGAATTCGAGTCACTGTGGTCTTTGGGGCGACGGTTCCCGAGAAAAGGCCGCGAGGTCTTACAATCCTTGATTCTTTGGAGACAGAGAAACAAATGCTCTTACCCCTATTTCACAGATGAATACACCAAGGAAGAAAGTGTGAGGCAAATAAAAAAATAAAACAAGAGGGCTTGTCTAATAAAACAAAAGGGCTACAGTTTAATGGCTATATGAAGCAAAGCATGTGGATTTAGAGGCAAAATGTCAGTCTTCTGGGGCCACAGTCAATGAGGTCAGGTTTTGTGATCTAATGGTGCCTTATTAAAATGCTTGTAATGTTTAAAAATCATATATTTACACACACACACACCGATTCAGGTATTTCGACTTCCTTTGGAAAATCAGAAGATGGGGTCACATCCAGCACATATTTCTGGATCTCAGGGCACCTTGTAGAGATGCTCCCCTATTCTCCAGACTTTCACTGTTCAATTTGCTGCAGCATCCATGGGACAGCCTGTGGTCTGTAATCCCTGGTGATGCTGAAGGCATATGAGTTTGTGGCCCTATATGTACATGTCATTAAAGAAGCAAGAGATCTTGATTCTCCCATCAGAAAAACTCCTCCCTTACAACATGCAACTTTATCATTTGATAAATGAGTTTAAAATGATCAGAAGTGGGATTATGTGCACTGTTTCCTCTGTCAGTCTTCCCCCACCACTTTTCCAGTTTTTTTTCCTCTTTTCAAAGTTTTTTATTAGAGTATCTGATTTACAATGTTGTGTTAGTTTCAAGGATACAACAAAGTGAATCAGTTGTACATACACATATATCCACTCCTTTTTAGCTTCTTTTCCCATATAGGCTATTAAACATGATTGAGTAGAGTTCCTTGTACTATATAACAGGTCCTGATTAGTTACCTATTCTATATATGATAGTATGTATATGTCAACCCCAATCTCCCAAGTTATCCATACTAATTTTTACCCCCCGGTAACTTGGAAAAGACTCTGATGCTGAGAGGGATAGGCGGCAGGAGGAGAAGGGGATGACAGAGGATGAGGTGGCTGGATGGCATCACTGACTCGATGGACGTGAGTTTGGAGTGAACTCTGGGAGTTGGTGATGGACAGGGAGGCCTGGCGTGCTGCAATTCATGGGGTTGCAAAGCATTGGACACGACTAAGTGACTGAACTGAACTGAACTGAACCATAAGTTTATTTTCTACATCTGTGACTCTATATGTTTTGTAGATGAGTTCATTTGTACCATTTTTAGACTCTACACATAAGCGATATCATATGGTGTTTGTTTTTCTTTGTCTGACTTAAACGCTGCGTTTACAGCAGCAGCTGCTAAAATGGGTGGGCGGAGGTAGCAGTTAAGTTACTTACAAATGGACTCAATGTCAACCCCTCCTTCTTGCATAGATGGAGCAGGAAGGAAGGCCACTCAGAAAGGATACAAAATACACTTGGGAATTCTTGATCACAGAACAGTAAATATGTGCCAAATGAGTGAACGCCTAACAAGGTTTATGGAGACCCTGAAAATAGGGCCTGACCAAGCACACCTTGGACTTGACAGAGTAACTGCTGTTCTAAGGAAAATACTAGACGTTCCCAAGCATGGTATCATGGCCAAGAAATGTGACTCATTGCAAAATCATAGGAAGTAGAACGGTAACAGGATGATTACTAGAGATATATTAAGTTGCTTGATATTGGTGGTTTGGAGGAGTAACTACAAGGCTTATTGGGTGAAAAAATATACCCCTGACTGCTATGGGAAAATACCACAATGGAAGTGCTATAACTGTGTTAGGATGATTATATTAATCAAGATTTAGGCACAAAGACTATTATCATCTCAGTTCAGTTCAGTTCAGTCACTCAGTTGTGTCCAATTCTTTGCGACCCCATCAATCGCAGCACGCCAGGCCTCCCTGTCCATCACCAACTCCCAGAGTTCACTCAGACTCACGTCCATCAAGTCCGTGATGCCATCCAGCCACCTCATCCTGTCGTCCCCTTCTCCTTCTGCCCCCAGTACCTCCCAGCATCAAAGTCTTTTTCAATGAGTCAACTCTTCGCATGAGGTGGTCAAAGTACTGGACTTTCAGCTTCAGCATCATTTCTTCCAAAGAAATCCCAGGGCTGATCTCCTTCAGAATGGACTGGTTGGATCTCCTTGCAGTCCAAGGGACTCTCAAGAGTCTTCTCCAACACCACAGTTCAAAAGCATCAATTCTTCAGCACTCAGCCTTCTTCACAGTCCAACTCACATCCATACATGACCACAGGAAAAACACCATAACCTTGACTAGACAGACCTTTGTTGGCAAAGTAATGTCTCTGGTTTTGAATATGCTATCTAGGTTGGTGACAACTTTTATTCCAAGGAGTAAGCATCTTTTAATTTCATGGCTGCAGTCACCATCTGCAGTGATTTTGGAGCCACCAATAATAAAGTCTGAAACTGTTTCCCCATCTATTTCCCATGAAGTGATGGGACCAGATGCCATGATCTTCGTTTTCTGAATGTGGAGCTTTAAGCCAACTTTTTCACTCTCCACTTTCACTTCCATCAAGAGTCTTTTTAGTTCCTCTTCACTTTCTGCCATAAGGGTGGTGTCATCTGCATATCTGAGGTTATTGATATTTCTCCTGGCAATCTTGATTCCAGCTTGTGCTTCTTCCAGCCCAGCATTTCTCATGATGTACTCTGCATATAAGTTAAATAAGCAGGGTGACAATATACAGCCTTGATGTACTCCTTTTCCTATTTGGAACCAGTCTGTTTTTCCATGTCCAGTTCTAACTGTTGCTTCCTGACCTGCATATAGCTTTCTCAAGAAGCCTATAAATACACATTGTCATACTCGACTATGGCTTAGAATCCTTCAGGTATAAGGAAGCAAGATTAGTCCTGAAATTACTCCATCTGTGGCCTTGAGTGGTTAAACATGGTTCAAAGATGTCTTCCTTCAGCTCTGTGTCATCTTTGACATTTTTAGCAGAATTATGCCTCTCCAGTGATGATGAAGAAGAGGATAAATAAGAGAAGTCACAGTGGTGGTTATAACTTAGTCTTTTCCAGGCCTTGCGTTAAAATTACCTATTCAGTATCTTTAGTCTTCAGAATACCATGAAATGTAAGTATGCATATCTCAGTTTTACAGATTCCAAGATGCTACTTGGAGAGTTTAAGTGGCTTAACTGAGATCTCATAACTACTCAGCAGCAGGTCTGGATATAAAGATCAGGTCTACATGGATCTAATGTTTTGCCATGATGTTGCTATGAAAAAGGCTTCTAAGCAAATGTTAACAAGTAGTATTTATGAGGGTTTTTCTTTTCCAAATTTTGACTCTTTTCTAACCAATATCTTCAAATATCTGTCCTTGTCTTAATCTGCCCCTTCCCATGGAATCTGGCTACAGAGGCTGTTTCTAGCCCACGTGCCCACTTACAAGACTCCTGCTGCTGTGCTTCTTTGCTTCCTACAAATTCATTCTAACTTTCACGTATGTTCGGTCCAAAGGGAATAAAGTAGAGTTTGGAATTTAGAGTTCAGCCACTAGTAGCAGAAAGTACAGTGAAGTTGGAATTTCTGGCTCTCGCTGGGAGCCACCACGGAGATCCCACCCATGACACAGGTCATGCAGAGAAGACCCTGATAGGCAAAGGCGGATCAGGACTCGAGGGGCTCCCTGGACCTGCTCGAGCATCCACCCCAAAACCAAAATCGGTCTATTTTGCGCCTTTCACCAACTCTTCTGACATTAACAGGGGGCTATCCCCGACCACCTTTCTCTAGAGAAAATGTACTTAGGGCTCTAGCTAATAAGTCTCCTGGACATGAGAGGAATATTTCAAATCAAACCCGCTCTGTTAGCATTCTAGCTTGCTTGGCAGGTTTATCCAGATGCTTACAGCTATGCATGTGATTATTTACAGCCTCCTAATTGTGAGAGGCACCGGAAGCCTAAAACACAGAGCCTTTCAAAGAGTTAAAAGTTATTAGAGCAGTGCTGGTGTAAGATTTCATTACTGGGCCAATGCTTGTTGCTAAGTTCCCATATCTCTTATCCACTGTGCACCTGGGAGTGCATTAGTTAACATAGTTGGAATGTAAGAAAAACAAGTGTAGCCTTGAAATTAACCACATCAGACCTTTGAGCTAATTGGTTCTTTCTTTGTTGTAACTCACTGCACCTTTGCTCTGTGAGAAATGTAACTCTGTTTAGCACTTTCTGAGGCTGACATAGATGAGAAATATAAAGAAAAAGCATTTCAAGGGAAAATAAGTTTTCTGGTTGAGCAGCCTTTATCAAAAGAGGGTCATAAAATGTTCACAGGCCTCCAAGGCCAGAAGATAATGTACACAATATTGTTTATGGGAAAGGTATGCAGAAAAAATCCTGGTTTTGATAAAGACAAAACAGATATAATGCTTGGGCTGACTCTGTATGACTGCATCTTTCATTTCCTTCCATGTTCAAGTCAAGGTATAAAAGTTCCTTTTGAAAATAAAGTTATGGGCCTTGCTCACTGAAACTTGGTCACCCTGTGTCTTTTTTTTCTTTCTTTCTTTCTCTCCTCTATTTTCTTATCTGCAACATTCTTTCTTTATCTCTCTCTAAATCATTTTCTTCATCAACGTTTCTCCTGAGGGTTCCCTGGATCCTACAGGGGCTGGACCCTGGCAATAGAAGTTTCCTTGACATCTCTGAGATAAGAGGGCTGTCACAGGACAAACCTTGGAAATATTTAAGAAATAGACTCCAAATGTTTTGCATGTAAAACACTATTAACCTCCTCTCTCTCTCTCTCTCTCTCTTTTTAACCTGAATTAACCTAGAAACTCCAAAAACACCTTCCATTGAGAAATTTTAATTTTGTCTCTTGTTTCCTATATGTGAGCAACAAAATTCTGCCACAGCTTTGTAGTGAATTCCTCCTCAAATACATGTCAGGTATGTAGTTATAAGATCACTAGCAGAGGAACCTGAAATTATGGCTTTGTGAATGAATATTAATTAGCTAATGGAAGGCATAGAAATTTAAAAGTCTTGGATTTCTTACTTAATCTGGGTTCCAGATACCTTGACAAGCACCTTGGTGGTATCTTAAATAACTGTCATTTCTATGAGTTTTTGGTTTTCTCTTTATGCCATTTCCCAAATCCCTACAAAGTTTTTGGCAGATTTAAAGATCTGAGTAAAAATTTTCGAGAATTTATATTTCTAAAAACTAAACAGATGGAATTACTGCTGAGGAATTTACAGCCACACCCATTCCTGTCTGTTGCACGTTTAGGACAAATGGGGATATGCCAACACTTAGAAATCTCTGTATTTCTCAACTGTTTGGAATCAAGGAGGTTCTAGTTAGTGAAAATAAAACAGGAATGTATTTATATGAGTTAAAAATATCATGTGTTAGAATCTGATGACAAAAATGAGACAGGGTGTGCAGGGCTGGTACAATGCGATGACCCTGAGGGATGGAATGGGGAGGAGGTGGGAGGGAGGGTCAGGATGGGGAGCACATGTACACCCATGGCTGATTCATGTCAATGTATGGCAAAAACCACTACAATATTGTAAAGTAATTAGCCTCCAATTTAAAAAAAATGATTGGTAACATGGCCTTTGTACAACTCCAAATGAGGATAGCAAGATCCCCTAGACTTTAGGATAGAGATTATCTTAATGATGGCTGAGATGAGAAGGAGATGCTTCTTGACATATATTGCCATGTGAACACATTATCTATTCAAAAAGTAAATAAAATACAAATTCAAAATAAATTAAAAGTAAAGAAAATAATAGAACAGAAGGGATGAAGGGAAGGAGAGAATGACAGAAGAATAGATGTTGAGAAGCTTGAGTGAGAGAAATTATGCTTATTTTTAAATCACATTTAGTTCGAAAATTAGAAATTAGGACAAAGTTACCACATGAGTTGCGTCAAAAGGCCTAAGGACACCTTCTGTACTCTCAAAACAAGTGATGAGGTTGGATGTTTCCTAGGGGATTTTCCTAAAGCTAGAAGAATGAGAGTTTGTTCTCCTACAGGTGGTGTTTCAGTGACAAGAATGAACTCATATGCAATTGAAAAATAAGATAAAGATGAAGTGTGTGGCCCCTCTGAGATTCTCCCAAGCTTGCTAATGCTTTGAAGTGAGCAGGGGTAAGCTTTCTGACAAGTAAAAAGTAAATTAATAACAGGAAACAATACAAAATAAGCAGCCAAAAAAGTAGACACTTTGAGATCTTCAGGAAAAAGTTAAGAATTCTGCAAAATTGCCTTCCATGCATTCAGGGTGGTTTAGAAGCTTCAAGAACCTCTCTGCTTTCTACTCTACTAATTCATCTGACAAAGCTGTGAATGCAGGTCAAGAAGCTGCAAAGACATTTTTTTCTTGTGTTAAAACAATAGGTTATTATTTTTTTTAAGGCAGCTGAACTTAGTTTCTAAGTTAATTCTACTATAAGGAGTCTCTGGGAAAACTGAATGCCCTCCAATACCTACATCTGGAAGGTGCACATACTCTCCCTAGGGTGGAAACTTGCATTGCTAGTATTTTTTAAGTGCTGGGGTTATGAATTTTCATAGATTTTGTGGGGTCTGTCATATCTTTATTTTTCTTCCATAAGTTTCATTATATTTAGTGCATGATTTTGCAGAATATGAAGTCCTTAAGGAGCTCACACGTACTGTTATATCAGAAAACCCTCTGTATGATCTATTTGGTAGATCCAATGGATTTGTTATATAAATCTTCACAGTGGTCTCATTCATTCAATCCTTCAACTAATATTCATATACCTCTCCCATGGAGCCACTGCACCAAGGATATGAAAACCAGTAAGATATGGAATTCAGTGGGAAGTGTGGTCTTTGGTAGTATCAGGACCCCATACTTAGCGTCCCTGAGATCAGCTGGGCCAGGGGGATATCTGGTAAGGAGTGTCTGACATGACTGCCAATGGCCTTCCCTCCTGGTCGTGTGGACTAGACTTAGTGACTTGTTCATAATAAAAAGAATGGGCCAAAGAGGTAGGATGGCCTTTCCAAGACTAGGTAACAAAGGCTGTGATCCCGCCTTTACATTTTCTCTGGCTCTGCTCTCTTGCCACACTGACAGCTGGCCTGTGGGCAAGCCCATGTGTCGAGAACCTGAGTCCTTCCTGCAACTGGGCATGTGATTTTGGAAGCAGACACTCCTTTAGGTGCAGTTCTGGCCAACACTCTGAGTACGGTTTTGGGAAACACCCTAAGTGACAGCGTCTAGCCAAGCCACCCGAGGACTCCTCAGCCACTGAAACTGTGAGCTCATAAGGGCTGCTGTGTGCCGCTAAGCGTTGGGGGTCATTTGTCATGGAGCAACGGACACTTCACTACAGATGGATCACCGGAGCAGAGGTAAGTGACAAACCCAAGTTCTCCAGATAGTTGATGGTAAGAGTGCATTCTAGTTACAGTAAAAGTGGGGCCCAGCTTGCTCTGGGAGCAGCAGAATGCTAAACATTGCTAAAATATGAGGTGCTTATGGAGGGAGGAGGCAGTAAGAAAGTAAAGGTGAGCAGCAGAACACTGATAAAAGGTTTGAGGATTAAAAAACACACACACACACACACACACACACACATATGTAATAACCTTTATATTTTAAGAGAAATGGGTATGATTAGTTAAAAAAATATGCCAAGAATTCAGTTTAAAAATCATTTATCTATATCAGAGTGCTATGAATTACCCAAATCTTACCCTTTCAGGGTTGTCTCAAAGCATGTTTGTAGAAGAGGTTACCTGACTACACAGTCTGGTCAAACATAACACATTCCTAATCATCTCGAGTTCTGTTCTTCAAATTCCTAAGCTTTTGAAGACACAACTTCTCTTATTTTGTGCATTCTATTTTCTTCCACAATGAATTATCAAGGGCTTCTCTGATAGCCCAGTTGGTTAGGAATCCTCCTGCAATGCCAGAGACCTGGGTTTGATCCCTGGGTTGGGAAGATCCCCTGGAGAAGGCAAAGGCTACCCACCCCAGCATTCTGGCCTAGAGAATGCCACAGACTGTGTAGTTCATGGGGTTGCAAAGAGTTGCGCACCACTGAGTGACTTTCACTTTCACAATAAATTACTGTCTTGAATTTTCCCTTCTACTGACAATGTGACATTTAGTCTTCTTCCCTGCTGTCATTTGATGGGAAAAGTTTGATCAGTTTTTTCTGTTTTTTTAGTTTGATGAGTCCCAGCTTTCAAGAACAAGAATATGTGTCCACAGAGAGTGAAGACACTTCCTGGAAGGGGCTACCACAGTCCCGTGAGCACATTCAGAGCCCAGCATTTGATAAAAAGGAGAAGGATGCTTTAGAGGCCAGATGTCTGCTCCCAGATAATCCTGCGTACACACAGTTCAGAAGGAGGATGGAAGTACAGAAGGGAGTTGACTTGCCTCAAAGCCTTTCCCACTTATACCAAGAGGGAGATTCTGAAAACAGAATATATAGTGTAAAAGACACACTTAAGTTTCCCCCCCTTTCTTCCCTTTGATAACTAAACATCATAAAAGCACCACCACAGGAACAGGGCAAGACTGGGGAAAGTGAAGAAGGGGAAAAATGAGCCCTTGGCTGGCATGGGAGAGAGGTGACTTTGAATGGATAGAAAACAGAAGCAGCGCTTAGAAGCCTTAACTAGTATTTGAAGGTGGACATATTTGTAAGAGTCTTTAGGTGATATGTTAACAGCAGTGAAACAAAAAAAAAAACAAAGCTGTCAAGTGGCTGTTGGCCCTGTGCCTTTTAAAGAATGAATAAAACCAACATTTGAATGATTTCATATAATTGCAGTGAGAACACATGATGAGGTGTAATTACACATGTGTACCTCTGAGAGTCTCACCTGCTTGTATTGACTTTGCTGCTTCTGGTATTGAACCTTGAACTGTCTGGCTACAGCTGCTCTCTGCCTCTGGGTCAATGCAGGTTTCTCCTCTGGAAGTCTGCTAAGCATTTAAGGCACTGCTGGCCACCAGCACTTCCTACAATGACGGAAATATTCTACATCTGCCTGTCCAGTTGGGAAGTCGCTACTCACAGAGAGTTCTTGAACACTTGAAATGTGATTAGTGCAACTAATAAACTGAATTTTTAATTTAATTTCAATTTAAAGACGTACATATGACAAATGGTTACTCTATTGGTTAGTACAGATATAACATCATGAAGACAGAATTGTGTGTTAGTGACATACAGTATGAGGCATCCAGCAAACAGTACCCAGCATATTGAACAGATGAAAAGTAATGTAGGACTTTGCAAGAACCCCCAAATGTCAGCCATGCCAAACTGCACATAATTAGAGAACATAAATTTTTTAAAAAAAACTATATATTGGGAAGGAGACAGAGGGCCTTGATAATGGCCAGTAATATTAAATGATTAAATGAGTCACCCAAACAGTCAATTTTTAAAAATCTCTGAACAAAGTCACTGAACAATTCCAATATGGATGGTATGCCTTTCATATTGCAAAACACCAAATATCATCCTAGAAATTCCTAATTGCATAAAGAAGTACAACAATCACTGGTTTGAAGTAGATTTTGACTCAAAACTAAAACACATCAAATGAACTGACTTAAAAAAATCCAAAACAAAAGTGATGAGGAATAAACAGTATTAAAAATGATACAGTGAAATTGTAAGATCAAAAATACACAGTGGATCAAATCTCAAAGTAATTGCTTCATGATTTAACTAAAGTTCAAAATTGATAGCATTCTTTGTAAAAAATGTAACTTGATTGAGCGTAGGTTGATCATTCATATATGGTAATAAAGGAATTTATTATTGTTCTTTATATAGAGACCTTTGGCCCTGGGACATTCCTTAGACAGCATCAGATACCCTAGCAAGGAATGAATAAAACACAAGGCTGAACTTACACAAAGCCAGATATCAGCAGATATTAATTTGAGCAAAGGAATCAATAATGTATACTGATTTGTAGATAATAATCACTTGCGTCATTCAAGACCTAGTGTTTAGAACAGAGAAAAGATGCCACATTTGCAAATACCCTAAAGCTCAACATTCAGAAAATGAATATCATGGCATCTGGTCCCATCACTTCATGGGAAATAGATGGGAAACAATGTCAGACTTTATTTTTTAGGCTCCAAAATCACTGCAGATGGTGACTGCAGCCATGAAATTAAAAAACACTTACTCCTTGGAAGAAAAGTTATGACCAACCAAAATAGCATATTCAAAACCAGAGACATTACTTTGCCAACAAAGGTCCATCTAGTCAAGGCTATGGTTTTTCCAGTGGTCATGTATGGATGTGAGAGTTGGACTGTGAAGAAAGCTGAACACTGAAGAATTGATGCTTTTGAACTGTGGTGTTGGAGAAGACTCTTGAGAGTCCCTTGGACTGCAAGGAGATCCAACCAGTCCATCCTAAAGGAGATCAGTCCTGGGTGTTCTTTGGAAGGAATGATGCTAAAGCTGAAACTCCAGTACTTTGGCCACCTCATGTGAAGAGTTGACTCATTGGAAAAAACTCTGATGCTGGGAAGGATTGGAGGCAGGAGGAGAAGGGGACAACCAAGGATGAGATGGCTGGATGGCATCACTGACTCGGACGTGTGAACTCCAGGAGATGGTGATGGACAGGCAGGCCTGGTGTGCTGCGATTCATGGGGTCACAAAGAGTCGGACACAACTGAGCTACTGAACTGAACTGAACTGAACTGAGTGGTTCCATTGCTCAGATAAACTCTTAGTATGCAGTGTCCTTAGTGGGTCTCATGCATTCCCAAGTCGTTTTACCTTGTACTGAGAAATAGGCTTGCAAAATGTAAGAACTGAAGTTCGTTTTTTGTGCCAATGAGATAGTGAGATGCAGGGATCATTGCAAGTCATCACCATATATTTTTCTTCATTTTGATTCTGTGAGAAGCAACATTTCTGTAAGGATTAGTAACCATGGCATAAATTTCTCATGAACATTTTCTCATTTTCAGATGAAAGTTGCTATATAGAGTGACACAGTGTTGACATGTTTAAATAAAATCATTGGGTAAACATTTCAATGAGTGACCTAGAGAATACATTTCATCTAAATGGAAACACACATTCTGAGTCATGGAAGTCTTGATACACATGCCCAGCATGAACTACTCTTCAAATGTAATACTACTTTTATCTATACTTTAGAATCAAACAATTATAGTTATTGCAATCAGGGAATAAAATGTGTATATTATATTGGATAAGAGTGCCAAACTAGGGCTTATTTGCTGTTTGCATGAACTCTTTAGATAAACTCAGAATGGGTTTTTTTGTGGAATCTAAATCTAAAACACAGAGATGAGATACTTAGAAGCAGAATTATGGGTCTAAGATCAATCTGTGGGCTCCATCCCAGACACACCAGTCTCCAGGCCAATGTGGTTTGTTCTCTAGGTCCAAATACACCTGTGGTTCAACAGCAGTTTCAGTGTATGCATAGAGGCACATACCACTGAGAGCATTTACTTTTAAGTACATAAAAATTTCAAGTGAGAAAGAATAAATTGTGGTGGCAGGTTGCTCAAAATTACCAAAAATTGAACACAGCCTTCTGCGTTTCCTCTTTTTCATTGTCTCCACCTAATATGTTGTGTTATGTTTGCTAGAAACTATTTGGGAAGCCCATTTACCACAGGTAGCTTGGGGGAAATTACTGTATTATAAACCTAAGTGCTGGGAGTTCCCCTCTTTAGATTCAAATGTTTGGATTCAGAATGACCATGCAGTGATTATGCAAAGATGGAGAAAGGTTCCAAACACAGGAGGGAGAAGAAAAGATGTCTGGTGCTGGTATAATGATTTTTCAGAGACACTTCAGTTTGGGGAGTGTCGGAAAGCCATGCACTAGAAAAACATTCTGATTTACAGGAATAATATGAAATTATCCTAAATGAGGGTTTTCAGAGAGAAAGAAAATGGCAGGGTATTAATCACTGTGGCGACACAAGTTCTCCTGCTCAGTGAATCTATTTTATTCCTCCCCTTTTTTTCGGTCGTCAAATTCTCTATTAAAATGGTGATGACGGAAATGACTCATGATTAATATTGCCTTAGAGCTTGACATTCAGAGTCACCAACAGGCTAGATATCTATCTGCTCACTCTCTATAAAACCTCTCCAAAACCATCCACATCAACAGAGAAATGACATGCAAAATAGTCCACAAGTAGCAGTGCTCTCCTAGTAGGAAAAGCAGCACTGCGCCTTTCTTTTTCCCCTGAAAACTGTGTAGCGCCCCTTCATTTTCCCCTGCACGAGAAAAGAGGTGGACCCGAGAGCCAGTGCCCTTTCCTGCTGCATTCAGAAAGGAGGCCGGCCTGACTTAGACCTCCAGGTTGAACTAGGGCTGTCTTAACCAAGAAAAACAGCAACAGCATGAACCGTGAGAGCAAGCAATCTGAAGGGCTCAGTGTGGGGGTGTTGACAAGGAAATCCCGGCCCATGAAGCCCATACTGGCCCCAAACCCTGCTCCTGAAAGCTCCCTCCGAGTGGCCGCCCATGCCCGGGCAATGTGATTAGCTGCCTGAGAAAGGCCTGAATTACTCCTGTCCTGACTAGATTACCAGGTAATTAGATTGCGAGCACTCTCCCCCGACTGGGGCTGTCAGAGTAAATCTGGCTGGTTCTCTTCAGATAACTGTCATGTCCCACAATAACAAAAAGAGGCTGACACAGTGAGGGCCTTTTTAAAGATGGTCAAAGAATGCGAGTGCCTGTTTTCTTCATAATAAAGCAAACGTTCCCTGACTAGAAGGGTTTATTCATATTGTTATTATAGGTGATGAAGAAAATGTTGCCAGACACACCGGCCACACAGGCTTACCCTGTGCCGGAAACTGCAAATGCCAGGCTGGACCAGCTGATGGAAGAGGCCCGCACCACTCAGAGAGCGGAGCCGCCTGGCTGAAGCAAGGCCGATGCCCTGAGTCACTAGGCCTTTGTTGAGTGAAGTTAAGCAGGGCGTGTTAAGCACCTTCTCTGAACAGGAGCGGAACCTCCGAGGCTCTTCCCTCTTCCTCTCTGAGACAAGGACACTCACCCTTCACACTGGAACAAGGTCTCCCCAGTTCCTCCCGGGACCACAGAGAGCAGAACAGGAGCAGAGAAACCAATGGAGGAAGCCAAGGCCCCAGCGCTCGCCCCGCCGCCTCCAGATTCTGCACTGCCCCTGCTGAGGACTCTGCGAAGGAGCTGCGCGCCCGAGATGGGCGCGTGCAAAGTGTGCTCGCCTCTGGCAAAAGTAGGGGGTGAAGGAGGAAAACGACTTTATCTGGCACACAGGAAAGCATATGCTTTTATTTATTTTAACAAATATTAGTAATAAAAAACCTTGAAAAATAAACATGAGATCAATTTAAGGAAGAGAAGCATACAGCGAAGGAAAACCTCACAAATGTATCAAAGACTTTTTAAAGCAAGTTGAACACCCAGGTGTAAATTACAGTGGAGCTGGGAGTCAGAGCTAAGGGTGAAGCCAGCACGTCCACTTGCCACGGGAAACTCTTAGGCAAGTTAGCTCACTTCACTGGCAGCCCCAGGAGTTATGCCCTTTCTGATTACAGGTGCATAGTAAGACATCAGCAGATGAAAGCAGCTATGGTTTTAAATAAGGAAAACTGGGCATCTTCAGCTCTATGAAAAGTGCTCTAGAAATGTCAGTTCCCTTTAACCTCTTATAATATTGGAAATGTAAATGGCTGCAGCCACTATGGAAAACGGCACCAAGGTTCCTCAAAAACCAGCAGTAAAACCACCGTAAGATCCTTTGATCCCATCCTGGGCACATACGCACATACCCAGAGAAAACTCTAATCAGAGGAGATGCATGCACTCCTGTGTTCACAGCAGCACCGTTCACAATGGCCAAGACGCGCGAACAACCTCAATGCCCATCAGCAGGTGAATGAATAAAGAAGATGTGGTACATACACACAATGGAATGTTACTCAGTCAATAAAAAGAATGAAACGATGCCACTGGGAGTAACATGGAAGTCAGCTATGCTCACTATTATCTCACCAATGCACATCATTTGTAGCAACATCAGTGGACCTCAAGATTAATGTACTAAGTTAAGGAAATCAGAGAAAATCAAATATCATATGGTATCACTTATGTGTAGAATCTACAAAACTAATAAAAATGAATTCGTTTACAAAACAGAAACAGACTCACAGACATAAAATACAGTCTCACTGTTACCAAAGGGGAAGGGGAGGGATAAATCAGAAGCTTGGGATTGACATACGCACACTACTCTATGGCTTCCAGGTGGCACCAGTGGTAAAGAACCTGCCTGCCAATGCCGGAGATGTTAGAGATGCGGGTTTGGTCCTGGCACTGGAAGATAGTCTGGAGAAGGAAACGGCAGCCCACTCCAGTAATCTTGCCTGGAGAATCCTATGGACAGAGGGAGCCTGATGGGCTACAGTCCGTGTGGTTGCAAAGAGTCACGACTGAAGTGACTTAGCATATATGTGTGTGTGTGTGTGTGTGTGTGTGTGTGTGTGTGTGTGTCTACTATATATAAGATAACCAGCAAGGACCAACTGTGTAGCACAGGGAACTCTACTCAATATTCTCTAATAACCTATTTATATGAGAAAAGAATGTGAAAAAGAATGAATGTTTGTGATGTGTAACTGAATCACTTTGCTCTGCACTGGAACGAGCACAGCACTGTACATCAACCAGAGTCCAGTTAAAAAATGCAGAAGTTCTCTGTGGGCGGGACTTGTCAAACTTTCCTGTTCTAGGTTCTCCCAGAGAGATCCCTTGGCTTCTAAAGTCTGATACACATCCCCAAGCCCCAGAGGTCCCAGGCACGGTGCCCTGGCCCGCTCCCCTTAGATACACTGACTGGGCCCCAGCATCTGTCCGCCGCCCACCTTGCCGTGTGCCTTCCTTCAGTGGGTGGTCAATAAGTGTCTCCTCAGTGCGTGTGACAATTTAGGAAGTAAAACACTTTAAAAGGTTTAAACATCCATATATATACAAGAGAAAAATTTGGTCATTTTTTTGGGAATCTCAACAAAGCATAAATAGAAAAGTTAAAAGCCATGAACCTTTTGGGGGCTAAAACGAGAGGCTGAACTGACTGTTTATAGACTACTTTCTATTTTATTAGAAGTAATCATTGTCATAGACTTTCTATGAGGCATGCTAACAATAATTACAAATATGTGTTAAACACATATTAAAAATACACTATTTTGTTCAGTAATTTGAATTCTAGATATTGGTTCTAGGGTAAGAATCATGGATATGCACAAATATTTAGCTTTGAGAGGAGTCACTGCAATTTCTTAAAATATCAACGATTCGGAAATAGCCATTAGGCTCACCAATATGATATTTAAATAAAGTATCTTTATTTAAAGATATTTTCTTACAAATTTAAAAGCATGTTGCAACAGAAAATAATATGCTTTGGAAGCATATTTAAAAACAGAGAAAATGATTTAGTTTATATTAAGTTAAATTATAATACAGTATGTATAAGATGATCCGTTTTTGTATGTTTTAACAAAGAAGGAGGATAAAAAGTCAGCAAAATGATAGTACTTCTTGCCTTGGAGGCAAGAATTCAGATCATATTTACTTCCTTCTTAATGCTTTTCCTTCTAAAGTTTTTATTATGAGCAAACACCAAGTCAACTTAATTTATTTTGCACATAGGGTACAGAGTATGGTCAGCCCTTTACATGCGATCATCACAAAAGCCTACAAATAAGAGGATCTTTAGTAGCATTCACAGGTAAATATGGCTGTGGAGAGAAGGAAAGACTCACGCAAAGTTACACATGTAGGGGTACAGGTGGCCTTCAAACTCAGTCTGCCAGCAGCAGAAACGGCATGCTTATGGACTAAATATAATACTGTTTCATAAGTGTTATTCTCTAAATAGAGGGGAAAAGTTCTTTAAAAGAAGGAAAAGAAACCATAAGTCACTGTATGATTGATAGCAAAAAGAATTGTGCAGATGAACAGACTCATTAAAAATATCTTCCCCACTTGGAGCCTGTGGAACCCACGCATGGTCCATGCTGTGCTGTGCCCAGTCGCAGCCATGCTGCAGCAGTTCACTGCAAACCACTGTGTGCAGCACGTCAGTACCTGAGAGCCCAGGAGCTGGGTTTTATTCATGATAGACCAATGTGGGTCTTACTAAATACTAGCTGATGATAGCTCTGAGTACTGCGGGATTTAAAATTGGGTAGTAGATTTGGTGGGGTTTTTTTCCCCCACATTTAGAACTTTTTGTTAAAAAAAATCTAAAAATCAACTTTATTTATCAAAGTTTAACCACTTTTTCCTTTGTTATAAAGAACATGTATGTCTAGTGGAGGACAAGAACAAAACGAGACAGGAAACGTTTTTAATCTCAACATGCGGAGATAACACTTCTACCTTTCCTGGTCTGTTGTTCCGCACTTTCCTGTGTGTGTGTGTGTGTGTGTGTGTGTGTGTGTGTGTTCCTGCTCTGTTGTTCAGCACTTTCCTCTGTGTGTGTATGTGTGTGTGAACCAAAATGTTCAACTTCATAGGGCTACCCAGGCCTTCCAGGTCTCTGGTGTCCCTCTTACACTCGGGAGTCACTGAGCCGCCTAACACACCTGTGTCCTGTGGATTCATCAGTGCTCTTTCTCCCCGTCTTGCTCCTGGATGTTTGTGGATTGTAGTGATGACTTTCTCTTAAATCCCCCAGTGCATGCTTCCTGAGGATCAGGGCGTGGGAGGAGAATTCCAGGAAGGTCCAGGACAGCGCTGTGTGGTAAAGACTTAAATTTTAGTCATGGGCCTCCCCTGGTGCTGTGTCCTGGTTATCCTCAGAATCTGTAGTAACTCAGTGACTCACTAACTCATCAGTCTCTTCACTCATTTGTCTGTTCAGCATCCCTTCCTTCTCCTTTGGACATACCTGTTCTGACCCAAGGACATAAGCAAGGAACTAAAACTCCCGGCCCCTTTCCTGCAACCTTTTCGGTTGTGTTCTGTCTTCTGCTGGTCCTTATTTTTTAAAGCACATTCACATCTGGGTATTTCCTAAATGGAAAGAGGATACCCAAGGCCAGCTTTAACGTGACACTTTTTACTTTTGGATGCAAGGCTTGTGGGTTGTTAGTTCCCAGACGAGGGATTGAACCCTGGGCCACAGCACTGAAAGTGATGAATCCTAACCACTAGGCCACCAGGGAACTCCCTACAATGATCCTTTTTATTTAATCTGGTCTGCCTTCTGAATGTACTTGTAGGGTTTTTCATCATTCTGTATTTTATTGTGAATATTTCATCATACATCTTCTTACAAATTCTTTGGGAGCAGAAGCTAATGGCCAAATAATATTCTACCTTACAAACGCAATAGCGTGATGCTTCCAAAGTTTGCAGAAATGTAAGAATTACAAGGGGTATTTGTAAAATCTACAATTTCCAGAAACTTCCCTTGGGGTATTTTTATTTGGTCGCCCAGTAGAATCTAGGAGTTTGAACTTAATAAATACCTCCAGGTTATTTTTTCTGTGTGTGACCATTTCCTTTTTTTTTTTGACATGAAGTTCATTTCCAAATTTTTGCTAAAGCAGATAAATAATAATGAATTCTATAGCCTTTCAGGCAGAGATTAAGTGAAACCACTTCGAATTCAGCTGAGGTAGACCCTCTAAACAAACCCCAAGTCTCACTTTTTCCAAATTGGACTGTTCCGTACAATGGCACTTTTAGACCTTTACTTCACAAATCAACTGGAGTAAATACATTGAAAGGAAATCTATCAGACTTCAAAATAAAAGACAATAAAATTTTAACTCATGGGGCAGAGGTTTTTCTTATTAATATTTTAGTGGTTACAGAAATCTGAAAGTGTTTTTCCATTTCTGAAATTAAAAGAATGTGGTCTTATTTTATATTGAGATAGATTAAGAAAATTTCCAAGTTTGAAGCAACAAACAGGGTTAATTTGTGAGAAGAGACATAAACAACCAAATAGTCTAGACTTATTCAACTTAAAAATGACCTAATTTAAACATATCTTTAAAAATGGCACATTTTTCAACTTTTCTTTTCTACTGCAAGTCAAGAAATGCCAAGGTATTTTAGAGTAGCAGGAACTATGGGATGTGTTGGCCTGTCTCTTCCTTGCAGATTTTTGCAGATTTCAAATGCTTCACAAATCATTCACTTGAAAGCCGACTGAATACCTAAGAAGAGATGCTATATTTTAGTAGCTCCTGGATGAGAAACAAGCTGGGAATCGTAGTCCAGTAGTGACTGGGAGACACACGTCAACAATCTCTGGGATGTGTTGTGTAGCAGAGGATGATTACAGATAAACTATCAAGTAATTTTGCATCTGTGTATGAAAATCTTATAAGCCACATGATCCAGAGAGATTACATGAAATTCTCAGGATAATATCAGAGTATCAAAAATTATGAGTTACAGGCATGATGGCTTAGTGATTTTAAATAGATATCCATCACCTACTCTAAGACAGGTTCATAATCTACTGTTAACTTGGATTGGAATTTAATACATGGTTTGACTGCAGGAGAAGCGCATGCCTGAAGATTCTGTCCCAGCAAGTTTTCCAAGTACTTACAACATGCAGGAAATTAACTACCGTGAAACTTCTCAGCATACTGTTTATAGTCATATTAAAACTGTGTTTAGGCTTTGGTATCTCTTTGTCTGGCAGGAGTGGCTACTTTGTCTCCTCTACTTTCCAAGAACATAATCCCAACCTGCTTACCTACCAATACACACCTTTCCCACAGGTCCTAATAAGGAAAGTATCCTTCTGATACTAAGGAACGTGTCCTTTTGAAACTCACAGCTCCTATGAATGGTATGAATGTTTCAAACAGTTGGTTTTTCCTAGTGGCAAAGCCCAAGGAAGAGGGCATCTGTATACCACCAGTGGTTTCTACGGGTCTTTAAATACTTGCAGAGTTTGGCACTGCTAGAAAAAGCTTCATTGCTCTTAAAGCTGTTACTTCCACTTTTTGAAGACAGAAATGGTCTACTCCATTGCCCATGTTGTTGAGGATATTAAACGCCTTATAAATCGATTCCAGTAATAAATACTGCATAATGAGGAAGCAGACTTTTAGAGATAATCTTAAACTTAGTGTTTTCAGTCTATGATCCATCATACCCATTCATACATGAGAAACCTTCAGCTTGCCTTGATGATAAGAACAATCAGCAGTACTTGTTATAAGAATACCACCCAGCCTTAGAAAATAGAATTTCCAGAATTTTTCTTAGGAAGAATCCTAAAGAAAATGTTCTAACCACACATGTATCACTTATAATCAGGCAAATTTAGAATCATTGAGTTATAGAAAAAATTGAGGGCCTGAAAGGTTGTGTTTGAGAAAGACATTAATGAAAAAGAATCCTTTAATTTCTTCCAACCACCTTAATGAAATTAACTTCACTGCTGTGTCTTTTGGGGATGGTTGTGGGCAGAAGGTGCCAACCCAGGTTTCAGGAAGGTCTTTACAGTTCTTCCTCCAGAAACCTAAAGTCACCACAAATTTAGTGAACACAGAGCTCCTGCATGCCCCTTCAGTTGCCAGACACCAACAGGAACCTGCAGTCCCCAGGGACGTCAATCTGGCCTCTCTTTGGATCAACAAATTAATAGGAATAAACCCACAAATGAGCAATGAGAGAAAAAAAAAAGTGCTACTTCCTGCTGGAACACACTTTGATTTGTAAATGAAAGGCAGGGATGTGCCAAGGGGAGAAAGCTTCCCCATCCTTGTTGGAACCTTCTTGCTGCTTTAAGTTGGGACTGAAATTAGTTATATATCACACATGCAAAATATGTTGCTGATGTTTCCTTGAAATGACTTGCTTTTTACTTTACATAACTTGGATGAGAGTTGCTTGTTATTTCTGCATGGATGAATCTTTTACGCTTAGTTCAGTCAGTAACTTTACTCGTTAAAGAAAATAAAAGCTAATTAAAATGGGGGTCCATGTACTAATTCATAAAATCACCTGCCAGGGCAGAAAGACTGAAGTGGGAGACTGTGTTTATTTACCTGGTGAGGTCTGACTGTGCCAACATACCAGAGGTGACAATCATATTTTAAGTATTCCCAGCACAAATTCTCACACAACACAACTCTGCTTCTAATATTCCACTTGACAACCAGAAGAAACCCATTAAATGCTTTACATTTTATTTCCAAGGTGAAAACTTGTTAGGCATTCTACAATTCAAGAGCCAAAACAAAACCAGACCAAAAACAATAAAATTCTAAACTCGGTCCTATCCGTCACACCCCACTCTCCCTTCACACACAGATTAATGGTTCTAGCGACAGAGCATTCATTTACGAATCTTAGTGAGTTTGATTTCCTTTAGGAAAATTTTTATTTGCACTTTACAACTATCATTAACTTCAAAGGATACTGACAGTTTTCAAGTTATTAAGTTAAAAGGCAGCCAACTTTCCGTTGGAGTCACTGCAAATTAATTCTGTCTTACAAGGCCAGATTGGGTCATTTCCTGAGCCGATGGTAATAAATAGCCCTTATTCTAATATAAAAACAAGTGAGTGTAGTAACGCATTTCTGATTAAAATGTTCAGAAATAGGCAGGACCTAGACCTGTTATAAACCACAGGAAATTTTACACCATCTGTGTTAGAAATTACTAGTTATCTACACGGTATATATTCTCCATTTCTTTTAATTTTTCTCTTCCTTTCTACTTAACTGAAAACAAAACAAAACAACTAGATTTTCTTCATGGCAGCACCATACTTTTCTAAACACTTGCATTTCCAGCATCCTTTACTGCTAGAGTGACAGTGTTTAGGCAATGAAGAGTAAGCCAAAAGGTTATGAATCTATTCCAAGAGTTGCTCTTTCCAGCTTTGGGAATGATTTTGGGGTTTTTTTGCCAAGCCTGAACCAGCGGAGATATATAATTAATTAGGATTATACTCTAAAGTTACTACACTGTAAAAGCTAATAGAATCTAACCTTTAAGAGGATAGGAACCATACATTTCTTGTTCAATATTCACTCCCAACACCTAGAATATGGCAGACACAGACCAAATGCTTAGAAATATCTGTTGAGTGAATGAGATGACTGACTACCTCATGGGATAGTGGTGATGTGAGAAATGGGAAAAGTAGTAAAGATGAGGGTCAGGGTGATAAATCAAGTCCTCACATCAGCCCTGATATCCCTGTAAGGAGGCTGGCTTGTACCCTGAGTAAGAGGGGAATTCTTTGATTGGCTTTTTGCAACTGGGGGACATGATCTGACCCAAGAGATGTAAAGGAACTTGATCTTCTGCACTGAGAAGAAAGAGAAGATTAGAAGTGAATTGGGAGGAAGGGGGCAATAAATCAAGGGTATCCCCTAAGTTTTGGATCTAAAAAATGAGAAAAATTGAGCTGCCATCACTGAAATGGGAAAGACTGCAGATGAGCAGGTTTGTAGTGGGGAAACCAGGGACTCAGCTCTGACACTTCAAATGTGAAATGTCTAATAGGCATTCAAGTGCAGAGGTGAAGTAGGCAGGGTACCTAAAAGACTGGCATTTGAGACAGAGGTTCCATGTAGAGATATAACTATTGGGCATCAGTGGCACATAGAGAGTGTAGTCACTACCACAGCAGTGACTATAAGAACCTCTAAGATTCTCAGATGCTGAGACCAAGCAACCAATAGATAATTAGTAAAACTTGTCTGGCGGTGGTTTACAAGATTATCTGAAAGATGTAAAATATGGAAGTAGAAATTCTGGTTTGAATATTGCTGCAGTGATCCAGGCATACGTACAAGACTACCAGAACAGGTGTCCCACGGCAAGGTGGGCTTGCTGTGAAAAGGTTAGTGATGTCCTGAACACGGCACATGGGGAAGGAAATGATGAAGTCTTGGAATGACTCTCATCTGAACAGACTGTATGGAGAAAAGGCTATTATTTTGGTTAGGATTCCCCCAGTTACAGATCCCGAGACAAAAATGTGAGTACAAGTAAATGAATTGGGAGGTGATGTATGCAGGTCAGGAAGCAGCAGTTAGAACTGGACATGGAACAACAGACTGGTTCCAAATAGGAAAAGGAGTCCGTCAAGGCTGTACATTGCCACCTTGCTTATTTAACTTATATGCAGAGTACATCATGAGAAACTCCGGATTGGAAGAAACACAAGCTGGAATCAAGATTGCCAGGAGGAATATCAATAACCTCAGATATGCAGATGACACCACCCTTAGGGCAGAATGTGAAGAGGAACTAAAAAGCCTCTTGAAAGCGAAAGTGGAGAGTGAAAAAGTTGGCTTAAAGCTCAACATTCAGAAAACAAAGATCATGGCATCCGGTCCCATCACTTCATGGGAAATAGATGGGGAAAAGTGGAAACAGTGTCAGACTTTATTTTTGGGGGGCTCCAAAATCACTGCAGATGGTGATTGCAGCCATGAAATTAAAAGATGCTTACTCCTTGGAAGAAAAGTTATGACCAACCTAGATAGCATATTCAAAAGCAGAGACATTACTTTGCCGACTAAGGTCCGTCTAGTCAAGGCTATGGTTTTTCCTGTGGTCATGTATGGATGTGAGAGTTGGACTCTGAAGAAGGCTGAGCACCGAAGAATTGATGCTTTTGAACTGTGGTGTTGGAGAAGACTCTTGAGAGTCCCTTGGACTGCAAGGAGATCCAACCAGTCCATTCTGAAGGAGATCAGCCCTGGGATTTCTTTGGAAGGAATGATGCTAAAGCTGAAACTCCAGTACTTTGGCCACCTGATGCAAAGAGTTGACTCATTGGAAAAGACTCTAATGCTGGGAGGGATTGAGGGCAGGAGGAGAAGGGGACGACGGAGGATGAGATGGCTGGATGGACATGAGTCTGAGTGAACTCTGGGAGTTGGTGATGGACAGGGAAGCCTGGCGTGCTGCGATTGATGCTGCGATTGATGGGGTCACAAAGAGTCGGACATGACTGAGTGACTGAACTGAACTGAACCAGGACATGCCTAGTGGAGGTAGGGGATATAAATCAGGCAAGGAAAAGAAGTCAATAAAAAGTACATGATCAAGGGACTTCCCTGGTGGCCCAGAGGTTAAGAATCCATTTTCCAATGTAGGGGAGACAGGTTTGATTACAGGTGAGGGAATTAAAATCCCACATGCCATGCAGCAACTAAGCCCAAGTAGAGAGGGCTGTGTATGCAATGAAGACCCAGTGCAGCCCCACCCAAAAAGTACATTATCAAGTTAGTGACCACTGTGACCACTTGGGAAAGTGAGGAGCTCTGTGACATGTACAGAATCTACATCTGAAAATCGTCCCAAAGTAGGGGTGAGTCTTCACTTATCTGTTGGTCACTGATCTCAGAGGAAAAGTCTTAAAGACATGAGAATACCAGATCATCTTCCTTGTCTCCTGAAAAACCTGTATTCAGGTCAAGAAGCAACAGTCAGAACCAGACGTGGAACAACAGACTGGTTCAAAATTGGGAAGAGAGTCTGTCAAGGCTGTATATTGTCCTCTGTTTAACTTATATGCAGAGTACATCATGCAAAAGGCCGGGCTGAATGAATCACAAGCTGGAATCAAGATTGCCAGGAGAAATATTGACGATCTCAGATATGCAGATGACACTACTCTAATGGCAGAAAGTGAAGAGGAACTGAAGAGCCTCTTGATGAGGGTGAAAGAAGAGAATGACAAAGTTGGCTTAAAACTCAACATTCAAAAACTAAGATGACGATATCTGGTCTCATCACTTCATGGCAAATAGATGGGGGAAAAGTGGAAACAGTGACAGACTTTATTTTCTTGGAATCCAAAATCATGGTGGATACTGATTGCCATTAAAAGACACTTGTTCCTCAGAGGAAAAGCTATGGCAAACCTAGATACCATATTAAAAAACAGAGACATTACTTTGCTGACAAAGGTCCATATAGTCAAGGCTCTGGTTTTTCTAGTAGTCACGTATGGATGTGAGAGTTGGACCATAAAGAAGGCCAAGCACCAAATAATTGATGTTTTCAAACTTTGGTGTGGGAGAAGACTCTTGAGAGTCCCTCAGACAGAAAAGAGATCAAACCAGTCAACCCTAAAGGAAATCAACCCTGAATATTCACTGGAAGGACTGATGCTGAACCTCCAATACTTTGGCCACTGAATGCAAAGAGCTGACTCATTAGGAAAGACCTGGATACTAAGAAAGATTGAGGGCAGGAGGAGAAGTGGGTAACAAAGGATGAGACGGTTAGATGCTATCATTGACTCAATGGACATTAGATTAAGCAAACTCTGGGAGATAGTGAAGGATAGGAAAGCCTGGTGTGCTGCAGTCCATGGGGTAGAAAAGAGTCAGACCCGCCTTAGAGACTAAACAAAAACAGTAACAACAGAGGTATGCAGACAAAGAAGATAGGTCTAGCAAGAGTACCAGCAGTGCCTGCTAGGTTGTTAAACAGAAGGAGGAGAAGGGAAATTTGGTTGATGAAGTTAGCCCATGATCTCTCTTTCAGAAGATAAAAGTGTCTGTGTTAACACAGGCAATTACACATAATATGCTTCTGCATATTAAAGGAATTCATTAATAGGTTAAAATGCTATAGAGCCAAATGAAAGCTAGTAATAAGTCACCTCAAAAGGGCGGCATCAAAGAAAGAACATATCTCTTTCCTTCTTTTGTACCCTGACAATGGCTAAGACAGGACTAAACACTGTTAGTGACAAGAGTAGCGTACTTGGCCAGTCGTGTCCCACTTTGCTACCCCATGGACTGTAGCCCGCCAGGCTCCTCTGTCCATGGGATTCTCCAGGCAAGAATACCAGGGTGGGCTGCCAGTCCCTGCTCCAGGGGATCTTCCTGACCCAGGGATTACACTCAGGTCTCCTGCATTGCAGGCATTTTCTTTACGATCTGAGCCACCAGGGAAGCAGTGATTAATAAATGCCTACAAGACCCACTCCAGCACTCTCGCCTGGAGACTCCCAGGGACAGGGGAGCCTGGTGGGCTGCCGTCTATGGAGCTGCACAGAGTCGGACATGACCGAAGTGACTTAGCAGCAGCAGCATGAGACCATTTAATTTTAGTTATTCTGGCAATATAAACATCTTCCTTTGTCAGAAGCAATAATTAATACTGTAGGTACTAAAATAGACATGACAGCAACTGAACAGCAACGAAAGATACTAAAACATTGCTATGAAATTTCCATATGAGATAGTTGTCTCCATTTTGCCAGTGCTGTTGTAGGAAAATGAAATGAGATTAATGAGTGGGATGATTGAAATGCAGTCTTAGGCTACTGAGAGGTATTAATATTCAGCAGATCAAATGTGGATTGAGAATCAGAAACTACTGTGTTCAACCTCCAACCAGTCAGGAAATCAGCCAAAAGTACAAGTCGGAGTTTTCATCTGATTACAGCGACATAGTGGGGACCTGGCATAGTCATCTGTGGGTTCGTCTTACTCCCTCTTCTCCAAGGAACTCAAAAAGAGAAAGGATTCTTCCTTGTCTTGCATTCTGAGTAGGAGGTCTATGGTTCAATGTAATTTTCAAGTCACAATCAAGTTTTTGCCATTTGTATACACATATACATGTATATCTCTCCTTTGGTGGTTTATAAGACTGAGCAAAAACAGCAAAATGCTATCCAGATGCCCAACATGGTGGTAAATTTGTATTAGCACTAATTTTGTTTCTGGATTTCAAAATACAAGACACTGGAAAGGAAATAGCAATATTATATTATGTAAAAATAATTTGGTATGCCACAATCCTACCATCCAAACTCTACCATTATTACCTAGAGGAGGTATGAAGATACAACACCTTCTGCCCACTCTATTTATTTCCCCCTTATTGTCCAGCTGCATTATTCCCATGGTACACAGAACACCCTTGAGAAGGCTTTCTGTAGGTTAAGGTGTAAGGTATAAATCTCACTACAAGTTTCAAGGAGAAACTGACTTTTATTTCTTCATTCATAAATGTTCAAATTTTTAGACAGCCACAGAAAAATTTCACTTTTTGGTGAATTGATACATGGAGGCAAATGTAGCTATTTTTCCAATGTCTGTGACCATCCCCCTGTCAGATTCATGTGTTGAAATGCTAATGCCCTATATAACATTACTGGGGGACAGTGTGTGTGGGCTGGGTGGGTTTTGGAAAGTGCTTTGGTCATGAGGGTGGCAGCCTCCTGAATAGGATTAGCGCCCTTATGAAAGAGATCCCTGGGGGCTCTCCAGCCTCTTCTACACAGGCTGTGAACCAGGTTAGAGCTCCCATTAGAATGAGAACGTGCTGGTGCCTTGATCTCGGAACTCCTAGCCTCCAGAACTGTGAGAAATTAATGTATATTTTTTATCAGCTACCGACTCTGTGGTTTCTGTTATAGCAGCCAAAGTGGACTGAGCAAGAGCTATAGATAAGTGGATACTATGAATTGTAAAGAAAAAGCAGAAGCAGAGATCATGCTTTAGCAAAATGAGTATAGTGAAAACCTGTAATGTCCTCAGTTATTTCCCTGCAATGTCAATTATGATTTCTAGAGATATAGTGTAGGATTTGCATGGAGAGGCTTATAAAATTGCTTTTAGCACACAGTAAATCTCACTGGAATAAAAAGTAAAACAGTTCTGCCAGTTATTCATAAGAATATATATATTGTCATTAGAAACTACGTAAAGTGAAAGTGTCAGTCACTCGGTTGTGTCCGACTCTTTGTGACCACACAGACTGTAGCCTGCCAGGCTCCTCTGTCCATGGGATTCTCCAGGCAAAAATACTGGAGTGGGTTGCCATTTCCCACTCTAGGGGATCTTCCCAACCCAGGGATCAAAGCAGGGCCTCTTGCATTGCAGGCAGATCACCATCTGAGCCACCAGGAAAGCCTCAGAAATGACTTAAGGTGTTGAGAAATCAGCAGAAGAGGAAAATCCACAGGTTTGCTCTCATACTGTCCAAAGAAAACCTCCTAAATTCAGTGTTGGGAAGAATGCACATAAAGATACATTCCTTGCTTATTAAGTTTCGTTGTTGCTGTTTAGTTGCGAAGTCGTATCCAACTCTGACCCCATGGACTGTAGCCTACCTGGTTCCTCTGTCCAGGAGGCTTCCCAAGCAGGAATACTGGAGTGTGTTGCAGTTTTCTCTTCCAGGGAACTATTCTGGCCCAGGGATTGAACCTGTGTTTCCTGCATTGACAGGCAGGTTCTTTAACACTGAGCCACAGGGAAGTTCTTATTAAGTTTTACACATCCATTAATCTCATTTTAGAGAAATTATCATCCAGTGTCTTTAAAATGAGCAAAGACCCACTTAGTCATGTCCCCTGGCTTTTGGAATGGAACATAGAATCCTTTTAATAATTATCATCAAAAATCCTAGCCACACTCCACAAAGGAAGAATTCTCAAACCTCAAGGTACTCATGTGCCCAAGTGCCTAGCAGCTCTCAGTCTTGAAATGAAAGAGAATTCAAAGACTTGTATTATGTCCGATAGAAAACTTGTCATCATCAACCAACAAGTTTTAAACAACTATAAGCGTATTCAGTTGCAAACATTAAGACCTTTTTCTATTTTTCTTAGTCTCTTCTCCCACCAAGATTGTTAAGGAAGTTTATTAGCAAGAAAACAAGATACAGTGCAGAACAAAGGTAATTTCATGAAAAATCAAAATTTTGACTTCTCATATTGAGTGAATTCTCATACTATTAATTGATCAACAGCCTTGAGAGACTTGCTAACTTCTTGGAGCTCAGTGCCTCCATTCATGCCAAACTTGGCTGATGTGGAATTCTACTCTCCTGGAATGATGCTGGGAAAAACCTTATCAGGGCACATGTCCAGGGTTTGAACTGAAGCAGCTCCATAGAAACAGGGCACCAAGCGGTACAGGAGCAGAAAAGCACCTTCAGTTCAGTCGCTCAGTCACGTCCAACTCTTAGTGACCCCATGAATCTGAATCGCAGCACACCAGGCCTCCCTGTCCATCACCAGCTCCCAGAGTTCACTCAAACTCATGTCCATCGAGTCAGTGATGCCATCCAGCCATCTTATCCTCTGTCATCCCCTTCGCCTCCTGCCCCCAATCCCTCCCAGCATCAGAGTCTTTTCCAATGAGTCAACTCTTCGCATGAGGTGGCCAAAGTACTGGAGTTTCAGTTTTAGCATCATTCCCTCCAAAGAAATCCCAGGGCTGATCTCCTTCAGAATGGATTGGTTGGATATCTTTGCAGTCCAAGGGACTGTCAAGCGTCTTCTCCAACACCACAGTTCAAAAGCATCAATTCTTCGGTGCTCAGCTTTCTTCACAGTCCAACTCTCACATCCAGACATGACCACTGGAAAAACCATAGCCTTGACTAGACAGACCTTTGTTTAATCTAAGGGCTAATCTTTCGCAAGGAGGTGTTGTGAACAGACTTCCCTTCCTACTCATTTGCTCTTCTGGGTGCTGTGCACATGCCTGTGTCTGCATCTGTTGCTCTTCTCTGCGGCTGACAAGTTTTTCTGCTGTGTGTCAGGGAGGGGGATATTAGTGGGAATGTTGTTGATGGGGCAGCACATCAGAGGATGGTCACTTCTTGCTTTTCATTCACCCAGTATAAAGAAGCTTTGAAAAGTTAACCTTGCCTCTTCTCTACTGTTTAATTTGCAAAGATCATTAGCAACTGAAAGGTGCTCAGCAAACAGAACAAAATAGGCTTTCATACAGACAAACAGTAATTTACAGGGACTAGAAGAAACACGCTCAGACAGGGCTATTCACTGTCAAAAATCTCATTATAAATGAATTGATAAGCCACGTGTTATACAGGATATATGTGATTATTTTGGCTCTGATCAACTTTTGTTCCAGTGGAATGCTGCTATTTGACCTATGGAGGATCACAGTGCCTTAGTGAGAGAAAGTAATAAATTAAAACTTCTACTTCTATTTATACAAATGTTATATGGGAATTTGAGCTTCTTATTTCCTCTGTAATCGAGCAATCAGATCACTCAGTGTTTATAATGCTATTTACAATAGTATTTATAATGCTTTATCTGATACTGATCCTAATAGAGATGAAATGGTGATACCAAATTATATGTGTTTCAAATCAGAAATGTACACAAATAGAGTTTGGCAAGGTGACTTATGCCTGTCTTAATTACTGCAATGGAAAGCTGTTATGAAGTAGAGCCTTAAGGAATGTTCTCATTGTTTTTGAATGTTCTTATTTTTATGTGATTATATATTATTTTAAAATAATTTCTTATTATTTATTCTCTTTACAGGAATAGGTATAATATAATTCATATACAGAAAAGATTTTAATTTTCTGGATCACTTCTCTGAGTCAATATCAACTTAACTCCTTTAAAAAACACTCAAGTTTCTGAGCACTGGAGAATAATAGGTCCTCAAATAAGAATAAAATTGAATGTTTTTCTGTTGTCCAATGAGAAGGAATAGACAGCGCATGAAGAAGAACAAAATTATGGTTTCAGAACCAAATTTAAAACAATGAAACTTCCTCTCATTTTGCTGCCAAGCACCATGTTTCCATATTGGTCAGAAGTGAATCCAAACATATTTTATCAACTTAAGCGAATTTAAAAAAATATTGTTTTCTGGAATTAAAAAAATTACTTGAGCATAAGAATAACCAAGAGTGATAATTATAAATTATATTTTTATTACACTATTTTTTATAATTATAAATTATAGTTTTTCAATCCTTGCTCTTGAGGATTCAGATTCAGTGGGCCTGGAATGGAGCTCAAGAATCATTTCCAATCACACATTCAGGCGATGTGCATACGATTAACTCAGCTGCTTTGCCCTATTTGTGATATTCAGAAAGAATTCAAGAATATTCTCTGAATAGCTATTTCCTCTCTCTCCCCTTTCCCATCCTGCTCTCACTAATTCTCCTGCTATGCAATAAGAACTACTGAATGCCTGGCACATGGCCGTCCTGTACTAGGTATTAAATGAAGCTGATAGTGACTTTATATCCAACCTTTGCTTCCAGATTGCTCACTGCCATTCTAGGGATGATAAAACCTGATAGCACAATACAATGCATATGAATCAATAATTCTTCAGACTTCTCCCAACTTGAACTCTAGCTGTTAGTTAACATAAGGACATTCACCAGCTTTTCTATCCCAGGAGACGGAAGACAAAATGAAGATGGAGTTCAATGGAAGTCCTCCTTTACACTTTGTGAAGGAAACTAGAATCTGTATCTTGCTCTATAAAAATCAGACGCTTTTTCTAGATTTTTCAAGAGCTGGAAAGATAAAGAAGCATTAGAAATCAGGAAGAAAAATAAAGCACCAAGGTTAGCCAGCTGCTCCCAAGCTTTAGTTACGTTCAGGGAGAAGCCATACACTGCTTCTAGTTTCTGCCTTCCTATCCTTTTCTGTTTCATAAAATAAGAAACATGATATCCTACAAACTACTATGAATTTAATATAGAATTGTCACCAGGAATAAGAATGCTCATTCTTTGATTTGAGCTTTCAAGCCTATTTCTGGAGGTACAAGTTTTATTAGCATTGCACTAGGAGATACACATTAGTGTCAAATAGAAATAGCCTTAGCAGGTCAACTGGATTTGAAGCCATGTCTCTGTTTAAAAGTTGGACTGAAAATGGGTGGAGGAGAAAGAATATAATCAAGTATTTGATCTATTGCTGATTCAACATGTGATCTCAGCCAAAATCCAAATTCTTGATAGGAGGAATTTTGAAAATTGACAGACAACACAACCATAAATGGGCTCTCTGTTAGGTAAAACAGTTTACAAACCAAGTTATCTGAATATAAACGTCATCTTCTAAAAGTAATCAGTTCATTATTAAGATATAACAACTTGCTGCTGCTATTGCTGCTAAGTCGCTTCAGTCGTGTCCAACTCTGTGCGACCCCATAGACAGCAGCCCATCAGGCTCCCCTGTCCCTGGGATTCTCCAGGCAAGAACACTGGAGTGGGTTGCCATTTCCTTCTCCAATGCATGAAAGTGAAAAGTGAAAGTGAAGTCACTCAGTCATGTCCGACTCTTAGTGACCCCATGGACTGCAGCCTACCAGGCTCCTCTGTCCATGGGATTTTCCAGGCAAGAGTACTGGAGTGGGGTGCTATTGCCTTCTTCGTATAACAACTTAACCAATTTAAAAATCTCCATCTGTAAATATCAAATATAAAAGGCTCAAGGGAGGTGAAAATACCAGTTCAAACTGAGCTCTTTTTTCACAAAAAGAATATAATTTTGTATAACTACTTAGGGCAAGGAGGTCTGTTTATATTTATTATTCCCAATAATTCTTTCAGACAAGTTTTACAGATGAGGAGACAGACTTGGAGGAGTTAAAGAATTTGCCCTCATTAAAATAGCCAGTAGACAGAGGACCGTGAACCCCGCTCGGCTGTGCTATAAAATATACATACTTTGCACTCTGAATTCTGTCAAGTCTTTAGAAAAAGACAGTTCTCAGCATTAAGGTGTGAATTACTTATTTCATCAGTTCTAAAATGCAAATTTTTATTTCATATTTTAATGACTCTAAAATTAGGATCCTTCTTAAAGTAGCTGTCAGCCATATATAATCGGGATGCAACCATCTTTGCCCATGTGTCAACTTCAAAAGGCCCAGGAATGGTGACTTAGAGGAAAACCTGACACATCAGTGAAGCATCCTTCCAAGCAATGCCATGCCACCAATGCTCCTGATGGCATACAAGAGCATGCTTTGTGGGGAAAGACATGGAATATGACAGTTCTTAGCCATAAAATTAATGGGAATTAGATTCGAATTGTGAACAACTGTTTAGAATAACAGGCAGTTTAATCGTATTTTCTTTTTATGGGTGCACAAGAATAATTTTTAAACGCTTTGCTTAATAAGTCTAAAGAGTTATATGAAAATGATCTATAAGATTGTGTTGTCAGCTGAAAAGATAATGTGTCTTCTTGTGGTATATGAAATAATGATCTCTATTAAAGCAGATGAAATACCTGCATCAGACCCTTTAAATTCTTAAATCCAGAGGATTTAAGGGAAGATGCTAGTGCATTTGTCTAAGTTCTTGGTACCCTCTGATGGCTGGGATGTGAAAGTATCAGCTCCCGAGAGAGACCACAGGCCCCTCCCTAATTCATCCCCACTGAGGTCACATCTGGAAGCCAAGGAGACACCAGCCTGAGCCCTGTGCAAGGAAAGCCTCAGTCCCTCCCTTTCTCCAGGGAGAAATGTTCCAGTTGCATTGACATCAACTGTGGACCTCAGCCCATTTTAAAACATTGTTGTTTTGATAAAACATATGGAATCATGGGACAGCTGAGGCAGCCTGTGCATTTCATTTGGCTGGTGAGCATTAACGAAGCAACTAGAGTTGAGCTATGCTGGGAGTTCCCTCACAAAATATGTCACTCCTTGAACATCCCTCTGAAGCCAGGGCTACTTCCAGGTTCTGTTCTGTTTTATCCAGGGATGGAACGCGTCTGCTGTCAGAGGATGGAGGCTCATGTAACAAGAATGAGTCAGGTTTTTGCAGAAGCTGGGTTTCTCTCTGGGAGTATATGGAGAGCTCTGCACACTGACTCCTCAGGAATGTAGTTACCCCTGCATCTCTGCCACAGTGTGGGCCTGGCAAGGCATGCAATGGATGCTAGACAATGCCAGAACCAGCATCCCATTTTCCAGATGAAAAAACAGACTCAGACTAACTGACTCCTGCAGGACTCTCAAGGATTGGCATAGCCAGATTATCTACCTGTTATCTGCCCTTCCCCTCTCCCTCTTTTCCTTCTTTCCTTCCCTCCACTCCAAATTCCTTCAACAAATAAGTGTCGAGTACCTAAACCAATGGTGAGAAAGAAACAATTCCTGGCCAAAGTAAACTTACAGTCCATACAGGGATATGAACAAGTAAACAGGTAAATACGGCTCAAGGACAACAGTGATCTGGAGGTGGACATACATGGGCGCAATAGGAGAGACAATAATGGATGCTCAGGAATGCTTTCTGGAGGAAGTAGCATCCCATTCAATCTTTCATAATGAGAGAGGTAAATATTCTTATTACCATATTTTTTCAGATAAAAAGGCAAAGATTCAAATACAAGAAGTGGCAGAACCAGGGTGGCAACCCAGGCTTTTTTACTCTCTAGAATAGCAATGGGGCAGCCAACTCTTTCCTGTGTGTTAGGGACTGTTCTGGTCACTTTGAATGTATGAACATGAAATCCTATTAGTGTTCCCAGTTTACACATAAAGATGTTCAGAGATAGATAAGGGGTACCCCCCCTGGTTCAGTGGTGAAGCTGGTGAAGCCAGATGCTCTGGCTCTGGGGTCTGTGCCCCTCATCTCAACATCATACCCTTGCTCTAGTCACTGTGTCCCTCTTGATGACGTTTATTAAACACTGGCATTGACATCCAGGTCTACTGATAGTACAGGGGCTTTGTATTTTTCCCTCCTCATAATAATATTACTATTGCCACGTTTGTATACTCACATCTTACAGCTCAGGGATTGCCAGACAAGAAGGGTCAAAACACCATTGGTAACTAACTGTAAATCTGCTTGTCTACTACTTTAGGTAAATACTTATTGTCTAATGGTTTAGATGTAGGTCATCTGCAAGACTCAGACTTCAAATTGTAAGTCCCATGGACCAATACATGTTTCCCCTGTTATCTCAAGGCAGAGCATTCCCATGAAACCTTTCACAAACCCAAATGGCATAAAACGAAGAAATGATTACCTTGGGACGACCTTGCTATTGATGCACATTATAAAGTGAGATAACTCACAGATGCTCGGAGATACAGTTCAAAGCTCTGGCAATTTGATGCTGAGATGCTGAAGGCAGGAGCTTAGTGGGGTCGTTCTTGCTGCTGAGGGAGGGTGTGGGGGTGCTGCTTTGGTAAAGACTCCCAGCAAACAAACACTCAAGGGTATTTCACTTTTTCTCTTTTTCAGAAAAGCAAACACCCTCTTTGGATTTATTTTGGTTAGTCAGAATAAGTATTGACATAGCCCTTTCATAAAAGTGAAATGGCATAAGGAGAATTTCCAAAAGTAGGGGGTACCTATACTGATGCCCAGGCTTAAGAGAGCATGATCATGTTTTATCAAAATCTAAAGGCTTTCACGTTCAAGCAGAAGTTTCTGACTTTTATGGAGTCTTCTGTGATTTTTACCCTCACATTCTTTCTTCTTGGAATTACAGACAAATTTTCAAGATGGAAGCAAGCTAAGTAGTAGGCTTTTCATTTTTCTAATGACCCTGAAATGTAGAGTTTCCAGTGACTCATCTAAGACCAAACAGCTAGCTGATGGCCTAGATTACTCTGCACACACCAAGGTATTCCATTAAGTTTCCAGATCAGGAAGTGGCTTAAGTTATCCTTTCCTCTTTACATCCAAATCTTCATGCAGTTAAGCACAGACATACGCAGGCATTCAACACATACAGTATTATGTTTTTAAGGGCTTTCTGTTCATCACTGAAATCTGTAATTCAGTCACTATTTGGAAACAATTCTTTTCCCAATGACTTGGGTGGGGGACAGGTATAGATTGTCATGTAACTCAGCAATCAACTGCTTTGGTGACCTTCTTAACACCTGGGAGCACATTTTCAGCTCGGGAAAAGCATGCAGTTTGTAGATTAAGCAGAGATTATTGGCCACAGATCACAGAAAGATGTCAAAGCTGGTGAAGGGTGGGGTATATGGAGGCATCACCAAGAAAACACGTCTTGCATCAAATTGTCTTCCCCAAGGATCAAAGGTTTTGCTTACACTTGTTTTAAGTTGGTTCCATGGGGCCTGTTACAGAAATATCACAAAAATGTTGGAGAAAATAAAAAAGCCTGTGTTTAGCAGTACCACAGTCTGTGTTCAGTGCTGAAAAATTTACATAATTTGTAATCCAACGGAAGCAGGAAATACATTCTTTTCTGTCAGAAGATATCATCATACACTGAGCCTTTTGAGGAATCAAAATAATATGTTCATATTTATTTATGTTCATATTTATGCTCCTTTTGCTTTTCAAATGAACTTATCTACAAAATAGAAATAGTCACGGATGTAGAAAACAAATTTATGGTTCAGTTCAGTCGCTCAGTCGTGTCTGACTCTGTTACTGGTAGGTAAAAGGGGGGATGAATTGGGAGTTTGGAGCTGACATATACACACCTCCGCATACAAAAGAGATAAACAACAAGATCCAACTGTACAGCACAGGAACTAGATTCAATTATTCTATGATAGCTATAAGGGAAAAGAATCTGGAAAACAGCAGATGTATGTATGTACATAACTGATTCTCTTTGCTGGACAACAGAAAGTTACATAATATTGTAAACAACCTATAGTCCAATAACGTTTTTAAAAATTTGTAAGTTTCTAAGTGAAGATAAGAGATAGAAAACCATCAGAAACAAAAATGGACGATGGCCCATTGGGGTTCTCTGCCTCTTATATTATCCCTTTCTCTTATCTTGCTCCTCTTTGCAGTAGTCAGAGAAAGATTTTAAAACAATATTAAAACACAGTAAGAGGAAGAAACAAGAAATCTAGCCAATCAAGGCTCTATTTCCACGGTATTCAAAAGTAATTACCCTCAAGACAATTCCTTTACCAGACATGTCACATAAAAGCATCTGTTTGTTCCAGGAGTGACATCCTTCATCCTCGCTGCTCAGCCCACTCTCCCCCACCCAGCTGTCCATCACACCACTGGCATCTGCCAACAAGCAGGCATTCCATTTTCCAGTAAGGTGATGAAGGGCATTTGGGTTATTTTTCCTTTAGTGGGTTTTCATCGTTTTTCCAGCATACTCCAGCATATGCTTTCTCCACTCGTTTGCTTTGAATATTGCCTTTCAAAAAATGATACTTTTCAGTAATGGAGAAGGTCATTGTGGAAGGAGGGAAAAAGAGAACTGACGTTTATAATGTTCATTCATTCTCTAGTATTCAGCACCTACTTAAGGGTAATGATTTTATTATATTAGGACCAGCTTAAAATTAAATATATTAAAATAGGATATTAATAATAACTTCCTAAAATAGCAGAGTACCCTATTCATCCCCAAGCAACTTTAAAGACTAGAGTCTACCTTTTTGTATGTTGGATATACTGCATGGCATATAGGATCTAGCTCCCTGACCAGGGATTGAACCTGTGGCCTCTGCATCGGGAGAGCAGAGTCTTAACCACTGGACCAGCAGGGAAGCCCAGGGCTACTTTTTAACTCCACTTCACAGGAGGACACTGAAACACAGGGGAAGGAAGTAATTTGCCTAAGTTTCTACAGCTGAAATGTGAAGTTTCTACAGCTGAAATGTGAAAGTATGTATTCTGTCTCCATAATCTATGCTTTACATCACTACACATGGATTCCCTATGGTCAGCTATATTTTGATAGTTCAGTTCAGTTCAGTCAGTTCAGTCACTCAGTCGTGTCCGACTCTTTGCGACCCCATGAACCACAGCACGCCAGGCCTCCCTGTCCATCACCAACTCCCAGAGTTCACTCAGACTCACATCCATCGAGTCCGTGATGCCATCCAGCCATCTCTTCCTCTGCCGCCCCCTTCTCCTCCTGCCCCCAATCCCTCCCAGCATCAGAGTCTTTTCCAATGAGTCAACTCTTGGCATGAGGTGGCCAAAGTTCTGGAGTTTCAGCTTTAGCATCACTCCTTCCAAAGAAATCCCAGGGCTGATCTCCTTCAGAATGGACTGGTTGGATCTCCTTGCGGGCCAAGGGACTCTCAAGAGTCCTCTCCAACACCACAGTTCAAAAGCATCAATTCTTCGGTCCTCAGCTTTCTTCACAGTCCAACTCTCACATCCATACATGACCACAGGAAAAACCATAGCATTTATTATTTATGTAAGATTTGGGGTCTGTCCTAGGCACTTGGTAATTTTTTCACCTTGGATGTTTCTGAGAGGTGGGACAGTGAGGTTAACAGGTTAATTTCATGGTATACTTCATCTGATAGAAAACTGTCCTGCTGCATAATATTTCTGAGTCCAATATTAAAGCTATCTCCCAATACATCTTGGTCCATTTATTGTACAAAGAGTATTTAGGTTCATATTATGAAACTAATTGCATATGTACATTTTCAGCAGCATCGCTCCGCCTTCTGAGCTCTGTTCTACTGATGCACACCCCTCTCCCAAGCACGGTCATATCATTCTATGTGCTTCTGTTGCTTCACTGCTGTTACTCTCTGGAATTGCACTTTATTTGTTAACATTTTTCAGGTTCTTCTTCTCTTCCTCAGATGTAAACCATCCTCTTTCTTGTTTACTTTATCACAAGTACCTGCAGCACAGCTCCTAATTCATAATAAACATTCATAGAAAGAATGAGTGAATATATTTATTGATTTTTTTTCCATAGGACATCAGAGGTGGAAGGGTATAGAGATGATCAGTTTCTTTCAGATTATGAATGAAGGAACTACATTCTGGTAATAAAGAGCATGAAAGCTGTAACTTAGTTTTTATTTCTAGAGTATTCTACAGTGCCTGGTGCAAGACAGGTACTCCATAAATGTATTTACACTTCCCTATGACAAAGTCAAAGCTAAATTAAGGGTCTCAACTTCAAGAGTGGAACTAATTCCGTAAGCTATATTTTCTATTTTTCACAGGTACACGGTGGTTTTCAATTAGGATTTTCCTCTGTTATGTGAGGGATTTTCTTCCTTTCTTTTAAAAAATGGCACAGGGCATAATTTTCACTGCCACAACAAAGTTGAATGCTTGAATCAGACGACCTTAATCTCAGCCAACACAAACATTGTCTTCACTCCATAACTTGAGAGTAAGTTGCCAGAAGACCTTTCTGATAGGTTCTAGTTGGTCCTTCTCAATAAATAGAGATAAAATACTAGTCAAATTTACTAAAGAGTTAATACAAAACACTGTAGGCTCTTTATAGATACACCCTCTATCCTCTGTGATTATTATTTTACCAATGATGTGTGTGCATGCCCCGTCTCCTCTGACTCTTTGCGGCCCAAAAGAGTAGCCTGTCAGGCTCTTCTGTCCATGGGATTTCCCAGGCACAAACACTGGAGTGGACTTCCATTGCATCCTCCAGGGGATCTCTGTGATTGTGGGACTGAACCTGGTTCTCTAGTGCTGCAGGCAGATTCTTTACCACTGAGCCAACTGGCAAGCTCTTAGTAATGACAAAGATCAACAGAATGAATCTGCAGCCTGAAGACAGTCAGGAGATCCTATCTTTCCCATTGATCTGTGACTGCCCTTCTCCTTTTTTTTCCCCCAAAATGTCCCCAGTTTATTTATTTATTTAATAGTGTGTGTGTGTGTGTGTGTGTGTGTGCACGCGTGTGCACAGGCACTCGTGTGTGTGCACACTTGGTCATATTCAACTCTTTGCAACCCCATGGACTGTAGCCCACCAGGCTCCTCATTCCATGGAATTTCCCATGCAAGAATACTGGAAAGGGTTGCCATTTTATACTCCATGGGATCTTCCTAACCCAGGGATTGAACTCATGTCTCCTGTGTCTTCTGCACTGGCAAGTGGATTCTTTACCATTGTGCCGCTATTTATTTTTACAGGAGCACAATTGCTTTACAATGTTTGTTAGTTTCTGCTGTACAATGAAGTGAATTGGCTAAGTGCATACATGCAGGCCCTCGTTCTTGCGCCTTCTGTCCCACCATCCCGGTGCTCTAGGTCATCGCAGAGCACTGAGCTGAGCTCCCTGTGCCGTGCAGCAGCCTCCCCCTAGCTGTCTATCTCACACATGGCAGTGCAGATATGTCACGCTACCATCCCAGTTCATCCCACCTGCTCTCTACCCCTCTGTGCACATCCTTCTGAAATGCAGACTATTTAAATTATTTTAAAGTTCAGCATTTATAACTACATAAGTACATACAGATTTATGTTTCCATTCCAGCCTCTTCAATGATTTTAGAGTGGGAAAGAATTTAAAATTCTATGTGATAGATCAGTTGCATTTAAGGAGATAGAATTAACATGCTCTCTTTCACCAATACAAGCATAAAGAAGCAAGCATTTGGAGCAAGAAAACATGAATAAAGAACCCAGAGGGCTTACCAGGATAAGGCCCAGAGTTTCAGGAAAGCAACACTAGCCTGCCTCTCATGTCGGCCAGCATCTTCCAGGAGCCATACCAGCTGTGGGTCCAGGGCTACATTTGGGAGGCACTGGAGGGAGCACTTCATTTAACAATAATCACTATTACAGTTCTTAGACTTAATAGATACATTCAAACATTTAACAAATTGACTTGTGTTTTACCAATACTTAAAGTAGTAGTAATACTGAACTAGTTGGTTCATTACATTATTTCAGCTATGAATAAAACCATCCAGTGAAGCAACCTAGATGTCCATCAGCAGATGAATGGATAAGAAAGCTGTGGTACATATACACAATGGAGTACTACTCAGCCCTTAAAAAGAATAAATTTGACTCAGTTCTAATGAGATGGATGAAACTGGAGCCGATTATACAGAGTGAAGTAAGCCAGAAAGAAAAACACCAATACAGTATACTGACACATATATATGGAATTTAGAAAGATAGTAATGATGACCCTCTATGTGAGACAACAAAAGAGACACAGAGGTATAGAACGGACTTTTGGACTCTGAGGGAGAGGGAGAGGGTGGGATGATTTGGGAGAATGGCATTGAAACATGTATACTATCTCATAAGAATGAAGCACCAGTCTATGTTCAATACAGGATACAGGATGCATGGGGCTGGTGCACAGGATGATTCAGGGAGATGATGTGGGGTGGGAGGTGGGAGGGGGCTTCGGCATTGGGAGATCGTGGACACCTGTGACTGATTCATGTCAATGTATGGCAGAACAAATACAGTATTGTAATGTAGAATAAAGTATTTTTTAAAAAGGGTAAACTGGTGGCTTTACATTACAGAGAATAAGCACCTCAAAACAGCTAAGGATTGGCTCCTAGAATGACCTGTTAACAAACATCTCTAGGAAGAAAGTTGATAAAGATCGTTATTCCCCCTAAAGGAAAGCCCTTTTAAGAATGCTAAAGTTTACCTACACGTTTGTCAAAAAAACCTCGTGATTCAGTCTCACTTTGCATTTCCATAAGCAGATATGGAAATCCAGTACACAAAGATATCACACTTAAATTTTTTTCTGCTGACTTTTTAACAGCATTTATATAGTAAGCAGGACACCTTGGTTAAAAACAACAACTGCCTGTGGGACTTCCCCGGTGGTCCAGTGGTTAAGAATCAACCTGCCAATGCAGAGGACATGAGTTTGAGCCCTGGTCCAGTAAGACCCCACTTGCTGTGGGGCAATGAAGCCTGCATGCCCCACCTCCCAGGCCCGTGCACAGGAGCCCGCGCTCGGCAACGAGAAGCCTCTGCAACGAGAAGCGTTTGCACTGCACTCCCGAGCAGACCCCACTCGCCGCAACTAGAGGAAGCCTGCCTGGATGCAGCAGCAGAGAGCCAACACAGCCAAACATAAATTAATAGGTAAAAATAAAATGAAATTTAACCAGACCCACAGCCTCTGTCACATGAGCTTTATCCTAGTGAAAGCCTCTAAAACTACTGTGACTATGACTCCAGGTTACTGGTGACACAAGTCTGGCTTTGGTGGAAAGTGAGATATAAGCTGTGAATTTGGACATATGAAAGAGATATCATTCGTAGCAAAAGGAAAAACTTTTCCAAAAATAATACAAAGAAGTAATTGGGAAATAGCCAACTGCATGAAACAGGTAATTCAAAATGCACGACAACATTCACTTTGTATGTTAGAATTCTTAATAAGGGGCATATACAGGAATATCAACAAAAATAAGAAGGATGGCATGCAAATCTAACTTCTAAAGGGCCCAGTTTAGGAAACAGAATTTCATGGTGGGCGAAAAAGTTATAAAATTTAGTCTTGCCATTGGCATACTCAACGTTTTCATTTGTTTTTCTGAACTGTTAAATCTCTCTTCACCATAATTCACTCTTATTTTAACTTCCAGCAAACTTTTCTCAGGGTTCCAAGCATATGTAAGTTTATTTTCCTGTGCTCAGCTTTCATTTTCTAAGATCCAGGATTCATGGGCTTTTAGTGAATACAACTCAATATACCACGGTTTCTTGGGAACTTAAAACATTCAATACATGATCCTTGAGAGGGCAAGAATAAACAGCCTCAAGTGCGAAAACACTTCACTGGACCAGAACATACTACATTCAGCAATGTGGCCTTAAGCTGGACACATAAGCCAGAGGTGTGCGAAAGGTGGTATCAAACATTAAACTTGGCTTTGTTAATAAATAACATCATCCAGAAGATTCGCCAAATCTTCTAGCATGGAAATTTTGGAGTTTTCAAGTGAGTTGTATTAATATTCTATTGACAGACATTAATTTGAGCAATGCGCCCAGTGAATGATAAATACACTGCATACTGATAAGATGAGAAACTGGCCCAGGTCAGTAGAGAGGTTCCTTCTTCATTCCCTCCTTTCTCCACTGCCACATTGCTCGTCTGGTCTTCATAAATTTCTCTTACTATATGCCTCCACCGATACCAGCAGGGGCCCCAAAGAAATAAACAACGTGGTCCTCACTATCATAAAGTGACAATATCATGTCTGTCATTGAGACTATAAGTGATTTCCAACTATCCTCCATCCTAATAAGTACATCACAATTTTCAGAGGGAGATTTTTTTCTCTTCTAAAAACTATTTTTATACTCTCACCTCCCTATCCTTTTCAAAGTATAATCATAATAAAAAAATTACATCTGCATTTTCCTTCTTACATGCCTTCCCACACATTTTACAAGAAGATCTCAAAAAGTTTTCTCATAATGCTTTCCCTATCTAATTTTCTCTGGGCTTGAAAGAATCACCACTCTTCCAGCAGATGCTGCTCTAATATTTGCTCCTATTGTGATGTTCTTGCTGGGATGAGAGAGAAAGAAAAGAAGTTCAAGTAGCATTCAGCTGCTGGACACAGACTACAATGGTAGGTATTCTCTACAATTATTGTGGTATTTAAAAATGCTTGGTGAGTTATCTGATGTTCCTTCCTGACAGAAATCTCTAGAAACCAACATGTTTTGGGGAACATTATGGATCTCAGGAAAAGAAGACTTCATTTTACATCTAAAAGTTGACTTTTTGCACTAGAGCATCTTAGATGCTTCATCATCATACCATCACCAGTTCTTATCACCAAGGACCTATCAAGAAATGACAAGGTGGGGAAACTTGGGCTTAGACCTATGTTTCTTAAAATGTATTTAATTTCCTAAATTGCTAACATATTTGTATACTAGAAACCAACACTATTCTGTAAAGCAATTATCTTTCAATTAAGAACTAAATATTTAAAATTTAAAAATTAACAATAGGGATGCTATATAGTGGAAACAAACACAACATTGTAAATCAACTATAATAAATTAAAAAAAAAGAGTAACAGGAGATAGTCTGTGTAAAGTCCCCCATTCTCATCTCCCATCTCTTACCCCAAAACACTTTGGAGGCAGTTTTAGATCATACAAGAAAAGGTATATTTTGCCTTTTCTAACATAAAAGAATGGCTTGTATTCAACACACACACACACACACACGGCTATCCCCTAAATAAAAAATAGCACATTGTCAGCGATCCAGAAGCATCTGTGCTTCTTCCTACTTATCACCCTCTACCCAGAGGTGGCACTCTCTCTATCATCATCATCCCTCAGTGTTGGCTGTTTTCCAGCTCCATGTATACACAAATCATAATGGGTGTTCTTTTTGTATCTGACTTGTTGTAACAAAATGTATGACCTCATTCAATTCTTAAACCGACCCTACAACACAAACAATATCATTCCTGTTTTATAAATCACAGAAATGATGTTCAACAAAGTTGAGAGAGGGACCGTGTCATGATGCCAAGTGTTGGAGCTAGCTCTGAAGCTGGATCTCCCCAGCACTAAAATAAGGTCATTACCAGGCAGCACAGTCATGGAAAACATTCTTTCTCCTTCAGCCCTTCAATTTTTGATATCACTACAACAGTCATGGGTGACCTGATGTAGTCTCTCCTGACTTCCTGCCTTCCTCTTTTCCACCATCTACCCATCTTTCCATCTATTTTGTGAGACCCCCCTTCCCACTCTTGGAAAAGCACTGCAGGGAGAATGAAAATGACTTTATTCCTGACTTATCTACAGGAATCCAGGAGTTATTCTTTAAAAGCTGATCTTCCTGGGACTTCACCTGTATATTTCTCCTTTATATCACCTTGGATTTTGCAGAGTAAACCTAATTTTGTTTTGGCTTTCCTATGGCATGTGTAAAATTTTGAATATTGTTTCTTGTGCATAACTGTTTCCAGTTATTAAATGAAATTGACCAATTGACTATAAAACATATTTATTTCCCCAGGAATATAGTGAGAAAATAGAGTGATTAAAAAAATAATAATTCCAGAGAAACAGCTGATAAGCTTCTCTGGGGACATGGGAAGTGATATGATCAGGCTGCAAGGCTCCAGTCCTTGGGGGCAGCTATGGTACCTTGGGGTGGGGGATGGGCTGCAGAAACCCAGCTGTGAGCCAGAAAAGGCCCTGAGCCTGTGTGCTGGTGGGGCAGCCTCTCAGTTGCACACATCTGTCTAAACAGATCACTTTGTACATTTCCAATGGACGTAGTTTGTTGAACATAAATTATACTTCACTAGCATTGACTTAAAAGAAGAAAATTGGAAGAGCAGAGAATGAGCTGAATTTTCCTACACTTAAAGGCCTCTTCTTTTCCCCTTGCTTGTTAACTCGTCCTGAACATGGAAGGGAACCAGAGCTCCTACAGCTGCTCCATCTCTCTCTCCTCAACCAAAGCTGCTTCACTTCCTCAAACCCTCATTTTGTAAATTATCACCCATTTTTAACACTATTGCTTTCTCCCATCATTCTATGGCTTTTAAAACTCAAGCAAGCCAAAAGTAAAGACACAGGATAGACCTGTCATTTGTATGAGGAAGTGGTAAAAGAAAACAAGAATTTACTTCAGTTCTCTGTGCTCAGTGCTATAGATGACAATGATCGCAGCACAGTTCAGTCACTCAGTCGTGTCTGACTCGTTGCGACCTCACGGACTGCAGCACGCCAGGCCTCCCTGTCCATCACCAACTCCCGGAGTTCACTCAGACTCATGGCCATTGAGTCCGTGATGCCATCCAACCATCTCATCCTCTGTCGTCCCCTCCTCCTTCTGCCCTCAATCTTTCTCAGGATCAGGGTCTTTTTCAGTGAGTCAGTTCTTTGCATCAGGTGGCCAAAATTTGGAGTTTCAGCTTCAGCATTAGTTCTTCTAATGAATATTCAGGACTGATTTCCTTTAGGATGGATTGGTTGGATCGCCTTGCTGTCCTAGGGACTCTCAAGAGTCGTTTCCAACTCCACAGTTCAGAAGCATCAATCCTTCAGCGCTCAGCTTCCATAATAGTCCAACTCTCACATCCATACATGACTACTTGTAAAACCAGAGCTTTGACTAGATGGACCTTTGTTGGCAACGTGATGTCTCTGCTTTTTAATATGCTGTCTAGGTAGGTCATAACTTTTCTTCCCAGGAGCAAGCGTCTTTTAATGCCATGGCTGCAGTCACCATCTGCAGTGATTTTGGAGCCCCCAAAATAAAGTCTGTCACTGTCTCCATTGCTTCCTCAATAATTGCCATGAAGTGATGGGACCAGGTACCATGATCTTCTTTTTCTGAATGCTGAGTTTTAAGCCAACGTTTTCACTCTCACTTTCATCAAGAGGCTCTTTAGTTCTCCTTTGCTTTCTGCCATTAAGGGTGGTGTCATCTGCATATCTGAGGTTATTTATATTTCTCCCAGCAATCTTGATTCCAGCTTGTGCTCCATCCCATTTAGCATTTCCTATCATATACTATGCATATAGGTTAAATAAGCAGGGTGACAATATACAGCCTTGACAAACTCCTTTCCTGATTTGGAACCAGTCTGTTGTTCCATGTCTGGTTCTAACTGTTGCTTCCTGACCTGCATACAGATTTCTCAGGAGGCAGGTCAGGTGGTCTGGTATTCCTATCTCTTGAAGAATTTTCCACAGTTTATTGTGACCCACACAGTCAAAGGCTTTGGCGTAGTCAATAATGCAGAGGTAGACGTTTTTCTGGGACTCTCTTGCATTTTCGATGAATCAGTGGATGTTGGCAATTTGGTCTCTGGTTGCTCTCCCTTTTCTAAAACCAGCTTGAACATCTGGAAGTTCACAGTTCATGTACTATTGAAGCCTGGCTTGGAGAATTTTGAGTATTACTTTGCTAACATGTGAGATGAGTGCAATTGTGCAGTAGTTTGAGCATTATTTGGAACTTCTTTTCTTTGGGATTAAAATGAAAGGTAACTTTTTCCAGTCCTGTGGCCACTGCTGAGTTTTCCAAAATGCTGACATATTGAGTGCAACACTTTCACAGCATCATTTTTCAGATTTGAAAGAGCTCAACTGGAATTCCATCACCTCCACTAGCTTTGTTCGTAATGATGCCTTCTAAGGCCCACTTGACTTCACATTCCAGGATGTCTGGCTTTAGGTGAGTGATCACATCATCATGATTATCTGGGTTGTGAAGATCTCTTTGTACAGTTCTTCTGTGTATTCTTGCCACTTCCTCGTAATATCTTCTGCTTCTGTTAGGTCCATACCATTTGTGTCCTTTATTGAGCCCATCTTTGCATGAAATGTTCCCTTGGTATCTCTAGTTTTCTTGAAGAGATCTCTAGTCTTTCCCATTCTATTGTTTTCCTCTATTTCTTTGCATTGATCACTGAGGAAGGCTTTCTTATTTCTGTAGTCCAAACGAATATTTTACAACAAGGCCTAGGTTTTTGGATCATCTTTGTGGGTGATCAATATTTAACACTTGAGCAATCACTCTGAGACTCAAGTTTTCTCAGTTACAAATGAAGATTCTGGAATAAATGCTCCATAATATCTTCTACAGTGATAAAAATCATCTTACACAACATGCTATGAACCCAAAATGGGTTTTTTGAACAGCAGCCCAAGGTCAGATGAGTTGACTGACATTCTGTTCATCCAACATAATATTGGTATAGGGAAGTTAATATATTACTTATACTCTAAAATGTCAGTCAAACATGGTAATTTAAAGCTACTATTTTTATAGCATCTGAACACTGTTATACAGTGTTCACACACTGTTATACATCATGATAAAATGCACACACTGTTATACATTATGATAAAATCAGAAATGTATAATTAGTTGATCTTTTCATTTCTGTTTACTCAGGACTTATCAGGAGTATATCACTAAAATTTAAAAATTGTATTTAAAATACATCTATCCCACTGTATTTTATCAAATATATATGATAATCTGTTTATGTGAAACCGCTTCTTTGGTTTCTTTGTTTTAAACAGTCTTTACTTTGGAGCTCACATCGATAATCTCATTAAATCTTAAAAATGTTGGATGAAATAGATTTATCATCATCCTTGTTTGCCATCAAGAAGGCCAAGCTTAGAGAAGCTCTCAAGTTTGAAGGTCACAAGTTTTAAGTCAAGTGGTTTATCTCCAGGATTTGAGCATCTCTTCTCTCCCACAGGTGACTGGAAAACCCATGTTTAATTAGTTTTGATTTCTCTGTCAAATCAGGTAGGAGAACCCAGTCATGGAATATTATGATGCAGAGATTGTCTGCAATTAGAACCATTTATCGAAAGGTGGAAGGAAAATCTGGACCGGGGAAGGAGGAGAAGGTGGTAACACTGACTCAGTTCAAGTTCAGGATTGGTTACTGAAGTCAATGTCATTGAAAACAAGCATTAATCTTGCCTGAGCTAGTTTCGTTGTTAAACTGGTGTTATCAGGCAATTAGATCTCTGAAGTATATATCAGCAGCACATTAGCACAAAATGAGCAACTTCCCATTTGACTTAACACTTTCCATGGGAAAGGATCCCATCTGTGGATAGTGATATTCTCCCACAGCCTTACAGGATATGCATTTATGTAAACACAGGCTTTTTATTGTTCAGAAAATAAGATCCCTTGAAATAGATCTGTGTCAAAGTCTCATTCATAATTATATTCTCACAGCTCTGTATCAGATATTTTGCTGATATCCTGTTGGACATTAAATCCTGCATCTTCTCAGAAATAAGTCATGAACACAACCATGAGACAGTTCCCAGAAGACAAACAAATATACTGTGTTTCAACTGAACAGACCTAATTAATAAGGAATTTAATTACTGCTAACCAAGACCCACTATTTAATTTGTGGGGCCCAGAGCAAAAGGAACATAAGGGGTCCCTTGTTCAAAAATTGTGAAGAATTTCGAGATGGAGATAATAGAGTGTACACCTTGCATGGAGACCAGGGTGCTTCTATAGATCACAGAACCATGGAGGAGGGTCTCAGTGCTAATAAGGTCAACAAGAGGAGGACATGAAATTGATTTGACTAAAATTCCTATAAATTACAACACATACATTAAGAAACTAATCCAATCATTTTACAATTTCAAAATTTCACTATACAATTTCAAAATAAGACTGTAAAACTGTTTGCAATATTTCTTTTAGATTTCAATAAAATTGTATCTGTGGACTGTAATTCTCGCCTTCAGTTTTGGTTTATGATACGCAATGACTGGTCGAAAAAGCAAAAGCTACCTGCTACCAGTTAAACCTTTTTGTCAACATCAGTGTAGCTTCTTTTCTCTTGGTGTCTCTTTTACAGGCTGTTTATATTAAAAGTAAATAAAAGAAAAAAAAAGAAAGTGTATATATATGTGTGTGTGTGTGTGTATATATATAGACATTATATATATATATATATAATATATATATTAGACATTATATAGACATTATATATATATATATATATTAGACATTAAATAGTCTTCAAAATATCCCCTTACAAGATAATTTCTTTAAGTTGTTGGTAGAAGAAAAGCTTGGCAAAATTTTCTAACATATTTGTCACTGACTTTTCAGACAGTAAAGAATCTGTCTGATTCTGTCTGACCTGCAAAGAATGTGCCTGCGATTGGGTCCAGTTCCTAGGTCAGTAAGATCTCTGGAGAAGGAAATGGTTACCCACTCCAGTATGCTTACCTGGAGAGTCTCATGGACAGATGAGTCTGGAGGGCTATAATCCATGGTGCAGCAGAGTCAAACACCAACACTTTCACTTTCACCAGTATTTTAAATGTATTGTTCACAGGCCTGCCTTGATCCATTTATCCTATAGATAAAGTGGTTTTTTTTTTTTTTAACTTTACACTATTGTATTCGCTTTGCCACACATCAACATGAATCTGCCACGGGTGTACACGTGTTCCCAATCCTGAACCCCCTCCCACCTCCCCTCCCCATACCATCCCTCTGGGTCATCCCAGTGCACCAGCCCTGAGCATCCTGTATCCTGCATCAAACCTAGACTGGCGATTCGTTTCTTATATGATATTATACATGTTTCAATGCCATTCTCCCAAATCATCCCACCCTCTCCCTAAGAAAAATCATATACAAAGCTATTATGACAACAGTGTGGTCATATGACAAAATAGGAATGAATCTGAATCTCTATCAATAGAGGACTCGTAAATCATGGTCTCCATGAAATAGAATTCTATACAGTGATTACAAACAAATCTTTATATATATTAACATGGCAATGTGTCCAAGATAAATGCCCACTGGTGTCTATAGGAAGACATTGTATAAAATATGAAAAAAATATATGCAAACATCTATTATATACATATATATTAATTCTTTTTATTTAAATATATTATTATTCATAATAACAAAAAATCATTAATAGCTAAATTTGAAAGCTTCTTCAAGAAGGTAAGTGTTCTTCTAAACATAAAGTATCAGTTAATCCTCAATCTTATGACATAGGTACTATAATCATCCTAAAGTTAGAAAGGAAAAAATTGAGGCAAAGAGAGGGTCAGTGACATGTTCAAGGTCATACAACTGGTAGATGAGGTCCAGACCTGTTATTAAAGCCTGGAGATATACTTCCTCAGATGTACACCTGAGGAATACCTGTGTTGGGATACTCACAAGAAATGTGTGGTACTTCAGTAACAGTTATCACCTGTGGTGATGGATGAGGAATCGGAGCTTATTTTATATTTCACACTTCATGAAACTTCATTTCTTTTTACGTTGAAAATGCGCTCCCTGAAAATACACTTTAATGCACAATATGTGTAACACTTCTGGTTTTCTACCTTGAAAACACAACTGCAGAAATGTAAAAGTTGCCCAAGAGTGTAAAACTCTCTAGTTTCAGCCTGGAAAGGTTAGCTTGAATTACAAACTTGTGAAGACTCTTTGATTTATTCAATCCTTAGATTCTTCTAGTACATAAGATTGACTTTTTACTGCTTTGTCGAGTATGCAATTTCGCATAATACACATCACACTCATCCAAATAGCCAGTCATTTAGCTGTCTGTGTGGTGTACTTATGCACTCTGTCATATACTGTGAGCAAAATACAGCCGAATTTGATCAGCCTGCTGTTTATAATTTAAGACAAAGACCTCTAAATGACTCCTCTTTGGTATGTTTGTGGAAAGGTCAGGCACCAATGTGTTTTACCAAATAAAACCAGGTTTGAAGAATATGCCTTCTAAACTGATTTTTTCCTACCAGGACTATAACAAGTTTTATAAGGCTTCTTTGCTAAATTGTTCTGACAATTTCCATTTCCAGTTACTTCAATCATATTAACAGAAGGTAAAGTTCACAAACAGTAAAATATGGCATTGCATTGAACTTGGTTTTCAGAAATAGATCACACAACCGACAGACATATAACAGACACACCATGCTTGGTGTTCCAATTCATGTTTTGGTTGGCATACCTCATTTAGGGCAGGACAAGGTGCCCGATCTGTCTCAAATGGAAGTATCTCATTACTCAGGAAATAAAACATGTCTGCACCCAAGACTTGGCAAATCCCATGAAATACACAAAAAGAAGAATGGATTTTATTTTTCTCAGAAGAAAGGCAGAAAGGTCAGGGAGGTTGGGTAGAAAATATGTGCATAGGAATATTCATTCCTGAAAAGTTTTAAAAATATGTATGTAAATTCCACCAGAATGCATGAGTTTTTTACTCATGCATCATTTCTCCTTCTAAAATATGAGGCCATGCGTTATTGCAAGGAGTGTTTTCTAGGAAATTAAAAAAGGCTTTGGTTTCTGATGTTCATTAAGAGATTGAAAATCTATTTTTTTTTAAACCAGTCAGCATCTATTTCTTGAGCATGGCAGACAAGGGGCTAATATTATGGGAGAGATCAGAAGTAAAGTGTAGGCATCAAATGTTTCAGTCATTCGACAGGATAATTATAGGGGGCTGGGAGGATTCCAAGAAGGGACATGTAACTCCAGATTCTTGGAGGCACTGCCCATCAAAGTGGTTCTAAAATAAGTGGCATCTACCCTGAGATCTGAAAAAAGGCTTTGTATTACTTCACCAAGGAGGGGCAAGAGTGGATGCTGAGAGCAAATGTCATGCATAAGCCAGGATTTGAGAAGAACATGACAAATTGTGGGACTGCTGTATAAAATCTATTCCTTGTAGGCATTGAGCCTTCTATTACTTTGTCCCTATTCTCTCACTAACGTTTATGCATTAATCTGCCATTTTCATTCTAGAATGTACATGTGTTAATGATAGGATCTTCATGTATTTCATACCCACCTTCATCAGTCAGTATTCCATAACCACCTCAGTGGTTGTTCTCTGATAAATAAATCATCTAGAAAATACTCAAAGTTCAAAAAATAAACTTCTTTAAGAATAGGCCTTGACTCAAAGTCAATTTGATTTTTACAATGAAAATTTCTACTGTGAAAAGAAATCCAAATTATTACAACTGCAAACATGTAACTGGGGATGAGGTCACATAAAAGAAAAAAGCTCCAGGTGAACTCAAAGCAAATGTGCACTAAGGATTCTCTGATCTGGACGTGGGTTCCAGAATGATCCGTGTCCCCTTTTTCTTGTGCTTAGGTCCTGTTATATCTAGTTAGAGAGAAAGCTCTGCATGCCCTGACACATGTCTTATCTTGGTGTTGAATTGCCATTAATAAAAACTTTAAAGGAGAAGTGCTCCTTCTATAAACCTCATTCAATCAAACACTCACTCACTCAACACACATGTACCATCATCTATATGTCACGATGGTACTGATAGGTACCGGTGTTTGCTTATGCAGGTTGTCAGCGTATTGGAACACCATGGTGTCTCTTGGAAAACAGTTTCTTACTGAATCACCCCAGCCCATATTTAAAAGTTCTAACCCAGACTCCCTGGTTACCCTGCCTCTTCTTCTTCTAGGACCCCTATAATCATCTTGCAATCCAGTCAAAACCTGGCACAGGTGAGGGTGCGTCCACAGCCCCTCTACAGGTCTTTGGTTGGGGTCTCGACTTGTTGGTCAGTGACAGCGCCATGCCGGCGGTTCAACAACATGACTGCCATCTCTGCCGACAGGCCACAGTCCTGTCAGTCCTGCAGACTTAAGGCCATACCACAAAACATCTGTTACTTGTCTGATAAGAGGTAACGAACAAAAATGCAGAGTAAGCTTTAAAAACAGTTTATCTCACTCCTGGGCACACATGCAGAAAAAACTGTAATTCAAAAGATACACACACAGCTATGCTCACGGCAGCGCTATTCACAATAGACAAGATGTGGGAACAGCTTCAGTGCCCATCCACCGGTTAACGGAGAAGGAAGAGGTACATATACATAGTGGAATATTACTCAGCAATCAAAAGAAGGAAATAATGCCATCTGCAGCAGCATGGATGGACCTGGAGATGATCACACTAAGTGACATATGGCAGAAAACAGAAAGACAGCTACCAGACATCACTTATATGTGGAGACCAAAGGATGTCACAAGTGGGCCCACCTATAAAACAGAAACAGACTCACAGATGATACAGAAGCAACTTGTGGTTGCCCAGGTGGAGAGGGATGGACTGGGAGTTTGGGGGTGCACACCCTGAAAGGTGCTACTGTACAGCTGCTGTTTGGTCGCTCAGCCATGCCCAACTGTCTGCAGCCCCATGGACTGTAGCCCGCCAGGCGGTACTGTCCATGGCACTTCTCAGGCAAGAATACTGGAGTGGGGTGCCATTTGCTTCTCCTGGGGATCTTCTCAACCCAGGGATTGAACCTAGGTCTCTTGCTTGGCAGATGGATTCTTTACCACTGAGCCACCAGGGAGCCCTACTATATAGCACAGGGAACTGTTAATATACCGAATCTCCTGGGATGAACCATAATGGAAAAGACTATTTTAAAAAGAATGTCTATATGTGTAAAACTGAGTCACTGCTATATAGCAGTGATTGGCACGACACTGTAAATCAATGACAATAAAATTGTAGAGAAGGAAAAACACATGCAGTAATTTGACAGACGAGTTTTACATATGTTAAACCTAATAATAATAAAATTGAGTTTGTATTTTGTCTCTGCTTTCCTTTATTCTACTTTTCTGGATTCATTCTTATTTTATAAAAAGCATCAGATCTACAGCAGGCTCGAAATAAAAACCATGGGTTCTGAAATATACAGAGTACTCTGAGGAGCAAGTATTCTGCTAATACCAACACTGCAATGAACACTGCATGTAGACAATATGAATGAAACACAAAACACACAACCCGAGCATGCTATCAGCCTAAGAGCAGACCGCTGCTGCCCTCTAACAGTCTCTCCAAGCCATGGAAGGGAGACCAGAGAAAGACAAGAGCACACTGAATCTCCTCAGTAGTTCAGGAAACATCTGGGCCTTCTGCCTCTCAGCTGTTCTGTCTCACATGTAATTAAGCAGTCTTCCCGCTCAACAGTTTTGGTGAAGGTATTCAACTGTGCTTACCATGACCACATTCTCCTCCTAGTCTTAACACTTTATATGTTTAAAAACCATGTATACAGCTTAGGTGAGTGATGCACGTAAGTGACAGAGTACATCCTATCATCTAAACAATGGCGTAGCAGAACCAAAATACCCACCCCAAGGGGATTAGTTTGAGAAGTTTTATGCAAAATTGTATAGTCTTCACAGTTAAGCAGCATATAACCCAGAAACAATGACAAGAAAAATGTAAGATGAAACATATTCTGCCTTATCCTTTAATATCTCATCAGCATATTACACTTAGTTCTAAGTCATTTTTCTAGATAATCATCAGTGATTTTGTTGGAAAGATTTAAATGCAATGTTAACTGAGAGTATTATATCAAGCTTATCAAAATATTTTCACAAAAATTATAACAGCTTTTTTTAAAAAGCCCAATTGGGAGGTGGTCTTATAGATATACAAATCCTCAGCTAGTTAAGGATGAAGTAGTTAGAGGGACGTAGTCTAGTGCTGTGAGGAAATTGAGAAAAATCTTGGAAGAAATAGGGCTTACAGTAGGAGAATGTTGATATTAAGTGAAGGACGTGTTAAAGATACTTATAACTTATTATTACACTATTTTCTCTGCATGTGTGTGTGGTTTTTAAAATTCTAAAATAAAGGTGAAAAATATATAAAATATATTTAGGCACATTTTTCCAACAAATTTTGTTTTCCTCATTAAATCACCAGCAAGGAACTAGTATCATAAATAAATGATAAACTAAAGTGTATAAGTACAATATTTAGAACCGTTAATTCTTATAAATTGTAGTTTTAATATAAGGTGATTGGTAACCTCATGTATAGAATTACGTGAAAAATACAAGATATGAATTTTCTGAAAGTGGAGTAAAAATGTAAAGTGTTTCAATTTTCTTTATTTGCTTATGAAAAGGTATTTAGGGAAAACTTCAAAATCCAACCAAAACAAGGAAATCTTTTCCAACAATTGTACAGCAAAGAAAGGGGGACCTTGAAATTAAATTTAAATATAATGAAAAATTTAATGATTTACTATTTATATATTCTACTGATAAGTAGCTCACTAATATCTAAAACTTGGAATAAATTTACCAGTTTACAGTATCTTGGAAATATACTCAATATAGCAATTCTGGTGTCCCAAATAGGACAGCTACCATTTCCAAAAACATCTTATCCCATTGACTTCATTAGAGTATTTATGCTGAGCCAAGCTGTGAAACAAAAGGACTTTTTTTTTCTCTTTCAGATTTTTGAAAGTGACTATAGCTTGTGTCATTTGTCTATTCCTTGGATTGCATATTATGGAAAAGTTGTGCTTCATGTGAAAGAATTCTGCCCTCCCTTGACATAGTGAAGATTTTTTCCCAAATTAAAGAAAAAAAAGTATATTGATGGAGAGAGTGTTTCTGCCCATTTATTTTTCTTAAACATTGGCATCAGCAACATTTGTCTGCAAGTGAGCTCTAGCAGATGAAAGAATAAAAAGTGGAAAAGGAATCATACAGGAAAACTCAGAAACAGATGTGAATGTTTAATCTGGCTGCTGGTTTTTCTCATGTCCACTTATGCCAACATATGTTCTGCTCATAAAATCCCCCTTAGTTATTGTAAGAAATTACCCATGGCAAGTTCTCATAGATGCTTTGTACTTTGAGAGTCTGAGGAAAGATTCTTAGCATATGAGCAAACCATACCCAGCTCCAGCTCTGATGCAAGATTCTATGGGTTACCGAATACTCTGGGCTCCAGTAAGACTTACATCAATGATCAAACGAAGTTACACACACTTAGACACCCTTGAAAAGAAAACTCTTTGGTGTGAAAAACATTTGCACACACCTTATTGTGAATCAGGTCCCAACAATACAGTTTTAACTATCAATTACACATCCGTCCAAATGAAGTGCTATAGAGACCACCGAGTTTGTGCTGAATGAAAAGTAAGAGTGATCTGCGATCTCATTTATCATAATATATCTCAAAGATAGCAAGACAGGTACTTCACAACCTCATAGCACTGATACCTGAATCAACAAAATTACTACTTAGCAACAGTTTTAGCAAGTTGAGAACTCTGAAAACTGGGAGTTTCATCAAAGCTAGCATCTTAACCCTTAAAATACCTACACACTGCCAAGCAGCAAAAAGGAAAACTGCTTTGCACCATATTCTAACAAAACCCAAAAGAGGGGGAAACAGCAAGAAGACCATGAAACGGATCTAATTGCCGTAGCAGACCGCCTCCTAACTAGCTGTTACAAAACCTTGGGAAGTGCAGCGACCATGTGAACCATATTAATGTGAAAGGATATAAATCAGTAGAGCCTGCAGGATACACCATGCATTATGCCCACTCATTAAAATTAAATTACGGAAAATATGGAAAAGGTATCAGAAAGCTACACTGTTTTTTCCCCTTGCAGAATCTGAACTGCCAAGACTGAGGCTAATAGACATCCATGATTTACTTCTGTTAGTTCATCAACTTGTGAAGCATTGTTATATCATCTCTCATTTCTACATTCTCTATAGGCTTCTTGGATAACCCTTGTTATCTGCAACCCATCTCAACCCCATTTCCTCTTCTACAAGGATCTGCCATGAGGTACATGAGGTATAATGATTCCCCAATACAGGCTATACTCTGGAATCATCAATGTTAAGAGGAAGACATAGCTTTTATTAACTCATTTATAATTCTAAAAAATGCAAAGGAATCCCATAATATTACACAATATTACTCTGTAGATGGAAATGTATAACAGTCTAGAGGCAGGGACTTGCCTATATTTAAAACTCTGCATTCTTATACTGGTGCATTGACCTTTTTACTGTTGACTGTGCTTACCACTAAAATAAACACTTGTAGCGCCTTTTTTTTCCTTCAGCTTAAAAATTTATAAGCTGTATGGGCTTCCCGGGCTGCCCTGGTGGCTGAGACAGTAAAGAATCTGCCTGTAATGCAGGAGACCCAGGTTCAACCCCGGGTCAGGAAAATCCTCTGGAGAAAGAAATGGCACCCCACTCCAGTATTCTTGCCTGGAAAATCCCATGGACAGAGGAGCTTATAAGGCTACAGTCCATGGGGTCACAGAGAGTCAGACATGACTGAGCAGCTAACACACACACACACGGGTTTCCTAAGTGGCACAAGGGCAAAGAATTCACCTGTCAATGCAGCAAACACAAGAGACGTGGGTTCAGAACCTATGTCGGGAAGATCCCCTGGAGAAAGAAATGGCAACCCACTCCAGAATTCTTGCTTGGAGAATCCCATGGTTAGAGGAACCTAGTGGGCCACAGTCCATGGGGTCACAAAGAGTCGGACACGACTGAGCATGCACGCTCACTCATACACGCACGCGCATGCACACACACACACAGCTGTCCCACTTAATCCACAATGTGTTTTTCAGACTGCATTTTAAAGAAGGAAAAGCAAATGAAGATAAACAGTTTACAAATATATAAAGAAAGAAAGTGAAGTCGCTTAGTCATGTCCGACTCTTTGCGACCCCATGGACTGTAGCCTACCAGGCTCTTCCATTCATGGGATTTTCCAGGCAAGAGTACAGGAGTGGGTTGCCATTTCCTTCTCCAGGGGATCTTTCCAACCCAGGATTCCAACCTGGGTCTCCCGCCTTGTAGGCAGATGCTTTACCATCTGAGCCACCCGGGAAGTCTTACAAATATATAAGCAGAATGTAAATATTACACTAAAATATTTAGAGAAGAAATAGAATCATTTTCAATGCAAGTTATAAAAACCAGCTATGAGAAAGTTATAGTGACTGCACAGAGGAGAAAATGTCTCAAAATAAAGTATTGACATGAAGGTAAAATGAAACAAAATTATAAGATTTATTTTTGCTTTACTTTTGGAAGTATGTGAGCATAGACAATACGTGAAAATACATCTGAAAGCACCTGAATTTTAATCAATCATTTTCTCTCCTTTTAAAAGGACATGCTGGTAGCCAAATGCTAATCACATTTCAGCTCTTCCAGTTGTCCAGCCCTGAAGGAAAATAAATGATCTCCAACTACAAAGATGGTTCTTAAAAATAAAAGGAAGCATTTTCTGAAGAAGTATTCTAACATTCAGAGAAAATTATCCAAAAGGAGCTTAATCATGTATGACTTCAGACCCTTAATTGAAAGAATTTTAAGTGATCAAAAATTTATCATGCGGCCCCATTTATGTGTACTAGAGTATAGTAAATATATTTTAATCCACTGATTTCTACTTTTCATCAGACTTAACTGTTTACCCTCTCTAAGAGAAATAACTTGTATGGAGTTGTCTAATAAAAATCTAAAAGCCCACCACAAGGGAAAAATGAAGACTGACTTAGACATGGACTCTGGCTTCATAGAACTAGACCAAAAATGGAAGTGCCATAGACCCTTAAGATAGGACTGTAATAGAAAGGGGGTATGACAGGGGGGTATGACGAATTATTAAGTATGACATGTCATTAAAGGCATTAACATTTTAACTGGCTTCCATTAAGTAATCACATAGCTTCCCATCACCTATAAGATGAAAAGTCACAGATAGATAATGACTAGACAGATAAATTGACAGATATTATCTTATTGTCAACTGCAACTTAGAAAAATATTAATTGAAGACAAAATTAAGTTGGGTTTTAAAAATGCAGTGATGATATCACAATGAACTGATGTTATCATTCTAAAAGAGGGTTTCTTAACTTCAACCTTATTGGTATTTTAGACCAAACAATTCCTTATTGTGTGTGTGAGGGGGGGAGTTAAGGTAATGTTGCATAAGGGATGTTTAGCAGCTACCCTGGCCTATATCTACTCTTTAGATACTATATCAACCCCTTACCACAATATTCTATTGTGACTTCCAAAAATATTTCTATAAATTGCAGTTGAGAGCCATTGCTCTAAATCACCTTTGAGATATTAGCCTAGACGCTACATTCTCCAGGAGAGCATCCCAGATGGAGTATACTGTTCCACTAGGTGCCGCTGGAGGCGCCTCTAGACATAACTGTTTACCACCTGTGATAACTACCTATTCACTTATCTGCACCTCCCGATAGATTCCAAGTTTCCTTTCACCTGGAACTGTGCTTTATTCACCATTGGTTCTCCACATACAAAGCAGTCTATGGAAATATATTGAGTGAATCGATGAAGGAAGGAAGAAGCTAAGTAGGTAACGCAGTCCGCCGGAGGGGAGGAGCCCCATCCTGTACCAAGAACACTAGCGGACCCTGGCAAGACCCCTGCCCTGAGCTGTGACCACTTGCAACGTCTTCAGACATCCAGACACACCAAGTGGTCCCTGTGGGCAAAAAGTTGTCTCTGGCTGAGGATCGGTCTAAAAGACTGTACAGAGAAGTGGTAAACAGTTAATAAAGTTCAGTTTTGATATAAAAGGAAATAATATAGTTTGCAGTGCTTTCCTTATCTTACTGAATAAAAAAAAACAACAGATGTGGTAATGGTTGTATGACTTCTGTTAGGTTACATTTTTGAGATTTACTTTCTTCACTGATAATACCTAAACAATGAATGGTTACTCCATATAGAGTTCTTTCATTCAACAAATGTTTACTATTCCATGCCATCTCATGGTGGCGGCAGGGACCATTATGGTCTTTTCCCCCATGAATTTTATAGTCTGAGTGGCAGAAGGACTGTATCCAATTATCTCCTATGTAAGATTTAAATTATAAATTGCGAATATAGTGTCTATGAGGCTGAACATGGTTCTGTGTGAACATATACAAACATTCGAGTGTCATTCAGGTTTCCTGAAGAGCTAGCCCATGAACCGTGGCTTGAGAGAAATGTGAATGCTGACTATAAAACAGGGCAGGAAGAGAAGAAGCAGTGAGGAGAATAAATGAGACAATATGTACTCAAAAGTACAGATCATGAGGCTGGCCTGATGCTCTGCAGGGAATCAATGAATGAAAACAACAGATGATGAATAATCAGCACCAGTACTGAAAAAATGAACAGAGAGGAACAGAACATTAAGCAAAGTGACATCTGATTTAATATTTTTCTCACATCTAAGAAATATTCACACTTCATCTTACAGAATTTTAAGCTAATTACGAGAACCATTTTATGTAAGAAAAGCAGGGTTAAAAAAAAAAAGTTCCTTTCTGACTACAGAATGTTGGTGCCTTTAACACTCTGACCATCGTTTGGTCATTCACTTTTCTGTTGTTTGTGTATGATGGTGAAGTTCCTCAGGCAGGGAAAAACAAGGATTAGCACATAGTCCGGGTAATAAAGCCCTACTATTCCACTCTGCTAACAATCCCTATGAGAACTCCCGCCACCAGTTAAACAAATCATTTGGCTGGGAACAGAGCGTTTACCATATGCACGAGTTACTAATTTCCTGGACATTATCAGCCATTAGCTGGTTTCCTGTTTCCCAGCGAAGGCTGAGGTGAGCCTCAATTGCCAAGACTGCGCAGTACAGACATTAATCCATGGACCATTTCCTCCATCTAAGATTCAATAAAACTCTCTATCTGTAGTTCTTTTGTCAAATACATATTAGAAAGGACCAGGAAGTTCAAGTGGAGGGAAACGTGTAAAAAGGAAAGCTAGTGGTATACTAGTATAATCACGCTTGTGAAACTATTAACATTTGGGGAACTCAGAGCAGTATGGGATAGAATGAATCACCAAAAACCTCCCAGACAGCACTTAGGGATTCCTTTAGAACTCAGTGTTTCTCAAGACTAAATATGCTTCAAAAGTACCATTCTATCCATCCTTGGATCAGGAAGATCCCCTGGGGAAGGAAATGGAGACCCACTAAAGTATTCTTACCTGGAGAATCCCATGGACAGAGGAGCCTGGTGGGCTACAGTCCATGGGGTCACAAGAGTCAGACATGACTAACAATTTCACTTTCACTTTTCACTTTAAAACTGAGTGTGTTTCTCACAAGTAAATATACTTCAAAAATTACCATTTTATCAATAGTAGATAGATTATAGGTTTGCTCTTACCTATCAAACCACTCTTCTACAAAACTATGTCTACCAAGAATATTCTTGCTTATTTAATATTCAAATTTTTCATACTTAGAATTATCGCTATAATAGATTTTGGTCTACATGTTGGGTTTTTTTAAAGCTACATTTCTAGAAAGAAATTAATACATAGAGCTTGATTAATTTCTGGAAAAGGCAGGCCAATTTGCATTCAACAACTATTAACTTTGCAAAACGTGCTGCTTTTTAAATTTATTTATTAATTAATTTGTTTATTGGCTGCCCTGGGTCTTCATTGCTACACAGGATTTCTCTAGCTGCTGCAGCAGCGACTACACTCTGGTGTGGTGTGCAGGCTTCTCCCTGCAGTGCTCTCTCTTGTTGCCAAGCCCAGGCTCTAGAGCGTGGGCTCAGTAGTTGCGGTGCATGACTTAGCTGTGTCTTGGCACGTGGAATCTTCAAAGACAAGGACTGAATGCCTGGGCACTGGCAGGCAGACTCTTAACCACTGAACCACCAGGGAAGGAAGTCCTTTTTATCTGTTTTAATCACTGAAGATTTGATCATAAAATAATATCTTGGTTTTGTTTACATTTCTTTTATTACTAGTAATATTTATTATTACTTTTAAGGTTATTGGCCATGTACATTTCATCTGTGATTTGTCTGCTTCTGTCTTTTATTAAATTTGAATTTTCAGGTATTTCCTAAATGAAGTGATAACTATGTATATTAAGAAGATCAGCTTTGCACTTCAGCTAGGTAGTGTTCTATGGCTTCATTCAGTAGGGTGAATATACAATTTTGTGATCTTACCTCCCAAAACAGTAATCATCAATTCATTGTCTTCTGATTTTTAATCCCATAGTAAATAAATTTAAAAAGCTAAATGTGGTTTCCTTCTTAGTTAACCACATTTTTACCCCTGCATGGGTGTTTGTACATATTTAAATAATCCCCAAATATCTGTAGCTATTCTGTCTTTCCATTTTGCTTAGAATTTGGTCAGCTCTTTCCGTCTCCATGTAGGATGTATCAGTCCTGGAAAGACGGCTTTAGTTGACATACTGGGCTATTGCTTCTGTTTCAGCGTAGTTCTCTTTCTGGAAGATGTGCTGATAATTACATTGGTTTCTACTCTCTAGCCTCCATGCACATCATGGTTCAGTTCAGTCGCTCAGTCATGTCCAACTCTTCGCAGCCCCATAGACTGCAGCACACCAGACTTCCCTCTTCATCACCAACTCCTGGAGATTGCTCAGACTTATGTCTACCAAGTCGGTAATGCCATCCAGCCATCTCATCCTCTGTCGTCCCCTTCTCCTCCTGCCTTCAATCTCTCCCAGCATCAGGGTCTTTTCTAATGAGTTGGTTCTTTGCATCATATTCTCCCTCATTTTTTGAAAAAAACTGACCCCTTGGTTTTTCTGTGTATTGAGAGAACTGCTTGAAGTCAGATCTTCAAGACGTGTATTTTATTTTCTGCCGTGGTAGTTCTGTCCCTGCCACCACCAATACTGAACCCAGTTTTGTTAACACCCTGTCTTTATTTGCAATATTTCTTTAGTTCACTCACTTCATTTTTTCCCTTGACTTAACATTTCTGGATTTTTTTTCTATTGAATTTGGACTCAAACTTGTTCTATTTTCATAGATTTTTGGTTCCTTTCACAGCACATTTTGTATCTTCTAGAGAAGTTGATCACAAATATGGTTAAACTTCAGTATGACTGGAGAATCTTTTTAAAAATACATGTTCTCAGATTCCGCTTCTAGACACTCTTTATTGAAAACATTAAAAGAATGAAAAAAGTCTTGAATATGATGGTTAGCAGGGACAATCACTATAGCAGTGTTGGTATTTGACAACATGCTATGTATAATGTGATCTTGTTTGTGTGTTTGAATATAATGCTTTCTTCCAAAAGCTAAGCAAAGAGAGAACCAAGGAAAACTAGACTTAGTTGTGTAAATTAATTAATAAGGTAGTAGAATCTTAATTCTGCTCCAAGGTATAAGTAGAGACTTGTATTCTTGTACATTTCTGGGAATTCATTTTCTGTTAATCTTTGCTTTTTGAAGTTACTCATTGATTATTTTTTCCGGTAGCTTGCATATTTCAAAGGGAAATGTGGAGTATCTACTTCAGGGATTACAAAATTAGGGCTGGGTAGATATTTTGAATGACTTCTACATCACTAAATCATTATTTGTTTTCCCTTGGAGTTTAGAATACATACCTTTTGTGCATTATTCAACATTTAAGTATTCTCCAACAGGAATACTCTTACTTTGTTTGATATTTTATCTTTAAAAACTGGTGTAATTTCTTACACAAATTACCAGCTTCTTCTAAAGCCAGATCCATATGAATATGAATGTAAATGTTAGTACATTAGAATATGCCATTATTCTCATGGAATATGAGAATTTCTTGAATATTATTTATTTATATTTTTATAAATTGTAAATTTATATTTTTGAACAGTAATGATTTCAGAAGGTCTTTTACTTCTCCTGCAATTCACCTTTGAATTAGAAAATATCTACATGTAAAATTAATTTGGCACTGGGCTTATCAAGCAGTTCTCTTTAATTATCTTAAACAAAAATAACAGGGAAGATAGCTTATGTTTGATATAGAGATATTATTTCTAAATGGATACTAAAAGCCTAAAGTCTTTCATCAGTATAGGGAGAAAAAAAGAGTAGAAGTTACTCATCAGAATAAGAAAATGAGCCCTCAGTATCACTTCACCTAAAAGTTTATTCCTTTTATTGAAAGGCATAAAATTGCTTAAGTCACTTTTCCAGGGATGCTAAAAATAATAATTTCAATAGAGAAAGATAGGGAAAGAAAGTTTGTATTTGCTTTGAATTTCACCACTATCCTGAAGTTGGACATTGCCTTTTTGTTTGGAATGCTTCTTAGATATGGAGAATGTTCAAATATGCCTTGGCCAGGAGACCCTGAGTTTGATTAATTCCAGTAATGGATAAAATGTGTGTCCTGTAGGTGGGCAGGAAGACAGCCCATCTCTGTATGAGGCTGATTCATCCACAGCACTCCAATTTCTACCTCCCCTGTGTAATATATTTGTGAATAGCTTCTATAAATGTTGAATTGGTGTAAATCATATTGTAATAAATATGGGATGCAGAGGAAATCAGAGATGGCAGAACCCTATCATTTAATTTTAATATTAACTTTAAGCTCCATTTTCAAGCAACAGCTAAACTGCCTGTGAAGCTGTCAAACTTTTATATTTGTTGAGTAATTGTATAGAAAAATGATGATGATTAAACAACTTTAAAAAATAGACATTTTCTAGATTATACCTGTGCATGTATATGTATGCATAGTCAATTGTATGTTAAACTCCCTTAAAGCTTTTAAAATGTAAGTGCTATTGATCTTCATTTTCAATTGGTGCATATGTTCTTAACAAATAAAGATGTCCATCTTATCCAATCACAACCATTACGTCTAGTCCATATGTAGAATGATTACTTCGAACCATTTTTGGCAGACTCAGTAATTACATCCTCCCAGGTAACTGGTTGGGAAATGAATTAAATATCCCTGGGTAAAAGCTAGTTTAAGATCACAACAATTTATCAGAGTTGAAAATTATTTCAATAATCAACACTACAGGAAAAAAAAACAAACTGCCAATCAAGATTACTCTATCTCACAGTTGTTCTTTAGAATAAAAGGAAAAATAAAGATTTCCTCACAAAATAAAGCTTAGGGAGTTCATCCCTACTAGACTTGTCATAGCGGTTCTTCAAGCGGAAATGAAAGGCTGCTAATTAGTAACACAAAAACATTTGAAAATATACAATGCACTGGTAAATGTAAGTATGCAGTCAAACTTAGAATTCCCTAGTTCTAAAAAATAGTGGTGTGTTAACCATTTAACTCTAGTATCAAAGTTAAAGAAGATATGAAAAGCCTACTATATAGTAATTTGTTAATTACTACACCGTATAAAAAGAGGTAAATTGTGACATAAAAAATATAAAAGGGAGAAAATAATTTTTGTGTGCAGTTGAAAATTACATTGTAATTGTAAGGTTGGACCCCAGGGGCCATGATGGACCACCCCTCCTCTCCCTCCTGCTGGCGAGAAGGTCCCCAATGACAGCACAGTTCGCAGGTTGCCATGACGAGCCGCCCCTCCTCTCCCCCACCGCTGGGGGAGTCCCTAAGGAGGGAGGCTTCCAGATCCCGGGGACCAATGACAGCACACTTCGATGCCAAAGCCGCCCCGCCCCAGCCGCATAGAAAAACCTATCAGCCCGCGCCGTTGCAAACCAGCAACCTATCCAAACCCCTTCCACTAACCTGGCCATCCCCCGCAGTGTGCATATACAAACAAACTTCTAGCACCGTCTGGCCTGCAGACTTCCTGGACCCGCCTCCTTCGGGTCTGGGAACCCGGCCCGGGAGCGCTTCCTCAGTAAAGCCTGTTAAATACTCATTTGGGGTCCTGGTCATCTTTACCTAACAGTAATCAGGATGAAATAGACTATTATAAGATACTTTAGGTAAGCTTCATGGTAACCACAAAGCAAAACCTATATTAGATACGTCAAAGGTAAAGAGAAGGGAATCAAAACACATTACTACAGGCAATCATCAATTCATGAAGGAAGGCAGCTAGAAGAAAGGAACAAGGGCACTACAGAGTAGCTAGAAAAATTAATACGATGGCAGGACGCCCTTGCCTATCGATAATTACTGTAAATGCAGATGAAATAAAACTCCGTAATCAAAAGGCATAGACTGACTGGATGGATTAAAAGACCTACCTAACTGCTGCCTACAAGAGACTCACTTCAATTTTAAGGACACACATACTCTCAAAGTGAAGGGTGAGAACAATACATTTGATACAAGTGGAAATCAAAAGAGAACAGGAATACCTATACTTATGCCAAACAATGCAAACTTAAAGTCAAAAATAGTACCAACAGACAAACAAAGTCATTATATAATGACAAAGTGGGTCATTCCTCAAGAATATATAGCAATTAAAATTATCAGAGCACCAACATTATATTAAACAATCCTAATTTCTGAAGTGAGAAACAGATACAATAAAATGATAGTAAGGCACTTCGTGATTCCATTTCAACAACAAATAGATCATCCAGACAGAAACCAGTAAGGAAACATCAGACTGAAACTATACCTTAGTCCAAATGAACCTTAGAGACAAGGGTAGACCACTCCAGCTCACAGCAGCAGAGTGCGCACTCCTCTTCAGCACAAAGAAGAACACTCTTTAGGATAGGTCAGATAAATAGATATAAGAACATCTAAGAAAACTGAAATCATAGCAAGTATATTTTTCAACTACAGTGTTATGAAACTAGAAGTCAGTAACAGAAGGAAAACAAAGAAAATAACAAACGTGGAAATTAGATGACATACTCCTGAAAAACCAATTTGTCAAAGAAGAAAACAAAAGTAAAATTAAAAAAAAACACATGCATGTTGAAAAAGACAAAAACAGAGACACAACATACCAAAACTCACTGGATGCAAAAAAAGTAGTTCTAAGAGAAGTTCATAGCAATAATAAAAATACAACACCCTTTCATGACAAACTCTAAACAAACTGACTATAGAAGAAACATACTTCAACATTATAAATGTCAGACATGATGAGCCCACTGCTAACATCATATTCTATGGTAAAGGTTCCAAGTTTTTCCTTTAAGATCAGGAATAAGACACAGGCGGGCATGCTCATCACTTGTCTTCTTTTTCAACATAGTGCTGGAAGTCCTAGCCAGAGCAATTAGGCAGGAAAAGAAAAGGCATTCAAGTGGTATGGAAAAAGTGAAGCTGTTTTTGTTTACAGATATATGATCTTATTACAGAAATTCCCTAGATGCCATTAAAAAGTTGTTTGAACTAATAAAGGACTTCAGTAAAGTTTCAGGATACACAATCAATATACAGAAATCAGTCGCTTTTTTACACCCTAACAACAAAGTATCTGAAAAAGAAATAAGGAAAATAATTCCATTCACATTAGCATCAAAAATAATGTAACAGGTAGGAATAAATAAAATGCATTCACTGACTTTTCCATCTAGTCACAGAAAGCAACATTTTCCCTATCATCTCCTTCTGACATGAGATCCTTTGAGAAAATTCTTTGGTTGGTGGGTTACTAGTAGGCCCCAACAATGTAGTGATCCCTGGACACCAAATAGCCTGCTGACTCTTGTATTCCTAGAAATGGTAAAAGCAAAGCAATATAAGCAGGTTAAAAGCAATATTAATACTGCTATAGATCACAAGAGTCTGGATGAGGAAGCCTGCTTATGTGTCTCTGCATTCAGAAGAGTAGCTTTGGTAGACAACCTCCTGGGGCTAGTGGTTGAACTTTTTAAAAAAATCTAGAAGATTGTGTGCAATAGGTCCCTCATTCACTCACTAAATTTCTCCTCATGGAATATAACTGTTAGGACTCCACAGAGGTGATGAGCTTTTAAAAATCAATTATATGGGGACCTCCCTGGCAGTCCAGTGGTTAAGATTCTGATCTGCTGATGGGGAACTGAGTGGTTGGTGAACTAAGATCCCACATGCTATTCAGTGTGGCCAAAACAATAACAAATGTATGCATATACATATTTGGAGTTATAGAATTTATTTTCCTTTATGCACTGACTTTTAAAATTTTCACTTCTGATCTCAAAATAAATTATTTTCCCCTCAAAACCAAGACTAAGTTCACTGATTTATAAAAGAGAATTCCTTTCCTTTGGTACCAACCTGGTTCTCCACAGTGGTTGACATGGCATTTTTATATTATCCTAATGGCTGACACAGTATTTTTACATTATTCCTGATGATCTGACATCCTGTTGGACACTTGGTATCCTTGGTGATCACCTAACTCTGATTTATTCTAGATATCCCTCAGTGGGGTGAATCACCTTTGGTAACTGGTACAGCGGTCATAGTTGTAGACCTGATGAAACTTTATTTAAAGGCACTGAGGAGGGGGTACTTCTTCCCTGGAAGAAAGAGCTGTGTTCTATTTCCTCACGATTGTAATTGACATGTGGGAAATAAGAAAGACAGCTGCTAAGCTGAAGATGACCAAAATTCGGCTGGTGGTAATTACTGCCTGCAGAGTACACAGAGCCATTCTGGAGCTTCAAAATTTATATCAGGAAAAACTCAGTTTCTAAAGCTGTGCAGCCTTCCAGAGAGGCCTCCATGAAACCCTGGGAAACAGTGGGCAAGAGAAACCTTGGCGGGCAGGCATGCATGATGTGATTGGCTAACCAAGGAAACTCCTACACTGATAACGCAAGAATTCCTCCCCTGCCCCGCTGAATTCTCTGTGCATTAGCTATCAGTGATTTCTGCTTTCCCAACTCTCTCTTCCAAAGTGGTACTTTCCCTTAGATCCATGTTTCCTGTTTTCTGCCATTCTGTACTGGGGGAACACAGATAACTTTGTTGTTATTATTATTTATTTTTGGCTGTGATGAGTCTTAGTTGTGACACATGGGACCTTCACTCTTCATTGTGGCGTGCAGGATCTTTAGTTGTGGCATGGGGGACCCAGTTCACTGACCAGGGATCGAACCCAGACACCCTCCATCGGAAGCACAGAGTCTTCATCACTGGACCCCCAGGGAAGTCCTGATTAGTTGCTTTTAAAAGCTATGAGTTGCTAAGCAGCTGAGTCTGGGCCTATTAGAGATGATGTTGTCCCCGCGTGTGATTACAGGGTGAGGCTTGGAGGTGGGCTCCCTTCAGGAAAGAATGAACGCATGCTGCTCAAATAGCCAGGGAGATAAGCAATTCTCGCTTTTCTCCACTACAGGACAACAAGCTAAAATATTCATCATTCTAGAATCTCTTGCAGCTAAAGGAGAAACCATATGACTCCGTTTTGGCCACTGAGATGTAAACACAAGTTCCTGAGCTAGGAATCTGGAAAAGCTTTTAAAATTTCAGAATCAGTCTTAAGATCCTTCAACCTTTTACCCTTTTCATATTCCTGGCTTAAATGTGGGTTCAATATGCGGCGTTTTAGATAAGAAAATGCAAATGCATTGATGAACACCACATATGATGAATCGCAGAGCGGCCTTAACCTTGATGATGCCACTCAAAACATTCATTGCCTTTCTACAACTTTCTTGTTAATGAGTAAAACAAACACCTACAAGGTAAACTGTGGTTAGTTTTTTTTTCTTTTCCTCAGCTGTTTTCCTTTTATAGTTGAAACATATTAATGACTTTCCCTAAATACCCTAAAATTGGCAAGAACAGCAACAATCAATAGTTTTAACCCAGAGCTGTAGCTATCCCAAGAGATAAACTATATGACGAAAATTCAGAATAAGAAAGAAGTTTTATTAAATCTTGATTTTCCAACATCTACCATAGTGCCTGCCACTTAGCAAGCAATTAAAACATTTGTTGATTGATCCTATTGATTGTATTTCTCAGAAAACTTTTTAAATAAAGTAACACTTGAAGCATGCATCATGATTTATGGAAAGTTCAGTAACAAATTTAAATTTAATGCATAACAATATTGAATAATTAACATTCATTGAATTTTAATATAATCTAAGTGCTATGCTAAATTATTTGTTATCTTTTTAGTTAATTTTCACAGCAGTCCTATAACCAAAGTATTATTATTGGATAATTTCAGAAATATTTAAATAACTTAGCCAAGGTCACAGAGCCAGGTGGTACAGGAGCCAGGATTCAAAGCCAAGTTTATCTCCCTCCAAACCTATGCTCTTAACTGCTGTGTATTAATAAAATATTTTAAATGTGTTCTCCTAAAAGAAACATATCCTTTGATCCCTAAAAACCCTTTTGGCAGAACAGCAAGTACACAGAAAATGATAGTCTGTGTTAATGGTTATACATTATTAATCAATTACCACTTACTGAAGGATTTATTGTTTAATTCCTGTTTGTTGACAAATCAGTTGAATTTTTCATATGCACACACTGGAGTTAGATATATAAAGCGATTCACTTAAAATATTTCATGTTTGCTCCAGGTTGCTGTTGGGAACCTAGGTTATTTGTGGCATTTTGCTTGAAAATCCTGGAGTCATTAAATTCTGAGTCCACAACCTGCATAGTAGGATATTGATAAGAATAAGGATGCAGGCAGCAATTCACTAGGTACTTGAATGGCAGAAAATATAGTGCAAGTTTTCCGCACCCTGCAGACTGCAGGTTTATATGATAATAAATAACAGTTCTCACCAGGACAAAGAAAAAAAAAAGGCCATGAAATCCAATAGCTCAGTGAGAAATCTGCTAATACAGGTGGTCAAGCTTGTTCCATTTCATTGTCAAAGGGAGGCTATTTATTTGCTTCTGGGTAGTTCGATTACAGAGTCATTTACTGCTGAGAGTTTTCCAGTAGGCAGATGTGGACCCATAGCTCTAGGCTTTAGATTCAAAATCAGTGAGGAAAAAAGAGAATAAGAACCTCCTCACAGACAGCATAATTGATAAGGCAGAGATCTTTAAGCAACTCCAGAAATGAAATAGGTGCCTTTAAGCATCCCAGTTGGAATCTCCTTACTGTGTACAGGGGCATGGGCAAGGGTCAACATGCTGACTATAACTGATCATTTCTAGAAGCTCTTCAAAATATTTTCCCTTTGACAGTGTCCTGTCTAGATGAGATGTCAGTGATTGGCGTGTGTATATAAGAGAGAGATTCCTTGTATACCAAAATGCTCAGAAACAAAAGGAAAATATTCACAATTAATTCTCTGTGGTTATAAAATCAAAGACAGCTTTCTTTTCCTCTTGTGCAAGATACAAGTGGTTTTTATCCAACAAATAACTGTCTCTTTCTGGGAGACATTCGAACAGCAGAGATTATACAGACTGCAATCATTATTTCTAAACTGCCCCAATCTAGCAATTTGCAAACTTTGGCAGTGTATCCAGAGAACAGATTAAAGATAAGCCAATAACAAGGGTTTTACTTGAGCATGTGTATCACCATTTTCTTGTCAATAGGCTCGAAATTCAATTTCTCTTTTGCATATCCCTAATAACTGTTTTATATCACATGTTTGCTGGGTATAAGAAGCCACTACTAAAGTTGCCAAGTAACTTGATTCTTTCATCAGGTAACCTTTAAACCAACACATGCATGTAATTCCCTTATTAATTACAAAGATTAACTTCATCAATCTTAGTTCATGACCAAATTCAAAACTTCTAGTCACAGTCATGAGGAGAAATGCATTACACAAGTGGAAGGTTTCAAATTCTAATTTATCCCACCTTGAAAAACAATTAATGTGTCATTAAGGGCAATGAGTCCACCAAAGTAATCTCTATGGGCAGTGACCCACAATGAAAGGTTAACAGATACGGGAGGTATCAGCTTGCTAGAAGATGAAGAAAACCAAATAGCCCACCTCTAGTTATCAGGCATTGAAACTGGAAATTGTCATCAAAGAATTTTAGCAATGATAATAAAATCCTAATGACCAAAAAATTGACAACTCAGTATAACTCAGCTCTCTCTAGGAAAAGCTGAGTAAGTATTACTATATACAGAAATATGACATAGATGCACTAGATCAGCATTTCAAGACTTACTGACTTTCCACCTAACTTTTGAGAAGCCAAAGATCTACACGTTCACTGACAGGAATCAGAAAACTAAAGTTACATATGAGTAACTCCAAAATGACCATGATTTTAAAACAAATATGTACCGAGCATTCCTATGTTATAACTGATATTTAAAGCATTTCTATTTGGAAATAATCCTAGATTTACAGGAAGATCCTATAAAGAGTTCCAATGGGGCCTCCACTCAGTCTCCCCAAAGGTTATATGTTAATTTTAGTAAAATATCAACACCAGGAAGTTGCCATTGAGTGAACAATATGTGTGTGTAGTTCTATATCATTTTATATGTATAGATCCTTGTAATAATCACGGCAATATCAGGATAAGAAATTGTTATAAATGATTTTATTTTCTTGAATATAAAAATGCATTATAATTTCAGGTAGAAAATTCCATACTACTACTGGTTTTACAAAACAATAACAGTATATCGAAAATTATTAATATACGAAAACTCTATTTATAAAGACCAAAGTGAAATTCTAGTATTACAGACAATATACACTTGGGTTAAAGTCATTTCCCTGCACAGATCATACCATCCCCTCATTCAGGGGTATCTATCCTCAGCATGACAATGAGCAGTTTTTCAACACGTAGTTTATCAAAGACATCTTACTGAGAACTGTACTGTTCCAAAACTGTTTATAGGTGACAGCCCCAGATTACACATGCGCGCACACACACCTCTCCTATCTGGGGTGAAACAGCATTTCACAAGTGCCCTTGAATTGCCAATAAAGGAACCATAATAAAAGAGAACATTAATACACAAACAGTTGATGAAATAAACCAGCCAGATTCTTCCAAGCCAAGTCTATGATGAGGTTTCTTATTCCTCCCTAACAAACATAATCCAAATGGTCACAAACTCCAATTTCAATTCATCTCATAGGAATGGAAAAACATACGATCACAAAAGAAAAAAAGTAATAAAGCAGAATTGAAACACCGTTCCTACCTTGGCCATCTGTGCCTGCACGCCATTTGCCTTGAGAGATGCTACCGCTTTCTGTGCCGCTGCTGGGCTGTCGAAATCTACAAAACCATACCCTGTGAAAACACAAAGCCCCGGGTTAGCGCTCACAAGCAGCTCTGTTTCACTGATGCAAAGGGAGTCTGTGGTCACACTCGCACTCATGACCCAGGCTGAACCATAGACCTCAATCTATGGCCCTTAGCATGTCAGCAAAGAGACCACATATTAAACATAAAATAATAACATGCTTATTTTCTAGAGGTTGCTTTGGAGATTGGCTATGCAATCAGCAAGCTGATTTAGATTAATTTGGTGAATAAGGTAACATATTTAATCATTTCTTTCTTCAGTGAATTTGTTGCAAGAATTAGGAACACAAAATGCTTAAAAATTTAGAAAAGTGTATCTCAAAAGGTAATTTTCTAACCCTCAAAAAACTTGATGGTATTAAAAGCAGTGCTAGAACCTGCATGGAGTTCAGTTCAGTTCAGCTCAGTCACTCAGTCCTGTCCGACTCTTTGCGACCCCATCAATCGCAGCACACCAGGCCTCCCTGTCCATCACCAACTCCCGGAGTTCACTCAGACTCGCATCCATCCAGTCAGTGATGCCATCCAGCCATCTCATTCTCTGTCATCCCCTTCTTCTCCTGCCCCCAATCCCTCCCAGCATCAAAGTCTTTTCCAATGAGTCAACTCTTCGCATGAGGTGGCCAAAGTACTGGAGTTTCAGCTTTAGCATCATTCCTTCCAAAGAAATCTCAGGGCTGATCTTCAGAATGGACTGGTTGGATCTCCTTGCAGGCCAAGGGACTCTCAAGAGTCTTCTCCAACACCACAGTTCAAAAGCATCAATTCTTCGGCGCTCAGCCTTCTTCACAGTCCAACTCTCACATCCATACATGACCACAGGAAAAACCATAGCCTTGACTAGACGGACCTTAGTCGGCAAGGTAAAAGCAGTGCTAGAACCTGCATGGAGTTAGTACCGGCAAACTTAACAGTTCCTGGCATTCAAGCAGTCGTTCAAAAAATGAATATTGAATGAATGAATGAAGGTGATGAATGAGTTCAGGGAGATTTGAGACTAGTTCCAGTTGATTTCCAAGCCCATGTTAATTCATTATAGAACATTTCTCTCTCAAAGATAACATCCTAAATAAACAATTTTGATTGTTAAGGAACTTATGATAAATAGACAAATATTCAAATGTCTTTTTAAAAATAAGAAATGAAGACCCATGTCACTTATTTGCTATTTTTTAAAGCTTATGTACAATCTGAAAACAGCATAAAAGTTGCCTATGAAAGGGAAAAAGTCATGTCTGACTCTTTGCAACCCCATGGACGATAGCTCACCAGGCTCCTCTGTCCATGGAACTCTCCAGGCAAGAACACTGGAGTGGGTAGCTGTTCCCTTCTCCAGAGGATTGTCCCAACCCAGGGATCAAACTGGGTCTTCCCTATTGCAGGCAGATTCTTTACCACCTGAGCCACCAGAGGAGTTCCCAAAGTTGCCCATACTGTACCTTGTGTGCCTCTGTGTGTGTGTATAGTGAGGCTAAGGAAATAGCCAGTAAAACGTAATTAATGAAAAAGGGGGATTTTGCATGCCCATGAAATATAGCTGGATTAGTCAGGGCTTCACCTGAGAGTAATTTATATTCCAAACTAGAAATGATCAAAAATGTGTTTAGGACACTCAAAGCCCACCCACATGCATCCTGCTCCTCTTCTCTGCTGCCAGGCAGGTATCAGCTCTGTAACCCATTGCTTCTCTCATGTAGAAGTTTTGAGGAGCACTGCTAAGGCAAACCTACTAACCGTGAACTGTGACCCTCTTCCCTGAAATAACTAAAGAGTGAATAGGAATTCAATTACCAAGTTGTTTCTTGTAATTAACTTTTAATTTTCTCCCCTTGAATCTTGTCTTCTTTTTCTCCCTCCCAGCATGTTAACAAAAAATGAACTTGTTACTCATCAGTGCACCATCCAATGCTCTTGAAAAGCCTGGAAGTTTGTGTTTCAAATCCACAAGGAAGCCTGCTCTGTTAGTACTACTAATTCCTCTTCCCACAAAATTCAAACTATGTGAGTAATATGAGGATTACCATCCCTGAGATGAGTAAAATGAGGGAAAAAGAAGAAAGAGAAAGAGCAAAATAAGTCTAGAAGTAGTGTTAGGGGAGCATATGATAAAATAAAATATAGACTTTATCTATCATGGGCCAGCAACTGCCCCTGGTGGGCGATGTGTTGGCATCTGATGAAATGATAATGATACAGGTATCAATACCATTATCGTCATGCCGGTTTACATATTTACATAGAGAAACCAAAGCGTAAGCCAGGTGACAAGACTGTCCAAATCACAAGCTGCTTAATTGGTAGAGCAGGATTTGAAGCCAAATTTGCACAGGCCTCTCCAAATAGACTTTACAATGAACCATTTTATAATCTTACTTTGCAACCTATTTCTAGAAGCCTCTGAAGCCCACCAGAGAAAGAGGTCACAATTCTTCAAAATCCCTTAGATGTTGAGGCTAGCACATGAAATATAACAATCCCACAAAAAAATTCAATCCAGCTCATTCAGTCAGTACACTTATTTAGGGGGTGATTGAGTTCTCAGCACAATGGGCGACATGAGGTTTGATAAGTCACCTCTTCCACCTCATGCTTTGGTCAGTCTTTCTCACTCATTCACAGGCTGCTTTCTCATTCAATAATGAAATTCTATGTCAGGTATTTTGCCAGGTACAGAGTATAGACTAGTGGGGAAAAAACAGTTCCAGTTTGCATCCTTACTCAGCTTATAGTTGAGTTGGGAGATGAACATAAAATGAATAACCATAAAAATGAATCTATAATAACAAATTGGTTTGCCTTCCTTGAAAGAAAATGAGAGCATATACCACAGACTCTGATGACTGACTGTTACTGAAGGTTTTACGAAAGCAGGGGCAGGAGATGACCTGCATTTTTATAATATCACTCTCACTGGCTTGTCCTGAAGATGGGATTGGTTGCAGGGGAGGTGGGCAATAGGAGTGGGATCAGGGAAATGACCTAGGGACTATTATAGTAATCTGGACAAATAGAAACTGGCCATGAAATAGAAAGGATTAAATGGATGGTTTGACTTACATGTTGGAGGCAGAATTAACAGGACCCAGTGATGGATGGACTGGGTATGAAATAAGGGAAACATAACACACAAAGATTACTACTGTTTTTTCAGCATAAGCCAATGGGCAGGTGGAGATGTGATTTACAGAAATTGGAAGCCTGGAGGAGGAACCAACAGGGGAGAGGGAAAATTAAAATATCAGTTTGAGACATGATGAGCCAGAAATGCTTGTGAGGCATCTAAATAAAAATGTCAAGCAGTAGCTGGATATATTAGGCTGGTGCTCAGAAAGGGAACAAGACTGGAAATAAAATCTAAGAGGTCAACAGCATGAAGGTACAATTTGCAGAAATGGAAAAAAACAAAGGTGCCTGGTATAAGCAGAAACGAAGAGCACAGGTTTGGAGCTAAAACTTCACCACTGAAGTGTTAATGAGATGAGAAAAGGAGCTCTCAAAGGAGGCTGGAGGAGAATCCAATGGAAAGAAAGAAGTGCAAAGGGAAGAAGACGTCTCAAAGCCAAAGAGACAGACAGAGAGATCACTGGTGTCCAATGCCACTGTGAGAGCAAGACGGGAGCTTGAGACGCCCGGTGTTTTAAGAATGTGAACTTGTCTTTTTAACCATGGTTGATTTACAATATTGGATTAGTTTCAGGGACACAGCTTCAGATTCTTTTTCATTACAGGTTGTTACAATACGGAATCTAGTTCACTGTGCCGTATGGTAGGTCTTTGTAGCTTATTGTATGTACAGTAGTGTATATCATGCATTCTTACCATGCTCAGCTACAGGCCAGGGATGGGGACCGAAGGCTGCTTGAGTGGTTGAAAAGCAAGAGATGGAGAAGTAGAGAGGGTTTACAGTCTTGTCTGCTATTCCGCCACTGGGAAGGAGAGCTAGGAGCCAGCTTTAGCCTGAGGGGATGTGAGGCTAAGGAGCTGTCTATGTTTGTTGCTTGTAAGACGGGGAGATGCTAGGGTCTATGGTTTCCACCCTTAGCTATATGCTAGATGCACTTACACGCGAGCTTACAAAACGAGCAATGCTCATTTTTCACCTCTGGAAAAATGAAATAAGCATCTCTGGGAATGTGGCCCACTTGTCTGCACACACACGTGTACCTATTCCCCAGCCTGGGTTACAGTACTACTGAGTATTCATTCAAAATATTAAGCATGTATTTATTTGTTGCTCTGCTATGAGACAGATACTGTTCTTAGTACTTTTGAACGCTGCTAAGAAAGATCAAGCAGAAGTCAAGAGATTAAAACTTTAGGCAGAAAGATAATTTAGGATAACGTTCCTGAGAAAGTGGAAGTGTTAAAAGGGTTCTAGAACACGGCTGAAGTACTGTCCTTTGCTAAAACAGGGACCTGGTGTTTTGTTCATACTAACTGGAAGGAAGAGAAAAACAAAACAAAACAAAACATTTTCCAGGTGTTATTTCTTTGTGTATCTTTGTTTCCGGGACATAGCCTGAGCGTAATAAACATTTGTTGAAATTAATTGAAACCATGTTTAAAAAGATGCTAAGTTACTCCATGGGACTTATGTGGAGATTAACTAATAAAAGTGTCTTAATACACACTGACTCCACCAAGCAGCCGTGGCTCACTCAGCCACGCTGCCACCTGGTGAGGCCCCAGGGATTTCATGACTCCTGGCTGCTATAACAGCGTGGCTTCCTCCGTTTCGTCCACCCCACACATCCCACAGGATAGTACAAAATCGTGATGCTGAGCTCCAGGGCTAAACGCCGGTCCAAACAGAAGTAATCCCTGTCAGGAGAGGAGACTCCCTGAGCCGCCTCTGAATCAGGGAGGTGATAGGTGAACTTTGAGAAGAGTGTCTTTCCAAAGAGCCATCTTGCCAGCAAGGAGAGGGGCTCCTTAGTACAAAACACCTCTCCTGAAGACTCCTGGGAAACAAAGTTATAAACTAATCAATGTTTTGCGGGCTTTCCTAGTATTTCAGTGATTAAGACTTCACCTTCCTTTGGGTGTAGGTTCAATTCCTAGTTACAGGGAGTTAAGATCCCTCATGCCTTGTGGCCAAAATAACCAAAAGATAAAACAAAAGCAATATCATAACAAATTCAATAAGACTTTAAAAATGGTCCACACCAAGAAAATATTAAAAAAAAATTTCACTAAGTTCTGTTTTTCATATGAACTTACTTTCACTGATTAAAATGACGTGTACTGGTAAAACATCTCCAGTAATTCCCCCAAAACGCCATGATTCGAGAGGAAAGCACTGCACTCTTGAGTTTTATGTGCCAGCATATACTACATCACAGACACAAAAAACAGGATGAAACACGAAGCTGCCCCTAGAGAATGATGATGCATTTATGAAGGAGTAAAGCAACTCCAATTTGGTTTCAATTTGCTCTCCTTAATGACAAGTCATCAAGCCTGGGAACAGAAACCTCCATACCTACATCTGGTGAGGGGCAACATGGGCAGATTAGTTCAGCTCCAGCTAATAATGCTTTATGGTAACTGCTAAAATCCTCGATAAAATGGGACCCACTGGAAACACCCGCCCAAGAGGCTGGAAGGCACTGGTCTCACTGCCTCAATTACAGAATGAAGCCTGGCAGCAGGTTCAAATGGATGAAAACTGTATGCCACTGTTTTCTCCATACACCCCTGTCCTTGTTTTCCTTCCTTGTCAGGGGGAGAAGGCCAGCAGCTCCGCAATTAGCAGGAAGCAGAGAGCAGTGAGAAAGGACTCCATGCTCCACACTAATTAGGTCATTCGCCAAATGCACTCATTCCACTGGCAGAGCTAATCAATGCTTTCCTGAAATGCTTGAACCTTGGTGTGTTAATTTAAAGTTTTGCTATTTTTTTTATTGCACTACAAGCCTAGTGACTTTATAAAGAAGCAAAAATGTATTTATTTAGAAACTGTGACACAGTCTACAAACAATGGCACTGCCAGAGGCTTTTGGTTTTATTTTCTTTAGTTTATCTGTGGGCAGCTTGTGACTTTTGCCATTCAACGGGACAATTGTGTGACAATCCATTTGAATTCTGTTGAAAGTATCTTTATCCTCTTTTTAAATTTAAGTTTTATTTTATTTTGGAGTATAGTCGAGACACGACTGAGTGAGTAACAAGGAGGAGGGGGATAGTTAATTTACAATCATGTGTTAGTTTCAGGCATACAGCAAAGTGATTCAGTCATACATATACATATATTTACTCTTTTTCAGATTCCTTTCCCATATATTTTATTGCAGAATATTGGGTAGAGTTTCCTGTGCTATATACAATAGGTCCTTGTTGATTATCTATTTTATAATTTTATTTATTTATTCTGGCTGTGTCGGTCTTTGTTGCTGCTGGGCTTTTTTCTAGTTGTGGCTAGTGGGGGCTATTCCTAACTGTGGCGCGTGGACTTCTCACCGCAGTGGCTTCTCTTGCTGTGGAGCACAGGCTCCAGGCACGTGGCTTCAGTAGCTGATCTCCCCACGCTGTAGTGCGTACGCTCAGTAGCTGCGGTGCGTGGCTTAGCTGCTTCCCAGCGTGCGGGATCTTCTCAGAGCAGGGATCAAACCAGTGAGGCCTGCATTGGCAGGATGATTCTTTCCCACTGAACCACAGGGAAGCCCCTGATTATCTATTTCATATAGACATTTTGTAAAGGTCAATTCCCAACCTCCTAATTCATCCCTCATCCACATTTCTCCTTTGGTATCATCTTTATCATAGTCAACAGCCTCTTTCATACCTCTGTAGTGCTACTGGCTCTTTAAATCCTGTATGTAAATTGCTGACATATTTACCAACTTTGGATGGTTCTTTGTGTGGGGAAGTGATACAAACCAGGACTGCTGGCTCAGATGTGTGGTGGCATGAGCCCATGAGCGGAGCAAGACTCGCTCTCAGTGTGTAACCTCACGCTGCATTTCATGTTTCTGTAGGAGGACCGTCCAAAGCCCACCTGAAGGGCATGGCTTGAGGCAACACCCAACCTCTTCCAGAGACAATCCAGCTGTGAGTCAAATGCGGTTTTTAAAAAGAAGAAGTGAACACTTTGTCTAGGAATCACACATTCCACTAAAGTTCTACTCAACTGAAACAGCTGATGTTTAAGACTCACCCTGCCGTAAATGCCCCGCTTTCTATTTTGGCTTAAGAACATGCCATGGACGTTGTCTGAGCTCAAAGCGAGAAAGCTAAATTGCAGGGAGAGAAGGCGGCCTGCAGGAAAGGAGGGGTGATTTGCAGGTTTCCTGGAAGTCTGCTGGGCTCAAGGCCGCCTCCAGGCATCTATATTTCAGCTCAACATTTTGTACCTCACTAAATTGCTGAGTGACCGCCAAATGTCTTCTCTTATTATTGGATTTCCTAGTTCTCTGCATTATGTTGATCAAAGGAGTTAGCTGAAGGACAGCACTTATAAATTCTTTGCTGCACATAATGCCAGTAAAACCAGACTAACAAGAGAACCTAATCATTTCTTCAGTATCTGCTTTCCCACTGATGTCCTGTGACTGATCAGTACAGTGAAGGAAGGATGCTACAATGCAACAGGCCTACAGCCTAACTTAGAAGTGAAAACAGAAAGGGTGAAAGTAAAATCCTGCTAGAATGCAAAGGCCAAACAGTGCTCATTTTGAAGGAAAAGAATCTACACCATTAAAATCTGAAATGATTCATCCTTTGAAGCATCTTTGGAAAAAGGATGGAACAGTTTCATACAGGAAAGAACAGCATATGTCCTCTCATGCAAAGGGCTGCAACCTTCAGATGCTTAGCAGAAAGAGGCAAATAAGAAGGGTAAAAAGGTCCACCCACGGAAAACAGATTGCTTCACTCTCTTCCCTGATTTCTGAGCTTAATTACTTAATTCTGATATTCTACTTCCATAATAAAAGACATGAGGTTTTGCAATAGAACTGACCTGTGAGGAAAGACACTTTTGAATCATCATGTGACTTTACTGTTATTATTTTTAATTTTAGTTTTTTACTTACTTTTATTGAAGTACAGTTGATTTATAATGTTAGTTTCAGGTGTACAGCAAAGTGTTCAGAATACATACACACACACACACACATACACACACACACACACACACACACACACAGTTTTTCAGATTCTTTTCCTTTACAGGTCATTACAGGATACTGAATATAGTTCTCTGTGTTATACAGGCAGACCTTGTTCTTTACCTATTTTATATATATTAGTGTGTATCTGCCAATCCCAAATCGCTAATTTATCCCTCCACTGCCCCTTTCACATTTGATAACTCTAAGCTTGTGTTGTAGATTCTACATATAAGTGATGTCATATGATATTTGTCTTTCTTTTTCTGACATATTTCACTTAGCATGATCATCTCTACGTCCATCTGTGTAGCTGCACATGGCATTTTTTCATCCTTTTTTATGGCTGAGTAATATTCATTATATAATGCCAATGTGTATATATTACTATTAAATTTACTAAACATCCGCTATGTGCAAAGAAGATGGTGTGTTGGATGCCGCAGGAAAATTAAGATACTGTGACATTCATCCCTTCCTGTCAGGGAGCTTCTGATCTAGGAGGATAGATAGATACATTTAAATAGAGTAGGGGATCTCCTACACGGGGGTTACGTCAGTGAGCACATGCAGAATGGCATGTTTTCATTTAGTTGAATATGCGTGAATATGAATATTCACTTAGTGAATATGTGTTCTGCTCATCAGAGCTGAACACCCATGTCGGGCTCCCTGTCAGTGAGAAGCATGATGGCAAAACGATCCACAGTCTACATTTATGTGCATATTAGTCTATCTTTCTGCTTCCCTATTTTTGTGCATAATAGACACACCATAAGTTAAATACAAAACATAGGGAAGAATCAATGTCCCATAAAAGTGAAAACAGGAACTTCTCTGGCCGTGCAGTGGCTAAGACTCCCCTCCCAAGCAGGGGGTGGAGGTTTGATCGCTGGTTGGGAAGCCAGGGCCCCACCTGCCTCCTGGCCCAAAATACAGAACATAAAACAGAAGCAGGATCATAACAAACGCAATAAAGACTTAAAAAAATAGAATGCAGTGCTAGTATTCTAAAATGGCAAATATTCCTTCCTGGGGGGGCAAACTCTGTACGTTCTAAGAGCAAATGACAACATGAGGACTCGGGAAAAGACACTGGGTCCCAAGTGGCATTCCCTGGCAGAATAAAACAATTACAAAGATGGACGAATTCAGGGATCAGCATACTCAGCGGCATGCCGCTTGAAAATGGGACACTGCTTATTCCATTTAACGTGCATCGAAAGTATTAAGCAAAACACAAATTCAAATCCCAAAACTCACTTCCCTTCTCACCCCACTCAATTGATTTTTAAACGAGAGAAATGACTTCTATCTACTGAATAAAGTCAAAATTAGGATCAGGATCATTATTTATGGGCTTAGGGAGATCATTATGCTTTAGTGAGATTAAAGAAACTCACTGATTTGCCAAGGTCTTTGACTAAACCAGTCATGATGTTATTATAATATTGCAGAGATTAAGGGAGCAGCCTGCTTGGCTGTAAGTGGATAGATTAACCTCTGTGAATCATCTTGCAAAATTTTCCTTTCCTTCATTCTAGGATACAAATAAAATATATGTCTCGTGTGAACTACTGGTCCTAAGTTTCTCTGCCATCAAGAACAGTGGGAGATTTTAAGTGTGTAATGCATTGTGTCTGCAGAAGCCAGCCAGACTGTTGATAAAACAATTCCACTTGGTGTGTAATTGTGATGGAAGCAAGCTACAACTGAATACTCTAATTACAGCTCTTCAATCCTTGTGCACAGAAGGGTAGCCAAAACTATGACCTTACACCTGTGCTCATCTTTCCCTCCCCTCTCTGCTCTGGCCTTCCTATAGACAGGTACAGCTATGGACTATTTCTCCATCAGGAGAGCAGAGATGGGGACCTCCTTAGTGGCCTAACAGCTAAGACTCCACACTCCCAGTGCAGGGGGCCTAGGTCTGTTCCTTGCTCAGGGAACTAGATCACATAGAAGTGAATGAAAGTCACTCAGTCGTCTCCGACAATTTGCAACCTCATGGACTATACACTCCATGGAATTCTCCAGGCCAGAATGCTGGAGTGGGTAACCTTTCCCTTCTCCAGGGGATCTTCCCAACTCAGGGACTGAACCCATGGCTCCCACATTGCAGGCGGATTCTTTACCAGCTGAGCCACCAGGGAAGCCCAGATCACATATGCTGCAACTAAAGACTCCGCATGCTGCAAATAAGAGCTGGTGTTCAACTGCGTGTTAGTCTGTCGGTCACTCAGTCATGTCAGACTCCTTGCGACCCCATGGACTGTAGCCTGCCAGGCTCCTCTGTCCATGGAATTCTCCAGACAAGAATACCGGAGTGGGTTGCCATTCCCTTCTCCAGGGTATCTTCCAGACTCAGGGATCGAACCCAGGTCTCCTGCATTGCAGGCAGATTCTTGACCATCTGAACCATTAGGGAAGCCCTGTGCAGTCAAATAAAAATAAATAAATGTGTATATATAAATATGCAAATATATATATATATAAAAAAGAGCAGAGATGGTGGCCTCAGTATGTGAGAATCAATGGAAGGACAATCTCCCCCTTCACTCATACCACCACCACCAAGTATTTTAATCCACATTCACTCAATAGCTCCGGCCAATGAATGGCCTGGACACTTGATTTCCTTCTCCAATGCATGAAAGTGAAAAGTGAAAGTGAAGTGAAAATAATGCATGCATGTGGTTAAAAAAATTTTTTAAAATAAAAATATAACAATCATGCCAAATGAAACGTTATTCAGTGAAATATAAGTCCTTTTCCAACTAGATTTTAGGGCTCTGGCCCCACTTCCCAAGAAACTATCCAATGATTCCTTCTGTGTTCTAACTGAAAAACAAAAATATCTGAAAGTAATTCTTGAGCTCTTCTTTGTGTATGTATTAGAGACACTTAGGGATTCCTATAGAAATAGAAATAATGTCTATCAAAAATGATGAAATGAAAACCATTTGTAGTTAAGATTTGGCCAAACACTTCTTAAAGATTTATGAGCTATACATTATGCCTTTAGCCAAACGTTTCCTACTTTGCCAAACTGATTTATTCCAATATTTTAAAAGATTTTTTAAATCAATAAAATAGTAATAGGCAATGCTTTCAAGGCATTATAGACTTTAAAGAGTGATTTTTCCTAACTTTTTCATTTCTTTCAAAGATGTTCCAAAGGACCTTTAGGCATTACAAACCAAAGATATCAGAAACCAATGAAATCAAATTCACACAATATCCTCCTGAAATATAAGGATTGTAAGCCCATTTTCCTTCTCATTCCAATGAAGTTGGATCTCTCTCAAAGGGATTTGGGAAATACATCAGGATCTTAGGAGAAAACACTTCAGGTCTGTGATTCAGAAAGCATGCCAAGAGTTTGAATAGTCATCATTATATTCTTGACTGCACATTCATTGATAAGTTGATGGTGAATTTTTTTCAACAATCAAAGACACATTTTCCCCAAAGTAATCTGACTGTAATTTGTAAATTGGTATGGTAGCTCATGGGACCAACTCTTCTGGGTCCTTTGATAACTGGTGACCCATGACTTCCAGCCCAGGCCTTCCCTCATCTAGGCAGAGCTTCCTTGAAAAATCCTAGTCATTGGAATAGACCAGGATTTCTTATCCTAGGAGATGCTGGTTGAAATGCAATTCGGGGAGCCTTGACCAGGATGTTCAATGGTCCTAAATAGGGTCAGGCCCTGGATCACTAGGGACATGGCTCTACAGGCAGAGCCTGGAGAGGCCTACCTTGAAAGACTTCCTTCTTTGCTACTTTATGTGGTGTCTGAGGACCAGCAGCAAGGACATCACCTAGAAGCTGGTCAGAAATCAGACTCTCAGGCCCACCCTAGAGCTACTGACTCAGACCTTTCATGTTGACAAGATTTCCAAGTACCTGAGGGCACATTAAAGACTGAGACATCCTGGCCTGCAAACAGACACTCTTTCAAATCAGCACTGCACACACCATCCTCATAAAACAGAAGGAGAAATGGGGATCATGTCATTCAACTTCCATCTGATCTTGAAATATGCCATGCAATAGCACTGAGTCCAAAGGCAAAGAGCACGAAATTAGAATTAAGGTTAATAATATTACTTCAATTATGTATTGGCTCTGGGTAGTGAATGAATATAAATGCCTTCAAAGCACCTGGCCCAGTGCTTAAGAGGTCATCCCTCTCCAGTGCTCTCACCATCTCAAACTGTACTGTACCCTGATGCAATCCACTCATCTTAAATACATTCTGGGACAAGACCGGCAGGTGTATTTCATTCTGCACATAACAATTTTTTAATACATGTTTAAAGACAGCAATCCTGCCCCTGCTTGTATTTGCAAAATGAATATTTGAAAATACAGGATTGGGGCTATTTTTACATAATAGCCAATTTCAGGACAATTGCATGCCCTCCCCCCTCTTTCTCTTTTATTTGTCCTTCAGAGGTATACCTAATTCTGTTCAAAGTTCAAATTGGTCCTACATGAATATATTCCCTTAAAAAATACTGTTCATTTGAGGAAGCAGGTAACCAATGTGAAGAGTGATTATACAATAAATGTATTATGCAAATTCCAGTGAACATTTTATGCACATTGGATAAAGAATCAAATTAAAGTCTCATAACCCTTGGAAAATTAGAGTTAGCAAGCACAGAGGTTGATTTGCCCTTGAACACAAAAACTGCTAAGAGCAGACACTCCCCCATCATTTCCACAAAACTGAACCATTTCAGAAAGTTTCCGATTAAAATAAGAAATCCCCCAGGAGTCATAAAGATCGGCTACTTTTACAGGAATAATTTGGAGCCACAATTTGAAAGTGTTATGAGTTGGAAGGAATGGGTGAACTTCTGTGTCATGTCTTGCAAAGCTGGCATTCCAGGTAATCGGCCAGTTTCAACAATCAGAAATTGCACAAGGAGAGTGTAAGAGAAGGGGAAAGATTTCTGAAAGGCAGTACAAGAGGGCTGATTTAAGATCTTTCCCCACAACAAGCCAAGTGGCAGGTCTGCGACAGACTACACGCTCCTTCGATTACCCTTCACACGATGTAATAATGGGACATAATAGCCGCCTTCCTATTACATTGTCGTGTCCACTTTGTGCCGTTTGCCAACACTGATTCTCCCACTGTCTGTCCACAGAGGAATAATGGGCCATCAAGAAGCGTGATGCAGAGGGTCAGCACAGCATTTACCTACTGGAGAACAGAGAAGCCATCACATGCGTCTCACTAGGTCAATAAGCAAGTATGGGTGTGAAGAAGGTTCATCAAAAGCCCATTCTGCTCCCAGTTGTTACACATGGAGTCAGAATGCAGGGTCTAGTGCTGAGAAGAGCCCATCCACTCATCAACTCCTGGAAATCAATTCTGTTTCCTGTCCATCCTCTTGGGGAACCAGGCAGGAAGTGAATATGAAAATTGTGCCATTGATTGGACAAGTGTTCAGTGGGGTCCTCTTCTGAGTTCTGAGGACTGCACTATGTGGAAGGAAAGACAAACAAGACGGGGATTCCCTCCTAAGGGGACAAGCGAGCCCGGAGGAGAAGCGGCCTGTGACGCCCCCACGCTCCTGAAGTGCTGCATACAGCGTGTGTGTCAAACCACAGAGGCCTGAAGGACACAGCAGAGCGCTGGAGGGAGAGAGCTTATTTCTGAGGGGAGATAATGGAGATGAATCTGAGCTTTATAAAATGTCCCTTTTTCTTACTCTATAAGGCCTTGCTCAGCTTTATTGATGTGTGATTTACATCTGATCAATGCCCCATTTCCGTGTATAGTCTGATGAGTTTTGACAAATACATCCACCTGTATACCAGCATAATAACCAAGATTCAGCACTTTCATCACCCTCAAAGTCCTCATTCCTCTTTGCAGTCATGCATCCCCAGCTGCCAACCCCGAAACCCTGAACTCCCCCGTCATTACAGATGAATGTTGCCTGTCCCAGAAACTCACACAAAGAGAATCACAAGCATGTACCCTTTTCTGGTTTTGTGTTTTGCTCAGCATAATGATAAGCTTTAGACATGAGAAGGAAAGGGAATTTTAGTGTGAGCAAAGATTTAGGGTCAGGTAATTGAAAGGTGAGTTCAAGGACTTACAGGGACAGCTAAGTTAGACTAAAGAGGCCTGGGAAGGGAGACACATGACCCAGCCATCTGACCTCGCACAGCCTAGAACCTGTGAGCAATTTTACACCAACCCTGCACCACTCTCCTGCTCTCTCCTGATACTCAGACCGCACTGCCCCAGGACATTTGCACATGCTGTCCCCACTGGCTGGAATGGTCCTCTACCAGACTGCACACATCTGGATTCTCCCTCTCCTCCTTGAGCCTCTATCACCACATGCTCTTAAAGTCCTTCACTGCACTGGGCACAATTTGTGGATTATTTTATTTATATATTTTACTAAAACAGACTGCCAAGGACCAGATAATAGAGAACAGGGTGCTTCTGCTCATAAATGGACAAATCACCAAGGCTTGAGAGACACTTTCTGGTTTGAGTCATCTTAGCCACTGAAAGAATGAAGAAGCGAGTGAGTGAAAGAATGAACGGTAAATGTGTAACAAATTAAATACCTCTGTTTTCACCCAGTCACATATATTACCTAGGGCACTGCAACTCACACAACACTGTGACAAACAGCTCTCCACCTTTCTTCTTCTAAAATGCCCTTGTGTCACTGTATAATTTAAAAGCAACAGAGTCTTGTAAATTTTCAATACCAACTCCCAAATGGCAGCATCGGCCTGATCTGTGTTTGTGCATTTTGGGGCAACAAGACAAAATAATTAACATCCAGAAAGACCTGGAAGATGCTAGATGTCAAAGTCACCAAGACTAAAAAGATACTAACTCTTATTATAATAAGGCAGAGTTCTCCTTTTTAAATATGTCCAAAGTGCCCTGAAAACAGGACTGAAGTATTTTGGTATTAACACTTTGGCTGTTTTTGAGGAACTGGGTTTTGTGCTCTAGGATTTTAAGGTGAAGTGAGCCCTTGGTTTGTTTTCAAATCAATAAATGACTTTGTGTCATCAGCCTGCTGGTTGCTCAACACATTTATTGTGACTTAACAAAAGAGCTCAGGAACAATCCTGCCTAGCAGAAAGGAAAAAAGGGAGCTGATGGCTCATCTGAAGGGACCAAAAGGTACCTAGACCAATGACGTTCACAAAGAAGTGCAGCTGAGAGGCTGCCAGGACCCTGCAGGGAGACGAGATCACGGCTAAGGACTGGAAACACAATTGTCAAGTCCTGCTCTCAGAAACTTGACCTTGGAAATGTTTTCAAAAATTCACAAACAGTGGCACAAGCCAGAGATGTTTTTATTTTCTCTATGACACAGTAATATTACCATAAGAACTCATTCTCTATAAGCTCCTAAAAGCTTTCCTTTCCTTGTACCCTAAGGTTCTTTATCCATTCAATAAATACTACATATGAGGTAAATAAGTGTTTAGGGACATAATTTAAGTTTTCTTTTTCCAAACTGCTGGTGAGGAGAGAATACATTTCCCTCTTCTTCATTTTGTATCATTTTCTTTTTCTGCAAATGAACAGGAAGTTTTGAAATACACATTAAAAAAATCTACAAAGATGGACCTAAAAGAGCTTTCTTTCTGTCTGTATAAACAAGGATGAAAGATAAAACTACAGGAAACTCCTGCTGCCCAAAGCACCCTCTTCTAGGAAACAAAGCAGTGACAGTTTCAGTAACACCAGATCTTTTGAGATTAATTTTTGGAGGATATTCTTTTCTTGGAATTGATAGTGTCAACTTGTATCTAGATCAAAGGTGATGGCATTGTCTTTCCGGCAGCTGACATGCTGAGCAGACACAACATTACAGAAGGTGACTTCCATCCTAAAATACAGAAAGTGGGGCTGGAGAGGCTTTGTGAGGCAGGAGATACTGGGTCCCAGGTGGAGCGGCTGCAGGGTCCTGTTAACTCTTAAGATAAAGATACAAGAGGAGCAGAGCCCTGCTTGCGTAAAAGCTAAGGAGACCACATTTTCCCCATTCTTATGGTCACAGGGACCTCCCAGGCCACAAAGCACCAAGAAGATCCTCAGGAGTCAGCACCCATAATATGTCCTGCCGACCTCCAAGGATTAAAAAAAAAAAAAAAAAAATCATTGATCAGTCACCAATGTCTAGTTTGGGATTAACACATACACACGACTATATATAAAATAGATGACCAACAAGGACATACTGTATAGCATAGGGGACTGTATTCAATATTTTGTGATAACCTATAAGGGAGAAAAATCTGAAAAAGAATAGCTAGCTATGTATAACTGAATCACTTTGCTGTACATCTGAAACTAAGACAACACTGTAAATCAACTACACTTCAATTATACACACATATACATGTAGAGAGAGAAACTGAATGAGCGAAAATATGACATTAAATACTCTTTTCTTGTGTAATTGTACCAGAGGCTCCCTCTTTAGTAATGACAATGAAGATGTGTAGTAGTGAAGATGAAGATGTGAGAATTTACTACTGATGCATCTTGGCTGAGCTCTCAGCCAGGGGTGTGCTCCCTATAATATCCTAGGGGAGCCCAGGGTGTGACAATTACTGGAGAAATACTGATCGCAGAAATGAATTAATGAATGAGTCTTGAAAGGGTGAAAGACAGACCCAGGATAGTCACAGGTCATTTTGGGTACTCAGCAGTAGTTAAAGCAGGAGAATTCTGAGGGCTTTAAGAGAGTGTTTTAACAATGAATGTGTCTCTTCCCTCTTCTATGGCTTTCTTTCTACATCAGGACTAAAGATACAGTCCTAGCTTAGATGTATGAATTGACAGCATAGACCTGTGGGTTCCTTTACAAGAAGGCTTTCAGGAATTGGAAAGAGGAGACATTATGAATGGAAAAGGGAGGTCCTATACAAGGATCTGCTGTTCTAGATGTTTACCTGATTATCATCGATAGGAGACCTGGCGCTCTTCTATCTTTCTTGGATCAAACCATTAAGTCATTTACTTAAGAACTCCTTGACTGTGTTCCTGCTGGCTCCCCACCCCCAACTTACAGGTATTTCTTCCAGAAATACCTCCATCCTCCAACTCTTTAAGTCATATTGTTAGGTTCAAATCACAAATAGCTATATAGCTATCAAATGTATATAGCTCAGTTGTTAAAGAATCTGCCTACAATGCAGGAGACCCAAGTTTGATTCCTAGGTCGGGAAGGTCCACTGGAGAAAGGATAGGCTACCCACTCCAGCATTCTTGGGCCTCCCTTGTGGCACAGCTGGTAAAGAATCCGCCTGCAACACGAGAGACCTGGGTTTGATCCCTGGGTTGGGGAAGATGCCCTGGAAAATGGACAAGCTACCCTTCTAGCCTTTCCCAGTATTCTGGCCTGGAGAATTCCATGGACTGTAGTCCATGGGGTTGCATGAAGTCAGACATGACTGAGAGACTTTCACTTTCAGATAAGTTGTAGAAATCTTAAGAGTGGCTTCCCGAAGAAATCTTATTTGTAACATGGGGTAATTTTCCCTAGAAACTGATTTGGTGTTTTATTCAAAGGTGCTCCATGCTCATGATGGGGGAGAATGGGTTAGCAGAGGATGGACATAAGCTGGAATATTTGTACAATGTAAAACCTATGAAGAAAGAGTGATGGAGAAAGACCCTCCTTGCACGACAATTAAAACCAAAGGTTGAACCTCAAAAGTTCTAACATTGTATGTGCAGTTCTATCCCCAAAGCAGTCTTGTGCCAAGAACTATAAGGTAGACTACAGAGGAAAACAGTTCCTTAGCTGTGTGTAGAAGGAGAGAGAAGGTTCGCGTGATCTTCTGGAACATCCCCAGAGGGGAGAAGCTGTCACGTCACACATGTGGCCTCTCAGTCTTGTCACGTCACACATGTGGCCTCTCAGTCAACATCACAACTTCCTCTAATCATTGATTAGTGATCCATGCGGTAGAGTCAGCTGAGGAATGGGATTTAAGTTGCTCTATTGTTTTTTTAAATTTACTTAGTTCATTATAATATGTTTTCAAATTTGAGTGGTTTCAGATAAGAAACAGATTTTTCAGGTTCTCTTCAACAGTCAGAAGGTAGGGCGCACTGGGCCAGTGTGGAAACAGCTAATTCTATCTTCTTTAGCTTGGTCACCATCACATTTGTTTTCCAGAGTGTCCATCTACCCACACTTCTCTTCACTTATTTCCATATCTTGACTGGAATACTCTTGGCTGAACCAACAAACAAAAACTTAGTCCAAAATTTGGATTTTGATATTCAAATACGTCCAGCTCATAAAATTGAGAATGATAGAATAATTGGACTGTGTTGAAGAAGTAAACACAGACTGTACGCATGCTTCTCTTATCAGTTGATACTCGCCATCTTCCCCATGCACTGGGTCAATCTATTTTATAGGGATATGTATACGCAGATTTCAACTTCCTGCCCAAATACATGTAGGGCACTGTTTGAGAAACACCCAGCAGAATAGCCCGGTTAAGCACTTAAGCTCAGGCCAGATTTGGCATCAAATCCCGATTATCAACCTCTGAATCTCCATTTCTCATAATAAAATGAAGATAATCACAGTACCTGTTTATAATTCATTAAACTGTTGTGAAGACTAAATGAAGTAATATATGTAAGTTACCTAAAATAATGCCTAACATGTTAAAATAAGCAATCAATTATTATTTTTGTCAGTAAAGACCTCAAATGCTTGATGATTAAAGGCTATATTTTTAATTACTTTATAAATTACAAAGAGGTATAGCCCAGGTAAGTCTCAGCAATGCTTGAGTTAATACTCACATATCAAGACCAGTATTTATGCACATGAGCAGATGTCCAGGTCAGCCGTACTCCGTCTCTTCTAATTCACTGTGTGAGCCTGATCTTCATTCTAAACCTACATAGTCTATATAATAAAATGTCATCCTTAATTCCAGTTACCACTAGATTCTCCTTCCATTTCAAAATCGCATCTTTTAATTCTATTATAGGCTCCTGTACTTTGCTGCAGCAGCACTTAAGGAAAGCATTTTGTAATCCTCACATGAAAACAACAAATTTAATTTTTATGAATGATTCTTCCCTTATTTCAGATACTTTTGTTTCCACTTTTATTTTTGATGATGTGTGTATATGTTCTGGGAAGCTCACATTTATACATTTCATACTGTTTCATACTATTTTAACTGTTAAATTATGAAGTATTTCCAGACACTTTTGCATATTTTTATAGAATTCATATAATTGCAAAAAATAAAGGGTCATAAAAAGTCCCATGATCCAACAATAAGGTGTTACCTCACACTGGTCAGAATGGCCATCATCAAAAAAATCTACAAACAACAAATGCTGAAGACGGTGGGGAGAAAAGGGAACCCTCCTGCACTGTTGGTGGGGATGTAAATTGATACAGTTACTATGGAGAATAGGATGGAGATCCTTAAGGAAAACAAACAAAAAAACAACTAGGAATAAGACTACCATATGAGCCAGCAATCCCATTACTGGGCACATACCTTGAGAAAACTGTAATTGAAAAAGACTATCCCAATGTTCACAGCAGCACTATTTACAACAGTTAGGGCATGGAAGCAACCTAGATGTCCATTAACAGATGAACAGATAAAGAAGCTGTGGTACATACACACAATAGAATATCACAGAGCCATAAAAAGGAATGTATTTGAGTTAGCAGTAGTGAGGTGGAAGAACCTAGAGCTTGTTATACAGAGTGAAATATGTCAGAAAAAGAAAAACAAATTGTATATTAATACATATATATGGAATCTAGATAAATGATACTGATGAACCTATAGGAACAGAGACAACAGAGAACAGACTCTGGACACAGTGGGGGAAGGAGAGAGCGGGACTAATTGAGAGAATATTACTGATATATATATATATATATATAATATATATATGCTGCTAAGTTGCTTCAGTCGTGTCTGACTCTGTGCGACCCCATGGACTGCAGCCCACCAGGCTCCCCCATCCCTGGGATTCTCCAGGCAAGAACGCTGGAGTAGGTTGCCATTTCCTTCTCCAATGCATGAAAGTGAAAAGTGAAAGTGAAGTTGCTCAGTCGTGTGTGACTCTTCCCAACCCCATGGACTGCAGCCCACCAGGCTCCTCCATCCACGGGATTTTCCAGGCAAGAGTACTGGAGTGGGGTTCCATCACCTTCTCCGAATATATATATGTGTATATATATATATACATACACAAACACTGTGCTCTGCTTAGTCGTTCAGTCGACTCTTTGTGACCCCATGGACTGCAGCCCACAACACTCTGTCCATGGGGGTTCTCTGCCATGTGTAAAATAGATCAATAGTGGGAAGCTGCTGTGAAGGCAGAGGGAGCTCAGTCTGATGCTCTGGGACAACCTAGAGGGCTGGGATGGGGGGGGTCTATGCTGACTTTATGCAGTACTGTGATACTGGGATTTTTCTAGCATTGAGGTTTGAGAGGGAGGGGACTTGTGTATACTTATGGCTGATTCATGTAATGAATCAGTTGGTGGATGCCAACACAATATTGTAAAGCAATTATCTTCCAGTTAAAAAGAAAAAAAAAGTCCTATGATCTAAGGTTATAATGGGATGGAATGTAGCCACTGCAGTAGAAACAAATTCTTAGGCACAGAAAATAATTAATTATAAAATACAGAGGGGCTCTTATTTTTGGAATACAACATTTGTTTGGAGAGATAGTGTCACCCACTTTCAAAAGGCAGCAAACTCCATCTGGTATTTGTGCTTTTCTTGGAGAGGAAGCTTGGATTCTCCCAAAGTCATTTTCACTCATATTAAATGGAATTCTCACTCTTAGTTAAATTTAAACGGTAATCGTGTAGATTCACATGCATCTGTGAAAAGTGATTTAAATATTCTGAAGGATGGGGTATATGAAGAATTAATACTGGGTTGAGATTTGACTGTATGAAATATTTCTTTCCGTGTCACAGGTATCTGGCAGCCATTAGGCAAGTTCAATACTGAGTTTGTTGAGTATTTGTTTGTTGAGTGTTATTCAATATTGTCTGTTGAGTTCAATATTTAGGGAATTTGAAGTTTAAGTATGTATCAATAAAAATGCTAATGGACTTTGATAGAACAGTTTGATTTTAGGTTCACCTCTTGGAAAAATATTAATAAGTAACATGTGTGTGCCTGTCTGCATGTTAAGTCACTTCAGTAGTGTCTGACTCTTTGTGACCCTACGGACTATAGGCCACCAGGCTCCTCTATCCAGATTAGCCAATAATTCACTGATTTCATCCATTTATTCAACAAATGTTGAAGAGTTACTAATACCACTATATGAACCGTTTATTCTTGAGAACAGTAATAGAGGTTCTGAATTTTGCCATGGACACATCCTGAAGCAAATAATATCATATTTAAAAAATTAAGACTTTTCAGAGCCTTTAAAATACGAATGTACATAGTCAGCTTTTAATGAATGATGTAAAAGGTGATGAGAGTTTTCGGGAGGTGCTGACAGAAGAATCCAAAGGTGACATTCAGCTCAACTGGTAGGAGTTTTACCAAGAAAACAGCATTTGAATTAAGTCTTTGTAGGAGGTTGTCTCACTTTTTCTCAGTATAAGATTAATGCATATTCATTTAGAAAATATAGAAAGTTATAAAATTAAAAGTAACTATTAAGGACATGGCCTAGGGAGAATAACTATTAATTCATTTTGAATTCCTGACATTTGACACCTCTTCCTTCCATTTTAATTGTATCTCTTTAAATAAAGAATAAAGTGCATATATTTTTTGGTGGGCTTTATGCAGTACTATAATATGGGGATTTTTCTACAGCATTCAATAATCTTCAAAAATATTTCAGCAACTACAACTATCTCACCATGCCAATGCAACTGAACATTTTTGTTATTTTCTTCCCCAATATCCAGTTATTAATGGATAAGTCACTGGCTCTTGATATGTGGCTCCTGGATCAACCACATCAGCATCTAGCAGGAACTCCTTAGAAATACACATTCTTGGGACTGACCCCACCTCCACTCAATCATAAACATCAGGGGAGAGCTCAGTGCATAAATCATTTTGAAGTTTATAGCTTCACATAAATCTTTCAATGTAATAGAGATGATCTTTTTTAAAATTCCATACAAGGATCATTTCAGGATGTAAAAGTGTATGGCTGCATTTTTAGTATCTAACACAATGCTAGATTCATAATAGAAATACACCATTTTATAAATGAATGAATTAAAGTACAGCTTCCCTAAATTTGTTTCATCATCGTTTGAAATTTTGTGATGCAATTAAGTCCATGAGGCTAAATTAATATTAATTCCTTCAGTGATAAACCTGCATTTTTGTTCTGGATGTTTGTCAATTTTTTTCTTTGTAATTTTCAAGCATATCAGAAAGGGGAGGAAGGGAGGGAGGGGAGTGGATTGAGAGTTTGGGATTAGCAGATGCAAACTGTCATATTTAGAATGGATAAACAACAAGGCCCAGTTTATAACACAAGGTACTGTATCCAATATCCTGTAACAAACTGTAATGGAATATAATGAATACAAATAAAATCTATAAGGGCATGTGTCTAATTATTTAAGTTTTCCCTGGATCATGGCAGACACTCTCAGCTGCATCTCAGGCATCTTGCCCTTTCCTCTCAACCCCCTTGATTTGAGGAGGGTACTTTCATTGTGATTTTTCCAAATAATCTAGTTTCCTTCAAGAACACTTTTCATTTTGAGTTTGTACTTTCTCCGTTCTCTTGTATACCATTCACTTCACCTAATATCACTCTTTGCTGCGCAGTGATGGGCTCTGTGTGTGTGTGGAGCATTGAGTCCAGGGTGATTTTAATTTTGAAGTTGTGGTTCCGGCCTATGTGTGCTCCTCCTTCATCTCACTGGACTCCCACCCCATCCCAGCTTGTTTCCTTGCCCTCACATCCTGCCCCCTCTTCATTTCATCCTGTCGTCCCTTCAGCTCAGCTGATTCTATTTTGTGACTTTCTTTTCCTGTTTACCAAAGGCAGTGTCTTCTGAAATCAGATTAAGTATGACAAATAGTCATCTGAAGTTTTTCTGGTTCCTGTTATAAACAGCACTCAGAGGGCTGTTCTTCCTCTGGTCTTCAGGGTCATTTCTGCCACAGGATCATTTTTGTAAGTGTTTTTTTTGTTTTTGTTTTTGTTTTTTTGCTACTGACCCAAAAGAAGAAAATTATCCAGATTTTGTGATTATAAATAGTGGAAGTCCCTTGCTTCATGATTATTTTTTAAATATCTGGGTTAAAATCCCAATCATATCATAGCTGGCATTCAGCTGGACAACTCTGGTATCTAACAGTCAATTTATGTAGTGTCCTGGGCAGGGGTGGGGTCGCCCACCCTCTACTGTTCCTTAGGGTCCCTGAACCCATCTTCGCTTCCCAGGATGCCTGCTACAATTTCTCCCTTCTTCCTACATATAGCATCCTCCTTAAGGTAACCAGACCACCAGCTGAAGTTTGGTCTCGGCAAGCTTGTCCTAGGTAGGCCTCTTTCTGCATTTGGTACTGCAATCGTTGTTTAGACATAGAAAGAACAAGGCTGGTGGAAATGGTCACAGTGCCCTGGGTACCACACAAAGCAAACCCCACATAGGCGACTGTTTTCTTCTATCTCTGTAAACCCTGGTTAGTGGATCTATACACACTTTCACATGGTTGGGAATATTCCGTTTCATTAAACTTATCTCTCCTGGGGTTATCTGCACAACCTAGAGGATGTGTTTACCCAGAACATATCTCTAAAAGGTGGATTATAGGAAAGAGATGCTTTATACAGAAGCACTATCTCCAACTTTGATTCAGGACAAGTGTTTTAGGTCATTATGGAATATGTCACAATACTGCTTCTGTTTTACGTTTTGGCTTTTGGGCTACCATGCAGATGGGATCTTAGCTCTCCAACCAGGGATCAACCCATTACCCCCTGCATTGGACGGTGAAGTCTCAACCACTGGACCATCAGGGAGGTCCCTAGGACAAGTCTTTATAGGAAAGTTGTTTATTAAGGAAGGGTTCCCAGGTAATTCTGCTTTGGAGCCACAGAAGCGCAACTGAGTGACTAACAGCAAGCATGCAAGCAAGCAGCCAAAAGAGGCAGCCAGGCAAGCACATGATTTCAGACCAAGTTTTATGAAAAATAGCATCACTCTAACCCTGCAGGGGAGTTTGAGAGTGTAAGTTGTAAGTGTAAGACAACCTCAGAGTTGTCCGAATCCAAGCAAGGGAGCTGGGCTTTCATATTCAGGCAGCATGGGGAAGAGGAATCTCAGATGTCCAGGCACTTGGCTTGTACACTTGCAGGCAAAGCAATTTGAGTAGTGGGAGGGCTACCCCAGGGGAGTCAGAGACAGTAGCGGTTGGAAATAAGCACACTCAAGTCTAGGGAGAGGTGTGAGAACAGACAAAAGGGAGCCGGGGAAATGGGGCACTGACAGTGTTCAGTCTAAACATCTTGTCAGTGTTTCAATTTGCTTCTTACCTAAACCCACCCTGACCTGCCAGGGCCATGGAAAGCTAAGCAAACCAGCTCAAAGTGTGCTAACTCCTGCCTGAAACCACCAAGTAACAACATATTGATTAAACAGTATTACTCGAGATAATAATTTTGTCCTCTGAAAGCAGAAGATGCTTTACCAGGATTTATGCTCTTTCTTGATATAAGTTTATATTAGTTGACAGACAACTGATTATAGCAGAATCATAAAATTCATATTTGGAAATCTCTAATGTAAGTCATCGGAGAAGGCAATGGCACCCCACTCCAGTACTCCTGCCTGGAAAATCCCATGGACGGAGGAGCCTGGTGGGCTGCAGTCCATGGGGTTGCAAAGAGCTCGGACATGACTGAGCGACTTCATTTTCACTTTTCACTTTCATGCATTGGAGGAGGAAATGGCAACCCACTCCAGTGTTCTTGCCTGGAGAATCCCAGGGACAGGGGAGCCTTGTGGGCTGCCATCTATGGGGTCGCACAGAGTCGGACATGACTGAAGTGACCGAGCAGCAGCAGCCGCTGCAACAATGTAAGTTATAACTTAAACCATGTCTTCAAATTAAAACATGTTTCCACAAATGATACATTTCAAGTGTAATCTGATTTCATCTTATATTTTATCAACACTTGATGGGGTTATAATAAGTAAAATAAAAGAATTAATTACTATGTTCACGTTAGCTCTGAAAAAGGATTTGGAGAATATGCCTTGTCCTTTCAAAAAGCATTTTTGTTTATCCAGTGGTTCCTCTGTCAGTATGAGGTCTAAGTGGCACAGTGACCACAGGCTGATACCAGGTTGTACGCCTGATTGAGACAAGGTTGAGGGAAGCCGATAAAGGGGAGGAGTAGAAAAGGCCCAAAGCCCTGCCAAGACGTGGAGCAGCAGTTTTAAAAGGCAGGGCACCGTCTCGAAACTCTGGATTTTTCAGAGAAGTGAGAATGCCCCTGAAACTCAGGAAACTAACAAAATATCTCAAGGTAGTCTAATTTCTCCTGACCCCCAGAGTCAGATGACAGACTTGTGTATTGTTCTATCTGGGTCTGGATTTTGATTCTCTGTGTCTAGACTGAGTTGAAAATATGGGAGAACAGAGTGATGTCCTGTCTCTTTAAGTCAAGATGGGACTTCCCGGGTGGTCCAGTGATAAAGAATCCATCTGTCAATGTAGGTGATATGGGTTTGACCTCCCGTTGGGAAACTAAGATCCTGCATTCTACGGGGCAGGGAAGCCCATATCCGGCAACTCCTGAGCCCGCATCCTCTGGAGCCCAGGCAGAGCAACTCCTGAGCCCGCGCACCACAACTAGAGAATCCCTGCTCTGCAATGAAAGATCCCACACGAGGCAATGAAGATCCCATGTACCACAACTAAGACTCAATACAGTCAAATAAATAAACAAATATGTTTAAAAAGTCAGGACTCTCTAGAGAGAGTCCATCTCAGCTCTTCTGTGACATAGTACTTGGTGAGGATTTCACTGTTCTCTTCATATCACTAACATGACAGTCTTATCATCAACCAACTGAGATGCCCTATTAACAACCCAGCTGAGAACTCAAGTGAATTTGAGTTCAAAGGTTGAGATGAATTCAGCTCTGACTCCCTCTCCCCTTACACAAAGTAGCCTTTCAAGTCGAATTTGTTGGATGAATGTATAATTTTAAATAGATCTTGATTCTAATTGTCCCAGGCCTAACAGCCTGGCAAAGGAGAATATATTCATGAATTATGAACGAAAGAACAAAAATGCAAGAGTGAGTTAGTGAACTTTCCTTGAACGAGTGCTGCGTCACCCCACCTGGGATGCGCTTCCTGTCCACATCTCTCACTGGTTCTTACCTATTAGTGCCGTGTTCCTGGAATGCATGACTCTGAGTGATCTTTTCCATCACTTTCTCATGTTTTAGAAGTTACCACCCCAGATGACTCACAGTTGCTGATATCCATAAATTACTTTCACATCTTTTCTTTGTTGCTACTTTTCCTTTGACTTAAAACATTTTGACCATCTTTTCTTCTTGTCTACATTTCACTTATCCTGCAAAGTGCAGCTTAAAATCCTCCTCTTCTATGAGTCCTTCCCTCCTACGCAGTCAGAAATCATCACTCCTGTCTCTTCCCCACTGCCTTACCGGCTACGTTTCATTCTGTGCCTACTCCTTTATATGATGGGTCTCACTTTCATCCCTAAACTGCTTCCAGGCACAGACTGAGTATCGTCATTGTTATATCTGGCCTTTAATGTGAGCCAGCTTCAATTGTGACTGTTTACTGAATTGAAATGATTTGCTGAGATTAGAATTTTATAATTATAGAATGATTTGAAAGGGACAATCAGGAGTCAAGCTGAAAGCCAAACAATTTATAGTACAGCAACTCAGTAGAAACCTGTGTTTTTATTAAAAATATAATTGAGAAAATGTGGAGCCACACAAAGATATTTATGATATAATGTTAAAGAAAAAAAAGACAATGAAAAATATAGAACTACCATAAATAGGCTGATGTAAAATACATCTGCATATTAGGAAGTGTAATATAGCAATTAAAAAAATAAATACAGCTGATATCTTAAACATGGAGTAATGACGGGTATATTTAAAATCACTTTTATCTTTCTTATAATGCCATTTATGCCACAGAAATGAAAACAAAAACCACACAGTAAGCTAGGTTTGGAAGAAGATTATAACAGTTCTAAAATGTTCAAACATTACTTACAAACTCAACTGTGCCTACACTCTTACCAGATGACAAGCTGAAACATCAAAATTCACATGGTAGATCTTTAAGGTTATAGGGAACCAAGTACTTGGGCAAAACGTGACTTTTTATGGTATTAGTCCGTTATTTCATGTTATAAGAAATTGCTTTCCATTATCTTCAATCTGAGCATGCCAAATCTGTATCAGAGCAAATTAAGACACTGGTGACGTGGAAATATGAATACATGTGCACAGACGATGGCCACAGTGATGTCATTCCAGGACCCTTCGGGACGGTGGGACTCCCCTGGCTCCAGCTGTTGCTGACTGCCAGCGGCCAGGCGAGTCACTCGGCCCCACAGAACCCCTGACTAAGGTTATATCCCTTCCTCCCAGAGCAGCAGCTGGCCTCTCGGAACCTCTCAGTGGGAAGGGGTGTTCAAGCACCTGGTCCCCTCTCTGCAAACTGGGATAACCCGGAGGACACTTCCAGGTCTAGCGGTTCCCTGAGAGCCCGGGGCCAGCCAGGTCCTGTGATGGCTCACCTCTCCTCTGCCTGCTTCCTTCCTTCGCTCCCCACTGCGGTCCATTCCCAGGCCATCCTCCCACACACTTTTCTGCCTGCAAATCTTCACTTCAGCCTCTTCCCTAGGAAACCCGGCCTGCGACAGCATATTACTAAATCAGCCTAAAACCTAGAACATTGAAAATAATCAGATACAGAAAAAAAAAATGTTCTCTGAGATGTTCTTTGGTCATCTGTCAATAAAAGCAATATTCTTCCACATTTTCTAAGAACTTACAACCAAGGCACAGTGAGAGCCAAGCACTTACAGACCTTGACCTACTAAATGCTCACAATAACCCTATGAGGCTGATCCTATTCCCTGTCAGGCTCATTTGAAGATGAGAAACTAGGTCCTAGAATAATGAGTTTACCTGCCCAAGGGCTGGTTAGTGGAAGAACTCAGGGGCATGTCACAGCATTGAGCTTCTACTATACGCTACGCATGGAGCCATAAGAAATTGAACATGCAAAAGAAATCAGATTTCCCATTCCCATTTAGTGTCATGACCATTTAAAAATAAACAAGATCCTTCACCTCTGAGGTGCTGAATAGTGGGATTTTTTTAATTATTCTTTTCTTCTTTTTTATTCTTCAACACTACTGCTATTCACTTTTCGCTTAGAGAAGATGATTGTTGCATTTTTTTGTGTGTGTGTGTGTAATAAAGTTTTATTAAAGTATAAAGGAGATAGGGAAAGCTTCTGACATAGGCATCAGAAGGGGGCAGAAAGAGTACCCGCTTGTTAGTTTTAGCAATGAGTTTATATATTCTCCAACTAATCCAAAGAAGGTCTGGAGGTTGTAAAGACCTCACCAGACCTACTCCCATAATTTACATTTTAAGATAACAGAATTAGCCAGAAGGTTTAATCCAGAGACTGCCCTCAGGCAGAATACATTGTTGTTATATAATCCTAAGGAATGTAGAGAAATAAGTTTGTCCTTTCTTCCTCCTTGAGAATTCCAGACCCCTCTCTCCTTGGGGACCCCTAGACTTCTTATCAACCTGCCTAGGAAATGACTCTCTCATTCCCCCTTTTCTTTTAGGAGAATTATGTTGCCTAGGGAAAAGGGGCGTCGTTTTCGTTCTGTAACTGCTTCCAAGCTGAGAAGGGGTGTTGTCCCTAAATTGGGGAGGCAACATATTCTCCTAATCCTCATATTGAGGATATCTGATCCAGGATTTTGGGAATCACAGGTTACTGTCGCGATTGTTGCATTTTATTACCAGCTGACTTTGTTCTCAGTGTGTTTTACAGAGAAATAAATGGTTCCTCTGCATGCTTCAGGGATTTTAAAAATCAGGTAAAAAGAAGACCAGGCCATTTTCAGAGTCATGCAGCAAGAAAGAGTCTAGAGTAAAAAGACTGTTTTCATTAAAATGTCTTTTTTTTTTTCAAATGCATGCCTTGACTATGGATGCCCAGTTAAGAAGGATAAGTGTAGCATTTTAGATCTTAGAGCAAACCTCTTGAGAGTTTGGAATAACTCCAGCTTCCAAAAAGGGCAAGAATGTGAAACATGGAGATAACACAGTCCTGAGCAGAGAAATATGTTTTCCTCATGATGTTCTGACCAGACTTGTCCACTAATCTTAGCAAGAGTAAATATTCCTTTCCTTCCCCAAAGGCATTAAGAGCTATATCAAGATTTTGATTTTCAGTTCTGATATTCAGAATCTCAATAATTAACTCCTGAAATGTATTCAACATCACAATTTGGCTTCCAAAGCTAGGAGTAAATCTGTCAAGGAGTGTTTCTTCCTTTCTTTTTTTTTTTTCTTAGTGGGTTTGAACAATTTTTTATTTGGGGATATTGCAATTACGGGCTTCCCAGGTGGCGCTAGTGGTAAAGAACCCGCCTGCCAGTGCAGGAGACCTAAGAGATGCAGGCTCCATCTCTGGGTTGGGAAGATCCCCTGGAGAAAGGCCTGGCAATCCACTGCAATATTCTTGCCTGGGGAATCCCATGGACAGAGGAGCCTGGTGGGCTACAGTCCATGGCGTCGCGAAGAATTGGACATGCCTGAGCAACTGAGCATGCATACACAAAGTGCAAATATATCTCATTAAAGCAAACTAACTTTTGTAAGGACTGAGTCTGCAATAGTGAATGGGAATCATAATCCTTCTTTTCCAGAAGCAGAGTTTATGTTCACAGAGAGATGTACATCTTCCAAGAGGTCTTTCAAAATGAGAAACCCTTTTATGTTCTATTAATACACTGAATGCTTCCAGAAAAGAATCTGCATAGTTCTTCATGTTTAAACTGAAAATTCACTTATCAATTTTTGACAAAGTATAAACTGTTTTCCTTTCTCTTCTAACATGTCACTTACTGTCTCTCTCATGATTTTTTCAGAACCAGACAAATGCCCTACAAACAAAGCTCATCACTCAGGAATTATGCAGCACTTCACTGAAACATACAAGGTGAACTCTTAAATACCATTGAGTCTCTGTTTTTTACCTCCAGAGTATCTTTGTGATGTTTAAAGCATCTCTCCAAAACCTCCAGAAGCTTCAGATTTCTTAATCTGACAAGATCTTCTCTTGTATAGAGGAACGTATAAGCCAATCTCATAAACTGAGGATTTACCATCTAATTTTATTTGTTATATATGAACCCTCTCTTGGCAAATATATCCAAAATCCACAACCCTCTTTCTCCCCAGTTTTTCTGATTATCTTCATAGGATATCATGAGTCAATTTAAAATTAAATCCTCTTTTGAATAAGGTAAGAATAGGGATAATGGACCAGAGAGATCCATATGCTAATCAAAGGGTGATCAGGAGAATGATGTCAATTTCATCTCCTCTATGCTCTTTCTTGCCTCCATAGTAATGCTTATGCTGTTTTGCTCATAAAATTCCCTTTTACTTGTCTCTACCTGCTTATCAAGACTCGAGTTGGATCCCATCTCCACATGGCACCCCCAGATAAAAAGAGATTGTCACTCTTTTAAATGCCCACAGTACTTTCAGAGTTCTCTACTGTTACGTAATTTTCCTTCTTCTTTACTGACGCACAAGTATCACTGGGCAAATCCAACAGAGCCCTTCCTGGTCACCAATTATCTGTGAGTCGTCCTCAACTTCCAGTGTCCATTGCAGTCAAACTGGCATCACATGACAGGTTCTGACTAAGACTGTGAGCAGAAAAGAAGACAAAGTACGAGGTATGGCTTCTAGATTATTTCTTCTCCTGGTTGCTGGCAATTGGATGACATTTCCTTAAATATGTAGGCTTGTCAGGTAACATACATTTTGGTTTTTATTCAGCGGCCAAGTCATGTCTGAGTCTTTGTGACCCCGTGGACTGCAGCACACCAAACTCCCCTCTTCTCCATTATCTCCCAGAGTTTGCTCAATTTCACATCCACTGAGTTGGTGATGCTATCTAACCATCTCATCCTCTTCTGCTCCCCTTTTTTTGCCTTCACTCTTTCCTACCATCAGAGTCTTTCCCAACGAGTCAACTCTTTGCATGGTATTAAAATATTTTATAAAAGATGTTTTATACCATATGCTAAATTATTATTCTATTATGCTATTTTTGTTTGGATACTGAAAACATACTATTACTGTACTATTTTTTTCTAAAATATAGAACCTCAGATAAAAGACAATATTTTTAGTGTAACTATATACCAAGTATTACATGGGACATGCTTATGTGGAAGGAAGGGAGGCAGGGAAAAAGAATGCATCTTAAGTAGTGTGTTGCAACATTTTCAGTGACAAGGCAGAGAAAGACCCTAAGTGTTTCAGGTTTTACTCTTATTGATAAATATGAATTGTCATATCACATGTGATTTACTTTCCAAAAGACATTCTAAACTGTTCTAGGATTGTGGGTTTCATTAGCCATTTCATCTTGCTTCCGAGTTTTCTGGTTTTACTTAACACTGAATTAAGAAAAAGTAAACTTTTGCCCAGTACATGCAGTAGAATTTGGGTTTATCTTTGACAGTAACAGCTCTAATCAAGAGTTTTATAGAACTGTCTCTCAGAAATCCAGAAGAAACGTGGTTTTCAAGCTGTTTCTTCCTCTCCTGCCATATCGTGGATTCTCTCAGAAACTCTCCCACACCCAGAGAAGGGACATCACTCTGAGATCTTTCTCAGAGTGAACATACTGATGCTTTGTCATGATTCAACTTAAATCATTTAAAAATATTTTCATTGCTTCTGAAGATTCATACAGACCATTAAATTTTACCTTTATCAAAGATGGTAAACAGACAGAAGAGATTCTCTCTCTCTCTTTTTTTTTTTTCAAAAGGCAAGAAAAGAAGCAAGTCTTTGGCATCAGTGCCCCTCAGGAACTGTAAAATCAGAGGAAGATGGAATTACTCAAACATCACAACTAACTGCCAGCCACCCTAAAAAGGACGCAACGCTTACTAGAGGGGACAGAGTGGTTAACAGGGAGAAAACTGTCACCTTTCTTGCCATGTAAAAACTGGAGATGCTAATTCCTGATTTGGGACAAAGAATACATCCTATTTGTTAGAATAAGTGACAGGAAGTTGGGATGTGAGGCTGCACTTTTGGGGATCTGAGCTAAGAATACATTTTGGAAGTTTTACATATTTGGATGGTAAGCCATATTTTATATTCATTTGGTGCTTACACAGTATAAAGTTTAAGCTCATCCACTTAGAGCAGGTGCAGACAAATTTGGTCAGGTCATGTTAATGTCCCTACAAGCACACAGAGGCTCAGTAGTTTTCTATTTCTCAGCTCATGTCTCTGAAATCACGTACAAGAACAGGCAATTGAGGTAAGATTAGTTGCTGGAATTAAAAAAAAATGTGAGAGTTGGACTGTGATGAAGGCTGAGCGCCAAAGAATTGATGCTTTTGAACTGTGGTGTTGGAGAAGACTCTTGAAAGTCCCTTGGACTGCAAGGAGATCCAGCCAGTCCATTCTGAAGGAGATCAGCCCTGGGATTTCTTTGGAAGGCATGATGCTAAAGCTGAAACTCCAGTACTCTGGCCACCTCATGCAAAGAGTTGACTCACTGGAAAAGACTTTGATGCTGGGAGGGATTGGGGGCAGGAGGAGAAGGGGACGACAGAGGATGAGATGGCTGGATGGCATCACGGACTCAATGCACGTGAGTCTGAGTGAACTCCGGGAGTTGATGATGGACAGGGAGGCCTGGCGTGCTGCGATTCATGGGGTTGCAAAGAGTCGGACACGACTGAGCGACTGAACTGAACTGAAACTGAACTAATAATGCAACTTGGCAGAGTAGAGAAACACTTTCAAGAAACTTCATAGGTTGTGAAGAAATTGATCCCTGGGTCAGATGGAGACAAGCACAAGTCTACAACTCTAGTTCTTTTGAAAGAAATACTGTGGATGTGGGCAGCAGTTGCTTCACCCAGGTATCAGCCCAGACCGTGGCTCTGTGCCAGTGGCAGCACGCAGAGTACTGCTGTAGAGAGTACTGTTGTGGGAATGTAAACTGGTGCGGCCACCATGGAGAACAGAACTCGGAGGTTCATCAAAAAACTAAAAAGAGAATAACCAGATGATCCTGCAATCCCACTCCTGGATACATACCTAGAGAAAACCATAACCAGAAAAGATACATGTATTCCAATGGTCACTGAAGCACTATTCCATGAAGACATGGAAGCAACTTAAACTGCTCATGGACAAATGAATGGATAAGGATGTGGTACAAATATACAATGGACTATTACTCAGCCATAGAACAGAATGAAATAAAGCCACTTGCAGTAATATGGATGACTCTAGAGACTATCCAGAGAAGACTCTTGAGAGTCCCTTGGACTGCAAGGAGATTCAACCAGTCCATCTTAAAGGAAATCAGTCCTGAATATTCATTAGAAGGACTGATGCTGAAGCTGAAATTTCAATACTTTGGCCACCGGATGCAAAGAACTGACTCATTTGAAAAGACCCTGATCCTGGGAAAGATTGAAGGTGGGAGGAGAAGGGGATGGCAGAGGATGTGATGGTTGGATGGTATCACTGACTCAATGGACATGAGTTTGAGTAAACTCTGGGAGGTGGTGATGGACAGGGAGGCCTGGAGTGCTGCAGTCAATGGGGTCGCAAAGAGTTGGACATGACTGAGCGACTGAACTGAACCGAAATAGAGACTATCATACTAGGTGAAGTAAGTTAGACAAAGACAAATACCATAGGATATTGCTTATAGGTAGAATCTAAAAATTAAAAAAATTATACAAATGAACTTATATGCAAAACAGAAACAGACCCACATGCCTAGAGAATAACCTCATGGTTACCAAAGGAAAAGGGAGGAGAGGCAAAGATAAATCAGGAGTTTAAGATTAACATATACACACAATTCTACATAAAATGGATCATCAAAAGGGCCTATTGTATAGCACAGGAAACTATACTCAATATTTTATAATAACCTATTAGGGAAAAGAATTTGAAAAAATAGATATATATGTATATATAACTGGATCCTTTTGCTATACACCTGAAACTAACACAACATTGTAAGTCTACTGCACTTCCAATAAAAAAAAAAAAAAAACAAGTTAAGTCCAACTTTCCTGCATACAATTCTGGTTCACAGGTCTATTAGCTGACTGAATCAAGTTACATCGCCAGCCTCAGTTCTCTCATCTGTAAAGTGAGGATTAAAACTTAATCTGTGTCAAAGACTTGTGATGGATCTATATAAGATCGTGTGTGCCGTCCTGATCTTAGAACTCAGGGCAGGTTAGGAGCACAATGAATGTCAGCTAGCAGAACTGACAGAAGCATTTTAGATTCGATTCAACATGCTATAAACTTAACAGCAAGATCAGGCGGGACTACTGATTGTTAACAAATGTGGAGCAGAATACAGAATTTTATACAGTAGAGGAAAAGGAAAAGAAGCCAATGGCCTAATGACAATGTCAGCAAAGGTGGCACATAACCAGATTAAAGGAAGAGAAAATTATGTAGTCCTTTGTGTCAGAAAAAGTATAAAGCAGTGCTCTCCTTCCAGATTGTCATGTGGGAAGCACTTATTTCTATTTCTTGTCACTGTCTTTACAGAATAATGGAAATAAAATATCCCCTTTGCAATGTACTGGAAAATATGGTGTATGGATAAGGAAATATTTAAATGTGATTTAGTTGAAATGAAAACTCAAAGATATTGAAAAGTCAATTTAAAATACTTTAAAATTAATGTTGCTAATTAAAACATTGTCTTAGAACATCTCTCCTTCTCAGTGTGAATGAAACCCTCCCCAAAAGAGACTTTCACGCAGAGGCAGGTAGGTGAAACACAGGAAGGAGATCTTGAAGAGCTTGGCTAAACCCTGGCCTCCACCTGCAGAGAAGTGTTTCTCCCCCACCACCACCCCCCCACTGCCCCTCCTCCACCTCCCCACTCCACCCCCACCCCTCACCCCCACCACCCCAAACTTGTTAAGGGATAAACAATTGCCTCTTGCATACAATTCCAAAGTAAACTTGAGGAAAGAGCTGTGATTCTCTGCTAGTGACTGTAACTGAGCATTCAAGTATTCAAGAATTTTAATGACTTTGAACTTTGTGCCTGTGGGGCATTCCTGAGGTCTTGTCATTTTTGATAACATTTGCAGAAAGTAGAATAACATTTCACCTTTCCAGAACACAGTGAAAACCAGCAATTAAATCAAATGGAGCTCCAAGGAACTAAAAGAAAAGGCACAGAGTTCATGTATAAAAACCCAGATACTTGTTACCTAGATGACGAGATTCTATTTACTCTTATTTTATTCAAAGTTAAAATTAACTTGATTATCTGATTTTAAAATGCTGAGCAGATTAGATATCACACATTAAAGGAAATAAAGGGGCCACCAGGCTGGTAAAAAGAACTGTGGCTCACGAATTCCAGATGCCCAGGAGGTTGGGGCTACTGGTGCAGGACAAACATTCCAACAATCACAAAGCCCCCAGAGTTAGCATTGTTTTAAAGCAGAATAAAGTCTCATAGTCCTAAATTGCTCCAAGAGTTTATTTTTGTTTGGCACATTCACCTTTAAAAGCAAGAGGCAGTGCAGTCTAATCTGATCAAGATTTTCATTAGTAGTGGTAGCACGTGCTCAATTGTACCCAACTCTTTTCAACCCATGGACTATACCCCATGAAGCTCCTCCATCCATGGAATTTTCCAGGCAAGAATACTGGAGTGGGGTGTCATTTCCTACTCAAGGGATCTTCCAGAACCAGGGATCGAACCCGTGTCTCTTGTGTTTCCTGCCTTAGCAGGTGTATTCTTTACCCCTAGCACCACCTGGGAGCCCTTTATTATCAATGCATATGTGTACATGGTGTTAGTCACGCAGTCATTTCTGACTATTTGTGACCCCATGGACTGTAGCCCACCAGGCTTCTCTGTCCATGGAATTCTCCAAGCAAGAATACTGCAGTGGGTTGTCATTCCCTTCTCCAGGGGATTTTCCCAGCCCATGGATCAAACTCCTGGGTCTCCTGCATTGATTCTGAGCCACCATGGAAGCCTCTCAGGATGAATAACTTGTCTCTATTGTTTGAAACAATAGTATGTTTTGTTCCCCAAAGGTCAGCTCCATAGCTTTGAAAACTCATATCCATAATAACTCATTCCCTGCATGTCCCCAATAACTATAGCAGTGGCTGCTGAATTGAACCACCCAAGTCGGTTATAATTTCTATGATTATTCTCATTCGTGTAACATATTCCTTGATTATGAAAGTGAAAATTATGTATGAATGCAGACACACAAAAAAATGAGGAAAATATATACTTTTATCTTTACGGTAATGTTGGAGACAGCACTCTGGTGATTCTCGTTTTATTTTTGTAGGTTTTCTCATGTAATCTCACTAACTGCAATTCAACATTTTTTATAACTGCAATTCAACATTTTTAATTTTATAGATGGAAAAAAAAAGCCTGAAGGTCACAGAGCTTGACCAAGACACACAGCTGGACATGAATCCAGGTCAGGAGGACACTGCAAGGCCTCCCGGTCAGTATGTGTCCCTACTGACCACAATGGCAAAGCCAGCCAGAGTGAATCGCTTCCCATTTATTTCCCTCTTTCTAATAGGATATTTATCAAAGTAATACTGAAAAAACCCAACGCCTCATATTTGGAAATATAAATCTACCTATAGTACTGTTTTAAAACACCAAATTCAAACTCAACTGCTTTAAGCAACTGTTAAGTAAATTGAGAACATTTTTTTTAGAATTTTCTGCTAGAAAAAACTCGGGCCTCTCCCATGGAACTTCCTTAGTCGTATAAGGATAAGGACGTCCCTATTTGCCTCCCTTTCTGTTTGGGTCACCAGGAAATGAAGTATTCAGTATTCCACCTCCGGCCAACAGTCTTGGCATTCTATTTCTAGTTCAAGTTCATCCTATTCATTGTAAAGCATTCTTTTATATGTTACCTCAAACCTTTATGGGAACATCCAGGGTACACCCTTATACAGAGGCTGAGACAATCTCTGTGTTCGTGTACTTAATTGAATGGAAATGCCCCGACATTTGGTTGCATGCCTATTAATTCACATTTATCTGTATTCAAATTCATCAAGTAAAACCCCAGGCATTTACAGTGGGTTAACATCACAGGTACAGCCTATGTTTTTAAGTATCATAGAATCAACTGTCCCCTGATTTTCAAATATGATAAAACTTAGATACACACACACACACACACACACACACACACACACACACACACACACACTAAAGAGCCTTGAAAGACTCGCCACTGTTGTGTTCACAGCAAACACAGAAAAAGATTCCAGTTCACAGCATCAGAGGCAGAATTTGTTTTTATGAGGGCTCCTGAGTAATTCCTGGGAAGAGGGCACAAGACTCTGTTTAAACAACTTTCATCCAAGAAATTCAGTTTAAGAAATTTTGGCAACGTCTTAGGATTTTATGGTATCCACTAGCTTACACTGACTTAAAACTGCTGTTGCCAAGGGGTCAGATTTGGAAGCCAGAATATTCTATTAAAATATTTATTCTTTCCAAGCAAAATAAAATAGTATTTCACCTAGTAAACAGCCTTTGGGGCCAAAGCTAAGGTCCTGATAAACCATTTCAAATCCTACTTGAAATGAAAACATGCCTGTGGTCCATTCTGCCAAATTAAATATATTTTCAGGATGTGGAAAAAAAGAGATATCGCTTACAAAAGTTATAGGGGTAGAAATTCCTCTATGAATAATCTAGATGCTTCATCTTTTACTAGAAAAGCTGCCACTTTCCATTTCTGTCAGTTTTGACTTTCTTATTAGCATCTCATTTTCCCAACAAAAAATCTAGAAATGCTTTTAAAAAAAATTAACACAATGACCAATACAAATCAATTTGAAAACATACATTTGAAAATTTAGGAAAGGGGCCATTCCTTTTGTTTACGACACACATATTATAATAAGCATGAAATAAGAATTATTATTTTCCTTTTCCTTGCCTTATAACAGTGTTATGGACTACATTTTTGTATCCACTTACCTCCGCTGCCAAATTCCTATGTGACAGCCGTAACCCCCAATGGGATGATATTCGAAGATGGTACCTTTGGAGGGTGATTAGGTCATGATGAGATCATGAAGGTGGAGCCCTCATGATGGAGATTAGCCTTCTTTTAAGAAGAGAAAGAGGGGGCTTCCCTATGGTCCAGTAGCTAAGACTCCATGCTCCCAATGCAAAGGGCACGAGTTTGATCCCTCATCAGGGAATGGACATCTAATATGCTATGTGGTGTGGCCAAGAAGAAATAAAAAGAGAAAGAGGCTAAAGCCCACTGTCTCTGCCTGAAGAGGATTCTACCAGAAGGCAATCACCCACAAGCCTGGATGAGTTCTCCCACCAGACACCAAAGCCCCAGCACCCTGATCCTGGGCTTTCCAGCCTCTAGAAATTCACAAAATAAAAGTTGGTTGTGTAAGCCACCCAGTCTACGGTACTTTTGTTATAGTAGTCCCAACTGACTAAGATGAATACTTTTTCAGGAACCTGCAAGTTATGAAAGTGAGTGTTAGCACCATACCTTTAAAGTCATTTCAAACTGAATCTGAGATACCTGACCTTTGAGTCCTGCCCAGTTCTCCTATTCTGGTTATCACCTGGATTCAAGGGAGAAGCTCTGTGCTCATCCTAAGTGGTGAGAGAGACAGGGATGCAGGATGTGGCGATGCATTTTTCTCTCTGTCCATGGCAATTCAGAGTGGCATCCCGGTGAGGTAATGAATCCAGCCGGCCAGAAAACACATCGAGCACACACTCCCCGGGCTGCTTGTAGCATGCAACTCATTTCTGCAGCACTGCTGGGCAGCCCCTAACGGATAAGGCTAGGATGCTCTTCTGAAAGGGCTCCAAGATCTCCTATGCCCCTGCAAGGTTATCCTGGTGAAGCATAACAGAGATCATGGCACAGTCACACCAGCATATGTTCCAAAGCAGTGGCTATCAGAATCAAACATGTAACTTTAACAAAACTGACACACCACGAGGCGCAGATGCTGAGAGAAGCAGAGAAGTGATACTAATAATCAGTCAGTAATCCTGGAAGAATTTCTTTTCTCAATGGCTAGTCTGAAAAATTAAATATGCTGATCCTGCATACTTTAAATTTTAAGACATTTGGTTGTTAAAGCACACCCACACCAAGCTTTTTTCCTAGCACCATGCTTTCTGTTAATGAGATTAGCATAATGACTGCCTGAATCCTACTTCATGCGTGTGCATGCCTACCAAGATATTCACGGCATTGCCAGTCCCAGACCTTCCATTTTAGGAAAAGCAATATAAATCAGAGAGAAACCAACAGTGTTAACTGTTCTGGTGTTTTCGCTCCCCACTTGTTCAAAGGTCATTCCTTGGTAGTGTATTTATAAACTAGCTAATCTGCAGTAATTCCAAACTTCACATGAGAATTAAAGAGGAATAAGATTAGTACAATTTGGAGACTAATACAGCAGCTGTTTGTTACTTATTTTCAAAGGTTTATAATCAAATATTGCTGATACATCAAACCCATAGGCTACATATAGACCAGAAGTAGATCACTTTACTGTTCTGAGAGAAATAAACTTATAGGATCCTTGCTTGAATTTTAAATCAGTCCATGAGATGGATCATGCAAACCAAATCCACCACACTGGATACTTCTGGGTCAGTTCCAATTCAATTGCTACTTTTGTTGTTGTTCAGATGCTAAATTGTTTCCGACTTTTTGATCCCATGGGGTGCCGCATACCAGACTCCTTTTCCTCTATTATTTCCCAGAGCTTGCTCAAATTCATATCCATTGAGTCAGTCATACTACCTAATCATCTCATCCTCTGCCACCCCTTTCTAATTTTACTTTCATTCTTTCCCGGCATCAGGGTCTTTTCCAATGAGTCAGTTCTTTGCATTAAGGAGAGGGAAGTATTGGAGCTTCAGCATCAGTCTTTCCCATGAATATTCAGAGTTGATTTCCTTTAGGATTGACTGGTTTGATCTCCTTGCAGTCCAAGGGACTCTAAAGTTTCTTCTCTGGGATCACAGTTCAAAAACATCCATTCTTCAGCGCTCAGCCTTCTTTATGGTCCAACTCTTACATCCATACCTGACTACTGGAAAAACGATAGCTTTGACTATATGGAGCTTTTGTTGACAAAGTGATGTCTCTGCTTTTTATACACTGTCTTGGTTTATCTTAGCTTTCTTTCCAGGGAACAAGTGTCTTTTAATTCCATGGCTACAGTCACCATATGCAGTGATTTGGGAGCCCAATAAAATTGCTATTTATTCACAATAAAAGAAGAGCAATGACATCAACCACTGATCTCATACTTCAGTGCCTTATTAGCTATGCATCTATTTTATGGCATCACAAATGCTTGACTAGGGAAATGCTTTTCCCTAGCAAATGCAAATGCTTCTGCATCAAGGGAAAACTTGTGGAAACAACTATTATGTAGACTAAATTTGTCAAAGTTCAGCTCTCAGGACTCCAGATCTGAAGACATGCCATGATCCCGAATCTTCAAATATTTCCAGAGGGTAGAAAAAGTTAACTAGAAGAACTGCATACCCAAAGGGCAAAATGAACTTACTAGAGATGGCAATTAGTTCCTCTTTAACCAAAGAACTTTAACAGTGACATGTAGTAGAACACTTTTAATGCAAGTGATTGTAAGATTCAGTAAATGAGATTACAGAGTAATATGTTTACACTAGTGAGAATAAATTGTCAAGATGAATGCAACCTTTAAGCGACATTTGTAAAATCAGGATATTCTCATTGCCATCTATAAGACAAATATCTGTGCTGTAAAAAGAAGGTTTGTTTTATTGCTTATATTCAAAATTTCTCTAAAAATCCCTACGGAAAGTTAGCAAAAACACATGAACCCCTTTATCAAACCATGGAATGTCCCTAAGAGGGAACTGCTAGGTAAAAGATCTTGCATGTTGTGTGCTAAATTACTTCATTATTTGCAGTCAATTTCTTTCATAGGAATAAAATACACCTTTGATATTTCAGTTGGGCAGTTTCCATAAAACCAGCTGCCAACAAACATCACCATGTTGACTGGGCTTTTATTTTCTCAGTTTGTGCCTGGCTTTCCTTTCTTCAAATACTTCCATTGAACCAATAATCCCTCTCATCAAAAAACTTTTAACTAATTAAAGTATTATAGTTCTTCACCAAGTTTTCCTGAAGACATATTGTATGAGTGAATAATATGTCAACTGTACTGGTGAAAGAGGTGGAACCATTCTTGAAGGTTGATGGATAAGCAAAGCTTGTTTAAGATATAATTGATTTGTCACCACCTAGATGATTTGAAATAAGTTCTTCTAAATTCCTACTGCTAAATTTCTTCATGATCTAAAAAGATTAAACTCATCCTAGCAAAAATCTATCAGTCTGAAATTAGCCATCTAAAATCTTGTAATGCAAATTCAAGGTGCAGAGGAACTTTAGAAAACATGTTCTTTATATTGAATAGATGTGGATCATCCCCCACGGATGACTTGTCTATAAGAAAGACAACATTTGTGCTGCTTTTTCCCTGTTGTGGAGCATGAACTTACATGCTTTACAAAGTGAGATATTTCATAAAAGAATGAGGTAAACCCATGGCTTTGTTTCACTCCAGCCATTTCTTAGTTACCCACTTTGAGAGGAAAAGGATCCAGCCAGACTTTCCTTTTTGTCTGCAGAAACTTCAGATTTCTGACTTTAAGGATAATTGGCTTTAAAAGTAGAATGTGCTGCTATTTACAATAGCCAAGACAGGGAAGCAACCTAAATGTCCGTTGACAGATGAATGGATAAAGAGGATATGGTTCATATATATAATGGAATGTGAACTTGCTATTAAAAACTGAAATAATTTATTGGCAGCAATATGAATGAATCTAGAGATTTTCATACTTAGTGAAGTAAGTCAGAGAAAGACAAGTATCATACGATGTCACTTATAGGTGGAATCAAAAAAATTTTTTGATATTAATTAGCTTATTTATAAAGCAGACTCATAGACTTAGAAAATAAACTTTTGGTGGCCAAACAGGAAAGATGGGAAGGATAAATTAGGAGGCTGGGATTAACAGATACAAACAACTACACATAAAATAGATAATCAACAAGGCCCTAATGCATAGTACAGAGAACCCTGCTCAATATTCTGTAATAACGTCAATGGGAAAAGAATCAGAAAAAAGAATATCTGTAACTGAAATCACTTTGCTGTACACCTGAAACTAATAACAATGTAAATCAATCGTAGTTCAATATAAAATAAAAGTAAAGTAGAATGTACTGGGGGTTAAGAGTTTGCTCAGGGTGTGGACAGATCTTTGTCTCTAGACTGATGAGAGGAATCAAAGCTAAAGTCTTCAGGCAACACATGCTAAATCTATAGGTGGCAGGTGATATTACATGAAAATGGATCACAGGCAATGAAACGCCAAGTTTCAAGTCCTGGTCTCTTTTCTTAATTCAAGACCTGGAGTTTAGCTGTTCTTCCATTTACATCCCCATCAGTAAAACAAATGTGAAAATAGAGCCCATACTAGAGACTCAAGGAATGACCCACAAGGTTGATGGAGAAGCTCGTGATAAATAATTGCTTGTTTTTTCAATTACAGGGCAGTGAATGCTTGGCAGAACAAATAGATTAGAAACAGATCTTCTTAATTCTACAGTGAGAGCTGAGCAAAAGCAGAGACTCCAAAAGGGTATTTAATAGACGATAATAGCTAAAAAAATAACTTATAAAATGATACTGGCATGAGGGTATCTCATCCAACCACAGCGGCTGAAATGCTTATAGCTTGGGATGACTTCATGATTGACTGGCATAAAACATAACCATTTAAAAGCTCAAAATCAGAGAAAGGCACCTGAGAGAAAACTCATCATTAGACGTCTTCAAGGCAGTAACTTTAAAAATAAAATCTAAATAGAAATCTCCAAATCCAGAGAATAAACGTGTACAGGTTTCCAGTGGCTTTACTCACGCAATATATTTTTAGGAGGCATGCTTCTCTGGTTTTTGTCACTGCACAAAGTGAAACCTCGAAGGTCATAGACGAAATGTACTTTATTACTTCCTGTTAGAGTGACATTGGTGTGCTGTGCACTATCGATTGTTTTTATGTCTTATAGGATCACACTTGTTTTTTAAGAGCTTGGAAATTTTTCTCAATAAAAAACTTTATGAAGAAGTGTAGTATATACAGTAGATGAGGGGTCCCAGTGCTAGGAAACAGGGAGCCTTGTTCACTTTCCCTCAGCATCCCATGACACAAAATGGCATGAGGTTATTTCCATCAAAAGTCAGAGTCCAAGGGATGCTTGTCTTAAGATAGGCCATCCTGAAAAGCGAACTCTCTGTATAGAGACAGTGTTTCAGTCTAAGTCTTATTTTGATAAGGAAAATGCAAGCTGAAAGAGTTAAACAGTACCTCAAAGCCCTATCTCTAATTATTAATAATAACAGAAAGATGTTGTAAATGATGTAACATTTATTGAAACCTGCAATATTAGCAGGCATGGTATCTAAAAGCCTCCTGAGATTCAGAATGGTACTCATTCTGTTATTCCAAGGGGCAGAGTAAATAGATAGGGGACCAAAATAGTTCATAAAGCTGGCTTATAGAACAGATGAACAATGGAAAGAGAGAGAAAGTAGTAGGGAACTGCCACGTGACCAGAGACAGCTTACCAGGATCCCCCAGTGAGCTCGCCAGGCTGAGTTCAGACCCTAGTGGTCCAAGTTCTTAAAGTTTGTGTCCAAATTCGATAAATGCTGAGAGGCACAGAGGCTTAGCATCACACTCATTACCAGGAAGACATCCTACACAAGCACAGAATTGCATTTTCCTTGCTGCCTCAGCAAGAACACTTGAGATGCTCAAACACCAAGGGAAGGGCACTTATTAGCAACAAAACCATCAGAAGTTGAAACAGAGGGCGCATGGAACACTGGTGTCTCTTATTCTATAAATATCTTGGCTGAGAAAATTCAGCTCCCAGAGAGATCACAAGTTCTCTTTTCAAATTACATTGTTTACGTCCTAAATGAAGTGGAAAATAGAACAAATGAGGAACAAAAGACATAGCCCTTTGTACAAGCATAAAGGTGAGTGGTATCAATATGCACTCTATAGTTTAAACAAACAGAAACTGGAAAACACCCCAGGTGGAGCCCGTAGATGAAGCCTGTTTGATGGAGTATTACATCAGACTAGTGAGACTTCCCTGGTAGCCCAGTGGTTAAGACCCACGCTTTCACTGCTGAGGGGACAGATTCAATACTGGGCAGGCAACTAAGACCCCACAAGCTACACAGCACAGCCATGAATGAAAAATAAAATAAAATAAGAATAAGAAGAACAGACTAGTGCATCTCAGATCATCTGGGGACCTGGTTAAAATGCAGATTCTTGGTTGCAGGCTCTCCCTCTTCATCACTTTAAATATATCGTGCCATTCTCTTCTGACTTGCAGGGTTTCTGTTGAAAAATCAGCTGATAGCCTGATGGGAGTTCCCTTGCATGTCATTTGTCATTTTTCCTTGTTGCTTTTAATATTTTATCTTAACCTACAACCAAGAACCCTCTACCCAGCGAGACTCTCATTCAGATTAGATGGAGAAATCAAACGCTTTTCAGACAAGCACAAGTTAAGAGAATTCAGCACCACCAAACCAGCTTTACAATAAGTGCTAAAGGATCTTTTCTAGACAGGAAACACAAGAGAAGGAAAAGATGTACACAAAATAAACCCAATTAAGAAAATGGTAATGGGATCATACATATGGATAATTACCTTAAAGTAAATGGATTAAAGGCACCAATCAAAAGACTGACTGGCTGGGTGGAGGAAAACGTGTGCACAGATTACTCCCACTTACCACATCACTCTACTCGACCACCCAAGTTGTATCACGCTTCCATTTGGGTTTGCAGTTGTAATTATCTTTTATTTTTTGTTTGGCTTTTGATTGTGAAAACTGGTAAACATCTTTTACTACTGGGAACAGGTAACTAGTATTCACTTAGTATCATTGTATCATGGTTGGTCAACAGAAAATAATAGAATTTTATTTCACTAACAGTATCATTTAATAGAAAAACCTATAATCGATATTTAAAATTCAGATGCACATCAGAATTATCTTGGAATTTTGGAAAAATACAAATGCCCAGCTGGAAGATGGGCTCGTTCCTTCTGATTACAACATCCAGAAAGAGTTGACCCTGCACCTTATCCTTCATCTGAAGGGTGGCCATTAATTCTTCAGATGTGAATTCATAATGCCCAACGGTGGCATCATTCTTCACTCTAGCCATTTGTCCCAATTTAAATTTAGAAATTACCAATTTCAGTAATACCTGAACTTGTTCAAAATGTTAATAGACGTTTTGTTGCATGGTTAAAAAGAAAAGCAGATCCGGATTCTGGAGCCTTGGTTTGGGACTAAGATTTTGCACTTCTGGTAAGCTCCTGGATGATGCTGAGAATTCTGGTTTTTAGACCACACTTTGAGTAGCAAGAGAATGGAACACATTCCCTAGATAATGGCGACAAAATACTCAGCATCCATCTCTAGTGGGATGTTGATTAAGGTTAAATTTTCATTTAATCTTAAATCTTCATAATTTAAACTTTGAATTCCACAAAAAATAGCCAAAAAATGGACAACTTAGAAAAGATGGATTAACTCCTAAAAACATACAATCTCCCAAGACTGAACAAGTAGAAATAGAAAATATGAACAGAATAATTACTATGAATGAAATTGAATCAGGAATCAAAAACTTCCAACATACAAAAGTCTAGGACCAGACAGTTTCACGGGTGGATTCTATGAAATATTTAAGCAATTAACACCTATACTTTTCAAAATATTCCCCGCCGCTGAAAAAAAAAAAAAAAGAATAAGAAGGAATGCTTCCAAACTTGGTCTATAAAGTCAGCATCATCTTGATACCAAAACCAGACAAAAGCAACAAAGACAGCACATACATACACACACCAATATCACTAACGGACAAAGTTGCAAAATATCAGCAAACCAAAGTCGGCAATACAGTAAAAGGATCATACAGCATGGTCAATTTATCCCAGAGTTGCAAGGGTATTTTAATATCTACAAATCAATGTAATACATTATATTAACAAATTGAAGGTGGAAATTGCATTAGCATCTCAGTAGATACAGGAAAGCTTTTGAAAAAAGCATCCATTTATGATAAAAAAACTTTTTACAAAGTAAGTACAAAGGAAACATGAAAAGTATAATTGGTAGCTGCTCATTTATGTCTGACTCTTTGCAACCGTATGGACTGTACAGCCCACCTAGCTTCTCTGTCCATGGAGTTCTCTAGGCAAGAATATTGGAATGGGTAGCCATTTCCTTCTCCATTGGGATCTTTCAGACTCAGGGATCAAAATCCAGATCTCCTGCATTATGGGTAGATTCTTTATTGTCTGAGTCACCAGGGAAGCCCCACATAGGGAAAATATCTCAATATATTAAAGCCCATATACAAAAAGCCCACAGGTAACATCACACTCAAAAGTGAAAAGCTGAAAGAATTTCTTCTGAGATCAGGGACAAGCCAATGATGACCACTCTTGCTACCTTTATCCAACATAGTATTGGAAGTCCTAGCAATCAGAAAAGAAAAAGAAATAAAAGGAATCCAAACTGAAAAGGAAGAAGTAAAACTGCTGCCGTTTGCAGATGACATGATCCTATAGAGAGAAAATCTTAAACACAGACCAAAAACTATTAGAAAGAATAAACATTTTCAGCAAACTGCAGGATGAAAAATTAATACATATGTAAATCTGTTGTGTTTATGTAAAAGGAACTAACAGAAATTAAAAAAAAAATGTCCTATTTACAACCACATCAAAAAGAATAAAACACCTAAGAATAAATCTAACCAAAGAAGCAAAAGACTTGTACACTGAAAGCTATAGCTCATGACAGCTATAGGAAATGACACAAACAAATGGAAAGATCTATCATGCTCATTGATTATAGTGGAATTACAAATCATAATCATGGAAGAATTAATATTGTTAAAATGACCATACTACCCAAGGCAATCCACAGATTCAAAGCAATCCTCACTAAAATGCCAATGACACTTTCCATGAAACTAGAATAATTCTAAAGTTTATAAGAAACCATAAAGACCCCATATAGCCACAGCATTCTTGAGAAAAGAGAACAAATCTGGAGGTCCCATTCACCCTGATTTCAAACTATATGACAAAGCTACAGTAATAAAAGCAGTATGTTACTGGCACAAACCCAGAAACATAGATCAATAGAACAGAACAGAGCCCAGAAATAAACCCATGCACCTATATGATAATTTAATTTAGGACAAAGGAGACAAGAGACTACAATGTAGAAAAGACAACGTCTTCAATACATGGTATTTGGAAAACTGGACGGCCATATGCAAAAGAATCAAACTGGAGAACTCTGTCACACCATATAGAAAAATAAACTCAAAATGAATTAAAGACTTAAGTGTAAATCCTGAAAACACAAACCTCCTAGAAGAAAACACAGGTAGTATGCGCTTCGATGCTGGTCTTAGCAATGCATTTTTAGATCTGTCTTCTCAAGCAAAGGAAACAGAAGCAAAAATAAATGGGACTACATCAAACTAAAAAGTTTTTGCACTGTGAACAGAATTACCACCAGTACAGAAAGGCCGATTACTGAATGGAAGAAGTTTTTTGCAAATGATCTATCTCTGGTGGCTCAGATGGTAAAGAATCTGCCTGCAATGCAGGAGACCTAGGTCAGGAAGGTCTGTGTCAAGATCCCCTGGAGAAAGGAATGGCAACCCTCTCCAGTACTCTTGCCTGGGAAATCCCAAGGACAGGGGAGCCTGGGGGCTACTGGTGGGCTACTGGAATTTTCCAGATAAGAATACTGGAGCAGCTTGTCATTTCCTCCTCCAGAGAATCTTCCCAACCCAGGGATCAAACCTGCATCCCTTGTATGCCCTACACTGGCAGGCAGATTCTTTTCTGTGGTGCCACCTGGGAAACATGTTAGCTACTTTCAAATACTTGAAAAATCATATTAGACATTTTGTTTGCTCTAACAAGAAAAAAAAAAAAAAAACAAGGTCTATGTGTGGAAATGATAAGGAGGCAGAGGTCAGCTCTCCAATGATTCCTGCAAAAGTGAAATTCCTATTACTGGAAGCACTCAAGAAGAGACTGGAAAATCCCTCTCAGAACTGCTTATAATAGACATTTGCAGTGTGGATCTGAGCCAGACTGTACAGATTTTCAAACTTTAACTTGCACAGGAAATACTGGAGGGTGGTGGGGGCAGGACTTGAGAAAATGCAGATTCTGAGAAGCAGATCTAGGGTGATGCTAAGATAGAGTGTTTCTACCAAGCCCCAGGAGATATTCATGCTGCTTCTGTGTGGACACACATTGAATCACTAGAAAACAGATGATCCTTAAGGTGTATTTTCACTGAAAATATTGTTTCCTTGGTCAGGTAGTGGCATCAAAGAAATACAGGAAATCACAAATCAGGAGTTTTGCTACTCTACACACTCAAGTTTCATTGATAAAATAGCTAAACCACCCTGTCTCTTTAGAGGCAGAAAATAGCTGGAAAACAACACTTCCGGAGATAATAACATAAGCACTGAGATAACGCCCCCAAAGAAAACAGGCAGCATGTCAGACTCATACCCAGCATAGACAACTGTGAGGACTGTGAAAGTGAATGGAACTGCTAATATTGAAACTGGACCCTGCTGGCTAATAACACGATCACACAAGCTGGTGTTTAGGGGAAAAAGATCTGAGATTGAAGGACTCTTTGAGGAGATGGGCATGGGAATGGATTGTATCCCTAAGCCTTAGTGAGGGTGGAATTACCAACCAACACACTGCGCTGCTCTGTCTTCCTGTTGACCTTTGCACTTGAGCAAAGGTCATTTTAGTTGCATTCCATGCTCCTTCTAATCAGCTGGATGATCTTGCTGCCCTGGAGAACACAGCTCCCTATTCTATGTGGACGGCTGGAGCAGTGGCCAGCTGGAAGGCTGTCACGGGGTCAGCAGGAAGTGAGCCTGGACAAAAGGTCCAAGTTTAGGAATGCCTCTCTGGTTTTTATTTGGATACAGAGCCTAGTCAAACTCAGTTCCTGAGGTCAGAGCCAGGATATTGTGCTCACAGGCTAATCGTGGGCTTTTAAAATAAATCTTTAAAGACACAGTTCCCCACAATGGTCTCACACAGGAATCCAACTGGAAGAAGGGCGAGAAGCAAGATGAGGATGTGAATGCCTCAGTTAAAACAGATGCACATTCAGATCTTGCTCACTAAAACGAAATCCACCCTCCAGTTACTTTCTTCTGCTGCTGGTGATCACAAGTGGTCATTCTGAAGTTAGGGAGTTTGGGATGGACATGTACAGCCTGCTATATTTTAAATGGATAACCAACAAGGTCCTACTGTATAGCACAGGGAACTCTGCTCAGTGTTAAGTGGTAGCATAGATGGGAGGGAGTTTATGGGAGAATGGAAACATGTATGTGTATGGCTGAGTTCCTCTGCTGTTCACCTGAAATTAACACAACTCTGTTTATCGGCTCTACCCCAATAAAAAATTAAGTTTGTTTAAAAATGTAAAGGTCATCCTTCCCAATCCTGAAGGTTTTGTATAATCTATGTGCATTTTAAAGGCATCCACATTCCTCAGTCATCAAAAGAATCTGCTTTCCCTTCAACCCCTTCATTTCTGCTTGCTTTTGTACTGTATGGTATCCTGTGTCATTGAAACCTCTGTAAGTTCTGGGTAAACACAGTTCAAATCCCCTTTCTGCTGCTAACTGGGTGTGATTCCTGAGCTTGAGTTTCCACATCCTGAAAATGTCCTCATGTTGAAACTGGACATAACCACAGTTGAAAAAGAACAGGTAACAAATAAGCATGCAAAGTAAAGGCCCTGGAAAATTTTATTGGAATGCTCACAGGACTGCTGTGCACATTAAAAGTCATCACATATGTAAAGCTTCTTAAGTATAGGAAGCCAGCAATGGCAGACTGATAATAGAAAGCAGCTGCTATAAGAATTTTGCTTCATCAAAGTTAACTTTCCAGGAATCAAGCTGATTATGTTCCTAGGAACATGGCTTATGACAATATCCATTCCCTGGGTAACACTGGAGAACTTTCTAAAATGACATCTCTGGATATCTGATCCTAGGAATTTGCTTTCCAGAAAATAACATGCAGTTGTGGAGATGAAAAAGCACTGGACAGTCAAACTATGGAATATGAGACTACAGCAACATTAAAAAAAAGGAAATAACACTTCAAAAAACAAACCCAAGTTGTTATACAAGTTTAAACACCGAATTGACGACTGCTGCTGCTGCTGCTGCTAAGTCGCTTCAGTCATGTCCGACTCTGTGCGACCCCATAGAAGGCAGCCCACCAGGCTCCCCCGTCCCTGGCATTCTCCAGGGAAGAACACTGGAGTGGGGTGCCATTTCCTTCTCCAATGCATGGAAGTGAAAGTGAAGTCGCTCAGTCGACTCTTCACGACCCTATGCACTACAGCCTACCAGGCTCCTCTGTCCATGGGATTTTCATAAGAGTAAAATCAGGAAATCATTTTCAAAAGAGTATTTACTACACCCCTGCTCCATGCAGTGACCTGCACAAGATACTCTGAAACTAGAAGGGCAGGAATCTTGAGAGGCAGAGGACTATGGTGTTAAGAGAATGGATGTTGGAGCCACACAGCCTGGAACAGAATTCAGGTTCTGCCACTTACTATGTGATGCTGGGGCATTACTGTGCCTTAGTGCCCCCTTCTGGAAAACGGAGAAAACAGTTTGCTTAATTTCTAGGGCTCTTTTGAGGGCAGCAGTGTTACTGTGTGACCAGTACTTGAACAGGGCTGAACATAATACGCAATACAGAGCACAGTGGTGCTGCACTATGCTAATAACGGTCATGCCGCAAAGCGGAAAGGTGCTAAGGGCAGGCCAGTGGAGCTCTGATGCCAGAAGTCATCTGCTATAGCCTGCAGAATCCTTCTGTTCTGTATCCTTGGAAACTACACTTCCTAGGCTTCCTTGTCAAGTGTATTCCAGTAGGCTTGGCCAGTGGGAGGCTTTGGCAGAAGAATGGGCAGCAGAGATCACAAGGCATTTCTGCCTGCTACACTGTCTCCTGCCTCAGCTCCCAGCAGGTAGCCCTTCCAGTTTTCTCTGGACGAGGGGGTGTCCGCTTATGGTAACCCCCCTCTTCTGTCTCCCCGAGACCTGGATGTGTTGGCACTGCCCTTCTGTGCCCACCTGCGGGTTCAGCTTCTTGGCTCTTCCATCTTTATGCAAACAACCCCTCTTTCTGAGCAGCCTAGAGGCATGTTCACTTTCCTGACTGGCCTGGATTTTACAGCATGCATAGTCTTGTGAAATGGGTAAGACTGTATTACGCTAAGATGCAGGCAAAGGGCATTCCAAGACACGGGCATGCCCAAACCAGAGTGAAACCAGGATCTTAAACTTCACTGAGGAGGTCAACAGTAATTCTGTTCTGGTAAATACATGAATGAGTTAGCTGCATCAATATTAGGTATTGGGTTGTTCAAACATCCCAGAGCTGGCCTATCTCTTCAATTACGTGCTTCTCCTTGCCTCAGTGACCCCATGTGAAAAACAGGGGTAATAATATTTATAACACTGGAGTTACAGTGAGGATAAGTGAATCCATTCACATCAAGAGCTAACAACTGGCTTCCATGCAAAGTGATGCATATGTTGTTGATACCACTACAAAGTAGCAAACAAGTTCGTCATCACAGACTGATATATCAAACTCAGTTTTCTGGCATGTCAGTTCAAAATGGTGAAGACCATTAAGACTGAGACTGCTCACAGCAAGGCAGGCTTGCCATGAATTGCACTGTCTTCTCAGCGTCTATTACCTGTCTGAGTCAGTGTAGGAGTTGCAGAGGAGGAAGTGAAGCCATATTCAGGAGCTATTCTGCTGACTTTCAAAGTGGGGAAGAGCAATTCAAATTTAGTTTCTGAGATGTCAACACATTATTAAAGAACAAGACACAACTGGAAGGCAGCAGTCCATGGGGTCGCTGAGGGGTCGGACATGACTGAGCGACTTTACTTTCTCTTTTCACTTTCATGCACTGGAGAAGGAAATAGCAATTCACTCCAGTGTTCTTGCCTGGAGAATCCCAGGGACGAGGGAGCCTGGTGGGCTGCTGACTGTGGGGTCGCACAGAGTCGGACATGACTGAAGCGACTTAGCAGCAGCAGCAGCAACAGGAAATATAAAAACCACAGAATCCCAGTGCTAACTTACGATCCAGGCACCCTTCTAGGTTCTGTGGCTACTGCAGTAATCAGTTTTGCCATCATGAAGCTTTATGCTAGCTGAGAAGACAAAGTATATACACTACTTTTAACAATCTAAAACCTTCAGTACTATGAAGGATGGAATGGAATAAAATAGAACACCAGTGTTATTTTAAAAAATAATAAAGTCTGGGGACTTCCCTGGCAGTCTAGTGGTTAAGACTTTACAGTTCTACTGCAAAGGGTGTGAGTTTGATTTCTGGTCAGGGAACTAAGATCCTGCAGGCTGCAATGCAAAAATAGACAAAGTAAATAAACATTTAAAAAGTGTGTAAGCGTGGGAAAATGATAGGATGCATCTGAGATAATACTGTCATAAGAGGGCCTCTTGAACAGAAGCCATCCGAGCAGAGACCCAACACAGTAAAGACTGACTTGGGGTCAGTCTGGGCAAACCATGTTACAGGCAGATATAATAGTTAATAAGAATTTTGACATGAACACTGACCTTAGTATGTAATAGATTGTGATCCCTCCCAAAGTTGGGTGTCTGATTTAAGTCTCCAAGGCTTCCCAAGTGGTTCAGTAGTAAACAGTCTGACTGCCAGTGCAGTAGAGGCGGATTTGATCCCTGGGTTAGGAAGATTCTCTGGAGAAGGAAGTGGCATCCCACTCTAGTATTCTTGCTTGGGAAGTCCAATGGACAGGGGAACCTGGTGGGCTACCGTCCAGGGGTCACAAAGAGTCAGATGTGTCTGAGCACACAGGCATGGTGTGAGTCTCTAACTTCACTGGATAGAATTAAACACTAATGAGTTATAGTGAACTCCCTGGGGAATGACTGCACTGTATCTTTGAAATTACAGAGAAATCAGCACTTTCAGTGTTTTGCCGAGAAACAGCAACAAAGGCTAACAGCCTTTCAATTAATTCGTGCAGAGTAGGTATGCACCCACTGAGTCAGTGTTTACATCCAGCTACTTTCACCAACGTAAAAACACAGTCTCATCTTTTCAATGGACTCTGGTGAGGTGTGTTTTGTATAAATCTTGTATAACTTTCACTCAGCTTATTCTTCTGATGGTATTTATTTGCCTTCTTTGAAATACCTTATTTAAGAGGAAACAACTAAAAACCAGTATTGCCCTAGGCCTAGAAAAATAGTACTGTCCGACTAAAATCTAATGTCTGTTACAAGTGTAACTGTAAACTTTCTAATATCACATTAATAAAAAGTAAAAGAAACAGGAGAAATTAATTATATTTTAATTAGCCCAATCTATCCAAAAATCCAGTGGTCATGTATGGATGTGAGAGTTCAACTGTGAAGAAGGCTGAGTGCCGAAGAATTGATGCTTTTGAACTGTGGTGTTGGAGAAGACTCTTGAGAGTCCCTTGGACTGCAAGGAGATCCAACCAGTCCATTCTGAAGGAGATCAGTCCTAGGTGTTCATTGGAAGGACTGATGCTAAAGCTGAAACTCCAGTACTTTGGCCACCTCATGCAAAGAGTTGACTCATTGGAAAAGACCCTGATGCTGGGAGGGACTGGGGGCAGGAAGAGAAGGGGACGACAGAGGATGAGATGGTTGGATGGCATCACCGACTCAATGGACGTGAGTTTGAGTGAACTCTGGGAGTTGGTGATGGACAGGGAGGCCTGGCGTGCTGCGATTCATGGGGTTGCAAAGAGTCAGATATGACTGAGCAACGGAACTGGACTGGATTCAAAAATGATATATCATTTCAAAATGTAATGAATATTGAAATTTTAGTGAAGCATTTTTATTCTTTTTAATGCTAGTACTTCACAAACAGGCGTGTGCTTTACACTCACAGTGCCACATTCCAAGTGCTCAGCTGTCATAGCTGGCCAGTGCCTGTTGAATCTAGGCTTCCATATTAGAATAAAATACCTTCTTAATGGCAACCCACTCCAGTATCCTTGGCTGGAAAATCTCATAGACAGAAGACCCTGGTGGGCTGCAGTCCATGGGGGTCGCAAAGAGTCGGGCACGACTGAGTGACTAACACTTACTTAACATCTTCTTAACAGGACTTCCCTGGTGGCTCAGATGGTAAAGAGTCTGCCTACAATGCAGGAGACCCAGGTTCAATCCCTGGGTCAGGAAGACCCTCTGGAGAAGGAAATGGCAACCCACTCCAGGACTCTTGCCTGGAAAATCCCATGGACGGAGGAGTGTGGTAGGCTACAGTGCATGGGGTCACAAAGAGTTGGACATGACGTCATGACTTCACTTTCACCTTCTTAATACTGAGACTTGGTCGCCTGATTTAGTGAAGAAAAAAATCATGATATCCAATTTATCTGAAATTCAGATAAAGAGTGAAGAATAAATGAGACAAAGTAAAACTGCATATACTAAACATTTTTATATTTAAATATATTTGTTGTTTATTTGAAATTTAAATTTGGCTGGAGAACCTGTATTTTATCTGGCAACTTTAATTAGAACAGAAAGGTCAAACAAATGAACCTATCTATGAAACAGAAACAGACCCACAGAGAACAAACTTGAGAGTTTGGCATTAGTAGATGCAAACTATTATATATAGGATTAATAAACAAGAAGATCCTACCATATGGCATAGGGAACTATATTCAATATCCTGTTGGAAACCATAAGAGCAAAGAACATGTAAAGAAATGCATGTATGTGTGTGTGTGTGTATATATGAATCACTTTGCTATACAGCATAAATTAATACAACAAAATCAACTATGCATAAATTAAAAAAAAAGAAAAGAACAGAAGGGTCAAGTTGTTGGCCATTCACCCAGTAAACCTCAGAGAAAGCTATCATTAAATACAAAAAATAAATGACTATACCTTAGAATACAATTGCAAAACTTCCACTGTAATAACAATACAGAAGTTCGATAATGTTTGGAACAATAAATTAGGTCTAAGTCTGGGGTTGCAGCTGTAAAATCTACCCCATAAGCCCATCCTATCTGAACTGCTAAGAATGTTCCTCAACTTGTAATTCTACAGCAACATGTAGGTTAAATGTATAAATATTTTCAAGAAACTCTTGCTGCACATAGTAAAAACAATGTTAATAGCAAATCAAAGAAAGCATTTTCATCATCCTACCACTCATTCAAATGACAATATTTTCATTTTTATTGTCTAAATATTGTCCTTGTCCACATGCATAACAATTATAATCATAGCAGTGATGTCTTTTATTCCCATTTTTTACTGAATCTTATGAGAATTTTCCTAAGCATCAACACAGCCCTTAACAATGCTTACTATGTACCATTATTCCACTCAATAAATACATTTTCACTTCTTTTGTTGGGTTGCTTCTCAGTGACCACTTATGACTTCCAAACTGTATCTCCTGCCAGATCTGTATCTTCTAATCCAAGACCCATTTTCTTTTTTTTTTTTTGTCTACTCAGCATCTTTGTCACACAGACCTTTCAAATACAATACAAATACTCAATGCAAACCTTGGGTGACCTTTCCAAGTATGTTTTTCTCCTTGTGTATTTTGTATCTAAACGAGTGAGCCAAGACAGCTGACCAAGTCTGAAACCTGGAGGTCATTCTAGGCTCTCTCTTCTTTTTCACTTTCCTGTCCTTCACTTATCCCCCATATCACCTGACTAGGTCAAATTGACCTTCTAACATTTCTTGAGTCTCTTACATCTTCTTCATTCACACAGACTTGCCTTACTCAGCCTTCATTATCCCATTTTTAGTTAACAGGTGACTTTCTTCTTCTCTTGGATTAATTTCTGTCTCAAGATTAGTTCCTAGTAGTATGGGTAGTTCAGTCGGTAAAGAATCCACCTACAATGCAGGAGATTGGGGTTCAATCCCTGGGTCAGGAAGTTCCCTAGGAGAAGGAAATGGCAATCCACTCAGTATTCCTGCCTGGAAAATCCCATGGACAGAGGGAGCCTGGTGGGCTGTAGCCAAGAGGTGGACATGACTTAGCAATTAAACCACCACTACTGTATAAAGGTTGAGGAAATATGTCTAAGGGCCAAAAACTTTTGTACAAATTGCTTTCTAGAAGAGTTGTACCAAAGTATTTTGCAACTATCAACAAAAGCTATGGCAATTTCCCTGCAACACTGTCAGTTTAGGCTATTATCATTTGGAGAACATAGAAATATAAGTAAGGCAAGTTCTCCCTTCCCACCAGTCCATCCCAGTGAGCCATCAGCCTTGCTCATATATGTATTCCTACCATTCTCCAGTTGATTTTGTTGTTTTTATTTCTGAACATCATAATAAATTTCTTATGGAAGGACTGATACTTTATCAGTTGAGACACCAAAGTGTCATCTTTATCACCTTGAAATACACAATGTATAACTGTTTGCCTGCTTCAGTGAATTACAAACTGTGAATAAGCTTACAAAGTCTCACTGAGTTTGAAAGATGAACAAACAAAGGGATCCAAAGTGTGCTGACAAGATAAAAATGGTCACTTAAACTTTTGACATTTCCTGCTAAGGTGAAAACAGAGTTGCTAATTGACCCTGAAATTTATAAATATTTTCATACTCATCTCTGTTAAGTGATGCACCTTAATCATACCTTCTCTTGAGATGGAAGAGGTCGAGATGCTATTCATACAGGTTTATTAACAACAGTCTTCTTGTATTTCTCCTGTAGTATTTTTTTTAATTTTTCATTTTTTTCATTTTTTTATTTTTATTTTTTTTTAATACTTTATTCTACATTACAATACTGTATTTGTTTCGCCATACATTGACATGAATCAGCCACAGGTGAACACGATCTCCCAAAGCCGAAGCCCCCTCCCACCTCCCACCCCCACCCCATATCATCTCCCTGAATCATCCTGTGCACCAGCCCCATGCATCCTGTATCCTGTATTGAACATAGACTGGTGCTTCATTTCTTACAAGATAGTATACAAGTTTCAATGCCATTCTCCCAGATCATCCCACCTTCTCCCTCTCCCTCTCCCTCAGAGTCCAAAAGTCCACTCTGTACCTCTGTGTCTCTTTTGTTGTCTCACATAGAGGGTCATCATTACTATCCTTCTAAATTCCATATATATGTGTCAGTATACTGTATTGGTGTTTTTCTTTCTGGCTTACTTCACTCTATATAATCGGCTCCAATTTCATTCATCTCATTAGAACTGAGTCAAATTTATTCTTTTTAAGGGCTGAGTAGTACTCCATTGTGTATATGTACCACAGCTTTCTTATCCAATCATCTGCTGATGGACATCTAGGTTGCTTCCATGTCCTGGCTATTATAAACAGTGCTGCAATGAACATTGGGGTACATGTGTCTCTTTCAATTCTGCTTTCCTCGGTGTGTATGCCCAGCAGTGGGATTGCTGGGTCATAAGGCAGTTCTATTTGCAATTTTTTAAGGAATCTCCACACTGTTTTCCATAGTGACTATACTAGTTTGCATTCCCACCAGCAGTGTAAGAGGGTTCCCTTTTCTCCACATCCTCTCCAGCATTTATTGCTTGTAGACTTTTGGATCGCAGCCATTCTGACTGGTGTGAAATGGTACCTCATTGTGGTCTTGATTTGCATTTCTCTGATAATGAGTGACGTTGAGCATCTTTTCATGTGTTTGTTAGCCATCTGTATGTCTTCTTTGGAGAAATGCCTATTTAGTTCTTTGGCCCATTTTTTTATTGGTTCGTTTATTTTTCTGGAGTTGAGCTGCATAAGTTGCTTGTATATCTTTGAGATTAGTTGTTTGTCAGTTGTTTCATTTACTATTGTTTTCTCCCATTCAGAAGACTGTCTTTTCACCTTGCTTATAGTTTCCTTTGTGGTGTAGAAGCTTTTAATTTTAATTAGATCCCATTTGTTTATTTTTGCTTTTATTTCCAGTATACTGGGAGGTGGATCATAGAGGTTCCTGCTGTGATTTATGTCGGAGAGTGTTTTGCCTATGTTTTCCTCTAGGAGTTTTATAGTTTCTGGTCTTACATTTAGATCTTTAATCCATTTTGAGTTTATTTTTGTGTATGGTGTTAGAAAGAGGTCTAGTTTCAATCTTTTACAAGTGGTTGACCAGTTTTCCCAGCACCACCTGTCAAAGAGACTGTCTTTACTCCATTGTATATTCTTGCCTCCTTTGTCGAAGATAAGGTGTCCATAGGTGTGTGGGTTTATCTCAGGGCTTTCTATTTTGTTCCATTGCTCTAACACCTATCTTACTGAAGCTCTTCCAGAAAATTGCAGAGGAAGGTAAACTTCCAAACTCATTCTATGAGGCCACCATCACCCTAATACCAAAACCTGACAAAGACACCACAAAAAAGAAAATTACAGGCCAATATCACTGATGAACATAGATGCAAAAATCCTCAACAAAATCCTAGCAATCAGAATCCAGCAACACATTAAACAGATCATACACCATGACCAAGTGGGCTTTATCCCAGGATTGCAAGGATTCTTCAATATCCGCAAGTCAATCAATGTAATTCATCACATTAACAAACTGAGAAATAAAAATCATATGATTATCTCAATAGATGCAGAAAAAGCCTTTGACAAAATTCAGCATCCATTTATGATAAAAACGCTCCAGAAAGCAGGAATAGAAGGAACATACCTCAACATAATAAAAGCTATATATGACAAACCCACAGCTAACATTATCCTCAATGGCGAAAAATTGAAACCATTTCCCCTAAAGTCAGGAACAAGACAAGGGTGTCCACTTCCACCACTACTCTTCAACATCGTACTGGAAGTTTTGGCCACAGCAATCAGAGCAGAAAAAGAAATAAAAGGAATCCAAATTGGAAAAGAAGAAGTAAAACTCTCACTGTTTGCAGACGACATGATCCTCTACATAGAAAACCCTAAAGACTCGACCAGAAAACTACTAGAGCTAATCAATGAATATAGTAAAGTTGCAGGATATAAAATCAACACTCAGAAATCCCTTGCATTCCTATACACTATAATGAGAAAGTAGAAAAAAAGTTAAGGAAACAATTCCATTCACCATTGCAACAAAAAGAATAAGATACTTAGGAATATACCTACCTAAAGAAACTAAAGACCTATATATTGAAAACTATAAAACACTGATGAAAGAAAGAAAAGAGGACACTAATAGATGGAGAAATATACCATGCTCATGGGTCAGAAGAGTCAATATAGTGAAAATGAGTATACTACCCAAAGCAATCTATAGATTCAATGCAATTCCTATCAAGCTACCAGCAATATTTTTCACAGAACTAGATCAAATAATCTCAAGATTTGTATGGAAATATAAAAAACCTCGAATAGCAAAAGCAATTTTGAGAAAGAAGAATGGAACTGGAGGAATCAACTTGCCTGACTTCAGGCTCTACTACAAAGCCACAGTCATTAAGACAGTATGGTACTGGCACAAAGACAGAAATATAGAGCCTGTAGTATTTTCATTATTTGCACGTTTCCATGCATGGAGCCAACTACTTAATAGCCTAAAACAAGGATACTGCCGTTCGATAGCCAAGAGATGCATGAGATTGTGCCCAATACCATAAGACAACTCACAAGACAATGGTTTTTCTGTCTTTAAAATTCAAGAGAACTCATTTCTAAGTGGCAGTGGGTCCATGTAAGAAAAATGGATATTTGTTTAGCATTTCTCAGAAATGATCTACAATGAGTCATTATGGACGAGTTGTCTATAGTGCTGGTACAGGCAGACATAGGATGGTCACTCAGCATATACTGTGAATGCAAGGATGAAAGCTCTACATTCCAAAAGAGGTAAGAGGCAAGGAATATTTTAAACTGTAAAATTTGCAAGTCAATTTTACTTACTCACAACAGAGTTGCTTTCTAGCCTTTAAGTTACCCCATGTGTTCTACAAGTTACAGTTTTTAAAAACTACAAAAACGGGTGTTTAGCAGCTTAAAAATCTTAACCAAAAAAAAAAAAAAAAATCAAAAATGAGCACAAAACCTAAGACATTTTTCCAAAGAAGAAATACAGACGACCAATAGGCACCACAAAAAGATACTCAAACCCACTAATTATTAGAGAAATGCAAATCAAAACTACAATGAGTTACCATCTCACACTGGTTAAAAAGTCTACAAATAACAAATGCTGGGCAGAGTGAGGAGAAAAGGAAATCATCCTACATTCTTGGTAGGAATGTGAATTGGTGTAGGCACTGTGGAATACAATACGGAGCTTCCACAGAAAACTGAGCATAGAATTACCATGCGACGCAGCAATCCCACTCCAGGGCATATACACAGACAAAACCATAACTCAAAAGGTACATGCACCCCAATATTCATAACAGCAGTATTCACAAAAGCCAAGACTTGGAAACAAGCTAAATGTCCATTAGCAGATGAAGGGATGAAGATATCACACACATACAATAGAAAACTACTCAGTCATAAAAAAAAAAAAAATGCCATTTGCAGCAACATGGATGCAACTAGAAATTATCATAAAGTTACCATATGATATCACTTAGATATGGAATCTAAAATATGATACAAATGAACCTGTCTATGAAACAAACAGAATCAGGGACATAGAGAATAAACTTGTGGTTGCCAAGCAGGGTTGGGGTAGGGAGGGATGGAGTGGGAGTTTAGGATTAGCAGATGCAAACTGGTATATATAAGATGGAAAAAAACAAGGGATTACTGTATAGCACACAGAAAAAGTAGAAAGTGTTAGTCGCTCAGCCATATCCGACTCCGTGACACCATGGACTGCAGCCCACTAGGCTCCTCTGTCCATGGGATTTCCCTGACAAGAATACTGGAGTGGGTTGCCAGTACCTTCTCCAGAGGATCTTTCCAATCCAGGGATCGAACCTGGGCCTCCTGCATCGCAGGACTTGACTCATAGTATCTGCCAATATTTCTCTGATGTTTTTAATCCCCTAACACTATTTTTGTCTTTCAATAGATTTTGGAACAGTCTTGACTCCCATGTGATTTCTTCTCTAAACACAAGTAATCCCTAGAAGAATATGAAATCAACCTATATACAAAGTTAAGAAGAGGTGGAGCTAAGATGGTGGAGGAATAGGATGGGGAGACCACTTTCTCCCCCACAAATTCACTGAAAGATCATTTGAACACTGAGCAAATACCACCAAACAACTTCTGAACGCTGGCTGAGGACACCAGGCACCCAGAAAGGCAGCCCATTGTCTTAGAAAAGAGGTAGGACAAAATTTAAAAGATAAAAAGAGAGACAAGAGTTAGGGACGGAGACCCATTCCAGGGAAAGAGTCTTAAAAGAGAAGTTTCCAAACACCAGGAGACCCTCTCACCGGGAGGTGTGTGGGGAGTTTTGGAATCTCAGAGGGCAACATAACTGGGAAGAAAAAATAAATAAATAAAACCCATAGATTACACGGCTAACGACAACTCCCAGAGAAGTAGCCCAGAGGCTCACATCGGCTACCAGCAAGCAGGGGCTGAATAGGGCGGTGTGGGCTGCGCTGCTTGGAGTAAGGACCTGGCCTGAATGCCCTGATGGCCAGCGAGGGGGAGTGGGGGGAGGAGAAAAGAGAGGGAGAGAGAGAGAACTTTCCTGCAAAAAGCTCTAACCTACGCTCACTGAACAAAGGACTGAGCAAACGAACACCAGAGGAGAGCTAGCTGGCAGCGGACCAGCCCATCCCACACTGGAGGCAGAGAGGCAGGCAGGCAACAGCCAGAGCTGGAAGAAAGGCAGCAAACTCAGCCCCAGAAACAGCACCCCCTACCAAACTGTGAGCGGGTTCTCAGTCACTAACCAAGCCTTCCTGGGATCCTGGACGGTTGACATCCATCAGGAGTGTCACAGCCAGAGATCAGCTCCCCAGAAGAGACACACGGCACATCTGAGATGGAGCTGGGCACCCAGGAAACCTAGCAGCCAGGACCGGGGAGGTGATAAGATGCACCACACCTGGGGAGTGTGCCTTCGCCAATCACCTGGTTTCCTGAGCTGCTGAGACCTGGGAAGGGCACAAAACGCAGGCCCAACAGAGTCTGTGCCTTTGTGGAGTACCCGAGAACCTGAACCTGAGCGGCTTAGACCTGGGAAGCGCATGCAACTCAGGGCCCACTCTAGAAAGTTCCCCTGCAGAGCAACCTGGAGCTTGAGCAGTGTAGACCCGGAAAGCACACACGCCGTGAGCGGGGGCAAACCCAGTGTAGCCCAGACACTGTGAGCATGCCCCACACCTGCCAGTGGTATTTGTTTGCTGTGTCCTTCCTCCTCACAGCACAGCTGAACAAGTGAGCCTAAATAAGTGACCACTTTCACCCCCTGTGTCAGGGCGGAAGTTAGATACTGAAGAGACGTGCAAACAGAGGAAGCCAAAAGAAACCAAGAAGAGGGAACGGCTCTGGAAGTGGCAGATGCAACAGATTAAAACCATGTAATTAACACTGACTACATTGGAAGGGACCTATAGACTTTGAGAAGAAGTATAAGGTGGAACAAGGGACTATCTGATACTGAACTGACCACACATTGCCCTCAACAGCTCCAGAGAAATTCCTAGATATATTTTACTATTATCATTTTTAAATTTCTTTTTAATTTTTATGTTTTTTATTAATCCTTTAATTTTCATTTTTAAAACTTACTATTAGCTTGAAAAAAAAGACCCTATTTTTAAGGCAAATTTCATATTTTTTCCTTTGCAATTTTTTTTTTAGTATTGTATTTTTGAGAGTCTAACCTCTACTCTAGATTTTAAATCTTTGCTTTTTGTAATTGTTATCAATTTTGTACCTTTAAGAATCCAATTTTCAGTAGCCATTTTTACTCAGGAGTGTGATTACTGGCTAGATTGCTTTCTCCTCTTTGATTCCCCCTCTTCTCCTCCTGGCCACCTCTACCTCCCTCCTCCCTCTTCTCTTCTCCACGTAACTCTGTGAACCTCTCTGGGTGCCCCTCACTGTGGAGAATCTTTTCACCATTAACCTGGATGTTTTGTCATCTGTGCTGTATGGATGGAGAGTCTTGAGGCTACTGTAAGAATAAGACTGAAAGCCAGAGGCAAGAGGCTTAAATCCAAAACTTGAGATCACCAGAAATCTCCCGACTCCAGGGACCGTTAATAGATAAAAGCTCATCCAAAAGCCTCCATACCTACACTGAAACCAAGCTCCCCACAAATGTCAAGTTTCAGAGCAAGCCATACCAAGCTAATTCTCTACCAATGCAGGAACATAACCCTAAGCATTAAAATACAGATGGCCAAACGTCACACCAAACCCACAGACACCTCAAAACTCACTACTGGACACTTCATTGCACTCCAGAGAGAAGAGATCCAGCTCCACCCACCAGAACACCTACGCAAGCTTCCATAACCAGGAAACCTTGACAAGCCTCTCATCCAACCCCACCCACAGGGAGGAACCTCCACAATAAAGAGAAATCACAAAGAAAGGCCACCCCAAACACAGCAACCTAAACAAGATGAAAAGGCAGAGAAATATTCAGCAGGTAAAGGAACATGATAAAAGCTCACTAAACCAAACAAAAGAGGAGGAGATAGGGAGTCTCTGAAAAAGAATTTGGAATAATGATAGTAAAAATGATACAAAATTTTGAAAACAAAATGGAGTTACAGATAGTCTGGAGACAAGGACTGAGAAGATGCAAGAAAAGTTTAACAAGGACCTAGAAGAAATAGAAAAATAATCAATCAATAATAAATAATGCAATAGCTGAGACCAAAAGCACTCTGGAGGCAACCACTAGTAGAATAACTGAGGCAGAAGATAAGACAAGTGAGATGGAAGATAGAATGGTGGAAATAAATGAAGCAGAGAGGGAAAAAGAAAAAGAATTAAAAGAAATGAAGACAAACTCAGAGACTTCTGGGACAATGTCAAATGCGCCAACATTCAAATCATAGCAATCTCAGAAGAAGAAGACAAAAAGAAAGGCCATGAGAAAATACTTGAGGAGATAATAGTTGAAAACTTCCCTAAAATGGGGAAAGAACTAGCCACCCAAGTCCAAGAAACCCAGAGTGTCCCAAACAGGATAAACCAAAGGCAAAACACCCCAAGACACATATGAATCAAATTAACAAAGATCAAACACAAAGAACAAACATTAAAAGCAGCAAGGGAAAAATAACAATTAACCTACAAGGGGATCCCCATAAGGAAAACAGCTGATCTTTCAATAGAACCTCTTCAAGCCAGAAGGGAATGTCAAGACATACTTAAAGTTATGGAAGAGAAAAACCTACAACCCAGATTACTGTACCCAGCAAGGATTTCATTCAAATATGAAGGAGAAATCAAAAGATTACAGACAAAAGCTCAGAGAATTCAGCACCACCAAACCAGCTCTCCAACAAATGCTAAAGGATCTTCTCTAGACAGGAAACAGAAAAGCTGTATACACTCAAACTCAAAACAACAAAGTAAATGGCAATGGGATAATACTTATCAATACTTACCTTAAATGTAAATGGGTTGAATGCCCCAACCAAAAGACAAAGACTGGCTGAATGGATACAAAAACAAGTTCCCTATATATGCTGTCTACAAGAGGCCCACCAAACCTAGGGACACATACAGACTGAAAGTGAAGGGCTGGAAAAGATATTCCATACAAGTAGAGACCAAAAGAAAGCAGGAGTAGCAATACTCATATCTGATAAAATAGACTTTAAAATAAAGGCCATGAAAAGAGACAAAGGACACTACATAATGATCAAAGGATCAATCCAGGAAGAAGATATAACAATTATAAATATATATGCACCCAACATAGGAGCACCACAATATGTAAGAAAAATGCTAACAAGTATGAAAGGGGAAATTAACAATAACACAATAAAATAAGAGACTTTAATACTCCACTGACATCTATGGATAGATCAACTAAGCAGAAAATTAACAAGGGAACACAAACTTTAAATGATACAAAGGACCAGTTAGACCTAATTGATATCTATAGGATGTTTCACCCTAAAACAATGTATTTTACCTTTTTCTCCAGTGCACACGAAACCTTCTCCAGGATAGTTTACATCCTGGGCCATAAATCTAGCCTTGGTAAATTCAAAAAAACTGAAATTTTCTCAAGGATCTTTTCTGATTATACTGCGGTAAGATTAGATGTCAACTACAAGGAAAAAAAAAAAAAACTATGAAAAGTACAAACATATGGAGGCTAAACAACACACTTCTGAATAACCAACAAATCACAGAAGAAATAAAAAAGAAATCAAAATATGCCTAGAAAGGAGTGAAAATAAAAACACAACAACCCCAAACCTATGGGATTCAGTAAAAGCAGAGCTAAGGAGAAGGTTTGTAGCAATACAAGCCTACCTCAAGACAGGAGAGATATCAAATAAATAACCTAACTCTACACCAAAGCAACTAGAAAAGGAAGAAATAAAGAATGCCAGGGTTAGCAGAAGGAAAGAAATCACAAAAATTAGGGCCAGAAAAAAAATGCAAAAGAAACAAAAGAGACCATAGCAAAATTCAGCAAAGCTAAAAGATGGCTCTTTGAAAGGATAAATAAAATAGACAAACCATTAGCCAGACAGACTCATCAAGAAACAAAGGGAGAAGAATCAAATCAACAAAATTGGAAATATAAATGGAGAAATCACAACAAATAACACAGAAATACAAAGGATCAAAAGAGACTACTATCAGCAACTATATGTCAATAAAATAGACAACTTGGAAGAAATGGAAACATTCTTAGAAAAGTATACCTTTCCAAAAGTGAACCAAGAAGAAATAGAAAATCTTAACAGACCCATCACAAGCACAGAAATCAAAACTGTAATCAGAAATCTTCCAACAAACAAAAGCCCAGGACCACATGGCTTCACAGCTAAATTCTACCAAAAATTTAGAGAAGAACTAACACCTGTCTTACTCAAACTCTTCCAGAAAACTGCAGAGGAAGGTAAACTTCCAAACTCATTCTATGAGGCCACCATCACCCTAATACCAAAACCAAACAAAGATGCCACAAAAGAAGAAAACTACAGGCCAATATCACTGATGAACATAGATGCAAAAATCCTTAACAAAATTTTAGCGAACAGACTCCAACAACATATTAAAAAGATCATACATCATGACCAAGTGGGCTTTATCCCAGGGATACAAGGATACTTCAGTATTCACAAATCAATCAATGTGATATACCACATTAACAAATTAAAAGGTAAAAACCATAAGATATCTCAATAGATGCAGAGAAAGCCTTTGACAAAATTCAACATACATTTATGATAAAACCCTCCAGAAAGCAGGTGTAGAAGGAACATCCCTCAACATAATAAAAGCCATATATGATAAACCACAGCAAACATTATCTTCAATGGTGAAAAATTGAAAGCATTTCCCCTAAAGTCAGAAACAATGCCCACTCTCACCACTACTATTCAACACAGTTTTGGAAGTTTTGGCCACAGCAATCAGAGCAGAAAAAGAAATAAAAGAAATCCAGATTGGAAAAGAAGTAAAATTCTCACTGTTTGCAGATGACATGGTCCTCTACACAGAAAACCCTAAAGACTCCACCAGAATATTACTAGAGCTAATTAATGAATATAGTAAAGTTGCAGGATATAAAATTAACACACAGAAACCCCTCATGCTCCTATACACTAAAAATGAGAAAACAGAAAGAGAAATTAAGGAAACAATTCCATTCACCATTGCAATAAAAAGAATAAAACACTTAGGAATAAATCTACCTGAAGAAACAAAAGACCTATATATAGAAAACTATAAAACACTGATGAAAGAAATCAGAGATGACACAAATAGATGGAGAAATATACCATGTTCATGGATCAGAAGAATCAATATAGTGAAAATGAGTATACTACTCAAAGCAATCTATAGATTCAATGCAAAACCTATCAAGCTACCAACAATATTTTTCAGAGAATTACAACAAATAACTTCACAATTTTTATGGAATTACAAAAAACCTCGAATAATCAAAGAAATCTTGAGAAAGACGAATGAAAGTGAAGGAATCAGCCTGCCTGACTTCAGGCTATACTACATAGCAACAGTCATCAAGACAGTATGGTACTGGCACAAAGACAGAAACATAGATCAATGAAACAAAGTAGAAAGCCCAGAGATAAAGCCACACACTTATGGACAACTTATCTTTGACAAACGAGGCAAGAATAAACAATGGAGAAAAGACAATGTCTTAAACAAGTGGTGTTGGGAAAACGGGCTAACCACTTGTAAAAGAATGAAACTAGAACACTTTCTAACACCATACACAAAAATACATTCCAAATGGATTAAAGATCTAAATGTAAGACCAGAAACCATAAAACTCTGAGAGGAAAACATAGGCAAAACACTCTCTGACATAAATCACAGCAGGATCCTTTGTGACCCACCTCTCAGAGTAATGGAAATAAAAGCAAAAATAAACAAATGGGACCTAGTTAAACTTAAAAGCTTTTGCACAGCGAAGAAAACTATAAGCAAGGTGAAAAGTCAGCCTTCAGAATGGGAGAAAATAATAGCAAATGAAACAACTGACAAATAATCTCTAAAATATACAAGCGGCTCATGTAGATCAATACCAGAAAAATAAGTGATCCAATTAAAAAAAAAAAATAGGCCAAAGAACTAAACAGACATTTCTCCGAAGAAGGCATACAGATGGATATCAAACACATGAAAAGATGCTCAACATCACTTATTATCAGGGAAATGCAAATCAAAACCAGAATGAGGTACCATTTCACACCAGTCAGAATGTCTGCTATCAAAAAGTCTACAAACAATAAATGCTGGAGAGGGTGTGGAGAAAAAGGAAGCCTCTTACACTGTTGGTGGGAATGCAAACTAGTACGGCCACTATGGAGAACAGTGTGGAGATTCCTTAAAAAGCTGGAAATAGAACTGCCATATGACCCAGTAATCCCACTGCTGGGCATACACACCAAGGAAATCAGAATTGAACGAGACACTTGTACCCCAACGTTCACTGCAGACTGTTTATAATAGCCAGGACATGGAAGCAACCTAGATGTCCATCGACAGACAAATGGATAAGAAAGCAGTGGTATACATACACAATGGAATATTCAGTTCAGTCACTCAGTTATGTCTGACTCTTTGCAACCCCATGAATTGCAGAATGCCAGGCCTCCCTGTCCATCACCAACTCCCGGAGTTCACTCAAAATCATGTCCATTGAGTTGGTGATGCCATCCAGCCATCTCATCCTCTGTCGTCCCCTGCTCCTCCTGCCCCCAATCCCTCCCAGCATCAGAGTCTTTTCCAGTGAGTCAACTCTTCACATGAGGTGGCCAAAGTACTACAGTTTCAGCTATTATTCAACTATTAAAAAGAATGTACTTGAATCAGTTCTAATGAAGTGGATGAAACTGGAACCTATTATACAGAGTGAAGTAAGTCAGAAAGAAAAACACCAATACAGTATATTAATGCATATATATGGAATTTAGAAAGATGGAAACGATGACCCTATATGCAAGACAGCAAAAGAGACACAGATGTAAAGAACAAACTGTTGGACTCTGTGGGAGAAAGCGAGTGGGATAATTTGAGAGAATAGCATTGAAACATGTATATTAACATATGTGAAATAGATCACAAGTCCAGGCTCGATGCATGAGACAGGGCGCTCAGGGCTGGTGCACTGGGATGACTCAGAGGGATGGGACGGAGAGGGAGGTGGGAGGGAGGGTCAGGATGGGGAACACATGTACACCCATGGCTGATTCATGTGAATGTATGGCAAAACCACCACAATACTGTAAAGTAATTAGCCTCCAGTTTAAAAAAAGAAAAGAAAAAAAAGTTAAGAAGTATATATATCAACACACTTATTTTTCTAGCATCTGTTGTAAACTAACAATGACCTAATTGCTGACTCACTGTCTTCCTTGGAATCTGGAATCTTCAAGGTACTGACACTGCTGAGAATCCCTTTCTAGAAGTGCTACTCTTCCCTGCTCCCTGTCTGTTCCCCTGACTTTTTCTGCTTAGCCCTTAAAGAGTTCATCTCTTTGGTCTTGTGTTATCTGCCACCATGTATGGTCTCCTTAGGTGACTTAATCAGCTGTTGTGGTTCAGAGTGAACTGACATCCATGTCATCATCCCCACAGCTTTAAGTCTACTTTTATACCAGCTTTTACAAGGGATGTCCCAGTGCTATACCTGACTCAACATATCTGAATCACATGCACTGCTTTGTCCATAAAACTGATTTTTTTCTCCTCATATCAGTTGAAACCATTATCACTGATTCAGTTGCCAAATATAGCATTTTCCTTGATGCCTCCCCATCCCCAGCCTGCCTCATCTTATTGGTACCTGAGTCTTCTGGATCCTCACCTTTAAAATGTGTCTCTACTTAACCTTTTCTATTTCCAAAGCCCCTTGCCCATCCTTTTCAAATTATTTCAAAAACTGAAAGGAATGAATGTTACTGAACTTATACTGTGAGGCCAGCAAGGACCATGATATCAAAACTAGACAAAGATATAATGAAAAAGAAAAATAAAGATCACTGTTACTGATGAATGATGCAAAATTTCTCAACAAAATATTAGCAAGCCAAATTCAGTAACACATCCCACTCTGAGAGTGGGATTATTTGAGAGAATAGCATTGAAACATCTATATTATCATATGTGAACTAAATCGCTAGTCCAGGTTCAATGCATGAGAGAAGGTGCTCAGGGCTGGTGCACCGGGATAACCCAGAGGGATGGGATGGGAGGGAGGTGGGAGGGGGTTCAGGATGGGGAACACATGTACACCCATGGCTGATTCATGTCAATGTATGGCAAAAATCACTACAATATTGTAAAGTAATTAGCCTCCAATTAAAATAAATAAATTTAAAAAAATAATAAAAATCATACACTATGGAAAAATCTGCAAAATCAAAGTGATAAATCACATTAACAAACTGAAAAGTCATATGACCATCTCAATAGATGCAGAAAAAGCTTTTGAAATTTAATATCTAATTATGATTTTTAAAAAACCCTCTCAAAGTGGGTTGGAAGAGAACATATTTAAAAGAAAACTGTCACAGAGACAATTGTAATATCCACTGTGATAGAATTCTGTTCCCATTTATTATTTATGAATATTTATCAATGGTTGGCAATGTGCCCAGCTACATGAACTACAATTTCCAGCCTCACCTAAGTATCCTGCACCCATGACTCTGTTACAGTCTGGGGCCAATGACACATATGCGGAAAGCTCTTGAACAAAGACACACTCAGGTGCCACTTGTCCTTTGCCCTTTAGTCCTGTCATTCTTACTGAGATGCAAATATGCTGATAAAGTAGAAGGGAGGAGGTCTACAACCACAGGTGGAAGGCTTGAAGATAAGGGGCATATGACAAGGACAGGTCCCTAATGATGGAATCTCCGCATTGCCTCTGGGTTTCCCACCTTCCTTCAGCCTCCTCCTTATGCTTATGGAGAAGCACAGCATGCATCCCTGTTCGGCCATATTTTCTGTTGCTATGAGATGGCTGCGTGAGAAAGGATTCGTCCTTCTGTTTTCCTGCATCTAGCTGTCCTCCTCTCTTATCCGCAGATCTTTTGCTAGAATTGAGTTTCCAAAAGGTAGCTCTGACCACATTTATTTTCCTCTGTCTATAAATCTCTGGTCCCCATTTCTTTGGCAATAGCTTCTTTACTCTGGCTTTAATACATGAAAGATTCACGAGAGAATTTGAGCTTGCATTTCAGGTTATGTCACTTCCTGTTCCCATACATGCGAGCCCTGAACTTTAAAACCATCAGAAAACACCATGCTCTACTGGAACTTTCTGCCGTTGCCAGTACTTCCCTATTCCAGGTAAATCTCTCTCTGCCATTTCTACTGCATAAGCTCCCACTGACCTTTTAGAGTCAAGCTCAAATATCACCTCCTCCCTGAAACTTTCCTGTGTGCCTGTTCTAAACTGAGGGTAAATGTAACTACTTCCTCATTTTTGCCCAAGAGCACTCAAGTTGATTGCATGGCAGGTGAGAGCATTTATCCTGGAACTGTCTGGACTCTGGCTGCATGGATAGGAGGCTGAGTGATGCTGAGAAGAGTACTAGGCTATCCTCACCTGTCAAATGCTAATAACCTTTATACCTACTTCATGGAGTCACTGGGTGGATTAACTGAACTCAGGTAAGTGGATTCATTACAAGAATGTCTGACATGTAAAAAGTGCTCATTGGCCATTACACGCTATCAGCAATTGTGTTCATCTTATGTTTTAGTCTTACATATACGTGTACAGAGCGTCTGCCTGTCCTACTCTTTGACCATAGGCAACACACCTTGCCTATTTCCTATGCCAGTGCCAAGCACAGTGTCTGTCAAAAAATACATATTTGAAGTATAATCAGTCACAAAAAAGAATGAAATAATGCTACTAGCAGCAAGACAGACGGACCTAGAGATGAACATACTAAGTGAAGGAAGTCAGAGAAAGGCCAATATCCTATCATTCGGAATCTGGGCTGCCTTGGCGGCTCAGATGATAAAGAATCTGCTTGCAATGCAGGAGACACAGGGGATGCAGGTTCAATTCCTTCTTCTTCAGAAAGATTCCCTGGAGAAAAGCATGGTAACCCACTCCAGTATTCTTGCCTAGAGAATTCCATGGACAGAGGAGCCTGGTGGGCTAGTTTACGGGGTCGTGAAGAGCGGGAGAGGCCTGAGCAACTAACACACACACAGAAATGATACAAATGAACTATTTACAAAACAAAAATTGGCCCACAGATTTAGAAAACAAAGATGTTTACAAAAGAGGAAAGGGGAAAAAATTAGGAGACTGAGATTAACATATATACACTACTATATATAAAATAGATAAACAGAAGGCCCTACTGTATAGCATAGGGAATTAAGTCTAATTTTTTTAAATAACTTATAAGGAAAAATAATCTGAAAGAAATACATGTAATCAAATCAAATCACTGTATACCTGAAACAAACACAACACTGTAAATCTATACTTTATTAAAAAAATGTGAAAGCCATCATATTTGACAAATTTTGGGTCAAATCAAGTTATACTAACTAGCATGTATAAACTCTATTCAATACGAAATATCCATCTACTGAATTCCATTTTAATAAAGTAGCATGTGTGTTAAATAAGAACCACCACCAGTCCCCATTCAGTCCACATACTTCCTGGGAAGAGAGCCACTGCGACAAGGAACACCCACCTCTGTGAAGGTCCGAGAGGCTTTAGGTTGGCACAGAATTGTTTGTGCTAGCAAGGGAGTGTCTGCCATATAGCTTCCCATGAAGTAGATAAGATACACGGAAGAACTAAGCATTTTTGGAAGAACAGAGTATTGTGTCCACTGCTATTCCCTCAGCACAGTCTTCAAAGTAGAGAACAGTTCCTGACTTTGTAAAGTATGTCCTACCTGCTCTATGCATGCCAATGGTATGACACGCTGCCCATGCGAGTCCACTACCTTCTCTAAATAAGTCTGAAGGCACAAAGCATACCAGCTCTACGCCGGGCACCCAAAGCTCAATGAGGAGTCAGATCCCAGGACTGAGCAGGGAAGGCAAGGGAGCATCATATCTCACAGAGTGAAGACTACCTTTCTCTTTCCCAGGGGCAGGATTATGTCAAAGGGAGTTATGGATACTGAATTTTGAGGGCTCATCCAGTATTTATTATTTTCAGATATGGAAAAGCAAAGCAAGAAAAAAAGTGTCGAATGCCATCAGGGAAGGAAGAAAGCACATCTTTATGAGCTTCACTGTGGCCTGCTGATATTTTTATGTCAAATGGAAGGCAATGAAAGTGGGCAAAATGCATGGTGTCTCAGAAAGAGAAATTTTACAGACACCCTGCCTACTTCTCTCACAAATTCTGTTTCCTCCTCCCAAAAGAAATGGGAGGAAAAAGATAGAGATTGTTAAAAAGAACTGCAGAAATCCTAGTAGGGTAATTAATGAGTGACAGGTCAGTCACTCATGTGAAAAAAATAAAATGTGGCAAGAAAAAAAATGCCTTTGTCAAGAACTCTGAGGTTTTGTAGACTGGAAGCAATTTGTCCAAGGACTATTTTGACCACACCACTTCCTAATCTCAGTTCCCATAAGGTCTGGGAGGGGGCCAACTGGAAAGGTTCATTTCAGCTGCACAGATATAGTCCACAGAGGAAATAAAAGGATTTTCAACATTGGAGTCATTTCCTTTGGTTCCCAGCTCTTTGAGGGGAAAAAAATAAATTCCTTTTGGTTAGTGATATCTCCAGCTCAATTCCTACAGCCTGGCTTAGAAAAATAACAAAATCTGTTCCCCGAAACACTTTCCAATCAGACAAGATTTCAACTCAAAACACAAAGTCCAATGAAAGACTTTGCTAGGCCAGACTATTCTAGGAAGACACGCACATTTTTAAGGTTCACACTGCTTTATCCACAACCAGTGTCAATGTCAGATGTGAAATATGTGTTCAGGAGAGGGAGCTGGATAATCAAATCTTGAGCCTGCTCCTTTGGAATTGCTGCTAAAGGATCTTGTGGAGAATAATAGGGTCCATTTACAAAATACAGAACACACGGCAATATTACCAAAAATGGGCCCAGCTGCTTGCCACTCTGAAGCCAATAAAGAGGCAAGGTTGGTGGAAAGGAAAGTTTGCTTTATTTCAGAGGCTGGCAGCTTGGAAGGGTTGGGAACGGGAATGCTAGTTTTTATCTCAAGGTCATGGTATGAGTTGACTTCAAGCTCTCTCTTAGAAATAGTTTTCTTCTTTTGGGCTAAGAATTCTGGAAAAAAATGGATTTTGTCAATCAAGCTTTCCTTTCTCTGACTGAATATGCAAAAGGAATCAGTTTTGGAGTTTCAAAAGAGTTTCATTCATCTCAACCAGTTTTTTCAGAGTTTGAAGAACTGAAATGGAATTTCTCATTTTTCAAAAGGCAACAAGAATGCCAGTCACACAAAATGGAATACACACTCACATAGCAGAAGACAGAGCCGTCACAAACCCTCCAGAAGATTACCCACATGAAGTCTGAAAAGAAACACTTCCCAACACAAATAGGCCTCAACGTCAGATACACGTCAGAACTGACTGCCAACACACCCGAATAACACTCAGTGCTCATAAAGGGCCCTCAGTGGCAGACACCTGTAGGAACCAATCGGCAAAATGCCCAAACAGCACTTCGCCCTCAGAAGAGAAGTTATCTGGGTGCACACTGGTGGATTTACTGTGCCTAGGAGCTTATCAGCTTGTCCAGAGGCATCTTTCCATTCCACCGAGGAAAAGCACAGGTTGGCAGCCAATGCCGAGCAGGGGAGAAACAGGGAGGATTCCCAAAACAACTGGTACCAACAGCTGCTAGGAACATCCCTCCAAACCTCCTCCTGGGGCCAGCTAGCCATGAGCAGTGGCTCTTTGAAGCCCTCCTGCCACATCATCATGGTAGCAGCTTTGCTTGAGGAAAACTCTTGGAGCCAGATATGGCAAGAGCGCAGCCTCACTGGGTGCTAATATCTGTTAGTGAAAGTGGGCCCAGGTCTCCTGGTTCCAAAGCCAATAAAGAAAAGTTTGGTGGAAAGGCAAGTTTGCTTTATTTCAAAGTCCAGCACCCAGGTGCAGGGACATACTCCAGTTCAAAGACCCACCTCCCACCCCAACTGACAATCAGTGTGCAAGAGTGTTTGAAGGGTAGTTTCAGAGGTGTATAGATGGTGGGAGGGGGCTACATGTAGAGAGAGCATAGTCATTTTGAAACTGGTCATGCAGTGGTCTGACCAGCATCATCTTGGTTTTTTCAGTTCGGTTCGGTTCAGTTGCACAGTCGTGTTCAAATCTTTGCAACCCCATGGACTGCAGCATGCCAGGCCTCCTTGTCCATCACCAAATCCTGGAGTTTACTCAAACTCATGTCCATTGAGTCAGTGATGCCATCCAACCATCTCATCCTCTGTTGTCCCCTTCTCCTCCCACTTTCAGTCTTTTCCAGCATCAGGATTTTTTCAAATGAGTTAGTTCTTTGTATCAGGTGGCCAAAGTACTGGAGTTTCCATTTCAGTATCAGTCCTTCCAATGAAGATTCAGGACTAATTTCCTTTAGGATGGACTGGTTGATCTCCTAGCTGTCCAAGGGACTCTCAAGAGTCTCCTCCAATACCACGGTTCAAAAGCATCAATTCTTCGGTTCTCAGCTTTCTTTATAGTCCAACTCTCACATCCATACATGACTATTGAAAAAACCATGGCTTTGACCAGATGGACCTTTGTTGGCAAAGTAATGTCTCTGCTTTTTAATATGGTGTCTAGGTTGATCATAATTTTTCTTCTAAGGAGCAAGTGTCTTTTAATTTCATGGCTGCAGTCACCATCTGTGGTGATTTTGGAGTCAAAAAAAAAAAATAAAGTCTGCCACTGTTTACACTGTTTTCCCATTTACCTGCCATGAAGTGATGGGACCAGATGCCATGATCTTAGTTTTCTGAACGTTGAGCTTTAAGCTAACTTTTTCACTCTGCTCTTTCATTTTATCAAGAGGCTTTTTAATTCTTCTTTGCTTTCTGCCATAAGGGTGGTGCCATTGGCATACCTGAGGTTATTTATATTTCTCCCAGCAATCTTGATTCCAGCTTGTGCTTCATCCACTCCAGCATTTCTCACGATGTACTCTGCATATAAGTTAAATAAGCAGGGTGACAATATGCAACCTTGAAATACTCTTTTCCCAATTTGGAACCAGTCCGTTGTTCCACATCCAGTTCTAACTGTTGCTTTCTGATCCTGCATACAGATTTCTCAGGAGGCAGGTCGGGTGGTCTGGTATTCCATCTCTTGAAGAATTTTTCCACAGTTTATTGTGATCCACACAGTGAAAGGCTTTGGCATAGTCAACAAAGAAGAACTAGATGTTTTTCTGGCACCCTCTTGCTTTTTCCATGATCCTGCGGATGTTGGCAATTTGATCTCTGGTTCCTCTGCCTTTTCTAAATCCAGCTTAAACATCTGGAATTTCACCGGATCATATACTGTTGAAGCCTGGCTTGGAGAATTTTGAGCATTACTTTGCTAGCATTTGAGATGAGTGCAATTGTGCAGTAGTTTGAACATTCATTTCCAAGGTTGGTTTGCCCCTATTTCTTTCAAGCCAATTCTTTGAATTGTGGCAGCTTAAGGTAATGGCACCCCCACTCCTGTATTCCTTCCTGGAAAATCCCATGGACGGAGGGAGCATGGAAGGCTGCAGTCCATAGGGTTGCTGAGGGTCAGACACAACTGAGCGACTTGACTTTCACTTTTCATTTTCATGCATTGGAGAAGGAAATGGCAGCCCACTCCAACGTTCTTGCCTGGAGAATCCCAGGGACGGGAGAGCCTGGTGGGCTGCCGTCTATGGGGTCGCACAGAGTCGCACATGACTGAAGTGACTTGGCAGCAGAAGCAGCATGGCTATAGTCTGATCATCATGTAGTTAACTTGTTCCACCTGGTGGAGGTCTTAGTCTCTATAAGGCGGTTCAGAGGATATGACTCCGAATAATATCTCTAGCCCACGAAGCACAACTAAGCATCTTGGCTTTGCTTAATGACTAAACTACTGTTAGTCTTGTTAAACTGTTTCCCTTTGTTTCCGCCTTCTCTGATTAAGCTTATTATTTAGCTAAAATTCTACTGCAGACAAAAGGCAGGCTGAGGACACGAGGGTGTAGGTGGGGAAGGACCATAGGGTGCTGCTAGATTCAGCAACCAAGTCCCCTCTCCAGTGGTATTTTGGCAGCTTTGGAACGGTTACCTGAATGTGTGGAGAGCAGAAAAGCAGCAGTCTCCAAATCTATCCTCCAGCTAAGGACTTCTGAAGTGCTACAGAGATTGCAATGAAAAGATGGGAAGTCAGAATGGCCCTCTGCTCATATACCTGCATTCTAAACGCCAAAGTGGAAAGCACATGTATGCAGCGTGGTTTACGTGTCACGGCATTAGAAATATGAGACAGCTTTTGTCCAGTATGGATCTGCAGGGAAATATTACAGCTCACTTCACCGCTGTGTAGTGTTTTGTTCAGTGTGTTCTCTTTTTTATTTTCCCTGAAAGATCCTTGGTACTAATCCTCAAGTCTTTGGGTCGGTTTCTTGGTGAAACCATAAAGTGGCTGGATTATACATCAAATGGAAAATGTAAAGAAATGCAATTACTTTTAGATCTTGATAGCAAATCTTAAAGTTTTAAGATGATTTAATTTCCTTATTCCAGGAATTCTCAAGGATAGTCATGTATTTTAATTGTCAACTTTAAGAAGGAGTCATATAATATTTATAGTCATTAGATAATTAATTCTAACTACAATGTCAGGTGAATCAAAAGCCCCCTTTGTGGTCATCACCATGTTTCAGCTAAAGAATAAATTACTTTTTACTTTTTTTTTTTTCAAACACTCATATCCCAAACCTAGACTTAGGTATTTATTTACTAACCAGCATAATATAATGTGACAAGGCAAACCCCCACTTGCTAAAAAGCCTAGTGACTATCTCTTGAGAGATAGGGAAGCTATACACTTTTTCATGTTTTATTCTCTCTTGCCTTTTATTTTCAATAATCTTAATAAATAGTTAGAAATTATAGCAAAAGGGAGGCTTTCGCTAAATGTATCAAAAAAAACCACACACACAAAACTAATGTCTCTGAACCAAGAAAAGAGAAGTATTAGTACCATAACACTAGAATTTTAATTACATGTAAATTTAAACCAAATGTTGCTGGAATAGCTCGCCATTTCCTTTCCAGCTTCTGCTCTCCAAGGAATTCCAAACTCAGGAGCACAATGTCAGTGAAGTGACTCTGAACACGGCCAGATATGAAATTTCTGTTTTCAGTTAGTCTTGTGACACATGTGTTTTCATTTGTTCCTAAGACACAGAGGGACCCCCCAACTTTTAAGTCATAATATGAAAATCCCATTTTGTTATTATTTCTATAAAACAGTGAAATGATGGAAGAATACTCTGCAAATAAAGGCAAGAAGGTTATTATTCTTTATATATAATGATTCTGTGAGGAGGGCCCATGCCTGCTTTCTTGTTTTTGCCTACCCATTCAAAACCTTTTCCCCATGTTTCCTTTTATAACCAACAGTAGACATTGGCCAAGTGCTGAGCTAAACATAGGGCTGAGGTCTTTGGACATGAGGTGATCAGTAGAACAAAAATAGTAACTCAAGAGGCACCAACAACCATCAGAAGAGAGTAAAAACTGGTCTCTGATATGTACATCCTAAATATTAAAGTCACACCAGACACCCAAGCACAGAACTGGTTTAAGGCTGGTCATTTGTTCACATATAGCTTCCCAGGTGGCTCATTGGTAAAGAATCCGCCTGCCAAAGCAGGAGATGCAGGTTTGATCCCTGGGTCAGGAAGATATCATGGAGGAGGAAATGGAAACCTATTCCAGAATTCCTGCCTGGAAAATCCATGGACAGAGGAGCCTGGCAGGCTATAGTCTATGGGGTCAGACACGACTTTACAACTGAGCAGTCGCACGAGTGGTTCACATACAACAATGCAATGTTAGAGTCCTTCTCAAGTCACATGCTTAAGAGTCAAACTTATTTTTAGAACGATCTTTTGACTTCAATCAATTCATTCTGCCTTTTTCAGACTTTCTCCTCTGTCATTAACCAAAGGAAAACTCAAATCTTTTCCTAAAAAGATGTTTGCAAAACATGCAAAATAGATCCTGGCCCATAGTGGGAACTCAGTATTTGGTGGTCTGAAATAACAAGAGAAATGCATGGTGTCATAACTTAAGCACTGATGAAAAAGTCAGTGATATTAAGCAGTAAATTATCTGACAGAGGCAATAAGAATACATACAAAAGGGAATTTGCAAAGAGCCAAAGTAGACAGGGGAGCTTTCATCTAGTAAGTAGAGTTTTAATTTACTGATAATCTAAGTCTGGTTTAAAATAGATGAAAATGCCAAAAAGATATATCCGGGGGAGGGGGATGACTTGAGTAAAAACCCAAAAGTAAAGTGCCTGGTCTGCTTAGTGTGAAAGCTACATAATGAAACAGAATGAAAAATGCTGTGAGTTGATTCATATTAGGAGGCCCTTTAAAGCTAGCCTGAGGAATTCAGACTTGATATAGAATAACACGTCATGGGCAGGTTTTAGCCAAGCAAGGGGCATGATGAAAGCACTGTTTATAGAATGCAGTGAATCTGCAAAAGTACTCGGAGTCCTAATGTTCTTACCAAGACCCTGAGCTTAGGGCAGCTGGGTGATAAATGGCTACAATTTTATCCTGGTTTCCAATCACAAAAATCACCTGCATGATGTTTTCCTGGTGCTATATCCAGGTACTGAGAACCTAAGATGTGGTTCATCCGTTTATTATTGTATTCTTCTAGACATTCATGGGGTAACAACTGCGTCACACACGAGCTAAGCACAAGTGAACAAGAAATGAACAAGATAATAGTGTATCCTGAAGAAGTGTATAATTCTTGTCCATGATAATAAACACATACACACACACACACGCACACACACACACACACACACACACACACACACACACTGATTATATCCAGTTTTCTAAGTGCTAGGGAGACTTTTGGGAAAACAAAGAGTTTTATTAAGAAAGACAGAGGAAGGGTGTCTAGATTGGCTTGGGCAGGGGTGGAGGGAGAGAGAAAGCTTCGAAGACTTTGTTCGTATCAGCTGAATCTCCCAGACCAAGAGAGAGCACAAGCAGCACAGGGGAGGAGTGGGATGAAAGAGATTAGTGGCTGGACTATAGAACAAAGCAGACCTGAATTTACATCCCACATCTGCTATTTTGTGATTGTGGAGACAAGGGCAAGCTCCTTGTCTCTCACACTTATAAAATAGAGATAATAATTAAAACAATTTGAAATTCTACCATCATGTATATGAAGCTCTCAGCATAATTTCTATACATAGTAAGTGCTCAGTAAATATCAGGTTTTATTATTAAACAAGAGGAATAATGCTTGTTCCCAGCAAAGAGAACCAACATAGGTACCATCGTGCCTTTGCATGTGACTTGTTAATAGCTGGGAATGATTAGCTACAGAATGAGAGGCAAGAACTGACCAGGGTCATCATATGGTTGCCTATATTTTCCACTGCACTAGCAGAGCTGGGAATTACCCAGGAATTACAATGAAAGCTCTCCAGGGCTGGAGCTTGGCAGGGCTCATATTTTATAAAAAGTACAGTATTCCTGGAGTTAGAGAGTGGAGGGAGAATAGTCCAGACCATGAAAAACCTTGTACTCTATGATAGTTAGAAGTTTATCATTTATAACATCTCATTCAAATGCTGCTGCTGCTGCTTAGTTGCTTCAGTTGTGTCCAACTCTGTGCGACCCCATAGACGGCAGCCCATCAGGCTCCCCCATCCCTGGGATTCTCCAGGGAAGAACACTGGAGTGGGTTGCCATTTCCTTCTGCAATCATTCAAGTGCTAGAGATTCAAATATGTACAGATATAATCGAATTTCAGTGAAGATACACATTCTCATTATTGGATAGATGAATGTTTTCTTCTTGTTGCATTTCAGAACTGGTAAGCTATCCTGACACTTCTTGACTTATTTTTCTCTAGATAGCACAGTAAAATATATAGAGAGGAGATTCAAAAATCAGTATATCACCATGCAAAGAATCTTCATAGTCACAGCTCCATGATTTCTTCAAGGTCATAGCCTTTTGAATGTATTAATTTTACAGAACATTGTTCAGATTTTAGATACAATTCCATGATTTGCTTTACTGGGGCTATCTGTTAATGGATTAGCTGGGAAATACTTATGAGCCCTTATCACATGCCAAGTCTTGGTTTTCCAGATGTAAGAAAATATGATCCCTCCCTCAAAGAATATACAGTCAGAAGAGAAGACACAAATGTCAACCAATAGCTACATGTACCTTTGATAATCTTCAGGCATTATATTTTGACCTGGTTAGTTGGGGAAACAGTGGAAACAGTGCCAGACTTTATTTTGCAGGGCTCCAAAATCACTGCAGATGGTGACTGCAGCCATGAAATTAAAAGACGCTTACTCCTTGGAAGAAAAGTTATGACCAACCTAGATAGCACATTCAAAAGCAGAGACATTACTTTGTCAACAACCTTTGTCTGTCTAGTCAAGGCTATGGTTTTTCCTGTGGTCATGTATGGATGTGAGAGTTGGACTGTGAAGAAGGCTGAGCGCCGAAGAATTGATGCTTTTGAACTGTGGTGTTGGAGAAGACTCTTGAGAGTCCCTTGGACTGCAAGGAGATCCAACCAGTCCATTCTAAAGGAGATCAGCCCTGGGATTTCTTTGGAAGGAATGATGCTAAAGCTGAAACTCCAGTACTTTGGCCACCTCATGGGATGAGTTGTCTCATTGGAGAAGACTCTGATGCTGGGAGGGATTGGGGGCAGGAGGAGAAGGGGATGACAGAGGATGAGATGGCTGGATGGCATCACTGACTCGATGGATGTGAGTTTGAGTGAACTCGGGAGTTGGTGATGGACAGGGAGGCCTGGTGTGATGCGATTCATGGGGGTCGCAAAGAGTCGGACACGACTGAGCAACTGAACTGAACTGAGTAGCAGAGCATACAGAAGTTTTTCTATTTTTCTTTTTACATCATACTACAGTTAGTTTCCCATGCCACAAAGTGTGAACAATGATCTTTTCAAACAGTTGTAAAATACTCCATTGCTTTAACCCAAGTTTAGTCATTCTTTATTTTAGACTATTTAAGTACAAAGCAAAGCTGACGCATTCATGAGTCTCGCTTTACCATATCCGAAAGAACACATCTTTAGGAAAAAAAGGACAAGAGTGAGTTTATTTTACTGAAAGGACTAGAAAATTTGGTGACTCTTGAAATGCAGTCATCAAAGAATAAAACAAACAACTTTTGCTTTTATAAAAGGCTGATAAAAATGAGGCATCCCTATGGCCCCTTTAATTTTTCTCTTGGTTGCTTCTTACAGATAAATGATCAATAATTTCACCAATTGTCACTCATTCCCACTTTGTTTGGGTCTATGCTTTAAGGCTTAGAAGAATCCTACCAGTCTCTGTGCTGTAAATAAGCCGCCAAGCTGTGGACCAAGCACACAGTTAAATCTTAATGACGCACATGTTACCCGGGAGGTCATTTTCTTCCTTGCTGGTTGGGACAACGTCTGTATGACCTGGGCAGAGCATCAACCCCAGTTCCTGGCTGGAGAGAGGGAAGCATTTCCTCTCTAAACTTGGAGACTGACTTTGTATTCCTGGAGTGGATCTGAGGGTCACAGCCCCTGTATTTCCACTCGTGTGCAGTTAGCTAATGATAGCTGGGAACTCTGAACACAATCACCTTCAAATTGTTCCGAGAACGAAGCCTGAATGGAACCGCTGGCAGCGCAGAGCTTCAGGTAACACTTGAACTCGCGAGTGAAATCCAAATGAGAAAGCTTTCCCTTTTTTCTCATTGTTTGTCCAAAATATTCAAGGAACTCTGGCAATGGCCAAGTCAGCTGGTTACTATGGAGGAAAACAGACGCTGTGCAACACTGGACGTTATAGTTTCCAGAGCGAGGCGACTTCCTGGCTGCCTATTATAACAATATTCAGCTTGACAAGAAACCCCACAAAACATTCATGCCCTTCCTAAAAATGACTTAATTTTGGTTACAAATAGGAAATGGCTACTTTTCCTACAAAAATCTCAGTAGGACCTGCATTTAAAGTCTGCATTTGGAAGGAGACCATCCGGCCTGAGACACACAACCCTCAGGGACTAGACCAGAAAGAAACAGAGTTACTATCCAAGACTTAGAAAAATTCAGACTCCGATTTGAGCAGGGGATTCTAAAGAGAGGAAATAGAGCATGTACCTGTTGACTAAACAGAGTACGGGTGCTCAAGGTTTCTTTAAAGCACTAGAGAATGAGAGATGAGGCGACCTTAGAGGTCAGAGACTCAAAGGCAACTTCAGAAAATAGGAAACTGTCGCTAGGGAAGAATCTTTGGAGAAAAACCAGCTTGAAAAAGGAAAAACTGACCTGAGCAGGAATTTGGGTATATTGCTGCAAGAACTGGTCATGGATAAATTCAAGATAAACTTGATCAGACTTTCAGAATCCAAATAGAAAATAGTCATTTACCACCAGGTTCATCCTTCAGGGAGACAATGACCCCAAAACATTCTCCAAAATTAAGGGAAAGCTATTTAAAGAAAAGAATGGAGTCTGGGTAAGTAATTACAGTGGAGTGGCTTCTTCAGAGGTCTTAACCCATTCCTATGAGCAAACAGAGGAGTCCAGCCAAACAGAACTTGAACAAGAGGAAAGAGTGCGTGTGCTCTGAAACTCTTCCACGTGAGCCCAGTAAGGAAGCACATGCCTCATTCTGAATCCTGAGAGTAGACGAAATTACCAACTACACTGTGTCCACCTACCATCATCCATAATTCTGTGATAGTTCCCACTTAAAATTGATTAAACTGCTACTCGCATTAAAGTTAACACAGATGGAAGGCTAGACATTGGTCAGTATCACTCAAGTGCAAAACTGAAGTGAACATAAAATGATTCCCAAAATATAGATTAAAAAAAAAAAGAAAATAGCTCTAAATGAAACAAAATGATCAAAATATTTTCAAAAGGTACCTATGCTTTCAGGGCACAAGCTGCACATTCTTTTACGTTTGTGTCAGGTGACACAACAGAGCTAGAATCCCCATCAATATTGTTATAATGGAGGGGCGGGTGAGAATCAAAGCATGCTTCTTTCAAACTTTCCACCTGCACATAAACTCAAAACACTGTGCTTCTGTCTATCATTACTACTATCCAGGATCTGTCCTGCTAGCCTTGTATGCATGCTAAATTGCTACAGTCATGTCCCACTCTTTGTGACTTTATGGACTGACTGTAGCCCACCAGGCTCCTCTGTCCATGGGATTCTCCAGGCAAGAATACTGGAGTAAGTTGCCATACCCTCCTCCAGGGCATCTTCCCAACCCAGGGATCAAACCCACATCTCTGCATCTCCTGCACTGGTAGGCAGGTTCTTTACCATTAGCATGGCCTGGGAAGCCTCATGTCCCGCTAGTCTTACTTATGGGGATTATTTTGCAGGAGGAATTGTAAATAGTGAGGAGTGAAGATTTGAGAGACTATCATTGGATTCTGGTAACAGTGGTCCACAAGTTATTCACCATCTCCAGGTTTGTTTCATCTGCAGTAAAATGGAGATATTAATACCTTACAGAATTACTTGATACTCATTCCGTAAGCTATTAAAAACTGAATCTATGCATGCCTTCTGGAGCCAAACAGGTACACAAGTGAGTGAAGTGGGCTGCTTTTATGAAAACAGCAGAGCGGTTTAGCCACCACTGAAAAGTATTCACATCTAAATAATTTTAAGCAATGTTGTAGCCAAACAACAATCCTTCATTAGACAGATTTGCCCTGTTGATGAATTATAGGAATGTTCTAAGAGATTTCTAGACTCTGGGACACTGAACAGCTATTTGACCAAGGCTGAATTGCATAGCATAGTAGTATAAACATGTCTCCTGCCTCCACAGTCACTGTTCACTGTACCTCTGAGAACCCTTCAGGGATTCATCAGTTCATTTGCCAGCTTTCTTTGTAAAGCAAGGTTTCTCTCCTGGGTAGGTAAACCAAAGACACCATTCCTGACCCCACTGAGATCTGCTTCCCCTTTTTTTCCTCCTGTCTTGATCATTCAGTCTGTTTTACTTGATTTAGGAATTGATTGGTTGGTGGGTAATTTTGTAGAAATAGGTTGAAGGCTTTGCTTCCAGAACTTAAGGGGATTCAGGTGGGATACACAAGATAAAAGCATTGGCAATGCCAATATGTCTGACAGCCCTTGATGCTACAAGAGACTGTGGGCTAAATGAGAAACCATCCGTCTTCCTCACAGATCAACTGCCCTTCAGTTTATCCTCACGGCTGATTCTTTCACCAGCACATGGACCACAGAGGCTTTTGGTTTTCCACTGAAGGCCACTTATAAACTGGAAAACTGCTTTATCTGGAAAGTTACCTTTCATATGATTTTTTTCAATTACTGGGTTGGCCAAAAAGTTCACTCGGGTTTTTCCCTAAGACCTTACAGAAAAACCCAAATGCAATTTTTGACCAGCCCCATCATTACTGAAACGAGAATCAGAGCCAAAGAACTAGCTCTAGATTGGTAATTTTAAAAGACAGGGGAAAGACAGGCGGACTTGGACAACATAATACAGTGTGCGATTCGTACTAATAGTCCATGTTCATCGGACATGCTAGGTGGAAATACGATGATGCAAGAAGAAACGTGAAACTTTTACACAGATTTCACCCTAACCCTAACATATACACATTATATCAACGCTTGATCAAGTTTGTAATTGAAAATTATATATGCAATGTTAATATCTTATTACTTGTCTTACATTATCTTCTCACAACAGAAGAAAATTGCAAAGCAGAAAGCCACTATCTAAGGCACAGCCTCCCCAGGACTTCTTTAGTTTATATAACACAGAAGATGCTTAGTTACAAAGAATGGTGAGGATTTTTGCCTCAAACTTCTTTTAAGGGAATTATGTTCTATTAAACTACAAGTGTTAGTCAGCCATGTCTGACTCTGCGACCCCATGGACTGTAGTCGACCAGGCTTCTCTGTCCATGGGATTCTCTAGGCAAGAATACTGGAGCAGGTAGCCATTCCCTTCTCCAGGAGATCTTCCCGACCCAGGAATCAAACCCAGTCTCCTGCACTGCAAACAGATTGTTTACCATCTGAGCCACTAAGGAAGCCCAACAAACTTAGATATAAGTCTTTATAAGATGATTTTTAAAGTCTCTCATGATACAAGTATCTTATAAATATTTTTCACTGTCTTACACATACACAAACACCTGATCAATACACACATATAATAATATATGTAATAAATAAATTATATACTAATGAATATATTAGTACATGTGAAAGTTATATATGCACATACATATTTCACTTGAAGCTATTCTTATTTGATTTAAAACAATGTTTAAAAATTGAGTAACACTGAAGGAAATTCCAGATTTCATATGGTAGTCTTTGGTTTGTTAAGGGTTTCTGTTAGTTGGGAGAAAATACTTGAAAACCTTAAATTTGATAAAAGGTCAATATCCAAAATCTATGACTTCCCTGGTGGCTCAGCAGTGAAGTATCCATCTGCCAATGCAGGAGACGTGGGTTGGATTCCTGGGTCTGGAAGATCTCCTGGAGAAGGAAATGGCAACCCACTCCAGTGTTCTTACCTGGAAATCCCATGGACAGAGGAGCCTGGTGGACTTCAGTCCATGGGGTCAAAAGAATCAGATATGACATAGTGACTAAACAACAACAATCCCAAATATATAAGGGACTCATGCAACTTAAGAGCATACAAACAAACAAAAACAACCCTATTAACAAATGGCTAAAGGATCCAAATAGATATTTCCCCAAAGAAAATATATTAATACAAATGGCCAAAGATAGTAAAAAGATGTTCAACATCACTAATCCTCAAAGAAATCCAAGTCCAAACCACAGCGTCACCTCATACCTGTTAGGATGCGTGTGCATGCATGCTAAGTCGCTTCAGTGGTGTGTGACTCTGCAGCCTCATGGACTGGCCCACCAGGCTCCTCTGTCCATGGGATTCTCCAGGCAAGAATGCTGGAGTGGGCTGCCATGCCCTCCTCCAGGGATCTTCCCAACTCAGGGATCAAACTTGAGCCTCTTATGTCTCCTGCTTGGCAGGTTGGTTCTTTACCACTAGTGTCAAGTGGGAAGCTCCATCTGTTAGGATAAATATTATCAAAAAAGATACCAAATGCTGACAAGTATGGAGACAACAGGGAACCCTCACACACTGTTAATGGGGATGTAAATTGGCGCCACCAGCCTGGAAAAAGAGTATGGAAGTTCCTCAAAAACCCAGAAAGAAAAATACCATATAACCCAGCAATGCCTCTTCTGGGTAGTTACCTGCAGGAAAAGAAATCAGTACCTCAAAGATATACCTGCACCCCCCCGTTACCTGCAGTGCTATCCATAACAGCCAAGACATGCAAACAACCTAAGTGTCTGTCAACAGATGATCAAAGAAAACATGGTGTATGTGTGTATATATATGTGTGTATATGTGTGTGTGTGTGTGTACAACAAAAAGTCAAATAAATAACCTAACTCTACACCTAAAGCAACTAGAAAAGGAAGAAATAGAGAACCCCAGAGTTAGTAGAAGGAAAGAAATCCTAAAAATTAGGGCAGAAATAAATGCAAAAGAAACAAAACAGACCATAGCAAAAATCAACAAAGCAAAAGCTGGTTCTTTGAAAGGATAAATAAAATTGACAAACCATTAGCCAGACTCATCAAGAAACAAAGAGAAAAAAATCAAATCAACAAAATTAGAAATGAAAATGGAGAGATCACAACAGACAACTCAGAAATACAAAGAATCATAAGAGACTACTATCAGCAATTATATGCCAATAAAATGGACAACTTGGAAGAAATGGACAAATTCTTAGAAAAGTACAATTTGCCAAAACTGAACCAGGAAGAAATAGAAAATCTTAACAGACCCATCACAAGCATGGAAATTGAAACTGTAATCAGAAATCTTCCAGCAAAAGCCCAGGTCCAGACGGCTTCACAGCTGAATTCTACCAAAAATTCCGAGAAGAGCTAACACCTATCTTACTGAAGCTATTCCAGAAAATTGCAGAGGAAGGTAAACTTCCAAACTCATTCTATGAGGCCACCATCACCCTAATACCAAAACCTGACAAAGACACCACAAAAAAAGAAAATTACAGGCCAATATCACTGATGAACATAGATGCAAAAATCCTCAACAAAATCCTAGCTATCAGAATCCAGCAACACATTAAACAGATCATACACCATGACCAAGTGGGCTTTATCCCAGGATTGCAAGGATTCTTCAATATCCGCAAGTCAATCAATGTAATTCATCACATTAACAAACTGAGAAATAAAAATCATATGATTATCTCAATAGATGCAGAAAAAGCCTTTGACAAAATTCAGCATCCATTTATGATAAAAACGCTCCAGAAAGCAGGAATAGAAGGAACATACCTCAACATAATAAAAGCTATATATGACAAACCCACAGCTAACATTATCCTCAATGGCGAAAAATTGAAACCATTTCCCCTAAAGTCAGGAACAAGACAAGGGTGTCCACTTCCACCACTACTCTTCAACATCGTACTGGAAGTTTTGGCCACAGCAATCAGAGCAGAAAAAGAAATACAAGGAATCCAAATTGGAAAAGAAGAAGTAAAACTCTCACTGTTTGCAGATGACATGATCCTCTACATAGAAAATCCTAAAGACTCGACCAGAAAACTACTAGAGCTAATCAATGAATATAGTAAAGTTGCAGGATATAAAATCAACACTCAGAAATCCCTTGCACTAATAATGAGAAAGTAGAAAAAGAAGTTAAGGAAACAATTCCATTCACCATTTCAACAAAAGAATAAAATACTTAGGAATATTCCTACCTAAAGAAACTAAAGACCTATATATTGAAAACTATAAAACACTGATGAAAGAAATCAAAGAGGACACTAATAGATGGAGGAATATACCATGCTCATGGGTTGGAAGAATCAATATAGTGAAAATGAGTATTCTACCCAAAGCAATCTACAGATTCAATGCAATTCCCATCAAGCTACCAGCAGTATTTTTCTCAGAACTAGATCAAATAATCTCAAGATTTGTATGGAAATACAAAAAACCTCGAATAGCCAAAGCAATCTTGAGAAAGAAAAATGGAACTGGAGGAATCAACTTGCCTGACTTCAGGCTCTACTACAAAGCCACAGTCATTAAGACAGTATGGTACTGGCACAAAGACAGAAATATAGATCAATGGAACAAAATCGAAAGCCCTGAGATTAACCCACATACCTATGGACACCTTATCTTCGACAAAGGAGGCAAGAATATACAATGGAGTAAAGACAGTCTCTTTGACAGGTGGTGCTGGGAAAACTGGTCAACCACTTGTAAAAGAATGAAACTAGATCTCTTTCTAACACCATACACAAAAATAAATTCAAAATGGATTAAAGATCTAAATGTAAGACCAGAAACTATAAAACTCCTAGAGGAGAACATAGGCAAAACACTCTCCGACATAAATCACAGCAGGATCCTCTATGATCCAACTCCCAGTATACTGGAAATAAAAGCAAAGATAAACAAATGGGATCTAATTAAAATTAAAAGCTTCTACACCACAAAGGAAACTATAAGCAAGGTGAAAAGACAGCCTTCTGAATGGGAGAAAACAATAGCAAATGAAACAACTGACAAACAACTAATCGCAAAGAATATAAGCAACTTATGCAGCTCAACTCCAGAAAAATAAATGATCCAATTAAAAAAATAGGCCAAAGAACTAAATAGGCATTTCTCCAAAGAAGACATACGGATGGCTAACAAACACATGAAAAGATGCTCAACGTCACTCATTATCAGAGAAATGCAAATCAAGACCACAATGAGGTACCATTTCACACCAGTCAGAATGGCTGCGATCCAAAAGTCTACAAGCAATAAATGCTGGAGAGGATGTGGAGAAAAGGGAACCCTCTTACACTGCTGGTGGGAATGCAAACTAGTACAGCCACTATGGAGAACAGTGTGGAGATTCCTTAAAAAATTGCAAATAGAACTGCCTTATGACCCAGCAATCCCACTGCTAGGCATACACACCGAGGAAACCAGAATTGAAAGAGACACATGTACCCCAGTGTTCATTGCAGCACTGTTTATAATAGCCAGGACATGGAAGCAACCTAGATGTCCATCAGCAGATGAATGGATAAGAAAGCTGTGGTACATATACACTATGGAATGCTACTCAGCCCTTAAAAAGAATAAATTTGACTCAGTTCTAATGAGATGGATGAAACTGGAACCGATTATACAGAGTGAAGTGAGCCAGAAAGAAAAACACCAATACAGTATACTGACACATATATATGGAATTTAGAAGATAGTAATGATGACCCTATATGTGAGACAACAAAGAGACACAGAGGTACAGAGTGGACTTTTGGACTCTGAGGGAGAGGGAAAGGGTAGGATGGTTTGGGAGAACGGCAATGAAACATGTATATTTTCTTGTAAGAAACGAAGCGCCAATCTATGTTCAATGTAGGATGCAGGATGCATGGGGCTGATGCACAGGATGATTCAAGTAGAGAATGTGGGGTGGGAGGCGGGAGGGGGCTTCGGCATTGGGAGATTGTGTTCACCTATGGCTGATTCGTGTCAATGTATGGCAAAACAAATACAGTATTGTAATTAAAAAAATAAATAAATTTAATTAATAAAAAAATAAAAAAAGAAAGGAGATCCTGCCATTTGTAACAACATGGATGAATGAACGTTATGCTAAATGAAATAAGTCATACACAGAAAGACAAATGCTTCATCATATCACTTACATATGGAACTTAAAAATCAAATATACAGAAACAGAGAGTAGAAATGTGGGGGAATGAGGAGAAGCTGGTCTAAGGGTTTAAAACTGTTGCTTTGTAAGCTGACCGTGTCTAGAGATCTTATGGGAGGCATGATGAAAACAGTTAATCCTGCAGAACTGGATCTTGAAAATGTGCTAACAGAGTGGGTTTCAAGTGCCCTCATCTCTCTCTCTCTCTCTCTCTCTCTCTCTCTCTCTCTCTCTCTCTCTCTCTCTCACACACACACACACACACACACACACACACACGGTAACTCTATGGACATGAGTTTGAGCAAACTCCAGGATGTGGTGAAGGACAGGAAAGCCTCACGTGCTACATTCTGTGGGGTCGCCAAGAGTCAGACACAACTGAGTGGCTGAACAACTCCATGAGGTGATACATTAATTAGCTTGACTATAGTAATCACTTCACGGCATTCATGCATATTGCATCACCATGCTGTTCACCTTAAATAATGTAATTTCTATTTAAAAATAACATTCAAATAGCCTTCCATCACTTGCTTCTCCATGAAGAATATAGTACTAGCCATAATTTTTATATTGTATATATGAAATTAAAGATGTTTCTAGTTTTTAACCCCTTATTACTCAAAAACATTTCATGAGGACCTTTGAGTAATAAGGGGTTAAAAATGTGGGGAATATGTCTCCTGGAATTTTGCCACTTGGTTTCATTTAGTACAATCTCAAACATCATTATTTTTCACATCAACTTTAAGCCCAAAGCCTAGTGTGGTTTTTAGCACTGGCTTCTCTAAAATCTTTTGTTTCAGCTCCTTCTTTTCCCAGAGTGGACTAGCCCCGAGGATGTGAACAGCTGCTATATCTGCAGCTTAAGCATTTTGTTATTTCTTCTTGAGAGAAATTGTATCTTCAAAAGTGGCACAGACAAGGTATCCCATAGATGCTTCATGAGTGCAGGTTTCTTCCAACCCAGGGCTAATGTCAGCTTAATGAACAGTAAGTCTATTCAAATGCCTAGCAATTAAGCTGCCATTTTCTAAGAGAAGTAGTACAAATTAAATGCAAACCTTGCTATTTTCTATTTCAAAACACACAGGGGAAACCAAGCTGGTTTTTAAAATGATCCTATGAAATAGAGACCTTATATCACCAATATTTTATGGATAAAGAGACATGTGAGCCCACTTACAGCCACTTACAGAATCATAACAAATGATACATTCATCCTTCGAATTCAATTTCAATTTATATAGTTCAGTACTTTTTTCAGTCATGTGCACGGATTTTTCTCTTTACTACTCCAGAGTTCTCATTCCTTTACTGAAGAAAAGGAAAAATAGCTATTTTAAGAAAGACATGAATAACCATTAAGTCAATAAGAACAATGGCAAGCATCAAATCAAATGACTGTTCACCATCCTGTAAACAAGCTACACTTTTACTATGGTTTCAAAGCTAAGGAAGATAAGGAAGCAAGAACCTTTAGCTTTTGCCTTTACCTCTTAACTTGTAAAACCATGCTACAGAGTGAACATCATGGCAAAGGGGTGAACAAAGGCACACTTTTTTTTTCCTTTCAGAACCTACCAACTGAGAATGAATTTCACCACCTGCCACCGTGACAGAATGCACTTTTCCTCAAAGACATCAGGTTTATAGGCCTTGAAAAAATCCCGAGGGCTATCATATAGCCATCACCAAAAGTATGAAGAAAGTCCTTTAAGTACTGATACTTTTACTATAAACAAAGCCAGTCTCATGGATAAACAACCAGGTCCTACTGTGTAGCACAGCGAACTAAATTCAATATCGTGAGATAAACGCCAATGGAAAAAAATAAAACAAAGAATATATGTGTATATGTGTGTGTGCATAACTGAGTCACTGTAATGTACAGCAGAAATTAACACAACATTGTAAATCAAGCACACTTCAATTAATGAAAAAATAAAATTAAATTTAAAAATGCCAGTCTTAAACACATGTCAGTTCATGAAACACACATTCCTTGAACAGTTCAAAAGTATGCAGAACTGCATTAATGTAAGATACGTAAGCACTCTTGACAATATGGTTCTATGAGAAAAAAATTCAAGTCCAAGGTCACAGAAAAATCTTTCTTGTAGAACTGCCAGACACGTTACAAACCATAGGTATAAATAACCTCCTTTGTGGCTCAGCTGGTAAAGAATCCACCTGCAATGCAGGAGACCTGGGTTCGATCCCTGGGTTGGGAAGATCCCCTGGAGAAGGGGAAGGCTACCCACTCCAGTATTCTGGCCTGGAAAATCCCATGGATGCAGGAGCCTGGTAGGCTACAGTCCATGGAGTCGCAAAAGTCTGAGACGACTAAGCAACTTCACTTTCATTTTCACTTTAAAGAGTAACTGGGGTGTGTGTGTATGTTATGTCTCTGGTACCTTCTGTATCTTTACAGGCCTGTGGAATACATACTTAACCATGTGCATTATTTTCATTAACGTGACATCAAAGGCTCCCAGAGAGAAAGATAAAGTCCCTGGAATCTAAGACCACTCTGAACTGTCCCATTTCATCAACACTTCGGCAATAGAAAGTAAGGTCCACAAGAAGCCTGAGGAGTTTATAATCTAGATGAAGATAGCCACTAATCACAAAAGCCCAAGAGATAAAGGGGTATAATATCTTTGCTCACAGATGGCGCTCAGAGGAGGTGGGCTTGTAAAGTATGTAAACAGAATGGCGAGAGTCTACTGAGGACTTCCTGGGAAGGTGAATTATGGAGGAAATCATCGACACACTAGCAGAGGTAAGAGGAATGAGCCTTCTCTGTATCTCTCAACATATATCAAACTCTAAACACCAGAAACTGAAAGATAGGAGCAGGAGAACAAACAGGATATCTGAACAAAAGGATTTCTGTGAAATCATAAGATGTGGGTGTGTGACAGTCATATTCAGATTATGGCTGAAAGCAAAGTAACTCTACCATTTCACTGCTTGATTTTTATTTTATCTGTGTATGTATGTACTTACTGTATTATTTATGTGGCTGTGCTGGGTTCGAGTTGAAGCACACAAAGGCTTTAATTGTGGCAGGCAAACTCTTAGTTGCGGCAAATGGGATCTGGACCCCTGACCAGGTAGCGAACCCAGGCTCCCTGCCTTGGCAGCATGGTCTTAGCCACTGGGCCACCAGGGAAACTCCTGATTCTTATTTTATATTGGCGTATAGGTGACTAACAGTGTTTTGCTAGTTTCAGCCAGCAGATTCGGTTATACATATACATGTATCTATTACTTTTCAAATTCCTTTCCAATATAGGCTACCATTTTATTTTTAAGCCATTTTAAACTGCATGCAAATTATTTATATTTTTCCAATAAAATAATTTCTTCACATGCAAAACAGATAGGGAGATAGGCTAAGGATACTAAATGATACCAAATACAAATTTATACTTCAAAACAGCAATGTTACCTATTAATGTTGGTGGAGAGATTTCTTTTGCCTAATATATATAATCATGGTAATTATAAGAAAATACTGAGTAGACATAGAGCTACGAGACTCTTAAAGAAAAATGTGCAGACTCCCAGAACATGAGTAGATATTTTGCCTTATATTTATCTCAAAGACTTCTCAAAGTTAACATAGCACCATCATATCATCATCATTTTCATAAAAGGACCCTCTAAAATACTGAATATACTGAACTGAGAGTAGCAAGTTTGGAATGATTATCTTTAGCTCTTTTCGGTCACAGGGTGGCATACAGGATCTTTGTTCCTGGACCGGGGATGAAGTCCATGGCCCCTGCATTGAAAGCCTGGAATCTTAACCACTGGACCACCAGGGAAGTCCCCTGGAAGGATGATCTTTGACAGGAGAAATGTCTTTAGCTTCAGTTGTCCGGCTAAGTTGGAAACAACACATGGCGACCGTTTACCCTCAAAGTAGCGCTGTGTCTTAAGTCTGGCTATAAGACGATAAACACTGGAATTTTCTCAAAAGAAGCCCAAGATAAAAATTTCCCATATTGATAAAAAGGGACCTATAGGAAAATGCTGACTGAGATTACCAAAGTTCCTACACTAACCTTTTGGAAATGAAAACCAAACTCAATATCAATACCAAAGGAAGCCAATATATGTTTATATATTGAGCACCTGTGCCTGGCTGTAAAATTAATATTGGACTAGATGACAGTAAAATTCACAAAAGAAGTGTAGGGAAAAAAAATCACATGCTTCATAGCCCGAAGGGAAATGGGAAACATGGTTGTCTAAATAGAAACGTTTTCATCTTTTTTGGTAACCTAGTTCCGATATTTGAAAATGAAATAAATGTATTTTTCAAGTCACTTTGCTTTTTGGGTTCCTTGCTCTAGAGACTGTGGTCCCACCCCAAGGAGGGAGCCCGTGACTCTCAAGATGTAATTCCTCAGACTTATAAATTTCACAGCATTTACTTAAGTTTGCACTGAATTTGGAAAAACAGGTATTAGAAAAGAGGCTTTGCAGTGTTGAGCTTCTTCCTTTACTTGTTAAGTTTCCTGGTGGACCAGCCTGAAGTAGGTACGCTCTTTTCTGGAAATCAAATGGTTCTACTCACACATACTCACACATACACGTTCCACCCAGGCATGCGTCAGTGTCACTTACTAGGACTGGCCCCTCAGCAGGGGCTACTGCGTACCTGCAAAGACTGAGGCAGGAGGTAAAGTGATTGGAGATTCATTCCCCATGGAGAGAAGCTCCAAAACGAGAATAGCAGGACAATTAAGAGTGGAGGACGGACCTTGCCCAAACCACATATTTCTCACTCTAGCAATCAGGAGACCTCCCCGATGGCACGCACAGGAGGGTCCTTGGAAGGCAAAGGCGAGTGATTCTAAGAGGCCTCTGTGGTAGTATCTATTTTGGCTAAAAGATGCATGTACACACATGGGAGAATCCTAGGATGTACCAAATACGGATTTTACCAGGCAAATCAAAAGGAAAACGGAAAGAAATGCCCCATAAAAGTAACTGAAACCAGTGCAAGGGCACAGACCCTCTGAGTCTGCCCATGGAGACTGGATAGACATGCGTGTCTATACACATGTACCATACTCGTGTTTGTTTGTTTGTTTTCTGTCTAATAAATACTGTATTTGCTTCACTACTTTCCATCTTTGTGGGAATTCTTTCCTACAAAGTCAAAGAGTCAGGGCCTTGTCACTGACCACTGGTCTAGTGGCTAGGATTCAGCACTCTCGTAGCCATGACCTGGACTGAATCTCTGGCTGGGAACCAAAACCCCACTCCAAGCAGGCTAAGGCTACCTGAGACCAAGGCTACATAAAAATATAACAAAATAGAGCATCTATTCCTCCATCCAAGTTCATGGGGTGTAATACAAATCTCCTATACTTTCCCAATTGCTATATAAATACTCCCCATCAGTAAGTAAGGGAGAAAATTAAATAATAAATAAAATGGATAATTCCAACTTTGTTCATGTACACCACCTCCTACTTAGTTACCCAGAAATACTTTTATATAATTTTTAAAATTTTTTCAACATTTTTAAAGATTTTCTATGTGGATCATTTTTTAAGCCTTTATTGAATTTGTTACAATATTGCTTCTGTTTTATGTTTTGACTTTTGGGCCATAAGGCATGGGGGATCTTAGCGCCTTGACCAGGAATTGAACCCACACCCCCTGCATTGGAGGATGAAGTCTTAACCACCAGGCTGCCAGAGAAGTCCCCAGAAATTCTTTTAAAAAGCAGGTAACACAGTTATGAATCTACAGCTGCTAAATGGATTTATTCACACTCCTCCCGGCAACAATCTAGGTGGGTTCTATCCCTCTCTGTACAAATGAATCGAGTATGCAGAATTATTCCTTTTAGAGAAGAATAACAATTTATGGTTTCATTTAATAAAGAATGAATAAACTTCATGGATGATTTCAGAACTTTTGGATTATTGTCTTCAACTTTGATTTTAGGGGTCCAATGAAATGGTAAAGGCAACATAATCTTCCATAAATATAATTCAACCAGCCTGTGACAACAAAGACAAGAAGGGAGTATTTCGAGCTCTTAGAAGTCGGTATGCTTGGCACACTCTCACGGCTCTTATATCCTTTGGCTATTAAGCATGGAAACTTTCTATGGAATATCCATTACTCATTCCCTCTGCTCTAAACACATAGCCTGTCAGGAAAAAAATGGCTGGCGGGGGTGGGGGGTGCTTTAGAGGAAGCCAAACTTAAAAAGCAGGAAAAGGCAGAGACAAGTCAACTCATGGAAGATTTACACCTTGTTTTCAACGGCTTCTTTCATTTCATTTCCCTTGACTTTTTAAATTAGCAAATACACTGGACTCGGGAGGAAAACACATGGGGAAAAACAAAAAAACGGAAACAAAGCCGTGCAGACCTCTGTGGCTTGCGCAATAGCTCTTACTGGGCCCTGGTGTTTGAGTGGCTGAATGAACTGCGGTCTGTTTCTCATTACTCTCCATCTGGAGCCGCGGCCTGCTTTCTTCATCAATTTCTGGTCATTTGGGCTGGTGACTGTTTTGTTTTATGCTGCCATACTATACAGAATGAAAGCTGCCGCAGCCACCACCCAAGAAAGAAAAACCCTGAAAATGAGAGGCTATGTTCAAAGAGCTCCCTGAGACTCCTTCCGGAACAGAGTGAGTGTGTTTATCTGGGCCTGCCTACCTTAAGGACTTAGAGGATCTGGGTCGGGGGTGACGCAGTGTGGAAGGGAACAACAACCTTTCTTACGGATGCTAAGATACAGGAAGTACCTAAAATTGGTTTATTATCTCAAAATTAATTCTGATGCCTTTTCTTTTCACCTCTAAGGAAACTAGTGCACACACCATCTCATACCTTGCTTTCATCAGATCACGAAAAACTGAATTCATATCATATCTTTAAAAACAAAATCAATAAATCCTGCCTTCATAATACTTGGTTTTGATTGCATAGCCTGAGTCAGGAGGCCACATTGCAAATGATTCAAAAGCAAGTGTCTCCAAGAAGACCAAATCCAATTTTCATTTTCTAACAACAGGCTCAAGGCCCTTAGTGATTTGTTTAAAGAAGCCACCTCAGGACTTCCCTGGTGGCCCAGTGGTTAAGAATCTGCCTTGCAGTGCAGAGGACACAGGTTCAAGCCCTGGACAGTGAACAAGATCCCAATGCCACAGAGCAGCCGCTGAGTCTGCAGCCCCAACAGGAGAAGCCCCCTCATACTGCAACTGCGGAATGCCTGCACCCCGCGACAGACACCCACCAGAGCCAAAAGTGAAAGCAATATCAACTCAATTAAAAGGCCACCTCGGACACCTGCCGATTTCTCTCCTTAAGAAAGCAATGGTCAAGAAGAACTCTCCTTTACCTTCTCACTAAAGAAGCAGAGAGTAACATTCTCTCTGTATTCAATTATTCTCAGCTAACGTTATTTTGCAAAAATAAACAAGCATAGTTACATGCTGCCCAGAAATCGCAGAAAGAGTCACAATATTGGAAATATAATTGAAACCAGTTTAATTTTTCCGAGAGCTGTCTTTGCTTAGTTTTTTTTGTTTTTGTTTTTGCCTGAAAAGACAAACACATTTGGAGAAGTGTAAAGTTAATAATAATTTATGACCTTAATACAAACCTTTTTTGTTTAATATTCACAGTGTTTTATGGAAACAGTCAATATGAGGTATTGTTGAACATTATCCATGTATTAACTCATTTGATTATCAAAGAGAAAAGTGGAAGTTGCTTGGTCATGTCCAACTCTTTGTGATCCCATATAGTCCATGGAAATTCCTCCAGACCAGAATACTGGAGTTGGTAGCCCTTCCCTTCTCCAGGGGAATCTTCCCAACCCAGGGATCAAACCCAGGTCTCCTGCATCATAGGTGGACTCTTTACCAGCTGAGTCAGAAGGAAAGCCCATTTGATTATCAAGGCAGGCCCTATTATTGTTATGATTTTATAGATGGGGGAACTGAGGCACTCAGCAGAGTTGAAAGACTGACCACAGGTCACACGGCTACAAAGTGGGCAGTGTTCACACCGGGCATTCTGGCGCCACCCCAGATGTAACCATGAGCAATATGCCATGCCATGTTCGGTCACTTCAGTCACGTCTGCTTCTTTGCAAGCAACCCTATGGGCTGTAGCCCACCAGGGTTCTCTGTCAGTGGGATTTTCCTGGCAAGAACACTGGAGTGGGTTGCCATGCCCCGCTCCAGGGTATCCTCCCAACCCAGGGACTGAACCTACATCTCCTGTGTCTCCTATATCGCAGACAGATTCTTTACTACTAAGCCACTGGGGAAGCCCAACCATAAGCAAATATTTCATAGCCCCATATTTACCACACATATGATTTTACATTCTTCCATAGTCATTTAACTTCCTCTAATAAACAATCCCAGGCTTCCCTGGTGGTGCAGAAGTTAAAGCGTCTTCCTGCAATGTGGGAGACCTGGGTTTGATCCCAAGGTCAGGAAGATCCCCTGGAGAAGGAAATGGCAGCTGATTCCAGTGTTCTTGCCTGGAGAATCCCATGGACGGAGAAGCTTGGTGGGCTAGAGTCCACGGGTCACAAAGACTGAGCGACTTCACTTTCACTTTCAATAAACAATCCCATGGTGTGCCATAGTTTAGTCTTCTCAACAATGGCTATAGAACAGTAGTAGATGCTCCAAACACTAGAATCAGAGTTTTCTTATATTTGCCCTCATAGAGAGAATAAAGAGGCGCTAAGCGTCTGTGAAGAAAGCTGAGCACCGAAGAATTGATGCTTTTGAACTGTGGTGTTGGAGAAGACGCTTAACAGTCCCTTGGACTGCAACCAACCAGTCCATTCTAAAGGAGATCAGTCCTGGGTGTTCTTTGGAAGGAATGATGCTAAAGCTGAAACTCCAGTACTTTGGCCACCTCATGCGAAGAGCTGACTCATTGGAAAAGACTCTGATGCTGGGAGGGATTGGGGGCAGGAGGAGAAGGGGACGACAGAGGATGAGATGGCTGGATGGCATCACCGACTCAATGGATGTGAGTCTAAGTGAATTCTGGGAGTTGTTGATGAACAGGGAGGCCTGGTGTGCTGCGATTCATGGAGATGCAAAGAGTTGGACATGACTGAGCGACCGAACTGAACTGAAGCATCAGCATATAAAACATCTTTAAAAATTTGTCTGAATACAATATTTTGAATGTCTCACTAGAATCACTAACATCACAGCACATCTCTGATTGCTCTTTCATATTGATTTTTTAAAAGATGCTACCAAGTTAGCATGGTCCTAACCCACTCCGATATTGTTGCCTGAAAAACCTCTTGGACAGAGCAGGCTGGCGGGCTACAGTACATAGTGTAGCAAAGAGTCAGACATGACTGAGTGACTGAGCACAACAGATAAAGAAGCGGTGAATCAGTTTCACAGCATCCAGCACTGGGGGCCTGCAAGTTATGTCTGCAATGTGAGTGGGTGTAAACTATCACTGCAAATTGCTTTGAGCTGTATCTTTCCAATCATCAACTAATTCATCCTGGGGACACAGGGCCTTTGTAGCCCTTCCAAATGTGTCTTCTCCCTACCACCCCTTCTCTCATTGGAAGTGTAAGTGGGGAGTCCTTGTTGCTTTTAACTCTGAATGGCTTCCCTCTTACCTCAAATCTGCAACTAGAATCTCACATGACAGCAGTTTATAACCAACACACCTTCATGTCCCCGATGGTCCTCAAACTCTTGGTATCTTTCCTATTATTTCTCCACAAATGCTTTTAGGATCAGTCCATCTTCCTAACATTACACCTGCTCCAATTCTTGGCTATTTAAATCAGCACTTCAGTGCTGCTCTGGGGTCTGGTCCTATCAACTCCTTACATGTCACAATGACCTTCTTCCCTACTTCAGCAACTTGCTTGCACACATCAACAACTATAAACCATTTTCCATAAATGCAATTGCACTCTCACTTCCAATTTTTAAGGAGTTTCTATCTGTAACTATTTTAGGGGCCATTTTTCTGAAAAACAAAATACTCTAAATATGACTCAAAAATATGATTCAAGTAGTGTTTTTCCCCAAACATGGAAGTGGCAGTAACACTTCTCTGTAACTAAGGTTTGGTTTTAGGCTACCCCCTGCCCCCACCATGTCCTTGGTGAAAGTCGAGTTTTAGCTATCACCACCAACCACAGGCTCAAAACACTGAGGCCAGAAAAGGCCCCTGGAGTCTTAGACTACATGATGCCCCCAACTCTTTCACATGAGCCTCAAGACAAAAGATCTACCTCTCATAAAATCAGCCTTACCTACCCTTCCTCCAGTGATGTCCACATGTGGTTCCTCCCTTTCTCCTCTCCTTTCCCTCCCTCATTTTCTCCTTCCAAATTCATCAGTGCTTCTTATCTTTGAGACAAGTACTCTCCAAAACTACTTTTACATCCATATGCTTATGAATAAAAATACCATGGAATAGTAAACTCAATATTTATATATTTATGTGTTTAAAACAAGCATTTGCAAAAGTTTACTGATATGTACATTATAAAACACACACAGAAAGTTGACGTTAAAACAGAGACATGTTCTAATATTTTTTTCAATTATTTCCAATAAACAATGACACATTCCCTTGCAATTCCGTGCTCTGAAGATAACATTTTCTAGATTACACAGGTCCTGTCTTCATTGACTAAAACGGTCTCTGGAGAGAGACAAAGGCAATTAAATAAGCAGTTAGAGGATAATGTGGATAGGAGTCTTAGGAGTTCAGAGAAGGATACCCATAGCAGTTGTCCAGATCAGGAACTCCACAATTAAGAGATAACTGCATGTGGAAACTCTAACAATACATTTCAGCTGCATCCTTTTCCTCTTCAAAGCTTGTTATTGCAGTACAAGAACACAGTTTTTCCAGGTTAACAATCAATGCTTTTGTTGTCCCCAGGATTGTACACTGACAGATGCCTGCACTCTTGAGCAGACCTTTGCCTAATGGAGGGCCCCCACATACAGACCACTCCATGGATCAGACATGTCATGGGGTCCACTGTGGTTTGCAGCACTCACTTGTCTGTGAAGCATCTGCCTTTCTGAGAGGGGCTCAGTGAATATAACTGACTGCCTGCGGTGGGTGCCTCAGTGTTCTCTGATTGTTCTTATAGACGAGTGCGTGTGTGCTGAGTTGCTTCAGTTGTGTCTGCCTCTTTTGTGACCCCATGGACTGCAGCCTGCCAGCCTCCTCCATCCATGGGATTCTTCAGGTAGGAATACTGGAGTGGGCTGCCATGCCGTCCTCCAGGGGATCTTCCTGGCCCAGGGATCGAACCTATGTCTCTTGCGGCTCCTGCACTGCAGATGGCTTCTTTACTGTTGAAACTCCAGGGAAGCCTGTTCCTATAAATATTTTTACCCCAAAGACTGGGATCAGTCAGCCAGGCATGTCTGGAAGCAATATAATTAACAGGCTAATGCTTCTCACACACACATGCTTCCCACAGGATGACAGTGAAGAGCTACTCACAGTCATGGCCCAACTCTGTATGCATACATCATCCAAGGTTCAGTTTCTAGCTGCCCACATCATGCCCCCTACTCCATCCCCTCCCCTGCAAGGATCCTTTGGTGTCATTACGCACTCCCTTGGTTATGGTAACCATAGCAACTCAGCTTCCTTGTAGCTCTGGCTTGACCTTTCCCTCAGGGATGCTACCCCAGGACCTCTAGATCAGGGCATCTGATACATAAACTCAGCACTTCTCCCCAAGACTCACTCATACTCCTTTTGAACTTCCTGTCTCAGTCATTGACATAGCCCTCCACCCCAGTCACAGCAGTTCAGTATGTGAATTTCATTGCCCATGTCCTTTCACCTTCACAGAAAATATCTAATTCTATCTTTGAAAACTCATGATGCCTCCCTTTCCATTTCTCTACCAGTGCCTGGAGGACCTTCCTCCTTTTCCTGGTCATCTATGTATTTCAAATCTGCATTGTTTTCTCTCTGCCTCCTGTTTCCTCCCCTTTGTAACTCGGTTTCACTTGCTTTGGCAAAATAACTAGAACTCAAGATAAAATCATATCATTTCTGTTCAAAAAAAAAAAGCAACAGTTATGTAGAGAATTAAGCTTAAAACATTCAGGATAACTCTAAAAATGCCTCCAAAATCCTGACCCCTTCCTTCCTTCTAATGATACCCTTACTGGGCATTTTTCTATTTCTGGTATGTGAGTCTGCTCAGTTACATTCTGAAGTTCTTCCTGCTGAACATCAGCCTTTCCATGCCCTTTCATTCTGCTTTTACAAACTTCATTGTCCAAAAGGGAATCCTCATATTCTCCTCTCACCATATTTTGTGGATACCTGTATTGAAGCCATCTCTGCTATACTCTCACATATATTAGGCTTATGGATCCTAACACATACATTAAGATTAGTTTCTTGGTTTTCTTGATAGTTTCTTTTTCAAATAGAAATTGAGCTATTAGATGATAGAAATGTTGTCTTACCACTTTTCATCTTGTAGTAGCTAAATTCCTAGGGCATTTGTGTTTATAGGAGAAGAGGAATGCCACTTTTTCTTTAATTGATAATTGAATCTGACCATTCTCCAATTAAGTCAGGATATGCCTGCAGCATTTAAATGTCCCCCAAATTTGTATACATTGCATTTGTATGAGAAACAGGGGCAATGTTTAGAATGACCTTGTATCGAACATATTTCTTGATGTTGGTGTTATAAAAACGACTGGATTAGAGAAAGAGCAAATAACACATGTTACAAGAAGCGTTCCAACTTTCCAGTAAAAACTGAGTCAAGCAAGACAGACCATTTAGATTTCATGAATAAATAAATGCCACCCTTAAAAGAATATGGATTCCCAGACATGAAAAATACATGAGCCACAGATATAGTCAAATAACTTCAGAAATATTTCCAGGAAGAGGAAAAAGCCTTGGTATGATACAAATTCTGAGATCCCGTGAGATGCTTACAGCTGAGGCTTAGACACAATGGGCCCACCAGTAAATCCATTCCTAGTCAAACAATGTAGCTAAAGCCTTAAACAACAGATAAATGAAAATGTGTTTGGCATGGAAAGTTTTCCCCAGAGTTCCTCATTTTTATATAGGAAATCAATTTGCATCACTGATGATATCATTCAAATCAGACAACCCAGAGTTGTTAGGAGGTAATTTAGTCTTACGCTGAAGCAATTTGATACTTTTTCTGATTTGTGATTTTCATTTTGTTTGTTAATGAAAAAAAAATTAATGAGCAATGTTACTAGAAACTCAACTGATCAAAGCCCAGGCATCATTATAAACAGGTTGCCATATACTGTACACAGGGATCCTCATGCAGCTGATGCCCAGGCCTCGCCTGGCAGGAGGCATCGGTGGAACACACTGGTGTGATCTCACTTACAGATGTCCTGATACATACCTTTGCATTGATTTGTGTTTTTGTCAAGGATTGCCTTTGTGGATACGATTTTTCCATACCTGAAAGAGAGAGAGAGAAATCCATGTTATTGTAACTCATTGAAGATGCTTAAAACACTGTGATGAACATTGGTGCACACACAGTTAAGCAAGAATAAACCAAGGAAACAAGCTCTGAGTCCCCATTTCACAGCTGGATAACCTCTTTTCACCAGCACCTCTTTACAGCTCAAGAATGGGCTTCCTTCCCTCCATAATCACTGGGTTGAACCTTCGAAAATAAACCTGTCAGGCTGTCATAGCTGGCTGAGAGGGGATTGTGTGTGATTGTGATCAAAGCAAATTGTACTCTGTGGATTCATGGAAAAATGCACAGAACTTGGAACCAGAATGATCAGCGCCTGTGTCCAACTCTGGCGCTTAGCTAGCTCTCTGATTCTGAGCAGTTCAGCATAACTTCTCCAAGCCCACTTTCCCATTTGTAAAAATGAAAACTGGAATAATCACCTCGCAGGATTTGCAAGAAGGTTACATTGAAATGCTGTCATTCCTAGTAGGTCCTAGGACAAACAGGACTTTTTTTGCTACTGAAACAGTATTAATTTTACTGTAAATTAGTAGAGGGTAAGGACTGAGTTGCAGTAACAGAAGCTTAATAGAGATCTGCTGTAAATGACAAATGATGTAGGTTATCTATGGTGCTTCCCCAACAACTAAGTTTCTACTATACATATCTAGATAAATCATATCTGTATTAATTATTTCATAACTCTAGCAGAAAATCTACTGTCAGGTTTTTTTTAAAGATGGGGGATAAGGGGCATGAGAAAATCTTGTCAAGCCCATTTATGAAGTATAAATGATGAGACAAGGAAGGTAACTCCTAAAACCTGGTCCTTCTTTAGGATTCCATGAAAGATGCTTCTGGATCAACATAAGACTTGGATAGTTATAATGCAAATTTAAGTACTAAGTTTATTATGTTCAAGATTTCAGGTATGGTCAGAAAATCTCTGGCAAATTTTCCTATAATTTTGTGTTCCTAAAAGAGATCACTTTGCAAACAAATGCCCACATAGTGAAAGCTGTGTCTTCTAGTAGTCATGTACAGTTATGGAAGTTGGATCATAAAGAAGGCTGAGCACCAAAGAGTTGTTGCTTTCAAACTGTGGTGCTGGAAGTGACTCTTCAGAGAGTCTCTTGGACTATAAGGAGATCAAACCAGTCAATCCTAAAAGAAATCAACCCTGAACATTCATTGGAAGGACTGTTGCTGAAGTTGAAATTCCAACACTTTGGCCACGTGATGTGAAGAGTCAACTCACTGGAAAAGACTCTGATGTTGAGAAAGATTGAAGGCAAAAGGAGAAGTTGGTGGCAGAGGATGATATGATTAAATCCATCATGGACCCCATGGATGTAAATCTGAGCGACTCTGGGAGATAGTGGAAGACAGAGGAGCCTGGTGTGCTACTGTTACAAAGAGCTAGACACAGCTTAGTAACTGAACATCAGCAACAAGGAAGTATAAGAACACTGGCTAAATAAGACTCCATGTATTAAGAACATAGGGTAAATATTAAAGATTCAGTGTTTAATGAATATTAAACATTCCAATATTTCTTTTGCATTTGTAACCACCTTTTACTACATCATTGATGCTCTGGAGCATTTCAGTGGTCATTTATTAAAATTCTAGTGTTGAAAATACCACAGTGCTAAGAATGCTTCCCTTGTGGCTCAGCTGGTATAGAATCCACCTGCAATGCAGGAGACCTGGGTTCAATCCCTGGGTTGGGAAGATCCCCTGGAAAAGAGAAAGGCTACCCACTCTAGTATACTGGCCTGAGAATTCCATGGACTTTTATAGCCCACGGGGGTCACAAAAAGTTGGACACGACTGAGCAAATTTCACTTTCACTCACTTTCACTGTTATTATAATAGTACCACCTATAGCCTTGAAAATCATTCCAATAGGAGCTGAGTTATTACTGAGTCACAGCAGAAATAGCAATGAGATCAGTAGAAGGGGTCTGCAATGATTCTCACATACAAGCTCCACCCGTGTTAAGTCAGGTAGAACCGGGCTGGAGCTGTCCAAATCACCCACAGAACCCTGAAGCTTCAGCCACTTGCATACTTAGTACCCATTCTTCTCTTGCATCACTATATATAAAACGAAATCAAAGACAGCTAGGGTTGAAAATAACTATGACTATTTTGCAGAAGAGCAAAGTATGTTCTAAAAGATCAGTAATTTGATCAAAATCTCATAATTTGTGAAAGTTAATAGTAGGCACTTGAATATGACATTTTGAATTTAGTGCAGTGCTTAAATCTCAAAAACAACAAAATGATCTCTGTTCATTTCCAAGGCAAACCACTCAATATCACGATAATCCAAGTCTATGCCCCGAACCGTAATGCTGAAGAAGTTGAAGTTGAATAGTTCTATGAAGACTTACGAGACCTTTTAGAACTAACACTTAAAAAGATGTCCTTTTCATTATAAGGGACTGGAATGCAAAAGTAGGAAGTCAAGAAATACCTGGAGTAACAGGCAAATTTAGCCTTGGAGTACAGAATAAGGCAGGGCAAAGGCTAATAGAGTTTTGCCAAGAGACTTCACTGGTCATAGCAAACACCTTCTTTCAACAACACAAGAGAAGACTCTACACATGGACATCACCAAATGGTCAACACCAAAATCAGATTGATTATACTCTTTGCAGCCAAAGATGGAGAAGCTCTATACAGTCAGTAAAAACAAGACTGGGAGCTGACTGTGGCTCAGATCATGAACTCCTTATTATCAAATCCAGCCTTAAATTGAAGAAAGTAGGGAAAACCACTAGACCATTCAGGTATGACCTAAATCAAATCCCTAACGATTATACACTAGAAGTGAGAAATAGATTTCAGGGACTAGATCTGATAGACAGAGTGCCTGAACTATAGACGGAGGTTCGTGACATTGTACAAGAGACAGGGATCAAGACCATCCTGAGAAGGTAACAGGCAGGAAGGCCAGGGGTCTCCAAATGGAAGAAATAGGCTGAAAGTGTCAGACATTTTTATCCCTCTTAAACTCTAGTACTTTGGCTACCTCATGTGAAGAATTGACTCATTGGAAAATACTCTGATGCTGGGAGGGATTGGGGGCAGGAGGAGAAGGGAACAACAGAGCATGAGATGGCTGGATGGCACTGCTGACTCGATGGACGTGAGTCTGGGTGAACTCCAGGTGTTGGTGATGGACAGGGAGGCTTGGCGTGCTGCGATTCACGGGGTCGCAAAGAGTCAGACACGACTGAGCAACTGAATGAACTGAAGAGGCAGGAGGAAACAAACCAGCTATACCTTTTTCCTTCTCTATACAAATTTAACAGGCGGTTTCTCTTAAAATACTGTGTTGCAATAATGACACCTAGTTTCACCTGCAGTTAACTATTCTCACAGCTTGAGTTAACCAATGCATTGTTCTTATGGAAATATCAGTCTTAAGCTATGTTAATGTACTATACATTTACCCCAGACTCTGTCTTCAAGTCCATTCTGCCTAATGGCTCAGAAGCTACTTGGCAAAACATTATGTTATATTCACATATTGTTCCCCTAATCTATGTAAATGAAATGATTTGTATGGTAATCTGCCCATCTACAAGCTTCAAGCATGGCCTGGGATGAATCCTCTGGAGCCAGGATTATCCCAAAATGCATCTTATGGATGAGGGGCAAGGTGCCATTCTGAGTTTTAAGACATTCCTTTCTTTCATTATCAGACTGCTAGCTACTATATAATATCCAGATGAAGACTAGCAGGGGAGTACTCTTTCCGCCCCCTATGATGCCTATGTCAGACGCTTTCTCTATCTCCTTTATACTTTTATAAAACTTTATTACACAAAGCTCTGAGCAATCAAGCCTCATCTCTGGCCCTGGATTGAATTCTTCTCCTCCAGAGGCAAAGAATTCCGGCATCTTTTGTAGGTAGCAACAACCTTTCAATCCCCCAAAAGAAATGCCAAAAAGCAAAATGTCTGTCTGAAGAGGCCTTACAAATAGCTGTGAAAAGAAGAGAATCGAAAAGCAAGGAGAAAAGGAAAGATATACCCATCTGAATGCAGAGTTCCAAAGAATAGCAAGGAGAGATAAGAAAGCCTGCATCAGGATTCAATGCAAATAAATAGAGGAAAACTATAGAGTGGGAAAGACTAGAGATCTCTTCAAGAAAATGAGAGATACCAAGGGAACATTTCATGAAAAGATGGGCTCAATAAAGGACAGAAATGGTATGGGCCTAACAGAAGCAGAAGATATTAAGAAGAGCTGGCAAGAATACACAGAAGAACTATACAAAAAGACCTTTACGACCCAGATAATCATGATGGTGTGTTCACTCACCTAGAGCCAGACATCATGGAATGTGAAGTCAAGTGGGCCTTGACTCGTTCACTATGAACAAAGCTAGTGGAGGTGATGGAATTCCAGTTGAGCTCTTTCAAATCCTAAAAGAGGATACTGTGAAAGTGCTGCACTCAATATGCTAGCAAATTTGGAAAACTCAGCAGTGGCCGCAGGACTGGAAAAGGTCAGTTTTCGTCCAATCCCAAAGAAAGGTAATGCCAAAGAATGTTCAAACTACTGCACACTTGTCCTCATCTCACACGCTACTAAAGTAATGCCCAAAATTCTCCAAGTGAGGCTTCAGCAATATGTGAACCATGAACTTCCAGATGTTCAGCTTATTTTAGAAAAGGCAGAGGAACCAGAGATCAAATTGCCAACATCCACTGGATCATCAAAAGGCAAGAGAGTTCCAGGAAAACATCTATTTCTGTTTTATTGACTATGGCAAAGCCTTTGACTGTGTGGATCACAATCAACTGTGGAAAATTCTGAAAGAGATGGGAATATCAGACCACCCAACTTGCCTCTTCAGAAACCTGTATGCAGGTCAGGAAACAACAGTTAGAACTGGACATGGAACAACAGACTGGTTCCAAATAGGAAAAGGAGTACATCAAGGCTGTATATTGTCACCCTGCTTATTTAACTTATCTGCAGAGTACATCATGAGAAAGGCTGGGCTGGAGGAAGCACAAGCTGGAATCAAGATTGCCGGGAGAAATATCAATAACCTCAGATATGCAGATGATGCCACCCTTATGGCAGAAAGTGAAGAGGAACTAAAAAGCCTCTTAATGAAAGTGAACGAGAGTGAAAAAGTTGGCTTAAAGCTCAACACTCAGAAAACGAAGATCATGGCATCCGGTCTCATCATTTAATGGCAAATAGATGGGGAAACAATGGAAACCATGGCTGACTTTTATTTTCAGTTCAGTTCAGTCACTCAGTTGTGTCCAACTCTTTGCAACCCCATGAATCGCAGCACGTCAGGCCTCCCTGTCTATCACCATCTCCCAGAGTTCACTCAGACTCACGTTCATCAAGTCTGTGATCCTATCCAGACATCTCATCCTCTGTCGTCCCCTTCTCCTCCTGCCCCCAATCCTTCCCAGCATCAGAGTCTTTTATTTGGGGGCTCCAAAATCACTGCAGATGGTGATTGCAGCCATGAAGTTAAAAGATGCTTACTCCTTGGAAGAAAAGTTATGACCAACCTAGATAGCATATTAAAAAGCAGAGACATTATTTTTCAATAAAAGTCCGTCTAGCCAAGGCAATGATTTTTCCAGTAGTCACATATGGGTGTGAAGGTTGGACTGTAAAGAAAGCTGAGCACTGAAGAATTGATTCTTTTGAACTGTGGTGTTGGAGAAGACTCTTGAGAGTCCCTTGGACTGCAAGGAGATCCAACCAGTCCATCCCAAAGGGAATCAGTCCTGAATATTCATTGGAAGGACTAATGCTGAAGCTGAAACTCCAATCCTTTGGCCACCTGATGTGAAGATCAGACTCATTAGAAAATACCCTGATGATGGGAACGATTGAGGGCAGGAGGAGAAGGGGACAACAGAGGATGAGATGGTTCGATGGCATCACCAACTCAATGGACATGAGTTTGGGTAAACTCTGGGGGTTGCCTATGGACAGGGAGGCCTGGCATGCTGCAGTTTATGGGGTTGCAAAGAGTCAGACACAACTGAGCGACTGAACTGAACTAAATAATGTAGTATGCCACTTCTAGAATAGAAAAGTTACATATATCAATTTTCTTGTTCCATCAACTTTCATGTCTTTGGCAATCCAAATATTTGACCTCCAGGGCAATGCAAAGTAGTCATTAAAAGAATATATTGTGGTGACCAACCTCCATGACTCAAATCTCAGTTCAGCCTAGGTATATTTGATTGGCTAAGTAAGTCTTATATGCTCTTTGCATCATTTCATCATCTATCATGATATAAGTGGAGTGTAAAAGCTCTCAGTTGTGTCCGACTTTTTATGATCCCATGGAATGTAGCCTGCCAGGCTCCTCTCTGTCCATGGGATATCCCAGGCAAGAATACTGGAGTGGTTGGCTATGCCCTCCTTCAGTGGATTTTCCTAAGCCAGTGATCAAATCCATGTCTGGGGTCTCTTACATTAGCAGGCAGATTCTTTATCTTTGCACCACTTGGGAAGCCATCATGATATAAATTTATCTGTTAATATTGATTTATTTACTTAAATATGTATATACTTACTTATAAACCTATAAAATGATGGCAATAGTCTCTACTTCATAGGGTTGTTGTGATAATAAGTGGGATTTACCTAGAGTGTTGATAACACTGGTTGACATAGAGAAAGTGCTCATTTAATGTAAGCTTTACTTGCAATAACTTTCTTGCTATTATCTGCAATATAGAATTATCTCTAGTCCGTCGCAGTCTCTGAAGTAGACAAGTAGTGGAAGGAGGTTAAGGTTCTATCCCAAATGACAGCTTGAAACTACTACTGGGAATTTCCTGATGGTCCAGGAGTGAAGAATCTGTCTTACAATGCAGGGGCATGGGTTCAATCCCTGATCAAGGAACTAAGATACCACATGCCATGGGGCAACTAAACCCATATGCCACAACTACTGAGCCCACGCACTCTAGTGCCTATGTGACACGACTAGGAGCCTACATGCCACAACAAAGGTCCAACACAACCAAAAATCCCCCAAAACAACAAAACAAAACAAAATACTGCTATTTAGACCATCAAAATCTTCCACAAAGAAAACTTCTCAGGCAGTTACTTGCTGAAAGGATAACTTACATTTATAATTAATGTTGATCTTATTTTAATCTTTGGAATTTTATTAACTAGGTTCTTGATGTATTTAAACACACAATTTACCCATATGTTCAATTCACTGTTGGTGTTTATCACTACTGAATGTCTATTACCCCATTTTTTTAACTTGTGGATTTTTATTGAGCAGGGATGTAAATAAATTCTGTCCAGTAGAGAACATAACCTTAAGGTTATAGTTTACTGCCCTGCTGCTGCTGCTGCTAAGTCGCTTCAGTTGTGTCCAACTCTATGCGACCCCATAGACTGGACTATGCAGCCCACCAGGCCCTGCCATCCTTGGGATTCTCCAGGCAAGAACACTGGAGTGGTTTGCCATTTCCTTCTCCAATACATGAAAGTGAAAAGTGAAAGTGAAGTCGCTCAGTCGTGTCCGACTCTTAGCGACCCCATGGACCGCAGCCCACCAGGCTCCCCCGCCCATGGGATTCTCCAGGCAGGAGCACTGGAGTGGGCGCCATCACCTTAACATTAATTCAGTGCAGTCAGTTCAGTCGCTCAGTCGCGGCCAATTCTTCATGACCACATGGACCACAGCACGCCAGGCCTCGCTGTCCATCACCAACTCCCAGAGTTCACTCAAACTCATGTCCAATGAGTCAGTGACACCATCCAACCATCTCATCCTCTGTCTTCTCCTTCTCCCCCTGCCCTCACTCTTTCCCAGCATCAGAGTCTTTTCCAATGAGTCAGCTCTTCGCATCAGGTGGCCAAACGACTGGAGTTTCAACTTTAACATCAGTCCTTCCAATGAACATTCAGGACTGATCTCCTTCAGAATGGACTGGTTGGATCTCCTTGCAGTCCAAGGCACTCTCAAGAGTCTTCTCCAACACCACAGTTCAAAAGCATCAATTCTTCAGCACTCAGCTTTCATTATAGTCCAACTCTCACATCCATACATGACTACAGGAAAAACCATAGCCTTGACTAGACAGACCTTTGTCGACAAAGTAATGTCTCTGCTTTTTAATATGCTATCTAGGTTGGTCATAACTTTCCTTCCAAGGAGTAAATATCTTTTAACTTCATGGCTGCAGTCACCATCTGCAGTGATTTTGAAGCCCCCAAATATAAAGTCAGCCACTGTTTCCCCATCTATTTGCCATGAAGTGATGGGACCAGGTGCCATGATCTTCGTTTTCTGAATGTTGAGTTTTAAGCCAAGTTTCTACTCTCCTCGTTCACTTTCATCAAGAGGCTCTTCAGTTTTTCTTCACTTTGTGCCATAAGGGTGGTGTCATCTGCATATCTGAGGTTATTGATATTTCTCCTGGCAATCTTGATTCCAGCTTGTGCTTCCTCCAGCCCAGCCTTTCTCATGATGTACTCTGCAGATAAGTTAAATAAGCAGGGTGACAATATACAGCCTTGATGTACTCCTTTTCCTATTTGGAACCAGTCTGTTGTTCCATGTCCAGTTCTAACTGTTGCTTCCTGACCTCCATACAGGTTTCTGAAGAGGCAGGTTGGGTGGTCTGATATTCCCATCTCTTTCAGAATTTTCCACAGTTGATTGTGATCCACACAGTCAAAGACTTTGCTAAAGTCAATAAAACAGAAATAGATGTTTTCCTGGAACTCTCTTGCTTTTTTGATGATCCAGTGGATGTTGGCAGTTTGATCTTTGGTTCCTCTGCATTTTCTAAAATAAGCTGAACACCTGGAAGTTCATGGTTCACATATTGCTGAAGCCTCACTTAGAGAATTTGGGGCATTACTTTAGTAGCGTGTGAGATGAGGACAAGTGTGTAGTAGTTTGAGCATTCTTTGACATTGCCTTTCTTTGGGATTAGAATGAATACTGACCTTTTCCAGTCCTGCGGCCACTGCTGAGTTTTAACAAATTTGCTGGCATATTGAGTGCAGCACTTTCACAGTATCCTCTTTTAGGATTTGAAAGAGCTCAACTGGACTTTCATCACCTCCACTAGCTTTGTTCATAGTGAATGAGTCAAGGCCCACTTGACTTCACATTCCATGATGTCTGGCTCTAGGTGAGTGAACACACCATCATGATTATCTGGGTCATAAAGGTCTTTTTGTACAGTTCTTCTGTGTATTCTTGCCACCTCTTCTTAATATCTTCTGCTTCTGTTAGGTCCATACCATTTCTGTCCTTTATTGAGCCCATCTTTTCATGAAATGTTCCCTTGGTATCTCTCATTTTCTTGAAGAGATCTCTAGTCTTTCCCACTCTATAGTTTTCCTCTATTTATTTGCATTGAATCCTGATGCAGGCTTTCTTATCTCTCCTTGCTATTCTTTGGAACTCTGCATTCAGATGGGTATATCTTTCCTTTTCTCCATGCTTTTCGCTTCTTTTCTTTTCACAGCTATTTGTAAGGCCTACTCAGACAGCCATTTTGCTTTTTTACATTTCTTTTTCTTGGGAATGGTCTTGATCACTGTCTCCTGTACAATGTCACAAACCTCCATCCATAGTTCATCATGCACTCTGTCTATCAGATCTAGTCCCTCACTTCCAATGTATAATCATAAGTGATTTGATTTAGGTCATACCTGAATGGTCTAGTGGTTTTCCCTACTTTCTTCAATTCAAGGCTGCATTTGGCAATAAGGAGTTCATGATCTAAGCCACAGACAGCTTCTGGTCTTGTTTTTGCTGACTGTATACAGCTTCTCCATCTTTGCCTGCAAAGAATATAGTCAATCTGATTTTGGTGTTGACCATCTGGTGATGTCCATGTGTAGAGCCTTCTCCTGTGTTGTTAGAAGAGGGTGTTTGATATGACCTGTGTGTTCTCTTGGCAAAACCCTATTAGCCTTTGCCCTGCTACATTCTGTACTCCAAGGCCAAATTTTCCTGTACGTCAACCAATATTCTTATCCCAATGTTCCTTTGAGAGAAAGTGAAAGTGTTAATTACTCAGTTGTGTCTGACTCTTTGTGGCCCTGTGGACTGTACCCCACCAGGCTTCCCTGTCCATGGGATTCTTAGGCAAGAATCCTAGACTGAGTTGCCATGCCCTCCTCCAGGGTATCTTCCCCATCCAGGGATCGATCACGGGTCTCCTGCATTGCAGACAGATTCTTTACCATCTGAGCCACCAGGGAAGCCCAATATTCCTTTACAAAATACGTATTGATATTTAGGCTTTCAAACACTCTTTGAACTGGCTTTAAAAACTTGTATGTATACAGCGCCCCCCAACAAATTCTTAATCCTTCCACCTTCCCCAACCCTGGAGCACACAAATACAACCTCGCTTAACAGCTTTTTTTTAACCCCAAGAGTTTTTCCTTTAGGAAAATAGCCAGGACAGTAATATAATCTTTGAACAGTGTGTTCAGTAGACAATAGTTAAAAGTACGTTTCTCCGTACACATTAACTACAGTAGGCTTACTAGATCTGGACTATTCAGGCAAGTGAACATTTGCAAAACTGTATGTATCTTAGAGAATAAAACAAAAAAGAAGAAAGGGAACATCTGCAGAAATTTCCCCCGACACAAAGCACCCATCAATACAATATGTGAGAAGTAAAATTCAGAGGAAGAAAAAGAAGTTAGAGCATTTATAAACATCTCACATCAGGCACACAAACCCTTAAGACAAAAATCCTTCTTAATTGCTTTCTAAAGCTACTCTTGAAATTTTCATGTAAGTACCCTGCAAATTAAAATTTAGCTCTGTCTTTTAAAGAGCAAATTGAAAATTACTGTATCTCAGTGAATTCTCTCTGACAATGAGACTTTTAACCTATGATATACCTTCCATCCTATATTATATACCTATAACACTTTTACACGGAAGACTTCTCTTTCATTAAATGTATCAACAGTATATGGGAAGAATCAATTTCAGTTTTTTACATCCCCAAGACAAAATGCTTTCTCATAGAAAACATTTGTGACTCTTTATCAAGCAATATTTTTTTAATTTATTTTTAATTGGAGGAAAGTTGCTTTACAATGTTTTAATGGTTTCTGCCATACAATAACACAAATCAGCCATAATTATATATATAGCATCTCCTTCCTCTCAGCCCTCCCACCCCTCTAGATTTCTTAAAAATGTAAATATAATTTATAATTCAGAAAGTATTACAATACCATATTATCATACATGGAAAACATAATCACACACACACACACACACACACACACACACACACACACACCGAAAAGCAAAGTATGGTATTTCTTGGCTTCCCCTGTTCCTAATTACTCTCTAGATGAGAATTTCCAGTGGAGCAGAATCACAAAATCCTTGAACACAACAGCTTAATTTAGCTTCTACTCTGACTAGAGTTACAGGAATTCCAGTCCTTGGCTCAGCTACAAGATTCTGTACCAACAATTATTTCTTAAAGCTAGAATATGCTTTAAACAACAAGAGTGGGTATTTAATGGGCCATTGGTTCTAGTTCATGTCTGAACTCTCACAGTGACAAACAGGTACTTTTTGCATGACTGGTCTTGTACCCCTCTGTGCCCTGCAAAGTCAACTCCTAATGTAGGTAAATCAAGTTTAGACTACATGGGGGAAGAAACCTAAAGCCACCATAAAGACTAAAGTCATCCACGTAATATACTTGTGAAGAATTATATTAAATTACTCTTACTGATGTCTTGTCAAAGTAATGTAAAAACTACTGCCTATAATACATCTTTATACACCCTGAGAAAAATTATTTCTCAGATAAAATTACTCTTAAATTTACATTATATTACTTTTTTGTGTTCAGAATTTTATTTTATTTTATTTTTTTACTGCCACCCACAAGTAGAAAGCAAAATCTGATATTAGAGGAAAAAATGTGACCGAGTTACTGAACAATGCCTGGAAATAGACATCTCAGCAGGGTCCCCAATTCTCTTTCCTATATTTTCATTTCCTGTAGCTAGAAGAGATAAAATACTACCCATAGTCAACTTCCTGGGGTTTCAGCTTCTTGGGGGAAGCAAATAAATGAACATGCTTTTTTACCCTAATTCTTTCCATCTGGGCTCACTGCCGTCTCCAGCTAGTATGAGAAGCAGCCCATACAGCATTGCCAGGACATCTTTTAATGTAAAAATTAAACTGCGCATCATATCTATAAAGTCACCAAATGTCCTGAGTACATTCTCCAAACACAGCTCAGTCCCCAAACATCGTGTTTACAGCTGAGAGGACTCTGCAATCACAACCAGACGCCAGTGTGCAACAACTACCCACTTACTGTATTCTGAGTGAGTTTTATAAATTCATACACTGTCTATCAACTCTTCAAAATAAGTTTATCCAAACCCATCAATACAGATTTTACATTTAATTTTTAAAGAAATCGTCTATTCTTTTTGTCATTTACTCCCATTCTTGAATAGCATGAGAGTGATTTGTTGATACCCTTGATTATTATTATATGAGCCTAATTTAAACTAATGGCATCTTTTATTTTTCAAAATTGAAGAGAAAATAGGGCTATTATGGATCTACTCTTCATGAATTATGAAGACATCAATTCAGTGAGATCTTTTTTTTAAGAATTTCTTTTTGAAGCCTTTTGCTGAATCACCCACTGTGTATTATAATTAAAAAAATACAAGCAGAGACTGAAAATAGGTTCCGCAGTCAATTAACTCCCAGCTAACTCATTTTTCACATGTCTTCGATACTGGTTCCAAGACAAGAACTACAAAGGTACTACATTTATTTAAGGGATGGACTATTATCCCTTCAGCCAGGGTGATTGTTTGCCTACTTCTAGATGGCTCATTCATCCATTGGTATCTGGGGATGCTAATGGGGTACATGTATGGCTTTGGGGATCTAGTAGGAATGTGGTGGGACTATCCCTTTGAGGGACCACACCAACTGGATTCCATCTATAAGAGAACAAGTCCATAATCCATGAATGTTCTGAAACATTTACAAGTTAATTTTACTAACAAGTGGCCAGGGAACTGCCTTGGTGTCCAGTGGCTAAGACTCCATGATCCCACTCCAGGGTGCCTAGGTTCGATCCTAGTCAGGAAAACTAGATCCCATATACTGCAACTAAAGATCCCACATGCCACAGCTAAGATCCAGTGCAGCCAATATATGCGTGCGTGTGTGTATAATATATATATATATGCTTCCCTTGTAGCTCAGTCGGTAAAGAATCTGCCTGCAATGCAGGAGACCTGGGTTCGATTCCTGGGTTGGGAAGATTCCCTCAAGAAGGAAATGGCAACCCACTCCAGCCAGTATTCTTGCCTGGAGAATCCCATGGACAGAGGAGCCTGGCAGGCTACAGACCATGGGGTCGCAAGAGTTGGACATGACTTTCTATATATATATATATATAAAATGAGCAGTCAAAACTGGAAATAACTGTTGTGGGAAGAACCATATTCCCTTAAAATTCCTATGTTGAAGTCTTAACACTTTGCACCTCAGAATGCAAATATATGGACAGACAGCCTTTAAAAGGGTAAGGTAAAACCAAGTCCTATGGGTGGGCTCTAAACCAACCAACATCATAAACTAGGACAAAGGCACAGAGGGAAGAGATGGTCATTTACAAGCTGAGGAGACAGACCTGTAGAATAAATCACCCCTGTGACACCTTCATCTCTTATCGTTTATGAGAAAATAAATTTCTGTTTGCTTAAGTGGTACTTAGTTATGGCAGCCTAGCAATCTAACACAGTCACCACTTATCCGAGGACTAGTGAGCTTTGGTAAAGGCAACCAAGGTGAGACTACCCAGACAAGACTCTCCGTTGAATATCTGGTGCAATGATTCTGCAGTGGGTCCCGCCAAGCTGTCAAACAACACCTCCAAGCTCTCTGTCACCCAAGACCTGTGTGTGATAACAAGGGTCACCCAGAACAGACAACTGATACTCTAGAAACTTGTTCTTGGCCTTGTAATCTGGGTATTCTGTTTTATCCCTCCAGAGGTAATTAAGCTCTTGAATCCACACCAAGTAGATTTCACAAGTCTATTACACAAAGCAAAATTTCCTTTTATATAAGATTTTCCAGCTGGGAGAATTGAAGAAAATATCCAGGAGGAGAAAGTGTTTAAAGAATGAGCAATTGGACTTCCCGGTGGTCCAGGGGTGGAAAGTCCACCTGTCAATGCAGGGGACACAGGTTGAATTTCTGGTCCCAGGAAGATTCCTCATGCCTTGAGGCAACTAAGCCCGAGCAGCAGCTACCTATCCTGAAGTGTCCTAGAGCTCAGTGCTCAGCAGAAAAAGGAGCCACCGCAATGAGAAGCCCACATACCACAACCAGAGAGTAGCCTCTGCCCACTGCAAAGACCCAGTATTGCCAAAAACATACACATTTAAAAGAAATGAAGATGGAGCGATATTTTGACAATCAGAAATGCTTTTTACATGTCTTAGGGGTAAGAAAAACAACTGTAATAGTTTCTTTTGTAGATTAATGTATTAGTTACTATTTAGTAAATTACAGATTCACCAGGATGCCAGGACTGCTGTGCTGCATTTACAATCTGACCAATTTCAAGACAATGATTCTCAGACTTTGATGTGGCCCAGAATCTCTTGGAGGGCTTATTGACACACAAATTGCTGGGCCCAGCTCCCAGAAATACTGACTCAGTGGGTATGAGGTGGGCCTGAAGGATTTGCGTCTCTAATGAAGTCCCGGGTGATACTGATGCTGCTGACTGTTCTGAGACCCATCACCTCAAGACAGAGAATAACATACGAACAGCTAAGCATTTTTTTGTCATCTGCAAAACTCACTGGCTTAGGGAACTTTCCTAAGCCACGGAGAACTACTGAATACTTGCAAAACTGCAAACAGCATTTGATTTTGCTCAAATGATAATCTGTGTTGGAAAAGGTTGACTATAAATTCTCCTCAGGGGTTTTGTTTAGTAATATTTTTTCATCTAGTCAATATAAGGACAACTTACATCACAAGGACAGAGGCTTTGAAATTTTTGTCAGGGTCTTTTGAAAAAGTCCAAAGAAAACACACAAGCAATGTCTATGTAACTCTCTTCTTTTCCTTGATATAACTAGTTGCAAATTCCTAGTTTGATTGAATTAAAGTACTAATATGAACAAAGATAATGGGCAGGCAGATCATGATAGTTAATCTGTTAGTGTCTTTGTTGGTTCTTTAATTAGACATGGATGTAAACCTGGAATGGATATACCAGTCCAAAAATGAATGCTTCCAAATTATAAAGCAAAACAAAACAAAAATCACTTAGTTGTTAACTCTTGGGTTACACTTTAGGTTGTATATTTGTGTTGTCCAATTAGAGTATCTAACCTGTTGCCTTAAAGAAAGCTAGAGAGAAAGGGATTTCCATGTAAAAGAAATGGGATGGCAACTCCATTCTTCTGAGTACTTCCTACAACTGATCATAGGCCATTTTAGCATGCTGAACATCCTGCAGTATTTGTTCTGATAACGTGAAAAGAGAATGGACTTTGGAATCAACCGATATGGACCTGAGAATTTGAGAAAGAATAGATACATGTGTAGAATAACTGAATCACTTTGCTGTACATCTGAAACTAACACAACATTGCTAATTAACTATATTGCAACATAAAATAAAAAGAAAAAAAAATATGGTCTTGCATCTGACCTGTACCAACCATAGGATATAAAACAACTACTTAGTACCTTGGCATCTCAGTTTCCTGATCTGTAGAGTATAATCACTAGACCTGCTTCTTGTTTATAGCAGGTATAAAGGTGAAATAAGAGTGTGTGCTGACATTCCTAGTACACTGGGTGACATGTTGAAATTTCTTTCACTATCTTACTAAAGCCTGCCATACACTCTATTACCTATACATATACTGTCTAGCATATAAACGGTATCTTGGATAACAATATCTCTTGCTTATGTGATAGAGACTGCATGTCCCAGTCCCATGCTTGCAGAGACCCCTTAGGAAGCACACACTTTAATGCACATATGACCTCTCATTTATACTCCGAGGCAATTCAGAGTTTCTCCTCCACTCACCCCATCTTCTCTTGGCAACACCTAACTCCTCGCTCAGTCGGTTCTCTAAGCTCAGCCCCTTCCACATCTCCCCCATTACCTCCCCAGATGCTTCTGCATCTAACCTCCCACCAAGACCCACTGCTACAGTGCCTACCCCAGGCCCACTCATTCCCAAGTTCCCCCTTTCCTGGCAAGCAGCCAACAAGGCGCAGCACTTGGAGTACCACACCTTGACTCTGGCCTTCCTGGGTTCTCACCGCTGTCCACTGCTAGCTCATCCATGCACGGCCAGCTGTCAATAGCATCCCACACTGGGACCATTTGGTCTTCATGGGCCCAACCCTGGTCTTCTATAAGTGGATTTTAGGTTTTGGAGATTTTAAATATGTCTCTCACCAGAAACAAAGTCATCGTGTCAAGAATTCATGGGTCTCCCCTTCAAAACCTCTTTAATGTCCATCTCTATTTATTTTATTTAGTTGACACTTTTATAACCCTTTCTATGAGCTCTCTATGTATACCTGTTCATCTTAGTCATCACAACAACCCCAGGGAGGCAGGTGTCATAGATGACGACCCTGAGACAGGGACACCTGAAGCTACTTTCTCAAGGTCACGTGACCAGGAAGCAGCAGAAGTAGAACCCCAGACTATCTGGCTCCAGAGCACAGTCTGCCTTTCAGCTCGAGTGCCTCTTGCCACCCTCTTGTCTGAAAACAGAAGCCACGACTCCTCCTGTTTTCTCTGCCAACTCCTATTCATCCCTGCCACGTCTGTGCCCCTGATTCCCACACCGTCTCCTACATAAGAACCTTCAAGTTGAGAGTTTTCAAAGATGCAAATGTGCCCACAGAAAGGAAGAAAAGAAACAAGAAGAAGTAACTGAAGAACTGAAGAGATGCATAATGCAGGGGATGAAGATCCCCTTTGTTTATTTAAGTAGGCACTGTTACTTGTTGAGGCACAGGACCTGAATGGAGAATGGTACACGAAGGCTGCAGAGGCTGTTCAGAATATAATTCAGTGCCACCATGCCATCTGTGATGAGAGAAAAAGAGACAGCACTGGATGCAGACAGCACCGGATCGTTTGCCAGGATGGTAGACAGAATTGAAACCAGCAAGGAATAAGACCCCGTGCTGTCAAAATCGAGTGTGAGTGAAATTGCGCCTGCCCTCCATCTCCTGTTGCTGACAAGCCTTCAGCCCTCCCTTCTCCCATCTCCTCTCCCTCCTCCAGCCAGGAACTCTTCTTGTCTGTTCACCTGATGCCAGACCCTGTGTGCCAGCTGCTCTACTGTATCTTGTAAGTCTCAAGATGCTATACTATAAGATTAAGCATGTTTTGTTTAATTTTGTGTTTGTTTTTATGTATTATTTGAATGAAAAGTATAGCTGATTCTATTAGCTGGGTACCTAGGCTAACTTTGTTGGACTTATGAACAAACTGGATTTACGAATGTGCTCTCAAAAGGGAATTTGTTCATATGTAGGAACTTACTGTATATCATCTATGTATTCTGAAACAATGCTTTTCCCCAACACAAGAGCATTTTCCCCTCTGACTTTTCTTAAATATCTGCAGATCGTTTTTAAAAAAAATAAATTTATTTTAATTGGAGGCTAATTACTTTACAATATCATGGTGGTTTTTTGTCATACATTACCCCCCCCAATATACCGGCTAGCATCATGTTTCTCTCTTTCTGTTCCTTGAGAGAATGTCCTTGATTGATTGCTCTGCTCATATGATTTCTTTCTTCACATTATTTAATTTCTAATTACTTCCTAAATACTGACTTTCATTATTGGAACATAGCTGAGAACTATGCAACTTCTCTTTTTTAAAAAATGGCATATAATTACTTACAATGTTACGTTAGTTTCTGCTGTACAACATGGTGAGTCAACTATGCTGCTGCTGCTAAGTCACTTCAGTCGTGTCTGACCCTGTGCGACCCCAGAGACAGCAGCCCACCAGGCTCCGCCATCCCTGGGCTTCTCCAGGCAAGAACACTGGAGTGGGTTGCCATTTCCTTCTCCAATGCATGAAAGTGAAAAGGGAAAGAAGTCGCTCAGTCGTGTCCGACTCTTAGCGACCCCATGGACTGCAGCCCACCAGGCTCTTCTGTCCATGGGATTTTCCAGGCAAGAGTACTGGAGTGGGGTGCCATTGCCTTCTCCAGAGTCAACTCTTTGTATACATATATCTCCTCCTTCTTGAGCCTCCCTCCCACCACCACCACCGCACCGCTCTAGGTCATCACGGAGCACCCGAGCTGAGCTCCCTGCGCTGCACGGCAGCTTCCCGCTAGCTATCTGCTTCATACATAGTAGTGAATATACGTCAATGCTGCTCTCTCAGTTGGTTCCGTTCACCCCTTCCCCCTCCTCTGTGTCCATATGTCCATTCTCTATATCTGCTCTCTATTCCTGCCCTGCAAAAAGTTTCATCTGTACCATTTTTCTAGGTTTCACATATTTGTGTTAATACGCAATATTTGTTTTTCTCTTTCTTACTTTGTATGACACACTCTATGTCCATCTGCAACTCTACAAATGACTCAAGTTCATTATTTTTAATGGTTAAGTAAAATTCCCTTCTTAATAAGTAAAAAGATAACAGTTCTCATCATCCTTGAGTTCTCACTACCACTCAACTGTCTTGAAAACCTTTCTCTGAAAACATCCTCCTTTGGGTCCCATGCAGCACATTAACCCAATTGTTATCTTCTTTTTTTTTTATTTTTAAATTTTATTTTTACTTTATTCTACGTTACAATATTGTATTGGTTTTGCCATACATTGACATGAATCAGCCATAGGTGTACACGAGCTTCCAATCCTAAAACCCCCTCCCACCTTCCACCCCATAACATCTCTCTGGATCATCCCCGTGCTCCAGCCCCAAGCATCCTGTATCCTGTATCGAACATAGACTGGCTTGCAGATTATTACTCTTTATCTCCTTTACTTGCCCTTTTTCTTCTTCTCGATTTCTGAAAGTGGATATACCTCAAACATAATTCTTAGCCCACTTCTGTTTTAGAGCTACAATATCCATGAGTCTGAGCATGCATCAGAATCATCTGGGTGGCTTCTTACAACTCTGTGTCCCAACATCAGTTTTGATTATTTGACTGGAAGGATATACAAGAATTTCAATGTCTAACAAATGCATAGGTAAGAAGCAAGAACATATTGTGAGAACCACTAACTAGAAATCTCCTTCTTTACTACACTTTGTGTTTTTTTTTAATTAAATTTATTTATTTTTTAAATTACAATACTGTATTTGTTTTGCCATACATTGACATGAATCAGCCATAGGTGAACACAATCTCCCAATGCCGAAGCCCCCTCCCACCTCCCACCCCACATCCTCTACTTGAATCCGTTTCTTTTTGTTTCCCTCTCATATTTCTTTCTCTGGATCTGTCCATCATACCTCAGTCTGGAGTCTCCAATTAGAGTCTCTAATTGGAAAATTAGAGATATTGGGTATTTCCCTTTGGATGCTGGATGGTCATCTCAGAAACACGACAATGTTGAACTCACCGTATTTCTCTTTCTCTGAAAACACCTCTGTGGCAGAGGCTAGATGGGTAGTAGACTACACTTCTACACAAACAAACACACACAAACCATTAATGGAGTGCCTGCTATACGCCAGTCACTGCCCAGACTGCACTAGGCACTGTATTCCAAATTCTCACAACTGCCAAATAAACTGATATTACTATTCTCTCTTTTTTAAGGATGAAAAATTAAACTTAGATATAGTAGGTGACTTTACCCAATGTGACACAGCTATTGAGTTAACGTGCTTACATTGGAACTCAGGGGTATTTGTCTATAAAATCCCTCTTCTTTCCTTGATGTTATACCATTCTCAATACCTAGTGAAAACGCTTGGATAAAAGTCAGTCCCTTGATCAGTCCTGGGGCCACAAAAGCATTTTTAAGTCTTTTGTACATGTTGGACATGACTTGAACCACAAAAGGCAGAAAAATGACCAAAAGTCTTTGGAAATAGTATAGCTGTACATTCATCATGGGTTTTTAGAAATCACTTCCAGAGTAACTCATTCCTTAAAGAAGCTTCTGATTTTAAACATGTGGCCCATTCTAGTACAAGTGTGACTCCACAACAAACTGAATGCAAAATGGAAGACATAGCTTCGCAGCAGAATTTATACTTGAGAGTCGTGGGATGAATTGGAAGATTGGAACTGACATATATACAATATTGATGTGTATGTTTGCTAAGTCACTTCAGTCGTGTCTAACTCTGTGCGACCCTATGGACTGTAGCCCGCCAGGCTCCTCTGTCCATGGGATTCTCCAAGCAAGAGTACTGGAGTGGGCTGCCATGCCCTCCTCCAGGGCATCTTCCCAACCCAGGGATCGAACCCGCATCTCCTCTCTCCTGAATTGACAGTAAAGTTCTTTACTATTAGCACTACCTGGGAAACCCACACTATTGATACTATGTATAAAATAGATAAATAATGAGAACCTACTCTATAGCACAGGGAACTGTATTCAATTGTGAGCTGAATGGGAAGCAAATCCAAAAAGAGCTATATATACATATAGCAGATTCACTTTGCTGTACAGTAGAAAGTAAAACAACATTGTAAAGTTAGTATACTATAATAAAAATTAATTTTAAAAAAGAAAAGAAAAATACATAGGTTTATGTTGAATAATCGGAGAAGGCAATGACAACCCACTCCAGTACTCTTGCCTGGAGAATCCCATGGAGGGAGAAGCCTGGTGGGCTGCAGCCCATGGGGTCGCGAAGAGTCTGACACACCTGAGCGACTTCACTTTCATGCATTGCAGAAGGAAATGGCAACCCACTCCAAGGTTCTTGCCTGGAGAGTCCCAGGGACAGGGGAGCCTAGTGGGTTGCCGGCTATGGGGTCGCAGAGTCAGACACGACTGATGCGACTTAGCAGCAGCAGCAGCAGCAGCATATTGAATGATGTGTTGTCAGACATTAAAACTAATTTTTCAAATTATACTATAAAAATAGAGGAATTCTGCTGCTGCTGCTGCTGCTAAGTCACTTCAGTCGTGTCCGACTCTGTGTGACCCCATAGATGGCAGCCCACCAGGCTCCGCTGTCACTGGGACTCTCCAGACAAGAACACTGGAGTGGGTTGCCATTTCCTTCTCCAATGCATGAATGTGAAAAGTGAAAAGTCGTTCAGTCATGTCAGACACTTAGCGACCCCATGGGCGGCAGCCTTCCAGGCTCCTCTGCCCATGGGATTTTCCAGGCAAGAGTACTGGAGTGGGGGTGCCATCATCTTCTCCGAGAGGAATTCTGCTGCTGCTGCTGCTAAGTCACTTCAGTCGTGTATGACTGTGTGCGACCCCATAGATGGCAGCCCACCAGGCTCCCCCATCCCTGGGATTCTCCAGGCAAGAACACTGGAGTGGGTTGCCATTTCCTTCTCCAATGCATGAAGGTGAAAAGTACTCTTCACGACCCCATGGACTGCAGCCCACCAGGCTCCTCTGTCCATGGGATTCTCCAGGCAAGAGCATTGGAGTGGAGTGCCATACCCTTCCACAAAAATAAAAGAATTTAAACTTGTATTTGGAAGAGACATCAAACCTCAGATTCTGTAAATCTTGACATCATCTAGTGATTTAACACTATTAAAAAAAAAAAACCTGCATCAAACACGCAGCATATGTGACCATTTTGAGAGCCGTGTTCTAGTATCCATGGAATTAAGCTGTTTAGAGCACACATTTGGTTTCCACTGTATCTCTCAGTACCATACCCACCTAATCAGGTTCTCAGAAATGATTTGTAACTAATCAAGTGTGTGCATGCTTAGTTGCTCAATCGTTCTGATTCTTTGTGACCCCATGGACTCCAGCCCGCCAGGCTCCTCTGTCCATGGAATTTTCCAGGTAAGAATACTGGAGTGGGTTGCCATGCTCTCCTCCAGGGGATCTTCCCAGCCCAAGGATCAAACCCAGGTGTCCCACATTGCAGGCAGATTCTTTAACATCTGAGCCAGCAGGGAAGCCCAATAAGGTATTAGTGCCCAATCCTAACACAGGTCACTTTGCTTCTAATTTCTCCCCACATTTTCTTTGTCACAACTCTTTTCCTCTTCCTCAACTCAACCATCAATTGTGTTAATGCCAAAAATGCAATACTTCATCAATACTGCACTGTACTGTCCATCCTAATATTGGTGAGTTCTTCAAGGGTAGTGCATAGATGTTATTTATTTTATATCCCTGGCCTTACAAACAAGGCTTACTCAATAAAGATTTGTTGAATGAATGAATAAAGGATTGAATATCATATATCACATCTCTAACATCAGACAAGACGATCAGGGTGGCAAAGTCAAGTATATTTAAGCACAGATGTATCTTCCACTTTGCAGCATGGCAAAGTCCATATACTACCGACAATGATCCATCACTGTTTATATTTTATACTGAGCACATTTATTTCATTTTAAGAAGAGAATGACTTTTAATGTCACTCAATAGCCAAAATAAGAAAGAGTTAGAAAGTCTCTGCTCTAAAATGTTTTATGGTATTGTGTTATTTTAAATTGGCAAAGACACTTGAGAAAAAGAATTGATGTAATTTAATGAAAGAGGAATTTCATACAGTACAGCAGCTACTCTAAGCTTTTTAAATACAAGAATACTGCTGCCTCATTTAAATGAGTCAGAATTTGCAGTGGGAAAATAGACAAAACCATGTCATGTAGAGAGAATTGGCTCCACGAAGCTGACATATACCAGAAACAGAAAGCATGAAAATCAAGTCAAACTTTAAAATAATTCTCACATCCTGGGTTTCAGGATGGGGAACACATGTATACCTGTGGCGGATTCATGTTGATGTATGGCAGAACCAATACAATGTTGTAGAGTAATTGACCTCCAATTAAAATAAATACATTTCTATTTTTTTTTAAAAGAACAAAGCTTTTAAAACAAGGAATCCAAGAGGATGAGAACAAAACCGTTTTTGTCAATACATCAATCTCTTCACTTAAGATTTTGAGAAAGTTATAAACTTTCCTCTATATATGTGAAATACTATCCATAAGTATTATATAATCTTATTATGTATTCTAAGTATTATACATTCTAAGTATTATATATTCTAAGTATTATATAATCTTATTATATAAGCATTATATCCATAAGTAAATATAATCTAAAATATTATCCATAAAACTTCTCTTTATCAGCCCAAAAGATTCAGTCCTTGTGTCACCATAGCAGAAAACTCACTGACAAATGGGTATTCAGATAATTCATGATAACGTAAATCAATGATGCAGTCAAATTACTTATGTAAAGATTATTTGTTTTATACAGTCACTGTATTATTCATAGTATTTTAAAAACTGAATGTAAAAAAAAAAACTGAATGTAAAAATATATAACTGTCTCACTAGGTAAGTGAGAAGACCTAATAAAAGAATGCATGTTAAACATTCCAGCATAATGATACGCTTATAGCAGATTTTCCAAAACAGTAGTTGCTGGGGTGATGCTCAGTGTTTCAATTACTTAATAGAAAATTCAGGCAGATGGTATAAATAGATTCCAAAAACCATAATTAAGGAAGTGAGAAGATTGCAAACTGTGTGCCATGCTGTCTGCCTTCAGTCATCAGTGGGTGCTGGCTCATTTACCTCAACCCTCAGACGAGGTGTGCACAGACACACACCTCTGAGTGCCTTCCTCTCGTTCTGCCTGGAAAAAGTGTTCTGCATGACAAAGAACACCTCTGAGACGCTTTTGGTGGATTCTGCCTGGGAAGGTCAAGGGCTAAACGGAAAATGCAAGGAAAATTCAGCTGCTTCCCAAGTCAGGAAGACAATCATGCCTTCTTGAAGGGTTTTTTTTTTTTTTTGACCGGATCAACTCTTATTTAACAAAACTTGAATATATGGTCTCTAATGTCCACTATGAAGCCAAGTATGATGCTCTCAGCGTAACATAACGTCTATAGATCATAACCCAAATCACAGTTTGCACATTTCCTCAAAACCCCCATGACCATGTGTGTGGTCTTATGTGTAAGCACAGATCGTATCCCATAACACTGAAGGGGAGACTCTGTGCCTTAAGAATCCGTTACAGACACTATCCACACCCCGCAAAACTCTTCATTATCATTACACTCTAGACACAACGCTACTAGAGTGGGTTGCAGTAAAAAAAAATCCAAGAAAAATTTTGTGCTCTAACAATCCTTTTGCCTCATGATGCTTTATGCACTTTATTTCTACTACATCAGTCGGGGAACATAGCAAGCCAAGTTTTCTTTCTGGTTTCCAGTTTCATCCTCCTCCAGTGTGAGCCCCCAGATCCAACCATGGTGATTTCTGGGAAGTTCAAAAATGTTCACTGCTAAAATGCAATTCTGTCAGTCAACAACTGTCTTCCTTTCCTCCTGCCTCTCTGCTCACAACTTTCTATCAGCGTGTCTCCTCCAGAAAGACTTCACTCATTACCTCTCTTTCAGCTGAATTAGGAGTCTCCCCTCTCTCAGGGGGTCTGGTGCTTTCCCCCTGTAGCTCTGTGTGTAAGGTGAAGGGAAGTCGCTCAGTCGTGTCCGACTCTTTGCGACCCTGTGGACTGTAACCTACTAGGCTTCTCCATCCATGGGATTCTCCAGGCAAGAACACCGGAGTGGATTGCCATTTCCTTCTCCAGGGGATCTTCCCGACCCAGGGATCGAACCCGGGTCTCCCATATTGGAGGCAGACGCTTTAACCTCTGAGCCACCAGGGAAGCTCTGCGTGTAAGCACAGGCTTATTTCTGAGTTACCTAAGAACAATAAACATCTCCCATGTTTGTAGTATCCAGACATCACGCAGAGCACGGCAGAGAGCAGGTGCACAGCCAAAGCGGCTGAGTGGACAGCGGCGACGATGCTGACTCCTATGCAAAAGCCTGCTCACAAGGAAACCAACTTGAAGCTTCTGTTAGACAACACAAGAAATGAGTAGAGAAGCCATGCTTCTTTGTCCTTGTGTTTAAAATGGTTTATAAGAATGTGCATCAGCAGCCCCAAACTGGCCCCAAACCCCAGGGATCAACAATAATACAATGGATAAATGTATTGGGTTTATTCAAACAAGAAAATGCCACACTGTGATGGGAACGGCAGACAACATGGAGGGAGCGCCAATGCTGAGCAAAGGACAGCAGATGGCAAAGCGCATATTGCAAGACTTCTGTTCATGTACGTTGATGCATCGGACGTCAGGGTGCGACTTATCCTTGGAATGAGTTAGTACCTAGAAGAGGCATGAGGGGTTTGCAGAGCTGGTCACATCTTGCTCTGTGAACTGGCTGCTGGAGACATGGGTGTGTCTAGTTTGTGAAAACACACCACGAAACTGGAAATGGACAATCAATGCACTCTTCTACCAAGCAGCATTTTCTGCTATAGAGCGTTTTCCACTACAAAATATTCAGAGAATATTAGCATTGGTGGCAGAAGTTAATGTTATTTGTAATGAAAAGGAGCTACATAGACATGGAGTGGCAAAAAAAAAAAAAAAAAATTCTTCCTATCCATCCATTCTCTGAGGAAATCTTACTGTTTCCTTTTAAGACTCTAAAATCCTTAATTTAGAACCATTTGCCAAAGGCTGAATAAAGAAAAAATACACACACAAAAATACAAATAGAAGTGCTAATACGTTGTCAGCAGCATATTGGTTTTCATTGTATAAAGAGACTTTTACCCATATCATAATTTGAAAAGAAAAAAAAAATTCCTACGGCCCCTGATATGAAATTCATAATAGCAATAAAACTAGTAGTTCTGAAAAGAGCATAGCACACACCCTGTATCCCAAGACATATATTTGTTTCTTGCAAATAAGCCTGATCCCATTGCCAGGTGGCTTCCCTTTGAAGTTGCATGATTTTTCCCAATTGGATTAGCATGGGTTTCATAGAGCTGTGCTTACAGATGTGCATTATGCAACTGGAATTCACCCACAAAGAAGATGTAATATATTCTGCTCAGGAGGTAGCCCCTTGTCCCCTTGTCTCAAAGTTAACCACTAGGAAGCCAGAGTAAAAGTTGATATGTTTAGATGGTATGAACTTTTCATATGCCATGGGAACGTAATTGGTTCCACTTTCCTTAACATTAAATGTAATAAAAAGCCACACTTCATGCCCATAAAACTGAAATTCTATAAACAGTCTTCAGCCCACTCCTCACTTGAGCACTGACACTTTAATAATTGATTATTTTTTTTTCCATTATAGAGGGATATATCTCATAAAATCAGGTTCGGAAAATGTTGAAAAAGGCAGAAAGACAGAAATTATTCATAATCTCACCACACAAACTCTTGCAAGGTGTGTTAATTTCCTTTCCTACATATGGGTTTTCTTGTTTATGGGTTTCATATATCACACCACTTACATGATTTCTTACCCGGCAGTAACACTTTCAAAGAATTTCTACATGGCTTTTAAGTATAGGCAATGCCAAAATCAATGTAGTACAGTGGTCCCCAATCATTTTGACACCAGAGACCAGTTTCATGGAAGACAATTTTTCCAGAGACCAGGGCTGGGGAATGGTTTTGGGCTGGTCCAAGCACATCACATTTACTGTGCACTTTATTTCTATTCGTACTGCATCAGCTCCGCGTCAGATCTTCAGGCATTAGATCCCAGAGGTTAGGGACCCCTGACACAGTGGGTGTAACACAGTATACAATAGAAAAAGTATTTCAATTCTATTACAACAGTGTAAGCCACATACAAATAAGCAGATGTGAAAAAGTAATGATCTTCATTCAGAGGTTCACAATTTATGTACGTACAAAGGGATCTTTATTATTAAGTTGACTAATTATCTAATTGTAGTGAATAGCTGTGTCTGCGTGCCAAGTCACTTTTGTCATGTCGGACTCTTTGCAGCCCACTGGGCTCCTCTGTCCATGGGACTCTCCAGGTAGAATACTGGAGCAGGTTGTCATGCCCTCCTCCAGGGGATCTTTGCAACGCAGGGATCAAACCCACATCTCTTATGTTTCCAGCACGGTCAGGAAGCTTCTTTACCACTAATGCCACCAGGAACCCCCTCAGTGAATAGTTCAAGTACCAAAGGATGTCCTTTGGAATTTAAGGGTGACAGGTTTTTTTTTTTTTAATGAATTTCTACTGCTTTTGTGTATCGAGTACATCATCATTTCAGAGTATGTCATTGTATCAAGGAAATGCAAAAGAATAAAAGTGTGGAATGGCTGATACCTGCCCATTCATGTGTTTCCCCCACTATTTTAGAGCTGATATTGCAGCTATTTTTGAGCTCACATTTACTGCTTCCTCCTGGAAATTATATGTTTCTCAAAAAAGGAACATTAGAAAAAACATACAGATCTGTGTGCCTGTGTGTGTGTCTTTGTGTATGTGCACTTATAGAAGGGCTACTTCCTACGGTTCCTACAACAGGGTTCCTAAGAGTAAAGATTTAATCTTGTTTGAGAAGGAACTAATATGTCTGTCTACTTCAAGCTGTCCATATGTGAGAAAAATTCATTCAATGCACATAAGGGACAGGCCTTCCAAACAATCAAAGGAATCTCTGAAACTAGGAAACCAATTTCTTAGTCTATGGCAGTTAAGTATTTACTATCAAACTTAAGTTTAAAGACAAATATATTTTTAAAATTTAAAATATGCATCACTTTCTGACATTATTTTCTATATTTTACTCAAAAGGTAAATGTTTAGGGATAGTCATGGATTTTTTTTATACTGTAGCTTATCTATATCCAAACTCTGCCTTTTATTTGTGTTAAAATTTAAATCAGAAAATTGAATTTTTAATAATTCAAATTGAAAATAATAAATATGTCTATTTTAATTATATAAAATATACAATTATGTAATAATTGTATATTTTACATGATTATTGTTACATTAATTGTACATTATTTAATAAAATAAATATGTTAAATTATATATTAATTTATACAACTAAATTAATAAGTATTCATATATAAATGTGCAGTGAACATGTGAAAGATTATTTACAACATGTGTAAAAAATGTAGAAAGTTTTTAGATGAACATACATCACAGAGCTGAAGAAATAAATTATTGGTTATAATTGTAAAATATCTTATTTGCCTGTTTCCAACCCCATTTCCTGCAAGTTCCCCTATAGATAACCACTGGCCTATATTCTGTAATAAAGTACTCCTTGTTTTTCTCTATGGTTTTTATCATCTTATATCTAGTTTTACTCATGTTAGAACTTTACTTAGATGAATCTCAGTTTACATGGATTACAGCAACTTATTTATTTCACATTTCAAATCATGAATCCAACCAGGCTGGTGCACAGATTGGGATTCTTTTATTTTCACTAGAGTAGAGTGTTCCTCCGAACAGATTAATTCATAATTGCTTATCACAGCCCCCTCTATTTTCACTTAGGTTTATCCACATGCATCCCTTCATTTCTGACCCTATGAATACTGCTGTCTTTCACATTTCCACATGCACGGGTACAGATGTGCAAGAGTTTTATGAGGCCTTATGTTCAGGAGGGAAGCAGCTGCTGCCTGGAGAGCACGTATTGTTTTTCAAAGTGGTGTATCACCCACAGATGTGGGTTCCCCACAACCATACCAGTGGTCCATGTTGCAGGCTTCTCTAATATTTCCCAAACTATTGAATTTAAAATATCATTCTTTGTGAGTAAAACGTCTAAATTTCACATATTAGAAACTGTGCCTTAGTGAGACGTGATGGACTACATCAGGCCAACTTTTCCGTCATGCCTCCCGGCTATTTGTGAGAAATCAATATACTGTAATTTTATTGCATCGTGAACTACTTCCAACACACGGTCTGATTTTCAGAAGAGAGAAAATATTTGTAGTGTTCTGTCTTACTCTGTGTCTATAGTTCACCATGCTTTGAACAACGATCCTGAAACGTTGTGTATGTGTGTGTCTCTGAATGTAAAACAGGCAGAGTCAGCAACTCAGGATGACATTATCTAGAGAGCATCCATGTTTCCCAATACTTGTTCCTTCGAAGAGTCTTTCTCCACAGGATTTTGGTTGATTTGAGGCCCTTTACATTAGGTTTGGAGATGACTCTTACAGTTTAGAAAAATGATACCATACAAAAAATAAATAAATAAATAATAAACTACTCAAGAGGGTTTTAAAATATTCCAATAGTAAATAGTTGACAGTCAAAATAAAATCATGTCTTCTGGTGTAAACATAGAGGCCAAATTAAGAGCTGAATTAAATGTCCCTCTTATTTCAAGATATTTCTCAACATTACATAAGCTACTAGAGTACTTTCTACACTGAAAAGCCCCAGACTCAAGTCCCACAAAGTTGCTGCAGTTCACCAAGCACTCAGGGTCAGCCATCTAGGTTATCCCAGGTCAGGTTAATGCCACATGATGCTTTCAAGAGTAATGGCCATATACAAAGCCAAGGCTTTCTGAAGGTAACACATGCGTCTTACGTGTGGTTATCTAAAACAAGCTGAAGGTTTATCAAGCCACAAGCATTCTGGGGGACCAGGCACCGCAGAAGCTGAAGGACATGCAGATTTCTGGTCCACCCCTCCTTTGTGAAGGATGGAAAATTTCAAGAACATCAACAGTGTAGCAGGCAGACTGCTGATGGACTCAAGTTCAGTTAAAAAGCGCAGAATCAGCAAAAGCTAGCCAATCCATGGGATCTTTATGACCTTGAAGTCACTTTCACTGCTGTATGTATTTCTGTATAATTATTCATATAGAAAACCACATTAGTGTAGAGAAAGAAAATAGCTGAAGGTATGCATACCATTCCTCGAAAGGTTAAATGTTAGCTAAAAGGCAAAGAGGTTAAACAGCAATTATTCCTTTCCCCTGATAAAAGTTCTACTAGACTTTCAGTTCCTTAAGTTAACAGTCTCACACTTGTACATATTTTTGAATCCTAATCTTCACCTACAGAAGACATCTTGAGTTTAATTCTCCTGCTCTGTGATCTTGCTGTCCAAAGTACAATCTATGAAGCATGGCATGGCCATCACCTTGAGATTCCTCAGAAAGCACAATGTGAGACCTGGCTCGAGACCTATTGACTCAGAAAATGTACATTTTAACAAGATCCCTGAGGACTTCATATACACATCACTGTCGTAAACACAGTGTGTACTGGCATCCACACACAAAAGTCATGAAATTCCATGCATTTCTGTTGAACCTAGGCACTTAAAGAAATGAATGTTGTGTTAAGAATCAAGGTAACTTTTCCAGTTTCCAAAACTCTGTCTTTATCAAAGCTGACTAGTTGGAAAAGGTAGATTTGAACTCTATGTGAGACTCCTATTTGCTTCTTTTCCAACACTTTGTACCCTTTCAGCGGCCATGAGCTCACAGTCTATAGCTAATACATGCAGACGAGTCATGTCAACACTGCAGCGGAAGGCACTTTGGCCTCATCTGGGGAAATCTGTGAAACTTGCAAAGAAACAAAAACTCCAGCTTAGAGAATGTGAAAACTCCTTGGAAATTTAATTACATGTTTTTGCTTGGCCTAAAATGTCCCCGTAGCCTTCGGTCAAACAATTTGAGAGTAATCTAGTGGAAATGGGATCTGTGTTATCAAGTCTAAATCAATGCCAGCCTTCTGTAAATAAAGACTTAGGGACGCAGAGCCAAATTCCGCTGGCACCCTGCATCAGTATCACTAAATACAATGGTGATAAAATAATTAAGCAAACATTCAAGCAGCACAGAGAGCTAAAATTACAGTGCCATCATTACCTAAATCACAGTTTACAAAAAAAAAAAAAAAATTAAGGCCAACTCTGTGTATAAACAGTGCTTAATTTGTCACTGTGTGAGCTGGGGGTATGTGTGTGCACGTGTGTGTGCCTATGTTTGACAAGCCATTCAGCCTTCTGCCTTCCTAAATAGGTTTTACTGTTAAATTATGGCTAGAATTATCCAACACGCCAGTATACCATGATAGTAATCTCCCAAGCGTTCAATCACCTAACAATAGCACCATTATTCGACAGAATTCCACTTGCTCATTGTTTGTTCATGTTTTCAGATGTTTGTTTGTTCATGTTTCATTAAGAGTAATTCTATTTCCAAAGAATTCAAAACTTGTGCAAATGCATAATCTAAAAAAAAGTTTTCAATATTTTATCTTCCAAAAAGAGGCCCCTCAAAAGAAAATCAAACAATCATTAGGTTGGTGAATTCAAAACAATGACTGAAAATCAAAGCATCTGGAAAGTTCATGGAAAGGACACTTGAAGAGGGGTTGTGAAGCAGGAGAGGCTGGTCTCTGCTTTTCACAGAGGAATCATCCACATCCAGGTGTGTTTTCTGTCAGTTGCTATAATTCAGCTGTGGTCGCAACCATGCCGTGTCCCCTTCTTGTCATATACCCATGGCTTATAATCGACATCGCTGTGCAGAAATGCACCACCACTGTATCTGAGATGGCTTTCTCTTCAGATGACTGATTTGTATAGTTTATTAAAAGCATTTTTCCAGTGGCCTTGCTATTGGATTTTGATTTCCAGAATGACCACAGAGGAACAGTGACAGGATTAGGCAACGAGTGAGGTCCTGCCGTGGAGTCACACTGCTTCTTGAATGACATCCAAATCCATGAGCCCAGTGTTTCCACGACCCACTGCTTACACAGCTGTTTAGAGGGCCCAGGGCAGACCAGAGTGACCGAAGCTTTCTCTCCCAGTCAACTCCACCCAATTAAAATGAAGAAGCATGATCACAAAACATATGTGTAAAACACTCTTCCTGTGATTTCAGAACCTGCAGTGCTGAACAAACACTTGGAGAAAGTTCACTTTAAAAAGTCAATAGTATGAATGAGTTACTTTGAAAAAGTCACTCCTCTGAATAACAATGCTTTCCATCTTTAAACACACCTCTTTGGGGACTTTACATAAAGTGTTCCAATTAAAGAGAATTTTCACCATATAGATACCTGAGCCTATAAATACAAAGTGTGTATTTCTAAAAGACTTCCAGGCTTGAGGCCTCACTAGATATGCAGGGGAAAAAAATGTTTCAAAGGAAGTGCATATTCCCCTCTATTCTGATGCCAAATCATAAAGCCTTTTAAAAAGACAAATGGAGACCACCCAGAAGGACAGAAATAATAGAAACCGTCTCTCTGGAGGTACATATCAATTATTTATTATTAATTATTTAAGGGCTATCGTGTTCCCATCTCTAAATATACACTTGTATGCTAGAAGCAGTCAGTGAAATGGATAGCCCAACTACCAGTGCTGGCACATTACACCAAGAAGCTGGCATGCTTGACACCCATAAATCCATTCGCTGACACTTGTGTCTTTTATTCATGTGACTTGTGCTGTGGCTTTTCCGAAAGCAGGAAAAGAAGCAGCCAGATTTCCATTTTCCATTTCCTGTCCTAAAACCCTGCATTGTTTTTGTGGACTTGGCACACTCTTTTAGAGACGTGAGACTGAGCTAGATAGGTAAATAAAGGTGTTTATCACGATCGTGTTTCTTATTTACTATGTGTATTTCATAACCATGTATCTGGCTGCTTCTGTGTTCCAACCACTGTCCTGGGACTAGAGAGATGAATCAGGTGTGAGTTCTGTCTCCAACATGCTCAGTGCCTAAGGCAGGATCTCAGACATGAAAATAAAACTGTCCAAAAGAGTGTCAGTGGTACCAAGTGGCTGTGACCAAAGCATCCAGACTAAGGCATCCTGAGGAACATGGACAAGCACGGACACAATTATGCTGGGAATCCAGGGAAGGGGTGGGGTGAGCAGAGGGAGATGAAGCTCACAGGATTCCTTCCCAGAGGAAGTAAACTTGAGCTGAACCTCAGAGCTATGTTTTTTTTGTTTGTTCATTTGTTTTTATGACAAACACCATTCAACCCGTGATATCCACTGAAAGCCTTGTGGAATCTGGCGGTCACAGAGAGCTCAATCCATCAGCCAGACATTTCCTCAATGCCTTTTAAGTACAGCAAGTGCCATAGAAGACATGTGGGGAAACAAAAGAAAAAGGTTCAAAGTCCTGGCTTTAAATTGCTTCTAGTTCAGCTGAGAGTAACTATGGCTTGAATAACTCATTTGAAAGGCTAGGCAGGCTGATAATAATAAAATCTGATCATTTAAAGGAGGGGCAGTGAGTCCAGGAGGCAGAGGAGGAGTGCAACCCTCAGTTGTCTGGAAAAAATATCCCTTTTCCCCAATTGTATTGTTTTTTAAATTAATTTTTATTGGGGTATAGATGCTTTATAGTGTTGTGCTAGTTTTTTACTGTACAGTAAAATGAATCAGCTATACATATATAGCCCACCCTTTGAAAAAAAATTTCCTCCCCATTTAGGTCAGCACAGAGCACTGAGTAGGTTCCCTGAGCTAGAAGGATGCCATCAGTCATTAATATTTTATACATAGTAACAACAGTGTACATATGGCCCTTTTGACGATCTTGAGCCAGATGAACGCCCTACACATGGACACTCACCCCTGGAGACGGGCCCTTCCCACCTGTGCCTGGCCTCACTGGCCACAACCCACAGATGTACCCGGCTTCCTTCATCTTATATTTCTTCACATTTGAGGAACTCTTGGAACCCCAGGTAACGGTCAGGCTGAGTTTCCACTGAACTGCGGCCCATTTTCACATTAAATTATTTAAAGGCTGCAGGTGCTGAAGTAGACACAAGATCATGAGAGATGCTGGAGGACTCGAAGGCAGGAACCCAGTATGTAGCAAGCGCGTCCAGGGCAGTGAGGGGGCCTGGCTGGCTGCGCTCGGTGCTCTGACATGTGGGGGTAGGTGGGGCTGCGTCCAGCCCCTAGGAATACAGAGGGCAACAGGACTCAAGCTGTCTTGTTATTTTATTCATCTAGGTTCCTTGTGATAGTTTAACGTGTGAGAATAAAAGAACATTTGGGGACTTCCCTGGAGCCATCTAGGTTCCTTGTGATAGTTTAACATGTGAGAATAAAAGAACATTTGGGGACTTCCCTGGTGCTCCAGTGGTTAAGAGTCCACACTTCAAATACAAGCGACATTGGTTTAATCCCTGCTTGGAGAAGTAAGGCATGCTTTGCATGTGTGTGTATTCAGTCATGCCCAACTCTGCGACTCTGCGGACTGTAAAGCCCAACAGGCTCCTCTGTCCTTGGAATTCTCCAGACAAGAATACTGGAGTGGGTTGCCATTTCCTTCCCCAGGGATCTTTCCCACCCCAGGTACTGAACCCGCATCTCTTACGTCTCCTGCACTGGCAGGCAGATTCTTTACCACTAGTACCACCTGAGAAGATATGCTTTGGAGCAACAACAACAACACACAAACATTTGGGAGCTACGTTAGGAAGAAAAGGAGGCAGATGTACAGAGTCCTCACCGCTGAGGATTTCTAGGTAATGTGTCCAGTCCACACACTTGGCCCTGGTCTGTGGGTCGGTGTTCCAGCCGATACAGCAGAGACTAGCGCTCAGAGGCCCCTCTGTGAACTAAGAGCATTTCTGTTTTCAGGCTGTTCTTTAACCACAAACATAGAATCCTGGAATTCTGGTATTTTGACAAGTGGGCCTGTGATCTTTCTGTGACCAAAGATCCCGAGAGAATTATGCTTCTTGCACTACTAACAGGGAGCAGTGGTGAGATTCCAGGCCTGGGAAGAAACTGGTCTGTGAAGAACTGTCAAGAATTCCAACACATTAACTGCAACCACATCAAAGCTACATTCCTGCACATTGAAGCTCACTGTTGGGAAGGCTTTCCCAGCAAGGCACGGCTGTAGACAAGGGACATTTCACCACGTGACTTTGCTAATCCCAGATTCTATGCATTAGGTACATTTGCTCCTCAGGTCTTGACTGACACACCAAATATGCCCCAACATTTACTAAACGCAGATGAAATGTTAACAGACTGCGATTTACCACATAGGCGTTCTAGAAACACAAATCACCCAAATGTCACCTTGTCCTGGAAGCCTTTCCCCAGAACTCCTCTCCTGCAGTTTAAATCAGGTCCTTTTATCATCGACTCATAATACCCTGCATTTTCTTCTATAGCTTTTAGTCATTTCATGTCCATCCCCTTCTTTACGCTTATCATCCTCACCTCTGTTCTGCTGCCCTTTCATGTCCCACACTTAGCACAGCTCGAGTCATAAGCACTTCTTGAGATCCTCCTGAATCAGTGACTGAGCTCTGTCTAAAACACTATAGCTGTCTTAAAAAAAAAAAATGGATTGAATATTTCAAGTCCACTCTCAGTTTTATTTTTATTAATTTTGATTGGAATATAGTTACTTTACGATGTCGGGTTAGTTTCTGCTGTACAGAAAAGTGAATCAGCTATCCATGCGCATACCTCCCTTCTTCCTTGTGTATCTTTCCTATTTAGGTCACTACAGAGCATTGCGTAGAGTTCCCCGTGCTATATAGTGGGGTCTCACTAGCTATCTATTTTATACACGGTTGTTGCTGTCCAGTCAGTCAGTCGTGTCTGACTCTTTGCAACCCCATGGACTGCAGCACGCCAGGCTTTTCTGCCCTTCACCATCTCCTGGAGCTTGCTCAAACTCAAGTCCACGGAGTCGGTGATGCCATCCAACCATCTTGTCCTCTGTCGACCCCTTCTCCTCCTGCCCTCTGTCTTTCCCAGCATTAAGGTCTTTTCCAGTGAATTCACTCTTTGCCTCAGGTATCGGAAGTCCAGCTTTGGCATCAGTCCTTTCATTGAATATTCATGGTTGATTTCCTTTAGGATTAACTGTTTGCCCTCCTTGCAATATCGTAGTATCAATAGTGAATATGTGTCAATTTCAATCTTCCAATTCATCTCCCCTGCTTCCCCCTCAGGTATCCATACATCTGTTCTCCACATCTGTGTCTTTATTTCTGCTTTGCAGATAAGTTCATCTGAATCATTTTTCTAGAGACCACATATAGGCAATATAATGCAATATTTGTTTTACTCTCTCTGACTTTCTTCACTCTGTATTACAGTCTCTAGGTCTACCCACATCTCTGCAAAGTGCACAGGTCCATTCATTTTTGTGACTGAGTAGCATTCCATTGTGTGTGTGTGTATATATATATATATATATATATATATATGCACCACATTTTGCTTTTTCCATTCTTTTATTGGTAGATAGCAACATTTAGGGTCCTTCCATGTACCAGCTATTGTAAACAGTGCTACAATGAACATTGAGCATGAATTTTTTGAATTATTATTTTCTCTGGGTATATTCCCACAAGTGGGACTGCTGAGTCATACTGTAGTCTTATTTTTAGTTTTTAAGGAACCTCCATACTGTTTTCCACTGTGGCCACATCAATTTACAGTCCTACCAACAGTACATGAGGGTTCCCTTTTCTCCACACCCTCTCCAGCATTCACTGTTTGTGGACTTTTTCATGATGATCATTCTGACCAGTGTGAGGTGCACTCTTCATTTTCTTAAGCCATTTTCTGTTTCTAAGCAAAACCAATAAGTTGAAAACCATATGGGCACAATCCGTCCTCCCAGCTTGCAGATTTATCCTTCCCAACAACCTAGCCATGGTTGCAATCTGTGAATACACATTTGGCACAGCATTAAAAATAGCTTCATTGAAGCTGCTAAAATTGGAGAAACTTGGATAAAATAAGTGTTACATTTACTGTAAGGGCTGAGTACACTCCAGAAAGCAGACTCTGTGGCTTCATCCCAGAAGTGACATTTCAGAAAAATCAAGGAAAGTGAGGTGTAGCTCTGAGACTGAAGACAGACAGCGGCTCACACTGTGGCCCTGACTGCCCAGAAAGCTGAATAATTGGACAAGAGAAGTAAATGAGAATATGTAATGACGTCCCCTGAGGAGGTGATACATGACAAGGTACAAACCAGAAAATACCCAGTGATTTATTAAACATCCAGAGAAGACGAAAACTCTAATTTGAAAAATACATGCACCCCAGTGTTCACTGCAGCATTATTTACAATAGCCAAGACAGGTAAACAGTCTAAGTGTCTATCTAGAGATGAGTGGATAAAGAAGATGGAACATTACCCAGCCATAAAAAGAATGAAATACTGTCATTTGCAGCAACATGGATCAGCCTAGAAATGATCGTACTAAGTGAAGTAAATCAGACAAAGACAAATGACATATGATGTGACCTATATGTGGAGTCTAAAAACTGATACACACGAACTTATTTACAAAACAGAAACAGACTCACAGACTTAGAAAACAAACTTATGGTTACCAAAGGCGAAAGGTAGGCAGGAGGGATAGATTAGAAGTTTGGGATTAACACATACATACTAATACATATATAAAATAGGTAAACAACAAGGACCTGTTGTATAGCACAGGGAACTATACTCAATATTTTATAATAACCTATAATGACATGTATATATCACACACACACACACACACACAAAACTGAAGCACTTTGCTGTACACCTGAAACTAACACAACATTGTAAATCAACTATATGTCAATTTAAAAATAATACTCAAATTGACAACAATATGAAATGAACAAATATCATAGACTGAAGACAGCCTCTCCTAAAAGGAGGCTCACCCTGACACTGACGCCACACCCTTGAGAAGCGGTCCACAGAGAAACGGGACTTAACCTAACAAACGACGCTGTGACTCAGGAATCAGATTAACAGTGGTAATTAGGACAGAGCCTTCTGTGAGCGTAATTCTTTATTTTTGATCATGGTTTAAATTGCTCTGTTTCAGGATGTACTGTCGCCCATGTTAAAGAGAAAGCAAAACAGACTCAGGAAATGAAGTAGTTTGCCCAAAATTTATAAGTCTACAAAGTGACAGATTTAAACTCAAAATGTTAGGCTACCTTTTTATATGTAGACTTACTGTGTTCAGCGCAAAATGTTAAAGACTCAGGAGAGTATCTCTCAGAAAAGATCATGTCCAGCTTCTCCCTACACATTCCCAAAGCTCCCAGTGCACAACATTGCGGTATCAACAAGATGTACATACTTTGTACAAGTATGTGCAACAAGATGAAAACCTCTGTGTGTCAAAGCTCCTTTTTGCAGCCGCTGGGCTTTTTTGAAGTGAGCCTAGGCTGCCGTTTGATCGTCACTGTGCTGTCACTGTCTGAGTGGTAGGAGAGGCTTTGAGAGAGGGGCTGGAGGGAGGCGCTTGAAGACCTGGAAAAGGTCAGCCCAAGAGAGGCTTTGCACGTAGAAGGGAGACAAGAAGACAGTGAAGAGAAAGGCACGGTGAGATACTGATGTGTGAATCTCTGAAGGCAGAGATGGCATTAGAGGGTGGAGAAATCCCCTCAAGAGTGAAGCATTAGGATAAGCATTCTCAAAGGGAAGGCGTCGTGATTCTACGATAAACAAGAAGCACAAGAAAAGAAGAGAAAACTGCACATTTAGGAGAAACAGCAACAAAACGAGAAAATCAAGACAGGACACGGGCTTGAAGCTTGGTGTCTAGCTGGAGCCGACAGGTAGGAAGCAACGTTTCTGGCTAATCTGCACTAGGGGCTTCTAGCGAGGAAAATGCATTTGGATGAGAAGTAGGACCCGTGATGAGGTCACAGCCCCTTGTTGAGCTCAGTCAGGACAAGCAAGTACACTCCCAGGAGTCAGACACTCCTCTCCAAGTCCTCCTTGAGTTTCTACTAACCCTGCTCTCCCCTGCAAAGACGACTGCCAATTCTCCAAGTGCCTCCAAAGTGGGCTGTGAGGAGAAATTATTCAAAATATTTAATTTGGTTTTAAAATATAAAAGAAATTAAGTGTTATACACACTGACTCTATAGATTGACACACTCTGACCATCATGGGCAGGGGGACTGAGGGGGATCTCTATAGATCAACAGGTGAAGAGCCCAGGGGCCTATAGGGTGGAATTTCTATTTAAACTGCAGCGCCACTCATCCCACCCCAGACAGTCTGAATGAGGATCTGGAGAAGAGGGAGGAAGGGAAGGAGCATAACCTATATTTAACAAACTCTCCAGGTCATTCTTATGCACACTGACTTCCAAGAAACTCTTAAAGGACAAGAAATCTGTTGAGGTGACGTGTCAGAGGTTTAGTTTTATTTTATCTTATTTATTGTGATGCACATTAAGAAATTATTTTACTACCATATGATATCACTTATATGTAGAATATATAAAGTATAACACAAATGAACTTATCTACACAACAGAAGCAGAACACAGATGTAGAGACAGAGCGGTGGTTGTCAAAGGGAAGGGGGTCGCGTGAAGGATGGAGTGGGAATTTGGGGTTAGCAGATGCAAGCTATTATACAAAGAATGGATAAAAAACAAGTTCCCACTGTATAGCACAGGGAACTATATTCAATATCCTATGACAAAATGGAAAGGAATATGAAAAAGAATGTTTGTGTATATAAATATGTATATTTGAATCACTTTGCTGTACAGAAGAAATTAACACACCATTGTAAATCAGCTAGTTTAAAAAGAAGTCATTTTAATCTGGGATTCAGTATATACAAACACAGGTGTACAGAAATACAGATATGTACACACACCTGAAATAAACATTTCACGAAACAACAGCTATGCTTACCATGTGTAAAACACTCCAGTATTTTGTAGTCTATTCCACTCTACTCTTACTTTTACCCACCAGACTGCTCTTACGACCCATGAAATTGTAACTGGAACACTGAAAAAATATTCTACTTTTTACATTCAGAAAGACTTTGGGACGGCTAACAGACTTCTACCAATACTGTATTGATTTTATTTAGCCTGGAGAAAAGACCCAAGGGCACTGACAATTACCTTGTTACATTTTCAAGGCTGTTATCCTGAAGAAGAATTTACTTTGCTCTGTATGGCAAGATGTATTTTGACTTGTTAGAAGAAAATAGCTCACAAACAATGAGAGCTGATCAACAGTGACACGAAATACATCAAAAGGCGGGGAGTCCATCTCAGTATAAATACTCCAACTAAGCTAGTGAGCCTCCAGGCTCCTGGGTTTTAGATGGAACTCGAGCCTTAGGAAATAGTTTGGACTCATGTCCACGCTAACTCTGTAATTCTATGGTTCTCTTAATTCTGGATCCTTGCTTCACACTGGCACATTTAGGGTCTATTTTTCCTATCTGCACTTGCTCAAAGGGCCTGTATAATAGAGATACACGGAAAGCAGGACTGTTGTTAGAAGTCAGGCACTCGGCAGTCAGCACACCGCTGTATCAGCTCTTCTCCCGGCTGCCCCTTCCCCGCCCTGCCATTCACCTATAATGTCCTCGTGGGCTGAGTCTTTGTTCTAGAGGCTTTTATTAATACTATGCAGAAAGTAGTTAACTAATAGGAACTTATCGTGTATCACAGGGAAGTGTCCTCCATGCTCTGTGGTGACCCCATTAGAGCTTCCCCGCTGGCTCAGATGGTAAAGAGTCTGCCCAAGCAATGCAAGAGACCCGGGTTCGATCCCTGGGTCAGAAAGATCCCCTGAAGAAGGAAATGGCAACCCACTCCAGTATCTAGCATGGAAAATTCCATGGACAGAGGAACCTGGTGGGTTACAGACCATGGGGTTGCAAAGAGTTGGACACGGCTGAGTGATTAGTACTTTCATTTTCAAATGGGAAGGGAATCCCAAAAGAGGGGATATATGTATATGTACAGCTGACTCACTTTGCTGTGCAGCAGAAACCAACATGTTGTAAAGCAACTATACTCCAATAAGAATTTTTAAAAATTAAAATTATGAAAAAAAAATAAAGGCTCTTTATTCTCAGCAACTATCACAGCAGCTTAAACATAGCTGGTGATTAGTCAGTTTGCTAAGTGAGTTCCCGACTGAAGGAATGCATATCTTTCATGATAATTAGCACTGATCCCAAGAAGTGGGAGGAAGGTTTAAAAGAAGAATATAATTTGTCTTTATGACATATGAAACAGGTAGATGACAAATAATGCCATTTTTATTTTTGTAGATGAATGCAATGTGCTTATGTAAGTGCTCAGCTGGCAATAGAACAAAAAGACAGGACAAATCACGTCTTTAGATTCTAGACCTGCCTGATCCACTGCTAACGAGAAGGTCTCCTGCTAACAGCGTCTCACCATCCATGTGCTCTGGGGTGAGAAAGCCATGGTGGGGAGGATGGCGGTGAAGTTCTCAGCCAGGCAATTAGCCCTGTCAATTGTACTTGCTTGAAGAAAGATGATATGTGCTTATCAGTGGAACTTGCAAAGTGCCCTGCACGTGAGCGTGTTAATAACTCCCTTGTCTGTGGGAATAAATGACTGGCAGTTTCTCATCCCAGCAGCTCTTTTCCCCCAAAGAGTCAAAACAACTCACCCAAGGCAACGGGCTCAGGGACACAATCTTCTGCTTGCATGACACTGTTCCTTTCACCACCCAGGACCCCTCACTTCATGATGTAACAGGAAATTAGTTACAGATAAACATTTTTAAGGAAGCTGAATAAAAGAAGGAATAGCCCAAACTATTTATGAGGCATTATATAATAGATTGCCATTTCCTTCTCCAAGCGATCCTCCCAACAAAGAGACTGAAGCCACTTCTCTTGCGTCTCTTGCATTGGCAGGCTGATTCTTTACCACTGAGCTACCCGGGAAGCCTCATGTAATAGGCTATTCTTAGCTGAGAGTATGGTGATAATATTGATCCCACCCAAGGGCTCAAAAAGACAGGCAACACTCAATGTTTATGTTTGGAAAAACCATTTAAACAACAGCTCCTCTTCCATTTGTCCTTCCAATAACTTCAGTTGGTCTTTCATTATTTCTACATTATGGTTTCCATATAATTGAAAGACTTCACCATGAATAACCATGAACTATGAGTGTATAAATATGCAATATGCAGATAAATATATTTATTTCTGGCTATGACATGTCTCTCCTTCCTCCAAAAATATTCCCTGACCTGTGTACCCTTTATTATATTCATTCAACTGATGCTGGAAAATATAGAGTGGCAAATAAGATGCAATCCTTGTAAATAAGGAGCTTATGCTGTAGTTCGATGGTACGTCAAAGTTTTAAACTGCAATTATGATACACTGTGGATTCATTCATTTCTCTGTGAGAAATTCAGAAGACTATCTGGTCTCATCTAAGAGCTGAGAAGGGCTTCCTAGAAGAACTGGTATAGTTGGTACCTGAACATATCCCTATGAGCTACAGAAGGAAGGGAGAGTGCTCCAGGCAGAGGTATAAAAAGCTGTAGGGCAACCTTAGCAACTTGAGTTTGGTAACGTTGACATAGACAGGGCAAGGTGCTGAGTGGTCAGAAGTGAGGCTGGAGAAGGAAAGAGGGAACCTCTTGACCTTGAGAGGCCTTGATGGCAGGCAAGGGCTGAGGGAATGCTTGAAGGACTCTGGGCTTCAAGGGGACCTTATCTGGTTGACTAAGGGACTTTCCTGTAGCTCAGATGGTAAAGAATCTCCCTGCAATGCAGGAGACCTGGGTTTCATCCCTGGGTCAGGAAGTCCTTTGGATAAAGAAATGGCAACCCACTCCAGTATTCTCACCTGGAGAATTCCACGAGGAATTCAGCCCAACAGAGGAGCTGGTGGGCTACAGTCCATGGGGTCGCAAAGAGTCAGAGATGACTAAGCAGTTAACACACACAAGGGGAACTGATTCTAGCAGCAGTGCAGAAGACAGCTCAGAGGGGGCTTTGCCAGGGCTTTTCAGGAAGGCCTTTCCAGAAAGAGCTAGCAGGACGTGGGTGAGAACAGTGTTAGGAAGGATGCAGGAGCAAAGGATGAGCACCCAGGAGAAATTCAGGAGACAGATGTGGCGTGATGTGGCACCTGAGTGCACATGGAGGTGGGGAAAGGCAGAGTCAAGGGGATTCTGAGGTCTAGTGAGTTAGTTCCCTCCCACGGGAACGCATGCCCTGTGCTCCCCACACACAGCTCAGCCCGGACGGAGGTGTGACCCCGAGTCTGCTCAGTGTCACATTCACAACAGCACCCATGCAAGGTCTGTCTCCAAAGAGACTTTCTAGATCTTCTCAGTCTGACGGCATCTTTTGTTGCTGTTCAGTTGCTAAGTTCTGTCCAACTCTTTGCAGCAGCATGGACTGCAGCTGCCAGGCCTCCTTGTCCTTCACTATCTCCTGGAGTTCACCTAAGTTTGTGTCCATTGAATCAGTGATACTATCCAACCATCTCGTCCTCTGCTAGCCCCTTCTCCTTTTGCCTTCAACGTTTCCCAGGATCAGGGTCTCCTCCAATGAGTCAGTTCTTCAAACCAGGTGGCCAAACTTTTGGAGCTTCAGCTTCAGCCTCAGTCCTTCCAGTGAGTATTCAGGGTTGATTTCCTTTAGGATGGACTGGTTTGGTGGCTTCTTTATCACACCCTTAAGCCTATCACCCCTACATGAAAGTTATTTCAATACTTGTCTTTTGTGTGTATATGTGATGACAATTTTTAAAATGTACATTCTTAGCAACTTTCAAACATGCAGTACAATATTGAGAACTAAAGTCACCCACTGTACACTTACTTTTTTAAAAACAAGGAGTGTTCTGAGACCCTTCACCCCTGCAGCCCTGTATACTTGTATATGTCCTGGGTTCTGTTCCCCTTTACACCAGTGTTTTCAGGGCTGCAGACAGCAGACAGATGTCTTAGGTATTTCTTGTATCACCTTCCACACACAAACACTTGGTTCTTTCATTGAGTGTGTTTATGTAAAGATGTAAAAGTTTAAAATCTTTTGAGTTTCCTTAAAGACTAACACAGTCAGCTTACATGATGAATGCCTTGAAAGTACAAAACCCATGTTTTTCTACTAGAAAAGAATCTACTCTATGAGCATGGCCATTACTCTCCTACGGATCTTAATGGATGCATCCTCCTAGTGCTGTTTGTAGTCCCATAAAGGTGAATGAGAAGATGCCTGCGCAGTAGCCAGTGGTACACAGTGGATTAAATGCATTGCAGAGGAAGTTCCCAGAGTGGATTGTCATCTATACTACATGTGTATCTATATTCTATTCTGAGTCAAGCTCATTGTTGCTACTGAAAATCCACCGTGCAGAGACTCATGCTCTGGATGTGCTTTAAAGTGCTCAGTATTTCGTTTGTAGTTAGTATTGCATTCACTTCTAGAGCAGGGCAAATTATAAGGGATACGGAGTGACTTCCGCATAACACATGTTTCTGCTTGCCCTCATTCTTCTATTGGAATTAAACACTCAAGATAAAAAAATGAGTGGATTAGGAATGTTCCTGGCAATCCAGTAGTTGAGACTCCACACTTCAAATGCAGACTCAGGTTTGATCCTTGTTGTGGAACTAAGATCTTGTATGCCGTGTAGCATAGCATTAAAAAAAAAAAAAAAAAAGGAGTAGAATATTTTAAAAATAAAATGTACTTCACAGAAACAGACTAGAAAGGCATACAGAATAGACTTGTGGTTGCCAAGAGGAAGGGGGAGTAGTTCAACTGGGAATTTGGAACTAGTAGATAAAAGCTATTATATATAGAGCTAGCAAACAACTATATCTTACTGTGGAGCACAGGGAACTATATTCAATATTGTGTGATAAACCGTAATGGAAAAGAACGTGAAAAGAATGTCTACATACATATATGTATGTATAACTGAATTACTTTGCTGTACAGCAGAAATTAACACAATATTGCAAGTCATTTATAATTTAATAAAAAATAAATAATAAAATCTACTTCAAATGATGTGAAGCACCAACTCATTGGAAAAGACCTTGATGCTAGGAAAGACTGAAAGCAAAAGGAGAAGAGGACTACAGGGGATGAGATGGTTGGATAGCATCACCGACTCAATGGACAGGGCCTGGGGTGCTGCAGTCCATGGGCACCATTGCAAAGAGGTGGACACGACTTAGTGACTGAACACACAGCAATTTCAAATGACAATGTCCTAATCACTACTTATAGAACACCACACAGAAATGGCATTGTCTAATTCTATGTTCCACCGCACACCCGGTTTGGATCAAACAAAATGTTGACTATCAGATTTAACAAGAGTGATACTTAAAGTAGTCCATGCTTGCTTTTCACAGATCAGTATTTGAGAATTTACTTAATTGCTACACTTTATTGGTAACTCCAACATCAGTACTTGTGGTAGTTTCCTGGTCATTTGCGGAAATATGAATAAAGTGAAAAACGGTTTCCTGCCACATGTGCTTGGCTGACAAGGAACAAGGCCACACTCTGCCTTTCTGTTTCAGCTCATCCCGGAAACAAGTCCTGGTTCAGCTGCATCCTGGAAAGATGGTCCTTTGGGCCATCTATTTAATGCCACATTTTTCACATTTTTGTGCTTTTCTTTTTCCTGTTTAAAATTACTCCCTGCCTCCCAACCCCCATCTTAGCATGTAAGTGCTCTCTAGTGTTCATTAGTGCAACACACTGTTAGTTTAACACGCTGTTAAAATAAAGTAGAGATCAGGATTAAAAATCTTCCAAGCAGGCAAAACCATTTAAACCATGGATGTAAAGCTAAACCTAGCTTAGTTCATGACTTTGAGTGAAGCATCACTTAGGTGATTTCTTGGAAATGTCTATGGTAGTCATAAAAGACACTTTGTCATCTTCCTAAAAGTGCTATAAGATCATCACTTTGGACTAACCCCATGCCTCTGGGAACACCTTCATGATAACCAAAGATTATACAACATCCTCATGGTTACTTCATAAGCCATCCTATCAGGGCAGGTATCCAAGTTTCTGCTCAGTTTTGAATGTGAGAGCTCCCAAATCATAAACAATGCTTACTTGCACAGGGAACTCGTCCTAAATAGAGTTTTACTGATTTGGTGGTTTTGATTTTACTATCTTTGGATTTTTGACAGTGCCTTACAGAGAAAAAAAGAAACTGTATTAGGTTAGTTTGTTCAGGCCTGAGTTATAGCGCTTCAGCCATGTGTTCAACATTAATGAATTAGCAGTATATATTAAATGTGTATCTTGAAACACACATAAAACAAGATTTTGTACTGAATGGTTGATGAATATGCAGTCAAAGTTTGAAGCCTCTCTCTCTGTCAGGAGCAATGGTTCACTATTTGCTAACTCAGGGTTTATGGTAACTACATAGAATAACTACAACAAATAATAAGAATCAACTGTACTTCTGTATCCAGAGACAGAACAATGCTCTTGATGTAAATGGTGATAACTTCACCTCTCTATATGATTTATTGTCTCCAACGGACTTCTCTGGTGGTCCATTGGCTAAGACACTGATCTCTCAATGCAGGGGCCTGGGTTCGATCCCTGGACCCCACAAGCCGCAACTAAGAGCCTCCGTGCTGCAACTAAAAGATCCTGAATGCCGCAACTCAGACCCAGAGAAACCAGATAAACAAATAAATATTAAAAAAAAAAAAAAATTAGTGTCACTGGAATTGCTGCTAAGTCGCTTCAGTCGTGTGCGACTCTGTGCGACCCCATAGACGGCAGCCCACCAGGCTCCCCCGTCCCTGTGATTCTCCAGGCAAGAACACTGGAGTGGGTGCCATTTCCTCTCCAATGCAGGAAAGTGAAAAGTGAAAGTGAAGTCGCTCAGTCGTGTCCGACCCTCAGCGACCCCATGTACTGCAGCCTTCCAAGCTGCTCCGTCCATGGGATTTTCCAGGCAAGAGTACTGGAGTGGGTGCCGTTGCCTTCTCCGCACTGGAGTTACAATGCATATAAATGTAGGTAAGGAAGAGCCCACTCTTCAGTGCACACACAGTCTAGTAGGAGAGATGGGAGGAAGCCGTGGACTAGCACACAGGGCAATGCGAGCGATAATCAACCTGTGAATAAGGCGGAATGGGAACACAGAGGGCTGTTTTGGAAATGCTTTTGTGAAGATTGGATAAGGTATACGGGATGTGTGATGCAAAGTATTTGAGCTGATTTCTCAGGTGTGAACAGGGTTCCAGCAGATAGGTAGGAAGCAGGCAGGGTGAACGTAGGAAAGCGCTAACAAACATTACCCAAACAGGACTGCTGAGCAAAAATGCCAAATGCCAGGATGCTGTTTTAACAATGGAAATGAATCTCTACCTAAGAAAAACCCTCATGTATATCATTGTGAAATTATTTTTAAGTGAAATATTCCTTAGTTAAAGTAATCAGAAATACTCCTTAGTTAAAGTAATCACAGATTCTTCCTTCACACTGTGGATGCGAGCTTGATTAGTGTGTGATGTACCCAGTCCTGAGGAATGTTGTACATGGTAAATTACAAGTATGTGTCCTGGATAAATGACCAAGTAAAAGCATGCCATCAGACCATACTTTAAAAAGAAAATTTTACAGTTGCAGTGAAACATTAGAACAATATTCCCATTCTATTTCAGTTCAGTTCAGTCGCTTAGTCGTGTCCGACTCTTTGCAACCCCATGAATCACAACATGCCAGGACTCCCTGTCCATCGCCAACTCCAGAGTTCACCCATTTAATTCATCTTAAAAAGCCTACAAATAACAAATGCTGGCAAGTGGAGAAAAGGGAACCCTCCTACATTGTTGGTGGGAATGTAAATTGGTAGAGCCACTATAGAGAACAGTATGCGTCTCCTAAAAAAACTAAAAATAGAGTTACCATACGATTTAGCAATCCTACTGCTGGACATGCAGAAAGGACTCCAATTCAGAAAGATATATGCATCTCTTTGTTCAAAATAGTACTATTCACAGTAGCAGAGACATGGAAGCAATCTAAATATCCATCAACAGATGAATGAATAAAGAGGATTTGGTACATATATACACTGGAAATACTACTTAGCCATCAAAAAGAATGAAATAATGTTGTTTGTGGCTACATGGGTGGACATAAAGATTACCAAAATAAGTGCAGTAATTCTGACAGAGAACCAAAGGACAACCATGTGGAATCTAAAATATAGCAAACATGAGCATAGTTATGAAAGAGAAAGACTCACAGACATAGAGAACAGACTTGTCGTTGCCAAGGTCAAGGGTGAAGGTGATGAAGTGGGAGGCTGGGGTTTGCTGATGCAAGCTATTATATACAGGATGGATAAACAACTAGTCTCTATTCAATACCCTGTGATAAACCACGATGGAAGGAAACATTAAAAAGGATATATACGTGTGGATAACTGAATCACTTTGCTATATAGCAGAAATTAACACAACATTGTAAATCACCTATACTCCAATTAAAAAAATAAAGAAAGTGATAGATACACTATTAATAGTCATATGCCTGGCTCCAGAAAGTCACCAATATAATAAAAGACAAGGTTCACAGAAAGCATCCTGTGGGTACTTGTTCTGTTGGTGAGGTGGGAATCCCAGCAATTAAACACAATGGAGTCTTTGGTCCTCTGTGCCAACATTTTCAATAATTCCACCATTGTAGTATACGGAAACTTTCCTGGGTGAAATTACAGGCATCATTTGAAAGAGGCTGAGGATTACCCGATGGCTATGTTCAAATTGTCAGGCTTAATCTGGAACCATTCTGAACAGCTCTCTGAGTCCCAGGCAATCACTGTGGAGGGCACAGGGCTGCAAACTGTAGGGCAGTGTTGGTTAGAGGAAAGTGGGCAAAGCATCTTGCCAGAGTCCCTTTGCACACTCACCTCCACAAAAAAGAAGAGGGCTGAGTGCTTTCCAGACATGCCGTGCCCAGCTCCGGCGCACTCAGTGTAAATTCCTCAGCAGCTGCAGTAAACTTGCAGATGGAGGCAGACCCCAGGAGGGGAAGACCTTCAGGCAGGAGAAGCCTCCTGAAGAGCTGCATCCTCCCTTCCGAAAGCCAGAGAGCAAACAAGTCTCAAGGTTCCAGAAGTTCTAGTAGAGAGAGGGCGTTCAAAAACCCAAGAAAGTAATTTCTTTTTCCCCACTTTGAAAACTCTGAGAACATTTAGTAAGACCCTGCTCGTCCATGGCGAACGTCACGGTACTCCCTGAACGTGGCTGTATTTCCCAGGCCAATTTATCTTCCCTCACCTTCCCCTGAAAATTTCCTCTTGACAAGTTTGCTCACCATGTCCCTTAGTCTTAGCAGTAGAAAAGAAAGAAAGCACAAAATAGATGTCATCAGGGCCAAAAGCAGACTCCAGCAGGCTGTGGCCTCCTTGCCCCTAGCTAAAGCGGAATGCCAGCGGCTCCCAGGGACCCTGCCCTCCCCAGATAGCTCTGGTGAAAGCATGCTCTGACCAGCTCCCCTCCCCCAGGGCTGGCCCTGGCTGCCCACTGCTCCCTCAGCTCTTGGTGGTCTAAAGCGTCTTCTCCAGCTCAGGACCAAGCAACCTGCTGGAGACCTCCCTTGCCAGGGCAAAGCCTGCCCCAAGATGAGTCGGGAACAGAGCCAGAAAAAGCCTCCAGGGTTCAGTTGCTAACTGGGTTGGAGGGTCTGGCACCAGAGCAAGGGCCCCAGGCACGCTGCTCAGATTCATTGCAATAACCAGCAGCTTGTCTGGACGCTTGTTGCCAAATAGCAGTCTTGGCATCCAGCCATGACTCAGGCTGGCACCATGATGGAAACGCTGCAGTTCAACGATTTCTACCAGGCTATGCCAACTCAGAGATACAGAGACCTGCCCTGTCTGCAAGCCAGCCCTGTGCTTATCTGTTTCCTGGGGAAGCTTTAAGTCTGAGTGTTTCCTGCCTAAGTGCAGTAAAAGCATTTTAGAGAAAATGGCTGAAAAGTCAATGCTACCTACTAAAACTTCTCTTCCAAATGGATTGAAAGTGAAACATTTGAGATGAGCTGAATTTGGTGGCCTTGCAGCAGCTGTCATAGTCCCAAGGCTTCTGTCTTAGCAAGCAAGAGAGGCAGGAGGAATTCAAAGAGCTTCCAGTGAAAACTGCACGAATATGTAGATTCCCTCCCACCTATAAACATATTAATAGCAAGATTACATGTACAGGGTTGCTGTATATTCAAGAATCTATTAAACTGTCTAACAATTTGAAAACATTTTCAGGCTATGTAAATTTTACCCAGAAAAATGTACACTCAAGCCTACTTTCAAAATTTTGCCTGCATTTTAGTGGCTTCTAAGAACTTTATTTCATCTGTTTAATATAAAATGCTTGGTTTGAACTTCTTGAAAACAGGAGTACCAATGTATGTTTCTCTCCTTTTCATCACATATTTACTACCTGTTTTTGTAAACCATTACTTAGATTCCCTACAGAGAACTGAGCACAGGTCAAATAATTTCGTGGGACATCACTAATGATTTTGGCTCAATAGCTGAACTACTCCTTCTCTCCTAGGCTGGTTTTGATTCTTTGCAGAGCATTTTAAGTTCACTCATCCATTGCCTTACTAACACTGGCTTATGGGCACCCTAGTGTCAGAAAAACTTAACTTTTCATCACAATGACACCCTGGAATCATAGAGATCTCCTTTTTGGCAGTTGCTTCAAGAAATCTGAACTTTGATATCAATTTTAAGGAAATACTTGATTCTAGATCACAGAGTAAGCTCTATGAGGATGTCCATCATAGAATCATGTCAAGGGCTTTCAAAACAGAAGGCATCTAATATGGTAGCTGAACTGAACTTACTCTGCCAACAAAGGTCCATCTAGTCAAGGCTATGGTTTTTCCAGTGGTCATGTATGGATGTGAGAGTTGGACTGTGAAGAAAGCTGAGCACTGAAGAATTGATGCTTTTGAACTGTGGTGTTGGAGAAGCCTCTTGAGAGTCCCTTGGACTGCAAGGAGATCCAACCAGCCCATCCTAAAGGAGATCAGTCCTGAGTGTTCATTGGAATGACTGATGCTGAAGCTGAAACTCCAATACTTTGGTCACTTGATGTGAAGAGCTGACTCACTGGAAAAGACCCTGATGCTGGGAAAGATTGAAGGCAGGAGAAGGGGACGACAGAGGATGAGATGGTTGGATGGCATCACCGACTTAATGGACATGAGTTTGGGTGAACTCCAGGAGTTGGTGATGGACAGGGAGGCCTGGCATGCTGTGGTTAATGGGGGTCGCAAAGAGTCAGACATGACTTAGTGACTGAACTGAACTGCATATGGTAGCTAATAAGCCTCTGGCTGTCACATCTGAGTTTGTTTCTATTGGTTCAGATTGCAAAGCAGCAGATCTATGTTTTGTTTAGGACTCATCATGTGGCACCAGTGGTAAAGAACCGGCTTGATAATGCAGGAGACATGAGAGATGCGGGTTCGATCCTTGAGTTGGAAAGATCCCCTGGAGGAGGGCGTGGCAATCCACTTCAATATTCTTGCCTGGAGAATCCCATGGACAGCGGATCCTGGTGGGCTACAGTCCGTAGGGTTGCAGAGAGTCGGAGATGACTGAAGTGACTTAGCCCACGCGTAACCCACATGTTCCTGAGGGGTATAGTGTGAGAGCGATGCAACAGAGAGGGAAATAACTTAAGACTCAACTAAGAGCTAACTATGGTACACACTGCAGCTAAAGGCTACTAACTCCTTCCAGAGGAAAATCCCACGATGTTCTGAGGTCTCGCCTACATGTATAACTGGGCATCCTGTAAACACAGTGAGTACATCTGGATCCAGAAAACATCTCCTCTGCAACACTCATGGCCCAGTTTCTCTTTGTTTGCTCAAAATATCCTTAACACTTATTATGCAATGATTCTTTCCTTTTACAGGGTAAACAAAGCTGGAGGCACACAGTACTCTTACACTTAAGTGAGTTATGCCATGATTTGTTCACACTGTTCACATATTCTGTGCACCAGCGTGACCACAGTATGCGTGCAGGGTCTCAGGGAGCAACTTTCTTGAAAAACGGTTGTGTGTTTCCTGTCTCAGCTGGCTGGCAAAGAACAGCCAGATACCTGTCCATTGACCCACTGCAAATGAGGCTGCAGACGAGTGAGCTGGCACATCAGTGATCAGTCTCCATCCAATGCATGAGCGCATGAAGATGCCAGTGCCGTTCCTCGCACAGAATTTTTGGGCAAAACCTGCCATGTCTGCCTTCCCACAAAGTGAGGGATCCTGATATCCTTGACTATCTGGAGAAAATAAAACAAAACCCCTCACAAGCTGAGGGCTGAGGCCATTGTGGGTAATAGTGAATATTTTCTTAATATTCAATGTGGAGAGAGATTATAAAGCTGGTGGAGATGTCTTTTGACTATTTATTCTCTTCTGATGTCATGAAATGTTTGCCTTTACAGTATTTTATTGTAAAGAGCCTAGAGAGGGAGCTGGCACTGATTTCTGAAAGTTCCTAAAAGAACATCCTATAAGAATATTACTCAGCCATAAAAAAGAACACAATAATGCCATCTGCAGCGGTATGGACGGGCGTAACGACGGTCATACTAAGTCAGACAAAGACAAATATCATGTGCTGTCACTTATCTGTGGAATCTAAAACATGATACAAATAAGCTTACAAAACAGAAATAGACACATAGACCTAGAAAATGAATTTATGTTACCATAGGGGAAGCATGGGGGCAAGTAATACATCAGAAGACTGGTATTAACATACACACCCTACTATATATTGGAGAAGGGAATGGCAACCCACTTTGGCATTCTTGTCCGGGAAATTCCAAGGACAGAGGAGCCTGGTGGGCTACAGTCCATGCTGTTGCGGGGTCAGGAACAACTTAGCAACTGCACACACATGACCATATATAAAATAAACAATCAGCAAGGACTCACTGTATGGCACAGGGAACTCTACCAATATTCTGTAATAACCTATATGGGAACAAATCTGAAGAATGAATACATGTATATGTATAATTGAATCACTTTCCTGTATACCTAAAAATAACACAACATTGTATTAACAAATCAACTATACGCCAATAAAAATTTATAAAAAATAAGTAATAAGAATTTCTTTCTTGTTTAACCCTCACCTGCACCTTTCCAACTACCTACTCAACATTTTGTAGTTATAAAAAGGTTGGCCCTATAGTTTTAATATGCACTGGGGTATTAACAAACATTAGTTACTCCGTAACATCTGGTTCTGGAGAAAACCATTTCTTCCCACTCTTCCATACAGGGTAAAAATGATAAGAGCTTAAGAGGTAAGAAGCATTCACAGAACCCCAACGGATAACAATCTTTCATGCCACACACTGGGACTAGGCACTGGACATGTGATGGTCACTGAGCAAAATACTGGGAATTGTAAAAAGACACCTTCCTTGCTTTTAAGGAAACTATTTCCAAATATAGAAGTGTTCAGAAACCTATAGACACTGCGTGCATACATGTGCGATTGTGTGTGTGTGTGTGTGTGTGTGTGTGTGATATGCTTATACATCCTGGCCATGTTATTAATACTTGCTTGGAAAATCAGCTGAAGTGTCCAATTGGCCACGCTATTTTTGGGCATATTCAGCACATGCTTTCCCATTTCACCTGACATTTGACTTGCTTGCTTGTTTTCTATTTAGCACTGTGGTTTAGGGAATGTACCTTCCAGGAGGCTGCAAAGTGGCCTCTGTGAACAAGGCACACAGAAAGTAAAGATAAAGTAAAGTAAAAGATAAAGTAAAGTAAAGTAAAGATAAAGTAAAGATAAAGATAAAGTAAAGATAAAGAAAGTGAGTAAACCCACTCCAGTACTCTTGCCTTGAAAATCCCATGGATGGAGGAGCTTGGTGCAGGCTACTATCCATGGGGTTGCAAAGACTCAGGCACAACTGAGCGACTTCACTTCCACTTAGATAATGTCAGATATCATAATTTGTCTAAAGAGTTCCTCATGTTTTATTAAGACAAGGCAAAGGATTGTAACATAAACAGAACACATGAGGAATACATCTGCAGTCGTGTGTTTTAATGATTTCAATGTTTTAACGATTAGCCTGAATGCCGAGCTGTTCTACACACAACACGGGATTCTCAGTTTAGGTAAAACCACTGTCACTAGAATTCAGACAAAACTAATGTCCTGTTTGAAGAGACAAATCTTATAACTCACGGAGACTGATGAACACTTTAGGATGTACTGCTCATTAGCAGAAGGCAGGGGTCTCAGAGTGCTGGAAATCAAAGAGTTGTGTGTTTTACAACAGAAGGAGCCTGGAAGGTCATACAGCTGTAGGGGAAACTGAGGCTTAGGTGACATAAAAGGACTTGCCAAGGCCCCGGAGCTCTTTGCAGGCAGAGCTGGGAAGAATTAGGATCTTCCAATCCCCAGTCACCACGACGGTGGACAACTGTCAGCAACGCCTTCCCAGATCCAACGCGTGCCTTTCACATCCGTCCTCTGCTCCTGCTTCCTGGTGAGTGGTGGGGCGTGGAGTGTGCAGGCAGCCCCCTGAGCTGAGGCCTGCCCGCGCCAGGGGTGCGCTGGGCAGATTCTGGCCTGCTGCAGCTGCTTCCATCCTCGGGATGGGCATGGCAGCTGTGGTTCCTCAGCACCTCTGTGTCAGGTGGGTACCTAAGCTAACTTTGTTGGAATTAAAAACAAATTGGACTTATGAACACACTCTCAGAACTGAATTCATTCGTATGCAGGGAACCTACTATATGTTGAGATAAACTTCCATATCTTACACTAAGATGACGGCCCATTCTGTATTAAAATTAAATTTTGAAAAGCAAATGTGCTAGTGAGACTACATCTATGTGCTAGTAAGTCACCATGTACTAGTAGTAGGTGTTTTCTTTAGTATCATTATTTAATAAAGTTAAAAGTTGGTAATACCATGCTGCCCATATCCCATTTTCATTATGTGATGACTTATCTAAATTTGAAAATATGTGAACTATAATTAATACTACTCTCCTCAGAGCATTTAGCAGTTCATACGGGCAGAGAATGATAGAAGGAATAAAACTCTATCAAAAGGCATGTATACTTCAATAATATCCAGAAAATAGTAACTCCTATTTGAAACATGGTTTGATAATCTCCCTTGGTGGCTCAGACAGTAAAGCATCTGTCTAAAATGTGAGAGACCTGGGTTTGATCCCTGGGTTGGGAAGATTCCCTGGAAAAGGAAATGGCAACCCACTCCAGTACTCATGCCTTGAAAATCCCATGGATGGAGGAGCTTGGTGCAGGCTACTATCCATGGGGTTGCAAAGACCCAGGCACAACTGAGCGACTTCACTTTCACTTAGATAATGTCAGATATCATGATTTGTCTAAAGAGTTCTTCATGTTTTATTAAGACAAGGCAAAGGATCGGAACAGAAACAGAACACATTTTGCTAAAGTGCTTTTTACCCCCAAATTAGACACTTAGCACTATTCCTGAGTAGTTACTGTGCAAGATGCTACAGGACGGTTCAGTACAGGTGTGCTGTTTTTGGCAGGATTGGATGAGTCATTAATCAATGTTTAATAGTGGCTCAGAACGTTCTTCCTTCATGCCCACTAATGGGCATTTCTGAGAGTAGAGTTTGTGATATGGTTTGGTGTCACCAAAGAATGGCAGAAAAAATAATTGTCCTCCTCTGCACTACCCACTCCAGTATTCTGGCCTGGAGAATTCCATGGACTGCATAATAGTTCATGGGATCACAGCTGGGCACAACTGAGTGACTTTCACTTTCACTTTCCCTATATCCACAGGGATTGAAGTACTCAAGTTCTGGGATGAGTTTTGGTGAAAAGGGTCTACTTTAACAACTTACGTGTTGATTCCAACCTAATCTGTTGATTCCAACCTGTTGATTCCAACCCAGGAAAAGAGTGAAAGATAGCTCCCCTATCTGAGTTTGAGGTCCCACTCAACCACTGTATGTGTTAATGACTTTACCTCTCTGGATCTCAGTTCCCTTAGTGGCAAATGAGAAAATCATAGCTCACTGGTAATGGAAGAGGTTGGTAATTAAATGAAATTAATACTTGTAAGTAGAGTCTCAATTTTCCTGGAATTGGAGTGTCCCCAGGATGTGGATATTTATGTTGAAACTGAGAAAGTCTTGACAAGCCAGAAAATGCTGATCATGCTACTTGCAAAGTGCTTGCAGCTGTACTTGGGACAGGGCACTCACTGAGATATCACTTTCATGGTCATTGTTGTTTATTTCGGGCTCCCCTGGTGGCTCAGTGGTGAAGAATCTGCCTGCAATCCAGGAGACGTGGGTTCAGTCCCTGGATCAGGAAGATCACCTAGTGGAGGAAATGGCAACCCACTCTAGCATTCTTGCTGAGAAAACCCCACAGACAGAGGATCCTAGTGGGCTACAGTCCACAGAGTCACAAAGAGTCTGACAGGCCTGAGTGACTGAGTATGCGCACATGCACGCTGTTCATTTCACTGCAATTCAAAAATGCCGTGAATGTGAACACATTCATGGTTCACAGAATTAGCATGAAGTTGTAGTTTCATAACTACTACCTTTTCAGTTTAGAATGAAAACAAACAGAGTCACAATCAGAGCCAGAGAACCAGGAACTGTTTATGTAAAGGCCCACAGCAAATCACTTTCCACTCAGGCAAAATGATCCTGACATGAAAGCGTCCCCTGGAAATACGCCGTCTTCTCTGTCTCAGAGATGTCATTCATTATTAGTCCCAGATGCCTCCTCTTTTAAATTTTTAATGTGAGGGAGAGGGGGCTTTCACAATTCTCTGATCACTTACTTTCTAGTTCTTACTTGACCTGCTTACGGCGTTTTCCTCGTTTGTGGTCGTGACAGTATCCTAAGGACCCTTTATCCACTAAAGCAGGTAGGTAAGCATAGCACCACAGAGTCCTCTGTGTGATCATGCCCTGGTTCCATGTTGAGACATGCAGATCACCCAGAGATTATGTCCCTGGCTTGCCCTGGGATGTTGAAGCATGAATCAGTGAACCAGGTCAGCTTTTTATCTTAAACTTGGTTGCTTTCCCAAGATGCTTGTGCAAGAATCAGCAACGTCAAGTTCTGGTAACAAATCAATGTGAGGCTCAGTGTGTATGTACTCAATTGCTCAGTCATACCTAACTCTTTGAGGCCCCATGGACTGTAGCCTGCCAGGCTTCTCTGCCCATGGAATTTTCCAAGCAATAATACTGGAGTAGGGTGCCATTTCCTACTCCAGGGGATCTTCCAGACCCGGGGACTGAACCCGCATCTCTTGCATCTCCTGTATTGGGAGATGGACTCTTACCATTAGCACCGCCTATGAGGCTCAGAGCCTGGGCAGAACTGGTGTGGAAGGCAGCAGTTTTCAACAACCATGGTCTGTGTCCTGAATAATAAAGGGAATTGAGTTCATATAGATCAAGGCTACAAGAACTCCAGAGCTGGTAAGGGCCTGGGGTAGAGGGTTGTCACACACAGTTTCAGTACAGAGCTAGAAATCATTTGAACAAAATGACCAATTTCTTCCCAAAGAATGTTTACACTAGGAGCAAACTAATTTCAGTTTATCCAGTTTAATAAACTATTCAGTTTGTTAAACTCTTGCAAGCATAATATTCTCTAGGTGCTCTCTCCATGCTAGGTCCTATTTTAGTGTGTCCCATGTATTCACTCATTTAATTCTCTTAACAGCTCTAAAAGTGAGGTATCATGACTGTGTCTATTTCATAGAAAGAGAAACTGAGGGAAGGAGAGGTAGTGTAACTTGTCCAAGGGCACACAGTTGATAAAGTAAGACTGCGACCTGAACCCAGAGTGGTCCCCAGATCAATGTACATTGAAAAAGATGACCTGTCACAACTTCTGGATTTTCTGAGAAATAACCTAAGTTAAGGTAAATGTGAAATGCATCTGAAATTAAATAGTTACAATGAGTACTTCAACAATTGATACTACTTAAGATCTATCTCCCTGATTCCAAATTTAGTGTAACCTTTTTTCTAGTAAACCCAAAAGGGCTTTCTATAAAATTGTTTAATAGAAACAGAGAAAACACTTTTAAAATATATGCTTTGGAAGAAAATTTAGTTGGTAAAAACTGACTCAAGCTAAAACCAGCTCAAACTATTGATTCAGCAATAGACTCTAAGAGAGATCAGAATAACATCAATATACACACGCTGATTAAGATTACCAAATATGTTTTAAACCACTTAATATACTAAAGAGATAAAATGCTTTGCATCAATTTCACTCAAAAGCTTCCATTTTATTTGTTAAAGCATATCATTATGCCATGTTCAAGCACTACAGTGCATTTAAATTTATTTAGCGCTATTTTAGTCATTTAAATAGAGCTTAAATTGCATGTCTTTGTCCAGATACTGTGACTGTTTACACCATGACTATACCACTGCACAATGAATAGCAATGATAATACAAAATACTACAAGATCATACAAGAATTTATGGTTACATAGAGATAAATAAGACACGAATAATATAAAACCAAAATATGTGCTTTTGTTTGAATACAGAACCCTTAAAGTTGCAGGTGAGCTCCACTTAATTTAGTCCTATAAATAGGACTGACAAAAGCATTTTCCCATTATATAAGTGAATAATAATATCTCACATTTATTAAAGGCTTATTCTGTATGTCCATCTCTAATATGCTCAGATGGGCTACATTACTTTCTCAAACTTACACAACCTCTCCTCTCATGGTGTCATGCCACCCCCTTGCTTTCTCAAGTAGCAAGGCTTTAAACTGCAAACTTCTTAGCATACTGACTGAATTTTTAAGAAGCCTTAAGGGTGATGGAAATATTTTTATCTTGATTACTGGGGTGCCTACACAAGTACATATATGTGTCAAAACTTAAAATGGGTATATTTCACTTTACTCCTAAATAATGCTGATTTAAAACTAAAACAGTAAACCTATGTATAAAATTTGAGGGGCATATCTAAACTATAGAATGGGGTACGCATTTGTCAAGAGACAACACACTGTTAGAGATATAATGGATATGATAACAAATAAAAAGTAAAGCAATTTTTAAAATTATTCTTTTAAAGAGCAAATTGCAACATCCCCAAATCAATCAACAAGTTTCAACACACTGACAAAATAAAGGACAGAAATCACATAAACATCTCAACAGACACAGAAAAAGCCTCAGACAAAATTCAACAACCATTCATGATGAAAACTGCCACCAAAGTTGGTAAAGAAGAAATATATCTCTATATGATAAAGGAAATCTTATGACAAACCCACTGCTAACGTCATATTCAATTATGAAAAGCTGAAAGCTTTTCCTCTAAAATCAGGAATAAGACATGACTCAGTATAAAAAAATTTTTTTAATGGGCAGAAGACCTGGATTGATTGACATTTTGTGAAGAAGACATGCAAATGATCAGTAGGCACATAAAAAGATGCTCAACATCGATAGTCATCACACAAATGTAAAGCAAAACCACAATGAGATATCGCCTTATAGCTGTCAGAGCAGCTATTGTCAAAAACATCACAGATAGTAAGATTGCTGGAGAGAGTGTGGAGAAAAAGAAGCCCAGTACACGGCTGGCAGGAATGCAAACTGGTGTAGCCACTAGGAAAAATAGTGTGGATGTTCCTCAGAAAACTAAAATAGAATTACCAGTTATCCAGCAATTCCACTCAGGGGTATATATCAGAAGTAAATAAAAACAGTAATATGAAAGGATATGTATGTCCCAATGTTTATAACAGCATTATTTGCAATAGACAATATATGGAAGCAACTATCCATCAGCAGAAAAATGGATAAAGAAGATGTGATGTACATACAGTGGAATATTGCTCAGTCACTAAAAAGAATAAAATTTTGCCACTTGTTTTACAAAGGGATGGACCTGGAGGATATTAGGCTTAGTAAGTAAACACAGAAAAAGGCAAATATTCTTTTTGGGATAAAGGATAAGACAGGGGCAAAGGGCTAAGAGGGAGAAAATATTATGTATAAAATAAATAAGCTAGAAGCATATATTGTACACCAGAGGGAACATAGCCAATATTTTCTAATAATTTTAAACTTGGTATAATATATAAAAGTGAAGAATCATTTCATTGTATGCTTGAAGCTAATAGTAAATTCACTTCAGTTCAGTTCTGTTGCTCAGTCGTGTCTGACTCTTTGTGACCCCATGAACTGAAGCATGCCAGGCCTCCCTGTCCATCACCAACTCCCAGAGTCTACCCAAACCCATGTCCATTGAGTCGGTGATGCCATTAAACCATCTCATCTTCTGCCATCCCCTTCTCGTTCCTCCTTCAATCTTTCCTAGCATCAGGGTCTTTTCAAATGAGTCAGTTCTTAGCATCAAGTGGCCAAAGTACTGGAGTTCCAGCTTCAGCATCAGTCCTTCCAATGAACACTCACGACTGATCTCCTTTAGGAAGGAATGGCTGGATCTCCTTGCAGTCCAAGACCTATACAGTCAGCAAAAACAAGACCAGGAGCTGACTGTGGCTCAGATTATGAACTCCTTATTGCAAAATTCAGACGTAAATTGAAGAAAGTAGGGAAAACCACTAGACCATTCAGGTATGACCTAAATCAAATTTCTTACGATTATACAGTAGGAGTGAGAATTAGATTTAAGGGACTAGATCTGATAGAGTGCCTGAAGAACTACCGATGGAGGTTCCTAACAGGAGACAGGGATCAAGACTATCCACAAGAAAAAGAAATGCAAAAAAGCAAAATGGCTATCTGAGGAGGCCTTACAAATAGCTGTGAAAAGAAGAGAGGTGAAAAACAAGGGAGAAAAAGGAAAGATATATCCATTTGAACACAGAGTTCCAAAGGAGAGATAAGAAAACTTTCCTAGTGATGAATACAAGGAAATAGAGGAAAACAATAGAATGGGAAAGACTAGAGATCTCTTCAAGAAAATTGGAGATATCAAGGGAACATTTCATGCAAAAATGGCCTCAATAAAGCACAGTAATGGTATGGACCAAACAGAAGCAAAAGATATTAAGAAGAGATGGGAAGAATACACGGAGGAACTATACAAAAACAGATTTTCACAACCCAGATAATCATGGTGGTGTGTTCATTCACCTAGAGCCAGACATCCAGGAATGCAAAACCAAATGGGCCTTAGGAAGCATCACTATGAACAAAGCTAGTGGAGGTGATGGATTTCCAGTTGAGCTATTTCAAATCCTAAAAGAAGGTACTGTGAAAGTGCTGCACTCAATATGCCAGCAAATTTGGAAACCTCAGCAGTGGCCACAGGACTGGAAAATGTTAGTTTTCATTCCAATCCCAAAGAAAGGCAATGCCAAAGAATGCTCAAACTACCACACAATTGCGCTCATCTCACATGCTGGTAAAGTAATGCTCAAAATTCCCCAAGCCAGGCTTCAGTATATAATAAATGAACTATAATTTTAAAAAGAATGAATTGTCATTATAACTTATTTGTAATCATACGATCAAATAATGTACATAAATCACTCTCCTGCCAATTTTCAGATTAAAAGCTGTCTTTAATATGACAAATGCACAGATATGCTTTGTGCTTTTTTTTTTTCCTTAATAGTCTGTAATATTGTGGCCTCAGAAGTCACTAGTTGCAAAGATCAATCTGTGGGAAAATTCCAGAGCCAAAAATTACCAGCAAACACCATTCTCTGAGCCCAAATTACTCTGCATTTGCTATGGAATTATCAGTCAGTTGGCACACTGTGATCTGTCTGAATGGAGAGATCTGATAGCTCAGGCCAGAGTAAATGGTTATTTCCTGTCTCAATAGCAATACTGAGTGAATAATCAAAGTATTGATCCTTAATTGGTTCTTTAAATACATGTGTCTCAGGTTATCCTAAGGCTTCCTTCCAGAAATCTCCTTGGAATCTACATAGAGAGGAAAAATACCTTCATATCCAGTTTTATTCATTCCAGTATTACAACTTTAAATGCAGTTTCTAAGATAAAACAGTGCTTCCTGTATCTCCTACTGCAAGCACAAAGTCTACCCTGAAACAAGTTTTATGATTAAATCCAATAAAATGATTTTTACATTACTGATGAATTCAGGCTTTATTCAATCAATAAATATTGATCAGTTATGACTTAAATACTGGGAACTCTTCTTATGCACTAGAAGTACAAAAATGAACAAGATTAATATACTGTCTTCCAAAGCTCACAGTTAGACACAGTGGGAGTGGAAATTGAGAAAGAGACAAAAGTAGCAACAGAAATAGAGTTAAAAGAGAGAGAGAGAGAGAGAGAGGGACGGTGGAGGGTGGAAGTGCGAGAGACAAAGAAAGAGAATAACCAGGAGATTGGTGGGGGAAATGACAGGCTATAGTGTGGGCACAAAGGAAAGACGGGCATTTCCACTTGAAAGGGTTATCAAGTGATGACCCAGAAGAAAGGCCCACCAAATGGCTTTTAGCTTTTACTCCCTATAAACACTGTCTTGGCCAGTCTTGCAAATGACCTTGGCATCTCCTCCACTTACACATTGCTTAATGTTTCAGTGGTACTCCGTGTGTCTGATCATTCGGCCTGCTGGATATGCTGTCTCCTCTCAGCTCCTATCTCATCACGCGCTCCTGGGTTTCCGGCTTCCCCTGTCTCACTAGTTCGTTTATGGCCTCCTTTCTTGGCTGCTCCTCATCTCACAATGTTGACTTTAGAACCACTTTTCTTTTCATGCTATGTGCATACCCTATAATATGAATTGGAGTTAAGAAAGGAGATTCAAACCAGACTCTTTTTTTCACTTATTTGTTTTTTTGGCAGACCACATGGCAGACACGTGGGATCTCAGTTTCCTGACTAGGGGATAGAGCCCACGCCCCCTGCATTGGAAGCGTGGAGTTCTAACCATTGGGCCTCCAGGAGGCCCCCAGACTCCTTGCCTTAAACCTTGGACTTAAAGAAATAAATAACACTGGACTTGCCAATTATTACCTGTGTAAACTCAGGAAAGTCACTTATATTTTCTGTGTCATATTGTTCTTTACCTATAAAGTGGGGGTATCACAAAGTACAAGTGAATTAACACAGGCAATATGAAGTACTCACATGTAAGATACTTACCGTGATTCCATCTGATATATTTAGGCAGTATGTTGTTTTCAGTATAATGTGTTTAAATGGTACTTAAAATGCTTATGACTTACAGTCTCTGTCTTTTACTCTAGCCTCTGCTTTGACACGCAGTCATACACTAAGCTATGAACTTGAACTTCTTATCTCATTTTAGTTTCTTTTGTGGGGGTGGGGGTGGGGGGAACACTGCGAGGCACGTGGGCTCTTAGTTCCCTGACCTGAGGGAACTGAGACGAACCTGTGCTCCTTGCATTGGAAGCATGGAGTCTTAACCACCGCACCATTAGGGCAGTCCCTGGATCTCATTTTAGATGTCTCGTAACATCTCAAAAATAACAAAACTAAGAAGAACACTTGATTTCTCTCCACTCAAAACCATAACTTCCACAATCCTCCCCATTTTATTAAGTGACTCTTTATCTGGATGCTACAGTCAAAACCTAAGAATGATTCCTAATTTCTCTTTCCCTGAACTCTCCTGCCATATGCAATTCATCAATGATTTCTATCAAAACTCTCTCCAAAATATACTGTGAATCCATCCCACCTAAGCTCCTCCACCATTATGATCCTAATCCAAGCACTCACCATCTCCTTAATGGAACCCCACAGTAGATCCTTGCTCACTGAAAGCTTCTTCTCTCACACTCTCTGTAAACTACAAATTGGCACTCGCCTTCTAACTCTCCAAGGATTAAATCATGAGTTGCTGCAGCTGCTGGCTTTCAATAACCTCCTGAAAGGAGTTCAGAGTAGAGAGCAGAAATGAGGCACTCTGTGCTCAGGGAAAACTTGCCAAGACAGATCTTCAGATATTTAGACATTTTTCAGGAGAAGATTTTATGAGCCCTATTTTTGCATCTTCTTGTGTTTAGAAAAACACTAAAATCCTTCATGCTGATGACTAACTCCTCATGACTAGCAACACCCTTCTGGAAAGAAAAAAAAACAACATATATATATACACACACATACACACACATATATGTGTGTGCCTGACTGCATGCACTTTTCCTTCACCAAAATCACATCTCTACTGAGGGAACTTCTAACCTTCTGGAGCAGTCTTTCAGAGGTATCTGAAATGCTGTCTCCCGGGCTATAGTTCTCATTTTGCTCCAAATAAATCTTAACACACAACTCCCATGTTATGCACTTTTTTTAAGTTGAAATGCCTAAAATTCACTCTTTACAGAGTTGTCAAAATATATTTTCTAAGAATAATAAATACATTTGGGTAAAAACCAACCCATGTATTCTGACATAAAACTCTATTGATTTGGCCCTTGGATACTTTTTTTTTAACTTCATCTTTTACCATCCCCACCCCCTCCATTCACTATTCTTCTGAAATCCGAACATTCTTTATGTTACTCAAAAACACAGAGCTCATCTCCACCTTTGGAGTTTTGTACCAGGTCTCATATTTATCTGTAGTGCTCTTTTCCTGAATCTCATAAGCCTGGTTCCTTCTTCAAACTGACACCAAAGAGATTCCTCAGTTCATAGTAACCTCCTTGTCATTACTGGACCTCCTTTTCATGGTATTTCAACCTCATTTTCATGCCATATTCTGATGTTTCCTTCTGTATTCATTCATTCATGTATGAACTCTCTCCTTTAGAATGCAAGTTCTATGTAGAGACAGACCAGTTCTTTGGGTATCTGCAGTGCTTGGCATACAGATATGTGCTGTGCTCAGTAGCTCAGTCATGTCTGACTCTTTGCAACCCCATGGACTGTAGCCCACCAGGCTCTTCTGTCAATGGAATTCTCCAGGCAAGAATACTGGAGTGGTTTGTCCTTTCTTACTCCTGGGGATCTTCCCAACCTAAGGCTCAAACCTGTGTCTTTGGCATTTCCTGTATTGGCAAGCAGATTCTTTACCAGAGCCACATGGGAAGCCTTGGCATATAGATAAAATTCCATAAATACTTTGGAATTAATGAGCAAATAAAGCATGGTGGCAGTGATGCTTTAGTTGCTCAGCTGCATCCCAGTCTTACAACCGCATGGACCCCACCAGGATCCTCTGTCCACAGGACTCCTCAGGCAAGAATACAGGAGTAGGTTGCCATTTTTTCTTCCCCATGGCATCTTCCAAACCCAGGGACTGAAAATGCCTCTCTTATGTCTCCTGCATTGCAGGTGGATTCTTACTAATCTCAGCCACCAGCAAAGCCCCAAAATAAACTATGGCAATAGTGAAACAAGAGACCAGCAGTTGAAACCTATTTATCTTGGAAACAATTCCTATGTTGGGAAAAGGACTGATCCCAAGATTACTTATTTGCATGACCGGATGGATGATGGTGTCATTCACAGAGAAAGAGAACATTGAGGAATAAGTCTAGAAATAACTCTTTTTGCACAATGACTTTGATATCTCTAGGGATACGAAATTGGAATTGCACAAAGAATAATGAGAAGCATATTTTTATAGGCTGGATATATAAACTTACCAATCATCAGTCAGTTCAGTCACTCAGTTGTGTCCGACTCTTTGTGACCCGATGGCCTGCAGCACGCCCAACCTCCCTATCCATCAGCAACTCCCGGAGTTTACCCAAATTCATGTCCATTGAATCAGTGGTGTCATCCAACCATTCCATTCTCTTCCATCCCCTTCTTATCCCACCTTCAATCTTTCCCAGCATCAGGATCTTTTCCAATGAGTCAGATCTTAGCATCAGATGGCCAAAGTATTGGAGTTTCAGCTTCAACATCAGTCCTTCCAATGAATATTCAGGAATGATCTCTTTAGGATGGACTGGTTGGATCTTCCTGCAGTCCAAGAACTCTCAAGAATCTTCTCCAACACCACAGTTAAGAAGCATCAGTTCTTTGGTGCTCAGCTTTCTTTATAGTCCAACTTTCACATCCATACATGACTACTGAAAAAACCATAGCTTTGACTAGATGGACCTTTGTTGGTAAAGTTATGTCTCTGCTTTTTAATATGCTATCTAGGTTGGTCATAATTTTCCTTCCAAGGAGTAAGCGTCTTTTAATTCCATGGCTGCAGTCATCATGTGTATTGATTTTGGAGCCCCCCAAATAAAGTCTGTCACTGTTTCCATTTTTCCCATCTATTTGCCATGAAGTGATGGGACCAGATGCCATGATCTTCATTTTCTGAATGTTGAGCTTTAAGCCAACTGTTTCACTCTTCTCTTTCACTTTCATCAAGAGGCTCTTTAGTTTTTCTTCACTTTCTGCCTTAAGGGTGGTGGTGTCTGAATATCTGAGGTTACTGATATTTCTCCCAGCAATCTTGATTTCAGCTTGCGCTCATCCAGCCCAGCATTTCTCATGATGTACTCTGCATAGAAGTTAAATAAGCAGGGTGACAATATACAGCCTTGACGTACTCCTTTTCCTATTTGGAACCAGTCCATTGTTCCATGTCCAGTTCTAACTGTTGCTTCCTGACCTGCATACAGGTTTCTCAAGAGGCAGGTCAGGTGGTCTGGTATTCCCATCTCTTTCAAAATATCAGAATAGCTAAAATTATTTATGTAGAGGAGAGCAGAAAGTTTACTGAGTGAGAAGAGAGGAGGTCTAAATTCTTAAAACACCAAAAATATTCAAGAGGCAGATAGTGAAGCCAGAAGAAAAAATCCCAGGAGGAGACCCAGGAATTAGGATATGAAAGCCAAGGAGAAAATAAGTTTCTAGAAGAAAGGCAAAGTCAACAGGATCAAGTAACCGAGAGATTGAATAAAGTAAGTTCTAAAAAGAGCCAGCTGCATTTAGTAATTAAGAGATCATTGGGCAAATTGAAAACCAAGATGCCATCTGAACTTGCCAGAGTCCTGCCCTTGAATTCCAAGTCATCAAACTTTCAAGCACTTAGCAAAATATCTGCCTGGAATTTCACTTCTCCCAGATCTCTAGAACTTGACTTGGCACATCCAGCTTTTTGTGCTACTACCAACATAGTAACCTAAATTAGCTGGTGCTTTCAGTGGTTTCATTTTTTCCTCTATCTGTGGATAAATGAGATAAAAAGTTTCATTAGCTATCTGCAATTTAAATATAAGTAAATCATGGAAATTATGAGTCAGTGGAACAATAATTTCCAAGATGTCCCCAAAATGTTAGAAGATGCTAGCGCTGTTTTTTGGTTCAGCAAGGAAAAAGTACACATGTAGAGAAGTTTAATAAGAAGAGTCAAAATAGGAAGAACTTCTTGCTTAATCATCAATTAAAAGGTTAAAGCTGAAATATTGAAGAAATGCTTGACACACAAAAATTATTCTTTAAAGAACTTTGAGGTACCACTTTAAGAACTTGATTTTTCATGTGCCTAATCTAAAAATCCCATTTTGTGATCAGAAAATCCAATTTATCCCCCATAACTATCTTAATAGAATTTAAGTCTCTTGAATCATTGAAAGCAAACTGGTAAATCTTATGAAAATTCTAGAGTCTCTGAAAGAGTTAAAACAGAAGATTGACTTGTGCTTTCTGGTTGAAGTGAAGTGAAGTCACTCAGTCGTGTCCGACTCTTTGCGACCCCATGGACTGTAGCCTACCAGGCTCCTCTGTCCATGGGATTTTCCAGGCAATAGTCCTGGAGTGGATTGCCATTTCCTTCTCCAGGGGATCTTCCCAACTCAGGGATCGAACCCAGGTCTCCTGCATTGTAGACAGACGCTTAACCGTCTGAGCCACCAGGGAAGGCCGTGATTTCTGGTTAGTGTGGCATTATTTACTTCAGAGATACTCAAAGTTTTGTTTTATTTTGTTTCTTGTAACAGTATTTTTATTTTTACTGGGGGATAACTGTTTTACAGTGTGTATTAGTTTCTGCTGTACTACAGTGTGAACAGCCGTAGGTATATATACACTTCCTCTTGAGCCCCTCTCCCACCACCGTCCCCCTTCCCACTCCACTGAGGCCACCACAGAGCGCTGAGCCGAGCTCCCTGTGCCCTGCAGCAGCTCCCACGAGCTGTCTGCTTTACACATAGGAGTGTGTATATCCTGTGCTCTGCAGCAGTTCCCACGAGCTGTCTGCTTTACACATAGGAGTGTGTATATCCTGTGCTCTGCAGCAGTTCCCACTAGCTGTCTGCTTTGCACATGGGAGTGTGTATATCCTGTGCTCTGCAGCAGCTCCCACTAGCTGTCTGCTTTGCACATGGGAGTGAGTATATCCTGTGCTCTGCAGCAGCTCCCACTAGCTGTCTGCTTTGCACATGGGAGTGTGTATATGTTAGTGCTACGCCCTTAGGTCATTCTGCTGTCTCCTTCCCCTGCTGTGTCCACAAGGAGATTCTCAAACTGCACTACATACAAAATTGCCTAAAAGGCTTTTGGCTTCCCAGGTGGCTCAGTGTGTAAAGAATTTGCCTACCAATGCAGGAAACATGGGTCCAATCCAATCCCTGGGTCAGGAAGATCCCCTGGAGAAGGAAATAGCAACCCACTCCAGTATTCTTGCTGGGAAATTCCAAGGACAGAGGAGCCTGGTAGGCTACAGTCCATGGAGTTGCAGAGAAGTCACACACAACTGAGTGACTGAACAGCAACATCAAGGCAACCTTTGTGACATTTCAGTGTATAAGCTGACCCCAAACCAGCTAACGGGGTGGTTAAGTTCCAGGCATCTGTATTTTTAAAGTTCTTGGAGGATTCCCCTGGGCAGCCATGGATTTGAGAACTCAGGACTTAAGCTACCTTTCTCTTCACTGTGTGTGTGCTCCGTCGCTTCAGTCATGTCCAACTCTTTGCAATTCCATGGCCTGTAGCCTGCCAGGCTCCTTAATCCATGGTATTTCCCAGGCAAGAATACTGGAGTGGGTTGCCATTTCCTTCCCAGGGATCTTCTTGACCCAGGGATCAAACTCGTGTGTCCTGCATCTTCTACATTGCAGGTAGATCCTTTACTGCGGAGGCACCAGGGAAGCTCACCTTCTCTTCATTAAATTAATATTTTATTGCTTATGAGCAAGGGCTTTGAAGTCAGAGCTGGAATCCTAGTGGCTGTATAGACTTGGACAGGCCTTTTAATATGTCAGAGCCTCAGTATATTCAACTATAATTTAGTAACTATCATTCCCACTCTATACAGGGTTGTTCTGAGCATTAAATAAGGTAATAAAAACTTTTTTTTTTATTACGTGGTATGTAATACACACATGGAGAATAAGTGCTAATAATCCCTGTAAATATAACAATTAATATTAATGATAATTTATCACAAACCAAATACTAATGTGTAGTTTCTAATACATACTTGGCAACTATAACTCTGCATAAACCTGAATTATCATAGATAACAAGGTATCAAATCTATGCTGACTCAGGGAATGCAGGCACTCAATATTCGCTTTAGAAGCTTTCTCTCATTTAAGTTACACAAAGGCAGGGGTCAAAGAGCCTCAAACCCACCTCCCCCTCACACCTGCCACTGCAAAGATACATTATACCGCAGAGCAGCTGCGCCACTGGAGTCTGACTTTCAGGAGAAAACTACTCTTAAATTTCCTTAGGCTTTATTAGAAGGAACTTTTAAATCTTCATTGACATGAGAAGAAAGAACTAAAACAAAAAAGTTGCAGTCACCTTTTTTCTTATTTATTCGGTTTCTCTGGAGTATATGATGCGTTGTTTTCCTTTAGTTGTATCTGAGCAGTTTGACATATTCCTGTGACAAGGTCACTTTAAATTAATAAAAGGTTTGATTGCGTCCGTGCACTTGTCAGAACTGTCTGACACCACATACAGTGCACCCTGCACTCAGATCCCCGACGGCACTGGAGTTTCCTCTTATTATTCCGCATTCACCACTTACCCAGATATCCAGCAGGGCTGGGTCAATATCAGGGAGATGAGCTTGGGCTCACATACTCCACTTTGTCCCCCTGGCTGTCCACTGCGGGAGTTTCTCCTCTCTTGTTAAATGTTAAAGTGACATTTACAGCTTCCTTCTAAAGGGGGCAATGCTAGGATGTCAGAGCTTGAACAAGGGAAACATTCACCCAGGAAAATGCAGAGTGGGGCAGCTGGCTTCCCGGTTGGTCGGAGGTGCCTGGGCGTGCACGTGCAACTACCCTCTCCGCTGCCTTTCCTTCCCTCTGCTTCCTGAGAGAGCATTCCACTGTCCTGCCTGATGCCGGCCTTAATTCCAGATTAAACACTTGGAAGTGAGGGCAATCTGGCTGGGGCTTTCTGAAAGCACCGTGTTAATTAAAATGTATAAGTGATGAGAATGGTTAGATAAAAGGTAGATGCAGAAAACATAAACACATTAATGATTTTACTTTCCAATTAAAATTCTGTCCATTATGTTAAATATGTGGTTTTATTTCTCAAGAATGAGCTTTTTGACTGCACTGGGTCTTCGATATGGGGTGCAGGCTTCAGAGCACATAGGCTCAGTAGTTGCAGCAGGGGCTCAGTTGCCCCTGGAATGTGGGATCTTAGTCCCTGGACTGGGGATGGAATCCCCCATCCCTCACATTGGAAGATGTATTCTCAAATCACTGGACTACCAGGGAAGTCCCAAGAGTAATTTCAATGTGTTTCAAGGGGATGTTAATAATCATGTTGTAGAAATGACCAGTTTCTTTGAGGTAGGAAATAGAGTTTAATATGTGAAAAATCATCACACCACCATTTTACTCAGTAAAAAAAAGCTGTAATGCTCTTTATTTATTAAGCCAAATTTGTTTTCCTTCATTTCCATATCCCCTCTTTGAGCTATGCTTAAATGGTGCATAACCCAAGTATTCCACCTAGAGTATCCAACTGATAACCCATCTCATGAATATAATTGTAGAATCAATTGGATTTTCAGTGTTCACTATATATGCTTTAAATCCTTTAAATATTGCAGCCACTAAATATTTAATAGTATACTGATGACCCATTCCTGATAAGGTAAGAACAAGAAATTAGCTAAACATCAGCTAGCCTGGGTCCTCCTCTGTGCTACTCTGCTGTTTCTTTTGGAGTTCACTTGATTAATTGTCTCTCAAGTCCTTGTTTTTTAATGGAACAATAACTGCATGTAAAAAGACATCTTTCACTACAGCTGTTTTCTCACCACAATATTTATTCTTACACCCTCTTCTCTGACTATAAGTTATTCCAGCTCACTCTTGAACTATCCTTTTCTGTTCCTTGACCTCAGAGGGTCCTTTCTATTCTACAGTCAGAATCATCTTTCTGAATTAAAAATCTGACTCCATCACCTTCCTGTTTGTGACAATTCAGTGATTTCCTTAATTGAAACAAAGCTCCTACCATGACATACAAAGAGATCACCTTAGCCCTCCGTGCTTCCAGATCATGTTGCCCCAGTTTCCACCTCCTCTTTCTTTTAAAACCACCATGTTTTCTCCAGCCATCGGTTCTGCACAGTTGCTTCTGCCTAGAATGTTCTTTCCTGCCTTCCTCATTTACTTATACCTATCCCTACTCCTTCTGATCTTAGCTCAAAGAATCTTAGCCCATTGCCCTAACAATGCCTCATCCCATGTAACGAAGCCTTTTATTTCCACATTCCTTTCTTTTTTTGCACTTGTAGTTGCAATTTTGTATTAAACCATACAATCATTTCATTGATTTCCATTTTCCCCATTAAAATATAATCTCTGCTAAAAGCAACACCTTTGTCTAAATGATGTACTCACCACTGGGCCTTCAATGCAACATAGGTGCTCTGTGAATATTTCATGATTGAAAAGACAAAAGTTCCTTGAGTTTTCTCAAGATAAAGACATTACAAGGTCTTTAATTCTCGTATTTCCTACAAGGCACACAGCCATGTATTCATCCAAAATACCAGAACCTATTATACAGAGTGAAGTAAGTCAGAAAGACAAAGATAAATATCATATTTTAATGCATATATATGGAATCCAGAATCCAGATTTAACTAATGGAGAAGGAAATGGCAACCCACTCTAGTATTCTTGCCTGGAGAATCCCAGGGACTGAGGAGCCTGTTGGGCTGTGCCATCTATGGGGTTGCAGAGTCGGACATGACTGAAGCAACTTAGCAGACATAACTAAAGAGATTTTCCGCACAGTGAAACCATTCTTCATGCCTATGTTTTCTTTCCTTTGACTTTGCTTGTGATCCAACCATAGCAGCTTTGAAGATAAATGTGAATGGAATCCCTTCATACGAATTTGCTTTCAGATTATACATTGAGAAATCATGCAATTTCTTTCCTGTAATATCATTTTCTTGCTGTTCATTAGTATTCATATGGATATTATATTCTAATGCCAGATAATTTGATATGTTTATGCCTTTTAATATAGCTCTGTTTTCTATTATTTTATTGCTCTGGATATTAGCAAATATTGCATTTCCTCTAATAAACAGTAACTCTGCAAGTTCTGTTCAAGTTCATAGGAACAAGTAGTTCAAGTTCATAGGAATAACCATGAAAAATTGATCCTGATGACAAGATCATGGAAACCTACCAACATTAACTGTTTTGTAGGTGAAATTATTTTAAAGTGTTGGATGAGTATTACAAATGCAAAATATGCAAAATACTTTGAATCTTTAGAAGATACCAATTTGAAATAGTGATGCGCACTGTTAGAAATCACCACTGCAGGCGAGGAAACCAGGATTTTACAAATGCCCTGGGAGGCTCTCTAGCAAAAGTTTCCCCGGCCCTCAGGTCATACTCAGGCAGACTAACCAGTTCAGGCCGTGGCTCTGCCAACACTGCAAAAGGGGTTGGTGAAAGGTGGCCAGGGTGGGTTTTACTGCTAACTAATGAGAGCCTCAGTAAACTATCAGATTTTTAAACTAAAAAAAGAAAAGATTATCATGTATACCATGAAAAAGAATGAAATAACGCCATTTGCTGCAACACTGATGGACTTAGAGATCGTCATACCAAGTAAGTCAGACAGAGGAGGAGAAATATCCTATGATATCCCTTATATGTGGACTCTAAAAAGAAATCACACAAATGAACATATTTACAAAACAGAAACAGATGAGCAGACTTAGAGAAGGAACTTATGCTTGACAGGGGAAGGATGAGGGAAAGGGGTAGTTAGGGAGTTTGGGATGGACACGTACACATTGCTGTATTTTAAATGGACAACCAGCTAGGGCCTGTATGGGCATATACAGATACATAGCACAGGGAACTCTGCTCAACGTTATGTGGCAGCCTGGAGAGGAGGGGAGTTTCAGAGAGAACGGATACATGTGTATCTATGGCTGAGTCCCTCTGCTGTGCACCTGAAGCTATGACAACATTGTTAACTGGCTACACTTCAGTAGAAAATAAAGTTAAAAATAAATTTAAAAAGCTTATCATGCACAAACTCATTATTTTATATATGTGCTGTGCTTTGTTGCTCAATGGTGTCTGACTCTTTGCCACCCCATGGACTGCAGTTCTCTATGCTCCTCTGTCCATGGGATTTTCCAGGCAAGAATACTGGAGTGGGTTGCCATGCCCTCCTCCAGGAGCTCTTCCCAACCCAGGGATTGAACCTGGTCTCCCACATTTACTATCTGAGCCACTAGGGAAGAGGATTCTGCCCAGCCAAATTCTTAAAATCATCAGGACAGGGAACTCCTTTCTATATCTGTTCCATTTTCTTCCTTTTGGAATAAGAATGTCTATAACTATTATCATATGCCTGTCCCACCCCTGCATTTTGGAAGCAGGAGCCCTGCTGATGTCTTGTTCCACTGATTCATAGATGCAAAGGAATTCTGCCCCAGGGTTTTCACCTGTTGCTGATTTAGACGATCTAGATGAGATCTGGGACTTGTGAAGTGATGATGTTTGGATGCAAGTTTAAACTTTAGGTTTGAGACTTTGGGAAATGTTAGGGCAGGATGAATATATTTTGCACTCAGGACAGACATAAATTTGGACATCCAGAAAGCAGACTATAGTGGGCTAAAGTTCACCTCCAAAAAGATATGTCCATATCTTAATCATCAGAACTTTTGAATGTTACCTTATTTGAAAAAGGGTCCTACAGATGTAATTAGGCTCGTCACATGAAATGATCCTGGATTATTTCAGTGTGCTTGAAATTACAACAAAAGTGTCCTTATACGAGAGAGGCATAGGGAGATTAAGTACACAGAGCTGAAGGTAATATGAAGACAGATCAGACAGAGAGCTATGTGGCCATAACCCAAAGAAGGCCAAAGGCCACCCAAAACTGGGAGAGGTGAGGGAAGATTTTCCTCTAGAGCCTCTGGAGGGAGCACGGCCCTTGATTTTGGACATCTGGCCACAACAACCATGAGAGAATAAATTTCTGATATCTTAGGTCACCTGGTTTGTGGTAATTTATTACAGCAGCCAAAGGAAACTAATGCAACTAAAAAGCATTTTAAAGGGTTTTGCACATTCTGAAGAAAACCTGTATATTGTGTGTGTGCGTGCTTAGTCGCTCAGTCGTGTCTGATTCTTTGCTACCCCATGGACTACAGCCCTCATTCTACGTATGAGAAAAGCCAAAAGTAAGGGGGAACGAGCCACTTGCCTAGGCCACACACCAGCTGATGGCACAGCCAGAACTGAACTGCCAAACTCTCAGCACATGTCTAACTCCTTCACATCACCCTACCTGGTCACATTAGTTCTCGAAGATTCTCCAGGAAAGCAAATCTCAGCAATAAACCCCAGGTCCAGACCACTGTAGTAAACCAAAGAACCCACAAACATTTTCATAGTAACAATGGTATAGGCCAGATCTTATTAGCCAGCAAAAAATTATTGTGAACAAGCAACCATCACCCTTGGTGCCCTTAGCATTCTTTATGTTTCTCAAATGCAGAGAAGAAACATGAGAAAATATTTTTTTCCCTCAAGCATAATGTTCTTGTGCCATTGCCTCTCTTTCTGAGTTAAAAATGCCAAGGCAGACTTTTAGGAAACACTTCCCATTTATACATTTCTGGCAATGTTTGTTGCAGAAATGGACACTGATACAGAAATCCATAGCAGAATGCTACATCATTATATGGTGTATGTTCATAAACCAGCTCTCAAAAAACTATATATCAGGAATCTTAGAAGTCCTCATTTACAGGCCTTGATGATATGAATACTCCCATCATGGCTGATTTCAAGATACTGAGACTGTAACAAATCAGGTGCCCTACTCAGAGGCAGCTGCGGCACACCATTGGTATGACAGGGAACCCAGAAATAATCATATTCAATGCACTCTTTTATAAGAAGAGACAGAGTCTCAAAGACAGTAAGCCATTTGCTGCAAGATCACAAAGTGTCCAAGCAGGTTTTAATACACAGAGTTCCACCTGAAATGCCTTCAAGTATTAAGCGAGACTTCTTGCTTTAGGAATAGGCAGTGGTCTTTATTGTAGAGAGATGTGGATGAAAAATATTGCCTGCCGAATCAGTAAATGTTTGGACATCAAGCCATCAGCCACTGTAGCTGCCCTGACTGTGCACGCTGAAGGGATTCAGGATGGAGAAGAGCAGAATACTGACCCTGAGTTAAGAAGCCTAGCCAAGGGGTGATTTCCATGAGCCCAGATTCTTGCATTTTTCCTGTACACAGAAAAACACTAAAGTCGTTACCTTGAGATGTCAAGCTTTCTTTAATTAACCGTTATCTTTTGATGTTCTGACTACTGGGTTTTTACTGCAAATGCTCTGTGGATATAACTGGCTTCTCTCTTGTCTCTTTGGAGCAGTCTGTCAGAGCTCTCTGGGCGGCTGTCACTCACCCAGCCCTGAGTCCTCAGCAAGTTCACCAAATGAAACCCAATTTCAACTTTTAGGTTGTGCTGCCCCACCCCTACCCCAAGAAGCCATTCTCAGAAAACCAGCAGCTTCATAATAACAGGAGGGAAACTGCTGAAATTCACATTCTCAGGCCCCACCTCAGAACTAGTGAATTGCAGTCTCAGGGGCCCAGACATCTATGCTTCCACAAGCTCTCTGAGTGGTAGAGAGCAGGAGGAATCTTTCCTTAGTACCTACCACTGTTTTTACGAATAAGATTCACACACAAATATAATAGCCAGTCTACTTCTTCACATCAGTATCCATTCCAGGAGATTCTTCATCTGAAGCTTCTAATGTAAAGTCTATCATTTTTCATATCTTCAATGATCTTACTTTTCAAAATAGTTTAGTTTTTTTCTAATAGTAGCAAGCAGTAAAAAAACTATTGAGTGATTTACCAACCAATTCCCAACTTCAACATTTTATTGACCAAGACCTATTTGTATGTCTTAGCCCTGGCATCTTTCTTTTTAAAAAACTGCTTTCAAATAAGTATTTATTTTCCAATGTTCTTACTCTTTCACAAATCAAGACAGTTGATAGTAGCGGGGATGGAGGGCAGGGCGGGGCGAGGGGGTGCAGGGGGGTGCGCGGCTTCCTAATCTACATACTGCCCTGTCGACTGATTATGTATGATTATGTTATGTATTTGTGTTTTGTCTAATCTGCCATTTCCTGTTGTTTTGTATTTGTTTCCAATCTTCAAAACCAGGACAAAGGCAAATAAATACTATCTGCCTTGTTTTCCTCTTCCAATATTTTAGAGGTTGGAAAATTTACAAAATAAATATCCTCTCGACCTTCTTGTAAAAGCATTGCAAAAGAGCAAAAGAAATACTGAGTAATAGTTTCCCTAATTTAAAAATACCCAGCTAAGGCACAATCAAATAACAAATAGCTGCACTGATACTCCTTTGAAAATAATCAGCAATCTAAAATTAAGGACTATGATTCTTAATTCATTATCCATTATTCATATTATTTGGAGGATAAACTTAAATCTGTTTAATTGATTTGCACAGAAATAAGAGAGTTAATAACATAAGCATTGGTAGGTAGTAGATGAATGAAAATATTTTGGAAGGGCATTTAATCGCTACCATATTTCTTGGGAGATATCAAACTACTTGGTGACTGCGGTTCTTGGCCTTGGTGAGAAATATATTTAGTGGGCTTGGAAATAGATGTTTTCAAGGATACGAAAGGATTAGCCTTCTAATCTTCCAATTACCTGGTTCCAGCTGAACTTATATTTACCAAACAAGAACTGGCAGAAAAGCTTCGCAACTAGCAAGTGACCATCCTGAAATCTACAACTTCTGAGTTTTCGTGATTTCTACCAGTAATACCTCTCAAAAAAAATTAAAAAAAAAAAAAGGAGTTTCTTTCATGAGATTCATCAATGGTTCCTCTAGCCACAACGTGTTAGATCCCACCAACCACAATGTGTGAAGTCCCACCAGCCACAACGTGTGAAGTCCCACCAGCCACTGGTGTGAGAGCCCACTAACCACGAGGTGTGAGAACTCATCAGCCACAGGTGTGAGAACCCAGCTCCACGACTGCTCCTCATCTTTCCAGTCAATATGTGCACATCAGCCAGCACCCCTATTTCCCTCTGCTTGAAACCCTTCTCTTTCAAAGCGAAAGGCAAACAAATTCCATTCCCCCAAATAAGCTAGACTCAGATCTCAAATATAAGTCCCATTTGTGCAGCAGAGTCTTTCTCACAGGGTGCATTGGTACAAAAGCCAGCCCCATATGGGTGAGCCCCGAGGGGCAGGCATGGATGCAGGTGGACATGGCGCAGAGAACGGGGACACTTACGGTTGGCACAGCTTGATTAGGTCCTGGTCAGTGGTGCCTGGTGGGAGGCCTCGAATGTACAGGTTGGTTTTACTCAACTGTTCCCCGCTGCTGTTGCTGCTGCTGTGGTTGCTGCTGCTGTTTGTGCTGGGGCTGGGAGGAGCCATGGGGTGGGGAGCTGGTGCATAGGACTGCTGGAAACAGAAAAGGCTGTTACTGGAAAAACAGAGCCAGCAACCTATTCCCAGGCCAGCAGAGCAACTCGAAAGCAATGCAAGCTTCTCGGCCTCTCCAATCCACACATGCACACTCTGCTCCGGGGCACTTCTTAGAACATCCTTTGCGCTTTCCCGCCCTCTGGCTCTGCCTCTGGATCGGCCCCGCACAGTTCCCTCCTGGTGCACCAGGGCTCTCTGCCCCTAGCTCACCTTTGACAGCAAGACACCTCTGCTTTTGCCTCTACTCTGCGTTCCCTCCTTTTCTCCAAAGAAACTTTCTCATATTGTTTTCCTCACCCTTACTCTCCACTGTGATCAGTCCATAAACAGAGATGCTATGAATCAAACAGTGAATGATTGACTCTCTCTGATCTTGTTCTCCGCATTCCCAGATCTGCTCCTTCCTGGTGAACACTCTGTTTGCAGGCTGAGCCAGTGTTTTCTTCTCTTGGAGTCACTCTGATCCAAAATCTAAGCCCAGGCACTACTGACAAACTGGCAGGGTAATTCTTTCTTGTGGGGGCTATTCTGTTCACTGTAGGCAGGTAGCAGCATCCTTGGCCTGTACCCACCAGATATTAGTAGCATCCATTTCCCAGCTGTGGGTCAAAAACGTGTCCACACACTGCCAAGTATCCTCCAGGGCGGAGAAATCTTTCTCAGGCAAGAACCATTGGTCTAACTTGTCACATTATTATGACAAAATGGAAATGATAAGATGACCCTCAGTGACTTCGGAAAATACAATGTGAGGATCTTTATATCTATATATGGCACCCCACTCCAGTACTGTTGCCTGGAAAATCCCATGGACGGAGGAGCCTGGTAGGCTGCAGTCCATGGCGTCGCTAAGAGTTGGGCATGACTTCACTTTCACTTTCACTTTTCACTTGCACACATTGGAGAAGGAAATGGCAACCCACTCCAGTATTCTTGCCTGGACTATCCCAGGGACAGAGGAGCCTAGTGGGCTGCCATCTATGGGGTCACACAGAGTTGGACACGACTGAAGCGACTTAGCAGCAGCAGCAGCATGCCTGAATTAGCAGACATTATTATTCTTTATTTCCTTTTCAAACAGGTGTATCCTCAAAAGTTCTGAAAATACATTGACCGACTGGGTTTGAGTCCCTAATATGAACATTATTGGCTGTATGACCTTTGGATGGCACCTGAACCTCTCTGAGATGCAACAGTCTTGTGAAAACGAGGAGGAAAAAAATTACCCATCTCCTATGTCATAGGGTCTTTACAAAAACTCAGTCAGCTAATAATGCAAATAGACTGGTTCCTGGGCATCATTAATTGCACAGTAAGTGTTAGCAATATAAAAAACTGAATAATAATAATCACAGTCATGATATTCGTGAGTCATATCTGTCTTTTGTGTGTGCACTCAGGCAGGTCCAACTCTTTGCAGCCCCATAGACTGTAACCTGCAGACCTCTGTCCATGGAGTTTTCCAGGCAAGAATACTGGAGTTGGTTGCCATTTCCTTCTCCAGGGGATCTTCCCCAACTCACAGATCAAACCCGTGTCTCTGCACTGGCAGGAGGGTTCATTACTACTAGCACCACTTGGGAAGTCCCAGTGATCTTCACCTTCAAATCTATCCTAGATTCTCTCAACTATCATCTAGGATGCTATATAAATATACAGGGAATGCATTCATCATGATTCCAGTGGGGACACACTGGAGACGTCTAACCTGAATATTCATCAGCTATTCTATCAAGGGTGAGAAGTGAGTACTTATCCAACAGCCAGTGGGGTTTCTTAAACACTCAAGCTACACCCCGTACAATAAAAATTGAGTGATCACAGCACTTGGCCCATAAAGACAGGAGGCATTGTCCGGCCTTGTTTCTTGCTATAATAATCCATTTTACACCCTCCAAGATTTCAGATGTGCCTTTGTCTCTATTCCCACTGACCCTAAGACAAGGCCTCTTGGATGTGGGAAGTAAGGCTATATTATAGCTGATTCCCTTGGGTCTTTGCTCTCCGTTCCCTGCACAGCGACCCATTGCAAAGATGCATTGCCTTCTGCCTCGCTGTTGTTCTTGCAGTCTCCATGCTGGAAGCCTTGGTGTTAGCTATATTCAACCACTTCTTCAGTGTGACTTAATCGAAGAGCAACATGCTTAACATAGAATTTGAAAGTGAATGGCACGGGAGAAGGCTTTTCCGTTCTTAATATTTGCATAAAATAACAACTATTCATTGTCTTTTGGAATGTCATATCTGCATAAAGCTGAATAGTTTCCTGGCTGACATTAAAAAATTCCTTCTTGACCTATGAAATCTACTTCCTGCCTCGAACACTGGGGAACACGTAGCTCTCGCCGTTTACAAGCCCTGCACTTAGTAGGTGTTTAACACGGCCTTGTTGAAGCTGCCTTCTGGTCAGTGTATCTCACAACCAGATGGGATTTATTTTTGATTTCCCTCCTGTGCACTAGTCTTTTAAATTTCCCAGCTTTTTTCAGGCTGTTTCTTACCACTTTCACCTCCCCTCTCTCCAAATTCTTTGAATTCCATTCTGTACTCAGGCTTCCTTTAAAATGAGGCTTTGTTTAAAGCACTTTTCCCATTGCAGAACCTTTAAAACCACCAGGGAGCCAGAAAAATGTCTCCAGCTTTATGTCTCACAGATCAGATGGACCGGTTCAGACCAAGTGAGTCCCTGACTGATCAAATAAGAAAGCACCGACTACAGGGTGATCAATCTGTGTTGACTTAATTCTTTTTTTCGCCCCAAGGGTCTTTGCAAGCATTTCCATAACTAGACACCATTTAGCAAATTGCATGGTGCTTAAAACCATAAATGTGCCCCAAAAGGGCACACTGTATTCACTGGGAAAAATTAAAACAAAATGGTCAAAAATGAATCAAAGTGGGAATAAGTAGAGACAACTTGTATGCATAGAAATGAGATATATATAATTTAAAAATAGAAGTACCCGATTCTTGTAGAGAAAGATGTATTTCCAAAACCCTTTGAAAAATACATACAATGAAGTGTGGTTTTCTATGTCCTATTCTTGTTTGTAAGTTCTAGAAATTTTACTGAAAGATGTAGGCTTTCTCAGTCTTATTGAATCAATAAATGCACCGTTTTTAAGACCCAGTGCCAACACTCTTGCTAATCCTTGATATTTTAATTTATCCATTGATACACTGAATGATTCAGGTAGCAGCCTACATTATAAATCGCTTTTGTTTAAAGAATTATAAATTCCTTCCTCAGTACTCATTTTCAAAATACATATCCTTTAATCAACAAAACATTGGCAGAAGTTTCCCAGAATGTCTGACAAATGCACGAGCTTAAATGAATTAATTTGTGAAAAGCAAAAGTGATTTTGCACACTCTGGCTACCAAGGACAAATAACTGAACTACAGCATCATTAAAAAGGGGAAAAAAGGAGCGTCAATAACCTTTAGGGGTCAATGGGTTAGAGCAGCCACTTTGTTGATTAAAAGTGGTTCTGATTCCATTCCCAATTCTTTTTTTAGATGGATTTGCAATTTTATCATTGATTAACATTTAAATCATTTTGAGGCACTAAGAAAGACACTTTAAAATATTAGAAAAAAAATTATTTCCTTCAGATAAAATTGGCTTTGCCACCTCAAAGTCACACTTTATAAATCCTCTGTAGGAAGGGTGAGGACGTACAGTCTGGGGATGCAGAACATTGGGCAAGGCATTGCTGAGAGTCTGCAGGGTCAGCTTGTTAGGAGTGAGAACAACGGCCCGCGCCCAGAAGAGGGGTTTCAGATGGTGCTCCATTGAGGGGGCACAGAGAGCTCGTCATGAAGCGGCATATGCTTGGGAAGCAAGCAGATTTGGCTTAGACGTTTTTATTCATGTGGCATGCCAGAGGGTCTGTTAGGGATTCTGACATGAGGGCAAAAGCCCCCTTAACCACATGTCAGCACTGCTAAAATCAGCTGATCAGCACCAGTGTCCTCTTTAGGAAGTTAAAAAAATGACTTAGCATCCATTTTGGAAGATGCCATTCTTAATGATTCTAATAATTATAGGTAACATTTGCCATCTGCTTGCTGAGCATATTATATGTTATCTTCAGAACAATCCAAGGAGGCAAATCATTTTCATGGTTTACAAATGAGAAAACTGAGGCACAGAAAGGGCCAATGACCTTCTCAAGGTCGCACAGCTGGAACCCCAGTTTCATCCTCGGGAGCCTGACCGCAGAAGCCACAGAGCTCCCCAGGATGCTCGTATAGAACCTTGCCTCTTCGTGGTAGGGGCACCAAGAAACACAAAATCCCTCCTTGCAGAGAACTCTGCAGGATGGTATCCTGCCGGGAGCTCTGGCCTGTCCAAGGACAAAGGGAGATGGGCAGACCAATGATGACAAGCAGTAAACAAGCAAAGGAAGGCCCACCAGAATTTAAATGAAGTTCACCTTAAATTCAATTTCAAAGGGAAGTGACCATCAGAAGCAAGCGTGTTCTGAGTTTTTCAAATAATGTCAAACGAGAGGGTTCATTTGTCAAGATTCATGCTTTGTTATTTAATAACAGGAAAATGAACTGGCTTGTAGATCATCCCAAGCAGCTGATTCATTTAGTGCGCTTTGTTAATATGCCTCATTTTTCACGTTTGAAAAGTGGATCAACAAGGTCCTCCTACGTACGATCTTGGAGAATGTGTGGCTTGGAGGGCAGCCCGTCTGTGCTTTCAACCCCTAGCTAGATACTTTGGAGATAAACCAGAGAGGGATGTGAGTTGTGTTTTCGTTTGCTTGCTTGCTTTCCTGTTTGCTGGGACTGAAAGCACCTGGTACCTCAAAAAACAAACAAACAAACAAACATTCACACACCAATAGAGTAAAGCAAATTGTTAAAAACCATCCTTTACACAAAGTCAAGTGATATTGGATGGATGCCTGGCTGAAAGTGGCACTGTAATGCACAGACCTTAACCAGGTCATTCTTGACCAGGGTCCCCACCTTGACTCTCCTGAGATTTTGCACAGGAGAGTTCTCTGTTGTGAGGGGCTGTCTTGTGCATTGCAGGATATTTAACAGTATCCCCATCTTCTACCACTAGAGGCCAGCTGTGCTATCCTCCCCTCAGGTTGTGGCAACCAAAAATGTCCCCAGATATTGTTGAAGGTGCCCTGGAGCTATGACATCACCCCTGGTTGAGAACCGCTGCTTCTTACAGCTCCATCCCCTCTCCTAGCAAGGCCGGTAAAGTCCCCATTGTGGAATAATGACAATAACTCAATGGCCTAAAACTACTCATTGAACACCCCCTCACCCAAGTGCAGCTTTTTACCCTGAAGTGTGTACACTGTTGACCTCCCCACGCCTCCACCCTCTGTTACTAACACTGCCACATTTACGTGTCAGCAGACTTGGTCTGAAGCTGAAACCTACTTCTCCCTTTGATTGAAAACATAACTCTTTTACAAAGAGAATTTTAAATATTTTCTGCATGCAACTCCCCTTGGCTGGGAATCATGGGGTCTCGATGCCAAACTTCAGTCAATTCTCTTTGCAGCGTCTGGCTGCTGGCAGGATCCTGAAGCAGTTGGTCTGGTGGTTTGGGGTAGCCTTGGACTCTATCATGCAGCAGTCTGCTCTGCGGATGGTCTCCCCAATTTGTTTTCATTCATCTCCAGTGCAAGAGAATTTGTACTCTTTTATCCACTCAAGGGTAAAGCCCTGGACAAAGTCTCCTGTGGGACTGACATGCCAACTCTTTTACTCTCCAAAAATGAATACAGACCACATTCCTGTCTTGAATCATACATTATTTAGCCTGCACGTACACATGCAATTCATCGCGCAGTGGCTGCTGCTGCTGGGGCAGGCTGCTGGAGTTCCCCCAGGCAGAGTAATTTCCACGTAACCTCATTTCTGCAGACCTGTCCTCTGGTATCAACACTCCATGAGACAGTGGACGTGACAGGAATCATGGCAAGTGCTACGGTGCCTATGAGAGCCTCGAATGAGGGTGAAGAAGAATATTGTCCATGCAAGCAATAAGAAACACAGCTAAATTAATATCTAAGGCAAGCTATGCGACTGTGGCCAGAGTTTCATAAGCCACCTATAGGATGGCTTTGCAATTTTCTGTGAGGCAATTGTCTCTCCATTCTGAAGACTATGACTGTAGAAAACAATCATTTCAATTATGCCTTTTATAATAGAGTCTGGAGAAAACCTGCCTCTCTTCTTTTCCCAAGCAGAGCTCAGCTATGGAAATGAGCACTAAAGGATCAAAGTTTCCACAAAAGGCATTCATTTGTACATTCTGTCTACTGGCCTGAGTAACGGCTGCTGTCACCAACAGTAACAGACAGCTTATGAGCTCTAAACTGGCCACTTAGAATCCACACCACCACTAACTAGGCACTTAAGCCCCTGGTCATGAGTAAAAGACAGATTATATTCATATTACTGCACAGGACAGTTGTGACGCTTTGAAGCCCTAATATATATAAATTATATATAAAACATTTAGCCCAGTGCCTGGCACAGATTTAATGCTAAATAATTTTTTTTTTGTTCTTATCATTTGCACTATCATCATGGGGCAGATCCTTAGAATGAACAGGGATCTCTCAGTCCTAGTCGGAGTTGCTGCTTAGTCACTAAGTCACATCTGACTCTTTCGCAACCCTAAGGACAGTAGCATGCCAGCCTCATCTGTCCATGGGGTTTCCCAGGCAAAGTACTGGAGTGGGGTGCCATTTCCTTCTCCAGGGGATCTTCCTGACCCAGGGATCAAACCCAAGTTTCCTGCATTGGCAGCGACTTCTTTATCACTAAGCTACCAGGGAAGCCCCCAAGTTGGAGTAACTGACCTTTAAGGGGGAGCTCAAGAGTTCATCTATTTTTAAACATGGCGGTCACTATTAGTGAGATGAAACTATGAATTACGGTTTGCCACTTTTTATCAAGAAACAAACAACACTAAGCAGATGGAATAATCACTGTGGATAGAACAGATGATTAATTTCAAGGTATTTGCTAATCACTACTGGCTACCCACTCCAGTATTCTTGCCTGGAGAATTCCAAGAACAGAGGAGCCTGGCGGGCTACAGTCCACAGGGTCACAAAGAGTCGGACACGACTGAGCAACTAACACTTCCACTTTTCACTGAGGTTTGATTACAGTTCTGTTGGGATGAGATTCACTTTTGTTCTAAATATTAGTAATATGTGAACACTCCCACAGATTGCATCATAGAAGATTCCTCTGTGCTGTTTATAAATAGACAATCTGAAGTCACTGAACTCCATTCAGAGGATTCAATATTAAATGCCATTTTAAAATTCATGGTACTTGGAAACACAAGTAAAGTAGTAATTGTTCATTTCAAGCGGCTATAAACCAGTTTCATTAATAAATTTACAAACTGGAGATGAGTAACTACTATGAACAATGGAACAGCCATTTATAAAGATTGCTCAATTCTCCAAATGCCAATGACATCTGGTCTCTGGCCCAACCCCTCTTTTAATGTGGCCAACTCTTGATCTTTTCAAGGAAAAACAAACACAATTATGACACACTTCAAGTCTCCAATTTGAAAATAACCCAGACATCTCATGATTTCAATACTGATAATGGTTGGTTCCTCCTGCAAAAGTTGAGCCATGATTGGTTCCTCAGGTGGAGATTACAATGTCTCACATTTGTCAGTAATTATTAGAATTCCCCAGAGATGCTGAGAGTGACTAATCCCTGTCTGGTACCTCTATACTCTCTGGGAAATACTTCAGAGATAAACTCAAACCTCTGCTTTCAGGTCCCTATCAGCTGCTGATGGAGACTTCTGGAGTACCAATGGCCAGTTCCTCAATTTAGAATGTAATCAGACACAAAGAGGAGGGGAGGCACTTGCTCTTGTGTCTTATATGTTTACTTAAATTTTTAGTTTTTCCTCGATAATGTCTAATTTTGACTTTTTTCTTCATTTTTATATTCTATGTCTCACAACTTAATATACCCTGTTTCCCTAAAATCACAATTGGCGATATTGCCAAGAATTGATTTTCTAGCATTCTCATGCATGCTGTTCTAAACAAAATAGAGACCAAAAGACATTGCTTGAACACCTGCCATAAAATATACTGACCTGGTTCTTTCCCGCAACTCAATCAACACGTTCAAAGTTTTCCGTCATGAAAACAAAATAAGCAATTTTTCCATGCAATGGCTAACTTCGATATTAACCAATCACATTACTGATCAGGTGACTGGCAGCTAATCAGTAATAACAAGAAAGCATTTTGTTTCAAATGGTGTCTAATACAAGTCTGAAAATCTCTTTTCAGATCTGTGTTGCCAATCACAGAAGGCCAATCAGAACATCAAATGGCACAAGGCTTTTCTGACACATCAAAATTGGTTTTGTCCAATTAAACCAGGGTTTAGTTTTTCTGAAAGTAGATCTGTAATGAATTGAGAGCAATGCAATAATCACCAAATATCATGTAAGTCTTATCTCCTTTCCTTGTCCAAGCTCCCACCCCATCTCCATAAAGTCCCTGCAGCCCACTCCTGGCTCTGTTTCCTTCTATCTTCTACTTTCAGGGGCCAGTCAGGCTATGCCATAGTCACACGTGTATCTCTGCCTTACTTTGTCTTCTTCCCTTGGCCTGGAATAACTGGGCTGCATTCCCATATCTTACTCTGCTGCTGCTGCTGCTGCTAAGTCGCTTCAGTCGTGTCCGACTCTGCGCGACGCCAGGCTCCCCTGTCCCTGGGATTCTCCAGGCGAGAACACTGAAGCGGGTTGCCATTTGCTTCTCCAATAGGGTAGCTCTAAAATGTATATTACAAACACCTTTGGGACACTTTAATTTTTTTTTTTTAAATTAGCGACACTTTTGAGAACAAAAGAATGAGATCTTAGAATTAAACTAGGACGCAATGTATAAACTGAAACCATCCAAAGCAAATTGTAATATACAGTCAGACTATAATTGCCTTTTCTACATCTCACATATTCCTCCAGTAAAACCTAAAATTCCATCCCATGTCATAGAATTTTTTTTTGCTTACTGTTTTAGACCTATTTAATTTCTCTCTCTTTTTCATTTTCTACATTCTTAAAATCTACAAAAGGTCATAAAATAAGAAACAAGGATAGCAAAGACTAATGTTCATTGACTGTGTATTATATGCCAGTCACAGCTCAAAGAGCTTTGTATTCAGTGTTTTATTGAACCACGTAAGAACTTTTAGGGAGGGGGCATTCCCAGGTGGCTTAGTGGTAAATGAATCCATCTTTCAATGCAGGAGGTATAGGAGACATTGGGTCGAACCCTGGCCCGGAAAATCCCCTAGAGGAGGAAATGGCAACCCATTCCAATATTCTTGTCTGGAGAATACCATGGACAGAGGGGCCTGGGAGTTACACTCCATGGGGTCACAAAAGAACTGGACATGACTGAGTGACTGAGCATACAAGCACACAGATGTCAGAGGTAGATCCTATTATTATGCTCATATTGGAGCTGGGAATACTGAGGCTTGGGAGGTTACAGGGCTTTCCAAGGCTGTGCAGGTACTCTACAGCAGGTCCAGGACCTGAAGTTGGGCAGTGTTCATCCAGCTCATTCCAGATTTCACTCTAGATACGTGTCGTCCAAGACAGCAGCCCCTAGTCACATGTAGCTATTTAAATGGAAAGATAATTCAAATAAAATGAAAGAAAAACCTCAGTTCCTCCATCATACTACCCACATACCCAATGGTCAGAAACACTGGTACTGAGTGTTATGTCAAAAAGGCAGGCACAGAGCATCACTGTCAGGGCAGAAGGTTCTACTGCATATGCTGGTGGAGATTATCCTTGAAATTCCAAGGCTCTGGCTCCCATGGTGCTCCGAGCAAAATACAGGTCACAGATTCTACGTTGCTCTTCATACTTTTAAAAGAGTCATTGATCTCTCTTCAGTATAGATCACATTTCAAGTTTTTTCTCCATCATGACTGGGTCTAGATTTTGGCATATAAAAATCTCTCTCTCAACTAATCCCTCCCCTGACCTAAAGTGGATATCATTAAAAGAAATTTCTAGGAAGTCAGATATAATCTGTGGGAAGGACAAGATGTATTTTATCTATTTTTAACTAATAAAAATGAAGTATCATCTGTATTGCAAAACTGCTAAGTGAGACAAGAGAGCAATTGAGGGAAACTGCTGGTACAGAATAAAGAGCTCTGGATTTGGCAGACAAGCTTCATGTCTGTGAAGGAAATTTTGCATTTTCAATATGACATCATTTACTTTATCTGCATATCCCCCACGAAAAAGCACCCCTACCCCATGATATCTGCTATCCTACCAATTTTATTTCTCTGTAAACTGGACCAAAGTTAAAAGCGAGAATGCTTTCATATGGTGAACTACTGGGGCAATTCAGCAAATCCATAAACAAAAACTTATATTCCATGACATAAAATAATTGTGTTGTTTTATTAACCAATTCATTCATGTTTTATTAAAGAGGAAAAATTAAATGTGAACAGAACCTACACTTTGAAAGTCCTAAATCTAAGAAATTTAGACAATAAAACACAATAATTTCCTCAAGAAGACAAAGCTAGAGTATAGATGAAAAATGTGACAGCAATTAATACCTGCAAAGTAATTGCTACATTATAAAAACTGGAGGAAACACTTGCAGATAATTTGCTATGAATATAATTTCAATATTTATAGTATTAGGGGCCATGAGATGGTAAGTATGAGAATAAATTAATGCTCAAGTTCAAGAAAAAAATGATCTGATAATAAAAATGAGTATTAGACATTTATATCATTATCCCATTTATTGTAATTTTTCAACCAGAAGTCTATGAGATATTACACACTCATACGTCTGTTTCTCATCACCATAAAGCTATACAAGGATTACTTTCCACAGTGAATTTTCAGTCAGTCCTCCTTGTGCCTTAGAGAATTTCCCAAACTAGATCCAATAGTTGATGCATCTTCTTTGTTGTGTGATTACTGGAGATTTTTTGTGCAGAGATATTCTCCATGATCAAGAGAAAGAACTATCCCGAATGATAAGACAGTCCTGCTTTTCCTTTTCCAAATTACTCTTGCCCTTTGAAAATAAGTGATGAAAACGTCAGAGACTGGCAAACAAAGGGTATTTGCCCTTGATCGGGAGACTCTCTAAAGATGAAGGAGGAAATGCCACTGCCACACACAGCCGCCGAGACCCTAGATCTAGAACCGCACCGCCCAGGTCTCAGACTTGCTGTCCCCCTCACTGTCTGTATGCCCTTGGGAAAATCACCCAGCTGCTTTTGCTTTAGTCTCTTCATCTGTAAAACTGGGGATAATAACTACCTTAGAAGACTGTTAAACATGTAAAATATAAAATGTGGAGAGCATTAAGAATAAAACTCAGAAAATAGTAAACCCTCTACAGGGGCTAGCTAGTATCCTTACATCAATCCTGCAGCGCTTTTACAAAATGCATTGCAGTCATGAGCAATCGCGATCTGTACCGGTTGTTCTCTTGAGTGGTCTAGTGAGCTTGGGTTTGCCTGATTTAAAATCTTCCAATGCAAAGTAAAAGTCCACGGATGCCTGCCAAACTGAAATTCTATCAATTAGAAACCAAGAACTGTCATTCTTCAATGAGACACTAAGTTCAGTTAGTACTATTTCAGCTGCTGATAATAATTGCCTTCAGATAAACTGATGACAGAACCCTCAAAGGAATTTTTGTTAAGATAAACTTTCACAAGGGAAGTCGTTCCTGGAATATACAAATTGTGAGAAAACATCTACAAACTGTGAAAGTGCTCATTAAAATAAGATCTATCTCATTGCCAGTGGGGGTGGAAATGTGTGGGTTTAAATAACACACTGACTCCTAAACGTTCAGCCTCTTACAAGGAATTTTATATACACAAAATAAACTATACCAATTTCATAGCATCTAACACGAAAAATAATTAGGGTTTAAAAAATTTTTGCCCTGCAAGACGACTGCGTGGGTAAACAATTGCTTAAACTGCTTATTTCCATTTAATTATCTCCTTAATTTCGAACAACTATGATATGTGCCCTAGGGTAACTGGAGCAAATAGCTTATTGTATACAAATGGGGTCATCATACATTTTATACATTCCAAAGTACTTACTACGCATCTCCAATATTCCAGAGAATGATTGTGTTTTGTTTCGCTTCAGTTTAGAGAACACTGTATAACCTGGTAGGGATAAAAGCCTTTATCTAAAGGATCACTAAAGAGTTTTTGAAGAGTGACCATTGCTTCACTTCTCCAAAAGAAGCCACAATTCTTGACCTATTCAGTAGAAGGCAAATTTGCTGCAGTGGGGGTCAAAACATAAACTGACTCAGATTTGGTACTATGCTGGTATTCCTGGTCTCTAAGAAAAAAACAATTTAAAAAGCCCCAATGTGTACCTTTACTGATTTTGTTCATATACGTGATTTTATTTGCCTTATTTTAACCTACTGACAGTTCAACAATTGGCTGATAAGATTTCTGAGAACTTAGTTATCAGCTTTCACAGATAGTTCTAGCCAAAGCCAGCACCCCACTGCATCACAAACAGATGTGACCACAGACAAATGCCCAACATCCTAGAAGACATAAACAAAGAGGGCTTGTGTGCATGTAAACAGGAGCTGGGAAATCCTGGGAAGACAGAATAAGCATTTCTCGGTGGCTTTGTCTCAGCACCGAGGACCAGAAGACACCCTAAGAGGGTATGTGGGCAGAGTGGGTAGACGGGTTCAGTGAATCTCCATGATCGAATGATGTAACAGAACAGAAACATAAGAATTCCTCAGAGAGTGATGGACTAAAGAGAATCTGCCTCTCATTAGCCAACAGAGTATTCTTTGAAAAGTAAGAAAAGTAGGTATTTTTATGTCATCGCTTCTTGATGGACACTCAGGACCCACTTCTGTTCTTTAAGGGCAGATTGTTAATTCCATAAATTTGGTTACACTTTATGCAGTACCAAAAGAGAGACAACCAAATGTAACAAAATCAAACTAAGGCAACATCCATCACCAAAGGAAAAAGTACAGCGCCACAGCAGCAGTGAAAAATGTGCCTCATTGAAGCCACTGTATCTGCAATTTCTAAGTATTCCTTAATTCAGTAAATGGGTCTGATTATCAGTTCGTGGAGTTAAACATTTTAATAAGCCAGCTTTACATACTAACTTATATACATAAGATAAAACACATATGCATCACAGCACCACTTCTGCTTATAAGCAACATCATAGAGAACCCAAAACTTTGGCAGATGATGCATAAACAATTTGTTCAGATTTTTAAAACACGGAATTACAGGGATTATAGCTCCTCATAGTTTTGCAAATAAGTTATTTCTTTGTATACAAGAATTCCTGAAGTGACTAGCTTTAAAATTTCTGTCCAGAATTTTGACTTGCAGAAGGAACCTATTTAGAGAAACTTATATTACACTAAAGAAAGACCTAAGAGTTCTAATTCTTAGATAATCAGTACAAATTTAATCTGTGCTACATATGTAGCACAGAACATGAGAATTCACCATGTAAATGCAATAATAATATATAAAACTAAATTTATTATGAAAAGATATTTTAAAAGATAAGATATAACTAGTGACAATCACTCTTTAAGAGTTAAAAAGAAAAAAAAAGTAGAGAAACATTTCAGGCAGGTAAAGTTAACACAGAGTTCTGAGCACATATAATTGCAGGACAGAATAGAAGATAGGAAAGTCGATATATACCAAAATGTGGTCTATATTTACATCTATGAAAGTATAAGAGAAAAGAGTGCCAATGCTAATTCTTATGAGAACATCTATTTCTTTTATTGTAAATTACACTTTTCATAATAAATTTAAAAACCTATTTTACTACTCAGGTGATCATTTTAAGTACTGGAATGAATAGAACTATGAAATGGTCAATTTTATAACCAGAGTTCTCAAAGACAATAAATGGAATTAATTTGATTGCTTTTTCTAGTGGTTTATAGAAATAAGAGAAAACTACTTTCATAATAATAGAAGTAAAATCAAAGGAGAGAAGTTACTTAACCACATGGGGTTTTCTCTCCACTGTGCTGACTTTTAGCCAAATGACTTATGCCCACATTTAAAACAAGTTTTGGCGAAGGGATGTTTTTTAATCAGGGAAAGCCAGCATGCACTGGTGCTGGTTTTTATTTCAACAGAGGAAAGTAAAGATGCCCAAAGAGTAGATGACATCACGGTGACAGAACAAAGTTCAGGAAAACAGTTTAGGAAAACATAAGAATGGGACCCTAACACATCCACCCCTGGCCAAGACGCACTGTTGGAGGCACAGCCTGCTTTCCATGTCCAAGGCTGCAGAGCTCGCAGACATAGAGGAGGAGTGTACCACACCACTTCCACACCGTGCAAGGAACTTCAGCATCTGTGGACTCTAGCATCCGCAGGGGGCCCTGGAGCCCATCCTGCCGGGTACCAAGGGATGACTCACCACACTATTCTGCACTGTTGACTGTCCACTCACCCTGAGGGGCTGGCTGTGCTATGTGCAACAACAGGCTTCCTTTCATTTACTTGGATTCCACGAATCATTAATTGTGATCGGTACTAAGGCATCTGGCAAGGCGAGTTAGAGTCCTACGTTATCAATTTGAGAAAGACAGCCAGCCACACTTCTAGTCTTGGCCACCAGTTCCCACTGTGCACACATGCTACCGTCTTATTTGAGCACAGAAGTAATGACACGAAGAAGCATCTTTGCACTTGCTTCCTCGTGATTAGAAGGACTGAAAGTGAGGGTCACCCCAGGTGTTCCATCGACTTTGAGCTGCTTACCATAAACACCCTGAGGTCAAATAAAGATAAGGCTTGTTTATGAATGGAATGAAAATGAAAATTAGGCTTATACCTGATATGTTATTTCTAGTGACCACTCAATATCCTCATGTCCTATCCCTACCTAATCTTACAGATTCTTTTTTGTAAAAGACAGAGGAACTGGGAAAATTCAGAAAGATGATCAATGACATTTCAAATTTGTTCATTATATAAATTTGACTTCAAAGGGTGGCCTTCCTGTGAATTAGAACACATCTTATATATTGGGTTTCCCAGGTGGTTCAAGGGTGAAGAATCTGCCTACTGATGCAGGAGACCCAAGAGACACAGGTTCGATCCCTGGGCTGGAAAAATCCCCTGGAGGAGTAAACGACAACCCACTCCAGTGTTCTTGCCTGGAAAATTCTACGGACAGGAGAGACTGACAGGCTACAGTCTGAGGAGTCACAGCTGAGCAACAGAGCATACACGAACTTAAATTTTACACTACAGAATGACTCCATTTGTATTTAACACTTGTTTCACTGGCAAGCGGAGTGGCAATATATGATAGATGATCCCTCTCCATCCAAGGTCATTTGTGAACTTTTCACAATACTTTACTAAGTGAAGCCAGTTATAATTCCCAAAACTCTGTACATGGAACAGTGTTACATACATACATACCTCTCTGGCTTTTGTTTATGTTTTACTGCAGTTTTTATTTGAACCAGATATCTCTGGCTTGAACCTGTTTTAACTTTCTGCTTAAATATATTTCTTAAATACTGTTATGAAGAAAACAGAACTTTTAAAAATTAGTTTGGGATATAGAGTATTAGGAAATACTAGTATATTCCACTAATATATAAACCACTAAGACATCCTTTAATTATAATAGTTAGAAGATGAGGATATTATAGACTGGAGCTAGATGACAGAATGTACAAAAGGGTGAACACAGAAGTGTTCACAGACACTGTTAGTGCACACAGACACTGTTAGTGTACTCCTTTTGCTTTCACAAATTACCATAGACCAAGTGTTTTATAAACAACAGAATTTACTTATCAGCCTTTTGAAAGGTGGAAGTTCAAGATCAGAGTACAGCACACAGGGATGCAGACCCTCTCTCAATTCCCAGAATATCCTGTATCCTCACAGGGCAGAAGAGCAAAGGGTGTTCTGTGGGGTCTTTCAGTTCAGTTCAGTTGCTCAGTTGTGTCTGACTCTTTGCGACTCCATGGACTGCAGCACGCCAGGCCTCCCTGTCCATCACCAACTGCAGGAGTCCACTCAAACTCATGTCCATTGAGTCAGTGATGCCGTCCAACCATCTCATCCTCTGTCGTCCCCTTCTCCTCCTGCCTTCAATCTTTCCCAGCATCAGGGTCTTTTCAAATGGGGTCTTTATAAAGGTTTTAAACCCATTTACACAGGCTCCACCATCATGATCTAAGCACCTCCCTAAATGCCCCTCCTCCATCTTTTTCAAAGTTTTTTGAAGGAAACTATTTTGTTTATTGAATTTGTTACAACACTGTTTCTGTTTCGCTTTGGCCTTTGGGCCATGAAACATGAGCGATCTGAGCTCCCTGACCGTGGACTGAACACACACCCCCTTGCCCTGGAAGACAAAGTCTTCAGCCTCACAATTCATCCATTGTAGTGATTTATAAATGTTTGGGATGGAAAATTTGGGGACAACAATTTGGAAGCATTTGGTATAGATTTATCTTTTGGCTTCAGATCTTGCAAATAAGTCTTTTTCTTCCCATTCCCACCATACTTGCAGTGTAGGGTGCCCAAAGCAACTTGCCTACCACACTATGATCTTGTGGCCTATGTGGCCACAATGTCCAGCATATCACACGTGGGTAATCTGAGGTTCTTGGAAACCATTCTTACCACAGGCCAGCTAGTGGTAACACAAACATGCATGCGCCTCACTAAATCCAGACTAAATTCATCTCTACACTCTTCCCCTCATCAGAATCCCCAAATGCCCACCACCACTTGGGAGAAGTGAGGCTGGGGCAGCTGACATGGAAAAGGACAGAGTCTTAATCGCTGTCATTAAAATTCTGCAGGACTTCCTTGGCTCTCCAGTGGTTAAGATTTCACCTTCCAATGCAGGGAACATAGGTTCAAATCCTGGTTGGGGAGATATGATCCCACATGCCTCTCAGCCAAAACATCAAGACATAACAGAAACAAAGTTGCAACAAATTCAATAATAAAAACTTTTAAAATGGGATGGGGGTGGGGGGATCAAGAGGAACAGGACATATGTGTGTCTATGGCTGATTCATGTTGATGCATGACAGAAACCAACACAATACTGTAAAGCAATCATCCTCCAATTAAAAATTTTGTTGTTGTTCAGTTGCTCAGTCATGTCTAATTCTTTGAGACCCCATGGACTGCAGCACGCCAGGCTTCCCAGTCCTTCATTTCCAGGAGCTTGCTCAAACTCATGTCCATTGAATCAGTGATGCCATCCAACCATCTCATTCTCTGTCATCCCCTTCTCCTCCTGCCTTCAATCTTTCCCGGCATCAGGGTTTTTCCAATAAGTCAGCTCTTCCACAGGTGGCCAGAGGATTGGAGTTTCAGCCTCAGCATCAGTCCTTCCAATGAATATTCAGGAATGATCTCCCTTAGGATGGACTGGTTGGATCTCCTTGCTGTCCAAAGGACTTTCAAGAGTCTTCTCCAACACCACAGTTCAAAAGCATCAATTCTTTGACACTCAGCTTTCTTTATAGTCCAACTCTCACATCCAAACATGACTACTGGAAAAACCATAGCTTTGACTATAACAACCTTGTCGGCAAAATAATGTCTCTGCCTTTTAATACACTGTCTAGGTTTGCCATTGCTTTTCTTCCAAGGAACAAGTGTTTTTTTTTTTTATTTCATGGCTACAATCACCATCCACAGTGATTTTACAGCCCAAGTAAATAAAACCTGTCATTGTTTCTATTGTTTCCTCATCTAATTGCCATGAAGTGAAGGCAACATTATATATAATCTTATATATTTTTTTGCAAATCTAGAATAATACAAGGCTTTTTACTTAAAAAAAAAAAGAAGATTGCTTTTTGATGTATGTCTGAGTACCTATGACTCAATAAAGAATGTCATTTCCAATTTGCAGTTTCTAGAGTTTGCTGGTTTTCTACCAACAAATCCAACATGACTGGGCATTTATGAGGGCTCCACTGGGTTACATTCACTCAACAGGCAGGAGTGTATTTGCATGACTCATATTTACAAAGATGCCAGTCCGTCCTAAAGGAAATCATGAATATTCATTGGAAGGACTGATACTGAAGCTGAAACTCCAATACCTTGGCCACCTGATGCGAAGAGCTGACTCATTTGAAAAGACCCTGATGCAGGGAAAGATTGAAGGCAGGAGGAGAAGGGGGACAACAGAGCATGAGATGGCTGGATGGCATCTCTGACTCAATGGATATGAGTTTCAGTAAACTCCAGGAGTTGGTGATGGACAGGGAGGCCTGGCGTGCTGCAGCCCATGGGGTCACAAAGAGTCGGACATGACCGAGTGACTGAACTGAACTGAGTTATACAGATGTTCTTTAAGCAGGGAGACTGCTCTACTGTGACCGCTCACATCAAAATGATCTGGGATTGTCCTTGTCAGCGTTCATCAGGCATCTCTCCATTTTATTCTATTAAGGGGCATGAGAGAGCAGTGCCAAGCTGATCGATATGCTGGTGAGTCTTACGGCTGTATTTCAGCATGCCCTGTATTGCAGGAGTTAGGCAAATGTAAGAGGGATTTACTACTCACAGGCTGATGGTTCACTGTAGTTTAAGGGTGTCGCGAACACGGCGTGCTCGGGCTTTATTTACACCCCGATGCTTGACTGATAGTCTTTCTCCTATTTTGCTTTACTTTTGAAAGGGTGGATTCTCTTGCCTTATTGATCTCTCTATACCCTTATCATTCTCCCGAGTTATCTGGCATGATGGCAATGGTGGATGCCGAGGTTGATTTAACATCATTCCCCAAGTATGTAGCCCTGAGCTCGGAGTCGAATATTTTAAGACTGAAACATGTGATACATCTGTCAGGCCATAGTACAAATACAGTCCTCTGTCAGAACGAATGAATGAGGTAATCCGGCATATGGATAAATAGCAGGGAGATGGAAGATGCTGGGAACTGTGTTTTGCCAAAAAGCATTTCTGAGTAATTAAGCTATTTGAAGGAGAATGATGTTTTGCTTTGAGTTCAAACTCACTTTTTTTAACTGAAAGACTGTGGTGGTAATTTCTGAAGAATGAAATTGGAACTCGCTGGCAGTCCAGTGGTTAAGACTCTGCACTTTCACTGCAGGGAGCATAGGTTCAGCCCTTGGTTGGGGAATTAGTTCCCCAATCCTGCATGTGTGTGGACCCCTTCAAAAAATCACCAAATAATAAGAAAAAAAGAAAGAATGAAAATGAGGTGAGAAGCAGATTCAGCTATATACACATAATGGAAAAACTGTCATCCTTGTCTGACCTATCTCATGAGAAGGATATATTTCTTCTGTAATATTTTGTAAAATTTTCTTAACCAGATAATTCCTGTGTACATGATTACAGTCCCATCTTTTTATGTATGTATATAAGTATGGCAAAAACCAGACACAAGGATAAACCCAGAAACCACAAAAATGATTCAACAATTATAGCAATAAACACTGGTACCTAATCAAAAACAACCCTGAATACTCATTAGAAGGACTGATGCTGAAGCTCAAACTCCAATACTTTTGGCCATCTGATGAGAAGAGCCAACTCACTGGAAAAGACCATAATGATGGCTTAGATTGAGGGCAGAAGAAGGGGGGTGACAGAGGATGAGATGGTTGGACGGTATCATTAACTGAAGGGACATGAATTTGAGCAAACTCTGGGAAATAGTGACGGACAGAGAAGCCTGGCATGCTGCAGCCCATGGGGTCACGAAGAGTTGGACATGAATGAGCAACTGAATAACAACCTTATCAAAATACCTGAAAAAATTCTCAACAAAGAGAAAACAGTATCTCTGAATTGGTAGTTTATACTGAATGTATATAAGCTCATTCCCACAGAGGCAAGGTGTGGAAGAATAGACATGTAAGGTATGCGATTAGAAATCAGAGGACAAGTAAATCAGGCAGATAGAAGCAGATAGAATCAGGCAGATATCATATGACATCACTTATATGTGGAATCTAAAATAAGGTACAAATGAACAGAAATACAGTCACAGATATAGAAAACACACTTATGATTAATTACCAGGGAGAAAAGAAAGGAGAGATAAATAGGGAGATTGAGATTGACATATACACACTACTATATATAAAATAGATAACTAATAAGAACCTACTATATAACCCAGGGAACTCTGCTCAATACTCTGTAATGACCAATATGGGAAAGAACCTCAAAAAGAGAGGAGTATATATATATATATATATATATATACAATATTGTAAAGTAATTATATTCCAATAAAAATTAATTTAAGAAAAGAAGAAGAAATGAGAGGACAAAAGAGCAGCCTATAGGGGGAAGGCCAAGTGAAAGGCAGGATGTCCATGTGGAAGGAAGTTCCCAGATTCACACACAATTGGCTCCGCTGTTTAGGATTTGAGGTGCAACATTAGAAGCAGCAGATCAGATCTGTGAATGGCCCGTGTACCCTCAGTTCCTTTCTTCTGGAGACAGAGTGGGAATGTCACCCTGCAGACCTCAGGGAAGAACGATCTGGCAGTGCCACATGAGCAGAAGTCATGATTAATCTCACCGAAGCCTGCGTGTGCCGAGAGCCCTAGTGGACTGCTGCCATCCCCAAGAGTGTCTCAGTGTGACTCTTACATCCAACCAGATTCATAAGCATGCGCGTTACCAGATCATTATTAGAATAGGACTCTATTTCATAGGCTGGTGTCTTCTGAAGACTATACTAGATTGATCCTTAGTTTTCAGCTGCAACTTTGAAGAGGAGAGAAATAATGTCAGTGTTCAAAACAGGCCACTTATGCTTTTTCGTACCGTCTCATCTAATCTTGGTGATTGAGAAAGTGGAATCTCTCGTTCTATATGGGATGTCCTCCTTCTGGCTCCCACTGGTAGCAGCAAAACCTATAAATGTGTGTGTGTGTTTAAGTCATGTCCGACTCTTCGCAAGCCCATGGACTCGTCTGTCCATGGGATTTCCCAGGCAAGAATACTGGAGTGGGTAGCCATTTCCTACTCCAAACCTGTAGACCCTGACTCAAATTCTACCTCCTCTGAGAAACCTGTATCATAGGCCAATTTATCTTCTACCTGTTTACACTCTATGGGACCTTTTCCCCATATTCTATCTAAATTTGTGCTTCAGGGGCTATCCCTGACCTTGGCTCATTCAAGCCAAGAATAGGGTGTGGAATGGGGGTACACCCTGATCCTCAACACTTACATATTTACTCAGGACGAGTCTTTCAGTTGGCACTTGGTCATTTGTTGGATGTTGAATTTTACCATAAAAATTTTGTCAACAGTGATTATTTTTGGTAGATCCATGGATACTCCAGAAACCTAACCCCTAATTATCTTCTTAGGTTTATGAGATAAATATATGTTGTATTATGTGGTTGTGAAAACATGGCATCTTGAAGAGAGACTGTGCCTGCCTTTCTACTGTTGGACAGAAAAAAAGAATCTTAGAAAATAGACAATCCTCCTTTCTTTTCCTTCTGCAACTCTCTTCCAAACACCCACTATCCCCATACTTATAGACAGAGTTATAGCAGCTGGGCCACCCCAAGAGAAGAAAACATAGTGGGTTATGGAAAGATATTTACTCATCACTGGCCAAGAAGAATATACTCATTTTTTCAAACAGAACTGTCACAGTTCTGTCAGGACTACCAAACAGTTCTGTTAGAACTCATACTGTGAGGGGAGTGAACTCCATATTCTAGGTCACATTATATATCAAGTAAATTCTGATTTATAAAAATACATAGAGCTTATAAGATTTTTATAAATATATGTAAATAAAAGTCTTTACTATAATTGAACTTATGTTTACTTGAATTAACTCATTTGCCTATCAACACTGAGACTTATTTTTTAAAATTTTGACTTTAATAAGAATATTGAAATAACTGTTACAATGTAGTTTTCCAACTAGTTTGGTAAACAGTTTCTTTCTTAGTATCACATCTTTTGATGTATATGGAATGTGCATATAGCTTTCTACTTCATATCAGATTTGTGTGTATGCTTAAAATAATAAAAACTCAATTCAGCTGCTATTTGTGAGTGATGATGGAAAAGAGCCATTCTTTGCTGGAAAAGAAATTATATTTGTCACAAATAGCCACCAACTTCAGTGGAGAAAATTAGTTGCACACTGAACAGGGAAACTGCCAAAGTGAAGGACAGAGCATCTGCTATGGACAAGGGTTTAATTATCTTGTTCATCCAAACACCGTTGGGCGTCAAAGTTTTACTCTCTCTGGCAAGAGGCTCTGCTCAGACTTTTAACACAATGTTATTAGTGAATAATAACTAGTTTGGAAGTCTTGTCAATAACAACAGTCCATCTTTTAGACCATTTCCTGAAACATGGAAAGCAGGACTCAAATCAGATGAAATTAACATTTAGGTGCCCAAACGGTCAAAAGTGTCAGTCCTGTCCTGCTGTAAACCTTCCACATGTCTGTATACATCACCTGACACAGAACAGTGAAGTTCTCAAAAGAAGAAACTTTTTATCTTTCTGATTCTAGATTATAATTTACTATACATTTCTATGAACTATTTTCCTTCTGAGTATGGTGAGGCAATTATTACTTTTATGCCAATCTACCTCCATTTAGAAAGAAATAGGAATGGGCCATTCTGGTAGACCAGATGGATAAATGAAGTCTGATTATAATGAACAGAAAGTTATGGCTGCTTACTGAATCTGCTGGTGCCATTTCTTACTTTTCTCTTGGGATTTAACTTGAGATGGGAAAGAGACTTGAGTCTGCTCATAAAACCATCAAAACAAGGAAGTGGGCCTTCTTTTCCAAGTGCTTACATGTAATTGTTGTGCTTTTTTTTTTCTTTTTAAGAGGAAAGGGATAGGAAGCATGAAGCCGTTTCAAATCAATGTCTTTAATAGGCAGGTCTCCTGAAATAATGTCATGTTACTGTCTTTTCCCAAACTTCCAAATGCTATCAGCAACAACTGACAAGCTCCAGCTAATGTGAAATTGCGTGTTCTCTCCTGTGAATATCAGACCACACACAGTATTGGAAAACATCCAGTGATGATTCCCCGAACAGAGGGCTCGTCATGTTCCTTCTATACATGAAAAAATAATGTGTCCATTTTATTTAGAATAGAAAACTTTCACATCCATTAAAATTTTAGTTGTAAAACTTTATGCTTTAGAAGGAAGATGAGATAAAATACTGAAGTCCATTTAAAAAGCAGAAGTGACAACTTCCTCCAAGGTTGTTGATTCCAGACACTAGCATAAATTTATCCATCTGGGTGTCTCAAGGACATATTCCCACATGAGGATACAAGAGGGAAAGTGTCACAGAACTGACAGATGGGCTTCCGTTGCATAGATCAGCCTAATGGAGCTTGTATTTGCACACTAGCTGTCAGTGACACAGGTGTGCGTCAAGGACTTGAGAGCAGACAAGAGAAGCCTCGTGGAAGACATGGCTCCATGACTGATGTGTGTGCATGCTGATGGGCAACATTTGTTAGCACGACAGCAGTTTGATGGCAGCACTTTTCTCCCTTTCTGAGTTACTGGCTGTAGCAATTCACTATATGGTCAAGGCCAGACAAGAAAAATAAATACAGGTATCTAAATTAAATTATCTGCGGGTTTGATCCCTGGGTGGGGAAGATCCCCTGGAGAAGGAAATGGCAACCCACTCAAGTATTCTTGCCTGGAGAATCCCATGGACAGAGGAGCCTGGAGGGCTACGGTCCACGGCACCACAAAGAGTAGGGTACTACTGAGCACCTAAACAACAACAGCAGCATCCAAATTAAAAGGTAAAAAGTACACCTGTCACTATGTAGAGACGACATGACGCATTATATAGAAACCCTACAGTCTCCACCAAAAAAAAACCAAAACAACTGTTAGAACTGATAATGAATTTAGCAAGGTTGAAGGATACAAGATGAAGTATATCTTGATCTTTTGATATTCTATACAATAAAAATGAATTATCAATCCCATTTAAAATTACATCACAAGGAATAAAATACTTGAGAATAAATTTAACTAAGGAGATGATGATGATGGACAGGGAGGCCTGGCGTGCTGCAATTCATGGGGTCGCAAAGAGTTGGACACGACTGAGCGAGTGAACTGAACTGAACTGAACTGAACTGAACTGAAGGAGATGAAAGACTTATATTTTGAAAACTATAAAACCCTGATGAAGGAATCTGAACATGATACAAAGAAATGGAGAGATGCCCATGGTCTGGGCCTTGAAGAATTAATATTGATAAAATGCCCATGCTATGCAAACCAATCTATGAATTTAATGCAAGTCCTATATCAAAATACCCATGAATTTCCCAACAAAACTGGGGAAAAAAATTTCTAAGATTCAAGTATAACCACAGAAGGCACTGAATTGCTGAGAAATCTTGAGACAAAAGAACAAAGTTGAAGGTATCACTCTCTCACACTTCAGACTATACTACAAAGCTACAGTAATCAAAATATTATGATATTGACACAAAATAGACACATATCACATATATCAATGGAATAGAAAAGATAGCCCATAAGTAAACCCACACATCTACAGTCAATTAATTTATGACAAAGGAGGCAAGAATATACAACAGGAAAAACACATTCTCTTCAATAAGTGATACTGGGAAAACTAGACAACTACATATAAAACAATGAGATAAGAACACTTTCTCATATTATATATAAAGATTAATTCAAAATGGATTAAAATCTAAATATAAGGCTTGAAATAATAAAACCCCTAGAAAAAGTATAGGCAGAACATTTTTTGCCATAAATTGCAGCAATATTTACTTGAATTATTCTCCTATGGCAAAAGAAATTAAAAGAAAAATAAGCAAATAGGGACTAACTTAATTAAAAACTTTTTCACAGCTAAATAGGCTTTTTATACTGGCTGAGACAGAAAAGACTCTACCTGCAATGCAGGAGATCCGGGTTCAATCCCTGGGTCAAGAAGATCCCTAGAGAAGGAAATGGCTACCCACTCACATACTCATATATTCTTGCCTGGAGAATTCCATGGACAAAGGAACCTGGTGGACTGCAGTCCATGGGGTTGCAAAAATTTGGACATGACTAAGCATCTAAAATTTTCATAGCTAAAAAAAATCAAAAAAACAAAACACAAACTACTAAATGAAAGAAAACACTTGCAAATGATATGACCTTCATGCAAAATGCTGGGCTAGATGAAGCACAAGCTGGAATCAAGATAGCCAGGAGAAGTACCAGTAACTTCAGATACGCGGATGACACCACCCTTATGGCAGAAAGCGAAAAGGAACTACAGAGCCTTTTGATGAAGGTTAAAGAAAAGAATGAAAAAGCTGGCTTAAAATTCAACATTCAAAAATGAAGATCATGGCATCTGGTCCCATCACTTCATGGCAAATAGATAGGGAAACAATGGAAACAGTGGCAGATTTTATTTTCTTGGGCTCCAAAATCACTGTAGATTGCAACTGCAGCAATGAAGTTAAAAGATGCTTGCTCCTTGGAGGAAAAGGTATGACAAGCCTAGACAAAAGTTTGCCAACAAAGGTCCATGTAGTCAAAGCTAGTTTTTCTCGTTGTCATGTATGGATATGAGAGTAAGACTATAAAGAAGACTGAGTGCTGAAGAACTGATGCTTCTGAACTGTGGTGCTGGAGAAGACTCTTGAGAGTCCCTTTGACTGCAAGGAGATCAAACCAGTCAATCCTAAAGGAAATCAATCCTGAATATTCATTGAAGGTACTTATGCTGAGGCTGAAGCTCCAATCCTTTGACCTTCTGATGCAAAGAGCTGACTCACTGGAAAAGACCACACTACTGGGGTGCTGGGAAAGATTGAAGGAAGGAGGAGAAGGGCAAGACAGAAGATGAGATGCTTGGATGGCATCACCGACTCAATGGACATGAGTTTGAGCAAACTCTGGGAGATGGTAAAGGACATAAAAGCCTGGCGTGCTGCAGTCCATAGGGTTGCAAAGAGTTGAACAGGACTGAGCAACTGAACAGCCATGCCCAATGAGGGGTTAATATCCAAAACATATAAACAGCTCACATAACTTAATATTAAATAAAGTGAGCGATCCAATCATAAATGGGCAGAAGAAAGACATTTGGTAAAAGACCTGAAAAGACACACAGATGGCTAACAGGCATGTGAAAAGATGCACAACACTGCTAATTATTTAGAGAAATGAAAATCAAAACCATGAGAGATCAGCTCACATCTGTCAAAACAGCCATCATCAAAAAGTCTACAAATAAAAACTGTTGTTGAGGATGTGGAGAAAATGGAGTCCTCATATGCTGTGAGTGGAAATGTGAATTTGTGCAACCACTATGGAAAACGGTATGGAGGTTCCTCAAAAACTGAAAGACAGAACTACCATATGATTCAGCAATTCCACTCCTGGCTATATATCTGGGAGAAAACAAAAACACTGATTTGAAAAGATACCTGCACCCCAATATTCATAGCATTAGTCACAATAGCTAAGATTTGGAAGCAACCCACATATCATCAACAGTGAACAGGTAAAGGAGATGTGGTTCATATATCCAACAGAATGTTACTCAGCCACAAAAACTTAAGAAATTCTGCTATTTGCAGCACTCTGAATGCACCTAGAGAATATTATGTTCAGTGAAATAAATCAGAGAGAGAAAGACAAACACTGTATACTATCATTTATATGTGTAATCTTAAAAAAAAAAAAAATCAGAGGTATAGAGCAAAACAGAAACAGACTGACAGTCATAGAGAAGAAACCCATTGTTACCAAGCTGGTGAGGGAAAGGAGGAAGGGCAAGATACTACTATGGGATTAAGAGAAACAAACTACTATGGAGAGAAAAGATGGGGAGGAGGGAAATACAGCCATTATCTGGTGATAGTTTTAACACAGTATAATCTGCAGACATAACCACTATGCTAGACAGCCGAAACTAATAATGTAAATCAACTATATCTCAATTTAAAAAAAGAAAAAAAGCACTGACTGTCAGGCCAGTGTGAAAATTCCTGTTGCTTATCATATTCTGGAAGGTTTCACCCGAATCCTACAATCTACTGTAGCAATGTTCCAGTGTTCATTGACGGTCCACTGAATACTGAACCAATGCAAGAAACCCACTAAAGTAGCATTAGCTCTATGTTCAATATACTGTGTTCTCACAACTTCCTCTTTTGACCTTGAACACATAAATTATCTGCTACTTTGGTCAGGAGCCTCATGGGTAGTTCTAAATGAACCATATCTTCCATAATTTACACTCTATAATGCTCTCCTACATCATCACATAATACTTTTCTTTGACCAATGGCTATCCACAAGTTACATTTTGATAGACACTTACATATTGGGATTTACTCTTCTGAGATGATTTGATTTGTATCACAGCCGCCATGCTGTAGGGACATCATTCCACTAGCATTTCTTGAAGTAGGTTTATCCAGATAAGCTTTAAAGACAATAATGTGTTCTCATTGAAAGAAAGACTGTGCTATGAGTTAAGGCTGAAGGGATTTCCCTGGTGTTCCAGTGGTTAAGAAAACACCTTCCAGTGTAGGGGACATGGATCAATCCCTGGGTGAAGAACTAAGATCACACATGCCACAGGGCAACTAGAGAGCTTGCTTGCCTCCAATACTCAGCCAGCATGTTCTAGAGCTTTTGCTTCACAACTAGAGAAGCCCCCCACGCACCACAACTAGAGAAAGCTCATGCACCAACAAAGACCCAGCCCAGCCTAAGGGAGAAAAAGAGAGTCAGGGCTGAAGGGACATCCCTGATGGTCCAGGGCCAAGACTCCAAGCTCCCAATGCAGGGGTCCCGGGTCAACTACTAATCAGAGAGCTGGATGCTACATGCCACCACTAAGACCTGGCATAGTCAAATCAATAAATATTAAGAAATAAAAGAAAAAGAAAAAATTTAAAAACTAGTACCATTTTAGTCATGGAATATTCTACAAAACAAGAGGGCCCATGGAGATTCAGTGGCAGTCAAGATAGCATGTGAAGAAAGAGGCCATGGAAAGGAGAGCTTTTTCTGAGGGTGCCCCAACTGAGGGGCCCCACAGAGCTCTCTGTGTAAATGGATCTGTGCAACTAACCCTCGCTGGCACTACATGGAGCAGAAAGCCTGCAAGGCCAACGGAGAGAATCATGACCTTACTCAATAAATCAACAACTTAATCAGCAATACATCAGACTCATCTTTAGCCACTTGGTTATGCTTTGCTGATTGTCCTGCAGGAAGAGATACCTGAAATAACCACTCAAAAATGCAACTTTTTCCTAGTATCCTGATGGACCAGCTAACTAACTTGCTGCATGACATTTACTCTGTCAGAGGCTGTTTTCTCACCTCTAATATGAGCAAGTTGAACTGGGTGACCTCAAGGTCGCTTCCAGCTCTAAGAGTCTACTTCATTCAATATTGGGATTAAAATAAAGGTTGTGAGCCATCAGACTGCAATAGCAAACTAATCATGCACCGTTGCAACCCTCAAGGGAAGGGACTTCAGTTGACAGACTTGGTCTAATGTAAATCCACCAGATAACAAAACATCCTTCGTGAAAAGTGCTTCTATCTCAGCCTCATTACAGCTGAGCATTTCTGACATAGAATCTTCAACTCTATTACATATATTGTGAAGAAAACAATGACTGTTTTGCGTTAGTGATTACACAGTATAACAAGATGTGTACTTTTCAAAAGAGCTAGGATCTGCTGATGTGAGTTCATTCAACTGTTTAGAAAGAAAAGAAATAAAAATATAATGTATATGATGACATTGGGGAGTAAAAAATTTTTATCTATTTACATGTCAGTTCCCTAAAGTTACAGGGTAATTAAAACACCATTTTCAAACATTTGCCTGTGTGCTTAGTCATGTCCGACTCTTTGCAACCCCATGGACTATAGCCCACCAGGCTCTTCTATCTGTGGAATTTTACAGGCAAGAATACCGGTTTTGTTGTTGTTCAGTCACTCAGTCATGTCGGACTCTTTGTGACCCCATGGACTACAGCATGCCAGGTTTCCCTGTCCTTCACTCTCTCCCGGAGCTTGCTCAGACTCATGTCCACTGAGTCAGTGATGCCATCCAACCATTTCATCCTGTTATCCTCTTCTCCTCTGCCTTCAGTCTTTCCCAGCATCAGGGTTTTTCTAATGAATCCGCTCTTCACATCAGGTGGCCAAAGGACTGGAGCTTCAGCTTCAGCATCAGTCCTTCCAATGAATATTCAGGATTGATTTCCTTTAGGATGGACTGGTTTGATCTCCTTGCAGTTTAAGGGACTCTCAAGAGTCTTCTCCAATACCACAGTTCAAAAGCATCAATTCTTTGGCGTTCAGTCTTCTTTAAGGTCAACTCTCACATCCATACATGACTACTGGAAAAATCATAGCTTTGACTAGATGGATCTTTGTCAGCAAAGCAATGTTTCTTTATTAGAAACATCACTGGATTGGGTTGTTATTTCCTACTCCAGGGGATCTTCCTGACCCAAGGATTGAACCTGGGTCTCCTGCATCTCCTGCATCGGCAGGCAGTTTCTTTACTACTGCACCACCTGGGAAGCCCTATCAAATACTTATTTTATACTAAGTTAGTACCAACAATGAGATTATGATTGCTTCTTAAGCCTGAGGGTTTTCTCCTTAACCATTAATTTTATAATGTTTGTGCTGTGGCATGCATTATTCCAAACATCCTACAGATGAAGAAATGGAAGCATATAAAGATTAAGTGCATAGCTGGCGTGCTGGAGTTGGTCTTATACCTCAAGCAGTCTGGCTACAGAGTCTATATCCTTACACTTAAGTGCACTGTTCTCATGCATATGAGAAATAAACCCACGATCACCTTGTTATGTGAACCAAAGTTTGACCAAGTGAGCTAATTAACATGGTAGTTATACTTAAAAAGTTAAAGAAGTATGTTAGAACTGTTTACGGTTATAAAAGTATTACTAACTTAAGCCAAAACAAATCTGCAATTCAGATGCACCCCAAACTGAAATATTTGATTACTTTATTTTTTCTATATAATTATTTTTAATTTGAAGGAAAACAGAGTATTTATAATCTAATCAGATTTTAGTCACAATTTAACAGAAGGTGAGTTTGAGTTAATTTTAATGAAAATCTTTTTTTAACTTTTATTTTGTATTTCCATATAGCCAATGAACAATGTTGTGCTAGTTTCAGATAAACAGCAAAAGGATTCAGCCAGACATACATATGTATCCATTTACTCAGTTTTCAAAAAGGCATCTATTAGAACTTCTTTCTCTATGTTCTGCAATGTCTCTTAAAGACATTAATATTTATTCACTAATTTTATTTCCATTAATAATGTGAATTATCCTCTTATTAGAAATGTTAGAATATTTATACACATCAGAAAATCAGAACAACCTGATTTCATGATATTGGTTTATGCAGATTAACTCTGAGGACATGAATTTGTACCCACTGTAAAGAGGACTGTGCTAAGAGCCATTTCAGCCGCAGAAGCAAGTTCAATGCCCAGTTCTAACTCAGTTACGTCTTATGAGCAAGAGGAAGAGGCCGTAGGAATGCCTAAGTACTGGTTAAATAAGGACCCTGGAAGCATCTTCCTAGACTGAGATCTTTGACTCTATGTAACATAATCACACTCATATATCACATGGGACTATATAACAACTTTTAATTCCGCATATGTGAATTCAGTTGTTACTAGTATACTGTATCTGTCTGTATTGAGATCATTTGATGATGCACACTTTAATCAAATTATGTTGAGTATACTGGTGAGCAAAATTGCCCCTACTGTTTAGCCCCAGAGCCAGGAGTAGAGAACGGTGCCTGAAAGTTGCCAAGGTTTGTGTACAAGCTTCCTCAAGGTCATGCGATGCTTGAAAGGCTTCTAAATCTCTCTGAGCCCCCATTTCCACATTTGAGAACTGAGGTTAACACACACAGTACCCGCCTCTGAGGACTGCTGGGCTGCTTCAGGGAAAGGAGCAGATGCAAACGACTTAGAAGGGTCTCTGGGACTGAGCCAGAGGCTGTAACTGTTATTGATCCTTGTATTGTTCTTGCTCATAGACGTATTTTTGAACTGCTCCAGTATCTGCATTGGTTTTACAGAGTGTACCAGACAGTTCTCCATCTGAAAGCTTCCACTCAAAACACTGTCTGTGAAATCAGCATGTGTCTGATTTTCACAAATATGATTTTTAAATAGTGAGCACACTTAACAACATCAAGGTCATTTCCTCCTTGGTAATAGAAACGTGCATATAGATGACTATAATACAGCAGCAAATTTGAACTTTACATTGAAATATTCTGCTGATTTTAGCCATAGCTCCACAACTTAAATAAGTGAAGGAAATTTCAAAAGACTAGAATGACATTTTGCTAATCCTGTCAACAAAAGTAGAAATTTACTTTTATAAACCAAAAATAAGTAAACCATAAGTGTGTGTATGTGTGTGAATACACACAGATGTGATTTTTTTAACTTTTTAAAAATTTTGGACTCTAGTTGATTTATAATGATATGGTAGTTTCAGGTGTACAGCAAAGTGATTCAATTTTACATATACTATCCTTTATATCTAGTCTTTATCAGATTCTTTTCCATTATAGCTTATTATAGAATACAGAGTACAGTTTCCTGTGCTACACAGTATGTCCTTGTTGATTATTTTTATTGATAGTAGTGTGTATATAATAATTCCAGCCCCCGAGTTTATCCCTTCCTCTACCTTTCCCCTTTGGTAACCATAAGTTTTGAACAGAGTTAGAGCTCCAGTTAAGGGTTATCAGCAACAGTTTAGAATGTGAAGCCAGGTTTTCATTTCTGATGCACGCACTATCAATATTTGCTAAAATATTGAGTGACAAGGCAAAGGGGTTGAATTCAACAAATCATGCGTAAGAAATGTTTGGCTTGATTATCCAGGGGAAGTCGTGATGTGGTTTAATGAGCCAGACCACCTTTCATTAGGACACAGAGAGGGGGTAGCATGCCACTGAGGGAGCATAGCTATCTGAAAAGAATGCATTGCTCTCTGTCAGCTTTAAAGATTACAATCACAGCTTTTAGCACAGATTTCATTTTTAATAATCTCCTTAAAAATCACTAAAAATATCACCCCACCATGTAATTTGTTTCCTTCACACTGATGGCAGTCCCACTGTTTAAAACTAATTGCTTTTTTACGATATCTTAAGGTCAGGCTCAACAGAGTGAATGTGAAGATAGCATAACTGTGAGCCTCAACTGTTTAACAGATCACAATGCTGATTGAATGACTCCTTCAGAAATATGCTAAAGATATTTACTTTAATTTGCCTCTAGGCAAACATCACAGTGACTGACAGTGTAACTTGAAGGTTTGCTAAACATTGTCTGGTGTTTATCTGGCTCTCGCTGGAAGATAGTCTAGAAACGACATTCTTTTTTAAAATTCTACAACTGGGATATGCAGCAGGGAAAATGTATGTCTTTGTTCCTTGGAATTTTTGTGGGGACATTCAAGCACTGATTTAATCAATCTAATCTAACACATCTCTTTAAAAATGGCATATAATTTCCAAAGTTATCTTCATCTCTTCTGAAAACTGGAAACTCGGAAACCCAAACCGCAAAGTAGACAGTCCAAATGAATCGGTTGCTGACCAGGTACACTTTGAGTGACTGCAAATATAGCAGAAAGGTCTTAAATCTCCCCCACTAATGTTGGTGACAAATGAAGCAGAGAGTTGAACAATAACCATACAATTTGCCAGTTGAGTTAAGCAAGATGTGTTTAAGCAAGTCTCTGTGTGTGTGTGTTCACGTGTGACTCATTCATCTAATTAGTACACCGTCCCTCTGTTCCTACCTTACTCAAAATATGTGATGACCACATGTGGCTAAGAGTGCGTGTGTGCTTAGTCACACTTACAATATTTAAAAAAAATCAATGAGGCTCAGTATGAAAATCACATACCCTGATTTGCCACAAAAACCAATAAAACAAGGATGAGAAGATTTATGGAGTAAGAAGTATTGGTGATTTTTTTCTTTTCTTAGAAATGCTTAAGAAAAAAAGAATTTTTAAAATCAAGACTTGGCAAATAGATTTTTGTGATATTTTTTAACGTGGGTGCAAGACCATGCACAAAGTCTGGTAGTCAGTGACGAGAAGCCCCAACAGTGATTTGTCTGCCTGCAGTATATGATTTCTCAAAGAAAGTTTTGACCACCTTGAATTGTAGAAACAGCATGGAGGCTTTCAAATAACTTATTCAGGAAGAATACCCAATTTTCCCATTAAGACCAGATTTTCTTTTTAAAAAATGACTGTTTAAAAATCCACAGAAACTTAAGATTTCAGTCCTAGAGCTTAAAACACATTCTAAAAACATAAACTCTAGGCACAAAAATGAAGAAGCACAATCATTCACCCATGATTATTGTGACTTTTAAGTCTAGATAAATGTTTTCTTCCATTCCTACTTGCATGATCGTTCATTACAATTCAGAGAGGGTACACAGATAGCCTTGCATTAGAATCATTCCACAGTTGAATGTTTATCCAAGACTACAGAGTTAACAGCTTTTATAGTGACGGTTTTATTGCCACTTTTGGGTGTATATTTTTCACTACAGGTTTTGGGAAAGAAGAGGCAGTCAGCAACCTCAGGTTGTAGGACGCTTTGCCATCTGCAGAGCTGACCTTCTCGTAACTCGGTACTCTCACTTCGGTCAGGGAGCAAACTGAAGTCCCATCACTCAGGGATGGCCTGCCAGCACCATCTTTATGCCATTTGAAGCACTCAGGGGACATCAAGGAGCAAACGAGGGGAGCAGTTTGTCACTAGAAAGTCCACCGCAAGTCAGGCAGTCATCTCCTTATTCAAAGCAGCTGATCTGAAGAGCCACTACCCTGCAGATGACGTGACAATTACATGGCAATTCTGCAAAAATAGAGCTTGTCAACCCTCAGCTAAAACATGTTCTAAGCTCATTTGTTTACATGGAGTCTAACAGAGACCATTTAGATAACAGGCTAGATAGCTGGCAACAAGTAAAAAGAAAATTAAAAAGGGCAGAATCGTAGGAATTTAAAAAAAAACACATTGAAATAAATAGTAAAAGGGGGGAGAATAACCATCCCCCAAACAAACCGCAGAGCACTGGAGATGAGTGTGGGTCCCCCGTGGCCTGCGGGAAGGAGCCAGCCTATGGGCTGAGTCTAGTATGCAGCAAGTTAAGTTACCAGAAAGCGAGACCAAATGCGTACACATGTGGGTACAAGCTTGATAAGTTCACAAAACCAAATGTCTTATAGTATGCTTTATGACAGCTTCAGGATGCAATGGCTGGAAAATGAACAGAACCTCCATGTTCACTGTGGGTCCTCACAAAAGCACAGCTGGGAATCTGCGTCTCAGTTTGGGAATGTCAGCTCCCAGGATGCCAGTGTCTCCAGCACATCTTCTTGGCCTCAACTGAAATTCAGGCTATGACAGTACTTCACAATCCAGTCAAGAAGAATGTTGATTTCACGTATAACTTTATGTCAGTAGGAAGAGAACATGAATGTAAAACTAACGCAAATGTCTATTATCCAGAAGTTTCAGGTGGGAGAAAGGCAAAATCGCTGAGCCACTTGGGAACTACATCACTCTGTATTTGAGGTCAGATTTGTATACCTTGTAAAATGTGTTTGATTAGTTTTCTTAAGGTTAGAAGTAGAAGTAAGAAACTTATTTCTTTACCAATATAGATCTTTCATCTCATACCTGCAATCACATTTTATCAATGACAGAAAAGGAAAAAGTAAAAAAAAATATATATATATATATATATTTCTCTCAGCTTCAGTTGGATTTCATTGTTTCATCCACCTTCTAGCAATCATCATATTGCCCAGGGAAAAATGTTTTAACAGCCCTGGAATGTCCTTCTAGAAATCGCATTGCTTCTCCACGTCTAGGCTTGCCTGTGACCCTCACAAGGGACTGGGCCTCGAGTTGGAGGTACTATTTTTACAAGTCCCGGAGCGGTTTTCTCCCAGCTCAGGGAACCAGGTGATGGGATGGGTAAGTTAGCCACTGGAGCGGTTCTACTCCTTCTACCTAGAGCACAGCTGGTCAAATACACACAGTATTTACTTCCTCCAGCCACACCTCAGCCTAAACTGACAGAGATGCTTCAAGTCTCTCCCTCTAAACGAGCACCTTCAATACATGAGACCAGGAGCTTTGGGGAAAAGGAATGAACCCGTTCATGTCATGTGACTCATTTCCCGAACCTCTCCTCCTAAACTTCAGCTTGGGCACAGCTTGGGCACGTCCCTGTCAGGATAGGGGATATATTCAAATACAGCTGCAACTCTGAACAAACTATAGGAAAGTAGGAGATGAGATACGTTTGGGTTTTTTGCCCTTTATATTGGGATATAATTGCTTTTGGAGAAGGCAATGGCACCCCACTCCAGTACTCTTGCCTGGAAAATCCCATGGACAGAGGAGCCTGATGGGCTGCAGTTCATGGGGTCGCGAAGAGTTGGACACGACTGAGCAACTTCACTTTTACTTTTCACTTACTTTCATGCATTGGAGAAGGAAATGGCAGCCCACTCCAGTGTTCTTGCCTGGAGAACCCCAGGGACAGGGGAGCCTGATGGGCTGCCATCTATGGGGCCACACAGAGTCAGACACGACTGAAGCGACTTAGTAGCAGCAGCAGCATAATTGCTTTGCAAAGTTGTCTTAGTTTATGCTATACAGCAAAGTCAACCGGCTATTTTTATACATATAGCCCCCTCCCTCTTGAGCCTCTTTCCCACCCCCCTCATCCCGCTCCTCTAGGTCCGCACAGAGCACCGAGCTGAGCTCCTGTGCTGGGCTTGCCATGAGCCACCTATTTTACACACGCATGTGCGTCAGGGCAACTCTCTCAGTTCATCCCCTCTCCTTCCCCCACTGTGTCCACAAGCCTGTTCCCTGTGTCTGCGTCTCTATCCCTGCTCTGTAAACAGGTTAATCAGTATCAGCTTTCAGATTACACACACACACACACACACACACACACACACACACATATATATGTATTAATATATGATATTTGTTTTTCTCTTTGTGACTTACTTTACTCTGTATGACAGACTCTAGGTCCATCCACATCACTACAAATGACCCAATTTTGTTCTTTTTTATGGCTGAGTAATATTCCATTATCTCTCTCTCTCTCTCTCTCTCTCTCTCTCTCTCTCTCTCTCTCACACCACGTATTCTTTACCCACTCATCTGTCAATGGCATCTAGGTTGCTTCCATGTCTTGGCTATTATGTGCTTCTATGCACATTGGGACTGTTTATTTGAATTTCTAACTTCATAATCTTTTACTTTACTTGAAGACATATCTGATTGATTTATGATCAAGAGCTCAATCCCTGGTCCCTCTTATTCTCCTATTTTGAAACATTAAAAGATGCTCTTAGACTTTTCTTTACCGTTCCAGGGCTCTGCACACATTAAATGCTCAGTAAATAAAGTACAGACAGCTATTGTATAAGACTATAGGGGCCTTTTCTCCCTCTGGAACTGTGGGGTTATTTTGTGCAATAAACCCATCTTCACAGCCCTCCATCTGAATTTTTACACCCAGCTTGATGATCCTCTGCCATAAAGTTCTGAGCCACAGCATACCCCAATATATTTATAACATTTAAGCTCAGCTCCAAATCCATAATGATGCTCCATTTTGAAGTCAGTACAGGTTATACAGGAGGGGTTTCCAAAATCTTCTGATCTCTAATTAGTTATACTTCTCTTTAGGACTACTTTGCCATCAGACCGATTTAGCTAACTCACACCTGTCACGATGAGAAAACGAAAAAGATCGTCAAAGCACGTCTCACAACTACTATATTATGTTACTCACATTTCTGGTTTCCAGTGTTAGAAAAACCTACATCACTGCTTAATCTGTTCACTCAAGGAATGTTTATTGAACAAAAGTGTCTGCATGGAATACAAAAATAAGTAAGAAGAAATCCCTTGAAATCTTCTGCGTGATTTCAAAGATGGGCACATTGAGTTGCTTGCGTATTTGGCTTAATATATGATTCTGCTGGAACCTGCAGTCCTAACTTGAATTCCTGCTTATAAACATTCCAGAGATTTTATTAGAATCAGTTTCCTTGCACCCTTGTTTTTCATGATTGTAGGGCTGCGGCATTCACTTTATTTTTTTGGAATATATCCAGAAGGCTAGTTTTCAGTGTATCATTAAGGCCCTTTCCATCACCGCCAGTGCAGTCGTCACTGTGGCAGAAAGGGGAGCACGCGGAAAGTGGCCACCTTGCAACAGCCTGGTGTCTGTGCTCTCCTCAAAATTACAGCGTAGCAGCTTCACGAACATGCTTGGTGTTTAAAATGCTTCACTCTGGAACTACCTGTTCAAAGATATCTTTCTTTAATTTGAACCAGTTTCCCCTTTTCCAGTTAAAAAAAAATCAACCATTATACCATAACCAGGAGAGAGAAAGGAGTCATACAACCTGTCTGAACACACAGAAGAATAAAACCTCAGCTCTGAAGTTTTTCTGTAAAAGGAGCTTGTCTGTTCAACAAAGCTTAAAGAAGGTTAAATTCAAGTTCAGTCTTACTTAAAAACCATTTATATAAGAAGGAAAGATTTCTATCCCCCAGTTTCATTTAGAACTTTCCATGATAGTATCACTTCCCATGATGCCATTATACACATCTATGCTCCTTTATTTTTTCAATAGTTTTTCCAGTAGTCATGTACAGATGTGAAAGTTGGACTATAAAGAAGGCTGAGCACTGAAGAACTGGTGGTTTTGAACTGTGATGCTGGAAAAGACTCTTGAGAGTCCCTTGGACTGCAAGGAGATGAAACCAGTCAATCCTAAAGGAAATCAACCCTGAATATTCACTGGAAGGACAGATCCTGAAGCTAAGCTCCAAAACTTTGGCCACATGATTTGAACAGCTGACTCATTAGAAAAGACCCTGATGCTGAGAAAGACTGAAGGCAGAAGGGAAAGGGGTAACAGAGGATGAGATGGCTGGATAGTACAACTGACTCAATGGACATGACTCTGAGCAACCTCTGGGAGACAGTGAAGGACAAGGAAGCCTGGCATGCCGCAGTCCATGGGGTTGCAAAGAGTCAGCTATGACTTAGCAACTGAACAACAACAACAACGACGCTCGACGCTCCTTTATGACATGAAAGTGGTTATCACTGTTTAAGTTAAAAGTCAGCCTAGTCTGGTTATATCTTTTCTTTTTAAACTCTGCCAAGGGTTTTAAATAAACAGAAGTAAACACAAGTAATGTAACTCCTTCCAGTAACTCTACATCCATGAGGGCATCAGATACCTTTTAACGATGAAAAGATACTTTGTTCTGCAACCCTCCTCCTGGCCTGACAAATGTTTGTCTGAAAATGCACATACTGTAAAGAAAAAGTCACTAGTCAGACTTCCTGTCTCTTCCACACAAGTACACATACTAGTTTATAACTTACCAGTAACTTGGTGGAATCTTGCTGAAAGATATGTTGAAACAGTGTTAAATGCAGAAGATAATGCTTTTAGCAATTTGTAATGAATATGGGCTACTTTTGACAATGAGTGATAGATGTTTCGGGAAACTCTATTTTAGTTATTTATATCTAGTACAGTGTATTATTTATAATAGACTTTATCTTTAGAAAATTTTAAGTTCACAGCAAAACTGAGCAGAAAGTATGGAACCCCATGTACCACCTGGCCTATACATGCACCCTTCCCCCATTATCAGCCTCGTGCACCACAGTGAAAGATTCGTTACAATCAGTACACCTGCATCGGCAAGCCGTCATCACCCAAAGCCCAGCGTTTATTTGTGGGTTCGCTCTTGGTGTTCTACAGTCCACCAGTTTTGACAAATATTTGATAATGTACACTCGCCATTGTAATATCACACAGAATAGGTTTACTGCCCCCAAATCCTCTGTGCTCCACCAGTCCATTCCTCCTTCCTCTCAGCCCCTGGCAACCACTGATCTGTTTACTATCTTCATAGTCTGTTTTTTTCCAAGATATCATATAGCTGGAATCATACAGTATAACTGACTTTTCAGATTGGCGTCTTTCATTTAGTAATGGGCATTTAATGTTCTTCCATGTCTTTTCCTGTCTTGCTAGTTCAGTTCTTTTTGGCCCCAAATAATATTCTATTATCTAAATATAGCAGATAATAAAAGTTTATCGACTGTAAGCTCCTTGACAGAAGGCATTTAGCTTTAATTTTGTTTTTCCCCCACTTTTCTGTCTTATTTTTTTATGGTAAAATATATATAACATACAATTTACCATTTTAATCATTTTAAGTGTATATTCACACTGTTGAGCAACCACTAGACCCATTCATCTCCAAAACTTTTTTATCATCCCAAACTGAAACCCTGTATCAACTATATAATACCTCTCCATCCTCCTTGCTCCTGGTAGCCAGTATTCTACTTTTCATCTCTATGTAGTCCATGGAGTCACTAAGAGTCGGACATGACTGAGTGACTTCACTTTCACTTTCGCTTTCATGCATTGGAGAAGGACATGGCAACTCACTCCAGTGTTCTTGCCTGGAGAATCCCAGGGACGGGGGAGCCTGGTGGGCTGCCACCTATGGGGTCGCACAGAGTCAGACACGACTGAAGCGACTTAGCAGCAGCAGCAGCATCTCTATAAATTTGGTTACACAAGGAACCTTATATAATGGAATCATATGACATTTGTCTTTGTGTCTGGCTTATTTCACTTAGCATAATGTCTTCAAAGTTCATCTGTCTTGTAGCATGTGTCAGAATTCTGTGGCATTAGCATAGTGTTTCAAACTTAGTAAAACAGATAGTCAGTAAATATTCCTTGAATTCACTATCTGTTTCAGAATTAACTGTAGACAACATATCATTGACTTAGTAGACATTCTTAGAAAGTTAATCATTGCTAGAGCTGAGTGTTCTGCTTGGATTGGGCTACCCAAGAAGTTCATTCAGATTTTTCTGTAACATCTTAAGGGAAAACCTAAACAAAATTTTTGGCCAGCCCAATACAACTTTTCTGCTTCTGAGTGGGCAAAATTTTTCTGTCTTTTTGCTCTATTTCTTTGAAACCTGAATATAATAACCTGGTGCATGCATAGGAACACCCACAAATTCTTTTCCACATTATAACCCATATACCCAACCATTCTTAAACACACACACACACACACACACACACACACACACATATATATATATATATTCTTATACTAACATATATATATATATATGTATGTATGTATTTTTTTATACTAACATGTGGGCTTCCCTCATAGCTCTGTTGGTAAAGAATCAGCCTGCAATGCAGGAGACCCCAGTTTGACTCCTGAGTCGGGAAGATCCACTGGAGAAGGGATAGGCTACCCACTCCAGTATCTTGGGCTTCCCTTATGGCTCAGCAAGTCAAGAATCCACCTGTAATGCAGGATACCTGGGTTCGATCCCTGGGTTGGGAAGATCCTCTGGAGAAGGAAAAGGCTACCCACTCCAGTATTCTGGCCTGGAGAATTCCATGGACTGTACAGTGGATGGAGTTGCAAAGAGCTGGACATGACTGCGTAACTTTCACTTTCCCACTAACATATAAGGGTGTGCATATATATATATATATATATGTGTGTGTGTGTGTGTATTCAACCACTAGGTTGAGAAGATTCCCCTAGAGTAAAAAATGGCAACCCACTCCAGCATTCTTGCCTGGAGAATCCCACGGACAGCGGAGCTTGGTAGGTTACAGCCCATAGGGTCGCAAAGAGTCAGAGATGACTGAAGTGACTGAACACACACACAGGCACACACGTATATATTTCTTCATTCTTCTCTCGGGACATGTGGCAAACACAATCGGTTACCTGGGAGGTTCCCCACCCTTCACTCCATCTTTTCCCCTGACTAGCAGCCTTCCAGCTGGGATTGGTTTCAGGACAGTTCTGGTCAAGTTATAACTGGAAGCCAGGGGAGCAAGTAACTATTCAGGAAGAATCTTACTTTCCCAGTCAAGGTAATAGACTCAGTTGGCACAAATGTCTGGCTTTTGTTCCTCTCCTCTTGGCTTAAGTGAGGCCTTGAACAAGGTTACTGCAAGATAACTCAGGTAATCAGGGTATGATGGCTGGAGTTCTGTAGCTATGTTGAGGCTCTGAGGCCTCAGCTGTGCTATGGGTGTCTGAAACTTTTAAGCATCTCCTCACTTCTCAGGTGTTTCTCTCAACCTCCTTTTATAAAAGACAGTCAAACCTCAATGTTTAAAGCTCCCGATATACATTGTTTTACTTACAACCAAGAGCATTTACTTGTTAAGCAGGAGACTCAGTTAACAAACTGCATCTAAACCTACCTTCAAATACAAGTGCTTTACTATCAGATTATTACCGATGTGAGCCTGTGAGATGAGACCATATATACAAATGTGTGTACATTTATGTGCTGTTCAGTCACTAAGCTGTGTTTGATTCTTTGCAGACCCATGAACTGGAGCATGCCAGGCTTCCCTGTGTATGTGTGTGTACACACATACATATGTACATACATACATACTGAATGCATACATATGTAGATATACAGATATACATGGATGCAAGGCCACAGCTATTTGAGATTTGGGCCTTGTCTATATATTTGTTCCAAATAATTATGCTTTGTAATTTATGAAAGGCAGTTCAAATTTCCAGGGACAAGAAAAGGGGATGAGACAGGCCTAGGAGGAGCAAAGAGGCTTGATCTGGGAAGAAGTGAATTTTCAAAGCTGGCATTCAGCCAGAAACACTGCCTTGTACCAGCAGCCTGGGAGCCCAGAAAGAAGAAACACCTGAGATTTACATGGCGATTCACACTCTCAACAAACAATTCCCAGATGTACAGCATAAAATTGCCACAAAAACACCAAAGCCCTCCTCTTCAAAGCTGAGTTCCAACAGCCTAAATCATATTCTCTCCTACAAGTGTCCTCTTGCGTGTTGACACATCCTGGTGGAGACCCATAGTTTCTGGCTTTATCCATGCTATGTAAACATTTCTCGGGTCACTTTGGCACTTGCACACGACAGTCTTGGAAGGCAGGGTCTTTTAGCACTAAGCACAGTCTTTTACTGCATACCCATCGTCACAGCATTTTCAGAATCTTAGCTATAAACTGTCATGTGAGGAATGGCCACATGTTCTCTCTGGAACTTTGCTAACACAGAAGAGCTGAGAAAGATCTTTTCATCTCTGATTCAGAAGAATTTTCAAATCACAAAAGTCATTCTGGCCTTTGCCAACCCAGGGTATGGTTACTGTCAGTTGAAAGAAGATCGTGTTTACTCTCATAGCTGGCACATGGTTCTAGGAAGTGCATTTGATGAGTTGGCCACTGAGATCCCACTGCCCTAGTCTTGAGGATTGGAGAGAGGGGAGCAGAGAGAGCCTCACTTGTCCATGAGCTCCTTCACTAACTCCAAAATGCTGTTAGAGCTGGAGAGTGAACTCTTCAATAATTAAAGAGGTAACACTGCGGAATAAATCAACAGCATGCCAACCAAGGCGGGATTTGAGATACGTGTGCCATCTCATTTTATCTCCACCAGAACCCTCTGAATGGTATTGTCATGACGTCCCTTTGATGGATGAGGAGTTTGGACTCAGAGAGGCTGGCTTATGATGCTCACCCAGCTAATAGAGGTGCAGAAGACACAAATTCAGGTCTACCTGTGTATCTACAGATTTCCACGCTCATTGACAGCCCTGGAGTAGCGATGTGTGTAATTCCCCAAAGGCCATGAGGAGATTTCAGAGCCTCTCCCACATCCTTCCTTTCTCACCACACTCTGAGGTCTTGGTCATCATGGAGGCATTCCTTCTGTTTATTCTGTCACTGATCCCAGAGCTAGACCCTGCGGTTATGGGATTGCCTGCTCGCAGCTCTCTTGTGGCTAAAATAAAGAAAAGCATGGAAGAGACGAGCTAAGTGGGGCACTTAGATGGTATGAAGGAAGGAAGGAGAGGAGCAGCCACTGAGGGAGAGGACTCTGGGGGCTCCGCTGCCTAGTGACCTCACGCTTCTCTTGAGGACTAAAGCTAGGTTGCCTCCCTCCTTCCAAACTAGCCCGGGGCAATGATCGCTTCATACATGCTGAGCAGGAATGTCAAAGTTGTGGGCAAACATTCAACACAGGACCAGTGAAGACCCAGGTCAGTTTTCATGATAGAATTGCCACAGGCTAAGAACTAACTGACTCTGATTTATGCAAGGAACCCTGGGTTATTATGGAAAAATATAATCAGCATTTGAAATAAACTTAAGTATGGGCCATGGGAAACATGTTAGTAACTCGTGCTATAGCATGAGCCTGGAAGTGGATATCTTAGGCCACATAGGCAAAGGTTAATTAATGGGCACTCAGAGCAGGCAAACTTGGAAGGTGCCAAGACACCTGGGTGTTGTGTGTGTAAATAGGCACTGGTTTACACTGCCAGCAGTCCTTCTCTTATAAAGTGGTTTGAAGTGCAATATTGCATTTGTGTTCCTAACATATATGAGGCACACATATTTGAAAATGAACTTTGCACAATTTCATTATTAAACACTCAGCAGGCTTCAAAGATAACCGCATTTCATTAATAATAAATAATAAAAATGAAAATGCAGTAAAATATTAACATATCAAACACCTCTGTGGTGCTATTTTTATGCATACAACATCGTCCTTTCCCAAGAGATGAAGTCCCTGCCTGATTGCAAGTTAGGTATTTAGTAAAGAAAATAAACTCCTTCAGAGGAGCCTAGACGTCTCCACTGCAACCCTAGGTGGTAAGCGAGTGTCTCATTATTTTTTAATGTTTTTTTTAAGTAATGTCAAATACAGAAAAGTTGTAGGAAGAGTACAAGTAGTACAAGAGTTGTAAGAGAATGTCCAAGAGCCCTGCCTTTCCTCATTCTCACATATCACTTTCTACCCTGTTTGCCCTTCTCTCAACCGAGACCTCTCTGTTCATCCAACCATCCCTCCTTTTTAACCATGTGTTTCTGAGTCACTTAAGGGTAAACTGGTAAACTGTGGTCTTTGTGTAAGCCGAGATTTGCCGAAGGTGCATCAGTGGCAAGGGATAGACAGTGTGGGAGGGCTGTGGCAAAGCCATGCTTGAGCCTCAGCAAGGCAGCCATTGGGGGGTAAACCAGGAAAGTGCCAGGAGGTGTAGTCAGAGAAGTGAGAGGTGGAGAGCTCTTCGAGAGGCTTAGACATCAATATGAGGGCATTCAGTTCAGTTCAGCTCAGTCGCTCAGTCGTGTCTGACTCTTTGCAACCCAATGAACTGCAGCATGCCAGGCCTCCCCGTCTATCACCATCTCCCGGAGTTCACTCAGACTCACGTTCATCGAGTCTGTGATGCCATCCAGCCATCTCATCCTCTGTCGTCCCTTTCTGCTCCTGCCGTCAACCCCTCCCAGCATCAGAGTCTTTTCCAATGAGTCAGCTCTTCGCATGAAGTGGTCAAAGTACTGGAGTTTCAGCTTTAGCATCATTCTCTCCAAAGAAATCCCAGGGCTGATCTCCTTCAGAATGGACTGGTTGGATCTCCTTGCAGTCCAAGGGACTCTCAAGAGTCTTCTCCAACACCACAAATGCATCAATTCTTCGGCGCTCAGCTATCTTCACAGTTGAACTCTCACATCCATACATGACCACTGGAAAAACCATAGCCTTGACTAGACGGACCTTTGTTGGCAAAGTAATGTCTCTGCTTTTGAATATACTATCTAGGTTGGTCATAACTTTTCTTCCAAGGAGTAAGCATCTTTTAATTTCATGGCTGCAGTCACCATCTGCAGTGATTTTGGAGCCCCCAAAATAAAGTCTGACACTGTTTCCACTGTTTCCCCATCTATTTCCCATGAAGTGATGGGACCAGATGCCATAATCTTCATTTTCTGAATGTTGAGCTTTAAGCCAACTTTTTCACTCTCCACTTTCACTTTCATCAAGAGGCTTTTTAGTTCCTCTTCACTTTCTGCCATAAGGGTGGTGTCTTCTTCATATCTGAGGTTATTGATATGTCTCCCAGCAATCTTGATTCCAGCTTGTGTTTCTTCCAGCCCAGCGTTTCTCATGATGTACTCTGCTGCTGCTGCTGCTGCTGCTGCTGCTGCTAAGTCACTTCAGTCGTGTCCGACTCTGTGCGACCCCAGAGATGGCAGCCTACCAGGCTCTTCTGTCCCTGGGATTCTCCAGGCAAGAACACCAGAGTGGGTTGCCATTTCCTTCTCCAATGCCTGAGATGAAAAGCAAAAGTGAAGTTGCTCAGTTGTGTCCGACTTCACGATCCCATGGAGTGTAGCCCACCAGGCTCCTCTGTCCATGGGATTTTTCCAAGCAAGAGTACTGGAATGGGGTGCCATTGCCTTCTCCGCATATAAGTTAAATAAGCAGGGTGACAATATACGACTTGACGTATACCTTTTCCTATTTGGAACCAGTCTGTTGTTCCATGTCCAGTTCTAACTGTTGCTTCCTGACCTGCATACAAGTTTCTCAAGAGGCAAGTCAGGTGGTCTGGTATCCCCATCTCTTGAAGAATCACAGTTTATTGTGATCCACACAGTCAAAGGCTTTGTCATAGTCAATAAAGCAGAAGTAGATGTTTTTTTGGAACTCTCTTGCTTTTTTCGATGATCCAGCGGATGTTGGCAATTTGATCTCTGGTTCCTCTGCCTTTTCTAAAACCAGCTTGAAAGGCATTAGGGAACCATTAAAGGGTTTGGGGCATCAAAGCCACACGATCTGATGACTTACATTTTAATAGGACGAGTAGGGTTCATAATTTCATTCTATATGATAAACCTAGTTTTGCTAAATCTGAAAATATTAAGTGGGTATTGGGTAGATAACCCAATATTGTTACTCTCTCTTTATCCTGATGCTTTTGCTCTTCACAATTAAACTTAATTGTGTGTCTGCATGCATAAAATTTGGGATATATATCAAATTTATCATCCCTACTTTAATTATTTTATTCTTCAACTTTGTCATTTGCTCATACACAATTATTTGAAAAGGTCCATCCTTTTCCTTACTGTATTATACTCTGTATATATATATGTACATGTTGGCATTGTATCAGGGATATAATTTCTTTGAGGCCATGCATCCTTCAATTCTTGGAATACAATAGCTTCTGGGTCACAGATGAGTCTATAATGTTGAGCGGATGACTACACATAAGTGAAAAGTGAAGGTCACTCAGCTGTGTCCAACTGTTTGGGACCCCATGGACTGTACAGTCCATGGAATTCTCCAGGCCAGAATACTGGAGTGGGTAGCCTTTCCCTTCTCCAGGGGATCTTCCCAATCCAGGGATCAAACCCATGTCTCCCACATTGCAGGCGAATTCTTTACCAGCTGAGCTTCAAGGGAAGCCCATGGACATAGGCTATATCTATACATATAATCCACATATTGTATTATAAGTTACCATGGAAAAGCTTCTGCTTGGCTAAATGTTAAATAAAATGCATCAGTATTAAAAACAAAACAGACTGCTTTGAGGATTGTCACTGAAAAATTTTAGGTCAACTTTCAGGTTTTGTAAAAAGAAAGGAAAACTCTGGAAAGGCTCACCTCTTGTGAGGCTGCATTAGAATGCACAGTGACATATTCTTATATGAGTACTCATTGGAGGTTTACAATGCAAAGTTCAATGCTAAAAAAGTGGCTCCTATCCTCGGGATTCCAAGACAGCATTTCATGCTCACTGGGATGCTGCTTCACCTGTGTGGTGTAATTTTCACACATGAACCATCAAAAGGTTATTCACTGTTAAGGAATCTGTGGAAATAGTGGCTCTTTCAAAAAAAGAAGAAAAACATCATCAGCATTAGCTTTGGAAGAAAAGTTCTAACAGAGAAAAGAGAAGATTGCTTTGTGGTTTCTCTGTAGATACCATGTCACTGCGCCTGCTGATGCCTAGCATGACCTCTGCCCACCTGACGGAAGGTCACAGCCGATCCTGCTCTGTTACCCTTGCCAGTGTACATGTGTAGAAATAACAGATCACATTAAGCCAATTAATACACACCTATAACATTTCCGCCTCGGTAGTGGTCATGGCTTGAGGTCTAAAATATTTTATATGTAATTTTCATAAGTTACTTAGAAGAATATTATCCACTAGACGAAGGTTTGCAAGCTTTAAGGAGGATACACTATCTAATTAGTCCTAGTAAGTGTGATATATTAAATGACATCTGTTTGTTCATTCACTTTGCAAATATTTGGTAAATATTTATTGAGGGACTCCTATAATCCAGGCACTAACATAAGAAAGCCGGGATGCAATGATGAAAAAGACAGTCTACTCTCATGAGCTTTACTTTCCAAATGGCTGGAACAGAGATGGAACAAGTGAGCCCAAAATAAGGCAGTTCCAGATATGGAAATACACATTTCCATCTGTTATGAAACCATATGTTTCATGATTACGTCTCATGGTCCACCTAATCTTAATTTTCTCTATATTTTCTCAATGTAATCGTTTTTGCATAGGTGTGACTCGTGTATTCTGCTCAACATCAGTCTCATACTTCGTGTTAAGTTGCCAGCAATGGCATAATGCCTTTACTTTGTGTGCTTAGCCACTCAGTTGTGTCCGAGTCTCTGCGACCCCATGGATTGAACTGCAGCCCTGCCAGGCTCCTCTGTCCATGGGTGTTCTTCAGGCCAGAATACTGGGGTGGGTTGCCATGCCCTCCTCCCGGCGACCTTAAGATTCCTGTAGAGAGTTTGATGAGCTCTAGAAGGACAGGTATGGCCACATGACGTGTGTGAGTCCCTGAGCACGTTGTGCACTGAGGTCCGCAGTTACTTGACTTTGTTCATCCCTCCACTCTTGACAGTTGAGGAAGCAGCGGCTGCAAAGCTGAACATCTTTTTCCAAGGATCTGAACCGTATCTCTTCCTCCTACAAACACACCCATATAACAGCTACAGATATAACTGGGTCACCAACTGGCATCAGATGTAAACAGCATTTCAAGAAACATCCAACCATCATAACTAATATTATATTAATTGCGGTAAGACCTTTAGTACCTTTGTCTCTCCCATATACTCTCACCAACCACAGTTCGAACAACCTTCTTTGTGCCCTTTGTCTAGCTGAACTCCTGTTAGTAAAATCAAAGGTATATTTTTGCCCAAATTCAATAGCTCGTTCAAAATACTTCCCTTCATGTTTTTTCTATATGCTTAAAAATCGTCCTACTGGACTTGTTGCATGCATTTCCTTTCAAGGTAGTCTTTCTTCTATTTTTCCCACTGTTTATTCAGATCTTTCAATCTGTCTTTGCCATGCTTATATTGGATAATAAGCCATCAAATAATTTTTAACAAAATTATGAAGTTGGGTGATGCAATAGAAACTCAGATGGCTTAAAGAATTGCAGCAGAGAATTTTACTGCAGCGTCTCTCAGCTGTGACAAACTAATGTATTTTGTGACTCTCCATAAAGGCTGCATACATTTTTGTTTATCTTAACTTGAAAACAAACATTTTTTTCCCTACAGAAAAACCTTTGATATGGAAATGCTTCTATAATCAAGTCATGTTTAATTGGAAGCATTTTTTTTTCTTGGCAGAACGTTAAAAAGTGGTCTGGATTACAATTAATGGCATCTTAGATTTAATAAAACACATTAATAGGCAATGTCTTGCAAGCTTATTTGACTATGAAATTTTATTACATCACAGCATACCTCTTTGAATATGTGGCAATAGAACATATTTTGGGAAATACCATGAAAAAGCTGTATTTCCTAAAACTTTATTTTAGAGGAATGGCATTTCATCCTGAATTTGGAAATCCCCAACGTATCTAAAATGACAGGAGAAATAGGGGCAGAGGGATTTTTGTAATTTTAAATTTTCAAGAGAATTTTTAAAAACTCCACAGCTTTATTATTCATTCAGAATGGAATCTGAGATATAGTTGTATAAATATAAATTAAAACTTTAGGTTTTAGCAGAGGTGGAACTGAGGTGCCTTTAAATTATAATCTCCATCACACTCTCACTACCCATCAAGACCCAGCAAAGCACGACTTCCCTGGCAGTCCAGTAGCTAAGACTATGTACCTCCAATGCAGGGGTCGTGGGTTTGATCCCTCACTGGGGAATTGATCCCATATGCTGCGACTAACAGTCTGCATGTCACAACTAAAGATCCCCATGCTTCAACTAAAAGATTTTGTGTGTTGCAACTAAGACCCAGCACAGCCAAATAAATAATTTTTTAAAATAGTTATTAAAAAAAAAAAAACCATGAGAAAGTAAATAAAGAGAGTGTGCCAACCAATTTCAACAGCAATCCTCCACTCCTTCCGCCAGCCAGAGCCTCGAGTTCCCACCCCCACCCCCAGGGAGCAATTCTGGAGCCTGTAACTGAGTATGGATGAACTTCCCATGGTAAAGCCCCCAAAGCAAGACACAAAACTACCCCACGTCCTTCATTTATGGACAAGAGTGGAGGCGGCAACTGCTCAAAAACTCGGAGGGTGGTGGCTCTTACCTCATTTGGGACCTTCTTAGCCCTACCCAGTGTCTGACACTACAGAGAACTTCAGGAGCAGGAAACTTTCACTAGATGCATCTGTCACCATCCAACTCAGCATGAAATTCACTGACTTGACCAGAGATGCTGAATCAAGACAGGGAGTGGGGCCTGCAGCCTGGTATTCTGACCTATGTTGGTCCGCAAAGAAATTACATCCGAGGACATTCAGAGGGCTGTGTACACCCCTCAGTAGTTCTGTCTCGGTGATGAAACACTCGTTCTGGTAAGTCAACACCATAGCTCAGGCAGAGCCAACACAGAGCCAAGGAGCTCCGCGGTGCCTTGAGTGACATCTCCCCCATTTTTTTTCTTATTAAATCTGTGAACTTGTCTTCTCAGAGATTTGAATCACTGCTCCAGCAAACTCAGAAGTATGCTGTTGTAACAGAAAATAAAAAGCCATGCTGACGGCAAATAGGGAAATAAGAAGCCATGCTGGGGGCATCTCTGGGCACTTGGGGGAAGAAAAGCAGAGAGCTGATCTTTGCACATTTAAAATTTTTTTCTCATCAAGAGGGAGAGTCAAACTGATTCTGTTGTGATCACATAACTACTTTCCCTGAGGCAGAAGAATTCTCCAAAGGGATTCAATTAAACAACATTTTCAACTATAAAAAAAATTGAGCGAAGATTTAAGTTTTCGGTTCATGCTATGACAACTTAATGCAATTCTTCTCAAATGTTCAGACCAGGAAATTGTCTAATGATGTGTCCACATTAAAAGAAAGGGAGGGACTTTACTGGTGATCCAGTTTTAGGAATCTGCCTTGCAATGCAGGGGATGTGAGTTTGATTCCTGGTCGTGGAACCAAGATCCCACATGCCTCAGAACAACTAAGCCAGTGCTGCAAATACTGAGCCCACACACCACAATAGTGAGTCCATGAGCCACAAGAAAGCTCTCACAGGACACAATGCTGTAAGCATCTAACACCTGACATGGCCAAAGAAATAAATATTTCAAAAAAAAAAAAGAAAAAGAAAGAGACATTCAGTCTGCAGGCTCTTTCTGTAGAAAAAAAAAAGGTATCTTGTTGCAGCAGAAATATTTCCCCACCTTGCAGATGAGGAAGGAGACACAAAATGGTGTTCACTCAAACTGGTATTTCTTTAATTAGCCTTCCTGGAAAAAAAATAGTGGTTAAATATTGAAGTGATGAGAAAGACAAAAATCAGGGACTTCCCTGGTGGTCCAGTGGCTAAGACTCTTTGCTCTCAATTCAGGGGGCCTGGGTTCCATCCCTGATCAGGGAACTATTAACATACCCCTGCAACTAAAAGTTCCCACATGCCACAACTAACCCAGCACAGTTACATAAATAAATATTAAGAGAAAAAAAAGAAAGCAATTAAGTTTCATTGGAAAAAAGAAGAAAAAGGCAAAAATCAAAGCTATGTAAAAATATTTGTTATTCATTCAACACATATTTATTGTGCACCTGCTGCATGCCACGCACCCTTCCAGGTGCCAGAAATCCAGCAAGGAACAAAGTATATGTTTGTGTTGTATACAGTGCAGTTGGGGAAGCTCTCTCTGTAGGGTGACATTTTGTTAGAAACATGAATAAATAAGCATAACTTGAAGTGGGAGTGGGATTGAGGTCCCCTTAGCACAAGGGATAGGTAACAGGCCAGTGTAGCTGAGATGCATTAATTAGACGAGAAGGAGAAGGCAAGGCAGAAAAGTAACACAGCCTCATAGATGTTTATAAAAATAATGTCTGCTGTTACTTTGAATGAGATGAGAAACTTTGGGAAGGTTCAGTGCAGAAAAATGACATGAACTGATATGTGTTTTAAAAGATGCATGTACTCCATTGTTCATCACAGAACTATTTACAATAACCAGGACATGGAGACAACCTAAATGTCCATCAATAGAGGAATAGATAAAGAAGATGTGGCACATATACACAATGGAATATTACTCAGTCACGAAAAGGAACAATATTGTGTCATTTGCAGAACTGTGGATGGGCCTAGAGACTGCCATAATATGGAAGCAAGTCATAAAGAGAAAAATAAATATCATATATGAACATATATATGTGACATCTAGCAAAATAGTACTGATGAACCTATCTGCAAAGCAGAAATTAGAGACACAGTTATAGAGAACAAACATATGGACACCAAGGACAAAGAGCAGAGTGGGATGAGTTGGGAGACTGGGACTGACATCTATACCCTACTATGTATAAAATAAGTAATTAACAAGAACCTACTATATAGCACAGGGAACTCTGTACTCTGTGACGACCTAAATGGGGAAGGAATCCAAAAGAAAGAAGATATATGTAGGCGTACGGCTGATGCACTTTCCTGTACAGTAGAAACTAATAAAGCATTGTAAAGTAACTATGGTGAAGGTGAGGGGAAGTCACTCAGTCGTGTCCGACTCTTTGCAACCCCGTGGACTGTAACCTACTAGGCTTCTCCGTCCATGGGATTCTCCAGGCAAGAATACTGGAGTGGATTGCCATTTCCTTCTCCAGGGGATCTTCCCAACCCAGGTATCGAACTCGGGTCTCCCGCATTGGAGGCAGACGCTTTAACATATGCCAACAAAAATTCAAAATTTGAAAAAGTTTTACTTTGGCCAACAAGTGAAAAACAGATCATAAAGGAGCAGAAACAGGGTCATTGGTTTAAAAGTTATTGTAATAATATAGACAAAGGATTATGCTGATTTGGACTGGGTTTGTAGAGATGAAAATGGTGAGCAATGGTGATCAGACACAGCCATTGATATTTATTGATTGTGTCCATGTGCCACGTGAGACAGAAAGAGAAGCCAAGGTTGTACCTGAGTCGAGTAGAAGCACAGAGCTGCCCTTTATGGAGGTTGGAAGGACTAAAGATAGGCAAGCTTGAGAGGCAAAGAATGACTTGTTTTGAACAAGTTAACTGTGGAATTCCTATTTAACATCCAAATGGAGATGCTGATTTCCAGGTTTCCACAAATTCTTTTGTTTAGCTGTGAACCCAGGCTTAGGATGACACATACGGGAATCATCAATATATAGATGATGTTTAAAGATGCAAATTTTGATAAGCTCACCAAGGACATAATCAAGGCATCCAGAGATTCCAGGACTTCCCTCTGGAGTCCTCCAGTATGGAAATAGGAGACACTCAGCCAGGAAGACAGAGAAGAAGCAAGTAGGGAGCTAGTAAGGGCGAAAAGGAGAATAGTGTCAAATAATCCTCCTTTTAAGAAGGAAGACTCAGTCAAGTGTGTCAAATGTTGCCCAGTGTTAAAAGTACAATGAGATGGAAATGGCCCATGGATGGGGTGACAAGACGTGCTTAGTGACCCTGACAACATGGGGGTGATGAGCACGTGATGAGAGTGGCTTCAGGAGGGCAGGAGGCTGGCGAGTGGACACAGTGAAGGGATCTGACTCTTAGGGGGTTTTGCTTTAAAAATGGGCAGAGAGGGACTTCCCTAGTGGTTCAGTGATTAAGACTTCACCTTCTAATGCAAGGGGTGTGGGTTTGATCCTTGGTCAGGGAGCTAAGATCCTACATGCCAAGCATAAAACAGAAGCAATGTTGTAATAAATTCAATAAACTTTAAAAATGCTCCACAAAAATAAACAGATAAAAAGTCAAAATTGGGCAGAGAAAACTATCTAGTTAAAAATAAACAATAATTTAAAAATTAAATAAATAAAAATTTTAAATAATGAATAAAATTGGGCAGAGAGATTAGGCAGTCTCTGAAAACAAAATGGACTTAAGATGAAAAACCCGACAGCATGTCTGCACGTTGAGAAGGATAACTCTATTGGAAGATATGATAGCGGGAGCATTTTTTAAATTTTTCTTTTGCTTGTTTGTTTCTGTGTTTGCATAAAGTGAAAGTCGCTCAGTCATATCTGACTCTTTGCGATCAGTTGGACTGTAACCTGCCATGCTCCTCTGTCCGTGGAATTCTCCAGGTCAGAATATTGGAGTAGGTAGCTATTTCCTTTTTCTGGGGATCTTCCCAACCCAGAGATCAAACCTAGGTCCCCTGCATTGCAGGTGGATTCTTTACCATCCCTGGGAAATTCCATGGACAGAGGAGCCTGGCAGGCTACAGTCCATGGAGTTGTGTAAGAGTCCGACACAACTGAGCGGTTTACACTTTGCTTCTATGTTTTCAGTGGAACAGTAAGCAAGGAAAAGATAAAATGCACCCACGAGTCATCAAGGAGAGGGGGAACATTGACTGGAACCGAGAAATCCTATATTGTATAGCTGCACTAGAGGATGGCTTGGTGGGGTGGTGCTATGAATTTCAAGTAAGACCAGGTAACAGGTAGAATGTTTTTCTCCAGCCAGGTCACAAGAGTTAAAGAGAGACAGAAGAGATTTTTCTACTGGTCCAGGCATTAAAAATTCGCCTGCCAATGCAGGGGACATGGGTTCAATCCCTGGTCCAGGAAGATCCCACATGCCTCATGGCAACTAAGCCCATGAGCTCCAACTACTGAGCCTGAGCTCCACAACGCGAGAAGCCCCTGTGTGCTGCAACTGGAGAATCCCTGCATGCCAGGACAAAGAGCCCATAGAGCAAAAATGATAAAAGAGAGAGACAGAAAGAGAGAGCGCTGGATATGGCCAGCGTTAGAATTTCACCAGAGTCATTCAAAGGAAGAAGTGTGGGACAAGGACGTTTGTATACAAGAGTTACAAAGATTTCCCATGAAACCTAGGCAGAGGATGGAGGGACGAGGGGGAATGAGGAAAATGAGCAAGAAAGAAAAAACTACTGAAGCACTGGTTCGGTGTTCTTAATGAGATCTTGTTTTAAGTGCTGGAATCAGAATCTCCAGATTATGAGCTAGAAAAATAGATAGACATGACCCAAGAGGAGAACCACTGGAATTGGGATTATAGAGGGATCTCAGAAATTGGTAATAAAAATGGCACCCCCACTCCAGTACTCTTGCCTGGAAAATCCCATGGACAGAGGAGCCTGGTAGGCTGCAGTCCACGGGGTCTCTAAGAGTTGGACACGACTGAGTGATTTCACTTTCATGCATTGGAGAAGGAAATGGCAACCCACTCCAGTGTTCTTGCCTAGAGAATCCCAGGGCCGGGGGAGCCTAGTGGGCTGCTGTCTATGGGGTCGCATAGAGTCGGACACGACTGAAGCGACTTAGCAGCAGCAGCAGCAAAGGTCCAGGATATGGCCGTTGGATGAGTGGTTAAGGAAGAAGAGAGACAAAACTCACTGGAGCAGGAACCACTGAAGTCAAGGAGCAGAGAGGCCAGTGTCACAAGGAAGGTGGCAGGACTCGTGGGATGTGAGTGACCTGGAAGGGAAGGTAAAGGCTGAAGGATGGGTGGGAGGTGGCTGATACCGTTTGAAGACTCACGAGGCTCGAAAGTGGGGGTTTTTACAGAAGAGGGAGAGAGAGAGAATGGTCTGACAGTGGCACCAAGGAAGGCTCTCTGGAACTGGCGGGGTGTGGGCCCCCCATGTGAGACAGTTTGAAGGGAAGTAGTGTCTTCAGAGACACCTGGGTTTGAGTGAAAAAGTGAAAGAAAGACCAACAAGAGTTTGATTAAAGAGATGTTGTCTCTGACTCTGGAGTTCTGGAGAACAGCAAAAAGGAGTTGGATCTGGGTCAGAAAGAGGAGTGCACGAGGCTCTGAGGGACGGGGGTGTAAGTGTGCACCAAACAGCCTGGGGTGGTGTGCACAACCGCCTTACCCTGAGGGGCCAGACGCTGCTGTAGTCACTGTAACACACGCTCAGGGGCAGACGCCAAGCTCTCCAGCCCGCTTTTCTCCTGGGGGGCCCTGTCCCCGAACCTGTCCCTCTGAATGGCAGAGCTCTGTGCTCACAGCTGCAGTGGGCTGGGCTGAGCACTCACTGAAAACCATCTGCTCTCAGGACCCTCTCCCTTGACCTTCCCGGCCCCACAGAAGGTAGAAACCCGTGTCAGAGATGGGGAGGTTTGCTCTGTAACATTTTTACAGTATTTGTTTATTTATATTTTATCGAGGTAGAGTTGATTTACAGTGTCATGCAAATTTTTGCTCTACAGCATAGTGATTCATTTATACATATATATACATTCTTCTTTGCATTCTTTTCCATCATGGCTTATCACAGGATATCAAATATAGTTTCCTATGCTACACAGTAGGATCTTGTTTATCCATCCTGTATATAATAGCTTGCATCTGCTAGCCCTGATCTCCCAGTCAATCCCTCCTGCACCTCCTCCCCCTTGGCAAACACATCATTTCTTTCTTTTTTTTTTTTTTCCCAGCCTCAGAAGTCACCAGATCGTATATCTCTGCTCCACAAGCATTGCCTTCGATGGCTGGAATTGTGGTGACAAGGAACGGATGCTCATACTTTTTCATTTAACCAGAACAAGGTAATCTGAGCCAGCGAGAAAGCATGTTTCTCCTCCAGGCTCTCAAGACTAAGGAATGTTCAAAGTCCTTTGCAGCAGGACGGTGATGCTGAACAGCCAGGGATGGAGACCCCACACTGGTCCCCTAGCTCTAACCTCTGAAACGCCCCTCTCCTTCCAAACTTTCCCACTTAGACTCCAGACACAATCACAGAATCACACTTGTATGTTAACATGGTTAAGGCATCAAAAGATTGTCCTCAACAGTAAAACTTCCTTCTGTGTTTCAAGGCCTGGGTGGTTTAACAAAAGTTCCAAAGCAGAGAGCAGTCGCGGTGGGCCTCTGTATCACCCATGACCCTCCTTCAGAGCCTAACAGGGGTTACTGAATATATCTGGAGTCTTTCTGGCTTACGTGTTTTTACTTTTCAAGCAAAGTGAGAATTCCGTCTCACATTTAGATTTTTGCCATTGTAATTTCATAGTAACCAACCACCTCAGGGTAACAGCTATATTATATGGTTAAATTAACATGTATTGGGCTAAGTACCCTATTCGCATTATCTTATTTGATTCTAGGAGGTAATAATATTGATCACACTTTACAGTTGAGACACTAAAAACATTGATCCCAGTATTCTCCAGCATAAGAGCCAGAATTTGAACTTGGGTAATTGATTCCTGATTATACAAATTCTCACCTACTACTGTATACCACCAGATAATGAGTTAAGCACTGGGTAGGGAAGTTCGTTAAGTTAACGGACATGAAGGAGCTCACAGTCCAGTATGGAATCAGATATTTAATGCTAACAATATCCTGCTACCATTTGACTCCTAGGCACATACCCATACACAACATTTTGAATCACAATAAATGTAACTAGCCATCAACATTGATTTTTAAAGCATCTTTGTAGGCTGAGAGGAATCCTTCTTGGCAAATCAATTTAAGAGTGTCATAAAGAATCATTCATGTTATTGAAATCACTTTCTGCAGCCTTTCCCCATCTTAAAGGAGTCAGTATCTTCAGTTTAGAGAGATGTGCAGGAGTGGGTGTCCAGAGTCAGGGAAGGATGGAGTGGGATGACTTCCACAGGGAACCACGAGCTGTGAGAGGACCACGTGTGATTCCTAAGACAGGGTTATTTCCATTTAATGGTTTCACTTCTCACTGAAACACACAAAACTAAAATACAACCTTGACTCATTTGTGAAACCAGAAGGTAACAGCTGTCATGGCAGAGATCAGCTTCCCTTTAGGAGTAGCATCTTTTACAAGGAGCATCCCCAAATTTAAGGCATGGTTCATTTGGAAGAATACATCGTCCCTGCCATGGCAGCCTAGAGACCTAAAGAGAGGTGAAGGTGAGCCTCCTAAGCCACTCTCTTTTGCATTTTGTACATTAACTATCCTGTTGTTTCATCATAAGGATCATCTAATAACGAATGTGTGTGTGACTTTTTCTTTTATTGATTAACCCTAGATTTTGTTTGAGGCTTCCCTGGTGACTCAGATGGTAAAGAATCTGCCTGCAATGCAGAAGACCTGGGTTCTATCCCTGAGTCGGGACGATCCCCTGGAGAAGAGAATGACTACCTACTCCAGTATTTTTGCCTAGGAAATCCCATGGACAGAGGGGCCTGGTGGGCTATAGTCCATGGGGTCGCAAAGAGTTGGACATGACTGAGTGACTATCACTTTCGCATTTTTGTTCATTTGCTTAAAGAGGGTTAGTAAAAGAAATAAGAGAACAATAATGAAATTCAGAATATCTATCTAAACTCTCTATTAAAATTGTAAAAGTTTATATTAGTTTGTTTAAATAGTGATAGAATAGAAAGGGAACATAATTAAAAAAATAAACTGAATCACCACACATGTAGAATCTATATTAAAATTGGAAAGGTATTTTAGTGGATCACATTGTACTTTAGGTGTTGTCTCCTCAAGTCAAAATAATGTGTTTCCAAGATGCCAGTGAACACAGCAGTAATCTGATGAACTTGTTTGATTTTCAGGGCTCCCAAGGGTTCACTGAAGGGTTTTCAATACTTCAGAGGACATCTTTCATATGCCCTTTCCCCTCCCCCATACAAACAGGGCAGATCTCTTAAGCGAGGCAATTTAGACAAAGCAACCGCTAACTTACCATCTTGAAGATGCAGGAAGTAATACGCATTCAGGAAAAAATCAATAAAGTACAAGCCTATGATTTTGCACATACGCTTTTATATGTGTGAGACCATGCATGTCACCATGTGCCACACAGCACTTGCTTCCATTTGCTATCCCTGAAGCAGGCCACTCTAGGCAAATGTCTGTTTTACGGGCATAAGAAAAAGAAATTTGCATTGTTGTCTGTATAAGATAAATGATAATTAAATGTCTTCTAAAAATTTCAATTTCCCTGTGTGTGACTTGTTGGTGGAAGCACCTGGACTTTGTGAGTATTGTGAGTCTTCAGAATGTCTTTATTGGGCTGTGATTTTATCCAAAACTGCAAAGAAATGCTTGTGTAATGGCAACGTTCACTTGTGATTTTTTTAATCACAAGTTTTCCTAATTCCACAGTTGAAAAATAGAGAAAGGAAAAAAGGTAGGAAGGAAGGAGGGAAGGAAGTTAGGAAGGAAAGATGGACAAGAGTTTCCCCACATAGGTTGTGGGCGCTGTTCTGTTTTCTTTCAGGAAACAGGAATCTGTTTCCACAGCCAACACAGAATACCAAGCACAGAACGTAACTTTAATCACAACAATAACAAATACTAAAATGAACACATCCCTTCCACCCAGGTACCGTGTGTCTGATACCTGACCCAGAGAGTCATTAGCTCAGGAACAAAATGAACCTCTCTGGTTAAAGCCAGTGGGGTCGGGAAGGTATGATTTAAGGGTTATCACACTGGATTAAAAGATAAAGATTTCTGGGCACCAATTTGATGTTAAGAACATCACTATTCCAGTTTCTTTTTATTATTTTCAAAATAACATGTCCCCCTGCCCCACACCCCATGGAGGTGCGTTTCAGGAATCCATCCAGACTCATACCCAGTCCCTCTAACCAGGGTGGGAGGCTGTGCCTGCTTCCAGATACTGCCTTAGTAGAGAAGAGAGTCAGCACAGACCCCTCGTCCACTGAATACCGCCTCCTGGACTACAGGACCAGAGGTGACCTTGATGAGCGTCCAGCACTCACACCACCATGCTCCTCTCATAGTCTCCCAGTTCCTAGAGGGGCTGCAGGATGGCTGTAGAAAGGTGACGGGCACACTCTGGAGCCCAGAGTGCCTGTTCCATGTCGGTGAAGAGCAGAGGGTCAGACCACCTCTTCCCCTTCTGGACCTTTCTCTTACTTCCTCAGGACAGGAAGGAAAATAGGATGCGTTTCCACAAGGCAGATGACAAATGACACTTTTGCATGTGATGTACCATGTGGGTTATTAAGACACAGAAGAAAGGAGATTATCACCATATTTCATCTCGGGCAGGGCAGTGTAGGCTTCAGATTTGCGCTTCTGGGACCACCTGAAGGGCCATTTTCTTCCCAGTTCGTCACGGAGGCATAATGTGGACTATACTCAGGTCACATGCAAGACCACACAACTTTCATAACCCTTTGTCCAAGGTGACAAGACCACTGATCACATATGTACTCTTTGCAGACCTAGGACAAGCAGCTCACAGACACACAGGCCTGTGTTCAGTATGAGACTTGGAGTTTCACTGCCTGCCTTTGACCTTGGCTCTGTGGCTTACTTACCAATGTGTGTAATGTGGACAAGGTACTTAACCCTCTATGCCTCCATCTCCTCATCTGTGCAAAGGGGACAAAAATCTCCTAGGCTTGTGGTGAGGACTGAAATGAGCTGACATAAGCAAAGCCACCAGATTAACTGTGACAGTATCAAGTACACAGGAGCCCCTCAGCGTGAGATTTCATTTTTCTAGTGTGCTTTCATCCAGAGTGCAGCTGGCTTGGACACCTGTAAGCCTTACCAGGCACAGAGCCACAAATTAGATGGTAGAAAATAAGCAACCCTTGCCACTAGTCAGAACAAGCCATATTTATGATAATAGGCTTCTTAAAGCACAAGATATTTTCTGTGTCTGTGTCTCTATTTCTGTTCTGCAAACAAGGTCATCTATACAATTTTTCTAGATTCCACATATATGCATTAATATACGATACTTGTTTTTTTCTTTCTGACTTACTTCACTCTGTATGACGGTCTCTAGGTTCATCCATGTCCCTACAAATGACCCAATTTCATTCTGTTTTTCGACTGAGTAATATTCCATGGTATATACACCACGGAGGAAAGAGGTGGGGGGCGGGGGGAGGAATTGGGAGATTGGGATTGACACATATACACTATTGATACTGTGCATAAAATAGACAACTAATGAGAATAGACTGTATATAATAGGGGACTCTATTCAGTGCTCTGCGGTGACCTAAACGGGAGAGAAATCCAAAAGGGGACATAGGTGTATATATGGCTGATTCGTTTTGCTATGCAGTAGAAGCTAACAAAACATTGTGAAACAAGTATACTGCAATAAAAATTAATTTAAAAAATACAAGATATTGTTAAAAAGCAATTACACACCTACACAGTGTTGGTGCCTTTCCTCATCTGAAAGCCCGGTTCACCCCCAATTCCTGTTCTCTGTAGACTGAGGTCCTGTGAGGCAGGATGCCCACACCGGGCTGGGGGCCCCCTTCTCTCTCACTTCTTCTCATCAGAAATGCTCCCTTCTGGGTTCCCATAAAACTTACTCCTACTTCCCAGCTCTCAGATGAAAGGCCATCTCTCCTTGGTCACACTGAATTGAGTCCTCTATATTGAAACACTTTATCACATGCTTATCTCCCTCAGTGCGGATCACACAGCATCTGTGGTCGTCACTGCTAACCCTCATCTACACCTTGGTATCTGACCTGTAGTGAAAGTTCAGTAAAGTCTTGTTGATTGAGGAGGTACATATCTCTATGAATCTGAAATAAAATTTAGACATTTCCTTTTGATCCTTTTTTTTTTCTTGTAACTTTAACTTTTCTCCACCCTCAAAAAATGTATTTTGTGATTCAATCAGTCATTCGGTATTTACTAGGTTATGGGTACATATCAGCACTCTTTGGTGCCAGGGGATGGAAAAATACATGGGGAAATTAAAAGATGCTTACTCCTTGGAAGAAAAGTTATGACCAACCTAGATAGCATATTCAAAAGCAGAGACTACTTTGTCAACAAAGGTCCATCTAGTCAAGGCTATGGTTTTTCCAGTGGTCATGTATGGATGTGAGAGTTGGACTGTGAAGAAAGCTGACAGAATTGATGCTTTTGAACTGTGGTGTTGAGAGAGACTCTTGAGAGTCCCTTGGACTGCAAGGAGAGCCAACCAGTTCATCCTAAAGGAGATCAGCCCTGGGTGTTCACTGGAAGGACTGATGCTGAAGCTGAAACTCCAATACTTTGTCCACCTCATGTGAAGAGCTGACTCACTGGAAAAGACTCTGATGCTGGGAGGGATTGGGGGCAGGAGGAGAGGGGATGACAGAGGATGAGATGGCTGGATGGCATCACCAACTCGATAGACATGAGTTTGAGTGAACTCCGGGAGAGGGTGATGGACAGGGAGGCCTGGAGTGCTGCAATTCATGGGGTCGCAAAGAGTCAGACACAACTGAGCGGCTGAACTGAACTGATGAACAAATAAACCATATAGAAACTGACATGTGCTCTATATGTGAGCTTGTGTGTGTGAGAGACAGAGATTCTCAGAAAACTCAGAGAAAAACACAGAGACTGGCACAAGGAATGTTATCACTGTGATTCAAAAAGGCTACAGATTTGAGGTTGACGCTGAGAGAGCGGGCTTTCCTGGTAACTTAGAAGGTAAAGAATCTGCCTGCAATGTGGGAGACCGGGTTCAGTCCCTGGGTCAGGAAGAGCCCCTGGAGAAGGGAATGGCAGCCCACTCCAGTATTCTTGCCTGGAGAATCCCATGGACAGAAGAGTCTGGCAGGCTACAGACACGGGGTTGAAAAGAGTCGGACATGACTGAGCGACTAACACTCCAAGAGAAAGTATCTAGGGAGACAGGACAAAGAAGATACTCTTAAGTTGAGAAATGGGTGTTAAAGGTATTAAACCAGCAAACCCACTTCAAAGAAATCATAAAATAAATGAGTGATCTTATTCCAAATCCCAAATGAAGTTATTTATGGAAAATACATTCTGTCTAGTCCTATATGCCTGCATTTTGATTTCATATTAATACATTTGTGGTTCAACTTTGATGACATACTTACCAGTTAAGAATGATAAAATCAGAAAAAAAAATCATTCTAAGATTTTCAATAAAATTCTGAGTGAAATCTGAAACTAAATCAGACCTGCGCCTGAAAGAATGGGTATCAGAAGGAAACTTATTTATGTCACAAACAATCATCTGAACACATGCATCTGTATGCTTGCTATCTTTACTTGTAACAGCTAATACCACTTGGCTAGCCAGTATATGAATAATACGTTTACAGCTGTAGGTTGAGATGCTTTTCAAAATTATCTCATCAACATGATCTCATTTAATCCCCCTAATACCCCTGTGAGATAAATAGACAGGTATTTTAATCTCTGTTTCACAGACAAGTCAGCTGATAGAGAACTGCTTAGGGACTCATTCAAGGCTGCAAAGTGAGTGAGAGACAGATCAGAGATGAGATCTTAGGAGTTTTTCCACTATAACTTTTGACTTTTCCTGGCCGCCAATGCTCAGTAGGAAGAATCAAGATGTCTTTGTGTTATGGTTATAATATTTGAAATGATATTAATCTATTAATGTAATTAATTAGTAATCAAATATATATGCAAGAAGAACCACTTTCATTCTAGTAAGATCCTCACGGAAGACCAGACTCGAACTGGAAATGATTTGAGGACTGCCACCACATTTTCACTGATTAGTAGAGTGAAGTCTTTAGAGACGTCCCTGGTGGTCTAGTGGTTGAGCCTGCCAGTGCAGGGGTCACAGGTCCGACCCCTAATCTGAAAGGATCCCACGTGCCTCAGAGTGGCTGAGCCAGCGAGCCATGCTCGTGTGCCTAGAGCCCACACTCTGCAACAAGAGAAGCCACCGCAATGAGAAGCTTGCTTACTGCAACAAAGAGTGGCTTCTGCTCATCACAACTAGAGACAGCAACGAAGACCCAGCACAGCCAAAAATAAACAAATAAATATACTTTAAATCAAGCCTTTAACACATGATTCCAGCAAGGCCCACCCAAGCCAGCGGAGCAGAAGCACACAGATGTGCTCGGCACCGGTCTTTGTGGTTGGCCCTGGCACAGGACCATCACGGGGCAGGGGATGATCACCCGGTGATTGCTTGTGAGGTGAACGCATGGTGTCCAAGCCACAGCCATTCAAGTCCTCCCCTGCGGCTTGTAACGGAACTTTGGGAAAGACACCCTGTCTGGTTTGGTGATGAGCCTCTCTGGGCCTGTGCAATCCTGAAACTGCACCATTGACTCAGAGGTGAGGGAAGAATGACTAAGAAGGTGAACACAAGTGACATAGGAAGGCAGCAGGGTAACCAGGGGAAGAGGATACCCAAAGAGAGGAGAACCAAAAATAAATGGTAGTTTTCCCTGGCCTAGTTAGTAGTTCTCAACCTTGCCTTCATAGGAGCTTCACCTGGGAGGCTTACAGACTCCCATTGTCCAAACCTCACTCCAGACTACTGAAACCAGAACTTGATTTCTGCCTGTGTCCATGGTCCTGTCTAAGTTCAGTACATCTGAGCACTGGGGGCCCAGGGTCTTCTGGCAGAGGTTTTGTGTGGTAACAGAAGTTGGTCCTTAAACAGTAAGAAATGGAGCCACTAAAAGAGAAGCCAGTGGAGGGCGGGCCAAGAGGCAGATATTAGCAGATGGCATTACATTTTTTTTTAATTTGAAGTATAGTTTATCCACAATATTGTGTTACTTTCTGCTGGAGAGCAAAGTGACTCAACTATACACATATGCATTATTTTCCATATAATTTTCCAGTACGGTTTATCCCCAGATATTAACTATAGGTCCTTGTGGTATACAGTAGGCCCTCGTGGGCCATCTTTTCTATATATAATAGTGCATCTACCAACCCATCTTCCCAGCCCATCCTTCCTCCTGCCCTCTTTGGCAACTACAAGTCTGTTCTCTCTGTGAGCCTGTCACCACAATGTGACAAGAAAAAGGAAGAAGAAGAAAAAAACCCCAATCAAAAAATAGGTAGAAGACCTAAAGGGCGTTGCCTATACACACTTTATCTTTTCAACCGTTATTGTGAAGCCTTCAGAATAACTGCCCGGCTACTGCTTTCCCATGGGTGGGAGTAAGGCCTCTGAAGTGGTGAGCAGAAAGCCAATTTCAAGCTACCAACATCACATCGCAAAATGCAGAGTCAGGAGAAACGAGCCATTGTACCCCATTTTATGATATTTTAACCATATGGATATAATAAATGCTAAGAACCTCAAGAGCCCAGATAATAGCAAAATCCGGTAAAATCATTACGAAGTGGTGAATTTTGAGTGTTGCCTTTCTTAAATATAATTTATTTAATTACAAGTTTCTATAGGACGGTAAAGACTCCACCTGCAATGTGGGAGACCTGGGTTTGATCCCTGGGTTGGGAAGATCCCCTAGAGGAGGGCATGGCAACCCATTCCAGTATTCTTGCCTGGAGAATCCCCAAGGACAGAGAAGCCTGTCGGGCTACAGTCCATGGGCTCAGAGTTGGACATGACTGACCAGCTACGTACACATGTACATAGTAGAAGAACGACTATGTTTAAAAACCATCTTGCAAAATTCCTGGAAAATTCAAAACAGGAGGAGATCTCTGCAGGACATCACGGATGTCTTTCACAACTTCATGGATGCATTCTTGTTATAAAGCAGCTCACTAGATGGAAACGGTTATATATAGGATGGATAAACAACAAGGTCCTACTGTACAGCACAGGGAACTATATTCACCTGTGATAAGCCATAATGGGAAAGAATATTCTATATCTGAATCACTTTGCTGTACAGCAGAAGATGACAACATTGTAGATTAAAATATCTCATGGGAAAAATAAAGAAAGCAACTCACATTGACTGAAGGGCTCTTGATTCAGGTTGTAAAGACCCACCGTCACAAATTTGGGGTCTTGTTCTTGCTGACGTCTATCATTTTGGAAGGGTTGTAACACTGGGATGGAGCACATTCAAAAGGGCTCTAGTCCAGGGTCACACACCTCACCCCAGTACTAAACCATCTTTCCCAGCAATCTGCATAGCCTCCAGGTTTCCTGGCCTCCCTGCACTGAGTCAGATGTTCTGATGCTGACCACGCACTTCCAAGCAGAATGGTTAAAGCTTCCAGGGTCACCGGGCAAAATACTGTCCGGGCAAAATACTGTTACAACATTTGATTTGCATCATTGTGTCTCCAGCTCCAAACATTCTTCAGACATTTTTAATGTTAAAAGGCTTTGATTACTTCTGCTACACTACTCACTCCTCTCCTCCCCTTTGCAAACATGGAGATCTAGCATTTCATTTCCTGCAAACAGACGCTCAGAAACCAGCTAGATGAATATCAAAAGAGCATTCCCCTAAATGACAGGCACTCTCCAAAGGATCCCTCAAGGCTCAATTATTTGCCACTTCTTTGCTTGGTTTCATATGTTAGCATTCCTTCCCAGTCTCTAGCGAAAATCATAAGGCCCTTAACCACTGATAACAGTCTGCAAACAGGGAAAGTGGTCATTACCATTACTTTAACCAGCACCGAGGGTTTCCTACCCACAAGGTCCAGGGGCTAAGTCTGAGTCTCCTTTCTCTTTTACATCTTTTAGTTAATTGCTTCAATTTGTCCCATTCCCATTCACTTTTTTTTTTTTTTCTTTGCTAAATCACAGTTATTCGTCACATATGTGCAGCCAGGAGGTTAGGGAGAACACCCAGCTGGTATTACTGGGAAGCCAGAATGTCTTTTAGGGAAAAGAGCATTCTTGGTATAAAGCTTGGTATGACCCAGCTTTATCTTTTTTTTTCCACCTAATTTCAGAAGCTGCTTATACCCAGAGTAGCAGTGCTGTGAATTCATTGGGTTAAAGAGAACAGACTCAGTATTAACTCACAAAGGGCCATGCCTTCACCACTGCAGGCATATGGCCTCCAGACAGAAACTCCAACAAAAGAAACCCAGACACTAATCCAGAAAATAAGTCCAAGAGGCCTGCCTTACGGAATTAAACATTCAGAGGAATTTCGGTGAGAAATGGAGTGCATGCATGCTAAGTTGCTTCACTCTGACTTTGCAATCTCGTGGACTGTAGCCCACCAGGCTCCTCTGCCCATGGGATTCTCCAGACAAGAAAACTGGTCTCCTGAATCTTCTACACTGCAGGTGGATTCTTTATTGCCGAGGCTCTGGGGAAGCCTGAGAAATGGAGTTCTTTCTGGCATGTTAGAAAACAAGGATGTCACAGCTATCAGCGATTCCAGCCCTTGCATATGAGCTCCTGAGCCATAAGGGGCCTCAGGAAGGAGAAGAATACCTGCCCTCTAGCAGTCATCAGATTGCAGCCTCTCCCTGGGCACAAGAGAGTTCGGGGATGGGAAAAAAATGGGAGACTGGCCCAGGATAGCTGAGATGCACATGAAAGAACTAATTCAGTGAGCCCAGGCTCCTGCACCTTTCTATATCTAGAAAAGTCCTAAACTCCTTAACTTGGGATATCTGGTTTTCTTTCATTAACAATAATCTTTTGAGGTTAAAACTACCCGCCCTTTGTCGTAAACCTCTATATAACCCGGCTCCTCCGCTCGTCCCTTTGGAGCAGTTCTCTCAAGGTCACTTGAGGCGCTGTCTTCTGGGCTTGAAGTTCTAGACATTGTCACTGAATAAAACACAGCTCAACTTTTAGGTTGTAAATATTTTTTTAAGTTGACATAGGTGTGCCCGTATCTCGGACTATCACCTGCTAGTTTTTTTAAATTTAGATTATATTTACTAATGTATAAACAAAAATAGCTGGAGGAACATCACTGAGCTCTTAGTGTATTCTGGGCACTGTTCTGTGGCTTTAAGTGCATTTTTTTTTCTCATTGTAACATCACAGTAAGGCTGTGAGGTATATCCTACTATCATTCCCATTTTATAGATGGGTAAATTTGAAGATAAATCTCTTCCATTTTCATGTTTTCACAATAGTAATTCTAGGCCAATTAATGGTTTCTCTTTTCCCATCAGAAAGACAGATGTTCTTCATTTCCCAGAGACAATTATTACTAGAGGAACCATAGTAAAACAGAGTATGAAACAGAAATTCAATAGTTCAAAATCACTACAATTTTAAAAAGCAAGTAGAATTATTTTGCTGCTTATCCATTCAGGGAGACATTGGGAACTCTGGCTCCTAGCAAAGGCAATTTTAATTTTGTTTTCTTTCAATAGTTTCCAACTTAAATTTCTGAAATATTCCTGTATGATTATTGACTAGATACCTTCTTCATCAGAAAATAAATATAAAAGCCTGTTAGCTAGTTATCCTATTAAAAACATATACAATCAAGAATTAATAAAGTTTTTAAACAACATATTTAATCTTTTCCCTCAAAATGCAAGTGACATTTTGCCTAACTTCTACACTTTAACTGTTTAATACACTTTTGTGTACCGGTAGTGATCACTGGAGAAGGCAATGGCACCCCACTCCAGTACTCTTGCCTGGAAAATCCTATGGATGGAGGAACCTGGTGGGCTGCAGTCCATGGGTCGCTAAGAGTCGGATGCAACTGAGCAACTTTACTTTCACTTTTCACTTTCCTGCATTGGAGAAGGAAATGGCAACCCACTCCAGTGTTCTTGCCTGGAGAATCCCAGGGATGGCGGAGCCTGGTGGGCTGCCGCCTGTGGGGTCGCACAGAGTTGGACACAACTGAAGTAACTTAGCACAGGATAGCATAGTGATTATTGGAAGATTATAACTGTTTTGGTGGTGCCATCTCCTTACTGTATACTTTTGGGAAGTGTTTTTCATTTTGTAATTTTGTATGCTTATCTTTTGGAGAAGGCAATGGCACCCCCCCCTCCAGTACTCTTGCCTGGAAAATCCCATGGACAGAGGAGAATGGTGAGCTGCAGTCCATGGGGTCGCTAAGAGTCGGACACGACTGAGCGACTTCACTTTCACTGTTCACTTTCATGCATTAGAGAAGGAAATGGCGACCCACTCCAGTGTTCTTGCCTGGAGAATCCCAGGGACGGGGAAGCCCGGTGGGCTGCCGTCTATGGGGTCGCACAGAGTCGGACACGACTGCAGCCACTTAGCAGCAGCATGCTCATCTTTGAATCCTTCACACCTAAGAGAACATTGATATATGCATATCATATAAAATGCTTAAAGGATTAATGAATGAAAGAAGGTATCTTTTAAATGTGATAAGGCCATGGGAGAATAATTCAAAAGACTTTTTGTACTTGGAACTGATTGAAACCGTACTTGATTCTCCTAGCTCTAGATTAGTCAGTTTTTCTGGCGTTTCTCTCTCTCCTTCAGAATATCATCTCTACCTTCATGCTAGACCTTTCCTACCGAATCTAGATAATATGTAGTGCCCTCCCTGAACCCACCATGGCAAAATGATCTGTCAATGGCACCCCCTTTTGTATGACACATGCACGTGTGCGCACACACACACACACACACACACACACACACACACAAAGTTATCAGTCATAGTTTAATGTGGCTTTTGTGTATATTACCTCTCAGTTCCCTAACAGCAGTGACCAGATGTTTGCTCACTCATTGATGTCTGTGTGTATGTGTGAAATCATGTTTTCAACATGATTCTATGGAGAGATATTTAAACCTGATCCTGGTGAATAAATTTGCCCAGCAAAATTTTTGCCTTTCCAACACCATAGATTTCACCAATCCATTGATTGAAACCATCAGATGTCTGTTGCCATCTGAAATATGGAAGTATTTAAAACTATCACCTTGCGCCTGCCTTTCTCCCAGTCCATATCCCTGAACCATCTGAGGAATCCCTCCTAAACCCAAAACACTAAGCCTGTTGAGATGATTCTTGGGGTGTTTGAGAGGAACATGGGTGTAGGTGAACCAGTATGTCAGAGAAGACACTTCCTGCTCCACATACAAAACACAAGCATTTTGCTCAAGGAGCCATGAGGACGCAGCATCTTGAGAAGGCCAGTTCAGCTCACTGCTGAAACTCTGAGCCAACAGAGGTAGCATGAAAACCAAAACACGAAAATGGTTTCAGTGATCGTGACATTCAGACCTTTTCATTTCTCTTTCAAATGCCAGATGGCTGGATCCAGCCACTGGAGGTAAGAAATGTTCCTGCTTGTGACTCCCTACAGCCTCTGCCACATAGAATGACTTCAAACAGGCATCAGTAAACTGCATTCTCATCACTCCAGCCCAGACTGAATTCTAATCAAGGTCTTTTAAATGCCACTGAACAAATCTATATAATATGGATTATTTTCTTGTATGCCTTTAGCCAAATGCTATTCATTGGGTCATTTATTATTTTTAGAAAACCAAAACAATCCACATTAATAGTATAAATCATAATGCATCTAGAAGCAGCACCCAGTCATCCTTGGTAATTTACTAACAGAATTGAAAGAAGCTTTTAATTATTCCTCCTCTGGTGATTTATTAGACAGTCTGAATCTAGGAACTGCATGAGTAGAAGATGCAGGTTTATATCACCATTAACCAATAGAAAGGTTCTGGTTTGCAAATGTCCTAAAAACCAAGTAGTAAAATCCAAGGAGCATGCAGAGTTGAGTTCAAAGAGAAATAAAATATGGAAATTTTCAAAGTCCAACAGATTATCCAAAGCAGTATATCCAGAAGAAGTCAGGAATCCTTGAATAGATTACCTAACATGAAAATGAATGTCCAACTTGAAGGGCACATTTGATAAAATATTTGTTTATGTAAATTTTAACTTAAGACACAAGATGCAGGATCCATTATAACACTCCAAATTAGCTCAATTGATGCCCATGTGAAATCAACAAATGACGTCATAATTTGCTCACCCTCTCTTGAGAAAAGCCCATCAGGAAAGCAACAGAGGAAACAGCAGACCACTTAGCTGCTCAAGTTCTTTGCATCTGGAGACAAGTCAATTAAAAAGACTTCCCAGAACCACATGTCATAAAGCCTGTCTGTCCGTCATCTCCAAAAGTATGAAAGGAAAACCACAAAGCCATTTCTCTGGGCTATTTGTTAGAGAGACGTTAATTGTAGGCTTCAAGAAAATGACATCTGAAAGACGAGATGGGCCTGCCTTGTATCCCCAGATTAATTAAGCCCGGAGCCCTGGAGGTTTGGCATTGAAGTTTCAGACAGAGCTGCGTTTTTACTGAGCAAAGTTCTCTCTGTAAGTCAGGGCTGGAATAGGAGTGTGATGGGAATGGCTGCCTTTACAATCCTTACTGTCACCATCTGGGGACCTTATTATTGGACAGAAAGGATCATTTCAGCTACATTCATTTCCAGCACCAACAGTCCATTCTACTCTAGATTCCCAGACTCCTCTTTCCTGCCACTTAGCTCTGGATGCTAGGACAGTTTTCTGGTTCTGCTGAAAACCTCTCCTTCCTTGACGCTGCCCCAAACATCACCAGAACAAGCCGAAAGGACTTTTCAACAGTTTCCTTAATTTATACAGACTTTTCTTCATTGCTCCCTCTCTTGTCCCCATATTTAAACTCTGTGTGTGTATGTTGAGTGGCTTAAGAAGTTTCATTGGAATGAATCCAAAGACTTGTGAGACTGGGAAAAACTAAAACAAACTGGGGATATTGCCGATTCAATAAATTTAGGATAGTTCTTGTATATTTGCTGTGTTCTATTTAAATTTAAATGAAGCTTTTTTTTAAAACAGCTTCTACTAAATCCCCGGGCTTCCCAGGTAGCACTAGTGGTAAAGAACCTGACTGCCAGTGCCGGAGACATAAGAGATGTGGGTTAAGTCTCTGGGTTGGGAAGATCTCCTGGAGGAGGGCATGGCAACCCTCTCCAGTATTCTTGCCTGGGGAATCCCACAGACAGAGGAGTCTGGCGGGCTACAGTCCAGAGGGTCACAAAGAGTCGGAGACGACCGGAGCGACTGAGCAGGCACACGGTGAATCCCCATGTTCTGTACTGACTTAAAAGATAGCTCGGACTGAAGCTTTAGAATTCATGAAATCCTTCAACAACATTTACTGAGCATTTACTAAATGCCAGGCAGCGTGCCAGGCATTGAGGAGAAACTGATGACGAATCGGTTCCCCAGGCATCCCTCCGGTGAACACAGCTCAAGCTGATGTGTTGGCTTTCCATACTTCAGGAAAGACATGCCCATCCTTCGAGTGAGCAAGCCAATAGGGTGTGCTTGTCCACAGAAGCTGAGCCAGCTTCACCCTATGCACCCTTCCATGGACCCTGGCGGTCCTTTTAGCCAAATGATACAGTGTTAGAATTCTCACTTACAATGGCAAGCTAGTTCAGGCTGAATGTTCTCTACTGGAATAGAGTTAACTCAGCTGATGGTCACCCTAGTATCAGAAATCTACACGCAAAGAGACCATTTTGCAATTTTATGAGGAGCTCAGGGTCTGAAGAGTTAGTCTCAGTGAATTCCAAACTCAAAGTGGTCTCAGTTTCTAAAAGAAAGGTGTGGCACTGACTATAATTTCCATCCACGTAGACATCTTGATCTCTGGTTTATGGATGTTTTAACAAATCATCCTCAATATTTCTTTTCATTTATTGATTTAGAACAGAGGAAGAAACATAATAAAATAAAGGGCACTGTTATCCTTCCTGATTAGTTATAATCTAGTTGTAGAGAAAGTGAGTTACTGTCCTTTATTTTTCTAGTTTCACCAAAATAATTGATTAAGAATGGGGAAATATTACTTGTCTCTTTTGTGAAAAAGAAAACAAAAATTATTTTCTTCTAAGAGCAATACATGTTCTTTAAAGGAAAAAAAAAAGGAAAATATAGAAAGAAAGAAACAGTGGTTATATTACTATCAAGCAAATTTAACCAGAAGTTTTTTTTTTTTAACCATAAGTTTTAAAAGTTATATATCTTTTAAATTTTCCTGTGCTTTGTTGGTGATTAAATAACACTTTTTGTGTTTTCCTGATTATAAAAGTAATACATGTCTATAACAGAAAACATGGAATATAGAGAATCCTGTAAAATATAAATTATATTTATTCTAGCAGTGTTACTATTTTGACACACTGCATTTCTGCATCTACTTAAATATTTGTTTTCTGTCTTGTCTCCTCTCTGTCACTTATCTCTCTGTCTCTCACACACACATTGTATGTTGCTTTCTTAACATATCACAATTGTTTTTCAGGTTATTAATGGTTTTCTTGAAAATGAGTTTTAGTAGAGATTCAATATTTCATCATATAGATGTAAAGTAATGGAATGCTTACATATTAGGATTAAATTATTTTTGTGGAATTTTTTCATGGAATAGCTTCAATTTTTTGAATTATATTATAACTTAATCCATAAACTGGAATACCAAATGAAATTATTAAGCATGAAGTAAACATCATATATTCAGTTTTTACACAATTTTCACCAGAAAATACATACAAGTATATATTCTTTTTCAGCCTTTTCATGTGTTTCCAAACATTATTTTATTTTTTTACAAAACATTTCCCCCACTGTTGGACATCTGGGCTGCTAATTGACCTTTACAATTGCTTTTGATGACTTGATCAAGGATCAACATGATTTTCTAGTAAAGACTGACTTCTAGTTTCATTTTTAAAGCCACAGAAACAGCAAAGAAGTTATCAACAAGTGTCACAGCTCACCACACAAAGGATAAACACTGTAGGCTGATAAGCTTAATTTTATTTCTGTTGAAGTCCTTGGTTTGCTCTGTGGAGTGTTTAGACAATTCTTGACCCACAAAATACCAAATTCCCTTTAGCTGGACTCAGAAAAACAAATTTGGAGGCAACTTTCGTAAGAACCCTAGGCTTTTAAAGAAATGTATTTCTTTAAGATCTATGTGGTTAAGTAATATCTGCATGGTAGTCATAGCAGAAATGTCACCTGAGTAATTCTAATTTAACTTTTTTATTAAAAGACATAAACCTGAATTCGGTTACATTTTTACAGCGAGCGATTTCTTTACCTGTCCCAAATTTAGATGCAGATGACAGTGTGGCATGTTCTTAAATCTGAAAGTTGGTTCAACTCTTATTTCATGTCATAGTTCCTAAAACTGTAATCTAGTAAGAACCACCCACAGCTCACAAAATTTAAGGAAACAGTGATTGAGAACTGGAGAAGAGTCTATGGAAGTTAAGGCTTCAAGAAGTTTAGAAGTAAAATACAGGGAAGTAGTCAGTGGGACAGTCAGCAGTTAACTTTTTTGGTTCTTTTTCGTTTGGGGGGTTTTCACACTCCCTCAAATTCAGAAATAGAGAAAATGCAGTAAATAGTCCACATACTTAAAGGCAGAAGTGGAGGAAAAAGTCTTGCAAGGAAGCCCAGGACTGTAATATGGCATCCTGAGGCGAAATAAAGGAACACACAGATACGTAAAACAAAGAGATGCCTTTTCTAAGTATACGGGCTGAAGAAAAGACCATATAAAGAGATTTAACACAAAGAAATAATATGCTTTTGGTTAATATTATTGTACTTAAGCATAATATTCTTTCTCCAATTTTAGCCTAGCATTATTTTTGAAGATCCAAATGTTTATTACCACTTATACATTTTTTTTCCCTTCTTTAATACAGAGAAGGGGTTTGATCTATCCTTGAATGGTAGGGAAATGCTGTTATGCTAAATGTCTTTGCTGAATGATAATTACTTAAAATTATAAAAGGAATATATACAATATAGTATACCTTTCCTAAATCTTTTTGATAACCTTTGAAAAAGCAAACCTTAACGGTGAATTTACATAATATTGCTTTCTGAAGCCTCCCTCACAAATACTGTTCCATTTATAGAAACTGCCATTTAGTATGGCAAGGCCTTTTCCAGAATCTCTCTGTTTGAAAACTGCAATTTAATGCAGTCATTTCCATCCATATAAATAGATACTATCGGATGATCTTGATAGTGGTATTAATGGAAGCTGGGTTGGACTCTAATACAAAATATCAAAAAGCATTTTATGGCCTCTTCCTTAACATCTCTTGTGAAGTTTATTTTCATTAATAGATCCTAGTTTTCACCAAGTTCCTCGGCATAGAGAATACAGAGAACTGTGCAGGGCGGTGGCAATCTGAAGCCCACAAATTATTTTCAGCCTCAGTGACTCCCTGAACTCATGATGCTGGCAAAACTTTGGAGGAAGGGATAGGTCAGCAATTGCAGGACTCACAGCCCCAGGAAAATGGAAAAAGCATAAACTGCACATGCACCTGAAGCTTAGAAAGCCAGCACACAGAGAAGTGAGATTTATTATTCTAATGACTTTCCCAGCATGAGGCTCTCACCAGGAGACACGTGTCTGTGCATCTAATAAGGCTGCAGAGGTCTAGCGATTCCTGAAGGACTCCCAGGGCTGCTTCCAAAGCAGCCATTATGGATGGGGGAAAAACCGAAGTTTCCACGCTGCTCCACTGCTAGCTACATTCCTATATGTATCCCCCAGAAATGAAGCCATTTGGGGCCAGCAAGCTCCAGTTAAACTATTCCAGTTATTTTAAATGCCTATTCATATTGTGCTCTTGAAGCATGACAAACCCTAGGTCAGATTTGTGGGAATGTCTTGCCTCCATGGCATTTATAACTAGCTCTGAAATATCTAGGTCCCTCCAAGTTCATCCTTTCCCACTTTGTCAGCCCGTCTATGTGATCATAATAAGTGTTTATGGACATATACCTGCACATATATGCTTGTGTAATGATGCTGTTATTCTACGTGCACTGTTTCGCCGGGTTAGTGTTTTTTTTTTCCATCATTAAAAGACAGCTGAGAGGTCAGTGTCTTATGCACTGAGTAGCTGTGTCACATTTAAACAAGCCCAGCCTCCACTCTGGGCCTTTCGTAGATCCCAGCATGTCTAGACAGGCCATCCCTGTGCATGTATCATTCTGTCCACTTGCACATAGTTTCTTGAAGTAGAAATTCTGGACCCAAGAAATTCTGAACATTCCCAAGTGACCACCCAAAGGAACTTTTTGATTTAAACTTAGTTGTCCATGAAAGTAAACATTCCTGGACCTCATCATCCACACTAAGTGATACAGGTCTTATAAATTTTTATCCATTGGATAACAGAAAAAGTTTTCTCACTGCTATTTTAAATTGAAACTTAAATTAACCTCAGTCATTCTTTTTACATCTTTATGTCTCATAAAGTCCTAGGTTAGAGAACCTCAGTACAGATGACTTTATATAGTAATCGGGTCTTGCTAATGTGTTTGTGATTATTTGCAGTGAAGACCCTGGTCCACAAAGAAGGCAAATCCGAATAAGAAACAGTATGTTCGTAATTCTTTCCAGGCTCATGTCTGCCCAACTGTATTCCAAATTCAATGTATCATGTCCCACTCCTTCTGAATTAAGTAGTAAGCTCCTTAGGGATTAATAATGAGACTTAGGCCAGGGCTTGAGGACATAACAAGATCAGAATTAGATGCTGATGGCTTCCTAGGTTGCAGAAGTGGTGAAGAATCCACCTGCCAATACAAGAGACACAAGAGATGGCATCTAGGTTGGGATCCTTAGGTTGGGAAGATTCCCTGGAATAGGAAGTATCAACCACTCCAGTATTCTTACTTGGAAAATCCCCTGGACACAGCAGCCTGGTGGGCTACAGTCCATGAGGTCACAAAAAGTCAGACAGGACTGGGTCACTGAACATAAGATCCTACTTTCTATAAGCCATTATCAGATGTTTAGAACAGACTTGTCTTCTGGGGCAGACAAGAGAGGCAGAATTTCTACGTGGCTCGGGATGTAAAAGCAAGGGAACCCTTTAACTTATTACTTTTCACATAGTAGGATTTCAAAAAGTATTGATGTTGGAATGATAAGCCCAGCAGGACTCCACCCAAAGGACCAATGGACAGCAAATAGGATGGAATTGTTCCTAACCTTGGAGTAGTTCAAAAGTCAGGGTTAGGGAGCTTCCTGGTGGTTAGGAATCCCTCTGCCTTCCAGTTCAGGGGATGTGGGTCCCGTCACTGGTACAGGAACTAAGATTCCACATGCCGCAGGGCAACTCAGCCGACGCACTGCAAGTCCTGCTCTCACACACTCTGAAGTCCGCGTGCCCAAACCAGAGGGACGGCTATGCACTGTGGCAAACCTGCAATGAGAGACCCTGGTGCCACAACTAAGACCCGATGCAGCCAATAGGGAAAGAATGAAGTCTTCAAGATATGAAAGTCAGTAGAAAGGTCCAGTTGTCAACAAAAGTCCGTCTAGTCAAGGCTGTGGTTTTTCCAGTAGTCATGTACAGATGTGAGAGTTGGACTATAAAGAAAGCTAAGTGCCAAAGAATTGATGCTTTTGAACTGTGGTGTTGGAGAAGACTCTTGAGAGTCCCTTGGACTGCAAGGAGATCCAACCAGTCCATTCTGATGGAGATCAGCCCTGGAATTTCTCTGGAAGGAATGATGCTGAAGCTGAAACTCCAATACTTTGGCCACCTCATGCAAGAGCTGACTCATTTGAAAAGATCCTGATGCTGGGAAAGATTGAGGGCAGGAAGAGAAGGGGACGACAGAGGATGAGATGGTTGGATGGCATCACCGACTCAATGGACATGAGTTTGGATGGACTCTGGGAGTTGGTGATGGACAGGGAGGCCTGCTGTTCATGGGGTTGCAAAAAGTTGGACATGACTGAGCGAATGAACTGCACTGAACTGAACTGATAGTTAAAACTACACGAAAAATACCTGATGTGATTTGCACAGTACACTGTACATGGTGCCATATGGAAAATAAGTTCTAGTATTTGGGAACTACCCATATGATTAAAATTCTGACCAATGACCCTACACACTATTTTTCCCTTTTGAAACTGGATATTTGTATGCAGTCACTCACGTAAAAGATCTTACAAAGGCTGTACCCCATAGACGATCAGCCCTCTTCATACATTTCCAACAAAGTAATACTCAACTTTTCTTGAATATGTTATCTCATTTGGTCATCCAAGGAACTTGCTACCATAAGTGCTATCATTAATGCTCTATTTTGGGGGAAAATGTTTTCTTATCACATAGGAGGTATTAGATGTATGAATGCATATACACATTCACCAAAACACACGTATATATTTCCCAGTAAATATTATTCACCATATAAAATTCAGACTGATCACAGGAATATGTACAAATTACTGTTTAAAGAGAAAGTCATGAAGAAAAATTGATGCACTTAACAATCACAGTGATTTATAAATATTTTTCCATGCATATTTAGTAAGAGCAATAATGGCTAGAACATTCATAAATACTTATTTAACAGAATGAGAGTCATTAAGATCACATTTTGGTTAGTTTTGCCAAGTGGATGAAGGTTAACCAAACTCTTTGAAACTAAGAGATACTATTATTTTTCCAGAGGACTTTTCGGCCCAATAAATTGTCTTAAGGAAATATCCTCCTAAGTGATAATTATGATCTAATTGCTTGCCAGCTGAGCCCCCAAAAATGTGCCACTAGGACAGTAACACAGAGTAAATAGAATTTTTCATCACTATTTTATTGAGAGAGTTGTGAAATCAAAGGAAGGTGAGGGAAACTGTTGGTGTAAGGCCTGCTTCTTAAGAATGATCTACACTAAAAAGACAGGATACAAATGAAATTATTTACAAAGCAGAAAGAGACTCACAGACTTAGAGAGCAAACTTGCGGTTGCCAAGGGGAAGGATGGGGGAAAGGGATAGGGAGCTTGGTACCAGTGTGTACACACTGCTGTATTTAAAATGGGTAACCAACAAGGACCTACTCTATAGCACAGGGAACTCTGCTCAGTGTTATGTGGCAGCCTGGATGGGAGGGGCGTTTGGGGGAGAATAGATATATGTGTGGCTGAGTTCTTTTGCTATCCACCTGAAACTATCACAACATTGTTAATCAGCTGTACTGTAATACAAAATAAAAAGCTTAATAAAATAAAAAGAATGATCTTGAAACACCCTTAAATGCCTGTGTTCAACATCACCTGAGTTGTGAATTCAGCTCGTACTGGTTCTGCTTCACCAGTGTTTCTCTCCGGATGACTTACCTTCCATGAAAGCAATAAGTGGACGTTTCAAAACTAAAAGTGATCAGGATAACAGGTCTTTTTAGTAACTTTTGCTTTTACAAGGTTCATATAAAGTTCAAGAAAGAACAGACAGAATTATGATATCTTGATAGAAATGTAAGGGTAAGCAGGTATCAGGGCCTGCTGAAGGGTGGGGTACAGAGCATTGCCTGGAAGGAGGAACGTGGGGTTTTTGGAAGGAAAGGACTGTCCTTATATCGAGTGACATCGTGCATGCCTGCGTGCTGAGTTGCTTCATTCGTGTCCAACTCTTTGAAACACTATGGACTGTAGCCCTTCAGGCTCCTCTGTCCATGGGATTCTCCAGACAGGAATACTAGAGTGGGTTGCTATGCCTTTCCCCAGGGGATCTTCCTGACTCAAGGATGGAACCTGGGTCTCCTGTGTCTTCTGCATTGCAGGTGAATTCTTCACCCAGTGAGCCACCTGAGAAGTCAGCCTGGGGTGGGAGTTAAGGTTATATATCTGTGTGTGTTACTCACTCAGTCATGTCCAACTCTATGTCACCCTATGGACTGTAGCCTGCCAGGCTCCTCTGTCCGTGGAATTCTCCAGGCCAGAATACTGGAGTGGGTAGCCATTCCCTTCTCCAGGGGACCTTCCCAAACCAGAGATCGAACCTGGGTTTCCCGCACTGCAGGCAGACTCTTGACCAACTGAGCCACCAGGAAAACCCAAGGTTAAATACTTTTACCAAAAGTCACTGAAGTGTAGACATAAGATTTGTGCTTTTCGTTTTACGTCGATTTTCCTTTAGTGTAATTTCCATCAGGACTCCTTCTTTGGGGGAAAAAAAGCAATTGCAGTTCATCCAAAACTTTTCCTTTGAAGCCAGAGACAAAGGAGCACACGGCGCAGTCACTGATGAAGACTAAAGATTGCTGCAATAAGGAGTATGTTTTTTCTGGGATGTGACATCAGAAGATGACCAGAACATCTATCTTGTTTTTTTAATGTGCACATTTTACTGTAAGAGTAAGGTTGTTTGGCTAAAGGAATGAGTAAGGTGTTAGGAAGCTCCAAGTTATGAGAATGGCCATTCGTCATGGACATTCTAAGCACACTGATGACAAATGAGAATTAAGCAGTTGGCCAGATGAAGTATGTGTTAGGAAAACATGGGGTTGTCTTTCTCTACTGGCTTTTCTGAATCAGATTTCTTCTTTTCAAAGTTTACTATAAAGGATCTTTATTAAAAGGCATAAGAAAAAGGATATTATAGAGATACATTTTTAACTTTAATTCAATTGAAAACAAAACCAGTTATGTATTCCCTATACGTGGTGGGAATTGTGGCAACAACAGAAATAGAAGGGTAGAAAAGACTGTTTCCTTAGGCAGAGAACAAGCAGTCTAGCAGAAGCCCAGGCCGTGAAATGCATAAATACAGCACATATGAAAACTGAGCCAGAGCTGTCATGGACAAAAGTATGGGCTCTGGAACTACACAGCTTAGGGCATATTCTATTTGCACGTACTAGCTGTATCATCTTAGACAAGTTGCTTAAATGCCTTGTGGATCAATGTTATATCTGAAAATGGAACGGTTAAATAGTATCTATCTCATGAATTTATGTGAGGATTAAGTAAGTTTATAGATGTAAAGTTCTTAGAACACATCCTGGCAGACAGTGAGTGCTATGTAAGCAACACGTGGCTGCCAAGGGCACTTCCTCTTGGTCAGTGTTTGCTCCACCAGATTGATGGAGGCAATGATGCTGGCAATGAAGAAGCGTGGCTAAAGAGTCAGTCACTGCTCAACAGAAGCATCATTCATCCCCTCTTGTGTTAACTCCATGGACATCCCTGAAAACGCTGATATATACAGACAGAGAGAGAATGAAAGAAAGAGAGAGAATACACCCTATTCTTACGCCCCTGGTGGCTCAGAATGGTAAAGTATTTGCCTGCAGTGTGGGAGATCTGGGTTCAGTCCCTGGGCTGGGAAGATCCTCTGGAGGAGTGCCTGGCAAGCCATTCTAGTATTCTTGCCTGGATCGCCATGGACAGAACAGCCTGGCAGGCCACAGTCCATGGGGTCGCAAAGAGTCAGACCTGACTGAGCTACTAGGCAGAACACATCACCTAGTAAACTTTGAAAAGATGAAATTTGGTTAAGAAAAGCCAACTCGGAAAGACAACCCTCTGTTTCTCTAACACATGCTTCATCTGGTCGACTGCTTCTGTGTGAGAGAGAGTGAGAGAAGCAGAGTCAGCAAGACACACAGAGAGACACACAGACACCGAGGGAAAGGCAGACAGAGATGGCGTGTCGGACAGAGAACCAAGGCTGCGGTCTGCTCGAGAGTTCCGCTTCACACCACAAATGAATAAAGTTGTATTATGGTGTGACTATCTGTGGGCAAAATCCCTGGAGACATTAACATGCACACATATGTAAACGTGTACATGCACCATTCACACACACCTATGTGGGATGAAAGAGAGCAAGGGAGTGTTCAAATGTGGGGTTATCTCCCAATTCTAGAGTGTGGATAAGAACTCTAAGAAAAGTCAAAATGTCAATGATTGAACAATAAATAGTAAGAACAGCTTTAAGATATTTCCTAAGAAAATTTGCCATTAAGTGAAATTTAAAACCAAAAACAAAACACAGAAAAAACAACTGAAAACCCCTCTCACTTTTCTTGGAGACCAGACCTGATGGCTCAGCCTCTGGTCTCTTCCTAATCTGTGTCGGCTGACAGAGTTCAAATGCCATACAGTCCAGAGGAAGAGCTTATCTACCTCTAAAAGACTTTGAAAAAAAGCCTGATTAATGTATATGAAAGTGCTAGTTGCTCAGTCCTGTCTGATTCTGCAACCCCATGGACTGTAGCCCACCAGGCTCCTCTGTCCATAGAACTCTCCAGGTAAGACTATTGGAGTGGGTTGCCATATCCTTCTCCAGGGGATCTTATCGACCCAGGGATCAAACCTGGGTTCCCTGCCTTGCAGGCAGTTTCTTTACTGTCTGAGTCACCAGGGAAGCTGGTCCACACCTTAGGAAATATGTCTGTATATGTTTATCAGTGAGATTTTCCTAATAAAATACGCATTAACACACAAGTGTTAATCTTTTTCCTGGCTTATAATTGTATCTCATTGAAGTCCACATGCCCTTTGGTAGAAACGTTCAGGCAACAAATAATTATGTTGTTTAAAACATTATTGGCTATTCTGGGCTTCTTAAGTTGTGAAGATTAGAATCCCATTAGCAAAATCATCAAGTGAAAAATACATAACTCTATTTGATTTTCTATACAGAGATTCCACGATGAATAATTAAAGCATCCTCACCAGGACTGCTGGTTTCAGATGGCAGAATGAAGCATGATTTCAAAATCTCCCTTCCCACAAGCCTAATTATAGTAAGTAAAGGAAGAGGAAAAGTGCCCAGATGCAGTCAAGCAAAACAAGAAACTGGTGGCCACTTAAGAAATGAATGCTCCTATGAATCTATACTCCTTAGTCAACACAAAAATGGCACACAGTTCAAGTCCAGTGTTGATGCTAAAACAGCCGCAACAATAGAAATATCTGCTTTCTTTATACCAATACAAAAGGGCACATGCATACTATATACAGAGTCAAACGCCAACATCACTGTTCATAGGGTAAAAAGAATTAGTCACATTTAATTAGAAATATATCAAGAATGTGCTATAATTTTATACTTCTTTGTAGTTTGTAGGTATTCAACAATATAATCAGATAAAATAAATAAAAAGTATAAAAACAGGATATCAAGAGACATATTTATCATTAATCTTAGGTAATGTGATTTTGTCTCAAGGAAATATTCATTTAAAAATATATTAAAATATTAAGAACACTAGAATTCTGTAAGAGTGTGATATATAAAGCTATAATTTAAATGTAGAAAACAACAATTAAGAGATAAACCAATTTTTAATACTAAACAAAAATATTACTTTGTATAAATCTAAAATAAATCTGCATCTCTTATGTGAAGAAAACTTATAATTCCACTAGATACCATGGCATATTTTGGTGAGGAAATAGAGGTGAAAAGCCATGAAAAGAAGACATGGTGGTATAAAAAGGATGAAGCATTCAAAATTAATACATGGATACAAAGTGGTCCTCCCAAATATCCATAAAACACTGTGTGTATACTGGTGAAAATGAACAAAATGTTTATCTCAGAGAAAAGACATAAAATCTCGAAAATTTTTGAAATGAAGATTAAGAAGGAGAATCAACCTAATAATATACAATTACCAAATTATAAGTACTACATTTGTTTTGGGGGAAAAATTAATTTGCATTATGCAGAACTAAATTAGAAGAATTGAAAAATATACCAAAAACATATGGAAATAAAATTCATGGTACAACTAAATTTCAAATCACTGTGGAAAGAAGAAGTATTCAATAATTAATGTGTAGACTACAGACCCAGTAGATTAGATTTTTAAAATTAGATACATGAACTATAATTTTTGTAAGTATGCATATATATCATAAACATAAATGTATGCATATATATGTACATGTGTGTTTTTGTATTTTACCCCTTATACTAGTATATGAAAAAAATTCAAGAAGTATAGAAGAAAATATGATTTAATTTATTCATAATCTTTTAGTGAGAAAGATAGTTTATGGAGTTCTAAAAACCTAGAAGGCTTAAAAGAGAAAAAATATTAGATTTTGTATATACATACTTTAAACTTCTATATGGCAACAACACCATGAAATCAAAATGTAGAAAAGAAATCAAGGAGAATGTGCTATGTCACATATGTTACTTTCTTAATTTATATAAAACTCAAAAACATCAATAAAAAGATATATAATCTAAAATAAAAATCTGGAAAAAGTCAGTTGCTAGAAAAATATACAAATGATGGATAATGGTGATCTAAGATCTTTCATAATGAAAGAAATGTATAAAAAATTCAGGTTGCATATTTCACCATTCAAATTGGCAAAATATTTGGAAGTTCAGGAGTCAAAATGTTAAAGAGGTTATGAGAAAAAGCAGATGCTCCTGGTTAAATTACAAATGTGTGGGTCATTTCTTATAGTCAAGCTGACAATCTGTGAAATAACAGAAAACTCAGCATTCCTTTGACCCAGTGTTGAGACTTAGGAATTTATCACAAGGTTCATAAAGATATATGCACAATGTCCATCACATCCTTGTTTGTATTAGCAATACAAGCAGTCACGAAGAATGCACTGATTGACTATATTCTGGTACTCAGATAATAAAGAATACACTATATATTTTTAACTAGGGTCTGCTGGAGGAGGGGATTGCAACCCACTCCAGTATTCTTGTCTGGAGAATCCACATGCCCATGGTAGGCTACAGTCTAGGGGTTGCAAAGTGTCGAACACAACTGAACGACTAAGCACAGTACATATATAAAATAATAAGTCTGTACATGCTAAGCTTTTAAAATTTATTTTCTAACTATTTTCTATTGGAGTATAGCCAGTTAACAATGTTGTGATAGTTTCAGGTGCACAGCAAGGGACTCAGCCATAGATACACATGTCTCCATTCTCTCCGAAACTCCCCTCCCATCCTTGCTGCCACATAACAGTGAGCAGAGTTCTCTGTGCTATATATCTATATTTTTCTAGATTTCACATACATGTGTCAATATATATATTAAATATATGCAGATCAAATGAGGTATACTTACAATGAGCTATTACCTCACCCTGATCAGAATGACCATTAAAAAAAAAAAAATCTGCAAGCAATAAATGCTAAAGAGGGTGTGGAGAAAAGGAAACTCTCTGTACTGTTGGTGGAAACAAATTTGTACAGCCACTATGGAGAACAGTATGGAGGTTCCTTAAAAAGCTAAAAAAGGATTGCACTATTGCTGTTAAGAAAGATGAGGTGGAGAGGTAGGAGAAATAGAAAAGGTGAAGAAATGAGGAAAAGAGGAAGTAGCTGGTTTCTACATATCTCTAATGATAACTTTATATACACATACACAAATATAAATATATATACATTAAATTCTCTAGGAGAATAGGCAAGAACTGTTAGAAGTGCATAGTTAGATTTGGAAAGAGGTAACATGACACTCTGGGCTGGAAGAAGCACAAGCTGGAATCAAGATTGCCGGGAGAAATATCAATAACCTCAGATATGCAGATGATACCACCCTTATGGCAGAAAGTGAAGAGGAACTAAAAGGCCTCTTGATGAAAGTGAAAGAGGAGAGTGAAAAGTTGGCTGAAAGCTCAACATTCAGAAAATGAAGATCACTGCATCTGGTCCCATCACTTCATGGGAAATAGATGGGGAAACAGTGGAAACAGTGTCAGACTTTATTTTGGGGGCTCCAAAATCACTGCAGATGGTGATTGCAGCCATGAAATTAAAAGATGCTTACTCCTTGGAAGGAAAGTTATGACCAACCTAGATAGCATATTCAAAAGCAGAGAGATTACTTTGCCAACAAAGGTCCGTCTAGTCAAGGCTATGGTTTTTTCCAGTGGTCACGTATGGATGTGAAAGTTGGACTGTGAAGAAAGCTAAATGCTGAAGAATTGATGCTTTTGAACTATGGTGTTGGAGAAGACTTGAGAGTCCCTTGGACTGCAAGGAGATCCAACCAGTCCATTCTAAAGGAGATCAACTCTGGGATTTTTTAGAAAGACTGATGCTAAAGCTGAAACTCCAATACTTTGGCTACCTCATGCGAAGAGTTGACTCATTGGAAAAGACCCTGACACTGGGAGGGATTGGGGGCAGGAGGAGAAGGGGACGGCAGAGGATGAGATGGCTGGATGGCATCAGTGACTCGATGGACATGAGTTTGAGTGGACTCTGGGGGTTGGTGATGGACAGGGAGGCCTGGTGTGCTGCGATTCATGGAGTCACAAAGAGTCAGATACGACTGAGTGACTGAACTGAACTGAACAGGACACAGGATAGAAGATGCTCACATTTCCTTTCATAGCTTCTCATTCTATTAAAATTTTCTTAACATGCACATATATTTTAGTTTTAACTTTTTTTGTCAAAAGGCATTATTTGTGTAGTGGATTATGGACCATTTTTTGTTGTTCTCTTTTATATTCTTTAATACTAAACTTAATATTATATTTGAAGTTAATTCTGCAAATAATCTATTACTATCCAAATAAGACTAAGCTGCCCCACAGGTGTGACGCTGCTTAGGGCTCATCCCAAGCAATCCCCTTGTCTTAGAACAGACTGTGAGTTTTGTTGGTTTGTGCATCTGCATGGCCCTGCTTATACAAGATGCTTGCTGAACGCAATTTCATCAAATGAAGACATTTTAAGATAGCACTAAGTTTTCATTTAATTATATGGGGTCAATTAATTGAAACCTATCTATAAAATTTTCTTTTCCATGAATCTAGACCTGGAAACATTTGTAAATAAATTAGTAACGTTCAAAGTGATTCAGTCCTCTTTTCATGTGTTTGTTAGCCATCTGTATGTCTTCTTTGGAGAAATGTCTATTTAGTTCTTTAGGCCCTTTTTTTTTTTTTTTAATTGGGTCATTTATTTTTCTGGAATTGAGCTGCAGTAGTTGCTTGTATATTTTTGAGATTAGTCCTTTGTCAGTTGCTTCATTTGCTATTATTTTCTCCCATTCTGAAGGCTGTCTTTTCACCTTGCTTATAGCTTCCTTTGTTGTGCAGAAGCTTTTAATTTTAATTAGGTCCCATCTATTTATTTTTGCTTTTATTTCCAGTATTCTGGGTGGTGTGTCATAGAGGATCCTGCTGTGATTTATGTCAGAGAGTGTTTTCCCTATGTTCTCCTCTAGGAGTTTTATAGTTTCTGGTCTTACATTTAGATCTTTAATCTATTTTGAGTTTATTTTTGTGTTTGGAGATAGAAAGTAGTCTAGTTTCATTCTTTTACAAGTAGTTGACCAGTTTTCCCAGCACCACTTGTTAAAGAGATTGTCTTTTCTCTATTGTATATTCTTGCCTCCTTTGTCAAACATAAGGTGTCCATAGGTGCATGGATTTCTCTCTGGGCCTTCTATTTTGTTCCACTGATCTATATTTCTGTCTTTGTGCCAGTACTATACGGGCTTGATGACTGTGGCTTTGTAGTAGAGCCTGAAGTCAGGCAGGTTGATTCCTCCAGTTTCATTCTTCTTTCTCAAGATTGCTTTGGCTATTCGAGGTTTTTTGTATTTCCATACAAATTGTGAAATTATTTGTTCTAGCTCTGTGAAAAATACTGTTGGTAGCTTGACAAAGATTGCATTGAATGTATAGATTGCTTTGGGTAGTATACTCATTTTCACTATATTGATTCTTCCAATCCATGAACATGTTATATTTCTCCATCTATTAGTGTCCTCTTTGATTTCTTTCACCAGTGTTTTATAGTTTTCTATATATAGGTCTTTAGTTTCTTTAGGTAGATATATTCCTAAGTATTTTATTCTTTTTGCTACATGGTGGATGGAATCGTTTCCTTAATTTCTCTTTCTATTCTCTCATTATTAGCGTATAGGAATGCAAGGGATTTCTGTGTGTTGATTTTATATCCTGCACCTTTACTATATTTATTGATTAGTTCTAGTAATTTTCTGGTGGAATCTTTAGGGTTTTCTATGTAGAGGACCATGTCATCTGCAAACAGTGAGAGTTTTATTTTTTCTTTTCCAACTTGGATTCCTTTTATTTCTTTTTCTGCTCTGATTTCTGTGGCCAAAACTTCCAAACTATGTTGAATGGTAGTTGTGAGAGTGGGCACCCTTGTCTTGTTCGTGACTTTAGGGAAATGCTTTCAATTTTTCACCATTGAGGATAATGTTTGCTGTGGGTCTGTCATATATAGCTTTTATTATGTTGAGGAATGTTCCCTCTATTCTTGCTTTCTGGAGAGTTTTATCACAGATGTTGAATTTTGTCAGAGGCTTTCTCTGCATCTATTGAGATAATCATATGGCTTTTATTTTTCAACTTGTTAATGTGGTGTGTTTCATTGATTGATTTATGGATATTGAAGAATCCTTGCATCCCTGGGATAAAGCCCACTTGGTCATGGTGTATAATCTTTTTAATGTGTTGCTGGCTTCTGATTGCTAGAATTTTGTTAAGGATTTTTGCATCTATGTTCATCAGTGATATTGGCCTGTAGTCTTTTTTGTGGCATCTTTGTCAGGTTTTGGTATTAGGGTGATGGTGGCCTCACAGAATGATTTGGAAGTTTACCTTCCTCTGCAATTTTCTGGAAGAGTTTGAGTAGGATAGCTCTTCTCTAAATTTTTGGTAGAATTCAACTGTGAAGCCATCTGGACCTGGGCTTTTGTTTGCTGGAAGATTTCTGATTACAGTTTCAATTTCTGTGCTTGTGATGGGTCTGTTAAGATTGTCTATTTCTTCCTGGTTCAGTTTTGGAAAGTTGTACTTTTCTAAGAATTTGTTCGTTTCTCCCAAGTTGTCCATTTTATTGGCATGTAATTGCTGATAGTAGTCTCTTATGATCCTTTGTATATCTGTGTTGTCTGTTGTGATCTCTCCATTTTAATTTCTAATTCTATTGATTTGATTTTTCTCCCTTTGTTTCTTGATGAGTCTGGCTAATGATCTGTCAATTCTATTTATCCTTTCAAAGAACCAGCTAATCAGAGAAATGCAAATCAAAACCACAATGAGGTACCATTTCACGCCAGTCAGAATGGCTGCGATCCAAAAGTCTATAAGCAATAAATGCTGGAGAGGATGTGGAGAAAAGGGAACCCTCTTACGCTGTTGGTAGGAATGCAAACTAGTACAGCCACTTTGGAGAACAGTGTGGAGATTCCTTAAAAAACTGGAAATAGAACTGCCTTATGACCCAGCAATCCCACTACTGGGCAGACACACTGAGGAAACCAGAATTGAAAGAGATACATGTACCCCAATGTTCATCACAGCACTGTTTATAATAGCCAGGACATGGAAGCAACCTAGATGTCCATCAGCAGTTGAATGGATAAGAAAGCTCTGATATATATACACAATGGAGTATTACTCACCCATTAAAAGAATACATTTGAATCAGTTCTAACGAGGTGGATGAAACTGGAGCCTATTATACAGAGTGAAGTAAGTCAGAAAGAAAAACACCAATACAGTATACTAATGCATATATAGGGAATTTAGAAAGATGGTAACTATAACCCTATATGTGTGACAGCAAAAGAGATACAGATGTATAGAACAGTTGTTTGGACTCTGTGGGAGAGGGTGAGGGTGGGTTGATTTGGGAGAATGACATTGAAACATCTATAACATCATATATGAAATGAATCACCAGTCCAGGTTTGATGCATGATACAGGATGTTTGGGGCTGGTGCTGGGATGACCCAGAGGGATGGTACATGGAGGGAGGTGGGAGGGGGTTCAGGATGGGGAACATGTGTACACCCATGGCGGATTCATGTTGATTTATGGCAAAACCAATACAATATTTTAAAGTATTTAAACTCCAATTAAAATAAATTAATTTTTTAAAGTGATTCAGTCCTAAAACAACAGATTACTCAATTTATAAAAACACAACAAATAATCAACAGTGTTAATGAATAAGAACACTCATCCCTTAATTCCTAACCATAGTTTTATACTGATAATTTTTAAAAATTCCTTTATCTTCAAAATGTTTAGAAATGAAGTATTAGAATTATATGAATAAACAGGGACCACAAAGACAGAATAGAATAAGAAATTTTGAAAGCTATCAGAATTTAGATTATTTGTAATATTGTGTTAACTTATATTCTTTTAGAATTTGAAAAAGAATGGATATATGTATAAGCATAACTGAATCATGTTGTACACCCAAAACTAACACAACACTGTGAATCAACTATACTCCAAAATAAAATAAAAATTAAATTTAAAAAAAAACACACAAAAGAAAACAAACTACAAGGATGTATTGTACAACTTGGAGAATATAGCAAATATTTTATAACTATAAATGGAGTAAAACCTTTAAAAATTGTGAACCATGATACTGTACCTGTTATATATAATGTTATTAATCAATCATAATTCAATAAAAATAAATTTAAAGAAAAAAATATATTCTTTTAAAACTGAGGCACCAAAGTGAAATAGATATCAGACTGCTGGGTAAGTTGTAAGGCAAACACTACAGAAACATTTGTAAAATGTCAGAGCAGGAAGACGGGAAGCTTGTGCAGTTGAGTTTGGTTCAGTTGCTCAGTTGTGTCCTACTCTTTGAGACCCCATGGACTGCAGCACACCGGGCTTCCCTGTCCATCACTAACTCCCAGAGCTTGCTCAAACCCATGTCCATCAAGTTGGCGACATTGTCAAACCATCTCATTTCATCAGCCAACCATCAAGTTAGATGGCCTTGAATGTATATTGAGGGTTAAAAGTGATACAGGTCAAGAAAACCAAAATGGAAGAAAATTTTATGAGATGTGTTTGAAGAAAATAGTTCTCTGCTAACCTCTCAACTCAAGCAGGGAGAGGAGCCTCAGAAGTAGCCCTTGAGGGCTGCCTGTCTTGGCTCTGCTTGACAGGGCCATAGGGACTGTGTGTGGTCCCCACTTAGAGAGTGCAGAGAATGGACAGCTGGTAAGCTGCTTTGGGCACGGGGTCAAGGAGGTGGAGGGAGGCCTGGGGACTGCATTGCATATTCAGACTTTGTTGGAGCTAAGGTAGAAGATAAATGAACCCCAGCTAAGAAGCTAGGGTTTCTCACCCGTGGACAGATACTCCAAAACAGCAGTCAGGAGAACAGCTGAGCCCGTGTCCTGATATGAGTTAAAAGACCACATAGTCCTTATTCTCAAAGTCATGGAGACCTCCGTGACTGCACAGCAGAAAGGTTCCTTGGAAGTCAAAAACGGACAGGGCACCACCTCATAGGTGCTGTCAACCTCCCTATAAGTCTCTTCACGAGAACCCATCTTGGCTATGAGAGGAGCACACATCTGGGAGGACCCTGAGATAAACCAAATCAGACTCAGAACCAGGCAGAGCACAACGACTTCTCAAAGGAAACCTGGAAGAAATGTCCCATAAAGTTGAGTCAAACTGCCACGAGGGGCCACCTTGTCCCTGAGTCGGCCCATGTGTTTGTTCACACGTACCCCTTTCCTCTTAATAATGAGCATTTCACTTGCTTCACTGCTTTCCATCTCCATGTGGAAATTCGTTTCGACACAGCTCATGGGCCAGGGCTTTGTCACTGGCCACTGGACCCGGTGGTCTGGCGGCTAGAAGTCAGTGCTCTCACTGCGTGATCTGACTTCAGTCTCGGGCTGGAAACCAAAACCCTGCTTCAAGCTGCTCTCGGCCAAGGCCACCGGAGATCAGAGCCAAGGATACCAGTCATGCCTGGACAAAATGTGTGTTCCAGAGGAGAGGGGGCAGAGCCAGGGGAAGCATCTCTGCCTCCTGTCCAAGCTGGACCTTCAGGGGCTGAGCGGGGAGCAGGGGGCTGGAGCAGAAGTGATCATCAGTGTCAGAGTCGGGCTTTCCAGCATTCATGGCGGAGGCCCCTGAAGATATTGGGAATGTTCCCAAGTCTCGGGAAGAGAATGCACAGGTGTCTCAAGACAGGTGTTAGGTGAGACTTCTCTGTCCTTCTCGCTCCCTTCCCTCTCATGCTGACACCAGCAGGTCAGGGCAGAAAGGACTTCTGGACAGAAAGACAGATGGAAGCACTGGGCCTCCTTCTTTACCATGAAGAGTCCATCTACTACAGACTTGAGCTGGAGGAAGGGATGCGATCAAAGTGCATCTACATTTTTATTAAAGATTAATTACTGGATGGGATCAGCATATTCTAAAGCCTCAATATGCCAAAACCCATCCTGCCTCCCTGTGACCTCACTAAATGAGGAAGAAATTGGAGCTTAGAGAGTTTAAGATTTTTTTTTCCAACTGCTACTCAACTGACTAATAAAAAACTGAGACTCTCAACTACATTTTCATTATTGTATGATACCCCTTTAAAAAAATAGTGATTTGATTATTTTTTTTTAGCTTTTAAAGACCAATCTGTATGTATAAATACATTTAAATATGTTGAAGTATAGTTGATTTACAATGTTGTGTTAGTTTCAGGCATACAATGAAGTGATTCCGCTATACACATAGATATATCCATTCTTTTTCAGAGTTTGACCTTTTATAAAAGAGTGGAGTCGAGTGAAAAGTTCCCACAGCTTAAGGGGCGCCACAAATATGTGGCGCTGTGATATAGCCCGTTGATGAAGCGCAACAGTTAGCTTGCATTTTCTGGAGACAGTAAATGCAGTGTTTTGTCTGAATATATGCACCAAAAACAATGCAGCATTTTATAGCGTTCCTTTTATGTATACCCCCACTTGCATGTTATTAATATTTTCTGACTAGATTAAAAGTCTTAGAAATGATTTTGCCTGAAATGCTTTAGTTCAGTGTCCCTTTGGGGGAATTATTTTCTGCCTTAATTAACTTAATTGACAAGGCAACCAAGAGAACTAAAATGAGAGGAAAAGAAGAGTATTGAGGAAAAAAAAAATAAGGTTTCCATTTTATTTATAAAGAGCCCCTGAAACTTGAGGTGTAGCAAGTATGCACAGATCTGGAATGTTCTCTTATTACTGACTTCATTACCATTTCATGTACTTGGTCAGCCTTATACTGTGCAGTTAAGTTCTGTCTTGAAATGCTATTATTATGATCACCCACCAAAACTTTTTTAAAACCAATTATCTAAAATAAATGCTCTGTGCTTCACACTGCTAGAAATTTTTATCACAAAAGTATGCATTCTATCCCTCTTAAGGGTGGCCGTCACATCGGGTTTTGTTTGGAGAAATAACTGAAAATTTAATTCTGTCCCCACCCTGCACTCCTCCCAAAGTAAAACATCTGAATTGTAATCCAGCCAATCTCCCTTCAGACCTTGGTTCATGAATTTCAGAGGTAAAATCCTGGTCACAGCCTTGGGAACTATGTGGAATCCACATAATTTACTATTTCCTGTGATTCATCAAAATGCCATTCTTTCCAAGAGGCCATTTTTCCCCCATCATGAACACACACAGATACTCACACACACACATACCATAGATAAGTTTCATTATCAAGAATATACAAATAGACTATAATTAACAAGACTACAAGTGTGTTTAGTTATATTAAATTAAACACATCCCTAGACCACTCTTTCTCTGATGTTTTTTTGTCTGCATTCTGTAAGTAACAAATCAAACCTATTTATTAATTATCTTTAAAAATTACAGACCTGGAGTGAGTGGACTAACCTACACTTATTTATCACTTGAATAACACAAACTTGCATTCAACTTGAAAGTGCTAGAAAGTTGACTTACGCTTCATAAAAAATTCTCAAACACTTTCAGATCTTATTCTAAAAAGAAAATGAAACAAATGGCAGGAACTAACATGATGATTACGGTACCCCTATTTTCAGTCTCTCTCATCAGTCTCCAGAGTCCTCATATTTCCTTTTGGGCACCAAAGGAATTCCCCACATTCTTGGAGAAACTCCTTTTCATGTAGCCGAAGGCATTCACTGAAAATCCACCATGAGGTTTTACAGAATACAAAGAGCAGGAAAGCCTGAAGTCTGCCAAGAAGTCACTTCTCATATACTTTTTGTTGCAAAGTTCCAGTCAACAGCAACTGAGATATTTGCTGCCCAAAAAGTTCTTTCTGGTAATCTTTTTTCCCTGCACTCAAAGGTCCAACCCCATAGTGTCAAACATCAGCCTCTCTGGAAGCTCAAACAATTTATAACTATGCTGTGCGTGTAAAGAAACCTGAAAGTATGGTTCCCCTAGTGCTCATTAGCAGTCCACACGTGATGGGTTCTTGAAAGCTCAGGGGTTCTGAACCTGTAAGATGGAACTGCCTTTGCTAGAACTCACAGAACAGGAAAGGCCAGGAAAACTTTCATAGTCTTTTCGCTTTTTTCAGAAGCACTGTTCTGGCTGCCTCAGCACACACACAAATATCCAGCCCCTACTATGTGCCCAGTCTCCTGCTAGTAATTTTGTGCGTTTGTATTCCTCTAAAGTAGCAGCGAGTAAGTATGGGGTCCTCTTGACTGAGAATTAATTTATATTAATATGGGCCAACTCTTTATGTGTAAAGATTCTCTCTGTTTTTATACCCATCATCCCAGTCAGCAAATTTGAAAAAGGGCTTGGATGAGACACACAAAGACTCACAGAAAAACTGCCAAGATAAAAATAATTTAACAGTTTTTCATTTTGTAGCATCTTTGCCATAAAAGAATGACCCAAGTTGAACATTTGTCAGCATTTTCTTCCCTCTGTATTAAAAAGTTGGTTTCCCCTAGTCATATGTACAGTCTGCGGGTAAGCCCAAACCATGTTTCTCATTAGTTTGAAACACTTCTCTTACTCCAGATTAATCATCTGAATTTTGCTGTCAACCTCTGTGTCAAGACTTCCATCAGGCTCATTTCTTTAATGGTCCCCTCTGGCCATGGACTGCCAGCCAGTCCCTTAAAACATCAAACCCACACATATGCCTGATAACATGCATTTCCCAGGATATTCTAATAAGTTTCCTTGCAGGATGATGAGCTTTATATTTGGATGAGAAAATCAGGCAAGTCAAATAAAACAGACAGAAAGGGCTGGGGCCAATGAAACAGCCTCCTATGGAGAGAGACACTTTTATTCTTTTAGTGGAATCCCCATCAAAGCAAGAGGAGAATCTAAGGATTTAGTAGATCAATCATAACAGATAGCCAAAAAAAAAAAAAAAAAAAAAAAACTGAAAGAGAAGGGAAGAAAGAAAAAAAAAATCCCTTTTTCATCAAAAATGTTAGAATGTAGGACTTCCTATTACTAAACATTCCTCAGTCAAGAAAATTTAAACCTATAGCTTTCTGTGATAGAATCAGATAAACCTACAACTTCAGGGGACAATTTATCATTCTCAATACTTCTTTTCTTCTCACAGGTAAGATCATTGAACAAAGAATGCAAATTACTGTCTTTCAGTTCATGAGATCATTTACAGTCATAAAAATTTTCCCAGATGTTTCAGTGGGTAAAGAATCTGCGTGCAATGTAGGAGACATAGGAGACACAGGTTTGATCTGTGGGTCAGGAAGATCCCCTGGAGTAGGAAATGGCAACCCACTCCAGTACTCTTGCCTGAAAACAATTTTATGGACAAAGGAGCCTGGTGGGCTACAGTTCAAAGGGTCACAAAGAACTTAACACAGCGACTAAGCAAAAGAAGGCTTGATGGATGGGAAGGTCCAACCAATAGTTTGCTTCGACCATAACTAAGAAGCTATCCTGGGAGGAAAATAATGAACCAAGACAGACACTGCTCCCATCACAGTTGCCAAAATTGTATTTTCACGAGGGCTGAAATTCCACATCAGGTAATCAACAATTCTATAGCCTGTTTCAAAAGACTCTGGCTGGAGACTTCCCTAGGGGTCCAGTGGTTAAGAATGTGCCTGCAAATACAGGGGACACAAGTTCAATCACTGGTCCTGGAAGATCCCACAAGCTGTGGGCAGCTAAGCCTATGATGCCCTCGTTCCCTAGAGCTCACACTCCACAGCAAGAGAAGCCCCAGTCCCCACAACTAGAGAAAAGCCCACACACCGCAATGAAGACCCACTGCAGCCAAAAAAAAAAAAAAGACTTCTAGTTGGAGCTGAAGTTTTTCAAGAGAAGTTTTCAGGTCCTGGGCTGGGAGTCAGAGACAGTAGTCACTGGGGTGTCTGTACTCTTTCTGAAAAGCCCCTTATGGAAAGAAGGCCAAATAATTTATTTTACTCATTTTCTCTGTGATTACATGTTGAAAAATTTAAATTTTCCTTTTTTGGAAAGAGAGAAAGGGAACCACATACCTGAAAATTTTGGCTTAAGTTAGTTCCAGAAAAGGTGCCAAACACTGGTAACATACACAAAAGAAAAATGTTACCTTTCTAATCAGCAGAATGGTTGCACATAATAGCTAACTGATTTGGGGCTGCATTTAAGACATTAGCCTTAACAAGGGGAATACCATTTATAGTCTTCATGAAATTAAAAATAGTAGCTCTGATTGGAAACTTGCTCTCTGTCAGCAATTTCCAAAAGAAGATTCAGTACTGGTGAACTGAAGTAAAACCAAGGACAATTTCTAGTTGTTTAATGAAGGGAAACGTTAAGTTTTAGGTGTCTGCTATGCTTTCCAGGAATCAACCAACTACTGCGTGTGATAAAACTCTACGGACCACATTGTATGGTCAAAACTGTTTAGCCTCCCTGGGGCCTAGGACAGCTCTTGTTTCTGGCATGCCATCAAAAATAAAGGATGACTACCATAAGAAAGAATGAAATCATGCCAGTTGCAGTAACATGGATGGACCTACAGTAAGTGAAGTACTTCAAACGATAAATATCATATGGTATCATTTCTATGTGGTATCTAGAAAAATGATACAAATGAACTTATTTACAAAACAGAAATAGACTCACAGAAAACAAATTTACAGTTAGCAAAGGAGAGAGCAGCGGGGGGGCGGAGGAAGAGGGAGAAAGGGATAAATTAGGAGTTTGGGAATCATACCGCTGTGAAATGGGAATACTGCAGCTTACGCTGTGGGGCTGCTCTGAAGCAGTGCATCCTTGTAGTAAAGAATAGGAATGTGGAGACCAAGGGACCCACTACTATTAGAGCCAACTGGGGTTTGAGTGGAGGTCCCAGTTCAGATCTGGGCTCTACCACTTACCACCGGTGACTGTCGGATCAAAGGCAGCAGAGAAGTTAAATTTATGCCTCTATAACAGATGCTTTTGTTTTGTCAAGGAACCATTAAAAATAGAGGTGTTTTTGAGAGGCAGTGAGTTAGAATGAACTTTCCTGGTGCTTTCAATTCATCAACACTCCTACCAAGACCTAAGTGCTATTCCAGTACAGGAAACATCACATTGTACCTTGGAAGTTAGAAAAAGTTTTCTGTGGTTGATATTTTATACAAAAGAAAAACTTGATCATAAGTAAGGGGAACAGATGAGCCATTTACTTAAGAGAAACTAAAAATATTAATTCTACAGATGTGTAAAATAATTTTCAAATCGTTTTATTTTGAAAGTTTCTCAAATTATTCACTCAAACTAAGCATAGATTCTAAATAACATTGTTTTCCTTTGCCTGTTAAAGTGGTTTATTTAGACTTAACTACATTTATCAATGTTGGGATTTAGGCTTAAGCAGAAAACACATGGTTTCCTCAGGCACTTGGCTACCTTTTAAGAGAAAAAGAAGTCTCTATACAGCATCATTCAGGTCCATTTCCCAAAGATAGTTCAATCATAACAGAAAAAATATTCTCTTGATTATTGGACTCACTGATGGACTCATGCATGCTCTTTCTTAAATTTTGCATATAGAGATATATAACTCAATTAGATAAAAATATAGATGTAGGCACATTATTGAATCTAGTTACATATACAGATACAAACTTTACAGCTTTTCAGAAATTGTTCTCTTACTGAATAGCCATGATATAAGAAACCAGCTGCACTAAAATTCTTTCCTAACAGCACAACTTTTAAAATGGCTTAAACATATATGACATTCATCTGATTAGAATTTCAGTCCCCACTTTAACACAAGCCAATAAATCAATTTTTTCCACCAGTAAATCAGCCTAACAAAAATTTGTTACTGGCTTCTCAACACTTTCTTCATCTTACAAACTTAGTAGAATTTAACAGTGAGAAGGGACTCAGAGGGGTTGATCTCCAACTCTTCCTCAAATGCATGAGCTACCTCTATAATGTAGGGAAAGCTTCCTGATTAAATACAAATTTGTAGGTTTTAATGTACATTTATCTAACTAAGCAATTGGTCAAAATATGAATAGAACATAAGGTCTGATACTATTGTATTTTTGACAATTATGGCAATAAATTCCTCACACATTTGGTAATGTTCAGGCACAGTTAACACTACATTTCTGTAATCTAAATCTTAGATTAGCTCTTTATTGTACTCTGACCCTTAAAGATAAACTTTAAAAGATACTTTTTTCCCCAGTGATTCTTAACTTTCAATACCTCAGGCAAATAGAAACTAGACAGAATTGCAATTAGCAAACAATACTGGATAAAGCAAAGGAAAATTATTTTTTGAATATTCCAAATCCAGAAAAGCAACCAGCTAAAAATATAATACAACCAATAGAAGAGTCACAAGTTTCTATCCGTTGGAAGTTGTTTTCAAAGGTGATTTTACATCGGGCAGCTTTGCTGTATACCTGTGGAGTGATAGAAAGAACTAGGGCTCAAATCCCCATAGACGAGCCACTAAGTCCTTTGTAAAGAGCACAAGTATCTATTTTCTGCTCACATTTGAAGCCTCCATCCTAGGAAATAACTCAAAACTCAGCAGAATCTCTTCTCGATTTATTACACACTATTATTGTGAAAATGCATCACTCTACCACACTGAAATCCTTCAGCCTTCTATAGAACCCCCAGTTACCCCAGTCATATCCCCAGGGATACAATCCTACCAAACAAAGAGGTGAGGGTCCACAGACAAGGGGAAAAAATGCCTCTGGTTTTAATCCAGTTAAAGGGAATCCAATTAGCAGTGTTTGGCATAGTCCTTAAAATAAAGAGCTGGAGTCTACATTTTCAGAATGAAAATGACTAGTTCACTTCCTTGTTTGAGGGTAATTGTTTTCTTGGATGGTTGGAGATGGAAAATCATACTTCTATACTTGTTAACTAGGTGGAGATTTATAAAGGATTATAAACTACTGAGGATAAACGTATGCTGTTACTAGAGTGGTGACCGTAGGAGAAGCCAGGTTGGTCCAGGGACAAGCACCCAGAGCTGGGTCATTGTACAGGGTCCTGGTCTCTGATGGGCTCCTGAACTGAGCAAGTCATACTAGCTTCTTGAGCTTTAAAATCTTGTTGATCAAACTGAATAGTTATTACATGGCTTACTTCATATGAAAGACTAGAGGTAAGGAGAGTTCGTAGAATAAAAATACTTAGAAAAATTAAAAATGTTTTCTTTGAGACTGTAGGGTAGTATGGAAAGAAGATGGCTTTTAAAATTAATATAGACCTGTATTTTGAACTCTCCAATGTATGAAAATGGGCAACATAATTCAATTTCTCTGAATCTTTCCTTACTTGCACAAAGGTAAAAATCGACTTCACAGAACTGTTAGCAATTAAGGGAGAAAACATTTGAAACATTTTGATTTGTATTTCCTAATATCATTCTTATGCCACTATTAGTTATCAATTTCATTACATATATTAATCAAAGATTTTACTGCTTTATTTCCTTTATACATGAATATGTATAAGAGTATTGCAAATGGAGGATGGATGGATGAAAGAGTAATTCATGTATTTTTCTCTAACAAACCAATAGAAATATTGCCAGTGGTCAGCTCTTCCTAGTCACTGCAAGGTGGTCTGGAGCTTGTGGCAACAGTATTTCACAGGTTGTGAACCAATAAACAGACAAATATGAATTTAAAACATCAAATAAAGACAACCCTTTACCCATTCAGAAAGGATTTAGCTTGTTCTAATTTTTAAAGAATATGTAAGATGGAATAGGATGATCAAAAACACAAAATACCCTTTATCTGCGACCATTTCTGTTACACCACTGAAACACTGTGATTTAATTACCTTGTCAAACCAACAACAAAATGAAAGCACATAAAACAAACTGAGATGCTTGATAACTACCAAAAAGAAGAATTGCTTAAAGAGGATTTTGTGATAAAACCAGCTTTGCTGATGATATGATGGATTCAGACAAAAAACATTCCTCTCTTCTAAGGACATGATTTTTGAACAGAAGAAAGGAATTCGCATTTTTCCAAATCTCATTGGCATAAACTTGAAATTAATGTTAGAAAGACTGGAAAGAGGGGATAGATTTTGAGACATGTTCAACTTTCAACTTACTTGGCCATTAAATAATATATAGACAGCATATTAAAAGCAGAGACATTACTTTGCCAACAAAGGTCCGTCTAGTCAAGGCTATGGTTTTTCCAGTAGTCATGTATGGGTGAGAGAGTTGGACTATAAAGAAAGCTGAGCACCAAAGATTTGATGCTTGTGAACCAGGGTGTTGGAAAAGACTCTTGAGAGTCCCTTGGACTGCAAGGAGATCCAACTAGTCCATACTAAAGGAAATCAGTCCTGAATATTGATTGGAAGGGCTGATGCTGAACCTGAAACTCCAATACTTTGGCCACCCCATGCTAACAACTGACTCATTTGAAAAGCCCCTGATGCTGGAAAAGATTGAAGGCAGGAGGAGAAGGGGACGACAGGATGAGATGGTTGGATGGCATCTCCAACTCAGTGAACATGATTTTGAGTAAACTCTGGAGGTTGGTGATGGACAGGGGGCCTGGTGTGCTGGAGTCCATGAGGTCGCAAAAAGTAGGACACGACTGAGCAACTGAACTGAACTGAAAGTGTATTTCTCCATTCTCAAAATCCTCCATTCAGTCAAGAGGGAACTTTCAGTACACAGTGTTGAAAAAACACTTTACGAAATTGCATTTTGTCCTAAGATGACACTCCAGTGGCGAGGCACGTTGGTCAAAAAAAGATGACAAATATTTTGAAAAAATAATAGAAGAAGACAAACTCCACGGGCCCAAGACTTGTGCACAAGGCTATGACTCAGAAGCACACTCAGCACCTTTGGTTTATATTTCTGCTACTGTTGACTAGAAAGTCCTGATAATTTTTGAAGAAGGAGCCTCACATTACCATCTTTCACTGCACCCTTCAAATCATGTAACCAGTCCTGAGGGAAGACAGAGAAAATGCTGAAATCTCTCCCTAGCTGCACTTGAAGTTTCCTGATCTATGACTGACACCTGAGCTCCCAGGTGGCACTGGTGGTAAAGAGCCCACCTGCCAATGCAGGAGGCACAGGCTTGATCGCTGCATAGGAAGACCCCCTGGAGCAGGGCATGGCAACCCACGCCAGTACTTTTGCCTGGAGAACCCCATGGACAGAGAAGTCTGGGGGCTATAGTCCATGGGCCTGCAGAGACGGACGTGACTTAGCACGCATCCATGAGTGGCATCTATGACTGGAGAACTCTGCCTTGACAGAAAAAGAATCTGTCAGCAAAGACCAATCCTCAACAAAAACGCCAGACTGTTTATATCCAGCTCTGTCTCATCTTTTTGCACCCCTTCTCCCTTGGTGGGTGTCTTCCTTGGGGCTCCTGGTTTCCTCCCTCTTGCAACCAACATAAGGTGTCCCTTGCCCTACTGGAGAGCATGCTCTGAAATCAGAACTCTGCACTGTTTTGTGCTTTGCAGTCAACAGCTTGTCACTTCTCTAGGATTTCTACTTCAGGTATTCCTCTAGTTTATTATAAGTTCTTTGTCTGAAAGGAGACCCTCCTGCACGCTTGCTGGGGGTGTAAACTGGTGCAGCACTTTAGAAACAGCATAGAGCTCCCTCAAAATTCTAAAAATAGAGCCACTGTGTGATTTGTCAATCCTAGTCTGGGGCAAACATCCAGACAAAACTACAATTCGAAAAAACAGATACACCCAAATGTTCACGGCAGCACTATTTACAACAGTCAAGATATGGAAGCAATCTAAATGTCCATTACCAGGTGACTTGAGAACTCACAGCCTTAGAGGATGGGCTTACGGTTCCCGGGGGAAGGCAGGCGTGAGGGACGCGCACACTGCTACGTTTAAAACGGATAACCAACAGAGTGCCCGGTGCTGCTGCTCAATATTATGTTCTCCCAGTCTAAATGGGAAAAGAATTTGAAAAAGAACATATACATCTATATGTATAACTAAAATTAGCATAGCGTTGTTAATCAAATACACTCTAAGATAAGATAAAACATTTAAAAAAAAAGAGACCATCTGAAACGTAAAACCAGGTCAACCAGCAGTTTGGTCATGTAGAATTATGTCATCCTATTAATAAAATATATAATTTTATGTCATTTCACCAAGAAAATGGGGAATATATATACAATGGAGTACAACTCAGCCATATAAAAAAAAAGATATAATGCCATTTGCAGAAACACAGATGGACCCAGAGATGGCCAAACTTAGTGAAGTAAGTCAGAGAAAGGAGACAAATGCCATATGATGCCATCTGTACACGGAATCCAAATGCAACACAAATGTGCCTTTCTACAGAAAAGCAGCAGACTCACAGACACAGGGACAGACAGCTGGCTGCCAGGGGGAGGCAGGCAGGGGAAACGGACTGGGAGATGGGGGCTGGCAGATGAGGACTGACACACAGGACGGATAAACGAGGTTCCTCTGCACAGCACAGGGAACTGTCTTCAACATTCTGTGATAAACCAGAACGGAAAATAATATGAAAAATAATGTGTATAAGGGGATCTTCCCAAATCAGGGATCAAACACAGGCCTCCTGCATTGCAGGCAGATTCTTTACGGTCTGAGCCACCAGAGAATCCATATGTACATATATATAGATAGATAGATAGATATCTCCATATATAGCTCAAGTATTCTTGCCTAGAGAATTCCATGGACAGAGGACCATGGCAGGCTACAGTCCATGGGATCACAAGAGTCAGACACGACTTAGCAACTAAACCACTATATATCTATATCATATATATATAACCTTATATATTTACTTTATATAGTCTATATATATATATATCACTTTGCTGTACAGCAGAAATTAACACAACATTGTAAATCAACTCTACATCAATTTTTTTTTTAAATTTCTTTTCTCCATAGCAGAAATTTCTGCCACCTGTGATTGTCAGGTATATACCACTCTGGATACAGCTTCTTGTGGGAACTCTTGGAATTGTAGTTGTGAAGCAACTGAACACCACTGGCTCCCTCACTAGAAAGATGTGACTTTACTGACAACATCCTTCTGTTCTTTTTTTTAAAGTGATAGATTTATGTGAGACCCAGGTATTTCATGGAGCTGCCAGGAGTTAAGCAACAGCCATGCAGCTCTCTTCTGCAAATGCTTATAATCATGATCCATGACTCTCCCGTATAGCACTCTCTGGCCATTTTTGGACACCGAAAGGTCAGCAGTTCTGTATCTGTGAGGAACTGCAGACACTTTCAGGTGCCCCGATCCACACCCATAACTGGATGTAAAGTATAGCTGGTCTCTTATCAGACATGCTCAAGAGCCCGCCCTCCCAAGATGGTGTCATTCGCAATTGCTATTTGTCTTTGTCTTTCTTCCACCAGACAGGGATAATGAAGTGCATTTAGGGCTGGTGAAAGGGAGTCCATGTCTAGATTCCCTTCTCATCTCCAGAAGAATTATGACCTGGGCTCCTGAACAGAAGGTGAAGTGAAGTGGCTCAGTCGTGTCCGACTCTTTGCGACCCCATGGACTGTAGCCTACGGGGCTCCTCCATCCCTGGGATTCTCCAGGCAAGAATACTGGAGTGGGTTGCCATTGCCTTCTCCAGGAGATCTTCCCAACCCAGGGATTGAACCTGGGTCTCCGTATTGCAGGCAGATGCTTTACCATCTGAGCCACCAGGGAAGTCCTGAACAGAAGGTATTCCCTACCAATTAATCCCACCCCACACTCCTGGAGGGTCTCTGGCAGGGTGAAAGGGCAACAGAGAGAGGATGCTGGCATCTCTAGGCTTGCAATGGCTGGCTTTGCGGGGGGCTTACCAAAGAGATGCCAGTTATTGACAAGTGTGGCTGAAAAATATGGGAGATGCCACTATTTGAAATTAACAGAGGAAACAGTGGCCAATAGCTGTACTGAAATGAATGATGCTGGTCCACTCACTCACAAAGGGGACCTGAACTACCCTGGGGAGGGCCAGAGTAATGGCTGACATGGTGGCTGCTTAATAAACAACTCTAGATTTAGGTCTTAATGTATGGGCTGCCCTGGTGACTCAGACGGTGAAGAAACTGCCTGCAATGCGGAAGGTCCAGGTTCAATCCCTGGGTTGGGAAGATCCCCTGGAGGAGGGCAGGGCAACCCACTCCAGTATTCTAGCCTGGAGAATTCCCATGGACAGAGGAGCCTGGCAGGCTACAGTCCATGGAGTTGCAAAGAGTTTGACATGACTGAGCGACTAAGCACACGCAAAATGTATGCAAACCCCAAAACTAAAGTACTTAAATGTGATAAGAAAGGAAAAAGGAAAGGAGGGAGGGAGGGACAGGGGGAAATAAAAGAGAGGAACTTCGTGGTCCAGGGACCACACTCTGAGAATCACTGCTCTAATCTTTTATAGGAGATATTCTATTCTACAGTTTTTACAAAGGACATATTGTTGGGTGGAAGGCAAGCCAATTACTCTTTTTCTGTGTGTGCCTCGGTTGACGTCAATCTGCAGAGTAGAAAACCTTTTATTTGCTGTTATATAAACCACAGATGAAGTATAAAGCATGTTAAGCCTTATTTATGATATTTAAGATGCTGGAATTGATAGTTTATAGCTGGCACATAAAAGAATGCAAATCAAAGACAAAATAGATGTGACGGTTGTTCAAAACAGCCTGCAAACAGCCCATCAGGACACATAAGAAAGAGTACCGTCCATGCATATGGATTTTTGCTCCACTCTGTGCATCACTGACTGGCCTTAGGGGCTTCCTGTCACTTTTGACCGTCAGCTTCAGTTTTCTATCTGAAAAATGGGAAGGTCAGGGAGAAGAACTAAATTCCCAAGATGGGCACCATTCTAACCTGGGTCACTGGGTTCCAGTGGAGCCATTTGTTTCCAGATCGCTTTCCTAAAACACACTCACCAGGTACCAGTCTGCACCATAAATTTGGAAAGATAACCCTTGGCAGACATGTCCTTTAACTATGCTCCTTGGAACATAGCATGCCAGTAGAGACAGTCAGCACTGTGAGGTTGTTTTGCACTTGTGTTTTAGGTTCATAAGGCAGTTTTAGCATCACATCTGTCCTAAGTTCTGTGCAGCTACAAATGACATCAGAGCACATGTGGGAATCTGAAACAGAACTTTCCCTAGTATGTCCATAAAGACGATGGACTGCTTGGGCCTCGCAGAGACCATTCTCTATGATAGAAGAAACAGTTGATTACTGGGGGTAATTTTTCAGTATTTTTTAAATCAGATATGCCTTGAATCATATTTTGGAATGCTAGAAATTAATCCTGTGATACATTTCATTAGCATGTTAACATCTCTAACCCTATAAATGTCTATCAACTCTAAACTGAAATATTTTCCTTCATCATCTCCACAAAACAACAAAAAGGATAGGTGTAGAGGAGTTAAGAATAATTAAAGATATTATTTATATGATTGTTTCAGGGTTAATTTTAGAATTTCAAGCATGTGACCATGAAATTATCATGAGAGTGTTTTTTTAAAGCACAGTTTCAGATTTCCTGAAACACTGTACTTTGAAACACCAAACAGTGCTAGAAGACTAGGAAAAAGGAAGAAGGTACACAGATTATGAGCTTCATTTTTTTCTAATTACTTAAGAATGGATTTGACCAGGGCTCCCCTGGTGGTCCAGTGGTTGGGAATCCACCTTGCAGTGCAGGGGACCGCGCTTCAAACCCTGGTCCAGGAAGATCCCACACGCAGCTAAGGCTGTGAGCCGCAACGACTGAAGCCCTCGTGCCCTAGAGCCCACGTTCCGCAACTAGAGGGGCCACCACGGTGAAAACACAACTCGAGAGCAGCCCCTGCTCACCTCAACTAGAGAAAGCCTGCATGCAGCAACAGGGGCCTAGCACAGCTACAAACAGCCAGTGAAAGTGACGTTGCTCAGCCGTGTCCGACTCTTTGCAACCCCATGGACTGTAGCCCACCAGGCTCCTCCCTCCCTGGGATTCTCCAGGCAAGAGTACTGGAGTGGGGTGCCATTTCCTTCTCCAAAAACAGCTAAAATACATAAAATTATTTCTTTAAAAATGGATTTATCCCAAAAGATTTTGTCATTTTTTTCCCTCTTCCAAGGGTAAACTCAAAGGCAAAGCGGAAGGTGTCTGGCCTGGGTTTGAGTATCTTTGCAAGTGTTTATCAGCCAGTTTACCTTTGGTAATTTGCTAAATTTTCTGAGTTTCCTTTTTCTAATGTTCTGATGACTAATTTACTTGAATATACTATCATTTAATCTTTATAGGATTAAATGAGAAGATGTCTATAAGTCCCTTTCGCAATACCTAACACGTGATAGTCAATAATTAAATTAGAGACATGGCTACTGTTCTTAAAGGGCTCAGCTTCCCCAGAAGCCACCTGTTTGTTGGTTTGGTATCAAAGTCACTGCTGTTCACAGCCTTATCAACAAACAGGCTGTGAACAAAACCTCACAGGCTGGCTGTGTTGTTCCTCATGTAGAACTTTACAACTACGTAAGAAAAACCAGCATTGGCATAGGTCAGCAGACCGCAACTGATCATTTCTGGATCTCTGAATTAGAGACTTAAGTGAAGGTTGACTTATGATAACTCAAGTAGGGCCTTGATAACAAACACTCATTATGTTATATCTTGGATCAGAAATCAACCTTGAGCCGACTAGGTTGTACACAAAAAGTACATCAACTCTTAAGCCTGTGAAAATTAGCAGAAAGCCTGTTTCCAACTGTGCTTACCCCACAAGACATGAAGAAAATGTCAAAATATTTTTTTTCCTACTTGTTGGAGCACTAGTTTTAGATGGTTTTTGAGCAGGGAACACACATTTATTAAAGATGTGGAATTCCTTCCAGATGGAGGGCTTCATGGTGCAGTGATGGGATGCAAAAGAGTTGGTTTTCCTTTGTTAAGAAAAACCAGACAGCCTGATCAACTGAAAAATTCAGGTTAGCCAAGCCCAGGCCTGAGAATGCCCAGGAATATTTATGATCATTTTTCATACATTTAGGACAGAGCTCCCTTCAAAATAAAAAACAGAAGAAAACACAAAATCAGAGAGGAGGGAGGAGTTAGAGAGAAAGGGAAGGCGGGAGGGAGAGAGGGAGGGGTGGAGAGAGAGAGAGAAAAGCTGGGAGGGAGAGGGGGGAGGGAACTTCAGGGTTCTTTAGTCTAATCCACCTCCGTTTAAACCCTCCCCCATGAAGACGTCTCCCTGTTGATCTCCCAGCTGCTGGCTGCATCGCTGCACTTTGGAATGCTCACACATCAGACGTGACAGGCTCTGTACGATGGGCAGTCCCAGAGTTGCAAGTTTCTCCCACATACCAACCACATGAAGTAGCCCTGGAGTGCTTGGAAGAGCTCTGGCTCTGGGCCACCCTGTAACAGGAACTTGCTTGGCACAGAACTGCTCGAAACACATTTGCTATGTGTGCGTATCTGGAGTCATTTTTTTCCCATCCAGCCCCTTGAAACTGACATGGGTGGGCCGCTTCTCTGAGGACGTCTACCACTGAACAGAAGACAAATGCCTGACCTAGAATTTGCCCCATGGGCTATGTCCACGCTTTCTGCTAACTGATTCTCTCTCCTGCTGTCCACGGCCACATGCCTTATAAGCGCACATTCCGCATTGTCCTCTGTGGGGAGCTGAGCCTTGAAATATTATATTAGCAAGCATTCTCGTAGGGGATTCAATCAAAACCAGGAAAGAGGCAAGTATTGTTGGCTCTGTCACAAACCTGACAAAAAGGAAGAATGAAAACACCTACAACACCCATAGTGTAGCCTCGGTGCAGCCGTCAACCATTTAAAAATGCCAAGCATAACTTAGAAGCCACTCACTCTCCCGTATGTTAACAGCGTGAAACGCGGACCAATAGTCAGGATGATAATGCCTGCTATTAAAATATAACTGATGAAGGTTACAAAAAGAGTATTTGTCATTAAACAATGCTTCCATTGTAAAACAATTTCACCCTATGCATGAAAGACTCCAAACGATAGTAGAGCATTCAATTTGATACTGGAGTTTTATCATATTATTTCATGCGAAGAAGACTTATATACTCAATCTGGCTGACAGCTTTGCATATAAAGAACAGTTTCTGCATGACGAATGTGGTGAGCTTATTAAGTTACCAACACACTGCCAAGCCATATTGTCTCAGCGACAGCAGACCCAAAATATTTTCAAATTATTTTTTTTTAAGGGCAGTGCAGGAAAGCCAGAACAGCCACATGTTCTGACTTTAATAAAAGTCACAATTGCAAGAACATTTACCTTATATCTAATTAGAACAAATCATCCAGAAGCCTCATTGAGCCCATATTTAGTCTGCCACAGACTTTAATTTTTTGAGGTAGTTGGAAATATTAGTTTTTGATTTATCATTTGCTGTCTCACAGCTGCAAAAAAAAAAAAACTATTAAGCTGGATATAAAAACAGACTGCTTTTTTGTTTCTTAAAAATGTAGAGACATGAAAATCTTTATAAACATTCTCGTATGATGGTAAAAAAACCAAACTATTAAACGATGCCAAAGATTAAGAATGCACGTTATCAAAATTGAAAATAGAAAATAATTCAAGCAGACTAGTCTCCTCATTTCCTCATATTCTTGAAGACACTTTTATGCTCAGTCTTGATATGAACTAAAAGTGTTAAGTTATATTTGTATGGCAAACAAGAATTGTGAAAATCTTAGATAATTATGCATAAGAAAAACAAAAAGATACCTCAACAACTAGGACTTTACTATAAATATCACTAACTGGTTCCATTAATTAGCATTTGCTAGGTGTCAGGTACTAAGCTAAGAAATGTAGACACTTTTTGTTTTCACTCTCATATCAGCTCTCTAATTCAGTGCCACTGTACAAATGAGAAAAAGACATAGACTTAGACAAGCTGCCTAAGGCCATGGAGCTGCTTGCAAACCCGAACCTCTGGCTCTTGAAGCTCCGACTTGGTAACTACTCTTTTGCTGTATTTCCTCACACAAATGAAAACTAATAGGGTTGTCAGGGTTGATAGGGTTGTCAGACTATCAAAAATTGTAGCCTAGTCATACTAAAGTAACAAAGACAGCTTTGCTTCTCTGTTCTTATTCAACTACAATTTGGTGGAGACACAGCTAGTCACATGCATCACTCTCTGTTGAATATTTTAAGCCTCATCCACATGAACTGCAGGGGAAATTGCCAACTAAGAACAGGGGCCATTGCTAATTTTCCTTAAGTGTAGCTTCACTATAAATTTAAGAGTTCAATTTTCTAACAGATTAAAAGGTGTTTTGTTCTGAATCCCCTCTATCTAATATGGTCTAGAGTTCAAGAATGATGGATTCATGTAGTGGAATTTTGTATCCGTATGTTTTTAATGCAGCCCTAAGTCTTTGGGCCACCTCCCCAGCACTGAATGTTACATGTCCTGACTTCCACTTGGGCAGAAAATCTTGAGAACATCTTGGATGCTAGTAGCCTCTCACTATCACACAAAAGAATAATGGACATCATCTACCAGGCAGTATAATGCTATGAAAGGGGCAGACAAGTGATTTGAAGACAGTCCAAATTGTAGTTTTGACCATTTTTTCAGATCATCTTTACCAAGACCATTTCCCTTAATTTCTCTCTGATATAAAAGCAATCTATGCAAATATTACTATACACATAGATTTCATATTCATAGCTCCCCTGGTGGGTCAGGTAGTAAAGAACCTACCTAAAATTCAGCAGACTTGGGTTTGATCCCTGGGTGGGGAAGATCTCCTGGAGAAGGGAATGGTCCACTCTAGTATTCTTGCCTAGAGAATTCCTCGAACAGAAGAACCCTGAGGGCTACAGTCCATGGGGTTACAAACAGTTGGACGGGACTGTGTGACTTTCACTATCATACTCATAGACATGTATAAATATAATTGGATATCATCCAAATAAAAAAAATACATAGTCACTGAATTAAAGGTTAGGTTTTCCTGTTACTAAATTTCTTCAATATTTATTTTTCATTACCGAATTTTTTCATATTTAAAATAGTAGCTGAGAAGATAATAATAAGCATAATCATATGCTAGTCTACAGCAAGGGTATGAAGTCATCCTAGAACAATGTCATGATTTAATTATACTTTGAATTCGCATTTCAGTCTCAGCCTGCTAATGATTGCAGGATCATGCAACGTAAATACTACTTCCTTATTTATTTTTCAGTATTATAAATTATGTATTCAGAAAAAATAGCTTTTTGAGCTCACAAGAAGTAAGGTCCCAAGTTCATGTGCTCCTTGCTTTACTTATTCAACATCCATTTGAAAACATTTATGGAGCTCCGACTGTGTGCAAGACACACACAGGAGGGCAGTTAACTGACTCGTTCCAAAAAAATTAGGGTTAGGGAGCTGAGAACAGAGCGGGGCACTGACACCACAGTAAGTGAGCTGTTCTCAGCTTCAGAAACAGCTTCTGGGACATTCACGGACAGACAAGCTATCCTTGTGGCCCCAGGCTAATTCAACACTGCAGTGAGGTCAGTCTCATTCTTGGAAAGATATTCATTGCCAAGATAAAGCATGTTTCTCAGTTAATATTTCTAAAATATTTGAGAATGAGAAAGAGATGGAAGGAGGGAGAGAAAATAGACTGGAGGAAAAAGTTCTATTTGTGGATAAAGACCTCAGGAAAGAACAAAGGAGGTGAGAGAAGGGTCATGACTGGTTCTTATTGCTTTGTCCTCAGATACATCACTCCTCTACCTTTCCACTGACCCCTGATTATGGTGATATTCTGACACTTATTTATTGGGGTTATAATTTTTTTTTTAGTTTCAACCATCTGTGGGTTTTTTTCTTATTTATTTTTTATTTTTTTAAATTATGAAAGTATGATAACATACATTTATAAGAAACTTGGAAAATACAGAACAACATTACCCATAGTTCCACTATATATAACAATTATTTTTAAGTAGATAAATTAACATTTTTAGTAGAGTTTCAATATCAAACTCTCAAAAATTAATAGAATGAACAGACAGAAAAATAGAAGGATACAGTAGACCTGAAAAGCACTATGAACCAATTCAACATAATTAAGATTTATGAAATTTTCATACAAGAGCAGGATACAAATTCTATTCAAGTTCCCACAGACTATAAACCGGGAGACACTGGAACACAACCAGGGACAGAAAGCAAGGTGCAAGAATCTCACGGTCTAGAGATATTGAAATAATACAGAGTCTGTTCTCTTATCACTGTGGAATTATATTAGAAATCAATTTCAAAAGACATTTGAAAATAACCCACATATTTTCAAATGTAATGAGAGATTTACCAAGAGAGATCTTTCACTTAGTCACTGAAAGCCTCAATAAAGTTAGAAGCCTGAAAAACACAGAGAGTGACTGCAGAGAAGAAAACGTTCAAATGAGAAATTAATATCAAAGATACTTTAAAAATGCATTGGGGTTGCAAAATTTATTAAAATTTATTAAAAGAGGTAAGTCAGACAGTGTTTTAGGAGCTAAGTTGACAGAAACAAAGTGGCAATTCAGTGACCCATCCATGGGGACTTTACCACCAACATGGACACACTTAATTTCTTTGATCAGGACAAGACAGCAAATAACTGTCTTTGCTGTCAGCAATAACAGCAAATAACAGCAGCTTTGGAGTAGAAGACACCCCGTGAGTTGCCTGTCGGGAGTTCCCACAACCAGCAATCCCCTAGGGAATTCACAGTCAAGTGCGAGGACAGACTGCCATGGCTGGAGGCGGGGCAGCCTGAGCTCTAATGGATGGACAACCCGATTTCAGGAGGAGCACAAGGAATGTGACACCTGAGCAGAAGTCCAGGAAAGGGAACCTACTTTGGGTTTGAATATCATGCAAGCAATTTTTTTAAAAAAGTGTAAAGCTATGTATTATGGACAAGCCTCTGTCAGTCTCAGAACAAAACCTGTGATTTCCAGGGACAGGATCAGGTAGGTTTATCACAAGAAAAGCAAGCATGGACATCAGACCAGTTACCACACTAGGTGGAGGAGCCCAACTTCACATTCTCAGTGCATCGCAGTACAAGACGGCTGGCTGTCTTGAGTCTGGTTCCCCAGGAGCAAAGTCCACGAGGGGGACGGCATGATTTATTGAAGAAATGCTCCCGGGATAAACTGGCAAGGGAGTGGGGGAAACCTGCCAGGGGAAGGGAGAGAAACCAAGCAAGGCTACTTCACTAGCGAAATGCTATAAGAAGTAGTCAGTTTGATCCCACTGGAGACCCGAGGACTTCAGGTTGCATGTTAGGGCTTGTCCCAACTAAAAGCAAGGAAGTGGGGCTTTCACACACTCTAGTTGGAAAATGAACTCCCAGGCACCTGAGCCCTCCAGCAGCCCAAAGGCAGCCTGCTAAACAAAGTCTTAAATTCTGGCCCACACAAATGAAACTTCCAGAGTTCGGGTGATGGGAGCTCAGAAATGGCAAAAAGGAATTCGAGGAGACGTGGGTTCAGTGCCAGCCCTGGGTAGCACAGGCAGATAAAAAGATAAGCGAGGAAGCACCTTATCCAGTTTCCACATCCATTTCTTTCCTGGGATGATCCCTGGGCCACACTCTCCTAGGGCATCCCCAGCCAATGTCCTTGTCCAAGCATGACCACAAACGTGCCAGGATAGCCCCGAAATCTTTGTGTTCATCTAATGCTACAGTTATAACACACAGGAAGGGTGAAACACTACTGGCAGTGAAATTCACACCTGTGAAGCAATTTCACGCCAGTGGCATGAACAACTCAGTCACCACCCTGGGCGCCAGATTTCATAGCTTCATCTTCTAAGGACTGACATCCTAGCAGGCTCAGAAGAAGGCTGAACCACACAGCATCCGGTGCTGTGTGCCCCATAACTACATCCCTTCTAGAAGCATCCATGGGATGGGCAGAGAAAAAAGCGTTAGCGGGGGAACTTTAGCACGGCTTCAATATTTACAGACCAGAAGGTATCATTACAGGATTAATAAGCAAGGCTAGTTCAGCAATAGGGAAGTTGGCCAAAGAGGCAGTGGAACTGTTATCACTGGAGATAATGAAGGCTGAGAATAGACCTCACCCAGAATAGATTTTATAGACGATAAAAATCTATCCCGTTCTTCAACGGAAGGAGATGAGCTGTGTGTTTCACTGGAGATCTCTTACAGCCCAAACGATTTCATAAATTAGATAAAGTTATTGAGTTTAAAATAGCACTTAGTAAGTATGACTTATCCCAAAGCTTGTCCAGCACAGTGGTGGTGGGAGGCAGAAGCAATTGAGTGACACACATCACTGGAATGATAGACGAGGGCCAGCACCTAGAAGCAAACGCCCACTCGGGAAATAGGGCCAGGATAATCCAGCAAGGCAGGTTTTTATATTGTAGAAATACAGACCAAAATACCACATTGTGGCGAATTTGAGCTTCAGCTATTTGGAGCCTGAGGTAACCATTTTGAGTTTTGAGTCCATGCTTTATTCAAACACTGTGTGATGTTTCTCAGGTAGATGTAGAGCTCTGAAGACCTAGTCTGTCCTGACAGAGCCTAATCATGTCCTAGAGGGCAAGCTGAATTTCACAAAGATCAGAAGGGTTACAGAGGACAGACTGTTCTGGAAGGCGGAGGAATGAAGACGCTTTAAAGCATTCTGGGAATGTGAGAAGGGGTTCAAATTTCTAGATCTGATCATGGTCTCTTTAGGAACAAAACTTTAAAATTCTATTACGGAAGGACCAGCTCCCCACTAAGACACTGGCTCTGAGCTCAGCACACTGTAACACTCAACTTTCTTTGAACGAGTGAATCCAGACAAAGATAAGTCTACCTATTTAACTCATTGTGGTGGCCTCAGGCCAAAAGAAGAGCAGAGACTAAAAGATTCTCTACATTTACCCACTTTTTCTATGCTCTGCTGTGATTCAATTCAATAAATTATTTCTTTCAGTTTCATTCTAAATCTTTCTCTAAATCCTCTTGCTGGGAACTAATTCTGCAGCTTTCGTTGTATATATGCATTGGATGCATGCTAAGTATAGAATCCACAGTGATTTTTAAATTTTTGATTCTGATCTTAGAACCACACAATAAATTACTGAAACCTCTCAGCCACCTGCCCTTCCAAATTTTAATTACACTATGAGTTCTGGAGAATTGTATATATATTTTAAAGCCCATATGCTTATACTGGTAATTGGTTCATGAAGACGTTGATGTGATGATGCCCTGAAACCAAAAAGGTTATATTCAAAAACCTGAGAATTTTAATTTTGTAGTAGGGAGAAAAGATATAATATATTCTGGAATTAAAACCCCAGAATATTTAGAATGGCTAAACAATAAGGTCCTACTGCATAGCACAAGGAACTATATTCAATATCATGTGGTAAATCATAATGGAAAAGAAATATATATATGTTGTGTGTGTGCCTGCACATGTGTGTGTTGTGCTAAGTTGCCTCAGTTTTGTCCAGTTCTTTGCAACCCATTGGACAGTACTCTGTCAGGCTCCTCTGTCCATGAGATTCTCAGGGCAAGAATACTTGAGTGGGTTGCCATGCCTATCTCCCCAGGGATCAAGCCCATGACTCACATCCCTGCATTGCGGGCGGCTTCATTACCACCAGCACCACCTGGGAGTCCACAATAAATGCCTATATATATAATATGTACACATGTATACAAATAAAACCTGGGTTCAATCCCTGGGTTGGGAAGATACCCTAGAATAGGAAATGGCAACCCACTCCAGTATTCTTGCTGGAAAAAAATCTCATGGGTAGAGGAGTCTTGTGGGCTATAGTCCATGGTGTGCCAGAGTTGGACGTGACTGAGCAACTATGCATGCAAGCACATACGTAAATACTTGAATTACTTTGTTGTCCAAGAGAAATTAACACAATATTGTAAATTTACACAATAGTTGTAAATCAACTATCTGTTCAGTTCAGTTACTCAGTCGTGTCTGACTCCTTGCGACGCCATGAATTGCAGCACACCAGGCCTCCCTGTCCATCACTATCTCCCGGAGTTCACTCAGACTCACGTCCATCAAGTCCGTGATGCCATCCAGCCATCTCATCCTCCGTCATCCCCTTCTCCTCCTGCCCCCAATCCCTCCCAGCAGTAGAGTCTTTTCCAGTGAGTCAACTCTTCGCATGAGGTGGCCAAAGTACTGGCGTTTCAGCTTTGCATCATTCCTTCCAAAGAAATCCCGAGGTTGATCTCCTTCAGAATGGACTGCCTGGATCTCCTTGAAGTCCAAGGGACTCTCAAGAGTCTTCTCCAACACCACAGTTCAAAAGCATCAATTCTTTGGCGTCAGCCTTCTTCACAGTTCAACTCTCACATCCATACACGACCACAGGAAATACCATAGCCTTGACTAGATGGACCTTAGTTGGCAAAGTAATGTCTCTGCTTTGGAATATACTATCTAGGTTGGTCATAACTTTTCTTCTAAGGAGTAAGTGTCTTTTAATTTCATGGCTGCAGTTACCATCTGCAGTGATTTTGGAGCCCTAAAATAATAAAGTCTGACACTGTTTCTACTGTTTCCCCATCTATTTCCCATGAAGTGATGGGACCAGACACCATGATCTTCGTTTTCTGAATGTTGAGCTTTTAAGCCACCTTTTTGCACTCCTCTTTCACTTTCATCAAGAGGCTTTTAGCTCCTCTTCACTTTCTGCCATAACAGTGGTGTCATCTGCCTATCTGAGGTTATTGATATTTCTCCTGGAAATCTTGATTCCAGCTTGTGTTTCTTCCAGTCCAGCGTTTCTCATGATGTACTCTGCATAGAAGTTAAATAACCAGGGTGACAATATACAGCCTTGACGTACTCCTTTTTCTATTTGGAACCAGTCTGTTGTTCCATGTCCACTTCTAACTGTTACTTCCTGAGCTGCATACAGATTTCTCAAGAGGCAGATCAGGTGGTCTGGTATTCCCATCTCTCTCAGAATTTTCCAGTTTATTGCAATCCACACAGTCAAAGGCTTTGGCATAGTCAATAAAGCAGAAGTAGATGTTTTTCTGGAACTCTCTTGCTTTTTTGATGATCCAGCGGATGTTGGCAATTTGATCTCTGGTTCCTCTGCCTTTTCTAAAACCAGCTTGAACATCAGGGAGTTCACGGTTCATGTATTGGGGAAGACTGGCTTGCAGAATTTTGAGCATTACTTAACTAACATGTGAGATGAGTGCAATTGTGCAGTAGTTTGAGCATTCTTGGCATTGCCTTTCTTTGGAATTGGAATGAAAACTTACCTTTTCAGTCCTGTGGCCACTGCTGAGTTTTCCAAATTTGCTGGCATATTGAGTGTAACACTTTAACAGCATCATCTTTCAGGATTTGAAAGAGCTCAACTGGAATTCCATCACCTCCACTAGCTTTGTTCGTAGTGATGCTTTCTAAGGCCCACTTGACTTCACATTCCAAGATGTCTGGCTCTAGATGAGTGATCACATCATCATGATTATCTGGGTCATGAGGATCTTTTGTACAGTTCTTCTGTGTATTCTTGCCACCTCTTCTTAATATCTTCTGCTTCTGTTAGGTCCAGACCATTTCTGTCCTTTATCAAGCCCATTTTTGCATGAAATGTTACCTTGGAATCTCTAATTTTCTTGAAGAGATTTCTAGTCTTTCCCATTCTGTTCTTTTCCTGTATTTCTTTGCACTGATCACTAAAGAAGGCTTTCTTATCTCTTCTTGCTGTTCTTTGGAACTCTGCATTCAGATGCTTACATCTTTCCTTTTCTCCTTTGCTTTTGCCTCTCTTCTTTTCAAAGCTATTTGTAAGCCCTCTCCAGACAGCCATTTTGCTTTTTGCATTTCTTTTCCATGGAGATGGTCTTGATCCCTGTCTCCTGTATAATGTTTCGAACCTCATTCCATAGTTCATCAGGAACTCTATCAACCAGATCTAGTCCCTTAAATTTATTTCTCACTTCCACTGTATAATCATAAGGGATTTGATTTAGGTCATACCTGAATGGTCTAGTGGTTGTCCCTACACTCTTTAATTTGATTTGAATTTGGTAATAAGGAGTTCATGATCTGAGCCACAGTCAGCTCCTCGTCTTGTTTTAGTTGACAATATAGAGCTTCTCCATCTTTGGCTGCATAGAATATAATCAATCTGATTTTGGTGTTGACCATCTGATGATGTCCGTGTGTAAAGTCTTTTCTTGTGTTGTTGGAAGAGAATGTTTGGTATGACCAGTGCATTTTCTTGGCAAAACTCTATTAGTCTTTGCCCTGCTTCATTCCACGTTCCAAGGCCAAATTTGCCTGTTACTCCAGGTGTTTCTTGACTTCCTACTTTTGCATTCCAGTCCCCTATAATGAAAAGGACATCCTTTTGGGGTGTTAGTTCTAAAAGGTCTTGTAGGTCTTCATAAAACCGTTCAACCTCAGCTTCTTCAGCATTACTGGTTGGGGCATAAACTTGGATAACTGGGATATTGAATGGTTTGCCTTGGAGAGAAGCAGAGATCATTCTGTTGTTTTTGAGACTGCATCCAAGTACTGCATTTCAGACTCTTTTGTTGACCATGATGGCTACTCCATTTCTTCTGAGGGATTCCTGCCCACAGTCATAGATATAATGGTCATCTGAGTTAAATTCACCAATTCCAGTCCATTTTAGTTCACTGATTCCTAGAATGTTGATATTCACCCTGCCATCTCTTGTTTGACCACTTCCAATTTGCCTTGATTCACGGACCTGACATTCCAGGTTCCTATGCAATATTGCTCTTTACAGCATCGGATCTTGCTTCTATCACCAGTCACATCCACAGCTGGGTATTGTTTTTGCTTTGGCTCCATCCCTTCATTCTTTCTGGAGTTATTTCTCCACTGATCTCCAGTAGCATATTGGATACCTACCTACCTGGGGAGTTCCTCTTTGGTATCCTATCATTTTGCCTTTTCATACTGTTCATGAGGTTCTCAAGGCAAGAATACTGAAGTGGCTTGCCATTCCCTTCTCCAGTGGACCAGGTTCTGTCAGACCTCTCCACCATCACCGGCCTGTTTGGGTTGCCCTGCAGGCATGGCTTGGTTTCATTGAGTCAGACAAGGCTGTGGTCCTAGTGTGATTAGATTGACTAGTTTTCTGTGAGTATGGTTTCAGTGTGTCTGCCCTCTGATGCCCTCTTGCAACATCTACCATCTTACTTGGGTTTCTCTTACCTTGGGTGTGGGGTATCTCTTCATGCCTACTTCAATAAAATAAAATTTAAAATATACTTATACTACTTATATACTGGCATTGAAAACAACATTAAGTTACTTTTCAGAGTAAAGAAATGATCTGAAATTCAGAAAATAGATAAAATCATCACTCAGTATACATATGATAAAGAAACCTCAAATGATAAACCCCAAATGAGTATTTTTCGATCTGAACTGTCTTTCATTTTTCAAAAATATTGATTCAGTGCCTATTATGTGCAAAGCCTTAGACTAGGAACTGATGATATGTCGAGTACTGTCCTCAGCTTCACAGGCTATAGACTAGTGAGGAATCAAATAATCATGTAAATGAATGTGGACCTGAGGCTGTGAACTTACAGGTGTGACAAGTGCTAGGAAGGAAGCAGTGCTCTGAGCTCCACGCTGGAGAAGCTGCCCAAGCCAAAGAGGGCAGGGAAGGCCTGCAGATGCATGGGAGACTCGGCTGAAATGAGAAAGACAGAGATGCTAACAAGTGAAGGAAGGGGAAGGTACTTTCCAGCAGTGGGCACACTGCTAGCACTAGCTGCGAGTATCCTTCCCTAGAGGGTGAGGGGAAGGAAGGCAGATTCCCGAGTTCTTAAATCATCTAACTACTGCACAGAATCTGTGGAAAGCAACAGATCAGTCCTAATTCTGGGCTGAAGAATTGAGTGGTGGGGGGTGACAGACTTTCAATAGGATAGTATAATAACAATTATCCATTTTTTGTCAAACTTACAACTTTATATTTTCATTTCCACTTATTCACATCCACAGTAATCCCTGTAACTACTTCTAACAAGCCATCACGATCTTGCTATTCTTGTAGACTTTTCAACAAAGGCATGCCCACTTTCATATAACCTGGTTTCGATTAAAAAAGTTGGTCATTTAAAAATCTTATGACAATAAGCCAAAGACTTCATAGTACAATGGAACTATTTGAATGTGATCATGGTTTACCTGAAGAGACAATGAAAACCACTGAAGTGCAGATGCAGGGTAAGGGACATGGGTGGGACATACTGATGTTATAATAGACCATATCCGAGCAGATCCCTCCAAGTGAGCACACTGCAAATTGATGCCTTTCTCCCTTCTTTCTTTGTTCATCTGTAATCATTTATTGATTAAAAAAGAAGGAAAGTACCCAAAAACCAAGATGCAGGGATGTGGGGAAGTTAACAAGATGGCCCCAGTCATGCTCTCCAACCCCAGCTCTTACCCCTCCCGCCCCACGTTCTGTAAGCAGCGACAGCGCATGATTACGTAACAGCTGCGATTACTTACAGCACTGTGCACACGTGCCATGAGGTACCATGTGGTTGTGGGCTACTTAGTGCCATAGGCCTACATAAGCTTCACGTGGAAAAGCTGGGAAAGGTTGTGTGTGGTCATGCTGTGTTACAATATGTCTGCTGCTACGGCTGCTGTGCCAACCAGTAGAGAATAAACGTGTCTGCAGTGCCTATGGCTCCTCGTGTTTTATTCCAGCCTCTTACCTTGCACCTTGCCTACCCTGGGTTCAGTGAGCAGTGTGCCCAGTGTGAATGACGGCACAACTGGTGTCAGGAGCAGGATCGGCCAACACGCGGCACTGATGTTAGTTTCTCTCATCCTCTAAAAACACTCTCAAGTGATGAATGACAGTTCTTTTGTGCTAATGCTGATTAACTGCAAAGGCAATAGTGAGTTACACACAAATATTTGCTTTTATTAATATTATGAGCTACAAAACAGGGAATCCAACCAATCCTTGGGTGAGAAAAAGATACAATGACCAGAACAGTCTCTGGCAGTGAAACTCTCCAACCCTGAGCATCATGTAGTAATATACCTGTGCAATCAATAGGACCCACACATTAACAAAGAATTCCTATCTAGGAAAGGGGCTACTTAACATTTTTTTCTTTTTTTCTTTTTAACAAAGGTAAAAGTCCCACTTAGACAGGCTAGGCTAACAAGCTATTATTTTTCCAGATTAGAGAAAATAACAATAATAACAATAATATTAACAGAAAAGAAAGGAAAAGGAAGAGGGAGAGAAGTAGGAGGAAGAAAACCTCTCATTTATTCTTCACTCTGAATTTTTAGATTTATTTTTTGGAGAACACTCAGTTCTGTTTATGATCTTAAAATAGCTGCATTTTTACAATATTAACACAGGCCTTCAAAACTACAGGAATAATCATTGATAAAAAGGCATAATTACCAAGAAGACTCAACACAATTCATATGACTTCACTGCTTTCATCATCATCAAAATCATCACAAATATGAAGCAAAAGAGATGATCAAACAGAGCTTGTAGATGACATTCAAGACTAAATCTTGACCTTATTGCAAATAGCAAAGAATGGGAGAGTTTGGACTTTGAATCTTAAGGGCATAGTGGAAAGGCACTTTCCTCACACCAAAGATCATTCAGAACGTCAGTCTCCATCTTTTCAAAAAAATATTAAAAAAAAAACACATCAAAACTTCTTCCTTACAGAAAGGGAGTCCTGGAGAAAGGCTAAAGCATTGCTAAACATGCCAATATTTACTAAGAGTAAAACTACAGACCAGATGCTGGGCTGAGCAGAGCAGGTGCAGAGTAAACTAGGACCTAGGTCTCTGATGTCAAAACCTCACTGGTCAGTAGTAGGACATCATAAACAAATATCTTGAATATACTCTAATAAGCCCCTTTACAGTAGGGGTAGGTATGCAGGACCATGGAAATATAAATAGGATAAAATTAATTTTGGATGGCTGGGGTCAAAGCTACAGAGAGATTTATTTGTGTGGAAACTTCACTTGGATGTCTGAAAGGCACAGACTTTGGAGTAGGTTCTTTTTGTAAATAGAATATCATTCTCAAAGTCGTGACCTTCAGGGAAGTGCAATCTGGGCAAAGAACAGGTATAGAGTGTTTGTGAAAACACTCTTGCTAAGGAGCTGTGTCTGTATTTATTCTGTGAACAGTGAGGAGAGATGGGATGTGTGATGGTTAATTTCATAGGTCAAGTTGCATGGAAGAAGGAACGCCCAGAGAATCAGTAAAATGTCATGTCTGGATGTGTCTGTGCAGGTGTTTCTGGAAGAGATTAACATCTGATTCAGCAGACGAAGAAAATCCATCCCCACCTATGTAGCTATACATCATCCCATCTTTTAGGTCCAGAATTGAACCAAAGGTGGAAAAGGGGGAAAGTCTCTCTCTCTTCTTGACCTCCATGTCTCGCCTCTGGCTGGGAATTACATCATGGGCTCCCTTGATTCTCTGTATTCACATTCTGACTGAACCATCCTACAGGCCTGCCTGCATCCCCAGGACTTCTTGGCCTCCAAAACTGTTTGAGCTAATTCCTATAATAGATAAATCCCTCTTACGAATTTTTCTCCAAATACTATTGGTTCTATTTCTTTAGAGATCCCTGACTAATACAGGATGAATTCACTCAGGAGAAACATGATCCAAACTGACTTGTTGGAAGACAAATGTGGGGGCAGTGAGAACATTAGACCCCACAAGGAAAACCTGGAATTCAGAGAGACTTTTCAGAAGAAGGCTATAATCCCAGTGGTAGATCATGAGGGCTTAACCTACAGCTACGAGCAAAGTTCATAAAGTTTGGATCGAACGTAATTCTGGAGAGGAAGTGTCCCTCCTCACAGTCCTACCCAGGTGGCCCAGCGAAAGTGATGAAATAAGACTCCAAGGGTGTCAAGAGCACAGAAGAGAAATGAAATCATACTTTAGGGGTATCACAGCACAGGCAATCTGGTAGCAGCTTTTGGATACTTTAACTAAGATTAACATTCTATTCAAATATATGAAGTTGCCAATATTTAACATTTTTTTCTTTGGAGAAGGTCTATGGAAATTGCAATTTTACATGATTCAAGCCATAAGCAACCAGGGAGGCCAGCAGCACACCCATGAGTTTGGATATGTGTCCTAGACATGGTAATTTGCTATTATTATTCTTTTAGCATTAGTGGGTCGTTAGTAAGATTCATTCAATTGAATCTTACCTTGGTCTTGAAGTTTACATTATTAGCTTTTATTTTTGGAATTAGTTATTACCTAACATGTTCAAAAATGTTTAATAAATACAAAAAGGCATAATAATGAAGTGCCCCCTCACTACTCCCCCAGCTTATGCATCCCCTGCATCTACTACAGATATTTTTTTTTCTGTGTTTACTAGTTAGAATAAAAAAGCAACAGTAGAATCTGACTCCCCACCACCACATTTTTTCACAAAAGGAAATATAAAATCTGAATTGTTCTGCACTTTTTTTTACACATAACAAAATGTCTTGCAGATATTTCCAGAGCACTTTCTGATTCTTTCTTAGAGTTGCATAAAGTTTCATTAGCCAGACATTTACTGTGTACTCCACACGTCCTCTGGTGATGAGCCTTCGAGTTGTTTGCCATCTTTCTGATTACAAATCATGCTGTCGTTCCTAATCACTAGTATGCAATCTTTCACCTGTGTGCAAGTAGATCAGTGGGATGAATTCCCATAAGTTGGGATTTCATTTTCATAATTAATAAGAAATGAAAGTAAAAAAAAGAGCATAACAGAAAAAGGAAACGAAAGATAATGAGAGGAAGGAAAGAAGTCAGGCGGCAGACGAGGAAAGACAAGAAGAAGAAAGGCGCGAGAAAAGGAGAAAAAAAGAGAAAATACAGGAAGGAAGAGGGGAACGCTGTTTAAGTTTAGCAAGATCTTAGGAGAGTCATTCAGCTGCAGCGCCGGGTGAGGGGCTTCGTGGGAAACTTTAGGGAGTCCTACAATGCCTGGAGAACAGAGCAAGGCAGCCACTCTTCCTGTCCAAACACCCACCCACTATGCACCACAGGGCAACTACGCTCCCAGGCTAAAACTACAGCCCACAGAGCCCGGACACGGCCATTCCAGGTTATTCAGCAGTAAGAACGAGCCTCCCAGACGATAGCAAACATTTCAAAAAGAACCAACGGCATGTGAAAACCTGGCTGTAAAGGTCAAAGTGAAACATATGAGTCAAAACTCTGCACAAGCTATAAAGAGTTGGGAGGCTTTATAAGAAGCTCACAGGGACTTGCCTGATGGTCCAATGGTTAATAATCCGCCTGCCAACGCAGGGGACGAGAGTTCAATCCCTGGTCTAGGAAGATCCAACATGCCATGGAGCAATTAACCCCATGTACCACAGCTATTGAGCCTGGCCGCCACAGAGCCTGCACTCTGCAACATGAGACGCAACTGCAATGAGAAGCCCACGCTCCACAACCAGAAAGGGGCCCAGCTCACTGCAGCTGGAGAAAGCCGGCACGCAGGAACGAAGACCCAGCACAGTCAAAACTAAAATAAATAAATTAATTAAATACTTTTTAAATAAAATGGTGCTCACAAGCATCTATTCTTTAGATACACGTATAGCTGAACCATTTTGCTGTACAACTGAAACTAACACAATATTTTTAATGACTTATACTCCAATATAAAATAACAATAATAATAATAAAGTATGGCATATGGAACCAGAAGTTTAAGTTCTAATCTCACTAGTTCCACCGTTTCATTGGTTCCAAAACCACTAATATGTTCATCTCCTGCTAGTAACTCACTTACAAGCCATGCAGCCTTTGAAAAGTTATTCACTGTTTCAATTTTCTAAAAAAATAAATAAATAAAAGAAGCCCACAAGAAAGGTATACAGAGAAAAGGATAAAGGAGAGGCTGAAGAAGAAAGAACCCAGACCAGAACAAAACGCTGTTTGCTCAGCATCAGTGAGTAATGCTTCCAACTAGGCCCCCAGAGGCACTGAGAGGGTGGAGGCAGCGTTCCCGACGTGCTTCATAGAAGTGAGTGCATTTAAGTTCAGCGCATGCTAAACTCTACATCATCCTCACGCCACTGAGCTTCTTTGTCTTTTAATGAAGACCAGAATTAAAAATAAAAACAAAAATTTTTTTTAAAAATCTCTAGGTATTGTTAAAGATACTGATTTTTTTTAAACAGCAAAATTATTTCCACACAGACCGGGGAAATCCCTAGAAAAACAAGCTCCATTTTAGAGCCCTGCTGGAACAAGGGTAACCTCTGACCGACTGTGCTATTTTGCCGGCTTCATTCACATTTTCCCAAAGTGCCTCCAACAGTATAATGCCTTAAAAGTTTATTTCATGCCTGAAATTGCTGCTCTCCTTAAGCTATGGGGGAAATGACAAGGAAGGGTGTGAATGATGTTAAGAGATACTAAAAGTGACTTAAAAAATTTCATCTCCACCTCGCTCAGCTAAGAAGAGGCACACATTTCAGCAGAGAAAGGAAGAAGGGATCCAATAAAGAACAAACATGTTACGAGTGGCCTCCAACTTTCATTTCCTTTTGTCCTTGATTTGACTTCAGCACTGGAGTTAAACACGCATTTCAGGTCATGTAAAGATCAGTACAACATAAAAAAACCAGGAGATTCAAATCTCAGCATTTTCCAACTTTCAGTTACACCAGCCCCTAGTTTGTCGAAAGATCAACACTGCTCTGTCCAAAAATTCAAAAGATCCCCGCAGTAACATGAGCTAGTGTACAGTTTTGACTTCTTCACAATGGTAATTACAGGTAATTCTGCAGTTATTGTAAATTCCATCGTGTCACACATGCATATTACAAAGAGTCAACTTTACGTCAAAAAATAAAATGAAGTGTATTTATTCATGAAAATAATTTCTATATCGATATCAATTGTATGTCTGCTATTTGATCATCATACTGATCCATATATAGGTGAATATGGGATTCCGAGGTGGTGCTAGTGGTAAAGAATCTGCCTGCCAATGCAAGAGACAAAAGAGACTCGGGTTTGAGCCCTGGGTTGGGAAGATCCCTTGGAGTAGGAAATGGCAACCTACTCCACTATTTTTGCCTGGAAAATTCTATAGACAGAGGAGCCTGGCCGGTTAGTCCATGGAGCTGCTAAGAGTTGGACATGACTGAGCACACACACACACACAAAGTAAGTGACTATGAATACAAACACACACACACACAGGTGGATTCACCTCTGTGTGTGTGTGTATAAAATATTTGCACATTAAAAATCAGATATTTCATAAATGACATCCAGTCTGAGCCTCAGTCCTTCTTGACTTGCCAGTACCAACTCTTGTTTGGGTTTGAAAAATTAGACTAGAATTTGATGGTTTCCATAGCAATGCCAAGTCCACTTCTTGGCACACTGTATGCTCTTAAATAACATATATTAGAAGAATGAATGACTTTTAGCAAAAAACATCAAAAACGTAATCTTTGAATAATGGGCTGTAAGTAGTCCCAACAATTCTGCAAACTCTTCATTCAGGGGCAGAGGGGCGCTACTCTATTTAACGTAAGTCGCTAAAGAGCTTATGGCAATCATTTATAAACCCTCTGCCTGGCTTGAGGTTTAAGTACCTTCTAATGTCCATGAAAATTAACTCCAAGGAACTATCTATAAATCCTTTGCGTAGAGTGGGATTTCCTTATGTGACATATTTCCTGAAATACAAAGACCAGTGGCTAGAGTATGGCCATTTTTTTCCCACATATGAAAAATTATTAACAAAGGAACTGCCTTGATTTGGACAAGGTGGTTTAAAAGAATTGTAATCAAGAAATTGAAAGACTCAGATTTTCTACTCATAAAATGTACCTCTTAAATTCACTAGATCTATCTGAATGTTAACGACTAACTTTCATTATTGATGTTGTCTTTTATTTTTATGTTTTAAAGAATGCACTTTCTGATTATGTCTATAGCATGTGGAGGCTTAACTTACATTAATTAAAACTTCAAAATATTATTGCATTGTAAAGTACCCAACGTGATTATAGTTTAATTAGAATTCATACATTTGTATGTAAATAAAGACAACTCCTGGGTAAATTAAAAGCAAAGAAACAGGAAACATTTTCCCTCAATTAGAAATTCTAACTTCTCATTTCCCTGGTGCCTTATATGATATCTGGCTCTTGGTGGGGATATAGTAAATATTGCTTGACTTGAAGAAGAAAGGAGGCAAGAAAGAAAGGAAGGAAGGAAAGAAAAGAAGAAAAGGAAAAAAAACTCTTCATAATTGGAATGTCCTGCAGAAAATGCTATAAAACACTAGTGATGGTACCTGGCAAAATCACTGTATAATAAACTTGGTTTATTACTGTAAACTTGGTTTATCACTGCAAACTCCATGGTTTATCGTGTGTTCCTGGATAATCTTATAATTAAAACCACTATTGGGATCCATAGTAATATCTAATTATTAAAAATTAATAAATAAAATAATGCTTTAAACACGCATTTTACCTTAAACCAGGCAAGATCATATAGCATTACTGAGTAGGATAGACCGGTTGACAAAGATAGGACAAAGGTACAGTATTCAAGCTGTAGCCATAAGCTGAATGCTTCTAGCCCATGTGTGTGTGGCTTTGACCTTGATAGATGTATAAATTGATTTCATTTCTAGCCATGTAACTGATTATTTGTATCCATGAAGGAGCTTAGTTACATGGCAGGAAGCATATGGAATCAGTATAGATGCTGAGATACAATTTGCTTTCATCTTCCATAATATTAATATATCAAGACGGCTCTACTGGTTCCAAAGACGGATCTACTGGTTCATAGTCAACTGCAAGAAGAAACAATGCAGGTTGATATATTTCCAGTTTAGATCTTCATTTGTAAGGAATCAAAAGTTACATATGCGTTTACAAGTTAAAAAGCTCACAACCTAAAACATGACCCTTAACTCGTCATTTAGTAACAACTTGTGAAAAGTGTAGAATTTAGTCTTATGAAAATATTATAGTATGAAATCTATTTTGGTCAAGTTATTACTATATTTTCATATTTTCTATACATTAAAAATTTTTTTCAGCTTTGAGGTAACTGAACAGGGTACATCATTAGTTAATTTTCTATACATTAAAAAAATTTTTCAGCTTTGAGGTAACTGAACAGGGTACATCATTAGTTAAATGGGAAACAGTAAAAATTGTCTTGTTATTTCATTATATTTTGCCCCAGACAATAATATCAAAATAATTGTTTTTAATTCATAAGGAAATTCTTAGGATCATTCATTCAAAGAAATGGGCTATGGTATTAAAAAGTTTGGGAAACTTTTATCTTGTGTAATAAAATTTTTAAGGCAAGTGACTGTTTGGTGGCTATTCAGGTTGTAAATGAGAGAAAAGCTCAAGGGAATTCTCTTTTCAGATTCCTGTCCTACGACATGAATAGGACATCGAGGGGTCATTGGCACCTGCACTGGCTAAATATTTTATATCTTAACTCAGTCTGTTCTTCAACACATACTGGTAGTTCAGGACAGAGGGAAAAGCTCAAAGGTTTTCCCAGGGTCTTAGAAATAAAGAACACCAGAGCCTGCGTGTCTGTATTCTACCCTCTCTGCTTCAAAGTCTATTCTTTCCACTCTGTCACATTATATTTACTCACCTTTCTATGAAAGGCTATTTTTATCTAGCATTTCAAAATATCTTTAAAGCCTCCCACTAAAAAAAAATCTGTTCAGTTATTTATTCAAAGTCTTAATTCATAACTGAAAATAACATCCTTTCTCCAGTTCATTTCAGATAACTCCAAATTGTTCAAGCAGCAAAATCATGACTGATAAGAAGAAGCTAATAAAACAGAAAAATTCACCTGTTATCAAAAGTTTCTTTTAAAAATAGTTCCTCATACGTGAATCAAAATCTATCTGATTATTATTCCCAGGGATTAGGCATCTTCAAATGATGCACGGCATGTCTGTAAATTTTTCTCTGTGATGGTATAAATGTCTCCATTTATATGCCATAGAATATTTCTAAGAAGGAAGATGATCCAGTTTATTAAGCAATGAATGGCTCCTTTCACCTTTGGAGAGAACATTTTTCATGACATTAACTTGAGAACATTTTTTAAGGAGTTTCATATTTAAGAGTTAAAACCAGGGATTCTGAACCTTTCAGAGAACTCTGACTTTACTAAGTCCTATTATTCTGTGGACTTCCCTGGTGGCTCAGAAGTAAAGAACCCACCTGCCCTTAAGGAGATGTGGGTTTGATCGCTGGGTTGGGAAGATCCCCTGGAGAGGGAAATGGGAATCCACTCCAGTATTCTTGCCTGGGAGATCCCATAGACGGAGAAGCCCAGTGGGCTACAGTCCATGGGGTTGCCAGAGAATCAGACATGACTTAGCAGCTAAACAACAACAACGTTACTCTGTGGAACCCCCCATCCCTTCCTACTCACAATCAACTGAAGCCCAGTCTTGGCATGAGATTATCTCCTTGTTACTTAGCATCTTGTACAAAGACGATGTAGACAGACAATCAGATGTCTCATCTGAGAAAACAAAATCCATGGACTTAATGAGGCAAATCAGTTTCTTTCACACAGAAGGGACTGAAGTTCAGAGAGCGTCGCTGACTTGAAGCCAATTTCAGAGATCTGTTACAGGCAGTGTCAGATTTAAAACTTGAGTCTTCAGAATCTCCAAACTGATTTTTCTGACCATGTCCCTGCCAGAGTATTTGTTTCAGAGGACAGGGTTTGATGGGGACTGGGTCATTACCTCCTACACCTCCCTGAAGGCATCTCTGCCCCTTTTCATATACAGTCAAATGAGTACCAATCAAGGGAAATTCAGGCAGGCAGGGTGGCCCCCAGAGCTCAGCTGGAGAGGAAGATAAAAGTGAAACGAAAGGAAGAGCTCTCTCTCAGCAGTTGGCTGTGAATTCTATTTAGAGAGAAATCTGCCTTTACGTTGAAAGTCAGACCCCCGACCCCGAGGAAACGCCCTGAATGAGGTGAGGGAAGAGCTTTGTGGCTCTGGGGTCCCCGTGATGCTCTGGAAAGGGCAGGGTGAACCCTTTCCTGAATCTGCACACTCTGTTCCCAGTTAAGGGAGCATCCCCTAGCTGAGCATCCCAACCTCTGGGGATCTGGCCTCTGGCACTGCCCTCAGCTTCCACATCTATCCTGACCTTCAGCTCCCACAGCTCAAGCCCAGCAAAAGTGTTTGCCATTCCTCAAACACCTAGAATGCTTTCCTGTCTCTTCTTTTTCACAGGTTTCAGGGCCGTCTCATGGTTTCTTTATCTAGAAATTCCAGCTGTGCTTCAAAATTCAGTCTAAATGTAGGTTTCTCCAAGATATTCTCCTTGATTCCTGTTTTTGATGCCTTTACACTCTTCTGGTATTCTGTTCCTACTTCTATTATAGCACTGAGAAAACTCCAGTGCAGTCAGTAACTTGCATATTTATTACTCACTGTATGCCTCTGGAGGCTTGGGATCATGCCTCATTCAACTCTGCATCCCTGGCATGCAGCACCATACATGGCCTACAGTTGGCACTTGGCAAATGATGAATGCATGAATGAAGTAGTGAAATGTCCAAAGGAAGAAGCTGGTCTGTGATTGCCTGTTTTGTTCTGACTTAGGGCAAGTCACAAACTATATGATCATCTGTAGCTAATTATTCAGAAATAATTGTGAATCCATGCCAAGGGATGACATATTTCATGGGAAGGGGTTCTTATATTTGAGGAGCTGAAATAATGAGGATCTCTTATTTTGAGGGCTTTTTAACAGTATGATGTCGGCCAGCCAGCTGACACACAGGGTCATCCATCCATTTTTCTTGCACAGCACATCTCCCTCCTCTAATGGTGCTGTTTCTGGTACCCACGCTAGGACCTTCTGCATCTTTCTGCGTCTTCATTTCAACTTGCAATTGATGCCCAAGTAACCTCAGTTCCTGTAGTCCTAATTCACAAGACTCCTGACTATTTGTTTTACAAACCTAAAGAAAAAGTTAGCCCAATTAAGCCAAGAGGGATGAGTATGGTATAAAATATAAGCTTTGCTTGCAATCTCATAAAGACACCAAACTTTCATGAATGTCTCAAATGCCTGGTTTTTCTAGTTGGATTGACATGAACAGAAGAACAAACAGGAAATTAATGCTGAAGATTCTCAGGACAAAGGAAAAGTGTTTAACAGGATCCCAAACAGGGTAATTTGATCCTTCCTATTATTATCTTGTATGTACCTACAAATCAGAACAGGAAAAGGAATTCTTAAAAAAATTAACTAAGATGAAATAAGATACTGCATTCATCCATCACTGAAATTCAACTATAAAGAAGTTAAAGTCACCCTGTAAAGTCCAGATAAAAGGCCCATAACTCATTTCCACTGGAGGGTAATAAGACTAGCTGCTCTTCCCATGAGTGGAGGGAACAAGTGTGGTCTTGTAGGAAGAAAACTCAAGGTGAATAAAACATAGTTCTACTGTTTCTGGGAGATGAACTCTGCAGTTTAAGTGATATAACATCTCTGTGTTTGTGACTTTTCAGTCATTAGGGAGAAGTATTCCTTCTCCAATCGTTAGTACATAAACACAAAGTCCTTCCACATTTCCTAATTCTTAAATACCTTAATTGTTTATGTCTAGCTTCCTTTATTTTCAGGTTATTTCTTTGTGTGTCTATATTATACATATGTGTTGACTCTTGTCTTTTCCATCCAATTAACTTTAGTTTATGTGTTGCCTCTGTGGCTTCTGAACGGTTGCAAATTCATTCCGCATTCCTCAGCTTATTGGGATTCCCAGGTGGCGCTAGTGGTAAAGAATCCGCCTGCCAATGCAAGAGATGCAAGAGACATGAGTTCCAGCCCTGGGTCCAAAAGGTCTCCTGGAGGAGGGCATGCCAGCCACTCCAGTATTCATGCCTGGAGAATCCCATGAACAGAGGAGCCTGGCGGGCTACAGGCCAAGGGTCGCAAAGAGTCAGACACGACTGAAGTGACTTAGCACACACACACAGCTTATTACACCAGGATACAACAGTTGAGATTTTCCACTAAATATCATCTACAGCTTTTCGATTCAGACAAAGCCTAAAACCAGAGACAAAATGAACAAAACTCAACATGCTACTGCATTTCTCCAAACAGACACCCCATTTTACCCTTTGAAATACAAAGGTAAAAATTCATCATGTTGCATTTGCTTTCTGAACATATCATTGTTTAGATGTATCACAACTTAGATAAGCCAAAAACATTAGTAACCAACCCACACCTTTCTAAATAAGAATCAGTGTTACCATGCTCAAAACTGAATAGGCTATCTTTAGACCTGTTATATTTTGATTTAGGGCTTATAGCAAATGTTTTATGAAATCTTTTCTAAGTTCCTTAAATTAAAAAAATTATTATGAAAAAGAGCAAAGAATAAACTAAATCTGGCGCATGAGCAAAGGAGCAATAAAAGCATAAAAATCACTCACCAAATTAGAGTCTTAGACAAATTTTATTTTGGTGTGTCAATAAATACATCAATATTCATGGTTCATGTTAGAATCACTAACATTTCTACAGATGAGTAATTATGGTATTAGTATTTTTCAGTCATTCAGTCAACATGTCTTGAGTGCATAGGAATTAAAGTTCAATTCACACAGCCATTTACACAAACATTTCCAAGAATTGCACAGTTCAGAATAAAAGATAATACTGTATTGTATACTTGGAATTTGCCAAGAAAGATCTTAAATGTTCTTACCATACATACACAGAAATAGAACTGTGTGAAATGATAGATAAATTAATCAGCTTGATTGTGGTAATCAGTTCATTTTACATATGTTTAATATATACCTATATATATATATATATATAAAAATCACATTTTTATATATCACACTATACATACAACTTTATATATACCTCAATAAAACTAGGAAAAAAACAGTGATTGAATTCTCGGTAGTAGAATTGGAGTAAGTAGCATTTTTATGTTTTATTATATATATTCTTGTTTGACTACTTTTAACTAAGTTTAACTAGAATATTATTCCTTAGCAAGGTAGATAGATAAGAGATATGTAGATGATGGATGGATGGATGGATAGATAGAATATAAATGCTTCCTCCCTATTTATAGGATAATTAGACAAAGGCTTATGAACATTTTAAGGTTATATTAAATATTGCCACATTGCTTTATTATGGTGTCAATAAAGTCTAATTTGTATGTTTTCTTTTTCAAATCAAACTTCAAGTTAGATTTTAGCAAGGGCTGTTACTAGACCAGAGATGGCCTTGCTCCTAGGCCTAAAAGTTTCAGACTATAAACATTCAAGCTCTGTATTTCTAACTAAAGGCATTTAGAATTTTTCCCAGTCTGGGATTCCCCAAAGTCAAGTGCAGATAGAGGATTCAAGGCTATGTTGGTACATTTCTTGCTGATCTTCTGTGACAGCTAGAGAAATCACTTTACCAAATAAAACCTATGTCTTTTGTGGCACTTCAGGAAAGAAAGACACTAATTCAGAAACAGGGAACATAAGACATTTGGGGTTGATGCCTGGAGTTAAGTTTAAAATAACGCCTCCAGTTCATAAAACTCATTCTGAGATATAACTTGAAACCTCAGTTCAAAGTGGAGGCCCCTCCCTGAAGCCGGCTCAGGGCTTATGGGCATCTGGCTCCCTCCACCCTCACACACCTGGAGAAGCAGAATGCAGGGCTGAAACTCAGAGTGTCTGTAATGAGGCCAAGGTCAGGGCCGAGGTCTTCTGACCCTTAGGCAACAACTATATCCCTAGATACAAATCTCAGGCTGTACCCTAGTGGTGGAAAAATGGGCTCAGAAGTCACACCGACCTAGCAGGTCTCCTGCCTTGTAGCTCTGCAAACTTGGAAAAGCTACTTAAACCCTCTGTACCTTAGTCTCCTCAACTGTAAGGTAAGGATACCAGTAAGATAGCAAACCCCTGCCATATCCTTTGAAACGGGGTCCAAATATGCAATCCAATAACATATGAGCAGGTATCCTTATAAGAGTCATGGGAGGACCAGTTAGCTGGCTGGCTGACAGCTCCAAGGATCCTGAAGCCAACCCCCTATCACACTAGGTCCAAATTTGTAGGGCACCTTGTCACAGCAATGAGTTTGCTGCAAGGACCAAGTTATATTACTGGCAGGAGATGTATCAATACGTGTTTAGAGAGTGAAACAATTAATATCACTGTGTGAAGTTGTTAGAGCTTAAAATTGTTCAAGGATTCATCATATGACTTACAATTGGTGCTATTATTCACATTTTAGTCTGTTAGGCTTTTCTTCCAAACTTATGTATAAACACAAATTTATTACTGTAAAATTTTCAAAGGTGATGAATTGGAAAATTTTGAGTAAAGAAGAAATTTTTGGTCAATTTTATCCAGATTCTTTCTCTGACTGTCTCAACAACATATATACTAGTGTCTCAGGCAGCTCTTCAGAACTAGTTCTGATTCAATGTGACTATTAGATCAACTAAAAGACAAAAAAAACCTAGTGATTGATTGTAGTATGGCAAGTGAGGGGTTTCCCTGGTGGCTTAGAGGGTAAAGCATCTGCCTGTGATGTAGAAGACCCAGGTTCGATACCTGGGTCCGGAAGATCCCCTGGAGAAGGAAATGGCAACCCACTCCATCCAGCATTCTTACCTGGAGAATCCCATGGACAGAGGAGCCTGGTGGGCTACAGTCCATGGGGTCTCAAAGAGTCAACACTACTGAGTGACTACACACACATGGAAAGTGAGAGTGAAAGTCATGGCTCTGGAGGAGACTTTACAGATGTTTCAGGTGTAACTATTGAATGTAATAACCCACAAAGTGTTAGTGAAATAACAGAATTAATTTTTGCCTGGCCAAAATAAAAACTGCCAACCACTAGCATTAGTCTCTGCAAAAATGCCCTGGACAATACTGAGTTAATATGGTTAAGTGGTAAAGCAGGAGATGTGGATTCAACCCCTGGGTTGGGAAGATCCCCTGGAGAAGGGAATGGCAACCCACTCCAGTATTCTTGCCTGGGGAATTCTATGGGCAGAGGAGCCTGGTGGGCTGCAGTCCATGGAGTCACAAAAGAGCTGACATGACTTAGCGACTAAACCACCACGATGCCAAATGCCTAGAGCAGGGCCTGTTACCGAGCCAGTGGTATAGGCAGCGCTTGTTATGATCACCGTGGAAGCTTCTACCATGATCATGGCCTTCACGTAGCCGCTGCTACGCCACCCCCAAGGAGACAAAGGAAGAGAATTTGCCAGTGGCCAAGCAGCAAGATGACAGCATAAGGAACAGAAAGGAGATTTCCAGCCTTTATTCAAGGGTCTCCCCCTAGGTTTTACTGACTGTTCTCCACTCATCCTGAAGTTTCCTTTTGCCAGAATCTATAAACCAATAAACTCCAGGGTGGGGAGGAGGAGGACCAAGACTGGGGACTGGCATTTGAAACAGAGTCTCTAGTAAAGAGACTGGATGGGTATTAAGCACACTGTCCATCCATAAACCCATCACTTGCTTGTTACCCACTGCTCACTCTGAAGACAGAAGCTCTCCTTCTAATGGGCACCGTGCCTTTCTATTAATGACAAAATACCCTCTTCCTGATGTCTACGCACCAACAACTACAGATATTCCCATAAGAGAGTTATGGGATCCCTGCAGGGAAAAGTACTGCTTTGTGTCTGGCAAATTTGGGAGGTGGCAATGGTTCACATCTCCCTTATGAACGTCATGACATTTAATGTGACACCGTTTCAAGTGGATCATGCCCCCACAGATGCCCGTGACCTGTGCCTCAGCCTTCCTTGCTCTAGGCAGGGGACCTAGAATGAAGCTTGGAAAAGCTGGCCACACAGAGCTTGCAGGCCCACAGACACAGAAATGAGTCTTGGTTAATGTCATGGCCGTAGAATTAACGTTGTTTCTCTTCAGGAGGCAGTTAAATTTCATAATGCAATTGCAGAAAGAGAACACATCAGGGCTGAGGGCCTTTACATGCTTCCTACCTCCTGCTTGTCATACACTAAACAGGACCAGATGTTTCAGCAAAGAAATGAAACCAGTCACCTGCTCTTGATTTGTGGGACCACCCTTACTTGAAATGCCAGCGTGTCGCTCCGAAGTTTTAAAAATGATATGTGTAACAAGCGAGATAAGAAATGTGGACATTCCTTCAAGAAAGCCATTAATTATAGGATCCACAGATGGTGAGAAAATGCCTTCCAGGTCAGTGTTGAGAAACGCGGAGATTATTTGCAAAGGAGTGAGAACAAAGGCGGTTTCTTGTCCCTCTGGTGCCTCTGTCCTGAATCGGGAGAATGACGCTGCAGGATGGCGGGCTGGGGCTGGGGGAGCGAGGGTCCAGGAAAGCAGAGACCAGAAGAGGCGGCAGATCAAAGGCGCAGGGTCTCGGGATGACCTAGAGGATCCACAGTTTTCAGGGAAGAGCAGTGTAGCAAAAAGGAAACACAGGGAGTTAGAGCACATGGGCACTCAGCTCCATGCTTGTTAACGTGCTATTTTGGGGAAAAGAAGAACACGGACAGAGAGGGAAAGGGCTTGAGAGATGGAGATGAAGAGACAGAAATAAACAGGATATGGAAATATACAGGACATGAGACAGAAAAGGCACATAGATGCAAATGCAGAGAGAGAGAGGAAGCGGAAGGAATGAGGCTGGATTAGTGATCTACGTGTGTGGTTACTTGCTCCATATAACAGAGGATGAGCTCTGGTTCTGGGAGAGCAATTTCTCTTCCCCTGGTCATCCTTGGTTCCCTTACATCTCTGTGCAAGTGAACCTCTTGCCAATTTGAACAGAGCAGGTTTCTAACAATAGAGCATACACTGTTCAAAAAATGAGTTTCCTAACTACAAGTTAATTACTTTATCTTATGCTCAAAAAAAAAAAAAAAAAAAAAGAATTCTAGGGGAAAAAAGTAGCTGGTGAATCAGGATTTTAAATTTTTGATCATTGCCTTATAATTTAGAATGTGACCCCACCATTAGACTATAACCCCAGTGGTCTTATTCTGCACAAGATGATGGGGCCAAAAAGTTTAGCAAAGAGTGGGTTCGCCCAGTTGCAACAGGCTTCCTTCCTTCAGCCTTTCTCAGAGCTGGTCATTCACTGATGGACACTGACTTCTCCGCAGACTCGGCCGATGAGAGGTGCAGCCGCGGCCAAACAGCTTAATCAGGAGTACTTTCTTCTTTAAAGTACTTTCTTCTTCATGAGGAGTACTTTCTTCTTTAAAGTAACCTGTACTCCTCAGGATCTAAGTGCACTGGGGAACATACTTCAGGAAACGCTGATCCAATGCAAGCCCTCTCATGTCTCCTTCTTTGCCGTCTACTAGCCAAATATACCAGCCGTCATCAAGCTAATCCTCCTAAATGGACATTTCATTGCGTGTTCCCAGGCTTCTTACTCTATTGGGGTTTCCAGTTGCCTAAAACTATAAATCTCAAACTTTCCCAAATGCCGAAAATAACAGAGAAGCCAGCACCACACACCATACCTACTCCCTGGCTTCACAAATCTTCTGGGTCAGTATCGATTTCCTTCGATGGCTTGTATATTGTCATAGGAGATACACATTCAGAATATCAAGCCCACATTCCTCAGCCAATCAGCAGGTCCCCATCACACTCAGACCTCAGCCTAGTTTTCTGTCCTACCTGGGTCCTTCCTTCCTGAGTCTGGCTATGGAGCATAAACCAGTCTACAGAAAATGTCATTACATTCTTGCAACCCAGAATGATCCAAGATCTCAATTTCAATTAAGAGAAGAGCCATGTTAGAGAACAGGCCAGGCTCTCAAGAGATAATGAGAGAACCCAACAAACAAACGCACCTCTAGTCTGTTTGCACATAACAGATAATGTCTGGCTTTGCTTATTAGCTCTGTTAATCAACCAGGACCACATTCGGCAGCCTCCTTAGCCTACAGAATCAGGGATGAGATTTAAAAGAAATGTCTGTGTCTTGGGCCACAGAAATGGCAGCACTCAGGAGTTTTAACACAGGGGCACCATCGAGATAGAACATCAGACGTAGACTCGGACTCACTGGGAGTTGCACTGTACAAAGTCAAAGTCTTTATACTTTGTTTTGCTTTGGTTCACTCTTATCTAGTAACAGAAAAACTCAGTGGGATAACACACTAGTTAATTTATATAAAACAAATAGAATAACATATGACTGTCAGAGCCATAAGCACGAGCAAATATGCCAGATGCTGCTTCTGAAAATGCCACACGACAGTAAATTTTCGTCACATCAGTTCACCCCAAGCAGTCTATCTTGAGGGGTTTTCCCTCCAGGTTTAGCCTAAAAACAATGAGAGAAGGTGTGGCTGGGGGAGATGGTTCCTGTGACTTTCCTTTGTTTCATTTCCCCAGGAAGAGAAAAATCTTCCCATAACACAAACAGACATAAAATAAATCTTAATATTAAAATATTTGCACCCAAATACAGTTTCTAAGTCTGTCATTCGTAATTATGGTTTCGAGAATCTCACTGAAAATGAAGGCTTCTTAAAAAATTACAGAAGGTTAAATTCTTGGAATCAACTGTTTTTTAAGACTTTCATGGAAAGGATTCAGTTCCGCCACACGCGCTTCCTGTGCGCTTAGTAACAGTTCCCTCTGTTTGGAAATTCCTCAATTATTGGAACTGTAAAGCGAGAAGTTCTGCTAGGAAGAAAATGTTGCCTTTGCCTCTGCAGATATGACCTCTCCCAGGCCCTCCTGGCTCGCTCTCAGAAGATGACCTACTTTTTCTGAGATTAAAGTTTTCAGACAATCTATTTCCACTTCGTCCAAACACAAGATTTCATCTCTGTCCTCATCTACCCTCTCTGCTCTCCTTTCTTGGCGGAAGAAGTGATCATGGACTAGATTTCCAAGGCCAACTGTCCCACCAGTGCCCTGGATCTGTGCCATATCTGCCCCCTGGAGTCAGGGGGTGTGTATGTATAATTTGTTACTTTTCTCATTTAATTTTTAAAAGTTGATATGTAGTTTTTTCATCTTTATTCAATTCAAGAAATCTTCTTTTTCTTGGCTGTGAAGCATGCAGGATCTTTGTTCCCTGACTAGGGATCGAACTGGCGCCCCATGAAGTGGAAGTCAGGGAACTTAACAGCTGGGCCACCAGAGAAGTCTCAGGATGTGTGCTGAACGGCATCTCTCACACACTTCCTTACACCTCTAATACCCCACTCCTCCTTTCACTAAAACCATAAATACTCTCAAGCCTCTTGATTTCAAAAACTCCTTCTATTCACTACATGATCCCAATGCAGGGTTTGGCCATCTCCCAATGTTCAATCTTAAACTTCTAGAAAGCCTGGGCTATACCAACCTGCCTCCCATTAAATTTCCAAAGCCTTCTTCACCTGCCTTTTGGCTGCAACTATTTCCCTGAAGGTCAACAATGACCTCAAATTACTCAATGCAATGCACTGTTTCCTGTCTTCAAATACAGTTGGCCCTCCATATTCAATCAAGCTTGGATGGAAGAAATTTAAGAGAAAATACTGACTCTGCAGTTGGTTGAGCCTGTGGATGTGGAAGCTGTAGAGATGGAGGACAAAGTCCCTGTAAGAGCCTTGAGTACTCCAGGCGTGCATGCCTGGGGTTGGGGAGGTGGGGTGAGGCGGGCGGGGAGCCTATGGCCCTTGTATGCAGAAGGGTAATCACACCTTACACATTTTCTAACACATTAACCACATACTTCTGTTTATTGATAGTTTCTAATATCTTTAATGATATTTCTCCTGGCAATCTTAATTCCAGCTTGTGCTTCATCCAGTCCAGCATTTCACATGATGTACTCTGCATAGAAGTTAAATCAGCAGGGTGAAGATATGCAGCCTTGTCATACTCCTTTCCCAATGTGAAACCAGTCTGTTGTTCCATGTCTGGTTCTAACTGTTGTTTCTTGACCTGCATACAGATTCCTCAGGAGGCAGGTATATTGCTCTGGTATTCCCATCATTTTAAGAAGTTTTTATAGTTTGTTGTGATTCACACAGTCAAAGGCTTTGGCATAGTCAATAAAGCAGAAGTAGATGTTTTTCTGGAACTCTTGCTTTTTGATGATCCAACGGATATTGGCAATTTGATCTCTGGTTCCTCTGCCTTTTCTAAATCCAGCTTGAACATCTGGAATTTCTCAGTGCATGTACTGTGGAAGCCTGGCTTGGAGAAATTTGAGCATTATTTTGCTCGCATGTGAGAGGAGTGCAATTGTGTAGTAGTTTGAGCATTCTTTGGCATTGCCTTTTTTGGGATTGAAATGAAAACTGCCCTTTTCCAGTCCTGTGGCCACTGCTGAGTTTTCCAAATTTATTGGCATATTGAGTGCCACACTTTCACAGCATCATCTTTCAGGATTTAAAATAGCTCAGCTGGAATTCTGGGCTCCCCTTGTGGCTCAGCTGGTTAAGAATATCAGCCTGCAATGCCAGAGACCTGGGTTCAATCCCTGGCTTGGGAAGATTCCAAGCAGAATATTGCAGTATTCTGGCCTGGAGAATTCCATGGACTGTATAGTCCATGGGGTCGCAAAAGTCAGACATGACTGAGCGACTTTCACCTTCACTTTCAGCTGGAATTCCATCACTTCCACTAGCTTTGTTCATAGTGATGCTTCCTAAGGTCCACTTGACTTCATATTCCAAAATGTCTGGCTCTAGGTGAGTGATCACACCACCATTTCTATTTCTTCCATCTCTTTCCATCATTCTTTTTTTTTTTAATTTGGCTATGTCAGATCTTAGTTGTGACATACAGGGTCTTCACTGCATCCTGTGGAATCTTTTGTTGCAGAGCACTGGACTCTCTAGTTGAGGCACAAAGGCTCAGTAGTTGAGGAACGTGGACTTAGTTGCTCACGGTATGTGGAATCTTAGTTCCCTGATCAGGGATCTAACCCACATCCCTTGCACTGTAAGGTGGATTCTTAACCACTAGACTGCCAGGGAAGTCTCTCAACAATTCTAAAAAACATACTTTATTGAAGTCCAGTTGACTTACAATGTTGTGGTAGTTTCAGGTGTACAGCAAAAGGATTCAGTTATACATATATATCCGTTTTTGACATCCTTTTCCATTACGGTTTATCACAGGATATTGAATATAGGTCCCCATGGTCTACAGTTGGACCTTTTTGTTACTCATTCTATATACAATAGTTTGCATCTCAAAGAACCCATCCTCCATGATGTTTTTACCAATGGTTCCCGATTGACATAATCATTCAACGCTGGCCCTAGCAGGTTTCTGTAGGACTAAATCCATTCTATATCACATACAAGACAATAGGCTCATGTCTTAAATTCGTTCCCAAATTACAGAGTGAGGTCTTATCTAGTAATTCATCCCCTCTGTCCATGTAATGTTGATAGAATATTTTCCATGACAGACTCTGGGAATGCAATATGGAAATCTGACTTCTCCAGTGAAACAACTCTTTGAACCAAGCGTAGCACCTGGGACATGACAGGTGCTGAGTAAAGAAGTGTAGAATGGAACTGAGCCCTGTTCTGCTCAGGCTTCCCCTGCGCCCTGAACAACATCACCCTCTGGGGACATGCAAACGGTACAGTGATGAGTAACCCTGAGCCTTTGCGGTTTCCCTGCAGTTTCCCAGCACAATCCTGACCCCAGAAAACCCCTCTCCCAGTATAAACTACAAAGAAGTGTGGAAGAGACAGGGAGCTACTTTATAGATACCCACATGCCTACCCATAGCAGCCCCAGCTGTAAACAAATTACTCAAAATAGGACTAACACACATGCACAACTGCTTATGAGCAACGCAAAAATACTGACACTGGAGAGAGTGTGCTGCTGCTGCTAAGTCACTTCAGTCGCGTCTGACTCTGTGCGACCCCTTGGACTGCAGCCTACCAGGCTCCTCCATCCATGGGATTTTCCAGGCAAGAGTACTGGAGTGGGGTGCCACTGCTTTCTCCGGGAGAAAGAGTGACCTTCCTCCAAACCCCCACCTATGATTCCTTTAGAGAAAGCACATTGATTAGATAAAGGGCATCGATTAGCTCTGTGACCAGTCAAAGGAAGCAGATACAGGTGGGAGACACCTGGGGAGGAGCACAGAGTCAGAGAGAGAGGAGAGGATGCTCTCACGCTGCCCGAGTTGGATGAATGAAATGGAAAGTGTGGCAGCAGAACCTGCAGTTATTTTCAACAAGGTCAACATGTAGAGCAGCAAATATATTTTTAAAAGAATGAGTTTCCTCTTAATTGTGCATTTCTTCTTTATTTAACAGATTAAGTTAAAATGTGGCTTTCTATCTAGCAGCAAGACACATGGCCCATGGCTGTGCTGTACTTGTTACAGAGCAAATAAGACTTGATGGAGGGCGGAGGGAGGAGAGAAGGGCAAGGAAATGGGGATTTGTTTTCATCTCTGAAGCTGTGTTTCTAGGAGGTAGATGTGAACAGGACTTGGAAGATGGAGTTGGGGCTAAGCAAGATTCCAAACAAGGGAGACGGTATAGCAAAGAGACAGAACTCTAGTCTCATCAACTGAAAGGACCCTTCTGGTAAGGAAGAGGCTCACTCTTTGTAAGTAATGTCTGTTTCCTCCTTATGTAAACATGCAGTCACAACCACGTGGCTCTGGTTTAGGCAGAGATGCAGAAGGAAGGGAGGGGGAAATCTGAGGTTCTGCTCTATTTCCACATAATATTGAACATCAAGTCTTAGTCTTAATATCAGTCAACAATCATTAAATACTTACTCTTTGTGAGTTAGGGTTCCATGGTTGCAAGGAACAGTGATTATTACTAGTCAAAGCAAAAACATCTGACTGACAAACGTCAAACATAAAAAACCAAATGTCTGAGAAGACAGGGACAGAGAGGCTGCAAGAATCTAAGTTGAAGACATCGATAGTTAGCTAAAGTCAACACAGACAAATTAAGACGTCTTTTCTCAGGAAACATCTGCTGTTCTTAGACTGGGTCAAGATTTACCTTACTCAGACATTGTGCCCCTTTGATATGTAATCTGAACAAAACCACATCCAATAGATGAGTTTCCCAACAAGAAGCTGGGGTAAAATCATAAAAAACAAGGAAGAACAGGTGCTGGGCTGGCAAAATCTGATGGTTCACACCATGCAAATTTCAGAATAGAGAGCGAAAAGAAGTGTCCAACAATTCACAGACATGTGGGTACACACGTGTGCGCCATTGCTCCATCGTGGTTCTAGCCCAGCTGGTGAACACCCCTGGTCTGTTGAGGTCTGTGCTGTCTTTGGCCCTCTCTCTCTTCTCACAGGACCCAAACTCTGCATCTCTGTATTTCACCTTCCCCTACGTAGCTTCAGCCGGTTTCAAAATAAATAACAAACTTTCCCTAAACAACTTCTTCTGAAAAACAAGTTTCCTTAAAAGGAATGTGGATACGCTGTGCTGTAATAAGTCAGTAAGTCATACCAGACTCTTTGTGACCCCATGGACTGAGGCCCACCAGGCTTGTCTGTCCACAGTATATTCCAGGCAAGAACACTGGAGCGGGTTACCATTTCCTCCTGCAGGATATCTTCCTGACCCAGGGATGGAACCCAGGTCTCCTGTGTCTCCTGCGCAGGCAATCCACTGAGCCACCAGGGAAGCCACAGATAATCGCAGTAGGTACCATCAATCCAATTCTGGTAGAATAGAAACCCAGAAACAACTTTAAGAATCAAGGGGACACGGTGTTTGGATTTCCTGCTCCGGTCAGCTGGCACTGCCTCCTGGAACATGAGGAGGGACCCACAGAGGTGGCAGAAACTGCTATGAATGCTGTGTCTTGCTGGCTGAGAGGGTGGGATGGTGAAGCTGGCCAACGTATCTGAGGTACACAGCTACACTGTTGTCATCAAAGGTAACAAGATCTTGGCATATAATCCAGCACAGGCACTGGGAAAATAGAGCCAGATATAAAAAGAAACCTAATGGGCAACTGGTTACTCACTCAATAATGTTAACTGAGCACCTTCTATGTGGTATCGCTTGGTTCTAGGTTCTGGGGACAGCAGAGAATAAGATAGAACAAATCTGTGTTCTTGCAGAGATTATGAATAGAGAAGGCAGAGAGTAAAGACAGAAGAAAATAAATAAGAAAAATATCCAGTAACAGTAAGAGCTCTGTATGTCATGGGGAATTAAAATAATGTGAAGCAACGGAGCTTGACTAGGGGATGCTTTTACACTAGATGGTCAGCAAAAGGGTTTAAACTAGGACTTGACCAGCGAGAATATACCATTCCTGCTCAGACTGGGCAGAGTCGAGGCGAAGGGAACAGCTTTTGCCAAGGCCTCGGTGTGCTGGAGCAACAGAAATGAGGCCACTGTGGCCAAAACAGAAAAGGGTGAGGGGGAGAGGGGTAGGGGATGAGGTCACAGGTGGGCGGCTGGTCCTAAGGGTGGTTTCTACGGGGCAAACTCAGAGGATGTTTCCAGAAACAGTCACTGTGAATGTTCATTATGTGGGAGGGGCAATAAGGTCAAGTCAGTAGAGGCCATACCTGTGACTCTGACAGGTGAGGTAAGGGAGGGCCGGGATGCGGGGATGCAGTAACAGATGAGATTTCCATAAGGAGAATACATCTAAACTTGCTAGGGATCAAGAGCCTCCCCGTGAACCGCACAGCACCCTAGGAGGACAGGAAGAATCACTGGACATCTAGTAGCGGGGTGGGTGAGGGAAGCACAGAAATCTGCAGACTCTGACGGAGGCGGTCTCGCCTGGAAACCCAGGGCACTGCCAGGCTGCAGTCAGTGGACCCCAGCCCGCACCTGGGTGAGCAGTTGATTTCCACTATCCTCCAAGCGGTCAGCCAAGAGCTGTGACAGCCCTCTTAGACGAGTCGAGAGCAGGGCAGGATTGTCTGCGGGGCTCTGGTCTCCGTGGGTCTGACTGTAAGGAGCTGAGGAAGGCAGAGAACGCACTAACAGGCGGTGAGTCCACAGACTGTCCTGGAGGCTCTGCTTGGCATCTCACCACCCATTCTAAACACCAGTTTGCTTTAAAACATCCTCCTTAAGAATAACTACCATTACTCAAGTACATACCAAGTACCAGATACTAGGCAAGTGGCAAACATTATTCCTAATCCTTGTATCCAGCTCTCATAGACAGGAAACAGACCGAAACCCAAAAATGATGGGAATGATTTGAATCAAGTGTTTATGATCACTTTTTCCCATTATGCATGCTAGGTCTCTTCAGTTGTGTCCAACTCTTTGCAACCCTATGGACTGCAGCTGGCCAGACTTCTCCGTCCAGGGGATTTTCCAGGCAAGAATGCTGGAGTGGCTTGCCATGTGTTCCTCCAGGGGCCCTTCCTGACCCAGAGATCGAACCCATGTCTCTTATGTCTTCTGCACTGGCAGGCGGGTTCTTTACCACTAGTGCCACCTGGGAAGCTGTACTTTCACATGATGACAGAACAATAAAAGCAAATAAATACGGAGTCCCTATGAAAAGAAAAAAAAAGACTTACTCTGTTCTCCTCTATCAACTAATGCATATTTAAAAGTATAATTTCAAGTGTCTAGACCTAGTACAATAAGCCCACAATCCAGTCAACCTTATTTGGGACTCTGATGTATATTTTCCCTCTGGTACGTTCTGAAGAATATATTCACGTCAACAGGATTTATTCTTTGAGGTTTCTATCAAAAAGTGTCATCCTGTGCTACAAAGGTTAAAAAGAGTAATTCAATGAAAGGAAGTTCACTTTCAAAGGTAAGCAAAACAGACAGGTTTTCTAATGCAAATATGTGCTTCTTAAATTAAACTCAGGAAGAGGCCTTGAGGTTAAGGTTTGATGGCTTCTCTCTCAGACTTCAGCACCGAAACCCAATGCCAAACACTCCAGACTAAGACACCACAAAGCAGAAACACCCCACAGGCAGTGGAATATTTTGACAGTGAACCTGGACTTTAAATACTGTCAACTGCCAGGTTTAAGAGATAATCAGACTCTAGCAGAAGGGATGAAATGGAAGGGCTGGCCCTAATGATTTCAGCTTTCTTTTCAGTGTTATGAAATTATCCAGATCTGTTTCCTAGTAAATGAACAGATGCACTGCTCAGAAGCAAAGTGCTCAGAAGAAAGCTGAGGAGTTTCCTTTAGGCCTGCGTGTTGGCTGTTCAGAGGATTCACCATTTTGCTCTCTCGGTGAACTTAGGGTAGAACGTGGTTGTTCCCCCAGCCTTGCAGATTTAGGAACTGGAATGTTTCAGCACACACAGGGACGATCAGAATTCTGGAGACAGATTCAACCTGACTCAACTCACATGAAACTAATATACAAAACCAGAAGGCCAATTTATCTTAGATAACACACATATTATGATCAGCATATTCACATTTTGCAGAAATAAAAACGGGCAGTTTGCTAATAAAATGCAGCTTTAAAATGGAAAAACAAACAGACAAAGGGGATTTTTTTTTCTCCTCAGACCAGGTTGAGTCACATAGCAGAGATCCCTTCTGTATTGGCAAGAATGGTTGGATTTCAGAATTCAAAGTCCCTCCCCTTGGACAAGCAACACACGTGTGCTCAACTGTCATTTCTTTCTATAACAGTTTTCTTCTCTTGATAGCTTTGGTAAATCAGTGGTTAAACAAGAGATTCATATGTACTTGAATAAATATTGTTTTTCTATATGTGCTTGGAAGATCATTTAATTTTAAGTATCAGAAGAAAAATTATTATTATTTTTTTTGCCAAGATCCTGGGGATAACCCACCATGTTCCCCTTGAAGTCTCTTTCCAATCATATCATGGATATCTGAAGGCACAAGGGTCAAGAGAACACAAAAACAATTTGAATTACTTAAATTACAGGCAAATTTAAATCTGAATAAATGGCTATAGAGTATAAGAATCAGGAAGTGCCACCATCAGTAAATTTCACCAGAGTACTTGGTGATGTAGTCAGACGGTTCTTTGTGAAAGTTGGCAAAGTGAAAATGAAAGTGAGCTTCAGAATCATGTTTCCTGGAACAGTATTATTCAGTGTGTGGTTTACAGGCCAGTAGCATCAGCTTCACTCAGAAGACCGTGAGAAATATTGCTTGGGCCCTACCCCAAACCTACTGAGTCTGAACTGAAAGAAAGGAAGAAGACAGGAGGGGAGGAAGGAGGGAGAATGAGCTGCCAGAGGATTCTTTCTGCAAAAGTCTGAGAAACAGTGCCCTAAAGTACAACTTGAGAAAGAAATCCCATACAAAATAATCAGTTGGTTGAACAATGAAAATAAACCAATTAATAAAAACCAATAATCTAAGCAAGCCCACAAACAAATGAAACATCCCCAACTGTCTCATTATCTCTAGATACAACTTTTCAAAACTGAGTCCACACGAAAGGAAGTGAGCAGCCAAGGACAACTGCATGTGAGGAAACAATCAAAACCTGGAAAAGATAATTTCAGACTTTAAGATAGTTTGAGTTTCTGCAAGCCCAGTTTTCTAAAATCCCTGATGTTTATTCCTCAAATACTCTTGATAGTAAAGAATTCTTTGCCTAACAAGAGCTTCGCCATGCTGAAGACGATCTTAAACCGGAAGTCCACGCAAGGCACAGATTGGGTGGAAGGAAGGAAGGACACTAAGTCTCTTTAGCATCCCTCTACCATCGCTGCGGGTCCTCACTCCCATTCATCACCCTCACACGTATCACTTCAAGTGTCACCTCACCTAGACCTGTGTTTGCTGTGGGACTCACTCCCCACTCAGCTCCTCTTCCTGGCACAGCACATCTTCATCTAGGAGTCCCACTGTCAACCGAAAGTGAGGTCCCAAACTGGAGGCTCGTCTATTTTCAGATCATCCTCCGCCCCTCTTGACGGCCTCGGCATCATCTACTGCTCTGGCCTTTTCTAGTGCCAGATATCCTGTGCTTTCCTGTCTATGCTCGCTCAAGTTTAGCTTGACATCCTAAATGTTACCTTTCTGCACCACTACCCCTTACAAAATACTAGTAATCAATCCAAACATTTCTTTCTATGTAGGTCGCTTCACTCCCAGTGAAACAACTCGTAACTGCTTCCCTCTGCTAACTGCATCAAGATACTTATTAGTTCATGTGGCTTCCTCTTCACTTGTCATGACTGTTTCTTGGAAACAACTAAACATCCAGTGTTAATTACTTGAGTGATCATCAGCTCACTCTCAAAAGTATTTAAGAATATGTGTCACTTCAAAACTCCAGAAAAAAAAAATCATTGCTATGTTTTTCTAGGAACGGGTAAACATAGGACAAGCATAAACATGCTCACATAAACATATACGGATTTTAAAGGCAGGTTTGGAATCATATTACAGCGCTGAACTTTTAAAACCTAACAATATGCCATTTTCTCTATTCAATACATGTATATGCATCTATTTCATGGCTGCATAGAGGCTTTTTGTAAAGATAAACCAACATTTATTTAATCTACTCCAAATATTTTATTGCTCAAAATCTTGCCTATTAAAAACAATGCTTCACCTATATACAAATATGCTTTAATCCCTTGGCAGCTATTTCTTGAATTGAACTTACTGTATAACAAGGTATGCACATTCTTAAAACTTTTGATACATCCTTTCAAACTGAGATCCAAAAGTTAATTATCAGTTAATATTCCCCCCCGAGTATGAACAGTGTGTTAGGAGTCACTATCTCCTTGTAACTCAGTGTACCCAGGCTATTAAGAAATGTTTTTGTAAAATAATCTGTACTGTTATTTTCTCTCACTGGTCACCACATTTCTTCAGTTATTAATGAAATAATTTTGTGTGCCTGTTAGCTATATCTTTTTCTTTTTTTCATTTGTTTGTTTTTGTCCCTTTTATTGTTGGAGTGTTTTCTCTTTGTCCTATTGACTAGTGGGAGACTATTTTATTTCCAGAATGTAAACCTTTGTAACATTATGTTGCAAACTTTTATAAGACTGTTGACTTGCTTTTTACTTTAAATTATAGTAGAATTTTGCTAAATGAAGATGTATAAATATACCTGTAGTCAAAAAGTGGGAATTACATTTAAAATAAAGAATTTTTAGTCTGTCATTCATTTATGGTGTACGCCTTGAGAATGAATCTTATAAATCTACTCCCCATACAAAGATTAAACAATGGTTCGCTTTTTTTTTTTTCCTGCCCTCAAAGGCCTGACGTAGTACGGAGCTCTGGGAACTCAACCAATTCCATCTCCCACCCATTCTTTATTTTAGCAAAGTCTGATTCTTGGCTGTCTGGTCTCCCCCTAGGCATACCTCACACCCCCGTTATGTCCTTGCTCTAATTCTAGCAGGAATGCCTGCCCATCCTTCCCCAAGTTCGCCAATAGGCCAAATGCCCGACTCCTTTGTTCTCCTTCTGACAGACCCCAAAGTCTCTTCTCCCTTCTTAGCTTTTCTTGCCCAAACAGCCCTTGTCCTTTCTCTTTAAGTAAATGCTACACAATTTAGCATCTAATTACCTCGTTTTATTCCACGTGTCAGCTCTGTTTTCTTAAAAAAAAAAAAGATCAGTGTCTGAAGAGCAACAATCACGGTACAAACCTCCTTCTGTCTTGAACTAACAGTTATGACCTGGGTCCTTAGACTCTCAAATCAATAGGAATTGATGAGAGGCCACTGGAGAATTTCAGGCAAGGCTTTAATGGGGCTTGGGCCCAGGCTCAACCCTTGGTGGGTCAGATGGTAAAGAATCCGCCTGCAACATGGGAGACCCGGGTTCAATCCCTGGGTGGGGAAGCTCCCCTGGAGGAGGGCATGGCAACCCACTCCAGTATTCTTGCCTGGAAAATCCCATGGACAGAAGAGTCTAGCAGGCTATAGTTCATGGGGTCGCAAAGAGTTGGTCATGACTCAGTGACTAACCACAAGGGTCCAGGCTTAAGGGAGCTGGAAGCGCACGCCCCTCCCCTGCTCAGGTCCTGAGGCAGGGTAACAACAGGGCGGAGGTTCAGTGGGGCAACAGAGGCGGCTGAGGTGGTCTGTCCACCCCTCAGTGGCGCTGTGTGTAGGCATCAGGTGCAGCTCCCCGCTTTGGCTTCTAACCTCAGAAACGGCATTGGTTTGTGGCCTTTTGTATCTTCTTGTTTGAAATCTGTCCTAACTGCACATGCGCACAATTATTTTTTAGACATGTATGGTTTCTATGTATCCTGTTGCTTAAGGAGACCTTTCTCCAGGTGCAAGCCCTGCGGTAAAATGTCCCTGGTCCCAGTTGATCTCAAACAGCACCCCTCCTCATACAGAGCCAGCCTAAGGAAACGCTCCATGAGCATGCATTGATTGGCACTTTGGATTTCACATTCAGAATTTCCATGTTCCAAATCCCTCCTTAATAGCTATAAGATATGAAATAAACTGGTATAGCACTGAGCTATAAGATATTACAATTCAACTATGCATAAACACTGAAAAATCTTATTTTCTTCTTTTCTAAACAGTCTTCAGGCCAAACAAACATTGAGGTGTGGGAGAGGCAGGTGTAAACAAACACTTGTTTTTTAACTAAGTCAATGTTGACTTGAAAGTAAACATGAGAATGAGCAAGAATAAAGCAAATACTTTACAGAACAACAACAAAAAAGCCAAACACATAGAGGAGAGTTTCACCTTTACATTTCCTTCCTAGTTTTTGTGTATCTTTGGAATTGAAAGTACAATATTATTTTAAAATTAAAAAGGAACAAAGAAAACTGCAGCAGAAGCACAGATAAATATGGAGTAATTTCATTCAACTTTTCAGAAGATTGTACCATCACTTAAAGGATGTTTTGAGAATGAGAACATCATTCCTCCCTCACGGAACACCGACTCGCGCTGCCACGTGCGGGTCATTGTTACAGGTTCTGAAAACAGGATGAGGAAGAAGAGGACAAGGATTCCTTCCTCTGGGGGCTGATTTTTGGTGAATACCAAAAGAAAGAAAAATGGTTCGGTGCCCAGAAATTGTCTATCAGTAAGTGTTACTAGAGTTCAGGACATGTAACAACTTCCATGCACACTTATCAAGCACCTACCAGATGCTGGGCAAGGACTGTGGGCCACTCAGCTGGAAGACCTCTGAGATGGTCCTGTGTTTTGAACTTGCAGATGTAGGTGAGAGAAGATATTACAGTTGGAAGAAGATGAACAAATAAGCACAACTAGATTCAGAAATGTTATGTGTGAGCAAGTTTGAGGATATCTGAAAACTCAGTGTAAACTGGAGAAACTAAGAAACCTCAATTCTTTCATTCCACAATGAAGAGTCTGGAAAATTATCTGGTTAAAACCCAACACCACACCCAGAGCCAGTGCAGGCCTCGCTCAAAGTGTTTCTTAACAACGAGCTGCAGCTCTCAGAAAGCAGGGGCTGGTTCTCTATAAGCTAGCTGGAAGAAAACAGCACCCCTCCCTCCTCCTCTAATTTAGTTACTTTGGGAGACAAAAAGCATCCAGGGAATGTAAATGGGGAAAGTGCAAGTATTGTGAAATATAGCAATGTAAAAACCAGACAATTTCTGAATAGATTCATCTCAGACTGTGCAGTGAGTTTTCTATGAAGGGCTGAAAAATATCTGCATTGGTTTCCAAAACAAAACCACAGTAAAAAAAAAATTCATGGAAGAAGTATGAAAAATACTGAAAGCAAATCTCTTTACATGATTTCAGTCCAACTGATGGCAGAGATGGAGGCCGGAGAAACATAATGGATGTACAGAGAAATGTTTCAATGAAAAGCATTGATCTGAACTCTCATAAGGATTTGTGGTCCATTATAATCATGGATCAAGTCAATTTCAGGCCTCTCAGTCCCCCTCTTCTTACCATTATCACTAATAACAATCTCTTGGAGTTAATGGTTCTTATTTATATTTTATCATCTTCATAATATGTTAATATATTGGCATTCTTTGCAGATCCCTGAAACACAGTACTACTAGTCTAACTCTGACTATCAAGACATTTCTTATCAGATAACTAAAATATTCTTGTGATGGGAAGAGATGGCAGGAAACAGAAATATAAAAAGGTAAGGGAGGCCCAGGGAAATGGTATTAGAGTAAGTCCTAGAATCAAAAACTTAGACCTCCCAGACCACTCAGAGTCCTTTCCCCTGACCAAAGTGCTCTTTTCATTTCTGATTATTGAATTCTTTTTCCAGACTTGGTTAAAATGTTTTTACCTGTATTAAATATATATGAAGTATGGTATACTGTTGATTTTTAAACATGGATAAAAAATGGTCAGTATTTTAGTTGCAGAAAGAGAAAATGTTCAATTTGCCTTCCTGTGCTGAACTAAGTTCTCCATCTCATCCCATACACAAAGTAAGAGAAAAAAATTCACTTTTGCAGGTCTGTGTTTAGGAAACTCCTTGACTTTCCCAAGAAGCATGTGGAATTCGGCCTTCAAATTTTGTAAGATATAATTAAATTCTAAGAAATAAAAATCCATGAAAGAGAATTATAATTAGAAATATATGTCCTTGATCTACCTTTTTTTAGGAAAAGCAAACAGTTGAGGCTTTGTGATCTACTGTCTTCCAGACAGATTTCAGTTGGTAAATATGTCTCTATCAACCCAGCAGAGATGTTCTGCATGTAAATGTTTGTTTTATGCTTTTTTATATCCACATTTTAAATTTAATTAAAATTGATATTGGCAATGAGAAACAGGACAAGTACACGGGAAGAAAAGAAATACAATCAGATTTCACCAAGGTTCATTAGTGTTTTCCAGAGTCAGCCTCTCCAGCTCAATTAATAAACCATGATATTTCCCCTATGGTCAAGTAATACCAAACCCATCCAGTAGATGAAGGCTATCAAAAAATGTAATTTTTCAGTATTCCCAAGATCATGACATTAAAAGGAAAATCCTGATGTTCAAACCCTCGGGGACAAAAATATCTGCTCAAGTGCCAAAATGCTTCAGTGGGGTTCTAACCACTTAGGAAGATTTGGGCTTCTCACCTGCTGTTGCTCTTTCAACTTGGAATATGAGTGGCAGACAAATGAGATCAATCTGGAAACACAAGAGTGACCTCACAGGATGGACAAGAAGCAACGAGATGGTAGCCCTGCTGACCCCAAGCTCCACTGGGATCCCTGCGAGAATGCAACCAGAAAATGATACATTTCTGCTTCTGCCAATTGAGGGAGGTTCCCTTTTGGCTGAAATATCAGTCAGAAGGTTCATCTTCACACCAAAAGCAGTAGACTTTAATAAACCTTCCAGGCCAACACAAAGGGGTGGGTCAATCCCACGGGTGCAGACTCTTTAGGTTAAGAATCTAAGCACTGATATCAATCTTTGTATAATAAGGCTTTTTTTTTTCACAGCTTAAAAGGAAGCAACCATGCTCAGAAGATCAATGACTTAATTTTTAGGATTTGAAACGAATATCTTGAACATATATTGTAGAATTATTCGGAATGGAAAAACAGGGGCAAAAAAATCCAAAAAATCCATGCTCATCAATGGGCAACACTTGCATAGACGTGATGCAAACATGTTAGAAACAACTGCCCTGACAATAAAAAAAAAAAAAAGACAAGCTTAGTGCCCAAGGAGAATGCACAAAGTGTGCTTATCACTGAAAAGGGAGGGAAATAACCTCTTCAGTCTGATCTCAGACACCATAGATCGGATACTATGTTTGTATAAACCTAAAGGAAGCAATAGAAGAATACATATGACCCTGTAATTACCATACATTATTTCTGAGATTTCGTCACAGAATGGTGTGGTGTGCAGAAGAAAACTGTTAATATTTTCATTATTTTTCGTGAGTTGTTAGATATGATGAGGCAGGAGTATTTTGCAATAGAAAAACGTACCAAATGTTGAGGAAATTACATATATAGAAACTACTGTTTCAAAAGATGGTAATAAGTACCTTCACGTAAAAAAGAACAAGAGAGGGGGAAAAAAAAACACAACTGCCAAACAAACATAAGAGAATCAGCACAACTCAGAAAAATCAAGAAGCATCCAAACCAAAAACACAACTCGTTCTCTCGGCCACAACTGGGCTACTGTTTCCATAGATTCCTCAATGAGGAAGGCTTTGAAGTTGACCTCAGGATCCCATGTTATATCATCTATCCTTACTTTAGACATATCTTTATAACTGCTTGGTTAATTGTAAAGGGAAACTAGGGTTTTCTTTTCCCCAAAATAGGAATTTTGTCATTCTTGATCTTTGAAGCTGTCTTTTCAAAATGTTAATTAAAAAAAGACTGTTGCTGTGGATATTTACATGGTATGGGGAGATAAAAGATGACTGTTACAGTCAAGATCATCTGTCTCGTTTTGTTTTGTTTTGGCCACAATGGGTGGCATGCAGGATCTTAGTTTCTTGACCAGGAATCGAACCCAGGCCCCTTGAGATAAGAGTATGGAGTATTAACCACTGGACCACCAGGGAAGTCCTCATCTGTCTTGAATAAGAAAAAAATAGACCAAAAGATGGGCCTAGTACTCAACCCATCTCCTAGCTGCTTCTGCTGAGTTTACCTCCTGATACATCCAACTCTCCACCAAACCAAGGAAGGAAGCCACATGTATGAGTGGATATTCTTGGCAGGTGTTCAGGAATGGCCTCTCCAGTTCCCTCAAACCACCACCACTGCCATTTACTCCTGACCTCCTTGCTTCTACTCATCCCCAATTTCCAAATACTGGCTAGGCTACTTACACTGTCTTTGAAATGCACGTCTCCCCTTCCAAGTTGGCACGTGTTCTGATGTTCTTGCCAGCGTCTTGGGAAGCAACACTGTGCAGCTTTTCCCTTCCCTTCTCGTCTCTTCTCATCTTTTCTACTAGTTTCTGATTCAGCTCACCTGCTAGCTATCACAGTACGTTCATTAGCTATGTATACAACCTATCTCCAGCCAACAGTCCAGAGTCCACAAGTTTCAAGGGGAAAAGGTGGAGTAGGGTACATCAATTGATATAAGTATTGAATAAAAAGAGGTTCTTTAGTAAGACTTACTTCTGGTACACAAAATGCCTTTTGACACAAAGCATTGCAGAGGTGAAAGCAACATTCAGCATCTCTGGTTTTGAAAATCACTTCCTTCAGCAACAGAGGACTGCATGAGACACACTGAATGATGTGGATTTACGCACATTAAAACCCTCCTGTCATCCACTCAGCCTGCACCAGGCACTCTGCCGGATCCTGTGGGGCATTCATAGATGAAGACCCTGCGGTCCTAGTCCCTCAGGGGGTTCACAGAATAACCCTGATACAACTCTGATCCTGATGAGCAAAGGTACGTTTGAAAGCCTGAAGGAAATTTACAACCAAGCAAGAAAACAAAGACAAAATCCAATCCAACTCTACCTTGGAAACAAACAGATAAAACAAACAACAACAGCAACAAAAAACAAAAAGCGATAATGAAAATATAAGAGGGAACCAAGAGGAAAGAGAACAAAAAGCAGCAGAAGTTTAGGAGTTAAAGGCCGGGAGCCAGGAAGGCAAATCCATAGCAGAGAAGTTGAGGAGGGAAAGGGCCGACAGGGAAAGTAAAGTGCAAGGGCACTGGAAGGTGTGATGCAGAAAGAAGAGGGGTAGTTTCCCAGGGAGGAGGATCTGGGAGAGGCAGGGAAATGGAGAGAATGCAGTGTAAACATGAGGTCACTGCAGGCGGACATCCTAAATGGAGTAAGGATGGAGAAATCAGTACAAGGAACTTGGCATAAGAGAAAGACCATGAATAACAATAACAGTACCAGCCAATTTTCCGTGGACCTCTACTGATCTAAACCTCAATGACTATGTTAAGTCTAGACTTTCTTTCAAAAGGACCTACCCTGTAACCTACAAATGTCCTGATTGCCAGGACACTGAAACATCATTGCACTCAGATCTTCAATTCAATGGCTCCATGGATCCCTGGGCACATCATCACCCTCAAGCATGCATGTGGTTAGCACTTTGCGTTGTATGATTCTCATGCCAATACAGTTTTGCTGGTTTTATCACTTATGCTGTATATCCCTTCTACACAGAACAACATAACTTCACTCATGGTTATATTTTTGAGCAGATAGAAATGTTTTATGTAAACGGTTTACATACAGAAATTCCAAAATACATGCAAAACTTTTATTCCAAAATCCTTCTAAAAAACACCCTTGTATCCAGTCCAAAGCATCAACAAGGCTTTTATCCAGAGTATTCGTGGGCATGAGTGATGAGTAAATCAGAACAAGAAAAGCAGGTGCTGTATGTTACCAAGTACATTAATATGTGCAGGCAGAACAAAGCACTAAGCTGTCCTCAGAAGGACTGATTCACAAGACACCAAAAATCTCAGCCACATGACTCCTCCAAGTCTGACTCTATTAATATAGTCACATTAAAGTGTTTTTCTCCCCAAGGATGGTTCTTCAATTCCTAAATTATCACTTCTTTGTCAAATAGCCCTTACCCTTTGCCTTTGGAAAGGAAAATAGTCAGATTCCAGAAATTTCCAAAAATAAATTAGAGCTTGGTGATTTCAGCCTTTTATTTTCTATTTCTTCTTCCGTTTTATCTTTCTTGGTGCCTCTCATAAATCACTTGTAAAATTAAAATCATGAAACTGACATTTTTTTTCTACCATACCGTTGACAGCCTCATCAGTACAAGCTCTGAGGATCATTAGAATTTCCATGATATAACCAATAATTATGAAATAACTGGAGGGAAAATTAGAGTCAATCTATCAATGATATTTCTAAAAATTTGATCACAAATAATGGAGAACAGAGAATTTATATCTATCTTGCATAATATATTTTCAATATATCTTATTAGGTCAGATGAAGATACCACATTTTTGAAAGAAAGTGAAAATTATTAGTCATCCATATTTTGATGAGACTCATCCCTTTCTGCCATCCACTGGTAGCAAAAAATTTCAGTTCAGTCACTCAGTCGTGTCTGACTCTTTGCAACCCCATGAGCAGCACGCCAGGCCTCCCTGTCCATCTAGACCTGAAAAGAACAGGTATATATCTCCTATTTGCCCCTCCGTATTTCTCAGTGATCATCTAGCCTCAGAGAAAAGCAGAACCACTGTAGCAATTCTTAGAGCTTCCAGAAATATGTGTGTGTTTTATGTTTGTGAGAGAGAAATCTAAGTTTATTTGTTGAATGTGCTGATGAAATTTGGTGAGATTCTGGCTAGAATGCCAGGAAAAAAATAAATAATTCAGTGGCAAATCAAAACATTGGGTGATTATGAGAATTTGTCCTTCAAGCTTGTGGAGGGGAGGGAGTTTTCAGGTATGAGCATATGCAGGGGGCTGGAGAGCCAGAGAAAACTCCTTCTTGACCGAGATGAGGGGACAAGGCCATGCTCTGGACCTGTTTTCTCGCTGCTGTTGTTGTTTTGTATTACTGAAAACAATGACAATCAGAATAAAAGTGAAGGGCGCATCACATGCGGCTTAGGGCTAGAGAGCAGTGTCTCGGGACGCCCCTCGCTTGCAGCGGTCACGGGGGTCTGACTGGGGCACGCATCTGGGCAGGCATGTCCGCTTTCAGAGGCGCATAGGTGCTACAGGGCTGACAGGGGCCTCTGGAAGCAAACTAAAAGAAGTCAATCCCGGTGAATGACCATGGACTTGGGGAACAGGAGGAGGTGGCCATTTCAAAGCATGTAAAAATCCCATGATCCTGTTTAGAGACCGAAGAAAGATTACGATTATTTAGAAAGATTATGCCATGAAATAACCATTGTGCCAGGGACCTGCCTCCTGCTTGGACCCTAAGCTGGAAGTCCATGGAAACACCTGTACCAGTCAAGCTCTCTTTCTTTCCAACTGATAAACAATTCCACCGACTACATAATAAGAAAAAAACTCTGTGACCCAGCACCCAGATCTGGAACACTCAATTGCTGTCACTGCCAAGGGTCAGTGCAATGTGTCTGCTTGTGACATATTTTAGCCAAAGAATGTTAATGACATTTTCCAATAGACATGTGTTGTTTAAACACATGTCCCGCCCCGGAAATTTGGGATTACTAAACTACAGAGATATCTTGAATGTCAAAAGGTCACAGGAGGCAGAGATATGGCCAGCTTTTCAGACTGTCTGAACACTTTAAGCACAAAAGCACTGGCAAGATGAGAAAAATATCTTGCCTCCAAACAAAAATGAAAACTGTGAAACCAGAATTAGCAAACAATTTTTTTCTACAAAGCATAATACACTGTCAACTTTATTCATTGTTCTATTTAGTAGAGGCCGAAATAATCTTTCTTTGTACCTCAAGAAAATCTATCTGTAGATTAGATTTTTCCATTTTGCAAGAAAACCTGCATATGCAAGATGATAAGTGCACATACATTCACAAGCACACATAAACTAATTTACTCATACCCAGAGAGTTGCAGCAGCAAAACTACAAAAACTCTTTCAATATTTTATTACAAAAAATCTGATTTGATGTGGAATGTGAGTACACTTTAATATGTTTAATATATCTGTTGAGAAGTGGGGGCTTCCTAATGTGTTCAGAGAATACCAAGAATTTAGAATGACCCTTCACTTCTGTCATTCTTAGAGGATATTGCTAAACTTGGAAAAAAATTCTTCCCTGTTCATGGATAAACAAAAAGGTCCTACTGTATAGCTCAGGGAAATATATTTAATATCCTGTGATATACCATAATGGAAAATACTGTGAAAAAGAATATTTATGTATAACTGAACCACTTTGCTATACAATTGAGAGTAACACAAACGTGTAATCAAATATACTTCAAAAAATTGTTTAAAAACATCAAAATTCTTCCCTGTTCACTGACCTCGCCCCTTTCCCCTTTTCCTTATCTTTTCTAACTTATCAACAAAGTTAAACAGAGAAATTTTCCCTTTCTTGACTGGTGTGCCTGACAAGACAACCAGAGGCTCAAAGCCAAGATCAAGGCTATCCTAGGAACTGTCATAGCCCTTCAAGGGACTAGCACCAAGGTAAAAAAAAAAGGAAAAGTATTTTTCTCATCTCTCAGGAAGAAATTCAACATCACGGATATGACATAGGTTTTCCTTGTATGATATCCTTGCAAACGGTCTCCAGTTTTCCTCTACTCTTTGTGCACACTGCTTCAAATACTTTATCCACTCAAATTCATCTGGGACTTTTGCTTGGGAGGAAAAAAAAAGAAATTAAAAAATAAAGAAGAAGAAAGAAGTATATTTTCTTGAATTTTAAGTTATCTTATTTCTAAGTGATATTCAGGGTGCAACCATCCGATCTCTGTGAATAAGTTTTGAAAGGGCAACTGAAGAGTATGCAGACATCAGTAATAGCCTCAGATATAACTTGCCTACATAAAAATGCTTTTAAGAAATCTTAAGTAGTTCCAGAAAACCAGATAGTTAGCATTCTGTTTTCCATTTTCCTTTTCACTAAATTGTCATCCATCAGAAATATGACTAAGATAAATAGACAGCAGTCCCCAGATAAAAATAGGAAGAATCCTTTCAAATCCTCATTAAATTCTGTATGTGATCCCTACTCAGCTTGGGAAGTACCAGTTAAGGATGAGACAATGAAAAGGTCCCCTGCATCTGGTAATAAATGCCAATGTCTTAACCCTACAGCATAATGATGGGACAGCACAGTCTAGATCAAGTTAAAAATCAGTTTTCCAAAACAATTACCACCAATATTTAGAACATCATAAGATTCAGCTTTCTTCTGTTTTTACCTTACTTTCCACACAACAGGGAAGAACATTATCAAAGTTGCCTTGACTGTGTATGTAGTCTAGCGTAATTTTGGTATTTCTTAGTCATTCATAGGGGCTTCCCTGGTAGCTCAGCTGATAAAGAATCTGCCTGCAATGCAGGAGACCTTGGTTCAATTTCTGGGTCAGGAAGATCCCCTGGAGAAAGGCTAGGCTACTCACTCCAGTATTCTTGCCTGGAGAATCCCCACGGACAGAGGAGCGTGGCAGGCTACAGTCCAGAGAGTCAAAAAGAGTCGGATATGACTGAGCGACTAAGCATAGCATAGTTATTCATAAAAACAAAATTCAAGGTTCCATTTACTTTCATTAATTCAGCTCACAGGGACTTGAGGAGGACTCAGAAGGGTACCCAGTGAGAAGAGGAAAAGAGAATTTTTTTTTAATGTGTCCTGGAGAAGTTACGATTTTTCTCCTATGATACTATGCGTTCTGATTACTAAATCATTTTCCCCTCATGCTTTAAAGCCTACTATTCAGAAATTCAGGGAATGGCAAACTCTAGTCAAAATAGTATTTCATCTATTGATTGTTATTTCCACATGTGCAGGAGCTCCTAGATTCATTCATGAAACTAGGGCTGTCAGGATCTTAATGAGATCAACTGATTTAGCCACACATGCATAATCATTCAGCTCTTATGACACCTGGAGAGAGCAAGTCTTTGGATATGGCCTAATTTTATGCACTCAAGGAAGAAAACTTGACCCACAACAAAGCCAACAACGGTGATTAAATAGTGCCTGTAGCCTGGCCCCACCCCTAGGAAGGGTTCTCCACCCACTCCTGGGTGTGTTTCTCTGGATTCTCTGGATTTAGAGGTGGTGAAGGATGCAGATAATTATGTGTGCCAAGTCTCCAGAGTCAACAAAGCAGCAGTTGGTCTGCTCTGTAGAAAGCACTGAGGACCCGAACAAAAATCAGTGGACAAATCCGAGGTCATCTGCTAAATACCCCTAACACATCGAAGCAGTCTCATCTATCTCCAAGCAAGAGTCACAGACACTAAGCCTAGAAGGGATCACAGGAACCTTGTCCCAGAAATCAACTCATTGACACACAAAGCAGAGAATTCTCCCAAAGAAAAGCAGGATGAATGTCTTAAAATCCATTCTCTGTTCTCTAGAATTGGATGTACACTAAAGGTTGATGTTCTGAACAGCAAAAGTGCATTCAGCTATGATTCCACATGCTATGTATTTCTTGATCAATAAATTCACACAGAAAAAACTCTTATGTGAACAAATTCTCTGCCAACACCACCTTAAAAAGAAAAAAATTTAAAACCAAAACAAATAGAATTCAGCTTATCTCGGTCCACGTCACTTTTTGACTTTTTTAAAACTGCTTTTGAATGTTTGACATATAAAAATCAACAGCCAATTCTATAGGCTTTTTCAAGGCCCTGAAAATGATCACTTGTAATCTTGAGTATTGGTAATCCTGTAGCTTGATAATCCTTAGAGGACTAGAGATTAAAGTTTCCATGAACAAACATTCTTTGAAAAACTTTGAAATTAAAGCCTCTTTACTCTAACATATCTGCTAAAGAAATAGAAGCAAAAGTTGTGTCTCCTTGTGTGACTATGTAATTTTGACACCAGCAACAAAAAGATTAATATTTATACCCTAACCTCATATTTTCAAACATCTTAGAAAAGAATCACACTGCCACCTATATTGTTCTTAGTTGAGGATCCTTGCTATCACTCTTTTGTTTAGGGCTAAATGGCCGGCAGGTTTTCTTACCATAGTTCCATAGACTAAAAGCAGCAAAAAAAAAAAAAGAAGAAGAAGAAGAAGAAGAAGAAAAGTATTTATTATTTCAAAACAGAAGGAAAACTTCTTCACTTTTGCTTTTTGAATGTGTGCTCCCGGGAATATCTTTTATCTTTCCATTTGCATTGCTTTCAGATCCATTCAGTAACTATGCATTTTGCGATGAAATGACATTCCATATTTAAAGTTGGTATTTTATGTCAGTTTCCATTTTCAAAGAGCATATTTTTAATCACATCCAAAATAGTTCAGCATTTTTCCCACTGCTGCCAAAAATAGCAGCACGTATCCTCCATACACGTATCATAACTCATATCCTCAATAACACACTTATCACAACACACAAGTGCGTTTCTGCTCTTGTCTCCCCTCAGCCCATCTGTGCTCTTGCTGTGAACAGCTATAGCATAAAAATGTCTCTTTTCACATGCTTTTGATATTACACTATTTAATCACATACAGCTGTGGCTTATGAGACTGTTACAAAACACAATTTTAATGTAGTACTCGAAGCCAATTTTGGATAAACATCAACCATTTACTCTGAATAAGAAGTCCAACACTCCAAAGATTTTCTTTTAAAGGAAAAGCCTGGTTTTCTTAGAATCTGGCATGGGCATCATTGTGACTGAGTCCTCTCTCTGCCAAAGAGACTGATAATGTCAGAAAGGATTGTGTAAATCATTATTAGTACAAAAACAAAGCTTTTCAGAATTCCTGGAGCCAGGGAGACATGAAATGACATGTATCCTCCCTTCTCTTTGGCCTCTTCCTCACACGGCCTCTACCTCCAACGCTCAACTACATTTTATTACTTCATGGAAATATTTTTGAGATGAAATTCTGTTTTTTCTTTTTTTCCAAATTGAGAGAAAGTGAAAGGAAAATGTGTTGGAAAGATACTGTTCAAAGCAATATACATGGTGTTTCTCTTAAGTTTGGGATTATTCCGGAAAAGAAAAAAACATGAACTTTCTACTCTTTTCAGTAGGCACTAGACATAGTGTTGTGAAAATGATGACTACATTAGAGAAAAGAACTTCAACAGTAACAAAGATTTGTAAGAGTAAAAGAAAAAAAAAAACTGAAAGGGAGGGTAGCTTCTTATTATGCCTCTCTCATTTAAAACCAATCACAATAGTATACATTCTAACATGAGACGATGGATCATCCTTTCACACTATCGTATCACCCTCCTACAGTGAAAGAAATTTTGGAGTTATTTCTAAAAATTCTTTTGCTGGAAGATTTTAGAAAACCAGTTTTGTACATTTCAGTCTCTCAAAGGAAAACAGTACTTGGGAGTTTTCAAGGCTGAAATGTACAAAACTGGCTGGTAACTGGCAAGTTACCAACTCCAACTATCAATGCAAATCTGGGACAGGAAGTACGAAGGAAATTCTAAACTCCTTCCCTCCCTCTGCAAGATTTTCTGTGTTTTCATGTGCAAGGAATGTGTGAAGAAGGGTTATTTTGTTTTGTTTTTGCAGGATCTGTACATTCACATCTGTAAGAGTATCTTGGCCCCACAGGAGCCTCCTTCTCTCTCTGCCGACCCCCTGAGCCTTGTGCTTTCAAGCATCTGCTCTTTTCATGGCACAACTGGACTCCAGCTAGACTTTCAGAGCTGGGCAGCTGTCCAGCTGCAGAGAGCTAGAAATTCCGCTTAAAGTCAGTGTGCTGGTGGAGAACTGCTCCTCCACCTGACCCCAACTTCACACCAGGCTCTGAGCAGAATCTGAGACCCACCAGTTAGGGAGCCCCAGTCACGGCACTGCAGTCTGAACCCCTTTCTTCAAGGTCTTCTCGGGAAGCAGAGAGCCAAAGGCAGGGGGCAGACTGATGAGAATCTGCACTAAATGGAGAGGAATGTAGTGATATGGTATAAGTGTGGAAAAGGAAGAAAAGACGAACTTTCTGTTTGTGCCTGGGTGAATTTTAAAGTTTCATGATGACTAAAGTCTTCCAAATATCAGACATGAGAGAAATATCTATTTCTCAACTACAAATTATCAGTTGACCAGGTTGTGACCAGGTTTTAACCATTTTTAGTTTGCCCCATTCAACTTGTTCTTCCAAGAAATTCCCTCCCACAAAGTACCTCAAATTCAGACTGAAATTCACCCTGGATCATAAGATAAGACCAACAGGTTGGCTACTGGAAATAGGGTGTAACAAAACCCTTGAGAAATATTACAAGACAACTTAATCACACATCGTTACATAGCATTCAGCTAAAAACACTTTTTGGTCTCTTTTCTCTAAAACTTAATTATTCTGGGTGGTCTTCCAACAGTAAATTTGGTTTCCTAAAACTTTTTTAGAAATCCAGTTCTGTCTCTTATTTAAATATAGTGACATGTCACCAAGATTTCTTCATTACTTCTAAACCAAAGTAATGTTCTTTTTAGAAATTGCTTTTTGGATAGGAAAAAAATAATTGGTCAAAAGAAAATTGACAAGTGACAACTTTAAGTGTAGGTCTGGGAGAGTAAGGTATAGCTACAAGTCAGCCACAGGTTTTCCTTTTGTTTGATTGACTCATGTTTTTTTAATATAACATTTTAAGCATCTGGAAATTTATTCAAAGAAAGAAAAGCATAAATATCTTCTTTCTTTTTTCTAAGCAACAAAGTGAAGAGATTGACTCTAATGTGATGGGTAAGAAGTGGAAAAGAATAGGCAGGGAAGTATCACAAGTTTTTTCTACAACTTTAAGTGCATTTGAGGAAATGGAAGACAAATGCATTTATTTCAAAATCCATTTTCATTTTCTTTTATCATAAGAGAATAGTAGCTGCATCTGACATACATATTTAGGTAGAAAACGAAGGCTCAGTACTTTGGCATTTTCTAAATGAATACAACAATAAACATTTTAGTTCTGTAAAATCCCATGAAGATTTTCCACCCAAAACTAATGTCAGCAAATGGCTTTTGTGCCTGAGTTAAAAGCACCTGCATTTAGAGAAGAGTTTAAGGCATGGTGTCACCACAATATGACTCTTGTTGTCAACCACAGAATTCTAATTTTATCAAGCATAAATGTTCTTTATGTATCAGCGTGACTTTAACTAGCAATGATTTTAAAATTGGATTCTACCTACAAGCTAAGGCAGGAAGGACAGTGGATTTTATGGAATTCCACCCACGTTTACCAAATAAATCTAAGATGCATGCAATTCCTTCAAAATTACTATAGATTATATTTTGGGGCATAAGTGAAAAATGAGTAAAAAGTGCTACTAAGATAACCCAATTTTCACACTATACTGAAGCATGATGAGACTTTATTATACTCTGTTCACACTGTTGGAAAGTTCCTATATTTTAAAATATTGTACACTGACCATTCCTTCCCCTCCCTGAGTGCCGACATTCCCATAGAGGGCATGTTTTCATATCTTCAGCTTCCAGGAATGTCATTAATGCCTCTCATTTCAGAGCCACTGTAATAATACTCGACAACTTCAAAGATCTGTCAGAATTTTACAATGTAATAATCAATAGGAACCACCATGAGAGCCAGAGTAACTGATCTTATACACTCTACCACCCTGACCTGCTTACCCAAATATCAGCTGAGGTCGCCTAATGGATCTAACTTCTCTAAAAATGTTCCAGAAGTTGATGGCTTTGACTCGGTTGAAAGTAACAAGATCCAGATGCTCCCTGTCTACACAGCACTAAACTGCAGAAGATCCCAAATCAGATTATTTTTTTTTAAACCCCCTCTCTATTTTCTGGATCTCTTTTCCTCAACACCCCATATTTCCTTTTACCCCAAACACATATGCACACACATACGTACACACATACTTCCAACTAGTGTAGCTATGTATCTTTAATATAAGGTGCCTGACATTATTTCTTGCTAGTTATAGGTTAAAAGAAACCTTAAGTCAAAAAGGCATCATTCCATTTATTCCATTCATTTTTATGCAAAGTTCCTTTTCTGAATAGACTTCATGGTAGAAAATAAGAACAAAAAAGAAAGCACGAATTTTGAAACATTTGGAAAAATTTAGCCAAATGACTAAAAGGGATGGAATGTTGGATATTTTTCATGCAACCCTTGAGTGTGTTGCTTTTGTTTCTTTGGCGGATGAGAAATGACTATAAATTTCCCGTTTGTAACTTGTCCTTGGTTTGCCATTTCCTCAAGGAATCCCCCAAAGGGTTAAAACTCCAGCCGATGGAGCAGGAGGGCTGGTCTATTTATTTCAGCAGCAGCCCAAACTAAAGGCTCACAAAGGCAAAAAGCAGCGTGAATCGACCTTGCAGGGGCAGGGCAAATTATAGAGCGACTGAGGAAGGAAGGGAAAAAAGAACAATCTTTAATACTGAAAGTCTGCTGCCTGCTTTGGTTTACAAATCGGCATTGTTTGGTGAGACAGAGCAAATGAGAGTCAACCACGGCAATGATTACCAAACCCTAACCAGGGCACCCAGACCCGGTGACAGCTCAGATCACTCAGGCACGCCTTGTTCACTGCCTGCGTGTTTATTTATTAAAAAGAGCCCAGTCGAGTACGGCTAACACAACGCAACATAATATCATGCACAGAGAAATTCACTCCATGCATTCAAGGGGGAACAAGCAACGTCCCCACCCCCTCCCCCAAATCAAGTCCGATGCAATTGACAAATTGGAGCAGTGATTTCACACCTGAGGGTCTACCACGTCTGAACTGCAAGATGAAGCTCATGGTTTGCACGACCCCACTGCTCAGTGACGTGGGCTTCCCACCAGCCCCCTCCTGATCGCTCAAGCACACACGGAAAACCTAAACTATTTAACCAATTCACGTCTAACCATCATCACTCTATTTCATCCCCTTTCAAGCCCCAGGCCTTCTGATGGTAGCCAATACAGAAACACCAACCTTCTAAAAGTAAAGAACATCTGCGGTGAAGCTCCTAAATTTACTCTCTGGCATTCTGACCATCTTCAATATAAAATAAAATATTTGAAGCCATAGAAAAATAAAAAAAATGCGTCCCAAACAAACTCTGAGACTTGAGTTCGAGGCCGTATACCTTCCCACGCCTGTCTTTCATTCTACACTTAAGCGATTAAAAGTTTGAGTGGCGCCCCCAACCCCGGCATGTCCTATCCAGTGGGAAGAACCCTTTCAGAGCCGCAAACAAAGAACAGCTCACCAGAAAAGCCCCTGAAACTGTACTGTCCTGCCCGATCATCACTGTTATGATCTCCTTTTAACAACCCTGCCCGTCTGCCGAGGGCCCGGCAGGCATCGGGAACATCCAGACGGCCAAACAACAACAAAGGAGCTCAAGTGCAACTGTTACCTCTTCTTAAAGAGGAAGCCCCACTTCTGGGCTTGCTTGCTTCTCATCTCCTTCTCTGTTTCATTAACTCCACTGTTAACGTTACTAATTTCAAAGAAGCAGGAAGAGCTGGTGGGGATGAGGGGAGGGGGCGGCTTAATCGTAATTCACACGCCTGTCTGCTTCCCACCCCAAGTGCAGAAGGACACCCCGCTGCTGCCAGGCTGTGGGGCACGCCATACCTTGGTTTGGAGGTAATGAGGGTAGTAGTAAGTGTACTGGGGGTACATTTGTGGCTGATCCAGGCGTTTGCCCATGTAGCTGGAATCGCTATCTCCGAGGCAGGGAACTGGATGACAGGCTATGTGCCCCAGGCCGAGCTTCCTCTGGAACCACTATTCCTGACAGTCCCGATGACTGATGAGGCTTCCGAGAGTCTTCCAGCACTCGCTAGTTCCAACACAGCAAGAATTTTAAAAAGAAACACACCAAAAAGAGAAAGAGGCGGGGATCAGTAGGAAAAACCCCACACAGTCTCCCCAGATCACGCCTGGGGTCCACTTGGGAGGAGGCAGTTCGTTCTCTACCCGGCTGTCCGTAGTGATGTCAATTGCCAGCGTTTGTAAAGGAAGAAAAAAAAAAAAAAATCAAAGTCCTTTTAGCAGAACTCGGAAATCTTGCAGATCAGCTTCCTGTCTCCTGGGTGTCTCTTTCCCCACCTTAAAGAAAAAGAAGAAAAAAAAAATAGAAAGAAAGAGAAAGAAGAAAAAGGAAAAAAAGGAGGGGAGAAAAAAAGAAAGAAAAAGAAAAGGGAAAAGAAAAAAAAAACCTTGCACAGCTCAGTTGCTGCTGCGTCCCTCCCAGAGTGACATGGTGTTCGGGGCTTGTCCTGTCCTTTCATTCACGTCCCCTCCTTCCAGCCAGTGGGTGGGACCCGGAGAGCCCCTCCAGGGAGCAGCGTACGCAGTCCAGAAGGCTGCAGTCTTTCCTCCAAGAAAAAAAAAAAAAAAGGCTGCTTCAACCCCTGCTGCCGGCAAAGTTGCGATTCCCTCTGCTGGCTATCTCGAATAGCAAAGCGGTTTTTGTAGCAAAGCTGCTGCCGCCGCTGAACCCAGGAAACTCAGATGTGGGCGGTGGATGATTCCTTATCCTTCCCTCCATCCACCCCCGCACAAGAGCTGCCTTCTCCGCTCTGCCTGCCAAGTTTCAAGGTAAGCCACACTGCGAAACAAAACGCGGCAGACCCTGGGAGGGACCAGAGGACGCAGGGAGGAAGGGAGAGAAAGGGGGAAAAAATCCACGCAGACGGACTGAGCTCGCTGGTGCGAATGGGAAAAAGTGTGTCCCGGATGCTTTCAAAACCTGTGAACACACTAAAGCCAAATGAATCCAAGACCTGCTTTAGAAACTAACCTTTTACTTAGGTTATGGAGGACGGGTAAGTACTGAAGAAATGTTGAAGTCTACTCCAGGACTGCTCTTAACAAGCCAGGTGTCGTCAGATCACCACAGCCAACTTATCATAGCAGATACAGTCCTTCTGATCCTTACATCCATTTTGTAAAAATCAAAAGAGATGTACCCTTTGGTTTATGATTGTCTTAATAAATAAAAGCACTGTTTCTCTTACTGTGTATCTCTTTATGATTCATGGGTTCTTTGCTCACTTTCCTGATAACATCACACACACACATACACACACACAGAAAAAAGAACAAAAATCATCACCACTTGGCAGAGTGTTTCTCCACCTATAGCAAGTAATATTCTGACATGTCTATCAGCTGCTACATTATAATACAAATTGTTTCAGAGGAAATATATTTCCTTAAAGGGTCCCTTTTCAAGGCAGGCAAGGCTAAAATTAGACATGCCAGCTGTGTTTTGCTGAGGGCTCACGCATGCCCAGAGCGTGGGCAGACAGACCAGCGCTGAACTCCTCTCGACTTTCTCAAGCCCGCTCTCTTCTCCCCAGCCCAGAGTCGCCTTTTCAGATAAAAGATTCCTGGTACCAATCCAGCTTCCTAGACAAGGAGATCAGAGGATGTGGTTCCACACACAATCCGGTGTCCATCCACTCACAAGCCCTACCTCCCTGTGGGCAGTGTGCTTCCCTCAGGGGTCTGGTTTCTGGGAGCCGTGTGAGTGCACACAGGGTCTTTGGAGACAAAATCAAAATCAGGATGGTGTATACAGAAGTCTATGTTTGACTTAAGCCAAGAACGACCATAGGAAGGAAGGAAGGGAGGGAGGGAGGGAGGGAGGGAGGGAGGGAGGAAGGGGAGATGGTGGAGAGTACGGGTTAAAGCCCTGAAGCCTTGTCATTGAGAAAATTAAATCTCTGCCACTGTTTATATGTTCTTCTGGGCCTCACTTGTCTCATCTAGAAAATGGAACTTCTTCCAACTCACCTGGCTGCAGACAGTCAACAGAAGCAAATACTAAAGAGAAATTCCATTGATTTCAAAATCCTTTGCAGCATCTCACTGCTCAGACAATGGAGTCCTGACTTCTGGTATAGTTTTCAAATCTTCTCCAGATGCAAATAGGAGACCCGGCCTCCATTCAGTGCCTGAGTGACACTGTCTAGCTTTCAGGACTGGGCTGGGCCTTCAGGGCCTTTGATCATCCCCTCTGCCAGGGCTTCTCCTGAGATGGACCTCCACCAGGCCCTCTGGTCCACCCTTTAGTCACAGTACAGATAACACCCACCCAGTAGCTTTCTGAGAACCCTGGCTTCCCCGTTGCACCTGGTATTTACCTTAATTTAATGTTTATCCAGTGTTGCTGCCTATGAACTGCTGTGTTTTGTTTTTTTTTTTTTTCCTGTGATGCTCTAAAGCATCAGGGGAAGCAAGAAAGAAGAGAGGTCTCATCATTTTTGTTTCCCATAATCTTTTAAAAACTAGCATGGCATCTGGCACCAAAGGGATGCCCCATGTTTGAAGAGTGAGTGCATGCATTCTAAGTCGCTTCAGCGGTGTCCAACTCTCTCCGACCCTATGTACTATAGCCCACCAGGCTCCTCTGTCTGTGGGATTTCCCAGGGAAAATACTGGAGTGGGTCGCCATGCCTTCCTCCTGGGGATCTTCCCAACCCAGGGATTGAGCCCAGGTCTCTAAGACCTCCTCCATTGCCAGGCAGACTCTTTACCACTAGCACCACCAATAAGACACTTAAACATGAGGAACAACAGTAAGCCGAATCGTATCCATCTTTACGTACATTTCTGGGTTCAAGGGATGCACTGCTACAGAGGCGAGAACACGGTGTCTCGCCCCTGCAGGGCCACTGCCCAGCTCAGGCTGTTATCATGAGAATTCACCAAGACACTAGTGTGAAGCCCTGGCACCACCGCAGCGCTCCCTGGATCTGCTCAATAAACGGGGCCTGTGCAACAGAGACGCAGTGCGCCTGCATCTAGGGGAGAGCGTCTTAGGCCGAGAAACCAGCAGCAACAGAAAGGCTGGCAGCGAGCATGTGTCTTTGGAATGTGCCGGACATCGTGCAGGGGCTGAAAGGGAGCAAGTGAGGAGTGAAGACTGGGGAATGAGGCTGCGGCCAGATCTACAAGCCTTGGTGGAAGCTGGTGGGGAAAGTTAAATTATGACAGTTAACTCAACAGTCGGGCTCTGCTGCTGCTGCTGCTGCTGCTAAGTCGCTTCAATCGTGTCCGACTCTGTGAGACCCCAGGGATGGCAGCCCACCAGGCTCCCCCATCCCTGGAATTCTTCAGGCAAGAACATGGAGTGGGTTGCCATTTCCTTCTCCAACAGCCGGGCTCTAGCAGATTCTAAACCTCACCATCTTCAACTACAGAACGATGGCCTCCTAAATGGCAGGCTGGGGCTCCGCCCATTACAAGACCCATAAGATCAGGATCCTTGAGGATTTCTGCCAATGTGGCCACTTTGGACAAAGGACAGCAGGATTCTTTCATTCATAATAAAATGCATAGATGCTCCTTAAAGGGAAAGGACTGCTGTCTTATTTACAAATAAAAGGCCAAATAGATAACTCCTCTCAGTGCAGGCGATAGCTCACTGATATGCAAAGTTCCCAGCACATGTCAATACTATGAGCAATTTCCACACAAACTGCCACTTTCCAAAATCTATTCTATTCCACTGGATTATTGGTATTTTCCGGGCATCAATTGTCATTAGCTTAAGAACATTCATTGAACATTTAAAGCTTTTCTTAAATAATGGAAAGACAGTTTCGCCCTTGGGAGAATGCTAAAACCTGTGTTTTGTTCATTTCTTTACTTTTATTTTCCTTCAGAGATCCCAGTAGCCATGGCAATTCGGGAGGCAAGATAGTCATGTCAGAAATAGTTTTTTATATCATGTCTGCTCTGTTGGACTGCAGCACTTTCCATTTAAATGATCAAGTTAAGGTAGGAGGTAACTAGTTTAAAGCACTCTCTAAATCAGAAGCCAGCTGTGTCCCATTTGCCAACTACCAAACAAATTCTGTACAAATCCAAAAGCAGCAAACTGCATCAAAGGGCATGGGCTCTTATAGATGGCACATGATTCACAGCACAGACAAGAGGCACTCATTTAAGACAACCTCTTGGCTAAGAAAATTGAGAGGACGCTTTGGACACACGTCAGAGGCAAAGAGTGATGGTACCAAAATGAGGGTCAATCGGGTACGGACACAGACTCTTCTGGTTTGCCCTTGACCTAGCCACTCAGTGAAGAACTGGGTCCTCTCTCTGGATGATTTATTGTTATAAATTACAAAGACTTAGTTAAAAATAAGAGAATAGTAGAAATATAAGGAAAAAACATAATCATACTATCTTCGAAAGCAAGTAAAGCATCCATGATCTTAAGTAAAGCTTTAAAGAAAAACATTGTGGCATTTCCTGCTGTCTTTCTTCAAGTCTGTGAAATACCTCTCCATCCCAGCAGCTGTCAAATAAGTATGAAACATACAAGGTGTTTTTTTTTAAAAAGACAAAACCCTCAGTTGCAAATTCCAACATTAATATTACAACTTTCCTCTCTCCCACTGAATCTTTACCTTACATTTAAGAAAATGTCTGAGACAAATTAGAAGAGACTACCATTCAAGTATGTGTGGTCCAAATTTAAAATATAATTACATAATTATTGATATTATATATTACATTATATATAATACATAATTATATATTACAATATATTGATGTGGATAAAGCCAATTTTTACTGTCTTTGGAAGAAAGACAATTTCTTCCACAGTTGGCTGTGGAAGAAACTTTCAAGACTCAAGACAAAACTATAATGGACTATAGTTCAAGATAGTTAATTGATTAGAAAAGCAAGAACAATGTAAGACAATGAACAATACTAACTTCAACAAAGTTTTATTGAGTCTCTGCTCCAAGCCCAAGAAAACTGTACCAGTATAAATACAGTTTGTCATCCTTATCCTCAAGTAGATTTAACAAATCAGTATCTATCAAACTTCAGCTACTTACAAATGACCTTATTGTTTTGTCTCATATTTGGGTACCAGTTTGAAACAATACTTACTGCAAATTTTTAAGTTGACTCATTTTTTCTCAAATGCATATGAACTTTTGAGAATTCTAAGCTATGATATACATAAAGTTTATGATTATTTTGCTTCTATTGTCTTTTAAGAAAATGCACACTCTGCACCACCTTTCAATATATATTTTTCATATCATTCAATATGGTGTGGGCACACCTGGATCTCCTTTACCACTAGGATCAGCAAGTCTCACATTTCTCCATTCTCCATTAAAAGTAGGGATAGCCACGTGATTTGCTATGGACAATAAAATATGAAGCACAAGTGATGTTCATAAAAGCTGACTGCTGCTGGCTGATTCTGCAGCCCACTCTTCAATGGGGCAAGCAAGTGGAGGAAGCATTGCAGATGGCTGAGAACAGCTGCCTTGAACAGTCACCTGGACCAGCCACTGACTTGTCATGTGTGAGAAGTAAACCTTGGCTAGGTTATACTATTGAGATCTAATAACTTACCAGAGCATCACCCAGCCTACCCTAAGCCCACATCACTTGTGGCTTGATTCTATATTCATTGGTTTCTTTGTTTGAGTATCTCCCCCATTAATATCTAAGTTCCACAAGGGAAGGGATATATCTAATCCATTCACTGTTGTATCCCCAGCACCTAAAACAGTCCTTGGAATTTAATACACATTTGATAAATGTGTATTAAATAAATAAATGTTTATTTAAAAACATCTCATTTATCTATCAGTGGTTAATGCATCATACTATAGGAAATCATAGAAGGGGAAATGAGACATATTTACAAAAAGTAAAGAACAGACTTTTGGACTCTGTGGGAGAGGGAGAGGGTGGGATGATGTGGGAGAATGGCATTGAATCCTGTATACTCTCATGTAAGAAAGGAATCGCTAGTCTAGGTTCGATACAGGATGCTTGGGGCTGGTGCACTGGGATGACCCAGAGAGATGATATGGGGAGGGTTATGGGAAGGGGGTTCAGGGTTGGGAACTCATGTACACCTGTGGTGGATTCATGTCAATGTATGGCAAAACCAATACAGTATTGTAAAGTAAAAAAAAAAAAAAAATGTAAAAACTGAAGTTTCATAGGGAATCCTCCTACACTGCTGGTAGGGATGTAAATTGGTATAGCCACTATGGAAAACATTATGAAGTTTCCTCAAAAAACTATCATCCAGCAATCCCCCTCCTGGGTATACATCCAGACAAAGCTGTAATTCAAAGTACATGCACCCTTATGCTCATCACTATTCACGATAGTCAAGACATGGAAGCAACTTAAATGCCAATCAACAATAAATGTATAAAGAGGATGTGGTGTATGTATTTGTGTATATATACATATGCAATGAATGGAATATTACTCAGCCATGAAAAAGAATGAAATAATTCCATTTGCAGCAACATTGTTGGACCTAGAGATTATTACACTAAGTGAAATAAATCAGAAAGAGAAAGGCAAATGTCATATCACTTATATGCAGAATCTAAAATATGACACACATGAGCTTCTCTATGACACAGAAACAGACTCTATGACACCAAACAGACTTGTGGTCACCAAGGAGGAGGGGGTGAAGGAGGGATAGGTTGGGAGTTTGGGATTACCATTATATACAGAATGGATAAACAGCAAGGTCTTGCTGTATAGCACAGGGAACTATATTCAAGGTCCTGTGATAAATCATAAAGGAAAAGAATATGAAAAATATATACACACACACTCACATATATATATATATATATATTAATACATATGTGTGTGTCAGTTTCTCAGTCACATCCAACTCTTTGTGACCCCATTGACTGCAACCCACCAGGCTCCTCTGTCCATGGGATTCTCCAAGCAAGAGTACTGGAGTAGATTGTCATTTCCTCCACCAGGGGATCTTCCCCACCCAGAGATCAAACCTGTGTCTCTCCATGGAGGAGAATTTCTATCATACTCAACATTCAGAAGAAGGAAAGGGTTTTTTCACTGACCACTTGGAGTGGGCACTTGGGTGCTGGATTAGCTAGTTAAGAAACATGGTGAAGAGGTAAAAAACTGAGATACAGATGCCGACTACATACTAGACTTTGTAGGAGATGCCAATAAATGTTTCCTCAATTAAAAAAAAGTACCTGGGAATTGGGTATGACTTTTCACACTATACAGTTGAGAAAATTGAAAGAAAGCAGGTTTAACTACCTGACCCACACTCACCTAGCTATCACACAGTACAGGAACACTCTTGTCTCATTTCTGTATAAGCTTCAAACTCAGGCTCTTTCCTCAGTGTCTTTGATGGAAATCTTATATGCTTTATTCCAAAACTGGATGAGAAAAACTTTGTGTTTAAAACATAAAACTCGTGTTATACAGTTAACACCCTAAATAAGTCAGTTATGCCTTCTTAGTAAACCAGAAATAAAGAGCATGTATGTCTACCACATAGCATAAAATCTGCCTGGATGAGAGGTGTGATTGTTAATACATAGTTATACACGTCAACTCGGCAAGATTATGGGATCCAGTTGTTTGGTCAACACCAATCTAGATGTTGTTGTCATGTATCTTTGAGATGTGATTAACACTTAAATCAGTAGACTGTAAGTAAAGCAGATTACCCTCCATAATGTGGGTGGGCCTCATCCAATCAGCTGAAGACTTTGAGTAAACACTGAGGTTCCTCAGGAAGGAAGTCTGTCTCCAGACTATAGCTGAATTGGAGACTTAATACCAGCTCTTCTCTGCATCTCCAGCTTGCCAGCTCACTCTAGACTTTCATGCTTGGCCAGATCCCACAAGCATGTGAGCCAATCCCTTAAAATATATTGCTTTCTCTCTCTATGAGATGTTGTTCAGTTGCTAAGTCATGTCTGACTCTTTGAGATGCCATGGACTGCATGCATATCAGCACATCAAAAGCAACACGACATTTCTATGTCCTTCACTATCTCTCAGGTTCGTGTCCACTGAGTGGGTGATGCTATTTAACCACCTAATCTCTTTCCTTTTTGCCTTTAATGGTTCCAGCATTAGGGGTCTTTTCCAATTAATTGGCTCTTTTTATATATATATATTATTGCTCAGTTGCCCAGTTTTATCCAACTCTTTGCAACCCCATGGACTACAGCAGGCCAGGATTCCCTGTTCCTCATCATCTCCCAGAGTTTGCCCAAGTTCATGTCCATTGTGTCAGTGATAACATCCAGCCAACTCATTCATACATACATACATATGTATATGTATAATACACACACACATGCATATGCCATCTCATTATATATACACATATATATTATGATTTGTTTAGTCGCTCAGTCATGTCTGACTCTTTGTGACCCCATGGACTACAGCATGCCACACTTCCCTGTCCATCACCAACTCAGAGTTTACTCAAACTCATGTTCTTTGCATAGGTGATGCCATCCAACCATCTCATTCTCTGTCATCCCCTTCTCGTGCCTTCAATCTTTCCCAGCATCAGGGGCTTTATATATATGTATACACATGCCACCCAGCCATCTCATGCATATATATATATATATATATATCAGTTCAGTTCAGTTGCTCAGTCATGTCTGACTTTTGCAACCCCGTGGACTGCAGCACGCCAGGCTACCCTGTCCATCACCAACTCCCGGAGCTTAATCAGACTCATGTCCATTGAGTTGGTGATGCCATCCAACTATCTCATCCTCTGTCGTCCCCTTGTCCTCCCGCCTTCAATCTTTCCCAGCATCAGGGTCTTTTCCAATGAGTCAGGAGGCGAAAGTATTGGAGTCTCAGCTTCAATATCAGTTCTTCCAGTGAACACTCAGAATTGATCTCCTTTAGAATGGACTGGATCTCCTAGCTGTCCAAAGGACTCTCAAAAGTCTTCTCTAACACCACAGTTCAAAAATGTCAATTCTTTGGCACCCAGCATTCTTTCTAGTCCAACTCTCACATCCATATATAACTACTAGAAAAACCACAGCCTTGACTAGATGGACCTTTGTTGGCAAAGTAATGTCTCTGCTCTTTAATATGCTATCTAAGTTGGTCATAACTTTCCTTCCAAGGAGTACGTGTTTTTAATTTCATGGCTGCAATCACAATCTGCAGTGATTTTGGAGCCCACAAAAATAAAGTCAGCCACTGTTTCCACTGTTTCCCCATCTATTTCCCATGAAGTGACAGGACCGGATGCCATGATCTTTGTTTTCTGAATATTGAGCTTTAAGCCAACTTTTTCACTCTTCTCTTTCACTTTCATCAAGTGGCTCTTTAGTTTTTCTTCACTTTCTGCCATAAGGGTAGTAGCATCTGCATATCTGAGGTTATTGATATTTCTCCCAGCAATCATGATTCCAGCCTGTGCTTCATCCAGCCCAGCGTTTCTCATGATGTACTCTGCATATAAATTAAATAAGCAGGGGGACAACATACAGCCCTGACGTACTCCTTTCCTGATTTGGAACCAGTCTGTTGTTCCATGTCCAGTTCCAACTGTTGCTTCCTGACCTGCATACAGATTTCTCAAGAGGCAGGTCAGGTGGTCTGCTATTCCCAGCTCTTGAAGAATTTTCCACACTTTGTGGTGATCCACATACTCAAAGGCTTTGTCATAGTCAATAAAGCAGAGGTAGATGTTTTTTCTGGAACTTACTAGCTTTTTTGATGATCCAATGGATGTTAGAAATTTGATCTCTGGTTCCTCTGCCTTTTCTAAATTCAACTTGAACATCTGTAAGTTCACCCTTCCCATACTGTTGAAGCCTGGCTTGGAGAATTTTGAGCATTACTTTGCTAGTGTGAGATGAGTGTAATCGTGCAATAGTTTTAGCATTCTTTGGCATTGCCTTTCTTTGGGACTGGAATAAAAACTGACCTTTTCCAGTGTTGTGGCCACTGCTGAGTTTTCCAAATTTGCTGGCATACTGAGTGCAGCACTTTCACAGCATCATCTTTTAGGATTTGAAACAGCTCAACTGGACTTCCATCACCTCTGTAGCTTTGTTTGTAGTGATGTTTCCTAAAGCCCACTTGACTTCATATTCCAGGATGTCTGGCTCTAGGTGACTGATCACTTATATATTTACATGCAAATACTCCTCTGGCTACTTGTGTTTCTCTGAAGACTGTTTTAATAAAATGAAAGGAAAAATGGCAGCCGTGAAGGTCAGTGAAACAGATACTCTTATACATTCTTAATTAATGTTGTATAGTGCTTTCTAATACAGCTTAACAAAATGTAGAGGCTTAAGAATCTCCATCCTTTTCACCCCGTGTTGTTTCAGTTCTAAGAATCTACAACAGATCACCATTAGCATTTTAATAGTAAGTAACTGGAGAAACCTGAATGTCCAACTAGATGATTAAATAAATTAAAATATAAAGTATGATTCAACCATTGAAATGATTCTTAGAAAACATTTTAATAATATGGAAAATGCTTAATTTGAGTAGCAAATAGAAAAAGTCAGAATTCAGAAAAAACAGAACAGTTATATAGTGTGGTTGTCAGCTACGAAATACAAGCCCTAGACAATAGGAGAAATGCCGCAAACTAACCACCATGAAACTTTCCCTTTCCAGTGGAGCTACTGGTGATTTTACTTTTCTTTTTGATAAAGGTTGGCATTTTCCAATTTGTCTTAAAATCAGCATATATTTCCTTAAGTGAAATAAACATTGTTTTAAAAATGTGTATTCCTAAAGACTTTTTTTTATTAGTTGAGAGGAAGTTTTCAAACACAAGTGATGATATCAAAATAAATTATGTGTGTATTTTAAGTAGCCATTTACTCCTTACCTGTGACATTAATTTAAGAAAAGTTTAAGTTTTTTAAAGTCCAGAAGCATCAATTCTACATTAAAAAAAAGCCAAAACTCTCACTTAAGGTCTAAAGACCTATCTTATCCAATGAGAATAATTAAAAAATAACAGCAACCAATGGCAGAGGACATAGGTTCAAAAGGATCAAAATTAACCTTCCTCATATTTAAGACTTTATTCTTAATTTCAACAAATTCTGCCTTTGTACTTCTAAGTTTCTTATTGAATTTATTTATAAAAAATATTGATGCATCTCTGCCAACTTGTTTACATAATATAGAAATCAAGACTTTTTAAATTATTATTTTGGTTTATCATTATGCTTCCCTTTATATTTCCTAACAAAGAATGTCACTATTTCCAATCCATTGAGACAATTTGGTCATGATATAGCTGGCAGATTCTAGTGGCCCTTCTTAAAAGTAAGCATAGGGAACACTGCTCAACATTCTGTAATAGCATAAATGGGAAAAGAATTTGAGAAAGAATAGATACATGTGTATGTACAACTGGATCAGTTTGTAGTACACTGGAAACTAATACAACATTGTTAATCGAGTATGTTGCTGTTTCGTTGATAAGTTGTCTCTCTTTTGCGACCCCGTGGACTGTAGCCCACCAGTTTCCTTTGTCCATGAGATTGCCCAGGCAGGAAGAGTGCAGAGCACTGTCGTTTCCTTTTCCAGGAGATCTTTCTGACCCAGGGATCGAACCTGGACTTGCTGCATTGGCAGGTGAGTTCTTTACCACTGAGCCAGCAGGGAAGCCCATTAAACATTTATACTCCAATATAAAATAAAACAAAAATTTTAAAGTACACTGTTCAGCCATGATTTTTGCCATTAGTGGTACCAGAGCTTTGGATAATCCCAAACTAAAAGCCTCAAAGTACAGAAAGATAAGTAGCGCTTTGTCTCACGCGAAATACATTTTTCTAAAAAAAGATCATCATTTTGTATTGACCATCCACTTTCCAGCTGCCAACAGCTAAGCAAGTTGGGTCAATACGGCCACATTTGATTGGCTGGATTGATGCTTCTTCCTAGAAAAATCCAGAGTTGCAGAAGTCCAAGCTGAAAGGCTACTGCTAATTAGAGTTATCATATAACATAAGGGGATTCCCTTGTGGCTCAGTTGGTAAAGAATCCACCTGCAATGCAGGAGACCTGGGTTTGATCCCTGGGTTGGCAAGATCCCCTGGAGAAGGGAAAAGCAACTCACTCCAGTATTCTGGACTGGAGAATTTCATGGACTGTAGAGTCCATGGAGTCACAAAGACTCAGACACAACTGAGTCACTTCACTCTACTTCACTATAACAAACAACACCCCCATTTCAATTTGAATTTCAGACAAATGGTGAGTATGTTTTTAATAGAACTATATCCCAACTATCACATATGATATGTCATAAGGCATATTTGTGTCACACTTACAAAAATTTTTCATTGCTTACCTGAGATTCAAATTAGCTAGGTGTTCTATATTTTAATTTCCTGAATCTGACAAACCTACTCCTAATGGGATGCACTGACAGAGTTCACAGGCCTTTCAGAGGACACAAGAATTGATAGAGTTTCAATTTAATGACAACTGGTATGCCTAATATTTTCAATTCTCTTTACACTCAAACCAGGTGAAACAGACATGTCCCCAAAATAAGTCTCCTTTCAAGAGATTTAAACCACAGTTCTGTTCCCAATATGAATCCATACAGTGTTCTTATATGAATCCATACAGCATCACTGCTTTTTAAAAAATAATTATGAACTTTTTTCTTTTTAATGTGAGGGCATATTTAATTTATTTTTCCAAAACTGTTATTCAGCACAAGAAGTGCCTGTCCAGAATAACAAATGCCTAAACCCCCATCCTTGATATCAAAAAGGTACAATTCAGAAATCAGACCACTATGCAAAATACAAGGGGAAAGGCAATGAAGGACAAGGTTATCCAAATGTGGTCCTTAGACAAGGGCTGATGCATAAAGCCTCCTTGTCTGTGACTGGCAAGCCCAGGGCTCAAGCTGAGTGTTCAGCAACTGTACAGGAATATGTCAGAAGAATTGTGTCTCATCTCTAAGAAGTAAGAAGTTGTAGTTTGGAAGTCTGCATTTTGCATTTAATTTTTCTAGTAACTTGCAGAAATATCAGCTAGTTGGTTAGAAATAAAAACCACGCTCACACTAGAGATAGTTTGACAAGGGCTGGTCTAGGAAATGCACAATTGTCTCACATCCTTTCATTTCCATCTGCACATTTCTGTGGTGAAAACGTTTTATGGACATCTTTTCTGATTGCAATTATAAAGAATACTGAAACCCACATGAACTACAAAGGAAAGTATACATTCCTGCAACTTTCCTAACTCACTCTCTTTTCTTTGTCTATTCCTTACCCTCTACTCAATGACACTTTCCTGACCCCAGGGACGATGTTTAAGAGTGCCAAGAAAAAGTGAGGATGCACAGGGCTTCTGGGCTGTGAGTGACTGACTCGAGAAATGGACTTTCCAACTGGAGTCCCAGTTTTCTTAGGTATTATGTGGGCTGTAATGAGGTTGTTTAAGGTCCCTTTCTTAGTTCCCACAGTGCCAGGATGCACCTGTTGAATTAAGTTGAGACTGCATCTTTTATGACTTCAAGAGAAGCTGCACCAAAGTGGATGGGATCATACCAGCTGGATCACACCAGCATCATACCTGAGGTTGACCCACCTGCAGTGGGTTTTGTGTGGCACTCAGATATTTTAAATGTAAAGAAATAAAGGAAAACAACAGAATGGGAAAGACTAGAGATGTCTTTAAGAAAACTAGAGATACCAAGAGAACATTTCATGCAAAGATGGGCACAATAAAGGGCAGAAATTGTAGGGACCTAACAGAAGCAGAAGATATTGAGAAGAGGTGGCAAGAATACTTCATGACACAGATAATCATGATGGTATGATAACCCACCTAGAGTCAGACATCCTGAAATGTGAAGTCAAGTGGGCTTTAGGAAGCATCACTACGAACAAAGCTAGTGGAAGTGATGGAATTCCAGTTGAGCTATTTCAAATCCTAAAAGATGATGCTGTGAAAGTGCTGCACTCAATATGCCAGCAAATTTGGAAAACTCAGCAGTAGCCACAGGACGAGAAAAGGTCAGTTTTCATTCCAATCCCAAAGAAAGGCAATGTTCAAACTATTGCATGATTGCACTCATTTCATATGCTAGCAAAGTAATGCTCAAAATTCTTCAAGCCAGGCTTCAACAGTATGTGAAACGTGAACTTACAGATGTTCAAGCTGGTTTTCGAAAAGGCAGAGAAATGAGAGATCAAATTGTCAACATCCACTGGAACATCGAAAAAGCTAGTGAGTTCCAGAAAAACATCTACTTCTGCTTTATTGACTATGCCAAAGCCTTTGACTATGTGGATCCCAATAAACTGTGGAAAATTCTGAAAGAGATGGGAATACCAGACCACCTGACCTGCCTCCTGAGAAATCTGTATGCAGGTCAGGAGGCAACAGTTGAAACTGGACATGGAACAACAGACTGGTTCCAAATTGGGAAAGGAGTACGTCAAGGCTGCATATTGTCACCCTGCTTATTTAACTTACAGGCAAAATACATCAAGAGAAATGCTGGACTGGATGAAGCACAAGCTGGAATCACAATTGCTGGGAGAAATATCAATAACCTCAGATATGTAGATGATATCACTCTTATGGCAGAAAGTGAAGAAGAACTAAAGGATCTCTTGATGAAAGTGAAAGAGGAGAGTGAAAAAGTTGGCTTAAAGCTCAACATTCAGAAAACGAAGATCATGGCATCTGGTCCCATCACTTCATGGCAAATAGATGGGGAAACAGTGGCTGACTTTATTTTTCTGGGCTCCAAAAATCACTGCAGATGGTGACTACAGCCATGAAACTAAAGGACACTTACTCCTTGGAGGGAAAGTTATGACCAACCTAGACAGCATATTAAAAAGCTGAGTTATTACTTTGCCAACAAAGGTCTGTCTAGTCAAGGCTATGGGTTTTCCAGTGGTCATGTATGGATGTGTGAGTTGGACTATAAGGGAACCGCACTGAAGAATTGATGCTTTTGAACTGTGGTGTTGGAGAAGACTCTTGAGAGTCCCTTGGACTGCAAGGAGATCCAATCAGTCCATCCTAAAGGAAATCAGTCCTGAATATTCATTGGAAGTACTGATGCTGAAATTGAAGCTCCAATACTTTGGCCACCTGATTGAAGAACTGACTCATTGGAAAAGACCCTGATGCTGGAAAAGACTGAAGGCAGGAGAAGAAAGGGACGACAGAGGATGAGATGGTGGGATGGCATCACCGACTATTCAGTCGGACTTGACTTTGAGCAAGCTCCAGTTGTTGGTGATGGGCAGGGAAGCCTGGAGTGCTGCAGTCCATGGGATCGCAAAGAATCTGACATGATTGAGCAACTGAACTGAACTAAACAAGCTATTCCTAGAAGCTGAGGAAGTCCAAGAATAGCCCTGTCATGGAGAAAACAAATTGTATTCCACACTGGATCTGTGTCTTTTACTTTAACCTTTGTATTTAACCTTAACTCAAACCTATTGACTTTGTTTTGAGTTAAGAATATTGCCTATAGCCTGAAATAGACAAGACGGTCCATTCTCAAGGGTCTGACCTTTAAGGGTGTAACACTTTTCTATTCATGTAGAGATAAAAAGTTGTAGAACAGAAAATATCACTTGTCTTGTTGGAGGTTTATTGGAAGATTGTCACTCGACCTACCTGGACAGACACAAGAACCAAAGGATTCTGACATTAAGAATTTTGCAATAACTAACCAAGCCCCTCCCTCACCTGTCCTTTAAAAAACAGCTTTGCTGAAACTCTTCAGGCAGTTTGGGGTTTCCTCCCATTCTGGTTGCATAACCCTGAAATAAACCTTTCTTTGCTCCAAACATTACAGTTTGTTTGGCCTCACTGTGCATTGGGGTACACATACTTGCCTTCTGTGACAGCCCCACGTGGATTATGACTTCTAGAGATGACATCCCTGAGTGGAACTAAATTAAGGCCAAATGGCTGCCTGACCCTTTAGCCAGTATCTGAAAAATATCAATAGTTCAGTCCCGGAAAGTGGAGATGTGCCATCCATCTACCCAGGGGCTTTGACTCTTCTGGATGTTTATGCTCATTCTGTAGTCAGGGAGCATAATTATTCGTTTTTCTTTAAGCAAGTTTATGACCGAAGGTAATGGGTGGAACATAAATGTACTGACTGTTGACTGAGACTCATAAATGCTAAGAACACAGACAAATAATTGCTGCTCGGAGATTTGTTTTTGTCGTGTAGAATCTTCATTTTTAGCAATTTAAAAGCAATACTAAAAGTTTCCCCACCTGGAGGAGAATTATTTAGTTGGAAATAAAACTTAGCACCTAATTCATTCCCTGCTCCTACAACTTTCATCCTTTCAGGAAGGAGACTTTCACATAAAATGTGCAGAAGGTAGCTTGTTATATAGGGCTAGTAAAACTCAGAGGTAATTAGTATAAGCTAAACCTCTAAATAATAATGCCAAGTTTTTAACTTTTGCAGAGCTCTGGGTCAACATTTACTAATAAATTCTGTTTTCCTTTGTGAGAGATAAATGCTATCACAAATTATCAAAAGAAAAAAGTAGAGTTTAAAAAGTCTGTTCTACCAATTAGTTTTAAAAAGTGATTAAAGCTCAGGTGAGAATTTAGCACGAACCACGAACTTGCCTGGCAATGCAGGGGATATAAGAGACACAGGTTTGATCCCTGGGCCAGGAAGATCCCCTGGAGGAGGAAATGGCAACCCACTCCAGTATTCTTGCCTGGAGATTTCCATGGACAGAGGAGCCTGATGGGTTACAGTCCATGGGGTTGCAGGGTCGGACACGACTGAAGTGACTGAACATGCATTGAATACCTACTTACACAGCTTCAGAGTTATGAATTTAAGAGGAGTGCTCATTTCTGACTGGGATAGGCCACTGGTCAGTGCAGGCTCTTCTTCGGAGAATTTCAGGGTGGAGAAAAGTGTGAAGACCCTGGGAGGTTGGGACCCCTGGTCTCCTACCTTAACTGCCGCAGTGACAGGTAAATGGTGCCACTGTGTGCTGGGGGTGGGGGGAGAGATGGTGACACAGAAATGCTGCGACTATCTCAGCATGTCGGGCCGCCTGTGGGACTTTCCCTCTCATGGTGGAAGCGTCAGTAAACACCACCGCTCACTACCTCAGCTGCCTCCAGCCTCGGCCATCTCCCCATTTCCCCGATCACTGTCTTTACAAGAGAGAGGTTAAAGTGAGCCACTCCAACAAAGGAAAATTTTTCTTTAAGTGCTGAATATGACCCCTTACTGGGTGATCTCTCCCTTCCCCTCTACACCCAATGAGGAAGAGAAGTGCAAGCTTTTCAGGGTTAGCAGTGCACCGTCATGGCAGAGAGGGTACAGACCTGGCTTGTGGCTCCTCTCTTTGGAAAGGGGCACAAAGAAACCCAGGGAGGGCACATCTCTGCAAAGCAGTGGCTGGAAAAGGAGACATCTGGCCCAGAGATGCCGCTCCATTATTCCTCCCTGAGGCTGGAAATGCTGAGTGCACGGTCCATAAAGAGAAGAAATTAGTAAGAGGAAAGCGGGACAGTTTCTCTCAAGGTGATGGATTTCCATCAACCAGATCTGGTGCACAATGCCTCACCTCTATCCTGATGAAGGGTATAGGGAGCTTGTGTCAATGTTTGCATTCAGAGAGGCTTGGATACTGAGGCAGATGCTTCTGTTCTCTCCGGGAGAAAAATATACATGTTACTTGGAATGGGGAGACAGGCAGGGGGCCCGGGTACTGAAATGGACTTGTGGATTCCGCGGTTCTGATAAGCAACCATCACACTATAGCTATTAGAGGCTGCTGTCTAACCCCAGCTTATTCATTTTTGCTGGAAATGCTAAAAATGAGTTTAGTGTCTTGGTAAAGAGACAGTGCTATGTCAAAACCCCTAGAAAACTCATATAGTGTTGTTCCATAAGCTGGTAATGGAAGGGTCTGTCCATTACAACTGGGGATAAATGTGTTGGATTCAATATGTTTGGTTTGGGAAATCTCTTTCTGTCAGTTCCAGAACAACCAATTGTTGTTGCTAAGAGGTGCTGATATAAAAGCTCTTCAACTTCTCCATCCATAAACACTTCTATCCTCCCAGGGCAAGAAACGGTTGATTTTCTTAAGACTTTAGAGTCATTTCTTTTTCTTTCCCATTAATTAATTTATTTATTTTGGGTAGGGGAGGATGTCAGTTTTTAATATTATCTATTTTTGAATGGAAAGATATAATTTTTATAACAGGTACAGTTTTCCTTTAGTCTTAAGCACCTGCCTTTAAAATGACTCCTAGAATTGAGACCCTGACCACTTGCCCTTGTTAAATATCTGGTATTCCTTCTCCCCAGCAGATGGGAAGGGCCTCCTGATATGCCCCTGGCCTCATTTCAATGTGGGTAATTGCATTCTGTCAACTTGAAATTTCCCCACCAGTTTCATCTGCCTGGGCTCTGATGTCTCGCCCTCAGCCCTGAGCTGCCTGGCGTGCCGTCGGAGGCTGGGGAGCAGCTGGCGCTTTCTACCCAGAAGTGGACACATTTTAGTGGCAGGTGCAAAGGTTTTCTTTGGCTGAATACAAATTCTAACCTAGGAATATGGTTCATGGATGCTCTTTATTTTTTCAATGGATGCAATAACTCCTGGGAAACCAAAAATAGAAAAGTATCTAAGGCATAAATTTGAACTGGAAGAAAAATACACGTTCACTAAAACCAGTCTATTGTGTGATCATTTTGCACTCCATGAATCTTGCCATGCTTCTAGATTTGACAGTAAGAAGAAATAAATAACATAAAGTAAATAACCATTCCCCTCTGAAAGGAAGAATTCTATGCAAATCTACACACATATTATATACACCCATGCACACATAATACATGCATATCCCAACTCTTAACCTTTCTCTGGAGAGTCTTCCTCAGTTTGGGAAGGAAAAGCGACTTCCCAAGTGAAACTGTGGTATGCACCTATACACACCTCACTTGAGAAAGTGACACGTTTAATTGTTGAGAGCTTATCTCCTGCACCAAATGGAGATCTTACAAACTATCTCAGGGACTTCCCTGGCGGCCCAGTGGCTGAGACTTCACCTTCCAATGCAGTGAGTGCAGGTTTGATCCCTGGTCAGGGAGCTTAAGATCCCACGAGCCTCTTAGCCAAAGAACCAAATTCAAAACAGAAGCAATATTATTGCAAATTCAATAAAGGTTTACAAAAAAAAAACAAACTGTCTCATCCATTTTTATTACGCCAGTACCAAAAACATAATAGGTACTTAACAAACGAATTAAATACAGACCGCAGAGGCCAAGCCTTCCTAAGCTCTGACCCAGAAAACACTACTTCTGAGGGTTGTGAAGCATGGCGTGTTTGTTTCAGGCTCACACACCTGATGGAACCCTGGGCGCTCGAGGTCCAGGTCACACGGTCGTGGCCACCTCAGCTCTGGGGCTGGTTCCGGCCCAAGCCGTCTGCACGATGGCTGCGCCAGGGCAGCCCAGGGCCAAGCTGGGCACACCACAGCCGTGCCAAGTAGGCACGGAGCTGGTAGGCACACATTCCTGCTTTCGGCCTCCAGGGAGATAACTTATCCCTGTCCCTTCTCAGGATGCCTCAGGGAAGTGGATTCCCACTGACCAACCTCAGTTTTTTGTTTTTGCCTTGTCCCTACAAACATGTTAGCAGTGACTTTGATGACACGGTGGACGGTCCTCCTTCCACTCTCCTCCTGCTTGGGGGAGGAATCACCCCCAGACACATTCTCTGCACCCCAGCCCCTGCCTCGGGCTGAGCTGGGGGGACCTGAGTGGCGACAACTTGGGACAGCCCTACTGCGACAGTCACGCCACGCACACGTGCCATATGGTGGGCAGCAGTCCCCAGCCGTTTGGGCACGAGGGACCACTTTTGTGGAGGACAGTTTTTCCATGGACCAGGGTGGCGGGGGGGGCGGGGGGGGTTCAGGATGATTCGAGCACATTGCATTTATTGTGCACTTTATGTCTATTACGATCACATCAGCTCCACCTCAGATCATTAAGTGTTAGATGCTGGAGGTTGGGGCCCCCAGGTAAGGTATACCTGTTGCCCCACCCTCCTTTCCCTTTCCCTGCCCTAGGTCAGATAAGCAAAGCAAGGAGCACCCCAACATATATAGGCTGACAGGTTACAGGAAATGTTGATGCCAGGAAATAGGGAGGATCACTAAGACTGCCTTGAAGTGTCTCCTGAAATATTAGATTTCAGCTCTAAATACTCTGTCTCACCAATGACGCAGGAGTCATTCCCAGAGTCTCATAATGGTGGAACAGTCCAGATTCTGCCTCATTTTAGCCTCCGCAGGTCACCGTAAATTAGCTTAGAGGCCCCAAGCCTTTGTAATGACTCAAGCTGACTTGCATCCTAATTTTGACTCTGCAGTGAGCTTGCTGATGCCATCTGCACGCGTGCACTAGTCTCACAGTACCCTGGCCCGTGGGCTGGAGGAAGATTTATGCAGCAGGATCAGTCACTGCCACCACTCTTGGTGAGGATCATCAGTGTGTAGTGGCCTCACCAAAGAGGGGAACAGATGAGCCCAGAGGCCACCATCGTATGTCCAGGCAGTCAGGGAGAGCATGGGCAGAGAGCTGCACTTGCTTAGGGCTAGCCTGTATGAAACACAGAAAGGCAGTTTGGAAGGAAGGCTCATCAGTTGGGAGGCACTGGTGCTGTGACCCCTGCCTTGCCTTCAAACTGTGGTTGCGAAGAGCTGGACATGACTGAGCAGCTGACCGGAATGGAACTGCCTTCAAATGGAGGCGAGAGCCCGACGTAGCAGCCAGACTGAGGCAAAGCTGGACCGAGGGGACAAGAGGCGCTCAGCTCATGGGAAGGACTCCTGCACTTTAAAAGTTGCATTAGAGGGGGACTTCCCAGGCATTCCAGGGTTAAGACTCCATTCTCCCCATGCAGAGGGGCATAGGTTCAGTCCCTGGGCAGAGAACTAAGATCCTCATGCTGTACAGTGCAGCCAAAAGCAATTCCTTTAAAGTTGTATCAGAGAAGGCTGACAAAGGCACACGAGTCAAACTGTGATTTTTGTAAAAGTAATAATTTTTATCTGACAATGAAAGTTCTACTTTGTCACTATAAAATGATGAAATGCAAAATTATTCAAAAATAAATACAAATTCACATATCTGGCCTCAACTGGTGCTATTGCTCAGAGGTAACTGCTATTAGTATTTGGTCTATTTGCTTCTGGATTTTTTTCTTTATGGATGATGAAAATATATGTCTCTCCATCTCTCTCTATCTCTGTCCATTTCTGTCTCCATCCATATATGTGACATCTGAAGAAAATATTGTATTTATATTTTCTTATCTATTTCTTCCAAGAACACAGGGTGAGCATTTTCTTTGAAAACAACTCAGGATATAATATTAATTTTAATTATTATATTTTAAATTATAATATTTTGTTTTTAATTTTAATTATTTTTATTTTTAATTATAATATAAGAGCCCCTGGAGAAGGAAATGGCAATCCACTCCAGCACTCTTGCCTGGAAAATCCCATGGACGGAGGAGCCTGATAGGCTACAGTCCATGGGGTCACAAAGAGTCGGACACGACTGAGCGACTAAAAAAAAAAAAAAAGATTCTTTATACATGGCTCAGCAGGTAAAGAATCTGCCTGCAGTGCAGGGTCAGGAATGATCCATCCCTGAGATCCCTGAGTCAGGAAGATGCCCTGGAGGAGAAAATGGCAACCTACTCCAGTATTCTCACCTAAAATATCTCATGGACAAAGTAGCCTAGTGGACTAAAATTCATAGGGTCACAGAGAGTCAGACACGATTGAGCAACTAAGATACATAGGATTATTTTATGTTTGTTATCACAAGTATACAACATATAGTCTTGGCGTTTATTCCCCTTTTGATGTGGATTCTGGAACTCTTTTCTGCAGCAAGAGGCAAGAAATCCCCATCAGTGGACGGTGCCAGGGTTAATCATACAACCACGCAAGCCATCCTCAGCATGCTGATAGCTGTCCTCACGGCCACAAGATGGCTGCAGGAGCCACCTCACGTTCACCCACCAATATCTGGAATTAACCTCTTTTTCATACTGTACCTTTTAAATAATCTTGATTAGAAGCTTCTGCCCCAAGCAATCTTTTCTTCATGTTTTATTGGACAGAATGAAAATGGGATTAACAAGATTTGCTCAAACTACAAAAGACAGACTACCCTCCTGAGCCTGGAGGAAGACCATTTTCTCAGAGCCAATAGCCTGGCTTAGGAATGGACTAGTGCGTGTGCATGCTAAGTCACTTCAGTCCTGTCTGACTCTTTATGACCCTCTGACCTGATGGACTATAGCCCACCGGATTCCTCCGTCCATGGGATTCTTAAGGCAAGAACCCTGGAGCGGGTTGCCGTGCCCTCCTTCCAGGGAACTTCCCAACCCAGGGATCGAATCTGCATCTCTTATGCCTCTTGCACTGGCTGGCAGGTTTTTTACCACTAGCGCCACTTGGGAAGCCCCTGAAGTATGCACTATCAACCAAAATTTCCTCCAGGAAAGAAAGAGGGAATTAAGGGAAATTAATTAGGGTAGGCAAAACGTAACTGTCTCCAATATCAAATTAACTTGTTACCCTCTCACCCACAGTATCACACTCTTCTCTATGATAATGTTACCCCTCCTTAATTTGCCACCTAGACACTTTATTTTCCTTAAATCAAATCTTGGCTGGTTTTCCATGAATCTTCAATGAACATGACAATGAAAATGACCTTGAAATTTCAGTCTCCTTGGGGTCATTTCTATTCTAAAAGAAAGCTCTGGAAGATAGAAACAAACTCAAGATCTATAAGATCTTGGGGTTCTGGCAGGCACAGAACGATGTGTGGTCCACCTCAACTCACTGCTGCCTACTCCCCCGTGCCCCCTGCCCTTCTGCTGATACGCCAGCTGACTGTCATCCCAGAGCCTCTGCCTGAAACAGGCTTTCTCTGGATGGTCACTTGATTTAATCCCTCACTTCTAAAGCTCTCTGCACATAAAGAGGTTTTTCTTAACCATCTTACAGAACACAGCACCTTCACTTCATCCTATTACCCACCTTTATGGGTGTTAAAGGCACTTACAACCACCTGAGATGGTATATGTGTTTATTGTCTTTCTCCTAAGCAGGGAGTAAATTCCATGAGGCTAGATTTATGTTTTGTTTACTGTCAGTTCCTCTGAGCCTTGAACAGTGTTTAATACATCATATGCATTCCATTTTTATGTGTAGAATGACTTGGTGGTTGGATGGATATGTTGGCAACACAAAGCTTAAATGGTTATGTTCTTCTTGCTTAACCTGGATCAAAACAGAAGTCAATAATCCTGAATAGGCATCTTTTTTTGTCCTAAGTGGTCCAGGTTAGTCAATATTTCCCTTATTTCACCTACTTCCTTCTAGGAAAGGCCTTCATTTTCTAGGATGAGCTGTGTATGTTTAAACAGTGTGGATCTAAAATGTCATCTGTTTAACATGAAATAAAAGGTGAGTTCCAACTTAGAGAAAGGAGACACATCATACAATTGTAATACTATCTAACTAATGAAATGTGTTTTAATTCTGGTTAAAATTTATTTATTTTGCATGCCAAAAGTAATCTTATACCAACATCTCAAAGCCATGAGATATGTAATATGTTTGCAACAGTAACTCAAAAAGTTACTGTGTGAGTTGGAGTTTCCATTTGATATTGTATTTGATCCACACAAACAAAACCAATGTCTCAGAGGCATGCAGGCAACAAGAGCACGTGGACATGATCGCAAACATGAAACTATGAGAAAGCCTGCATTAGCAGAAGGGGGCTCCCCTGGTGGCTCAGATGGTAAAGAATCTGTGTACAATGCAGGAGACGCGGGTTCGATCCCTGGGTCAGGAAGATCCCCTGGAGGAGGAAATGGTAACCCACTTCAGTATTCTTGCCTGCAGAATCCCGTGGACAGAGGAGCCTAGTGAGCTACAGTCCATGGGGTCGCAAAGAGTCAGACACGGCTGAGCGACTAACAACACGACAGAGTTCAGAAACGGATGCGCTAGGAGCCATAAGGGAAAGGGAGGGGAAAGGGAAGTCGCTCAGCCGTGTCCGACTCTTAGCGACCCTATGGACTGCAGCCCACCAGGCTCCTCCGTCCATGGGGTTCTCCAGGAATCCCAAAGTGCAGAAGTGATTTCTATTAGTTGTGGCATAAACGTACCAAATGGACAGGAAGGCAACCAGACTGCGGTGACAGACAAGTGAGGGGCGGCCTGTCTGAGATAAACACACAGCGATTCTGGCAGAACCTTGTGCCACCATGCTGTGCGTGGGGACAGTGGTGGGCAGTGGGGATCTAGAATCCACAGGCATCTCTAGGGAGACTGCAGGATACAGAGGACATGAGGAATGGCCTCTCCTGGTGTGCATTAGGTGAGGAAGGCCCAGTCAGGGTCGAAGAGGGATCAGGTAACCTCCAGTTTAGAACAAGGGTGCCCTTGCCTGACAAAGAACAGAGCTCTGCCCAGCTAACACCAAACTCAGAGGTGAAATTCTTGATGAATCTCCCAAGCTAAGGAGCTTGGAAGTGACAGGAGGAAAGCAGAGCAAACCAGAACAGGTCCCTTTCTCTGAAAGACTTCACCCACTGCTCCCCTAAGTCTGACAGAAGCCATCCCAATTCTCAGTTCTGCATGTTGGGTATTTAAGTCTATTTTGTGCGTGTATGTGTGCTAAGTTACTTCAGTCCCGTCTGACCCTTTTGACCCTCTGGACTGTAGCCTGCCAGGCTCCTCTGTCCATGAGATTCCCCAGGCAAGAGTAGTGGAGTGGGTTGCTATACCCTCCTCCAGGGGATCTAGGAGACCCAGGGACTGAACCCATGTTTCTTGTCTCCTGCATTGACAGGTGGGTTCCTTACCACTAGCACCACTTTTGGTTTAATTTTTTCTCAGTTGGTATTTAACAATGTAGAATATCCTTATGTCATGACATATAGTAAGCAAAAAATTCATACACTACTAGGTGGTATAGAATTACAACCATAAAATATTTTATATAACTAGCACAGAAATTCATACAAAAGTACTAGATAAATATACTCTACTATGTTAACAATGCCCCAAAACTTGAAATTATTTTTATTCTCTTGTATCATATGTAATAGGAAAAGAAATTTACTTGGCCCTTTACTCCAAAACACATCCAGAAGGCAAACACTACCACCACCGTACAGGCCCACCCCGGTCTGAACCACCATCATTTTCTCGGAGATCACACCATCCTCCTCAGATCCTGCATCCACCTTCGGATGAGCTTCCTGACTCCCCTCCTGCCCACCCCACACCCCAGGTCTGCTCTCCACACAGCAGCTAGAGCGACCACTGAAACGTAAGCCAGAGATGCCTCTGCCCGGAACTCGCCGGCGGCTGCAGCTCGGCTCCTTCCAGGAGCCAGTCTAGTGGTTGCCAGACCCCATCTAACGCAATGCTCCCCTTGCTCCGCTTGCTGTCTCCCCACGCGGCGCTGTCAGCTCTGGGAGGGCAGGAATCACTGTTTATTGCTGCAGCCTCACTTCCCAGACCAATGCCTGGCGGATGATACATCAAATGAATGAATGAATCTCAGGGTAGTAGAAATAAAGTGATATTTCTTTTATTCTGGCAATGATTACGTGTTCTCTATTATTTTTAAAACCAGAAAAAAATATAAAAAGAAAAATGGATAATGTTGTTCAGGCTTTTTCTTAGTCTGGAAAATAAATTTCCTGAACTCAAACTAAAGAATGACTAAAGAATACCTGTTTAAACTGTCGTTGAGTCAAACGCCCAATAAAACATATCTAAGCTCTGTGGTTATTTCCATGGGTTTTCCCAATCCCACTGACTTTGGGGTAGTTTCTGATCAATCATGATGGTGGGAGATGACACAATTTCATAACATCTAAAGCAATTCAATTTTCCTATAATACAATTCCATCTTGAGCCAACTCAAAGAGTCCAGCAGAGAGATGCTCTCACATTCTCTTAAAAGGTTATCCTTTTGGTTTTCTTTGAGATATTGTTTCTTAGATGGGAGAAAAATTGAAACTTACATCTCAGAACAAAACTATGAGATGAAAAGTTTTTCTCTAATGCCAATCCTCCTGCCTTAACCCAAGGTAGAAACAACTCTCAAGACATACACGTTCAGTCCTAAAAATATTAATGATTGCAAATGAATTTGAACCTATCTTTAAATCCACTTTTAAATATTATTTTTATCATTTTGGACATGAACCAATTGAAAATTTTGTTAATTTGTAAAATATCTCTAAGCTGACTGTCTGATAATGGTAGATAAAACCAAGCCAAAAAACAAAAAACAATAAATGAGATTTGTTTTCTTGGCTGTTCTTAGCTCTATTTAACATGGCAGCAATTTCCTCTATAATAACAACTGAAAACCAAGCAAAGACATATCAACTGAAAAGGAGAAAATAAGTCTGGCCAACAGAGACTTGGGATCCACTGCTAATCCTTTAACAATGGTCCAGAAAATGATTTATCTCTTGCTGTTATTTTGTATCTGGCAGTTCAACCAAAGACATCATCTTGTCCTCAGCAGGGACAGTAATTTTGATGCTAGCCTCGGTGAATAGCTGTGTATAATTGATACAGTTTTTAATTTTGGTAATAACAACTAGCTGGCTAAGGCAATGAGCCCTTTTTAACACAGACTAAATAAAGAAATCTCTCATATTTCAACTAACGAACTGAACCAAAAAATAATGAGGGTGACTGTTTCGTTTCATTTGGCTGTTGCTTAAAGAGGTTCATTTTAAAAATGACTCATTGTTAATATTTATAATGTTCACACTAATATTATAATGTTCACACTAATATTGGAGAATTAGAAAAACATCAATCTGTAATAGAATGACCCATTACATCAGCCAAAAAAATTCATGTTTTTATTGAATTAAAGGTGTTGTCCTTGGCTTTTTACCTCCTGAAGTAAGACAGGTGCCAAGGCAGTAATACGCAAGGACTGAAGATGGTGCAGCATATGAGGTCATGTGCTTGAGCCCCATCTTTTGAAGTTGTCAACAGCCTCCATGGTTTTATGGTTTATGCTGAAGATTAAAAATATATGCACATCTAAATAGATATTTATCTAAAGAAGACACACAGATGGCCAAATGGCACATGAAAAGATGCTCAATATCACTAATTATTAGAGAAATGCAAATCAAAACTACAATGAGCTGTTACCTCACAACAGTCAGGGTGACTATCACCCAAAAGTCTTCAAATAATAAATGCTGGAGAAAGTGTGGTAAAAATGGAACCCTCCTACATTGCTGATGGGAATATAAATCAGTATAAACACTAGGGAGAACAGTATGGTGGTTTCCTAAGAAACTGAAAATTGAGCTACCATACGATTCTGCAGTCCCACTCCTGGGCATATATCTGGAGAGAAAACATAATTTGAAAGGACACGTGTACCCCGATGTTCATAGCAGCACTATTTACAATAGCCAAGACATGGAAGCAACTTAAATGACCTTCACCAGATAAATGGATAAAGAAAATATGCATACATATATACACACACCGGAATGCTGCTCAGTCATTAAAAAGAATGAAATAATGCCCTTTATGGCAACATGGATGAACTTAGACATTAACATACTAAGTGAAGTAAGCCAGACACAGAAAGACAAATATCATATGATACCATTTACATATGGAATTTAAAAATGATACAAATGAGCTTATTTACAAAACAGAATAAGACTCACAGACATAGAAAACAAACTTACAGTTACCAAAGGGGAAAGGGAGGAAGGATAGAATTAGGAGTTTGAGATTAACATGTACACACTACTATATATAACACAGATAAACCACAGGGTCCTACTGCATTAGCACAGGGTCAGTCATGTCCAACTCTTTGCAGCCCCATGGACTGTAGCCCACCGGGTTCCTCTGTCCATGGGATTCTCCAGGCAAGAATACTGGAATAAGTAGCCATTCCTTTCTCCAGGGGAATTTTCTGACCTAGAGATCAAACCTGAGTCTCCTGCACTGCAGGCAGATTCTTTCAAAGCATATATATATGTGTGTGTGTATATAACATGGAATCACTGTGCTGTATATATGAAAATAATACAGCATTGAAAATCAACTATATTTCAGTTAAAAATATTAATATATGCACAAGAAAAACTATTTTCAATACTGTACATATCATTCTAGCAAGTCATGGCTTCCCTGGTAGCTCAGCTGGTAAAGAATCCACCTGCAACGCAGGAGACGCCAGTTCTATTCCTGGGTCGGGAAGATTCCCTGGAGCTACCCACTCCAGCATTCTTGGTCTTCCCTGATGGCTCAGCTGGTAAAGAATCTGCCTGCAGTGTGGGAGACCTGGGTTTGATCCCTGGGTTGGGAAGATCCCTGGAGAAGGGAATGGCTAGTCGCTGACTAACTTTGGTAAATGTCATTAATAACCTCTTCTCATATATGACATACAATGATTATATATGAGAATATCATATACTTGTCCTTGGCAAGTAAGTTTTAGAAAAACACATGCAGATTCTATCAATAGTCTATCCTTGTGATCAACTTACCAGAACAGTAACTCTTACAATGACTTGTATGTACTATGTTACTTTTAAAGTCATTTAAAATAACCCCTTGTGAATTAATTTGAGATTAAGTTAACAATCTATTTTAAGAGTTGAAATGAAGATTTCTTCTTACTTGCCATTTGGCTATCAAGATTTGTGTAGTTCCAAATTTCACATGCACTTTTGTTTTCGCATTTGAACATCTCTGAAAGCAGGCTGTGCCATGGAAAGGAAGCTAAAGAAGTACTGTATTATAATTTACTAGGAATTATTGTGTTTTCCTTCTGAGTAGAAGAGTAGAACATAAAACAAAGACTTGTTTTACAATCAGTGCTTCTTAAATTCAATGAAATACAAGAATATACATTGTTTCCCAATTCAGTAACTAGATCTGTTGTATGATATTATCCCTAGCTGAAAGTTGGTTAAATAGAATCCAAGCTAGACCAAGCCTCACACTTAAGTCACTCAGCACAGCACTTGGCAGAAGTTGTGATCTCAATGCATGTGAATTATTGCCCTCTTTGATCTTCATCAAATGTTTGAGTATGAAACAGTTCACTTCAGTTACTCAGTCGTGTCTGACTCTCTGTGACCCCGTGGACTGTAGCATAGCAGGCTTCCCTGTCCATCACCAACTCCCAGGGCTTGCTCAAGTCACGTCCATTGAGTCAGTGATTCATCCAACCATCTCATCAACTGTCGTCCCTTTCTCCTCCTGCCTTCAATCTTTCCCAGCATCAGGGTCTTTTCCAATGAGTCAGGTCTTTGCATCACGTGGCCAAAGTATTGGAGCTTCAGTTTCAGCATCAGTCCTTCCAATGAATATTCAGAACTGATTTCCTTTAGGATTGACTGGTTTGATCTTGCAGTCCAAGGGACTCTCAAAAGTCTTCTCCAATGCCTCATTTTAAAAGCATCAATTCTTCAGCACTCACCTTTCTTTATGGTCCAACTCACATCCATACATGACTACTGGAAAAACCATAGCTTTGACTAGAAGGACCTTTGGTGGCAAAATAATGTGTCTGCTTTTTAACATGCTGTGTAAGTTTGTTACAGCTTTTTCTTTTAATTTAATGACTGCAGTCACCATCTGCAGTGATTCTGGAGCCCAAGAAAATAAAGTCTGTCACTGTTTCCCCATCTATTTGCCATGAAGTAATGAGACCGGATGCCATGATCTTCGTTTTTGAATGTTGAGTTGTAAGCTAGCTTTTCCACACTCCTCTTTTACTTTCATCAAGAGTTTCTTTAGTTCTTCTTTGCTTTCTGCCATAAGGGTGGTGTCTTCTGCATATCTGAGGTTATTGATATTTCTCCCAAAAATTTTGATTTAAGCTTACACTTCATCCAGTCTGGCATTTCACATGATATACTCTGCATATAAGTTAAATAAGCAAGGTGACAATATACAGCCTTGATGTACTCCTTTCCCAAAGTGAAGATAGTTCATTGTTCCATGTTTGGTTCTAACTGTTGTTTTTTGACCTCATACAGATTTCTCAGGAGGCAGGTAAGGTGGTCTGGTATTCCCATCTCTTGAAGAATTCTCCAGTTTGTTGTGATCCACACAGTCAAAAGGCTTTGGCAGAAGTAGATGTTTCTCTGGAATTTTCTTGTTTTTTCTATGATCCAACAGATGTTGAAATTTGATCTCTGGTTCCTCTGCCTTTTCTAAATCCAGCTTGAACATCTAGAAGTTCTCAGTTCACATACTACTGAAATCTAGCTTGGAGAATTTTGATCATTATTTTGCTAGTGTATGAGATGAGTGCAACTGTGCAATAGTTTGAGCATTCTTTGGCATTGCCTTTCTTTGGGATTGGAATGAAAACTGACCTTTTCCAGTCTTGTGGCCACTGCTGAGTTTTCCAAATTTACTAGCATATCGAGTACAACACTTTCATGGCATCATCTTTTAGGATTTGAAATAGCTCAGCTGGAATTCTATCACCTCTGCTAGCTTTGTTTGTAACGGTGTTTCCTAAGGCCCACTTGATTTTGTACTCTAGGATGTCTGGCTCTAGGTGAGTAATCACACCATTGTGGTTATCTGGGTATTAAGTTCTCTTTTGTATGGTTATTCTGTGTATTCTTGCCACCTCTTCCTAATAGCTTCTGCTTCTGTTAGGTCCATACCGTTTCTGTCCTTTAGTGTGTCCATCTTTGCATGATTTGGTAGAGATTTGGTATCTCTAATTTTCTTGAAGAGATTTCAAGTTTATCCCATTCTATTGTTTTCCTCTATGTCTGCATTGATGGCTTAGGAAGGCTTTCTTATCTCTCCATGCTATTCTTTGAAACTCTGCATTCAGATGAATATATGTAGCTGATGCTGCTTCTGTGCAGTCCCCAGATCTCCTTTACCAAGCCTGTGTTCCCACACTCCCACCTTTTTGGAGGCCTGCCTGCAGGCTACAAGAGACACCTTCCCCAGGGTTGCTGGGTGGTTACATCTACCTCTCTTCCTGGGGTGACTGGTGACCAAAGGCATAAAAGCCCAGCTTATTTGCCTAAAAGCAGGCAGCACTCACTCAAGGCTAGAGACTCCCCTGGGGCCAAGCTGAACAGGAACTCCTGAAACCATACCTCCCCCAACTCCATCCCTTACAGGCTTCTCTTCAGAGCCTGCCTTCAATAAATCACTCATGAAGGAATTGCTCAGAGTACTTGGAGAGATTGCCACGTAAGGGGCTATTTCCTCAGGTTTCAGCTGGGGGTAGCATTTCTACTGGTTTTCACAAGTTGTTTGGCCACCATAATCCTGTGAAAACAGCGAGTTGAACACGGGAGACCAGAATGTAAGTTTGCCCTCAAAGTCTCGGGGGACAAAGAGATATGTAAATAAACACAAATAGTAAAATGCACTCATACAAGAGGTGCTGTGGAAACACAAGGGAAAAGCGACAACACTGCCTGTGATACCACGGAAAGCTGAGCTCAGGAGGCAAAATGAGAGCTCAGTCGTGAAGACTTACAGATGGCTGAGAGTGGCTCGGGCATACAAGAGACAGAAGGCACGATCAGAGAGTAAATGCCGTGTGGTGACAGTCAAGGGCTGAGGAAGCACGTGTGTTCCCAAATTCATGAGCCATTTGGAGAGCAGGATGTGAAGATGCAAACTGCTATAAGTGTGTGAACATATATATATATATCAGTTCAGTTCAATCGCTCAGTCGTGTCCAACTCTTTGCGACCCCATGAACCACAGCACGCCAGGCCTCCCTGTCCATCACCAACTCCTGGAGTTCACCAAATGCATGTCCATCGAGTCAGTAACGCCATCCAACCAGCTCATCCTCTGTCATCCCCTTCTCCTCCTGCCCTCAGTCTTTTCAAGCACCAGGGTCTTTTCTTTTATTTATTTATTTATTTATTTAATTACAATACTGTATTTGTTTTGCCATACATTGACAAAAGATGACCCTATATGTGAGACAACAAAAGAGACACAGAGGTATAGAACGGACTTTTGGACTCTGAGGGAGAGGGAAAGGGTGGGATGGTTTGGGAGAATGGCATTGAAACATGTATACTTTCTTGTAAGAAACGAAGCGCCAGTCTATGTTCAATGCAGGATGCAGGATGCATGGGGCTGGTGCACAGGATGATTCAGGTAGAGGATGTGGGGTGGGAGGTGGGAGGGGGCTCGGCATTGGGAGATTGTGTTCACCTGTGGCTGATTCATGTCAATGTATGGCAAAACCAGGGTCTTTTCAAATGAGTCAGCTCTTCGCATCAGGTGGGCAAAGTATTGGAATTTCAGCTTCAACATCAGTCCTTCCAATGAACACCCAGGACTGATCTCCTTTAGGATGGACTGGTTGGATCTCCTTGTAGTCCAAGAGACTCTCAAGAGTGTTCTCCAACACCACAGTTCAAAAGCATCAATTCTTCAGTGCTCAGCTTTCTTTATAGTCCAACTCTCACATCCATACATGACTACTGGAAAAACCATAGCCTTGACTAGATGGACCTTTGTTGGCAAAGCAGTGTCTCTTCTTTTTAATATGCTCTCTAGGTTGGTCATAACGATCCTTCCAAGGAGTTAGTGTCTTTTAATTTCATGGCTGCAGTCATCATCTGCAGTGATTTTGGAGCCCAGAAAAATGAAGTCAGCCACTTTATCCATTGTTTCCCCATCTATTTTGCCATGAAGTGATGGGACTGGATGCCATGATCTTAGTTTTCTGAATGTTGAGCTTTAAGCCAACTCTTTCACTCTCCTCTTTCACTTTCATCAAGAGGCTTTTCAGTTCTTTTTCACTGTCTGCCATAAGGGTGGTATAATCTGCATATCTGAGATTATTGATATTTATCCTGGCAATTTTGATTCCAGCTTGTGCTTCTTCCAGTCCAGCGTTTCTCATGATGTATTCTGCATAGAAGTTAAATAAGAAGGGTGACAGTATACAGCCTTAACATACTCCTTTTTCTATCTGGAAGCAGTCTGTTGTTCCATGTCCAGTTCTAACTGTTGCTTCCTGACATGCATACAGGTTTCTCAAGAGGCAGGTCAGGTGGTCTGGTATTCCCATCTCTTTCAGAATTTTCCACAGTTTATTGGGATCCACATAGTCAAAGGCTTTGGCATAGTTGATAAAGCAGAGATAGATGTTTTTCTGGAACTCTCTTGCTTTTTTGATGAACGAGCAGATGTTGGCAATTTGATCTCTGGTTCCTCTGCCTTTTCTAAAACCAGCTTGAACGTCTGGAAGATAGTGGTTCACGTATTGCTGAAGCCTGACTTCGAGAATTTTAAGCATTATTTTACTAGCGTGTGAGATGAGTGCAATTGTGCAGTAGTTTGAGCATTCTTTGGCATCATATATATATGTATATACACACACACACACACACACACACACACACACATACATACATACATATGCTGCTGCTGCTGCTGCTAAGTTGCTTCAGTCATGTCTGACTCTGTGCGACCCCAGAGATGGCAGCCAACCAGACTCCCCCGTCCCTGGGATTCTCCAGGCAAGAACACTGGAGTGGGTTGCCATTTCCTTCTCCAAGGCATGAAAGTGAAAAGTGAAAGTGAAGTCGCTCAGTCGTGTGCAACTCTTGGAGAGAGTTTGGACTGCAGCCCACCAGGCTCCTCCATCCATAAAATTTTCCAGGCAAGAGTACTGGAGTGGGGTGCCATTATATATACACACACATTCACACACAGAATTCTATACAATTCATGATCACTTACATGATGGAATTGATCCTACAGTGAAATTGAAGTAAGAAAATGACATCATTTGATGGACTTTAATTTATGCAACATATGCACAAGAAAAAACTCAAGAGGAGCAAAAGATATAAAAATTGGGTTTGATGAAGAGGACTCTGGTGCAGCACAGAGAATGTGTGGATAATGTTTGGCTCCTGTGAGGACAGAGATCCCCGGACCACAGGAGGGAGGAGCCCCCGGCCCCCAGAGACTAGTCTGTCCTTCATTCTGGTCACAAGCACACAGTGCGTGTTGTGGGGCTGTTCTGTCTCTTGTAGGCAGTAGATAAGCAGGCAGGTACAGAGACAAACATGCTGTGACACACCAGGTCAGGAGAAAAGGAGAGAAAGTCCATGGGGAAAGGACAGAATGTGTTCTCAAGGAAGAGTTGGGCTCCTATGTGTGCGCGTGCTAAGTCGCTTCAGTCTTGTCCGACTCTTTGTGACCACATGGACTGTAGCCCGCCATGCTCCTCTGCCCTGGGATTCTCCAGGCAGGAATACTGGAGTGGGTTGCCATGCCCTCCTCCAGGGGCCTTCCCCACCCCAGTGCTGAACCCGTGGCTCTTATGTTTCCTGCACTGGCAGCTGGTCTCTCTAACCCCGAGCCACCTGGGCAGCCGAGGCGCACCCATCCATCAGCCCTATAAAGAGTGTTAGGCCCCTTTCTGAAGAGGACTTTTTCTCTTCACCCCAGCGGACCTTTCTGAGCCTCATCTCACCCAGTGAAGACATGTCCATGTTGATGGAGTCACTGTCCACCCCCACCCCCATCATGAGGAATATATTTCAAAATGCCCCAGTGGACATAAGAAGCTGCACATCGTACAGCAACCTGTATGGATTCTGGTCACTTTCCTTGTGTACATGACTGTGATGAAATTTAATTTACAAATTAGGCACAGTTCAGTTCAGTTCAGTCACTCAGTTGTGTCTGACTCTTTGCAACCCCATGACGCGCAGCATGCCAGGCCTCCCTGTCCATCACCAACTCCGGGAGTTCACTCAGATTCACGTCCATCGAGTCAGTGAGCCATCCAGCCATCTCATCCTCTGATGTCCCCTTCTCCTCCTGCCCCCAATCCCTAGCAGCATTACAATCTTTTCCAATGAGTCAACGCTTCGCATGAGGTGGCCAAAGTACTAGAGTTTCAGCTTTAGTATCAGTCCCTCCAAAGAAATCCCAGGACTGATCTCCTTCAGAATGGACTGCTTGTACCTCCTTGCAGTCCAAGGGACTCTCAAGAGTCTTCTCCAACACCACAGTTCACAAGCATCAATTCTTTGGTGCTCAGCTTTCTTCACAGTCCAACTCTCACATCCATACATGACCACTGGAACAACCATAGCCTTGAATAGATGGACATTTGTTGGCAAAGTAAGGTCTCTGCTTTTCAATATGCTATCTAGGTTGGTCGTAACTTTTATTCCAAGGAGTAAGTGTCTTTTAATTTCATGGCTGCAGTCACCATCGGTGATTTTTGAGCCCCCAAAATAAAGTCTGACACTGTTTCCACTGTTTCCCCATCTATTTCCCATGAAGTGATGGGTTCAGATGCCATGATCTTCGTTTTCTGAATACTGAGCTTTAAGCCAACTTGTCACTCTCCTCTTTCACATTCATCAAGTGGCTTTTTATTTCCTCTTCACTTTCTGCCATAAGGGTGGTGTCATCAGCATATCTGAGATTATTGATATTTCTCCCAGCAATCTTGATTCCAGCTTGTGCTTCTTCCAGCCCAGTGTTTCTCATGATGTATTCTGCATAGAAGTTAAATAAAAAGGGTGACAATATACAGCCTTGACATACTTCTTTTTCTATCTGGAACCAATCTGTTGTTCCATGTCTAGTTCTAACTGTTGCTTCCTGACCTGCATACAGATTTCTCAAGAGGCAGGTCAGGTGGTGTGGTATTCCCATCTCTTTCAGAATTATCCACAGTTTAGTGTGATTCATACAATCAAAGGCTTTGTCATAGTCAATAAAGCAGAAATAGACATTTTTTGGAACTCTCTTGCTTTTTTCATGATCCAGCGGATGTTGGCAATTTGATCTCTGGTTCCTCTGCCTTTTCTAAAACCAACTTGAACATCTGGAATTTCATGGTTCACATATTGCTGAAGCCTGGCTTGGAGAATCTTGAACATTATTTTATTAGCATGTGAGATGAGTGCAATTGTGAGGTATTTTGAGCATTCTTCGGCATTGCCTTTCTTTGGGATTGGAATGAAAACTGGCCTTTTCCAGTCCTGTGACCACTGCTGAGTTTTCCAAATTTGCTGGCATATTGAGTGCAGCACTTTCAAAGCATCATCTTTCAAGATTTGAAATAGCTCTACTGGAATTCCACCACCTCCACTAGGTTTGTTCATAGTGATGCTTTCTAAGGCCCACTTGACTTCACATTCCAGGATGTCTGGCTCTAGGTGAGTGATCACACCATCGTTATTATCTTGGTCATGAAAATGTTTTTGTACAGTTCTTCTGTGTATTCTTGCCACCTCTTCTTAATATCTTCTGCTTCTGTTAGGTTCATACCATTTCTGTCCTTTATCGAGCCCATATTTGCATGAAATGTTTCCTTGGTATCTCTGATTTTCTTGAAGAGATCTCTAGTCTTTCCCATTCTGCTGCTTTCCTCTATTTCTTTGCATTGATCACTGAGGAAGGCCTTCTTATCTCTCTTGCTATTCTTTGGAACTCTGAATTCAGATTCTTATATCTTTCCTTTTCTCCTTTGCTTTTCACTTCTCTTCTTTTCACAGCTATTTGTAAGGCCTCCTCAGACAGCTATTTTGCTTTTTGCATTTCTTTCCATGGGGATGGTCTTGATCCCTGTCTCCTATACAATGTCACAAACCTCCGTCCATAGTTCATCAGGCATTCTATCTATCATATCAAGTCCCTTAAATCTATTTCTCACTTCCACTGTATAATCATAAAGGATTTGATTTAGGTCATACCTGAATGGTCTAGTGGTTTTCCCCACTTTCTTCAATTTAAGTCTGAATTAGGCAATAAGGAGTTGATGATCTGAGCCACAGTCAGCTCCTGGTCTTGTTTTTGTTGACTGTATAGAGCTTCTCCATCTTTGGCTGCAAGAATATAATCAATCTGATTTCAGTGTTGACCATCTGGTGATGTCCATGTGTAGAGTCTTCTCTTGTGTTGTTGGAGGAGGGTGTTTGCTATGACCAGTGCATTTTCTTGGCAAAACTCTATTAGTCTTTGCCCTGCTTCATTCCGTATTCCAAGGTCAAATTTGCCTGTTACTCCAGGTGTTCCTTGACTTCCTACTTTTGCATTCCAGTCCCCTATAATGAAAAGGACATCCTTTTTGGATATTAGCTCTAAAAGGTCTTGTAGGTCTTCATAGAACCATTCAACTTCAGCTTCTTCTGCATTACTGGTTGGGGCATAGACTTGGATTACCATGATATTGAATGGTTTGCCTTGGAAATAGAGATCATTCTGTAGTTTTTGAGATTGCATCCAAGTACTGCATTTTGAACTCTTTTGTTGACCATGATGTCCTCTCCATTTCTTCTGAGGGATTCCTGCCCACAGTCGTAGATATAATGGTCATCTGAGTTAAATTCACCCATTCCAGTCCATTTTAGTTCACTGATTCCTAGAATGTCCACATTCACTCTTGCCATCTCCTGTTTGCCCACTTCCAATTTGTCTTGATTTATGGATCTAATATTCCAGGTTTCTATGCAATATTGCTCTTTACAGCATCAGGCCTTGCTTCTATCACCAGTCACATCCACAACTGGGTATTGTTTTTGCTTTGGCTCCATGCCTTCATTCTTTAGGAGTTATTTCTCCACTGATCTCCAGCAGCATATCAGGCACCTACCGACCTGGGGAGTTCCTCTTTCAGTGTCCTATCATTTTGCCTTTTCATACTGTTCATGGGGTTCTCCAGGCAAGAATACTGAAGTGGTTTGCCACTCCCTTCTCTAGTGGACCACACTGTGTCTGACCTCTCCACCATGCCTGCCCATCTTGGGTGGCCCCAAAGGTCATGGCTTAGTTTCACTGAGTTAGACAAGGCTATGATCATAGTGTGATTAGACTGACTGGTTTTCTGTGATTATGGTTTCAGTGTGTCTGCCCTCTTGCAACGCCTACTGTCTTACTTGGGTTTCTTTACCTTCGACTTGGGGTATCTCTTCATGGCTGCTCCAGCAAAGCACAGCCGCTGCTCCTTACCTTGGACGAGGGGTAAGGAAAAATTAGGCACAGTAGGAGATTAATGATAACTGATAATAAACTAGAACAATCATAACCATTGCAGTTGTTCAGTTACTCAGCCGTGTCTGACTCTGTGACCCCACGGACTGCAGCACGCCAGGCTTCCCTCTCTTCCACTATCTTTCGGAGCTTGCTCAGACTCATGTCCATTAAGTCAATGATGCCATCCATCCATCTCGTCTTCTGTCTCCCCCTTCTCCTCATGCCCTCTATCTTTCCCAGTATCAGGGGCTTTTCCAGTGAGTCCACTCTTCACGGCAGGTGGCCAAAGTATTGGAGCTTCAGCATCAGTCCCTCCAGTGAACACTGTAATAAAAGTTATGTGGATGTGGTCTCTGTCTCGAAATATCTTATTGTACACTCTTAAGTCTTTCTCATCTCAATGAAGCACTCACCACACACTGTGGCCGTAACTTTTGCAGCTTGTGGTGTGACAGCAAGACTAACACAAATTTCTTCTTCTTCCTTCTTCACAGCTGCACAAGAAGATTCATTCTTACCATAGCTTTAGCCACCCTGGCATATGGCTTCTTTCCCTTTCCTTATATAGCTGAGCACTTTCACTCTTCACTGAAAGGAAGCCTTTTAGGGCTTCTCTTTGCCAGAATCCAAGCTGCCAGCGTCACTACTCTTGCATGTTGGGGCCATTATTCAGAAAAAGGCGGGTGAAAACCACAAGCACTGCAATAGTGAAGCGATGGGTCTGTTAAGCAAGACTAAGTGACTAAGGGCAGGAGAGGTGGGCGCAGGGACGTTCACACACTGGGTGGGACAGAACAGGGTGGCACAAGGCTCACCATGAGGCTCAGAACTCACCCAGGTTAACACTGATGAGCTGCTTTTTTCTGAAAGTCCCCATTTGCTATTTTAGGGATATGGTTGACTCTGGGTAGCTGAAACTGAGGAAAGTAAAACCATGGAGAAGGGAGATGACTGTACTCTCATTTTTTCCTAGGTTAAAAAGACTCGTATTTTTTATTTCTCTATAAATCATCATTTCTCTTTTGACAAGCATGTAGCAAATTATTACAATAGCCCAGAGAAGAAGAGATAGTGATACGAGTCTAAATTAAGACAGCGATCGAGAGAAGGAGAAAGGGATGGAGGTGTAGGGAGAACATAGAAAGATTTGTTTGGAAAAAATAAAATAAATGCAAATTATCCTTTGAAGGAAAGATAGACAAAAGCAGCAAATATCAATTTATACCATCTTAAAAATTTGAATGCTTAAAAATGAAGTCAGAAAGAGAAAAACGAGTATCATATATTAACGCATATATGTGGACTCTAGAAAAATGGTACATGTGAACCTATTTTCAAAGCAGAAACAGAGACACAGATATAGAGAACAAACATACCAAGGGAAGAAAGCAGGGATGAGGTGGGAGGAGTTGGGAGATTGGGATTAACCTCTCTACACTATTGATTCTATGTATAAAATAGATAAGTAATGAACACCTACTGTATACCTCAGAGAAGCCTACTCATTGCTCTTTGGTGACGTAAATGGAAAGGAGGTCTGAAAAAGAGGGAATGTATGTATACGTGTGGCTGATAGACTCTGCTGTACAACAAAAACTAATGCGACAGTATAAAGCAAATATACTCCAATAAAACTTTAAAAAAATGCATCAGTGTTCACCCACTAAAATGATACTAAATAGCCTAACATTTGTTAAACCACAAAAGTATGTCATCTCACAAAACTCCATTCAAGAGGGACAGATAAGGAAAAGGGAAACAGAACAAGAGCTATCTACTTATGCCATAAAAGCAAGATACAAATGCATAATCAATACTGGCAAACTAGGAAACAAACAGGATATTATTTTTTCCTATACAAAATTTCATTGTTAAACTACTGGTGCACTAAACTATAGCTGTAAATCATGGTAGGGGTAGAATAGCTTAATTAAATGGTCAGATTAGAAATCCTACTACGAGGTTAAGGACAAAAAGATAATTTTAAGGGAGTTTGGGAGACTGTTGTAAGCTAATGACCACTCAAGAATCCAGTAACCTAGCAACAATCTACACTACTTCGAAGGGAAGACCAGGTGCATCCAAGTGCCAGACACACTTAAGCCACAACCCCTGATAGTTAAAACAGAAGACGACAGATATGGGGTCTGAATCTTGTTACATGAAGTCAGGGAGTTAATAGTCCTTGAAGAGAAGCATTTCTGTCTGTAGCCTAGACAGGAATATAGGTGAAAGGGGAAAGAAACACAGTGAAAGGGGACATTATATCAAAACCTGAGATGAATTATCGGATTTAAGTGCATGTTGCCACCCTTCTGCTAAGACATGTACAATTTAAATAGCACCCTGATTGTCTTGGTTAGACCATGTAAGAGTCAAAGGAGGGACTAATGACAGAAACCTTGATATCTACCTAAAAATGAGGAAGAAGGTGGTCTTCTCCCCTCCCCACTTTTTCTTTGACTATGAAAACACAACCCTCTTTGTTCTTAGAGCTGCAGTCTCTTGCCTGCCCACTTCTATTAACATCTCACAAGCGACCTGTGCAAATAAACTCATTCTTTGCCTGAAGCTTTGCCTCATGCTAAATTCTTTTTGTGACGAGACAAACATGAATTTCAGTAAATCTTGATGCCAGCTGAGTAGTTTTAAAGAAAAGACAGTGGGCCTAAGTTCCCTCCTAGACAGGGATTGTGGGTTCAAGTGCCAGTCTGAGTTTTGGTTGGCTTCGAGTCCCAAACAGTGAGTGAAGTTCTCGCTACATAGCGTGGATGCTCTCCACTGCCCTCTTGGTGAAGCCACATCCCAAGACAGTTAGAAAAGCAGTCCAAGCCCAGCCAATGGCTGCTAAGTCTCTTCAGTCGTGTCCGACTCTGTGCAACACCATAGATGGCAGCCCACCAGGCTCCGCCGTCCCTGGGATTCTCCAGGCAAGAACACTGCAGTGGGGTGCCATTTCCTTCTCCAGTGCATGAAAGTAAAAAGTAAAGGGAAGTCACTCAGTCGTGTCCGACTCTTAGCGACCCCATGGACTGAAGCTCACCAGGCTCCTCCGTCCATGGGATTTTCCAGGCAAGAGGACTGGAGTGGGGTGCCATCGCCTTCTCCTAAGCATTGTCATAAGTATCCAATGACACATACCCTCCTGCGAAAAGAAAGCAGACTCGGCTAAGAGCTCTTTTTGTCAGAAAGGAGGTTTGCTGAGGAGTGAAAACTTTAGTTGCAAGGACAAAGTAAGCAAGACCTGTCCTCCCTTTGACCAGAGGCCGGTGCCTGGCCACGACTCAACCTCTAAATCAAAAGACCTGAATCAATTTGACCTCAAAAGAGGTCAAATGAGAGTTCTGTTCATGACTGGCCCAGAGGCCTTACACGGAGCTGGAAACCCCAGGCTCAGCTCTCTGTATGTCATCTGCTAAAGGTGCAAGGTTGCTAAGTTTTATGTACCAGCCCACAGGTGACACCTCACTGTCAGGAAAAAGGACTTTATAGTGAGACTGAAGCTCTGGAGTCCTCTGACACTGAGGTCAGGGCTTACTATTCCAATCCTTGACACATACTTGCTAGACTCTTTCCTATTCTCTTATCCTTACTTTCCTTAAAGTAGTTGTTTCCTGAACAACATTCCTGCCATGAATCAGTTAACCCAAACTCCTGCCTCAACATCTTCTAGGAAATCTGACCTAAGACAAATGGGTTAAAAACAAGATGACTGGTTTCAAATAAAAACTGGAAAGAGACTTTTAGCACAAGAACACTATTTAGTGCAGATACTCATAATCCTAACAATACTGGAAGAAAAAGAGATGCATCTGTTTAATTAGATCTAAAGATAACATGATGATCCAACTGAGAAGTCTTATGTACTAATTATCCAAGACAACAGCAACTTTACATCAGCAAAGCCAACTAACAATTGCATGTTTTCCTTTGTAACAGTATCTCTAGTAATACAGCACACCATTTATTTGAATGTCATTAAGTATGTGACCTTGAGAAAAACTTGCTTAATCTCTCTGATCCCCAGTTTCCCTGTCAGTACTGAAACCATATTCGCAGAAAACTAGCCAATCTGATAACACGGACTTCAGCCTTGTCTAATTTAAGCATACTAAGCAATACCCTGTGGGGCTGCCCAAGAGAGACAAGTCATGGTGGAGAGGTCTGACAGAATGTGGTCCACTGGAGAAGAGAGTGGCAAACCACTTCAGTATTCTTGCCTTGAGAACCCCATGAACAGTATGGAAAGGCAAAAAGACAGGACACTGAAAGAGGAACCACCCAGGTCGGTAGGTGCCCAATATGCTACTGGAGATCAGTGGAGAAAAACTCCAGAAAGAATGAACGGATGGAGCCAAAGCAAAACAATACCCAGTTGTGGATGTGACTGGTGACAGAAGCGAAGTCTGATGCTGTAAGAGCAATATTGTATAGAAACCTGGAATGTCAGGTCCATGTATCAAGGCAAATTGGAAGTGGTCAAACAGGAGATGGCAAGAGTGAACGTCGACATTCTAGGAATCAGTGAACTAAAATGGACTAGAATGGGTGAATTTCACTCAGGTGACCATTATATCTACTACTGCGGGCAGGAATCCCTTGAAGAAACAGAGTAGACATCATGGTCAACAAAAGAGTCCAAAATGCAGTACTTGGATGCAATATCAAAACTGACAGAATGATCTCTGATTGTTTCCAAAGCAAACTATTCAATATCACAGTAATCCAAGCCTATGCCCCAACCAGTAATGCTGAAGAAGCTGAAGTTGAATGGTTCTATGAAGACCTACAAGACCTTTTAGAACTAACACCCAAAAAGATGTCTTTTTCATTATAGGGGACTAGAATGCAAAAATACGAAGTCAAGAAACATCTGGAGTAACAGGTAAATTTGGCCTTGGAATGCAGAATTAAGCAGGGCAAAGGCTAATAGAGTTTTGCCAAGAAAACGCACTGGTCATGGTAAACATCCTCTTCCAACAGCACAGGAGAAGACTCTACATATGGACATCACCAGATGGTCAAGTTGATTATATTCTTTGTAGCCAAAGATAGAGAAGCTCTATACAGTCAACAAAAACAAGACCAGGAGCTGACTGTGGCTCAGATCATGAACTCCTTATTGTCAAATTTAGACTTAAATTGAAAGAAGTAGGGAAAACTACTAGACCATTCAGGTATGACCTAAATCAAGTCCCTTATGATTATACAGTGGAAGTGAGAAATAGATTTAAGGGACTAGATCTGATAGGTAGAGTGCCTGATGAACTATGGACGGAGGTTCGTGACATTGTACAGGAGACAGGGATCAAGACCATCCCCATGGAAAAGAAATGCAAAAAGAAAAATAGCTGTCTGGGGAGGCCTTACAAATAGCTGTGAAAAGAAGAGAGGTGAAAAGCCAAGGAGAAAAGGAAAGATATAAGCATCTGAATGCAGAATTCCAAAGAATAGCAAGGAGAGAAAAGAAAGCCTCCCTCAGGGATCAGTGCAAAAAATAGAGGAAAACAGCAGAATGGGAAAGACTAGAGATCTCCTCAAGAAAATTAGAGATACCAAGGGAACATTTCATGCAAAGGTGAGCTCGATAAAGGACAGAAATGATATGGACCTAACAGAAGCAGAAGATATTGAGAAGAGGTGGCAAGAATACACAGAAGCACTGTACAAAAATGATCTTCACAATGCAGATAATCACGATAGTGTGATCACTCACCTAGAGCCAGACATCCTGGAATGTGAAGTCAAGTAGGCCTTAGAAAGCATCATTATGAACAAAGCTAGTGGAGGTGATGGAATTCCAGTAGAGCTATTTCAAATCGTGAAAGATGATGCTTTGAAAGTGCTGCACTTAATATGCCAGCAAATTTGGAAAATTCAGCAGTGGCCACAGGACTGGAAAAGGTCAGTTTTCATTCTAATCCCAAAGAAAGGCAATGCCAAAGAATGCTCAAACTATCGCACAGTTGCACTCATCTCACGTGCTAGTAAAGTAATGCTCAAAATTCTCCAAGCCAGGCTTCAGCAATATGTGAACCGTGAACTTCCAGATGTTCAAGTTGGTTTTAGAAAAGGCAGAGGAACCAGAGATTAAATTGCCAACATCCGCTGGATCATGGAAAAAGCAAGAGAGTTCCAGAAAAACATCTACTTCAGTTTTATTGACTATGCCAAAGCCTTTGACTATGTGGATCCCAATAAACTGTGGAAAATTCTGAAAAAGATGGGAATACCAGACCACCTGACCTGCCTCTTGAGAAACCTGTATGCAGGTCAGGAAGCAACAGTTAGAAGTGGACATGGAACAACAGACTGGTTCCAAATAGGAAAAGGAGTATGTCAAGGCTGTAAATTGTCACCCTGCTTATTTAACTTATATGCAGAGTACATCATGAGAAACTCTGGACTGGAAGAAGCACGAGCTGGAATCAAGATTGCCGGGAGAAATATCAACAACCTCAGATATATAGATGACACCACCTTTATGGGAGAAAGTGAAGAGGAGCTAAAAGCCTCTTGATGAAAGTGAAAGAGGAGAGTGAAAAAGTTGGCTTAAAGCTCAACTTTCAGAAAACGAAGATCATGGCATCCAGTCCCATCACTTCATGGGAAATAGATGGAGAAACAGTGGAAACAGTGTCAGACTTTATTTTGGGGGCTCCAGAATCACTGCAAATGTTGATTGCAGCCATGAAATTAAAAGATGCTTACTCCTTGGAAGAAAAGTTATGACCAACTTAGACAGCATATTCAAAAACAGACACATTACTTTGCCGACTAAGGTCCATCTAGTCAAGGCTATGGTTTTTCCAGTAGTCATGTATGGATGTGACATTTGGACTGTGAAGAAGGCTGAGCACCGAAGAACTGATGCATTTGAACTGTGGTGTTGGAGAAGACCCTTAAGAATCCCTTGGACTGCAAGGAGATCCAACCAGTCCATTCTGAAGGAGATCAGCCCTAGGATTTCTTTGGAAGGAATGATGCTGAAGCTGAAACTCCAGTACTTTGGCCACCTCATGCGAAGAGTTGACTCATTGGAAAAGGCTCTGATGCTGGGAGGGATTGAGGGCAGGAGAGAAGGTGACGACCGAGGATAAGATGGCTGGATGGCATCACGGACTCGATGGACGTGAGTCTGAGTGAACTCTGGGAGTTGGTGATGGACAGGGAGGCCTGGCGTGCTGCGATTCATGGGGTCGCAAAGAGTCAGACACGACTGAGCAACTGAACTGAACTGATGCTCGGGATGAGTAGTAAATAAGAGGGTCCAAGAAACCAATTAGCACAGTGCCTGGCTCTCTCCAAATATTAATTTCCTTCTACTCTCCTACCTTGTCATCATCAATTAATGTATCTTTTTAATGAACTAGCTTATTATAGCTTCATTTCAGTTCCATTCAGTCCAGTTGCTCAGTCATGTCTGAGTCTTTGCGATCCCATGAATCACAGCATGCCAGGCCTCCCTGTCCATCACCAACTCCCAGAGTTCACTCAAACTCACGTCCATCAAGTCAGTGATGCCATCCAGCCATCTCATCCTCAGTTGTTTCCTTTTCCTCCTGTCCTAATTGTAGCTTAATCAACCCTAAAATATTTAATCCAAGTTTATTCTTTTGTCATTGCTCAAGATGTGTATAGTACAAGTGATTAATTCTCATGCTTCTTGGGAAAAAATATTAGAAAGAGATGAGATTCGGTTAGTTACTGTAGCGGATACTTGTGTCTTTACTTATCCATTTATTTTATATGTTAAGTTTTTAGTTTGTTTTAGTAATAGAATGCTCATTTTTCTCTGGGAAACAGTGCCTTTTCATTAAAAAATTGTTATTAAATATGGTCTCTTACTCATAGGAAGGCTGATCACTGACTCAATTGAATAATCATATTCATTTCTCAAAAATGCTTGTCTCAGATGACCTGATGATGGACAATGTGTGGTATTTCTTCCTGACTGCCATAATGCCCAGAAGAGAGTCTTTATTATTTGTTTTTCCTTGATCTCTCAGTTTCAGCTTCCCTTTGACAGGTTTTTGGTTTTCCAACCTAAATATCATTTCAATAAATTGTTTCTATTGTTTTAGCCATAACAAAAGATAGTCTCTGTTGCCTGTGACCAAAAGAACTATATAAAATGACTCTAATATTGACTCTAATAAAGAATCTAATATTTTCAAAAAGTCTTAGAAGACTGACTTATGAATTTACATTCTAAAGGAGAGTGGCTTAAAGAAAAGGCAGTGAAGATACCACTCAACTTTACTGAAGGGATCAACATCATGATTACTCATAAATGTATATGATGTATAGAATCCCTTGCAGTTTTGATGCCAATGGGTACTATATCTTAATTAAACATTTTTGACACTAAAAATACACTACACAAATACTCAGATACTGCTCTATGCTCCTTTCATATTTCACTGATGTGCTTTATAACACAAACCTCTACTCAAACTAAAAATTAAAAAATATTAACAGACTTTATATCCCTACCTTTCAGGTTGGAAATACAAATATTAACAGTACTGTCAAAGTATAATTAAGTTAGGTAGAATGGAAGACTATCCCAGATCTTTGGATTACAGATGAATTCCTAGGAAGCTGACAATGCACTATTTTATACTGTATGTCTTTATCTATTGTTAATATGCCAAACAGGAATTAATACAGTACCAGCAGACCCTGAGCAGTAGTGGGATGATTCTCACAATCAAGAGAAGCATCCTTCTAGACATGCCCTCCATCTATTCCGCCCTGATCTCCAACACACAATGCCACCTTTCGGCTGCATGTGAATATGCTTAGATGAGACAAGCAGCAAACACACCAGGGCCTTCATGGAATGTTTAGCAGGAATGTTCCTGATCCAGGGAAATGTAGACGCCTACGGCATTCTGGTGGCTATGTGGTGCTGGTGCTGGAGAGGCAGCTGCATGCCCTGGAGTGACTGAGAGGAGGCACCCCATGTCCAAGGGCAAGGGGGAGCCCCAGCAAGCTGGTAGGAGGGGTGAAATCACGTTGTTTTTTTTTTAATTGTCTTAAAGTCTGTTTTATTTTTTTTTTTTAAAGGTTTTATTGGAGTATAGTTAATTTATAACTTTGTGTAACTTTCAGGTGTCAAACACTGTACCTGCCCGAGACACTCAGAGGGCTCAAACACACCACACCAGGACCCTGAGATCCCGCAGAGACTGAGACGGAACTGTGTGTGAGTGTCTCCTGAGGAGGTGCCCAGTATGCTGCAGGGGCAGGGGCTCTGGGTGCAGCAGACCTGGGTGTGGCATAAGCCCTCTTGGGGGAGGTCACCATTAACCCCACCACAGAGCTGCCAGAACTTACACAGGATTGGGGAAAAAGACTCTTAGAGGGCACAAACAGAACCTTGTGTGCACCAGGACCCAAGAGAAAGGAGCAGTGACCCTTCAAGAGACTGAACCAGACTTGCCTGTAAGTTTCCAGGAGTTTCCCCAGAGGTATAGGTCGGTGGTGGCCTGCTGCAGGGCTGAGGGCACCGAGTATAGCACTGCATGCAGGGGACCTTTGAAGGACTTCACCTTTATCTTCATTACCTCCACCATAATTTGGCCTCAGGTCAAGTAATAGGGAGGTAACACAGCCCCGCCCATAAACAGAAAATAGGATTAAAGATTTACTGAGCATGGCCATTCAATCAGAACAAGACCCAGTTTACCCATCAGTAAGCTTCCATAAGCCTCTTATGCTTTTCCATCAGAGGGCAGACAGACTGAAAACCAAAATCACAGAAAACTAACCAATCTCATCACATGGACCACAGCCTTGTCTAAGTCAGTGAAACTATGAGCCATGCTATGTTGGGCCACCCAAGATGGGGCCCATGGGTCATGGTGGAGAGTTCTGACAAAACGTGATCCACTGGAGAAGGGAATGGCAAACTATTCAGTATTCTTGCCTTGAGAACCTCATGAAGTATGAAAACGCAAAAGATAGGACAATGAATGATAAACTCATCAGGTCGGTAGGTGCCCAGTATGCTACTAGAGATCATGGAGAAATAATTCCAGAAAGAATAAGAGATGGAATCAAAGCAAAAACAACACCCAGATGTGGATGTGACTGGTGATGATGGAAGTAAAGTCGAATGCTATAAGAGCAATACAGCATACGAACCTAGAATGTTAGGTCCATGAACCAACGTAAATTGGAAGTAGTCAAACAGGAGATGGTAAGAGTGAACATTGACATTTTAGGAATCAGTGAACTAAAATGTCCTGGAATGAGTGAATTTAACTCAGATGACTATTATAGCTACTACTGTGGGAAAGAATCGCTTAGAAGAAATGGAGTAGCCATCACAGTCAACAAGAATCCAAAATGCAGACTTGGATGCAATCTCAAAATTGACAGAATGATCTCTGTTTGTTTCCAAGGCAAAATATATCACAGTAATCCAAGCCTATGCCCCAACCAGTAATGCTGAAGAAGCTGTAGTTGAATGGTTCTATGAAGACCTTCAAGACCTTTTAGAACTAACATCCCAAAAAGATGTCCTTTTCACTATAAAGAACTGGAATGTAAAAGTGGAAGTCAAGAAACACCTGGAGTAACAGGCAAATTTGGCCTTCGAATATGGACTGAAGCAGGGCAAAGTTTAATACAGTTTTGCCAAGAGAATGCACTGGGCATAGCTAACATCCTCTTCCAACAACACGAGAGAACATGCTACACGTGGACATCACCAGATGGTCAATACTGAAATCAGACTGACTATATTCTTCAGACTGACTATATTCTTCAAAAATGGAGAAGCTCTACACAGTAAGCACAATCAAGACCAGGAGCTGACTGTGGCTCAGATCATGAACTCCTGGTTGCCACATTCAGACTTAAAGAAAGTAGGGAAAGCCGCTAGACCATGCAGGGATGACCAAAGTCAAATCCCTTATGATTGTACAGTGGAAGTGACAAACTGATTCAAGGGAAAAGATCTGATAGAGAGAGTGCCTGAAGAATTATGGATGAAGTTCATGACACTGAACAGGAAGCAGGGATCAAGACCATTCCCAAGAAAAACAAATGCAAAAAGTCAAAACTGTTGTCTGAGGTAGCCTTAGAATTACCCGTGAGAACAAGAGAAGTGAAAGGCAAAGGAGAAAAGGAAAGATGTACCCATTTGAATGCAGAGTGTTAAAAAGAGCAAGGAGAGATAAGAAAGCCTTCCTCACCGATCAATGCAAAGAAATAGAGGAAAATAATAGAATGTAAAGACCAGAGATCTCTTCAAGAAAATTAGAGATACCAAGGGAATATTTCAGGCAAAGATGGGCTCAATAAAGTACAAAAGCGGTAGGGACCGAAGAGAAGCAGAAGATATTAAGAAGAGATGGCAAGAATACACAGAACTGTACAAAAAAGACCTTCATGACCCAAATAATCACAGTGATGTGATCACTACCCTAGAGCCAGACATCCTGGAATGTGAAGTCAAGTTGGCCTTAGGAAGCATCACTATGAGCAAAGCTATTGGAGGTGATGGAATTCCAGGTGAGCTATTTCAAATTCTAAAAGATGATGCTGTGAAAGTGCTGCACTCAGTATGTCAGCAAATTTGGAAAACTCAGCAGTGGTCACAGGACTGGAAAAGGTCAGTTTTCATTCCAATCCCAAAGAAAGGCAATGCCAAAGAATGTTCAGACTGCATCACAATCACACTCATCTTTCACGCTAACAAAGTAATGCTCAAAATTCTTCAAGCCAGGTTTCAACAGTATGTGAACCATGAACTACCACATGTTCAAGCTGGTTTTCAAAAAGGTAGAAGAACCAGAGATCAAATTGCCAACATCTGTTGGATCATCAAAAAAGCAAGACAGTTCTAGAAAAACATCTATTTCTGTTTTATTGACTATGTCAAAGCCTTTCACTGTGTGGATCACAACTAACTCTGGAAAATTCTGAAAGAGTTGGGAATACCAGACCACCTGACCTACCTCTTGAGAAACCTGTATGCATATCAAGTAGGAACAGTTAGAACTGGACAGAACAACAAACTGGTTCCAAATACGAGAAGGAGTACATCAAGGCTGAATATTGTCACCCTTTTTATTTAACTTTTATGCAGAGTACATCATGAGAAACACTGGGCTGGATGAACCACAAACTGAAATCAAGATCGCTGGGAGAAGTATCAATAACCTCAGATATGCAGCTGACACCACACTTAAGGCAGAAAGTGAATAAAAACTAAAGAGACACTTCATGAAAGTGAAAGATAAGAGTGAAAGTTGGCTTAAAACTCAACATTCAGAAAACTAAGATCATGGCATCTGGTCCCATCACTTCATAGTAAATAGATGGAAAACAGTGACAGACTTTATTTTTCTGGGCTCCAAAATCCCTGTAGATGGTGATTGCAAGTATGCAATTAAAAGACTCTTGCTCCTTGGAAGAAAAGTTATGACCAACCTAGACAGCATATTAAAAAGCAGAGACAGTATTTTGCCGACGAAGGTCAATCTAGTCAAAGCCATGGTTTTTGCAGTAGTCATGTATGGAAGTGAGAGTTGGACTATAAAGAAAGCCGTTCAGTTCAGTTCAGCCACTCAGTCATGTCCGAATTTTTGTGAACCCATGAATCGCAGCATGCCAGGCCTCCCTGTCCATCACCAACTCCAGGAGTTCACTCAGACTCGCATCCATCGAGTCAGTGATGCCATCCAGCCATCTCATCCTCAGTCGTCCCTTTATCCTCCTGCCCCTAAATCCCTCCCAGCATCAGTCTTTTCCAGTGAGTCAACTCCTCGCATGAGGTGGCCAAAGTACTGGAGTTTCAGTTTCAGCATCATTCATTCCAAAGAAATCCCAGGGCTGATCTCCTTCAGAATGGACTGGTTGGATCTCCTTGCAGAACAAGGAACTCTCAAGAGTCTTCTCCAACACCACAGTTCAAAAGTATCAATTCTTCGGCGCTCAGCCTTCTTCACAGTCCAACTCTCACATCCATACATGACCAAAGGAAAAACCATAGCCTTGACTAGAGGGACCTTAGTTGCAAAGTAATGTCTCTGGTTTTGAATATACTATCAAGGTTGGGCATAACTTTTCTTCCAAGGAGTAAGTGTCTTTTAATTTCATGGCTGCAATCACAATCTGCAGTGATTTTGGAGCCCCCCAAAATAAAGTCTGACACTGTTTCCACTGTTTCTCCATCTATTTCCCATGAAGTGATGGGACCAGATGCCATGATCTTCGTTTTCTGAAAGTTGAGCTTTAAGCCAACTTTTTCACTCTCCTCTTTTACTTTCATCAAGAGGCTTTTTAGTTCCTCTTCACTTTCTGCCACAAGGGTGGTGTCATCTGCATATCTGAGGTTGTTGATATTTCTCCTGGCAATCTTGATTCCAGCTTGTGTTTCTTCCAGTCCAGCGTTTCTCATGAGGTACTCTGCATATAAGTTGAAGAGACAGGGTGACAATATGCAGCCTTGAAGTACTCCTTTTCCTATTTGGAACCAATCTGTTTTTCCATGTCCAGTTCTTACTGTTGCTTCCTAGCCTGCATACAGATTTCTCAAGAGGCAGGTCAGCTGGTCTGGTATTCCATCTCTCTCAGAATTTTCCACAGTTTATTGTGATCCACACAGTCAAAGCCTTTGGCATAGTCAATAAAGCAGAAGTAGATGTTTTTCAGGAACTCTCTTGCTTTTTCAATGATCCAGTGGATGTTGGCAGTTTGATCTCTGGTTCCTCTGCCTTTTCTAAAACCAGCTTGAACATCAGGAATTTTCACGGTTCACGTATTGCTAAAGCCTGGCTTGGAGAATTTTGAGCATTATTTTACTAGTGTGTGAGATGAGTGCAATTGTGAGGTATTTTGAGCTTTCTTTGGCATTGTCCTTCTTTGGGATTGGAATGAAAATTGACCTTTTCCAGTCTTGTGGCCACTGTTGAGTTTTCCAAATTTGTTGGCATATTGAGTGCAACACTTTCACAGCATCATCTTTCACGATTTGAAATAGCTCAGCTGGAATTCCATCACCTCCACTAGCTTTGTTCATAGTGATGCTTTCTAAGGCCCACTTGACTTCACATTCCAGGATGTCTGGCTCTAGATGAGTGATCACACCATCGTGATTATCCAGGTCGTAAAGATCATTTTTGTACAGTGCTTCTGTGTATTCTTGCCACGTCTTCTTAATATCTTCTGTTTCTGTTAGATCCAGACCATTTCTGTCCTTTATCGAGCCCAACTTTGCATGAAATGTTCCCTTGGTATCTCTAATTTCTTCGAAGCGATCTCTAGTTTTCCCATTCTGTTGTTTTCCTCTATTTCTTTGCATTGATCGTAAAGGAGAAACCCCTCATGCAAGGTTAGGAGCAGTGGCTGTGCTTTGCTGGAGCAGCCATGAAGAGATACCCCATGTCCAAGGTAAGAGAAACCCAAATAAGATGGTAGGTGTTGCAAGAGGGCATCAGAGGGCAGACACACTGAAACCATAATCATAGAAAACTAGTCTATCTAATCACACTAGGACCACAGCCTTGTCTAACTCAATGAAACTAAGCCATGCCTGTGAGGCAACCCAAGATGGGCGGGTCATGGTGGAGAGGGCTGACAGAATGTGGTCCACTGGAGAAGGGAATGGAAACCACTTCAGTATTCTTGCCTTGAGAACCCCATGAACAGTATGAAAAGGCAAAGTGATAGGATACTGAAAGAGGTACTCCCCAGGTCAGTAGGTACCCAATATGCTGCTGGAGGTCAGTGGAGAAATAATTCCAGAAAGAATGAAGGGTTGGAGCCAAAGCAAAAATAATACCCAGCTGTGGATGTGACTGGTGATAGAAGCAAGGTCTGATGCTGTAAAGAGCAAGATTGCATAGGAACCTGGAATGTCAGGTCCATGAATCAAGGCAAATTGGAAGTGGTCAAACAGGAGATGGCAAGAGTGAACGTCAACATTCTAGGAATCAGAGAACTAAAATGGACTGGAATGGGTGAATTTCACTCAGATGACCATTATATCTACTACTGCAGACAGGAATCCCTCAGAAGAAATGGAGAGGACATCATGGTCAACAAAAGAGTTCAAAATGCAGTACTTGGATGCAGTCTCAAAAACTACAGAATGATCTCTGTTCATCTCCAAGGCAAGCCATTCAATATCATGGTAATCCAAGTCTATGCCCGAAACAGTAACACTGAAGAAGCTGAAGGTGAATGGTTCTATGAAGACCTACAAGACCTTTTAGAACTAACACCCCAAAAAGTTGTCCTTTTAATTATAGGGGGCTCGAATGCAAAAGTAGGAAGTCAAGAAACGCCTAGAGTAACAGGCCAATTTGGCCTTGGAATGCAGAATAAAGCAGGGCAAAGACTAATAGAGTTTTGCCAGGAAAATACACTGGTCATAGCAAACACTCTCTTCCAACAACACAAGAGAAGACTCTATACATGGACATTACCAGATGGTCAACACTGAAATCAGATTGATTATATTCTTTGCAGCCAAAGATGGAGAAGCTCTATACAGTCAAGAAAAACAAGACCAGGAGCTGACTGCAGCTCAGATCATGAACTCCTTATTGTCTAATTCAGACTTAAATTGAAGAAAGCAGGGAAAACCACTAGGCCATTCAGGTATGACCTAAATCAAATCCCTTATGATTATACAGTGGAATAAGAAATAGATTTAAGGGCTGAGATCTGATACATAGAGTGCCTGATAAACTATGGAATGAGGTTCGTGACATTGTACAGGAGACAGGGTCAAGACCATCCCCATGGAAAAGAAATGAAAAAAAGCAAATTGGCCATCTGGGGAAGCCTTACAATTAGCTGTGAAAAGAAGAGAAGTGAAAAGCCAAGGAGAAAAGGAAAGATATAAGCATCTGAATTCAGAGTTCTTAAGAATAGCAAGAAGAGATAAGAAAGCCTTCTTCAACGATCAGTGCAAAGAAGCAAAGAAAGCTGAGTGCTGAACAATCGATGCTTTTGAACTGTGGTGTTGGAGAAGACTCTTGAGTGTCCCTTGGACTACAAGGAGATCCAACCAGTCCATCTTAAAGGGAATCAGTCCTGAATATTCATTGGAAGGATTGATGCTGAAGCAGAAACTCCAATTCTTTGACGTTTTTACTGATGCGAAAAACGGACTCATTTGAAGATACCCTGATGCTGGGAAAGATTGAAGGTGGGCAAAGAGGGCAACTGTGGATGAGATGGTCGGTGGCATCACCAATTCAATGGATATGAGTTTGAGCTCCAGGAGCTGGTGATGGACAGGGCAGCCTGGCGTGCTGCAGTCCATGTTGTCACAAAGAGTTAGACACGACTGAACGAACGAACTGAACTGAACTGAACTGAATGGTATTCTGGAGACCAAGTATAGTTTCCTAAGGTGCTTTTATATTCTCAGTACCTCTCACTTTGGTTTTAAGCCACTGAAGTTGCCCTTCCTGATCTCTCCCATCTTTGGTTTTGCTCAGATAAACCACTTCCAGTCAAGTCCATTCCATTAGAAACTCATTCACTCACTGATATTCATTCAGATATTTGATATTATCACTTGGCCAGTGAGATTCTATGTGCAAGAATCCCACTAGCCTCAGTGAATACAATGGGGAACAAAACTGACAAAGTCTCTACTCTTACATTTGGGGGTGGGATGGGCAAAAAGCAGGTACATGAACAGGCTAACTAGACAATTTCCAATAGGCACCGTGAAGAAAATAAAGAAGCACTGGTTGAGAGTGGCTGGCTGGTGGCAAAAGAGGATGGTTAAAATTAGATTTTGCAGGTTAGGGAGGGACTCTCAGAGGAACTGACTTCTTATTCTATAACTGTGTCAAAGAACTGTAGAAACTGACAAGCTTTAGGGGAAGAGTGTAGACTGCCAGAGTCCAGCCACAATGCATTGGTTATTTTAGTGTATTTGTCCCACTGGCTTAAATCTACCTGAAATACACAAACCAACGATATCCTAGTTTTTTGTTTTTTTTTTTTTAAAGCTCAAATCTCCTTGATGCCACACATTTTATCCGGGTTGCAGTGTGCTTTGTAAACATAAAAGATAAGATGACTTGGCCACCTGAAATGCTTTGTTTCTTGAGAAGAAATCATTCTCTCTTTTTTCTTCCCTTTGGCATATTATATTGATTACTCATTAATCCAGCAAAACAAAGGATTAATTAATCTCCATGGTTCAATGAAGAATAAATTACCACAGTTTAAAATGGGACTGATCCAATATTACAAATTGGAGGAAATGTTGCTCACACTCTCCATTTACTTCTCCAACCCTAATCGCCAGAGAATGGTCCTGAAAGACTGGGTTTACTTTGCATGATATTTTGTACTCTTGCACCTTCTTTAGAATTCAGTCTCTCGAAAAGAGCTCATTGCTTTCCCCAAACCCCACTTTAACTATTCCCAAAGACAGAAAGAGTACCATTGTTTTTTAAGAGTGCTTTAGACATATCACGTATTGGAAACAACATTTTCCTGCAGAGAAAACAATTTGAATAGCCAGTTTCTCTAAACAGAAAATAATACAACAGTCACATACATTGAGGCATTTACATAATTGTTCAATTATTCCCCTGGCAAATGAAAAGGACTCATACATATCCCATTCAGTCAGGATGCCTCCGGAAACTACAAAACAGAAGGTATAGATTCTGAGCATTTCAGGAAAAAAAAAAATGGTGTGTTTTCTAAAGTCATTTTGTTGGTTCTAAATTGAGTTTTTCAGAGCTATAATAGAAATCTAATGTCAGATTCTCAGAATGAACTAAGCAGCAGATTCTAGAACTATGGGGAGAATTCTGCCATTTAACTACTCAATATCAAGGATATGATACCCCCTCGCCCCTAGTATCCCTTACTCATTTTTGTTGCAATTATATCAGATTGGCCTAGATTTGGCCCCTAGATCCTTAATCAAAATTCCTAAAAAGAGGTAGTGAGATAGGAAAGACTCAGGGTACAACCTTTAGAAGAATGACATGGCTCAAAGATACAAGATAAACTGATTAGAATCAACAAGGTACAAGATGGAGGAGAAATCAGAGACTAGGGGAAGTGCTGGTGTGCAGGATGGTTAACCACCAAAGAGCCTCTAGGCATTCTGGGATGCACCCATAGTCACGTGAGCCACAGACATCTTTGTGAAGGAGAGTGTTGCTGTTCTTCAGTTGATAATTCTTGTCTGATTCTTTGGGACCCCATGGACTGAATGAAGCATGCTATACTCCCTGTACCACTATCTCCAGAGTTTGTTCAGATTCATGTCCATTGACTCAGTGATGCTATATAGCCATCTTTTCTTCTGTCACCCCCTTTTCCTCCTGCATTCAATCTTTCCCAGCATTAGGGTCTCTTCCAAGGAGTGGGCTCTTTGCATCAGGTGGCCAAAGTATTGGAGCTTTAGCATCAGTCCTTACAATGAATATTCAGGGTTAACTTTCTTTCAGTTCAGTTCAGTCATTTCCGACTCCTTGTGATGCCATGGACTGCAGTGCACCAGGCTTCTCTGCCATCATCATATCCCAGGGTTTACTCAAACTCATGTCAGTTGGGTCAGTGATGCCATCCAACCATCTCATCCTCTGTCGTCCCCTTCTCCAGACTTCAATCTTTCCCAGCATCCAGGTCTTTTCCACTGAATTAGTTCTTTGCATCATGTGGCCAAAGTATTGGAGTTTCAGCTTCAGTATCTATCCTTCCAGTGAATATTCAGGACTGATTTCCTTTAGGATGGACTGGTTGGATCTCCTTGCAGTCCAAGGGACTCTCAAGAATCTTCTCCAACACCACAGTTCAAAAGCATCAATTCTTTGGTGCTTATATTTCTTTATAGTCCAAATCTCACATCCATACATGACTACTAGAAAACCATAGTTCTAACTAAATGGACATTTGTAGGCAAAGTAACGTCTCTTCTTTTTAATATGCTGTCTAGGTTGGTCATAACTTTTCTTCCAAGGAGCAAGTGTCCTTTAATTGCATGGCTCCAGTCACCATCTGCAGTGATTTTGAGCCCACAAAAATAAAGTCTGTCACTGTTTCCCCTGTTTCCCCCACCTATTTGCCATAATGCAATGGGACCAGATGCCATCATCTTAGTTTTCTGAATGTTGAGTTGTAAGCCACCTTTTCCCTCTCCTCTTTGACTTTCATCAAGAGGCTCTTCAGTTCTACTTTGCTTTCTGCCATAAGGATGGGGTCATCTGCATATCTGAGGTTGATATTTCTCCCAGCAATCTTGATTCCAGCTTGTGCTTCATCCAGTCCAGCATTTCTCATGATGTACTCTGCATATAAGTTGAAGAGACAGGGTGACAATATACAGCTTTAACATACTCCTTTCCCAATTTGGAACCACTCTGGGTTCCATGTCCAGTTCTAACTGTTGCTTTCTGACCTGCATACAGATTTCTCAAGAGGCAGGTCAGGTGGTCTGGTATTTCCATCTCTTGAAGAATTTTCCAGAGTTAGTTGTGGTCCACACAGTCAAAGGCTTTGGCATAGTCAATAAAGCAGAAGTAGATGTTTTTCTGGAACTCTCTTGCTTTTTCATTGATCCAGTGGATGCTGGCAATTTGATCTCTGGTTCCTCTGCCTTTTCTAAATCCAGCTTGAACATTTGGAAATTCACAGTTCATGTACTGTTGAAGCCTGGCTTGATTTTCTTTAGGATTGAATATTCAGGGTTGATTTCCTTTAGGATTGACTGCTTTTATCTCCTTGCTGTCCAAGGGACTCTCAAGAATCTCCTCCAGCACCACAGTTAGACACTATTCATTCTCCAGTGTGCTGCCTTCTTTATGGATGTACTCTCACATCCATACATGACTACTGGAAAGACTATAGTTTTGACTATAAAGGCCTTTGTCAACAAAGTGATGTCTCTGCTTTTTAATATGCTGTCTAGATATGTCACAGCTTTTCTTCCAAGAAACAAGTGTCTTTTCATTTCATGGGAACAGTCACCATCTGCAGTAATTTTGGAACTCAGGAAAATAAAATCTATCACTGCTTCCAATCTTTCCCCTTCTATTTTCCATGACTAAATGGAACCATATGCCATGATTTTAATTTTTTGAAAGCTGAGTTTCAAGCCAGCTTTTTCACTCTCCTCTTTCCCCCTCATCAAGAGGCTCTTTAGTTTCCACCTCACTTTCTGGCACTAGAGTGGTATGAGTTGCATATCAGAGGTTATTGTTATTTCTTCTGGCAATCTTGATTCCAGCTTGAGATTCATCCACTCCGGCATTTCCCATGATGTATTCTGCATAAAAGTTAAATAAACAAGGATATATACACCCTTATCATATTCCTTTCCCAATTATGGACCAGTCAGTTGTTTCATGTCCAGTTCTAACTGTTGCTTCTTGACTAGTATAAAGATTCCTCAGGAGACAGGTAAGGTGGTCTGGCATTTCTGTCTCTTTAAGAATATTCCAGTTCTTGTGATCCACACAGTCAAAGGCTTTAGGGCAGTCAATGAAGCAGATGTTTTTGTGGAATTCCTTTTCTTTCTCTATGACCCAACAATTGTTGGCTATTTGATCTCTGGTTCCTCTGCCATTTCTAAACCCAGCTTTTACATCTGGAAGTTCTCAGTTCATGTACTGCTGAAGTTTTACTTAAGAAATTTTGAGCATAATCTTGCTAGCATGTGAAATCAGCACAACTGTACAGTAGTCTGAACATTCTTTGGCATTGCCCTTGTTTGGGGTTGAAATGAAAACTGACTTTTTCCAGCCCTGTGGCCAGTGCTGAGTTTTCCAAATTTGCTGCCATATTGAGTATAGCATTTTAATAACATAATATTTTAGGATTTTATCTAGCTCATCTGGAATTCTGTCATCTCCACTAGCTTTGCTCATAGTCATGCTTTTGAAGGCTCACTTTACTTCACACTCCAGGATGTTTGGCTCTAGGTCAGTGACCACACCATCATGGTTATCCAGGAGTTAAGATCTTTTTTGTATAGTTCTTCTGTGTATTCTTGACAACTTTGCTTAATCTCTTCTGCTTCTGTTAGGTCTTTACACTTTCTGTCCTTCATCCTGCCCATCCTTGCATGAAATGTTCCCTTGATAGCCTCAATTTTTGTTAAAAGATATCTCATATCTCTAATTCTATTGTTTTCCTCTATTTTTTTGCATTGTTCACTTAGGAAGGCCTTCTTTGCTCTCTTTCGTATTATTTGGAACTCTACATTCAATGGGATATATCTTTCCCTTTCTCTCTTGCCTTTTGCTTCACTTCTTTTCTCAGCTAATTATAAAGCCTCCTCAGACAACTGCTTTGACTTATTGCATTTCTTTTTTGGGATGGTTTTGGTCCCTACCTCCTATACAATGTTACAAACCTCTGTCCATAGGTCTTCAAGGCAATTTGCCTACCAGATTTAATCCTTTGAATCTATTTGTCACCTCCACCATATAATCATAAGGGATTTGATTTAGGTCATGTCTGAATGGCCTAGTAGCTTTCCCTATGTTCTTCACTTTAAGCCTGAATTTTATAGTAAGAAGCTGAGCCACAGTTAGATACAGGTCTTATTGGTGCTGACTATATAGAGCTTCTTAACGTTTGGCTACAAAGAATATAATCAATCTGATTTTAGTATTGACCATCTGGTGACATCCATGTGTAGAATTGTCTCTTGTGTTGTTGGAAGATGGTGTTTGCTGTGACCAGTGTGTTCTCTTGACAAAACTCTGTTAGTCTTTCCCTTGCTTCACTTTGTACTCCAAGGCCAAACTTGCCTGTTAATCCAGGTATTTCTTGACTTTCCAGTCCCCTACAATAAAAAGGACATCTTTTTATTTTTGATGTTAGTTCTAGAAGGTCTTGTAGGTCTTCTTAGAACCAGTCAACTTCAGCTTTTTCAGCATTAGTGGTTGGGGCATAGACTCCGATTACTATCACGGTGAATGGTTTGCCTTGGAAACAAACTGAGATCATACTGTCGTTCTTGAAACTGCACCCAAGTATGCATTTCAACTCTTTTGTTGACTATGAGGGCTACTTTATTTCTTCTAAGGGATTTCTGCCCACAGTAATGGATACAACGGTCATCTGAATTAAATCGCCCGTTCCCATTCATTTTAGTTTAGTGATTCCTAAGATGTTGGTGTTTGCTCTTGCCAGCTACTGCTGTGTATGAGTGCTAAGTTGCTTCAGTCATGTTTGACTCTTTGCAACCCCATGGACTGTGGCCCACCAGTCTCCTCTATCCCTGGGATTCTCCAGGTAAGAATATTGTACATTCCTTCTCCAGGGGATCTTCCAACCCCAGGGATCAAATTCATGTCTCTTATGTCTCCTGAATTGGCAGGTGGGTTCTTTAGCATGAGGACCACCTGGGAAGTTCATCTGTGCTTGATCATGCCCAATTTACCTTGATTCATGGACATAATATTCCACGTTCTTATAACATATTGTTCTTTATAGCATCAGACTTTACTTTCACCAGCAGACACAATCACAACTGAGCATTTCCATTTTGGCCCAGCTGTTTCATTCTTTCTGAAGCTATTATTGATTGCCTTCTATTCTTCCCTAGTAGCATACTGGAGACCTTCTGACCTGGGGGACTCATCTTCTGGTGCTATATCTTTTTGCCTTTTCATATTATTCATGTGAGTTTTTGTGGCAAAAATACCGGAATGTGTGCCATTCTCTCCTCCAGTGGATCATGTCTTATCAGAAGCCTTCCCTATGACCTGTCCATCTTGGGTGCCTGCCGTGGCATGGCTCATAACTTCACTGAGTCATGCAAGGCCCTTCACCATGACAAGGCAGTGATCCATGAGTGGGGGTGAAAGAGTAATGCTCACTAAAATGCTACCGTCCCTGTGGCTTTGTGCTCAGATGGACTTAGATCAGAACCTATTCTGATAGCTAAACAAGGTGTGGGGAAGACGTCTGTAAGCCTCAATCTCCATATCTATAAGATGACACTGAGAACAACTGCCTTCCTCAGGGTTTTTGAAAGCTAAATTAAATAGTGGCTGAAAATCACTTAGCATAGTATCTCATTTTTATAGCAGTTTGTATAGATCTTTCAGACAGAAAAGAATCTGCATGGAGGTTCACCTATACCTATGTTTTAGAAATACTAAATCAGTATTAAATTTAAAAATAAAATTAAATTAAATTTAAAAAATAAATAAATTAAAAAAATATTCAAAAATTAAAAAAAAAAGAAAGAAAGAAATACTAAATCATTCCAACAGCAGGTCCAAAGATATTCTCAACAGGTAACAACATACTTCCTTAAAGTCAAATGTTTGGTTTTATTAAAATGAGCAAAACAAAGGTAACAAGATCCCGCTTTTAGCTGAGCAATTGATGGGAACATAATTATAACCAAGCTCCATGAATCTGACTGCCAATTTCAAGCTAGATTTTATGGAAGTGTATGCACATCCTGCTGTCCTGCTTGGAACACAAATTACATACAAATGCAGCAGCACTAAAATTCAGAGACCCACCCAGAGGCCCACAGAGCAAAAGCACCTTCAAGATACAGACCACGAGCCCAGAGTCCCCACAGCCTGGATGCTGGGCTTTGGTCATGCTGGACAGGGCTGTCTCTGCTTTCTGATCTAATCAACTTCAGAAAGACTGTGAAGCTGACAGCTGTATCAGAGCAAGCGAAAAAACAGATTCAGAACAAAGGGGAGAGCCACCTCTCTAGGGCAGGGCCCTCTGGAACATAAGCTAAGCTTCAGGGGAATATATAAATATTTCATTCACTATTTTGTATGACATTCCTTCCGTGATTTGTATACGTCCGATCCATTACTTTAAAATGTACATTAATGTCCCCTGTCTGCGGTGTCTCCTCTATCTGCCTATCTCTCATGTATTGAGCCAGGGGAAGTGGAACCATATGTAGACTCTGTGTCTGTCCTGTATAACATCACAGGGTACCAAGCATGACCTCGTGGGGCTTCTGGGCACAGAAGCCTTCCTGTGTTCCCCGTTTCTTGATTACAGGAAATGGGCTTCATTCAGCCTCCAGGTCCTTTCCAGTGTTAGGACCCTCCAACTGGCAGCTCTGAATCATTCCTAATCAGGGAAGAGAGAGGTTGCAGAGACAAGGGAGGAGCAGTCAAGAAAGAGCAGTGCAGCCTCGGGTCAGGGTCCGGGTTCCTCCTTAAGGGATATGAGTCAATTCAGCTCAGTTCAGTCACTCAGTCGTGTCCGACTCTTTGCGACCCCATGAATCGCAGCACTCCAGGCCTCCCTATCCATTACCATCTCCCGGAGTTCACTCAGACTCATGTTCATTGAGTCCGTGATGCCATCCAGCCATCTTATCTTCTGTCATCCCCTTCTCCTCCTGCCCCCAATCCCTCCCAGCATCAGAGTCTTTTCCAATGAGTCAACTCTTTGCATGAGGTGGCCAAAGTACTGGAGTTTCAGCTTTAGCATCATTCCCTCCAAAGAAATCCCAGGGCTGATCTCCTTCAGAATGGATTGGTTGGATCTCCTTGCAATCCAAGGGACTCTCAAGAGTCTTCTCCAGCACCACAGTTCAAACGCATCAGTTCTTCGGCACTCAGCCTTCTTCACAGTCCAACTCTCACATCCATACATGACCACAGGAAAAACCATAGCCTTGACTAGACGGACCTTAGTCAGCAAAGTAATGTCTCTGCTTTTGAAAATACTGTCTAGGTTGGTCATAACTTTTCTTCCAAGGAGTAAGCATCTTTTAACTTCATGGCTGCAGTCACCATGAGTAGGAATAATATATCTGAGTTGTTTTGCAGGTACTAAAACCCCCACCAGGTGGGAGAAGTAATTGTATGTGGCCCATGAGCCCTGGGACCCCAGACCAGTCAAAACCAGAAGGTGGATAATGCTGACTCCTGATTCCCTCAACACCAGCCATTCAGAAGAGTGTCCTTTAGCTGATCACACCCCCTTGAACCATTCTTATAAAACTCTTTCCTGCCCCCTTCAAGTCAGGACACACAGTTCTGGGGGGCATGAGCCTGCTGTGGCCCCTTTTGCCTGGCAAAGCAATAAAGCTATTCATTTCTGCTTCACCCAAAACTCTCTCACTCTGAGATTTAATTCAGTGTCAGGGTACAGAGTCTAGATTCAGTTTTAGTCCCCAAATAGAAACTCATGTATTTTCTTTTTGTAGAAGTGTACCTTGCCTCGGGGCTTCCCTGGTGGCTCAGCTGCCTGCAATGCAGGAGATTCTGGTTCGATTCCTGGGAAGGGAAGATCCCCTGGAGAAGGGATAGGCTACCCACTCCAGTATTCTTGGGCTCTCCTGGTGACTCAGCTGTAAAGAATCCACCTGCAATGCTGGAGACCTCAGTTCAATCCCTGCTTAGCAGATCCCCTGCAGAAGGGAATGGCTACCCACTCCAGTATTCTGGCCTGGAGAATCCCTGGGCAGAGGAGCCTGGCAGGCTACAGTCCATGGGGCTGCAAAGAGCTGGACACCACTGGGCAACTTTTACTCTCACCTTGCATTGAAACAGCTGCTTGTTGGGGATGGTTTCTGTATTTTGCTTTCTTTCATGATATTTGAGAGGGATGAGAGTAGCTTCTGGAAAGATGGCACGAGGAGGAAATGAGACCCTGAATTTTCTATTTTTTGGCATCTGTAAAGGGGCAGTGAGAACTGGGGGCTGGGTGGGGGAGGCAGGCATGGAGGGAAGAGGCGAGCTGGTGTGAAACTCTCAGAAGGAGCTGAGCCTCCACTGGCTTTAGTCCCTTCGCATCTCGCAGCTGGGCCAGGGGCTTCAAGGACATGAAACAGACAGGATCCACGTGGCCTCCAATTACTGACTTTTGTCCTTGCAAATTATAATAAAAACAAATTCTAGTGTTCAAGTGGATTGGAATAAATGCAATATATGATTAAGTATAATCCCCATCTGGTGATTTTCACTTGTTAATAATGACCCTACTTAGATTTATAACGATGTGGGCTAAAACACTACAGGGTACCCAACAAGTCAGGAAATACAGGATTTAAAATATGTTACTTTTTTTTAATAAGATGATAACTATGATTTTTGTTAACCTCTAGATACCTGTTCAGGAAAGTAGCTCAAAATTTAAAACAACGGGGACTTCTCTGGTGGTCTGGTAGCTAAGTCTCCACACTCCCAGTGCAGGGGGTCTGGGTTCCATTCCTGCTCAGGGAACTAGATCCCACATGTTGCAAGTAAGAGCTCACATGCAAAACTAAAAAAAAAAAAAAAAAAAAAAAGATCCCACATGACACAACTGAAGATTATTCTGCATGCTGCAACTAACAATAATAATAATAATAATAAAAACTCTGCATGTTGCAAAGATCAAAGATCCCATGTCCCTCAGCTAGCACGGGGTGCAGCCTGTGTTTGGCTGTATGTATCTATATATATGCACATATACATACATAAATAAATGTTTAAAAAGAAATAAAGGAAGCATTAACAAAATTTTTTTTAAGCAATGGGGTCAATTGCTCATCTGGAAAAAACACACTGGATATATCATTTCCTCAGTACCAGGTATTTTGGAAAATCTTAAGTGATCTTGGCCCCTCCACTATTAATGTGAAAAGAGCTGAACTGATGGAGAACAAATGCTCCTGAGTTCGATGTGTTTTCACTCATTCAGTGAAAGGTTCCCATGCAGGTAGGTCCCCGACCAGGCTGCTCTCCTGTTGGTCCCTTGCAGGCCCTTGGCCCCCAAAAAGGAATGCCTTGGTGCGCAGACTCTGTTTCCCAGGTTCCTGGGCCTGCTGGCCTCTGCCTGGCTTCCATCTGGCTAGAGACTGGACAGCAAGGAGGAGAGAAGCATCAGTCCCTCCCTCTTCCTCACTTTTGGAGACTTTTCGATCAGCAAGGAGCTTCTCTGGTGTTTCAGCTCCTACAGCTTGGCGTTGGCACCATTGCAGGGTCACAGCAGTTAAGTTTTCCCATCGGCCTCGGCCAGGGGGATGGTGATGTCCTGATGCTGACAGCCTCACAGAGTCACATTTGGCTCCTTGGTTCTCGCATCATCTATGTGGTCAATTCTCTATGCCATGATCTTTTTTTTTTAGCATAGATTCTGGACTCTCACAGATAGAGCACCATATCATCTACAGAACACTAATTTTTCTTTAATTCATTCATTATTTCTTGAGAACTTGCAGGAGGCAGGTACCATTCTAGTTGCTAAAGACACTGCAGTGATTTTTTATTTGTTTTCAATTTTTTTCTTTTTCTTAATTAAAATTTTTTTAATTTTTTTTTTTTTTTTTGGCTGCACCAAACCACACATAGGGATCCGGGTTCCTTAACCAGGGATCAAATGTGAGCCCCTACCACTGGCAGAATGGAGTCTTAACCAGTGGGCCACCAGGAAGTTCCAAGTACTTGACAGCTTTAGAAAATCGCTGTGACTGCATTTTGGGGGAGCAGGTTAAGGGAGGGCAGGGTGACAGTGAGGCGAGGAGTCACCTTTGTTGCCAGGTGACTGTGCTGGTGACGGTTGGATAAGGGTGGAGAGGAAGGGCATCTAAACCCCGTCAGAAGGGGCAGCACGTGGGGTGCTGATGGAAAGGATACGAATGAAATGAAACACTCTTCTGCAATATGCTTTACCATAGGATACTGCATACAGTTTCCTGTGCCATATAGCATGTGCATTCGTGCATGCTCACTCACTCAGTGGTGTCTGACTCTTTGCGACCCCATGGACTGTAGCCTGCCAGGCTCCTCTGTCCATGGAATTTTTTCCAGGTAACAACACTGGAATGGGTTGCCATTTCCTCCTCCAGGGGGCTCTTCCCCACCCAGGGATCAAAGCCACATCTCCTGTATCTCCTGCACCGACAGGAAGATTCTTTACCACTAAGCCAACTAGGAAGCCTTATACTATACATAGTAGGACCTCATTTATTCATTCTGTCTATAAAACCTCAAAATGACTGTGATGTTTGATGAGCAGTTAGATGGATACTGAACCACACTCCACTCTTCATCATATTTCTGTGACCTTACTTGAGTTAGCTTTCTTTTCTGGAGAAGCATCCATACATGAATATTAACCAGTATAAAATATAAACAAATATTTGTTTCATTTCCCAATGTGTTAGTCTGAAAACTTTCAAACCTCGGGGAATGTTACAAGGACAGTTCTGTAAACATCCACATTTTACTTTGCCTAGGTTCACCCTTTTTAATATTTTGCTACATCTATTTTGTCTTACCTCACTTTCTCTCTCTGAACTCCCATACAGGTACATACACAGATTTTTACTGAAACATTTAAAAGAGGCAGCAAATGCCACTTTCCCTCTTGATTATTGAGCATAAATCTCTGAAGAACAAGGACCTTCTGTAGAGCTGTACGATTCACTCCTAAGAATTTTCACTTTCATGTGAAATTCCAATCTAACATACAGCCCCTATTCAAATTCCCTGATATTCCTCAAAAACAACAACAACAAAAAACACTGTTCCATGTAGCCCTAGTTGTTGTTTAGTCACTAAGTGTGACCTTTTTCCCGACCCCACTGGCTACAGCCCATCAGACTCTCTGTCCATGGAATTTACTCAGCAAGAATACTGCGTTAGATTGCCATTTCCTTTTCCAGGGGATCTTCCCGACCTGGGGGTCAAACCAGAGTCTCCTGCATTGGCAGGCAGAGTCTTTACCACTAAACCACCAGGGGAGCCCTCACTGCCCTTGTGTGCATGTGTGCTAGGTCACTTGCAGTGTGTCTGACTCTTCAGACCCCAGGGACTGTAACCCGCCAGGCTTCTCTGTTCATGGGATTCTCCAGGCAAGAATACTGGAGTGGGTTGCCATGTCCTTCTCCCGGAGATCTTCCCAACCCAGGGATCAAACCCGTTTCTGTCTCCTGCACTGGCTGCTGCTGCTAAGTCACTTCAGTTGTATCTGACACTGTGCAACAAGTTCGTTACAACCAGCTCCACCTGGGAAGCCCTTAGGGCACTAAAAAAAAGGAAACTGACTTCCAGTAGTGAAGGATTACTTAGTTCTCATCTGTTCAGTTCAGTTCAGTCGCTCAGTCATGGCTGACTCTTTGCGACCACATGAATCGCAGCACGCCAGGCCTCCTTGTTCATCACCAACACCAGGAGTACACTCAAACTCATGTCCATCGAGTCACTGATGCCATCCAGCCATCTCATCCTCTGTCGTCCCCTTCTCCTCCTGCCCTCAATCCCTCCCAGCATCAGAGTCTTTTCCAATGAGTCAACTCTTCACATGAGGTAGCCACAGTACTGGAGTTTCAGCTTCAGCATCAGTCCCTCCAATGAACACCCAGGACTGATTTCCTTCAGAATGGACTGGTTGGATCTCCTTGCAGTCCAAGGGACTCTCAAGAGTCTTCTCCAACACCACAGTTCAAATGCATCAATTCTTCAGTGCTCAGCTTTCTTCACAGTCCAACTCTCACATCCATACATGACTACTGGAAAAACCATAGCCTTGACTAGACGAACCTAGTTGGCAAAGTAATGTCTCTGCTTTTGAAATGCTGTCTAGGTTGGTCATAATTTTCCTTCAAAGGAGTAGGCATCTTTTGATTTCATGGCTGCAATCACCATCTGCAGTGATTTTGGAGCCCCCAGAAATAAAATCTGACACTGTTTCCAGTGTTTCCCCATCTATTTCCCATGAAGTGATGGGACCAGATGCCATGATCTTTGTTTTCTGAAAGTTGAGCTTTAAGCCAACTTTTTCACTCTCCTCTTTTACTTTCATCAAGAGGCTTTTTAGCTCTTCACTTTCTGCCATAAGGGTGGTGTCATCTGCATATCTGAGGTTGATATTTCTCCCAGCAATCTTGATTCCAGCTTGTGCTTCTTCCAGCCCAGCGTTTCTCATGATGTACTTTGCATATAAGTTAAATAAGCAGGGTGACAATATACAGTCTTGACGTACTCCTTTTCCTATTTGAAACCAGTCTGTTGTTCCACTTCCAGTTCTTACTATTGCTTCCTGACCTGCATATAGGTTTCTCAAGAAGCAGGTCAGGTGGTCTGGTATTCCCATCTCTTTCAGAATTATCCACAGTGTATTGTGAACCACACAGTCAAAGACTTTGGCATAGTCAATAAGCTGAAGTAGATATTCTTCTGGAACTCTCTTGCTTTTTCCATGTTCTAATGGATGTTGGCAATTTGATCTCTGGTTCCTCTGCCTTTTCTAAAACCAGCTTGAACATCTGGAAGTTCATGGCTGAGCCTGGCTTGGAGAATTTTGAACATTACTAGTGTGTGAGATGAATGCAATTGTGAGGTACTTTGAGCATTCTTTGGCATTGCCTTTCTTTGGGATTAGAATGAATATTGGCCTTTTCCAGTCCTGTGGCCACTGCTGAGTTTTCCAAATTTCTTGACATATTGAGTGCAGCACTTTCACAGCATCATCTTTCAGGATTTGAAACAGCCATTCCATCACCTCCACTAGCTTTGTTCATAGTGCTGGTTTCTAAGGCCCACTTGATTTCACATTCCAGGATGTCTGGCTCTAGGTGAGTGATCACACCATCGTGATTATCTGCATTGTGAAGATCTTTTTGGACAGTTCTCCTGTGTATTCTTGCCACCTCTTCTTAATATCTTCTGCTTCTGTTAGGTCCATAACATTTCTGTCCTTTATAGAGCCCATCTTTGCATGAAATGTTCCCTTGGAATCTCTACTTTTCTTGAAGAGATCTGTAGTCTTTCTGATTCTGTTCTTTTCCTCTATTTCTTTGCAGTGATCGCTGAAGAAGGCTTTCTTATCTCTTCTTTCTATTCTTGGAATTTTGCATTCAGAGTTTGCTTTTTGCAAACTTTTTCTCCTTTGCTTTTTGCTTCTCTTCTTTTCACAGCCATTTGTAAGGCCTCCCCAGACAGCCATTTTGCCTTTTTGCATTTCTTTTCCATGGGGATGGTCTTGATCCTTGTCTCCTGTACAGTGTAACAAACCTCATTCCATAGTTCATCAGGCACTCAATCTATCAGATCTAGTCCCTTAAATCTATTTCTCACTTCCACTGTATAGTCATAAGGGGGTTTGATTTAGGTCATACCTGAATGATCTAGTGGTTTTCCCTACTTTCTTCAATTTAAGTCTAAATTTGGCAATAAGGAGTTCATGATCTGAGCCACAGTCAGCTCCCGGTCTTGTTTTTGCTGACTGTATAGAGCTTCTCCATTTTTGGCTGCATAGAATATAATCAGTCTGATTTCAGTGTTGACCATCTGGTGATGTCCATGTGTAGAGTCTTCTCTTGTGTTGTTGGAGGAGGGTGTTTGCTATGACTAGTGTGTTATCTTGACAAAACTCTATTAGTCTTTGCTCTGCTTCATTCCGTACTCCAAGGCCAAATTTGCCTGTTACTCCAGGTGTTTCTTGGCTTCCTAGTTTTGCATTCTAGTCTCCTATAATGAAAAGGACAGCTTTTGGGTATTAGTTCTAAAAGGTCTTGTAGGTCTTCATAGAACTGATCAACTTCAGCTTCTTCAGCATTACTGGTTGGCGCATAGGCTTGGATAACTGTGATATTGAATGGTTTGCCTTGGAGATGAACAGAGATCATTCTGTCATTTTTGTAGCCTCTTTTAATTGAACATAAAACTTTCCTTTTTTACTTTTTAGTTTTGAACAGTCCAAACCCTTTAAAAGCTCCTCATTAGGGATTTGTTTGATTGTTTCCTCATGATTGGGTTGAAGGCAAACTTTGTTTGGCAGGACTTTGTTTGTTTGGCTAGTAATCCTGCCCTTCCTAGAGTGTCATCAAGAGGCACCTAAATCTGATTATGGTGATGCTATGTTTGATCACTTAGTTAAGAAAGTGGCTTTTGGTTTTACCAACACAATTCTTTTGCTGTTGTTGTTGAATATTTATTTATTTTTTGGCTCCACCAGGTCTTAGTTGCAGCATGCAGGATCTTTTTCACTGCATTGGAACGCTCAGCGTGGCATGTTTGATCTAGTTCCCTAACTGGCTTTCCGTACAGGGAGCTTTGAGTCTTAGCTACTGGACTCCTAATAACAGCCTTTGCCAGCCTCTTCCAACTTTAACTTCTTTAAATTAGTCTCTTATTCTATTTAAAATGTGGGAGTCACCACTCTACAGAATGCATAAAAAATGTCCACTCCTTTTAACAACTTCATATTCAAGGTGGATGGCTATTTGGAACTATGAGGAAATCAGTAACACTGGCAATGAAAGATGACACTGTGTGTGTGTTCACTCATCTTAAGCTATTGGAGCCAGTTTCCGTCAGTGAGAATTCCTTGGGAGAAGAGTCAGACATAGTGTGAGCAGAAAATGATATACAGACCTGTATTTCAATGATCACAGAAGGTGGATTCTTCCATGCATAGTGTTAATCATTTGCTTGAAATAAATGCCCCTAGCTACTTTTGATAAAGAAAACTTACATGTAATGAGCGAATATTTATGCCAGACAAAATACTGGATATTCTTGTATTTGTTTTCCCAATTAACCCTCAGGAAAATCTTGTTATTTTGTAAGGAGCAATGAAGACTCAGGGATATCCATTAAGTTTCAGTAGTCCAAATTCTCAGATGTAATTCTCAGTATCAATTCTCAGTTCTCAAGGTTGCTGCTGCTAAGTCGCTTCAGTCATGTCCGACTCTGTGCGACCCCATAGACGGCAGCCCACCAGGCTCCCCCATCCCTGGGATTCTCCAGGCAAGAACACTGGAGTGGGTTGCCATTTCCTTCTCCAATGCATGAAAGTGAAAAGTGAAAGTGAAGTCGCTCAGTCGTGTCTGACTCTTTGCAACCCCATGGAGTGCAGCCCACCAGGCTCCTCCATCCATGGGATTTTCCAGGCAAGAGTACTGGAGTGGGGTGCCATTGCAAGGTTAAAATGAGCCAATTTAGCATTTGAACCTATGTCTAAAATGCATATACTTTCCAGCTGTGCTAGGCAGCTCCATACAACACATCCTTTAGTGACAACATTTAGAGTTATTACGTTTTTCCTTGATTATAATCATGAAAGGGGATGGAAATAAGTTAAGAAATGAATTAAAATCAGAAATCCTTTGCTTTTATTTCATACTTTAAAGAAAGGTGAGAAAAGAAGTTTTTCTTCTTTTTTCCTTTCAACTATAATACCTTCTGGAAAATTATAAATAATCACTCAGTGAGAACTGGAATTATAACACTGTAGCTAAAATTTCAATGTGTGTTAATGTTTTATAATGAATACAAGTGCTACTTAAATTTTTTTCACAGTTTTCTCTGTAAAATTCTTTCCTATGATTTTTAATTCCTAGAAACAATCCTTGATGGTTGGTCGGTATTGTTAAATCCATTTAAAGGTTTAGCATTTAAATCCAAAGTCATTGAGTGGTCTATGGAAAATTGGTCCACACAATTGAGGGCAGTGGAAAAACTGTCAGAAATATTATTTTCTCATTCTTTCCAGTTACTACAACTGAAATATGGGCCAGTGACAACTGAGGAGAACAGTACCTGTTGAACGTTTTCTGTAAAAATCCAGAGACTACATAGAATTAAATAAGACATGGCTCTTATCCCTAAGTGGTTCACGATCCATTTAGCTCTTAATTTCTTGATCCAGGAATAATAGCAAGAACTATTTCAACAACATTTCTTTCAACATATTATGTTGGGACTTAGAAATGACATCATGGCATTTCTTCAATCTTCCTCAACTTTCTCAGGAACTGTGCCTTTTAAGACAGATTTTAAGCAAGTGGTGAAGGTAGAAGACTTATAAAAGTAAGTTGAATATTTTCTTAGTGCAATCAGTTTGGTCTTTGATATCACTTTCTAACATGTTTGGAATATTACAGCTTCATGGATAACACAACAATAATAAGAAGTTTTAGGCAAAGAAAAAAAAATAACTGTCACTCTTCAAGGTCCTCGCCTTTCAATTGTAGAAAATCAGTGCTGTGCCGTCCTTTGATTTTGCTTGTTTTGACTGTTTGTCTTCCTTAGAGCATTAAGATCAGCAAACAGATAAAGTGTTTATAAAATATTAAATTTTTAATTTAAAAATACAGGAATTTTCCCTCAAGGATTTCCAATTCTTTAAAAACTCAGCTCTCTGGTTATCATAATATCTTTATTTGATAAGCAAAAAGCCAGGGTTTTGATATTTGGGAGGAATAAAACCTAGATACGCAGACTATTTGAATAAAACTTCCCAGAGTGACATAATAGTCAGAATGGCAGCAGAAGAGAATAGGACAAGAGATAAAGACTAGAGAAAGACAGATGGATTCCTGAGTTTCATTCTGGTCTTGGAGTTCCTGAAATGCCACCCTTTCTCCCCCTTATAAACATTAGCACTATTTGAAAACTGAATAAATACAAGAACACTGAGCAGACATGTTTCAAATAGAAGATATATGAGTTATATTCCAGCTCAGAAATCATTCAGGTGCTCAGAATTTGGAAAATTCTCTGGTGACCATCATGCCTCTGTAAACGAGGGGATTAAACTAACCTGTCTTCAGCTCTAAGGTGTCACAACTCCAAAGCTGGAAGTTGAAAGCACTTCCTAGCAGCCCATTGCTCCTGAGCGTAGCGTATTTCCATGGCCTAGGAAGAACCTGAGAGTCTATGTGCTTACGTCCTTAGCAGTATGTGTGTGTACAGCTTTATATAGAAAATATTAAAACTTCATCATCTCTTATCCTGCAATAAATTTAATTTTGACATGAGACTATTGGCAATTGATTCTTGGATCTTAAAACTCCCAGTGAGGGACTTCCTTGGTGGTCCAGAGGTTAAGAATCTGCCTTGCAACGCAGGGGACAGGGATTTGATCTCTGGTTGGTGAAGTTAGATCACACATGCCGAGGAGCAACTAAGCCTGCATGCAACTACTGACCCTTCACGCCACAACTAGAGAAGAATTCCACCCACAACTAAGATGCGATGTAGCCAAACAAATAAACCACTCCCTGTCAGCCAGCTGAGCCAGTGCATCCCAAGCATCTCCGGGCATCCCCAAGCTCTCAATAACATGAACAAACGTTTTATGCATTTGCATTTTTGGTTACCACTTCACAATGCCTCCTTAGGATTTTACTAATACGTTTGGGTATGTGTATGTATGTATCTCAGTAAGTATGCCATTAAACGTGGTCACCGTTTTCTTTTAGTGTGAAAAGATTCTGAACTGTCAGTAGAGGGGTAAGGAGACAGGCTGTCACTTCAAAGATTTCACTGAATTTTCTGGATGCTTCCAGATCCTTCCTGCTGCAGGAATATTTCCTGATCAATGGTTTCACACCCACAGGACATGGGCCAGTCCCCAGAGAGCCATCATTGCAAAGTAATTAAAGAAAGAAACAGTCAGATGAAATCAATACATTCTAAAACCTAACTATTGGAAATTCTCACAGACACAGTGCAAATGGGCTCTCTGAATTCTCCATCCTAGTTTCTTTCTCAGCATTTTTACAGACAGGTTTTTTTTTTTTTTCCTCCTCTCCCTAGTTGAACAATAAAGAACAAAGTAGATTCCCCAAAGGAGGAATCATTCATACTAAGTTTCTTTATGTAGGTCACCTCTGATGTGTTCTTGGTTGCATCTCAACTGCTGAATTCCCCATGTCAAGCTTTAGGTTCTGATGGCTCTGCACATAAATTCTATTGCTTTCCAAAAGAATAATTAAGTTCCCTGTTTGAAAGTTGAAGGATACTATATGTTTCACAGGTGCTCAATATATTATTATGTTAGTAGTATGATACAAAATGTTGGAATACTTTACATGGAGGTGTCTCTGGGTTTGTACAATATGTTAACAGGAAAAAAATATTGTTCATTAAGCTAATTTAAGGAGAGTTACTATCGCCTATATTCAAAGAGATTGCAAAAGTACATTCTTTATTGCAGTCAGTATACCATATACCAGGCCAGCTTCCCTCTTCCCTTCTCCAGATTTATGTCTTATAAATATCTCTTGAGCCCATGCCCTCTACTCTATTTCAAATGTCATTGTTTCAGTTCAGACTTTTGGCAACCTGTTCTACACTTTCCATCCTCAGATCCATTCTCTACTTTACCATAAAATGTTTCTAAAAAATGCTGCTGCTGCTAAGTCACTTCAGTCATGTCCGACTCTTTGTGACCCCATGGATTGTAGCCCACTACGCTCCTCCATCCATGGGATTCTCCAGGCAAGAATACTGGAGTGGGTTGCCATGCCCTCCTCCAAGAGATCTTCCTGACCCAGGGATCAAACCCATGTCTCTTATGCCTCCGGCATTGGCAGGCGGGTTCTTTACCACTAGTGCCACCTGGGAAGCCCTTCTGAAAAACAGATCTTGTCAATTTACCACTGCTTAAAAATTTCCCCTAACTATGAAAAAAAGATATAAACACCCTGAAACGGCATTCAGAATCTCTGATATCTCATCTTATTATTTCATTTAAGCCCTCCAACACTCTTAAGAGGTAGGTGCGTGCTAAGGTGCCTCAGTTGTGTCTCTCTTTGCAACACCCTGGACTGTAGCCCACCAGGCTCCTCTGTCCGTGGGATTCTCAAGGCGAGAACATTGGAGTGGGTTGCTGTGCCCTCCTCCAGGCATCTTCCCAACCCAGGGATGCAACCCAGGTCTCTTATGTCTCCTTCATTGACAGGCAGGATCCTCACCACTAGCACCACCTCTGATAATTAGTTGTTAATTTATTTACTCAGCCTCATCCATTTGCATGTTCATTACATCAGTGAGCAACAGGATGAATGTGCCCTCAGTAAAATATTTTGTGCCCAGTAGAATGTAAGCTCCACAAGGGTATGAATTCTGCTTATCTGTTTCACTAATCTCTACTAAACATCTAGAATTGTATGTAAATGAAAACTATTACTGCTCATACCAGTAAACAAAGGGCACTGCAGCCATCCAGCCCTCACGCTACCCCCACCCCAAAGGTGAGCCCTGAGCGAACTCAAGACAGAAGCATAGTGTCCCCATCAAGCCATCACACACTGCAGCCACCCCTAGCCCCATGGTGACCCCTGGGAAAGATCAGGATGAGAGAGCACAGGGCACCGGCCCAGACAGCCGAGGTGCATATCAAAGGAATGCTTTCAGTGAGCCCAGACTCTTGCATCTTCCCATACATGGAAAAATGCTAAATTCCTTAACTTGGGATGTCTGATTTTCTTTAATCAATGGTAATCTTTTGACATTCTGACTACATGATCTTTGTTTATATCTTAGCCCCTCCTTGCCTTCCCCCAGGTCTGGACTCTCCACCTTGCCTCTTTGGAGCAGACTCTCAGAGTGATTACAATCTGAGATGCTATGTCCTGAAGGCTTAAGTTCTCAGCTTTATCCACCAAATAAAAAACAACTCTCAACTTTTAGGTTGTACCTTTTTTTTTTTAGTTGACGCATATTTGGCATTAGATAAATGCATAATCTGTATTTTTAGAATGAATAAATGTAGCAATACTTGCTGAGTGCTTGTTATGCGTGACATAGACAGCCTGGAATTAGGGATCTGTGATGGAAGCCATTGTCTCTATTTTTAAGACAGTTGGCCAAGGAAATTGACATTTATAATGATTTCAGTGTGTATCTGTAAGCATCACTCTGGTTTCTGGTTCCTCATACCTAGGAAGGAGTTAGAATGCACTCAGTTGTATACATATTATTGCAGACTCAAGATCCATTAAATGTTTCCCAGATAAATTAAGCTGAGAATGCAATCAGGGCAGGATCTCTGAGGGTTTTGATAGGGAAATAATCTAACCCACAGCCTCCCCATGTATGTTGTTGTTGCTCAGTCACACTCATGTCCAGCTCTTTGTGACGTCATGAACAGCAGCACACTAGGTTTCCCTGTCCTTCACTGTCTGTCTCCTGGAGTTTGCTCAAACTCAGTCCACTGAGTTGGTGATGCCTAACCATCTCATCCTCTGTTGCCCACCTCTTCTTTTGCCTCCAATCTTTCCCAGCATCAGGGTCTTTTCCAGTGAGTCAGCTCTTTGCATCAGGTGCAAAGTATTGGAGCTTCGGCTTCAGTATCAGTCCTTCCAATGAATATTCAGGGTTGATTTCCTTTAGAATTGACTGGTTTGATCTCCTTGCTGCCCAAGGGCCTCTAAGAGGTCTCCTCCAATGCCACAGTATGAAAGCATGAATTCTTCAGTGCCCAGCTTTTCAACTCTCACATCCATACATGACTACTGGTAGCTTTGACTATACAGACCTGTGTCGACAAAGTGATGTCTCTAGTTTTTAATATGCTGTCTAGGTTTATCTTAGCTTTCCTTCCCAGGAGCAAGCATCTTCTAATTTCATGGCTGGAGTCACATCCACAGTGATTTTGGAGCCCCAAAAAAGAAAATCTGTCACTGTTTCTATTGTCTCCCCATCTACTTGCCATGAAGTGATGGAATCGAATGCCATGATCTTAATTTTTTGGATGTTGAGTTTTAAGCCAGCTTTTTCACTCTCCTCTTTCACCTTCATCAGGAGGTTCTTTAGTATCTCTTTGATTTCTTCCATTAAGGGTGGTGTCATTTGCAAATCTGAGGTTACTGATATTTCTCCCAGCAGTCTTGATTCCACCTTGTGCTTCATCCAGGCCAGCATTTTGCACGATATACTGTGCATATAAGTTAAGTAAGCAGGGTGACAATATACAGTCTTGATGTATTCCTTTCCCAATTTGGAACCAGTCTGTTGTTCCATGTCTCATTCTAACTGTTGCTTCTTGACCTGTATACAGGTTTCTCAGGAGGCAGGTAAGGTGGTCTGGTATTTCCATCTCTTTAAGAATTTTCCACAGTTTGTTGTCCCTTACGTATATCCAGATCCTAATTCCAGGCACCAGTGAATCTGTGCATGCATGCCCAGGCATTCAGTTGTGTCCAGTTCTTTTGCGACCCCTGCAGTCTGCCAGCCTCTTCTGTCCATGGGATTCTCCAGGCAGGACTACTGAACAGGTTTCCACTTTCTCCTCTGGGTGATCTTCCTGCCCAGGGATCAAACCTGTGTCTCCTCATTGGCAGGTAGATAATTACCACTGAGCCACCTGGGAAGTCCCAGTGAAAATGCTCCATTAGATGACAAAGGTGAAAAACTGGCAGATGTGATTAAGGTTAAGAAGCTGGAGAGGAGGAAATTCACTAGCTTATCCAGGGGAGCATGTTTTAATCACATGAGGCTTTAAAAGTGGAAGAAGAGGAAATAGCTGGAGTCATAGAAATAGGGCTTGAGAAGGACGCAGTTTGCCATCAGCAGCTTTGAAGAAGGAGGCATGGGAAAAGAGCCAAGGAATATGAAGATTTCTAGAAGCTGGGGACAGCTCTGAGCTGAGCTAACAAGGAAACGGTTTCTACGACTAACTGTAAGGAACTGAGTCCTGCACGCTGCTGCTCAAACGAGCAGGAAATGGAGCCTCCAGGAGGGAATGGAGCCATCCGCCTGGTGAGATGCTCATCAGACTTTGGACCTATAAGGTTTGTGTTGCTTTAAGCCATTGAGTTTGTGGCAATTTGTTATGGACAACAACAGAAAATATGCAGAAATCACAATATCCTTTTAAGGCTGGCCAAAGTGACTTCCTCTTGGGTTCCCACGACCCGAAAGAAAATGACTATCCTCAAAATTCTGACAGTACAACCTCAACATTTTTTGCAAAAGACATACACAGATACAAAATCAGCTACATTTACAGATAAAACAAAAGTGGTCTTTCAGAATGGAACTTAGAGAAAACCATTTTCCAAAATGACGATGGCTTATTGAATCTTAGGACATTGAGTGTCCTAGGACAACAAGTTGTACTATAAAAAAATCTATACATCTGTAGCATTTGAAATGTGTTTCAAATGTTTATGCCTTTGAAGACTAACTGTGACTGCAGGGAGATTTCTAAGTTACAGTTTTCCTCTCAGACAGAGATCAGCAGAAAAGGACCACAAACAATGGTCCAAGAATGACATTTATAGATGGACCTATAGATTATGACAGTAAGCAAAAAAAGTCAGATAGAGAGAGACAAATATCATAGGATATCACGCATATGAGGAATTTGAAAACGGGATGCAGCTAAACTTATTTACAAAGCCAGAAATGGATTCACGGACACAGAAAACAAATTTATGGTTACCAATTAGGGTTTCCCTGGTGGCTCAGATGGTAAAGAATCTCCCTGAAATGCACAGACCTAGGTTCGATCGTTGGGTCCAGAAGATTCCCTGGAAAAGGGAATGACAACCCACTTCAGTATTCTTGCCTGGAGAATCCATGGACAGAAGAGCCTGTTGAGCCACAGTCCATGGGATCACAAAGAGTCAGACACAATTGAGTAAGCACAAAGGGGAAAGGTATGTAGGGATAAATTAAGAGTTTGGATGAATAGATATACACTATTACATAAAAAAATAGACAATCAAGAAAGACCTACTGCATAGAACAAGGAATTATAGTCAATATTTTATAGTTACCTATAACAGCAAAGAATCTGAATATATATTCACAAAGTCAACAGCATCACAGGAAGATGTACTTTGCAGTGGCCCTAAAGACAGTTTTGTAGTTTGATTGCCTGCAATCCTCCATGCAGGCCATCTTCCCTAAGTGGTGGCGCTCTCTAATTCTTACAGTGGAATCACGTATGTTAGCAGTGGCTCTGCTTCAGTTTTTATGTTATTGTTTTCAGATACAGAAAAATGAAAAAGGACTCTAAAGCTGGGTTTGCAAACACTGATGCAGTGAAATGAAAGTGGCTTCTGCATCCCAGTCTCACAAAACCTTACACAAGTTTTAAGTCTCTGTCCAAAATAGAACCTAAATAAAATTTCAGAAGTTTTAGGCACCCTCCATGGTATATCACACAGTCTTTCTCAAGCTAGAAGGCAAGAAAATGGAAAGGCCCCTCAGAACAATTCTATTATTCTGAGGATGGACTCCCCCTCCAGAATTTTTCTGGTTTGAGTCTTTGCTCAATGCTTTCTTCCTTCCTTTTTAAAAAAATATTTGTTTACTTGTGTATTTGCTGCCTGGGGTCTCAGTTGCGGCCCTGGGGGTCTTTGTTGCGTCACACCGTGCGTGCATGCATTCTCTACTAAGGTGTGCTGCCTTAGTTGCTCTGAGGAATGTGGGATTTTACTTTCCTAACCAGGGATCACACTTGAGTCCCCTGTATTGCGGGGCAGATTCTTAACCACTGGACTATCAGGAAAACCCCTCTGGTCAGTGCTTTCTGTTAGCTGTTCTTTACATTTTGCCCAGAGGCAAAAACCAGTGAAATGACTTGTGAGTCTCTCAGTCAAGGCTGACTCTTTGTGACCCTATGGACTGTGGCCCCCCAGGCTCCTCTGTCCATGGGATTCTCCAGGCAAGAATACCAGAGTGGGCTGTCATTCCCTTTTCCATGGGATCTTCCCATCCCAAAGAGCGAACCCAGATCTCCTCCACTGCAGGTCGATTCTTCACAGTCTGAGTCCCAGAGGTGAGTGTTATCAATAGAAAGACTGCCTAATACAAGCTGCTCTACCATACTGGAAGCAGAACTCATTCCTAGCTTCACTATTGGCAAATGTGTCCAAGTGTCACCTGAGGGTCCAGATGGAAGCCTTTTTGCTGGCATATGATCCAATCTAGCATTTTCCTGTATAGTACTGAGCTTTCAGATTTCAATAATTAAAAAAAAACAAACAAACAAACATGGTCACCCTACTCATAAGAAACATTAGCAAGAAAACTGCATCTTCCAGAAGATAAAACAAGAATAAGAACTCAGGAAATTGCAGAAGAGTTTGCTTCCATCCACCTTCTACCACCTTCTAGTTATGACCAACCTAGACAGCATATTAAAAAGCAGAGACATTACTTTGCCAACAAAGGTCCGTCTAGTTAAGCATGCACGCACGCTTAGTCGCTTCAGTTGTGTCCAACTCTGTGCGACCCTGTGGACAGCAGCCCACCAGGCACCACTGTCCACAGGATTCTCTAGGCAAGAAGACTGGAGTGGGTTGCCAGTTCCTTCTCCATAATGGTGTATTAGTAAGTAAAAGTAAAAAGTCATTCAGTCGTGCTTGACTCTTTGTGACCCCACAGACTGTAGCCTACCAGGCTCCTCAGTCCATGGAGTTTTTCAGGCAAGAGCACTGGAGTGGGTTGCCATTTCCTTCTCCACTATCTAGTCAAAGCTATGGTTTTTCCAGAAGCCATGTAAGGATGTGAGAGTTGGACTATAAAGAAAGCTGAGCGCCGAAAAACTGATGCTTTTGAACTCTGGTGTTGGAAAAGGCTCTTGAGAGCCCCTTGGACTGAAAGGATATCTAACAAGCTCATTCTAAAGGAGATCAGTGCTGAATATTCATTGGAAGAACTGATGCTGAAGCTGAAATTCCAATAGTTTGGCCACCTGATGTGAGGAACTGACCCATTTGAAAAGACCCGATCCTCGTAAAGATTGAAGGTGGGAAGAGAAGGGGATGACAGAGGATGAGATAGTTGGATAGCATCACCAACTCAATGGATATGAGTTTGAGTAAACTCTGGGAGTTGGTGATGGACAGGGAGGCCTGGCATGCTGCAGTCTGTGTGGTCACAAAGAGTCAGACATGACTGAGCAACTGAACTGAACTGACCTTCTACCCTAGGAGAGAGCATTCAGTTTGAAGACACCCTGGAGACAGTAACCTATTTCTATGTTAATTATGATAATACTCTGCCCAAGCACTCTTTTGTTGAAATTTAATCCCATTCTCTCTCTTATTGTACTTTATATAAATTGATAGTGTGTTCTTTTCTCCCTTAAAATTACCCTTTGTATACTTCAGGAGAATTAGGAAATCTCCTCTTAGCCACATCTTCTAGATTGAATGACCCTAGTTCCTCTTCCTCCTATCAAAAGTACTATTTCACTTCATTTTAATTATTTGCTTTGCTGTCCTTCATGCTGAACAGCATTCCAAATCATTTTTTCAAAGTGTCAACCTGACCCTGTAACCCCGAAACACCATTCCTAAGTACACAATCAAGAAAAATGAGTGCCTGTGTCCACACAAAGACTCTGGCAAGAATGTTCTTTTGGCTTTAATCAAAGTATCCATCCACAGAAAAATGGATAAAAAGACTGGAAGAGATTCAGACAATGAACTACTACAAAGCTATGAACATGAAAAGCAAATAAATAATAAATGAAAAAGATCATGGGTGAATTTCAAAATCATGTTGAGTGAAAGAAGCCACACTTCAAGAATGCATTCCACATAATTCCACTTTCACAAGTAAAACATGGCAAACTCATCCATGGGGACAGAACTGAAGAGACTGGGTCACCTCTAAATATGTACATGTGTGATGCAGGGGCTCAGGGTGGCATGGGTCTCTTTAGACTAGAGAAGGGATGAGGGAGCTTCCTGGGGAGGTAAAGCTGTTTGTTTAGTTATCTGGCTGTTACAGGTCTTAGTTGCAGCATGTTGTAACTAAGAGTTTGAGCTACGACGTGTGGGATCTAGTTCCCCCACCGGGGATGGAACCTGGGCCCTCTGCATTGGGAGCTGGAGTCTTAGCCCCTGGGCCACCAGGGAAGGCCCTGGAAACTTTAATATTGGGATGCAGGCGTTAGTGACATGGGTGTTCCCAGTCGTGTATGTATGGATGTGTGTGTTGACCCAGGTGTGTGTGCACGTTTGTCTATGAATGCAAATCAAAGCCAAACACTGTTCAACAAAGAAAGCCCTTCTCAATGATGAGAGACCTCCAAACTTAAATCTGCAGCCTCTGATCTTCCCAGCAGCTCTTTGTACCACTTTCTAACAGCAATGAACACAGAAGAAAAAGCCTCAGGGACTCTTATGAAAATAGAGATTGTTTTACAGCAGATCCATGAAAACATCAGCAAGTCACTTCCAGCTGGGAAAGTTCATCTGATGGAGCAATCTGTCCATGGTGTTTTATAACAGGTCTGAAAGTGACATTTTTAAAATTACCACAAAAAATGGTAATTAAATAGCTCAGTTTGACTTAACACAATATCTCTGGGATTCTGACTTAAAATGTCAAGTTGGAAGAGTTGTTATAAGCCTATAGAAAAAGGGACAGGGTCTTTGAGGTAGGATAGCTCTGAACAAAGGCCAAGTCTTATCTCTATGTTACCTCATGAAATCCTATTAACCTCACAGGTATTCAGTTGCCTTATCAGGAAAAACGGGACATTCGGGAAGATGCCATAGCATTCTCTGAGAATTAGGTGCAGTGGCATATAAAAGGGCTTAGTAGGATGCTGGTAGACAAAACAAGAATTAGTAATACCCTAAAATTTTTGACATAGAAGACAAGAGTACACCATGGGGAAAGGGAAGTCTTTTCAATATGTGGTGCTGGGAAAATATGACAACAAAGCATGAGACTGGACCACCGTATTACACCAGAAACAGAAATTAACTCAAAATGAATGGAAGACTTTAATGGAAGCCTGGAAACCACAGAACTCCTGGAAGAAAACATACACCGTAAACTCCATGACATCAATCTTGGCAAATTTTTTGGATTTGACACCGAACACAAGGCAATGAAGGCAAAAATAACCAAGGAGGACTCTTTGAAACGAAAAATCTTCTGCCAGGAACAAAATAAAAAGCAACTTACATTTTATGGAAGGAATAGGAGCAAATATTTTCAAATTATATGTGTGATAAGGGGTTGATATTCAAAATATGTAAACCACTCATACAGACAAAGAAAGGAAACAAACAAACACACAAAGGAAACAAAAAAAAAAAAAGGAAAGCAAGCAAAGAAAGGGAAAAAAAACTGCTGTAAAAGGGCAGAAGATTCAAATAGACATTTTCACCAAGAAGATATACAGATGGCCAACAGGTATATGAAAAGATGCTCATTAACCATCAGGAAAATGCACACCAAAACCACAATGAGCTATCACCTACACTGTAAAAATGTCTATTTGTCAAAAAGACAAGAAATAATAAGTGTTGATGAGGATGTGGAGGAAAAGGAACTCTTGTGAACTGTTGGTGGGAATATAAATTTGTATAGTCATTATGGAAAACAGTATGGAGCTTCCTCAGAAAATTAAAAAAATAGAACTACCATATGATCCAACAATTATGGATAATAATTTGAAGAAAACAAAACACCTACACAGAAAGATACGTGCGCACCGTGTTCATCACAGCACTATCTTCAGAGGGGGCATGGGAAATTGGGGGCGACGATGGTTACGTCACTGTGCACACTTGTCAAAACTCACGGCTCCGTGCATCCACTCAGTTGTGTCCAACTCTGTGAACCCGTGGACTGTAGCCCGCCAGGCTCCTGTGGCCACATGATTCCAGACAAGAATACTGGAGTCGTTGCATTTCCTTCTCCAGAGGATCTTCTTGATCCAGAGAGCAAACCTGCATCTCCTCATTGGGAGCCGGATTCTTTACCACTGAGCCGCTTCAAAACTCACGGAACTGGACACTCACAGGGATGGTATTTACTACATGTAGATTATGCCCTCATAAAAGTAAAAATAAATTACTAGTCGAATTTCAAAACTTTGCCTTTCTATGAATTTGTTCAAGCATATGAATATAACAGATCTGCTAGGAAGATTATTCTCCTAAAAACAGAAGCAGTGTCTTTAAAATAACATTCTGAGCAATTCTAGGAGTAAAATTTAGGAAGTGAATGCTAGGGAGTTTGGAAAGATAAAGAAAAGAATATAAATACAAAGTATAGTAAGAGCTAGCCTTTGTTAGTCTTTTTTATTTTATCGAAGTATAGCTGATTTACAGTGTTGTGTTTAATTTTGGCTGTACAGAAAAATGACTCAGTTATACATACATACTTTCTTTTTCATATTCTTTTCCATTCTGGTTTATTATAGGGTATTGAGTATAGTTATCTGTGTTATACAGTAAAACCTTGTGGTTTGTTTTTGTTGTTTTTGGCCATGCCACATGGCATGTGGGATCTTAGTTCTCCAACCAGGGAGCGAACTGGTGCCTTCTGCATTGGAAGGTAAATTATTAACCACTGGACCGCCAGAGAAGTCCCAGGACCTTGTTTATCCATCCGATACACGCTAGTCAGAGCTAGACTTTGAAAGTCACCTCAAAGAAGATAAGGAATGCAAGTGTCCCTTTAAATCAGTTGACTCTAAGTCTTGGAAATGTATTTAGATAATTCAGTGAAAACGATTCTTTTCTTTAATTCTTTAATTTATCTTTAATAAATAGATAATAATGTCTGTGCCATTAAAATTTATCATTGTAGTATAGGAGCTGCAGGTTTCGTGTTGGCTTTAAAAACGGGAGAATGTGTAGTCACAGAAGTACAGTAAGAAGATAAGGATAATGGAGGGAAATGCCGTTGCATGTTAGACCAGGACTATCTGATGTGCCCTCTCCCTTATCTGGTCCCTTCCCTGACACCACCCAAGCCAGGCCTCATTACACACAGTATCGGTGCAAACAGGTCAGGGCAAGGATAGCAGACAACATATTCCTAAACAGGGAAAGGCAACCCTGCGTAATCAAAGAGCTTCATCTCTACCTAAAAGGAACCATTATCCTGCCAGCCTCTCCCACTTTTATTGGCATTTCCAAGTCATTTATAAGAATGGATTATTCAGAGTTTTCAAAAGAACAATGCAGAAAAAACTATCCTCTGGGTGTAATATAAATACTACTTATACATAAGCAAAAAAAAAACCAAGATCCAGAATTATATCTGCTATTCATGTTGAGAAATCAGGATGTAATATTTCACAGAGTCAAGAATTCACTGGAGATAGAAAAAGAACTATGAGGAAATAAGTCAAGAGGCTCTTCTTTGTAAGGCACACTATTTATCATGTTCTTAAAGACTTCTGTATATTGCATAACCACGGGGCCTGACATCAGAATTTGCCAGCAGCTCTACAGTTAAAAGAAGAAAACCTGGTGTTTCCCTAGCTCATGTTCAATTAATGGAAAAAAAATTTTTATAGTGATTGGAATATTTTTCTACCAGATTCTTTTACTTGAAGACTTACTTTTTCCAGCAAAGTGTCAGCCAACACTCTGATCAAGCAAGCATAACTCTCTGAATGACAGGCCACGGTGTTCGCTGGAACAAGCTCAGATGGTAGGCTTTTTACATCACTAACAGCAGTTTAAGTCCTCTGCTCCACCTACCTTGGAACTACCCACCAAATCTCCTTCAACTGATGCCCTGTGAAGGTGATTTGAAAATAGTAAATTTTCACACAAAGTTTCAATCAAATATCTTCTTGAAAAAAACAAAAACAGAATTTACTTATATGTGGTGAAAGCACAATTTAGACATTCATCATTCACTCATTAATTCATTTAATATTTATCTTGAGGACCTAATAATATATTCCAGGCACTATTCTAGGAACTAGAAAGAAGCAAACACTGGCCATGCCCTCTAGCAGGTGAGACAGATAAGAAAGAACACAAAATGAACAAAATAAAAAAGAATCCATAGAGACGATAAAGACAACCACTCAGAGCTTTGAGCATCCAAGAGCAGCCCACTAGAAGTTCTGTGCCGGTGCAGAGCTAACTAGCTTCACTGTTCATGCTGCCATTAAAAGATGCAGGGCTAACCAAAGATATTCTGCTTACACCTCTTCCTACAATCACTGCAGAATTCAAATGAGATTCAAATATGCTGACCTGTCGCACAGTTTACAACAAATCACTCTGAATTATTTTAATATTTCATCTGGAACTGCTAAAAATTCTGCTCTCTTCCATGCTCTTACATTCATATAGATAATAAATTAGATGATTTCCAGTGTGTTTTTTTGTTGTTTGGATTTAGCAGTGTGTATTTTTCCTCCCACACCCTCTAACTGATTTTCTGTAAACAAGAGAACCCCTGGCAAAACAGCCTGCTCTCAGAGCCTCATTGTTTCAGAACAGCAGAATTACAAGAGGATTAAATAACCGAAGCTGATCAATACACATCCCACTTCTGGCAACATCAAACGACCTGATGTGTTCACCCTTTTCCTCCCCGCCTAGGTCCAGTTCCACAATCCAACCTTATCAAAGACAGGAGGTGAGAGGAAGGTTGCTTGCTTTCAATCAGATACCCAATTTGTGGCAGCCTCTTAAAGCAATCACAGGAATGCACGAGTTGACCAGGTCAAATTTTATTTGTCTTGCACTTTTATCACTCTCAAAGCTGGTGCAACGTGTTTGCCATTGAAATAAAGAAAACAAAAATGCGCTGCCCCATTGCCTTTCCAGATTAAAAATAATAATAAAATGGATTTTATACCTTTGAAATAACCAGCTGACTTGAAGACTCTCCTACTTCCTCTGTTTTGAGATTCTTGTACTCTTTGGACTCAAAGAGAAGTATTAGGTTGGACAAATGTAGGACATAATTCTATTTATGATTATGACAGAGGCTAACATTTACCGATCACCATGCACTGAGTAGGTGGTGGGGTGATGCTACGTGAGTTGCGCTCATTATCTCATTCAATACTGTGTTTGCACTCAGTCCTATCAGACTCTCTGAGACACTTTGGACCGTAGCCCATCAGGCTTCTTTGTCCATGGAATTTTCCAGGCAAAAATACTGGAGTGGGTGTCACTTCCTCTTCCAGGGATCAAACCCGAGTCTCCTGTGTCTGTTGCATTGCACGCAGATTCTTTACTGGCTGAGCCATCAGGGAAGCCCATTTAAATAGTTGTTTTAATATTAAAAACAGCTATTATTATGACTGTTCCTTCCTGTTTGCTTATTAAATTGCTCTCACCCTCCTGAATCCTTCTTTTTTTTCCCTAATCTATTGCCTTCTTCACTTAATTTTTTTAAGAAATGCGCTTGGTGAGCTATAACCTCCACTTGCTGCTTACCTAGAAAATCAAATAATTAACACAAGTGATAGACCTGAGTACTAAGCTCAGCTGATCTCCCAAAGAGAGGCAGCCAGGTTCCACTGAGAATATGCCATCACCAAATTCAAATAGGAACACAGAATCGATTGGCAACTGTGGTCCATTCCTTTACCAACTCAACTTCTCATCCTTTGCAAGAACATCAACCTTTTCTATCTTCTCAAAGATCCACTCCTAATCCTCCCACTCCCCTTTCTCCCTTAATCTCAAAAGATGACTCTGTCTTACTTTGGTGAAAACAGTTGCAGTGACCAGATGGAAAAGCCTTCCCTACTTTCTATTAAATTTGTAGATGCTGCAGCTTTCTTTATCTTTGACCTTCATGACTCCTCATGTTCCTGCAGTGGGAGGCTCTTCCCATCATCTGAGCCCATTCTTCCTTTCTTTCCCTATCACCCTCTTCCTTCTCATTAAGTCTTATACTTCTTATTTCCCATAAATTCAATCAATATTTCTTAACCAAATCATGCCCATCAAAATTTAAATATGCTCTCATCTCTCCCCCTTTGAAAGAGTCCTTTCATCCTTCATCCCAAACTCCTTCATTTTCTCCTTCATTTCATAAACAAACTATTTGAAACAACTAACTCCAAATTCAATATTTATACTTCCTTCCATGGACTTGGTGGTCCAGTGTCCAAGACTTGGTGCTCCTATTCAGGGGGTCCAGGTTTGATCCCTGGTCAGGGAACTAGATTCCACATGTCACAACTAAAGATGCCACACACCAGAATGAAGATCAAAGATCCTGCATGCCCTAATTAAGACCTGGTACAGTCAAAAAAAAAAAAAAGATATCCACATGCAGAGTACATCATGAGAAACGCTGGGCTGGAAGAAACACAAGCTGGAATCAAGATTGCTGGGAGAAATATCAATAACCTCAGATATGCAGATGACACCACCCTTATGGCAGAAAGTGAAGAGGAGCTAAAAAGCCTCTTGATGAAAGTGAAAGAGGAGAGCGAAAACGTTGGCTTAAAGCTCAACATTCAGAAAATGAAGATCATGGCATCCGGTCCCATCACTTCATGGGAAATAGATGGGGAAACAGTGGAAACAGTGTCAGACTTTATTTTGGGGGCTCTAAAATTACTGCAAATGGTGACTGCAGCCATGAAATTAAAAGATGCTTACTCCTTGAAGAAAAAACTTATGACCAACCTAGACAGCATATTCAAAAGCAGAGACATTAGTTGGCTGACTAAGGTCCGTCTAGTCAACGCTATAGTTTTGCCTGTGGTCATGTACAGATGTGAGAGTTGGACTGTGAAGAAAGCTGAGCACCGAAGAATTGATGCTTTTGAACTGTGACGTTGGAGAAGACTCTTGAGAGTCCCTTGGACTGCAAGGAGATCCAACCAGTTCATTCTGAAGGAGATCAACCCTGGGATTTCTTTGGAAGGAATGATGCTGAAGCTGAAACTCCAGTACTTTGGCCACCTCATGCGAAGAGTTGACTCATTGGAAAAGACTCTGATGCTGGGAGGGATTGGGGGCAGGAGGAGAAGGGGACGACAGAGGATGAGATGGCTGGATGGCATCACTGACTCGATGAACGTGAGTCTGAGTGAACTCCGGGAGATGGAGATGGACAGGGGAGGCCTGGCGTGCTGCGATCCATGGGGTCACAAAGAGTCAGACACGGCTGAACTGAACTGAACTAAATCCACTTACTACTGGATTCTAATTCCAACTAAACGGCCAGAGCTCCAGCTGGGGCACTGTGAAGCACCTGGCAATGCTCATGTTATAGCTGTAGCAGTGGTGAAGCTGCAATTTGAATCCATATCAGTTTGATTTTAGCACCAGGATCTTAACTAATAAATTAGACAGCCTTAAAAATATTTCATTCTGTTCTACTCAGGCACTCAGTCATGTCTGACTGTCTGTGAACCCATGAAGGGCAGCACACCAGGTCTCCCTGTCCATCACCAACTCCCTGAGTCCCCCCAAATCCGAGTCCATTGAGTTGGTTGTGCCATCCAACCATCTCATCCTCTGTCATCCCCTTCTCCTCCCTGACTTCAATCTTTCCCAGCATCAGGGTCTTTTCAAATGAGTCAGTTCTTCACATCAGGTGGCCAAAGTATTGGAGTTTCAGCTTCAACAGTAGTGCTTCCAATGAACACCCAGGACTGATCTCCTTTGGAATGGACTGGTTGGTTCTCCGTGCATTCCAAGGGACGCTCAAGAGTCTTCTCCAACAACACAGTTCAAAAGCATCAATTCTTTGCACTCAGCTTTCTTTATAGTCAAACTCTCATATCCATACGTGACTACCAGAAAAACCACAGCCTTGACTAGACAGACCTTTGTTGACAAAGTAATAACTCAACTTTTAATATGCTGTCTAGGTTGGTCATAACTTTCCCTCCAAGGAATAAGTGTCTTTTAATTTCATGGCTGCAATCACCATATGCAGTGATTTTGGAGCCCCAAAAAATAAAGCCAGCCACTGTTTCTACTCTTTCCCATCTGTTTGCCATGAAGTGATGGGACCGGATGCCATGCTCTTAGTTTTCTGAATGTTGAGCTTTAAGACAACTTTTTCACTCTCCTCTTTCACTTTCATCAGGAGGCTCTTCAGTTCTTCTTCATTTCTGCCATAAGGGTGGCAGCATCTGTATATCTGAGGTTATCGATATTTCTCCCAGCAATCTTGACTCCAGATTTGCTTTTGCAATCCCAGTGTCCTCATGATGTACTCTGCATATAAGTTAAATAAGCAAGGTGACAATACACAGCCTTGATGTACTCCTTTTCCTATTTGTTGTTCCATGTCCAGTTTTAACTGTTGCTTCCTGACCTGCATAAAGGTTTCTCAAGAGGCAGGTCAGGTGGTCTGGTATTCCCATCTCTTTCAGAATTTTCCACAGTTTATTGTGATCCTCAGAGTCAAAGGCTTTGAGATAGTCAATAAAGCAGAAATAGATGTTTCTGGAACTCTCTTATTTTTTCCATGCTACAGCAGATGTTGGCAATTTGATCTCTGGTTCCTCTGCCTTTTCTAAATCCAGCTTGAACATCTGGAAGTTTTTGGTTCATATATTGCTGAAGCCTGGCTTGGAGAATTTTGAGCATTACTTTACTAGCATGTGAGATAAGTGCAATTGTGCGGTAGTTTGAGCATTCTTTGGCATTGCCTTTCTTTGGGATTGGAATGAAACCTGACCTTTTCCAGTCCTGTGGCCACTGCTGAGTTTTCCAAATTTGCTGGCATATTGAGTGCAGCACTTTCACAGCATCATCTTTCAGGATTTGAAACAGCAATTCCATCACCTCCACTAGCTTTGTTCATAGTGATGCTTCCTAAGGCCCATTTGACTTCGCATTCCTGGATGTCTGGCTCTAGGTGAGTGATCACACCATCGTAATTACGTGCATCATGAAGATGTTTTTTGTACAGTTCTTCTGTGTGTTCTTGCCACCTCTTCTTAATATCTTCTGCTTCTGTTAGGTCCATATCATTTCTGTCCTTTATCGAGTCCATCTTTACATGAAATGTTCCCTTGGTATCTCTAATTTTCTTGAAGAGATCTCTAGTCTTTCCCATTCTATTGTTTTCCTCTATTTCTTTGCACTGATCACTGAGGAAGGCTTTCTTGCTAAAATATTCCCTTGCTAAAATATTAACCTACATTTACCGCAATTACAAAGCCATCACCTTTTGACCTAACAATTTCAATCCTGGATATTTATCTTATAGGTATATTTACACAGTCAAACTGGCATATGTACTAGGTTATTGCTTATTCATAGCAAATATCTAAAAATAAATATGATGTCCATAGAGGATTGGACACATAGATTATGTTATATGGGTAAAATGGAATATTATCCAGCTGTACAAAAAATGAAGACACTATATAACTGTTGATATATAAAGATTTTAAAGACGTATTAAGTTTTTAAAAGTAAGATGATGATCCAGGGAGATGATATGGGGTGGGAGGTGGGAGGGGGCTTCGACATTGGGAGATCGTGTACACCTGTGGCTGATTCATGTCAATGTATGGCAAAACAAATACAGTATTGTAACGTAGAATAAAGTATTAAAAAAAGATAAAAAAATAATAAAAGTAAGATGATATTTTGTGCACAGTTTGCATAAAAATGAGGGAAAACGAGAAGCCTTTTGTTTGCTTATTTTTACATAAAGGACATAAGAACATGCAAATAAGAAAAACAGTCACCTTATGTTCGTGGATTTTGCCCAGTGGGCAATAGAAGAAAGGAACGGGTGTGTGGCTCAGTGTAGTATACTACAATAAGGGCCGTCACAGGCTGAGAGAGTCACTTCTGCCATATCCAATTCTAAGCATTAAATATGATAACGTTTTTAAATTTGCACCTACGAAGCAGGTGCTAATAGTATTCCTACTTTACAGATGAGAACACTGAGGCACAGAGAGGCATACAGCTTTGCCGGTGTGACCGTTAGCAGAGCAGAGTGGCTGAGGCAGTTTATCACAGCATCCGCATACTGAAGATGTTTCTTGTCTGTCCCTTTAAAAAGAAGTTTCCTCGTCCCTTATGTCGCAAATGCAAACTGTATTTGTGACTCCAGGTCAAAAAATATCCCACCCTATGATATACAGAAGCAAGACATTCTTTTTCCTGACTCAATAATGTTACACCAGTTGTCCCTACAAGCCATCCATGGCATGTGTGCTTTTAAATGATTTTGTGTTTGTTTTGTTAAATCATGAAACGCGCATTATATTTTCAAACTGCTCAGAGTCTTCCTCAGGTCTGGGGATAATCTGAAATTTAACAGTAAAAACGCTTGGTTCTAAAACATGACTGTTATCTGGGGACAGAATGCCAGGAAACTTCAACAAAATATTCTGATGGCTATTTATGAGCATCCACCTGGCCTTCCTGTTTCCCACGCTTCTTCACTGTTAATGTATTTGTGTCTTCATGGAGGGTGTGTGTGTGTGTGTGTGTGTGTGTGTGTGTGTGTGTGTGTGTGTGTGTTGGGAAGGTGGAGGTGGGGGAGAGCCATTCTGAGCCCACCTCTTGCATTATGACCAAGTGCACTAAGTCCAAGCTTCCACCTCCTTTCTCCCTTTTATGGCCCCTGACTGTGGCTCTTTTTTGGGCCTTGACTATAGAGCACTTTTCTGAATCTTACACATGCATTGTCTTCATTCACCTCTTTTTTCTGACATAATTTTTTCCATTTTTGTTCGATCATTTCCAGCAGCACACAAGCATGCTGTTTGACTCCCTCCAGTTTACACTCTTTACAAGAACCCGCATTGAAAGACCTTTCTACATTAGCCCTCTGTGATGACTCTCTTCCATTCTCTCTTGAATCTATTCCAATCAGGCTATTTGGCCCTGGCTTCCCATCCCGCTGAAACTGCTGTTTTCAAGTCACTGGCAAATTCGACATTCAGTTCTCAATGCTTACTCTACTCTACCTTTCAGCAAAATTTCTGGATGTCTATCAATACCTTCTCTTTATAACACTTCCTTTGCCTGATTACTGGGTTCCCAGTCTCTGCTGGTTTTCTTCCTAGATCCTTGTGTCTTTCCTCTCAGCACCTCTGAGTGGTCCAGCCCCATCTCTGACGTCTAGACATTATAGGTAAACATTTACTTTTATTCAACAGACTTCTTGTCTTTCTACCTACACTCACTTTCTAGGTGAGCTGATCTAGTCTCATGATTTTATTGTATTTATTTTTCATAAAATTCTGGCTTGCAGGATCTTAGTTCCCTGACCAGGAATTGAACCCAGGCCCCTTGCAGCGGAAGGGTGGAGTCCTTATCCCACCAGGGAATTCTCATAGAGTATTTCTTAAAGACAGAAATAAAACGAAAACATCCTGTTGGAGAAAATTCAAGAAGAACACTCGGTTGTCTCCGTCTCTAGATCCACAGATAGCTCAAGAAAAGCCTCTACTCGGATTCATCGGCAGTGGCTGAGAGTGGCTGAATGCTCAGCAATTTGGAAAGAACAGAATTGCAAGGAGATCTAGGAAGAAGGTATGAACAAAGCTCTATGAGAAAGGAGCATGCAAAGACACTTCTGTCCTCTAATATAACCAAATGCCACCTGCAGCTGAGGAGGCCCGCGTGATCGGAAGGCAGGGGAGATGCACGCACTGGATGCCAATCAGCCTCCTTCTCTAGCTGTTCTAGCGCTTGCTGGTGTGTGTGTTTATGGCACCAGAGACTGAAGATACTCGTTTGATCAAAAGCACAGACTTTCCTCTTCTAAGCTACTACGGCTCTTACCATCACTGAGCAATAACCTGTGCACATTAGTCACCACACAGAGCCTCCTACAGGATGCCAATTGCAGGGAGACCAAGCAGCCGTGTGCTGGAAGCCAACTCATGCCGTTGTTTCAGTTCCCAAGAGACAAAAGGGTCAAGCTGATGCAACAGGGGGCCCACTGGATTGGAAACTGGATCCTCCCACCCCAGTGGAGGCAGCCACGTGTCTTCATCGGCGTAAACACTTGTCCTGTTGATATGCATTTCCACTCTGCAATGCCTCTGAATAGGACCACCTCACACAACATCACTTCTGACTAAAGAACTCATTTTGCAGCAAAAGCCCAGCCATGGCTTTGGACCCGTGGACTCTAAACCTACCACTTATGTGTGTTAGTCGCTCAGTTGTTTCTGACTCTTTGTGACCCCATGGATTGTAGCCCACCAACCTCTTCTGTCCATGGAATTCTCCAGGCAAGAGTACTGGAGTGGGTTGCCATTTCCTTCTCCAGGGGACCTTCCCTACCGAGGGATCAAACTCGGGTCTCCCACATTGCTGGCAGATGCTTTACCATCTGAGTTATTAGGGAAGCCCTTCCATATATGCCATTATCTAGAAGGAGCTGAGCCAGCAGATCAGTAGAATCACCTACTGAAGGCTCAGATATGACACATGTTGGTCACAGCACCCGAAAAACTCAGAGCATTTACGTACAGGATGAAGTATAGCTTTGAAACCAGGGACATGCTGTTTCTCTCATAGTCAGAATACTATGGTGAAAGGAAGAGTGGGTCCTGTCACTGTTGCAACTAATTTTCCACTCACAAGGTACTGGCTTTCTGTTCCTTCAAATGTTACTCTGCTTACTTAGTTGTTTCAATTCCTAAGGGAAGAAACGGCAAGGCAATGCAACAAGAGGTCCACTGGAGAGCAAGCCAACAACATCCCCAGCCCATTTGGGCCCACTGGGGGCCCTGAAGCAGCAGGCGAAGGGGATGAAAATATTGTTTAGGGAACCGATGTCATCTGCCCAGAGGAAGTCAAGTTGATGTTATATAAGGGGGGCAGGGAGGAGCGCATAGAGAGCCACGGAGATTTTCTGAAATACCTCTTAGTCATTTCATATCCAACAGTATAACTTATTGGAAACCTATAGGAAAGTGTGCAAGCACAGACACTGATCACTCAAAGTTTCCAAACCTCTCAGAGATGAAGGCCTAACTTAACCCAGCAACTGAGAAACTGTTGAGAAGAAGGACTGACTCATGAAATAAGAAATATGCAACCAGTAGCAGAAGGAGGGTGACAGATGCCAGCAACAGCCTTGCTTCAAATGAAGGGCAAAGTCTGTGCATTGGCTTCACAGTCTGTACAAGCGCTGCATTCCAGAAACATCTCAGACCCTATGTCTGACCGTGCTCCTCAGGCTCACTTTGCTGGGGTCAGCAGCTCCCAGGACACCCATCCCTACTGAGGGCCATTGCACATGCCATGACCTCTGCTTGACCCACTCTTGCATCCTCTTCCTCTTAATTTAAACATGCCTGATCAGAGGGTCATTTCTCCATAATGCTTACCTTCTACATATTTTTCTTCTGATCACGTACCACCACCACATGACAGCTCAAATATTTATTACTTATTTATCTATTTAATATTATTATTTTTAAATACTTAAAATATTACTATTATTTATTTGTTACACTTGCTGCTATAATATTATTTAATAACATTATTTATTTGCTTTTCCTCCCTCTCCAGGATGTAAGATCCACAACGGCAAAGTTGTTCTTTTTGCTCACAACTGTATTTCCTTCCACTGCCTAATATAATGTCTAGTATATAGCACCACAACCAGGATACTTTTTATCTAGCACTACCTACCTACCCAATATTCATTTCTGAAGCAATCAAAGGATTTAATGCTACCATATGTTCAGTTCTGCCAAATATCTGACCTTGGTAAATGAACACATTATTAATTATAGCTCTGGATTCATCACTTAATTAGTGACACACAACTGCTCTCCCACAGCGCCAAATTTAGCCCCCCCTTTTTTTTTTTTGCCTTTTAAAGGATTTATTTACTTACTAGCTCTTGGATCAGAACCCAGTGGAAAGGAATGAGCAACTAGTGTCCCATCAGTGCTGAAAGTCCAAAGACTTCCTCTCAATATTGTCAGGTCGTCAAGTTCTGGTCTATATTTTTATCTCCTTGAGAAAATAGTCATCCTGCACTTCTGTTCCTAACTTGAGCAAAATCATGGGCTAGTCCTTGCCAGGGAACAAGGTTGTATTTGTAGGCACGGTTGGCACATCTGTTCTCTTGTGATGCTGTTTCCAACACAAAAGATCCCCATATACAAATTAAAGATCTCACTCTAATGATTCCACATGTCTGTGTTCTGCAGAGATGAAACAAGGATGCATTTGCTATCTCTGAGGACTACTGACACTATCCAATTCCAATATCATGAAAAGTTATTTAGAGAAGGAATGGACCTTGAACGAATTTAAGGATAAATAAGAGTTAATGATTTTTAGCACAGGTTGCTGCTCCCAACAGCTGGTCTCTTTTTATTTGCCATTTGAATGGTGTTGATACATGATCATCAGAATAAAACTTCATTTTTCAGCCTGCCTTTGAAAGAAAATACTGCCACATGACTACCTTCTGCCAAAAGATGTGAGATGCAATGTGTCAACTTGTGACTTATTCTTAGGCCTTTATATGTGATGTAGTATATTTATAAATTACTTACTTTAGGTAATTACACACAACTGCTGTCCCACAGTGCCAAATTTACACTTTGAAATTTTTTTGCCTTTTAAAGGATTTATTTACCTTTAAAAAGTGCTGCTGCTGCTAAGTTGCTTCAGTAAGTGTCCAACTTGGTGTGACCCCATAGACAGCAGCCCACCAGGATCCCCTGTCCCTGGGATTCTCCAGGCAAGAACACTGGAGTGGGTTGCCACTTCCTTCTGCAATGAGTGAAAGTGAAAAGTGAAAATGAAGTCACTTAGTCATGGACTGTAGCCTACCAGGCTCCTCTGTCCACGGGATTTTCCAGGCAAGAGTCCTGGAGTGGGGTGCCATTGCCTTCTCTGAGATCTAAAAGGTAAATCTTTTATTATTAATTTATTTATTTACTTACCTTTAAAAAGTTACTGTAAGTAATCTTTAGAGTTAGGGTTAGGGTTAGTGTTATTATTCGGATGTCTCTTACAACTTTTGAATGGATATCCCATATGCCAAGAGTGATATCAGATGGAACACAGCATTCTGTGCTCACTTCATGTGTGATACAGTATCATCTTCAAGAGCACAGACTCAGATCAGTTTCTGAATGTGCGTCTTGGCCCACCACTTATTAGCTGAGGACTTTGTGCTTTCAGTGAAACTGTAAGGGCACCAGTGCCACCACTCAAACTCGCTAAATGCCGTGATCTATTATTTTTAACAGGTTTAGAATATAACTTGGCAATCAATAGGCATTATCTAATTTTTTTTATTTAGGAATGCCCCAAACCCATTCATTCATTTATCCAAGTTCTTATCATGCAGTGAAACTTTCTTTTAGTCATACAAGTTTCATTCTCTTTGCAGCTGGTATGGCAATTCTTGCTTGAAGGAGAACTGAGAAAATGTGTCTATAAGCTCAGCTGAGCTGAGTTCTATGATGGTGGAAAGAGAGGCTGCTGCTGCCAAAATTAAAAAAAAAATACACTTGATTACTCTGAAGAGAGCCAGAGGGATGGTTTTTAGATGCCAGAAAGAAAGAAAGGAGGGAAGAAGAGAGGAGGGCAAAAGACAAATGAAGATGAAGCAAATTAGAAACGTGGTAGAAGGCTGTGAATACTCAGTGAATTTACTCATGGTCAGGGAAACGGGAAGCCATGTGATTAAATGGTTTTAGGTAAGTTATGAAGGCGCTGAATGTCCAATTCCAGTTAATATGAAATAAAACAGAAACTGAACAAGGAGGAGACAGTTGAAGATGGAAGTTATTTGTACGGATGTAAAACCTTAGAAATTTGTTAAAAACTTAGGACAAATCCTTAACTACTCACAACGTTGGGGCCTGGGCAATTGAGTCAATTTCAGGCCCCCCACCTCTTCCAGTGTCTGTCCAGGGAAGCTGACTCTACATTCTCCCTGGAGTATCCATCGTACCACATAGACACCTCTTTTGTAATCGTTATTATGTTGTATAGGTGTCGCTATCTTTTTCTTAATATACCTTTCTCCCCTACTAGAATGTGAATTCCTAGTTCAGTTCAGTTCAGTTGCTCTGTCATGCCTGACTCTTTGTGACTCCATGTACTGCAGCACGCCAGGCTTCCCTCTCCATCATGAATTACTGGAGCTTGCTCAAACTCATGGCAATCCAGTCAGTGATATCATCCAACCATCTTTTCCTCTGTTATCCTCTTCTCCCTCCTGCCTTCAATCTTTCCCAGTATCAGGGTCTTTTCACTACGTCAGTTCTTTGCATCAGGTAGTCAAAGTTTTGGAGTTTTAGCTTCAGTATCAGTCCTTCCAATGAATATTTGGGACTGATTTCATTTAGGATTGACTGGTTTGATTTCCTTGCAGTTCAAGGTTATCAAGAATCTTCTCCAGCAACACAGTTCAAAAACATCAATTCTTCTGTGCTCAGCTTTCTTTATAGTCCAACTCTCACATATATACATGACTACTGGAAAAACCATAGCCTTGACTAGATGGACCTTCATTAGCAAAGTAATGTCTTTGCTTTTTAATTTACTGTCTAGGTTTGTCAGAGCTTTTCTTCCAAGAAGCAAGTTTCTTTTAATTTCATGCCTGTAGTCACCATCTGCAGTGATTTTAGTCCTTTGCCTTTTCTAAATCCAGCTTGAGCATCTGGAAGTTCACGGTTCATGTATTGTTGAAGCTTGGCTAGGAGAAGTTTGAGCATTACTTTACTAGCGTGTGAGATGAGTGCAATTGTGTCGTAGTTGGAGCATTCTTTGGCATTGCCTTTCTTTGGGATTGGAATGAAAACTGACCTTTTCCAGTCCTGTGGCCACTGCTGAGTTTTCCAAATTTGCTGGCATATTGAGTGCAGCACTTTCACAGCACCATCTTTTAGAACTTGAAATAGCTCAACTGGATTTTCATTACCTCCACTAGCTTTGTTTGTAGTGATGCTTCCTGAAACCCACTTGACTCCCACTCCAGGATGTCTGGCTCTAGATGAGTGGCCACATGGAGCCTGAATTCTTATAGCAGGTGTTATGTTCATGTCTATATGTTTAGCTTGCAAAAAAAATAAGCACTTACTGAATACATGAGATAAAGTGACACCTTGATATCCACTCTTCCATTCATACTCATGGATAAAGAAAAAGGAAGTGGGTTCAGCCACCTATGATGAGGGAAGGTCTTGAAAGAAGAAAAACTACATCTGTTCATCACATGCCTATTATGACGATCATGGTAGCTTAACTACATGCTATATTCTGTCAAGCAAAACTGCCAGTGGCTAATCATTTTTATCAAGGCAGGATTGTTTTACAGAGAAGGGCACATAATTTACACAAAACATCTACTATTTATGTACTTAGAATAGCATCTTTCCTTGCACTGATCAGCAGAAGGAGGTTATACCTTAGAACCCTATGGGGGTGGCGGGAATCTTTTGGGTTAGTCTAATTCATTCCTTACATAGATCATGACTTTTCTACTTCCAGAAGCTTCCAGGTTCTCTTTATTTATTCAGTATTTAAAATCAGTGAAGTCATACTTTACAAAAAATACAGCAACACATGTTAGTCATCTGGGAATGAGAAAAGTGGTGGGAGGCATTTGGAGGGAACATTTAAAGGATGTACAGGCAATAAGAATAGCCATCCTTCAGCAGTATTGACAGTTACCCATAGTTCAGGGAATATGAATTTTGGAGAGATTAGAGTTTAATTAACATTTTGTGTTTCCAGTTTTATCACTGATACATATGTATGAGGATTAATCTGTTAGATTACATGTAAGTGGTAGGAATGCACACAAAAAAGAAAACAGTAGGAAGAATTAAACAACATTTCAGAGCTTTGAGTTCTTCTGTGAGTGAAGCTGGATTTCTTTTGACTTACTGTGTCCCTGCCTCTGACAAATCCAAGTGAAATCAGTGGAATCTGTTAATTCAATAATTATCCAATGCATGAAACATGATTTTTTTATTATTCTCATTTTGAAGTATTGCATTATATGTTTTGAGTTTTAATATTCTTCACACAGGGAGTCCATCTGGGGCTTTTGATTTTAAAATTGATAGAGTTCATCTATGACAGAGTGAATGCAAATAAAATTCAACCCAACTTGGGAAGGACAGTATGTGCGGCTTATGAGCAATGTATGGTGGAAGCAGAAAGCCCCAGTGTATTATGCACAGAAGAATCTCATTACTTTCTATTGATAGATAGCATTTCTTGGCAAAACTGTTTTGCTCTTTAATAAACTGAGCAGAAGTACCTCAAATCCAAAGAATTTAAGATGGCAGAGAAGGAGACTCGGGAGGCTACATGGTAAATGGATGGGAAGTTGCAGTGGACTCAGATGAAGGAGGTGGACAGAACTACATGAAGAACACAGGTACCTGTTCATTTAGCATGTATAGATCAAGTCTGAATTCACAGTGCAGCTTTTCATTTCTATCACTCCTCTGCCTTTGAATTATAGCACTTTTAGGGCTGGCTTTAAAAACCACTTAGCCTTATTGACTCCACAGACCCCACCCCCAATCATTATCAGTTACAGTTAGAATCATTAAAGATCTGCAAGACATTTCAAGGGCAGTAAGTAGAGGGGAAAAGGCATGAAGAGAAGCTGAAGTGGAGGAAGTAGGGCACAAAGGCTTGGAGGAGCAGGGTTAGCAGGACAGAGTGGGAAGTGTGGAGAAGCAGCTCATGCCATGGGAAGAGGGCTTCTGCAGAGGCACTGGCACCAGGAGGAAGCCAGCTTAGCTGAGATCCACATGGATGTTTGCTTAGGTTCTTTGATACACAAATCCCAAATAGGAACTATCAATTCACTGGATTTATGAAGCCCGCAATTGTTTTTAACAGCTCAGTGCTTAAAGCAATATCAAAACCTACCCAAAGGATTAAGCTATAACATAGAATCTTAATCTGATGAGTTACTTTAATCTTAATTATATTTGTCCAACAGTAACTCAAAGGATTAGAAGTGGGCTTTATAAAATCCCAGTTAACCAGGTATTTGTTCTTGTTTTCCAGTTCAGCCAGATCCTTCTCATGACACAGTCTATTAGTAAAAACCATACCATGTGATGCTATCTTTCATATATGTCACTTTCAGGACACTTTGTCATTTTCTAGTCTTTAAACCTAGGTTTCCTCATCTATAAAATGCTAATAACAGCCTACATCTCATTGGCAATAAACAGAATTAAAGTCATGCTGAAAGTTTTCTTCATTGACAAACATAATTAGCACTAAATAAATGCTAGCTGTTGCTCCAGCTATTAATATCAGGTTCTTGTCAGACACAGTGAGTCCAGAGACAATGATCCCACTTGGAAACAAACAGTAAAGAACAAGAAAATCCGTTCAAATTCCACACCACAGAAGACAGAATTCCACACCCTCCCTCACCATACACATACACACAAAGCAAAACTAATCAAAAAACTATCAACTAATATTTACTTAATCCCTTTTCCCCCAAATCCTGGATCATCTAAGGTGAGCCACTTAAATCTCTTGTTATTTTATATCTATCATATTTGAGTCTATAATATTGTGTACTTCATGGTATTGTCTTGATAATAATGAAGTAAAGCCTTTAAATGGATTATAGAATACTAAGTATTTTTGTCAGACTAAATGATATTGACCAAGAAACATATTTGGCAACTATGAATAGCTTGGATAAAATGGAGGATTATTTAGCACGATACTGCTAATGATTTTCAGATTACAGCCTACTTATTTTGATTAGTTTTATTATCTCTATCTAAAAGTGGTAAACAGATTTTAAAAATATGCTTTCAAATGTTATATTGACGCTAACAAAATATGTGAAATAAACAGTGCAATAAATGCCAAGCACCTGTTTTAATGTAATAGGTTTTCATGTGACTTTTCATAAAATTGTCTATCTTTCTTTGACTCTTTGGGAATTGTTCTTATCATGAAAACATAAATTCTAACATGTGCTAACAACAGATACTATTATGCATTTCTTTTTTGAAATATACACAAATGAAAAAAGTTTTAAAGGAATAGCCCTGGTTTTCTTTAAGCTTGATTTGCAGGAAATGCTAACACCTTCTCTCCAACCATCAAAGAAAAAGAACTCCAGGGGAGCCAAAAGGAAATCCATTTTTCAGCCTCAAACAAGGGAGAAACCATCTGTGCTAAATCATAAAACAAATGTACTGAGAGTTTATATCAATATACACATGGGAAAGAGGTTATTTACTCTGTGGAGAAAAAAATCCTCATTATATTTAATCATAACAATTCCATGGGCAAGTAGACTCCTGGACCATTTTTATGCTTAAAGAAAATACTTTAAATTTTCATCTTAAAGAAATATACTCAGTCCACTGTCAATTAAACTCAAATAGAGCCAAGCTCAGAAACTTCCTTATCTCTATCCCAAAATGTTCAGGATTTAAATTCTGGAAAGGAGTATTAGAAAATGAGTCATTCAGTGAATCAAGTCTTTTCATGTTAATTCTTTCTCCCTAGCAATCTCTCACAGTACCTTTTTTTTCCATTAACTGATTCTGCCTGTGGACTCTCAAAGGTCTAACACCAGATTAGCCAAAGAAAAAATGCAAAACACTGAGGTAAGAAAGTGGTAATCCTGGAGAGTATAATTGCTGCTGTTTTAAAATCAAGTTACTAATAAAACGTATTACAAATAGATTTGGGTATTCAAGCAATATTCAAATAACAAAAACATTTCTATAGAGTTTGGAATAATGCTTGTCTTGAACCCATCCAAAGGAATTTATGCCTGGAAGTGATAAAGGGACCTCATTACAGCTCTATCTCATAGCAGGAGGTGTACATTAGATCTCTGTGAAATACTGAACTTGGTATAGAAAAAAGAAAATTAGAGACTTCTGGAAGAACAACTGCAATAGAATCCCAAATATTTTGCTATATCTTGAAGATGAAGAGGCTGAATTTATAATTAGTTCAGTTCAGTCGCTCAATCGTGGCCAACTCTTTGCGACGCCATGAATCGCAAAATGCCAGGCCTCCCTGTCCATCACCAACTCCCGGAGTTCACTCACATCCATTGAGTCAGTGATCCCATCCAGCTATCTCATCCTCTGTCGTCCCCTTCTCCTGCCCCCAATCCCTCCCAGTGTCAGAGTCTTTTACAATGAGCCAACACTTCACATGAGGTGGCCAAAGTACTGGAGTTTCAGCTTTAACATCATTCCTTCCAAAGAAATCCCAGGGCTGGTCTACTTCAGAATGGACTGGTTGGATCTCCTTGCAGTCCAAGGGACTCTCAAGAGTCTTCTCCAACACCACAGTTCAAAAGCATCAATTCTTCGGGCGCTCAGCCTTCTTCACAGTCCAACTCTCATATCCATACATGACTACTGGAAAAACCATAGCCTTGACTAGGTGGACCTTTGTTGACAAAGTAATGTCTCTGCTTTCGAATATGCTATCTAGGTTGGTCATAAGTTTTCTTCCAAGGAGTAAGCGTCTTTTAATTTCATGGCTGCAATCACCATCTGCAGTGATTTTGGAGCCCCCAAAATAAAGTCTGACACTGTTTAAGTGATGGAACCAGATGCCATGATCTTCGTTTTCTGAATGTTGAGCTTTAAGCCAACTTTTTCACTCTCCACTTTCACTTTCATCAAGAGGCTTTTTAGTTCTTCTTCACTTTCTGCCATAAGGGTGGTGTCATCTGCATATCTGAGGTTATTGATATTTCTCCCAGCAATCTTGATTCCAGTTTGTGCTTCTTCAAACCCAGCATTTCTCATGATGTACTCTGCGTATAAGTTAAATAAGCAGGGTGACAATATGCAGCCTGACGTACTCCTTTTTCCTATTTGGAACCAGTCTGTTGTTCCATGTCCACTTCTAACTGTTGCTCCCTGACCTGCAAACAGATTTCTCAAGAGGCAGGTCAGGTGGTCTGGTATTCCCATCTCTCTCAGAATTTTCCACAGTTTATTGTGATCCACACAGTCAAAGGCTTTGGCATAGTCAATAAAGCATAAATAGATGTTTTTCTGGAACTCTCTTGCTTTTTTGATGATCCAGTGGATGTTGGCAATTTGATCTCTGGTTCCTCTACCTTTTCTAAAACCAGCTTGAACATTAGGAAGTTCATGGTTCACGTATTGCTGAAGCCTGGCTTGGAGAATTTTGAGCATTACTTTACTAGCATGTGAGATGAGTGCAATTGTGCGGTAGTTTGAGCATTCTTTGGCATTGCCTTTCTTTGGGATTGGAATGAAAACTGACCTCTTCCAGTCCTGTGGCCACTGCTGAGTTTTCCAAATTTGCTGACATATTGAGTGCAGCACTTTCACAGCATCGTCTTTCAGGATTTGAAATAGCTCAACAGGAATTCTATCACCTCCACTAGCTTTTTTCGTAGTGATGGTTTCTAAGGCCCACTTGACTTCACATTCCAAGATGTGGAATGTGGCTATAGATGAGTGATCACACCATTGTGATTATCTGCATTGTGAAGATCTTTTTGTATAGTTATTCTGTGTATTCTTGCCACCTCTTCTTAAATATCTTCTGCTTCTGTTAGGTCCATATCATTTCTGTCTTTTCTTTGAGCCCATCTTTGCATGAAATGTTCCCTGGTATCTCTAATTTTCTTGAAGAGATCTCTAGTCTTTCCCATTCTGTTGTTTTCCTCTATTTCTTTGCACTGATCTCTGAGGAAGGCTTTCTTATCTCTTCTTGCTATTCTTTGGAACTCTAAAATTCAGATGCTTATATCTTTCCTTTTCTCCTTTGCTTTTTGCTTCTCTTCTTTTCACAGCTATTTGTAAGACCTCCCCAGACAGCCATTTTGCCTTTTGCATTTCTTTTCCATGGGGATGGTCTTGATTCCTATCTCTGGTACAATGTCACGAACCTCATTCCATAGTTTCTCAGGCAGTCTGTCTATCAGATCTAGTCCCTTAAATCTATTTCTCACTTCCACTGTATAATCATAAAGGATTTAATTTTGGTCATACCTGAATGGTCTAGCAGTTTTTCCTACTTTCTTCAATTTAAGTCTGAATTTAGTAAAAGGAGTTCATGATCTGAGCCACTCAGCTCCTGGTCTTGTTTTTGTTGACTGTATAGAGCTTCTCCATCTTTGGCTGCAAAGAATATAATCAGTCTAATTTCAGTGTTGACCCCCTGGTGATGTCCTTGTGTAGAGTCTTCTGTTGTGTTGTTGGAAGAGGGTGTTTGCTATGACGAGTGCATTCTCTTGACAAAACTCTATTAGCCTTGGGGCATAGACTTGGATTACCGTAATACTGAATGGTTTGCCTTGGAAATGAACAGAGATCGTTCTGTCATTTTTGAGACTGCATCCAAATACTGCATTTCGGACTCTTTTGTTAACCATAATGGCTATTCCATTTCTTCTGAGGGATTCCTGCCCGCAGTAGTAGATATAATGGTCATCTGAGTTAAATTCACACATTCCAGTCCATTTTAGTTTGCCAATTCCTAGAATGTTGATGTTCACTCTTGCCATCTCTTGTTTGACCACTTCCAATTTGCCTTGATACATGGACCTGACATTCCAGGTTCCTATGCAATCTTGCTCTTTATAGCATTGGACTTTGCTCTTATCACCAGTCACATCCAAAACTGGGTATTGTTTTGCTTTGGCTCCATCCGTTCATTCTTTCTGGAGTTTTTCTCCACTGATCTCCAGTAGCATATTGGGCACCTACCGACCTGGGTGGTTCCTCTTTCAGTATACTATCACTTTGCCTTTTCATACTGTTCATGGGGTTCTCAAGGCAAGAATACTAAAGTGGTTTGCCATTCCCTTCTCCAGTGTGGACCACGTTCTGTCAGATCTCTCCACCATTACCTGCCTGTCTTGGGTTGCCCAGCAGGCATGGCTTAGTTTCACTGAGTTAGACAAGACTGTGGTCTTAGTGTGATTAGATTGACTAGTTTTCTGTGAGTATGGTTCCACTGTGTCTGCCATCTGATGCCCTCTTGCAACACCTACCATCTTACTTGGGTTTCTCTTATCTTGGGCATGGGGTATCTCTTCATGGCTGCTCCAGCAAAGCACAGCTGCTGCTCCTTACCTTGGATGAGGGTTATCTCCTCACCACTGCCCTTCCTGACCTTCAACGTGGATAGCTCTTCTAGACCCTCCTGTGCCCATGCAGGCACCCCTCCTTGGATGTGGGTTGGCTCCTCTGGGCCGCTGCCCTGGCCTTGGGCGTGGGGTAGCTCCTCTCGGCCATTCCTGTGCCATCGCAGCCTGGCACTATCAGCCACTGCCCCTGACCTCGAACATGGTGTATCTCCACTTGGCCGCCACCCTTCGGGCATGGGGTCCTCCCGGCTTCTGCCCCTGACCTCAGATGTGGGGTAGCTCCTCTCCACCACGCTTAGTGCACCAGTCGCAGCAGCTGCCTACGTTTAGTGCGCTGGTCACAGCAGCCGCCTGCACTTAGTGTGCTGGTCGCAGCTAAAGTTGACTTTATAATTAATAAGTACTTAAGCTGAAGTTTTTACTATCAATATTTTTATCTGCAAAAGTAAAGGTGTTAGTCACTAAGTCATGTCTGAATCTTTGTGACTCCATGCACTGTAGCCCACTAGGCTCCTCTGTCCATGGAAATCTCCAGGCAAGAATACTGGAGTGGGTTGCCATTTCTTCCTCTAGGAGGTCTTCCTAGCCCAGGAATTGAACACAGGTGCCCTGCATTCAAGCAGATTCTTTACCATTAGCTTAAATAGAAGTTTTTTTACCCTGGTGAGGGCAAAAATGGGTCTCTAACTTGAAAAGATTATGGAGTTTGCTTGGAAAGGAGCACTTCCTAGAATTGAAACATTTCTCTAAACAATTTAATGAATAACAGAATTTCTCTCAAACAATAAGAATAGCCCATCTTGTATAAATAGGCTAAGAGAAAAATGGAAAGACAGAGGCACAAAAGAAAATTGTAAATTTTGGTGTTTTTATTAAACATGGGCTAAATGTATTTTAAGAATTCTAATGCAGTCTACCATAAGAATCTGCATAAATAAGTCCATACCTGCAGTCTACACTGTATTCATCAAAATCTGTTACACATGGAGATAAGTCTATAAAATATATTCATTCTTTGCACTTAAAATTTCACTTCATCTGAATAACTTTCTATTTCTCTACTGGTCCTTATGAATACTTTAATATTCATGTCCATTGTGTAAATTAAAAGCCAGCTTGTCATTTACTTATATGTAAGATTCATAAAGTTTGATTTCTGAAATAACATCACTTCTAAACTTCCCTTCCTCATGCATTGTCAGCTCAAGTATCTGGCGTTCTATCTCATCAAGTTTATGATCTTCAGATGAGAACTTTCTCTATCTCCCTTGACAGCTGAACACAAATTATCCAGGGAACTTTTCCCTTTTCACTCAACTCTCAGGGAGAGTTACATATTGATTATCACCTGTGTGACCTCCTAGACTACAGCAGCTAGAATACAGCACTCAGCATTCTGACTCAGTGGTTTCTTCCCCTAAGGATATGCATTATAACAAAGGACTGCCTGCTGCAGTCCATGGGGTCATAAAGAGTGAGACACAACTGAGCAAATGAAGAGCAACCTGATGGATTAGAGGCTATTAGAACATGTGAAGTCTAATTCATCCACTTGTCCAAGGTACTTTAAAATGAGCTTCCTTTTTGCATACTCCAAATCACTTTTATTGTCTTACAGACATCAGTCTGGCTGTTAAAAAGACAAACCATCAAAGTTAAGGATTTTGTCTTAAGTGATGTGAATACGCACAAAATGGCTATGTGATGGAATTCCTGTAGAACTATTCAAAACCCTAAAGGATGATGCCATCAAGGTGTTGCATTCAGTTTGTCAGCAAATCTGGGAGACCCAGCAGTGACCACAAGACTGGAAAAGGTCAATCTTCACCCCAATTCCAGTTGCACTCATCTCCCATGCCAGTAAGGTCATGCTTAAAATCTTGCACGCTAGGCTTCAGCATTATACCAACCAATACCTTCCAGATGTCCAAGCTGGGTTTAGAAAAGGAAGAGGAATCAGAGATCCCTATGTTTGCTGGATCATACAGAAAGCTAGGGAATTCCAGAAAAACATCTACCCTCTGTTGCACTGACTATGCCAAAGCCTTTGACTATGTGGATCATAAACTGTGGAACACTCTTAAAGAAATAGGAATGCCAGACCATTAGCTGTCTTCTGAGAAACCTATATGTGGGTCAAAAAGCAACAGCTAGAACCCTGTATTGAACAACTGCTTGGTTCCAGATTGAGAAAGGAGTTTGACAGGGCTGTCTGCTGTCACCCTGTTTGTTTAACCTATACACGGAGCACATGATGAGAAATGTCGAGCTGGATGAGTTACAAGCTGGAATCAAGATAGGAAGGAGAAACATCAAGAACCTCAGATATGCAGATCTAATGGCAGAAAGCTAAAAGGAACTAAAGAGATAGCAGATGAGGGTGAAGGAGGAGAGTGAAAGAGCCGGCTTAAGGCTAAATATTAAAAAAACTGAGATCATGGCATCTGGCCCCATTACTTCATGGCAAATAGAGGGTGAAAGGTGGAAGTAGTGACAGATTTCCTCTTCTTGGGCTCTAAAATCACTGTGGATGGTGACTGCAGTCATGAAATCGGAAGACAATTGCTTTTTGGCAGGAAAGATACAACAAAACTAGACAGTGTGTTGAAAAGCAGAAACGTTACTCTGCTGACAAAGGTCCACAGAGTCAAGGCTATGGTCTTCCCAGTGTGAGAGCTGGACTGTAAAGAAGGTGGAGTGCCAAAGAATTGACGCCTTTGAACTATGTGCTGAAGAAACCTCCTGAAAGTCCTCCCTTGGACAGCAAGGAGATCAAGTCAGTCAATCTTCGAGGAAATCAACTCTGAACACTGGTTGGAATGACTGATGCTGAAGATGAAACTCCAGTATTTTAGTCATCTGATGCCAAGTGCTGACTCATTCAAAAACTCCCTGATGCTGGGAAAACTGAGAGCAGAAGGAGAAGAGGATGTCAGAGGATGAGATAGCTGGAGGGCCTCAATGAGGCGATGGATATGAACTTGGGCAAACTTTGGGAGGTGGTGAGGAACAGGGAGACCTGGTGTGTGACAGTCCATGGTGTTGCCAAGAGTTAGACAGAACTGGGCAACTAAACAACAAGCCCACCATTAAAATGACACTCAGGTTTCAGAGTGCTCTCTTTTTAACTTATATAATATCTATCTATCTATTTGCTTTTGTCTGTGCTGGGTCTTGGTTGCCACGTGGGCTTTGCTCTAGCGGCAGCGAGTGGCGCTGCTCTCCAGCTGCAGCGCTCAGGCGTCTCATGGCCACGGCTCCTCTTGGGGCAGAGCGCAGGCCCCCGGAAGGTGGGCGTTAGCAGCTGCTGCGCTCAGGCTCAGCAGCTGTGGCTCCGGGACCCCCGAGCACAGGCTCCAGAGTTCCGGTGCACAGTCTAAGTTGCTCCATGCCATGTGGGATCTTTCCCGACCAGGAACCAAACCTATGTCCCCTGCACTGGCAGGTGGATTCTTTACCACTGAGCCACGAGGGAAGCCCTCAGAGTGCTTTGAAAACAAACAAACAAACAAACCTCATTTCTTCAACTTTTACTCTAATAAGGTTTTGGTAACTTACTGAACTAAACGCAACCTCTCTAAAGGAAAGGAGATGCTGCTCTTTCCCTTCTGGATGCCTTTCTCCCCCTCAGCAAGGCTCTCATTGTACGGACTCTCCAGACAACACTGCAAGCTGGCTAGCTGAAGAAATGAGACCTCTCTACCATGTTTCACAAACGGGGAAGTTCCCTTCAATTGAGCTGACACAATTTTCTCTTTCTCCACAGAGACCAGCACATTGCTTTACATGGAAAAGATGCTCAAAAGACCACAGAAATAGAAATCCACAGAAGTCCTAGAATGCAGAACTTGGAAAGAGACATGAAAACTCCTCTACTCCTAAGACCTTGAGTTATGAAGTTGGGCCCCAGGGGATGGTGATTTCATTAAAAATAACGAGCTTTTGCCTTGCTGTCCTGTTTGTTTTTCATGATGTCTCCTGCACCTAGAAACATCTAACGCTTAACTTTCCAAGATTCCATTAAGAGGCCCTTTCGTTTGAATCATCAGCCCTAGTAGGAAGCAATGGCAGTTATCAGACTTGGCGCTTCCGTGGCACCTTCCAGACCTTTATGCTTGTCTTGTGATTCTAATGATCTGCATGCGTCTCCTATTCCTTTAAACTATGAGTTTCTTATGTGATTACATCTTACTCATTTTTGCACTTTAAGCATCTAGACCAATACATGGCTCATGGCAGATCTCAACAAATATTTGTCGAAAGAATGAACACATAAATGAATGAATATATAAGCCATTTCATTTTCTTTTATTTAAAAAATTGTTGCACAGGATGGCATGCTGCTGCCGCTGCCGCTAAGTCGCTTCAGTCGTGTCGACTCTGTGCAACCCTATAGACGGCAGCCCACCAGGCTCCAAGTTCCCTGGGATTCTCCAGGCAAGAACACTGGAGTGGGTTGCTATTTCCTTCTCCAATGCATGGAAGTGCAAGTGAAAGTGAAGTCACTCAGTTGTGTCCGAATCTTAGCGACCCCATGGACTGCAGCCCACCAGACTCCTCCTTCCATGGATTTTCCAGGCAAGAGTACTGGAGTGGGGACAGTATGGCATAGGGGATCTTAATTCTCTGATCAGGGACTGAGTTGAATACCCTGCATTAGAAGCACAGAGTCTTTACCACTGGACCCCCAGGGAAGGCCTATAAGCCATTTTCAGTGAGAAATAACCTGTACTTAAAAAGACTACAGTTAAGTTTTTAACTCAAAATGCATTTCCCCCAAACAAATTTATATAACAATATACAAAACTATGTTGTATGACCACAGTCTGTAGCACTGGTTCAGTACAGAAAAGGATGAAGTCAGGAAAGACTTTCTGGAGGAAGTGACACCTCCCTTGAGTTTACAGTTCAGGGAAACTTAAATGACTCCTTTGTCCCCAGAAGAGAAACATCATTTAATTCAGAGAGTTTTCAAGGTCATTAAGTCCAAGGAAATAATAAGAGACCATGAGCCTGGAAGGAGGGAACAGCCCCCAGGGGGACGGGGGGAAGAACAGAGGACCAGGGGTAGTGGTAGAAGAGGGAAGAGGACACTGCCCAGGAGGCTCGAGGGCGTGGATGCATCCAGGGCTCCCTCTACACTCCAGCCACTTCCTTGCCCCTAGAATTACAGGGAAAACACTGAATGAAGAAAAATAAAAGAAATCAGGGTGGTCCAGGCACGATGGAGACTTCAGGATAGACAGGGATCTTACAAAGAAAAAAAGAGAAATTCAATGTCAGGATGCTGGACCGCATCAGAAATATGCGATTCCACTTGTGCTAACGTTTTCTCATTAATATGACATTAAACATATAAGTTATAATACTTAATGCTTACTATTATATTTAAATATAATTTTATTTAAATATTAATTACAAGTGTAATTTTAATGTAATAATCTTGTAAGTTAAATATTATAATATTATAACATTTAGTACTTTCACCTATGTTATCATAGTTGGCAGAGAATAACAAGTCAAAATTTACAAATGATTTTCCCAGAATAAGGAAACAAGTAAATGGCAGTCCAGACACACATCAGGTCTTCTGACACTATATTCTCTGCTCCTGGTACAGTGTCAACCTTACAAGACACAACAGGAAAGCTGGATGTTAAAGAGGAAATAGCAGTGTGTCAGTAGAGGTTACCTGGTCTGAATGTCTTAAATTTTCTTAAAAAAAAAAAAAATCACTGTTTCTTCTTTCAGACATATGGAGTGTTTATATCCATTTAATCTCCCCTGAAAATAACTGCAGATTTTTATCTATCTTGAAAAGAAAAAAAAATCATCGCTTTTCTTTTTAATCTTTTAAATGATTAATGTATTAGTAGAATGAGGAAGAACAAAATTTGCTACCCTGAGATGCACATGTCATGTGACAATTTCAAAGTTCTACCAACTCAGTTTCCCAAGTAGAGGTTTTGTACACAGAGCAGCACTCTATAGGGCTCTTGTTCTTAGTAATCTCACATCACTTACAGAAGATAAATCAGCGGCCAACTTCTCTACCTACACATCTCGTGTTGGATTCCTTTCGTTTCCCAGGTTTCAAGAGTGAGTTTGTGTCTGTCCTCCTTAGACAGACAAAAGATGCTGTGAGTATAAAATAAAATGAAAGGAACAGGAAGGCATTGAAAAAAACCTGAATGACAGGGTAGAACAGGAATCTGTGTGATCTTTCATCCTTCATTGGCTGAGGATTTCCAGTGGCCTAGGTTTTAAGGAAAACATAGATGCACAGTGATTTAACCTATTAAGGTAGGCTTCAGAACACTTAGCTCAACTTAAGGGAAGTTAGATGCCAAGAAAATAGAACAAAAATAGGGGCACTTGGAACAAATATAAATGCTAAAAATTGTACGCTGGATAGCAGGACAAAGAAAAAAAGCATGGTGCATTGGATGATCCTACGACAAATTTGGAATAAGGTAGCCATACATTTTAGGAGAGGAGGACCTTTGCAAGTAATATTTCTATAGTAACTAATTTTCACTAAGGTCCATAAGTTTTCTTGCATCACAATAATTTCATTATTGATAATTAGATATGACTAAAGTTCTTAATGTAAGAGCAAAACATACTTACTATAGAAATTTTTAAATAAAAAAATATTATGTCTCTTTGTTAAACATGCATTGGTTTAGGAACCATCTCAGTGGTTTTGATTTATCTGAAATTTTAAGAAGGCAGAACACATTGTTCCACATCATTTCAAGCATGAACTAGGAAAAAGTCCTCAGTATTGACTAAGAACTTGGTTGCAAACATCATTCCATTGTGGCCAGAAGTGTGGTTTTGGAGCCAGGCTCTGGTATAAATCTGACTCTTCTCCAATGGCTCTAGGACTCTGCGGGAGTTATTTGAACTCCCTGAGGTTCCATTCCCCACTTTTTTAAGAGAGAACAATAAAATTCACCTACCAGATTAGTATAAATGATTAAGTGAGAGAATGTATCCAGAATGCTTAGCAAAGACCTCTGCTCTCAGAATCCAGGAAGACCTCCAGGCTCTGTGTGAGGCAGCCCCCTGCTTTCCCTTCCTCCACACATCTCACTCCCAGTATCTGTCCATAAGCTTCAGCCAGAGCCTCTGTCTTTTCCTGATCTTCCAACACACTTAGGCTGTCCTGACTCTGCCGTCTGCTTCCCTTCTGGACAGCTTTTCTTTAGGTTTCTGCATCGCTGACTCTTTCCCTACATTCAGGTTTCAGAATTTTCTCTCAAGAGAAGTTCTTTCTCTCATTGTGCTCCTCAGAAGAGCTCCCTTCCTTTGGTTGTTTACCTTGAACCTCATTTCTGCACTGAATTTGCCACCGTCTGTAATTCTTACCCACATGCCCGCAAACATGTCTGCTGTCTGTGTGCTGAAGCTGAATGGATGCCCTAGACAAGTGAGAACCTACCTGTCTGGTCTAGCATTGAGCACTTCTGGCAAAGGCTGGTTTCATGGTCAACCACGTATTTACTTTTTTTCAAGAAACGTGGCCACATTTCCCAGCTTTCCTCATGGCAGCATGACCACGTGACTGAGCCTCCAGCAAATGGGTTGGGGTGACAGTGACCTTTGCCCTCCCAGGCTAGACCCACAAAGACCTCCCAGCTGCAATTCTCTGTTCTCTCCTTAATTCTTGGGGAGCTGGATGCAGAGGATCCTGGAGCAATTAGGTATAAGTAGGTGATGAGGGTAGTGCCCTCCTAATGGGACTGATACTCCTATAGCCAGGACACGGAAGCAACCTAAGTGCCCATCAACAAAGGAGTGGATAAAGAAGATGTGGAGTAGATATACAACTCGGCCATTAAAGGAATGAAACTGGGTCATTTGTAGAGGCTTGGGTGAACCTACAATCTGTCACACAGAGTGAAGTTAGTCAGAAAGAGAAAAAATATCATATATTAACACATACATGTGGAATCTAGAAAAATGGTACAGATGAACGCAGTTCCAGCTCAGGAACAGAGATGTCGACACAGAGGACAAATTTGTGGACAGGGCAGGGAAGGAAAGAGTGGGACAGATTGGGAGACTAGGTTTGATAATATATGCACTACCATGCGCAAAACAGACAACTAGCGGGAGGCTGCTGTCCAGCACAGGGAACCCAGCCTGGTGCTCAGTGAAGACCTGAAGGTGAGGGGGAGGGGGTGGGGAGGGAGAGAGCCTCGAGACGGAGGGGATGTATGTATGCAAACAGCCGGCTCACGTCACTGTACGGCAGAAACTACGCAACACGTGAATCAGTTACACTCCAAGATAAAAGAAGGGGACGATCTCTCTCCTTCCTTGCCTCTCTCCCTCTGTCCCTCCCTCCCTCTTTCTCCTCTGTTTCTCAGCAGTCATTAAGATAAAGCCATGTGACCACACAAGAGGAGAAGCTGGTTGTCTGCAAGCAAGCCTGACCTGAATCCGAGCAGCTGGCACCCTGATCTCAGACTTCCAACTCCAGCTTCCCGAGTGAAACGTAAACATCTGTTGTTCAAACCACCCAGGCTTTGGTATTTTGTTATAGCAGCTCAAGCCGACTAAGACAGTAGGTACACAGTAAGTGGGCCACAAGCATCAGGTAAACGAGAAAAATAATTAGTGAAATTCTGTGCCTCCTGTAGGATTTCTGTGCCCGCCTATGTTGTCTCAAAGTGGGCTGAAGAAAACATCCCTCTGCCATTTAAAGTTCCATTCAGATGATGCTACAAGCCTCGGAGGGGTGTACAACCTTAGAGGCTAAGGAAAGGACACCCCGGGCTTAGCGGTTTAGTGAGTATTAACATAAAAAAGAAGCTAAAAGAGGTTCTGATGTGCAGTGTTGCCCATCCCCCCGCACGGACACTTCCTGTTTGGTGTCATAAAGGGAATATGAAGGCCACATAAAAACCTAAATGAATTGTGCAGTAAATGTTAACTGCCCTGCCAGCAGCGCGGAGGCGGCTCTAGTGTAGGATTCCAAGGGGCATCTCTGTTGAGAGCAGCAAAGCCCAGTGCCACGGCCAAGGGTGGCCATTAAAGAGAGCCCACCCCCACCTGAGGCTACACTCTCCTTCCTGCCACCAGCAGCTTGCTTGGCCAACTAAAGCTGTATTTTTAAAAATGAAATAGAGCTCCCGCCTCCCTCCCCCCCCCCCCACCCCGCCCCCCGCATGAAAAGACTGCTTCGATTCGTGAAATATTCCTGAGCATTTTCATTACTAAATCTCAAAGTGACAATCATCAGCCTTTAAGCTATCATCTTCCAAAATGAGCCAGAGGTGCAAATGTGTGACCACACAAAGCCCATGATGCTCACCTACAGGTCTTGATTTAAGAAACTCATCATCTCAATTGAACAAGCACAAGGTGTAAGCTTCAGATCTATATTATAATAGACGCAAACTATCAATGAAGGAGAAAAACAGTTGGTTACATTTTTACAAAACCTTTTACCAGTGGAGTTTGAGGGTAGATTTGGTGAGTCATGAACCATTTCCATTTTTCGTTCTTTTGTGCAGATGCCTTTAAGAACTTTTATTAGTTGTGGTACCACGAGAACTAAAAGAATTCTAGTAATTGCTGTCACTGGCGTGCTGGCCTCTGCCAGACTGAGCTCCGCCATCCAGGCCGCTCAGACTCGGCACCTTGGCTCCAAGTCCCTGCACACGATGACTGCCAACTATCCTGGCACGTGAAGCCCTCAGATGTGATCATTAAGCTTTAGAGTGGTAATCCTTTTTCATGTGCCACTATAGAGCTGGGAAAAGGCAAGTACTAAGCTTTTAATTTTTAAGAAATATATTTTAAATATGAGAAAAGCTGTATATGCAAATACCCATGTTCACGTCGCCCAGCTTCAGAAATAGCGTATTACCAGCAGAGTTAAGTCTCATGTATCTTCCCAAATGCTCTCCTCATATTCTGAATTTTGTAATTTTCCTGGGTTTATTTATGCTTTTCTATGATTCTGTCATTCGCATTTATAAGTATTTTTTTTACTAAAAGCTTGATTTATGAAACAGAGCTTAGAATCCTGAATATATAATGCCTGTTGAAAAACTTTTGCAGTACTAAATTTGTAAGTATTTTGCTGTGTTTTGCTTTGTTTCATTTATTTCTGCTGATCTTAAAATATTTAACATGTGACAAATCAGATAAGATAACACTGGTGAAAGAGTTTTGAAAATCTCTTCTATCTTAAAACATTAAAAGCTCTCAGGCAACAAACCCAAACAAATGCATTAGTGTTTAGCATCATTAAGTGATGTTTCAGGTTAGGTGCAAACAGCTACAAAAACACCAATTTGCAGGAGATATAATTCCATTGCTTTTATGATGAAAATACAGTGCAGTAAAATGGCAAATATCTCTTCAGTTACTCTGGTTTATAGTATCATTCTGTTTTTATTTAGGGAAGGAGCTAACTTCATTAGAAAATTATAAATGGTTGATAAACACTTCAAAAGATATTTGGCCTCTCCAGTGATGAAAGAAAGGCAACAAAAAAATAGCAAATTATTTTCACTTAGATTAACAAGAGTCTGACGGGCAATATTGGCTAGAGTGTGGTAGGAAGGCAACCTTGCAGTCAACAGAGTAAAAGAAAATATCATTAGTCACAGCAATTGTGTTTCTCTGAACAATGCTCAGGAAGCAATCTTGCAAATATATAGGGATATATGTACACACACAGCTATGTACATGTTGTGTGCATGTACACACACTCACATATTCACTCTGAGGATAATAAAGAACAATGGGGACACCCTAAATGACCCCTAACAGGCAAGACTGAGATACCTCATATAAAGCTGTGTTATCACATTTTATGCAACAATGAAAAGGAGACAGATTTTCTCTTCTATTCCTTTCCTTTCTTTCCTTTTCTGTTTTTAGCAAGGAAAGGATGGTCATGCTACACTGCTAAGTGGAAAGTTAAGAACTGTAAGCATAACAAGCTTCCATCTCTGTTAAGTTAATTTGACCTGAAGATAATTCCTGCAGGGATAACACCGCATGTTTTCCAAATTCCTTTCCGGACTTGTCTGGGATAGAATTTGAGGTTCCAAGAGGACCTGAGTAAATGCATCCTTGTTCTTCCAGGGAACTTGTTGGTGGTTCCATAGATCATTCAGAGAAAGGCTGAGAAAAGACGCTACTAGAATGGGGTACACAGCAACCCATTGCACTGTACTGAATGTGTGACCCCTCTCAACCATCCTTCAAAAGCCCAATGAAAAAATCCTAAAATAAATAAAACTTTACTTCTCTGTTCCAATTATCTTAGAAGAGAGATGGGGAAGAGAAGAGACAGCCATTGTCTGGCTTTTGATAAAGAAGAATTTCTCAAACAACACAAAAAAGTACTACCTGTTTTTTTAAAAAGATTGATTTATTTTGCCACATTCAAATTAAGAACAGTGTTCAGCAAAAGATACCATAAAAAATGAAATAGAAGCATTAAACAGAGAAGAAGCTATTTACACAATTATCAAAAGATTATCATCTAGTTAGAGAAAGATATTCTACACATAACGAGGGGGGAAAATCTCAGTAGAAAAGTAAAGGAAAGGCAGCACAGTTTTTTCACACAAAGAGGCAGAAGCAAGACTCATGTTCAAATGTAAGCTGGGGTATAGCCGCCATCTGGTATTGTCTATGCAGCCTGAATACATCAGACCCTACAACCCAGCAACTCTACGCCCTGGTATAGCAACAAGTGTGCTCACTGTAGTAAAAATAAGAGAGAACCCATGTTTTCATCAACAGGAAAAAGGATAATGGAACTGTATATTCAAACAATTTCATAATACAGCAATGAAACTGAATGAACTCTAGCAAATGACATTAAATGGATCTCAAAAACATAGTGTTGCACAAAATTTAAAACAAATTGCAAAACACATGCAGTACATTTCACATTTATATAAAGTTCAAAATTAGGCAATGATATGTTTAAGTACCTAAATGGGCAAAGCTATGAAAAAGCAAGGAAATACTTAAAATACTGGATTATGGTTACTTCCAGGGTTACCAAGAAGATGAATTAAAGGAGCTTCAAAAATATTGGTAACATGCTGTTCCTGAAGCTAGCTGTTGGATTTAGAAATGCGCATTTTGTAACATGTTTTGTGATTATTTCTCCACTAATATTTAAATACACATCTATGTTTGTAGAGCTACTGAAGGAGAGAGAGCATTCACAACCCGAAAACTGTCTGAAAGGACAAATGACTATCTTCTAGGCTTAAGAAAGAAAAAAAATGGAATTTTCACTTTAAGACACATCCTAAAAGTTTGAATATTTATCCCCACGGTAGCTGTGCTAACCTTGTCATTGAAAAGAAGAGACCCAGCCTTAATGGGTCTTCATCCATAAATGATGAGGGAGCTGCTCCAAGGAGTTGGGCTAATAGCGCTGAAGCCATCCAGGTTCACTGCACGTGATCAGGGCAAAGCTTGGCCTTCAGATTCAGCCTGGAATGTCCCTTCAAAAAATGACTGATAACAGTCACATTTCCTAAAAGGGTGAGGGAACTCATCAGAGCATTTCGTTTTTAAGATTAAAATCATTATTATTTGTCTTTTCCAGGGATTCATTACATTGGAAGCCTAAATGCCTTTGTGTCTTAAAGACTCAGTTGAATGTGTTTATGTTTTAGATGGCTCAGACGGTAAAGCCTCTGCCTGCAATGTGGGGGACCAGGGTTTGACCAGGTCGGGAAGCTCCCCTGGAGAAGGGAAATGGTACTTCAGTACTCTTGCCTGGAAAATCCCATGGATAGAGGAGCCTGGTAGGTTACAGTCCATGGGGTCACAAAGAGTTGGACACAACTGAGCGACTTCACTTTCTTTTGCTCATATGAATGACAGAAAACAGACAAGTCTGGTGATTCCTCAGTTCCAGCACTTAGAATGCAAACCAAAACCTTTCCATCTCCTGTTCTTTTTGTACCAATGGTATCATCGTGTTTTTTTTTTCCAGTAGTCATGTGTGGATGTGAGAGTTGGACTATAAAGAAAGCTGAGCGCCGAAGAATTGATGCTTTTGAACTGTGGTGTTGGAGAAGACTCTTGAGAGTCCCTTGGACTGCAAGGATATCCAACCTGTCCATCCTAAAGGAGATCGGTCCTGGGTGTTCATTGGAAGGACTGATGTTGAAGCTGAAACTCCAATACTTTGGCCACCTCATGTGAAGAGCTGACACATTTGAAAAGACCCTGATGCTGGGAAAAATTGAGAGCAGGAGGAGAAGGGGATGACAGAAGATGAGATGGTTGGATGGCATCACTGACTCAATGGACATGGGTTTGTGTGGACTCTGGGAGTTGCGATGGATAGGGAGGGCTGGCGTGCTGCGGTTCATGAGGTCACAGTCAGACACGACTGAGTGACTGAACTGAAACTGATCACCTTTTTTTCCCATTACAATATTTAAATTTGTGTGTCCTATTCCTTGTTGCTGCTAAGTCACTTCAGTCGTGTCCAACTCTGTGCGACCCCATAAAACAGCAGCCCACCAGGCTCCCCTGTCCCTGGGATTCTCCAGACAAGAACACTGGAGTGGGTCACCATTTCCTTCTCCAATGCATGAAAGTGAAAAGTGAAAGTGAAGTCACTCAGTCGTGTCCAACTCTTCGCGACCCCATGGACTGCACCCTTCCAGGCTCCTCCGCCCATGGGATTTTCCAGGTAAGAGTACTGGAGTGGGATGCTATTGAGTTTAATCTCACTCCAGTGCTCATAATCAAATCTGAAAGAGGCCATGTTGTCAACTAAAATCTTCAAATGGAGTATTTTTCTATAACCAATTGATTTGTTGATGATTTTAAATTTTACTATTTACTGTGATACCACATTGTATTTAATCAATTTCAATGTTAATTTTGAAACATTGTGAAAGCAAGAAATTTTTATTTTTAAAAATCAAACACAAACCTGAGGGATGCTGAAGGTAAGTTTGGGCCTGAGATCCCACCCAGAGTGCACCCAGAGTCCCTACAATGTCTAAGGAATTCCAAGCTCTGCTGCAGGAGATAGGGACCAAGCTCAGATGGATGGCTGAATCCATTCCCCAGAATGTCTGTTCTTGATGCTCAGAACATGGTGTCAAGCCATGTGTTATGACGGTGGGGTAAGGGGGTTAGAAGAGAGGCGTGGCCATGGGAAAGGAGATCATGGCAGCTAGGACAGGTTGGGAACTGAATAAAGGACATAAAATACATCAGATGAAACCTCAGCTCTGGGAAATATGAGAAAAAGTAAAGATCACGATGGAGAAGCAGGAAGATCAGGATGCTCAGCTTTATCTGGAAAACACTGTCATTGGGGAGAAAACCATGAAACAGATTAGATCTTTGCGTCACTAGAAAAAACAGACCCTGGGCCAAGTTATGATGCTGTCCTGGTCTTGATTTACTAAAACAGGATATTCAACAACCAAGGAAGGAGAGGGTTGAGATCTCCAGGCAGACATGTGTACCAGAGAGGCTCTCCCTGATTCAAACCTTGAGCCCCAAGGTCTTAAAGAAGAAGCCAGCCAGATAGTGCAAACTGGGAGCCTGGAAGCCCTCAGTGATGTCCCAAAGGAACATTGACTTCTTTCCTATTTTAGTGTTCAGTTCAGTTCAGCCGCTCAGTCGTGCCCGACTCTTTGGGACCCCATGAACTGCAGCACGCCAGGCCTCTCTGTCCATCACCAACTCCTGGAGTTTACTCAGACTCACCTCCATGGAGTCAGGGATGCCATCCAGCCATCTCATCCTCTGTCGTCCCCTTCCCCTCCTGCCCTCAATCCCTCCCAGCATCAGAGTCTTTGCCAATGAGTCAACTCTGCATGAGGTGGCCAAAGTACTGGAGTTTCAGCTTTAGCATAATTCCTTCCAAAGAACACCCAGGACTGATCGCCTTTAGGATGGACTGGTTGGATCTCCTTGCAGTCCAAGGGACTCTCAAGAGTTTTCTCCAACACCACAGTTCAAAAGCATCAATTCTTCAGTGCTCAGCTTTCTTCACAGTCCACTTCTCACATCCATACATGACCACTGGAAAAACCAGAGCCTTGACTAGATGAACCTTTGTTGGCAAAGTAATGTTTCTGCTTTTGAATATGCTGTCTAGGTTGATCATAACTTTCCTTCCAAGGAGTCTTTTAATTTCATGGTTGCGATCACCATCTGCAGTGATTTTGGAACCCAGAAAGATAAAGTCTGACACTGTTTCCACTGTTTCCCCATCTATTTATAGCTTCTATTTATTAACTGATTTATAAGGGATAAGCCTGCACTAAACAGCTATGTTTGTATCTCACTAAATTCTGACAATGATCTCATGAAGCAGGTTATAAGCTTCCTAGTCTATAGAGAAGGAAGTTGATTTAGAGGCTCAATAAGCTTGCCTGAGGTCATCCGCTACCATGTGATACAGCTGGGGTATGAACCCAAGCTAGTCTGATTCCTGAGTCCAAACATTTAGCTGTTTGCTCAATATGTTACAAGGGTCCACATTTAGTAATAATATTTGAGAACCGCTGGTTTAGAACTTTGCTATCATCTAAGATCACTCTGTTTCCTCAGATCTCTTCCCTACTAGCTTTAAAGCATCTTGAAGAGACACTTTGTATTCTTCCTCCTTTTCTACTCTTCCTTCTATCACTATCCCATTCACCGTGATTGTCTAGCACAGAGAATGTGCTCAATTCATGTTTGTTGAATGAAAAGATGATCTCATTCAAAGCTTAAGATGTTGAGGGGTGAAGGATGAGACACAGCTGCTCTAGGTAGCATGCACAAACACTAGGCAACCAAAACTATATAGTCAGGAAGCAAGCACACTTAGCCCTTGAAGGATTATGCAGGAGGAAAGTTTAGTAAGACCAAGAATACGTTCCAAGAGACATGCAAATGGCAGTCAACCACCAGCCTCACAGTGAAGTAGAAGCAGCACAGTTGCTTTGAACTTGGTTTTATATATTGTAATAAGGCAGGAGTTGGCTTTCAGTGTATTTTTTTAGGTCTGTGTTCAAAGGAGACTTAATCTTCCAGGGAGATGCCTCAGGGCATGCCAGAGGAGGCAAGATATCCTGAGTCTGGGCCTCTGTAGCAGACACTTGATTGCTTTCCCAGTGGTCATTTTCCTCTTTCTCTGCAATAGACCCTTGACTTCGTTTAGCCCCAGGGGTGATATGCCTAGCCTCAGGGGATAAATTATAACTTGTTTGAATGAATGAATGAAGTCGCTCAGTCGTGTCAGACTCTTAGCTTGTTTAAATAGATGCTTTTCAAACTTTCATGTCCATATAAAGTAGGGATGTAAATAAAATACAGATTCTTATTTCACAGGTAGAGACTAAAGCCCCCACCTGACACTTTACCATTGGTCCCCAGACCTAAGTAGTCAGGTTCCAAGCCACTGATCCTCAGCTATGATTGCAGTCACACAGGTAGGTTGGGAGTTAAGTTTGGGATTAGTTATTTAAAAAAAAAAAAAAGAGAGAGAGAATTCCCAGATGACTTGAGAATGCTCATGGTTTAAAACCATGTTGGGAAGTCTATATTCCTTTGTCCTTGCTGCTGCTGCTGCTGCTGCTGCTGCTGCTAAGTCGCTTCAGTCGTGTCTGACTCTGTGCGACCCCATAGATGGCAGCCCACTAGGCTCCTCTGTTCCTGGGATTCTCCAGGCAAGAATACTGGAGTGGGTTTCCATTTCCTTCTCCAATGCATGAAAGTGAAAAGTGAAAGTGAGGTCGCTCAGTCATGTCTGACTCTTAGCGACCCCATGGACTGCAGCCCACCAGGCTTCTCCATCCATGGGTTTTTCCAGGCAAGAGTACTGGAGTGGGGTGCCACTGTCTTCTCCTTTACTAGTCTAAAATTGAATAGGAAGACCAGTTCTGATCAATGAGATGCAAAGGCAAATCTACCAAAGAAATTCTAGGAAGAGTTTCCTCCACAACAAAACTGGTGCAAGATGAAAGCCCCTGCTCACTTCCCTCCTATGGTGACCCAAGGACAAAAGAGCAGATTGAACCAAGGAGGGTCTTGGAATGTTTGAATGGAAAAACCAGACCCTTATCATCCTTCCCTCCCCCACGTTGTAACTATTAATGGAACAGTATAACCTGTCTCCACTTCTACCCCATAGGGAAAAGGATTTGCCCTACTCTTCCCCTACCCAGTATACATGCCTCATCCAATCAGCAAATGACCGCAAGACCCCCATTCCACTCTTTGTACCCTGGGTATAAAAGTGGACTAAGGACCCCCATTCAATGTTGGTTTTCCTTGAACTGGCCCGCTGTTCTAACAGCGTCTCCGCTCTAATAAACTATTTCCCTCTCATTCTGTCTCATGTCTAGAAATTCTTTTCCAAGCTGTGCCCAGACATTTTTGGTGGCCCGTAGGGGAACCTTGGAGTCTCTTCCCCATCTCCTCACTTCTTCCTCATGCGGGAAACCTTGGGCTCTCTTCTCCTCCTCCCCACTTCTCCTGCCTCATAGGGACCCTCTGAACAGACAAGTGCTGTGGAAGCAACTGAGGAACTCTGGCTGGGGTCACCCTCTGGCGTGCTCCAAAGGCCCACTGCTCACCGCGCCCAGTAGCTGCCGGTGAGGGTGCCGGAACGAGGGTCTCTCCTTTGTCTTCTCCCAACTGAGGACTGGGCTGAGCAAGTCCTCACTGTGTGGGCACGGGTCAAGTGCTTAAAAGCCACTAGGGCGCCTGCCACATGAAGACTCCCATGTGAGGACAAGGGGGACGCGGAACAGATCAGGCCCCAAGGGCATCTGCCCCCAGCAAGATAACTTCCGTGCACTGTGTCAGGCACACAGAGGCTGAAGCGAGACAGAGACCCTCGTCCCCTGGCCACCGCCTCCCAGAGGAGTGCAGGGCGCATTCCTCAGCCTTCCTCCCTGTCACTTTCACTTCTTTCCCTTTTCAGTCCGGATTGATTCACAGGAGCCTAGCTGTGGCCTCTGAGCCATCCCAAGAGTGCCCTCCACGTTTCAGGGAACCTCCAAAGGCGAGTCACCGCGTTGCTCCCGGAATCTTTCCCGGCCCGGGTCACATGGTGCCCTGGCCGCACGGTTCTCAGGGGCCACCTCTCACTGTTGGATGGGACTGTTGGGAGGGTAGGCCATTTTGTGCCATTAGTCACATGGAAAGATGACTGGGACAAAAGGGACGCCTTTCTGTCAGCCGGTGACCCTCGGTGCCCCCATTCTATGGCGATAGGCTAAGACCGGGTTCTGGTACATCCTGGGAGCCTCTCTCAGACTCACCCCTTGGCTACATTCTCAGAAACTGGAAATTTTGACCCTGCAAAAGGCCTGGCCCCAGTACAAACTAGGGGACCCGCAAAAAATGGCCTCTGAATGGCATGCTAGCTTTTGCCAAAAGCAGGAAAAGGACTCAGTTTCCTTACATTCAGTCCTTCATGGCCCTCAGTCAGAATCCAGATTTGAGGGACTCACGCCTCATGTCTTTCAGTTGCTTCCCTATCTCCTGTCCCCTCTGTCTCTCTCCATCAGATTTCCTAGACCAGCCCTACTGGACCTTTCACATCCACATGCTGTCTAGGAAAGGATTCTGAGGTTCCCTTTGGTCCAGGTCTTTGTCCTGTATTCAAAAGCCTGAAGGATCAAAAGCTCGCCTAACATCCTAAAGAATCCCCTTCTCACTACTCCTTTTTCTCAGAGTGGGGAAAGACCAAGCTTCTCCCACTCCTGCAAATTCCCTTAACCCTCAGATCCTTCTGATAGGACAAAGACCTCACTCTCCACCAGAGGGACAATCCAAGAATTTTATCAGCTGATCTGCCCCTGATATCAGAGTTAATTTGAGCACTATTTGGTCTATATTTTAGCTATAAAACTATGACTACAGAAAGGAAAGATGACTTTTGACAGAGGATGACCATGATATTCTTCAGACTCTGGAGAGAACTGGTTAAAATGAAATTTTTTTTCTTGGAAATTGCAAAACCGGTTATTTTTGCATATGCAATTAAAAACAGCTATCTGCCTAGGAAAAAGTTTGAAATTAACCCTTTCCATGTCCTTGAAATACACAGTCCACTTTATCTGAGATACCAGCCTTGGGCAAAGTAGAACTTCAAGCTTAAAAAAAAAAAATCAAAGAGACATTTTAAATCTCAAGCAGAAAACTATGACATCTCTGTCTGTCTGTCTTGATTTATATATGTCTCAGTGTGTGTTTTTGGTCTTTTGATAATATTGCTGAAGTTGCAAATGAGTTCTACTTTAACTGGCCTAAAGAAAAGTAAGCACTTACAAATAGGGCAGTTCTAAATACAAGAGAAATTAACCTAAATGAATTTCAGATTCACGTGAACTGGGAAATAGTCAATGTTAAATATTGACTATTAATGTTTGTTTGCTAATCTAATACAGACATGTCTAAGAGTTGTTAACATTAAGCCCAATATTTTTCATTGTGCCAAGGTTTATTATAAGTTCAATATTGCTATATTATTATATCTGTTACAAGTTTGTCAGCAAGTACCTCAAGTAAAGAAACTTCAAAAAATGTAAATGAGATATGAGCTTTAGGTAATCTCTATTATGAGTAATTATACTTTAGAAATGGTCTTTCTAAAATAGTCTTTCCAGATTTTGGTAACCTGAATTTATACTGTTGTGCTAGGGAAATTTATTGAATAGCTAGGTCATTTCCAAATAAAATAAGATTGTGAAACATTCATTACTGAACACAAACTTCCTTTTACAGAGAAACTAGAGATTTTGGACTATTAATGAATACTGTTTGATGTCATCCTGACATGTTCTCTAGAATGTTTTAAAGAAATTATCTCTGGAATTTCTGTTCACCAATCTATAGAATGCTAATATACAGGTCAGTTCTTGGTTGCTTAAGGAAAGTAGGATGTGTGTTTTCAGTAAAGAAGGTATGAGGAATGGAATTACATTTTATGAAGGGAAAAAGAAGTAGGTCTGACTTACAGGTGGCTGTTTCAGGATGGGAGAACAAAGTAATGGGTCCAGAAAGTGATAAGATTGTATGCAAAGGCAAGAGTTTAGCACCTAAATACAAGTTTTCTTGAGACGGTGAATTGCCTTTGATAATGGATTTTCAGTTTCTTTACCGCTGAAGTGATCTGTTCTATGTTTACCTTTGAAATCTTTTGGCTAAGTGAATGAATAACTATTGTTTCACAGTGACTTACATGATCCAGTCTGACTGAGTGTTATAAACCCTTTTGATACTTATTGAAAACACTTCCTAAATCATTTGACTTCTAGCTAACTTTGGGATGCTTCAGAGGGCCCCTGAAACATCCCAAAGAGAGATATTAAACTACCTGAGTTCATCTGACATGTTAAATTACATGGGAAATATTGTTGGAGGAGTGATAAACCTTCTCAGGTTATAGTATATGGCTGATGTTACTTATATAGATATCCTAGAAATCACAAAAAAATTAGCCCTCATGGTTAGACTTTTGCTGTCCTAAAGTCCTTAAAACATGGCAACAGTATACTCCAAAACTGAGGAATTAAAAATGGGTAAACAATAGCTGTAAATAGAGTCAGGGCTAGGGGAAATCCAAGACAGCTGCTTGGATTTTCCCCAGCTCCCTGACAAACCTAATTTTGGGGGAGAGGAGGATAGGTTAGAGCCTTCTCTGGCTACAGGATTAATACGCTCATAATGACAAAATCATGTTTCACTAAATATTAAGTTTTGTTAATTGTTAAACTAAGTTTCCAATTTTATTAATTAAGGGCCAGTGTTTACAAAGGCTCCCTTCTCAGACAGTTCCTTGTTGTTATACTATATTGTTAAAAGATTTAAGTTATTAAAAAGACACTCTAAGTTTGTTTCTAAAGCTTTTCTCAGACACCAATCTTCAATAAAGATCAGATGCTCCATGATGTACACCCAGGAGATTAACAGGAGATACCCCTCGTCTAAGGTAAGGAGCTGTGGCTGTGCTTTGCTGGAGCAGCCATGAAGAGATACCCCACGCCCAAGGTAAGAGAAACCCAAGTAAGACGGTAGGTGTTGCAAGAGGGCATCAGAGGGCAGACACACTGAAACTATACTCACCGAAAACTAGTCAATCTAATCACACTAGGACCACAGCCTTGTCTAACTCAATGAAACTAAGAAATGCTCATGGGGCAACCCAGGACGGGTGGGTCATGGTGGAGAGGTCTGACAGAACGTGGTCCACTGGAGAAGGGAATGGCAAGCCACTTCAGTATTCTTGCCTTGAGAACCCCATGAACAGTATGAAAAGGCAAAATGATAGGATACTGAAAGAGGAACTCCCCAGTTCAGTAGGTGCCCAGTATGCTCCTGGAGATCAGTGGAGAAATAACTCCAGAAAGAAGGAAGGGATGGAGCCAAAGCAAAAACAGTACCCAGCTGTGAATGTGACTGGTGATAGAAGCAAAGTCCAATGCTGTAAAGAGCAATATTGCATAGGAACCTGGAATGTCAGGTCCATGCTGCTGCTGCTGCTAAGTCACTTCAGTCATGTCCGACTCTGTGTGACCCCAGAGACGGCAGCCCACAAGGCTCCCCCGTCCCTGGGATTCTCCAGGCAAGAACACTGGAATAGGTTGTCATTCCCTTCTCCAATGCATGAAAGTGAAAAGTAAAAGTAAAGTCGCTCAGTTGTGTCTGACCCTCAGCAACCTCATGGACTGCAGCCTTCCAGGCTCTTCCGTCCATGGGATTTTCCAGGCAAGAGTACTGGAGTGGGGTGCCATTGTCAGGTCCATGAATCAAGGTAAATTGGGAGTGGTCAGACAAGAGATGGCAAGAGTGAACGTCGACATTCTAGGAATCAGTGAACTAAAATGGACTAGAAATGGTGAATTTAACTCAGATGACCATTATATCTACAACTGTGGGCAGGAATCCCTCAGAAGAAATGGAGTAGCCATGATGATCAACAAAAGTGTCTGAAATGCAGTACTTGGATGCAATCTCAAAAATGATAGAATGATCTTTGTTCATCTCCAAGGCAAACCATACACTATCACAGTTATTCAAGTCTATGACCCAACCAGTAATGCTGAAGAAGCTGAAGTTGAATGGTTTTATGAAGACCTGCAAGACCTATTAGAACTAACACCCAAAAGATGTCCTTTTCATTCTAGGGGACTGGAATGCAAAAGTAGGAAGTCAAGAAACACCTGGAATAACAGGAAAATTTGGGCTTGGAATGCGGAATGAAGCAGGGCAAAGACTAATAGAGTTTTGCCAAGAGAATGCACTGGTCATAGCAAACACCCTCTTCCAACAACACAAGAAAAGACTCTACACATGGACATCACCAGATGGTCACACTGAAATCAGATTGATTATATACTTTGCAGCCAAAGAAGTTCTATACAGTCAACTAAAACAAGACCAGGAGCTGACTGAGGCTCATATCATGAACTCCTGATTACCAAATTCACACTCAAATTGAAGAAAGTAGGGAAAACTGCTAGATCATTCCGGTATGACTTAAATCAAATCCCTTATGATTATAGAGTGGAAGTGAGAAATAGAGTTAAGGGCCTAGATCTGATAGACAGACTGCCTGATGAACTATGGAATGAGGTTCGTGACACTGTATAGGAGACAGGGATCAAGACCATCCCCATGGAAAAGAAATGCAAAAAGCAAAATGGCTGTCTGTTGAGGGAGGCCTTACAAATAGCTGTGAAAAGAAGAAAGGCGAAAGGAAGAAAAGGAAAGATAAACATCTGATGCAGAGTTCCAGAGAATACAAAGAAAAGATAAGAAAGCCTTCTTCAGTGATCAATGCAAAGAAATAGAGGAAAAGAACAGAATGGGAAAGACTAGAGATCTCTTCAAGAAAATTAGAGATACCAAGGGAACATTTCATGCAAAGATGGGCTCGATAAAGGACAGAAATGGTATGGACCTAACAGAAGCAGAAGATATTAAGAAGAGGTGGCAAGAATACACAGAAGAACTGTACAAAAAGATCTTCACGACCCAGATAATCATGATGGTGTGATCACTCATCTAGAGCCAGACATCGTGGAATGTGAAGTCAAGTGGGCCTTAGAAAGCATTGCTATGAACAAAGCTGGTGGAAGTGATGGAATTCCAGTTGAGCTGTTTCAAATCCTGAAAGATGATGCTGTGAAAGTGCTTCACTCAATATGCCAGCAAATTTGGAAAACCCAGCAGTGGCCACAGGAAAGGAAAAGGTCAGTTTTCATTCCAATCCCAAAGAAAGGCAATGCCAAAGAATGCTCAAAACTACCGCACAATTGCACTCATCTCACATGAGTAAAGTAATGCTCAAAATTCTCCAAGCCAGGCTTCAGCAATACGTGAACCATGAACTTCCTGATGTTCAAGCTGGTTTTAGAAAAGGCAGAGGAACTAGAGATCAAATTGCCAACATTTGCTGGATCATTGAAAAAGCAAGAGAGTTCCAGAAAAACATCTATTTCTGATTTATTGACTACGCCAAAGCCTTTACTCTGCAAATCATAATAAACTGTGGTAAATTCTGAGAGAGATGGGAATACCAGTCCACCTGACCTGCCTCTTGAGAAATCTGTTTGCAGGTCAGGAAGCAACAGTTAGAACTGGACATGGAACAATAGACTGGTTCCAAATAAAAAAAGGAGTATGTCAAGGCTGTATATTGTCACCCTGCTTATTTAATTATATGCAGAGTAGATCCTGAGAAACGCTGGACTGGAAGAAGCACAAGCTGGAATCAAGATTGCTGGGAGAAATATCAACCTCAGATATGCAGATGACACCACCCTTATGGCAGAAAGTGAAGAGCTAAAAAGCCTCTTGATGAAAGTGAAAGTGGAGAGTGAAAAAGTTGTCCTAAAGCTCAACATTCAGAAAATGAATATCATGGCATCCGGTCCCATCACTTCATGGGAAATAGATGGGGAAACAGTGGAAACAGTGTCAGACTTTATTTTGGGGGCTCCAAAATCACTGCAGATGGTGACTGCAGTCATGAAATTAAAAGATGCTTATTCCTTGGAAGAAAAGTTATGAACAACCTAGATAGTATATTCAAAAGCAGAGACATTACCTTGCCGACTAAGGTCCGTCTTGTCAAGGCTATCTTTTTCCAGTAGTCATGTATGGATGTGAGAGTTGGACTGTGAAGAAGGCTGAGCGCCGAAGAACTGGTGCTTTTGAACTGTGGTGTTGGAGAAGACTCTTGAGAGTCCCTTGGACTGCAAGGACATCCAACCAGTCCATTATGAAGGAGATCAGCCCTGGGATTTCTTAAAGAATTATGCTAAAGCTGAAACTCCATTACTTTGGCCACCTCATGGGAAGAGTTGACTCATTGGAAAAGGCTCTGATGCTGGGAGGGATTGGGGGCAGGAGGAGAAGGGGACAACTGAGGATGAGATGGCTGGATGGCATCACGGACTCGATGGACATGAGTCTGAGTGAACTCTGGGAGTTGGTGATGGACAGGGAGGCCTGGTGTGCTGTGATTCATGGGTTGCAAAGAGTCGGACACGACTCAGTGACTGAACTGCACTGAAGTGATAGGCATTTAACAAGTGATGTCAAATGAACTGTGGTATAGTGGAAGTGAAGTGTTGCTCAGTCGCTCAGTCGTGTTTGACTCTTTGTGACCCCATGGACTGTAGCCCACCAGGCTCCTCAGTCCATGGGATTTTCAAGGCAAGAATACTAGAGTGGGTTGCCATTTCCTTCTCCAGGGAGCTTCCCTGACCCAGGGATCAAACCGGGGTCTCCCGCATTGTAGGCAGACACTTTACTGTCTGAGCCACCGGAGAAGCCACCTAATGAAGGTTCTTGACTTAAATTCTTGCTTGTTATCTTACTAATAACTGCTTGCTATATTATTTTCTATGTCACTTTTTTCAGAAGATTGTTTCATATGTTACCAAATGTGTGCCTGAGCCTATGATAAAAGGCTGATATGCAGTTCCATATGAGATTAATGATTGTAATAATATAACTCTAGATATGAGAAGAAGCAACAGTAATATTTTCCCTAGACCAAGAGGCTAGTAAAACAGGTATGGTCCGGAGACTTTGCCACTCGCAATGCCTGGTCCGATAACAGCACACAGAGAGGCCTGTCAATAGAATCTTCGTTAAACCTGGGAATGAGCCTTCCCAACACCGTGGGACACAGCGGCCAAGAAATGCCCCCAAAGCATGGCCAAATATGGGGCTAGGAAGGGACTGGAAGTTGGCACTTGTCAGCTGTCTCTGCAAAGATTACATCATGACCAGTGCAAGTTGCTGAGCTTCAACACCCCCTGAAAGGAGCTCAGGGTGGAGATAAGAAATCAAGCACCCTGTGCTCTGGGAAAAAACCCAGAAGAACTGGCCTTTGGATAGTCAGATGTTTTCAGGCAAAGATTCTATGAGCCCAAGTTCTTGCCTCTTCTTGTGCCTAGAGAAACACTAACATCACAAACCAAGATGTGGGCCTGGTTCTCCTGGCTAGCCCTGAGAAGCTTTTCTCTTTCTAGTCATCTTTGGGCCAAATATCTTTAACTTTCTTGTTAAGTTTGTTTCTTCTAGGATACAATAAATCTCCAAGTGATAGTCTGACAAGAATATTTCCCGGCCAACACCCAGACAATGCTGAAACAAGCCTCCTTATCATTCCATGGACTCTCATCTCCCTCCGTAGATGCATCCTGGACAGAAAACAGGCAAAGGGACTCAAGAGCCCCACGATGCCCCAGTACAGCCTAAAGAAGCCCCTTTTCCTTTGAGACTGGGCTCCCAGTGCCTGAGAAGGGAAATAAGTAGATAGTTAGATATGAGCAGGGTATCAAAATGGGCCAAAGGATTGGTCCTAAAAGTAAAGAGAGAGAGGAGTGTGGTAACCCAGGGATGAAAGAGCAGAGTGAACCAAGGAGGGTCTTGGAATGTGGGAATGGAGAGACCAGACCCTTCTGGTCCTTCCCTCCCCCACGTTGCAACTATCAATGGGACAGTGTAAGCTGTCTCCCCCTCCTACCCCACAGGGAGGAGGCGTTCGCCTTACTCCTCCCGCACCCAGTATGTGTGCCTCATCTAATCAGTGAATGGCCCTCAAGACCCCTACCCCACTCCTCGCACCCTAGGTGTGAAAGTGGACAAAGGGCCCCTGTTCAGCATCAGTTCTCCCTTGAGCTGGCCCGCTGTACTGACAGCACCTCCCACTCTAATAAACTTTATTTGCCTCTCCATCTCATGTCTGGAAATTCTTTTCCAACCTCCATCCCTGGACCACAACACCTCCTTTCTGAGAGGCTGCTGTATTAATATGACCTGTTTGAAATTGTGGATGCTATCTTGTGCCTGAGGGTAGCAGAGAAGAAAGACAGAAAAAGCCTATGTCCTTAATGGTACAGACTGCTGTACCAACTTGGAAACACCTCTTGTTCCAGCTGCTATTTCTGAGCAACAAACCATTCAAGCTTCAGTGATGTAAAACTACAGCCATCTTGTTTTACATGACCTGAAAGCTTCCAGATGTATAGCTGAATTTACAAAAGGCAGAAAAACCAGAGATCAAATCACCAAAATCCAGTGAATCACAGAAAAAGCAAGGGAATTCCATAAAAACACCTACTTCTGTTTCATTGACTATGCTAAAGCCTTTGTTGTGTGGATCATAGCAATCTGTTAAAAATTCTTAAAAAGATGGGAATACCAAACCACCTTGCCTGCCTCCTGAGAAACCTGTATGTGGGTCAAGAAGCAACAGTTAGAACTGGACATGGAACAACTGACTGGTTCAAAATTGAGAAAGGAGTACTACAAGGCTGTGTATTGCCTCCCTGCTTAGCTAACTTATATGCAGAGTACATCATGCAAAATGACAGGCTGGATGAATCAAAAGTCTAATCAAGATTGCCAAGAGAAATATCAACAACCTCAGATATGCAGATGATTCCACTCTAATGGCAGAAAGCAAAGAGGAACTAAAGAGCTTCTTGATAAGGGTGAAAAAACAGAGTAAAAAAAAAGCTGGCTTAAAACTCAACATTCAAAACTAAGATCATGGCATCTGGTCCCATCACTTCATGTCAAATAAATGGGGAAAAGTGGAAACAGTGGCAGATTTTATATTCTTGGTTCCAAAATCACTGTGGACAGTGAATGCAGCCACAAGATTAAAAGACATCTTATTCCTGGAAGAAAAACTATGACAAACCTAGACAGTGAATTAAAAAGCAGAGAAATCATTTTGCGAACAAAGGTACATATAGTTAAAGCTATGGATTTTTCAGTAGTCATCCAGTATGGATGTGAGAGTTAGACTATAAAGTAGGCTGAGCACCAAATAATGAATGCTTTCACACTGTGGTGCTGGAGAAGACTCTTGAGTGTCCCTTGGACTGCGAGAGGAGATCAAACCAGTCAATCCTAAAGGAAATCAACCCTGAATATTTACTGGTAGGACGGATGCTGAAGCTGAAGCTCCAATACTTTGACTATCTGATGTGAAGAGCAGACTCATTAGAAAAGACCCTGATGCTGGAAAGATTGAAGGCAGGAGGAGAAGGGGATGACAGAGGATGAAATGGTTGGATGACATCAACAACTCAATAGAAATGAGTTTGAGCAAAGTCTGGGAGATGAAGGACAAGGAAGCCTGGCGTGCTGCCATTCATGGGGTTTCAGAGGCAGACAGAAAGGGTGTCCTGAGAAAGGGCATGTAGAAACCAAGCTTTTAAGGAAGCTAGGTAAAAGGGCATGCCCTTTTCTTCCCCAGCTGTATGCACATATCCCTGGGCTAAAGGAAAAGAATAATCAATTTGGAAGGAGGCCACTTGATCTGGAAGTCATGCAGCATCACTTCGGCCAAGTTCTGCTGAGCAAAATTGAGTCACAAAGGCCACGTTCAAAGAGGGCACTTAGACCCCACCTCTTTGAGAATGGTAGTGTCACAATGAATAAAAGCATGTGGGATGGACGTGTTATGGCACCATCTTGGTTCTACGTTATTGCACCATTGTGGTGCATAGAAGCACACACATCTACTTCCAGACTTTGTGCTAAGAGTGTCAATATGCACCTCTCCCTTTGAATTCACTGCCACTTGGATTCTCTGTTATCTACAGCAGGAGTATTCTAATTAATAAAGATCTTTGCCCCAACATCAATGAAGGTAACCCTGTTATTACATGCTTTGCATATTTAGTCTGGTAGCAGATTTTATGAGTGTGGGGAGACTGATAGCCTTAGAAGTGATATAATGTGAAAACAAAACAGATGTGTGAAGATAGGCAATCTTTCGGCCTTTAGAAAAACTGGTTGAAGCAGTGGGCTGAATCCTGAGCTGTGAATAGCTTTGCTCACTGTGAACAACCTTCATGATATGAAAAAGAAAAAAAAATAGTATTGAGTAGTGCTGCAATCAATACGCCAGCAAATTTGGAAAACTCAGCAGTGGCCACAGGACTTCAAAAGGTCAGTTTTCATTCCAATCCCAAAAAGGCATTGCCAAAGAATGCTCAGACTACCACACAATTGCACTTATCTCACATGCAATTCTCTAAGCCAGGGTTCAGCAATACGTGAACCGTGAACTTCTAGATGTTCAGGCTGGTTTTAGAAAAGGCAGAGGAATCAGGGATCAAATTGCCAACATCTGCTGGATCATCGAAAAAGCAAGAGAGTTCCAGAAAAACATCTATTTCTGCTTTATTGACTATGCCAAAGCCTTTGACTGTGTGGATCACAATAAACTGTGGAAAATTCTGAAAGAGATGGGAATATCAGACCACCTAACCTGCCTCTTGAGAAACCTGTATGCAGGTCAGCAAGCAACAGTTAGAATTGGACATGGAACAACAGACTGGTTCCAGATAGGAAAAGGAGTGCGTCAAGGCTGTATATTGTCACCCTGCTTATTTAACTTCTATGCAGAGTACATCATGAGAAATGCTAGGCTTGAAGAAGCACAAGCTGGAATCAAGACTGCCAGGAGAACTATCAATAACCTCAGGTATGCAGATGACACCACCCTTATGGCAGAAAGTGAAGAGGAACCAGAAAGCCTCTTGATGAAAGTAAAAGTGGAAAGTGAAAAATTTAGCTTAAAGCTCAACATTCAGAAAATGAAGATCATGGCATCCAGTCCCATCACTTCATGGGAAACAGATGGAGAAACAGTGTAAACAGTGTCAGACTTTATTTTGGGGGCTCCAAAATCACTGCAGATGGTGATTGCAGCCATGAAATTAAAAGACGCTTACTCCTTGGAAGAAAAGTTATGACCAACCTAGATAGCATATTCAAAAGCAGAGACATTACTTTGCCAGCTAAGGTCTGTCTAGTCAAGGCTATGTATGGTTTTTCCAGTGGTCACATATGGATATGAGAGTTGGACTGTGAAGAAGGCTGAGTGCTGAAGAACTGATGCTTTTGAATTGTGGTGTTGGAGAGGACTCTTGAGAGTCCTTTGGACTGCAAGGACATCTAACCAGTCCATTCTGAAGGAGATCAGCCCTGGGATTTCTTTGGAGGGACTGATGCTAAAGCTGAAGCTCAGTACTGTGGCCACCTCATGCAAAGAGTTGACTCATTGGAAAAGACTCTGATGCTGGGAGGAATTGAGGGTGGGAGGAGAAGGGGTCGACAGAGGATGAGATGGCTGGATGGCATCACTGACTCAATGGATGTGGGTCTGAGTGAACTCCGGGAGTTGGTGATGGACAGGAAGGCCTGGTGTGCTGCATTTCATGGGGTCACAAAGAGTTTGACGTGACTGAGCGACTGAACTGAACTGAACTGAGTTGTCTTTAAACTCTGGTGACATGTTCCCAGAAGAAATTTGAAAACTTCTGTCCTCTTTTTCCTATTTTTAAGTTATCTAGAAGTTTCATTATAAGCTTAAATAAAATAGCACAGAGACATATACACAGCTGGGAAACACTAGAAGACCCTCTGTTTTAAGGAAATTGATTAATCATCACATCAGGAGTCTCCTTCACTGGCACCCTCCTGGGAAGTCTTCACATCCTGAGGGAACAGACCAAAGTTAAGATTTATGTGCAATGAATATGCTACTTTTTTAGTCTGTAGCAGGGAGACCATAGAAAATATCTTCTCAACTTGAATATTTTTGAAAGCAAAAGGGAACACTAGTTAATAACAACTCTAAGAAATAAACAGAAAAGTGGAAAATCAGGCTAGATTATGACCCAGCTATTGGAATATGGGTAATTTATAGAGCAATCTGTTTACAAAAGAAAAGTCATGGAAACTGAAGATCTGGTTGTTATTTCACTGAAAACTGTCAATTTTCAGTACTCCTTGAAATGTTTTCCATTTATGTCCAAAGTTGCTGGGTTGCCTTGAACACAAAGTCCTTGGGTAGGAGAGAGGAGGCTTGGCACTTTTTCTAATGTCTTCTGTATAACTCCCAGAGAAATGCTTGTCTCTGTCCAGGGTGGGTCTGGGTTCAGGGAGCAACTAGTAAGACAACTGGGTGTCATGGACATAGACAGAAAATAAATGCCTTAAATGTGAGCTAATGGCACCCCACTCCAGTACTCTTGCCTGGAAAATCCCATGGATGGAGGAGCCTGGTGGGCTGCAGTCCATGGGGTCGCAAAAGTCAGACACGACTGAGCAACTTCACTTTCACTTTTCACTTTCATGCATTGGAGAAGGAAATGGCAACCCACTCCAGTGTTCTTGCCTGGAGAATCCCAGGAAGGGGGAACCTGGTGGGCTAGCGTCTATGGGGTCGCACAGAGTCGGACACGACTGAAGCGACTTAGCAGCAGCAGCGGCAATGTCCTCTCTGATAGGTTTGTGAAACCCTCATTTTATTTGACAACTTAATTCCTGATGGAAGGCAGTTGATTCTGTATTTAGAAACAAAGTTTCCAGAGAGGGAATCGCCTGGAACCCTCCTCATAACTAAAAGAGAGAATCCTCTAGCAGGCAGTGTTGTGGTCTCCACCCTTTTCCTGGCAGAATTTTTTTTATTTTTAGAAAGAGAACTGTAGGCCTAGTCTGCCCATATTTCCTCTCCTACCTGTCTGGTATTCTCTTGAAAGAGAGACAGGACCTTAGCAGGAACCTTCACAACTTCCGGGAAGCATCAGCCTCTGAGCACACAGCTGTCACCTTTTAATTTACTTTATCTCTTTTTTTCTTTAGCCCTTTCTGCATTGTCTCCATGACAATGGAGCTCGGTGGTACCTGGTCATACTGCTTTGTGGTTGGCACAAAGAATAATACACAGGCTCCTGGGCTCAGCAGTGAGGATCAGCTACATCTCATCTACTTTTTATCTTTTCCCACTTCCCTTCTCCTTCTCTCCATGTCCCCAGCATCACCCAAATGACACCATTCCAGGTGTGGGAAGAGAAAGGGGCAAGTGAGGAGCAGAGGCGGGGTCCTAGAGAGCTTGTGTGAAGGGCAGCCCAGTGAACCCCCTTCTTTACCATGAGCCTGATCCCCAGCCACTGCATGGCTCTCAGGTCATAGGAAGTTGCTGGAAATTTGATGTAGTTCCCTGTGGCAAATCATAAAGCAAACAGGGTTATCACTCAGCTGCGGACAAAAAGCATCAAATGAAAGACAAAACCAGCACCTGAGTCAATATACTATTTGAACATTATTGGAATAAATTTATAAATGAGATGCAGTAGAAATATTATGATTAAGTAATGTGCATGATATCTCATCAACATCCATAGTCAACAGAAAGAGTATGGTATATTTCATATAATTGTCAGGTATATTATTATACTAGTTGAATATTTTGAATATTATTTTTTGCCACATCATGTCTCAAGTTGAAGAGGGCACTCTAGATATCTGGATTTTTTTTTTTCATTTGTGTGAGTTTTTTCACTAGTGCTATAGATTACATGTTAGTAGAGTTTTAATCATCTTGTCTTCACATTTTCTTTTAAGATATATATTAGAGTGGTTATCATCTCATTTTATAAGAAGAAAAACACTGGATTCAGAACAAATATATGCCAGTGAGTGTCAATAATTTTAAACTGTCATAGACTATGACAATTTTAGACCTTTATTATAAAAAAGATCTGTACAACCCAGATAATCACGATGATGTGATCACTCAAACTCACCTAGAGCCAGAAAACCTGGAATGTGAAGTCAAGTGGGCTTTAGGAAGCATCACTACGAACAAAGCTAGTGGAGGTGATGGAATTCCAGTTGAGCTATTTCAAATCCTAAAAGATGATGCTGTGAAAGTGCTGCACTCAACATGTCAGTAAATTTGGAAAACTCAGGAGTGACCACAGGACTGGAAAAAGTCAGTATTCATTCCAATCCCAAAGAAAGGCAATGTCAAAGAATGTTCAAATTACCTCAGAATTGCAGTCATCTAATATGTTAGCAAAGTAATGCTCAAAATTCTCTAAGTCAGGCGTCCACAGTACGTGAACTGTGAACTTCCAGATGTTCAAGCTGGTTTTAGAAAAGGTAGAGGAACTACAGATCAAATTGTCAACATCTGAAGGACCGTCAAAAAAGCAAGAGAGTTCCAGAAAAACATCTATTTCTGCTTTATTGACTATGCCAAAGCCTTTGACTGTATGGATCACAATAAACTGTGGAAAATTCTGAAAGAGATGGGAATACCAGACCACCTGACTTGCCTCTTGAGAAATCTGTATGCAGGTCAGGAAGCAACAGTTAGAACTGGATATGGAACAACAGACTGGTTCCAAATAGGAAAAGAAGTACGTCAAGGCTGAATATTGTCACCTTGCTTATTTAACTTATATGAGAAACGCTGGACTGGAAGAAACCCAAGCTGGAATCAAGATTGCCGGGAGAAATATCAATAACCTCAGATAAGCAGATGACACCACCCTTATGGCAGAAAGTGAAGAGGAACTAAAAAGCCTCTTGATGAAAGTGAAAGTGGAAACTGAAAAAGTTGGCTGAAAGCTCAACATTGAGAAAACAAAGATCATGGCATCTGGCCCCATCACTTCCTGGGAAATACATGGGGAAACAGTGGAAACAGTGTCAGACTTTATTTTTTAGGGCTCTAAAATCACTGCAGATGGTGATTGTAGCCATGAAATTAAAAGACGCTTACTCCTTGGAAGAAAAGTTATGACCAACCTAGCTAGTATATTCAAAAGCAGAGACATTACTTGGCTGACTAAGTCCCGTCTAGTCAAGGCTATAGTTTTTCCTGTGGTCATGTACGGATGTGAGAGTTGGACTGTGAAGACGGCTGAGCGCTGAAGAATTGATGCTTTTGAACTGTGGTGTTGGAAAAGACTCTTGAGAGTCCCTTGGACTGCAAAGAAATCCAACCAGTCCATTCTGAAGGAGATCAGCCCTGGGATTTCTTTGGAAGGAATGATGCTAAAGCTGAAACTCCAGTACTTTGGCCACCTCATTCGAAGGTTTGACTCATTGGAAAAGGCTCTGATGCTGAGAATGATTGGGAGCAGGAGGAGAAGGGGACGACAGAGGATGAGATGGCTGGATGGCCACACTGACTCAATGGACGCAAATCTTAGAGAACTCCGGGGAGTTGGTGATGGACAGGGAGGTCTGGTGTGCTGCGATTCATGGGGTCGCAAAGAGTCATACATGACTGAGCGACTCAACTGAACTGAACTAGACTGGCAAGGAGATCCAACCAGTCCATCCTAAAGGAGATCAGTCCTGGGTGTTCATTGGAAGGAATGGTACTAAAGCTGAAATTCCAATACTTTGGCCACCTGATGCAAAGTGTTGACTCATTTGAAAAGACCCTGATGCTGGGAAAGATTCAGGACAGGAGGAGAAGGGGATGACAGGGCATGAGATGGTTGGATGGCATCACTGACTCAATGGACATGGGTTTGGGTGGTTTCTGGGAGTTGTTGATGGAGAGGGAGGCCTGGCGTGCTGCGGTTCATTGGGTCACAAAGAGTTGGGCACTGCTGAACTGAACTGATCCCCTCTCACATTATATCCCTCAGTGAAATGTCTCATAAATTTCATGAAGCCCTGAATAATTACCTAATGGCTCAGAATTAGCCACTGAGTCACTGAGGATGTGGTAGTTGAATAATAGTTCATCCACAAGCTCAAATCCTGATTCCTGGAAGATGTGTTACCTTATGTAGCAAAAGAACTTCACAGATGTCCTTAAGTTAATGATCTTTGGGTGAGGAGATTATTGCATTGTTTGGGTGGGCCATTAGGTATAATCACAAGTAACTTTGTGAAAAAGAAGCTGATAGAGATTTGACTAGGCTTCCCTGGTGGCTCAGAGGTTAAAGCGTCTGCCTCCAATGCAGGAGACCCGAGTTCGATCCCTGGGTCGGGAAGATCCCCTGGAGAAGGAAATGGTAACCCACTCCAGTATTCTTGCCTGGAGAATCCCATGGACAGAGAGTCTGGTAGGCTATAGTCCACGGGGTCGCAAAGAGTCGGACACGACTGAGCAACTTCACTTCACTTCACTTCAGAGATTTGACTACAGAAAAGGCAGAGTGAATATGAAGGAGAAATAGGTACAAAGATACTATGATGCTGGCTTTAAAAATGAAAGAATAACCTGAGAGCCAAGGTATACAGGAACATATTGCCAGAAGTTGGAAAAAGCAAGGGGTAGATTTGCCCCTAGAAGCTCCAGAGGGAGTGCAGCCTTGCTAACACCTGATTTCAGTTCAGGAAAACCCATTTCAGACTCCCAGCCTCCAGAAGTATAAGAGAATAATCCTGAGTTGTTTAAAACCCTCTCGCTTGTGGTAATTAGTTACCGCAGCCATAGGAAAGGTGTACAGTGTACTGAGGCTTTACTCAGTCAGGAAGAGGCCTGGCTGTGTTCTGAGGTTTCTATGGGCTACTGATAGCAAGTTAACTAACCAGACACTCAGAGGGTATCAGAATTCCTCAGTAGCAGGGGAGTGAAGCAACTACTGACCACACAGACATCACATTGGCGGACACCCTCCTAACCCCAGGAAGCTGAAGAACTGGAAATCTTCAATCAAACCAGAAACTTAGGAAAAAGGGCCAGACTCTCCCAAGGCAGGCAGAACATTTACAGCTTCATTAAAGCCTACTAAATTATATGACTCAAGAAAATCATGGGCAGTCTCTTCAGACTGGAATTCTGTTTCTGTGGTTTGAACCACAAAACCCCTGTGGATCTTAGCACTGCGTGGCAGCTGTGGGATACACTGTCACATTTTGGAGCCCAAATAATTTCTCTAGTATTTTGATTGCAATAGGGACCCAAGTTAAAGTTAGGAGGCTGTCAACATTTTTGTATGTTGCCATCATAAGCTGGCTTTCCAAGTCTCCCTATATTGGTCATCTGGTTTATTATCAGATAACATCATTCCTTTTATACAGCAATGGCAGAATTAAATGGGCATTGATCTTAGAGTCAAGAGTTCAATGCCATTTGATTAGGCAGGAGAGAAAAATGCAAAAGAAAAGTTTAACTGTTGAAATAATGGGAGAATGTCCAGTGGGCTTTAAACCTGATCCTTAGAGTATCCTTGAAATCAGAAGTACAACACCTACAACTTTTAAAGGACATTCTAATCTTTTGCTTCTACTTTCCATATTTGACTCACTTTACTCCCAGTGGTGTAACAAAAGAAAGTATCAATTTCTGGATTTTTAAGCACAAAAAAGTGGCTAGACATCCTGTAATTATCCCAGTGGTTTCCAAGACAGAATAACACCTATTTTCCTTATTCCAAACTCCAGGCCTACAATGGAATATCTTATAAATACAAGTATATCTCTAAGGAGAATTGAGAGGTACGTGCATATTTAAATTAAATGATTAAAAGAGTTGTATCTGAGGTACAGTCACAGAAGCATTCTCAACATGTCAATAAAGACACAGGACTCAATGCCAAGGGATATAATACATACAAGATAAAGGAGAAGAATGCAGTTTGGAAACCTGACGGCCAATATTTGAATCTCAAATCTCACCACTAGCTATGTAACTCTGGGCAAGACATTAATTTTCCTAGGCTTTATTTCACTAATCCTTAAAACAATAATAATACTAGTAACTACATCCTGGGTCTATTTTGAATACATATATGTATATAACATGCATAAAGGCGCTCAGCTCAGAGTTTGAAGAGTATTAAGTGCTCAGTGTCAGCTACTTACAGATGGCCTTGAGGCCAATAAGAGTATGACTTGAAATGCTGCATTAAATTATAATTTGTTATAATTCGGCTTGACAAATAATGACTGAAGGGAAAAGCTAATGAGACGATTTATTTAGGCAACCATTTACTAAAAAAATTTATTTAATATATTTGCAACTTGTCTTTATTATGAAAACAAGTTGCAAACATTTTTGAAGCACCAACAAATCAAAGGATATACAAGAAAAAGTCATCCTCTTACTATAGGTCTTCAATTCCGTTTTACATTAGCAAACTCACACACGTGTACACAGACACGCACACATGCTTTTCTCTGTGTGTATATGTAATATTACCCTAATCCGACTTCCTGATTTCCTTCTTTTTCAGTTACCAGAAATTCTTCCCTCAGCAGCCCAACTCAGTCCTAAAATATACTAAATCATGTAATTTAATTTCTTTGCTTCCAACACTCCAAAGGTTTTCACCAGACTTAAATGCCAACTCGCTGTGCATTGCAGAGAGCCGTAGACTTGGTCGACCTGCCCCCCTTCCCTCCTCCGCAGACCTGCTCAGGCGCGCCGGCTCTCTCTGGGTGGGAGGACATTCAGGCTCAGTCCTGCCTCCGATGCTCCACTCTGTTTCCTGAGTTTGGAGTGCTCTGAGCTCTTCCTGGTGATCCCTGCATACTGAGAGCTCTTTTCTTTCTTTCTTTCTATCTTTTGCTAATAAATTTAATTGATACTAGGCACTTCATTTCATTTGGATACACATGCATACGGCAACTCTGTTTTTATTACTTCAAGGAATTACCATACTGCTTTCCATTATGACTGGACCAAGTTACCTTTCCACCAACAGTGTACAAATGTTCCCTTTTCTCCACGTTCTTGCCAACATTTACTTTTTCTCTTTTTGATAGTAGCATTCTAACAGGTGTGAAGCACTATCCCATTGTGATTTTGATTTGCATTTCCCTGATGACTGATGATGCTAAGTAACTTTTTCCTTTGTGTCTTTGTGTGTGTGCTCAGTTGCTCAGTCTTGCACGACTCTTTGTGGTACCATAGACTATAACCCACCAGTCTCCTCTGTCCATGGAAATTTCCAAGCAATACTGGAGTGGGTTGCCATTTCCTTCTCCAGAGGATCGTCCTTAACCCAAGGATCAAACCCTCATCTCTTGCGTCTCCTGCATTGGCAGGCATTTCCTTTACCTCTAGTGCCACTTGGGAAGCCCCAACTTTTCCTCTATCTGTTGGTTATTTTTATGTCTTATTTGGAGAAATGTCTATTCAGATCCATTGTTCATTTTTAACCAGGATTATTCAAGTTGTTTGAGTTTTTTTATATATTCTGGACATTAACCCCTCATTGGATTATAATTTGAAAGTATTCCCTAATTTATTATGTAGTTTCTTCATTCTACTGATTTTTTTTTCAGGGACTTGTTTGTTTGTTTTTATATTTGTTTTTGTTTGCTTTGCAGAAGCAGCTCAATTTGGGAAACCCCAGTTGTTTGTTTTAGCATTGGTTGCCTGTGCTTCTGATGTCATATCCATGAAAGCAATGTCAAGACTAAAGTTAAATTTTATCTGGATCTCAGAGGAAACCTGGCTCCCAATCGACAACCTGCTGAAAATACAACTCATGGAGCCACCTTTTCGAGTTTCCAATTAACACTGAAACTTGCTGTATTATTTTCTGGTTTGCTTCCTTTTATTAATTCATATGTCTATTTATGTAGTTGCCAGCTTCCCTATTCCCTAGAATGGAAGCCCCCTGAGATTAAGACTTTTTCTTTCTCTTCTGAGCCTCTTTCAGCTAGAAGAATGATGGACTACAATGACTATGTAATCATGCTTCACACATTTTTGAAAGCATGGATGAATGCAAATGAATGAAGCTTGTTCAGGTTCTTTTTCCAAGTATTTTTAAAAAATATTGCAAGCATCATCCTTAGGAATACATCTTGTATATGTCCAGTGAGATGCTGAAAATTTAATTATTGAATCAAAGCTATGTGCAATTTAAATTTTGATATTTTTTTAGAAATCATCTTATAACAAAGTTACACCAATTTATATAATGAGTGAATTCATTGTGTCTTCCCTTAAGTGACTTTACATCAAGATATTGGAGACAAATTATCTCAATTTGGAATCCTGGGACACTTCATGATTCCATAACCTTGAAATACAAAAAGAAGAGCCAAAATGCGGAAATCACAATTGCCCTTCTGAACACTGAAGAATTCATGTGTCCATTTACTGATGATTACAGGAGTTATTGTGAGAAGCATATAGAATCTTTAATTTTTTTAATTGGAGTGTAATTTCAATATTACATAAGTTTCAGGTATACAGCATAGTGATTCAATAAATTATACTCCAAATAGGGCTTCCCTGGTAGCTCACTTGGTAAAGAATCCGCCTGCAATGCAGGAGACCCTGGTTTGATTCCTGGGTCGGGAAGATCCTCTGGAGAAGAGACAGGCTACCCAGTCCAGTACTCCTGGGCCTCCCTTGTGGCTCAGCTGGTAAAGAATCCACCTGCAATGCAGCAGACCTGGGTTCGATCCCTGAGTTGGGAAAATCTGCTGGAGAAGGGAACGGCTACCCACTCCAGTATTCTGTCCTGGAGAATTCTATGGATTGTAGAGTCAGACATGACTGAGTGATTTTCACTTCAATTCATTTCACACTCCAAATTAAGTTATTATAAAATAGTCAACATTCTTTGCTCTGTGTATTACATCTTGTAACATTTCTTGCACACCTATCAGTTTGTACCTCTTAATCCCCTTAAACTGTCTGGCCTCTCCCCTAATCCCTCTCCTGTCTGATAGCCACTAGTTTCCTCTCTGTATCTGTGAGCTCGTTTCCATTTAATTTTTTGATTCCACATATAAGCAAAAACATACAGTATTTGTCTTTCTCCGACCTATCTCACTAAGCATGACACGCTCCGAGTCTAGCTGTGTTGTCACAAAGACAAACTTTTCTTTTTTTATGGATGAGTAATAATCCATTGTGGATATGTGTAAGTATACATATCTCACAGGACAGGGAGGCCTGGCGAGCTGTGATTCATGGGGTCGCAAAGAGTTGGAAACGACTGAGCGACTGAACTGAACTGATGTTAGTGAACAGTTGGGTTGTTTTCATATCTTAGCTATTATAAATAAGGTTGATATGAACATTAGGGTGCATGTATTTTTTTTTCAAATTCATATTTTCCTCTTCTTTAGATAAATACCCAGGTATAATATGGCTGAATCATATGACAGTTTTATTTTTACTTTTTGAAGAAACTTCACACAGTTTTCCATGGTGGTTGTACCAAGTTACACTCTGACCAACAGTGCACAAGATTTAGTTTTCTCCACATCTTTACCAACACTTATTTTTTTGATGATGGCCATTCTGACAGGTGTGAGGTGATGGCTCATTGTAGCCTTGCATTTATCTGATTATCCGTCATATTGAATACCTTTTCATGTTAACTATTAGCCATCTGCATATATTCTTTTTCCCTCTTTGGTCACACTATGCAGCATGTGAGATCTCAGTCCCCCAAACAGGGAAGGAACCTGTGCCCACTGTGATGGAAGTACAGGACCCCCAGAGAATTCCATCTGCAAATGTCCTTTAGAAAAACGCCTATTCAGGTCCTCTGCCAGATTTTAAATCATGTTAATTTTGCATTGGGTAGTATGAGTTCTTTAAATATTTTGGATATTAACCCATAACAGACATACACTTTGCAAATGTCTTCTCTCATTCAGTAGGTTGTCTTTTCCTTTTGTTACTAATTTCTTCACCACGCAAAAGCCTTTCAGTTTCATGTAGTTTCGTTTACTTAGTTTTGCTTCTGGTTCATTTGACTAAGTAGACATATGCACAAAATATTAAGACCCATGTCACAAAGCATACTACCTAGATTTTCTTCTAGGACTTTTACAGTTTCAGGCCTTACATTTAAGTCTTTCACTTACTTTGAGTTTATTTCTGTATATGGTGTGAGAAAGAAGTGCAGTTTTATTCTTTTGCGTGCAGTTGTCCAGTCTTCCTAACACCGCTTGCTAAAGAGATTGTCTTCTCCCCATTGTGTGTTCGTGCTTCCTTTGTCATGTAGTAATTGACCATATGTGTGTGGGTTTGTTCTGAATTCTGTATTCTTTTCCATTGATCAACACATCATTCTTCATGCCAAAACCATACTATTTTGATTACTGAAGCTTTGTAGTATAATCTGTTATAGAACATGATACCTGTAGCTTTGATTTTTTTCAAGATTACTTTGGCTCTCTGGGGTCCTTTATGATTCCATAGAAATTATAGGATTATTGGTTAGAATAATATGAAAATTTTCATGGGTATTTTGTTAGGGATTACATTAATTCTGTAGTTGCTTGGGTAGTATAGACATGTTTACAGTATTAATACTTCCAATCCATGAACACAGTGTAACTTTTCATTTATTTGCATTGCTTTCAATTTCCTTTATCGATGTTTTAAAGTTTTCACAGTACAAGTCTTTTACTTTCTTTGTTAAATGCTTGCCTAGGTATTTATTTATTTATGATGCATTTGTAAATGTGATTGTTTTCTTGATTTCTTTTTCTGATTGTTCATTATTAGTATATACAAGAGATTTCTGTACAGTAATCATGTATCCTGCAACTTTATTGAATTCATAAATAGTTCTACTAGATTTTGGTGGAGACTTTAGGGTTTTTTTAACATATTTTTCATCTGCAAATAGTGAAACTTTTTCTTCTTCTCTTCCAATTTAGATGCCTTTTATTTCTTTTTCTTGTCTGAATGATGTGGCTAGAACTTCCAATAAATAGAAATGGCAAGAGTGGACATCCTTTTCTTATTCCTAATCCTAGAGGAAAATCCTTAACACTTTTCACCATTGAGGATAATGTTAAATGTGACTTTGTCATGAATGGTCTTTATTATAGTGAGGTATGTTCCCTCTACAGTAACTTTGTTGAGAGCTTTTATCATGAATGGATGTTGAATTCTATCAAATGCTTTTTCTGTATCTAAGGAAATGGTCATGGGATTTTTACTCTTAGTTTTGTTAATGTGACATATTATAATGACTGATTTGCAGATAGTGAACTATCCTTACATCTCTTGAACACATCCCATTTGATCATGATTATGATACTTTTTATAGATTTTTGAATTTGGTTTGCTACTATTTTGCTGAGGATTGTTTTGTCTATGTGCATCAGGGATGTTGGCCTCTAAATTTATTTTTTTTTAGTGCTTTTGTCTAGTTTTCATTTCAGAGTAATGCTGACCTTGTAGAATGGTTTGGAAATGTTCAATCTTCAATTTTTGGCATGAATTGAGAAAAAAAGATATTAACCCTTCTTTTAATTGTTTAGTAAAATTCCTCTGTGAAGCTCTTCAGTCCGGGACTTTGGTTTGTTGAAAGTTTTTGATTACTGATTCAATGTCAAAACTAGTAAACAGTCTATTCTATTTTTCTATTGCTTCCAGAATCAGTTTTAGAATACTTTGGCTACCTGATGTGAGAGCTGACTCGCTGGAAAGACATGATGCTGGAAAAGATTGAAGGTAAAAGGAGAAGGAGGGGGCAGAGAATAGGTGATTATATATAGCCTCATGAACTCAATGGACATGAATCTGAGGAAACTCTGAGAGATAGTGAAGGACAGTGTAGCCTATGGGGTCCCGGAGTCAGACATGACACAGTGACTGAACAACAGTCTTAGAAAATTCTATATTTCTAGGAGTTTATCCATTTTCCTAGGTTGTCCAATATGGTGGAATATAATTGTTTATAATATTCTCTTATGATTGTTTGTATTTCTGTAAGTTTGTTAAAACTATCACACAATTGCTCTCATTTCACATGCTAGCAAAGTAATGCTCAAAATTCTCCAAGCAAGGCATCAACAATACGTGAACTGTGAACTTCAAGATATTCAAGCTGGATTTAGAAAAGACAGAGGAACCAGAGATTAAATTGCCAACATCCATTGGATCATATAAAAAGTAAGGGAATTCCAGAAAAATATCTACTTCTGCTTGACTGACTACACTAAAGCCTTTGACTGTGTGGATCACAACAAACCGAAAAAATTCTTCAAGAGATGGAAATATCAGACCACCTCACCTTCATCTTAAGAAACCTGTATGCAGGTCAAGAAGCAACAGTTAAAACTGGACATGGAACAATAGACTGGTTCCAAATTGGGAAAAGAGTATATCAAGGCTGTAATATTGTCACTCTGCTTATTTAACTACTATCCAGAGTACATCACATGAAATGCCAGGATGGATGAAGCACAAGCTGGAAACAAGATTGCCAGGAGAAATATCAATAACCTCAGGTATGCAGATGACACCACCTTTATGGCCAAAAGCAAAGAGGAACTAAAGGACCTCTTGATAAAGGTGAAAGAGGAGAGTGAAAAAGCTGGCTTAAAACTCAACATTCAAAAAACTAAGATCGTGGCATCCAGCCCCATCACTTCATGGCAAGTAGATGACAGACTTTATTTTTGGGGGCTCTAAAATCACTACAGATGGTGACTGCAGCCATGAAATTAAAAGATGCTTGCCTTTTGGAAGAAAAGCTATGACCAACCTAGACAGCACATTAAAAAGCAGAGACATCACTTTGCCAATAAAGGTCTATATAGTCAAAGCTATGCTTTTTTTCAATAGTCATGTATGGTTGTGAGAGCTGGACCATAAAGAAGACTGAGAGCCCAAGAATTTATACTTTTGAACTGTGGTGTTGGAGAAGACTCTTGAAAATCTCTTGGACTGCAAGGAGATCAAATCAGTCAATCCCAAAGGAAACTAATCCTGAATACTCATTGGAAGGACCGATGCTGAAGCTGAAGTTCCAATACTTTGTCCAGCTGATGCGAAGAGCTGATTCATTAGAAAGAGCCTGATTCTGGGAAAGACTGAGAGTAGTAAGAGAAATGGACAATTCAACAAGATGGTTGGATGGCATTATTGACTAAATGGACATGAGTTTGAAGGGGTTTCGGGAGATGGTGAAGGACATGGAGGCCTGGCAGGCTGCAGTCCTTGGGGTTGCAGAGTTGGACACAACTGAGCAACTGAACAACAATATTGCCTGTAAATTCTCTTCTTTCATATTTAATTTTATTTGGGCACTCACACATTTTTTCTTAATGAACCTGGATCATCAATTCTGTTTATTTTTTTTCAAAAGACAGCTATTAGTTGAATTGATCTTTGCTTATTATTTTTGTCCCTATTTTATTTGTTTCCTCTCTGATCTTTATTATTTTCTTGTTTCTTTTGAATTTGTGCTCTGACTGTTCTTTTTGCTAATTCCTTTAGATGGAAAGTTCAGTTGTTTGCTTTGGATTTCCCTGACTTCTTGGGAATAGGTCTGTTTTGTTATAACCTTTATGTCTTAAAACTGTTTTTCTGCATCCCATAGATTTTAGGAAGTTATGTTGTTATTGTCATTCATCTCAAGGTACATTTTGATTTCCTCTTTGATTTCTTCATGGCTCCACTGTTTTTAATTGCAAGATTTTTAGCCTCCACATGTCTGTGTTGTTGTTTTTTTTCCCCACTTTCTTCCTGTATTTGATTTCTAGTTTCCTACCCTTGTTTTTGGAAACAATGCTTGACATAATTTCAATCTTAAATTTATTGTGGATTATTGTGTTTCAGCATGTAATCTATCCTGAAGAACATTCCACTTACACTTGAAAAGAATGTATATTCAGCTGTTTGGGGATAGAATATCTAGTAGATATCTATTAAGTTTGACTTGTCTAATGTGTTATTGAAAGCCATCATTTCCTTACTGACTTTGTGTTTAGATGGTCTATCCATTCATGTAAGCTGAGTGTTAGTTCCTTACTATTATTGTGTTACAGCCAATTTTTACCTTTATGTCTGGTAATATTTGCTTTATATATTTTGTTTCTCCTGTATTAGGTGCATACATGTTTGTGAATGTGATAGACTCTTCTTGGACTGACCTTTTGGTCTCTTCTTACACACTGTGCTTTAAATTGTACTTGGCCTGATATGAGTGTTGTTATCCTAACTTTATTTTCTTTTCCATTTTATGGAATATCTTTTTCAAATCTTCATTTTTAGTCTCTATGTGTCTTCAGCTCTGAACTGAGCTTTTCTTCTTTTTCTTGTAGGCAGCATATAGATGGAACTTAGGTGTCTTTTTGTGTTTGCTTGTTTGTATCCAATAAGCCACTCATGTCTTTTTTGGATTATTTAGTACATTAACATTTTTTTTTTTTAGGTTTCAACAAACAGCTTTTAATAGTCAAAGTTACTAATGAACTAAAAATCATCAACTTCGTTTAAAATATATTAAGTGGAAACTGAAATATCAACACAGCTACATTTATTGATGTGGCCTTAATGCATAATAGAACATGGATAAACGTAGACAATTACACCTATACAAAGTAGTTGGTTTCCTACAGTTCATGTTAAAAGAAAAAGTTTTTTTTTAATGACTGAAATAATTGGTATGTGACACTCATTTGCTGTTTTTTCTTTTAATTTTACTTTTACTTTATTCTACTTTACAATACTGTATTGGTTTTGCCATACATTCACATGAATCAGCCACAGGTGTACACGATCTCCCAATCCTGAAACCCCCTCCCACCTCTCACCCCATATCATCTCTCTGGATCATCCCGTGCACCAGCCCCAAGCATCCTGTATTCTGTATTGAACATAAACTGGTGCTTCGTTTCTTACATGATAGTATACATGATTCAATGCCATTCTCCCAAATCATCCCACCCTCTCCCTCTCCCTCTCCCTCAGAGTCCAAAAGTCCATTCTATACCTCTGTGTCTCTTTTGTTGTCTCACATACAGGGTCATCATTACTATCTTTCTAAATTCCATATATATGTGTCAGTATACTGTACTGGTATTTTTCTTTCTGGCTTACTTCATTCTGTATAATTGGCTCCAGTTTCATCCATCTCATTAGAACTGATTCAAATTTATTCTTTTTAAGGGCTGAGTACATTGACATTTAAAGTGATTATTGAGAAGTATGTGTTTATTGCAATATTATTATTATTACTTATTTTCTGGTGTTTTTGTAGTTCTTTTCTGTTCTTTTCTTCTTTTAGTTTCTCCCCTTCTGATCTGATGATTTTCTTCAGTTTTAGTTTGGGTTCTTTTCTCTTTATTTAGTTTTATATGCATTTATTGTATATTTTTGACTTGTAGTTAACATAAAGTTCATATATATTGTCATATAAGTATGCTTGTTTTAAACAGATATGACTTCTTTTAAAGGTTTCTCATTCACCAAGAGTCTTGTACTTATATTTTCAGCAGAAAACAGATGTCTTCCTAATCAGCATTCATCATAATTTTTCCAAGTAGGTAAGTATAATTTACAACAACAAAGATCTTAGAGTATGAGAACTGGATTGAGACACAGAAAACAATGGCAGAAACAGGTATTCTGTTCTAAAGGTTCTCAAATTCCATGAGCTTATTTCTCTTCAATAAATGTTTCTTTCTCTAACCCTTTGAGTTATTTATGCCAAGAACCTCAGAGTTCTGTGTACAAGTAACTGGAAAATACCCTACTAATGAATTTATAATTGTTAGTATTTGTTTATACTAACCAGGCAAGTGATGGGATTGTCACTTTTAAAGACACCCTCTCCAGTGCAAAACAACAACTAAATTCATAAGAAAAGCCAGGAGGAAGTCAGAAAATAAAGCCAGAGATCTATGTACATTCAGCCTTCACATCATCACCATTCTGAAAATTCTGCCAACCAATTTCACCTAGAAATAACTTTAAATAAGACACCAATTTTCAGCAAAGATCATCCAAGTATGTCATTTAAATGCTTAAGACATTCTCCATTTCTCATCGCTTTTACTCACTTATAGCATATTCTTGTTATAGAAGAATTATAACATTGGAAATAGTGCTCACTTAATAGATACCAACTCTGGATTCAAAATGTACCTGCTTAAGCATCCAATCTACTAAATACAGAAAAATGGAGCACTTACAGCAGGGTGTCCAGTGCAGTAGGAATAGCTGGCGTGGGATTGATAGTGCAAGCTTGCTCTTGGAAAGGAGTATGTGTTCCAGGCTGGTTGGCTGCTGTTCCATTGGGAGCTGAAGCCAGGGCTCATGGTCACTCGAGATTTACTGGTTTGATAGGCTCTCACTGTGGAGCTAGACTATCAAAAAGAAAGAAATGCAATGTAAAGACAGCTCTGTACAGAACCTAAGCCAGCAGAGTATCGCACTGGGCACTCTCATGCATAATCATGGCATAGCATTTGGCTGCTTAAAGGAAATGCCTGATTTCTTAAGGGGAGGCATAAAATAGTATTCTGACTGGGATAGTAGTATTTTCTCACTGTTAGAATTTTGACTGGACTAGAAAGCACAAAGGCTCATCAAAATTAATCTTATTGAAAACAAGTTTTCCTAGTCGTAACATGTAACTCCATCTTTCAAAAAATAAGATACACTCTACTGGTAATAGCAATGATGATATTTTCAACAACATAAAAGTCCTTTCATCTCAAGGTTCACCTTAGAAATTCACCATTAGTTTTATCTGAACGTGGTAAACAAATATCTTAGTTTACAAAGGTAGGAACAAGGCGCAGTTTGGTTCCTGACTCCAAATGCACTTTACATTCCATGAGTCTATTGCTCTCCTGTGGGAGACATCAGCAGAAATCAGGACACATTCCAGCACACTGCTATTATACTACCTAATGACAGCAAAATGACTAAGGATTTGAAATCATCATTTACCCCCAACTGGTCCAATGTAATTAAAAGTAAAGGAACAGGAAAATATCAATCAAATTGCCAAATGTTAAACATATCCAATTGTTCATAACTGTATATGGGATAGAATGGACTCACTTGTGTCTTCTGTCCTTCTTCATCCTCAGATGGCCAAGGCATATAAGGCATATAATAGTTCCTTTTCACAGAACACTTTCTATCATCAAATTGAAATAGCCACTTACCCAAGCAGCACAGTAACTTCCACAATAAATTCTATTTATAAATCTATGGGCACATGCCAACTCAGTCACTGGGAAATGTGCTAATCTCATTCCCATTATATTCAGGAAACCTAGTGGGGAAGAAATTTTTATCCCAGATTGTATTTCCCATTGGATGAGGTTCTTATGTCATTAGATACTTGGAAGAGCAACATTTTTGAAGACAGACTTGAGCATCTTAAAATTAAAAAAAAAAAAATAAGGACCTCAGCAATTTAAGGGCAATAGTCATAACTATTTCACAATGGCTTCAAAATATCTGGCAAGGGAAAAGAAAACTTAAATAAATAATTTATTTATAGACGATTTAAAATACTTGAAGCAAAAATTGGAAAACCAGTTAGTTTTTTTAAGATAGACATATATTTGATTCTCTGTGTCCCCAGTCTCATCCCAATCATCTGCCTAACCATGTGCACTACCCAAGTGTTCAAAATGTAATAGGGAAGAACAGACTCGACTCCCTATTAGATCTGTTCCTTTTCCTGTGCTTAGTTATATTGACCCTGCACATTTTGTGAAAGAATGTTGCCCACAGCCTGAAATACACAGGAGAGCCCATTCTCAGGGCTCCAGTCTTTAAGATTTCATTCATGTAGAGATTAAAAAGTTACAGAATAGAGAATAACATTTGTCTTCTTGGAGATTTACTGGAGAATCATGGCCTGACCTATGTGGACATCTGTAAGAACAAAGAATTCCCACACCAAGAAATTTGCAACAACTAGCCATGCCCCTCCCTCATCTTGCCTTTGAGGGTTTGGGGCTTTTGAAGTATGAACCATTTGTCATCTTGCATGGCCCTGCAATAAAATTTCTCTGCTCCAACTTCTGGCTTTTTCGGTTGTTTGGCCTTGAAAGATGGCAGAGAAGTAGCTGGATACAGAGTACATCTCTCTCCATGGATACATCAATAATAAAACCAATACAATATTGTAAAGTAATTAACCTCCAATTAAAATAAATGAATTTATATTTAAAAAAAGAATACATCTCCAGATGCAACAGTTCTCACAGAACACTGGCTGCTAGACCAGGAGAAAAGATTATAGAGATCCATGCATCACTAGGTAGATCAAAAAGAAAGAAGGGAAAAAGAGGAAAGCAAGTGGGACAGGTTTGTTGAGCCTCACTATGCAAGGGGCATACAGCTTTGCATTCAGTAACAGATAGCTCAATGAGATGACTGGGTGCAGAAGTACAAAAGCATAGTCTAACGCACACCTCCTTAGAACAAACCCTTACAGGAGCAGTAGTACTGGATGTTTATAAAATTAAGATAGCTGTGCTTGGTTTTAGGTACAGATGCTCCATATTTACATAAAAATCCCCTGTTATTTTTACCACATATACAGCCACTTCAATGACTAAATGAGGCCACCAGCAAAACTACCTTTGATCTGAAAATGTCTTGGTTTCTGCTCCATATCTGTGGACAGTAGAATTAATCACTTTCACTGGCTCATTTGATTCTATAGGTAGCTCTTTCAAGACTAGACATGTTCAGTTACTTTATCTGTTTTCACATTTAGATTAGTTTTGGGATTTTTAAATTAAGAGAAGCAGGCAATATACGCATATGTAAGTGTGTAAATACTCTCATCTCTCAGTTTAATTAAATTCCCAAATCGCATAAGTCTCTACCCAGTGATTTTTATGCATGGGGTCTTCCTCCTACATATTCATTTCTCGCTTTTGCAAAGCTCAAGCTCAAGTTACACCTGGACTTGGTCAAATTGCTCATGTCTGTGTCTTTTGCTGACGCCTTGTTTTCCTGCTCTCACATAGTGATCACAGTGTGGCTCAAACACTGTAAGGTGGCTTTGCTGTTTTTTTATTGATTCCTGTCTCTCTAAATTTCAGCTCTCCAACCTAGCTGACAGCCTAATGAGGTCAAGATCATGTGTTACCTTTCCTGTAGCTCCAAGGACTTTTCATCCTCCTTGGAGCCTCTAACCCATTTGATCTTTGAAGCCTCTAATGTTTATCCCCTCATCACTGCAATCACCTTTCCCTTTGACTTCACAACCCTTCACAGCCTTCTAGCTGTGCCTCATCTCAACCCCGCTTCCCTTTCTCTTTGCCCTGAATGTGGTCTTTTGCCGGGGCTTAATTCTTCACTCTCTCAGCTTCCTTCCTTTGTGATCTCATATATGGTCAACGGTTTAAAAGATGATTCTCAGATATCAGTTAACAGTACCAACTCTCTACTACATTCTAGCTCCAGATCTTAAACTATTTGTTACATATAAAGGTATAACTATTTAAAAACCACCACAAAGGGACTTAAAAGTTGAAATTACAGTGTTTAAATGAACTTATTGTTTTACTCTAAGATCTTTTACGATTTCTTAAATTTTGTTAATATTCTGGCAATGTTTTGAAACCAACTGCCTTGAAGATTTAAAACAACATTGGCTCATTTATCTCTTTCACAAGTTTCATCATCAGTGTCACCAAATCCTATTGAATCTCTACAGTAGTTCTTGAATTGATATTGCCCTTTTCATTCCCATAAGCATTACACATTTTGGGGGTTTTATCAGTTTATAGCTGAATCACTAAAACTACATCAAGAACCTTCTACTTTTAGCCTTGATTAACTGTTCACAACAGCACTGTTTTTGTTTTTTTTTTTTCTCTCCTAGAAACCTACTTTATTGTGTTACTTTCTGCTGAAAAAAGTGTTCAGTGACTATTATCTGTGAGACAAAGTCCAAAATTGCTAGTGTTTCCTGTGAGACTCTTTCTAATTTGATCATAATCAACACTGCAAATCTTATTGTTGTCCCTCTTCACATACACTTAGGCTCCAAGTAAATTATAAATCCAAATATGATTTGTACAACCATGCCATAGTTGCAAACACACCTCCTTCCTAGAATGTCTTCCTCTCCTTTCAGTTCACATTTCCATGACCCTATCAGACTCTGCCTTTTCTAGAAAACCTATTTCAACCCTCAGTCATCAGCCTATAGGGACGTTTGCTTCTACTAGGCACTGAATGACTGACTTTCTGTCATATTTATCTTGTCCTTTCGTTTGAGCGGCTACCCATTAAGTCAATGTTATAACTTCTTAAGCACATCATCAACCCTTTTAGTACAACATATAATTCTTACCTCCTAATGTGCATCTTTGGGGAAACTTGTCTCAGCTGTGTTTCCCCAGAAGAGATCACAATGCAAGAACTTGAGCACAAGTAGTTCATTTCAGAAGTGATCCGAGAAACTAAGTCAGAGAATGGGAAACGTGACAGAAAAAGGAGGACCTGATAAGTTACTGTCATTGCCTAAGTGACTGCTGTAGAGAACTAAGGCTCAATTTCGTTGCGAGGCCCTAGGAACCAGTGTAGAGCACACTTCAGAGTTAGTTTACCCAAAGTGCAAGAAAGATGACATATTTGACCTACAATTCCAATTTGTCATTGAGTGAGGGTTGTTCTTGGAAACATTCATCCCCTGGCATTTCGGGCCTGACCCACACATAGGCCAAAAGAAAGTTCTCATGTATAGAGTTCAAGGATGTTGTAGACATGCTTTTGGAAAGTAAGTGACAAGAAAGCACATTGGCTGCTGAGCACAGCACTCCATGAATTCCTCTCTATCTGCCTGAAAAGCCCAGACGCTCATTTTCCTCTCAAACAACTGAGAGCAGGACACCAAAAATACTGGTCAAATTGGTTGGACTAAGAAGACTCTCCACATGGACATCACCAGATGGTCAACACTGAAATCAGATTGATTATAACCTTTGCAGCCAAAGATGGAGAAGCTCTGTACAGTCAGCAAAAACAACACCAGGAGCTGACTGTGGCTCAGATCATGAACTCCTTACTGGCAAACTCAGATTTAAATTGAAGAAAGTGGGGAAAACCACTGGACCATTCAGATATGACCTAAATCAAACTCCTTATGATTATACAGTGGAAGTGAGAAACAGATTTAAGGGACTAGATCTGATAGACAGAGTGCCTGATGAACTATGGACGGAGGTTCATGACATTGTACAGGAGACAGGGATCAAGACCATCCCCATGGAAAAAATTCAAAAAAGCAAAATGGCTATCTGAGGAGGCCTTACAAATAGTTGAGAAAATAAGAGAAGTGAAAAACAAAGGAGAAAAGGAAAGATATAAACATGTGAATGCAGAATTTCAAAGAATAGCAAGGAGAGATAGGAAAGCCTTCCTCAGTGATCAGTGCAAAGAAATAGATGAAAACAACAGAATGGGAAAGACTAGAGATCTCTTCAAGAAAATTAGGGATACCAATGTAATATTTCATGTAAAGATGGGCTCGATAAAGGACAGAAATGGTATGGATCTAACAGAAGCAGAAGATATTAAGAAGAGGTGGCAAGAATACACAGAAGAACTGTACAAAAAAGATCTTCACGACCCACATAATCACAATGGTATGATCACTCACCTAGAGCCAGACTCCTGGAATGTGAAGTCAACTGGGCCTTAGAAAGCATCACTACGAACAAAACTAGTGGAGGTGATGGAATTCCAGTTGAGCTATTTCAAATCCTAAAAGATGATGCTAAAAGAAAGTGCTGCACTCAATATGCCAGCAAATTTGGAAGTCAGCAGTGGCCACAGGGCTGGAAAAGGTCAGTTTTCATTCCAGTCCCAAAGAAAGACAATGCCAAAGAATGCTCAAACTACCACACAATTGCGTTCATCTCACATGCTAGTAAAGTAATGGTCAAAATCTCTAAGCCAGGCTTCATCAGTATGTGAACTGTGAACTTTCAGATGTTCAAGCTGGTTTAAGAAAAGGCAGAGGAACCAGAGATTAAATTGCCAACATCCGCTGGATCATCGAAAACGCAAGAGAGTTCCAGAAAAACATCTACTTCTGCTTTATTGACTATGCCAAAGCCTTGACTGTGTGGATCACAATAAACTGGAAAATTCTGAAAGAGATGGGAATACCAGACCACCTGACCTACCTCTTGAGAAACCTATATACAGGTCAGGAAGCAACAGTTAGAACTGGACATGGAACAACAGACTGGTTCCAGATATGAAAAGGAGTGCGTCAAGGCTGTATATTGTCACCCTGCTTCTTTAACTTATATGCAGAGTACATCATGAGAAACTCTGGGCTGGAAGAAGCACAGGCTGGAATCAAGATTGCTGGGAGAAATATCAATAACTTTAGATATGCAGATGACACCACCCTGATGGCAGAGAGTGAAGAGGAACTAAAAAGCCTCTTGATGAAAGTGAAAGAGGAGAGTGAAAAAGTTGGCTTAAAGTTACACATTCAGAAAATGAAGATCATGGCATCCGGTCCCATCACTTCATGGGAAATAGATGGGGAAACAGTGGAAACAGTGTCAGACTTGATTTTTGGGGGCTCCAAAATCAATGCAGATGGTGATTGCAGCCATGAAATTAAAAGACACTTACTCCTTGGAAGAAAAGTTATGACCAACCTAGATAGCATATTCAAAAGCAGAGACATTACTTTGCCAACAAAAGTCTGTCTAGTCAAGGCTATGGTTTTCCCAGTGGTCATGTATGGATGTGAGAGTTGGACTGTGAAGAGCGCTGGGTACTGAAGAATTGATGCTTTTGAACTGTGGTGATGGAGAAGACTTTTGAGAGGCCCTTGGACTGCAAAGAGATCCAACCATTCTATACTAAAGGATGTCAGTCCTGGGTGTTCTTTGGAAGAAATGATGCTGAGGCTGAAACTCCAGTACTTTGGCCACCTCATGCGAAGAGTTGACTCATTGGAAAAGACTCTGATGCTGGGAGGGATTGGGGGCAGGAAGAGAAGGGGATGACAGTGGATGAGTTGGCTGGATGGCATCACTGACTCGATGGACATGGGTTTGGGTGAACTCTGGGAGTTGGTGATGGACAGGAAGGCCTGGCGTGCTGTGATTCATGGGGTTGCAAAGAGTCGGACACGACTGAGCGACTGAACTGAACTGAACTAGTGTTAAACACTTGAAAGGACAATGCACAAACATATGTCGGAGTAATGAGTAAGCATGGTAGAAGATGCTCCAAATCATTAATCATCAGGAACTATAAAAATAAAGCTGCATAATGATACCAGTTCAAACCTACTAGAGAAGCTGAAAGTAATAAGACTGACAACTCTAAATGTTGGTGAGGTTATGGATGATCTAGAACTTTCATACTTTGTCAGTGGCAGGGTAAAATGGTATAGCTATTGATTGTTAATTTTTCTTTAATACAATTAAATGCACTTCTAATACTTTAGGGCCCAGAAGTTCAACACCTAGTTATTTACTCCAAGAAAATATTTTTACACAAAAAATGTTTTTCTAAGGGTGACCCTGGGGACTTCCCTGGAGGTCCAGTGGTTAAGATTCCAGGCTTTCACTACAACAGATGGTGCAGGTTAGACACTTGGTCAGGAGCTAAGATTCTGCATGCCATGCTGCACAACATGGCCAAAAAAAAGAGTGACCATGGCAACTATATTCAAAATAGCCCTGAGATGGAATTTACTGAAGTGTCTATCAACAGGTAAATGGATTTTTAATGATATAGTCATATACTAGAACACTACCCAGTGGTAAAAAGAAATAATCTTCCAATCCACACAACTACATGAATGATTCTCAAGATCATGCTAAATAAAAGGTACTTGTGATTTTGTGTATGTGAAGTTCAAGATAAGCAAAATATATATAGTAACAGTGATTGGCTTAAAAGAACAGTGGGGTACCACCTCACACAGGTCAGAGCAGCCATCATCAAAAGTCCCAAGTAACAAATGCTGGCGAGGGTGTGGAGAAAAGGGAACCATCCTACACTGGTGGGGATGTAACTTGGTACAGTCACTATGGAGAACTCAGAATTACCTTATGCTCCAACAATCCCACTCCTGGGCATGTATCTAGAGAAAACTGTAATTCAAAAAGTCCCTGAACACTTATGTTCATAGTATCACTATTCACAAGAGCCAAAACATGGAAACAACCTAAATGTCCACTGGCAGATGGATGGTACAAATATACAATGGAACACTACTCAGCCTTAAAAAGAATAAAATATTGCCATTTGCAGCAACATGGATGCAACTAGAGATTACCATACTAAGTGAAGTAAGTTAGAAAGAGAAAGACAAATACCATATAATATCACTTACACATGGAATCTAAAATATGGCACAAATGAACTTATCTAGGAAACAAAAAGAGACTCACAGACGTACAGAGCAGACTTGTGGCTGCCAAGGGTGGGGGAGGGGCGTAGGGTAGAAATGGATTGGGAGTTTGGAATCAGCAGACACAAACTAGTATATACAGGATGGATAAACAATAAGGCCCTACTATTTAGTACCTGGAACTATATTCAATACCCTGTGATAATCCATAATGGAAAGGAATATTAAAAAATAATGTATATAAGTGTACGACTAGGTCACTTTACTGTACAGCAGAAATTAATACAACATTGCAAAGCAATGATCTGTGAGCTCTTTCAGCTTAATTAAGTGCAGATGGAGACACTAAATGCGCTCATCAAAACTGGTCTCTTTTTCCTGGACACACAGCTAGCTGATATTTCCCTGCCGGTCTTACACTTAAGTGTGGTCACTGAATTGTGCATGCATGTTCAGTTGTTCAGTCATGTCTGACTCTGTGCAACCTCCATGAGCTGTAGCCCACCAGGCTCGTCTGTCCATGGGATCAAACCCAAGTCTCCTGCATCGGCAGGCAGATTCTTTACCACTGAGCCACGTGGGAACCTCAGCCACTGAATTAAGCAGGCCCTTTTGTTCTGATGTCCTTGTTGACCCTGGGGAAAGTGCCCTCCCAGAGTAAACAGATTTCCCAGGACAGTACACTCTCCCAAGAGCACACCTCTCACAAGCAGACTAACCAGGCCAAACCCAAGCCCCAGCCCTTTTTGTCTCGGGATCTCGTCCTACAGGGCACCGTCCCTCTGCCCTAATCACCCCAGGGCCAGGCATCAGACAACTAGAGGCAGCCCCTACACCCTAAGCCCCCAAAAATTATCAATCTGGTCAATCCTAAACCTGCTTACCCTGCCACGCCCATTCCTCCCCAGTGAAAACTAGTGAAGGCTTTTCTGTGTTCCCCTTGCTCTCCCTCTGCTTCCTGACTGATCCTGCTGCATCCTCGCGTGGTGCTACATGGCCCGACATGACCCTCCTCTCGGAACTGTGAGCAATAAACCAAATTTTCAGTGGCAGTTGTCTCCGTAGCTGCAAGTCTCGCTGATGGAATGTGATCGGAACTCATAAGGGCCCCCCTTACAAGTTTCTCTCTCTGTCTCTTTCTGTCTGTCTGTCTCCCTGCTTCGGTCTGTCTATCCCTGTAAGCTGGATGTCGAGTGTCCCACCCAGCAGAACATTCTGAGGTCCTGGGAACGGTAGAGCTGCAAAATGGAAGGAGAACCAAGTGCCTGAATTACCACATGGGAGGCCACCTGTCAAACATACACACACTGTTATCTGAGCAAAAAATAAACTATTGTGTTAAAAAATAAATAAAAATAAGAAAATAAAGTGGCTACTTGGGGAGTGGAGGGGAATTGATTAAAAGGGGAATAAGGTAATTTTCTAGGGTGATAAGAAAGGCTTGCCATCTTATTTTGGAGGGTCATTATATGAATGCATACATTTGCCAAAACTCATCAAATTGAACACTTGATATCTGTGCATTTTATTATGTCCCAATTAAGTCTTAATCAATGAAAAATACACTGCCATTGCAGAAGCTGATTCTGAATTTTCTATGGTAATGCAAGGCAGAGATGGCCCAGAAAACTAAAGCCCTGTGATCCCCAAATCCTAATTCTCTAGATCCCATAATTGGCTAATCTGAGTTCTGCTATCTTTTCCCTGCTTGGCGCACCCTTTCAGAGCAATGCCAGGCAACATCTGACAGCCAAAAGGCAGGCGGCCAGAGAGAGGAGCAAAGAGTCTGGATGAAGAGACTGACTAACCGGAGCCGGCAGAATCATCTGGTGTCTGCGGCAGATCAGGGGCTCGGCACAAAAGAAGGGCTCTCTGACATGCTTCCAGAAAGCGCAGAACTCTGGGGAACACTTGCTCTTCTATGTATTCAGCACTAGCAAACAAAAGGAAGAGAAAGAAAGGAGCAGAAGGAGGTTGCACTAAGAAAACATGCAACGAGAACGTATGGAATAAGCAATACGGAGATTTAGAGGCATAGCTGAGTGAGTGCTGTGTGGAGACAGTAAGACTCAGTGTTTACAAGCAATGTCTCTCCCATGAGACACGTTTCCAGTGTTTAGCATTTATGCTGCTATGGTTCATGTGCTACTGATAATGTTAGGAGATAGTTCCTATTATTATCTGCATTTTATAGGTGAGGAAACTTAAGCAGAAAGAAATAAGTAACTTAAAAACATAAGGTAACAGAACTACTAAGCAGCTGGATTGAGATTCAAATCCAGACAAGCGACTCCATAACCCATGATCTCAACTACTTGACCCTTACACTGTCTTAGTTTGGATTTTCTCTGAAACAGATTCTAAGGCAAGGATTGTTTGCAGAATTGGGAGAAAAGAAGAAGTGAGACTGAGGCAGAAAATGAGAATAAAAAATCTGCATGAATGTGTGTTGTTGAGATGCATATTATAAAGTAAAAGGCACTGGGTTCTGCTGAAACCACCGGGAAGCGTTCGGAAGGCTCCGGAGAATTACGCACAGAAAGATGCTGGAGTGTTTGTGGATTGGCCTCTCTGCTGCACTGGAAATCATCACCCCTAGCATCTTCAAGCTGAACACAGCATATGCCTGTGTAGACATGGTCATCACAGGTGACCTCCCCAGCTGGAGTCCGACTGAACCAGCAGTCACTTGACCCAATATGTGTCAATCAGATGACTTCCGGAAGTGAGAAATTTCCATCCAGGGACTTGTGATTCTCCAATGGGCAGGTGAACTAAGTGACATGAAGGAAGAACAGGAGTCTGGTGGTACAGATACAATAGCAGTCAAAGCCCATCTGGGAAGAGTGAGAGAAGCAACTGTGAAAGCGCGTGCAGGGCTGGGGGGTGAAGGTTCACAGAGTGATGGAGAACAGGGACCAGAGGCACTCTCGCTTCAGGCAGGGGGAAGGACTGCTTCAGGCCTGCGTGACCTTCATAGCTTTTGGTGCCATTCTCTCAGAACCTGGCTGCACTCCTGATCCTGTGTTCCTGAGTCCAGATAGTAAATCCTTCTTTCCTGTTTCGGTGGTTTTGAGAAGAAACTGCTATTGAACGTTCACTGACCACACAAAGTGAAAGAAGCAGATGTGCAGAAAGAAGGAGAGTTGAGTGACCACCTGACCCAGAGGGAGCGAGAAATCAAGAGCTGTCTGGGCCAAAACGCCAATAAACGTGTTTACCAGGAATCCACTGATATCACCTCTGCCTTCGCTCATCTGGGCAATTTCTAACAACCACATGGTTGCTTTGAGTGTGTGGACATGCTTTCCTTTCATCAGTGCACCTTCATTTTCTCCTATAAGATGCATTTATTGTTTGTCTCCTCTGGCTTTTAAGTCAGTATTTCCAGTTGACTTTAGAGATTCAGTGGCCCTTCACTGAAAACTAAAGTTGCTTCAAACCATAAAGCAAGAATCATACAAATACAAATAAAAAATGTGAACTGAAAATTACCAATAATAAAGACATTCCAGGTCAAGCAATTAATGTAAAATGCTACAAACCGCACATGACAAAGACCCTTCAGCACACTGTTCAAGACGCATTTCATTAAGGGACATCCCTGGTAGCTCAATGGCTGGGACTCTGTGTTCCCAAAGCAGTGCCCAGGACCCCTGGTCAGGGAACTAGATCCCACATGCCACACTTAAGTCGATGCAACTAAAGATCCCACATGCCACAATTAAGACTGGGGATCCTGAGTGCTGCAACTAACACCAGGCTCTGCCAAATAAATAGTAAATAAAATAAATATTAAAAAGAGCTACGTTACCTATATCTAGCTTCTACCCCCAAAGGCAGCCACACCTATATTTTGTGTGCTATTTCCCCCATTGTTAATATTTTTAGCATCACATCATGAACACTGTGGTCCAGGAGGATTAGGAAATGTTTGCACACGTAGACCTATCTGTGCATAAACACACACACAGATGTATATACACCCACACACATACATTTCCTAAGTACCACAATGACCTTTTTGGTGAGCAAATGTCAATATGGAGTTCACAGAAAGGCTAAGTGACTTCCTGTGCATGTTTATTTCCCTTACAACCCCTGAGGAAGTCTAAAAAGAACAGTTTCTCCCCAACAGCTCTCAGGGCTTCAATAGGTTTTTCAAAGTCCTTTCCCCACCCCATGCTCCAAACAAAGGATTCCTGCTGTGTGGTTCTAAAGATTCCACTTACAAGTTGCAGAAAACAGAGCCTGAATGGATAGCAAACCCAGCCCAAGGCCCTCTCTGCTCCCTGTGTGGGACAAGTGGCGACTTTGTTCATTTACAAAGGCTGAGACAGAGAGACAAACTGCCCTGTGGTCTAAAAAGCTGCTTTCACATCAATCCTTTTAAGTGGATCTCAATTATGACACTCAAAGAAAGGAGGCTGCACGAGGATGTGGGGAGAAACTTTTAAGTCCTTCCCATACCCCTGTACCCCAAAGGAAGAGAAAATGTTCTCTTTTCTGATGTCTTGGCTTTTGTCTGTTTGTTTTTTTAACATGAAGTGAAGTGAAAGTCTATCAGTCGTGTCCAACTCTTTGTAACCCTATGGACATGGAGTTCTCCAGGACAGTATACTGGAGTGGGTAGCCTTTCCCTTCTCCAGGAAGTCTTTCCAACCCAGGGATCAAACCCAGGTCTCCTGCCAGATGGATTCTTTACCAGCTGAGCCTCAAGGGAAGCCAAAGAATACTGGAGTGGGTAGCTTATTCCTTTCTCCAGCAGATCTTCCAGATCCAGGAATGGAACCAGGCTCTCTTGCATTGCAGGCAGATTCTTTACCAGCTGAGCTATCGGGGAAGTTCTTTTTAACATGGAGATATACAAATAATATTTATTTTTTTAATTTAATTTTTTTGGTCTATGTGAAGATATTTTATTTTTAATATAAATTTATTTATTTTAATTGAGGTTAATTACTTTACAATATTGTATTGGTTTTGCCATACATCAACATGAATCCGCCACAGGTCATATATTACAGTACAGTTGATGTAAAAAGTTGTGTTAGTTAGTTTCAGGTGCACAGCAAGGTGATACAGTTGTATGTGCACATGTGTGTACGCTTTTCCAGATTCTTTTCTCATATAGGTTATTATAGAATGCTGAGTAGAGTTCCCTGTGCCATACAGTAAGTCCCTATTGTTTATCTATTTTATATATAGTACTGTGTATATCTCCTAATGTATCCTTCCCCCTTACCTATCCCCTTTGGTAACCATAAACCTGCTTTTGAATTCTGAATCTGTTTCTGCTTCACATGTGGAATCTAAAAGATGATACAAATGTATGTATCTGGCTTTTGTAACATTCCTCAAAGATGCCTCTGGCATCTCTTGTTCAGACTCTACAGACTTGCTACTCTGAGGAAATTGGGCTTTTTTGGTGGTTTTGTTACTGTTGCTCCCCTGACACGGGGACTGTCTTTATTTTTCCAACACTTCTTTTTCAGACTTGTCAATATCAAGTATCTGAGGGAGCTTTGCCTATCAGAGGCCCTTTTATAAAATAATCATAAAACATAGTGCTTTCTAGTGCTTCATTCCACTGTTAATGTCAAGCTGCAAGCCTTCAAAGGGTGGGATCTGACAGAACGTTCTGTGTGCTCTACAGGCTCGCATTAGGGCCCTTGCCAGCCACTCCAGGGCTTTCCCAGTTCCAGCTGAGGGCTGTCCCTAGACTGTGAGTCGGAAGGACCCGAGGGGGCCTTCCTGGGGCAGAACCCTCCCCTATACACTCTGCTTTAGCTCCTCTGTGAAGTACCCAGATGATAGTATCTCATGCATATTTCCTGAGTGTTTTGGATGCTAAAAACACCACTTGGAAGAAATGAACTCCTTGATGATTGTGAACATGCAGCCCTAGACCTGCAGAAGCCTAAGGATTGATATATTAACCCCTGTGACCTCACCATCAGCCAATCAGAGAACTGTGCATGGGCTAATCACATATCCTGCAGCTCCCCTGCCTCACCTGGCCTTTACAGATGCTTCGCTGAAACCCGGGAGAGAGTTCCAGGTTTTTGAACACAAGCCACCCATTCCCCTTGCTTGGCCCTGCAGTAAACCTTTCTCTGCTCCGTATTGCCGTGTGTTTATTTGTTTGGCCTCACTGCGCACCGCAAGCACACAAAGATGCATTTGGTAACAGCACCGGCAAGGGTGTACCAGTGCCTCCTGGCTTACCTGTGTTCCGGGACCCACCCTGATCAGAGGCTCTCTCACGGACACTGAGAATTGCCGCTTCAAGATGAGAAGGAAGCCTCGTAGGAGAGTATAAGAAGCAGCCCCGTCCATGAGAAAGTCCTGCTTACAATGACTCAGCACCTTGATGACTGGAAAGAGGGTTTTTGCCATTGAGCCAGGAAGTAGATGCTTGCCCGCCCCCCCCCCCCCTCCCCCCATCCAGGGCAGATACTCCATGAAAAGAATAGCACAATGATTGAGAGAGGAGGCTGGGCCCTGCCCAGACCACATATTTCTCATTTTTGAAGTCAGGAGACCTCCCAACTACAGGTGCGCAGAAAGCTTCCTTGGAGGTCAGAAAGGGAGTGCAGCTAAACGATGCTTACTACCCATAGCTCTTTGTGACAGAATCCATCTTGGCTGAGAGATGAGTGTGCACACTGGGAGGACCCTGAGATAAACCAAATACAGACTCAGAACTAGGAAAAGCAAGAAGATTGGCCAAAGGAAATATGGAAGAAATGCCCCATTAAGCGATTTAAACTGTCACGAGGGCACAGCTTTCTCTCTGAGCCTGCCAGTGTGTCTACTCACATGTACTCTTTCTTCCCTCCTAATAAACACTTCACTTTTTTCCACTACTTTCTGTCTTTGTGGGAATTTTTATTTCTGCAAAACCGAACAGCCAGGCCCCTGTCACTGATCACTGATTTGGTGCTCTCACTGCCGCGACCCAACCTCAATCTCTTGACTGGAAACCAAAGCTCCACGTCAAGCTGCTGCAGGCCAAGGCCACCTGAGGTTAGCCTGAGTGTGAACAGAGAAACTTCCACATTCTCTCACTAGTTTTCACACACTTAATTGGGAAAGGAGCTGGTAAGCCAGAGCTGGGTCCAGCTCTCTCCCAGCTTTCTAACTCTGAGAGGGTATCACACTCTTAGGATGCTGGTATGTGGGTGCAATTCCTGCCCAGAGGAGACTGCTGCTACAAAGACTGCTTTTGTTTCTTTCTTGCTCACATCGCCTAGCTTTTAGACATCTCCTACTTGATAGGGTGGCAAGAGGACCAGGGCTGCAGCTGAAAGTGCTAGAAACAGGGATGACGTCTAAGCAGGAAACTGGTGGCATGTGTACAGGCTTAGCTGTGTCTGACTCTTTGTGGCTCCATGGACGATATAGCCTGCCAGGATCCTCTGTCCACGGGATTTCCCAGGCAGACGTACTGGTGTGGGTTGCCATTTCCTCCTCCAGGAATCTTTCTGATCCAGGGATCTGATCCATGTCTCTTGTGTCTCCTACATTATTAACTAGATTCTTCACCACTAGTGCACCTAGGAAGCCCTTAGAAACTGAGACCATGTCTTTTAACCTTTATGTAGGAATTTTTAAGGCCTGGTGGGGGGATGTGCCTCCCCCTCATTGGGCACGTTTGGGGCAATAGCAGTAGTAATGTCTGATGGCGAAAGTGGCCCACCCTCTCTGCCTCTCTGGGAACTCACCCTGTCTGAACGGGAGTGGACTGATAAGAATAAGCTGACAGACTCTCACTGCTGTCTTCAAACTAGTCCAGCAAGGTGGCTGAGCACAGCGTCCCTTCCAAAAGTGAAAAAACTTCGGCATAACTAGAGTAGAAAGCGTAGCAGCTAAGGGTAGAAGAATGAATCTAATACTACATTAATATGGCAGAAGAGGCTCAAAGCAAGGGACGATACCATCTCTTAGATCAAGAACACAAATGTCTCAAATTATGAAGTTAGCTGAGACTACTTGTGTTCTCTGGAACCTGACAAACTCAAACAGTGGCCTCCTCCAGGGAGACAGTTTTCACGCAATATGATGACGGATTGCACTAATTATTAATGACTGAATGAGGTTCTATAACAGGGCAGGATCTTGTTGAGCTGTAGATCATTTTGCTGTGAGGGGTCCATGGCCAGAGCCCGGGGCGGCTGGAGATAGGGGAGGGGTTGTTGAATAATAGAAAATATATGTTAGTTTCTGCTCCCAGTTCCTGACCAGGGCTCCTAAACCCCTTGGAATTTCCCAGGTGACAGCAGAGTCTCTTGTTCTAATGAGGTGACTCTAGGTGGGCTCCTAGATGAGGGTGGGTCACCAGAAAGACCAACGTGTGATGAGAGCCTTGGAACTTTCAGCTCCACCCCCATTCTCCAGAGAGGGGCTGGAAATGGAGTTAATGGTGGACCATGTGCGTGTGATGAACCCTCCATGACAAATCCCACAAATCCAGACCAGGAAGCTTCTGGGTGGGTGAGCACGCACAGATGCCAGGAGAGGGCGTGGAGACTTTATGCCTCTCGCCATGGACTGTGCCCTGTACATCTCTTCCATCCAGATGTTCATCTGTATTTCTAAACTAAATCCTTTTATAATGAATCACTAACCTAGTATGTAAACTCTTCTCCTGAGTTCTATGAGCATCTCTATCACATGAACAGAACTCGAGGGGCCACAGGCTTCAGCAGTGGGTGAGAAGAACAGGTGAGGATATGGCCTTGTGACTGGCATGTGTGTGACGGGGTGGGGGATGGGCTTGAAAGACTGAGCTTTTAAGCTGTGGAATCTGACATTATTTACAGGGACACAGTATCAGAACTGAGTTAAATACAGGACATCCAGTGGGTGTCACCAAACTGCTTGGATTGGGAAAAATTGTCACACATTTGGTGACCTGAAGTGTTCCAGGTAAAGTGTCCTGTGTGAGTGTTCAAGAAGGGACAGGCAGGGGAGCGTGTTTGCCTTTTCTGTGCCTCAGCATCCTCCAAGGTCAAGTTGAACTTGTAACAGAAACCACCTCATAAAATTGTTATTGGTATTAAATAAGTTAATAGGGACTTTCCTGGTGGTCCAGTGATTAAAACTTCATCTTCCAAGGAGGGGTTGCAGGTTCAGTCCCTGGGACTGAGTCTGGGAGCTAAGAGCATCAGATTACTTGCAGCCAGAAAACCAAAAAGCTAAACAGAAGCAATATTGTAACAAATTCAAAAAGACTTTAAAAATGGTCCACATTTAAAACTGCAAAAAATAAATAAATAAGTTAATAAAACATCCAATAGTGTGCCATGCTCAGTAGATGTTACTAGCAATTATTATTGAATTAAAATCCTACTATTGGGAGTTCTCTAAGTAGCCCAGTGATTAGGCTTCCATGCTTTTACCGCCATGGCCCAGGTTCAATTCTTGGTCAAGGAACTGAGATGCAAGCCACATGACCAAAAAAAAAGAAAAAAAAATCCTACTATTTACTTTATTTTTAAAATAATATAAGCATATAGATTCAGGAAATGGAAATTACGAAAGCCTTCTCTCTTTCCCTCTTTCCTTCCCTTTTCACCCTCCTCCCCTCCCTTCTTTCTTCTCCCCTTTCCTTTCATCTTTTCTCTGTTTTCTCCTAAATGAAAAAAAGTCCACCCAGCAAAACCTAATTTTCTTTATGTCTGAGTAACTGCGTCCCACACTTATCTTTCTTTTCCACTAAAAGTCACTGTACATCTCATGCTTGGCTCAGCGCACAGCCAATGAGCCCACCCCTACTATTGCTCCTGCATGAGTGGGCTGGAGGCTGGAATCACATAGAACATCCCTGGAGGACCGTCCACAGCCCCAGAGTGACTGAGCCTGCAATGGGCTGATTCCCAAAAATGAAATTAGCCTATAAAAGTGACAATAAGACGAATGGAAAAGATTCTTACAACTCTTCTAATGGATGAACAGCAAGAGGGAAGCTAGTCTGTCTGTTTGAAGAGGTATTTCCATGTCAGACAGTGAGTGATGCCAGGGCAGGAGTTAATGATCTCTTTATCTCTGCAACTGGAACTACATCGAGCTCATAGTAACTGCCCATCATGAATCATCCATCCATCCATCCATTCATTACACACTTATTTAATGAGGGCCAGGTACTCTGTAGAGGCTGGGGCCATAACAATGAGAAAGTAATTAATAGAGATTAATAATTAGCAAGGGAGATAAGCATTTGAATAAACATAAATTACTGATTGTTTTAAAGGGGGAAGACATAATAAAATGAGAATATACAGTAGGGGCTTTACCATGACTTGGAGGAAGCAAAAGAAGCTGTTGGCTTTAAACTGGATGAACTGACTTTAAGATAAAATCTGGAAGACAGAAAGTAATGCCTGAGATGAAAAGAAGATGGAGAAACTGAAAGAATGGCCCTCAGCATGTGCAAGAGGGCATCTCAGGTGGGAAGTTTAGTTTACACCATATATGAAAATAAACTAAAACAGACTAAAGATCTAAAGGTAAGACCAAAAACCATAAAACTCCTAGAGGAAAACACAGGCAGAACGCTCCTTGACAAAAATCCTAGCAATATTCTTTTTGATCTGTCTCCTAAAACAAAGAAAATAAAAGCAAAAATAAATGGATGGGACCTAATTAAACCTAAAAGCTTTTGCCCAGCAAAGGAAGCCATTAAAAAAATGAAAGACAACCTACTGAATTGAAGAAAATATTTTAAAAGGATACGACTGATATATAAACAGCTCGTATAACTCAATACCAAAAAAGCAATACAATTAAAAATTGGGCAGAAGATCTAAACATGTATTTTTCCTAAGAGGAAACACAGATGGCCAGTGGGCACATGAAAACATGCTTAATGGTTGACTGTCAGAGAAATTCAAATTAAAACCACAATGAGGCATCACCTCACATCTGTCAGAATGGTCATCATTAAAAAGAACACAAACAACAAATGTTGGTGAAAATATGTGGAGAAAAGGGAACCTTCTACACTGTTAGTGGCAATGCAAAGTGATGCAGCCAATGTGAAAGATGACCCAAGACAGACCAGTTATGGTGGAGAGTTCTAACAAAATGTGGTCCACTGGAGAAGGGAATGGCAAACCACTTCAGTATCCTTCCCTCGAGAACCACATGAACAGTATGAAAAGGCAAAAAGATAAGACACAGAAAGATGAACTCCTCAGCTCAGTAGGTGCCCAATAAGCTACTGGAGATCAGTAGAGAAATAACTCCAGAAAGAATGAAGAGACGGAGCCAAAGCAAAAACAATACCCAGTTGTGGATGTGACTGGTGATGAAGCAAGTTCTGATGCTGTAAAGAGTAATATTGCATAGGAACCTGGAATGTTAGGTCCATGAATCAAAGCAAATCGGAAGCGGTCAAATAGGAGATGGCAAGAGTGAATATTGACATTTTAGGAATTGGTGAATTAAAATGGACTGGAATGGGTGAATTTAACTCAGATGACCATTACATCTACTATTCTGGGCAGGAATCCCTTAGAGGAAGTGGAGAAGCCATCATAGTCAACAGAAGAGTCCGAGGCAGTACTTGGCTGCAACCTCAAAACGACAGAATGATCCCTGTTTGCTTCCAAGGCAAACCATTCAATACCACGGTAATCCAAGTCTATGCCCCGACCAACGCTGAAGAAGCTGAAGTTGAATGGTTCTGTGAAGGCCTACAAGACCTTTTAGAACTAACACCCCCAAAAGATGTCCTTTTCATTATAGGGGACCGGAATGCAAAAATAGGAAGTCAAGAAACACATGGAGTAACAGGCAAATTTGGCCTTGGAATGTGGAATGAAGCAGGGCAAATGCTAATAGAGTTTTGCCAAGAGAAAGCACTGGTCATAGCAAACACCCTCTTCCAACAACACAAGTGAAAACTCTACACATGGACATCACCAGAGGGTCAACACTGAAATCAGATTGATTATATTCTTTGCAGCCAGAGATGGAGAAGCTCTATACAGTCAGCAAAAACAAGACCGGGAGCTGACTGTGCCTCAGACCATGAACTCCTTATTGCCAAATTCAGACTTAAATTGACGAAAGGAGGGAAAACCTACTTTCATTCAGGTATGACCTAAATCAAATCCCTTACGATTATACAGTGGAAATGAGAAATAGATTTAAGGAACTAGATCTGATAGATCTCATAGACTAGATCTGATAGACTTCCCTGTAGCTAAAAAGGTAAAGAATCTGCCTATGAAGCAGGAGACCAGGGTTTGGATCCCTGGGATGGGAAGATCCCCTGGAGAGGGGAATGGCAATCCACGCCAGTATTCTTGCCTGGAGAATTCCATGGACAGAGAAGCCTGGCAGGCTACACTCCATGGGGTCACAAAGAGTCTGACATGACTGAGTGACTAACCACACACAGTCTGATAGACAGAGTGCCTGATGAACTACGGATGGACGTTCGTGACATTGTACAGGACACAGGGATCGAGACCATCCCCAAGAGAAAGAAATGCAAAAATCAAAATGGCTGTCTGAGAAGGCCTTACAAATAGCAAAAAGCAAAGGAGAAAAGGAAAGATATACCCATTTGAATGCAGAGTTCCAAGGAGTAGCAAGGGGAGATAAGAAAGCCTTCCTCAGAGATCAGAGCAACGAAATAGAGGAAAATAATAAAATGAGGAAGACTAGAGATCTCATCAAGGAAATCAGAGATACCAAGGGAACATTTCATGCAAACCTGGACATGCTAAAGGACAGAAATCGTATGGACGTAACAGAAGCAGAAGATGTTAAGAAGAGGTGGCAAGAATGCACAGAAGAACTATACAAAAAGATCTTCAAAACCCAGATAATCACAATGATCTGATCAGTCACCTAGAGCCAGACATCCTGGAATGTGAAGTCAAGTGGGCCTTAGGAAGCATCATTACGAACAAAGCTAGTGGAGGTGATAGAATTCCAGTTGAGCTGTTTCAAATCCTAAAAGATGATGCTGTGAAAGTGCTGCACTCAATATGCCAGCAAATTTGGAAAACTCAGCAGTGGCCACAGGACCAGAAAAGGTCAGTTTTTATTCCAGTCCCAAAGAAAGGCAATGCCAAAGAATGCTCAAACTATTGCACGACTGCACTCATTTCACATGCTAGCAAAGTAATGCTCAAAATTCTTCAATCCAGGCTTCAACAGTATGTGAACCATGAACTTATAGATGTTCAAGTTGGATTTAGAAAAGGCAGAGAAATCAGAGATCAAATTGCCAGCATCCACTGGATTATCGAAAAAGCTAGTGAGTTCCAGAAAAACATCTACTTCTGCTTTATTGACTATGTCAAAGCCTTTGGCTGTATGGATCACAACAAACTGTGGAAAATTCTTCAAGAGATGGGAATACCAGACCATCTGACCTGCATCCTGAGAAATCTGTATGCAGGTCAAGAATCGACGTTTAGAACTGGACATGGAACAACAGACTGGTTCCAAATTGGGAAAGGAGTACGTCAAAGCTGTATATTGTCACCATGCTTATTTAACTTACAGGCAAAATACGTCAAGAGAAATGCTGGACTGGATGAAGCACAAGCTGGAATCAAGATTGCTGGGAGAAATATCAATAACCTCAGATATGCAGATGACACCACCCTTATGGCAGAAAGTGAAGAGGAACTAAAGAGCCTCTTGATGAAAGTGAAAGAGGAGAGTGAAAAAGTTGGCTTAAAGCTCAACATTCAGAAAACGAAGATCATGGCATCCAGTCTCATCACTTCATGGCAAATATATGGGGAAACAGTAAAAACAGTGGCAGACTTTATTTTTTTGGGCTCCAAAATCACTTCAGATGGTGACTGCAGCCATGAAATTAAATGACGCTTACTCCTTGGCAGGAAATTATGACCAACATAGACAGCATATTAAAAAGTGGAGACATTCCTTTGCCAAAAAAGGTTCGTCTATTGAAGGCTATGGTTTTTCCAGTGGTCATGTATAGATGTGAGAACTGGTCTATATGAAAAGCTCAGCACCGAAGAATTGATGCTTTTGAACTGTGGTGTTGGAGAAGACTCTTTAGAGTCCCTTAGCCTGCAAGGAGATCCAACCAGTCCATCTTCAAGGAGATCAGTCTTGAGTGTTCATTGGAAGGACTGATGCTGAAGCTGAAATTCCAATACTTTGGCCACCTGATGCAGAGAGCTGACTCATTTGAAAAGACCCTGATACTGGGAAAGATTGAGGGCAGGAGGAGAAGGGAATGACAGAGGATGAGATGGTTGGATGGCATCACTGACTCAATGGGCATGAGTTTGAGTAAATTCTTGGAGTTGGTGATGGACGGGAGGCCTAGCGTTCTGCAGTTCATGGGGTTGCAAAGAGTCGGACTAATCTGAGTGACTGAACTAACATGTGAAAAAAGTCTGAAGGTTTCTCAACAAACTAAAAGCAGAATTACAATATGACTCAGCAATTTCACTCCTATGTATACATCTTAAAAAAACTCTCACTAATTCAAAAAGACACAAGCAACCCCACATTCATTGCAGCATCATTTACAATTGCCAAGATATGGAAGCAACCTGAGTGTTCATCAACAAATGAACAGATAAAGAACATGTGGCATGTGCATACAATGAAAGGTTACTCAGCCATAAAAAGTAAAAATACTGCCATTACAGCTTCATAGATGAATCTAGAGAGTACAATGTCTAGTGACATAAGTCATAGAAATACACTGTATTATATCACTTACTTGGGGAATCTGAAAAGATAATACAAATAAATGTCAGTGCAGAAGAGAAACAGACAGATATAGGCAAAAAGTGTTCCGTGACAACCTAGAGGGATAGGGTGGGGAGGGAGGTTGGGGGTGGTTCAGGATGAAGGGGACCCATGTATACCTATGGCTGATTCATACTGATGTATGGAGAAAATCTATCACAATACTGTAAAGTAATCATCCTCCAATTAAAATAAATTTTTAAAAAATTGCTGGTTACCAAAGTAGAGAGAAAAGGAGAAGAAGCAAATTTGGGGAATGGGATTAAGAGATATAAACAATTATGTATAAAATAGATAACAAGGGTATTATACCAGAGAGCACAGGGAAATATTGCCATTATCTTATAATAACTTTATAATAGAGTACAAGCTATAAAAATACTGAGTTGATATGCTGTACACCTGAAACCAAAATAAAATTTCAAATCAACTATATATCAATGAAAAAAATGAGAAAAAGTAATTTTGAGGAAATTAAAGCTGAGATGTCTATATGTCTGCCATATGGAGAACTGTGGGTTTGGCATTCAGTAGAAAATTCTGGACTGGAGACTCAGAAGTCATGAGTAACTAACAGCATGCAAATGGACTGCTTTGCAAAGGCATAAATCTTAAAGCTATCATTGAAGTTATTAGGATAAGCTTAAGGTGATGAGCTAATTCAATTAGACCCAGTATCCAAAAGGAAAAAAAAAAAAAAAGCCAGAAAGAATTCTCATCAGCCAAAGACATAAGGAATAGTTTATTAGTGGAAAATTCTATAAAATTACTGCTTCCATGCTGCAAAGTATGGCAAAGTACCAAGAGTCATTTATCGTTGGCATCAAGCTGATTCTAATATTAACACCACTCATTGAGTTCCCACTTCAAAGGACACGGATGATGGGTAGTTTTCATTCTGAGGAAAACAGTGGACTCTCTTACCAGCCATGAAAGTCATCACAGATGGAAAAGCTGGGCTTAAGTGTCAGAGAATGAAGGCTGCAGCAACAAATGAATCTTAGTAAAAGCTGTAATCCTCACCCAGGAACATCACTCCAGTGGCAATGACCCTTCAATGCATACTTTCCACGAAATCCCGCCAGACTTTATGCCGCCTCAGCACTTTTTCCGGGTATGCTGCAGAATGCTATTATGCATTTCTTACACACTCGTCCATCAGCTATGGAAATAACAGGTATTTATTGTTTAGGTACCAGGAGCAAGGCACTGTGCTAGGCCCTGTACAAGTCATGAGGGAGTGCCTGACCCTCCTGCTGGTGAGCTAGCTGTGGTCTTATCCACTTCAATATATCAGTAGATGCGTGTGTACTCAGGCACTCGTCCTATTCACCTCTTTGTGACCCCATGGACTGTAGCCTGCCAGGCTCCTCTGTCCATAGACACTTTCCAGGCAAGAATCTCTGGGTTGGGAAGATCCTCTGGCAGGTTGCCATCTGCCAGAGGATCTTCCCAGCCCAGAGATCGAACCTGCATCTCTTATGCCTCCTGCACTGGCAGGTGGATTCTTTCCCACTGTGCCACCTGGCAAGCCATATCAGTAGATATTCAGTGACTGTTCATTGGAAAACAAACTGCCTCTGCTAATCTCTTGTCATTAAACTTACACTAATTTTCAAATCTTCCACTGAAATGTGAGCTGTTCTATGAAATGTTACTCAATGTGTAGCCTGGCAGCAAATATTAATTGCTCTTACATCTTTATCATCACATCATTTTGGAACTAAAACCTTTTTGTGTGTGTGTGGGGGTGCGATTGGTGGCATGTATGTCTCCAAAGTATTAGAATATATGTTCATTTAAACATTTATATCTTACCCTATTACAGACACACACACACACACACACACACACACACACACACACACACACAAAACACACATTCCATCATCTTTTAGGTCGGGAGCAGGGAAAGTTGTTTTTTGTTTTGTTTCCTGTTACAGGCCAGGTAGTAAATATTATAGTCTTTTGGGCCATACAGTCTTAGTAGCAATCATCATTTGACTCTGTCATTATAGGATAAAAGTAGCCATAGGCAATCTGGAAAAGAACGGACAGAGGTATGTGCCAATAAAACTTTATTTGCAAAGTCAGGCAGTGGGCAGGATGTGGCTTGCTATAATTTGCTGAACTTTAGATAGTCAATTGTTTTCACTGTTTCTGTACTTTCCCTAACAACTAGCATAATGGTCTGAAACAGACAGCACTGAAAGAAAGGGCTTTGAAGCAATTAATATATTAAAAATTTCATTGAAGTATAGTTGATTTACAATGTTGTGTTAATCTCTGCTATACAGCAAAGTGATTCAGGAATACATATGTACTCTGTCTCACATCCTTTTCCTTAGTGGTTTATCACATGATATTGAGTACAGTTCCTTGTGCTATATAGTAGGACTTTGTTGTCTGTCCATCCTACATAACATATTTCTTTGAGTAATTATACAAAGCAAATGATTTTGAAATTCACAGGGAGGAAACAATCACCAAGATGATGTATCTGTAAAAACAGTGGTATTGATGAGCTTGACAGAGAAAAAGAAAACTGTTTTTGTGGAAAAATTAATATATCATGATTTGGTGGTGACTGAGTCACTCAGTCATGTCTGGTTCTTTTGTGTCCCTGTGGACTGTAGTGCACCAGGATCTTTGTCCATGGGACTCTCCAGACAAGAATACTGGAGTGGGTTGCCATTCCTTCTCCAGGGGATTTTCCTGACCCAGGGATCGAATCCAGGTCTCTTGCATTGCTGGTGGATTCTTTACCACTGAGTTACCAGGGAAGCCCGTTTTGCTCCATACATCTATCCTACTGAAACAAAGATGAATAGGTCTAAACCTAAAGTTGGGGAACTGTAGGCTAGAGTGGTATATTTGTGACCCTGGTACAAAAGCAAAATATTTGAGATTATTTTATAAGATCATATTCCTGAGAAACTAAGTCAATAAATAAATAAACATGATAGAAATAAAAAGAATCAGAAGACTGAGAACCTGGGGTCAATTTTTACGGAAAAGTCAAATTTCAACTATAGGACTGCTCTGGATTGAATTGTTTCCATCCCAAATTTACATGTTGAAGCCCCAGTTCCCACTAACTATTGTATTTAGAGATGGGGCCTTTGAGAGATAATCAGATTCAGATGAGGTCAGGAGGGTGTGTTCCCCCATGATGATATGAGTATCTTCACAATATGAGATGCCAGAGCGCTTACTTCCTCTTTTTATCTGTACCAAGTGAGGACACCACAAAAAGGCAGCTGTCTGCAAGCCAGGAAGAGGATCCTCATCAGGGAACAGAATTTGCCTGGATCCTAATCTTAGACTTCTCAGCCTCCAGGACTGTGGGAAATAAATTCCTGTTGTTTAAGCCACCCAGGCCAAGATGTCTTGTTATGGTAGCCTGAGCACACTAATATAGGGATAGAGGAGAAAGTTGGTTAGTTAATATGAGCTAGTAAATTCACCTTTAAAGGAATCTCACTCTGTAAGTATAATTAAAAATTCTATAAGTGTTTCACAACTGTATCTTAGTTCTCAACAAAGGGAAAAAAAATCGAGTTTCTTGTTTTTTTCTTTAGTACTGCCACAAATCCAATTCACACTAGAGATAATGCTTACAAATATGAGAAATGGAGTTTAAGGTTTAGGTATATGCCTGTAAACTCACCTGCATGTGTAGATACACAGTATACTATATATGTATATATGGAGTTGCAAAGAGTCAGACACAACTGAGCGACTGAACTGAACTGATACAATTTTACTATTGTGACTGCAAATTAGGTCTGATTCATGCAGAGTTGAAGGCTGAGCATCTAAGAATTAATACTTTGTAACTGTGGTGCTGGAGAAGACTCTTGAGAGTCCCTTGGACTGCAAGGAGATCAATCCAATAAATCCTAAAGAAAATCAACCCTGAACATTCACTGGAAGGACTAACGCTGAAGCTGAAGCTCCAGTCCTTTGGCCATCTGATGTGAAGAGCCGACTTGTTAGAAAAGACTCTAATGCTGGGAAGACTGAAGGCAGGAGGAGAAGGGGGGTGACAGAGGGTGAGATGGTTGGATGGTATCACCAACAAATGGACATGAGTTTGAGTGAACTCATGGAAGCCTGGTGTGTTGCAGTCCATGGGTCAATAAGGAGTCAGACACAACTGAGCAACTGTACAACAAACCCAGAGTCATGCATAAGGACAGTTTCCTTCATCTCTTCTGTCCCTTCAGGTGTAATAGAGTGAGAGCTTGCTTAGGAATCCTCATAGTCTCCAGGGAATAAGAAAGGAGTGAGTAGGCTCTTGGAAGACAAGAATATAAGAAAAAGAAGTAAGTAAACTTGCAAAGAAGCACCGTTCAGTTTATATGTGTACTTACACCTATATGCATATAACATACATAGACAAACTTACAAAAATACACACAGAGTAAAATGAGATGGCGAAAGTGAACTTACTGTCATTGTCTAACATTTTGTAAACATTGTTAAATTCATCTCTATGACAACTGTTTTCAAGATCATTGTTGAGGACTCTGAGGCTAGAGTTAGCAAGTAGTGGAACTAAGTTTTGTTTTTCAACAAGTTTTAAAAATTGTATTGGAGTAGAGTTCATTTACCGGAGAAGGCAATGGCACCCCACTCCAGTACTCTTGCCTGGAAAATCCCATGGACGGGGGAGCCTGGTGGGCTGCAGTCCATGGGGTGGCTGAGAGTTGGACACAACTCACTGACTTCACTTTCACTTTTCACTTTCATGTACTGGAGAAGGAAATGGCAATACACTCCAGTGTTCCTGCCTGGAGAATCCCAGGGACGGGGGAGCCTGGTGGGCTGCCATCTGTGGGGTCACACAGAGTCGGACACGACCAAAGTGACTTTGCAGCAGCAGCAGAGTTGATTTACAAAATTGCATTACTTTCAGGTGCACAGCGGAAGTATTTCAGTTCTCCCTATGTGTATCCATTTTCGTTCAGATTCTTTTCTCATATAAGTTATCACAGAATACTGGGTATAGTCCCCTGTGCTCTACCGTAGGTCTTTGTATCCATGTTATATACAGTTCTATGTGTGGGTTATCTCCACCCCCACCACACGTGTTCTTCATCCTCTTTGCTGTATTACCCCAGCTCAATGGAGAAATCTCCAAACCAGAAGAAGGAGAAGTAACCGGAAGGATCAAGAAGTACTGAACAAATGAGAGAAAGTGAGAGAGAGAAAAGAAAAATCTAAGGGAAGGGGCCCTCATGAACCAAGTTCCCCTCTGAGGAGTTACTGCAAGGGAGCTAGCTGGTGGCTGCCCGTGACTGGACGGTGCCTCTCAATCCCACTGTTCCTGTGACGGCAGCTTCTTGGGGATGCTCTGTGCTCACTGGGGGAGGAACTGTCGTTTTCTAACTCTAACCCTTTGCCAGTCTGTCCCCACCCCCAGTCTCCAACATTCCTACTGAAACAATGGGGAAGGCATTGTACTTGACAATGGAAGGCCATCCACCCTCTGCTGGCCCATCCGTGGCTGATGGGAGGCAAGTAGCCAAAGCTGCTTCCAGAATGGCTGCCTTGAGGTTGCAGTCATAGTTTTAAGACTTTTGTTGAAATATAGTTGAGTTACAACGCTGTATTAGTTTTGGGTTTACAACAATGCATTTCAGTTATATGTATTATATTTGTATATATGTTTTTGGGGTTTCCCCAGTGGCTCAGCAGCAAGGAATCTGCCTGCAGTGCAGGGGTTTTAGGAGATGTGGGTTCAGTCCTTCAGTCTGGAAGATCCCCTGGAGGAGTGCATGGCAACCCATTCCAGTTTCTTGCCTGCAGAATCCCATGGACTGAGGAGCCTGGCGAGCTGTAGTCCAAAGGGTCGCAAAGAGTTGGATGTGACTGAAGCAACTGAGCATATGTGTGTGTATATCTATATATATATACACAGACACACACACACACACATATATATATACCTATATGTATATTGCCTTCTCTTCCATTACAGGTTATTATAAGATATTGAGTACAGTTCCTGGTGGTGTACAGTAGGTCCTTGTTGGCAGATATTAACATAAGGGAAGGCTGGAGCTTACAGGAAGAGCTTTCAAGGGGGAGATTGCTTCAAAAGTGAACTGGCAAACATTAGGGAGCTGGAATAAAACTGACAGAAGAGTTTCAGCAAAGCTCCTGTTTGCTGCACCTGCAGCAGATGGTGACTCTGTCAGCAAGAAGGGGATCTGGTAGACAATAGACTCGAAGAGAAGGAGAAATGGTCAGATCTTAGAGCAGCCCTGAAACCCCCAGGTAAGTGTCTGAGAAATGCCTGAAAATTCAGCACCTCACTTTGAAAGTTGCTGTGTGAATAGGAAAGATAAATGGGAACTATCTGTATCTCCATAGTCTGAGAACTGCCAGGACTGCAAAATGATCTGCAGGTTATACATCAGCAACACTTTCGGGCAGAAACTTTGATTTGCTAATTTTATTTTGAAGATTTTTATTTTTTATTCTTCTCTGGGATGGCTAAGCAGGTGCAGAAGACAAGCAGGTACTGAAGATATTTCCATCATAAAAGGGAATATGTGTTGCTCAATTAAAGAAGCTGATCTCACATCTCCTGTCATATTGTAAGCCCCAACTTTGTAGGATCAAATCCATAAATTAAAAAAAGAAAATCAAAATAATCTTCAGCAAATCATGGTTAAAATTAAGTAAGGCATGAATTTTGTCTGCATAAATCAAAATTACAAGTCTTTAAATTTAAAAGTGGCATATATTTAGTCTAATTGAAAATGTCATTAAGTATTGTGAATATTATGGGTGTATGTGTACGTAGGTGCCCTGACATTTTTATTCCCTCTAGAAGCTTCAGTACAGGAAAATGTACAATTTTGGTTAATTGTTGTAAAACACTGAGCTTGTAAACTTCCTCGCTCCACACTGACATACGTTAACGGCTTCCACCAAAGACTATGAATCTTTGCCCTTTCTATTCATCCACTTGTACTCAGGTTTGGGGTTCATAAATGTTTTCTAAATGTATCTCAACTTCAAATTGTTTTTTCAAAGACATACATTTAGTTACGGTATTACACAAGGAAACAAACAACAGTGTGGAGTAATAGCCACAGTTCTTTTGATGGCCTCCAAGGCCCTCCTTGATCTCAACCTCCCGCCCTGACCTCCTTCCCCGCAACTCTCCCGCTTAGCCACTCTGCTCCAGCCATACTGGCCTCCTCGCTGTCTCTAAAGTATCCTCAGTATGTTCTTGCTTCAGAGAGTTGGCGCTGGCTGTCTCTTTATCCTAGAAAAAACTCTTCCTCCAGAAATCTTACAGCTATGTTCAAACGTCACTTGCCAGCCTGTATAAAGTGACACAATGCTCTCTCCACTGCCTTATTCTGTGTGGTGCGCATTATGCTAAGGTGGTCTTCATGATCTCCACCTCTTGGTGTGTGTGCCTGCGTGCCTCCCAGAGCTGAGAAAATGATGGATCTCACTTCCTTGATTAGGTTGTTCTATAGCACAGAGGATTGTAACTGAAGGAAGATTATCTGGGTGGACCTGACCTCTCCATGTGAGTCCTTTAAATCTGAGTCTAACACGTGAAAGACAGAGAAAGAAAAAGCTTCACAGCAGCACAGAGCTTCTCCTGCTGATTATTTTTTTCCACCATGCAGCCTGTGAGATCTTAGTTCCCTGAGCAGGGATTGAACCTCTGTCCCCCTGCGTTGGGAGCTCAGAGTTCTAACCACTGGACTGCAAGGGCATTTTCTCCTGCTGATCTTAAAGAAGCAACTGCCAGGTTGTGAATGGGACTACATGGCAGGAAAGAGTGAGTGGCTTCTAGGAGCTGATGACAACCCTTGGTAGGCATACAGCGAAGAAACACTAATCTTAGTCCTAAACATGAAATGAACTGAATTTAGTTAGCCAACAACCTGAACGGGCTTAGAAGAGGCTCCCACCCCTCCGATTCCAGAACAGACACCTTGATTTGCCATGCTAGACTCCTGACCAAAGGGAGCGTGACAAATTTGTCTTATTTCAAGATGCTAGATTAGTGATAATTTCTTACATAGCCACAGAGAATGAATACAACCTTTAAAAGTTTTCTCCACAGCACCTATCTCCACCTGGTGAAATATCCATTGACTTTTTAATGTATTATCTCTCTCCCTTCACTAGAATTTGGAGTCCATGAAGGCACAGATCTTTTTAGCTTTCTTCTCTATGGTATACTCACATCCTAAACAATGTCTACAACATGGTGGCCTGTTACTGAATATTTATTGAATAGATGAAGAAAACTGCGTTTGACGAGAGTGGATGCTTCCTTCTAAAGAGGCAAGGCAGAGTAGTGTGTGATGGCACTCAGAAAAAGAGGAAGGGTCCCTTTCCAGGAGCTGGCGATTGTCCCGACGTGCCTTTTAGCATCCCTCCTTTCTCCTCTCTTTGGAAATAAGGTAGAGCACACCTCTCCCAGGAACGAGACTCTTAGGCCTGTACAGCAGATGCCAGAAAATAGTGCAGCATTGCTGAAGGAGCACAGGAAATCTTCAGAACCGAAATGAACCCCCAACCAAAATGCAAATCAAAACCATACGAAGCTACTACTTCACACCCGCTAGGATGGTTACTATCAAAAACCCAAACAAACGAACAAACAAAACCAGAAAGCAGCAAGTGCTGCTAAGGTTGTGAAGAAATTGAAACTCTTGTGAACTCCTGGTAGAAGTCTAAAATGGTACAATTGCGATGGAAAACAATAGGTGGGTTCTTAAAAAATTAAAAATGGAATTCCCATATGATCCAGCAATTTCACTTGAGAGTATATACTCAAAATAACTGAAAGCAGGGTGTCAAAGAAATATTTCCATGTCCATGTTTACAGAAGCATTATTCACAATAGCAAAACATAGGCGCAACCCAAGTGTCTATGGACAGATGAATCAATATGCAAAATACGGTTTAAACATAAACACAGAATATCACTCAGCTTTCAAAAGGAAGGAAATTCTGATATATGCTAAATAAGCATAGACTTTGAGGACATTACACTAAAAGAAAGTAATCACAACAATACAAATGCATCAAATACTGTTTAAAGATGGTAAACTTTATTTCTATGTGCAATACCACATACAAATAAAAGGACCCTTCCGTTCACTTCAGTTCAGTTCAGTTGCTCAGTCATGTCCAACTCTTTGCAACCCCATGGTTCACAGCACGCCAGGCCTCCCCATCCATCACCACCTCCCAGAGTTCACTCAAACTCATGTTCATTGAGTCGGTGATGCCATCCAGCCATCTCATCCTCTGTCATCCCCTTCTCCTCCTGCCCCCAACCCCTCCCAGCATCAGAGTCTTTTCCAATGAGTCCAACTCTTCGCATGAGGTGGCCAAAGTACTGGAGTTTCAGCTTCAGCATCAGTCCTGCCAATAAACACCCAGAACTGGTCTCCTTTAGGATGAACTGGTTGGATCTCCTTGCAGTCCAAGGGACTCTACAGAATCTTCTCCAACACCACAGTTCAAAAGCATCAATTCTTCAGCACTCAGCTTTCTTTATAGTCCAACTCTCACATCCATACATGAGTACTGGAAAAACCATAGCCTTGACTAGACAGGCATTTGTTGACAAAGTAACATCTCTGCCTTTTAATATGCTTCTAGGTTGCTCGTAACTTTCCTTCCAAGGAGTAAGCATCTTTTTTCATGGCTGCAATCACCATCTGCAGTGATTTTGGAAAAATCACTATATAAACATATATATTTAATCCAGCAGTTACCATGATGCTTGAAACTCAAAAACAAACAAAACACATCCCCAGAGAAGCAATGCTGTAGGGAATTCAAGGCTAAAATCAGCAAAATGGGGAAAACTAGATAGATACTTCCTATAGATCAAGGCGTAACCTACCTCACAGATGGAACCTTAAAAACTTTAAGTATATACTGACACGTATTTTAAGAGCAAAAAGAAGATGAAAGGGAAAGTGGGCAAATGCACAGCTAGACCAGAAAATTTTAACTTGCTGTCTAAGAAATCGACAGATCCAATAAGCCAAAAAGCCAAAAACTGGGAGTGCTATAGACTACTTAAATATAGTAAAGAGGCTAGACTAACAAAGGCATGCATAATAATTTATGCTCCAAAAATAGAATACACATTTTTCATAAGACATATATTTTATTGACTAAAATTGATTTTGTCTTAGATCACCAAAAAGAAGAGGGCTTATAAGTTATTCTCAAATGTCACAGTGGAAAGAAGATGGAAATTCATGCATAAAGATCTCTCCTCTGTCCCTGAAAATCAAGGAAACAGACTAAGTAAAGTAGAAGAAAGGAATTAATGAGAGAAAGTTGTGACATGCACACTCAGCAAAAAGTGAAATTTATTAAAGTTGAAAGTCAGTTTTCTTAAAAGTTCACTAAAAGAGAGTCAAAAGAAGACTTGAAATTATGATTTCCTGAAGAAGACATAAGGATGAAGGACATCAACTTGAGAAAAAAAGAAAAAGACATAACAAAGCCAAGTTTAAAGGGGGAAAGAAGCAAACAACTTGTAGAGGATTATTTGAGTAAAACTTTTTATAAAGAAAGAAAGGAGGAAAAGAAAAAGTATTTTTAATTTTAAGCCAGTATATTGCTGCTAAGTCACTTCAGTCGTGTCCGACTCTGTGTGACCCCAGAGATGGCAGCCCACCAGGCTCCCCCGTCCCTGGGATTCTCTAGGCAAGAACACTGGAGTGGGTTGCCATTTCCTTCTCCAGTGCATGAAAGTGAAAAGTGAAAGGGAAGCTGCTCAGTCGTGTCTGACTCTTAGCGACCCCATGGACTGCAGCCTACCAGGCTCCTCCATCCATGGGATTTTCCAGGCGAGAGTACTAGAGTGGTATTAAACAAACAATATTACATGAGAAATATGTATTATATACTATACATACTGTTATTGGCTTGCAAAAAACCACAAAAAGAAGCAAAACTCTACTTTTCAAGGTCAATAGACACACATAGATTTAGATACTGGTTTCTCAAAACTTGATACTCAAAACTTGAGTGATCATAGTATCTATTTCACATACATATCATTATATCCACATATACATAATCTTATAAAAGAGAGAAGAAAGAAAACTACACAATAGATTACATATATTGGTTGCATAGGCAACTGAAATTCAATTCATTTATGAACATAAATTCAAAACTACTAAATGAAATATTAACAATTTAGTCCAGCTGTATTCTAAAAGAAAGCACTTCAAGATAAATTAGGGGTTTTGGAATAATTGAAATCTAACTATTATAATCTACCCATTGTTACTAACCAACTTGGAGACAGAAATGGCAACCCACTCCAGTGTTCTTGCCTGGAGAATCCCAGGGACTGCGGAGCCTGGTGAGCTACAGTCCATGGGGTCACACAGAGTTGGACACGACTGAAGTGACTTAGCAGCAGCAGCAGCAGCAGCCCTAACCAACTATGTACATTTGAGCAAGTCATATGACAATTTTGTGTCCTAGTTTATTCATGGGTGAGACAATTGAGAAACAAATGAGAGATTACATGTAAATTACTTAGAATAGTCTCTGGCATAAAGAACTCAATACATGTTAGTCTTTGTTTATTACTGGCGATACATCAATAGTTGAAGAATATGTAATACCCCCTATTGATGAGACACTCTCAGCAAATTGATATGGGTAGGAAACATACCTTATCTAATCAATGATATCTACCAGGAAACTAAAGATGAATCTGGATGACTCAAAGGCTGAAATCAAGACTGCCAGGAGAAATATCAACCTCAGATATGCACATGATACCTCTCTAATGGCAGAAGGTGAAGAGGAACTAAGGAGTCTCTTGATGAGGGTGAAAGAGAGTGAAAAAGCTGGCTTAAAACTCAACATTGAAAAATCTATGATCAGGGCATCTAGTCACATCACTTCATTGCAAACAGAAGGAGAAAAAGAAGAAGCAGGGACAGATTTTTCTTGGGCTCCCGAATCACCGCAGACAGAGACTGCAGCCATGAAATTAAAAGATGCTTGCTCCTTGGAAGACAAGCTATGACAAAGCTAGATACTATGTTAAAAAGCAGAGACATTACTTTGCTGGCAAAGGTCCATATAGTCAAAGCTATGATTTTTCCAGTAGTCATGTACAGATGTGAGAGTTGGACCATAAAGAAGGCTGAGTGCCAAAGATGGCTGCTTTCAATTTGTGGTCCTGGAGAAGACTCTCAAGAGTCCCTTGGACACCAAGGATATCAAACTAGTCAATCCTAAAGGAAACCAACCCTGAATTTTCATTGAAAGGACTGTTGCTGAAATTGAAGCTCCAGTACTTTGGCCAACTTAGGCAAAGAGTTGACTCATTGGAAAAGACTTTGATGCTGGGAAAGACTGAAGGCAAAAGGAGAAAGGGGTGGCAGAGGATCAGATGTTAGATAGCATCCCTGACTCAATGGATATGAATTTGAGCAAACTCCAGGAGGTAGTGGAACACAGAGGAACCTGGCATGCCATGGGCACAGTGTCCACTTGACTTAAAGACTGAACAACAATTTTATGGCTAAATAATACAAGTGATTCCATTTTATTCTAGACCTAGATAAGAATTCTGCTACTTATTCATCACTGAATTGGATATGCCAGAAATTCCCATAAGACAAGAAAAAAGTTATAAAACAGATCAACCTCTATGTAAGGATAACATATCCATGCCCATAGAATTAACTTTAAAATTATAGACATATGAACAGATTTCAGCAAGATGAATGGATTCAGACTCGAGTTACATAAATTACTAGTTTTCATATATACTCACCATGCGTGCTCAATGGCTCAGTTGTGTTGGACTTTTGGGACCCCGTGAACTGTAGCCTACCAGGCTCGTCCATTTCCTACTCCAGGGGAATCTTCCCTAACCAGAGACTGAACCTGCCTCTCTTGTGTCTCCTGCAATAGTGGGTGGATTCTTTACCAATGTGCCACCTGGGAAGCCCCCATGTACTTACCATATTCAATTAGAAAACTTCTTGAGAAAAACAATCTTTTATAATAAGAAAAAGCAGAAAATCTCAGGGAATAAATCCATCAGAAAGTATACTACTACTACTAAGTCACTTCAGTCGTGTAGTGTGTAATACCTTAAAAAGGCAAATTAAAATGCTTTATTTTGGGCTTCTCTGGTGGCCCTGTGGTTGGGAATCTGCCTGCCAATGTGGGGAATGGGAGATGGATCCATGGTCCCAGAAGATTCCACATGTTAAGAAACAACTAAGTCTGTATAACTACTGAAGCCTGCACGCCAAGAACCCATGCTCTGCGACAAGAGAGGGGAAGAAAAGAAGCCGCCACGATGAGAAGTCCAGGTACTGCAACCAGAGAGCAGCTGCTCACTACAACTAGACAAAGGTCACAGCGGCAATGAAGGCCTGGTATAGCCAAGAGCAAACAGGAATGAGCAAATATGTTTCAAAAAGCCGCAAAACTCTAAGAAGAAAATGGAAGAAATAATGGAAACCAACTTTTAAAATGTTTTATTTTCAATAGATTTTGACAAAGTAATTACAATATTCAGAAAGAAGGAAAAAGATGCAAGAACGTTTGAGCAATATTTAAAAGAAATAATGAGTGGAAATTGTTGCTACTAAATAGAACATGATATAAGATTGGTGCAAAAGTAATTGCGGTTTCAGACTGAATTTTAAATCGTTATAAGGCTGCTCAAACACAACTTTATTAAACAAAATATTACAATCAACACACTTTTGCCATGGCTACACTTCATGGCAACGTTTTCATTGCTGTTGCAAACAATAAGAGAAGATGACACTTCAAAACAACAATTTTTTTTTTGGATTTGTGGTCAGCGCACGAGACACCCACTTACTTCAACTTCCTTCAAATGCTGAATGACTGTGGAATGTTTGGCGCTGAGTACTCTGGCAACCTCTCCTGAAATTTTAAGAGGATCAGCTTTGTCGGCTGCTATTCTCAAGGTTCTCTTCTCCTTCCCCAAACCTCTGCATTTTGCACCTCTGTGTTCATCAGCAGTTTCTGGGCCAAATGCATTGTTGATATTGTGTGTTGTCTCCGCTGCTTTACAACCCATTTTGAACTCAAATAAAAAATGTGCTCTAATTTGCTTTTTGTCTAACATCATTTCTATAGTCTAAAAATAAATATAAAATAAACAGCAAGTAATAAGTCATTAGCAAAATCATAAAGTGAGAAATTTGCATTAAAATGATGTACAACATAACCACAGCTATTTACGAATGTATTCCAATGCCAAATGGCAAAATTCAACAACGCAAAATTGAAATTAGTTTTACACCAACTTAATTTAAAGGGTGATTAATTTTTAAAACTATATGACATAGTCACAAAAGTAGGAAGACAGGTTATAGGATCAGACAAGAGTTTGAAGAAGCAGATGTGTACACAAATATTAAGATTATGACAAAGATGCCATTTAAAAATTTAATGAAAATAATTTAACATTGAATAACTAGTGTAGAAACAAGTGCCTGTTTTGTGAAAAAAGTAAAAATAAGATTATATTTTACCATTAAAAATACCCTGGTGAATTAAAGAAATAAAGTTTGTATGTAAACACACACACACAGACAGTAACAGCAACAATTGAAGAAGGGGCTTCTGTCCTTTCAAGAGGGGAAGAATATCCAGGTGTGACATGATAGTACTCAGCGTCCATGACCTTGAAAATCCTTGAGCTCTGATCAGGATGTGACAGAGGCGGCTTGAATTTATCTCCTCCCTTGGACACACTGAGTCTATAGCTACGCACAGAGTAATTGCCTCCGAAAGACATTTAGAACTAGTGTGTGAGTCCTACACATCAGGTAAATGACAAAATACACACACTAAACTGGGGCTTGGCACCTGCTCCACTACTGGGAGCCCCTGAGAACAAAGACGGAGGCTTGAACAATCCCCTAGGAAGTTCGGTTTGATATGTGAAACAGATATTGTGATATGCTGCTGGAAGGAAAATGAACTCTTACAACCATTTAAGAAATACTATGGCAGGTAAAATCAAATTAAAATATATCATATGCTATTGCATCAATTTCCCTTCTTTGTATTTCCATAAGAGACACAAACCCATAAATGAACATGAAAGTAGGGACAGGAGTTTTCACTCTTGCACTATTTTTGATTGCAAAGATTAGACAGCATCTGTTAATGAACCTGGAAAATTAAATGACCACATTCTATGACAGACTGTCCAAGCTGCCCATCCACCAGTCAGCACTTTCTTCTTCCTTACAACCAGAACTGCTATATTTGCAGTGATATGTGGAGACTCAATGATCTATCGTTGTAGAGCTAACCCAGCGATAACCACGTGGCTCCCATTTGCTCTACATTCCTGTTCCCATATCCTTTGCAGCTGGTGTAGAACTGACCCAGTTCTGGTAAATAAGATGTGAGGGTCCCGGCTTCCTGATAGGAGAAACTAATTTGTCCTGGCCCTTTGCTCTTGCTCTTAAACGCAGCGTGAGCAGATGCCAAGACTGAAGCAGTCTCAAGCATGAGGGAAAGAGCTGATGTGTGAGGATGAGTAAGAAGAGGAGGAGTCCCTGGGTCCCAGGGTGATGCTGCAGAGCCCTTGAATCAGCTCCAAAAACAGCAACCTTTAGTATTCTTGTAAATGAAATTGAATGTGTCTATATAATTGAATCCAGTTAGAGGAGTTTTGTTTTCAGTACTCTCAGCCAGATGCCTCTGTTAGACATACCGTAGAATATTATTTGATAGTTTTAAAGAAAATCATATTAATCTGTATTCACAAATATGATGTTAATTGTAAAAAGTAAGCTATAAAATATATATTTGTTGTTGTTCAGTCACTCAATCATGTCCAAGTTTTTGTGATCCATGGACTGCAGCACGCCAGGCTTCCCTCTCCTTCACTACTCACAGAATTTGCTCACACTCATGCCAGCTGAGTCAGTGATGCCATCCAACCATCTCATTCTCTGTCATCCCCTTCTCCTCCTGCCCTCAGTCCCTCCCAGCACCAGGGTCTTTTACAGTGAGTTGGCTCTTTGCATCAGGTGGCCAAAGTATTAGACCTTCAGCTTCAGCATCAGCCCTTTCATTAAATGTTCAGGGTTGATTTCCTTTAGGATTGACTGGTTTGATCTCCTTGCTGTCCAAGGGACTTTTCCAGCACCACAGTTCGAAAGTAGCAGTTCTTCAGCGCTCAGCGTTCTTTATGGTCCAGCTCTCACATCCGTGCATTAGTTTGGTACAGGCTGGGTAGAGGGACTGGAGGGGCAAACTGGGGATGGACAGTGGGTACGAGCTGAGAAGATATTTTAATAGTCGAGGCAAGAGGCATATCCACTAGGTGCTCAAAGATATTTGCTGAATAAAAATAATCTGAAGGATTCTTCCACCCCTCACATATTGCAATAAAGGGAAGAGAGAAGAAGAGAGAGAAGGAGGGAAGAAAGAGGCACAAAAGGAGAAGAACCTGTCTGCAGAGCGGGAGTCAGCACGGGACTCCTATGCCAACTAAATGAATAAAAAGTGAAACAAAATACTTTAAAATGAAAAGTAGTAAAGAGGCAACATACGCACTTTATTGATGTCAAAGACCGTTACCAAAGTGCAACAAATGGCCATGAACTTGGACTAAATCACGGATGCAAAGTGCTTTCAGTCTCCACTCACAATTGCAGCCTGTCGGGGGTGAAAAAGATGTAGTCATATATCTTCAGCTCTCCTGTGGAAAACAGATTTATCTGTACTAAACAATCAAAGATACTGGGAAAGACATGTTCTAACTATTTATACACGCATGGGAAACACATGGAAGGATGCATTTCTCATCAGGAGTTGCCATGAGAGGCCTGATGTTGCCCTGTGCTTGTGGCAAGTGAGTTGAAGGAGGAGGACAGCGTGGCTTTAATGTGTGAAGACTCTCCCACAGATGGTAACACACATTTTCCAGAATCCACCACCACAAGGTGGCAGATGGTAATGGTACCAATTACAGAAAATTGTTAAAAGGCATCACATGTTGAATACATTAGCACATTTATTTTCAAAATTAATAATGGGGCCAGACAGACACTAGCTGATAGACAAGAGGAAAAGATATGTTCAAGATGAGACTCAAATTGGATAAAAAAATCAACTCGAATGATACATCACTGTTAAACACAGAAAAATTCAATTTGCAGGAGAAACAATGTGAGCTCTCTCTTAAGCTCTGCAAGTCATTGTGGAGGATTGGATTCAACATTCACTGCTTGTCTGTTATATGTAAAGACTATGCTGGATACTTGAAATTAAAAAATGGAAGGTGCAACTTTCCTCTTATGGAATTACCTTCTAGTTGCTGCAACCAAATAATGTCAGAGTGTGATAAATAGAATATCACTAAGCAAGCAACGTAGAGAGCAGCCAGGACAAGGAATCATTAGCTTTGCTGGGAAAGGAGGAAATAAAGAAGTGGTGATGTAGGACTTGGCCAGGTAGTGTGGGAAGCAATGGGACAACTTTGGGGAGCTGAGTGAGATCAGTCTTTCCTGATGCGCTTGGGGGAAAGGTCACAGTGTGGCCAGAGTCTGTTAGCAACAGAGTCAGGCTTTCAGGTCTGCTCATACCAATGGAAAGTGCCTACCCCGTGTCCTCAGATGTTCGGATGCAGCTGCAACGACGTGCCTAGACTGCACTTCAGAAACTTTAGATATGCTCCTTACTTTGGCACAGGCTGGGTAGAGGGTCCGGAGGGGCAAACTAGGGATGAACGATGGGGCTGAACTGAGAAGACAGTTCAATAGTCGAGGCAAGAAAAGAGTAGGGCTTATGTTCATGCATCCACTGGGTACTCAAAGATATTTGCTAAATAAAAATAATCTGAAGGATTCTTCCACCCTTCACATATTGAAATAAAGGGAAGAAAAGAGGAGAGAGAGGAGGGAGGAAACAGGCAGAAAAGCAGAGCCTGTCTGCAGCACGGGGAGTTCCATGTCAGTAAAGTGTTAAATATTGCAACTGAACAAGTTCCAGGTTTTCTCAGTACACACCATCTTCTCTCCTGGTTTCCATATGATGTTTTTAATAGCTTTTTCCCCTTAATGCCTTGTCCTGGAAATGTCTTCCTTTCAGTAGCCTGGTTTCTATATTCATGCCCACTTCAGATTCTCCTTTTATAGGAGCTCGTCCCACAATCACAATAACCTGTCTCTGCTGCAAACAATACTAGGCATCCTGGATTACATGATGCTCTTTTGTCTTCCTGGCTATTTACGTGTGCTCCTTGCCTTCCTAACTAATGTTAGGCTTCCTAGACTTTAGGGCGTTCTCATAATCTGCATTTCAGTACCTAGGAAAATGTTGAGCCCAGAGAAGCATCAAATTTAAGAGTCTTAAGGGACCTAAAATCACCTTATGGAGATCGTATATACCTGTGGCAGATTCATGTTAATGTACGGCAAAACCAATATGGTATTATAAAGTAAAATAAAGTAAAAATAAAATTAAAAAAATAAAGCTAAAAAAATCTATCCTGTTATATATGAAGAAACTCTTACTCAAAAATATTAAGAGTCCTACTCAAGATTACATTGTTAGAGAAAGATGAGAGTTAAAACCTTGGAATTTATTCAGTCAAGCATTTTTTGAGAGCCTATTATGGACCAGGGCATTATTCTCAAAAGACAAAAAAATGATCATGTGGAATTTCAGGCCAGATTGTATTTCTAATAAGCTACTTATTTGACTAGAAAGATAGGCAAGTGGATTTTGCTGCAGAAACCACTAGTCCATTAGGCAAATTGGAGTCCCTGGGCCCTGCCGAGATGCACCTTGCTAACAAAAGATGTAAGAGATAGTGTACCTGAAAACTCCATCTCTTCCCTAATGATTGAGATAAAGACATGTTCTAGATGTACCCCAAAAGAAATGGATTCTGATTATTACATGAAAGTGGTCATGATCCAGCTCATGAAAAGTTTGAAACTGAGAAAAGCAGAGTCCATGGTGAATCTGAAAACACTCAAATAAAACTCATTCTCTCTCTCTCTCCTGAAAGCAACAGTTAAACGAATTGCAAAGAACTTCAGGTCTTGCACTGAAATTAAATATTCATAGAACTCCATTTATGTGCTGCATTTAGAAGTTAAGAGACTTTAAAACCCCTTCTGCATTCCCAGTAGTCAGCTAATCCATTAGAAATGTGATACCCATGCTAACCTACAGTAACAGGAGGCCAGCTGAGCCTGGAGCTCTTTCAAGAGCTGCAGGCGGAGGCTTGAGGATGCTAAGTCATCCCGGCGGCACCGCTCTGGCCCTTCTCCCTGGTGAGGTTTATCACTGAGCAGCTGAGTACAAGAGCAGCGCGTGCTAGGGCGGGTAGCGTGTATGTGTAGGGGGTTTCACTGTGACAAAGACATTATTTTCTTATTTAGTAACGGCAACTGAAGCATACATGGCCCGGGGAGAAAAACTTCTCGTACTCTAGGAATTTAAATATTTCTTTAAGTTGGACTAGCTTGTAAATGTGTTTATATAGAGAGGCCTGGTTGTGGGGTAGACAGGTGGCTTCTTTCCCATGTGTATTCACTGTGCCTTTCATTAGACTAGGGATTGGTAAATTAGTAGATTAGGCTTGTGGGCCCTTTCAGGCTGGCACCTGGTTTCGTAATAGTAATAAAAAAAGTTAATCAGAACACAATTATGTCTGTCTGTTTCCACACGGTCAAGTGTATTCTGGAGTGGTTGCAACAGAGATGATGGTACAACCCAACCAGACAAAATATTTACTATTTGATATTTTACAGAAAAAAATTGTGAACCTCGGATTTAGAAAGATACCAGTGTTATAAACAAAAGTTAAAATCTGTACTTCAATTAACCCTCAAGGGACTTTACTGTACTTAACTATATTAATTAAACATCCACGCATACACACACACATCAGCTCAGTTCAGTCGCTCAGTTGTGTCTGACTCTTTGTGAGCCCATGGACTGCAGCACTCCAGGCCTCCCTGTCCACTACCAACTCCCCAGAGTTTACTCAACACAGGTCCACTGAGTCAGTGATGACATCCAACCATCTCATCCTCTGCTGTCCCCTTCTCCTCCTGCCTTTAATCTTGCACAGCATCAGGGTTATTTCAGATGAGTCAGTTCTTCACATCAGGTGGCCAAAGTATTGGATTTCAGCTTCAGCATCAGTCCTTCCAATGAACACCCAGGACTGATCTCCTTTAGGATGGACTGGTTGTATCTCCCAGCTGTCCAAGGGACTCTCAAGAGTCTTCTCCAACACCATAGTTTAAAAGTGTCAACTGTTCAGCACTCAGCTTTCTTTGTAGTCCAACTCTCACATCCATACATGACCACTGGAAAAACCATGGCCTTGACTAGATGGACCTTTGTTGGTAAAGTAGTGTCTCTGCTTTGTAATATGCTATGTAGGTTGGTCATGACTTTTCCTCCAAAGAGTAAGCATCTTTTAATTTCATGGCTGAGTCACATCTTCAGTGATTTTAGAGCCCCCCAAAATACAGTCTGTCACTGTTTCCACTGTTTCTCCATCTATTTGCCATGAAGTGATGGGACCAGATGCCATGATCTTAGTTTTAAGAATGTTGAGTTTTAAGCCAGCTTTTTCACTCTCCTCTTTTTAACCTTCATCAAGAGGCTCTTTAGTTCCTCTGTGCTTTTGGCCATAAAGGTGGTTTCATCTGCATATCTGAGGTTATTGATATTTCTCCTGGCAATCTTGATTCCAGCTTGTACTTCATCTATCCTGGCATTTCACATGATATACTCAGCATAGTAGCTAAATAAGCAGACCTTGACGTACTCCTTTCCTGATTTGTAACCAGTCTGTTGTTCCATGTCCAGTTCTAACTGTTGCTTCTTGACATGCACACAGGTTTCTCAAGAGGCAGGTGAGGTGGTCTGGCATTTCCATCTATTTAGGAAATTTTCAGTTTGTTGTGATCCACACAGTCAAAGGCTTTGGCATAGTCACTCAAGCAGAAAGATGTTTTCTGGAAATCTCTTGCTTTGGGGATGATCTAACAGATGTTGGCAATTTGATCACCAGTTCCTCCGCCTTTCCTAAAACCAGCTTGAACATGTGGAAGTTCACAGTTCACACACTGTGCAAGCCTGGCTTGGAGAACTTTGAGCACTACTTACTAACGTGTGAGATGAGAGCAATAGTGGGGTAGTTTGGGCATTCTTTCTAAGGGATTCCTGCACACAGTAGTAGATATAATGGTTATCTGAGTTAAATTCACCCATTCCAGTCCATTTTAGTTCACTGATTCCTAAAATGTCAATGTTTACTCTTGCCATCTCCTGTTTGACCACTTCCAATTTGCCTTGATTCATGGACTTAACATTCCAGGTTCCTATGCAATATTACTGTTTACAGCATTAGACTTCCATCACCAGTCACATCCACAACTGGGTGTTGTTTTTGCTTTGGCTCTGTCTCTTCATCCTTTCTTGAGTTAGTTCTCTACTGATCTCCAGTAGCATATTGGGCATCTACCAACCTGTGGATTTCATCATTCAGTGTCCTATTTTTTTATCTTTTCATACTGTTCATAGGATTCTCAAGGCAAGAATACTGAAGTGGTTTGCCATTCCCTTTTCCAGTGGGTCACGTTTTGTCAGAACTTTCCATTATGACCTGTCCATCTTGAGTGGCCCTAGATGGCATTGCTTTATGGCTCATTGTTAATGGCTCATTTATTGTAAAAGTAATTTGAAAAGTATATAACTCCCTTGCTAACACTATCAAGGCAGGGCACTCTCCATCCCCCTTCAGATGTCTGTGTCAGAAGCTTTCTCTGCTCCTTTTCTTACTTTAATAAAACTCTGCTATACGAAAGCTCTTGAGTGATTAGGCCTGGTCCCCAGTACCAAAGTTAAATCTTCTTCTAAGATCACGAATCCAACACTGTTTACCATAAGTTATCATCTTGGGGCTTGTCCAGGATCTTCAGGACAAGCTTTTAGCTTTTCAACAGACATTACCAAAGGGTTAACTCCTGACCCAGCCTTTCAGTCAAACAAGCTACTGTTTGAGCCAGGAATCAAGATGCGCCTGAAAATCTAGGTGGGCTTGCTTCTGCTGACTCCAAAAGTTCTGAGTCTGCCGTTTGACCCTCAAGACACCTCCTTCCTGTCCTGGACTCATTCCGAGGCTGCATTCCACAATAGGTCTAATTGCTGAGTTTGCAGAGCACTCCCCTTCTCATCAACTGAAGACTTCCCATGGACTAGGGCAAAGAAGCCCCAGCAAGATGGTAGGCACTGGAGTGGTGCCTGCGTGGTGCTGGAGTGACTGTGAAGAGATATCCCACATCCAAGGGCAAAGGAGAAGCCCCAGCAAGATCGTAGGGGGCCCAAAATAAAATCCTATGCCTGCCAGAGACGCTCAGAGGGCTCAAACAAACTGTGCACACCAGGACACAGAGACTGAGACGGAACTATGTGTGAGTGTCTCCTGAGGAGGTGCAGGTCAGCAGCGGCAGGGGCTCTGGGTGCAGCAGACCTGGGTGTGGCATGAGCCCTCTTGGAGGAGGTTGCCATTAATCCCACCATAGAGCTGCCAGAACTTACACAGGACTGGGGAAACAGACTCTTGGAGGGCACAAACAGAACCTTGTGTGCACCAGGACCCAGGAGAAAGGAGCAGTGGCCCCACAAGAGACTGACCCAGAACTTGCCCGTGAGTGTCCAGGAGTCTCCAAAAGACACGTGGCTCGGCAGTGGCCGGCAACAGCGATGAGGGAACTGCGAGTAGCAGTGTGTGCATGGAACCTTTGGAAGGAGGTCGCCATTATCTTCATCACCTCCACCATAGTTTGGCCTCAGGTGGAATAACAGGGAGGGAACATAGCCTGGCCCATCAATAAAAAACTGGATTAAAGGTTTACTGAGCATGGCCCCACCCATCAGGACAAGACCCAGTTTCCCCCTCAGTCAGTCTCTCCCATCAGGAAGCTTCCATGAGCCTCTCATCCTCCTCCATCAGAGGGCAGACAGACTGAAAACCACAGTCACAGAAACAGCGATCTCATCACATGACCACAGGCTTGTCTAACTCACACACATATTCATACACTATTAGGAATGTGAAATTGATGATTCAAGACTTAAGGGAATCCAGGGGAGTGAAACTTCTTACAATCTGTTTCTTCTGAAAAGACACAACAGCAGAAAGTGGGCGTTACAACAAAACCATCACTGAGTGACAGTATTTTCCATCCTGTCTTCTTGAATTTCCTGCCACTTGTCAGCATTTTCCTGAACGTACTGGTAGAAACCACATTTAACTCTCATGGTTCCTCTCACCTGAGGAGGGTGGGGAAGAACAATTCGTGGTGACTAAAGAGCTGGCTTGGGTGAACTTTGTTATATAGCAGATGGGCTGGAAAGCTTCACGGAAACAATCCTTCATAAATTTTTGCTGTCTTCTGAATGCTTTATTATTTATTCAAAGTAAGTCTTCCATGGCACATAAGAAATACATATGTTGCTTCATTTATTTACCTGACATGTTGTTAGCAACTGGAGTTGGAAACCAGCTAAGAGTACAGATTCTTAGGAAAACACCAGGTAAGGAGACCAGAAAACTCAGGCCAGCATGGTGACTGGGTACATAATTCTGGGGTTTTTCAGCTCAAATCTTGGAGGAAAAAAATATTAGGTGGAAATAGACACACTGGGACACTGAGGCTCACTGCATGTATGGATCATCTCTTCTATGGCAGATGAATGACTAATCAGGCAAGCCAGTAACATTCTCACCAGGCAAGAAAAACTGATCAAGGAAGCAAAATGGTATTTGCTCTCTTTCTTCTCTGGAGAGCTAACTTCTTAGGTAATCTGACAAAAGCCTCCTTGCTCATCTCCTGGGCAGAGGGAACGTGACTCTTTATAAACAGCGAACTTATTTAACCTGGCCCTGCTTCCCTTTAATCACAAACCAAAATTGTGCTTTCCCATTTCTAAACCCGACTCAGTTTGACATTTATCCATTTCCTACTAGATAACAGGATACTATGATTCCAAAGATGAATCATGTACACCCTACCCTTCATATATTAACAGTTTAGTGGAGGATAGAGATATCTCAATATATTGAATATATATTCAACAGATTATTCGATTTGTTAAACATACATTTCTCAGATCATTTCAAAATACTTTAAGACCTGAGAACAGGTTTAAAAATTTATATTCCTGCCTTTAATGATGTTGCTCCCTAACCAGGAAACAGGTACACAAAATAAATGAACTAAAGATATGGATTAAAACGATGCTTTTAGTCATTATTTGTTCTCACCATGAACGTTAGCAAGACCAAAACCTCTAAATGCGAAGAGGAATAAATATTCCCTGGTGCCTACTGAACATGGCTGTCCAGAAAAATGGTTCCCTCTTGACATTGCATCCTAGACGACTTCATGGATTCAAAGTTCCTAAGGAGCAGGGACTCTAAGCTGGGGATCTTAGCACTTTCCACAGCATCCCTCTTAGTGTCAGGTGGACACAAGGAGACGCCCAAGGTCCCAGAGTGCACACACGGCAAAATGTGGGGCTGCGTCTCAAGACTGTGCCTTTAATCTCTACCACACTTAGGGTTAGCCCTGATGAATCAGGACAGACCTCCAGTTCCAGAGGGTGGGCGAGCCACGCATCTGACAGCTCCTACTCCTAGAGCTGCTATGCTTGGTTTTGCTTCTGTAGGAGGAAGGAACGGTCCGTGTGCTGCTACCACCCAGCCCTGCAGGAAACCAAGGGCTTCTCACTACAGATCATTCCAGAGCCTCATACTGTCCACTGCAGTGGATTCGAGTGATCTTTGGTCTTTTTATTTGTTTACCTCTTTATTTAGCTTTTAATCAATTTTTTGGAGATATAATTCACATACAGACGTGTATAAGTTTAAGGTGCGTAGCATGATGACTGAACTTGCATGTGCCGTGAAGTGATTAGCACAGGAGTTATTTTATCTCTTGAAGAATGTTTAATTTTACTTTGCTTATTTGGCTGCACTAGGTCTTAGCTTCTGCATGCAAAGTCTACGCGGCCCCGTGTGGGATCTAGTTCTCTGACCAGGGATCGAAAGTGAGCCCCATGCTGCATTAGAAGGACAGATGCTTAGCTGCTGCTCCACCAGGGAAGTCCTGTGACACAAGTTTACGAACGTTCATACAACATTAAGGAGATAGAAAAAAATTTTGTCCTTGTGATGAGAACTTGGGGTTTACTGTCACAACATTCATAGATAACATACAGCAGTGTTACCTCTATTTGTCACGTTGCATTTGACATTCCTTAGGACACTTGAAAGTTTATAAGTTTCCAGAGCCTTCATCCACATCCCCTTCCCCACTCCCTGCCTTAATAACCACAGATCTGATCTCTTTCCCTATGAGGGTTTTTTGGTTATTGTTATTGAAGTATAACTGACCTAAGACTCTACATTAGTTCCTAGTACACAACAGTGATTTGGCATTTTTATACATCTCAAAATGATCACCAGGATAAGCCGAGTTACTATCTGTCACCATACAAAGTAATTACATAATTATTGATGATATACCCCACACTGTACACTTCATATCCACAACAATTTATTTTATAACTGGAAGTTTATGCCTCTCAGTTTTCTTCAACAGTTTCTCTCCTTCCTGCCCTAACGCCCTCCCCTCTGGCTACCACCCCTTTGTTCTCTGAAGCTCTGACTCCATTTCTGTTTTGTTATATTTGATTTTTTTCATTATGTTTGTTTTGATTTTTAGATTCCACATATAACTGAAATCATACAGTGTTTGTTTTTCCCTGACTTATTTCACTAATATTCCCAAGCCCATTCACGTTGTGACAAGTGACAAGTTTTCATTCTTTTTATGTCTGGGTAATATTCCATTTCATACCACATATTCTTTATCCACACATCTATTATAACTCTGTATGGGGATAGATGGTAATGAGATTTATTGTGGCAATCATTGTATAATGTATACAACTACTGAATCAGTATATTGCATGTCTGAAGCTGACATAATCTTTAAGTCAATGATACTTCAATGAAAAAGCAACCATAATAAAAGCTCAGAGTTCTCTTTCATTATGTTGTTTTAATAAAATAGGTACTAAGGATTGTACTATAAGATACACTTCCATCTTTTAATATTTTTAGTAACTCCTTAGCTTTTTTCTCACCCTTTCTTCTGCCCTCTTTATCTTATTGTATGTGCACATGTACTTTCTTTTTTTTAAGAAATAAACGGTTGGGACTTCCCTAGTGGTCCAGTGGTTAAGAATCTGCCTTGCAATGCAAGTGACACAGGTTTGATTCCTGGTCAAGTAACTAAGTTCTCACAAGTGGCAGAGAATGTAAACCTGTGTGCCACAGCTAAAGAGGCCGTGTGCCACAACTGAAGAGGCCGTGTGCCACAACAGAAGGCCCCCACGAGGCAACAAGGACTCCTCCTGCTACAGCTAAGATCTGACAGAGCCAAAAAAGGAACAAAACAAGACCAGTGCTTGCCCTGAGAATTTACACTGAATAGTACTACTTGTTAGTGTTCTTATCTGAATAGTAAGAGATAATATTGAAAGGAGAAGAGTAAAAGAATGCAAAGCGTAAATATAAACAAAGCTGATTTAAACCTTATGTCAGTTCTTACCAGTATAACAGGAATTTAAACCTTTAAACCTTTAAAAATATACCAAGAAGTACCTTCAGGTCACATATATGATTTTTCCAAGTTCATGAATTCACAGCATTAATTTTAAAACTTGTTACTAGTGAACATAAAGATTTATTTTTAATCATTGGAATCCCTTTCAGTAGAAATGAAGATAAAGAAATAAGAATCCTGGGATGAAAAGTTCAGGGTGGAAAGTATCTTATTTGTCGCTGCTCTTAGTAGTCTTAGAGACTGACTTTATTTAACCTGACCAAGAATTAGCTTTATAAAAAAGTGAATTATATTTGCTTTTCACAACCAAATATTCACTCATAAAACTCACAGGTTTAAACAAATTAATTAAACAAAGGCACTGCTCAAAAACATTCTTCATATTTCCTCCCACTGGTCTTATATATCTAAAATTCTAAACGATAGTATACTATAATTCAAATACTATTTTAGGATTTATAATGTAAATAGCTGTGAAAGAAGAGAGGTGAAAAGCAAAGGAGAAAAGGAAAGATACAAGCATCCGAATGCAGAGTTTCAGAGAATAGTAAAAAGAGATAAGAAAGCCTTCTTCAGCGATCAATGCAAAGAAATACAGGAAAAGAACAGAATGGGAAAGACTAGAGATCTCTTCAAGAAAATTAGAGATACCAAGGGAACATTTCATGCAAAGAAGGACTCGATAAAGGACAGAAATGGTATGGACCTAACTGAAGCAGAAGATATTAAGAAGAGGTGGCAAGAATACATGGAAGAATTGTACAAAAAGATCTTCACAACCCAGATAATCATGATGATGTGATCACTCATCTAGAGCCAGACATCTTGGAATGGCAAGTCAAGTGGGCCTTAGAAAGCATCACTACGAAAAAAAGCTAGTGGAGGTGATGGAATTCCAGTAGAGCAATTTCAAATCCAGAAAGATAATGCTGTGAAAGTACTGCACTCAATATGCCAGCAAATTTGGAAAACTCAGCAGTGGCCACAGGACTGGAAAAGGTCAGTTTTCATTCCAATCCCAAAGAAAGGCAATGCCAAAGAATGCTCAAACTACCGCACAGTTGCACTCATCTCACATGATGGTAAAGTAATGCTCAAAATTCTCCAAGCCAGGCTTCAGCAATATGTGAACCGTGAACTCCATGACGTTCAAGCTGGTTTTAGAAAAGGCAGAGGAACCAGAGATTGCCAACATCCGCTGGATCATGGAAAAACAAGAGAGTTCCAGAAAAATATCTATTTCTGCTTTATTGACTATCTCAAAGCCTTTGACTGTGTGGATCACAATAAACTGTGGAAAATTCTGAAAGAGATGGGAATACCAGACCACCTGACCTGCCTCTTGAGAAATCTGTATGCAGGTCAGGAAGCAACTGTTAGAACTGGACATGGAACAACAGACTGGTTCCAAATAGGAAAAGGAGTACATCAAGGCTGAATATTGTCACCCTGCTTATTTAACTTCTATGCAGAGTACATCATGAGAAACGCTGGACTGGAAAAAACACAAGCTGGAATCAAGATTGCTGGGAGAAATATCAATAACCTCAGATATGCAGATGACACCACCCTTGTGGCAGGAAGTAAAGAGGAACTAAAAAGTCTCTTGATGAAAGTGAAAGAGGAGAGCGAAAAAGATGGCTTAAAGCTCAACATTCAGAAAATGAAGATCATGGCATCTGGTCCCATCACTTCATGGGAAATAGATGGAGAAACAGTGGAAACAGTGTCAGACTTTATTTTGGGGGCTCCAAAATGACTGCAGATGGTGACTGCAGCCATGAAATTAAAAGACGCTTAGTCCTTGGAAGAAAAGCTATGACCAACCTAGATAGTATATTCAAAAACAGAGGCATTACTTTGCGGACTAAGGTCCGTCTAGTCAAGGCTATGGTTTTTCCTGTGGTCATGTATGGATGTGAGAGTTGGACTGTGAAGAAGGCTGAGAGCTGAAGAACTGATGCTTTTGAACTGTGGTGTTGGAGAAGACTCTTGAGAGTCCCTTGGATGGCAAGGAGATCCAACCAGTCCCTTCTGAAGGAGATCAACCCTGGGATTTCTTTGGAAGGAATGATGCTAAAGGTGAAACTCCAGTACTTTGGTCACCTCATGGGAAGAGTTGACTCATTGGAGAAGACTCTGATACTGGGAGGGATTGGGGGCAGGAGGAGAAGGGGATGACAGAGGATGAGATGGCTGGATGGCATCACGGAGTCAATGGATGTGAGTCTGAGTGAACTCCGGGAGATGGTGATGGACAGGGAGGCCTGGCGTGCTGCGATTCATGGGGTCACAAAGAGTCAGACACGACTGAGCGACTGAAGTGAATTGAACATGTAAATTGTTCTGATTTCAAGTCTGCCTCAGCCAGCAATAGAAACTGAAGCCTTATTGGCAGTTCAGATCTTATAAGAATGAAATAACTCTAGGAAATATTAATTTATTTTAAAAGAATGTAGTAATATTATCAGGTTGGTTATAGCTAACATGCCATATTTTGGAGTTCATTTCCAGATAACTGAGATGGAACAGAAAGTCAAGGAATGCAAACGCAACCAACACAGAGACCCAGCAACAGCCAGCCAGCCCAGGGGTCCCCCTCCCAGGGGGCGTCTGGCAGTGTCTGAAGCGTTTGTGATGGCCACTGTGGGGGTGGGGGGCTGCTGCTGGCAGTCAGCAGAGAGAGGCCAGGGATGCTGCTGGGCGTCCTGCTATGCACAGGGTGGCCCCACGACCCAGACATGCCTGCCCTAACAGGTGAACAGAGCCCAGGCTAAGGACTTCTGTGCCTCCCCAGTGGTCCACAGCCTTTTAGGACCTGCCACACACTATCTTTTCAAAACATGCTTCTTGCCACGTGACATATATTCATCCTATAAATGAAAGTCAACAAAAGTTAATTTCCTTTGTACTGTTTTTGCAACACTCCTTAACAAGACCGGAGACTCCACTTGGTATTGCCTAACTGGGACTTGACTCCTGATCCTTGCGCAGAGCTGACTCAGTTAAAAGCAGGCGTTTTGGCACTTCTCAAAAATGAGGACGGATGGTATTTTATTTCCCATTTCATTGCCAATTCCTCAAAAGCCTTTTAAAAAAGTTTAGAATATACACGCTTATAATAACTTAAATCAGAAAAAAAAAATAGTTTTTTATCTCGAAGGAGGGCAAGAACATTTTATAAAGGTGAAAGTTTCTTTAATTTTTGATTTTATCTTCCTGGGGAATTTTCCACATTGAAAATTCTGGGGTTGAAGCAATGTATTAGGTTAACAAAGTGCTGCTTAATTTTAGCCTCATAAAGCAGAGAGCACAGCGAAGGACCAAGAACATGCTCTAATGTCAGGACTCCGGCAGGACCTCTCTGAGCCTGGGAACGTGAACGTGCCCCATGAATCTCCAGTGCCAGACCAATGTCTCACAGAGTCTCCTAAACCACGCTCACTGCTTTCAAATATAACCCTTTATTTGGTTGCATTTTATGGGACTGGCATTCCATAGAGTATATTTGGAAAGTGTGGAATGGTAAACCTGGCTCCATCCCAAGGAATCTCTCTGCATATGGAATAAACTCAGTAGCCTTAGCCAGCTTATCTGATGGTTTTATTAGCTAGCTTGTCTCTCATTTAATTGAACCAAGTCAAGCCTTAGAAATGAAGTTCATTAGCCTGTCCTAATGGATACAGATTGGATTGTTCTCTCTTTAAGAGCCTAAAGCCTTCCAGAGTATCTGGTCACATTGGATTTTCTGTTTTCTTCCTTATTTAAAGAAACATTGCCCAAGTATTGCTCAATATATATTTAAAGCAATGAAGCCACAGAGAGAACAGGGATGCACATTATCATTGCTTTCAAAATGGTGTTGCTTCTCTAAGTTGAAATGACCAGGGTGGTCTATGTAAATATCTACACACATAGATACGTACAAATATAGGTGCAATAATGGTGCAGATGTGCAGGGGTCAAAAGCCAGTCTTCGTTGACTGGGATGGACTTTGTATCCTATATCATACTGAGTAAATCATGAATCTTTCTGAGTGTGTTGTCCTTCACTTACTCTACAACATCATTTATCCACATCCAAAGGATACAAGCTATAGGGCCCATTTTCAGTTGCAGGGAAGGATTTATTTTGATTTGTCAGTATTCTCTTTCCTGGATCTTCTTATGAAGAGTAAGTGTTTGCTGGGCTGCTGTTCACATTTCAGTGTTACGCCTATTGCTGTCAGAGTAGCCAGTCCATGGTAAATTTTAAACAACCACCTCATTTTCTTTAACGCAAGATTTTTACTGACTGAGTAAACCAGTCACATATAGGGATATAACTTCATTATACTGAACGGCATCATTTTTGGCAAAGTATATGTGTTTGTACCCTAATATGGGTACATATTTAGAAACAAAAATGTGCCCACAAATCTGAGGCAGTACCAAAGAAAAAGTAGAGGAGCAACATAATTGAATGACATTCAATTTAATGTTTTGTTGTTGTTGTTGTTCAAAATATAAAAGTAATGGTACTTCCCTGGTGGTCCAGTGGCAAGAGTCTACACCCTCAGTTCAGGGGGCCAGGTTTGAACGCTGCCCAGGGAACAAGATCCCACATGCTGTGACTAAGGGTTCACATGCCTCAATCAAAGAGCTAGCATGCTGCAAAAAAAAAAAAAAAAAGATGCTGCATAATAAATAAATATTTTTTGAAAGTATTTGCTGCTGCTGGTAAGTTGCTTCAGTCGTGCCTGACTCTGTGTGAGTCCATAGACGGCAGCCCACCAGGCTCCCCGGTCCCTGGGACTCTCCAGGCAAGAACACTGCAGTGGGTTGCCATTTCCTTCTCCAATAGGGACAAATAGACAATTCTTTCAAAGAGCTCACTCTATTTATTTTTCCTCTTTACTAATTATAAAATCATCTCCATTTTAAGTGGACTGTCTCTTTCTTTTCCCCAGCGCTCTTTGGCTTCACTCACTCATTCGCTCCACTCACTCATTCGCTCCACTCACTCATTCGCTCAGTCACTGCTGCTTGAAACCCCGCCAGGCATTCTATTAGGAGGAGTGTGTGTGCTGAGTCACTTCAGTCTTGTGTGTATCTTTGAGACTCACGGACTGTGGCTCGCCAGGCTCCTCCGTCCATGGGATTCTCCAGGCAAGAGTATTGGAGTGGGTTGCCATTTCCTCCTCCAGGGGATCTTCTGACCCAGGGATCAACTCCACATTTGTTGGCTCCCGCATTGGCAGGCCTGTTCTTTACCACTAGTGCCACTTGGAAAACCAGGCCAGAAAAGACATTAGAAAAGAATGGCATCAGGTCTGATTCATAAGAGATTATGCATACTTTCCTGGAGATCCAGTGGTTAAGGACTCTGTGCTCCCAATATAGGGACCTGGGTTTCACCCCTAGTTAGAGGACTGGATCCCACATGCTACAACAATGACCCAGCACAGCCAAATAAAAATAAATAAATAAAAATTAATTTTAAAATGAGAGCTTACAGAAGTAAATATAAAGGAGAGGAGCCTATAAAAACAACTCTTGGAAAGAAGCTATGCTTAAACTTAACAATTTCAGTACTTCATTAAAACTACCCTTTTCATATATTTCAGAGGTCAACAAACTATATATTGCTCATGGATCAAAATCCAGTCAATTTTCTTTTTTTGGACTACTCACAGGCTAAGAATGTCTCTTTACTTTTTTCAAGAGGTTGGGAAAAAATCAAAACAATAATAATACTTTGTGATGTGAAAATTATATGAATTCCAGTTTCACAGTGTTCACAAATAGAGTTTCATTGGAACATGTCCACTCCCATTAGTTGATATAATGTCTACAGCTACTTTGGTGTTATAACAGAACTGAATCATAGGGGAGACTTTATAGCCCATGAAACCTAACACATTTACTCTCTGGCCCTTTAAAGAAAAGGCTTATGAACTTCAGACATCATTGGTCTGAGAAAAGCATTATATGCCGATGCTGCAACTTAAAATTCTATTATATTAAAGTAATCAGAACTTCCCTACCAGTTCAATCGATAGGAATCTGCCTGCCAATCCAGGGGACATGGGTTTGATCCTCGGTCCAGAAAGATTTCACATGCCATGGGACAACTAAGCCATGAGCCACGCTACTGAGCCCATGCACCTAGCGTCTGGGCTCTGCTATAAGAGAAGGGACTGCAAGGAGAAGCCCGTGCACCACAATGAAGAGTAGCCACTGCCTGCACGCCTAGAGAAAGCCTGCACACGGCCCACAGCCAAAAAAAAAATAAGCACACTAAAAAACCTAAAACAATACAGAAAAATCAATAAAAGAGTTATCTATTTAGCTATTAAATATTAATATATAAGGGCTTTCCTGATGGCTCAGTAGTAAAATATTCACCTGCCAAACAGGAGACGTGGGTTCAATCCCTGAGTTGGGAAGATCCCCTGGAGAAGGAAATGGCAGCCCACGCCAGTATTCTTGCCTGGGAAATTCCATGGACAGGGAAGCCTGGTGGGCTATAGTCCATGAGGTCGCAAAAGAGTCAGACAGGACTTAGCGAGTAAACAACAACAAATTAACATATAAAGTAGGCTGGAAAAATTAGATGTTCTGTCTAAGTCCATATGCAAGTATGTGAAGAAAGAGTAAAGGAATCACAGTAGCCTATGGTTTTGTAGTGATTCTAGGATCTAAGAATGAAAAGCCATCTACCCATTCAAGTCAGCACTGCCTTGATCCTACTAAAGTACTAAGTCTGGTTTAAATAAAGAGTTCAGGAAGAATTAAGAGAGAAATAAGGAAGTATAGAAGGCTAGCAATTGAAGTAGAAGGACAAAGATGAAAGAAATCAGAATAATTTAGTGGGGAGACAAGTGATTTACTACTAGACTTTAAAGGCAGAGGCAATGATCTTGAGCTATAGTTGAAGGTGCTGAGCTTTCTCATGAGGGAGGTTTCTGATGAAGTATGTTGTTAATCATGAAACTGTGTTATCTAGAAAGACAATTGGTTCTTCCAGCCTGGAAGCTCTGAAAATTCAAAGCTGACATTCATTCATGCTATCTTTTAGAGATACTGGTTTATGTACATAAAAACTGGTTTATGTACATAGGGGGTATAGAATGACCTCTTAGGATACTCGTCTTTCTGAGTATATTAAAACTATTTCTTCAAATCTAAAAATGTTAATACTTTTCTTTTTCATTTATTTATTTTTATTTACAAATTTATTATTATTATTATTGGCCATTTCACCCACATGTGGGATCTTAGTTACCTGACCTGGGAGCAAATCCAAGTCCCCTGCATTGGAAACACAGAGTCTTAACCACTGGACTACCAGAGAAATCCCTAAAAATCTTAATAATTTTCACCAGCAGTTGGGAGAAAGCAGTGAGAAGTGATAAGCACATACATACAGATTACTGTGTCTGCTAGTTGTCCCTGTAAAATAGGGGTGGGTAGAGTAAAAGTCTCCCTATGTGTCTTTGCTGCATGAGCTCAAAACAGGTCAAGATTCTTCTTGCCAAAAGCAAAGCTTTCCAAGCAGTACTGATATTTTTGGCCTTGATTTTTATACTGATCAACAAGCATATATCTGTAGGGATTAAATTAATTAGAGGAGATTTGCTGGATAATGTTCAAAGACAATAAAATTCCTCAAGGTTTACAGGCCAGACAAGTTGGAGCACAAAATGGTACACCTTGGGGAGGATTAAGAGGAACTAATTTTGGACCCAAAGGACTGTCATTTTCTATCTTTATGCAAAAGGGAGATTCTGCTTCAACATGTTTCCAATTGGAGAACTAGGTTAATTACTACAGAGTTACATGTGCTGGGAAATAGGTCCTGAAAAGATAAACTTAGGGAAAAAAGGATTATGTGAGGAAGCATGAAGTGTGAAAGGCAAATAGTCTCTTTCCAAAGCTCTATTCAAGTGTCCAAAGGAAAGAGAAAAGATATTAAGCTGTTAGTTTGTATTTTGTGTGTTTTAAAATCAAGATAAGAGAATGGTTTGCCTTAAATAAGCCATAGGATAAACTGACAGATGAAGAAGACTGTTAAATTTTGAAGAAATTATTTTTAAAACTGTAGACTCTTTTAAAGTAGGATTATTTCCTAAGAAACAAATGAATCTATCTGCAAAACAAAAACAGACCAACAGACAAAAGAGAACAGATTTACTGTTCTGTCAAGGGGAGTTGGGTGCGAGAGGAATAGCCTGAGAGTTTGGGTTAAGTAAATATAAACTATTACACATAGAATGGATAAACAAGGTCCTACTGCATAGCACAAGGAAACAGATCAGTGTCATGTGATAAATTATAATGGAAAAGAATACGAAAAAGAATGCATATATACATATATATAACATATATACATAATAAACTCAATCACTGTTGTACAGCATGATTTAATACATTGTAGATCAAACAATACTTCAATAAAGTAAAAATAAAATAGGATCATATTTTCTTGGAGTATAGGTGTATGGGAGGCTGTGTGGGAGTCTAGTCCTTCCACAAGGCAAGAGAAACAGCTACAGAATGTAACAGATTTCTTCCAGTCCCAAACAACCTGTGGAACAAATCCCAGACAACAAAGCTGGGCCCGGTGGCTGCCTGTCTATGACTCATGGATTGCTGAAAGGCTCTTGCATGAAGATATCTCCTTCAAGCTTCTGACCCTCTATCATTAGGATCTGTATTTCTACCAAGTTCCAACATGATGTTCCTACTGCTGGTATGAGGACCACACTATGAGAAGCACTAGTCTGAAGTCATCTATGTTTCATCCAACACCACTCAGAGGGAAGACACCAAAGACCCAGCTCTCTGGCTAGCTCCTAGCTTTACACCCAGACACAAACACTTTTACATTAGGATCAATTGGTACTTTCTATAGGATTCATATCTAATTAGTTATTGACTGTACAATCACATTCAGTCATAGCTCATTCTATAAAAAACATTTAAAGCAGCCAATTTGTCCAGGTCCTGGGAAACAAACTTATTGGAAGAAAAATATTTATTTGGTTGATTAAGAGCTAAAAGCTAAGATTCTATCTAGGTCCCCCAATACTAGTGTCAGAAATTCAATAAAAGTGGAAGAAAACAAAATAAAAAAGCTTTTTCAGATTACAGCTGGCATTTAGTCTTTCTCGGGCAATGCAAAGGACAGCAGAGATGTAATGACACAGTTAGGAAGCTTGATTCAGAGACTTTAATCTCGGGAATGCGAAATGTAAGAAACTCATTGAGACCTTGAACCAAGTATTTATGCCAATATGTGACTTTCAAATCCTATTTTCCCCAGGGTTCATATACACCCAACAACAAATATCCTTAAGTTTATACTATGCTAATAATGACTAATTTTCAATGTTGTTGTTGATTGCTTTATCCAGTCAATATTCAAGGACTGGCTAAGAAGCATTTGTTGTTCTTCAGCTGCTAAGTCACATCTGACTTTTTGCAACCCTGTGGACTGCAGCACGCCGTCCTTCCCTGTCCTCTGCTATCTCCCAGAGTTTGCTCAAATTTATGTCCCTTGAGTTAGTGATACATCTAACCACCTCATCCTCTGCCGCCCCCATTCTCCTTTTACTTTCAATCTTTTCCAGCATCAGGGTCTCTTCCAATGAGCTGGCTCTTTGCATCAGGTGGCCAAAGTATTGGGAGTGTCAGGCTTAGCATCAGTCCTTCCAATGAATAGTCAGGCTGATTTCCTTTAGGATTGATTGGTTTAATCTCCTCGAAGTCCAAGGGACTCTCAAGAGTCTTTTCTAGCACCACAGTTCGAAAGCATTAATTCTTCATGCTCAGCCTTCTTTATGATTCAGCTCTCACATCCATACATGATTACTGCAAAAACCATAACTTTGACTATACAGATTCAGGTTGGCAAAGTGATATCTCAGCTTTTTAATATATTTTTTTATATAAGCATAACCTTATAGCAAAGATACTTTCTAAAATATTTTGAGTTAGTTGTGCATACATAAGTTGAATCATGTTACATATAGTAAGGATCTTAGTCAAAGTAAACTAAAACAAATAATTTGATCAAGTTACATAATTTTAAGTTAAATAATTTAACTCTTTAGTTAGCACTGGTAAGTTTTAGGTTGTTTTTTTTTTTTTTGCTTTGTGTAACAAAGTTTTATTAAAGTATAAAGGAGATAGAGAAAGCTTCTGACATACCTGATAGATTAGATTAGTACTTTTAATTCCCAAGGAGTTATGAAATGGTCAAAGAGACCGAAAAGTTTGACCGAGAAGGAGAGTTCGGTCCACACGCTTGCCCATTTCTGGTCAGTTCCCAAGGAGATCTTGGGTGCCTCTTGGCCTTGGCAGGATGGTAGAAACCCCCGACAGGTTTCTGCCATAAGCCACATGAGATCACCATGGAACCGCAGAGCAGGGCTCTTTACTGCTTCGCACAAGGCATGTCATTCATTCACACAAGCACACCGTAGTTAGTAAAGCACAGCAGAAAACGTGTTCGCTAAGAGAACAAAGAACTAGAGCTCCAAGCATCCTTACCTTGTCCTGAAGGATCCCGGACGAGCCCCCAAGATGAAAGGTTGTTGTTGAATCACGACGCCGGGATTCTTGGCCCCCGGAGGAGAAGAATTCAATCCGGGGCCAGAGCGAGGCTGGATCGCTCAGAGCTTTGTGTAACAAAGTTTTATTAAAGTATAAAGGAGATAGAGAAAGCTTCTGACATAGGCATCAGAAGGGGGTAGAAAGAGTACCCCCAAGTTTTAGGTTTGATGGTGCAAATGGCATGCAAGAGGCTGTGGCACAACAATTTCATGCTCTTTGGTGAAGGGCAACCCTTACTTTCATGAAATTTGACCCCTTATTTTATATCTAACTTGAGTGAAAAAAGAATAAAAAAAGACAGAGGAGATGAAAGAAAGGGGGTAGAGAGAAGAAAAAAAGTGGAGGAGAGAGAGAGAATACATCTTTTGTCTTTTGAAGGGAGGAGATTTTAAGCTTCACAGTTAGATTGCTATGTGAAGGGTCAGCATAAATAACCACAAAATAAAATGCTGAGAAGCTGGTAGATCCCAGCTAACGTTCTGAAACATGCACAGTATCTGCAGTGCCCTGTAGGTAGAACCAACCAGTTCTCGTTCAATGGATTTCAGCCAGCGACATGAGAAGGGAAAATATTAGGATTTAAATGAATTGTTTCATCTTGATGTTTTCAAAGCATCTGACTTCAAGTTCTTGTAGATTTATCCATGTGAATACTTTGTGACCAAAATGCTCCAGAGCCCAGCTTATGAAACATATTTAAATGACTACACTTTCCAAAGGGAATTAAGAATTACCAAGAACTCTTAAAGAGCAGAGCTAGGTCTGACTTTCTCTAATTTTTATAACTATATAGCACAGACACTTCAAATGCTTGCATACTCATAGAAGTTTAATAAATCTGCTGACTAGCTCTGAGAATATTTCACATACAGTGAAAACAGACTCGCAGATAGTAACACGTCCTGTTGTGAAATGCAGTTACTTTAGATCTCCATCTGTTCCCAGACATTAAAAGTCTGGGGGTTTTCTCAAAACCACCGCAAAGATTTGTGTGTTGTACCAACAGAATGCAAACAGTTTATAAGCACTGGACTAGATAACCATTTTAAAATAAATCTCTATCCTTATAACCAAAAAAAAAAATTAAAACAGTAAAATTGCTCCAACCTTCAACAAAATATCATCAGCCATTGATATCATGTGTCACGGTTTATCTTTCAGATGCATTGATCATTTTATGAAAATAAAATAACAAGCAAATAGCCAGTTTTCTCAGTCTGCAAGCATATTTTCAGAATTTTGCCCTTAAAAAGGTAGATTCTCCTGTATTGTCTCAACAAACTCATTTCAATCACTTTCTTATCATTTTCTGCAAGGGAACAGAACACTGCAAGGCAAATCTGAGTGATCTAACATCAGGCAAAGCTTCTTCCTTGATAATAAATACGTTAGTTTGGAGCAGGCTCACAAGGAATCTAGACAGCCTGATCTGGCCTTGTTCCAGCAGTGATGCCTCTAGCATGCGAGGAAAACCTTCAGCTGCCTCTCAGATGCGTACTTCTATCTACCCCTGCTGTCTGCAGTGTGAAACAGAAGCGGTGGCCACGGAAGACCTGTCTTCTGTGTACGGGTGTAAAACTCCTTTCTAAGCACAGTGCATAGTCAACTGAGAACATCCTACATTTACCAGGAGTTGATGTTTTGCAATTGTATGACATATGTCAGGAAGGTACTAGAGAATTAACAGACTTAGAGGCCAGCATTTGTCAGAATTAATAGTCAAAATTATAGCATTAGCATATAACCTCGAATTCTTCTTGAATTTACATCTAGCTCCTAGGGAATTCTGGTATGTGAGCCTGGCCCTTGACTAAGAATTTCTTTTGTATAAGTTGCATGATCACAGCTGAGCCAAAAGGAGGAAATAATGAAGCTTCTGCTATGACACCCTAATAGTATTCTGGAAATAGCAGGAAGTCGGTTAGTGGTTGGTGAGAGGGGATAAGCACATACCTTATTCCAATGCCCGCAGAGCAAGTGGCATTCAGGACAGAACTTGTGATAGTTTTGCTTGAGCAGTTTCTGAAGGATGACTCAAATGTCACAAAAAGCTGACGAGGTTGAAAAGGAGACACAGTTCCCCGGGTACTAGGAGTACAAAGATTGAGTGCTATGAAGGCCCTGAGTCAGCAAGTGGGCTAAAGAGGCGGAAGCCACATGGCGGCACGTGGATCCAGCCCTGAACCAAGCAGTGGTGCAGGAAACAGGCAGCTCAGCGATTTCCTGGTGGTCCAGTGGCTACTTCTCCATGCTTCCAAGACAAGGGGTCCAGGTTCGACCTCTGGTCAGGGAATTAGATTCCACACGTTGCAACAAAGGGTTCACATGCCACAACTAAGGATTCTGCTGCACGCCACAGACAGCACAGAAGATCCCACACACTGCAACTAAGACTTAGTGCAGCCAAATAAATAAATAAAATACTTTCAAAAAAAAAAAAAAAGAAGGAAAGGAACGTGTGGCCCGCATGAGCGTCACAGCCAACGAGAAAGAAAACAACAAGACGAGCAGGGATCACACCAGAAGGGGGAGAAACCGGGGCCACCAGGACCTGAGACTGAGACTGATGCTAAAGTCAAAACAAGGCAGGAAGCAAGGAAACTGTTAAGCTAGAAGCAAGGGAGGGCACCCATAAATCAAACGCTCAAGCACTCATCACAGACTCAGACAACTGCAGGGCCAGGCTGATAACATGGAAAGGGAAACCTGGCGGTGGGGAGTAAGACTCAGGGGAGTGGGGAGGGGACACCCTGGTCAGCCCTAGAGAAAGAGGTGGCTGCCGTTACACGCTGACCGCTGAGTTTACCTACCAAGCTGTGTCTCAAGACGGTAAGTGTCTCACTTACCTTCACTGAGGTAAGTGAGGAAGCTAGGAAGACCAGAGGTCAGAAAGAGATCTGGTGGACTGGAGTTACCTGCTTGCAGATCAAGCCAAGGGAAGCTCTACAGCACATCAGGTCATTTATTTATCAACCAAAAGTGCAGCTATAGGAAACAAGGCATTGCAACAAAACACACACTTGCCTATATTTGATGTGGCCTCTAATTTATGCTCTATCAATTTATTGAGTTTGACTTAAGATCTTTAAACTCGGGAATAGGAGCTTTGAAGATGAACCATGCAGCATTATAAAATATATGCTGACTCAGAAGGGTGAACAGTTGCTAGAGCACTGGGGAACGTAAATGCTGACAAGCGGAGTGGGAGTAGGCAGGAAAAGGGTTAGCAACAGTTTGGGTGAAGGGCAGCTTACAGGTAAAACAGCGATGTCCATGTCACAAAGCTAGAAGATCCAACAGGGTGTCATGAAACAGAATGGGCAGCAAGCAGCACTGAGTGCCAACGTCCACAGAGTAACTAGCACACAGAGGGTGCCCTGGGCTCCTGCAGAGCTCTGATGATCAGAGGCCAGGCTCGGAATCCCAGTTACATCGACAGCTGTGAGACCAGAACCAAGTTAGTCAACCTCTCTGTAGCTCACTTTTCTCCTCTGGAAAACAGGTATGATACCAAAAATGGGGACCACTGAGGAGCACTCAGAACCTATCCAGCAGGTAGCAATGAGCAGGGAAGAACAAACCTGACTCCATGCTGGATCAGTTCTTTTTATTTTAACGTTTCTTTTCATCACCTGTGTTACTATAATCACTAAAATGATGCTGTGTATAGCTGTAAGCATACATAATCACCTGCCTCCTGGAATCTGGTCCCTCTGCCTGAATGTTAAATAAACTAAAGTGTCTTTGTTCAGCTACCAGGAAATACCCTGACCCTGCCAACCTGTGAATAGCTGCACAAAGGAAGAAATTAACTACATTCTCCCCAAGGCTGGCCAAGCCAAGAGATATTTTGCAAGACTTAAAAAGCCTTTATACTTTATTTCCTGACCACCGCCTACTCTTTATTTTATAAAAGAAACTGGCATCCAGACCCCCATTAACCTGGTACTCTAGGACTCTAGTTCGCCATCTTCTCTGATGCCTAGCATTCCAAATAAAGTTGCTTCTGCTTGTCTCAACACCTCATCTCCTGAATTGTTGCATGGTAAGCAGACCAAGAAAATGCAAGAGAAGACTCTGTACGTGGATATCACCAAATGGCCAACGCCAAAATCAGACTGATTATTTTCTTTGCAGCTAAAGATGGAGAAGCTCTATACAGTCACTAAAAATAAGACCAGGAGTTTACGGTGGCTCAGATCATGAACTCTTTACTGCAAAATTCAGACTTAAATAGAAGAAAGTAGAGAAAACCACTAGACCATTCAAGTATGACCTAAATCAAATCCCTTAGCATCATACAGTGGAAGTGAGAAATAGATTCAAGGGATTACATCTGATAGACAGAGTGCCTGATGAACTATGGATGAGGTTTGGGACACTGTACAGGAGCCAGGGATCAAGACCATCCCCAAGAAAAGGCAAAATGGTTGTCTGAGGAGGTCTTACAAATACCTGTGAAAAGAAGAGAAGCAAAAGGCAAAGGAGAAAAGGAAAGATATACCCATTTCAGTGCAGAGTGCCAAAGAATAGCAAGGAGAGATAAGAAAGCCTTCCTCAGTGATCAGTGCAAAGAAATAGAGGAAAACAACAGAATGGGAAAGACTAGAGATCTCTTCAAGAAAATTAGAAATACCAAGGGAACATTTCATGCAAAGATGGGCTCAAGAAAGGACAGAAATATTATGGAAGAACAGAAGCAGACGATATTAAGAAGAGGTGGCAGGAATACACAGAAGAACTGTACAAAAAGATCTTCACGACCCAGATAATCATGATGGTGTGATCATTAATCTAGAGCCAGACATTCTGGAATGTGAAGTCAAGTGGGCCTTAGGAAGCATCACTATTAACAAAGCTAGTGGAGGTGATGGAATTCCAGTTGAACTGTTTCAAATCCTAAAAGATGATGCTGTGAAAGTGCTGCACTCAATATGGCAGCAAATTTGGAAAACTCAGCAGTGGCCACAGGACTGGAAAAGGTCAGTTTTCATTCCAATCCCAAAGAAAGGCAGTGCCAAAGAATGTTCAAACTACTGCATAATTGCATTCATCTCACATGCTCGTAAAGTAATGCTCAAAATTCTCCAACGCAGGCTTCAACAGTAGATGAACTGTGAACTTCCAGATGTTCATGCTGGTTTTAGAAAAGGCAGAGGAACCAGAGATCAAATTGCCAACATCCGATGGATCATTGAAAAAGCAAGAGAGTTCTAGAAAAACATCTATTTCTGCTTTATTAACGATGCCAAAACCTTTGACTGTGTGGATCACAATAAACTGGAAAATTCTGAAAGAGATGGGAATACCAGACCATCTTACCTGCCTTCTAAGAAATCTGTATGCAGGTCAAGAAGCAACATAGAACCAGACATGTAACAACAGATTGGTTCCAAATTGGGAAAGTAGTATATCAAGGCTATATACTGTCACATTGCTTATTTAACTACTATGAAGAGTACATCAGGAGAAATGCTGGGCTGGATGAAGCACAAGCTGGAATCAAGATTGCTGGGAGAAAAATCAATAACTTCATATATGCAGATAACACCACCCTTATGGTGGAAAGCAAAGAAGAACTAAAGAGCCTCTTGATGAAAGTGAAAAATGAGAGTGAAAAAGTAGGTTTAAACTTCAACATTCAAAAGACAAAGATCATGGCATCCGGTCCCATCACTTCATGGCAAATAGATGGGGAAACAGTAGAAACAGTAAGAATAAATTTCTTGGGCTCCAAAATCACTGCAGATTGTGATCACAACCATGAAATTAAATGATGCCTGCTCCTTGGAAGAAAAGCTATGACCAACCTAGACAGCATATTAAAAGAAGAGACATTACTTTGCCCACAAAGGTCTATCCACTGAAAGCTATGGTTTTTCCAGACATCATGTATGGATATGAGAGTTGTACTATAAAAAAAGCTGAGTGCCAAAGAATTGATGCTTTTAAACTGTGTGTTGGAGAAGACTCTTGAGAGTCCCTTGGACTGCAAGGAGATCCAATCAGTCCATCCTAAGGAAATCAGTCCTGAATATTCATTGGAAGGATTGATGCTAAACCTGAAACTCCAGTACTTTGGCCACCTGATGTAAAGAACTGACTCATTGGAAAAGAACCTGATGCTGGGAAAGATTGAAGGCAGGAGAAGAAGGGGATGACAGAGGGTGAGATGGTTGGATGGCATCATCGACTCGATGGACATGAGTTTGAGCAAACTTCGGGAGTTGGTGATGGGCAAGGAAACCTGGTGTGCTGCAGTTCATGGGGTCGCAAAGAGTCAGACACGACTGAGCAACAGAACTGAACAGCCACTTTTCAGTGCAGCATTATTTCCAGATGACATTTCATAGATAAGAAACTGAGGTTCAGATCCTTCCTAAGGGTCACATGGCTGGAAGCTGGCAGGGCTGAAGAAGGAGTCTCACCCATCTCTACTGTATCCACGTCCCACCACAACCAGCTTCAAGGCACTGTGTACAAAGTCTCATTACAGAAGCCTCCCCATATTCTACAGTGGGGTCTCTGTTCTTAAGAATTACTTTCCCTGAACGCTTCTCACTTTTAAAAACTGGCCACACCCTTCACCAAGACTGAGAAATCATTAAATCACACTTAACCATGTTGGGAACTAAAAGATAGGAAGAGAAATAGCTTTTCTCATGAATATGCAAATAAACTTTAAATAACATCTACATATTTAAAACAGGCATTAGGAAGAAATGTGAACCTCTGTCTAAGACAGAATGGATGCTGGATGCTGGATACCAGTTTGTGGTAGTTATCACGTTACAAGTAAAATTATTTTATTATTTCACAATAGTAATGTAATTATTGTGAATTATACTATCAACATCTTTGAAATGTCTGGTCTAAATGTGAGCACTCTAAGCCATGTACTAGAATAAAAGCGAAAAATAAAAAGGCAGAGAAAGCCATGGAAATAGCTTTTTTCCTAGTAATTATGAGAAACTAAGATCAGATTTGTTTTTGTAGGCAAACTGACTGCCCATGGCCCTAATATCACATCTGGAAATCCCAAGTTCTGGCATGCAGGAATTATGGACCAGCCTCTGGAAAAACCTCTCGCCAGGGAGAACTGTGGATTGTCTGCCATTCATGCCGAGCTTGGAATGTTACTGTCCCATTAAAGTTTCCAAGGCCTTTCCCCTAAGAAGCTTTACAGGCATCCTGGGCAGGCCTGGCTCAGAACCTGGGGACTCAGAAGAAATTTGAAATAGAAAGGTTTTGAAACAGGGAAAATAGAAGTAAGTATACAGTAAGAGAGAGGAGGAAAGAAAAGTGATTTTAGAAAATTGTCTGGAGATGAACCTGAAAGGGCTTCTTGAAAACAAGGAAGACAGAGATGAGAAAAAAACAGAGAAGCAAGAAAGGAAGAAGGAAGCGTAAACAGAGCTGAGACAAGAAATAAAGGAGGCAAACTGTGAGCTGGGGAAAGGGATTTCATACCAGTCCTCGGCATGTGTAGACAATGGCAATTTTCAGAAGAAATTCTCCACACCTCTTCCTTCTCTGAGCTGGAAAGTCTAATAAAGTGTGGATGGGGGCTGAGGGCTAGAGAGAGGTGGGGAGGCCTCAGTTTCCCTGCCCCCACCCACTGCACGGGGCTTATAGTTTACTTGCAGCTCCCCAGGGTGAGGGAAATAGACACAGGCAACCAAGCCGAGGGCTTCCCCGGTGGCCCAGACAGTAAAGAATCTGCCTGCAATGCAGGAGACTCTGGGCTTGATCCCTGGGTCCGGAAGATCCCTTGGAGGCGGGCATGGCAACCCACTCCAGTATTCTTCTTGCCTGGAGAATCCCATGGACAGAGGAGTCTCCAGGCTCCTCCAGGGCTACAGTCCACGTGGTCACAAAGAGTCAGACACAACTGAGCAACTCTCACTAAGCACTTTCACCCAGAGTTCAAAGCAACCTATACCTCACTCAAGAGTCTGTTCCTGCCCCAACATCTGAAGCAGGGCAGGAATGGAAAAGTGGGTATATCAGGGAGGAAGAAGCAGTGAGGCTCTGACCCAGTGCCATCTGGCCTTCGCACCCCTCACATGCCACAGCCGCAGCAGCCAAAGGCACTGACAGTGCCCAGCTCTCTCCGGAGGGAACAGCTTCTCCCCAAGAACACACAGGGACAAGGTGTCTCCTCACACCCGGAACTAAGAAGGAGAGGAGCAAGAGAGTTTCCTGAGTCACCTGTCAGGAATTAACGGCCCCTATGTCTCAGGCTTCCCTGGTGGCTCAGAGGTTAAAGCGTCTGCCTCCAACACGGGAGACCCGGGTTTGATCGCGGGGTCGGGAAGATCCCCTGGAGAAGGAAATGGCAATCCATTCCATTATTCTTGCCTGGAGAATCCCATGGACAGAGAAGCCTAGTAGGTTACAGCCCACGGGGTCGCAAAGAGTTGGACACGACTGAGTGACTTCCCCTCCTCACCTCACCTCTCCTCGTGTCTCAGGCCAGAGCCAGTGACCTGGACTGGATGCTGAAATTGTGGTTCCCAAGAAGTGTCCTGGCTGCAGCCCAGTGATGGGGTCCCCTCCCTCTGACTTCAAAGCCTGCCTGTTGGTGACATTAGCTATTGAGGAGATGAAAGCCCTGGGGAAATCAGTCTGCAGGGAGGGGAACGGGGTTGGCAGTTCTGTCTTTCATCCCAAACGAGAAGACCACAGTGAAAGATACAAAGGGCTCATTGTACACTGAGCCAGACAGTCCTGACTTCAGAGAGAGAAGCTCAGTAAGTGCACGTTTTTCTCAAAAAGTCTGTTTTGATGAAATGGGCAGATTCCATCAGCTCTCTCACATGTTTGCCCTTTATCTGTATTTATTTAAAAAGTGCAGTATTCCAGTGATGAGGGCAATTTTGGCTAAAGTTTTTACTGCATGAAAGATACAAAATTATTTATCAAATCCAGAGAAGTACTGGGTTGACTTTCCCCATGTTCTAGCTTATTAGCTCTTAAACTCTGTTGAATAGCATGAAATTTAATTTTCAGTCCCATCATGGGAACTGAGAAAAATTAACATCCTCATCATGACCTCACATTCCATGAAAAATAAACTACTGAACCAAGTGTATATATGAGCCAGCTCTATTTTAGTGAAAAGTGACAGAAAACTCCAAATCCAACTAACTGAAACTGCAAAAGAGAAATCAATGCCTCTTGTAACTATAAAGTCCAAGGGGAAACTAACTTCAGGTACAGTTTGATCCAGAGCATTAAGGGAGTGACAAGAGCTGGTTTCTCTCTCCATCTCTTAACTAAGCCCACTGCAACCCATCTCTACATTGGCTGCTCTATCAGTCAGCCTAATGATAACCAGTAAATTCTAGCTTTTGCCCTTAGAAACCTAAGGCCAATGGAGGGGAAAAAAAAGTGAGCTCCTAGCAAAAGCCTCCTAGGTTTCCTTCTGATTAAACTGACCTTTGTCCCATCACCCCTGAACTAATCTCTGAGTTTAGGGACAAACTGAGCTCTGCACAGGCAGGCATGGATTACAAGTTAGCTTCTTTGAGGTCCATGCAAACCCATGAACTGAAAACAGAGTTTTTCAGAGGGAAATTCTGCTGATTTTATCCGGAGAAGGGTATATGGAATCTGGGCAGGTACAACAAAAGATGAATACTAATGCATGACAGACTATTTCAGGGATTTGCTGCTAACATGGGAGTGCCATTCCTCTAGTTGTACTCAAAGGCAAGCAGGTGGTAACAGACTGCAAAGCATTTAAAAAAAAAATGGAGATCATGTTTAAAGTTGGTAAAATTTTATTTTTCTGTAGGTTTTTGTTAGAGAAATCTGTTGCTTGTTTTCGTGGCTTACCCCCTCTATTCTGTTTGCCAGACATCAAGAAGGAGGTGCTCAGGTCCTACAGGGCTGGCTGTCCAGGTGCTGCCCCTCACCCTCCAGCCAGCCAACATCCAATGACACAAAGGTGGGAGACGCACTCACCATTACTGCCTGGACTCACTCCTTGGTGGAAACCAGCTGTGAAGTCCCTACAATGTACCAGGTGCTATGTTATGTACTCTCAGCACAGTCTTTAACCCTCAAGCCAACAAACTTTATATCATCTGCCCGAAGTCACACAGTCCGTAAACGGTGGAGCCATGATTAGGACCAAAATTTGTCAAATGGTTTTTTTAGGTACATCTTCTTTAGTACTTGGAGTTTAAACATGTTCACATTTTCCTGGTTTCAATCTTGAACCTACCTCCAAGTGTATAGTGCATTTTCCCTGAAGCTGTGCTTTGCCGTGCCAGGCTGCCTTGAGTAAAATTTCAGGTCCTTAAGCTGGGACTTTCCAACCTGGTGAGTGTGAATAAACTATGTGACCCATTGCTAACTCCCTCAAGTCAAATCAGATGAGTTTTCCATTGCTTAATATAATATGTGCCCTTTCATTTCTATTCCCTTCTTCATGCGCTCACTCGGAAGTCCCTCCAAATGCCATCTATCTCTAGCCCATCTGTCTCCTCTCCATGAATCAAAATCTCACCCATTAAAGGTCTACTTTAACTCACTGGCATAGTCTTCTGGAACATAATTGTACAACACAACATACATCAAAAGTCTTAAACTTGAGCGTACTCTTTGATCCAACAATCCCACTTCTTAGAATTAACCTGGGGAAAAGAGAGATGGCTGTATGGAACTAGATAAACACACACATACACTCATATATTGTCATGCTAATTTTAAAGGCAAAAGATGGAAACGTCCTAATGATTATATGGTAGGAAATTCACTGGATAATTTCTAGTCTTCTATTTCATAGTATACAGTGATTAAAAATAACATCACAAAGAACTTCCCTGGTTGTCCAGTGGCTGCGACTCTGTGATTCCAATGCAGGGGACCTGAGTTCGATCCCTGGTCAGAGAACTAGATCCCACGTACCACCACTAAAAGATCCTGCAGGCCATAAAGAAGACAGTGGATCCTGAGTGACGCAACCAAGATCTGGTACAGCCAAATATACAAATAACACATATTTTAAAAATTATAGGGGGTTAGCTAATAACTATATAAAAGTCATAATGGACAGGTTACAAAACTACAGGTACAGATTGATCCAATCATGGAGAACACATTAATTGGCCCTTCTGGGTTTGCTCAGGATCCTTCTTCATCTTGCTTTCTGATTTGTAAGCTCTCTACCCCCTGGGCCCTCCTGGTCTCTGTTTTCCAGCTTGGATCAGTCAATGAGAAGCCCCAGGGCGAGATGTGAGCACAGGAAGAGGAGGTCAGAGTGTGTTCTCTGTACTCTCTCCTTGTGAAACTGCTTGGGCCGGCTGAGTCTATTAAATGAAGCACGCTGCTCCCCTCAAGGTCATTTTTCTCTACTCATTCTCCTTCCCAGTTTTAGTAACTGCATCCATTCCTGATCCCTTCACTAACAGCCTAGGTTGGCAACAGCTCATTTACTATGACTCGCCATGGGTTGTTGCACCATACCCATGCTTCCCCTATGTTCTACCCACTCACAGAATTTAATTCTACCGCTTTCTGCTACAGCCTTGACTGACACAACACAAACAATGGTAACACAATACAAACACAAACAGACTCACTCATAAACGGGGAGCGGAGGGAACCTTACAACAAAATACCTCAAAACCCAACAATGCGTATCTTATTAGGGGATGAGACTACGAACAATTGTGATTTTATCCTCCTTATTGCTTTTCTGTATTTTCCAATTTTATACAATCAATATATAACACTTTCTGAAAATGAAATAACTACAGGTATTATGTTCTTACAAATCTGACTTATGACCAGTGCTAGCTCTTCAGTAAATCTTTCTCTGATCACATGCCCTCTAAACTTAGCTCACTTTGAATTTCTCCACCATTTATTTTCTGTGCCATCTATATGTGACACTTACAACATCCTGGTGGTGAGGTGAGTGTACGTATTTTCTTTACACCAGCCTTATTCCCCAAGCTATTTAAGAGAGCACGATTTGTACATGGCACTTCCCGTTTTGGAGATTAAAGTTTCTTGGAGGGCAGGGGCCATGCTTTATGTTTCCTCTCTCCCCTACTGTACCTGTACGCAGTGGGCGATCAATAAACATGGATGGAATAAATGGAACCTATAGGAGAGATTTAAAATCTCATTTCTGCCATTACTTGCTTCCTATCAACTCTCCTCTATAAGCAATAAGAATGAATTATTTGAATTCAATTTCTCAGCAGATCCATCTTCTCGTGAAAGTGCAAATCAGGAATGAAATAGCTTGAGGCAAGCAGGCTGAAGGACAGGAGAGAAACAGGGTGGAAAAAGCCACTATGAAACTGCAATAATGAGTTCCTGGATTATGGAGAGGTGACTAAGTTTTAAGACTGGGCTTTCTCACTAATGACAAATCTTGATATTTTAGTTTCAGACTTCTAAAATTTATCACTAGAGAAAGAAATCTGAATAATAGTGTTTGGATTAATGGGGGTCATCATTATTCATTGTGCAGAAGAAAGCCAGTAGACTAGAATCAGTTTTATAGAAGATCAAATTGGGACCTGATTCCTCAAAGCATCATTTTTACTTGCTATTTCTATTTTTCTCAATCTCCTACTATAAATAGACACAGTGAACCTAATAAGGTGTTTGAATAGCCACCAAATTCAATTGTCTAAGTTCAGCTTTAGCAATCGCTGGATAGGGTACCCTAAGACAGAAAAATGGTACCCTCAGCGTCTGCAGGAGAGGCTGATGAAAGTGAAAGCAAGTCTCCCCCGTCCTTCTGAAGCTGTCCTCACTGTGGCCCCCACTCCTGAATATCCTATCCTGTGGGGTGTGTTGCTACTTGCAAGATGGTTGCACATAAATGGGAAACTGAGACTGATACAGATGCTTCCATGTAGCTTTTATTATTGAAAAACATTATCAAGAGGAAGAAGCTTCAGGCACGATGCCAGGAGCAGAGCGTGCCCAGGTGCAACCAGAACCTCTGATGCACTGAGGGCAGCTGCAGTGGTGTTCCCATCTCAGCCCTGTCATCTCATCTGTTTTCACACAGTACTTGTTATCTTGAATTCAGCAATTTAAAGAACCTGTTTATTTCTACTAACTGAACATACAACACAATGCACAATTTTCTCTGTAAATCATTTTAATAAAACACACACTATTCTCAGCTCTGAGCTACAAGATTCCCTGTTCTAGTACAGTGAGGGTTTCCCTAACTATTCTAACACATTGCTACCAGCATCAGGAATATACCAAGCTATATAATTCTTCAATGCCCTCCTCAGATGCAAAGCTCTCAAGTCTCTTGTGATTACAATCTACCCTCAGAATCTTATCAGCTAATTCACCTTGAATTATATATGGTTGGTTAAAAATAGATCCTGTCTTTCTAGGTTTTTCTATCCTAAAATATAAAATGCTTAAATTGAAAAAAATCTCTCAAGGTAGAATTTCAGCAATAGTGGCAGGTGGTGTGTTCTAGAAGAGGGAGTGGGGTTTTTTTTTTTTTTTTTTAAGAGGAAACGTTCCTGGAATTTCATCAGTCCTAGGACACAGACTCAGGAAGGGCCTGCTTACCTTGCCTCTGAGTCAGCCAGCCCTGTGTCATAACAAGAGCAGTCGTAACATGTTAGTAACTGTTCACTGTTATGAAAGCTACGGTTTTTCCACTAGTCATGTGTGGATGTGAGAGCTGGACCACAAAGAAGGCCGAAGCATTGATGCTTTTGAACTGTGGCATTGGAGAAGACTCTCGAGAGGCCCTTGGACTGCAAGGAGATCCAACCAGTCCATCCGAAAGGAAATCAACTCTGAATATTCATTGGAAAGACTGAGGCTGAAACTGAAGTTCCAGTAGTTTAGCCTGATGCGAAGAGCCATTAGAAAAGACCCTGATGCTGAAAAAATTGAAGGCAGGTAGAGAAGGAGACAACAGAGGACAAGTTAGTTGGGTGGCATCACAAACTCAACGGACATGAATTTGAGCAAGCTCCAGGAGATGGTGAAGGACAGGGAGGCCTGGCGTGCTGCAGTCCATGGGGTCACCAAGAGCTGGACACAACTGAGCTACTGAACAACAATGAATCACTTACTAAGGGCCCTTTCTCTTCAGACTTGGGATATTAATCTTTACATTATTATTTCATGTTCATGATAATTCTGTGGAATTGCCTGGCTACTCTCATTTGATAGTGAAGAAAAATAAGTTGGTTACAACCACCCAAAAAATAAACGGCATGGATTCTGATGGGCGGTTTGGGGTTTTTAACTCAAAGCTCTGGCATTCTAAGGCCAGTGGTCTGAACCATTATGGCCTGCTTTCTGGTGAGCTCAAACTGATGCAACTTTCCAGCTATTCAGTGGATAGACTGATTCTTTTCTCCATCATTTCTAGTTTGTTTTGCTCATCTTTCTCTGATCAGTATCTATGGATCAGGTGATTCACTGCATTTGGACACCATAAGTTTTTCAGTTGATCTAGTCACTTTTATACTCCCTGGAAAGCTTACGCGTGTTAGATTTTCCCATTAAGTTCTTCATTTCCCTCTAGCCCTTCCAACTCATAAAAATAGTTGAAGGTGCAAGGCACTTCCCTGGTAGTCCAATGGCTAAAAAAATCTGTGCTCCCTGTGCAGGGGGCCTGGATTCTATCTCTGGTCAGGGAACTAGACACTGCATGCTAAAGCTAAAGGTCCTGCAAGCTACAGTGGAAGACTGAAGATCCCAACTGCTGCAACTAAGAACTGACCCAGCCAAATAAATAAATAAATAAATATTTAAAACTGCATTAAAGGGGAAATTAAAATGTGCATTTGTTTCAACCTTATTACTAATCAAAAAGAAAACGAATCAATGAAATGCTATTTTGTACCTGTCCTAAGTTGATGATGTTATGGGAAAAGAGTGCTTTCAATCAATACTGTCAAGAGTACAAACTGGTACGTCTTGTAGAAGAATTACACAATATGAGCCAGGAATTCCGCTTCTTAAAACTAGCTACAATTAAATAATCAGAGATGCGTCCAATGACTTATGTATGAGGATATCTTTGTGCTGGGGGAGCAGAGAAGAAAATAGCCTATATACATAACAATAGAGAACAACTAAATAAAATTTGGTGCATTTGTATGACAGTAACCGGAATGTTTTCTAAAAACCTTTAATGAAAAAGTTGTTAAAGACAGAATAGTAAGTGAAAAAGAGAAACAAAATATATGCTTCAAATACATTTAAGTTTCTGAGAGTAACAGATAGGATAATGTAATTCATTATGCGTTTTAAAATTTCCTTAAAATTTTCTAATTAAAAAAATTGTTACTTAGAATCAGAAGAAAATAATTTCTAAAACAGAACTCAAAGTAGAGTTTGTGCTTGTATGCAAAAGGAATGATTGGGTCTTCTTTTTATTTTCAACCAACTGCTACCAATTACTTAATTTCATAATTTGAGGTTGTTCTTTTAACATTTTACAGTCATTTTAATATATAGTCCTAACAATTCAGTACTGAGCTGTATCCACTCATTCTTAGCTTTGTCAGCAAGATACAGGAAAACTGTGTGTGAGTCTGTGCTCTCGCTTCAGTCCTTCCGACTCTTTGTGACCCTGTGGTCCGCAGCCCACCAGGCTCCTCATCCATGGAGGAGGCAAGAATATTGAAGGGGGCTGTCATGCCTTCCTCCAGGGGTACTTCCTGAACCAGGGATTGAACCTGCATCTCTACATCTCCTGTATTGGCAGGTGGGCTCTTCACCACCATCAGCACCTGGGAAGCCCCACAGGAAAATGAATACAATATAATTCAAGGGATTCCCTGGTGGCTCAGAGGATAAAGCGTCTGTCTGCAATGCAGGAGACTGGAGTTCGATCTCTGGGTCAGGAAGATCCCCTGGAGAAGGAAATGGCAATCCACTTCAGTACTCTTGCCTGAAAAATTCTATGGACAGAGGAGCCCGGTGGGCTACAGTCCATGGGGTCGCAAAGAGTTGGATACGACTGAGTGACTTCACTTTCACTTTCATATCATTCAAACCAATTCTATGAGGTTGGGATCTATAATGTCAATACATATAAGTTTCATTAATCTCGCTCTTGTTACAAATTCTCTCTAGAGAAACACAGAGTGATGATTAAATTGTGTGGAATGGTGACTAGGGTGGAGCTCAATCCAGTCATCAGTCATATCTGACTGTTTGCAAACCCATGGGCTGTAGCATGCCAGACTTCCCTGTCCATCACCAGCTCCCATAGTGTGCTCAAATGCACGTCCATTGAGTCGGTGATTCCATCCAGCCACCTCATCCTCTGTCATCCCCTTTCCCTCCTGCATTTCCTGAATTGGCAGGAGGATTCTTTACTACTGAGCCACCTGGGAAGCCCAATCAATGGTTGAATCAGGGCACAAAAAAATAAAGGTGTTTGGTCAAGGTAGCATAAAGGGAATGAGGTATGTTGAAGTGGATGTCTGGAGTCACAGTCTTTGAAGCCATTCAAAGGAGTATGACTTTTCTTGAAAATGAAATAGGTGATGTCATATTTAATTTCTAGGAAGACAGTCTCCAGGTCCTAAAAAGCAAGTAATCAATATTTATGTTTTGAAAAGTAAAAGGGCCTATCATTTACTATTTACCATGTGACAAGTAGTATAACAAGAACCTTATTCAATGATCTATCAAATTCAAGAGATATATAATATCACTGTATTATCCCATTTGAAGATAGATAAAGGCACATGAAGATTACATAGTATTTAATCCCTCAGTCCCTCAGTCTTAGTCCCTCAGTCATGCTAGTCCCTCAGTCCTGTCTGACTCTTTGTGACCCATGGACTGTAGCCAGTCAGGCTCCTCTGTCAGTGGGATTCTCCAGGTAACAGTACTGGAGTGGGTTGCCATTCCCTGCTCTATGGGATCTTCCCAACCCAGGACTGAACAAATTTCTCCTGCATTGCAGGCAGATTCCTTACTCTCCGAGCCACCAAGGAAGCCAAATAATATGTAAGGCCACATATTAATTAATAATCCACAGCTTGTATGCAAGCTATCATTTGAAGACTGAAAGACAAGTCTATAATGAAGTGCAAATTAACAACAAAACTCTTGCATCTAAGTAAGTTAGGCAAGAACAATGGAAAGACTGAAAAGTCATACTGACAGGTATAATCACCTCAGGATTTTGATGTCAGTAAGACATCACAGAGTCACAGAGTCATATTGGAGAAAGAAAATATAAGTCAGTTTTGTCCCACTGCCTTTACCATAAATGAAGAATCCTAGTCACCAGGAGTTGAAGTGACACAGAGTTAAACTCTGTATCTAGACACCCAGATACCCAAACACCTATAAAAGGAGTTTCCCACCCATTACTCCAGCTCATGGGTCCTAGAAATCTTCCTTCTGATCAACAGGTCGATCAGATGGGATTACAAAGTAAGTATGTTGGACAATAGATACATTTCCAGTTTAAAGTATATTTTTCCACTTTAGAACAAAGTGAGAAGCCTTTGAAAGGTGAAGTACATATAAGGACATTAATGTGGCTTCTATTTTGGCATCAAATCCCTAGGTCACATCTCTTCATCCCTGTTCTCTTACTGCTGTGTCAGTGGCTATCATCATCGCCATCAATATCTTCACGTTTCTTGTTTGTAGTTCAACCTCTGAAATTCTCTACACATTCTCCAACTCTTGTTAACTCTGTTTGTAGTAACACATGGGTTCTCAGCTCATTAATGCCACTTACAAGCTGTAAAGACTTGGATGAGCTACCTAACTATCTGAGCACAAGTTTCCTCATCTTTGCAAGCAGACATAATAATGTCCAGTCCATAAAGTTGTCTTGAGAATTAAACTAGGTAAAATATCTACCTCGTTGCCTAGTACAACAAGTATTTAAGCCTTAAATGACTTTTCCTTGCTTCCTTGGCATGAAGGTTTGAATTTAATGGCTTCATCATTCTTCAGCTCCATCTTTTTTTTTTCTTCACTTGCCTTTTTTCTTGCCTCAGAAAACCTCCTCCTTCTTCTTCAGTTTTGACTTTCTAAATTTCACCACTGAGTGTTTTTCTACAGTTCTCTGAGTCTTTAAAGAGGAAAAGGGAGGGAAAGGGGAAAAAAGAAAGAATGAACAGTTTAGATGTCATAACAGTTTTCCCTTTTATTTTAATCTTGTCTCTTTTATTGTTGCTTGAGATAAATTCTGTTTATTCTGTTGTTAGAGTCTATGTTACTATCTGAGTTATACATTGAGAACAGCAAATGATTTTTCTTTGACAATAATCTCCAGAAACATCTGTTAGGATAACCAATTCTAGTCATGCTATTGATAGGAGAATGCCACCCAAAGATTACCAAAAAATAGCATTTTTTAAAAAACTTAAAGTTGTAGTCATTTTACATAAGTGTGCTGCACAGAAATGATTAAATTTTCCAACCTCCTTCTTCCTTAAAATAATCAGCTCCTCAAACCTTTGGACTACAAATCATTTAAAAATTTACAGTACTGAGCTATAGGGATGAAAGAAAGATCTTAGGGCTCAAGGAGAGAGAAGGACATGTGTGAAAAGTGGAGGAGGGGGGTAGGTCAAGGAACCCGAAATAAAAGAGGCCAAATTAAAGAATAACAGAAGCACAGCATCAGGGGCTAAAGTTTTAAAAATAAATTTTACCCTCTATGAAACAACATCTTGTTCTAAGTGAGTTAAATCTTTATGTTCAACTCTGAGTCTCTAACATCACAGACACATGGCTTATATTCAGCTCTTAACTCATCATTTCGGTAGAATTTTAAACATATTCATCAGGAGCCAGAGGAACGGTTCTAAGCAGCAACTGGCGGACAGTAAAATGTGCAGTCAGCCTGGTATGTATGCATGCATGCTAAGTTGCTTCAGGTCGCGTCTGACTATTTGAGAGCCCATAGACTGTAGCCCACCAAGCTCCTCTGTCCATGGGATTCTCCAGGCGAGAATACTGGAGTGGGTGGCCATGCCCTCCTCCAGGGATCTGACCCATGTCTCTTATGTCTCCTGTATTGGCAGGCAGGTTCTTTACCACTAGCGTCACTGGGGAAGCAGTCAGTCTGAAGGATGTGGCTAATCAGCACAAGAGTGCTTTTCACTTACAGATCATCATATCTGGAACCCGAACTTCATGGAGGAGTCAGTCAGAGAGAAAATACTATGAAAGAATGGATTAGAGCCTTTTTAAAAATGATAACAGAGATAAATATTCACTGAAGTCATCCGAACCTCCTTGGCCGAGCAGTTGTAAACCACAGCTGGCCTGCAGTATATGGGATGAGAGTCAGGGTGTCAGACCCCCTTTCTGTTTGCAGGGTGGGGAGAGGGGAGAAGAGGCTGGGGAGGGAGGGCTCTGGTGGAGTGGTAATCTGGCAGCTCCTCACAAGGCAAGTTCACTAATGCAGCTAAAATGTTTGCTCTTTTCTGTTGCTGTTTGTGTCTTCAGAACTTGGAGATAACAGATAATCACTACATCTCTGGGGCAGAAAAGAGCAGGGCACACTGGGTGCTTTCCCTCATGCAGCTGACGTCCGCTCATGATGCTTCATTGAGCACTTACAGGAGTCGCCAGCTAGATGAGGCGTTAGGTACTAGAGATTCAAAGACGGAACAAGAGATTCCAGCTGCCAAAAAGTGCATGGTCAGGTTCAGTCTGCAGACTTAATAATAACCCCACGATGAGATAAATGCTAAGAGTTGTTTGTACAAATGCTTCCTCACCATCAAGATAATGCAAACAGTGCCATGATCCTTCCCACATTTCTAATATTTTAAGAAAAATTGCATTCGTTAGGTCCCAGACAGCTGTTGCATTTATGAGCTAGTGAAACAGATACTCTAGTAAACCAACATCAATCATTTTAAACAAAGAAAGCATTAGACACCATTATATTAGGACATAATGTCTACATTTTCTCTTCCCTGTTCTGATGGAAAAAAATGCATTTTAAAAATGCATATAATAAATGAGCAAACCAAAGCTGTCATCAAAAGTGTTATTTTCCATTACATGTGTTTGTGTTGGTAAAAATAACAAATTAGGCTATGGGAATAAAATGGTAAGGTAATAAGACTTAGATATTGCACATCAACTATTGATCTACATTAAATGGTTGTTCTCAGAACCATAGATTTCCTGTAAATTGTTAAAGAGGATCAAATCATATTAGGTCAAATATGGTCTATGGTACATCTCTGTTATGAAATGTAAGTATTTATTAAAAATAAAATAATGAAATTCTGATTAAAATAAAAGTCATATAAATATAAAACAAAGGCCATTTATATGACCGTATAAAGGTCATATACATAAATAAAAGATAATGTAAATGGTTTTGTATTGGCTAGGTTGTTTTCTCCTGCAATTAAATGTCACCCCACCCCCTCCAAATTAAAAGTTGGTGTAGGGGAAATAAAAAGAAACAGTTCTGGGCTTCATGTTACTTTACATTCAGTCCCATGTTCTCTAATCTTTGCACTAAACAAGCAATATGCACAGCTAGAATCGACCTTTTAGGGAAGATCCCATAACCTCCCCCAAAACAAAATTTTAATAGTATTCCCTGTACTTATCATGAAAAAGAAAAGCCAATTATAGTTTCTCACCAGTAGTTCTAAATGCCATTAACTGCATGACACATCATTATTTTATACATTATACCAAATAATTTAAAAGTTGCCAATTAAAAAAAATGACAAAAGGTTTTATTATCACATAGAATATTTGTTCTACTTATTGAAAGAGCTCAGTTAGGTTTACTTAGACATGTAATTTTAACTTTATCACTTTTGTGAGATCATAAAAAGGAAAATGTAAGTGAAATAAAAGGACTCATAATATTCTATCCCATTCTGAGTCTATCACATTCCGAATTTTCTGTATCACTTTTCAGCCCAGAGATGTCACAACCCATGTTTTCTGCACAAATATCTTCCGAACCAACAAAGGATCAGCAATGCAGATTTTCTTAACAACATGTCCATCTATCCATATTTTTCTTTCAAATTTCAGATCCCAATTCTGCCACCCTTGATACGGACTCTTTCTAAATCTCAACAGTGTTTTTAGATGGTTTTAGGAAAACAGCGGAGAAGGCAATGGCACCCCACTCCAGTCCTCTTGCCTGGAAAATCCTATGGACGGAGGAGCCTGGTGGGCTGCAGTCCACGGGGTCAATAAGAGTCGGACACGACTTCACTTTCACTTTCACTTTTCACTTTCATGCATTGGAGAAGGAAATGGCAACCCACTCCAGTGTTCTTGCCTGGAGAATCCCAGGGACGGAGGAGCCTCGTGGGCTGCCGTCTATGGGGTCGCACAGAGTAGGACACGACTGACGCGACTTAGCAGGAAAACAGCAGGCTTCATGTCCTCAACCGTCTCCTCTGTAATCGCTGAAGGGTGAATGAATGAAAGCTGAGAGCTGAAGGTGCCTGTAAGTACCACCATGGAGCAAACCAAGTCTGCTCAGGAGTAGGCATAACCATGGTGCCCAGACGGCTGCCTGACCAAAGAGGGTGTAGGATGTCACAGTCTGTGACACACAGCCCAAGTTCAGAGATGTCAGGATGTGAAAGCACGCATCTTAAAAGCAGCTAAACACAAGGATCCCCACATTAAACCATTCAGGATAGCACACTTCTCCAATATACTCATTATTTATAGATTAATATACCGTATGAAAAGTGAAAGTATTAGTCGCTCAGTCGTGTCCAACTCTTTGTGACCCCAGAGACTGTAGCCCGCCAGGCTCCTCTGTTCATGAGACTCTCCACGCAAGAAGACTGGAGTTGGTTGCCCTTGTCCAGGGGGATCTTCCTGACCCAGGGATCTAACCTGCCTCTCTTATGTCTCCTGTATTGGCAGGCAGGTTGTTTATCACTAGTGACACCTGGGAAGCAGTATAATATATGCTATATACTAAAATACTTTTATGTATGAAATTAAAGATCAATTATGACACAATAATGTATCACCAGATACTTTATATAATGTTAGAAAACTCTCGATTTCTAGGCTTTGTTGCTGTTGTTTAGTTGCTAAGTTGCATCCAACTCTTTGCAACCCATGGGCTATAACCACCAGGGTCCTCTGTCTGTAGGATTTCCCAGGCAAGAATACTGGAGTAGGTTGCCCTTTCCTCCTCCAGGGGATCTTCCCAATACAAATATCAATCCCATGTCTCTTGAATTGGCAGGGGGATTCTTTATCAAGTGATTCACCTGGGAAGTCCCTAGGCTTTGTTATGATAGACAATAAGAGCAACAGTGATGTCTTTTAAAAATTGAAATATAATTGATTCACAGTGTTCTTTAGTTTCAGGTATACACCAAAATGATTCAGTTATACATATTATTTTCATATTCTTTCCCTTACAGGTTATTACAGAATACTGAGTAGAGTTCCCTGTCTATACAGTAGGACTTTGTTGTTTTTCTGATTTATATATAGGAGTGTACCTATTAATCTAATATTCCTAATTTATCCCTCTCCCTCTTTCCTCTTTGGGAACCCTAAGTTTGTTTTCTGTCTGTGGGTCTGTCGGTTTTGTAAATAAGTTCATTTACATCATTTTTTCAGATTCCGCATATGTGACATCATATGATATTTGTCTTTCTCTGACTTACTTCACTTAGTATGATCATCTCTAGGTCTATCCACGTTGCTGCAAATGGCATTATTTCACTCTGTTTGTTTGTTTGTTTGTTTTTAATACTTTATTCTACATTACAATACTGTATTTGTTTTGCCATACATTGACATGAATCAGCCACAGGTGAACAAATGCTGAGTAATGTTTCATCGTATATGTGTACCACATCTTTATTCGTGCTTTCATTTCTTGCCTGTTGTAAATAGTATCACAATGAATATTGGTTTGTATGTATCCTTTCCAAGATTGGTTTTCTCTGGATATAAGCCAAAGAGTAGGATTGCTGGATCAGATGGTAGCTTTGCAGTTTTCTGAGGAACCTCTGTACTGTTCTCCATAGAGGCTGTACCAATTTGCATTTCTATCAACAGTGTAGGAGGGTTTCCTTTTCTTCACACACTCTTTAGTATTTATAATTTGCAGGCTTTTTGATGGTGGCCATTCTGACTGGTGTGAGGTCACTCAACTTTTGACTTAACAGTTAGTGATGTTGGACATTTTCCCATGTGCCAGTTGGCTACCTGCATGTCTTCTTTGAAGAAATGTCTGTTTAGCTCTTCTGCTCATTTTTTGATTGCGTAGTTTGTTTGTTTTGATATTGAGCTGTATACACCATTAGTATATTTTGAAAATTAATCCTTTGTCAGTTGAATTATTTGCAAATATTTTCTCCCAGTCTATAGGTTGTCTTTGCATTTTGTTCATCGTTTCCTTTGCTGTGCAAAAGCTTTTAAGGTTAATTAGCTGTCTTAACAATGGTGCTTTTTCTAAGTGATCAATATGGCAATTATTAATAATATAAAGAATAACTGACTTGAATAAAATAAAAGTTTATATTATTTTTAATATAAATTTATTTTAATTGGAGGCTAATTACTTTACAATATTGTATTGGTTTTGCCATACACTGACATGATTAAAGACACATAAAATAGAAGCAGGAAAGAAAGAAAAGTCTTGTCTCTCCCTATGTTTGACCAATAAAAATATTGAGAAATTTGGAATTGGAAAGTCAATAAAAATGAATTAAGCAAGGATTTTAGGGCAGAGAGATTTGCTTCATTTTTGCCAAATTTCTGTGAAACAGATATTTCCCTCCTTTTAACTTTCTATGAAGTAACACCAATTACTGAGCAACACATTAAAGAATTTATAGAAGGAAATACATACATTTGGAACAATGGGGCGATTTAAAAGAGGCACACTGGTGACCCGTTCATAATGTACTTACATTAGGGACCCATCCTGTGTTTCAGTCCCAAAGCACAAAGCAGAGTATATGGCCAAACGGGATTCTAATATGTTTCTTTGCTGACCAGCAATACTCCTCTGGCGTATGTACTAAGTAGATGATAGAATACAGAGGTTCTCACATGTTTAAAACCTCTAAACTATCTCAAGGGCAACAGCTCTATCACTTTTAAATTCCAACATCACTGATAATATGTGACACATAATTAACACTTAATGATACCGTCCATCATATTAACTTTGCAGGACCATAATGGGTATGTGCAGGAGTAAATGAAGGATGAGGTCAGAAAGATGAATTTAAATTGGGAGCTGAGTTATCAGCTCTCCTTAATAAATGTTAGCGAATGTGCCTAATGAATAACCCAAACCCTCATTAAAAATTCATTCCAGTGTTTTCTGAACTGATAGGGATTTTGTGGAACTTTCATTTTGTTCCAGCAAAGAATGCTTAGTATTTCAAAAGATTTTCATATGTGGAGATGTAAGACAGCTAACAAAGAAAGGGTGTTGACAAACATGGGAATGTGGCCTCACATGTTGGAGTATATTAAATTTTCTTAGGTATGTGCACTATTATATACAATCTTATTTCTGTAATATAGAACATAGAGGCTTGTCTTTTCAGGTGCAATCATCCCTCAGCAACCACAGGGGATTGGTGCCAGGACCAATCCACCAAAATCTGTGGATACCAAAGTCCCTAGACAGCCCTCTGTATCCCCAGCTCCAGTGGAAAGCCAACTGTATATTTATTGGAAAAATCCACGTGTAAGTGGACATGTGAATGAAGCTCCATGCTGTTCAAGGGTGTTAGGGAAATTAATCTTGTTTAGGCTTCAGGGACAAAGCAGAGCAGGCCCTTGACCTTGGTTCTAACCTGCCTGGACACTGCCCAGACAGTGAGTGACCGCTTGCTGTGAGGGCAAGACTTGAAGCACCATAGATAAGAGGCGGGAGGAATCTCAAGAGACTGCTGAACCCTTCCAGGGTCTGACCAGTCAAGACAGAGGCTTAACAACATTCCAAGTTTTAGAGGACAAACAAAGAGCATTAACATGAAATCAGAACTGCAGTTTTCTCAGAGATTAGTGATGATATCATTTTGCGTCCTGGGATTATAAATGGGAACCCGGGAATCCCAAACTGAAATTTTTGAAGTCTCACCCATGGAGCCGCGGGCTTCCTGGGACCTTTTCCCATTTGAGGCTCCAGATGTGCTGTGACAGGCTTCCCAGTGCTGTTTAGGTCTGGATGTTGGTCAAAACCCAATTTGGTGATGCATCTCCTGCTGTTTTTATTTCTCTTTTCTTTTAATGTTAGTATATTGAAAGTAAGCTAGATAATTCTCTAACAAATATTGGTACTATTTATTTGTATATAATGAGTGGCTTATTTTGTTAACAAATCCTTTGAACCTGAGACAAAAGTGAAAACTTTCTGCAAAATAAAGGGTCACTGTGTCTCCCCGTAGCCATTTACTCACCTGTCACTCATTGTGTGTAAATCACACAATGGAGTTAAAGCCAGTCCACGATGGGACCACACTCCTGCCCACTTCAGATGATGATGCTCTACGGCTTCTTGTACCCTGGACTCCAGCCACACGGCAGCCTCACCTGGAGCATTTGGAACTATGTGCCTCCCACAAATGTAGCTGCAGTTTCAGAGCATGACGTTTTTACTATGCTCCTCTCTACTTGGAATGCCTCCTTGATAGCTACCTAGCACCTCACCATCCATCAAACATCACTGACTGATAAAAGAAATCCCCAGCGGGTGATGCATTACCTTGGAGCCACTGTGATGGGAGAGCTCTCACGTGAGCCAAAGTTTTCAGTTCTATTTGCTCAGACATTAAAGAGGTGACTGCATTAGAAAACAAAACTGATCACGAGTGGGGAGGGGATATATGTATCCATATGACTGATTTGTGCTGTTGTACAGCAGAAACTATCACAACATTGTAAAGCAATTAGGTTCCAATAAAGAAACGTGTATATATTTTCTAAAGACCTGAGCTGCGGTTTTACCATTCTGATGTAATATTTTTAAATTTTAGCTTGGGATCATGACTGTCGAGAAAGCAAACATTTTAAAATAGCTGCCCATATGTATTTCCAGGCCAGTAATTCAAATGGTGAAAAATATATCGTAAAATTTTTCAAACTATCAAAGACAAATTTTATTCTCCTAGAGATCATTATTGATGGAATTAATGCTTTAAGGAAAAAAAAACTATCTTTGAGATTGATAAAATAGTTATCATAATTATTTTATGACAAGAATAATCTTTTTTTTTTTTAATGTGTTGTTTGGCTATTTCTTTATTAAGAAATCTTACCCATGTGTCTGTGGAACAAAGTCCCTGCTTTGAATTAAAACTAATTTAAATTTATTTAAATAACAAATCTAGGATATAACATTTGCTAGAGTTAGCGCTAACAGAGTATAAATTTCAGCAGTTGAACTGATGGAAATTGTGAAATGTGCTGATGAGTCAAACAATGCCAAATCAAGGTCAAGTGCAGGCTAGATCTCAAAAGAAAATTACATCAAAAAGTATTATTTTGATTTAATAGAGTTTCCTTTGCATTTAGATTTTAAGTTATAAAATTTATTTTTATGGAAGCTTTTGCTCCAGCAAAGTATTTTAAAGATGTCAATAAGTATTGCAAGGTGAACTCTTGTATTTAGAGGACTAAGTTCACACATACAAAGAACTTATTGGTGATTAGACTGTCCTTTCTAAATATTCTCGAAAATTTTATTAAAAATGTGACACATGAATATATGCGCCCTAAAAATGCAAGCATCTCAAAAATCTACATGTTAAAAAATAACATTTCTTTTTCACCTCCCTGTCCCTGTGCTGACCTATCTTATCTCCAAGTAACCACCAGTGGGAGTTTGAATGTAGCCTTGCAGGACTTTTGAAAGTATCTACATTGTATATATCAGTATCTGTATGTTTTTTTTTCTCTCTCATGTTATTCTGTAAACTGCCTTTGTCTCAAAAAAAATAAAATAATTTGTAATTCAGATAAATCTGTTTGTAAGGTGTTGAGTCCCGGTGCCTCACTGGTGTGAATGTCCCCATATTTGTCTGTCTGTCTACTGACTGAGAAGTAGCTTATTTCCTAATTTTAATTGTGATGAACAATTATTTTATCACTGTGCACTCCATCTCCTAACATTAGGATACAAACAATATTCCAGTGAAAATAATTTAAAATATTTGATTACATGTTAATGTGGTGGCTCAGATGGTAAAGCGTCTGCCTGCAATGCAGAAGACTCAAGTTCGATTCCTGGGTTGGGAAGATCTCCTGGAGAAGGAAATGGCAGCCCACTCTTTCCTGGAGAATCCCATGGACAGAGGAGCCTGGTAGGCTACAGTCCATGGGGTTGCAAGGAGTCGGACACGACTGAGTGACTTCACTTCACTTAATGTGCTTAAAGATATCAATCTTCTGCTAATAAAGGAAGAAACATCACACTAAGGAAAGAAATAGAGTTTAACCTGGTGCCATGGACTGAGTGTTAGGGCCCCCCAGAATTCATACACTGAAATCCTACCCCTAATGGAATGGTGTTTGGAGGCGGACCTCTGGGAGGTAACTAGGCTGTAAGGATGGAACCCTCATGAATGGGGTTAGCGCCCTTGAAGCAGTGGCACAAGGGCACAGTGGGAAGCGCCCATCTGCAGACCACCCAGAGGGCGCTCCCTGGGAACCTAATCATGACCTTGATTCTGTCTTCCCAGACTCCGGAGCCACGAGAAGTAAATTTCTGCTGTTTAAGTCATCTGGTAGGTGGCATTTTTGTCACAGCAGCCTGAGCTAAGACAGCCTGCCTGTATCTTCAGAAAAAAAATTTCAAACTATGAATTTGAGCATCTTTGAAAGACAAACTCTTGAGCTTTCTCTAGGTAAGAATCTAATAGGAGACACTAAGTCAACTCGGGAACCTAAAGGGCATACCCTTGTTTATAAAAATTAATTAGCCAGACATGTTCGGTTCTCTCAGGGAAATGAGAGGAACAAAAAAATTCCTTTCTGGAAAAACATCCTTTCATCCTGAAATATTTAAAACATTTTCCAAAATAAAAATGTAAAGGAAAATGAGCATCTTAGACTTCTGGTTTCCAGTTCCACATGACAGGGTCTTAAAAGTCACCACTGTATTCTAACAAGTAAAGAGCTGAAAGAACTGAAAAATCCTCAATGCTTCTTGCATTTCTCTACACAAACAATGAACAGGGAATAAACTTTGAGTCAATATACACAAACACCAGCAATACAATGGGAGTGCAGCCTTCCTGCAAAATGTTAGGGGCCGCGGCGTGGGCCTTCGCAATAGCCACCTCAGTAGCAAATGGACACTGGGGGCGCCATTTTCCTTTCTCTCTTCCACAAGAAACAGTGATGCTCAGTTGCGGCAGTAGTGGGCCCTTTCTGGGTTCTGGTCTTCTGCCCTCTTCCTCTTCTGTACATTGCCTATGTTAGTTTTCTTGCTGATGGAAACACCCATGGAGTTTCTATGGACACTCACAGACAGAGCCTCCTTGTATGTTTGAAAACCTCTAATGCACCTGAGAAGCATCTGTCATGATCACTTTGGTCTGAAATAGTGTGAGAGCAAGTTGTTTTACTGTCAAGCAAAATTTACCTCATATTCAACACTAATCTGATCTTCCTGTATCAAAAAGACAGGTTTAAATGAAGAGCAGTGACTTATTTTCTAGATTCAATAGATACCATCTATATTTAGAAAAGTCAACTCTACTGCAATGCAGACCCAAATAATATGTGTATCTTTAAATGTATGTATGCACATATCTATATGTCTATATTTTACATGCATGGTATATGTACTATCTGTTATCTGTGTTGAAATATTTACCATATTGTTTAAATATTTTCCTATTTTCTTTTAAATTTTTATATCAGCTCTCCTTAAAAAGATAATATTTGACTTTAAGGGAAAATCTTATGTGACCTTTTCTTTTTTCTTCCTTTATTGAAAGAATCCAAAACTTGTGCATTTTTCTAGAAAATTGGAAGACTAGATGATTTCAGCATTTCTGCTAATACATCAAGCCATTTGAGCTTCCTATTTAAACCCAAATTTTTAATTTTCTATGAGAACAGTTTGAGCTCTGAGGCCCAACAGAGATGTAAAAGAGTCCTTTGTCAAGAATAAAAAGATTACCTCATCAACTAACTATAAAATAACGGGAAGAATTTAACTCAGACAATGGGGATAGCTGTTTGAACAAGGTAAAAATGAACTTATAAAAGTGCAGAAAATAAAATATTTTAAAATTGTCACAGAAGTGGAAGTGGATGGAAAGGAATGAATCAATTTTATTTTTGAATTGCTTTTCATTTTCTGCTGAAGGCTTTACCTCTCAAAGGGGAATCAGGGAGGGTCAATGACTTTCTCAATTTTTATCAATGCAGTAATATTTTCAACAAGGCTGATACATTTGGAAACAACTGCAAATTTAAAACACTTAGTATATTTAACAATGCAAAGTTAAGATTATGAGCACTGAGCATAAAGCTTCATTTTTTTTTTAAATAAGACAATTTATTTCAGACCAGCAGGCAATGGCACGTCACTCCAGGACTCTTGCCTGCAAAATCCCATGGACGGAGGAGCCTGGTGGGCTGCAGTCCAAGGAGTCGCTAAGAGTCGGGCATGACTGAGCGACTTCACTTTCACTTCTCACTTTCATGCATTGGAGAAGGAGATGGCAACCCACTCCAGTGTTCTTGCCTGGAGAACCCCAGGGACGGGGGAGCCTAGTGGGCTGCTGTCTGTGGGGTCGCACAGAGTCGGACACGACTGAAGCGACTCAGCAGCAGGTTCACATCAAAACCGAGGGAAAGTACAGATGTTTCCCCTACACTCCACCCCACACATATACAGCTCCCCCATCATCCACATCCATCCCCCCACCCCCCCGCCACAACCCACAAAGTGGTACATTTGTTTTGCAACTGATGACTCTACATGGACACATTATAATCACCCAAAGGCCACACTTTACCTTAGCGTTCACTCTTGGTGTTGTATATTCTATGTATTTAGATAAATGAATAATGACATGTATCCATCATTACGGTATCATACAGAGTATTTCACTGTCCTAAAAATCTGGGCTCTACCTATTCATCCCTCTCCTACCCCCAACTGCTGGCAACCATCAAAGTTTATACTGTCTCCAAAGTTTTCCCTTTTCTGGAATGTCAGACAGTTATAATCATACAGCAAGCTGCCTTTTCAGATTGGTTTCTTTCACCTAGTAATGTGCATTTAAGGTTCTTCCTTGTCTTTTCAAGACTTGATAGCTGATTTTTTTTTCCTCAAGGGAAGAACTTGAGATTTATTTAAATGAGGTAGGAAGTCATCAGTGGGTTGAATTAGGAAAATGACATGGTCTGATTTATATAATTTTTAATTGGAGGATAATTGTTTTACAATGTTCTCTTAGTTTCTGCTGTACAACATGAATCAGCTATAAGTAGACACATATCTCCTTCCTCGTGAGCCTCCCTCCCACACCCCATCCCACCTCTCTAGGTCATCACAGAGGGTAGCTCATTTCTTTTTAGCACTGAACCCCGGTGGCTCAACAGTAAAGAACCCGCCTGCAATGCAGGAGATGCGGGTTTAACCCCTGGGTCAAGATGATCCTGTGGAGAAGGAAATGGCAACCAACTCCAGTATTTTTGCCCAAGAAATCCCATGGACAGAGGAGCCTAGTAGCCTAGTCCATGGGGTCACAAAAGTCAGACATGACATAGTTACTAAAACAGCAACAACTGTCTGTATGTGTGACAGTCTATTTATCCATTCACTGCAGAAGGGAATCACGGTCACTTCCAAGTTTTGACAGAAAGAACAAAGCTGCTATAAATGTTCATGTGCAGGTTTTTATGTGGATATAAGTTTTCAACTCATCTGGGTAAACACAAAGGACTCCAACTGTCAGATCTTACAGTAAGAATGCTCTGTTTTGCAAGGAACTGCCAAACTGTCTTCCAAAGTGGCCATTATTATGAGTTCTTGTTGCTCTACATTCACACCAGCATTTGCTGATGTCAGTATTCTGGATTTTGCCATTCGACATAGCATTCTAGTGAGTTGTGGTGATATCTCATTATTATTTCAGTTTTCATTTGCCTGATGATATATCACGTGGAATATATTTTCATATGCATCCTGCCATCTGTGCACCTTCTTTGGTGAGCTGTGTATTAAGGTCCTTGGTCTAACTACATTGCTTGCTTTCTTGTTGAGTTTTAAGAGTTCAATGTGTATTTTAGATAGTAGTCCTTTATGTATCTCCAGCAAATATCTTTTCCCAGCCCCTGGCTTATCTCACTCTCTAGGCAGTGTCTGACACAGAGTAGAAGTTTTAAATTTTAGTGAAATCCAGCTTATCAATTCTACCTTTCATAGACATTGCCTTTAGTGTTGTATCTCAATAGTCAATGCCACCATCAAGGTCATCCAAGATTTGCTTATGCTATCTTCTAGAAGTTTTACAATTTTGCATTTTACAGTTAAGCCAGTGATCCATTTTGAGTTAATTTCTGTGAAGGGTATAAGGTGTGTGTCTAAATTCATTGTTTTGCATGAAGATGTCCAGTTGCTCTGGTGCTGTTTGTTTAAAGTCTGCTTTATTCCACTGTGATACCTCTGTTAAAGATATATTCGCAGGATATATACTATTGCCATGGATCAATTTGTCTATTCTCTCACCAACACCACACTGTCTGTGTGACTGTAACTTTATCGTGGATCTTGACTCAGGGAGGATCAGTGCTCTGACTGTGTTCTTATTCCATATTGTGTGGCCTCTCTGGGCCTTTTGTCTCCACATAAACTTTATCATCGGTTTATCGATATCCACAAAAAAACTTATTGGATTTTTACTGGGATTGCATTGCCTCTGCAGACAAGTTGGGAAGAACTGACATCTTGAAAATATTCTTGATCCACGAACCTGGAATGTCTCTCCATTTATTTAGTTCTTAGATTTGTTTCATCAGAGTTTCAACATTTTCTTCATGTGGCTCAAACATATTTGTTACATTTATATCTTAAGTATTTCATTTGGAGGATGCTAACGTAAACGGTGAGCTTCCCTGTTGGCCCAGCGGTAAAGAATCTGCCTGCCAAATGTAGGAAATGTGGGCTCAGTCACTGGATCTGAAAGATTCTCTGGAGGAGGAAATAGCAGTCTACTCTGGTATTCTTGCCTGGGAAATCCCATGGATAGAGGAGCCTGGTGGGATACAGTCCATGGGCTTGAAAAGACTTGGACATACTTAGCCACTAAATAACAGCAATGTAAGCAATAATGTGTTTTTAATTTCAAGTTGCATTTGTTCACTGGTGATATACAGTAAAGTGACTGATTTATACATTAACCTTGTATCCTGCAACTTTGCTATCACTGTCTATAAGTTCCAAAGTTTTTATTGTTAGTGTTGATTTTTCAGATTTTCTACATGGATGATCATGTCATCTGTGAACAAGGGCAGTTCTGTGTTTTCCTCCCCAATCTGTATGTCTTCTACTTCCTTTGCTAGGCTTACAGCACAATATCAAAAAGCAGAGATGAAAGGGAATGTCCTTGCCTTCTGTCTAACCTTAGTGGGCAAGCTTCCAGTTTCTCAACATTTAACATGATATCAGCAGGAGGCTTTCTGTAAATACACTTTATCAATTTCAGAGTTCTATTTTTAATCTTCTTAAAAGTAAAATAATGATCTATTCTACATGAAAGAAGTTTTGTTTTTACCTTTACTTTTTTGGCCTATGAAAGATTTCAAAAATTTAAGAGCCCAAAATTCATACTGTTTGAATGTTTAAGTTAATTTAATATGATTTCCTTAATTTAGAATTCTGCTGAATTAACATTATTTTGAGGCTATACTTAAACAAGATTAAAATTAAATAAGCTAAGATAAGTCATTATTTAATCTAGAGAAAGCAATGGGCTTATACTGTAGAAACTGGACCCCTGTCTAATCTGTATTATAAGAAGAAACTCAAGTTAGGGGAAAAAAAGCTTTTTATTCACTCTTCTATCAAAGACATTTACCTACTACAATCAAAATCAGTTCAGTTCAGTTCAGTCACTCAGTCATGTTCGACTCTTTGTGACCCCATGAATCGCAGCACGCCAGGCCTCCCTGTCCATCACCAACTCCTGGAGTTCACTCAAACTCATGTCCATTGAGTCGGGGATGCCATCCAGCCATCTCATCCTCTGTTGTCCCCTTCTCCTCCTGCCCCCAACCCCTCCTAGCATCAGAGTCTCTTCCAACGAGTCAACTCTTTGCATGAGGTGGCCAAAGAACTGGAGTTTCAGCTTCAGCATCAGTCCTGCCAATAAACATCCAGGACTGATCTCCTTTAGGATGGACTGGTTGGATCTCCTTGCAGTCCAAGGGACTCTCAAGAGTCTTCTCCAACACCACAGTTCAAAAGCATCAATTCTCTGGGACTCAGCTTTCTTCACAGTCCAACTCTCACATCCATACATGACTACTGGAAAAACCATAGCCTTGACTAGACGGACCTTTGTTGGCAAAGCAATGTCTCTGCTTTTGAATATGCTGTCTAGGTTGGTCATAACTTCCCTTCCAAGGAGTAAGTGTCTTTTAATTTCCTGGCTGCAGTCACCATCTGCAGTGATTTTGGAGCCCCCAAAATTAAGTCAGATACTGTTTCCACTGTTTACCCCTCTATTTCCCATGAAGTGATGGGACCGGATGCCATGATCTTAGTTTTCTGAATGTTGAGCTTTAAGCCAACTTTTTCACTCTCCTCTTTCACTTAGTCAAGAGGCTTTTTAATTCCTCTTCACTTATCTATGCTATCTTAGAAATTAAAGAGGTCTGGAGTGTGATGCTAAAAGGCTGACTCTAGAGCCAGTGGGTATAGTTTCATACTTCAACCCCTCTCTTACTAGCTGTGTAACTCTAGGAAAGTTATTTAGTTCTCTGAGTGCCTCATTGTGTTATTCATTAAGTGGAGTAATATCAATTTGAAACGGTAATCAATACACAGAGTTCTCAAAACAAAGTCTGTAACACAGCATATATTATAAGAGGATTGCTAGTGGGACTTCCCTGGTGGCCCAGTGGTTAAAAATCTGCCTTCCAATGCAGAGGATACAGGTTTAATACCTGGTGAACTAAGATCCCACATGAAGTGAAGAGTTAGTTACTCTTCTGTGTCCGACTCTTTGTGACCCAATGGACTATAGGTCACCAGGTTCCTCCGTGCACCGAATTCTCCAGGCAAGAATACCAGAGTGGGTAGCCATGCCCTTCTCCAGAGGATCTTCCCAAATCAGAGATCAAACCTGGGTATCCCGCATTGCAGGAGACTCTTTACCTACTGAGCCTCTAGGAAAGCCCAAGATCCCACATGCTATGAGGCAACTACTGAGTCTGCACACTCTAGAGCCCACGCAGCAGCACTAGAGAAACCCCATGCTGCAATGAAGAAATAAAAAGCAATGACAGTGCAGCGCAATCAAAAGTTTAAAAATAAACAGAAGAGTATTAGTACTATTATAAAGTGATGACGAATGCAGAAGAGTACCTGCATAAATAATTCAGGTAAAACAACTAAGTCACAGAACTCATCCAGACTCTACCATCGCATGTGAATGTCAGTATGACCAATACAAAAAGTAACTTCAAGGCGTTACTACGATGGGCTGAAGTGCCAACTTGTGTGTGTGGGAAAAGAAACCATACATGGATTTAACCAGCTATGAGTTTATTTGTTTTTTTCTACTCTTGGTGTCTTGGCAGACACCAAGAAGTAACAAATTTGAATATTGATTCATTTATTGTTAACCTGTTACCAGCAAAAAACAAACAAGACCAGAATCATTTCATTTATCTCGATAAGCTACAGTCTTCCCTTCAGGAAAGTTAATGAACTATGTAGGAAAGAGAAAGAAAATAAGAGACACATTGACCCCTGTTCCCAAATCAAAGTGTGTATGGAACGTATTTTCTTCTGCTTAGCTCCACAGTGTTTCTGCTGCTATAGTTGGACACTTCTTTTATGAGGTACAATAGGAGGTTAATGGATCAAATGAGCAGATGGTGATATTCTGGAAAATAATGATGACACTTAGGCCACTGCCAGGGACATGGCCCTGCTGAGTGATATGGTAACTCAGCAGGGGAAATTGTTCCTGGGGGTGCACAATCTGTAGCGCTGCTTCCATTATGTGGCTGCGTGATCAGCTGCTAAACACACACACACAACTTACATTAGAACACACTGGGTAAAATACACTATTAAAAACAATTATTCTAAAGAATGCTCAGGGACCATTAATTCTCCAGATCAACAAATGTCTTAGGAATGTCAACTCCATGCTGGGCAATATTGCACAGCTTTTCTCAAAGTATGTTATGCTTAAAATTAGAAATTCACAAAATAATCTTGAGCTTTATGTACACAATTAAAAATATTTTCTGTGTGACTGCATTTATCACTGCATGCACATGTATTTTATAATTTATGTTATATTTATGTCTCTTTAGATAATGTAGGAGTTATTATTTAAAAACATATAAATGGTGTCATATTGTATATATTTTAAAATTATCTTGTGTGCTTATTTTCTATGCATAAGGAAAACAGTTACATAGAAAAAAATATTACTTCATAAATATTGCTTAAAATAAAATGAAAGTGAATTGGTAAGTTGTTAGAAAATGGCTTGGGAGAATTAGACAAGTTTATTTAGATGCATTCCTTTCCAAAACTCCAATAAAATGGTAGCAAATAAAAAAAGTTTTAAAAGAATAAACCAACAAGGACAAAAGGAAGTGAAGAGGAGATAAAAGCAATGTAACTGATGGTGTGAAATCAGAAGGACTAGGGGAAACATGTTTACCTGGTCCTGGAAAAACTGAAGGAAGAGAGAAAACAACCCCCTTTCCACTACAGAACTCCCACTAGTGAAAAGTAGGCAGTATGGAAACTTCTAGAAGAGGGAGTGACAGTAGGAAAAATATAAAATTGAAAGAGTGTTCTGCAATTTTGCCCAAGAAGAACTTTGATGCCCCAATTTTTTCTTACACTTTGCATAGCCAGGCAACTGCTTCACCCTGGCAGTCAGGAGAATTCCTATCGAAAAAGAGTAAATATACGGAAGGACTGATGCTAAAGCTGAAACTCCAGTACTTTGGCTACCTCATGTGAAGAGTTGACTCACTGGAAAAGACTCTGATGCTGGGAGGGATTGGGGGCAGGAGGAGAAGGGGACGACAGAGGATGAGATGGCTGGATGGCATCACGGACTTGATGGACATGAGTTTGAGTGAACTCCGGGAGATGGTGATGGCCAGGGAGGCCCGGTGTGCTGCGATTCATGGGGTCGCAAACAGTCGGACACGACTGAGCAACTGAACTGAACTGAATGAGCAATGAGGCAGAGCCAAGAGCAGATATATTCTGGAAACAATAGTTTACATATGAAAGCTGAGATTACTAAAGGCTGGACAACTCTTCTTCAGTGATTCTAACCAACCTGTCTAAAAGGTAATGATCCTGAAAAAGTGAAACTGTCAGTTGCTCAGCTGTGTCCAACTCTTTGTGACCCTTTAGACCTGCCATGCTCCTCTGTCCATGGGATTCTCCAGGCAAGAATACTGGAGTGGGTTATCTTTCCCTTCTTTGGGGAAATTTTCCTGACCCAGGGATCGAACCTGCGTCTCCTCATTATAGGTGGGTTCCTTCCAGTCCGAGTCACTGATCTTAGGGATGCTGTAATAAAACAGCCGAGCCAACACACACTTGAAAACTATAATCTGCATATAAGAATTTTCAACCATCTCTGATACCACACTGTAACCTTTGAATAGATAAGGAAGGATAGCCAGATATTTCAGGGGAGAAAACCATTAATATGCAAAACAGAAACTTAAAGACAGGGCGAAAAAAAAAGGAATCTAGGTTAAGTAGAGATGATGCATGAGAAGAAAATTTCAGAAATATTGTTAATATTTTTAGAGAATGAATAGTAAATATTTTATTCATGAATCAAGAACTGTATGATATAAAAAACACTCAAAGAAGAAAACTGAATTTTTAAAAATTAAAAGATATGCTAAAAGAAATTAAGACCTCAAAAACAAGGTAAAAGACAAAGATATCTCCCAGAATACAGAAAAAAAGATGAGAAAAGCAAAATATGAAAGAAAATATAAGATGTTTAAAGGAGGAATCCAGAAGATCGAACATCTGAATAAGAGTAGTTCCAAAAGTAAAAACTGAGTTAAAGCAGAATAGGAAGAAAATATCAACAAAAAGTATAAAAATATTTTCAGAAGCCAAGAATTTAGAATTCCAGATTTAAAGGAACACCAATTTTGCAGCACACACAAGTTATAATGTGAAAAAAAGAAAAAGAAAGATCCTAATATTTTCTACAAGGAAAAAAAAAAGTCAGCAAAAAGTGATCAAGAATCAAAATAGCATCAGATTTTTAAACAGAAGCCCAAATACAATGGAGTCATGGCTTCAAATCCTACAGATACTTTATTTGCAACTTAGAATTTTTGTTCAACTAAACTATCAAACAAGTATGATGTATAAAAAGATAATTTCAGATGTATATCACTGCAAGTTTACTTCACATGTGCTCTTTACCACAAAGATAATGAAAGCCATATTCCTTAAAAATAAACAAATCCACAATGGCAAAGATCCAGAATCTCAGAAACAAGAGATTCATAACTATAGAAACATAAAGGAAATTCTCAAAATGATGGCATTGGGGAGTTTTCAGTAAAGAGCATGCAGTATAGAATGAAGCACTAGAAAAAGTCTGGGAGATATCTTAAACAAGATGAAATTAACACAGAGCCCAGTTGACGTAAATAACATATACTGAGGAGAGACCTCCCAACTAGTGTCTTTGGGGAGCTGAGTCACTGGTATACAAATGATTAAGCAAGTAGTGAAGAAAACCCCATAATTATTAACTCCGGGGAAAGCAAATGATTGTACCTAAAAAGTAAACAGTATAGGTTAAAGCTGTCAAAACAACACAAATGCTAAATAGACTCTGATCCAAATCATAAGATGTCTGCACTGGCAAGATGGGAAGCGGTTCCTGTCTGACAGAGGTAGGTGGATATTTCCTGCACCTAGAGCAAATAGGTGCCCCTCTGGTTCACGCTCTTTCCAAGACAACTTCAGAGCTGAGTTTCCTCTCCCCACATTGCAAAGACAAATGTCTAGCCGAACATCTGAGTTAAAGGGCTTTTTGACTGGTGTTGAAGCACTGCGTGGATCAAACGAAAGAGCGAGATAGAATCTGCTTCTGTCATAAATCCACCCTAGGAAAGGTATGGGAAAACATGTTTTCAGCAACTTCTGATCCATTTAAATTTCAAAATACTTTAGATTGTACCCGCTCTCCACACTTCTGCCTGTTTCTGGCTTCCAAATTTTAATATGGTTTCTGTTTAAGTGAAAACTCAGCTTGTTCTCCTCATCAGCCAACTTACTGGGTATGGATGCCACATCACTACTTGGTTCCCTAAAGGTAATTTTGGTGATTTTACCTTTCTTCTTTTAACATGTAAATTTGCTAATTTTAAGGAAATTGTTTCTGTTATCAAGGCAATATACACCAGAAAATCCCTTTCAAATGCTGCTTTTATATTAGAAAAAGCGAAGTCACAAAAAGCCCTGTTGGAAATCCATTCATGGTGCTAAGAAGTGGTAAAACAGAGTTGTTTATCAATAGGATGACATGTTATTAAACCTACATTTTCCCAGTTAACATGTCTTTCCTATCTATGGATGATGAGAAACTGAAAGTTCAAACATTCAAACATGAATGAACAGGAAAGACAGAGGCTGCCCTCAGGATTCAGCATGTGGACCAGAGTGGGCAAAAACTGTGGTCTGCTGGCCAAACCCGGCCTGCCACTCATCCTTGTAAATCAAGTGTCACTGGGACACAGCCACACCTATTTCTTCATGGGTCACCTGAGCAGCTTCTGCCCTTCAACAGAGATTTGAGCAGTTGCAATAGAGCCCATTGTGTCAATAAGGCCTGAAACATTTGCTTGTGACCCTCTATAGAGAGTGTCTGCCAGTCTCTGATAGGCAGTGTAGCCAGAAAAATGGGGCAGAGTGCAAAGGCGGTAAGTAGTCATGAGGTTTTGTTTTGCCTATTTCTAAACTATGACCTAAACTTCGTAAAAAGCAATGACTCAACATCCTCATTTATCTTCAGTTCCTCCCAAAATTCTAATAAAATTAGAATGAAGACGAGCAAAATTTACCCATAATAGCATAAAAAAGGAAGAATGCAATCAGAAAGCAAGAAGTGTTGACAAATGATGGGTCAGTCGATGCATTGGTCAGATCAGAGGAAAAGGCACTGGAGGCAGGCACAGCGTCCCCTGGAGGAAGCCCCAAAAGCCGAGCAGGTATAGGAGACCAGGTAAACTGAGGTGGAAATCATTAGTTACAAGGTGCACTGTGCCCAGGTGGGTTGGGCAGCTCCTTCAGTTTCGTCGTCTGTTCAGTTGATCACAGCAACAGAGACCAAATTAAGCCTCAGGCAGGGCTTTTAATGAGCAAGATGTATCTGTAAAGAGTCCGTTAGTGTGTATCTTAGGCCTAGAGAAAGATACACAGAAGTACAGGGCCATGGGGTCAGTGAGGTGAAACCGGAAGGGACCAAGAGGCAGCAGTGAACTCAGGCATGCTTTCCCGCGTGGAGGGTCTGGGGCACTGAAGACTGCTTCTTTCTGAGCACTCTGCTTTGGATGGTTCCCCATATCGTGAGGTTTCCCAGTCGGCACTGGTTGTAAAGGATCCACCTGCCAAGGCAGGAGACCTAAGAGATGCAGGCTTGATCTCCGGGTCGGGAAGATCTCCTAGAGGAGGGCAAAGCAACCCTCTCCAGTCTTCTTGCCCGGAGAACCCCATGGATGGAACAGCCACGTGGGCTACAGCCAAGAGGTCTCAAAAAGTCAGACATGGTTGAACCTACTTAACACGTACACCACACTGTGAATGCTGTTTCTGGAGGTACACTTTTTAAAGCCCTATTTCCTACCCTCTGTTGCAAACAGAATGTAGACATATGACAGTTACCCTAATCAGCTGTATCTACTCAAGACTTCTGCTGGGTGTGACCTCCATGAGGCAGCCAGCGGGGCACAGGTGGCATCTGTCCAGCTGCTGAGGCGAAAGCACAGGGACAGTGCCCTTGGGCCAAGCAACTCCCTAATTAGGCCAGTTCTTCAGTGAGCTTCTGGAAACCGTTTTTTGCTTTTTTTTTTTTCCCACCAGCCATTTCTTCCGGAAACTCTTTCAACAGTTGAGTGAATTATTTAATGTTTCAATAAATACCTTCTTGATTAAACTAACTAAAGTGGATTCTTTGTTTTGCCCCTAAAAATTCTAACCAATAAAATGTCAAAATAAAATGTTCTTTAGCTTCGTGGTGAACCTAGGTCTGCCTATATATTTCCTGTCCATATACCTTAAAGGGAAATATATACCAAGACAGGGCCCTTATCTTTGCATAGAATCGATTTTCCCTTTCAAAGCATAACAATTTTTGGACAACAGTTCCACAAGTCTAGAAGAAATGCAGAGCACCCGTCTACACTGATTAGTGTGGTTCATTTGTAAATATGAATAACTGATCAATGTTCACTTGGTATTTGAAGAAAATTCACAACTTCAAAGAAAAAGATCAAAATAGACAATAAAAACACTGACCCAGAGGACACAGGCATAATGTATATTCTCATTTTTAAAAATACTATTTCTTATCCTCTGAAAATTTGAAGAAACAGGCATTTATAACAAGACAAGCAACATTTTTAAAAAGAATCAATTAAATGGCAAGAAAGAGATCCTGGAAATACATGATTGAAAAATAGAAGAGACTATTACTACAGAGACTAAATTAGGGGTCACTGATCCTCAGGATCCAATGCCTGATGATCTGAGGCGGAAGTGACATACTAGTCATAGAGATAGAGCGCACAGTAAATGTAATGCATTTGAATCATCCTGAAGCTGTTCCCCACCCCAATCCCTGGTCTGCAGAAAAACTGTTTTCCACAAAACCAGTCCCTGGTGCCCAAAAGACTGCACGCTACTGAACTAAATAACAGAATGGACACAGATCCTGGGAGCACTGATGCGAATTCTGAAGCTCCAGTCCTTTGGCCATCTGATGCAAAGAACCTACTCACTGGAAAAGTCTCTGATGCTGGGAAAGACTGAGGGCAGGAAGAGAAGGGGGTGACAGAGGATGGGATGGTTGGATGGCATCACCCACTCAATGGACATGAGTTTGAGCAAACTCTGGGAGATAGTGAAGGACAGGGAAGCCTGGCATGCTGCAGTCCATAGCATTTAAAAGAGTTGGTCACGACTTAAGTGACTGAATAACAATAATAATAATCATTAAAATAAGTTCAAAGAAAACTTCTAGAACACAGTCCAGACAGATAGGGATGGAAAATATTAAAAGAACATTGAGAGACATGGAAGATAGATTGAAGAATGCTCAAACCTAATCCAAAAATTGTACAAAGAAAACAAAAAAGGAGGGGAGGATTAAAAAGATCGAAGGAAATTTGTCTTCAGTCTTCAGAGCCAATTAAAAAGGTTTCAGTCATATACATTTTGAAGAGATTCCAGCATTCCACTGGGAGCACATTATTAATCTTACCCAAGAGAAAAGCATGACATCTACAAAGGAATAAGAGTCAAATTGGCATGAAAATGCTTTCTCATGATCAACATTTCAAATAGAAAATTAAAAAGTATCAAGAAGTGAGAAATAGATTTAAGGGCCTAGATCTGATAGACAGAGTGCCTGATGAACTATGGAATGAGGTTTGTGACACTGTATAGGAGACAAGGATCAAGACCATCCCCATGGAAAAGAAATGCAAAAAAGCAAAATGGCTGTCTGGGGAGGTCTTTCAAATAGCTGTGAAAATAAGAGAAGTGAAAAGCAAAGGAGAAAAGGAAAGATATAAGTATCTGAATGCAGAGTTGCAAAGAATAGGAAGAAGAGATAAGAAAACCTTCAGTGATGAATGCAAAGAAATAGAGGAAAAGAACAGAATAGGAAACACTAGAGATCTCTTCAAGAAAATTAGAGATACCAAGGGAACATTTCATGCAAAGATGGGCTCAATAAAGGACAGAAATGATATGGATCTAACAGAAGCAGAAGATATAAAGAAGAGGTAGCAAGAATACACAGAAGTGTACAAAAAAGATCTTCACGACCCAGATAATCATGATGGTGTGGCAACTCATCCAGAGCCAGACATCCTGGAATGTGAAGTCAAGTGGGCCTTAGAAAGCATCACTATGAAAAAAGCTAGTGGAGCTGATGGGATTCCAGTGGAGCTATTTCAAATCCTGAAAGATGATGCTGTGAAAGTGCTGCACTCAATAGGCTAACAAATTTGTAAAACTCAGCAGTGGCCACAGGACCGGAAAAGGTCAGTTTTCATTCCAATTCCAAAGAAAGGCAATGCCAAAGAATGCTCAGACTACTACACAATTGCACTCATCTCACACGCTAGTAATGCTCAAAATTCTCCAAGCCAGGCTTCAGCAATACGTAAACTGTGAACTCCCTGACATTCAAGCTGGTTTTAGAAAAGGCAGAGGAACCAGAGATCAAATTGCCAACATCTGTTGGATCATCGAAAAAGCAAGAGAGTTCCAGAAAAACATCTACTTCTGCTTTACTGACTATGCCAAAGTCTTTGACTGTGTGGATCACAATAAACGGTAGAAAATTCTGAAAGAGATGGGCATACCAGACCACCTGACCTGCCTCTTGAGAAATCTGTATGCAGATCAGGAAGCAACAGTTAGAACTGGACATGGAACAACAGACTGGTTCCAAATAGGAAAAGGAGTACATCAAGGCTGTATATTGTCACCCTGCTTATTTAACTTCTATGCAGAGTACATCATGAGAAATGCTGGGCTGGAAGAAGCACAAGCTGGAATCAAGATTGCTGGGAGAAATATCAATAACCTCAGATATGCAGAGGACACCACCTTTATGGCAGAAAGTGAAGAGGAACTAAAAAGCCTCTTGGTGAAAGTGAAAGAGGAGAGTGAAAAAGTTGGCTTAAAGCTCAACATTCAGAAAACGAAGCTCATGACATCCGGTCCCATTACGTCATGGGAAATAGATGGGGAAACAGTGGCTCCAAAGTCACTGTAGATGGCAACTGCAGCCATGAAATTAAAAGATGCTTACTCCTTGGAAGGAAAGTTATGACCAACCTAGATAGTATATTCAAAAGCAGAGATGTTACTTTGCCAACTAATGTCAGACTAGTCAAGGCTATGGTTTTTCCTGTGGTCATGTATGGATGTGAGAGTTGGACTGTGAAGAAGGCTGAGCGCTGAAGAATTGATGCTTTTGAACTGTGGTGTTGGGAAGACTCTTGAGAGTCCCTTGGATTGCAAGGAGATCCAACCAGTCCATTCTGAAGGAGATCAACCCTGGGATTTCTTTGGAAGGAATGATGCTAAAGCTGAAACTCCAGTACTTTGGTGACCTCACGAGAAGAGTTGACTCATTGGAAAAGACTCTGATGCTGGGAGGGACTGGGGGCAGGAGGAGAAGGGGATGACAGAGGAAGAGATGGCTGGATGGCATCACTGACTCGATGGACAGGAATCTGAGTGAACTCTGGGAGTTGGTGATGGACAGGGAGGCCTGGCGTCCTGCGATTCATGGCATCACAAAGAGTCGGACACGACTGAGTGACTGAACTGACTGAACTGAAGGATGATATAGAAGAACTCTTGTAATTACTTTACCTTTTCTTTAAACAAAAGAAAGCAAAGCAAAATTTAAAAAAATATTGAAAATCTATTCTAGCAAACTGTGAGAGAAATCCAAGAGGAAAAAAAAAAATCACAATATCTCAGAAACAATGGATGACTTTGGGAGTAAAATTAAAGAAAAAAGCAATAATAAGAAAATGGTAGTTAGGATGTGTGGGAAGAAAGTCTTCAAGAAGGACATAGAGTCCATTCCAAGTATGAGATAATAAGGTGAAGGAATGTGTTCTCTAGTAGCCACAATTCCATGACTATTAGAAACTGGACAAAAAGCTTGAAAGACAAGTGAAATTTTAAACAAAAATTAAGTATCATTTTGAGTAAGTGATAGAGTATAAGAATAAAAACATATATTTATCACATACTCTTGGAATCAGACATTCTATTTTCCACTTTGATTATGAAGTAAATAATATCAATCAAATATAATTTTAACTATATTGATAAGAATTTAAAGTATAATACAAGCTTATAGATAAAGCATTGAAGAATTTAATTATAGTCATAGGACAAAATGTAAAAGACATAAGCTTGACATGCTAAGCCTAGAGTTAGGCAAAGGAAAAGGAGGAGAGAAGAAGGTCAGAGAGATATAACATAAGGTTCGGTTCAGTTCAGTTGCTCAGTTGCGTCAGACTCTTTGTGACCCCATGAATGGCAGCACGCCAGACCTCCCTGTCCATCACCAACTCCCGGAGTTCACACAAACTCATGTCCATCGAGTCGGTGATGCCATCCAGTTATGTCATCCTCTGTCATCCCCTTTTCCTCCTGTCCCCAATCCCTCCCAGCATCAGAGACTTTCCCAATGAGTCAGCTCTTCGCCTGAGGTGGACAAAGTATTGGAGTTTCAACTTCAGTATCAGTCCTTCCAATGAACACGTAGGACTGATCTCCTTTAGGATGGACTGGTTGGATCTCCTTGCAGTCCAAGGGACTCTCAAGAGTCTTCCCTAACAAAAGCATCAATTCTTCAGCACTCAGCTTTCTTCACAGTCCAACTCTCATATCCATACATGACCACTGGGAAAACCATAGCCTTGACTAGATGGACCTTTGTTGGCAAAGTAATGTCTCTGCTTTTGAATATGCTGTCTAGGTTGGTCATAACTTTCCTCCCAAGGAGTAAGCGTTTTTAACTTCATGGCTGCAATCACCATGTGCAGTGATTTTGGAGCCCCCAAAAATAAAGTCTGACACTGTTTCCACTGTTTCCCCATCTATTTCCCATGAAGTGATGGGACCAGATGCCATGATCTTTGTTTTCTGAATGTTGAGCTTTAAGCCAACTTTTTCATTCTCCTCTTTCACTTTCATTAAGAGGCTTTTTAATTCTTCACTTTCTGCCATAAGGGTGGTGTCATCTGCATATCTGAGGTTATTGATATTTCTCCCAGCAATCTTTTTGTGCTTCTTCCAGCCCAGCGTTTCTCATGATGTACTCTGCATAGAAGTTAAATAAACAGGGTGACAATATACAGCCTTGACATACTCCTTTTCCTATTTGGAATCAGTCTGTTGTTCCATGTCCAGTTCTAACTGTTGCTTCCTGACCTGCATACAGATTTCTCAAGAGGCAGGTCAGGTGGTCTGGTATGCCCATCTCTTTCAGAATTTTCCACAGTTTATTGTGATCCACACAGTCAAAGCCTTTGGCATAGTCAATAAAGCAGAAGTAGATGTTTTTCTGGAACTCTCCTGCTTTTTTGATGATCCAGCGGATGTTGGCAATTTGATCTCTGGTTCCTCTGCCTTTTCTAAAACCAACTTGAACATGTGGAAGTTCACGCTTCACGTATTGCTGAAGCCTGGCTTGGAGAATTTTGAGCATTACTTTACTAGCGTGTGAGATGAGTGCAATTGTGTAGTAGTCTGAGCATTCTTTGGCATTGCCTTTAACAGTATCTTCATATTAATTACTTAGTAGGACTCTTCAAAGTTTAAGATCAAGAAATAGAGGGCTAAGTTTGCTAATTAGCATCTTATTGACCAGAATGATGTTAACACATCTTTTGTTACCTGAATATTATCGACTGGATTATTTCAACATTTGCTTACATAACAAACTGTTGGCAACAGGCATTACTTTCTGCAAAAATTCCCCCTGTCAGTAATGTGCTAAAATCATTTACACAATAATGTCACTAACAAAATCAAGAAGTAGAGAATACATCAGAATCATAACTTCTAAGGTCCTAGTTTTCCATAACAGGAGGTCAGCAGAAACTGTATGTCTTATTTCAAGCTGCTATAACAAATTATCATACACTAAGAGACTTAAATGGCACAGTTCCTTCTCATCTTGGTGAGGGCTTTTTCCTGGCTTATAGACAGCCACTTTTTCACTGCACCCTCACATGACAAAGAGAGGGAAGCTGTGTCTCTTCCTCCTCTTAAAAGGCCACCAATCCCATCATGGGGACTTGATCCTCATGACTTCATCTGAAGCTAAGTATCTCCCAAAGGAGGTCCCACCTCCAACTGTCATTACATTATAGGTTAGAATCTCAACAAATGAATTTTGAGAGAAAACAAGAATTTAGTCCATAAACTACATAAAGAAAAGGTTCATTAAAAAAAATTACAAATTAGTGCACTATTTTAATTAGTTGAGTTAACAATCAAGGGGTATCTGGAAATAGTAAAAGCCAACTGTCTCTAAGTAGTGGCATTAAAAGTGGAGAACTCAAACTAGGAAGACATTTTGGCTTTTAATTTTATAACTTTCTATTTTGTTGGAATATTTTAACATTATATCATAATTTAAATAATTTTTAAAGTTTAAATTTGCTTAAATGTAATTTAAGCAAATTTGTGAGGATTTCATTGCAGTTCACTCAGTCAGTCATGTCCGACTCTTTGCAACCCCATGGACTGCATCACCTCAGGCTTCCCTGTCCATCAACATCTTCTGGAGATTGCTCAGACTCATGTCCATCAAGTCGGTGATGGCATCTAACCATCTCATTCTCTGTCGTCCTCTTCTCCTCCTGCCTTCAATCTTTCCCAGCATCAGCGTCTTTTCACATCAGTCAGTTCTTTGCTTCAGGTGACCAAAGTATTGGAGTTTCAGTTTTAGCATCAGTCCTTCCAATGAATATTTAGTACTGATCTTCTTTAGGATGGACTGGTTTGATTTCCCTGCAGTCAAAGGGATTCTTAAGAGTCTTCTCCAACACCACAGTTCAAAATCATCAGTTCTTTGGTGCTCAGCTTTCTTTAGAGTTCAACACTCTATATCCACACATAACTATGGAAAAAGCATAGCTTTTACTAGACAGACCTTTGTTAGTAATGTCTCTGCTTTTTAATTTGCTGTCTAAGTTGGTCATAGCTTTTCTTCCAAGGAGCAAGACTCTTAATTTCATGGCTACAGTCACCATCTGCAGTGATTCTGGAGCCAAAAAAAAGTCTGTCACTGTTTACATTGTTTCCCTGTCTATTTTCCATGAAGTGATGGGGTCAGATGCCATGATCTTTGTTTTTCAAATGTTGAGTTTTAAGTCAACTTTTTCACTCTCCTCTTTCACTTTCATCAAGAAGCTCTTTAGTTCTCCTTTGCTTTCTATGAGGATTTAGATACTCCAAATTTTAAGAATTATCAAAAGTAGCATGATTAGGATGTATACTACAAATCAAAAATTTACTTTTGTTATGGTTGGGCAACAGACAAATACATATTAATACATGTGTGTTAGTCACTCAGTCGTGTCCAACTCTTGTGACCCCATAGAATGTAGTTTGCCAAGCTCCTCTGTCCATAGAATTTTCCAGGCAAGAATACTGGAGTGGGGAGGGGTGGTCCTAAGATGGTGGAGGAATAGGATGGGGAGACCACTTTATCCCCCACAAATTCATCAAAAGAACATTTCAACGCTGAGTAAATTCCACAATACAACTTCTGAATGCCGGCAGAGGACATGAGACACCCAGAGAAGTAGCTCATTGTTTTCGAAAACAGGTAGGAAAAAATATAAAAGACAAAAAAGAGACAAAAGAGGTAGGGAGGGAGCTCCATCCTAGGAAGGGTGTCTTAAAAGGGAGTGTTTCCAGGAAACACTCTCACTGCCTGTGGCAAGCCTTGGAAACACAGAGGGCAACATAACAGGGAGGAAAAATAAATAAATAATTAAACCCCACAGATTATGAACCCAATGTTAACTCCCTCAGCGGAGAAGCAGCACAGATGCCTGCATCTGCCACTAGCAAGTGGGGGCTGGGCAGGGAGGCACGGGCTGCATTGCATTTTAAGGATCGAGCCCAAATGCCCCGAGTGTAATCAGAGTGAACTAACTTGGGCTAGCAAACCAGACTGTGGGATAGCCACCATGTGAAAAGCTCTAACATAAGACACTGCCAGGACCGTGTACAGAATGAAGGACAGAACAGAATTAGCCATCTGCAGACCATCCCCCTCTGGTGACAGGCAGCCAGAGCCAGAAGGGCCAGAAGGGGGCAATCACAGCCCCAGAGAGACATTACATATGAAACTGCAAACAGGCTTCTTTGCTACCTAAGACTTCTTGGGGTTCTTGACAGTCATCATCTGCCTGAGAAGGTGCACCAGTTGTAAACCCAGAAAACAGAGCAGCAGGGATGGGAGAGGCGATAAGTCACAGCGACTGCACTCAGCTAACACCTGAGCTACTCAGACCTGGGAAAGGCACAAAACGCAGGCCCAACCGAGTCTGTGCCTCTGTGGACTACCTGAATGCCTGAGCCTGAGCAGCTTAGACTTGGGAGGTGCGTGCAGCCCAGGGCCAGCCTCAGATGATTCCCCGGCAGAGCAACCTAGAGCCCGAGCTGTGTGTGTTGCGAACGGGGGGCAGGCCCAGTGTGGCTGAGACACTGCGAGCACACACCAGTGTTATTTGTTTGCAGTGTCCCTCCCTCCCCACAGCGCAACTGAACAAATGAGCCTAAAAGTGTCCACCACCGCCCCTCTTGTGTCAGGGTGGAAACTGGACACTGAAGAGACCAGCAAACAGAAGAAGCTAAAACAGACGGAACTGCCTTGGAAGTGACCGGTGCAAAAGATTAAAATGCTGTCATTAGAACTGACTACACAGGAAGGGGCACACAGATCTTGAGAAATAGAAGCTGGACCAAGACACTACCCAAAATGAACTGACCCCACACTGCCCACAACAACACCAGAAAAGTCCTAGATATATCTTTACTATTTTTATGAACATTCTCTTTTTTTTGGTTGTTTTTCTTTCTTCTTCTTTTTTTTTTTAACATTCTTAAGTCCTCAATTTCTCCTTTAATTTTCATTTTTATAACCTACTATTACTTTTTTTTTTAAAGACCCTACTTTTAAAGCAACTTCATATATATTTTTCTTTTTAATAATTCTTGTGACTTTTTTTTCTTCTTTTCTTTAATATGTAGTTTTGAAAATTCAACCTCTATTCTAGATTTTTAATCTTTGCTTTTTGGTATTTGTTATCAATTTTGTACCTTCAAAAACCCAATCTTCAGTACCCATTTTTACATGAGAACAAGATTACTGGCTTGACTGCTCTCTCCTCCTTTGGACTCTCCTTTTTCTCCACCAGGTCGCCTCTGTCTCCTCCCCTCCCCTTTCTCTTCTCTACCCAACTCTGTGAATCTCTGTGTGTTCCAGATGGTGGACAACATTTAGGGAACTGATTACTGGCTGGATCTGTCTCTCTCTTATTCATTCCCCTTTTTTATCCTCCTGGCCACCTCTGTCTTCTTCCTTCCTCTCCTCTTCTCTGTATAACTCCGTGAACATCTCTGAGAGGTCCAAACTGTGGAGCACACATAAGGAAGTGATTACTGGCTAGCTTACTCTCTCTTCTTTTGATTCCACCTCATCTCATTTGGGTCACCTGTAACTCTGCCCTCCCTCTTCTCTTCTGTAACTCTGTGAACCTGAGTGTCCCTCAATGTGGAAACTTTTCATCTTTGACCTAGATGTTTTATCAACAGTGTGGTATAGAAGGAGAAGTCTTGAGACTACTGTAAAAATAAAACTGAAAACCAGAAGCAGGAAGCTTAAGTTCAAACCTTGAGACCATCAAAGAACTCCTGACTCCAGGGAACATTAATCGATAGGAGCCCATCAAACGTCCCCATGCCTATACTGAAACAAAGCATAACCCAAAGGCCAACAAATTCCAGAGCAAGACATACCACGCAAATTCTCTAGCAACACAGGAACACACCCCTGAGCTTCAATATACAGGCAGCTCAAAGTTACTCCAAAACCACTGACATCTTGTAACTCATTATTGGACACTTCATTGCACTCCAGAGAGAAGAAACCCAGCTCCACCCACCAGAACTCCGACACAAGCTTCCCTAACCAAGAAACCTTGACAAGCCACTGATACAACCCCACCCACAGTGAGGAAACTCCATAATAAAGACAACTCCACAAACTGCCAGAATACCGAAAGGCCACCCCAAACGCAGCAATATAACCAAGATGAAGAGACAGAGGAATGCCCAGCAGGTAAAGGAACAGGATAAATGCCCATCAAACCAAACAAAAGAGGAAGAGATGGGGAATCTACCTGAGAAAGAATTCCAAATAATGATAGAGAAAATGATCCAAAATCTTGAAATCAAAATGGAATCACGGATAAATAGCCTGGAGACAAGGATTGAGAAGATGCAAGAAAGGTTTAACAAGGACCTAGAAGAAATAAAAAGAGTCAGTATATAATGAAAATGCAATAAATGAGATCAGAAACACTCTGGAGGCAACAAATACTAGAATAATGGAGGCAGAAGATAGGATTAGTGAAACAGAAGATAGAATGGTAGAAATAAATGAATCAGAGAGGAAAAAAGAAAAATGAATTAAAAGAAATGAGGACAACCTCAGAGACCTCTAGGACAACATGAAACGCTCCAACATTCAAATTACAGGAGTCCCAGAAGAAGAAGACAAAAAGAAAGACAATGAGAAAATGCTTGAGGAGATAATACTTGAAAACTTCCCTAAAATGGGGAAAGAAATAATCACCCAAGTCCAAGAAACCCAGAGAGTCCCAACAGGATAAACCCAAGGCGAAACACCCTAAGACACATATTAATCAAATTAACAAAGATCAAACACAAAGAACAAATATTAAAAGCAGCAAGGGGAAAAGAACAAATAACACACAAGGGGGTTCCCATAAGGATAACAGCTGATCTTTCAATAGAAACTCTTCAGGCCAGGAGGGAATGGCAGGACATACTTAAAGTGATGAAAGATAATAACCTACAGCCCAGATTACTGTACCCAGCAAGGATCTCATTCAAATATGAAGGAGAAATAAAAGCTTTACAGACGAGCAAAAGCTGAGAGAATTCAGCACCACCAAACGAGCTCTCCAACAAATGCTAACGGATGTTCTCTAGACAGGAAAATAAAAAGGGTGTATAAACTCGAACCCAAAACAATAAAGTAAATGGCAACGGAATCACACTTATCAATAATTACCTTAAACATAAATGGGTTGAATGCCCCAACCAAAACACAAAGACTGGCTGAATGGATACAAAAACAAGACCCCTATATATGTTGTCTACAAGAGACCCACCTCAAAACAAGGGACAAATACAGATTGAAAGTGAAGGGCTGGAAAAAGATATTCCACGCAAATAGAGACCAAAAGAAAGCAGGAGTAGCAATACTCATATCAGATAAAATAGACTTTAAAACAAAGGCTGTGAAAAGAGACCAAAAAGGACACTACATAATGATCAAAGGATCAATCCAAGAAGAAGATATAACAATTATAAATATATATGCACCCAACATAGGAGCACTGCAATATGTAAGACAAATGCTAACAAGTATGAAAGGAGAAATTAACAATAACACAATGATAGTGGGAGACGTTAACACCCCACTCACACCTATGGATAAGCTAAACAGAAAATTAACAAAGAAACACAAACTTTAAATGAAACAATAGACCAGTTAGACCTAATTGATATCTATAGGACATTTCACCCCAAAACAATGAATTTCACCTTTTCCTCAAATGCTCACAGAAACTTCTCCAGGATAGATCACATCCTGGGCCATAAATCTAGCCTTGATAAAATTTTAAAAAAATGAAATATTCCAAGCATCTTTTCTGACCATAATGCAGTAAGATTAGATCTCAATTATAGGAGAAAAACTATTAAAAATTCCAACATATGGAGGCTGAACAACACGCTTCTGAATAACTAACAAATCACAAAAGAAATAAAAAAGAAATCAAAATATGCATAGAAATGAATGAAAATGAAAACACAACAACCCAAATCCTGTGGGATACGATAAAAGCAGTGCTAAGGGGAATGTTCATAGCAATACAGGCATATTTCAAGAAACAAGAAAAAAGTCAAATAAATAACCTAACTCTACACCTAAAGCAACTAGAAAAGGAAGAAATGGAGAACCCCAGGGTTAGTAGAAGGAAAGAAATCTTAAAAATTAGGGCAGAAATAAATGCAAAACAAAAACAAAAACAAAAACAAAAAACCAAAAGAGACCATAGCAAAAATCAACAAAGCCAAAAGCTGGTTCTTTGAAAGGATAAATAAAATTGGCAAATCATTAGCCAGACTCATCAAGAAACAAAGGGAGAAAAATCAAATCAATAAAATTAGAAATGAGAATGGAGAGATCACAGCAGACAACACAGAAATACAAAGGATCATTAGAGACTACTATCAGCAATTACATGCCAATAAAACAGACAACATGGAATAAATGGACAATTCTTAGAAAAATACAACTTTCCAAAACTGAACCAGGAAGAAATAGGCAATCTTAACAGACCCATCACAAGCACAGAAATTGAAACTGTAATCAGAAATCTTCCAGCAAACAAAAGCCCAGGTCCAGATGGCTTCACAGCTGAGTTCTACCAAAAATTTTGAGAAGAGCTAACACCTATCCTACTCAAACTCTTCCAGAAAATTGCAGAGAAAGGTAAACTTCTAAACTCATCCTATGAGGCCACAATCACCCTAATACCAAAACCTGACAAAGATGCCTCAATAAAAGAAAACTACAGGCCAATATAACTAATGAACATAGATGCAAAAATTCTTGACAAAATTCTAGCAATCAGAAGCCAACAACACACTAAAAGATCATACACCATGACCAAGTGGGCTTTATCCCAGGGATGCAAGGATTCTTCAATATCCACAAATCAATCAATCTAATACACCACATTAACAAATGGAAAAATAAAAGCCATATGATTATCTCAACAGATGCAGAGAAAGCCTTTGATAAAATTTAACATCCATTTATGATAGAAACTCTCCAGAAAGCAGGAATAGAAGGAACATACCTCAACAAAATAAAAGCTATATATGACAAGCCCACAGCAAACATTATCCTCAGTGGTGAAAAATTGAAAGCATTTCCCCTAAAGTCAGGAACAAGACAAGGCTGTCCACTTTCACTGCTACTATTCAACATACTTCTGGAAGTTTTGGCCGCAGCAATCAGAGCAGAAAAAGAAATACAAGGAATCCAAATTGGAAAAGAAGAAGTAAAACTCTCACTGTTTGCAGATGACATGATCCTCTACATATAAAACCCTAAAGACTCCACCAGAAAATTACTAGAGCTAATCAATGAATATAGTAAAGTTGCAGGATACAAAATCAACACACAGAAATCCCTTGCATTCCTATACACTAAAAATGAGATAGTAGAAAAAGAAATTAAGGAAACAGTTACCTTCACCATTGCAACAAAAAGAATAAAATACTTAGGAATATATCTACCTAAAGAAACTAAAGACCTATATATCAAAAACTATAAAACACTGATAAAGAAATCAAAGAGGACACTAATAGATGGAGAAATATACCATGTTCATGGATCGGAAGAATCAATATAGTGAAAATGAGTATACTACCCAAAGCAACCTACAGATTCAATGCAATCCCTATCAAGCTACCAGCAGTATTTTTCACAGAGCTAGAACAAATAATTTCACAATTTGTATGGAAATACAAAAAAACCTCGAATAGCCGAAGCAATCTTGAGAAAGAAGAACGGAACTGGAGGAATCAACCTGCCTGACTTCAGGCTCTACTACAAAGCCACAGTCATCAAGACAGTATGGTACTGGCACAAAGACAGAAATATAGATCAATGGAACAAAATAGAAAGCCCAGAGATAAATCTACATATCTATGGACACCTTATCTTTGACAAAGGAGGCAAGAATATACAATGGAGTAAAGACAATCTCTTTAACAAGTGGTGCTGGGAAAACTGGTCAACCACTTGTAAAAAAATGAAACTAGAACACTTTCTAACACCAAACACAAAAATGAACTCAAAATGGATTAAAGATCTAAACGTAAGACAGAAACGATAAAACTCCTAGAGGAGAACATAGGCAAAACACTCTCCGACATAAATCACAGCAGGATCCTCTATGACCCATCTCCCAGAGTAATGGAAATAAAAGCAAAAATAAACAAATGGGATCTAATTAAAATTAAAAGCTTCTGCACAACAAAGGAAACTATAAGCAAGGTGAAAAGATAGCCTTTGGAATGGGAGAAAATAATAGCAAATGAAGCAACTGACAAAGAATTAATCTCAAAAATATACAAGCATATTCCTGCAGCTCAATTCCAGAAAAATAAACGACTCAATCAAAAAATGGGCCAAAGAACTAAACAGACATTTCTCCAAAGAAGACATATAGATGGCTAACAAACACATTAAAAGATGCTCAACATCACTCATTATCAGAGAAATGCAAATCAAGACTATAATGAGGTACCGCTTCACACCAGTCAGAATGGCTGTGATCCAAAACTCTACAAGCAATAAATGCTGGAGAGGATGTGGAGAAAAGGGAACCCTCTTACACTGTTGGTGGGAATGCAAACTAGTACAGCCACTATGGAAAGCAGTGTGGAAATTCCTTAAAAAACTGCAAATAGAACTGCCTTATGACCCAGCAATCCCACTGCTGGGCATACACACTGAGGAAACCGGAATTGAAAGAGACACGTGTACTCCAATGTTCATCACAGCACTATTTATAATAGCCAGGACATGGAAGCAACCTAGATGTCCATCAGCAGATGAATGGATAAGAAAGCTGTGGTACATATACACAATGGAATATTAGCCATTAAAAAGAATACATTTGAATCAATTCTAATGAGGTGGATGAAACTGGAGCCAATTATACAGAGTGAAGTAAGCCAGAAAGAAAAACACCAATATAGTATACTAACACATATATATGGAATTTAGAAAGATGGTAATGATAACCCTGTATGCGAGACAGCAAAAGAGACACAGATGTATAGAACCGACTTTTGGACTCTGTGGGAGTGAGAGAGGGTGGGATGATTTGGGAGAATGGCATTGAAACGTATAATATCATGTAAGAAATGAATTGCCAGTCTAGGTTCAATGCAGGATACAGGATGCTTGGGACTGGTGCACTGGGATGACCCAGAGAGATGGGATGGGGAGGGATGTGGGAGGGGGTTCAGGATGGGGAACACGTGTACACCCATGGTGGATTCATGTTGATGTATGGCAAAACCAATACAGTATTGTAAATTAAAATAAATTAAAAAAAAAAAAAAAGAATACTGGAGTGGGTAACCATATCCTTCTCCAGGGGATCCTCCTGACCTAGAGATCAAACCTGAGTCTCCTGCATTGCAGGCAGATTCTTTACCTTCTGAGCCACCAGGGAAACCCTCATTCATATTAACACATATGATAACAAATTTCAAAATGATGATTTATTCTCAGGCTCATGCACTTGAGTGTTTCCTTAGGTAACAACTATGCCCCGTATTGTCACAATATTAGTTAAGTTTCATTTAGAAAAGATGGTAGCTTCCTATTTTCTAGATCATCTGCCCAAGTAGCCCTACCTCATGAATGTCCTCAACATATTTATACCACATAGAAAGTGAAAGTAAAGTCGCTCAGTCATGTCCGACTCTTTTCGACCCCATGGACTGTAGCCTACCAGGATCCTCTGTCGATGGGATTTTCCAGGCAAGAATACTGGAATGGGTTGCCATTTCCTTCTCCAGGAGATCTTCCTGGCTCAGGGATTGAAACCAGGTCTCCCACATTGTAGGCAGACGCTAATAGCACATCTTTCTTCCCAGCTCTCAGGCTGCTCCTCCCTATGTTTATCTCCTGACTAAATTTAGAATGGGGTTGCAAAGAGTCAGACAGAATTGAGCAACTTTCACTTTCAAGTTTAGAATACATTCATCACTACGTTCACTATCTGGTAAATACTCCCAGTCCCCCTCTGCCTGTCTACCACCTTCATGGTTTTCCCCCTTAATTCAGCAAAGACTTGCATTCTGAGCTCTCTTTCTGTCTTCTTCAACATCTGCCATTGATGGAGACCTCATAGTCCTTAGGAATCACCGAACTCATGTGGCTTCTTTGATCCTTGGATTCCAGGGATTCTTCCTCATATCATCTCAGCTATTCCATTTTTCCCACAGTCAGATTCTCAACTTTTAACACTGTAAATTCCTCAGTCCCTGAAAGCATCCATTCTATCATCTACTCTCTGATAACAAACTTCAACAAGGAATGGATGTGTGCTTTCATTGGATGTGTGTTCCTTGTTGCTTCCTGATGGTTGGATAGGAACACCCTTTTGGACCAAGGAGTGGAAGTAAAATGATGGAGAAAGCAGAGTATCGAACAGAGGAATCCAGATTCCTTTGTACCATCCTGGGCTTAATACCAAGTAATCTGAGAGAAAACTTTATGCAAGTTACTAACATTTTGTGTCTCAGTTCAGTCCAGTCGCTCAGTCGTGTCCAACTCTTTGTGACCCCATGAATCGCAGCACGCCAGGCCTCCCTGTCCATTACCAACTCCCGGAGTTCACTTAGATTCATGTCCATCGAGTCAGTGATGCCATCCAGCCATCTCATCCTCTGTCCTCTTCTCCTCCTGCCCCCAATCCCTCCCAGCATCAAAATATTTTCCAATGAGTCAACTCTTTGCATGAAGTGGCCAAAGTACTGGAGTTTCAGCTTTAGCATCATTTTGTGTCTAGGTCCACTGAAATCTGACTCCAATTTGCTGACATCACTAAGTTTCTTGGTTACCTGTTCAAGAGGCTACTGGGCACTACTTGGCATTCTTCACACCATTTCCCGAATGAGTTAGGGTCTGTCACTCTCACTGCTTTGGATACCTGGACTCTCTCCTCCCCACTTCCCACTCTTTCTCTCTCAACTCTACACCAATTTCTTACTTCATACTTCTTTAAGACCCTAATTAATATTTTCATCAAATCTACTAACTTAAATCTTTATTTTTACTTTTTCCCTCCAATAAACTTGGAGGATCTTGCCAGCAAAGGCCAGGCACTCCACATGCTCAGTCCTACCTTCCTGGCTTTTTAGTCATCTTCCAAATTTCATTTCCAGTCCTCTTACCCTCCTGTTTGCAATATCACTCTCAGTTCTCTAAAATCAGCATTTTAACTTGCTCGAGCTGGTGTTAACTTAGAAAGTGCTCCATCCCTGCTTTCTCCTTTCTGGCCACTGTGCTCTCTTCCTCTACGTGTAAGCTGCTCCTAAGTGTTATCTTTGCACACTCTGGGCACTCTATCATCTTCCATTAATTAATCAGCCCACTTCAAAAACACTTCTTTACCCTAAATCTGAGGATGCTGCTCTTGATAAGAAAACAGGCACTTGAATTAGGAAAAAAAAAAAAAAAAAAACCATTTAAAACAACTGGTGCTAATGCTGATATCACAAAATAATGCAAGGTCACCAACAGCCTCCAATTTTTAATCTCAAACTTACTTGACCTTATGGCATCATACTTTCTCTTGATTTGGGGACAACAAATTCTCGTGGCTTTCCTCCTTTCTCCCAGGCCAGCCATGTTCCATTTCCTTTACCAATTCAGCTCCTTTATATTAGAAAGACTTACATTCTCAGCCTCATCAGTAACTTTGTTTTCTTGACCCTCTTGCCTGAAATACCCTTTCCTCTTCTCTTTGCAAGGCAAACTCTTACCCATCCTTCAGATGCCAATTATATATTATTATCTCACACAAGACTTACATAAATCCCATCTAAAATCGTGTGCCACATTGTTATTTTTAAATTTTTATATTAGAATATAGTTGGTTTACAATGTTGCATTAGTTTCAGGTTTATGGCAAAGCGGTTCAGTTATACATATACATACATTCACTTTTTTTCCCAGATTTTTTTCCCATACAGATTATTACAGGTGACTGAGTAGAATTCCTCATGCTATATATACACCACATTGTCTTTTAAAATTTCTTTCTTTTGTAATTTTATGCTCACTTTGATATTATTTATGCCAGGGTTTACACTCTATCATAATCTTTGTAAGTGTAGGGGCCACATCTGTCTATTCATTGCTTGAGCATCCTAACACAGAAATGAAGCTCTTTACCTGTTGGATAAATGAATGAATAACCTAGGACTAGGACAATTTTCAGTTATCTCTATTGTAACATGATTTCAGAGTAAGGAGATGGTAACAACACTGGGTATACTCATGTTTGATCCATTTTGCTGTTTTCTGCATCAAGGTCAACATACGTGTGAGAAAGTTGTATCATATCATAGTGGAAGTCAGTTGCATCTGACTCTTTGTGATCCCATGGACTATGCAGTCCATGGAATTCTCCAGGCCAGAATACTGGAGTGGGTAGCCTTTCCCTTCTCCAGGGGATCTTCACAACCCAGGGATCAAACCCAGGTCTCCTGCACTGCAGGCAGATTCTTTACCAGTTGTATCAGTTCAGGTCAGTTCAGTCGCTCAGTCGTGTCCGACTCTTTGCGACTCCATGAACTGCAGCACGCCAGGCCTCCCTGTCCATCACCAACTCCCAGAGTTCACTCAGATTCATTTCTATCGAGTCCGTGATGCCATCCAGCCATCTCATCCTCTGTTGTCCCCTTCTCCTCCGGCCCCCAATCCCTCCCAGCATCAGAGTCTTTTCCAATGAGTCAACTCTTTTGCATGAGGTGGCCAAAGTACTGGAGCTTCAGCTCTAGTATCATTCCTTCCAAAGAAATCCCAGGGTTGATCTCCTTCAGAATGGACTGGTTGGATCTCCTTGCAGTCCAAGGGACTCTCAAGAGGCTTCTCCAACATCACAATTCCAAAGCATCAATTCTTTATACTGTAGCTCAGTTTTTCTGTAAATCCAAAGCTGTTCTAAAAATAAAGGTTATTAATTAAGAAAAAGAGGATGGGACCACAGCTTGGTGCTAAAAAGCACGGGCTAGAAGTCAGACTGTCTAGTTTCAGTCCCACCGCTGTTGCCTAATGGCTGTGTCATTTGGGGCGGGCTCCTCAAACTCTCTCTAAGGGGGTAAATGTTTGCGTTTGCTTCATTTTATTTTGCTTTATGTTTTGGTCACTGCTGTATCCACAGCCCCTGGAACAATGCCTGGCATGTAGTGTGGACTCAGTAACCACTAAATAAATGAATGTACTTTTTAAAATTAATTTTTATTGGAGGATATTTAATTTACAATGTTGTGTTGATTCCTGCTGTACAGCAAAGTGAATCAGCTATATGTCTACATATAGTCCCTCTTCTTTTGGTTTTCCTTCCCTTCTAGGTAACTACAGAGCATTTAGTAGAGTTCCTTACACAGTAGATTCTCATTAGTTACATGAAATATATAACTGGCTCAGACAGTAAAAGAATCTGCTTGCAATGCAGGAAACTTAGGTTCAATCTTTGGGTAGGGAGGATCCCTGCAATTCACTTCAGTATTGTTGCCTGGAGAATTCCATGGACAGAAGAATCTGGCAGGGTACAGTGCATGGGGTTGCAAAGAGTCAGACACAACTGAGCGACTATCACTTTCACTTCACTTTCTTTCTCACTGTATATTTGTCAATCCCAATCTCACAATCCATTTCACCTCCTCCACCCCTCCTAGTATCCGCTTTCTGCATCTGTGTCTCTATTTTTGCTTTGCAAATAATTTCATTGATATAAATGAATATGCTTTTTTAAAGCCAACGAACAAGTCTCAAGCTTTACAAACAAGTTTGTGGCCAAAGTGAGAGTTGTCTATTGATAAAACTTACATTATTTCTTCATTTGCCAAATGGATAGATCGTAGCATCAATACCAAGTGCTCACACACTAAGATTTTCCTCCAATTCACGTTTCTCAGTATTTCAAGTATTTCTGTTTCTCCCCCTGGGGAAAATGCAAGTTTCCCATCTACTTGAGAATTTTCAATAAGAAAGTACCTCTTGTAAATAAAAATGAAAAGATGTTCTTCATGTCTTCATGGATAAATAAGCACTTCATTCTACTTGCTTGCTGTAATTAGGTGAAACAACAAACTCAAGGAGAGAGTCATCCACTAAGATCCAGTTTCCAGCTTGCAGAAGCCCTCGGTACTACTCCAACTTAAATGTCTTACGGAGATAATCTACTGTCACTGTCTAGTAATAATATCATGTGTATGACTCCCAGAAGTGTAGGGAAAAATAATTAACGTCTGTCTCTAGAAATTAGAAGAAAGAGAATAGCTAATATACAAGAGATTGCCAAGATCAAAAGAATGTTCCACAAAACTTGGCAAAGGAATCAAAACATTTTTACTATGCAGGTTGGGATCATATTGAATTTATATCAACAAATCATGTTCTCAAAGGACTAGCTCAGCAAATTTATGTTTGTTTAAGAATGAAAATCAATGTGTTCTGGATGGTACAGTTATGTTAAATGCCTTCAACTCCATGTAGCACGTAGAGAACATTTGTCCTGGTATTTTGAAGTTGAACAGAGTTTTCTTTTGTTTGGTTTCCAATATTATACTTCTAAAGTATACTTCCAGAGGGAGATATAATCCATCTTATGGAAAATGTTACCCTCTGTTGTGGAAGGAAAAGAAAATCACTCAGTGCCATCATAGTTAGCACATGAAATGTGAGCCTTGTTTGTCCATCATTTGACTTGTCATTAACAAATGCATATATATATATATTATGTGCTGGACATTGTGCTAATCTGAAAAGACAAGCTTTCTTATCTATACTCAAAGATGTTAAAATACACTCAAAAAAAAAAAGTCAGCACTTGTCTGTTTATCCATTTATTCATTTCACCCTTTATTCATTAATTCCATAGTCCTGATATTTGCCAAGCACTGTGTCCAGTGTCTAGCATCTAGAAATCATTGTCATTGTAGACCAAATAGATATGGTCTCAGCCTTCATGGAGCCAGATATTCTACTAGGTATTTTATGAATATTACCTCTCTTAATTTAAACTTCAAAGTTTTGATTACCAAGAAATTAGTTTCCTCTGTGGCAAAGACAATGTGCCACTCACTGCTGCTGCTGCTGCTAAGTCGCTTCAGTCGTGTCCGACTCTGTGCGACCCCATAGACGGCAGCCCAACAGGCTCCCCCGTCCCTGGGGTTCTCCAGGCAAAAACATTGGAATGGGTTGACATTTCCTTCTCCAATGCATGAAAGTGAAAAGTGAAAGTGAAGTTGCTCAGTCGTGTCCGACTCTTAGCGACCCCATGGACTGCAGCCCACCAGGCTCCTCCATCCATGGGATTTTCCAGGCAAGAGTACTGGAGTGGGGTGCCATTGCCTTCACCGTGCCACTCACTAAATATCCACATTTGCCTATGTTTTCCAGCTCCCCCATCCCCATCCCTTTGTAGATGTGTTTTAATTTCACTGTGTGATAATTTTAAACAACATATGAAGATAAAAAGTAATGTGTCCCTTCAGACCAAAACCATTAAAGCTGATGTGCCTCCTACATCTCTAATCACATGTGCCCATGAGGAACACATGCTCAGACAGTTCTGATACAAAGGACAGAAGCTGCCTGGAGCCCTGAGTCACTAAATGGAAGACAGCATCCTTGGGGAAATGAACAGAACTTCACTGCAACTTGCTTGAGCAAGAAAAATCATGCATTATGTTAAATTGCTGAGATTTGTGTTTGTCCCCTCAGGAAACCCTGACTAATATACCTTCCTCCTTCTTAATTATGATCCTTAAGATTCTGAGTTAATGTAAATTAAGATAGAACTTCTTTGGCTCATGAATCCTCTAGGATCTCACTGGTGCCAACTAAAGATTGGCACTTGCCATCTGGCTCTACAAGGATTAAATCACAAGCCCTTATGACCACTGATCTTCAACATCCCCTGAAAGGAGTTCCGTGTGGAGATCAGGAATGAGGCACTCTGTTCTATGTAAAAACTGGCAGAACAGAAATTCAGATAGATATTTTTAGGAGAAGATTTTATGAGTTCAGTTCTTGCATCTCCTCATGTTTAGAAAAGTATTAAAAACTTTCAGGGTATTGTCATACATTGACATGAATCTGCCACAGGTATATACAAATAAATAAATAAAGTAAGTAAGAGAATTACTTGTTTTTTTCCATGCTTTCTTTCTATCCAGAACTCCTCCGGTGAGGCCACTCTTGGCCATACCCTGAGCTTTCTCAGAAACAGTCATAAACAATCCCTTGAGTCTCTCCTGTCCTCCTGCCTGGCCTTTCTTATTCCACCCTTTCTGATGTCTGCACTGCATGGATGAGATCCTGGCTGTTTGTCTGCTCTATTTTGGCCCTCCGTGGAACCATGAGCCTGAGTCTCTGAGGGTCCTCACCTCTCTGTTTCCTCTAGGCACCAGCTCTTTGTGAGTGACCAAAACCGTGTTTTAAATGTGACTCTCCAAGAGGAGAAACTGCTGGCTTTACCTGTATGAAACTTAGGAAACTTGAGGGCGCTTTAAATAAGGTGCCACCTCCAAACTTTAAGGGAGCTAAACTAACTTTTTTAAAAAGATTCAATGGCTTGCTCATCCTTCAGATGTAGCTGTTGACATACACTTTGCACCGGAGTGTCTGAAATTGTGGTGGTCCTGATTTCTAGGATTTCTGAATTAAAATGTCTGCTGAATAAATTGGATTTTTGTTTTGGGGAAAAAAAATAAATAAATAAACTTTATGCTTTGTTTTTCCTTAAAAAAAAAAAAAAAAAACTTGTAACTAGCAGTAACCTTTACAAGACTAGTAGTAGCCTTCTGCAAAAATGTGTGCTTGATTGCATGTACCCTTCTTCACCAAAATCACATATATTACTGACCTTCCCCTCCACACCCCACCTCATTGGAACAGTTTCTTGGAGCTATCTGAAATGCTGTCTTCCAGGCTATAGTCCTCATTTTGCCCCAAATAAACAGTTAACTCACAACTATCATATTGTATTTTTTTTTTTAGGTGACATTGGTGATATGTCATCTCTAATGCCAAAGAAGTCCAGGAATGCCAACGGGCCAAGGTTTGGGCAGGGTTGAAACAAAGTTTAGCAAGAGAAACAGCTGCTCATCTGAGGGGTTTCTGATTCTATCATGTCTCAAACTTAATTTAGCATTTCAAGTTGTCCATAATGTTTTTCGTGCTTTATGTCGAATTCCTAAATTTACATACCAAATGGAATTAAAAAACCATTCTTCATTATTTCCATGCCTAAACCATTTCTACAGAAATTTAGGAAAAGTTCAGGATCTAGTCAAACTTGTTTATCAGAGATATTTTGATTCTAATTAACTAGAAAGACAAGATGAAATAAAAGCTAGTTTTTACCTGTTTGAAAGTCATATTTCCCAATATATCGGAATATTGACAAGTAGAAAATTTACCTAAAACTCAAACATTATTCTGAATATCACTCCTTTATATGATTATTCACATTATAATTCAGTATTCAAAATGCATTTTGAAGTACAAAGCACTGTTTCACAGTTTACAGATAAGAAAACTGGGGCTTGATTAGTGTTACTTAAGTGGTGAATAGATAGAAATACAGCTTTATTCGGTTCCTTTTCTAGGAAGGAAGGAAGGGAGCTTGTTTTATAAAATCCATGAGAATTCATTTATCAGCTATCTATATTTGTGCAACAAATCACCCTAAAACCTGGGGTTTACAGAAAAGTACCCCCTATTGCTGCAGGACCAGCAGTTTAGGCTGGTCTCACTGGTGGTCAGAGAAGGCAATGGCACCCCACTCCGGTACTCTTGCCTGGAAAATCCCAGGGACGGCGGAGCCTGGTGGGCTGCTGTCTATGGGGTCACACAGAGTCGGAGACGACTGAAGTGACTTAGCAGCAGCAGCAGCTCTGGCAGTCATTCTGCTGGCTGTGCCTTGGCTCCTGTGGGTGTCCTCAGCTGGCAAACTGACTGGGGCTAGGTGTTACGAAGTAATCTTACTTACTCGTCAGGAGGGGGCTCAGCTCCTGGGAGGGTACAAACACCCATCAGAGCAGGAAAGTCACAGAATTTAGAGTTTTTAAAAAGGAAATTTGTTGATGTGAGGACTTTTTGTTCTGTTTTGTAGCAGATTTTATTGTGTGTGTGTGTGTGTGCATGTGTGTGTTGTTTATTCACTAACTGTAGGATTAGGATGCCTATATAAAATGGGAGTCCAGTGTGAAAGCAAGCTCTGACATTTAGTTAACACCAAGTGTTCTAAAGCTCCACTTGACTTCACTCAGAATGAAAACTTTATCTTTTCTAAATATTCCATCTGATACTCTATGAAGGGATTCACTAGCAGCCCGATGATGGTGCCATTGCTTCCACTAATTTCAACTCACAAAACAAAATATTTCATTTTGCAGGGGGAGAAGAAATGGAGATATGAAGATAAACATGGAGAAAGTATGCTGCTGCTAAGCTTCTTCTTGGAGTTAGGTTAAAATGCTGAAAATACAGGGAAGGGCTACATACAAATTCTTTATCATATAAAAAAAGTAACATCCAGTATGTCTGACACAAAAGCTAATATTTAGTCCTTAAGGCAAGTCTTGTTGAGTTATTTCAAATCTTGAAAGATGATGCTGTGAAAGTGCTGCACTAAATATGCCAGCAAATTTGGAAAAGTCAGCAGTGGCCACAGGACTGGAAAAGGTCAGTTTCATTCCAATCCCAAAGAAAGGAAATGACAAAGAATGCTCAAACTACCGCCCAATTGCACTCATCTCACACGCTAGTAAAGTAATGCTTAAAATTTTCCAAGCCAGGCTTCAGCAATACATGAACCGTGAACTTCCAGATGCTCAAGCTGGTTTTAGGAAAGGCAGAGGAACCAAAGATCAAATTGCCAACATCTGCTAGATCATCAAAAAGACAAGAGAGTTCTAGAGAAACATCTATTTCTGCTTTATTGACTATGCCAAAGTCTTTGACTGTGTAGATGACGATAAACTGTGGAAAATTCTGAGAGAGATGGGCATACCAGAACACCTGACCTGCCTCTTGAGAAACCTATATGCAAGTCAGGAAGCAACAGTTAGAACTGGACATGGAACAACAGACTGGTTCCAAATAGGAAAAGGAGTATGTCAGGGCTGTATATAGTCACCCTGCTTATTTAACTTATATGCAGAGTACATTATGAGAAAGGCTGGTCTGGATGAAGCACAAGCTGGAGTCAAGATTGCAGGGAGAAATATCAATAACCTCAGATATGCAGATGACACCACTCTTATGGCAGAAAGTGAAGAGGAACTAAAGAGCCTCTTGATGAAAGTGAAAGAGGAGAGTGAAAAAGTTGGCTTATAGCTCAACATTCAGAAAACGAAGATCATGGCATCTGGTCCCATCACTTCATGGGAAATAGATGGGGAAACAGTGGAAACAGTGTCAGACTTTAATTTTGGGGCTCCCAAATCACTGCAGATGGTGATTGTAGCCATGAAATTAAAAGATGCTTACTCCTTGGAAGGAAAGTTATGACCAACCTAGATAGCATATTAAAAAGCAGAGACATTACTTTGCCAACAAAGGTCTGTCTATTCAAAGCTATGGTTTTTCCTGTGGGCATGTATGGATGTGAGAGTTGGACTGTGAAGAAAGCCGAGTGCTGAAGAATTGATGCTTTTGAACTGTGGTGTTGGAGATTGAGAGTCCCTTGGACTGCAAGGAGATCCAACCAGACCATCCTAAAAGAAATTAGTCCTGGGTGTTCATTGGAAAGACTGATGCTAAAAAGTTGAAACTCCAATACTTTGGCCACCTCACGCGAAGAGTTGACTCATTGGAAAAGACCCTGATGCTAGGAGGAATTGGGATAAGGAGGAGAAGCGGATGACAGAGGATGAGATGGCTGGATGGCATCACCGACTCAATGGACATGAGTTTGAGTGAACTCCAGGAGTTAGTGATGGACAGGGAGGCCTGGCGTGCTGCGATTCACGGGGTCGCAAAGAGTCGGACACAACTGAGTGACTAAATAGAACTGAACTGAATGGAAGGTAAGTCTGTGTTTGACTCCATAGATTCCCATAATCAGAGATGCAGCAAGATTCTTATTTTTCTGTTTCTTCCATCCAGTTCATCTTCCTTCCAACCACTAGCTTTGCATCTTCTAAATTATGTGATGTAAAAAAGAAGTAAGAATAAAAGTTTTCGCAAATGCGTCCTCCTTTTTATCTCTAAAATCAATGCCATTGTCAGTTTTCTGGATGATGTAGGGCAAGGAGGGACCTTAAATCTGTTCCAAGACTTCAAATTGGCTGGAAGAACATGAATGTGTGACAGCTTTCAGACTGACTTAACTAAAGAACCTGCCTTCATAATTTGACAAGATGATATTAATGGTTGCCTCTTAGCCTTCAACTTGCAAGCTAGCACTTCTGATGTGTAAGAATTCATATGGAATCAGAATAAATTCAACCAAAAATGTCTAGGAAGTCAAACAACAGAAAATGTTTTTCAAAATGGCTTTAATTTTCATCAATGGGTGTGAAAATGGGTCAGATGAAAAATCACTTTCTGATACAAGATATTGGCAAGTATCATTTTTCCAAAACAATCTGTTTTTCCCAGGGAGCTTTACAAAAAGCTACTGAAATTCATCCGCCTACTAAACATTAAGGAAAATCATCTTTTGTTTGATATTGTTTGTAAACATGATACAGTTTGAACAATGAGAGAGAAAGCAAAAGTCGTAGGATGACCTATTGCACCATTCTCAGCTCATTTTACAAAGTGTTTTAAGAGGGAAGTGGAAATTGCTGGAACTGCTACAATTTTTTTAGAACAGAAACATTAAAATAATGTTATAGGGGTGCTCTCAAGGCAATAAAATCATCTTCACATGAGAAAAGAGTTCCTTTTTTTTTTTTTTTAAACCTGATACACCTTGGCTGAATTAACTCCAACTCCATACTGAGTTTAAATGCTGCTGCATGAAAGCTGAGTAGTTGGTGAATAAATCTAATGACAAATAAAGAGGTATTGTGCCTGAAATAAGATGTAAAGTTCACCTAGGACTGTGCAGAAACACATTCTGTAAATTCTCAGCAAACTGAAATGACCTGAAGAGACTGCAACACTTTCTACCCCTACTTTCTAGAAGAAACAGGGGGAAAAAGGAGGGAGAAATATCCACTTCCACTAAGTTTCAGATGCTTTGACTATAAGGACCATCCTCTTAACCCATTTCTTCATTTCTCGTAGAGTGATGAAAAGAGCAGAATGTTGCCTAGGTTTGGTGTGGCAGTGAAATTAATGTGAAACACTCCCTGTGTTTAAATTCCATAAAAAGGTTATAGTTCCTAACTACAAGTCTGGATAGGTACTGCCAGGGACAGTTTTTCATGGAGATAGAAACTGCTCCTTTCCCTTTGCAAGAAAGACCATTTTAAAGAGGACATTTAGCTACATATGATAAAAATGGATAATGGAGAAGATATTACATACTCATTACTTTCCACAATTTACTCATTGAATGTATTATAGGCTATGAAAATTCTATATCCAGTTCTTTTTGTTTGCCTGTCTATAGCCAACTACTATTTCTCTCTGTCTCTCAAATATATATGAATACATAAATACACACATGAACAAATATATATATATATATACACACACACACACACATACAAGCATAAAATAAACTACTTTCTTCTTATAACATTAAAAAGATTTTTTTCTTCTTATAACCTCAGAAGAATGCAAGACTTCTTACCCAATTTCACCTGATTCTCCAATTGAAAACGTGTAAAAATATGACATTGGCACAGAGGACCAACAGGCTTCATCTTGTCTGCCAGCTCTCTTCCATTGCTAGTGTCTGTCCACAGTGAGGAGCTGAGAAAGATTCTAAGGCCAAATCTAAGTTCAGCCAAAAATGATAATCAACTGGCCTCTCTGGGAAGGGGTGGGAAGCTACATGTTTGCCCTTTGTTTCAGATCTCTCTCTCTAAATATGTTCAGTTTAAAAGACTTAGCAATAGACTCCAGAAGACAAAACTAGCAGCTACCAAACCAATTGCTGTTCAGTCGGTGGGTATTAGGAGCACAAGTGTAGAGAGGGGTGGAGAAGCAGGTGTGTACTGCTGAGACAGTCAGTATGAAGCAGCATCATTCAGGTACATATTTATCAGCTCAATTCATCACAAGTAAACCTCTGCAACTACTGCACAATTGCACTCATCTCACACGCTAGTGAAGTAATGCTCAAAATTCTCCAAGCCAGGCTTCAGCAGTACATGAACCATGAACTTCCAGATGCTCAAGCTGGTTTTAGAGAAGGCAGAGGAACCAGAGATCAAATTGCCAACATCTGTTGGATCATGGAAAGAGTAAGAGAGTTCCAGTAAGAGAGTTTCTGCTTTATTGACTATGCCAAAGGCTTTGACTGTGTGGATCACAATAAACTGTGGAAAATTCTGAAAGACATGGGAATACTAGATCACCTGACCTGCCTCTTGAGAAATCTGTATGCAGGTCAGGAAGCAACAGTTAGAACTGGACATGGTACAACAGACTGGTTCCAAATAGGAAAAGGAAAAGGAGTACATCAAGACTGTATGTTGTCACCCTGCTTATTTAACTTATATGCAGAGTACGCCATGGGAAACTGGGCTGGAAGAAGCACAAGCTGGAATCAAAATTGCCAGGAGAAATATCAATAACCTCATATATGCAGATGACACCACCCTTATGGCAGAAACTGAAGAGGAACTAAAAAGCCTCTTGATGAAAGTGAAAGAGGAGAGTGCAAAAGTTGTCTTAAAGATCAACATTCAGAAAACTAAGATCATGGCATATGGTCCCATCACTTCATGGGAAATAGATGGGGAAACAGTGGAAACAATGTCAGACTTAATTTTTGGGGGTGCCAAAATCATTGCAGATGGTGATTGCAGCCATGAAATTAAAAGAAGCTTACTCCTTGGAAGGAAACTTATGACCAACCAAGACAGCATATTCAAAAGCAGAGACATTACTTTGCCAACAAAGGTCTGTTTAGTCAAGGCTATAGTTTTTCCATTGGTCATGTATGGATGTGAGAGGTGGACTATAAAGCAAGCTGAGCACCAAAGAAGTGATGCTTTTGAACTGTGGTGTTGGAGAAGACTCTTGAGAGTCCCTTGGACTGCAAGGCGATCCAACCAGTCCATCCTAAAGGAGATCAGTCCTAGGTGTTCATTGGATCGACTGATGTTGAAGCTGAAACTCCAATACTTTGGCCACCTGATGTGTAGAGCTGACTCATTTGAAAAGACCCTGATGCTGGGAAAGATTGAGGGCAGGAGGAGAAGGGGACGACAGAGGAAAAGATGGTTGGATGGCATCACCAACTCAATGGACATGGGTTTGGGTGGACTCCGGGAGTTGGTGATGGACAGGGAGGCCTGGTGTGCAGCAGTTCTTGGGGTTGCAAAGAGTCAGACATGACTGAGCAACTGAACTGAGCTGAACTGAAACTTCTGCATAAGACACAGTACTTTGCATTGGCAGGCTTTGCAGATGGCTCAGTGATAAAGAACCCGCCTGCCAATGCAAGAGATGCAAGAGACATAGGTTCAGTCCCTGGGTTGAGAAAATCCCCTGAAGAAGGAAATGGCAACCCACTCCAATGTTCTTGCCTGGTTAATGCCATGTACAGAGAAGCCTGGCATGGGATCACAAAAGAATCAAACACGACAACGACCAAACACTCACCCACACAGACACACACACATTTAGCACTGGCAAACCCACTGTGATCACAGGTAACAAGTATCATAGCTTAAGGAAGAAGTCACACTTTCTTTTTCCACACAGATGATGAATCCAGGCACCATCTCCAAGCCCGACAGGCCTTTCATCACTGAAAGGGAGCATCTCTGGAAACCGGTCAGGCACAGGCGGCCTAACGGTGCGCATTCCCCAAGGCGCATACACTCTCAGTAAAGAGCGCAGCTTCGAGACTTCCCTGGGCCTGACAGCTAGGGCTTCAGCTTCCAGTATGGCTGGTGCTGGTTCAGTCTCTGGCCAGGGAGCTGAAATCTCACAGAAGCGATACTGTGACAAAGTCAATAGATATTTTTTAAATGGGGGAAAAAAAGAGAAGGACTTCAGGGTGCCAGCCTTTCCCTGTCTGAGGGATTATGTCCCACAGACAGGAAGCGGGGCCCCTGCCTGCCTGGCCTCCTTCTCTAACGCTCCGCAGGGTCTGCAGCGTAGAAGGGCGCCTACCCTTACAGCTTCCTCTGGAGGCCACCCATGTCCAGAAGCTCACAAGGAAGGTTAGCTGTTTACCCTACACTTAACCTCGTACTGGTCCCTAACTCCACACTGTTCTCAAGGAAGGAAGGAATGGAAGCTGAGGGGAAAGGTACATAAAATCTCAAATTTTGTAACGTGACAACACCATGCTTTAAAATCATGAGCTCTTAATAAGTTGCAAATTTGGTTCTTAATATTCAGGAAAAATCACAGGCACTTAATAATTGTATTTTGCATCCTAAAACTATTAACTATTACCACATTAAAAAACTAAGTGTTTGATAACAGCAGGGAGGGGATTTGAACTCTGTCTTCCTTACATTTTCTGCAGGAGGGTTTCTGCAGCAGTGGCATGGACCAGTGTAATATGATTTAAAGTCAATAAAACACCATGTTTTGCGAAGACATTAGTTATAAGGCAACCAACTTCAGTGTTTGGTTGACAGTAGATATCAAATAAATATTAGTAGTCCCTTTCATTTTATGAACTTCCATGCAAGGGCAGAAGTGAAGCCAGATCTTTACAGAGTTGCCCGATGAGTATCTAAGTCTTTAACTAGGTTTTGGTTCATACAGATTCATGTAGAAATTAAATCATTTCTTTTTCATAATCTAATGTTATGGCTTAATTTTTCTTCTAAGATAGTATCATTCCTCTCCTGATCTCTGTGCCTGGAATAATTGTTCATTCACTTGGTTAACTTCTACTTGTCCATGATCCACGACTCAGCCTAGACCTCATTTCTTCCAGGAAGCTGTTTCCTTGTCATCCTCTTCCCATCATTCTCATCATCCTGGCCATAATGCAATCACAATATCTAACCTTGTTCTGTTATCATCCTTTGTTTTACTGTTTTCTCCCTCTATTCTGAATTCCTTAAAGGCAAGGACCTTGAATTTATATCCAAAGTGCCAGACATGTTTAATAAATGTATACTGAGTGTCAATTTTATTTTAAACAATATAATCATGTTTCTACTGAAGGTGAAGCTTTCCTGAACATTTGCTTAACATCTTTATCAAAATAAAGAATAAAAGGTAAATTCTATGGTACTTCCTTTGTGGTCCAGTGGTTAAGACTTCACCTTTCAATACAAGGGATGCAGGTCCAATTCCTGGCTGGAAAACTAAGATCTCACATGCCTCACAGCCAAAAAACCAAAAAACATTAGATAGAAACAATGTAACAAATTCAATAAAGAGGTGAAATCCACTGAGCCCTTAATTCTTGCCAACGTATGCTAAGGAATTTATGGTAGAATTTCATTAAATCCTCTCAAAAACTCTATAGGAAAGATTCTATCATGATCCCTATTTTAAAGGAGAATTTGAGCCTCAGAGAGAAAAACAATTTGCCTAAGTAGGAACAATTAGTAAATGGGAAAGTCATAACTTACATGTATGTGTTCTCACCCCAAAATCCTACATTTAACCACTAAGTTATGCTGCCTTCTATAATATTCTCCAGTTAGCAATTAAAAATTTGTTTAAGGTCAACCTTGATGTGCATTAAACTACACACCTACACTCACATATGCATACATATGCAAATAAAAATGCTAGATAATAAATCAATACATCATGATAATACTACCAATTCCAGCATAGAGGCAACCACGACTATTTTCAGAACTTTTGAATTATACAGGCACCACAAAATCTGAAGTCAGGTGGAAGACAGGAACTGGGAAGGTTTCTGATGAGGCTAACTTGCTTTGATTTGATGGGAGCTGTTCTGAATCCTTTACACAGATTTTGTAAAGGAACTCAAGGTGGATGCCAATATTGGGGTCAGGAGGCAGACTGATGGCAAGTGAAATTTACTCTGGAAATGGAGAACTAATAACACATGGGCAAAAGCATCAGATCAACTTTCAGTGCCATGATGTGAATTTCTTTTAACCTTGATATAAAAAGTCAGCTCACAGATTTCCCTGTCACAGAAGCAGAGCTTGTGACTGCAAGAGAGTCAATATCACAGGATGATAACTTTTTCCTTGTAATTTGTATCAGTCAACAGCTGGGCTGTTAAGTGACCAAAGATTCTACAGAGAAGATACTTTGGAGTTATTCTGCAGTTACTTTGATGATGTTCTTTACTGTGAAAAACCAATTTCCAGAAAGCAAACAGGATGCTAGGCAGAACGTTAAGAAGAGAGTCTTGATACACTGCCTGGGCCTTAGAACCAGGGATGAAGCTGCACTAGTCAGGAAAGAAATCATCTCTCTATAAAGAGCAATATGTGGACCAGAACATAAGGGCCGTGAAGCAGAGCATAGGAAAATGCAGTCATACATTTACACTTTATGTAGTGACAAATATAATTAATATTTTAATTTGTTTTGAATAGATGAGCCTGAGTACTGTTTTAACGCTGCAGTGAGCTGGGGAGAGGGAAGGCCTGTTTTCCGTGCAATTGTCTTTTGCTTCCTCGTGCGATTTTACAAAGCAAGAACTAGAGTCACTGGGAGGTGATGGCAAGTAAACAAAATATATGAAAAGAAATCTTTCTTCTGCACAGGACATGACTAGCTGTGACATTCAAGATCACTGAAGGTAAGAGTGTTAAATGCTGTGGTTGGAGTTAAAAGAAGTTGGAAATTTTAAGATCCACAGTAATAATGACAGTGGGGTAGCTGAATGAGGTGTGATCAGACCCCAGGCCAAGATATGAACGAATAACCTTATTAGTGTTAAAAGGTTTCAATTAGCCTTGCAGCAACCTTGAACTAGAAATCTGACTGGGCCAAGCCCTGCCTCCCCTGCCTTTATGAGCAGCTTCTTTATGATTCTTTATAGCATCACCTTCAACCTCAGAGAAATCGCAAAGCAGGGACATTCCCACCTTCACACTAATCCAAAGATGTCCTTTGCTTATTGTTGACATACTTCTACAAACAGTGGTCTTACCTGTAAACATTCAATACTAGTTAAAACCATTTATAACATAAATTGTTCAGGAGCAATTTAGAATTCAAAGAAACCTTTTTAGGGAAATAATATGGAGTATTCCACTCTCTATCTATCTGTCTATCATTTATCCATCCATATCTATCTATCTATCTATCTGCTTTTCCCTATATATTGATTTCTGGTCAGTTAATCTTTCCTCTTTTAGAAACATAATTTTTTATATATAATTCTATTTTAGCACCGTGAAAGAATACTATTTGCTGCATATTTGGGTTTTAATATTACAAGAAGATATCTAGAAAGGTGGGTAGAATCATGCCCCATCCCCCTCAAAGATGCCCATATCCTAATTCTCAAAATCTATGAGTATATTATTATCTCAAATAGCAAAGGGGACTTTGCAGACAGGATTAAGGGCGCTGAGATGGGAAGATTATCCTAGATGACCTGGGTGAGCCTGTGTAACCACAGGGGTCCTTATAAAAGGGAGGCAGTAGTTGGTGTCAGTGTCAGAGAAGGAGATGAGACAGAAGTAAAGGCAAGAGGCGGAGAGAAGAGGAGATTTGAAGATGCTGAGCACCTGGCTTTGAAGATAGAGGAAGGGGCCATGTGTCAGGAGGGCATATAGCCTCTCCAGGTTGGCAAGGGCAAAGAGTGAATTCTCCCCTAGAGGCTCCAGGAGGAGTACTGTCCTGCTAACACTAGATACTTTGTTGTTTTAAACCCCTAAATATACGGCAAGTTTTTACAGTAGCAATAGGAAAGACACAGACTCAGGCCCTGCAAGTGGGCTGCTGCTATTAAAAACAAATGAAAATGTGGACGTAGCTTTGGAACTGGGCAATGGGATGGGAAAATGCTGCTGACCAGGACAGGAAAAGTCTAGATCACCTTAAGAAGACTGTAGGTAAAAATGTGGATATTGACAACTTTGTTAGGGAGGACTTAAATGAAAATGAGGAGTGCAGTAAAGAAAACCTACATTTTCTTAAAGAATATTTAAGTAGGCTGATTCTTGTTGATGGATGACAGAAAACTACAAAATTCTGAAAAAGTTATCCTTCAATTAAAAAAACTTAAAAAAAAAAAAGAATAGGCAGACTGCTGGTAGAAATGTGGACTTCAGAGGCGTTGCAAGCAAGGGGTCAGGACAGGAGGAATGTGACTGAAACTGGAGGAAAGAGGACTCTTATAGATAATGGCATAAAGCTTAGCTGACACGGGTCTTTCTAACATGTGGAAAGTGGTCGCTCTAAGTGGTAACTTAGGATACTTAACTAGAGATTCCCAAGCAAACTGTTGAAGGTATGGCCTAGTTTCTTTTTGCTGTTTTTAATAAAGTGTAACAGGAAAGAAAAGATTTGAGGAAAGAAGTTTTAAGCAATTGAAGAAAACAAAACCCAGGACTTGATGATTTTAGAAATCCTCAGCCAATCCAGATGTTTTAAAACTTGTGATTTTAGGACTTCTCAACTCTAGAACTATAAAAGAATAAATTTATGTCATTTGAAGCCACTAAGTTTTCGGCATTTGTTACACTGGCAAAAAGAAGCTAATGCAGTATTCACAATGAGAAGGCCCCGGTGGATAAAGAACACAGTCATTGGCAGGGAAAACATCTGAGAGGCAGGACTCAGCTGGCGACTCTCGTGGACACTGATGCTTCCTGTTGCCCCATTTCATTCGCTTCTATGGGGTCTGTGACAATTTCAGCATCAACAAACCAGCCCCAAACGTGATGACGTGCACAGCCCAATATATAACCTGTCACGAGTCTAAGGGTCACCTGGCACCTCTGCTGGGCTCACCTCTGGGATGCAGTCAGCTAGGAAGTCTGTTGGGTTCTGGGCTGGTCTCACCTGGCCTCAGCTGAGATGACTTGGCTCATCTCCACACTCTGTCTCCCTCTCCTGGAGGCTGGCCTGGCTTGTTCTCATGGCAGTGGCAGTGCTCCAGAAAAGAACCCAAGAGCATGCAAGGCCACTGGAGGCCAAGACTCCAAGCCGACACACCATCCCTTCTGCTCCCCAAAGGAAGCCCCACAGCCAGCCCAGAGCAAAACGTATGGAAACAGACAGACTCTGCCTCTGAAACGGAGGCGCTGCAAAGCCCTGCTGACACAGGTCACAGGGATGGGTGAAAAAATGGACATATTTGTACAGCAGTGTAATTCTGTGTTCACGATAGACTCTTCAAATGGGAGTTAGGCCCAGGAACCTAGATGGACCTGCAAAACTTCAGTTTCTTAAATCATCCAGCTAATAGCATGGCGTGGAGCCTGGAGATAGAGGTAAGGAGAGAAAGAGAAAAGAACCGAAAACTGACTCAGTGGTATACCCTTTGATGGCAGAGCCAGAAAAGAGACTACGAAGTGTGCCTTCCCTCTCCAGTGGGGATGGCCACTGAGACATGGTTTACTACCACTGGGATGGCTTTTTCTGCAGTCTCACAAGCACAGAATCATCCTGATCATCAAAAACCTCAAATTTGCAGAAATCATCTTCTGAAATATTGATTATCATCCTTAGGTTTACTTTGAATCTATTAAAGAATGTTTCTTTTAAAAAGAATGAACCTACATAGTCAACACTTAAACAGAAAAAAAAAGTATGCAATTAACCTGAAAGTCAGCCAAAACAGAGCAAAGATTGAAAATAAGGCCCATCACATTACATTTTTCATTCCTTAGAAACAATATTGTCCAGTTATCTAGAACAATAAAGAGCTGACTGGTACCACAAAATGTTTAACATGGAAACATGTGAAATAAGAGGTATTTTTACCCAAAGAAACAGTTTGATGACTCATATCCCCTACTCCCACGAGGCATTCATAAAGAATAACTCAAGATATGTTGGCTAGATCAACATAAATAGACAATATTGTAAAGATGCTTAGGTCAATCGTAGTGTGATTGCTGAGTTCTACCTACATTGATTCCAGTATTTTTTAAGATTTTTCTAGATTAAAAAAAAAAGAAAAAAAAAAGATATTTGAAACTTCCCTAGTAGTCCAGTGGTTAAGACTCTGCACTCCCAGTTCAGGGGGCCGGGGTTCAAAAGCTTGTCAGGGAACTAGATCACCACATACCACAACTAAGAGTTGACATGCTGCAACTAATGATCACATGTGCCGAGATGAAGACCCATACACAGCAGCAGAGACCCTGCCCGCCACTACTAAGACCCGGTACAGCCAAATACATTTAAAAAGTAACACACTTTAAAAAAATGTTTGGAAGCTGAGCCTAAGCTATTTCAGCCTAATAATATAAACACTTTCCTTTGCCAGCACTGGTCAAGTATATCATATATGTAAAGTATTTTCATAAAAGCCGTGCGATTGAATCTTCATTGCCACCCTATGAGGGTCCCATTCAAAGTGACTCAACAGTTTACATAAGGCTATGCCACAACCAAGCTGTAAGGCTGGAATTTGATCTGAAATCAAAGGAAGTAATCTTTTTGCTGCTCTTCTTGCCTCCTATGACTTCCTATGTGAAAGCGGAAGTGATAGGCTAAAGAGTAAACCTGGGATACTAAAAGCAAAGGGGTGTGCTCAGTGGTGATACTCAGATGTGTTCCAGGTCACAGTCATTAATAAGGTTTACCAGGTCTCACTGGATCCCTACCTCTCGCATGTAGAAGATTTGCACCCTTTTCCACTTGTGAATGGATGAGATCAAGTGTCTAGATCTGGTTCCTGACATGAGAGAAGTGAAAGGTGAGTCACATCTGAGGCACACCTGATCAAGAAGCAGCAACCAAGTCTTCCTTTGTCTCTGGACCATGTCAGTTATGTTGAACATGCCTGGGGTCTCAAGTGTGGCCAGGAGAGCAGTGAAGGAGTCCTGTTTCCTGGGACAGGTGGGCCCTGGGAGCCAGGACCCAAGCTTTGCTGATCTAAGCCTCTGATACGTGGGGGGCTGTTGGCTACAGCAATACAGTCTAGCACATCCTCACTGCTACATGTGATGCTCATGCTCCCCGTGAGAAGGTGCTCTGTGGCTTGTACCAAATGCATACACTAATCTACTTCCTAAGAGTAACCAACCAACTTCAACATCACAACAAAACACAGGGATATGGGGGAGTGCAGAAGATGGTGGAGGAATAGGATGGGGAGTCCACTTTCTCCCCACAAAATCATCGAAAGATGATTTGAACGCTGAGCAAATTCCATAAAACAACTTCTGAACGCTGGCAGAGGACACCAGGCACCCAGAAAGGCAGCCCATTGTCTTCAAAAGGAGTTAGGACAAAAGATAAAAGATAAAAAGAGAGACAAGAGTTAGGGACTGAGACCTGTCCTGGGGAAGGAGTCGTGAAGGAGAAGTTTCCAGACAATAAGAAACTCTCTCACTGGCGGGTCTGTGGAGAGTTTTGGAATCTTGGTGGGCAACATAACTAGGAGGGAAATAAAGAAAAAGAACCCACAGATTACACGCCTAGCCGTGACTTCCAGTGGAGAGGTGACCCGGATGCTCCAGCCTGCCAGCAGCAATGCGGGCTGAATAGGAAGGTGCAGGATGCATGCTTAGTGTGGGGACTGGGCCTGAATGCCCTGAGGACAATCTGAGGGAGCTAACATGACATAGCAACCCAAACTGTGGGAGAGCAAAAGGAGAGAGAACTTTCCTGCGACAGCATGGCTCGATCACAGAACAAAGGATTGAGCAAACACCAGAGGAGAGCTAGCTGGCTGCAGACTGGCCCCTCTGCCCACTGTAGGCGGAGAGGCAGGCGGGCGACAGCCAGATCCGGAAGGTGAGGGGCAATCTCGACCCCAGAGATGGCATCCTCTACCAAACTGTGAGCAGGCTCCCAGTTACTAACAAATTCTTCCTCCAGTCCTGGATGGTTGACATCTGCCGGGAAGGTCACAGTCAGAGATGAGCTCCCCAGAGGAGACACATGGCACACCTGAGACGGCACTCCCACTGTGCACCCAGGAAACTGAGGGGCTGGGACGGGGGAGGTGATAAGACACACCACCCATCTAAGGAGAGAGCGCTCACCAAACACCCGGTCACCTGAGCTACTCGTACCTGGGAAGGGCACAAAATGCAGGTCCAACTGAGTTTGTGCCTTTGTGAAGTACCTGAGAACCTGAACCGGAACAGCTTAGACCTGGGAAGTGCACACAAGCCAGGGCCTGCTTTGGAAAGAGGGCCTGCTTTGGAAAGAGCCCCTGCAGAGCAACCTGGAGCCTGAGCAGTGTGGACCAGGAAAGCACACACGCCATGAGCGGGGCAAACCCAGTGTGGCTGAGACCCTGAGAGCATTCCTCGCACACACCAGTGATATTTGTTTGCAGTGTTTCTCCCTCCCACAGCACAACTAAACTAGTGACCCTAAATAAGTGACCACCTCCACCCCCTTGTTGTCAGGGTGGAAATTAGACACTGAAGAGACTTGCAAACAGAGGAAACCAAAATAAACAAAGAAGAGGGAACTGCTCTGGAAGTGACAGGTGCAACAGATTAAAACCCTGTAGTCAGCACCAACTACACTGGAAGGGGCCTACAGACCTTGAGAAGAAGTATAAGCTGGAACAAGGAACTATCAGAACTGAATTGACCCCATACTTCCCTCAACAGCTCCAGAGAAATTCCTAGATATATTTTACTATTATCATTTTTAAATTTTTTTAAGTTCTTTATTACTCCTTTAATTTTCATTTTTATAACCTGCTGCTGCTAAGTCGTTTCAGTTGTGTCTGACTCTGTGCGATCCCATAGACAGCAGCCCACCAGGCTCCTACATCCTGGGATTCCCCAGGCAAGAATACTGGAGTGGGTTGTCATTTCCTTCTCCAATGCATGCATGCATGCTAAGTCGCTTCAGTCGTGTCCGATTCTGTGCGACCCTATAGACAGCAGCCCACCAGGCTCCTCTGTCCACAGGATTCTCTAGGAAAGAATACTGGAGTGGGTGGCCACTTCCTTCTCCTTTATAACCTACTATTACCTTGCAAAAAAAGACTCTATTTTGAAAGCAAATTTCTTATATATATATATATATATATTTAAAAATATTTTTGTGATTTTGTTTTTTTAATATCGTATTTTTGAGAGTCTAACCTCTACTCTAGATTTTTAATCTTTGCTTTTTGGTTTTGTTATCAATTTTGTACCTTTAAGAATCCAATCATCAGTACCCATTTTTACTTAGGAGTGTGATTACTGGCTTGATTGTCCTTTCCCACTTTTGACTCTCCTTTTTCTCCCCCAGGTCACCTCTATCTCCTTCCTCCCCCCTTCTCTTCTCTACCTAACTCTGTGAATCTTTTTGGGTGTTCCACGCTGTGGAGAATACTTAGGAACTGATTACTGGCTAGATTGGTCTCTCTCCTTTTGACTCCCCTTCTTCTCCTCCTGGTCACCTCTATCTCCTTCCTCCCTCCTCTCTTCTCTATGTAACACTGTGAACCTCTCTGAGGGTTCCAGACTGTGGAGAGCACATAGGGAATTAATTACTAGCTAGATTGTTCTCTCCCCTTTGATTCCCCCTCTTCTCCTCCTGGTCACCTCTATCTCCCTCTTCTCTTGTCTATGTAACTCTGTGAACCTCTCTGGGTGTCCCTCACTGTGGAGGATCTTTTCACCATTAACATAGATATTTTATCATTGGTGCTGTATGGATGGAGAAGTCTTGAGACTACTGTAAGAATAGACTGAAAGCTAGAGGCAGGAGGCTCAAATCCAAAACTTGAGAATTCCAGAAAACTCCTGACTCCAGGGAACATGAACTGGCAAGAGCTCATCCCAAAGCCTCCATACTTACACTGAAACCAAGCTCTGCCCAAGAGCCAACAAGTTTCAGAGCAAGACGTACCAAGATAATTCTCCAAAAACACAGGAACATAACCCTGAGCATTAAAATACAGGCAGCCAAAAGTCACACCAAACCCACAGACACCTCAAAACTCACTACTGGACACTTCATTGCTCTCTAGAGAGAGGAGATCCAGCTCCACCCACAAGAACTCGAGCTTCCCTAACCAGGAAACCTTGACAAGCCAGTCATCCAACCCCACCCACAGGGGAGGAACCTCCACAATAAAGAGGAACCACAGACTACCAGCATACAGAAAGGCCACCCCAAACACAGCAACCTAAACAAGATGAAAAGGCAGAGAAATATTCAGCAGGTAAAGGAACATGATAAATGCCTACCAAACCAAACCAAAGAGGAGGCGATAGGAAGTCTACCTGAAAAAGAATTCAGAATACTGATAGTAAAAATGATACAAAATCTTGAAAACAAAATGGAGTTACAGATAAATAGGCTGGAGACAAGGACTGAAAAGATGAAAGAAAAGTTTAATAAGGACCTAAAAGAAATAAAAGAGTCAATCAGTAATGCATAATGCAATAACTTAGCTCAGAAACACTCTGGAGGGAACCAATAGTAGAATAACTGAGACAGAAGATAGGATAAGTGAGGTGGAAGATAGAATGGTGGAAATAAATGAAGCAGAGAGGAAAAAAGAATTAAAAGAAATGAGGACAACCTCAGAGACCTCAGGGACAATATCAAATGCCACAATATTCGAACCATAGGAGTTCCAGAAGAAGAAGACAAAAAGAAAGACCATGAGAAAATACTTGAGGAGATAATAGTTGAAAACTTCACTAAAATGGGGAAGGAAATAGCCACCCAAGTCCAAGACACCCAGAGTCCCAAACAAGATAAACCCAAGATGAAACACCCCAAGATACATATTACTCAAATTAACAAAGATCAAACACAAAGAACAAATATTAAAAGCAGCAAGGGAAAAACAACAAATGGCACACAGGGGATTCCCATAAGGATAACAGCTGATCGTTCCATAGAAACTCCTCAGGCCAGAAGGGAATGGCTGCTGCTGCTAAGTCACTTCAGTCGTGTCTGACTCTGTGCGACCCTATAGACGGCAGCCCACCAGGCTCCCCCATCCCTGGGATTCTCCAGGCAAGAACACTGGACTGGGTTGGCATTTCCTTCTCCAATGCATGAAAGTGAAAAGTGAAAGTGAAGTTGCTCAGTCGTATCCGACTCTTCTCGATCCCATGGACTGCAGCCAACCAGGCTCCTCCATCCATGGGGTTTTCCAGGCAAGAGTACTAGAGTGGGGTGCCATTGCCTTTTCTGGAAGGGAATGGCAGGACATACTTAAAGTGAGGAAAGAGAAAAGCCTACAGCCCAGATTACTGTCCCCAGAAAGGAGCTCATTCAAATATGGAGAAATCAAAAGCTTTGCAGACAAGCAAAAGCTGAGAGAATTCAGCACCACCAAACCAGCTCTTCAACAAATGCTAAAGGATCTCTAGATAGGAAATGCGGAAAAGGTTTATAAATTTGAACCCAAAACAACAAAGTAAATGGCAATGGGAACATACTTATCAATAATTAACTTAAATGTAAATGGCTTGAATGCCCCAACCAAAAGACAAAGACTGGCTGAATGGATACAAAAACAAGACCCCTATATATGCTATCTACAAGAGATCCACCTCAAAAAAAACGGACACATACGGGTGGAAAGTAAAGGGCTGGAAAAAGATATTTCATGCAAATGGAGACTAAAAGAAAGCAGGAGTAGCAACACTCAAAACAGATAAAATAGACTTTGAAATAAAGGCTGTGAAAAGAGACAAAGAAAGACATTACATAATGATCAAAGGATCAATCCAAGAAGAAGATATAAGAATTATGAATATATTATGCACCCCATATAGGAGTACAACAATATGCAATGAAAATATCAACAAGTACGAAAGGGGAAACAGTGACACAATAATAGTGGGACACTTTAATACACCACTCATACCTAGGGATAGATCAACTAAACAGAACATTAGCAAGGAAACACAAACTTTAAATGATACAATGGAACAGTTAGATCTAATTTATATCTATAGATATTTCACCCCAAAACAATGAATTTCACTTTTTTCTCAAGTGCACACAGAACCTTCTCTGCGACAGATTACATCCTGGGCTATAACTCTAGCCTTGGTAAATTTTTTTAAAAAATGAAATCATTCCAAGCATCTTTTCTGATCACAATGCAGTAAGATCAGTGTCAACTACAGGAAAAAAAAAAAAAACTATTAAAAACACAAATATACGGAGGCTAAACAATACTCTTATGAATAACCAACAAATCACAGAAGAAATAAAAAAGAAATCAAAATATGCATAGAAATGAATGAAAATGAAAACACAATAACCCAAAACCTATGGGATTCAGTAAAAACAGTGCTAAGGGGAAGGTTCCTAGCAATACAAGCTTACCTCAAGAAACAAGAAAAAAATCAAATAAATAAGCCAACTCTACACCTAAAGAAACTAGAAAAAGAAGAAATGAAGAACCCCAGAATTGGAAGAAGGAAAGAAATCATAAAAATTAGGGCAGAAATAAATGAAAAAGAAACAAAGGAGACCATAGCAAAAATCCACAAAGTCAAAAGCTGGTTCTTTGAGAAGATAAATAAAATAGACAAACCATTAGCAAGATTCATCAAGAAAAAAAGGGAGAAAAATCAAATCAATAAAATTAGAAATGAGAATGGAGAGATCACAACAGACAACACAGAAATACGAAGGATCATAAGAGACTACTATCAGCAACTATATGCCAATAAAATGGACAACTTGAAAGAAATGGACAAATTCTTAGAAAAGTATAACTTTTGAATACTGAACCAGGAAGAAATAGAAAATCTTAACAGACTCATCACAAGCATGGAAATTGAAACTGTAATCAGAAATCTTCCAACCAACAAAAGCCCAGGACCAGAAAGCTTCACAGCTAAATTCTACCAAAAATTTAGAGAAGAGCTAACATCTGTCCTACTCAAACTCTCCCAGAAAATTGCAGAAGGTAAACCTCCAAACTCATTCTATGAGGCCACCATCACCCTAATACCAAAACCAGACAAAGATGCCACACAAAACAGAAAACTACAGGCCAATATCACTGATGAACATAGATGTAAAAATATTTAACAAAATTCTAGCAAACAGAATCCAACAACATATTAAAAAGATCACACATCAGGACCAAGTGGGCTTCATCCCAGGGATGCAAGGATTCTTCAACATTTGCAAATCAACCAGTGTGATACACCACGTTAACAAATTGAAAGATAAAAAACCATGATTATCTCAATAGATGCAGAGAAAGCCTTTGACAAAATTTAAAATCCATTTATGATAAAAACCCTCCAGAGAGCAGAAATAGAAAAAAAATACTGCAACATAATAAAAGCCATATATGATAAACCCACAGCAAACATTATCCTGAATGGTGAAAAATTGAAAGCATTTCCCCTAAAAGTCGGAAACAAGACAAGGGTGCCCACTCACCACTACCATTCAACATAGTTGTGGAAGTTTTGGCCACAGCAACCAGAGAAGAAAAATAAATGAATCCACTTTGGAAAAGAAGAAGTAAAACTCTCATTGCTTGCAGATGACATGATCCTCTATACAGAAAACCCTAAAGACTCCACCAGAAAATTGCTAGAGCTAATCAATGAATATAGTAAAACTGTAGGATATAAAATCAACACACAGAAATCCTTTGCATTCCTATACACTAACAATGAGAGAACAGAAAGAGAAATTAAGGAAACAATTCCCTTTACCACTGCAAAGAAAAGAATAACATAATTAGGAATAAATCTACCTAAAGAAACAAAACATCTATATATAGGAAACTATAAAACACTGATGAAAGAAAACAAAGGTGACAGAAATAGATGGAGAAACATATCATGTTCATGGATTGGAAAAATGCATACAGTGAAAATGAGTATACTACCCAAAGCAATCTATAGATTCAAGGCAATCCCTATCAAGCTACCAACGATATTTTTAAGAGAACTAGAACAAATAATTTCACAATTTGTATGGATATACAAAAAACCTTGAATAGCCAAAGCAATCTTGAGAAAGAAGGATGGAACTGGAGGAATCAACCTCCCTGACTGCAGACTATACTACAAAGCCACAGTCATCAAGACTGTATGGTACTGTCACAAAGACAGAAATATAGATCAATGGAACAAAATAGAAAGCCGAGGGATAAATCCACACACCTATGGACACCTAATCTTTGACTAAGGAGGCAAGAATATACAATGGAGAAAAGACAGTCTCTTTAACAAGTGGTGCTGGGAAAACGGGTCAACTACTTGTAAAATAATGAAACTAGAACCCTTTCTAACACCATACACAAAAATAAACTCAAAATGGATTAAAGATATAAATGTAAGACCAGAAACTATAAAACTCCTAGGAAAAAAAAACATAGACAAAACACTCTCTAACATAAATCACAGCAAGATCCTCTATAACCCACCTCCCAGAATAATGGAAATAAAAGCAAAAATAAACAAAAGGGACGTAATTAAACTTAAAAGCTTTTGCACAACGAAGGAAACTATAAGCAAGGTGAAAAGACAGCCTTCGGAATGGAAGAAAATAATACCAAATGAAGCAAGTAACAAAGAATTAATCTCAAAAATATACAAGCAGCTCCTGCCAGTCAATTCCAGAAAAATAAACGACCCAATCAAAAAGTGGGCCAAAGAACTAAACAGACATTTCTCCAAAGAAGACATACAGATGGCTAACAAACACATGATAAGATGCTAAATATCACTCATTATCAGAAAAATGCAAATCAAAACCACAATGAGGTACCATTTCATGCCAGTCAGAATGGCTGCTATCCAAAACTCTACAAACAATAAATGCTAGAGAGGGTGTGGAGAAAAGTGAACCCTCTTACGCTGTTGGTGGGAATGAAAACTAGTACGGCCACTATGGAGAACAGCATGGAGATTCCTTTAAAAAATGGAAATAAAACTGCCATACAACCCAGCAATCCCTCTGCTGGGCATACAAACTGAGGAAACCTGAATGAAAGAGACACATGTACCCCAATGTTCATCGCAGCACTGTTTACAACAGCCAGGACATGGAAGCAAACTAGGTGTCCATTGGCAGACGAATGGATAAGAAAGCTGGGTACATACACACAATGGAATATTCAGTTCAGTCGCTCAGTTGTGTCCAACTCTGCAACCCCACGAATTGCAGCACGCCAGGCCTCCCTGTCCATCACTCCTACTCCCAGAGTTCACTCAAACTCATGTCCATCGAGTCAGTGATGCCATCCAGCCATCTCATCCTCGGTCATCCCCTTCTCCTCCTGTCCCCAATCCCTCCCAGCATCAGAGTCTTTTCCAATGAGTCAACTCTTCACATGAGGTGGCCAAAGTACTGGAGTTTCAGCTTTAGCATCATTCTCTCCAAAGAAATGCCAAGGCTGATCTCCTTCAGAATGGACTGGTTGGATCTCCTTGCAGTCCAAGGGACTCTCAAGAGTCTTCTCCAACACCACAGTTCAAAAGCATCAATTCTTCAGTGCTAAGCCTTCTTCACAAGTCAAACTCTCACATCCATACATGACCACAGGAAAAACCATAGCCTTGGCTAGATGGACCTTAGTCGGCAAAGTAATGTCTCTGCTTTTGAATATGCTATCTAGGTTGGTCATAACTTTTCTTCCAAGGAGTAAGCGTCTTTTAATTTCATGGCTGCAGTCAACATCTGTAGTGATTTTGGAGCCCCAAAAATAAAGTCTGAAACTGTTTCTACTGTTTCTCCATCTATTTCCCATGAAGTGATGAGACCAGATGCCATGATCTTTGTTTTCTGAATGTTGAGCTTTCAGCAAACTTTTTCACTCTCCTCTTTCACTTTCATCAAGAGGCTTTTTAGTTCCTCTTCACTTTCTGCCATAAGGGTGGTGTCATCTGCATATCTGAGGTTATTGATATTCCTCCTGGCATTCTTGATTCCAGCTTGTGTTTCTTCCAATCTGGAGTTTCTCATGATGTACTCTGCATATAAGTTAAATAAGCAAGGTGGCAATGTACAGCCTTGACGGACTCCTTTTCCTATTTGGAACCAGTCTGTTGTTCCATGTCCAGTTCTAACTGTTGCTTCCTGACCTGCATACAGATTTCTCAAGAGGCAGGTCAGGTGGTCTGGTATTCCCATCTCTTTCAGAATTCTCCACAGTTTATTGTGATCCACACAGTCAAAGGCTTTGGCATAGTCAACAAAGCAGAAGTAGATATTTTTCTGGAACTCTCTTGTTTTTTCCATGATCCAGTGGATGTTGGCAATTTGATCTCTGGTTCCTCTGTCTTTTCTAAAACCAGGTTGAACATCAGGAAGTTCATGGTTCACGTATTGCTGAAGCCTGGCTTGGAGGCTGTCCTTTATCGAGCCCATCTTTGTATAAAATGTTCCCTTGGTATCTCTAATTTTCTTGAAGAGATCTCATTCTGTTCTTTTCCTCTATTTCTTTGCATTGATTGCTGAAGAAGGCTTTCTTATCTCTTCTTGCTATTCTTTGGAACTCTGCATTTAGATGCTTATATCTTTCCTTTTCTCCTTTGCTTTTCACTTCTCTTCTTTTCACAGCTATTTGTAAGGCCTCCCCAGACAGCCATTTTGCTTTTTTGCATTTCTTTTCCATGGGGATGGTCTTGATCTCTGTCTCCTGGAATATTACTCAGCTATTAAAAAGAATACATTTGAATCAGTTTTAATGAGGTGGATGAAACTGGAGCCTATTATACAGAGTTAAGTAAGTCAGAAAGAAAAATACCAATTCAGTGTATTAACACATATGTATGGAATTTAGAAAGATGGTAATGATGACCCTAATGTGAGACAGCAAAAGAGACACAGATATAAAGAACACACTTTTGGATTCTGTGGGAGAAGATGAAGGTGGGATGATTTGAGAGAATAGCACTGAAACATGTATATTACCATATGTTAAACATATCACCAGTATAGGTTCCATGCATGAGACAAGGTGCTCAGGGCTGGTGCACTGTGATGACCCTGAGGGATGGGATGGGGAGGGAGGTGAAAGAGGGTTTCAAGATGGGAACACATGTATACCCACGGCTGATTCATGTCAATGTATGGCAAAAACCACTACAATAGTGTAAAGTAATTAGCCCCCAATTAAAATAAATAAATTAAAAAAATAAAACAACCACAGGGCTAACTTAACCAGATATGAATAGAACTGACCTATGCATAAATGAAATAAGAGGTCATTTCCAGGTAATAAAAGAAGTATATATATTTTTTAAATGCAGAGTCTTAACCACTGAATTGCAGGGGAAGCCTCCACTATAAGATATTTTATATTACTTAAAAAAATATTAATAGTGAAGTTGTAGGTTTTTATAAAAATCTCTAATTTATCATTGACCAATATGTGATCTCGCCATGTGAGTTCATGTGATTCCACTATTTTTTAGCTACTGAACTCCTGTGATCCTGTTTGTGAATTTGCAAATTATTTGGTGACATGTACATGGTTAAACTTCTCTAGAAGTTTCTGAAAGCTCACTTTCAATTTCTGTACCTAAGTCATCTCAGACCAGTGTTACTTTGGCAGTTCAGGTAAGCGTGCTTTTAGCAGCACTGCTTAACATAAAATTTCTTTGATTTGTGTTTAAAGTGAGCTTTACATTTATACAACCAGAAATTCAGAATTTTCCATAATTGTTTTTTTTTTTAACTTGACCTAAGGAAACTGTGCTGGATAATATTGGGTAGAAATAAGATGCACAGTATGAAGAGCATTAGCAGGACTTTGATGAAGAAATAAGTAATCTGGGTTCTGTGGATCAGAAATATTTCCCCAGCAAAACTTACTAAGTGTTCTACAAAGTTCCTAATGAAAAAGAGTTGATTGTTAATACCAAGACATTTTGTATATTATAGTTCATTGCATAGAAATCATTCCTAGAGACAGAGTAAACTATATGTAGTTTCCACTCCCTAGAGAAGGTCTGGTATTCTCAGGTAATCTTTTTGTAGTTGAAAAAAAAATTGCAGTATTGGATAGCTTAAAAACTTGAATAGATATATTTGGATCCAAGACTGATAACTCTTATGAGAATTCTAGTTACCAGTCTGAGCAGATGGAGCAAAAACAAATTAGATTAAAAAGGTGCCTTCACATAGTTTACTCCTATCTGAGCATGCTACACATTCGAATTTTTATTTAAAACCCATCTGTATGTATATACATACACAACACACAAATACTACATCTGTATATACACCATTGTTTCTCAACCATGGCACTTAATTACTTAACAATGTAGGCCCGTAAACCATGTTGTGGGAACTCTGCTGTGCATGACAGAATGTTTATTGATTATTCTTGATTATTATTATTATTTGGGCTGTGATGTGAAGCATGCAGGATTTAGTTCCCCAACCAGGGACTGAACCTGCACTCCCTGCATTGGAAACACAGTTTTAACCACTGGACCACAGATAAATCCCCATTATAAGATGTTTAGAAGCATCCATGGACTCTGCCCACTAGATACTAGTAACATGGCCCCAGTTCTGACAATCAACAACATCTTTGGATACTCCCAAGTGCATCATGGGAGAAAAGTTGTCCCTGATTGAGAATCAGTGATATATACTATGTACATATCTGTTTTAAGCTATTCAGACTGTTACAAAAAATATCATGATGGAATATCTTCTAAAGAATAGAAATTTATTTCTTATAGTTCTCAAGGCCAGAGTCCAAGCTCAAGGTGTCAGCATAGTCACGTTTTCCATGAGGGCCCTGGCTCACAGCCTTCTTGTTGTAGCCTTCTTGTTGTGCCCCTCTTGTTGGGGAGGGGCTGAAGGAATCTGTCTGGAGCATCTTTTACAAGGGTACTAATCCCAATCAGTACTTCACCCTGGTGACCCGAGCACCTCCCAAATGCCCACCTCCTGACATCATTATTCTGGGGGTTAGGATTTCAATACATAAATTGGGGAAGGGAAAGATGGCACAAATATTCAGTCCATAGCAATATCTTTCAACAAATAATCTTAATTTCTTGGAGAAACATGCATGAATCCATCATAATTCATTAAAAAAGCAAGCTGATGCATTCTTTTCATGAAAGCAGGACGGGACAAAGTGTTAAGAAATGCATTACTTAGTCAACTTTTTATGAAAGTGATTTAAAGATACTTAAATCATTTCCTGATTGGATTTTAAACATACTGTAGCAGATACTTGTCTCTGTGAGGGCAAAGTTTCAAATATCAACCAAAAGTAAATGTTAGATATAAAATACTCCCATTATTTGAAGTGGTTAGGAAGGACAAAATAATGTGGAGACATGTGGGTTCTGCATGTACATTCCAGTCTGTGGGAGGACCGGTTAGAAGACATTCTTTCACTTTCCTCCCAGTTCTGGAGGATCCAGCTGGAGTAACCTGCCCTGCCCTCATGGAACAGGGTGGTTTCCATCTAGTCAGGGTTTTGGCAGAGTTCTGGCAGCCTTGTCTGTGGGCAGGCGGCCTCCTCACATTTCTGTTACTTTATTCTTGAGAAAGTTGCCATGGAAACTGGCATGAAGATGGCAGTTAGCCAGGCAGAGAGAGGGAGAGTTTCAAGTAGAAAGAAACAAACAAGCTCACATACATTCATGCTCCAAAATACAACCTTGTGTGTACATAACGAACTTAAAAAACAAAACAAAACAAAAACAAAACCACATGGTGTCATCACCTGTTTGGGTAAATGGTTTAACCATTGTTTCTTTTCTAACTTTCCCTAAAAACAACACCAGCTACGACCAGTTAATTAAGTAAGAAATAGTACCTATGAAAGTAATCCATCACAGCTCAAGAGCAGCCAGCTAGTGGGCATCAGATGGCAAAATCTGCTTGCTAGGGAAAAAAGAATCATAAGAAAGAAAAGTGAAATGATACAGTAAGTGAAAAGTGCATTCTTCTTTTGGTGAAAACAAGTATGATTTTGTCAAATTAAATATTATAAAAAACAATCCAACATTTTTTTACCTGCACATAAAAACTGTAAAAGAACGTAAGACTTTGCAGGTTTGGTTTTAATTTTGGAAGAATAGTGAATGAAGATTATCATTAGCATTCTTCACAGCCTCAGATTTTAACCAATATATGGTGTCTGGAGCACTTTGCACTACATCCTTTGACTCAAGGTATTTTGTCAAAAGTGATGAGAATGGCTGACTTTATTTTGGAGGGCTCCAAAATCACTGCAGATGGTGACTGCAGCCATGAAATTAAAAGACGCTTACTCCTTGGAAGGAAGGTTATGACCAAACTAGATAGCATATTCAAAAGCAGAGACATTACTTTGTCAACAAAGGTCCGTCTAGTCAAAGCTATGGATTTTTCAGTAGTCATGTATGGATGTGAGAATTGGATTATAAAGAAAGCTGAGCACAGAAGGATTGATGCTTTTGAACTGTGGTGTTGGAGAAGACTCTTGAGAGTCCCTTGGACTGCAAGGAAATCCAACCAGTCCATCCTAAAGGAAATCAATCCCGTGTATTCATTGGAAGGACTGATGCTGAAGCTGAAACTTCAATATTTTGACCACCTGATGAGAAGAGCTGACTCATTTGGAAAGACCCTGATGTTGGGAAAGATTGAAGGCAGGAGGAGAAGGATGAGATGAGGATGAGATGGTTAGATGGCATCACCGACTCAGTGGACATGAGTTTGAGTGAACTCTGGGAGTTGGTGATGGACAGGGAGGCCTGGTGTGCTGCGGTTCACGGGATCACAAAGAGTTGGACATGACTGAGTGACTGGAGTGATACTGAACTGATACATGCAGGAAAGTCATAAGTCCTTCAGAATACCCTAAAAGAACATCAGAAGCTTACATGCTATGTATACATAAATCAATTAACATTTATTTGGAAAGTGAACCTCTGTAAGTCAAATGCTCATAATAAAATCAGAGTTTCTATCAATATATGCTTTTATTCCTAGCATAAAGATATGCATATAAACAAATGTAGGAAAGCATCTCTGTGATTCAGATTATTGGAATGATGATGGTGCAAACAAGCCATCAAAGAGAAAGAAAAACATGAGAGAAAAAAAATCCATAGAAGATGAAACTTTCCTTTCTGTTTCTTATGAAAGTGGTGTAGACTTTTCAAAGGCTGGTGGCATCTATGCATGACCAACTAACTCAGAGAGATAACTTGACAACTGTGAACTCTTTTCCTCTCTCCCCTAAAAACACACTCTCCTGGACATATTGCCACATGAGTTTCTGTGTTACCCTAACAAGCTAACCTAAAGCAGTTCACTTAAGGTTTAAGCTGAGGCTTTGTTTTCCAAGTTTGGGGAACACTGCAACGTCTTACTCCAGAATAACTGCAGTATCAAAATTTAGTGTCAGTGACCAAACATGCCTGGATTTTACATGGTCCTTTTGTCGCTAGAGAAACAGGACCTGCTGAAATTGCCAAGAAACTATTCAGTCATTCAAGGTGATGAGCATCATGCTGATACCATTCACATCAGCTTGTGGTCCACATGTCAGCAACATCAGCCGTCCACTCGATTTCCTGATCCCCTTGCCTGATGAGCAACAGAGCAAAAGGCAGAAGTCTGTCCAGACAAAAGTAATTTACCCAAAGCATCTCCTCTGTAACCCACAGAAAGAGATACCACTATTTCCATGGCCACACACATGTGACCATGGAAACTGACAGTAATTAAGATGAAATTTCACCAACTCATTAATGGCAATGCAATGCCTGAATGAAAATCAATTCATTGATTTTGATTGAAAGGAAATCAGTTAAAATCAATGTTCATTTTAAGGCAAAGGGCTTGCTCTGAAATATAGGAGAGTTGGGTTTTTATTAGCGAATAAGAAAGTGAGTCCTCATGCTGTGACACAGCTCTGATTGTATTGAACCACAACACATTCATGGTGCATCAATCTTTCAGAATTCTCACAAAGACACCTTGATAAACTTGTTTAAAAGTTGAACTAAAACTTCCCCCACCCTCTACACATACTCCTGCAATGTTTTGGCATTATTTTCAGCAGGAATGAAGGCAAGAATGTTCAACAAGAGCTATGACTTATAATTTCTCACCAATGAAAGGAGCAATGTGCTTTTCAATCTCCACTAACACATCATTCTTTCACATTCCTTTGATTAAAAGATTTCCAAGTAAAAAGCTTATGAAGTTAGTTTAAAGGTATGCTAGGGAAAATACAAAATAAAAAATAGTGATTTTCTTAAAGAGATGCAGTTGTACAGAGGGTAACTTGCCTTCATTGAGAGAAGGCAAAAAAGCAGACAGATGGACACTTTACCGCAAATTATTTTGTTTATATAAATAAAAGAAATTTCTTCTCTAAGCACTATTAAGCCTAGAGTCATTTCCAACATGCGTGACTCTGTTGTTAACCTTGGAGGGCATTGAGATCAGATTCTGGTTTTGTGTTTAGTCATTCTACTCACCCTCCTATCTGCTCCACTTTTAAGCATTTCTCTATATTCTTGGGATTTCCCTCCTCCTGCCACTGCCATCCCATCTCTTGAAACCAGACCAAAGTCTTCTCTCACAAGGCAGCGTCCTACCATCTTCCTCTGTCTATGAAAATTGACCTGTTCTGTGTTCCAGTCCTTCATTCCTTCAGACGGTGTCCCCTTGTGTGAAAACCTGATCTGAATGCATCCTGTGCATGCCAGGTCACTTCAGCCATGTCTGACTCTCTGCAACCCTATGGACTGGAACCCTCGGGCTCCTCTGTCCTTGGGATTCTCTAGACAAGAATACTGGAGTGGATGAGTGCATTTAGCGATAGGTGATCTGTTGTTTGGGGCTCACAGCCCCACCAACCACAGTAGACAAGGTGCCCAGGGCTCACTGTACTTTTAGAGGTCTATAATAATGCTAATTAGAAGAAAAAATACGAACTTTGGGGTCACAAAAATGTTTATCATATAGTGGTATATTTGTCTTTTCACCAACAAAGTCCTAAAATACAATTTAAAATATGATTTTATAGAGGAAGGGGCCATGAAAGTCCTAACATGGAAATGCTGCCGTCTGGTGACTTATGCTCTGGATAGCATTTCCCATGTATTACTTTCTTTATTTTCTGCTACCCATTTCTAACTCTTTTGAGAAAATATTTATGCGATGTGAACTTTCCTTAAAAATTTAAAAAAAATCATGAAGCAAGGATCAGATGAGCTACTTTCTAATAACAACCTGAGAATAATCAAACTAAAAATCTAACCTTCATAGAAAAGGAGGGATGGTTGTAGGTCTAAGATATGACACTAGTTCATGATGATGAAGATGATACGATGAGTCACATTTGCAACATGAAGTTTCTTAATAAGCTTTATTCCATGTATAATGAGAAGGTATGTCTTTAAAAATATCTCCCATGATAGTGAGTGGTGTAGCTCCTGCACCCTTTAGGACCAATTTCCTGTACTTGCCCTCATAAAATCTAGGATTACTATAATATTTTAGTACTATTTTAGGATTCAGAGCAATGAGACTGCATGAGAATGATCTCATGTTTAAAGATTTTTGTAAACCATGTTACCTAAGAACACTGAAGAAACCTGGAAATTCAACTTGTCAATCTGTCCTCTTATGTGACAAATGACAAACAGCTCTGAAATACAAAGGAATTCAATAATAATAAAGCAAAAAGGAAATCAGGGGACATGGTTAAATATGAATATATACTTTTATCATTAAACATAGCTCATGTGAGTCATCATAAGCAGCAGAAATCCACCCTACGTTATAGAAAGGACAGGAGAATTATCAGCTCACAGACTTGGGGGTTGGGGCACAACAATCAAAACCCAGGAGGGAACACATACAAATAAATGACTGTGAGAACCAGTGAAGCCAAGGACTCGAATGCCTCCAGGACTTATGATTTGCTTATGTTCTCTGCTACTCTATGTGTAAAAGGGGCTCAAATTTACAAAGAAAGTAAATGGTGGACTTGGGATTTTAAAGTTCTTTTAATCACTCCTCTACACAGAATATCTGTTACAGTGGAAATTGTGACTGAAAACAGGGAATCACATAAAAATTGGGTATTTCATAAAATACACATCCCACTGATTTTCTGGTTTCAAACTGAAATATGTAACTGAAAACAGTCAACAGAGTATAACATGTCATGAGTTTGAAAGGCATGTAAAAGAATGAAACTAGACCCCTTTCTAACCCCATACACAAAAATAAACTCAAAATGGATTAAAGATCTAAATGTAAGACCAGAAACTATAAAACTCCTAGAGGAAAACATAGGCAAAACACTCTCCGACATAAATCGCAGCAGGATCCTCTATGATCCAACTCCCAGTATACTGGAAATAAAAGCAAAGATAAACAAATGGGATCTAATTAAAATTAAAAGCTTCTGCACCACAAAGGAAACTATAAGCAAGGTGAAAAGACAGCCTTCTGAATGGGAGAAAACAATAGCAAATGAAACAACTGACAAACAACTAATCTCAAAGATATATAAGCAACTTACGCAGCTCAGCTCCAGAAAAATAAATGATCCAATAAAAAAATGGGCCAAAGAACTAAATAGGCATTTCTCCAAAGAAGACATACGGATGGCTAACAAACACATGAAAAGATGTTCAACATCACTCATTATCAGAGAAATGCAAATCAAGACCACAATGAGGTACCATTTCACACCAGTCAGAATAGCTGCGATCCAAAAGTCTACAAGCAATAAATGCTGGAGAGGGTGTGGAGAAAAGGGAACCCTCTTACACTGCTGGTGGGAATGCAAACTAGTACAGCCATTATGGAAAACAGTGTGGAGATTCCTTAAAAATTGCAAATAGAACTGCCTTATGACCCAGCAATCCCACTGCTGGGCATACACACCAAGGAAACCAGAATTGAAAGAGACACATGTACCTCAATGTTCATTGCAGCGCTGTTAATAATAGCCAGGACATGGAAGCAACCTAGATGTCCATCAGCAGATGATTGGATAAGAAAGCTGTGGTACATATACACAATGGATTACTACTCAGCCCTTAAAAAGAATAAATTTGACTCAGTTCTAATGAGATGGATGAAATTGGAACCGATTATACAGAGTGAAGTAAGCCAGAAAGAAAAACACCAATACAGTATACTGACACATATATATGGAATTTAGAAGACAGTAATGATGACCCTATATGTGAGACAACAAAGAGACACAGAGGTATAGAGTGGACTTTTGGACTCTGAGGGAGAGGGAAAGGGTGGGATGGTTTGGGAGAATGGCAATGAAACATGTATATTTTCTTGTAAGAAACGAAGCGCCAATCTATGTTCAATGTAGGATGCAGGATGCATGGGGCTGATGCACAGGATGATTCAAGTAGAGGATGTGGGGTGGGAGGTGGGAGGGGGCTTTGGCATTGGGAGATTGTGTTCACCTATGGCTGATTCGTGTCAATGTATGGCAAAACAAATACAGTATTGTAATTAAAAAAAAAATAAATTTAATTAAAAAAATAAAAAAGAAAGGCATATGTTCCCCCTTTGCAATGTGACTTTTGGAGCTATGACCATGTGATCAGCACTCAGGGTTAACCACCAGCGATGGATCTATCATCAGAGAATGAGACCTCAGATAAGAAAGTTATTGGGAAATCTATGTGTACATGAATATGAAGTTAAAAGTACAAATATCAAAAGGTTGGGCTTCCCAGATGGCTCAGTGGTAAAGAACTTGTCTGCCAATGCAGGAGCCACAGGAGACACGGGTTTGATCCCTGGGCTGGGAAGATCCTCAACAGTTGAGAAAGAAATCGCAACCTGCTCCAGCAGACCTGCCTGGGAAATTCCAGGAACAGAGGAGCCTGGTGGGCTACAGTCCATATGGTTGCAAAGAGTCAGACATGACTTAGCGACTAAGCACAGATGCATCAAGCGTGTTACACCCCCAAAGTCATTACTTCGGTATACATGTTTTCTAGAATTGGCCCTCCCCTGAGCTTTTGGATTTACGTCTATATTTTGTTAACACAGGGTTTTTAGTAATGAATTGGTTAATCAAATATTATTATTTGAGACTAAAATAGCATTTACTGTTCATTTAATTTTTCTTTTTTGGTAACAATAAAGATACATCAACAAAGGACTTTCCTGGTGGCACAGTGGATAAGAATCTGCCTGCCAACTCAGGGGACACAGGTTCAATCTTTGGTCTGAGAAGACTACACAGGCCGCAGAGCAACTAAGCCCGTGTGCCACAACTCCTGAGGCTGTGCTCCAGAGCCCGCAGGTTGCAGCTGCTGAGCCTGCCCGCTCTAAGGTCCACGAGCCCCTGGGCTTGACTGCTGAAGCCCTTGCGACTAGAACCTGTGCTCTGCAACAAGAGAAGCCACTGCCATGAGACGCCTGTGCGCCATGGCCAGAGAGTAGCTCCTGCTCTCCAGGACTAGAGGGAGCCCACGTGCATGCGAGAAACAGATAAATAAAAGCGGAAGAGCATCTAAATGAATGTTTCAGTTTAAAGAACTTTTTGAAGTTGTGGTTATTTTAAAGGTAAGCAACCAATCATTTAAAAATAAATCCTGTTAAGATAACCTAGACTAAGTGTCTTGTCTGTCAGCGTGCAGACATTGGCAGAATTGCATTGCATCGCACACTGAGTGTGACAAGAACCTCCGTGTGCTGTGCCAGACAGACCCAAGCGACAGGGTCCTTGTTTCTGTGTGTACACCTCTGCGGGTCTTCTGTGTATTCTCACCTAGATATCTGACTGACTCAGTTTGTGAGGCAAGGCAGCCCAGTGAGCAGTGTGGTGAAAAAGTGTTTCTCCATGCTTAATAGCAGAGGCTCAAAGAATTAGATGGATTAAAGACCACTCAAGTAAATGCTGAAGGAAAGCCCTGATTTTGTTTGATATCCTTAATACCATACTGTAAGTATACTTTTTTATTCATCAGAATGAAACACAAAGGCCTCCACATCAGATCTGTTATCATACTACAGAAGTACTTTTATGCCGAAGGGTGGAATTTTTTTGAGTCAGTTTTCCAAGATAGCAAAACTATAATTTAGATTAGGAAAGTAATGATTTTGTTTGACATTAAGTTACTGAGCATAAACCAAGACAGTTTTCCCCCTGAATACATTTCGAGAAGAAAACGTCCCCTTTGCTTTTCCTTTGGTCAAGATGAGAGGGGTTAAAAGTTCATAGCTGCAAAGAAGTGGAGATTTATATTGAAGTTCCTACTGAACAGGGTCATTTTAAAAACTACTAGAGACCCCTCTCAACACATTGATTCTGGAAGCTGACCCTGAGGCCAAATTTGCCTCACTTCCACGTGCACAGGTCTGGAATGAACTGTGAATTCAGAGGTAGCTTAAAGGCAGGACCAATGTGGACAAACAGGAGAATGGTTGTCACAAGACCTAGAAATAAAAGCAAGTACAAGAAATGGAAAAAGCACTGGAGCCTTTCACTTGGGGGCAGATCTCCTCACATAGCAGGGTAAACTTGATTTATTCCAGCTCAAAAATCAGTACATTCAACAGGTTGATTTACAAATAGAGAGTCAGCAGAGCAGCAGAAATGACAACATGGGATTAAGGGGATGGGCAACAGGCAGACGGTCACAAAGTAACCACTACAGTGCCCAGGACACTCCCTCAGCTGGAGTGGGGAGTCGTGCAACAGCACAGATGAAACCCCACCGGGCACTTACTTCATACATCTGAGCTGCCTTGAGTCACAGGGCTAACACCAAAGTGTGTATTCTAGAGGACAGTCCAGGGCTCCTGGAGATGAGAGATCTGAAATCCAAACACTGTCAATTTAATGCACATTTGATTAATGCAAAAGGTGATTAATCTCATGAGTCATCGGAAAAGGCAAAGTTACAATAATATATCTAAATGCACCAACTAAGTTGCTAAAAAGAAAAAGACTGACAACCAAGTACTGTCAAGGATCTTGAAGAAATGGATCTCTCATACATTTCATGTTGCTGAAAACGAACTGTAAACAGTGCTTGGCAACACTTGTTACAGCTGAATGTATCCATCCCTATAACCCAATGATGCACTTTAGCATTCTTGCCTTGAGAACCCCATGAAAAGTATGAAAAGACAAAAGGATATGACACTGAAAGATGAACTCCCCAGGTCAGTAGGTGCCCAATATGCTACTGGAGAAGGGCGGAGAAAAGGTGCCAGAAAGAATGAAGAGGCTCAGCCAAAGTGGAAACAACACCCAGGTATGGATGTGTCTGGTGGTGAAAGTAAAGTCTGATGCTATAAAGAACAACACTGCATAGGAACCTGGAATGTAGGTCCATGAATCAAGGTTAATTGAAAGTGGTCAAATAGGAGATAACAAGAGTGAACACTGACATTTTAGGAATCAGTGAACTACAATGAACCAGAATGGGTGAATTTAATTCAGATAACTATTATATATATTACTGTGAGCAAGAAACTCTCAGAAGAAACAGAGTAGCCCTCATAGTCAACGAAAGAGTCCAAAATGTAGTACCTGGGTACAATCTCAAAAGACAGAATGATCTCCGTTTGTTTCCAAGGCAAACCATTCAATATCACAGTAATCCAAGATTATGACCCCAATCACTAATGCGAAGAAGCTGAAGTTGAATAACCTATGAAGACTTACATGACCTTCTAGACCTAACACACAAAAAGATTTCCTTTCCATCATAGGGGACTGGAATGCAAAAGTAGGAAGTCAAGAGATACCTGGAGTAACAGGCAAGTTTGGCCTTAGAGTACAAAATGAAGCAGGGAAAAGGGTAAGAGAATTTGGCCAAGAGAACGCACTAGTCACAGCAAACACCCTCTTCCAACAACACAAGAGATGACTTTACACATGGACATCACCAGATGGTTAGTACCAAAATCAGATTGATTATATTCTTTGCAGCCAAAGATGGAGAGGCTCTATACAGTCAGCAAAAGCAAGACTGGGAGCTGACTGTGGCTCAGATCATGAACTCCTTATTGCAAAATTTAGATTCAAACTGAAGAAAGTAGGGAAAACCACTAGACCGTTCAGGCATGACCTAAATCAAATCCCTTACAGTCATACAGTGGAAGTTACAAATAGATTTAAGGGACTAGATCTGATGGGGTGCCTGAAGATCTTTGGACAGAGGTTTGTAACATTATACAGGCGGTGGTAATCAAAACCATCCACAAGAAAAACAAATGCAAAAAGGCAAAATGGTTGTCCGAGGAAGCCTTACAAATATCTACAAAAAGAGAAGTGAAAGGTAAAGGAGAAAAGGAAAGATACACCCATCTGAATGCAGAGTTTCAAAGAATAGCAAGGAGAGATAAGAAAGCCTTCCTATATGATCAATACAAAGAAACAGAGGAAAACAACAGAATGGGAAAGACTAGAGAGATCTTCAATAAAAACAGCACTACCAAAGGAACATTCCTGGAGGAGGAAATGGCAACCCACTCCAGTATTCTTGCCTGGAGAATTCCCATGGACAAAGGAGCCTGGTAGGCTACAGCCCACGAGGTTGTAAAGAGTCAGACATGACTGAGCGACTAAGCACATGGGAACATTTTATGCAAAGATGAGCACAATAAAGAACAGAAATGGTATGGACTTAATAGATGCAAAAGATATTGAGAGGTAGCAAGAATACACAGAAGAACTATACAAAAGAGATCTTAATGACCCAGATAACCATGATGGTGTGATCACCCATCTAGAACCAGACATCCTGGAGTGCAAAGTCAAGTGGATCTTAGGAAGCATCACGACAAACAAAACTAGTAGAGGGGATGGAATTCTAGCTGAGCTATTTCAAATGCTTAGAGATGGTGTTAAAGTGCTGCACTCAATATGCCAGCAAATATGGAAAACTCAGCAATGGCCACAGGACTGGAGAAGGTTAGTTTTCATTCCAATCTCAAAGAAAGGCAATGCCATGAATGTTCAAACTACTACACAATTGCACCCATTTCACATGCTAGTAAAGTAACGCTCAAAATTCTCCAAGCCAGGCTACAGCAGTACATGAACTCTCAGATGTTCAAACTAGATTGAGAAAAGGCAGAGGAACCAGAGATCAAATTTCTAACATTCACTGGATCATAGAAAAAGCAAGAGAACTCCAGAAAAACATCTACTTCTGCTTTATTGACAATGGTAAAACCTCTGACTGTGAGGATCACAACAAACTGTGGAAAATTATTAAAGTGACGGAAATACCAGACCACTTTTCCTGCCTCCTGAGAAACCTGTATGCAGGTCAAGAGGCAACAGAACCAGACATGGAACAACAGACTGGTTCCAAATTGGGAAAGGAGTACGTCAAGGCTGTATATTGTCACCCTATTTATTTATATGCAGAGTACATCATGTGAAATGCCAGGCTGGATGAAGCACAAGCGGGAATCAAGATTGCCGGGAGAAATAACAGTAACTTCAGATATGCAGACGGCACCACCCTTAAGGCAGAATGCAAAGGGGAAATAAAGAGCCTCTTGATGAAGATGAAATAGGAGAGTGAAAAAGCTGGCTTACAACTCAACATTCAAAAATGAAGATCATGGCATCCAGTCCCATCATTTCATGGCAAATATTTGGGGAAACAATGGAAATAGTGACAGACTTTATTTTCTTTGGCTCAAAAATCACTGTAGATGGTGACTATAGCCATGAAATCAAAAGATGTTTGCTCTTTGGAAGAAAAACTATGACCAACCTAGAAAGCCTATTAAAAAGCAGAGACATCATTTTGCCAACAAAGGTCCATATACTTAAAGCTATGGTTTTTCTGGTAGTTGTGTATGAATGTGATAGTTAGACCATAAAGAAGATGAACCCTGAAGAATTGATGCTTTTGAACTGTGGTGTTGAAGAAGACACTTGAGAGTTCCTTGGACTGCAAGGAGATCAAACCAGTCAATCATAAAGGAAATCAACCCTGAATATTCATTGGAAGGACTGATGCTGAAACTGAAATTTCATACTTTGGCCACCTGATGTGAAGAGTCAACTCATCAGAAAAGATTCTGGTTCTCGGAATGATTGAAGGCAGGATGAGACAGGGGACAACAGAGGAAAAAATGGTTGGATGGCATCATTGATTCAATGGACATGAGTTTGAGCAAGTTCTAGGAGATGGTGAAGGACAGGGAAGCCTGGTGTGCTACAGTCCATGGGGTCACAAAGAATTGGACACAACGGATCAACTGAACAATAATAACAACCACTCCTAGATGTATAACCAACTGAACTTCATTTGTGTCAGGAAATGTGTTCAAAAATGCTAAAGGCAGCATTCTTTGTAATAGTAAAAACTGAAAAAAGAATTGCCCTTTGAAAAAAATAAATATAGCATACAATAAAATATTATACAGTAATGAAAATAGGCTGATGCTTAATGGAAAAACCTGCATGAATTTCATGAACAGAGTATACAAAAAGGCAGACACGAAGGAGTACATTCCCTATGATTCTACTTATCTAAAGAGTAAACAAGCAAAAAATCTATATTGTCAGCACGCAAGATCAGGATTTCCTTTGTGGTTGGTTACTTACTGGAAAGGGGCTAAGGAAGATGAGGAGGGCTTCTGGTGCTAAGGATGTCCTTCTAGACTTTGGGTGTGATCTCATATAGCTGTGTCTACTTTGTGAAAATGTATTGGTTACAGAATCATCAGTTGTTCATTTTTATAGTTGTTACTCTTCACCAAATTAAAAAAAAAAACTGGTGAAAAAGCTATCAATAAATGTCAAAAGCAGATGGAATACAGTGTTCATTAAAAATGAGAGACAACAGCAGGGAGATTCCTATAAAAGAGGGTACCTGACTAGACAAACAGAAGTGATGTTAGCACCAGTTCTAAAAAGCTGGCCAAGGGCACACTTCCTACCAGAAAATGGGTAGCCCTCCCATGTTTTCCCAGTTTCTCATGATCTGTGTTCTTGGACTAGTAATTGGAACTCTCTAACAGATTGTCTCATCTGTAACTTGGAAATACTCTGAAATTTTATTAGCAAATCAAATGAGAAAAGGAAAATGTCTGGAAAAGTACCAAGAATTATTCTTGGTATATAGTTGATAAACAACAAATATGAACCCCTCTGTGACTTTCTTCCCTCATTCAGTTAGCCCACAGGAAAAAAACATTTGAGAATAGAAAAAGCTAGAAATACAATTTGCCCTGCTTTTGTTGTTGTTATTCAGTCACTAAGTCATGCCCGACCCTGCAGTGCCATGGACTGCAGCACACCATGGCTTCCCTGAGATGATGAGCACTTAAAATCTAAGACATGGACAGCAAGGCCCCTGTGCGTGGCAATGTGGGCCTGGGATCCAGAGGGGCACGAAGGAAAGTGACCTATGACAGCCACCAGGATCCAGCAGTCCAGGTGCAGGTGACAGGCACCTAGCTTTTGAGGACAGCTAGACCACACGACCGGAGAAGGCAGTGGCACCCACTCCAGTACTCTTGCCTGGAAAATCCCATGGACAGAGGAGCCTGGTGGGCTGCAGTCCATGGGGTCGCTGGGAGTCAGACACCATTGAGCGACTTCACTTTCACTTTTCATTATCACGCATTGGAGAAGGAAATGGCAACCCACTGCAGTGTTCTTGCCTGGAGAATCCCAGGGATGGAGGAGCCTGGTGGGCTGCCGTCTATGGGGTCGCACAGAGTTGGACACGACTGAAGCGACTTAGCAGCAACAGCAGCAGACCGTACGACTGTGTGATGTTTCTAGGGTGGTAGGAGACCACAAGCATCACATACAGAATGACAATTTCTTGCCTTGCACCACGGCAATGACATGGTTCTGCTTTCTTGCTTTCTGGTGTTGCTCATTTTCTAAGTAGCCAATCAATAATTTCCATAGTTGACTTGGCAGATTTTCCTCAACATCTTTCTCCTGAGTTGAACTCTAAGTACAGAAAGACACAGCTGGTGTGTTTCCAGCTCATGGGCCAAATATGTTGCACCTACTTCTTTCTCTTCACTTACTAACTCACTGATTCAATTAGAAAAGTGTGACCAAACTTGTCCAGCCCAATTTGCGCTCTATAAACCAAGTTCATTATTGCTCATGTTCTGTTGCTCCCGCAATATGTACAGATTTTTCCCTCCCTATTTTGGCCTCATTAATAGCATGTGAAGCTATATTTAGTGGCTGGTAATTGACAAGACCACAGGTGTGACTTTTTGTTTTTATTGGTGTTTCTTTTCTTCTTACTTCTCTGTACAAACAAGGAGGAATGGGAGGAGGTATTGTTATAAAGCTTTTCGTAGGTATACATTCATTTATGATTGAATGCTGACAAATATGAAGACATTCATATGTCAGTTAATAAAACAGAAAGAAAGCATCAACGACACACAGGAAATCACAAACACCCAGTCTCTTAAACACACCTTCTTCTTGCCTCCATGCAGACATCTCTTTTCCCTTAATTCCTCCCTCCCTCTCACCCTCTCTCTCTTTCTCTTTCTTACTTTCTGTCTCTTCCTCTGATATGCTGAACAAGCAACTTACATCACTCTAGAAATGAAGAGGTAGAAAAAATAAAATCCATAGATGTCCTCCCAAGTCTTATTTTCATTAGAGCTTACTTGCACAGTAATCCTGTGGTATAATCGAAAAGACACAGAATTTGAAGCTAGAGAACATACATATTTACCGCAGGCCAAGTTTACTTAGCCTCTGTGAACTGCTGCCCCGTCTTTGATAATACTGGATAAGAGGTCAGGCACAACAGGGGGAGGAGAAGGTGGAATGGACTGAGAGTAGCTCTGACGTACATACAGTGCCATGTGTAAAACAGCTAGCTAGTGGGAAGCCGCTGTAGGAAGCTGCTGTATAGCACAGGGAGCTCAGCTCAGTGCTCTGTGATGAGCTAGAGGGGTGGGATGGGGGGAGAGGGATGCTCAAGAGGGAGAGGGTATGGTTGATTTGGATTGTTGGCAGAAACCAACACAACACTGTAAAGCAATTATCCTCCAATTAAAAATTAAAGTTAAAAGGGCAAAGAAAATCAGAGACTCTAAAGGGAAAAAGAGGTCATTGAACAAGGTGGCTGAGGAAGAACTCTTGAAGTCAAGTTGCCTAAGTTGCAAACCATTTACCGCTAAGTACTATCAGTGTGACCTTGAGAAGTTATTGGTATCAATTTCATCCTCTAGAAATGAGGGGTGCTAGTAGTCCAGCTTTATGGACTTACAAACATCAAATGAGTCAGGTTACTCAAATCACAGCGCCTTACATCAAGGAAGAACTCAATTGCTAGCATTGCTAGAATTAGAAGTAGTAGTGAAGGGAAGTGAAAGTTGCTCGGTCATGTCCAGCTCTTTGTGATCCCATGGACTATACAGTCCATGGATTCTCCAGGCCAGAATACTGGCTTGGGTAGCTGTTCCCTTCTCCAGGGGCATCTTCCCAACCCAGAGATTGAACCCAGGTCTTCCACATTCTTTACCAGCTGAGCCATGAGGGAAGTGCAAAAATATTGGAGTGGGTAGCCTATCCCTTCTCCAGTGGATCTTCCCAATCCCGGAATCAAACTGGGGTCTCCTGCATTGCAGGTGGATTCTTTACCAACTGAGCTACCAGGGAAGCATTAGTGGTAGTAGATTACTCATAAAATACTTCATGAAATGAAAGAAAGCACATCACAATTTTAGTTCTGTTTAGATATTATGGGATATAAGCAACATTCAAATGCTGGACATATGAAGGGATAAAAGACATAGTCTTGTCCCTGCTCAAAAAATAATGCTTAATCTGATGACGAGACAGAATATATTAAAGTAAATATCAAGACCCAAGTACAGATCACAGATCAAATCTGTCCCTCTGACAAATTCATGTTGCAGAAGGTCAGATGAGATTGAGGTGGGAATACACAGGGGCAAGTTCTGAGGTTTGTAGACTGGATGGATGAACGGGAATATTGGTACAGTTCGATTGAAAGTGGGTTTCAGGAAGCTAGAAAGGACCAGATTTTAACTTTAGAGGCTCAGGAGGGCAGAGAGGAGGAAGAAGAAAGGATTCAGTGTGGTGTACTAGAATTATTAACTGGGCAGGGATGTAGGAAGGATAGACAGTTCCCAGGGACAGGGGAACAATTATGAAACGACCCAAGTGCTCCAACTTGCTTAGATTCAATTCACTATCTTCTGTAAATATGATCTAAGCCAACTGATGTATGTGTGTGTGAGTATAGGTGTGTGCTTACAATGTATGTTCCCAGATACGCTTGTTCTGTGGACCAGAATCTTTTCGCCTCTACACTCTAAAGAACGTAGAATTAATATACGATAGCTGATGTCTGCATGGCTGGAAAGATATGCTATTCTGACAACTGACTTCACCTGTACAAGTCTTATTTTCTCACCATGTGGATTCTCATAAAAATGAAAATGTCAAAGAGGAAAAATATCAGTAGAAGTTCTCTTATTTTAGCTATTATGATCATACTATACATTTTACTGAAGAATAGCTAATATTTATCAAGAGTTAAGTAGGTGTTACACATGATTGTAAGTAAAGTTAAAAAGTAACAGTGGCAGCTGCTCAGTCATGTCCAACTCTTGGCAACTGTGGCCTGCAGCCCAGTCCACCAGGCCCCTTGTCCATGGCATTGACCCAGGGATTGAACCTGGGTCTGCCTTTTATCTATTCCTTTATTTAATTTTCCAGTGATCTTCAGAGGCATGTCATATTATTATCCTATTTTATAAGTAAGGAAATTGAAGCAGCCAGTGAATAATGGTGACACAGCTAAGAAATCATAGAGCTGGAAGGGGCAGTGAAGCTCCAGAGACCAAAGAATCCTCACTCACTTTGCCAAAGGCACCTGATAACAACCTGGGGATCCCAGGAACTGTTTAAAACAGACGCTTGAGACCCACCTCTCGTCATTTTGATTCATAAAGTTGAGGGCAGGGGCCCAAGAATTCGCATGTTTAACAGGTTCGCTGGTGATGCTGATGCTGTGGCCTATGTATTACACTTTGAGCAGCATCACCCCATGTTACAATATTTCAATTGTTGGGTAAAAGGAAGTGAAATCATAATATGAAATGATTATCTTTTATTTTTAAGATGTCTAAGGTGAAACTAGTTTGAAAGCAACATTCCAGAAATTGATATGAATGTGTTCAGTTGGTAAGTTGTCTAACTCTTTGCAACCCCAGGGACTGCAGCACACCAGGGTTCCCTGTCTTTTACTGTCTCCCAGAGCTTGCTCAAATTCATGTCCATTGAGTTGGTGATGCTATCTAACCATCTCATCCTTTGCTGCCCTTTTCTCTTTTGCCTTTAATCTTTCCAAGCATCAGGGTCTATTCCAATAATAAATATTATAGATTTATTTCAAGAGCATAAGTTTTCTCATTAAGCACAATGATAGAACTAGCTGAATATATACCAATATTTAGGACTCAAGCTAGCTTTATATATTCATTTTCTAAACTGTCCTGGTATTTCTTCTTTATATCTTTTCTGTATTGAGTAATAACTTATAGCTCAGCATACTAATTGAATCTTGTCAATATTGTAAAGTATTCCTTAAACTACAGGAGGCCATCTATTTGGAAACACTGAACAGCCTCTTTTAATGTTTTATTACAATGATCAGAATTCAACATGATAAAAAAACGTGACTTAGATCCAAACTATCCTTAGTGTCAGTGGAAAGAGGAGGAAAGGAATGACAATGAACTTGGTAGAAAACAAATCTGCTCAGTTCTCTCATATTTTTTAAATGTTGATAAAAATGTATATATATTTCTCTTTCTTGGGGGTACAGTAGGCATGTTCCCCTATTCTTTCTGTTGCTGCTGCTGCTGCTGCTGCTAAGTTGCTTCAGTCGTGTCTGACTGTGCAGCCTCATAGACGGCAGCCCACCAGGCTCCCCCATCCTTGGGATTCTCAAGGCAAGAACACTGGAGTGGGTTGCCATTTCCTTCTCCAATGTATGAAAATGAAAAGTGAAAGTGAAGTCGCTCAGTCATGTGTGACTCTTAGCAACCCCATGGACTGTAGCCCACCAGGCTCCTCCAGCCATGGGATTTTCCAGGCAAGAGTACTGGAGTGGGGTACCATTGCCTTCTCCGATTCTTCCTGTTAGGTTAATCAAAAATCTTTGTTGTTGTTCAGACTCCAGGTCATGTCTGATTTATTGTGCCCCCCATAGACTGTGCATACCAGGCTCCTCTGTCTTCCTCTGTCTCAGGAGTTAGTTCAAATTCATGTTCAATGTGTTGGTGATGCTATCTAGCCATCTCACCCTTTGCACCCCCCTTCCCCTCCTGCTCTCTATCTTTTCCAGCATCAGGATCTTTGCCAATGAATTGGCTCTTTGTATCAGGTGGCCAAAGTATTGGAGTGTCACTCCAGCATCAGTCCTTCAAATAAATATTCAGAGTTCATTTCCTTTAGGATTGACTGGTTTGATCTCATTGCTATCCAAGGGACTATCGAGAGTCTTTTCAAGCGCCATAATTCGAAACCATCAATTCTTTGGTGCTTAGCCTCTTTAAAGTCCAACTCTCACATCCATATATGATTAATGGAAAATGATAGATTTGACTATATGGGCCTTTTTCAGCAAAGTGATATCTTTGCTTTATAATATACTGTCATAGCTTTTCTCCCAAGGAGCAACTGTCTTTTAGTTTCATGGCTGCAGTCACCATCCTCAGTGATTTTAAAGCCTAAGAAAATAAAATCTGTCACTTTAGCCCCTTCCATTTGCTATGAACTGATGGGACCAGATGCCATGACCTTAGTTGTTTGAATGTTGAGTTTCAAGCCTGCTTTTTCATTCTCTTCATTCACTCACAAAAAAAGCTCTTTAGTTCCTCTTCACTTTCTGCCATTAGAGTGGTATCATCTACATATGTAAGATCATTGGCATTTCTCTTGGCAATCTTGATTTCAGATTGTCATTCATCCAACCCAGTGTTTCACATGATGTACTTTGCATATGACAAACCTAGACGATGTGTGAAAAAGCAAAGGTATCACTTTTTCAACAAAGATCCATATAGCCAAGACAAGGGTCTTTCCAGTAGTCATGAACTGATATGAGAGCTGGACAATGAAGAAGGCAGAACACCAAGAATTGATGCTTTGGAACTTGGTACTAGAGAAGGCTCTTGAGAGTCCATTGGAAAGCAAGAAGATCAAACTAGTCAAACTTAAAGGAAATCAACCCTGAATGCTCTTTGGAAGGACTAATGCTGAAGGTGAAGCCCCCAATACCTTGGACACCTGATGCAAACAGATGACTCATTGGAAAAGACCCTGATGCTGGGAAGATTGAAGGCAGAAAGAGAAAAGGGCAACAGAGGATGAGATTGTTGGATGGCATCACCCACTCAATGAACTTGAATTTGAGCAAACTCTTGGAGATAGTGAGGGGCAGGGAAGACTAGCATGTTGCAATCCATGGGGTCATGACTCCATGGTCCGACATGACTTGGTGACTGAATAACAACAACTCTGTATATAATTTTAATAAGCAGAGTTTTAATAATGTACAGCCTTGTCATATTCCAAATTTTGAACCAAAAACCTTAACAGGATATAAAAAAAAATCATAAGATTGCAAACCAACCAGTGACCTTGGGACTTTAGGAATGACACAGAGGTGAGTTCTCTAAAGTTAATTTCTGTTCACATAACAGAGACCTAGGACTGAAGAAGCCAGAAACTCACAAACACAGGAAGGTAGGGGGAAAAGACTGATAAAGAAATAAAAAGAACCAGTAGGATCAATTAGAGTAGGGAAGACTCTAAGCTCACCTCCCCAAGGAAAACATCAACACATCAAAACTACAAATACATAAACAGCATCTCTCCCTGAGGATGACCAAAAAAAACCAGAAAGGAAAAACACTTAAAACCTAGGGTATTCTACCTAGTAAGTCTATCATTTAGAATAAAAGGACAGATATGGGCTTCCGTGATGGCTCAAAGAATCTGTCTGCAGTGCAGGAGAACTGGGTTCAATCCTTGGGTTCGGAAGCTCCCCTGGAGTAGGAAATGCTACCCACTCCAGTGCTCTTGCTGGAGAATTCCATGGACAGAGGAGCCTGGCAGGCCACAGTGCATGGGATCACAAAGAGTAGGAGATAACTGAGTGAAAACATTTTCAAAGAGTTTTCCAGACAAGCAAAAACATAAAGAGTTCATCACCACTAAATCTACTGTACAAGAATGGTTAAAGTCTTCTTAAGGTGAAAAACAAAAGGCTTTAACAAGAAATGAGAATATTTAGGGCAAGAAAATCTTAGGCAAATACATAGTAAAGGCAATGGATAAACCACTTAAATAAGGTAGTGCAAAGGTTAAGCCCTTCATAGATCATAACTCTGCTGTTGTGAAGGAGATTGGATAACTCAGTGAAGCAATGAGCCATCCTGTGCAGGGCTACCCAAGAGGGAGGGTCCTGGTGAAGAGTTCTGACAAAACATGGTCCACTGGAGGGAGAAGTGGCAATGCACTCCAATATTCTTTCCATGAGAACCCCATGAACAGGATGAAATGGCAAAATGATATCACACTGGAAGATAAGACCCCCAGATTAGAAGGTGCCCAACATTCGGAAAACGAAGATCATGGCATCCAGTCCCATAACTTCATGGGAAATAGATGGGAAACAGTGGAAACAGTGTCAGACTTTATTTTGGGGGCTCCAAAATCTCTGCAGATGGTGACTGCAGCCATGAAATTAGAAGACACTTATTCCTTGGAAGAAAAGTTATGACCAACCTAGACAGCATATTCAAAAGCAGAGACATTACTTTGCCGACTAAGGTCCATCTAATCAAGGCTATGGTTTTTCCAGTAGTCATGTATGGATGTGAGAGTTGGACTTGTGAAGAAGGCTGAGCACCGAAGAATTGATGCTTTTGAACTGTGGTGTTGGAGAAGACTCTTGAGAGTCCCTTGGACTGCAAGGAGATCCAACCAGTCCATTCTGAAGGAGATCAACCCTGGTATTTCTTTGGAAGGAATATCATTCCTTCAGCTAAAGCTGAAACTCCAGTACTTTGGCCACCTCATGCAAACAGTTGACTCACTGGAAAAGGCTTTGATGCTGGGAGGGATTGGGGGTAGGAGGAGAAGGGGACGACAGAGGATGAGATGGCTGGATGGCCTCACTGACTCAATGGACGTGAATCTGAGTGAACTCCAGGAGTTGGTGATGGACAGGGAGGCCTGGTGTGCTGCAATTTATGGGGTCACAATGAGTCGGACACGACTGAGCGACTGAACTGAACTGAATATCCTACACGGGAAGAAAAGAGGGCAACTGCCAATATCTCTAGAAAGAATAAAGTGGTTGGGCCAAAGTGAAAATAATCTTCAGCTATGGATGTGTCTGGTGGTGAAAGTCAAGTCAAATGCTGTAAAGACCAATAATGCATCAGAACCTGAATGAATGCATACATCTATAAACAAAGGCAAATTGGACATGGTCACACAGGAGATGGAAAGATTGAACATTCACAATTTAAGAACCAATGAAATAAAATAGACATGAATGGGAGAATTTAATTCAGATGACCATTATATCTACTACTGTGGACTAGAATCCCTCAGAAGCGATGGAGTAGTTTTGAGTTGACACAAGAGTCCAAAATGCATTACTTAGGTGCAACCTCAAAAATAACAGAATGATCTGTTTGTTTTCAGGCAAACTATCGAATATCACAGTAATCAGAAAAAACTGGAAAATTCTTAAAGAGATGCAAATATCAGACTACCTTACCTGCCTCCTGAGAAACCTGTATGCAGGTCAAGAAGCAATAGTTAGAATTGGACATGGAACAATGGACTGGTTCCAAATTGGTAAAGGAGTACGTCAAGACTGTGTATTGGCACACTGCTTATTTAACTTATATGCATAGTACATCACGAGAAATGCCAGGCTGGATGAAGCACAAACTGGAATCAAGATTACCAGGAGAAATATCAATAACCTCAGATATGTAGATGACATAACCCTTATGGTAGAAAGCAAAGAACTAAAGAGCCTCTTGATGAAAGTGAAGTATGAAAGTGAAAAAACTGGCTTACAACTCAACATTCAAAAACATAAGATCATGGCATCCGGTCCCATCGCTTCATGGCAAACAGATGGAGAAACAATGGAAACAGTGATAGACTTTATTTTGGGGGCTCCAAAATCCCTGCAGATGGTGACTGCAGCCAAAAATTAAAAGACGCTTGCTCCTTGGAAGAAAAACTATCACCATCCTAGATAGCATATTAAAAAGCAGCGATATTACATTGCTAACAAATGTCTGTCAAGTCGAAGCTATTTTTCTTCAGTAGTCATGTATGGATGTGAGAGTTGGACCATAAAGAAGACTGAGAGCTGAAGAATCGCTGCTTTTGAACTGTAGTGCTGGAGAAGAGTCTTGAGAGTCCCTTGGACTGCAAGGAGATCAAACTAGTGAACCCTGAAGGAAATCAGTCCTGAATATTCATTAGCAGGACTGATGCTGAAGCTGAAGCCCCAATGCTTTGGCCATCTGATGCAAAGGGCCAGTTCATCGGAAAAGATCCTGATGCTGGGAAAGACCAAAGGGAAGAGATGGTGGCAGCATTATGATGACATAGTTTGATAAAGATTACTGATTCAATGGACATGAATTTGAGCAAACTATGGCAGATAGTGCAGGACAGAGGAGTCTGACATGCTGCAGCCCAAGGGGAAACAAATAGTTGGACACAACTTTGGGACTCAACAACAAAAACAAAGCTTAAAAAGACAAAAACTGTAAGATCAACTATAGCTACAATGAACAATTAAGGGTAGGCATGAAGATGTAAAATAGGACAGAAAAAATACAAAATCCTGTAGGAGAGTAACAAAATGTAGAGCTTTTCATAATGTATCTGAACTTAACCTACACTCAACTTAAAAGAAGTAAATGTAGTTTTATGTTGATGCCGTAACCACACATCAAAAACCTGCAATAAATAAAGTTTAATGAGAAAGGGAACCAAACAAGTGTTTGGTGGAGCGAGCATTCACACTCAGGACACTGGGACTCCCAGCCCATGGTCTCATCCATCCTGAACCTCATTCTAGCTCCATTTTCATCTCACGCTGATGACGAATTATTCTTCGTTCAGATTTTACTTTGAACTCTGTTTGATATTAGGTCATATATAACCACTGTAATCACAAACCAGAAAGGGATACAGAATATACCAGATAATTTTTCTTCCTCACTTGGTCATTAAGTAACATTAAGTTCATTAAGTCACTCTATTATCTCTAATCAGAAATGTGGTGGAACTCCCCTGTTGGTCCAGTGGCTAATAGTCCACATTCACAATGCAGGGGAGTCCAGGTTCGATCCTTGGCCAGGGAATTATTAAGAGATGTCACATACCACAACTAATGGTTCACATGCAGCAAATAAGACCTAGGAGAGCTGAATAAATAAATATAAATATTAAAAGAAATAGAAATACAGCAAAGTGAAGTTTCAGGACTGGGACTGGATTCATTTAGATAAAAAGGCTCTAGAATATGAACTTGGCTACTATGCTTCAGGAGTTGGCCCTAAATAATATCTCTTGAAATTTTCTGGTACTGTTTCTTGTGCCCTAGTTGTACCACTGAATGCATATCAACATAAGGCCACTGCCCTTCTTTACAGTATTTTCATACCCATTATTGTTCCCTTCATTTGTGGTGTCACAAATACTAATGGAATCTAGTTGGGCAATGATAATAAAAAGGCACAAATTCCCAACATGTTTATAGCAAAGAAGTAACAATTCCAGGTTTGTATTTTCCTGACCTGATAAAGATGTGTCTTGGTGTTGGGACTAATTACAACCAGAAGAAAATAAAAAGATTTGTTCATGTTTTCCTTTAAAAAAAAAAAACAGAATTAACCCAAGGTTATCCCAAAGTCATTTTTCTCGTGTGCTGTTATTACATCTTCTGGAGTGGGAAGGGAGGATTATGCTGGAGCTCCCACACAACCGCTATTCTATGTAATCTCTGCCGCAGTCCATAGAGAGTGCACTGCTAATAGTTATGAAAATTACAATTCATTGGCATGCTGATGAGTTGTGATTCTATAGTTAGTTCTGCTTTCTTTTTAATTTTCCACATGGGTAAGTTTTTAATAAGCAAGAGGCAAGGACAGATGAAGAAAGCTAGAGTGTGCACCCATATCTTCATTTACATCTGAGACGCAAGGCTGGTGTGAAAACGTGTCAGTGACGACACAGGCATGATGGTCATCAAGCCAATGGCAGACAAAGGTAATGATAAAAATTTGGCATTTGCTTGGACTGGGGAGGAAGACATGTTTTCTGGGGGACATTACCCTGTTGAATTAATTAATTCAATTAATTAATCCAATTGTCCTCTAAAAGATCTTCAGCATTAACTAACTGCATTAAGAAGTAACTCATTTTTATAGACAAATAGGGTTTGACTCCAATCATAAAAGATTTCTAGAATAGTCAGATTCATAGAGTCAGAAAATACACTGGTAGATGCCAGGGGCCAGGGGGTTGAGGGGATGAGGAGTTAGTGAGTATTTAATGGGAACAATTTCATTTTCAGTTCAGTTCAGTTGCTCAGTTGTGTCTGACTCTTTGTGACCCCATGAACTGCAGCAAGCCAGGCCTCCCTGTCCATCACCAACTCCCAGAGTTTACCCAAACCAAGATCCATTGAGTCGGTGATGCCATCCAACCATCTCATCCTCTGTCGTCCCCTTCTCCTCCTGACCCCAGTCTTTTCCAGCATAAGGGTCTTTTCAAATCAGTAAGCTCTTCACATCATGTGGCCAAAGTACTGGAGTCTCAGCTTCAACATCAGTCCTTCCAGTGAACACCCAGGACTGGTCTCCTTTAGGATGAACTGGTTGGACTGCCTCACAGTCCAAGGGACTCTCAAATGTCTTCTCCAGCACCAAAGTTCAAAAGCATCTATTCTTCCATGCTCAGCTTTCTTTATAGTCCAAACTCTCACATCAATACATGACTACTGGAAAACCATAGACTTGACTAGACAGACCTTTGTTGGCAAAGTAAAGTCTCTGCTTTTTGATAGGCTGTCTATGTTGGTGATAACTTTCCCTCCAAGGAGTAACCGTATTTTAATTTCATGGTTGCAATCACCATCTGCAGTGATTTTGGAGCCCAAAAAATAAATTCAGCCACTGTTTCCACTGTTTCCACATCTATTTGCTGTGAAGTGATGGGAACAGATGCCATGATCTTCGTTTTCTGAATGTTGAGCTTTAAGCCAACTTCTTCAATCTCCTCTTTCACTTTCATCAAGAGGCTTTTTAGCTCCTCTTCACTTTCTGCCATAAGAGTGGTGTTATCTCCATATCTGAGGTTATTGATATTTCTCCCAGCAATCTTGATTCCAGCTTGTGATTATTCCAGCACAGTGTTTCTCATGACGTACTCTGCATAGAAGTTAAATAAGCAGGGTGACAATATACAGCCTTGACATACTCCTTTTCCTATTTGGAACCAGTCTGTTGTTCCATGTCCAGTTCTAACTGTTGCTTCCTGACCTGGATACAGATTTCTCAAGAGGCAGGTCAGGTGGTTTGGTATTCCCATCTCTTTCAGAATTTTCCACAGTTTATTGTGTTCCACACAGTCAAAGCCTTTGGCATAGTCAATAAAGCAGAAGTAGATGTTTTTCAGGAACTCTCTTGCTTTATCCATGATCCAGCAGATGTTGGCAATTTGATCTCTGGTTCCTCTGCCTTTTCTAAAACCAGCTTGAACATCTGGAAGTTCACTGTTCACGTATTACTGAAGCCTGGCTTGGAGAATTTTGAGCATTACTTTACTAGCGTGTGAGATGCGTGCAACTGTGTGGTAGTCTGAGCATTCTTTGGCATTGCCTTTCTTTGGGACTGGAATGAAAACTGACCTTTTCCAGTCCTGTGGCCACTGCTGAGTTTTCTAGATTTGCTGACATATTGAGGGGAAGCACTTTTAGGATTTGAAACAGTTCAACTACAATTCCATCACCTTCAATAGGTTTGTTTGTAGTGATGCTTTCTAAGGCCCACTTGACTTCACATTCCAGGATGTCTGGCTCTAGGTGAGTGATTACACCATCGTGATTATGTGGGTCATGAAGATCTTTTTGTACAATTCTCCTGTGTACTCTTTCCACCTCTTCTTAATATCTTCTGCTTCTGTTAGGTCCATACCATTTCTGTCCTTTATTGAGACCATTTTTGCATGAAATGCTCCCTTGGCATCTCTGATTTTTCTTGAAGAGATCTCTAGTCTTTCCCATTCTATTGTTTTCCTCTGTTTCTTTACATTGGTCACTGAGAAGGCTTTCTTATCTCTCCTTGCTATTCTTTGAAACTCTGCATTCAAATGGGTATATCTTTCCTTTTCTCCTTGGCTTTTCAGTTCTCTTCTTTTCACAGCTATTTGTATTCCTCCTCAGATAGCCATTTTGCCTTTCTTTTTCTTGGGGTTGGTCTTGATCCCTGTCTCTAGTTTCAGTTTAGGAAGGTGAAAATTTTGGGAGATGAATAAACACGGGAGTTGCACCAGAATATGAAAGTACTCAATGCCACTGAACTGTACAATTCAATATGGTTAAAATAGTATTTTTATATTATGTGACTTTTACCACAGTTAAAAAAAAATCATAAAATGAAAATAAATGAAAAGGAAGTAACCCTTCTTTGAAATCAGTAATGATTCCTTACCAGTAATAATTATTCCTTACCAGTAATAATCATTCAACCATTCCTAATTTATTAGTTAGGTTAAAACATCTTCTAAAGAAACAGTTAACCTAGTAATTTCTATTTTACCTATTGGAAAGGAAAATTATCCATTTAGAAGTAGTTGTTCATGAACCAGTTACTTACAGTTTTTCCATTAATATCTACTAAGCACCCACTCTGAGCACCAGCTATCTGGTTTAGGATGAGCCCCAGTGGGTGGAAGACTGAAACAGGGAAGGTACAGTAGATCAGAGTGAATTTTGAGAAATACACTCAAGGATTTAAAGTTTTAAGTGTGGTGAGTAGAATAAAAAAAATTAGGCACTGTATGATTAAGTGTCACATGAATGGTATATAGTGAAACTGATAATAATTACTATATTATTAATATAGTATTTGCAAAAGTTAATTTAGCACAAAAGTAATGAAGCTTAAACTATAAGGCCCCTGACTTAGGCATGACCCTCTAAATAAATTTCCACTCTTTAATTTTATATATGTAACTTAAAAATTTTTTCTGTAAAAATCCCTTCAAATAGTATAAACTTCCATCCCCACAAAATCTTGATCTGCCTGTGAATAGGGTTTCAGAAACAAAGTGTAAGGATTTTCTCAGTATTTTTTCTTAGCAGAGGTTGAGATCTTTCCAGCTTCTGTGGATCTTTCTTTCCAACTCTGTATTTCCTACTTTGGCTATGGCTAAAGATTCACGTCATTCTCTACACAGTTTCTGGTCTTTACAGTATCTAAAGAACTACTTTGAGAACACATGCACTTCTCTAATTATTTGAAAAAGAAACATAGGGCTGTTCTTCTGAACTTTCAGGGTAGCCCCAAGTCACAGCTCTTTCAGAAAAAATAAAAAGTACTTACAAAGAGCAGATGTTACTTGCAAAATCCAGAGCCCAATGCCTCCTGGAACCAGCAAGTGTTGTTGGTCATGAATCAACAATGGAGAGATAAGGTGCAGAATTGAATCTCTACAATTCTATTAAATGCCCTGAAACGAACCAAGAGTGGTCCCAGAGCTGATGGCAGGACCGAAGCAGAAAGATGTTACTTCATGGTCCTTATTTCAAAGGTGAACACGGGGACAAAAATCTAACAGATAATTTATAAGTTATTAACATGAATCTCATAAGTAAATATATAAATGCATGTGTATATTTAAATAACTGAATTTATTTTTCTGTTTTATGGCTTCTTAACTTTGCATTTTTCTTAGAAAGACTTCACCTACACTATGGTAACCTAATTTTTTTTTATTCTAAAATGTTACAGTTCAATTTATACATGATATGGTGATCTTAAAATGATTTTAGCATACAGTTTTAAGTAGATGTTGTTTTATTCCTTCTTTAGATGTCTGGTAGATCTTACCAAAAGAGCTTATTTAAAAATTTGTTTCCCATTGAGCTAAATGCAACTTTAAGATACACTAAATTTTCATAAATATGTGGATATATCCCTAGAAAATGCTTTATTTCTTCTATTTACATTGCATTATCTATCCACACCTGGGAAAAAAATTACTCAATATTGTAGTTTTAAAACATGTTTGAAAATCTGTTAGGGTTCTTCACTCACTATGCTGCTTTTCATAACTTTTTCTTAAATTTCTTGACTATTTTTGTATGCTTCTATTTTACTTGAAGTTCTGACATGTGATGCATGCTTAATTTTTATACAACTAAATTTACAGGTACATACTTCTATTTTTAAATCATTAATTCAAAAAATATACTTGCTTTCAAAACCTATTACCCATTTCTGACTTTTCTTTCAGGCTTTAAAAAAATCACCTGTCTAAATTTCTTAGAAACTCTTTATGATACATGACACTATAATGCAAGCGTATTTATAAGGTGCCTACCCATCAAATTCATCTGCTGTGATGAAGAGAGGCCCTTCCTCTGTGTTGTGAAAAGCTTAAAATGAAAGTGTCATTCTTGCCCCACAAAGCCAGGTTAATAACAGTCTCCTACTATAATAGAACAGAACCAGCTGTGGAGTCAGCTGTCTCCTTGAGAGTTTCATTACCTTTGGCTGTTTTCCTTCACACAAACTAATAAACTAAAAAGCAAACCTTTCCATAAATCAAAAAGAAGTGTTATGTTTTACAAATAAAAAGGATTGCATGTATTTATTTTTTATAAGAGATATAAGAGCTAAATTGCCATTAAAAAAGATTACTGTTAATAAGATATTGTGATGTTTTTGCCTGATCTTACAAGATAGATATTTTAGTTTATCTAATTAATAATTGTTTTATCTATATTCTTAACCTAAAAAGGATTTGATGCAAATGTATTTTACTTAAGGTTACTTTAAAAGGTGAATTAATAAAAAGCAAAAAAAAGTTTTACAGTATTTACTGTGAAGCTTTCTTCTTATGTTTGTTCAAATCTGGGCAATAGATGAAAACAAAATTTCCTAGCTCTCTTGAGTCATAGCAGAATCAAAAAGCAGTATAAATATATGTGTATATATATATATGTGTGTGTGTGTATGTGTGTATACACACACACATTTACACCAGAAAATAACACAACATTGTAAATCAACTATACCTCATTATAAAAAAAAGGAAGTATGCTCAGCACAGGGTGAAAATATGCTATTTGTTTATCCTTCTCATTAATTTGTGAACTAACTCTGCCACAAACATCAAAAAGATCCATTTGAAAACTGTGACTTGAAATATAATAAACCAATTAAAACACACACGCACACACTTACACATTTGTGCAGCTTCTAATGGTGCCAATAAATCAACTCAAAACTATAAAAAGTAATTAGGGACAAAGAAATGACCTGTCTTGATGTTGCTTTTTTTTTTAATATGAGTCTAATGTGATTATACATGCATATCTAATTACTACATCTGATGACCTATGGTCATAGCTTGATTTCTGTGTTACAAATGGCCTGACATTTAATTAGTTTATGTGATTAAATTATGGAATATCTACATAGTGATCAAATGATTAAAACTTTTTGTGCCTCTAGTTTTTCTCAGCACTTGAGCTAATTATATCTGACCACATATACCATATGTGAAGAGACTCATACAGAAATCTTTACAAGTGGAAAGAGAATTACATTTTCACAAATTAGGATGGAAAGAATCATTGCTGAGCACATCTCACAAGAGGTATATAGCAGGATGGCCCAGCACTTCAATCCCTGTAAGAGATCCAAGTCTAAATTATAATAAGGATGGAGCTGGTAAGCCAGGGTTCCTACTTCTCATTCACCCTCATTTCCTTCTCTAAGGAACTGATGGTCCCTGATGTATATAATGGGCTTTTTATTATAAGAAATGATCAATTCATATAAAAATTTTAGTTTAAGTTTGGTTATTACAGTCATGATGTAAACCTATTTCTGGTTTTTTGCATCCCAAGTCAACCAGGTATTCTTCACAGCTTGTCACCTAAGTTGAAATGGCTCTACCCTCAAACTCTGGTACAAGTGTCAATGAATTCATGAATCTCCAGAAAATGTGAACATGCTCTAAGTCCCAAGCAGCCCTGAAGAAAAGTCGTGAAAAAAAAGATCCCTAATCCCACTTGTATAAGCAAGTTGACTGAAACAGGGAACAGAGCTAGAATGCCTCTTAAGACATGTCTCTATTAACAAAAGACATATTTTTGACATCCCAGAAACATGTTGTGAACACCTGTCTCATCCATCATTAACCATCCTTGTGATGTGAAGATAGTAAGCACAAGGTTCCTAATTACTCAGTGACAGGAATGCGAGACAAGGTGGAGTGCCGAAGTCTACCAATAATCCCAAAGCCTTATACAGCTTTTCTTCCTAACAGACAGCAGCAAACAAAGTTGGTTGATGTATGAATCTCAAATGTACAGACCTGGTTGGTTACGAAAAGAAGAAACGACTAATTTGATATTATTCCAATAGTAAGTTATTTCCTAAACAGCTAGCTATGACTACTTAGTAAGATTACATGATTTATCTTAAAAATAGTTGTTACTTGATGAAACCGCCATATTCTCTAGAAAGTAAAGGCAGATAGGAAAGCATGAGCTATATACATCTACCTCTTCTCCTAATTTTATAAAAGTTGCTAGAATGTCTCAAATGAACAGTATGTGAAAATAAAGGATGTAAGTAACCTAGAAACTAATTAATCTTTAAGTAAAGTAATTGACTATACTAAAGCCTCTGACTGTGTGAATCACAACAAATTGTGGACTATTCCTAAAGAGATGGATATACCAGACCACATTACCTGTCTCCTGAGAAATCTGTATGCAGGTCAAGAAGGAACAGTTCCAACTGGACATGAGGTAAGTGGCTCAAAATTGGGAAAAGAGTATGACAGTGCTACTGTATATTGTCACCCTATTTATTTAACACATATACGGAGTCCATGATGTAAAATGTCAGGGTGGATGAATCACAAGCTGGAATCAAGACTGCTGGAAGAAATATTAATGACCTCAGATATGCATATAATACCACTCTAACTTGAGAAAGTGAAGAGGAACTAAAGAGCCTCTTGATGAGGGTGAAAGAAGAAAGTGAAAAAGCTGGCTTGAAACTCAACATTCATTCTGATCCCATCACTTCATGGTAAATAGAACGGGGGAAAGAGGAAGCAGTGACAGGTTTTATTTTCTTGGGCTCCAAAATCACTGTGGATGGTGACTGCATCCATGAAATTAAAAGATGTTTGCTCCTTGGAAGGAAAGCTATGGAAAACTTAAAAACCATTTAAAAAGCAGAAGCATCACTTTGCTGAAAAAGTTATGGCTTTTCTAGCAGTCATGTACATGAGTGAGAGCTGGACCAAAAGAAGGCTGAGAGCTGAAGGACTGATGGCTTTGAATTGTGGTGCTTGAGAAGACGCCTGAGAATCCTTTGGACTACAAGGAGATCAAGCCAGTAAATCCTAAAGGGAATCGACCCTAAATATTCATTGGAAAGACTATTGCTGAAGCTCCAATACTTTGGTCACCTGATGCAAAGAACTCACTCTCTGGAAATAACCCTGATGGTGGAAAACACTGAAAACAAAAGGTGAATAAAGAAGGCGGCAGAGGATGAGATGGTTGAACATCATCACCAACTCAGTGGACATGAATTTGAGCAAACTCTGTGAGATAGTGAGAGAGTAAATTCCTAGGCACTAAAAGCGGCCAAGAGGAGCTATCCCACTTCTGAGGTCAGGGCAGAAGCCAAGAGTGCCAGGCTGCAACGGTGCAGGAATGGCAAAGAGGAGATACCCCTGCATCCGAGGTCAGGGGCAACGTCTGAGAGGAGCTACACTGCGTCCGAGGCCATACACCGCGCCCGAGAGGAGCTACCCCATGTCCGAGGTCAGGGGCGGGGGGCCGAAAGGAGCTACCCTGAATCCGAGGCCAGGGACGGTAGCCAGGAGGAGCAATTCGGTGCCCAAGGCCAGGGGCAGCAGCAGGAGGAACAACCCCACGTCCAAGGAGCAGTGGCTGCCTGGATGAAGGAGGGCCTAGAGGAGCCGTCCCACATTGAAGGTCAGGAAGGGTGGCGGTGAGGAGACACCCCTCATCTAAGGTAAGGAGCAGCGGTTGTGCTTTGCTGGAGCAGCCATGAAGAGATACCCAACGCCCAAGGTAAGAGAAACCCAAGTAAGATGGTAGGTGTTATAAGAGGGCATCATAGGGCAGATACACTGACACCAAACTCACAAAAAATGAGTCAATCTAATCACACTAGGACCACAGCCTTGTCTAACTCAATGAAACCAAGCCATGCACGTGGAGGAAACCAAGCCATGCACGTGGAGTAACCCAAGATGGGTGGGTAATGGTGGAGAGGTCTGGCAGAATGCGATCTATTGGAGAAGGGAATGGCAGACCACTTCAGTATTCTTGCCTTGAGAACACCATGAACACTATGAAAAGGCTAAATGATAGGGTACTGAAAGAGAAACTCTCCAGGTCAGTAGATGCCCAATATGCTACTGGAGATCAGTGGAGAAATAACTCTAGAAAGAATGAAGGGATGGAGCCAAAGCAAAAACAATACTCAGTTGTGTATGTGACTGGTGATAGAGGCAAGGTCCAATGCTGTAAAGAGCAATATTGCATAGGAACTTGGAATGTTATTGGACGTGGTCAAACAAGAGATAGCAAGAGTGAACGTTGACATTCTAGGAATCAGTGAACTAAAATGGACTGGAATGGGTGAATTTAACTCAAATGACCATTATATCTACTACTGAGGGCAGGAATCCCTCAGAAGAAATGGAGTAGTCATCATAGTCAACAGAAGAGTCTGAAATACAGTACTTGGATGCAATCTCAAAAATGACAGAATGATCTCTGTTCATTTCCAAGGCAAACCATTCAATAACACAGTAATCTAAGTCTATGCCCCAACCAGTAACGCTGAAGAAGCTGATTTTAAATGGTTCTATGAAGACCTACAAGATCTTTTAGAACTAACACCCAATAAAAGATGTCCTTTTCATTCTAGGGGACTGGAATGCTAAAGTAGGAAGTCAAGAAACACCTGGAGTAACAGGCAAATTTGGCCTTGGAATGTGGAATGAAGCAGGGCAAAGACTAATAGAGTTCTGTCAAGAAAATGCACTCATTATAGCAAACACCCTGTTCCAACAACACAAGAAAAGACTCTACACATGGACATCACCAGATGGTCAACATCAAAATCAGATTGATTCTATTCTTTGCAGCCAAAGATGGAGAAGCTCTATACAATCAACAAAAACAAGACCAGGATCTGACTGTGGCTCAGATCATAAACTCCTTATTACCAAATTCAGACTCAAATTGAAGAAAGTAGGAAAACCACTAGACCATTCAGGTATGACCTAAATCAAATCCCTTATGATTATAGAGTGGAAGTGAGAAATAGAGTTAAAGGCCTAGATCTGATAGACAGAGTGCCTGATGAACTATGGACGGAGATTCATGACATTGTACAGGTGACAGGGATCAAGACCATCCCCATGGAAAAAGAAGTGCAAAAAAGCACAATGGCTGTCTGGGGAGGTCTTACAAATAGCTGTGAAAAGAAGAGAAGTGAAAAGCCAAGGAGAAAACGGAAGATATAAGCATCTGAATGTAGAGTTCCAAAGAATAGCACGAAGAGATAAGAAAGCCTTCTTCAGCGATCAGTGCAAAGAAATAGAGGAAAAGAGCAGAATGGGAAAGACTAGAAAATTAGAAATACCAAGTGAACATTTCATGCAAAAATGGGCTTAATAAAGGACAGAAATGGTATGGCCCTAACAGAAACCGAAGATATTAAGAAGAGGTGGCAAGAATACATGGAAGAACTGTACAAAAAGATCTTCATGACCCGGATAATCATGATGGTGTGATCACTCACCTAGAGCCAGACATCTTGGAATGTGAAGTCAAGTGGGCCTTAGAAAGCATAACTATGAACAAAGCTAGTGGAGGTGATGGAATTCCAGTTGAGCTATTTCAAATCCTGAAAGATGATGCTGTGAAAGTGCTGCACTCAATATGTCAGCAAATTTGGAAAACTCAGCAGTGGGCACACGACTGGAAAAAGTCAGTTTTCATTCCAGTCAAAAAGAAAGGCAATACCAAAGAATGCTCAAACTACCACACAATTGCACTCATCTCATATGCTAGTAAAGTAATGCTCAAAATTCTCCAAGTCAGGCGTCATCAGTGCGTGAACTGTGAACTTCCAGATGTTCAAGCTGGATTTAGAAAAGGCAGAGGAACCAGAGATCAAATTGCCAACATCTGCTGTAGCATGGAAAAAGCAAGAGAGTTCCAGAAAAACATCTACTTCTGCTTTATTGACTATGCCAAAGCCTTTGACTGTGTGGATCACATAAACTGTGGAAAATTCTGAAAGAGATGGGAATACCAGACCACCAGACCTGCCTCTTGAGAACGCTGTATGCAGGTCAGGAAGCAACAGTTAGAACTGGACATGGAACAACAGACTGGTTCCAAATGGAAAGGAGTGCATCAAGGCTGTATTTTGTCACCCTGCTTATTTAACTTATATGCAGTGTACATCATGAGAAATGCTGGGCTGGATGAAGCACAAGCAGGAATCAAGTCTGCTGGGAGAAATATCAATAACCTCAGATATGCAGATGACACCACCCTTATGGCAGAAAGTAAAGAGGAACTAAAAAGTCTCTTGATGAAAGTGAAAGAGGAGAGTGAAAAAGTTGGCTTAAAACTCAACATTCAGAAAACGAAGATCACGACATTTGGTCCCATCATTTTATGGGAAACAGAAGGGGAAAGAGTGGAAACAGTGTCAGTCTTAGTTTTGGGGGGCTGAAAAATCACTGCAGATGGTGACTGTAGCCATGAAATTAAAAGACGCTTACTCCTTGGAAGAAAAGTTATGACCAACCTAGATAGCACATTGAAAAGCAGAGACATTACTTTGCCAACAAAGGTCCGTCTGAAAGCTATGGTTTTTCCAGTAGTCATGTATGGATATGAGAGTTGGACTGTGAAGAAGGCTGAGTGCCAAAGAATTGATGCTTTTGAACTGTGGTGTTGGAGAAGACTCTTGAAAGCCCCTTAGACTGCAAGGAGAACCAACCAGTCCCTTCTGAAGGAGATCAGCCCTGGGATTTCTTTGGAAGGAATGAGCTAAAGCTGAAACTCCAGTACTTCGGCCACCTCATGCAAAGAGTTGACTCATTGGAAAAGACTCTGATGCTGGGAGGGATTGGGGGCAGGAGGAGAAGGGGAAGACAGGATGAGATGGCTGGATGGCATCACTGACTCGATGGACGTGAATCTGAGTGAACTCTGGGAGTTGGTGGTGGACAGGGAGGCCTGGCGTGCTGTGATTCATGGGGTCGCAAAGAGTCGGACACGACTGAGCAACTGAACTGTACTGATCCTGCTTGAGGACAGTTTCTCCTTCCTGAAAACCTTCTGACTAATCTTGATATCTTAGATATATCCCATATATTATGGGAGTGGGTCTGGCAGGATCTTTCTATTTTAAGTTCTAATCCTGTTACCCTAAAATGTCAATTGTGGGAGTGGGTCTAGTAAGATCCTTACAACCTTGAGACAGTCTTCTGATTTATTTTAGTAACTAGTTTAAAAAGTATGTAACTCCCTTGCTAACACTAGCAAGGGGAGCATTCTCTGTCCCCCTTCTGATATCTTTGTCAGAAGCTTTGTCAACTACAAATTGGCACTTACCAAGAGCACTGCCAAGGACTGAACAACAAAGGCATTTGCCATCTGCCTCTACCAAGACTGAACCCCATGATGCCATAGCTGTTGACGTTCAACAACCCCTTGAGGGAGTTCAGGGTGGAGTGAGGCACTCTATGCTCCAGGGAATCTGGTGGGACAGCTCTTTAGGTAGTTGGGTCTTTTTAGGAACAGATTTTAGGATTCCAATCCTTGCATGTTCTCATATCTAGAGAAGCACTACATCCTTCATTGTGACATCAGTTCCTCATGACTAACAAAAACCTTTTTAAAAATGAGTGCTGAATGGCACTGAACTCCTCCTTCACCAAAACCTTATATATTGACTTTCCCCCACTGCCTCTTTGGAGCAGTCTCTCAGAGCTATCTTAGATGCTGCCTCCAGGCTACAGTCCTCATTTTGCCCCAGTAAAACTTAACTCACAACTCTCAAGTTGTACATCTTTTTCAGTTGACAATTATGGCGACCACAAAGGGACCCAAAGGGACTTCCCTCCTTTGACTGGACTCCAGGAGGAACCAGAGCTGTTGGTACCAGCAGTGGCCCCTTGTGCCCATCCCCCTCCTCCAGGAGTGCAGACGCATTTGGTTAAGTCTCTCCTGGTTCTTGGATCTCCCGTGTTGGTTGAAATTCTGAGCTTTATTTGGCTGTGGAGCAAGTTACCTGCCCGCTCCAAGTAGAAAAGATACTGGCGGGGGGGCATGGGCGGGCGGGGGTGGGGAGGGCTCTGTGAAACATCCAGGGCATACCCACTTACAGTCTAGACAATGAGTGGGGCTCAGTTGAAAGATACAGAGAAATTCCCACCCAGGCAAAATATACTGGGTAGCAGCTGGCTGAAAGATGCAAGGAGAAGTGCACCCCCAGTGGAAAAGTCCTGGGTAGGGGGCTCAATTGGGAAAAAAATTGAGGAATACCTGGGTCTCGGCTGAAAGATGCCAAGGTTGCTCCGTTATAGGGGACTGAATGGTCTTGGCTGAGTGGTTAAGTACGAGGCGGATCTGACACTTTTCCTCAATTTGACTGCCCATTATAGACTTTGTCAGGATAAAAGTGAGGAAAATACATGCGATCTTTCCTCTGAAGAAAAGGGACAAGACTCCTCCAAGCTGGTTTCAATTTTCTCAGGTGACTGGGAAATTTACAGGAGTGGTAGAAGCCTAGTCCTCATACGGTGCAGTGGACCCATAGGCAAACCCACTCATTAATTAAAATACTTGCTCATTTGGGGGTTGCACTTAAGAACTGGCCATTCAGCCACCTGAGCAGCCATGGCGGCCTTAGATTGCCGGAGGCAGAATCTGAGACACGTTAAGACCAGCTGAAACGACTCTGGGTGACTCCTGGAGAAGTTAAGCTCACAAGCAGCACATGGGCCCACTACACAAGTTCACTATTGATTTTTATCCCTGACAAATTCAGCTTAAAATGGGAAACAGAATTTCTCAAAAACAGAAACAAAGGCGTGTGAGAGAGCCAGTCTCTGACGAACACTCCAGCCAGATTTGTGTGCAATACACACAGAGCTCATACTTGCAAGCGCCTAGTTAACTGGAGAAATTATACTAAAGGAGATCTCAACAAAAAATGGCCAAATTGGGGTTCTTTTGATATTATAAAATTGATATTTTTGTGCGCACAGTTAGAAAAGGTGGCTGTGCTTTGACTGGTATCTCGAAGCTTCTAAAACAGGAAATGAAAGAGTAACCTCTTCTCAGAAAATCAACAAGAAATTGCTTGAAACTATATCAAAACTAAAAAAAAAGTCTGCCAGCATTGACTTTGCCAGGTCACAGGTCTAGTCGAACTGGGAAGACACGTTTGATATTTATGCCATTTGGTTTTTTATTTCTGAGCATCAGTCTACCATCTTTTGGGGGCACTCTTGCTACTTGGCTTTTGATTTCTGGGCATCTCTTTGCCTTTTGTTTCATTTGGAGTGTGACTCCTGGCTGGTGAAGTTCTGGTTTGGTCTTGTGGGTTTGGTTTGAAGCTCAAGCTAGTGTGGGAATTGCTTACTCTACGGTTCCACACTCCACCTGGGAAACCCTTGGGGGAAAAATATTTTTTTTTTTAACTGGTCAATCTATAGCTATGATTCAATGACAAGAAAAATGGCCTAATATATTACATCTTTATTGACATAGAATAGGAAAATGGACTTAAGTTCCCTTATGTCCAGGACTTCCTCCTATAACCCACAGCCTGAGGCTGATCAAACTAAGACCCTTATTTCCCCAGAGGCACAATGCTTGCTGGGACCAATCTGCCCTTGCTATCAGGACCAAGTTGAGCATTATCTGGTCTAAATTTTGGCTATAAACTGTGGTCACACACACACAAAATACGATTTTTGACAATGTGGTCATAATATTCTTTAGACTCCAGAGGAAGCTTGAAGAAAAAATTATCTCTTTAAGAATTCTTGCCCTGAGAAAATAACTCCTCCTATAGCTTTAGAACACAGCTCTCTGGATCACTTATATAGACCATATCTAATTCTTGAAATCAAAAGGGAAAAATGGGGAACAAAGCCTTTTAAAATCTTATTCCAACAATTTTTTATTCATAACTAAGTTTGGAAAACAAAGCTATAGGATCTCTTGTGTCTATCTGGATATATGTATGTCTCAGTGTGTGTCTTTGTTTTTCATAATATTGCTGATTGCTGAATCAGTTTGTAAAAAGCTAATTGGCCTTTAAAAAAAAAGAAGGAAGCACTTACAAATCAAATAATTCTAAGTACAAGAGAAATTAACCTACATGACTTTCAGGTTCATGTGAACTGGGATATACTCAGTGTTAAACACCTGCTATTAACATTTATTTCTTCCAAATAATGTAGACATGTCTAAGAGTAATTAACATTAAGCAGAATATTTTCATTGTACCTAGGTTTAATATAAGTTAAACATTATTATATCTGTTACAAGTTTGTCAGCAAGGAAATTACCTCGAGTGAAGAAACTTCACATAAAAACATGTATATGAGATATGAGCCTTTAGATAAACTCTATTAAGCATAATTATGCTTGAGGAAAGTCTGTCTAAAATAGTCTCTGCAGATTGGGGTAACTTGAACTTCTAAGGGTTGTGCTAACCTGTGTTGGAAGTCTATTGAATAGCTAAGTAATTTCCAAATAACATCAGATTTTGGAACATTTACTACTAAATACTAATTACCTCTTACAGACAAACTAAAGAAATTTGGGATTGAAAATATGTTTGTTTTGATCCTAAATTGTTCTAAGAAACAAAGGTTTTAGAAGTTATCACTGGTATTTATGCTCACCAATCTGTAAAATGATAATATAAAAGTCAGTTTTTGGTTGCTTAAGGGAAGTAGGAAGTGTGTTTTCAGTAAAGAAGGTACGAGGAATGGAACTGCATTTTGTGAAGGAAAAAGAAAGTAAGCCTGACTTACACGTGGCTTTTCAGGATGGAAGAACACAGTCATGGAGACAGAAAGTGACAGGGTTTGTGAAGTGAACCATGAGAAAAGAGTTTTGTATATGGTTAGGACTAATTTTAAAAGAAAGTTAATTCAGTTTACCTTTTAAGTAGAGTAAGCTGGAGCAAAAACTTGAAATTAGCTTTGCTCTCTGTTAAGAGGACAACTTTTCTTCAGATATTAAACTGCCTTTGATAATAAGTTTCTTTCTCTCTTAAGTGATCTGTTCTGAAATGCTTTATTGTTACTTTGGCTAAGTGAATAGTTATTGTTTCAAAATGACTTATAATCCTATCTGACTGAGTGTTCTAAAACTTTTTGATATTTGTTGACAAAGCTTTCTAACTCATTCTAATAAAGAAGATTTCTAGCTAACTTTGGGATGCTTCAGAGGGCCCCTGAAACATCCCAGCAGAGAGATACTACACTATTAGGTTCATTTTGTAAATAGAATTACATGGGGGAGGTATTGTCAAGTTAGTAATATGTTTGGGTTATATTGTATGGTAAATGTTATTAATATAGATATCCTAGAAACTGTATGGAGTTCCTAAAATTCTGATATGTTTGAGTAAACTTTATTATCTCAAAATATTGTCATAGCACTTACCATGTTTTGCCTCTTCAAAAAATTTATAAAAGGGAATTTTGGATAAATACCAGTTTCGGAACCGGGTAAGGATTCTAATAGAAAACCTGATGACTTCACAAAGGTTACTGAAAGGACTGAATGAACTGGTGAATAAGTTTATAACTTTTATGGTTTCTAAAAGATATTCACAACCCAGATAATCATGATGATGTGATCATTAATCTAGAACCAGATATCCTGGAATGTGAAGTCAAGGGGGCCTTAGAAAGCATCACTATGAACAAAGCTAGTGGAGGTGATGGAATTCCAGTTGAGCTATTTCAAATTCTGAAAGATAATGCTGTGAAAGTGCTACACTCAATATGCCAGCAAACTTGGAAAACTCAGCAGTGGCCACAGGACTGGAAAAGGTCACTTTTCATTCCAATCCCAAAGAAAGGTAATGCCAAAGAATGCTCAAACTGCTGCACAATTGCACTCATCTCACATGATAGTAAAGTAATGCTCAAAATTCTCAAGCCAGTCTTCAGCAATACATGAACTGTGAACTCTGTGATGTTCAAGCTGGTTTCAGAAAAGTCAAAGGAAACAGAGATCAAATTGCCAACATCCACTGGATCATCAAAAAAGCAAGAGAGTTCCAGAAAAACATCTACTTCTCCTTTATTGACTATGCCAAAGGCTTTGACTGTGTGGATCACAATAAACTGTGGAAAATTCTGAAAGAGATGGGAATACCAGACCACCTGACCTGCCTCTTGAGAAATCTGTATGCAGGTCAGGAAGCAACAGTTAGAACTGGACATGGAACAACAGACTGGTTCCAAAGAGGAAAAGGAGTACGTCAAGGCTGTATATTGTCACCCTGCTTATTTAACTTCTATGCAGAGTACATCATGAGAAACGTTGGGCTGGAAGAAGCACAAGCTGGAATCAAGATTGCTGGGAGAAATATCAATAACCTCAGATATGCAGATGACACCACCCTTATGGCAGAAAGTGAAGAGGAACTAAAAGCCTCTTGATGAAAGTGAAAGAGGAGAGTGAAAAAGTTGTCTTAAAGCTCAACATTCAGAAAACGAAGATCATGGCATCTGGTCCCATCACTTCATGGGAAATAGATGGGGAAACAGTGTCAGAATTTATTTTTGGGGTTCCAAAATCACTGCAGATGGTGACTGCAGCCATGAAATTAGAAGATGCTTACTCTTTGGAAGAATAGTTATGACCAACCTAGATAGTATATTGAAAAGCAGAGACATTACTTTGCCGACTAAGGTCCGTCTAGTCAAGGCTCTGATTTTGCCTGTGGTCAAGTATAGATGTGAGAGTTGGATTGTGAAGAAGGCTGAGCATCGACGAATTGATACTTTTGAACTGTGGTGTTGGAGAAGACTCTTGAGAGTCCCTTGGACTGCAAGGAGATCCAACCAGTCCATTCTGAAGGAGATCAGCCCTAGGATTTCTTTGGAAGGAATGATGCTAAAGCTGAAACTCAAGTACTGTGGCCATCTCATGCGAAGAGTTGACTCACTGGAAAAGACTCTGATGCTGGGAGGGATTGGGGGCAGGAGGAGAAGGGGACGACAGAGGATGAGATGGCTGGATGGCATCATGGACTCGATGGACGTGAGTCTGAGTGAACTCCGAGAGATGGTGATGGACAGGGAGGCCTGGCGTGCTGCAATTCATGGGGTCGCAAAGAGTCAGACACGACTGAGCAACTGAACTGAACTTAACTTATCTGGAAAATTACTGATTTGAATCTGTGTTTTCGAGGTGTAAGAAAAAAAAGTTCCCTTCAAACTAATTATGACAATATTTGATAAAATTATATTTTATGAACAAATTGAAACATTTATCTTTTCTTCTATCTGAACCCTCCAGAGTGGAAGCTGATAGTTTCCAGTTACTTTATCAGATAAATTAGGAAGGTTATCTCAAGAACAGGTACAGAAATCTCAAAGAATTTTGGAGAACTTGAAAAGGGAGGAATTTACTTAGATCTGTTAGGCAAAATCTGTGATAAGCCTTCAGCATGGCATTACTTTCCTAGACATGAAAGGTTTTATTTTAAAAGTTCAGTCTGAGACTATAAAAGTCTTAGCAAAGCAAAAAAGTCTATGATTAATTCAGATCAGTTCACTTCAGTCACTCAGTTGTGTCCGACTCTTTGCAACCCCATGAATCACAGCATGCCAGGCCTCCCTGTCCATCAACAACCCCTGGAGTTCACTCAGATTCACCTCCATCGAGTCAGTGATGCCATCCAGCCATCTCATCCTCTGTCGTCCCCTTCTCCTCCTGCCCCCAATCCCTCCCAACATCAGAGTCTTTTCCAATGAGTCAACTCTTCGCATGAGGTGGCCAAAGTGCTGGAGTTTCAGCTTTAGCATTATTCCTTCCAAAGAAATCCCAGGGCTGATCTCCTTCAGAATGGACTGGTTGGATCTCCTTGCAGTCCAAGGGACTCTCAAGAGTCTTCTCCAACACCACAGTTCAAAAGTATCAATTATTCAGTGCTCAGCCTTCTTCACAGTCCAACTCTCAAATCCATACATGACCACAGGAAAAACCAGAGCCTTGACTAGACGGACCTTTGTTGGCAAAGAAATGTCTCTGCTTTTCAATATGCTATCAAGGTTGGTCATAACTTTTCTTTCAAGGAGTAGCGTCTTTAATTTCATGGCTGCAATCACCATCTGCAGTCATTTGGAGCCCCAAATTAAATTCTGACACTGTTTCCACTGTTTCCCCATCTATTTCCCATGAAGTGATGGGACCAGATGCAATGATCTTCGTTTTCTAAATGTTGAGCTTTAAGACAACTTTTTCACTCTCCTCTTTCACTTTCATCAAGAGGCTTTTTAGCTCCTCTTCACTTTCTGCCATAAGGGTGGTGTCATCTGCATATTTGAGGTTATTGATATTTCTCCCGGCAATCTTGATTCCAGCTTGGGTTTCTTCCAGCCCAGCGTTTCTCATGATGTACTCTGCATAGAAGTTAAATAAGCAGGGTGACAATATACAGCCTTGACATACTCCTTTTCCTATTTGGAACCAGTCTGTTGTTCCATGTCCAGTTCTAACTGTTGCTTCCTGACTTGCATATATGGCTTCTCAAGAGGCAGGTCAGGTGGTCTGGTATTCCCATCTCTTTCAGAATTTTCCACAGTTTATTGTGATCCATACAGTCAAAGCCTTTGGCATAGTCAATAAAGGAGAAGTAGATGTTTTTCTGGAACTCTCTTGCTTTTTTTGATGATCCAGTGGATGCTGGCAATTTGATCTCTGGTTCCTCTGCCTTTTCTAAAACCAGCTTGAACATCAGGGAGTTCATGGTTCATGTATTGCTGAAGCCTGGCTTGGAGAATTTTGAGCATTACTTTACTAGCATGTGAGATGAGTACAACTGTGTGGTAGTCTAAGCATTCTTTGGCATTGCCTTTCTTTGAGATTGGAATGAAAAGTGACCTTTTGCAGTCCTGTGGCCACTGCTGAGTTTTCCAGATTTGCTGGCATATTGAGTGCAGCACTTTCACAGCATCATCTTTCAGGATTTGAAATAGCTCAACTGGAATTCCATCACCTCCACTAGCTTTGTTCATAGTAATGCTTCCTACGGCCACTTGACTTCACATTCCAGGATATCTGGCTCTAGGTGAGTGATCACACCATCATGATTATCTTGGTCTTGAAGATCTTTTTGTATAGTTCTTTTGTGTATTCTTGCCACCTCTTCTTAATATCTTCTGCTTCTGTTAGCTCCATACCATTACTGTCCTTTATCAAGCCCGTCTTTGTATGAAATATTCCCTTGGTATCTCTAATTTTCTTGAAGAGATCTCTAGTTTTTCCCATTCTGTTCTTTTCCTCTATTTCTTTGCATCAATTGCTGAGGAAGGCTTCTTATCTCTTCTTGCTATTCTTTGGAACTCTGCATTCAGATGCTTATATCTTTCATTTTCTCCTTTACTTTATGGTTATATAAATCATAAGGCCAGTTTTATTGAGACCATACCTATGTTACAAACAGGTCCTATTTAGGTTATATTTGGTAAAATATGATGGTGATTTTAGGGAGAAAGAGATGTTTGAATGAATGTTAAATGCCAGTTTGTTAATGGAGGTATGTATCTACTAAGAATCATTTGCTGGATAGTTCTTTGCTCTTAGGGTATATTAATGTAAACTTTAATTGAATTATTAAAGGACATTCTAGAGTTGTTTCTGAAGCTTATCTCAGTAATCTGTCTTTGGATGAAGATCAAATGCCTCACACATGACTTGCAATCAAGACTGGAAGAAGACATAATTTAAGGAACTGTTTCCAACCTGGATGGAAGGACCTTTCTATCAGGTACTCTAAACTAGCTCATACCCAGTGAAACTGAACGGAAACTGATTCTTGGGTTAACTCCCACTTCCAAAGGTCCCAAAGCTGCACTGGTCTATAGAGAGGACTGCTGACCTCAGACTCACCTTAAAGCAATGCCCAAACAGAGTACGAGAAGAAGACAGCATCAGAAGTCGATAGCTTGCCCAAGATGCTGATCAGACTTGTACAATCATTTATAATGTTTTCTTGATTCTTTGGACCTATGCCTTCCAATCAAATATTTTCTACAATGAACATGATTCTATGCTAATTTAAAACACAATCCAATTGTTGGGTTGTAGCCAATTACCTGTGCCTAGTACTTCTGGTTTACCTTGGTGGATTTCTGTTCCCTAGGGCTCTGACTGGATACCCTCTAGGAAATTTATTTTAGATGAGTGTTCAGTCCTGTTCTATCTATTCATGATATTACTAGATGGGATCCTGTCACCTGGCCAATTAATAATACCTGCTCTGATGCTGGCCACAGATTTAAGCTTTCTCTTAGGGTCATTCAAACTCAATCAGGGTGATGAGCCAAGTCTCAGTAAAAAAAAAAAAAAATTAACCTTTCATCTATTAAAAGGAAAACTCCCATAATTATGGGGTGGATCTACACGGTTAACCCCAGACTATGGTCAATTAAGTTTAAAAGCTCCTCAATGTTGGAAAGGGTTAAGTCATACTAAAAATGATCAGCCTGGTAATTATGAGACAAGGCCGGGTACTTTATGAACTATGTCTATTATTACCCTTAGAGAGAGTGATTGGTATGGAATTCAGTGGATTTGTGGCACTAATTTACGGCCTTCACATCTACAGGGATGGATACGAAGGTATAGCCTGGATCCCCATGAATTTAAGGTCACACGTGTTAACAAGTTAGAGGTAACCCTAACCAATCTACCACTGGTGTGATCCCAGCAGGTCAAAGATCTGTATTCTACTGGCACAACCATTTAGCAGTTGTCTGTGTGTGTGTATGTGTGTGCGTGCATGCACCTTTGTAGAGGTTACAGGATGTAACTGGGCTGCATTGAAGCCTTAATTTTCATAAGCTTTAAATGACAGTAATGTTACTATTAGCCTACTGAATTCTGAGATCTCTATGATGAGAAAGGCAGTGCTATACAACTGCAAGGCCTTGACACCTTACAGCATCTCAGGGAGATATCTGTGAAATAATGCAAACTGAATGCTATATTTTTATACCTGATAAATCCTTTAATGTAACACATTTGAACCACATGAAAAATTAGATTTCTGCTTTAAGTGACCCATTCCCTAGTCTTGATGATCTTTAAAAAACAAACAAAAAACTGGTTTGGGGTGAGAGGGTCATGGCTAAAATATTTACCTTTAATTCCACTAATGTTAACTATACCCTTTGTATTTTGCTTGTTTCACAAGATTATTATTTCTTGTATTACCAAAGTGTATGACTGAGCCTCCAATGGAAATGGTGACTAGACTTGAAGCAGTTGATCAAATGTATAACTCAATGTATGATCAATGATTGTAATAGTGTACCTCTAGGTATGAAAAGATGCAACAAGAGGGAATACTTTCCTGGACCATAACTAGATGACCGGTGTCCAGAGGTCTTTGACTATTAGAGATCTTTTGACTACTAGACCTAGTCCAGTGATAGCACATTGCGTGTCTTATCAACAAAAACCTTCTTCAGAACTGGGAACGAGCCTTCCCAGCAACATGGGACAAAATGGTCATGAAATGCTCCCCAAAGTATGGTCAGATTTATGACCACAAGGGGGGCCATGTCCACTGCAAATTGCCACTTACCAAGCAAGACCATTGCCGATGACTAACAACAAAGGCATTTGCCATCTGCCTCTACCGAGACTGAGCCCCATGCTGCTACAGCTGTTGACCTCCAGCAACCCCAGAGGGAGTCCAGGGTGGAGTCAGGCACTCTTTGCTCCAGGGAATCTGGTGGGACAGCTCTTCAGATAGCTGGACCTTTTTAAGAACAGATTTTATTATCTCAGTCCTTTCATCCCCTCACATCTAGACAAGCACTGAATCCCTTCATGGCGGACATTAGATCCTTTTCTAAAGTGAGTGTTTCGTGGCATTGCACTCCCCCTTCACCAACACCCTGGAGCAGTCTCTCAGAGCTCTCTGAGATACTGCCTCCTGGGCTGCAGTCCTCATTTTGCCCCAAATAAAACAACTCACAGCTCTCAAGTTGTACATCTTTTTTAGTTGACACTTTCTCTGTCCCTTTTCTTACTTTAATAAAACTCTGCTACACAAAAGGTCTTAAGTGATGAAGCCTGGTCCCTGGTCCTGATGCTAAATCTTCAGAGATCATGAATCCAACATGGTTCACCATAAGCTATCAATAGTGGAGGACGGAGGATCCTGGGATGCTACAGTCTATGAGGGTGCAGAAAATGGGACATCACTTAGTGACTCTACGGGAGGAAATGAAGAAAAAAACAAATAATCAAAAGTGAGTTATCGGTAAAAGCACAGAGAGAGAACAAATAACAATAAGAACTCTGGTGCAGGATAGTTCTCTGGTGGTCCAGTGGTAAAGAATCTGCTTGCCAACACAGGGGACACAGGTTTGCCCCCTGGTCTGGGCCAGTCCCCAATGCTGTAGAGCAACTAAGCCCTAGTGCCACAACTACTGAGGCCATGTGCTCTAGACCCCATGCTCCACAGCAAGAGAAGCCGGGCCATGAGAAGCCCAGGCATCACGAAGCAAAGGCACCCTGCTCACTGCAACTGGAGAAAGCAGGCGGGCAGCAGCAAAGGGCCCAGCACAGCCAAAAATATATTAATTTAAAAACGAAAACCTCTGGAGCATAACAGAGGAAAACAAGGAAAGATTTAACAAATTTATAGAATTAGAAGGTAGAAATGATTAAAAATAATGTACTCAGTGTAAATGCAATGAACTCAAAATTAAAGAAAAGAAGCTTCTAGTTCAAGCTGGCAGACTGAAAACCTACAAACACTGTCCTTCATGACACACACTGAGATGTACATATGTATACAATATGTATATATTTATACAATATGTAAGAAAAAGCACATACAACATAAAGGGATCATCAGATAAGAAATGTTAACACATTTAAGCACGGGCAGGCACGTTCTTTACCACTAGCACCGCCTGGGAGTTGTAAAATAGGTGAAGCAGTAAACCAGGGATCCACTGTCAACCAGAACTGATAGAGGAAGACCCAGCTAGGGCCAAACTGCATGAGTGTGGCTCCCCATGCCTTGCTCTTAATCACTATACTCAACTTCCTTCATGGATCACAGCCTTTTCATGGCTAAGGTGCTTGTGTAACTCAGTGAAACTATGAGTCAGGCCATGCTACAGTGCACGAGATCACAAAGAGTCAGACATGACTTAGCAACTCAACAACACCACCACTATACTCAAAGGTAAAATACAGGACAGAGGATATGTGAGACATGGAGAAACAATCAGGAGCCTAAAATCAAAACACCAGGAACTTATTTAAGAAGAACAGAAAAACAAAATTTGAAAGAAAGGAAATTATCAAAGAAATAAAATAATGTCCTCGAGGTATAAAAGAAAATGTGTTTGGGGGCTTAAAGGGCATAAAAACAGCTAAGAAGATGATATAAAAAGTCCTAGACTCAGAAAAATTCTCATTAACTTGAAACTTCAAGTGGAACAAGAGGATTCTTAAAATGTCTATAAAGAAAGAAAAATTCCAGGTAAGTAAATAGGTTACCTATGAAAGAATCAAACACAGAAGAATTGTTTCACCTGTCTTTCTTCATGCTAGAAAAAAACGGATCAATGCTGTCAAAGTTATAAAACATTTTGTTTTAATTCTAGAATTCTGTAATTTACCAAAATATCAATCAAATGTGACAGTGGAATGAAGTCTCAGCTAAACATATAGAAACTCAGAAAATTTATGTCTTGCTTTGCGGGAAATTATTGAAGATATTGTTAGCAAAGCAACTGAGAACATAAGGAAGAGAAAAAAAAATAAAGTTTCAGGAAATAAAGGTCCAACCCAGGATGGGAGCTAGGCAGGAGACTTAGAGAATACCCCATCCTGAATGAAGTAGGGTCTGAAGTGTTTTAGAAGAAAAGTTTCTGGGGGAAAAAAAGGAGAAATAACAAAGTATCACCAAAGTTCCCAGTTAACTTGAGAGTATGCAAAGACAATTAATTCTTTCTCATCAATAACCAAAGGCAATTAGAAATTCTGAGGAAAGAGAAAGTAAAAGACATGAAAATTATACCACAAATATGAAGTGACTTTTTAAAATTTTCAAACATGTGGGCTTTCTTATAATTTTATGCTATTTGATTTCTAGCAAAAATGTAATTTTCATCAGAGAAAATGCTCTGAATGACCATAGTCATTTACAAACTTTTTAACTCATTTTTCAAAAATATATATTTATTTATTTGGCTATAGCAGGTCTCAGATGCAGCACGTGGGATCTTTAGTCTTCACTGTGGCATGTGAACTCTTAGCCGCAGCATGTGGGATCTAGTTCCCTGACCAGGGATCAAACCTGAGCCCCCTACATTGGTAGCACAGAATCTTAGCCACTGGACCACGAGGGAAGTCCAACAGCCATTTGATACTTTATGAGACTTGTGTTTGGATCCATTTACTGTCCATTTTCATAAAAGTTCCATATGTACTTAAAAAGAAAGATGAATCTGCACTTGTTGGAACCTGGGAAATCTCCCCACTGGCATTAATCAAATACCCAAATTTCAAGAACAAGAAATTGATATAAAGAAGCCAGGAAACTCATATTGGTTTACAACCAAGTACAGCGCAAGAAGGCAGTAAGTCTCACCATTAAATACAAGGCAAAATGCACTCAGAAAGAGACAGAGAAATGAGTGTAGGCAAAAGCCCGAAACAGCCCCCAGGGCTCCCAAGTGACCCTAACCCTAACCTTGGCAGTTAGATGGGGTCCATGCACCCTCATATTCTAAACAGGTGGCAAAAGATTTTGAACAGCCCTAATCAGTTGCCCATCACCCTAAGCAACCTGAAAAAAAAAAAAAAAGAATTATTTCCTGTAACCCAGACAGTAAAGAAAGTTGATGGCAGAGATCTAGACTTGCAGAAGCCCCGTTAGACTAAAGAAACAAAAAGACAGTGGTCTGTAGGGATTGATGACCAAGGAACAGATGAAACCATGTTCATTTCAGCCATTTCAAGAGGGACAGATATTAACCTAAAATAAGATTCACCCCTTCCTCCATGGTGTCAACATACTTAATAATCCCTCAAAAATTGGAAATAAACTAGTTAGTCTTATAAAATGTAAAATGATGATCTTTCAAAATTTTAGAGAACTGTGCATGTCAACATACCTCCCTGGCTTGACCTGCCTTATTCCAAATGCCTGGCCTGTGACAAAGTACCACAGAGTCGCTTAAACAGGCAGGTTTTGTCACCCAGGACTGAAGCTCGAAACGCAGATGTGATCAGGTGTTGCTTTTCTTTCTGAGGGCTGTGAGGGGTCACCTAGCTTCTGCTGATCTGCTGGCCATCTTTGGGGCCCCCTGGTTTTAGATTCGTCATCCTGATCTGATCTCTGCCTCCATTTTCCCATGGCACGCACCCTGTGTGCATGTCTGTCTTTCTGTCTCTGTGTCTACATTTCCCCTTTTAATCAGGAAGGGCACCAGTTATAATGCATTAGAGCCCACTCTAATGCCCTCATTTTAACTCAATTCCCTCAGTAAAGACCTTTTTCCAGATAATGCCACATTCTGAGGTCCTGGGGAGTTAGGACTTTCATCACTTTATCGGCTCAAAACTCAATCCATAACATGCACCAGGCTCTACTGTTACCCCTACCCCACTACACCTCATTGCTGGTCTCCACACCAGAAGTGGGGCATGTCATCAATTTGACATGTTCTGTAGTAACAAAAAACTGAAATTTTATATTTAGAGTTTTTTTTTAATTAAAAAAAAAAGTTTAATCACGGCATCTGGTCCTACCACTTCATGGCAAATAGATGGAGAAACAATGGAAACAGTGACAGACTTTATTTTCTTGGGCTCCAAAATCACTGCAGATGATGACTGCAGCCATGAAATTAAAAGACACTTGCTCCTTGGAAGAAAAGTCATGACCAACCTAGACAGCAAATTAAAAGCAGAGATATTACTTTTCCAACAAAGGTCGATCTAATCAAAGCTACGGTTTTTCCAGTAGTCATGTATGGATGAGAAGAGTTGGACTATAAAGAAAGCTGAGCACCAAAGAATTGATGCTTTTGAACTGTGGAGTTGGAGAAGACTCTTGAGAGTCCCTTGGACTGCAAGGAGATCCAACCAGTCTGTCTTAAAGGAAATCAGTCCTGAATATTCATTGGAAAGACTGATGCTGAAGCTGAAACCCCAATTCTTTGGCCACCTGATACAAAGAACTGACTCATTTGAAAAGATCCCCAGGAAGACTGAAGTCAGGACAAGAAGGGGATGACCAAGAATGAGATGATTGGATGGCATCACCGACTCAATGGACAAAAATTTGAGCTTGAGCAAGCTTCAAGAGTTGTTAGTGAACAGGGAAGCCTGGCTTGCTGCAGTCCATGGGACTGCAAAGAGCTGGACACGACAGCGACTAAACTGTGTGATGGAGACAAGACAAAGGACTGTAATATTCTACGATACCATTTCTTTAAAATTTTTAAAAATTCAACTATAGTTGGTTTTCAGCATTGTTTTAGATTCAGGTATACAGCAAGGTGTACACCCATTCTTTTTCAGATTCTTTTCCCTTAGGAAAGTGAAAGTTGCTGACTCCTGTCCGACTTTTTGTGATCCCATGGACTGTAGCCTGCCAGGCCCCCTCTGTCCATGGAATTCTCCAGGCAAGAATACTGGCGTGGGTGGCCATGCCCTTCTCCAGGGATCTTCCTGACCCAGGATTGAGCCCGAGTCTCCTGCATTGCAGGCAGATTGTTTAATATCTGAGTCATAAGTTATTACAAAATATTGAGTACAGTTCTCTGTGCTACACTGCAGGTCACCATTGTGACCTGCATTTTTATCTCATTTTAATTTTATTTTTAATTTTACTAAAGTATGATTGGTTTATTGGGATGGCAAAAATGTTCATTTAGGCTTTTCTAGACCATCATATGCAAAAACCTGAATGAACTTTTTGGCCAACCCAATACAACGTTGTGTTAATTTCTATTGTACTGCAAAGTGACTCAGTTGCTATACACACACATATAAATATTATTTTCCATTCTGGTTCATCACAGGACATTGAATATAGTTCCCTGTGCTTTACAGTAGGACCTTGTTGTTTATCCATCTTATATATACTAGTTTGCACAGGATACCATTTCCTGCCGCCTGATAATCATTTAAAAGTTAAAGACAGGTAGATTTTGAGTCTTCATACTGTTAAGGTTGTCAGTCTTGTATTTCCACCTTCCTTCATCAAAGACATTTAAAAATGTCTTTGTTTTTGCCTTGATTTCCACTACTGTTGGTTATCACTGGGGAAAAAAGAAAAGATAAAGAATTAAGAAGACTGAGGGGTTTTGCAATATTCACCAATAGATTTCACTGGGATTAAAAGATGCTCACCTTTCAGCTTCTGCTTGAAAAATGAAGCTTGGTTAAATCATTTTAGGCTAAACCCCCTAGGCCAAAAGCTGAATGCCCAGTATTTATAAAAAGAGAAACTAATTTTTCCAAACTGTGTTACATCTCTCAGTTTCATCCATAAGGGATGCAATTTTTTCTGTCTTCCTTGTTGAAGAAGAAAATCCTGACACATTTTTATACTTTCTTTGCCCTTTACAGTGCCTGTTTTGAAGTCTAGCACACAGTAGGGCTTTAATTGATCACTTAAATAAACATATATATGCATGAATAAGTTTTCTATCATTTAAAATTTTGCCCCTTCCTCATTCTAATTCTTCAGGCTTGAATCTCTTAATTAGTTCTACTTCTGAGATGATTTATTTCCTCTCTTTCCAATTCAATTTTCACTATGTCTTCCTTTTGCGAAGAGGAAAAACTAATAAAACAGACTTTAGAATTTGAGAGCAGAAAAGGACAAGGCGTAAGTAAGGGAGGTCTTATTTTTAATGTACTACTTCCCAAAAATACGTATCTCTGTGTAGTGGGGAAAGTGCATACCATTAAGTACATTAATTGTTGGACACAATCTTTGTAGTCTTGAAGAACCACAATTATATAGAAGCATGCTGGTAAACAGATCAGCTAACATTCTTTACTGTAAATTTAATTCAGCTAACAACTTCTACTTTCTAAGCCTCTGAATCTTTTTCATAGCATCTTTGGTAAACTGTTTCTGGAACAATAACTTTGGGCCTACATCCCAGGCTCCCAGATATTCTAGGCCAGGTGTCAGCAAACCTATGATCTGTAGGCCAAATTCAGCAGCTGTTTTTTTGTCAATAAACTTGGACTGGAAAGTGACATACCTATCTGTTTATTGATTCTCTGGCTGCTTTGTGCTACAACAGCAGTTAGTACGGTAAATCTCTTACATATAAATGAGTACTGTTCCAAGAGCATGTTCATAGTCTGACGTGTTTGTTAAGTCCAACAAAGTTAGCCTAGGTATCAAACTATGGATGGAGGTTCATAACACTGAACAGGAGGAGGTAACCAAAACGATCCCTAAGGGGGGAAAAATGCAGCAAGGCAAAGGAGGCCTTACAAATAGCTGAGCAAAGAAGAGAAGGGAAAGGCGAAGGAGAAAAGAAAAGATATCCATCTGAATTCAGAGTTTCAAAGAACAGCAAAAACAGATAAGAGTAAGTGAACAATGCAAAGAAATAGAGGAAAACAATGGAATGGAAAACAGTAGCGACCTCTTCAAGAGATAGCAAGAGAACATTTCATGCAAAGATGGGCACAATAAAGGACAGAAACAGTACGGACCTTATAGAAGCAAGAGATATTAAGAAGAGCTGGCAAGAACACACAGAAGAACTATACAAAAGGTCTTAATGACCCGGATAACCACAGTGGTGTGGTCACTCACCTAGAGCCGGACATCCTAGAGTGTGAAGGCAAGTGGGCCTCAGGAAGCATTGTGCTGGTGCTTAGTCACTCAGTCGTGTCCCATTCTTTGTGACCTCATGGACTGTTCCCTGCCAACTCCACTGTCCATGGGATTCTCCAGGCAAGAATACTGGAGTGGGTTGTTGCCATTTCCTTCTCCATAGAAAGCATTACTACAAAGATAGTGGAGGTGATGGAATTCCAGCTGAGCTATTTCAAATCCTAAAAGATGATGCTGTGAAAGTGCTGCACTCAATATGCCAACAAATTTGGAAAACTCAGCAATGGCCACAGGACTGGAAAAGGTCAGTTTTATTCCAATCCCAAAGAAGAGGAATGCCAAAAAAGGTCCAAACTACCATACAATTGTGGTCATTTCACATGCTAGCAAGGTAATGTTCAAAATCCTTCAACTGAGGCTTCAACATTACATGAACCAAGAACTTCCAGATGTACAAGCTGGAAAGGGCAGAGAAATCAGAAATCAAATTGCCAACATCCATTGGATCATGGAAAAAGCAAGGGAATTAGAGAGAAACATCTACTTCTGCTTCATTGATTATGCTAAAGCCTTTGACTGTGTGGATCATAACAAACTGTGGAAAATTCTTAAAGGGATGGGAATTCCAGACTACCTTTTCTGCCTCCTGAGAAACCTGTTTCCAGATCAAGAAGCAACAGTTAGAACCAGATATGAAATTAAAGAGCCTCTTGATGAAGGTCAAAGAATAGAGTGAAAAACTTGGGTTAAAACTCAACATTCAAAAACTAACATCATGGCATCTAGTCCCATCACTTCATGGGAAATAGACAGGAAAACAATGGAAACAGTGACAGACTTTATTTTTGAGGGCTCTAAAATCACTGTGGATGAAGACTGCAGCCATGAAATTAAAAGATGCTTGCTCCCTGGAAGAAAAGCTATGACAAGCCTAGACAGCATATTAAAAAGCAGAGACATTAGTTTGTCAACAAAGGCCCATAGAGTCAAAGCTATGGTTTCTCCAGTAGTCATGTCCTGGACATGAGAGTTGGACTATAAAGAAAGCTGAGCACTAAAGAATTGATGCTTTTGAACTGTGGTGTTGGAGAAGACTCTTGAGAGTCCCTTAGACTGCAAAGAGATCCAACTAGTCCATCCTAAAGGAAATCAACCCTGAATATTCATTGGAAGGACTGACTCTGAAGTTGAAGCTCCAATACTTTGGACACCTGATGCAAAGAGCCAACTCATTAGAAATGACCTTGATCCTGGAAGAGATTGAAGGCAGGATGAAAAGGGGATGAGAGAGGATGAGATGGTTGGATGGCATCACCAACTCAATGCGTGAGTTTGAGCAGGATCCAGGAGATGGTGAAGGTCAGGGAAGCTAGTGTGTGGCAGTCCATGAGGTCGCAAAAAGTCAGACACGACTGAGCAAATGAACAACAACAACAAAAATGAAAAGTACAGTAGCACAGTACAACAGCGGCCACACAGGGGCTGTCACTGAGTGAACAGGCAAGAAGAGTTACTGACTAGAGGAGGAAGTGGAGGGGAGAGATGATAAAGCCGAAGGATCATCAGCAATAGGAGACTGAGGGCAAGCTGTAGTTTCACTCACACCTGATGCTGTTGGAATGCACATTCTTGTCTTTGAAAGGTAGTAAATTGAATATTTGTATGCAGGGGATTTACTGTGTTTGTGACAGACCCTGTGGCCCATAAAGCCCCCCAAATGTATATTATCTGGCCGTTTGCAGAAGAAGTTTGCCAACCTCTGCTATAAACAATAGCAGATGTACTGACCTGATTTTATTTTTTTGTCTTTATAGACAAATGCAACCACCAAATGATTTTGTTTAAATATTTGTTTTGCTTGACCACAGATAGGCCTGCAAAAAATCAGTTTTGATGAAACTGGTGAAGTGACACCACTGTTGGCTGCAGCTTGCTTTAGCTGCCTTTTGGAAAAAGGAGTTAAGTTCCTACAAAGGCAAAGTATGACTTTATTAGAGGTCTCCAGTTCCACTCAAAAGAATCCTTCTTAGAAACATGCCTGCCTTTGACAGCCACATCTACGTTCTCATTGCAAACGGAAGTATCATTATTCGAGGACGTCTTAGGACTTCCGTAGTGTCCAGTGGCTAAGACTCCGCGGTGACACTGCAGGGGGCCCTGTTCAACCCCTGGCTGGGGAGTTAGATCCCACACGCCACAGCTAAGACTCGAGAAAATCAAACAAATACATAAAAATAAATGTTACAAAAGTCTTAGGACAATGGATTTATTTCACCCCACATGAGGTTGAAAATCAGAGTAGGGATCTCGTGCCTATGTCTTCCTCTTCCCTCTATTCTTTCAGTTTCCTCTTTATTACTTTCTAGGTGTCAATACCCAATGTCCTCATTTTTCTTATAAAGTGTTCTCATCTATCCACTTCAGAATTAAAATTAACTTTGTCTCTCACTTCTTTATTAATGAGAATGGCTTTCTCCTGGCCTGTTTTTCCTCCTACACATTGAGACAAAAGATTTGTTTTTACCTTTTTTAAAGCCATAAGATCAACAATTAATCCAGTCAACCGCCCTCAAATAATCTTTCATTTCAGGCTTCATGTATCAGCTTGTGATTCGTTCATCCACAGATAACTGCAAAATTGATTGTCTTCATTTTAATAGAACTGTAATCAGTGGAGGGGATACAGATAAATAGAAGTTTGGGATTAACAGATACACACTACTATATACAAAATAGGTTAAAAAAAAAGGATTTATATACTCAGTATCTTATAATAACCTCTAAGGAAAACAATTTTAAAAAGAAAATGTATATAAATATAAATGAATCACTTTCTTGTACACTTGAAATTAACACACTTTACATTTTAAAATGTTAACACAATATTTTAAATCAACTACACTTCAATGGTTCCAAATTGGGAAAGGAGTATGTCCAGGCTGTATATTGGCACCCTCCTTATTTAATTTCTATGTAGAGTATGTCATGTGAAATGCTAGGCTGGATGAAGGATAAGCTGGAATCAAGACTGCCGTGAGAAGTATCAGTAACCTCAGATATGCAGATGACATCACCTTTATGGCAGAAAGTGAAGAAGAACTAAAGATCCTCTTGATGAAAGTGAAAGAGGAGAGTGAAGAAATTGGCTTACAACTCAACATTCAGAAAACTAAGATCATGGCATCTGGTCCCATCACCTCATGGCAAATAGATGGAGAAGCAATGGAAATTGTGACAGACTTTATTTTGGGGGCTCCAAAATCACTGCAGATGGTGACTGCAGCCCTGAAATTAAAAGATGCTTGTTCCTTGGAAGAAAAGCTATGACCAACCTAGATAGCATATTAAAAAGCAGAGACATTACTTTGCCAACAAAGGTCCATCTAGTCAAAGCTACAGTTTTTCCAGTAGTCGTGTATGGAGAGCTGAGACTATAAAGAAAGCTGAATGCCAAAAAATGATGCTTTTGAGAACTGTGGTGTTGGGGAAGGCTCTTGAGAGTCTCTTGGACTATAAGGAGATCCAACCAGTCTGTCCTAAAGGAAATCAGTCCTCAATATTCATTGAAAGGACTGATGCTCAAGCTGAAACTCCATACTTTGGCCATCTGATGTGAAGAACTGACTCACTGGAAATCAATGGACATGAGTCTGAGTAAACTCCAGGAGTTGATGGACAGGAAAGTCTGGCATGATGCAGTTCCATGGGTTCGCAAAGAGTCAGAGCTGAGCAACTGAACTGAACTGAGAAGTCAATAAAAAAATAAAATAAAAAACACTCTTGAACAACAAAAAACATTTTGAACAGCACAAATATGTAGAAGGCTACAAAATCTCAGTATAAAAAGTTTTTAAAAACTTGAATGGGAGAAAAACAAAACATAATCAGTTATACTAGTGCTAAATGTTTAAGACAGGTTCTATGGCACTCTCTTAAACTTTGGTTTGGAAATTTTTTTTTTTGTAATTGTATTAAGAAAAAGTTTCTGGAATATCATTGGGCCACTTTGCAGAAGAGATAGACTCACCAAGGCCGGGTGAGGTGTTGGCAGAGGAGATGTGAAACATGGCGGAGGGAAGCTGGCCATGTGCCTCCTGCACACAGGACAGACATGTAGGGTGTGGCACTGAATCTTAAGCTGCAGACTTGGAGAGGAGAATGAGAGGGGTCTCTTGGGGCCCCAGGAGCTCAGGAGACAGATGACAGGAACTGTCAAGCTCCAGAGCACAGGACTTCTGGGACAAACCTGACTAAAGAACTAATCCCTCCCCACCTTTTTCAGCACCCAAGCCAGAAGACAAAATCTTTTTTATTTTTGTTGGAGTGTAGTTGATTCCTGGGTTGGGAAGATCCCATGAAGAAAAGACAGGCTACCCACTCCAGTGTTCTTTGGCTTCCCTAGTGGTTAGGCTGGTAAAGAATCTGTCTGCAATGAGGGAGACCTGGGTTGGATCCCTGGGTTGGGAAGATTCCCTGTAGAAGGGAAATTCTCCAGTACTCTGGCCTGGAGAATGCCATGGGCTATATAGTCCAAGGGGTGGCAAAGAGTTGGACATGCTTGGGCAACTTTCTCTTTTTCATTGTTGATTTACAATGTTGTAACTCTGATGTAACAGCAAAGTGACTCAGTTATGCACATATACGCACTTTTTAATATCCTTTTCCATTATGGTTTATCCCAGGAGATTGGATATAGTTTGCTGTGCCACATCATAGGATCTTGCTATTTACTGAAGTATATATAGCAAGTATACACACACACACACACACACACACACTAGTTTGCTTCTGCTAATTCCAAATTCCCCAGCCCATCCCTCCCACATTCCACTCCCACTTGGCAACCACAGGCAGAAGTCAACATGTTCAAGAGCGTTGGAGGAAGCCCCCAAATGGTTGAGGCTGACTTTTCTCTACTAGATTGGCAGGGGGGTACCGTGGAGCAGAGTATGTATGATTTAGGAAAGAAAAAGAGAAGAGGAATGTCCCGGGCTAGAACTATGACTCTGTATACTTTGAAACCCAAATGAGCTAAGTTTCATGCATGATTTGTACCAACGATACACTAATCTAATCTCTTTGGTAACACATAAAACTATGCAGTCAAACAGATTTTTAGCTTAGCCATCCAGAGACTTAGATCCAAATACATTACTCAATAAAAGTAATTACTTTTTTCAGATTTGTGGTGCTTTCTGTACTTAATCTCTTGGTTTCCCTTACACATTTGTTTGCTTTTTATCCTGAATTGTACTATTTTGTAGATTGTTTTGTTCACTTTATAATTTGCCTCAAATCCTGCTAGAAAGCTGAATGCACACGCCAAATGAAGGATTGCTTCAAGCTCCTTAGCTTCATGTTTCTTTAGAATTAATTTTCTTTAACTATTCTAATCCTATTATAATAAAGAAAAAATGTTATATACCCTCAAGGGGCTTCATGTAGCTCTCATTGAAAGGCTTTTTCATTGAAGTTAGTTCATGTAGTTAGAAATGAAATTTATTTTTAAACTAAAGTCACTTTTTGAAAAACAGAATGGTTCAATTATGCAGATTGTCTAACCAAAGTAACACTAACACTATAATTTATCAAATTTATTCATTTGTGTCCCTTGAAAGCATGTTTTATTTTGAAATATTTCTGAGGGAGGAAAAAAATATAACATAGGAGATACATGAGAGCTAACAGTATTTTGCTATTTTTTGTTTCAGCATTATTCTTTGTGAAAGAAAAAAAATATGCATGCAACAAAGGCTTCATTATACCCTTTTATTTCTATTCTCTTTCCTTCAAAGTAGGCATTATATCCAAACTGGTATATAATATCTATACCTAGATCTCTATACTTTCACTAGTTACATCTCTATCCACAATATATGACATTTATTTATTTAGACATAAGTGGTGTCTTAATGTATATGGTATTCATTAAAACTTGCTTTTACAAATAATTAAAAATTCTTGAAAACTATTATGAATTATTTTAAGCATTAGATTCTGTGTATTTTCTTAAGAGTTAGGTGTATGATACATTTTTTTAATTCAACTTTTAATTTTGAGATAACCATAAATTCACTTAGGCTTGTCCCAAATAATACAGACACATGTTGTTCTATCACCATAAGGATACCTTGCATTGTCTCTTTGTAACAAACCTTCCTTTCTCTGCACAGATACTCTGGTCTCTAAGCCCTGCAACTATTCCCACTGTTCTACGTTTCTAAAGCTTTATCATCTCAAGAATGTTACATAAATGGGATCATACAATAGATAACCTCTGGGATTGGATTTTTGTCATGCAGTTTGCCTTCCTATGGATTTCTTGGATATTTTCTAAACCCTTATTTATTTATATGTTTGTTTATTATATTGTTGAATGTGTTACTTGGTGTAGTTCCTCAGTGTTTTCTTTGGGATAGATACACATAATCAACTTCCCTGGTGGCTCAGACGGTAAAGTGTCTGACTACAATGCGGGAGGCCCCGGTTCAATTCCTGAGTTGGGAAGATCCCTGGAGAAGGAAATGGCAACCCACACCAGCACCCTTGCCTGGAAAACCTCACGGACAGAGAGGTGTGCAGTCCAAGGGGCTGCAAAGAGTAAGACGAGACTGAGCAACTTCACTTTCACTTTCACACATAATCACATCCCTGGATCAGGACGATCCCTTGGAGAAGGGCCTGGCAACCCACTCCAGTATTCTTGCCCGGAGAATCCTATGGATAGAGCCTGCAGGTTATAGTCCACGGGTCACAAAAGAGTCAGACACATCTGAAGTGACTTAACACACACACATACACACACACAATTACAATCTACTGGTAACATTTTACTACTGGAAACTTTCCACGTAGATTCCCTTACCTGCCCCACTTTTTCTTTTTTTAAGGAGATGAAATATTTTTCTTTTTATTATTATTATTATTACTTTTTGGCTGTGCCACAAAAAGGATCTTAGTTTCCTGAGCAGGAATTGAACCCATGCCCCCTGCATTGGAAGCATGGACTCAACCTCTGGACTTCCAGGGGAGTCCTTTGTCTCACTTTTAAAGATCATATTGTCTTGAGTAATGGGTCATCATCTTTGTTTCAATAATCAAATATGACTTACAAAATTCATGAAGAGAAAACCATTGTATTTACCCATATTTCTGCTCCTTTCATTATTCTTTGTTACTTCTTAAAGCTCCAAGATTTCTTCATCCACCTCCTTTCTTTTTGAAAAATTTGCCTTAGTCATTCTCTGAGGGTAGATATGCCAATGGAGAATCCTCTCCCTTTCCTTTCATTTGGGGTCTCTGCCCCCTTCCCTTCTGAAGGACAGTGTCATGAGCTACAGAATGTGCAGTGTACACGCCTCGCTGCCAGCACTTGGAACTGTTGTGTTGGGTCCTCTGGTCTCCACGGCTTCAGGAGAAACGCGCTGTCCTTTGAATTGGTCTCTCCCATAGGGAACATGCTGCTTCTTTCTCACTGCTTTCAAGACATTTTTCCCCTTAGATTTTAGAAGCCTAGTGATCATGTGTTTTGGTGTGAGTTTCTCTGGGTTTATCTCACTGGATTTGCTCTCAACTTCTTGACTCTATAATCTGATGTCTTCGGTCAACTGTGGAAGTTATTTCATCTACTCTTTCAGCCCTTCTCTCTCCTCTCCTTCTTGGGCATTGGTATGAATGTTGGGTCTGTTTTTATCATCTTGCAGGTCCTTGAGGCTCTGTTTATTTCTTTTTAGTCCACTTACCTCTGCTTTTCAGGTTTAGTAAGTTTTGTTGATTTGTCCTCAAGTTCAACTTACTCCTTATTTTGAGTTCTTAATCTTTGTTATTATATTTTTCAGTTCTCTAATTTTTATTTATTTTTTAAAATGACTTGTGTTTCTTGCTGTGATTTTTCTATGTCTTGCTTTTAGTTTCTTTCTATCATTTATTTTAAGAACATATGTCATTCCTGGTTGATGATGTTTGTGATGCTGCTTAGGTAATTGGAATATCTAATTCATCTTGGTACTGGCATTGACTGATTGTCTTTTCTCATTCACCCTGAAATCACTACATGTCAGACTATCATCTTGAATATTTTGGCTATTATTTAGAGACATGTGGGGTCTTATTTAAATCTTTTATTTTAGCAGGCAGTCACTTTGTTTACGCTTTGACTTATTTTTGTGGGCTGTGAATCCAATGACAATTGCATTTTCAGAGACTTTGTGATGCTCTGTTGGTCTGACTGGGTACTTCTGGGGCTCTTAATGACTGCTTCTGATACGTCCTGAGAGGCCAGAGGTGGCTCAGGAATCTCAGTGCCTGTAGGTGCTGAAAGAGAGGACAAAGTACTTCCTGGACTGGGCCCTGGGGTGGGCTTCTCATCAGTGTCAGCTGCTGTCAAAGGGCTTTCCAGCCCAGAGAAGGCTGAGAATGACCCAGGCCAACTGCTTGCTGGTCGGTTCCCTCCATGGATGACCCCTGGCTGCCCCGTGTCTAGGTGGGGAAGGGAGTCTCAGGTCTAGTGGGGAAAGAGAGGATTACCTCTGGTCGCTCATTGTCAAGAGAGTCCCCAACAGACGCTGAGCTCACCTGTGCTATCACTGGGGCTCCCTTCGGCAATCCAGGGTCAAGGTGGGGTGGTGAGTCAAGTGGGCCACCTTCTGCTGCTCAGGCAGAGACGAGAAGACACAGGGCACAGGCTCTGTGCTGTCGGGTAGAGGCTGATAGCCTGTCCCAGGTGCTCTGTTTCTGCCCAACCCTAGATTCCCTCATCAGTTTCTCTTTCCACTTCTCAGTCCTCTCCTTGGGTCGCCTCTTGCAACCCAGAATTTACAGTCCATGAGAAGGATCAGGAGCTGTGTTATCCAGATGAAAAGTCAGGTTTACTTTTTATACTGTAAAAGTTAATCTATAAATTGTACTTTATCAAGGGAAGAATTTTGAGAATTTCATTTTTTAAATGGTTTAGGCGCTAAGTTATGTCTGACTCTTGTGACCCTATGGACTGTAGCCCACCAGGCTCCTCCATCCATGGAGTTTTCCAGGCAAGACTGCTTGCAATTATTTAATAAAGATACAGTAAAGCTAAAATTTAGGGACTCCTTGGTGGTCCAATGGTTAAGAATCTGCCTTCCAATGCAGGGACAAAGATTCAATCTCTGCTCCAGAAAGAACCCATATGCCTCCAGGGCAACCATAAGCCACATGCCACAACTACTGAGCCCACGTGGTACAACTGCTGAAGCCCACGTGCTCTAGAGCCCATGTTCTGCATCAGAAGCCATGGCATCGAGAAGCCTGAGAACCACAACATCGAGTAACTCCCACCCACTGCAGCTAGAGAAAGTCAGCGTGAAGCAATGAAGATCAGTGTTGCCAAACATTAAAAAATAAATTTTCTAAAACCTAAAATGTAGCGAATATTTCCTTCTAATGTATTATTTTCAAATAAGTATTCTCATAATTCAAGGAAGGCAATGGCACCCCACCCCAGTACTTTTGCCTGGAAAATCCAATGGACGGAGGAGCCTGGTGGGCTGCAGTCCATGGGGTCGCTAAGAGTCAGACACGACTGAGCGACTTCACTTTCACTTTTCACTTCCATGCATTGGAGAAGGAAATGGCACCCACTCCAGTATTTCTGCCTGGAGAATCCCAGGGATGGGGGAGCCCGGTGGGCTGCCATCTATGGGGTCGCACAGAGTCAGACACGACTGAAGCGACTTAGCAGCAGCAGCAGCAGCATTCCCATAATTTTCTAAGTAAAATCTATGAAAACTGTTCAATACAGAAAGGGTAGTGCTCTGGCGGACATATTCACAGAAATGCCCCCTTCGGGTTGATGGTCCAAGAGCATTGTTCTGTTCACACCCTTCTGTGTAACAAATAGAGATGTCAACCCAACCCATAATACTCCAATATTCTAGTGTTTTCCACATGTGTACACTCGTTTATCATAAAAAGTAATTGAAAGGAAAACCTCCACTAGATTTACATAATACATTGCCAGCATCATATTTGCTTTGTAAAAAGATAAGATATTCAACCATAGAAAAGCACTAAAGAAAGCTCCACAATTCTTCTGTGTATCTAAAACTATCTAATGCAATCTCTGTCTAACTCCCTATGTGCGTTCATGCTCAGTTGCTTTTTGACTCTTTGCAACCCTGTAGACTGTAGCCCACCAGGCTTCTCTGTCCATGGGATTCTCCAGGCAAGAATACTGGAGTGAGTTGCCATGCCCTTCTCCTGGGGATCTTCCCAACCCAGGGACCAAACCCATGTCCCCTCGCTGCTGGCAGCTTCTTTACTGCTGAGCCACCAGGGAAGCCCTTTAACTCCCTGTCTAGCAAAATAAATACCTGATGGATCAAAACTTTCATATAAAATATAAAACCACAAGGTGCTAAAAATTAATTTCTAAAAAGGAAAAATATTACAGTTAAAGGGAAATGGGCAAAATATTTTAAAGATAATACCAAAACCAAATAAAATATTTATAAACCTGATTAGGTGAATAACAAAAAATCTATATAGCCAAAAAAAATTCTAAATAGCATAAGAAAGTCAAAATCCATCACAAGCCAGAAAACTAAGTAAATAAATAATAATTTTTAAAAGATTATTTCCTTACTATTTGATTGGTCATAAAAACCAGTATGGAAATAAACAGAAATCAAAGAAAATAGGTAAAAAAATCAATCAGCAATTCAAAGATAAATACATATAACTTTAAACATGACAAGATGCTTAAATCAATTATATTTTGAGAATTTTAATTAAACTATACAAGGAAGTAAATTATTAAAAAAACAAAATCCCAGGAGGTCCATTGTCACGGGACACGGGTTCAGCTTGGTGAGGGAACTATGATCCCACAAGCCATATAGAATGGCAAAGCAAATAAAGAAAAGCCCCCAAACTGAGTAATTTAGTAGCAATAAATACTTGTACAATAAATAATAATAATAAAATAAAACTATTCTAAAATTAAAATTTATTTTAAGAAAATTTGCCTTGGCTATAAGGAAGAACTTGAATCATTTGGGGATGTACCAGCTGGCTGTTCCTTTGGTAATAGCCAACAGAAGGACTCAAGCTAATGCATTAATAAGGCTTTTTCTCAATCAGAATTGAGAACTCAATTTACATTTTATTTCTGCTAAGGAAACAAAGGCCAGTTACCCTAGTTTGTGTTCCTTTGAAGACAGAGATAATGAAAGACCCAAAATGACTTTTTTTTAATCACTAAGACAGAAAGAATTTATATGAGAAATTTTTAACTTTAAATGGTTAAATGTAACTTGACTAAATTCTTGTAACAGAGATGACACCAGAACATACCCAAAAATGTCACCAGGAAATAGAGGAAACTAAGATTTCTGGTTTAATGAAAAGACTTGAGGAGAAGTCTTTTCTTTTCCTAAGCTTAATGATAAAGAATTCCATCATAATTGCCTCAGTCACAGGGGAAAAAGAAATACAATGAAAATTACTGAGAAAGAAGAAAAAAAAAAAAGCAATTTTCCTGAGGTGACAAGTGTTAGGTCCAGGCAAGCACAGCAAACGGGCTACAAGGACCCAATACTTAAGAGTCCAATGTTACCAAAGTACCAATATTTAAAACCAATATTCACAATCAATCAAGGCTTTTCTATAAGTGCAAGTTCATAAACTGTGCCACAACCAGCTATCTACACTAGTGAACACCTCCTTTTTGCTAGAACACTGAGAAGGGCATGACACGGGAAGAGGCACTCAGAACTTAAGATGCAAGCTTAACTTAAGACCTAGACGGGTCCCAAGAGCCAGTGCGCAGACTATACGGAGCCATCAACCCCATCTACTGCTCTCAGTTATCAACCAGCCAGTAAGCTTCCTTAAAACACCCTCAAATGCCATCAACAAGTATGTTTATTCTCATCCGTATTTACAGTGAGAACAGTGATTTGATTTTTTCTCATTCATGAAGCAACAGTGGCTCTTGATGCTCAGAGGATTACAACACAGGCTGCTGAGCTGAAATGCACCACGAGGACTATTGGACTGGCCCATGAACAGGGATACCCTGCCCTGTGAACAACAAATTGGTTCAGAGATGGACAGTCTTCAGAGCTTTCTGGAGAATCAACTGATTTCTTATGTGTTTCTCCAAACTTTACAAAGCATCTTTAAAATAAAAAAAAATACAGGCTGAACCTGAAGGATGTGATACTTGGAGATACTTAATATGCAACTTACAGGGTGCCTGATATATGGGGCTGGTCACTTACTAAATTATAAAACTGAACTTTGGAACATATCAGCAAAGTGCCTGTGTTAAATATAAAAGTAAGTTCTGAGGTTCCAGACATTTCTTGAAAGCTTTGAAAACTTATTTCATGTTGCATGCAACACAATATACATTTCTTTTTTTTTTATCATGTTGTTGCTTCCATTTGTCTTGCCCTCCCTCCCTTCCTCCTTCTCCCACTCTTTTCCTGGTTTCTTAAGGAATGTTTTTGTGACTTCCCTATGCTTACTTTAGAAAATGCATTTTGCTCAAAATTCCTCTGATTATACATAGGCTAATAATTATCCTTCTAAAAGTAATGTTAAAAATAATAATATGCTGAAAAGTTTTAATATATTATGATGAAAACGTAAGAGGGTAAACAGGAACATCTCAGCCATAAATAATTAAATAGATCAGAGCTTGGGATAGAGACTTTTTTTTGGCTATAATAAAAGGACACTTGATTTGAGAAACCATCAGAGCCAAATCATTTGCAACGTAAAATCAGGTTACTTTGCAAGAATTAATCATTCTTCCATCCCTATTCTAGGCCCTTTTACATGTTAAGTCAAAAATTAGAATGTTCTTAACCTCATTTCTCTGTCACAGGAAAGCTTTAATCTGTGCAGAGCACCGTCATGTGCACTTGAGTGAAGGAAAAAGCCCTGCCTTCTACCTCTGCTTTCCTAGAGACAGGAAATAATAAATCTATGAGTATTTTCCAAAGGCTGGAAGTGATAAGTTAATTCCTTTAAGTCAGACTTTCAAACGTTGTTATGAAAACAATGCTGTGTTTCAAGCCGGAAAACCATCTGTTGCTTCTCTGGGTTACACTCCCTGCCCTCTAACTTCAGAAAAGGAGCTATTTTCTCTTCCTTGAGCCTTCGTGTAGCCACACACTTAACTCTGAGACTCTAGAATAGCCACGATATCCAGTATTATTAGTATAGGATACTGTAGCAAACAGAACACGACTCAGCATTTGCCTTTCAGTATGGAGAAGGAAATGGCAACCCACTCCAGTGTTCTTGCCTGGAGAATCCCAGGGATGGGGGAGCCTGGTGGGCTGCCGTCTATGGGGGGCGCACAGAGTCGGACACGACTGAAGCAACTTAGCAGCAGCAGCAGCATGCTCAGGGCAGTGGAGAACACTCAACTACTGTGACCTTTGTGGAAGTGCTGGATGTGCATTTGTGTATCACGTGATTAGCTTCTTGAAGATTCAATGAGTTTCCTAATGAAGGAAACAAAAAGAAGAAAATCCTTGAAAGCCACCCACGAGAAATTACTCCCAAAACTAAATGTTTGGTGGAAAGATATACCCAGAACTCACTTGTTATTCCTGTGGCAGAGCAAAAATTTTTTAAATTTATAAATTATCTATCTATAAAACCAGATCAAGCCTAATAATGAACTGAGTATTAGATGATGTCCAGATCCTGCTCCCGTTCAATATGACAAACCCCAGAAATGCTCATAATCTGCACAGTTTATTAATTTTGACACAAAAGTTATCACATTAATGCAGCTAAGGTGCCAAGGAGGGTTTAAAGAAAGTTAAGTGAGTAAAGCACGCAAAATGCTTTTCATTGTTTGGGCTTGTGGATAGTCAGTGAGTTGTATAATTGGGATCTCTCGTGTCTTCAGCTCATTTAGTCTTTTACTGTATATTGTGTGAACTCAACATCTGCCAAAAATAAAAAATAGTGCCACAGCTCAAAAGCAAAGATCCCCAATGCAAAAATAAAAGATAATGTTTCTTCCATGCAAAGTTTACAAAGTTCTCAGAAACTAGGTTTTTAAAAAATACGTTTGTTTGCCTTTTTTATTTTTATCCACCCACAACAATCGCTAGACAGCATATTAAAAGGCAGAGACATCACTTTGCCACCAAAGGTTTGTACAGTCAAAGCAATGATTTTTCCAGTAGTCATGTATGGATGTGAGAGTTGGACTATAAAGAAACCTGAGCACCAAAAAATTGATGCTTTTGAACTGTGCTGTTGGAGAAGACTCTTGAGAGTCCCTTGGACTGCAAGCAGATCCAACCAGTCCGTCCGAAAGGAGACCAGTCCTGGGTGTTCACTGGAAGGACTGATGTTGAAGCTGAAAACTCCAATACTTTGACTACCTGATGCAAAGAACTGACTCATTTAAAAAGACCCTGATGCTGGGAAAGATTGAGGACAGGAGGAGAAGGGAATGACAGAGGATGAGATGATTCGATGGCATCACTGACTCAATGGACATGAGTTTGGGTGGACTCTGGGAGTTGGTGATGGACAGGGAGGCCTGGCGTGCTGTAATTCATGGGGTAGCAAAGAGTCAGACATGACTGAGCAACTGAACTGAACCACAACTGCTAAATTTTTGCTAGTAGAAATATAGTCCCCACATCATCAGCCTCATCTGCAAACTTAAAGAAATGCAGACTTCTAGGCCTTCTTCACACCTACAGGTCAGAATCTGCATTTAACAAGACCCCTAGAGGATCTGTACGCATAGTAAAGTGAAACACACTGACTAAACAAGTATCCACATGAAATCAGTGAAGAAAAAGACAGGCACAATTTTATACTTTGGAGTAGGTAACATGAGTCTCTTCGGTCCTTTGACAAACATTCTGAGTTTTTATAAGCTCCTTAAATCTCTCTGACTTTACTGTCTCTTGTGGTTGCTAATTAAATGTGAACACACTTGACTACAGACGTATTTGATTGTTAAAGTCTGGCAAAATTGTAATAATAAAGCAAAAAAATAGGTAACTCATGAGCAAATGTTCTTTGGCCACTTTTTGTTGTTAGAAGTAATTTTTTCTAAATTTAAGAATATGGGTGGACTTTTCAAATTATTTTTCACTTTAAAATATTTTTTTCATTGCACTATAGTTGTTTCACTATTATAGTGTTAGTATTAGTTGTAACATAGTGTGTTACAACTGTTGTAATATAGTTATATTAGTTTCTTCTGTATAGAAACGTGAATCAGCTATACATATATATATACCACCTCTTCTAAGGATTTCCTTCCAACTTAGGTCACCACAGTGCATTAAATAGAGTTTTCTGAGTTATACAGTTGGTTTCCATTAGTTATTTTATACACAGTAGTGTATATATGTCAACTTTAATCTCCCAATTCATCCCACTCCTCCCTTCCCTATAAGTTTGTTCTCTACACTGTGTGTCTATTTCTGATTTGCAAACAGGTTTACCTGTATCATTTATCTAGATTCCACGTGTAAACAGTATTGCACAGTATTTGTTTTTCTTTTTCTGACTTACTTTACCCTGTATGATAGTCTCTAGGTCTATCCGCATCTCTGCAAATAATACTATTTCATTCCTTTTACAGCTGAGTAATCCGTGAACTTCCTGATGTTCAAGCTGGTTTTAGAAAAGTCAGAGGAACCAGAGATCAAATTGCCAACATCCACTGGATCATCAAAAAGCAAGAGAGTTCCAGAAAAACATCTACTTCTGCTTTATTGACTATGCCAAAGCCTTTGACTGTGTGGATTACAATAAACTGTGGAAAATTCTGAAGAGATACCAGACCACCTAACCTGCCTCTTGAGAAATCTGAATGCAGGTCAGGAAGCAACAGTTAAAACTGGACATGGAACAACAGACTGGGCCAAATAGGAAAAGGAGTAATTCAAGGCTGTGTATTGTCACCCTGCTTATTTAACTTATATGCAGAGTACATCATGAGAAACGCTGGACTGGAAGAAACACAAGCTGGAATCAAGATTGCTGGGAGCAATATCAATAACCTCAGATATGGAAATGACACCACCCTTGTGGCAGAAAGTGAAGAGGAACTAAAAGCCTCTTGATGAAAGTGAAAGTGGAGAGTGAAAAAGTTGGCTGAAAGCTCAACATTCACAAAATGAAGATCATGGCATCTGGTCCCATCACATCATGGGAAATAGATGGGGAAACAGTGGAAACAGTGGCTGACTATTTTTGGGGGCTCCAAAATCACTGCAGGTGGTGACTGCAGCCATGAAATTAAAAGACGCTTACTCCTTGGAAGAAAAGTTATGACCAACCTAGATAGCATATTCAAAAGCAGAGATATTACTTTGCCGACTAAGGTCCATCTAGTCAAGGCTTATGGTTTTTCCAGTAGTCATGTATGGATGTGAGAGTTGGACTGTGAAGAAGGCTGAGTGCCAAAGAATTGAATCTTCTGAACTATGGTGTTGGAGAAGACTCTTGAGAGTCCCTTGGACTGCAAGGAGATCCAACCAGTCCATTCTGAAGGAGATCAACCCTGGGATTTCTTTGGAAGGAATGATGCTAAAGCTGAAACTCCAATACTTTGGCCACCCCATGTGAAGAGTTGACTCATTGGAAAAGACTCTGATGCTGGGAGGGATTGGGGGCAGGAGGAGAAGGGGACGACCGATGATGAGATGGCTGGGTGGCATCACGGACTCGATGGACGTGAATCTGAGTGAACTCCGGGAGTTGGTGATGGACAGGGAGGCCTGGCGTGCTGCGATTCATGGGGTTGCAAAGAGTCAGACACGACTGAGCGACTGAACTGAACTGAACTGCATATTACATTGTGTTTATGTACCACATTTTCTTTATCCACAACATAACATTTTCTTGAGAGATTGTCTGGAACTTTATCCAGTGGTATCCTGGTACATAGTTAACAAATCTCTGTCCAGGAGAGGGGACAGCTCTCAGCGGAAGCATTTAGTGATCTCTGGTGTGAAAAGTCTAGCTATGGCCAAGTTAAAATCAGAAAAGAGGTCAGAACCCAGATTTAGGGGAGAAATGTGCACAGTTAGCTCTCAGTGGCCAGTAGGAGGCAGCTCTGGCTTTCACACACACACACACACACACACACAACTGGCCTCTCAGCTCTCACTAGAACTCCAAGACTTCAGAAGCCATGTGGAACACTGCTTCAGTAAAACAGCAGGAAAACCAAAGCAACCAAGCAGAACTGGCTTTTGTTTAACACTTGTAATTCCTTTCTTTGGTTCTAACACCTGTCCTGCTTACCTTGCCTGGCTTGCCCTGGGACCCTTTGACTCGATCCCCATCCTGATGCTAGCGTCCTTCTGATGGGCTCAGTTCTACACCCGTGGCTCTGAACTACTGACCACAGTCAGCATCTAAAGTGTTACAACTCCTCATTTTTAAACTACTAATAAACTGAACAGGTTCACAAATGAATTCCTTTACTGTATATATTAAAGTAATTGAAGGTTCCATTCCAAATCCATTCTACAAATATCCAGCGAACCCTCTATTGCTAGCACTGCTTTAAAAGAAGGAGAAAAGAGGCTGAAAAACTGCTAGGACGCTGACAGCTGGGTTTCACTCGTGCAGGGACGCAGTGGGAGGAAGCCAGGGCTCTCAGCTGTGTATCCCAGGTGTCCTGATCTTCGTTCTACATGAAGGAAAGAAGTTCCCCACCCCAGACCCCTCCCTCATGCTTGGAACCATCAGGGGACAAAGTTCCTGAAGCAGATTTCAATCCCATTTTCTTAAACTCCTTCCTCTACAATGATGGAGCCAATCAAAGAGAAACCAGCCGGGGTTTTGCGATGACTATTAGCACGGCTCATAGCAGGTGGATGTGGCCTGAGGGCAGACTCTGACAATAGCATGCAAACGGGGTGTCTGGACTTCACTATCACCCTTCTCTCCCACAAATGTTTTCTCACGGTGAGAAACCCTGGGAATTCATTCTTAGGGGCTCAAGACACAGACATGAAGAGCTGTTAGCCTCAGGAGATGAAATTCAATACAAGTCAGAGAAATCTATGCAGGCTAATGGCACCAGGCTCAAATTGAAGGTTTCATGTATTTGATCAGAGTAGCCTACAGTCACTTTTTATTTTGCTTTCTCCTCCTCAATTTCTTTTCAGGGAATAAGTGTACTCTACACAGCAATGGCAACTATAGTAACAGCAGCCACACACATTTCCATGCTTTATTGCATACTGATACTGTCTTCTGTTTAGAGTTTCTAGTTATGAAAAATAAAAGAAAATGTTGATGTTGAGTCTTTAAAATTCATCAATTTTGTTTATTTTCTAAAACTAAGTAAGCACATGCAACTAGCAAATCTGTGTGTTCTCCGAGTATAAAATATATTTTTAACTCAGATCTTAGGATCATACAGTGGAAGTGAGAAATAGATTTAAGGGACTAGATCTGATAGACAGAGTGCCTGATGAACTATGGATGGAGGTTCATGAAACTGTATAGGAGACAGGGATCAAGGCCATCCCCATGGAAAAGAAACGCAAAAAACAAAACGGCTGTCTGTGGAGGCCTTACAAACAGCTGTGAAAGAGGAGAAGTGAAAAGCAAAGGAGAAAAGGAAAGATATACCCAATTGAATTCAGAGTTCCAAAGAACAGCAGGAAGAGATAAGAAAGCCTTCCTCAGCGATCAATACAAAGAAATAGAGGAAAACAACAGAATGGGAAAGACTAGAGATCTCTTCAAGAAAATTAGAGATACCAAGGGAACATTTCATGCAAAGATGGGCTCGATAAAGGACACAAATGGTATGGACATAACGAAAGCAGAAGATATTAAGAAGAGGTGGCAAGAATACACAGAACTGTACAAAAAAAAAGATTTTCATGACCCAGATAATCACAATGGTGTGATCACTCACCTAGAGCCAGACATCCTGGAATGTGAAGTCAAGTGGGCCTCAGAAAGCATCACTATGAACAAAGCTAGTGGAGGTGATGGACTTCCTTGGAATAGAGGAGCTATTTCAAATCCTGAAGGATGATGCTGTGAAAGTGCTGCACTCAATATGTCAGCAAATCTGGAAAACTCAGCAGTGGCCACAGGACTGGAAAAGTCAGTTTTCATTCCAATCTCAAAGAAAGGCAATACCAAAGAATGCTCAAACTACCACACAGTTGCACCCATCTCACACGCTAGTAAAGTAATGCTCAAAATTCTCCAAGCCAGGTTTCAGCAATACATGAAACATGAACTCCCTGACGTCCAAGCTGGTTTTAGAAAAGGCAGAGGAACCAGAAATCAAATTGCCAACATCCACTGGATCATCAAAAAGCAAGAGAATCCAAGAAAAACTTCTATTTCTGCTTTTTGACTATGCAAAAGCCTTTGACTGTGTGAATCACAATAAACTGTGGAAAATTCTGAAAGAGATGGGAATACCAGACCACCTGACCTGCCTCTTGAGAAACCTATATGCAGGTCAGGAAGCAACAGTTAGAACTGGACATGGAACAACAGACTGGTTCCAAATAGGAAAAGGAGCACATCAAGGCTGTGTATTGTCACCCTGCTTATTTAACTTCTATGCAGAGTACATCATGAGAAACGCTGGACTGGATGAAGCACAAGCTGTAATCAAGATTGCTGGGAGAAATATCACTAACCTCAGATATGTAGATATACCATCCTTATGGCAGAAGTAAAGAGGAACTTAAAAGCCTCTGGATGAAAGAGAAAGGTGAGAGTGGAAAAGTTGGCTTAAAGCTCAACATGCAGAAAACAAAACTAAGATCATGGAATCTGGTCCCATCACTTCATGGGAAATAGATGAGGAAACAGTGGAAACACTGTCACACTTTATTTTGGGGGCTCCAAAATCACTGCAGGTGGTGACTGCAGCCATGAAATTAAAAGACGCTTACTCCTTGGAAGGAAAGTTATGACCAACCTCTGTTCAGTTCAGTTCAGTCACTTAGTCATGTCCGACTCTTTGCGACCCCATGAATTGCAGCACGCCAGGCCTCCCTGTCCATCACCAACTCGAGGAGTTCACTCAGATTCATGTCCATCGAGTCCGTGATGCCATCCAGCCATCTCATCCTCTGTCGTCCCCTTCTCCTCCTGCCCCCAATCCCTCCTAACATCAGGGTCTTTTCCAATGAGTCAACTCTTCACATGATATGGCCAAAGTATTGGAGTTTCAGCTTTAGCATCAGTTCTCCCAAAGAACACCCAGGACTGATCTCCTCTAGAATGGACTGGTTGGATCTCCTTGCAGACCAACCTAGATAACATATGAAAAAGCAGAGACATTACTTTGCCAACAAAGGTCCGTCTAGTCAAAGGTATGGTTTTTCCAGTGGTCATGTATGGATGTGAGAGTTGGACTATAAGGAAAGCTGAGCACAAGAGAATTGATGCTTTTGAACTGTGGTGTTGGAGAAGACTCTTGAGAGTCCCTTGGACTGCAAGGAGATCCAACCAATCCATTCTAAAGGAGATCAGTCCTGGGTGTTCTTTGGAAGGACTGACGCTAAAGCTGAAACTCCAATACAATTCATTCACTTATTTTAACTTGAATGCCTAAGTTAACCTCAGGAGAAAACAATATATTTTACTTACAAATATGGAGAAGAATGAACATTGTAACTCAGAGTAAAAGCCAGTTAGCAGTCTATAGAAAGTTTAAGAAACCATTTGCCATGGTCTCAAGCAATGTGACAATTTCATTTAAGTAGATGTTTTCTATTTTAGATTTGTGCTCTAGAGATATTTTTAACATTAAAATAGTCAGTATATGAAAAGCAAAAGGAACTGAGGTGGATATTCACAAAAAGCATTAAAGTAGCATTCTTTACCCAAGAAATCCATTATCATAGCAGAATTTTAAAACCATGTTCACTGCCCCACCACACACACACACATAGCTTTATAAACCTCTTTTGTAACAGACTTACAAGGGGATGTGCATGAGTTGAATGGTACTGATGTTGGATAAGAAGCACCATCCACTAACCACACAAGTATTCAAGATACTAAACTAGACAAGAAAAATTGTAAAATTTATTCTAGAACCCCTCCCCTTCATTTATGTTAAACCATTTACATATTAACAAATAATAAATATCACCAATAGATATGGAGAAACAAAAGCCCTTGCACCACATTTGACAATCATTCTTGCTCTGTCTTCCATCAACACCTACATTCTCCTGGAGCCCTGAAACGCAGTGCAGCCTTCAGTACCCAACCCCAGCTTCTCTCCATCACTGCAGTGCTATTTTCATACTGGAAGCAAGTTAAACAGTAGCAGCTTCTCATACATGCTGAAAAATGTTCCCTTTGACCAGGCACAGTGAAAAGAGGCTGAGGACTCAATATGACCCTGGGATACAGTAGTGAGACAGTGAGCCTGGCACTATAGAAACCAAAGTCCTGCCAACAACAAAAGAAAGGCCTGGTCTCCAGGGCCAATAACACCATATAGAGATGTGTTTATATTCCTTTCCCTTCTCAGTTGGAAGGAAAATATATAGTAAACTTTTAATGTTCAAGGTATTCCATTCCTTACACTTTAAAATACTCCTTTTCTTTGTCTTCAATTTCTGACTTTTCCTACATTTTATTATACTACTTTTAAGTTTTGTCTAGGGCTTAGGTCTCAGAACTGCTTTACTTTTTTTCAAAATCACTGAGGATCTCAAAGAGCTAAAGCCCATGTGGGTTACAATGTACCAACAGTTAGTATTCAAAATGAAAGTGGAGAATTTTTTTAAAACACGAGTATCCACAAGCACACCCTCTACTAGCCAACAGAGCAATGGCCTCACATGTCATGTAACCACAGAAAGCTTAACTGCACACTTATGAGAAAATGAAGAAAGTGAAAAAAAAAAATTGGGGTTTTATCATGAAGAGTCTGGAACTTGTGGACCAGGAGACCTCTAGGGGGTCCCTGGATAGCAAATTAAATACTGCTGTTCAAGGGACTTCCCTGCTGGTAGAGTGGTTAAGATTCTGCTCTTCCCCGCAGAGGGCACAGGGTTCGATCCCTGGTCAGGTAACTAAGATCCTGCATGCCATGCCATGCCAAGAAAGAAAACCCTGCTGCTTAAGATAAATAGCAAGCAAACAGTTAGACTCATTCTTATCTTTTTCTTATCAATTTCTACTCTTCCTTTAAATGTTAAAAAAAAGAGCAATGTTGAACAGTTGAATTTACACTATTTGACTTCATGAATTATAGCGCACTGGTACTCCAGACGACACAGTGTTTAGATATATTAGAAGACTAAAATGAAGAGGATGACCATAAAAACTGTTGGTACATATGAGAAGGAACTAGAGTGCTCATTGTCCTGGTAAGAACATAACATGACCAACAGGCAAAGAGTTGGCAGTTTCCTTAAAAAACTAAACACATACCTACCACGCAATATGGCTATTGTGCTGTTAGGTCTTTACACAAGAAAAATAAAAGCAAATGTCCACACAGAATCTTGTGATGACCACTACGGCACTTTCAGCTGCAATATTCAAAAACTGAAGACAACCAAAACGCCATCAACAAGTTGATAAGCAGATTATGGTACATGCATACAACTGCGTGCCACTCACCAATAAGAATCAATGAACTATTGACATAAGCAACAACACGATTCAGTGTCGAAATAAATTTGCTTAGCAAAAGAAGCAAGTCCAAAACAGTACAACACTAAGGGACTGAAAAGACAAACCTCACACCTCAACAAAATCTTTCCAAAACACATTTTAGATAAAATATTTGCATTCAAAGTATACAGAAAAATTTTAAATTCAATAATAAGGAAAAATACAACTCCATTAAAAAGTAGGCAAAATATGTGAACAGATATCTCACAAAAGAAGATATACAGATGGAAAATGAGCATATGAAAATGTGAAAGAAAGAAAGTAAAAGTATTAGTTGCTCAGTCATGTCTGACTCTTTGCGACTCCGTGAACTCTAGTCTACCAGGCTCCACAATGGGATGCTTCAGGCAAAAATACTGTAGTGAGTTGCCATTCCCTTCTCCAGGAGATCTTCCTGACCCAAGGAGTGAACCTGGGTCTCCTGTGTTCCAGGCAGAATCTTTACTTTCTGAGCTACCAGGAAAGTTTGATCAATGTCAATATTATTAGGGAAAAACAAATTAAAATAAGACTACCACTGTATATTTATTAGAGAGCCAAAATCCAAAACACTGACAACACGAAATACTGGAGAAGATGTGGAGAAATAGGAACTCCTACTCATTGCTGATGGGAATGCAGAATGGCACAGTCTGTCTGGAAGACAAAACCACACATACATTTAACCATATGATCCAACAATCAGGCTTTTGGCATTTACCCAAAGGAGATGAAAGCATATGTCTACATAAACATCTATACACACATGGTTTTTTATCAGCTTTATTCATAACTGATGAAACTTGGAAGCAATCAAGATGATTTTCAGTAGGTGAATGAATAATCAAACTGTGGTACATCTATACATAGAAATAAAAAGAAAGGAGCTATCAAGCCATGAAAAGACATGGAGGAAACTTAAATGCATCATTCTAAGTGAAAAAAGCCAATCTGAAAAGCCTACAAACCAAATAGGGGGCCTTCTGGAAAAGGCGGAACCATGAGGACAGTAAAAAGATAAATGGTTGCCAGGGAGAAGGCAGGAAAGGAAGGAGGTTGGGTTCAGGGTTGTTGTTGTTTTTCTTTTTTTTTTTTTTTTTAGGGCAGTTAAACTGTGATTCTAAAGGGCCCTCAGCTCCTCGCTCTGTGATATCCTAGAGGGTAGCAGGGAGGTCCAAGAGGAAGGGGATATATGTATACATACATCCCACTCCAGTACTCTTGGCTGGAAAATCCCATGGACGGAGCCTGGAAGGCTGCAGTCCATGGGGTTGCTGAGCGACTTCCCTTTCACTTTTCACTTTCATGTATTAGAGAAGGAAATGGAAACTCACTCCAGTGTTCTTGCCTGGAGAATCCCAGGGACCGGGGAGCCTGGTGGGCTGCCGTCTATGGGGTCGCACGGAGTCGGACACGACTGAAGCGACTTAGCAGCAGCAGCATAGCTGATTCACTTAACCAGCTGATTCAGCTACTTGTACAGCAGAAACTAACTCAACATTGAAAGCAATTATACTTCCCCCTACAAAAAAAAGTTCTCTTGCTTTTTGATGATCCAACAGATGTTGGCAATTTGATCTCTGGTTCCTCTGCCTTTTCTAAATCGAGCTCAAACATCTGGAAGTTCATGGTTCACATATTGTTGAAGCCTGGCTTGCAGAATTTTGAGCATTACTTTACTAGCATGTGAGATGAGTGCAGTTGTGTGGTAGTTTGAGCATTCTTTGGCATTGCCTTTCTTTGGGATCGGATTGAAAACTGACCTTTTCCAGTCCTGTGGCCACTGCTGAGTTTTCCAGATTTGCTGGCATATTGAGTGCAGCACTTTCACAGCATCATCTTTTAGGATTTGAAATAGCTCAATTGGAAGTCCATCACCACCATGAGCTTTGTTCTTAGTGAGGCTTCTTAAGGCCCACTTGACTTTGCATTCTAGGATGTTTGGCTCTAGGTGAGTGATCACACCATCGTGATTATCTGGGTCATGAAGATCTTTTTGGACAGTTCTTCCGTGTACTCTTGCCACCTCTTCCTAATATCTTCTGCTTCTGTTAGGTCCATATCATTTCTGTTTTTTACTGTGCTCATCTTTGCATGAAATGTTCCCTTGGTATCTCTAATTTTCTTGAAGAGATCTATAGTCTTTCCCATTCTATTGTTTTCCTCTATTTCTTTGCACTGATCACTGAAGAAGGCATTTTTATCTCTCCTTGTTATTCTTTGGCAATCTCCATTCAAATGGGTATATCTTTCCTTTTCTTCTTTGCCTTTTGCTTCTCTTCTTTTCATAGCTATTTGTAAGGCCTCCTCAGACAGCCATTTTGCCTTTTTGCATTTCTTTTTCTTGGGGATGGTCTTGATCATTGCTTCCTGTACAATGTCAGGAACCTCCATCCACAGTTCTTCAGGCACTTTGTCTATCAAATCTAATCCCTTGAATCTATTTGTCACTTCCACTGTATAATCATAAGGGATTTGATTTAGGTCATACCTGAATGATCTAGTGGTTTTCCCTACTTTCTTCAATTTAAGCCTGAATTTGGCAATAAGGAGTTCATGATCTGAGCTGCAGTCAGCTCCCGGTCTTGTTTTTTGCTGACTGTATAAAGCTTCTCCATCTTTGACCTGCAAAGTATATAATCAGTCTGATATTGCTATTGACCATCTGGTGCGTCAATATGTACAGTCTTCTTTTGTGTGGTTGGAAGAGGGTATTTGCTATGACCAGTGTGGTCTTGTGGCAAAACCGTATTAGTCTTTGCCCTGCTTCATTCTGTACTCCAAGGCCAGATTTGCCTGTTACTCCAGGTATCTCTTGACTTCCTACTTTTGCATTTCAGTCCCCTATAATGAAAATGTCATCTTCTTTGGGTGTTGTAGGTCTTCATAGAACTGTTCAATTTCAGCTTCTTCAGCATTAGTGGTCGGGGCACAGACTTGGATTTCTGTGATATTGAGTGGTTTGCCTTGGAAACGAACAGAGATCATTTGTTGTTTTTGAGATTGCATCCAAGTACTGCATTTCAGACTCTTCTGTTGACTATGATGGCTACTCCATTTCTTCTAAGGGATTCTGGCCCACAGTAGTAAATATAATGGTCATCTGAGTTAAATTCACCCATTCCAGTCCATTTTAGTTTGTTGGTTCCTAAACTGTCAATGTTTACTCTTGCCATCTCCTGTTTGACCACTTCCAATTTGCCTCAGTTCATGGACCTAACATTCCAAGTTCCTACTCAATATTGTTCAGGGAAATTTTCAAGAGTAACAAGCACATTCATTTTTCTGATTGTGATGATGATTTATTGGGGGTATACATATAACCAGGTGCATTAGAGTTTATGCTCTGAATATGCATGGCTTATTCATGTTGATTTGCATTTCCAACTATTTCCCAGATTTATGAGTGAAGAAAGAAGGCTTTGATCTCTAAGGTCCCCATTAACTTCAAGGACCTCACTTCCACATTACCCATTTTTAGTCCCATAAGGATTATTTCTAACTTGATGTTCTGAAAAGTAGTTTGGGTAGCACCTTATAGAGCAGAACCTCAGATCATCCTCCAAAGGTCTGAACATAGTGATTGGGACTTACTGGATAAACCTTTGTTTGGCTAATAAAACTCTATTCAGTATATCAAAAGATGATCAGCCATCTGAATTCTAATCATTTGTGGTTTCAGCTACTCAAGAACTACTGTGTCCCTAACTAAATTCCTCAATCAAGGCAAGTCAGGTCTTTTAAAGTCAAGTCTGAAGGCAAAGATACTTTTATAAAATAATACATGTGTAATTGATTTGACTGACATGTTACCAGTCTAGCAAAAAAACAGAAAGTTCAGTCCGAGAGTATTTCACAGCATTTGCTATTTTAATGTGATTTTAAATTTAGGTGCAAAAATTCGATTATATGGAATTCATAACAGCATTTATATTCTGATTTCATGGAGCTGTATTATTTTGCATAAACAATTTGTTGGAATCAATTATCAATGAAAACACGAAGTTCCTTTCATGACCACCAAATTGATGCCTTTATTAAAAAAAAAAATTAATGATTTCAGCAGGCAGTTTTAGCACTCTGAGAACTACATGCTCAAATTCTAATGAGGTTCTAACTCATCCATTCCACTTTTAAATTTGTTCCAACTAAATACCACAAAGGTGAGAAAGACAGTATCTGGAAGGGGCCTTCATGAGCAGAAGCCCAGATTATACCGAGCTGGTCCTGTGAACATATTATTGACCTCATCTCCTCAAGAGAGAGGCAGCCTTTTCTGTCAGACAGCTCTGTTCCTAGTTCTCCTCCAATCACACAGCTCAGATTTAATCTGCATAGCAGGGCCCCCAGTGCCACCCCAGGGCTGCTAACTGACTGGGTTCAGAAGACCTGTGCTCCACAGACAGGCTGCATGGCACACACACAGTGGAGAGAACAGAAGAATGTCAGGAACCCAGGTTCTTGTCTACACGTACCACTTGGAACTGGTTTCACTTTACGGTCAAAGATGATAATCTGGCCTGAATTCACTTTTTGGGTGTGATATTCTGATTTTCTTAGAAGTAAACATTTAAAAACAGTTACTGTGATAAACCATAATGGAAACCATCGACACCCATGACCTACTAGCTGCAGCCTTCTTTCAGCAAGCCGAGCAGCCGCTTGCAATGGAGTTGAGTCCACGTAAGGCTTGAACCTTACATGAACCTGCCCCAAAGCACGAACATAGCTCTCAAAAGCTTACACCACTGGTATAAACTGGGCTGTGCAGAGTAAGACAGTTCTGGTCAAAGTCAGAATTTGAACCTAGACTAGGACAGTTAGTAGAGAGCTACGGGACGAATCCTGGGATAAGATAAAGCTATACACCCTAACCTGGCCAGTTAGCCTGGCAAAAGCAGGGGTGACAGAGTGGGAGGGAGATAGGGTGATATCAAGAATAAAGCTGAAAAATCTGCAAACCATAAATGCTGGAGAGGCTGTGGAGAAAAGGGAACACTTTTGCACTGTTGGTGGAACGTAAATTGATACAGCTTCTATGGAAAACAGTATGGAGGCTCCTTCAAAACTAAAAATAGTACTACCATATGATCTGGCAATCCCACTCCTGGGCATATCCCCTAAGAAAACCGTAATTCAAAAAGACACATGTACCCTAATATTCACAGCAGCACTACAATAGCCAGGACGTTGGAAACACCCTTCATCTGTCCACTGGAAGATGAAGGGATAAGGAAGATGTGGTACATATATACAATGGAATATAACTCAGCCATAAAAAGGAACAAACTGGGTCTTTTGAAATGATGTGGATGTACCTAGAGTCTGTCAGAGTGAAGTAAGTCATAAAGAAAAAAATTATTGCATATAAATCTGTGTATATATATATATATATATATATATCTGGAAAAATGAAATAGATGAACCCATTTGCAGAGCAGACATAGAGAGCGGACATGTGGACACGGAGGGAGGAAGAGGAGGGTAAGATGAATTGGGAGAATAGGATTGTCACATATACACTATCATGTAAAATATATAGTGAGTTCTGCAGTATAGCATGGCACAGAGAGCTCAGCTTGGTGCTTTGTGATGACCTATAGAGGGGGATGGGGGAAGGGAGGCTCAAGAGGGAGGGAGCATATGTGTACATGTAGCTGATTCACTTCACTGTACAGCAGAAACTAATAGAACATTGTAAAGCAACTATACTGCAATTAAAAAGAATAGAATTGAGATTGCCGCTGCTGCTGTTGCTCAGTCGCTTCAGTCGTGTCCAACTCTTTGCGACCCCACAGACGGCAGCCCACCAGGCTCCCCGTCCCTGGGATTCTCCAAGCAAGAACACTGGAGTGGGTTGCCGTTTCTTCTCCAATGCATGAAAGTGAAAAGTGAAAGTGATGTCGCTCAGTCATGTGTGACTCTTAGTGACCCCATGGACTGCAGCCTACCAGGCTCCTCCGTCCGTAGGATTTTCCAGGCAAGAGTACTGGAGTGGGGTGCCATTGCCTTCTTCTAAAATTGAGATTAGGGACAAGAAATTCAAAGGAAACAGAGGGAGTCTGAGGTAGAAAGTACAGTCTGTATATGAAAGCAGGCATCAGAGGGTCAATCAAAGTGATGTGATTTACCTGGATCCCAGCTTTAGTTTCCAGTAAAGCTGGCATTAAAAAATCATTTCCCTTACACATTATACTGCATTCTTTCATGGTTATTGTTGGGCTGATGGCCCAGGGAAAGAGGGGAGTTTCCTATTTATATTTCAAAGCGTATCATTTAGGGGTTTCAGCGAGGAAAAGAACAGGATGTGATGCTTTTGACTGAAATTAAATGTCAATAAAACTCCATGTCTCTCAGTTCTGCTTAAAATGCTCACTTGCAACTCCTGCTTCTGATGAAGTCCAGTGAAGCACAAAACTCCCAGGGAGATGTAGCAAAGCAGATAACGAAACAAAACATCTGGATGAAGTTAGTGGGACCTGCCAAGGAAAGCAGGACCACAGAGGCCAAGAAAAGAGAAAGCAAGCTCCTTAAGCCAAGCCCAGCACTATGCACACTGCTTTCCCAGGTCGCTTTCATTCCTGGTACAGAAAGAGACTCTAAGAAGCCTGGCAAATGCCAACCCTGACCCGGCAGAGGAGCCAGCAGGGCTCTGCCACTCATGGTGCTGCCGAAACAAAAACTGCCTGAGGTGCTGCCAAATGAGAAGATGCCGAGGGGCCAAGGACGGAAACAGAAGGGACTGCAACACTCAGCACAAGTTTTGACTTGAGATATGTATCGATTCTTAAATTACACTGGACAAAACACTAAGAAGCCACTTAAGAAAAAGAAAAGAACTGAAAAGCACAAGGAGTTATTAACATTCATCCGATACAAGGAATCTAATAGAAACTAAAACTGCTGATGGAAAAGGCACTCCTAAATATCCCAGGTGCTCCAATGGCATTCCTGAAGCACTAAGAGATGGGAGGAACTGAAGCTAAGGTAAATTAAGTGCATAAACCTGCAACCCAGCTTTCCTCAGCCCCTGGCTGAGGGAATGTCTCTCTGCCCAAATCCAAGCATCACCCAATGGACAATACCATCCTGAGCCCCTCCCCACACTGTTCCTTACATGTGCTAAACATCAAAAAACCACTGCTAAGGATTAAACAATAGGTTCAGGAGGGGGAAAAAAGACATCAGATTGAGATATGAATGCCAGGAAAGATATATGATACCAAAATAACTTATGAAAGTGTCGAGAAAATCAATACTCACGACTAAAAATTTCACTATAGAACTGGAATCCGGCAAAAAGAAACAAGCAGAAATCCTAAACATGGAAAATAAAATAGTGAGGCATCTACCAAGTAATGCCAAGGATTTCCAGCAACTGTGAAATAGGAGACATCCTTTTCACAAGGCTTCAGAGTCAGATATGTATTTTGCAGTTATAGCACATCTCAATTCAATTAAAAATTCAGATGTTCGGTCATACTAGCCATATTTAAAGCAGTCAATAAGCACATGTGGCTTTAGACTACCATATAGCATATTGGATAATATAATTCTCTCTACAGAGGTAGGTAGATATTTGTATTGTTGGATGGATGGATGGAAGGATGGATGGAAGCATAGATAGATAAATAGACGAATAGATGGATGGATGGATGGATGGATAGATGGATAGATGAATGAATGGATAGATAGATGTATTGTTGGATGGATGGAAGCATAGATAGATAAATAGATGGACAGATGGATGGATGGATGGATAGATAGATGGATTGTTGGAATAATGGATGGATGGATGATGGACAGAGAGCTGAAAGAAAGAAAGGCATAGGTATGAATAGAAATATGCATTACTCTCTTTGACATACATTGCTGAACAAAAGCAGCAAAGAAGTCAGATTTAAAAGAAGATCATGTTGATGATTCCTTATACAAATTTCAAGTAAAGGCAAAACTAACAGATGATCACAGAAGTCAAAATAGTGATTACATCATGTGAGAATGGCTTTGACAGGATGCGGCATGAGGGAATGTTTTTGGAGTAATACTCCATATTTTGACCTGGGAGTGGAGTATACGTAAGTAAAAATCATCAAGTTGTATGTTCAATTGTGCCCTGCAGGGCAATTTAATGTAATGTATGTTATATCTTGTACTGTGCTGATAAGCTGGCTTTCCAGGAAGGGAAATATTCCGGGTCTGTAGAATCTACCCATTTCCATGTGAGCTACATATCCTAACAATGGGCAGTTTCAAGCTACTAACAGGATACCACTGAATATGAAACTGAAAGAGATATGCAAAATCAGTTCTTGAGAAAAGGTGCCAGCCAGCTCTAGCACAGGCACCTTCATAAGAAAAGAAAAAGGAAAATATGTGTGTAAAATTGGGGATTTGCATACAAGCCATTTGCATATAGAGCCCACATTTTTGATGATTCTCTCTATACTGCAGAGAAGGGAAGGACAGCTTTTCCCCAAGACTTCTGTGATGTTCAAAGTGAACACTGGTGAAGATGCTACTGAGTGATACACAGAATAGTGAGGCCTCCTCCGCTTCCTCCTGCAACCTATGCATGCACCCTCCCACTCAGCAGAGCTTACTCTCAGCAGCCCCAAACAGAGCTGACAGGTGACAACCCAGGCACACAGAATGGCACTTTCCCTCATACCGTACAGTGCCAAATATGCTGTCAAGTTCAGGAAACAGTACAGTTTAAGGTAATGAAGTACATTAAACAACAATACCAAAAGCAATATTGAAGTGTCAAGAAAAAAATGTACCACAGTAAAATAAGGCATATGTTCCCAGGAACCCAGCTTGTTCGGGAGGAGAATGTATACTCAAGCAGAAATAAACAGCATGTGCTTGACTGGGTCTCTAAATCTTCATGTTTACTGTGCAAGAAGAGTCATGCTGAGAGTTGCTGTTTGCACTTTCTAACCTTTGCTAGGACTCTATGGCTTTGGTGACACAGGGTTGCAACCATTTGAAATTAATTTCCTAGTTGCATTAGCTCAAAGAGATGCTGTCCTTTAAAGGTTATCAATTAATGAAAATTCTAATTCAATGTTAACATGGGGTCATAAAAGACGCAGATTCCGTACAGGTGGCCTATTCCAGAGGGCGGTATGACATTTGCCCCAAGGCCTAGTATGACATACAAGAAAGAGAAAACAATGGTAACAAGGCCCTTTTAAGTAATCTAAGACCATAAAACAGTGTCACTGAGAAAAAGATTCTAATTCCAATGGTACAGTGTGGCCCAAGCATCATACTCTGAGGCTGAATTCTCCTTGTGTCAATTACCAGCTACACAGCCTTGAGCAAGCTTCTTAACTTCTTTGTGCTTTAGTTTCCTCATTAGTGAAATGGGAATAACTATCATACACACACCTGTAATCTCATATATATATATATATATATATATATATATATATATATAATGAATAAATAAACACTACATTTTAAAGCTAGAAGACACCATAGATAGAGGGCACCAACCATAGTGATTGCCAAAGTGTGGTCCCAAGACTAGAAATATCAGCATCAACTGGGACCATCCTAGAAACATATTTTCCTCATCCAACCCCAGACCTACTGAATCAGAAATTTTGGCCTGAGAGCCCACAAATCTGGATTTGAACAATGAACGCAGAGTAAAGAATAGCAAGGAAAGATAAGAAAGGCTTCCTCAGCCATCAATGCAAAGAAATAGAGAAAAACAATAGAATGGGAAAGACTAGAGATCTCTTCAAGAAAATTAGAGATCCAAGGGAACATTTCATGCAAAGACAGGCTCAATGAATGACAGAAATGGTATGGACCTAACAGAAGTAGAAGAGGTGGCAAGAATACACAGAAGAGCTATACAAAAAAGATCTTCATGACCCAGATAATCACAATGGTGTGACCACTCACCTAGAGTCAGACATCCTGGAATGAGAAGTCAAGGTGGCCTTAGGAAGCATCACTGTGAACAAAGCAAGTGGAAGTGATGGAATTCCAGTTGAGCTATTTCAAATCCTGAAAGATGATGCTGTAAAAGTACAACACTCAATATGCCAGCAAATTTGGAAAACTCAGCAGTGGCTACAGGACTGGAAAAGGTCAGTTTTCATTCCAATCACAAAGAAAGGCAATGCCAAAGAATGCGCAAACTACCACACAATTGTACTCATCTCATACGCTAGTAAAGTAATGCTCAAAATTCTCCAACGCAGGCTTCAGCAGTACGTGAACCGTGAACTCCCTGATGTTCAAGCTGGTTTTAGAAAAGGCAGAGGAACCAGAGATCAAATTGCCAACATCTGCTGGATCATGGAAAAAGCAAGAGCATTCCAGAAAAACGTCTACTTCTGCTTTATTGACTATGCCAAAGCCTTTGACTGTGTGGATCACAATAAACTGTGGACAATTCTGAAAGAGATGGGAATATCAGACCACCTAACCTGCCTCTTGAGAAATCTGTATGCTGGTCAGGAAGCAACAGTTAAAACTGGACATGGAACAACAGACTGGTTCCAAATAGGAAAAGGAGTACATCAAGGCTGTATAGTGTCACCCTGCTTATTTAACTTCTATGCAGAGTACATCATGAGAAATGCTGGGCTGGAAGAAACACAAGCTGGAATCAAGATTGCTGGGAGGAATATCAATAACCTCAGATATGCAGATGACACCACCCTTTTGGCAGAAAGTGAAGAGGAGCTAAAAAGCCTCTTTTTTTTCTTTTTTACTTTTTTTTTTTAAATTTTATTTTTACTTTATTCTACGTTACAATACTGTATTGGTTTTGCCATACATTGACATGAATTAGCCACAGGTGTACACAAGCTCCCAGTCCCGAAGACCCCTCCCCCTCCCACCCCATATCATCTCTCTGGATCATCCCCGTGCACCAGCCCCAAGCATCCTGTATCCTGTATCGAACATAGACTGGTGCTTCATTTTTACATGATAGTATACATGCTTCAATGCCATTCTCCCAAATCATCCCACCTTCTCCCTCTCCGTCTCCCTCAGAGGCCAAAAGTCTGTTCTATACCTCTGTGTCTCTTTTGTTGTCTCACATAGAGAGTCTTCATTACTATCCTTCTAAATTCCATATATATGTGTCAGTATACTGTATTGGTGTTTTTCTTTCTGGCTTACTTCACTCTGTATAATCGGCTCCAGTTTCATCCATCTCATTAGAACTGATTCAAATTCATTCCTTTTAAGGGCTGAGTAATACTCCATTGTGTATATGTACCACAGCTTTCTTATCCATTCATCTGCTGATGGACATCTAGGTTGTTTCAATGTCCTGGCTATTTTAAACAATGCTGCAATGAACTTGATGAAAGAGAAAGAGGAGAGTGAAAAAGTTGGCTTAAAGCTCAACATTCAGAAAACAAAGATCATGATATCCAGTTCCATCACTTCATGGGAAATAGATGTTGAAACAGTGGAAACAGTGTCAGACTTTATTTTGGGGGCTCCAGAATCACTGCAGATGGTGACTGAAGCCATGAAATTAGAAGACGCTTAATCCTTGGAAGAAAAGCTATGACCAACCTAGACAGCATATTAAAAAGCAGAGACATTACTTTATCAACAAAAGTCTGCATAGTCAAAGCTATGGTTTTTCCAGTAGTCATGTATGGATATGAGAGTTGGACTATAAAGAAAGCTGAGTGCGAAAGAACTAATTATTTTGAACTGTGGTGTTGAAGAAGACTCTTGAGAGTCCCTTGGACTGCAAGGAGATCCAACCAGTCAATACCGAAGGAAATCAATCCTGAATATTCATTGGAAAGACAGATGCTAAAGCTGAAACTCCAATACTTTGGCCACATGATGTGAAGATCTAATTCAGTGGAAAAGACACTGATGCTGGGAAAGATTGAATGTGGGAGGAGAAGGGGACGACAGAGGATGAGATGGTTGGATGGCATCACTGACGCAATGGACATGAGTTTGACTAGGCTCTGGGAGTTGATGATGGACAGGGAAGCCTGGTGTGCAGCAGTCCATAGGGTTGCAAAGAGCTGGACACAACTGAGTGACTGAACTGAACAGATGGTTTTAAGAAAACATACATGCTGAAGATCAGCCTTATATTGAAATATTGTTAATGCTTTAGGAAAAGACAAAAAGAAATGTTAAACCATGCTTAATCCTACAACACAGGGATAGCCAGCATTAAAATACTGTCATATATTTAATATAAAATATAACATACACATTATTTTGAACCAAACAAGATTATTCTTCACATACTACTTTGTAGCCTGCTTTTTCATTAATACAATATCATTATCTCTCAGTGTCAATAAATATAGATCTAAGCTGTTATTTTAATAATACAGAATTATTCAGTTTTTGCAAGCATAATTTTTTATCTAAATGTAACTGGTGAACAGCTGTATTTTCAAATGACCTCTGGCATCCAGAACTATGAGAGAATAAGTTTGTGTTGCATTAAGCCATCAAGTTTGTAGTAATTTGACATGGAAACTAAAATAGCAAATTACCATCACCCAGCTCAAGAAACAGGATCCTCATACCTCACTTCTGTCTTCTCATCAGCACAGGATAAACACTGTCCTGATTTCCAATACCATAGATAGAATTTATGACCTTGAAACTTAATTAAATGGAATCGAACAGTTAAAAAACAGAATAATGGAAATAAAACCAAAGAGAAACAACTAAGACTTAACTAAACTCAAGAGCTTTTGCACAGCAAAGGAAACCATGAACAAAATGAAAAGACAACCTCAGAGAGCGGGAGGAAAATATTTGCAGATGATGTGACTGATCAGGGATTAATCTCAAAAATCCACAAAGCAGATCATGCAGGTTAATATCAAGGAAACAAAAAATCCAAATAAAAAAATGGTCAGCAGATCTAAATAGACATTTCTCCAAAGAAGACATACAGATGGCCAAAAGGCACATGAAAAGATGCTCAACATTGCTAATTATTAGAGAAATGCAAATGAAAACTACAGTGAGATATTACTTCATACCGATCAGAATGGCCATCATCAAAAATCTACAAACAATAAATTCTTTAGAGGATGTGGAGAAAAGGGAAACTTCTACACTGTTGTTGGGAATGTAAACTGGAAACAGCCACTATGGAGAAAAGTGAGGAAGTTCCTTAAAACACTAAAAGTAGGGTTACTGTATGATCTAGCAATCCCATTCCTGGGCGTATATCTGAAGAAAATCGTAGTTTCAAAGGATACATGCACCTCAATGTTCACTGCTAGGAATATATACACACCACTACATTTAAAATAGAACAGATAACCAACAAGGACCTACTGCATAGCACAGGGGCCTCCCGGGAGCGCTAGTGGCAAATAACTTGCTGCCAGCGTAGGGGACATAAGAGGCCTGGGTTCTATCCCTGTGTCAGAAAGATTCCCTGGAGGAGGAAATGGCAACCTACTCCAGTATTCTTGTTGGAGAATCCCATGGATAGAGGATCCTGGTGGGCTACAGTGCATGGGGTCATAAAGAATCAGACTCAACCGAAAGGACTCAGCACACATATAGCAGAGGGAACTCTGCTCGATATTCTGTAATAACCTAAATAGGAAAAGGAATCACTTTGCTGTACACTTGAAACTAACGCAACATTGTAAATCAACTAGAATTTGTATTCTAATACAAAATGGTTTTTAAAATATATACTGCACATGCTTTCATCTATATCTTTCTATATTAGTTCATTATTTCCCTTAGGAAAATACCTAGAAGTAGAATAGATGAATCAAAAATAGGTACATTTTAAATTATTTTGAACACATATTTTCAAAACTCATTCTAGAAAATTATAAATATACACATTTCTAGCCCTCAAGTAAACTCCAATATGTATATATCTTCGTATATTTATTTGGTTTTCATTGTGGGTTTCATCCCACCTTATTACAAAAGAGTTTCAGGCAGCTTTTAAAGATATATACAAGATTAAAAATATGATCAAGTGGAAACTAAGGATAAGGAAAAAGAAGATGAGGACAGATGTGCCATTCACATGTAGATGCTCTGAGATCCTTCGCAGCTGAGCACTTTGAGAAGAAGCTATATCCAAGCTTTATAAATACCCAGACAAATACTTGATTAAGTAAGGTGACAACTGAATGAATCGCTTCCAGTTCCTTTGAGAGTTGGCATAGTATGCATAATAAACGACCGAGTTAATGACAGCAATAAAAAGTCATGTTGGTAGGCCATGAGACAGATATGAATAATTAGGTGATGCCTGTATTAGTAAAATAAAATAATTTTCACTTAGATGGACATGAAACTATAAAGTCCAATGACGTCTTCAATCCAGAAAGGAGATTTATTATTCAAATAATTGTTAAAATCTCCTATTCCTTTGCTTTTTCCCGTCAGAAGATGTTAATCAATATCCATGTCCTCCTTTACCCAAATATTCACTATGCATGCAAAAGTAGTGAACTTAGTCTTGTTGATACTGCACAATACTATTTCTTTAAAAATCAGTAGACTTTTAGACAATACTTCTACAGAAAAATGAGGACGTAACCTCCAGAACCAATCATTAACAATGGTAAAAACAAACCAAAGAAACCAGGAACCGTTCAGTGCTTCTAGAGATGTCTGTCCAATATGCTAGCCCCTAGACACAAATGTCTAGTAAAAATTTAAATGAAAATTAATTAACATTAAGTAAAATTTTAAAAGTCAGTTCTTCAGCCTGACTACCAAGCTGCAAATGCTCAGTAGCCATATATGGCTGGTGGCAACCACTCTGGACAGTACAGATATGGATAGTACAAATATAGAATATTCTTATCATCACAGAAAGTGCTATTGGGTAATACTACTTGCAGAATAAAAACTGTCTTTGATCAATAAAAAGTTAGCACACTTAAAGGTATATATATAAGCTGACTGACTAGAGGTCAAAATGCATTTTCCAATAAAATCATGAGTACAGATTACTTCTAGGTGAGTCTGTAGAAGTCTCCTTGATAAATAACAAGTGTTGGCAAGGGTGCAGAGAAGTTGGAACCCACCTCCATTCCTGGTAGTAATGTAAAACAGTGCAATCCCTGTGGAAAATAATTTGGATGTTCCTTAAAAAATTAAGATTACCATATGAGCCAGAAATGCCACTTGTAGTATATATCAAGGAATTTAAAAGAAGGATTTAAACAGATACCTGAGTGCTAGGGCTCACTTCAGCATTATTCAGTGGCCAGAAAATGGAAACAATCCAAGTGACGATCAGCAGATGAATGGATAAACAAGATGTGGTTCACACATTCAGTCTAAAAATATTCAGCCATTGAAAGAAGTAAAGATCTAATAGATGTTACAAAACATGGATAAACCCTAAAATGCAGCAAGATGAATACTGTAGGAAATATATGAATATATAAAATATCTGAAAGTGGAAGTGTTAGTTGCTCAGTGGGGTCTGACTCTACTACCCCCATACACTGAAGCCCGCCAGTCCACGGGATTACCCAGTCTCACTGTCCATGGGATTTCCAGGCAAGGACACTGGAGTGGGTAGCCATGCCCTCTCCAGGTGATCTTCCTGACCCAAGGGTCAAACCTGGGTTTCTTTCACTGCAGGCAAACTCTTTACCATCTTAGGCACCAGAGAAGCCCATTTTGCATGCTAGCACAGTAATGCTCAAAATCCTTCAGGCTAGGCTTCAACAGTTCATATGCCTCAAAACAGTTTGAGAACTTCCAAAAGTACAAGCTGCATTTAGAAAAAGCAGAGGAACCATGATCAAATTGCCAACATTTGTTAGATCACAGAAAAAGCAAGAGAATCCCAGAAAAGCATCTACTTCTGCTTCACTGACTACACTAAAGTTTTGACTGTGTGGATCACAACAAACTGATAAATTCTTAAAGAAGAGGGGAATACCAGACTACCTTACTTGTCTCCTGAAAACCCCATATACAAGTCAAGAAGTAACAGTATCAGACATGGAACAATGGACTGGTTCAAAATTGGGAAAGGAGTACGTCAAGGCTATATACTGTCACCTTGCTTATTTAACTTATATGCAGAGTATATCATGCAAGATGCCAGGCTAGATGAATCACAAGCTGGAATCAAGACTGCCGGGAGAAATATCAACAATCCCAGATATGCAGATGATACCACTCTAATGACAGAAAGCAAAGAGGAACTAAAGAGCCTCTTGATGAGGCTTGAAAGATGTCCTTGAAAGAGGACAGTGAGATAACTAAAGACTCAACACTGAAAAAATGAAGATCAGAGCATCTGGTCCCATCATTCCATGGCAAAAAGATGGAGAAAAACTGAAAACAGTGACATATTTGATTTTCTTGGGCTCCAAAATCACTGTGGATGGTGGCCACAGCCATGAAATTAAGACACTTGCTATGACAAATCTAGACAGTGTATTAAAAAGCAGAGACATGACTTTTCTGACAAAGGTCTGTATAGTAAAAGCTATGGTTTTTCCATTAGTCATGTATGGATGTAAGAGTTGGACTATAAAGAAAGCTAAGTGCCAAAGAATTACTTATTTTGAACTGTGGTGTTGGAGAAGACTCTTGAGAGTCCCTTGGATAGCAAGGAGATCAAAACAGTCAATTCTACAGGAAATCAATCCTGAATATTCATCAGAAGGACTGATGCTAAGGCTCCAATATTTGGAGCACCTGATGCAAAGAACTGACTCATTAGAAAATATCCTGATGTTGGGAAAGATTGAGGACAGGAGGAGAGGAAGGCGACAGAGGATGAGATAGTTGGATGGCTTCACTGACTCAATGGTGAGTGAACTCTGAGAGACAGTGAAGGACAGGGAAGCCTACTGTGCTGCAGTCCATGGGGTCACAAAGAGTGGGACATGACTGAGTAACTGAACAACAACAATATAAAATATCTAGAAACAACCTAGATGCCCGTCAGCAGATGAGTGGATAAGAAAGCTGTGGTACATATACACAATGGAGTATCACTCAGCCCTTAAAAAGAATAAATGTGAATCAGTTCTAATGAGATGGATGAAACTGGAGCCGATTATAGAGAGTGAAGTAAGCCAGAAAGAAAAACACCAATACAGTATACTGACACATATATATGGAATTTAGAAAGATGGTAATGATGATCCTGTATGTGAGACAACAAAAGAGACACAGAGGTGTAGAATGGACTTGTGGCCTCTGAGGGAGAGGGAGAGGGTGGGATGAATTGGGAGAGCGGCATTGAAACATGTATACTATCATGTAAGAAACGAAGCACCAGTCTATGTTCAATACAGGATACAGGATGCTTGGGGCTGGTGCATGGGGAGGATCCAGAGAGATGACATGGGGTGGGAGGGGGAGGGGGCTTCGGGATTGGGAAATCGTGTACACCTGTGGCTGATTCATGTCAATGTATGGCAAAACCAATACAGTATTGTAACATAGAACAAAGTAAAAATAAAATTAAAAGAATACTGACCCAATGGGTCAATATAGAAAAAAAAAAGTCTAGAATAGGCAAGTTCAGAGGAACAAAAAGTAGACCAGTGTTTATCAGGGGATGGAGAGAGGCAGAATGGTACTCACTGCTTGATAAGCACAGAGCATGTGTCTGGGTGATGGAAACGTTTTGAAAACAGTAGTAGTGTTTACAAAACATTGTGAATAGTTTATGCCACTAACTGTACACTTAAAATGGTTAAAATGAAATATTTTGCATTATATTTGTTTTACCATGCTAAAAATATCCTTAAAAAGTACTCAGTGAAAGACTGACCAATGTAAACACTAAAAATAAAATCTATTTAGAAGTTGGTGAAGGTGAAGTCGCTCAGTCGTGTCCGACTCTTTGAGATCCTGTGGACTGTAACCTACTAGGCTTCTCTGTCCATGGGATTCTCCAGGCAAGAATACTGGAGTGGATTGCCATTTCCTTCTCCAGGGGATCTTCCCGACCCAGGGATCAAACCCAGGTCTCCCGCATTGGAGGCAGACGCTTTAACCTCTGAGCCACCAGGGAAGTCACTGAAATCCTGCAAATTAACAATGCAACATAGTTGTAAATAATTCTAGTATACACTTGTAATCAAACATAGAGGTAAACAATTGCATTGCTGAAAAATAGTGCTTTACTTCCTAGGCATGCTGGAGTTAAGGAATAACAAGCTTAATTAGAGAAGGAAGTATCCACCTGAGCAGGGAACTCTGTGACAATTCATTAAATATCTTCTCAGCTTTTCCATCAACACTGGAGCTGGCTAGTAAATCATTCTATATTACAATTTGATTTAAAAATCATACCATGGAGCTTTTTCTTTTCCTTGACATGAGAATATCACTGTCACTAAATTTACAGTGGTCAGTCTAGGTATTTATATTTTGCCTTCATAAATAAAATTTATAAAGAGAAAGGGGATGGGGGAAAGTAAACAATCATTCAGTTAAGTAAGAGTAGAGGTTTGCAGGTAATATTTGTTTGTGCTAAACATTTTTTATACATTATCTCATTAAAGTGCTTGCAGACACAACTGAGAAAATACAGAGACTAAAAACAAGCTGAACTGCACACAGAAGATCAGAAGAGTACACCAGAAATTAACATCACCTTGAAAATCAACTACACTTCAATAAATAGAAAGAAAATGACAGAAGAAAGATATTAAGAGATTATAGGCAGACATAATTACATTGAAGACTTCCCAGTTACCTCAGCGGTAAATAATCCAGCTGACAATTCAGGAAATGAGGGTTCAATCACTGGGTTGGAAGGATCCCAGAAATTGGAAGAAGGAAATGGCAACCTTCTCCAGTATTTTTGTCTGGAGGACAGAAGAGCCTGGTGGGCTACAGTCTATGGGATCACAAAGAGTAGGACATGACCGTGTGACTGAACACACACACACACACACACACACACACACACACACACACACACCACATAATTATATCAAGACTGGGAAAAATATGTGATAGAACAGACATAATACTTAGCTACTCAAAGTGTGGTCTGCATCCAGCAGCACTGGCATCACTTAAGGGTTTGGAGCTACCACTTCAGAATTTGTGTTTCAGCAAGATAAACACATTAATGTTTGATGAGAGGGCAGTACAGAGGAAACCTCTGAAGGAGGTCAATTCAGTCATTCCTTAGACGACATCAGAGAAGAAAGTAGGGAAAAACCACTAGTCCATTCAGGTATGACCTAAATCAAATCCCTTATGATTATACAGTGGAAGTGAGAAACAGATTTAAGGGACTAGATCTGATAGACAGAGTGCCTGATGACTACGGAATGAGGTTAGTGACATTGTACAGTAGACAGGGATCAAGACCATCTCCATGGAAAAGAAAAGCAAAAAAGCAAAACAGCTGTCTGGGAGGGCTTACAAATAGCTGTGAAAAGAGAAGCAAAAAGCAAAGGAGAAAAGGAAAGATATAAGCATCTGAATGCAGAGTTCCAAAGAATAGCAAGAAGAAATAAGAAAGCCTTCCTCAGTGATCAGTGCAAAGAAATAGAGGAAAAGAACAGAATGGGAAGACTAGAAATCTCTTCAAGAAAATTAGAGATACCAAGGGAACATTTCATGCAAACATGTGCTCAATAAAGGACAGAAATGATATGGACCAAACAGAAGCAGAAGATATTAAGAGGAACTGTAGAAAAAAAGCTTCATGACCCAGATAATCATGATGGTGTGGTCACTCACCTAAAGCCAGACATCCTGGAATGTGAAGCCAGGTGGGCCTTAGAAAGCATTACTACAAACAAAGCTAGTGGAGGTGATGGAATTTCAGTGGAGCTATTTCGAATCCTAAAAGATGATGCTGTGAAAGTGCTGCACTCAATATGCTAACAAATTTGGAAAACTCAGCAGTGGCCACAGGACTGGAAAAGGTCAGTTTTCATTCCAATTCCAAAGAAAGGCAATGCCGAAGAATATTCAAACTACCGCACAACTGCACTCATCTCACATGCTACTAAAGTAATGCTCAAAATTCTCCAAGCCAGGCTTCAGCAATACATGAACCACGAACTTCCAAATATTCAACTGGTTTTAGAAAAGGCAGAGGAACCAGAGATCAAATTGCCAATATTCGCTGGATCATCAAAAAGCAAGAGCGTTCCAGAAAAACATCTACTTGTACTTTATTGACTATGCCAAAGCCTTTGACTGTGGGGATCACCAATAAACCGTGGAAAATTCTGAGAGAGATGGGACTACCAGACCACCTGACCTGCCTCTTGAGAAACCTGTATGCAGGTCAGGAAGCAACACTTAGAACTGGACATACAACAAACTGTTTCCAAATAGGAAAAGGAGTAAGTCAAGGCTGTATATTGTCACCCTGCTTATTTAACTTATATGCAGAATACATCATGAGAAACGCTGGGCTGGATGAAGTGCAATTGGAATCAAGATTGCTGGGAGAAATATCAATATCCTCCGATATGCAGATGACAACACCCTTATGGCAGAAAGTGAAGAGGAGCTAAAAAGCCTCTTGAAAGAGAAAGAGGAGAGTTGAAAAAGTTGGGTTAAAGCTCAACATTCAGAAAACGAAGATCATGGCATCTGGTCCCATCACTTCATGGGAAATAGATGGGGAAACAGTGAAACAGTGTCAAACTTTATTTTGGGGGCTCCAAAATCACTGCAGATGGTGACTGCAGCCATGAAATTAAAAGATGCTTACTCCTTGGAAGGAAAGTTATGACCAAAGTAGA